>CM036618.1:34383596-37172192 GCA_020746105.1 Trogon surrucura
TTTCTTTCCCTTGAACCAATTTCCATCTAGTCAATCAAATTATTGTTCCACCTAACTCCTTCCATCCCTGGAAGTGTAGTATTCATTGTGAGCTTTTTCTTTCAGCTTGAGTATGAGAAAAAAAGTAGTACTTGGAAAATATTTTGATAGTCTTACAATTCAAGTTATGTTGTCAGATCTCTGTAGCGACCACATGCAATGTGAGAGCAACATATATAATTAACTTGGCAAAGGTGATGGGAGGATAGGGAAATTGTCTCCGTTACCTCCCTTCTTCAGTTTTGAAATCTCATGCTCTTGCATGATATGCTCAGGAAATTACAGACTGTGAGTGGGATTCACATGGTGAAATGTAGACGTCTACATCTGAGTTAGTCACCCAAGGCTCTCTGTGTGGGGAATGGAGAGAAGCAGGACAGATGAATCACACTCATGAAGAACCTATTTTTTTTTTTTACCTTTGTGCTAAGATGAAATGACTCATAGCCTGAAAGTGGCCATTTGGCTAGTAAAGGATGCTAGGGTAACAACTACAATGGCTGCACTCCATGCCCCCAAAACTAGGTATGATGGCTGCATTCTACGCCTCAAAAACTAGGTAAGATGAACATAGTGCTTTGTGGCTCTGGTGCATGCCTGTGTGCTCATTTGTACAAATTTATTTGTTGTACTGTTTTAGTGTTGAGGTCCTGGGAAAAAAAAATCTGTGTTTTTCCACATAGAAATTCCATGAAGAACTAAAGATAGCTTTAAGTTTCCATGTGTAAGAACTCAGAAATCAAGAAATGCATAAACTGAATTAGCATTATTTCTCCTGTATACGTGTTTCTCAATACCTGTCATAAAATTATAAAAAACTCCTAACTCTTCACAACTTTGGCATTGTGTCCATTTAGTGGCTCAGAGATAGTTTAAATGATGCTGCTGTTTGTTTAGTCACCTTTGGAAACTATATGTCCTCTGCTTTTAGGGAGATAGGCAGATTCTTTCTGGATAGCGCAGGGAGCTGTGAGCTCGTCGTGCTACATCAGAGGCAGTCCCTTCTCTCTGTGTGTAAATAACGTGATAAGTCTCCTTCAAATTATGTGTCTTAAGTCAGCCTGAGGAGTCTGTGAAGTGTGCAGTAAGTGAATAGATGAAGACCTTGCTTCACTACTTGCAGGAAGGGAATCTGTCTTCCCATGTTTCCTTCCTGAGTACGTTGTTGGGAAGAGCGTGTGGGGCGTGAGCCAGGGTGGGCTCGTAGGAGCACATTGTGTTCACAACTTGGTGCCACTAAAACATCTATGTGGTGTCCCCTCAGCTGAAAACACCAGTGAGATGTATACCATCTTCCCTCAGAGGTGAACAGTATTAAAATAGAAGTGGCCACTGAATCAAGACAAATGGCAGTAGCCTCGTAACATAGCATTTACAGTTTCTTTTCATCTTCTGTTTTGTATATGCACAGGTATGTCTAGCTTTTTAAAACGAAACTGAGAAACTTCTCTTTGATCTTAAAAAGGAGGAATAAACTTGTTTGGCTTAGGTCTGTAGTTAGAGCGTGTCCAGGAAGATGCCTTTTTTTGGTAGAAATTGAGCTTTTACAGCCTGCAACACTAAGCACCTGGCCTGAGGAGCGTGATCTAGCAAGTAGATTCCAGCACACCAGTTTGCTATGTAATCTGTGCATAGACACCTTGAAAAGGGTAACATGACATGAGCGTCCCAGCTCCTTCTGTTCTGGAGCTCAGAGCTGCAGACTAGAACCTACTGAGGATTCAGACGCTGCAGATATATTCTGGGTAGCTGTGTAAATCACAGATGTTTTTTAATGCACAAATGAAGCCACCGTGCATCAGAAACAATGCATCTAAATTCATCTGTGTCAAATTCACAGATCTTGGTTCCCAGGAATTCTTTCCCTGCCAGGTCACACTAGCTTTGGGAGGCACATCACTGTCACTCCTTTTGAAACTAGGCGGTTTTGAAGCCAGATGTGCAAGACTCAATTCAATGGAAAATAAGATGTGGCCTGACTGCCACCTGACAGGGACACAAAACATTCGACAGCCACTGGATTCAGCACCCTCCTACTTCCACGCAAAACCAGCATTGCCATCCTCTCCCTGGCAAAGAAGAAGAAAAAAACTCTCAGAGAAGAGAAGCATCTGTGTCGTGGAACCATTGTGAAATGTAAATTTGAGGTACCCAATGTACTTTTTTGAATCAAATGACGGAGTTCAGTTCAAGTGATGCCTCCATTGGCTTTTGATCTGGCTGGATCCATTCAACACCATGCTGCTGGTTAAAGGAGTGGAACAGCGGAGGTAGCTGAGAACTGGCTACAATCCTGAATTTCTCCCAGCTGGTAGTGTTTTGTCAGCACTGGCCAGGGCTTTGTGTGTGAGTGATTTTTGGACGAATTGTCACCAGTGAGCAGCAGGCTCTTTTTGGCTTTTTACCTTAATTTTTAGCTAAAGGCAGACAGATCTAGAACAGCAGCCTTGCCTGGAAGCTGCCTTGGAGAGCCCTGTGCTGGCTCACAGGGTCAGGTAGCTCAAACCAATTTGAGCTGGAGTTCCTCCAATCCCTCTAACGCTGGTGGGCCTCCTCCAGGAGAGAACTGGTGTGCTAAACATCAGGTGGTCAATATGGATGCTGCCCCCTACTTTGAGAAAAGATATTTTTATATGACAATATCTTCCTAGATTAGCTTCCACTGTACAGCAGTTGGATTGCTTGCTGGTCTTTCAAATCTGTGTTTGAAGGAAAACCGTATATGTGTGTATACTCCACATGGACACAAATTTCTGTTTTGTTTTGAAAAATACTTGTCAATAATGATTGCTGGATAAAATTCCTACTTTTATATATATTGGTGGGTCATAATTTGGATTATAACTATTTCAGGATACTGCTTTTATGTCATAAAATGTCTTTTAGTAGCAGCTTCCCTTATAATTCAGGTATCATCATGGTACCAATTAATTCAGATAAGTGATAGAAATATCTCCTCATGATTCTGTGTGTTTGTACTTCAAAGGACAAGTAATAAAAAGATGATCACAAATCTGAATCAGAAGGATGATACTTATATCTAAATCAAGTAACCATGTAATTCTATTGGTGTTTCCCATGCTCTGCCTGTCCTCCTCCTCTTGCATGCTTATAGCCTTATTCTCATCTTCTCTGCAGTGTTTACTACCTGACCTGAAAAGCTCAATCTAAATATTTGGTGACTTCAGTGATGTTCCCAGTGTACTTATGGCTGCTTACATACTTATGGAAGAGTAAAATAAAAGAGACTAGCCATTCTGTAGCTCTGTAACTTTTATTTTTGATATTCACAGGATGCTTTTAGAAAATGGTTAAAAATTACATTTTCCAGTGCTCTGCTGCAGAGGAGGACTCAGTATTTTCAGATGTGTTAGGAGGAGTGATGATTTTTATACGCATGCATGTATCTATTCAGATCTCTGCAAAAGGATTCCTCTGTCACGAGGCCTCCAAGTGCCAGCTAGAAGAGATCAGTCCTCAGATTTGGCCTGATAAATAGATATTATAAATTCCAGGCTAAATTTATTTTCTAGCTAGCGTATATGCATTGCTTATTGTTCAGCTCTTTTCCTCTGTGTGTTTTACCGTGATGTAGTTAGAGGACAGTGTTAAATTTTTGCAAGATTTGTTTGGATGACTAAATGATCTGTTTGGGTCTCCTTTGCTCAAGTGCGCTCAATTTCCCAGGTCATCCTGGTGGCCTTTTCCTCCAGCAGAATGTTCCAGGAGTTGGGTTTTTTTCCTCTCTCTACTCTTCCTACAAATAGAGGAAGAAGGAGATTGGCCAGAGCCATAATTTATTCTTAAAATTCAAGAATTTTCAGTGGGTGGCTACTGAGATGTGGAATTTACAGACAGATTCGTCATTCGAGCTAGGCTGAAATAGTCGCTGCAGTTGAGGAGGTTCTCTGGGAGGTAGGGAAGTTCATTGCTCTTAGGCTTTTCTTCTGGTCATTCCAGTGGTGCCTTTCATTTCTCTTCGTTCTAATTTTATGTTCTGCCCTGACACATTTGCCTGATATGTTTTTTCGTTACATTTTTAACGCCCATAAATCCTAGAGTTCTTAAGGACTGACCCAAAGCCATTATTGCCAATTCCTAATTGTTTCTTGGTATTGGCATATGGACCTAACAAAGTGAGGGGAACCTTCCTGTACCACTTCCATAGTAAAACATCACAGACCACTGTTTCCTGCTCTCTCGTTAATTAATTTTCTGTCTTTCTTCAATACATCTTTCATCAATGAGGGTTTAGAAGGCCTTTAGGTGGAACTTTAATGTGTATATAATTACAATATATACGACATGTTATTATTAATAATAATGATAATAATGACAATAATGATATAATATTATACATATATATAGTATATACAACATTGTCAAAATACTTTAATAAGAGGCCCAGCATAGTTTTGTAGGCCATCCTTGGCTGCCTGTTTCTATAACATTACTACAAAAAATGAACATGTTAGGCTGGGTACATCATGAGGCTTTCACTGGGTTCTCCACAGCTTTTCTCAGTACAGCTGAGATTTTGAGGGAGCTTTTGCAATTGTGGAATTCTTCCATCTCTATCACAAGTACACTATATTTACCATATTCTGGGATCACATTCATTGTTCACAGCCATGATGTGATGAACGAGGGGACTTGGGCTGGTTGGTCCCTTTCCTCACTCGTTTCCAGGTAATGAACTCGTAGCTTGTAATAGCTGTTATTAATCTGTAGCTGCCTGACATTACATTTTGTACTACTGAATGTAATCTTATTGTGTTACTCAAGGTCATTTGACTTTGTGTACAGTTCAATCTTTCTCTTAATTGCCCTTGCCTCCCGAATTTGTATTGCAAGAAAACTTCTTCATCACAATTACACTTCTTGTGCAAAGTCTATTGAGATAAATGATAAACACAGGCAATCTTCATCCCAGTTCTGTGAAACTTGGTTAGTCATCCTTCTTTTGGCTGGTAGTACCTTTCTCAGTTAAATATTTTCCTGCCATTTCTTCAGCTTGGTTGCTAAATAAACCTTTGGTTTAACCAAAGATGTTCCATTTGATTCCCTAGCAAATGCTCTATTGAAATCTAGACCAACTATGTCTCCCTTTGTTTAGAAAAAACAGTCAGTTCATCAAAGGAGTCTCTTGGCATCGTTCTAGTGTGACCTGTCTTCTTAATTTTTTTTTTTCTTCTGAATTTTTTAAAATTTACCTCTGTCTTTGAAAGTCATTTTCTTTATAAGCATAATACCGAGACCTGGCTAAAGTCATATGTATTGTGTAGATCAGAATAAAACATTGCATTGCGTGCCCAGGCTAGCAAGTGCTTTAATCACCTTTCTAAAAATGATTCCAAGTTACAGTTATGAGTTTTGCTCTTCCTCATTATGTGACTGTCCCCTGGTGGACCTGCATTCATACCTGGGACCTCATGTGCCAGCTCTTTGGACACATGGACCAAAACTGACTCATTCTTTCCTTCTGCTCTCCCATCTGTCGGTGTCTGTGTGTTGCGGTGTGCCCTGTACTTGGATAATCAGCTGTCAGGGGATGTGCTCTTGTGTTAGAAGACCCAGTGTCTGGGGCATCCACAGCTCTGGCTGAAATCAATAAGATTTGTCACGTTTTGACTTGTTTTAGTGTTTCAGCTTCTGTTTGGAGCTTCCTTTAGTAGCCGCTTCTAGAGCTCCCGAAGTTTGTCCTGTGTGTTTGATCTGTCTTTGGGGAACAATGTATAGAGTTGTGTTCTTTCTCCTTTCAAGCATTCATTGTCTTTGAGCTCCACAACCAGAGGAGGGAGATAACCTTTAATATCCAGAAGCTTCATGGTCTTGACCTGAGAAAGATCGCTCTGGATGAAAGAAAACCCACTTGTGAAAGCTACCCAGCAGAGAGGGACCTGGGGGTGTTGACTGATCGCTGACTAAACATGAGCCAGCAGTGTGCCCAGGTGGCCAAGAAAGTCAATGGCATCCTGGCCTGTATCAGGAACGGTGTTGTCAGCAGGAGCAGGGAGGTGATCATGCCCCTGTACATGGCTTTGGTGAGGCCGCACCTCGAGTACTGTGTCCAGTTTTGGGCCCCTCACTACAAGAGAGACATTGAGGTGCTGGAGAGCATACAGAGGCAGCTGCCAAGCTGGTAAAGAGCTTAGAACTTGAGTCTCATGAGAAAAGGTTGAGGGATCTGGGGCTGTTTAGCCTGGAGAAGAGGAGACTTATCTCTCTCTACCTGAGAGGAGGTTGTAGAGAGGTGGGGATTGTTCTGTTCAACCAAGTAACAAGTGATAGGACTAGAGGAAATGACCTCAAGTTGCAGCAAGGGAGGTTTAGATTGGATATTAGGAAGAAATTCTTTACTGAAAGGGTTATCAGGCATTGGAACAGGTTGCCCATAAATACCACCATCCCTGGAGGTATTTAAGAGTCATGTAGACATAGTGCTTAGGGACATGGTTTAATCAAGGACTTGTCGGTGTTAGGCTAGTGGATCTTAAAGGGCTTTTCAGCCTAGGTGATTCTGTGATTCTGTTCCAGGAGTGGTAACAACAGGTCTATCAGCATGAATAAACTGTACTGAAGAAGTTTTTTCCATGTCTCTGAAACACACGCAGTGTCTGCAGAGTGAATGAGGATTATGGAAAATCTGAATGCTTTTGAAAGTGCAGAGTCAGCAAGGAGATTTGTCCTGTAGTTGTACAGACTAACTAGCCAGGAAGTTCCTGTAGTCATTCTGCAAACCTGTATTTGAGAATATGCCAGTCTCTGCCAACTGCGACTGTTTTTTAGATGCTGGCTTTTGCTGAAATCTGTACAGCCAATAGCACCCCTCTCAGTATAGAAAATCTGGTAAGTGGGAGTTAGGTGTAAGGACAAAATGTGTGTTTACTTAAAATTAGAAGATGCATAGTGTTAAAAAGTTTTGTCATGTCTTAACCTAGCTGTGCATCTCTTTATCAGCTAAGTGTTTGAAACTCCTGTACTGTACTAGTATGTCATTAATCAGTGAGTTGGAAAACACTGATTTAGAATTTAAAATAAGCTAAAGCGGGACAGAAGTTAGGATGAATCATCCTTTGATCATCTTTTAAAGTTTAACTTTCATTTACCTACTGTAAATGGAATTCAATAGCATGGTAATGTTGTATGTTATCTGATTTTGCCATTTACCATTAGCTATTTTAAATATGATGTTCCTGTGTTTGTTCCCAGTTGGAACATGCCTCTGTTTTAAGCGTGGTAGGTTTAATTTTCATGTGGTACACTTCACCACGCATTTGAAATATCTCTTCAAGATAATGGCTTTTAATGTTCCCTTGCATTCCTTTAGCACCTTCCAGACCATAATATCATACTTATTCGTCAATATTAAAAAAATTGTGCCCATTGAGAATGGTGGCCTTGATTTTAAAAACTGTCATCGAAATATGACAGCTGTCAGATGTAACAACTTAGAGCATTTTCAAGGTTGACACTGTTTGAAAACCTGTCCCTGTTTAAAAGGACTGTAATTGGGTACCCTGCTTCCTTAGTTACATTAAGAGAAAATTTTATAAATAAGCCTATCTGTTTTGCTTCACTGCTGGGAAGTAGGATTAAATAGGTAATCATTTTGACCTGTGATTCAAGTAACAAGAAAATCCAAATATTTACTAACACTGAAATAATAAATTCGCTGTTATTTTACCTGCTAATTATTATACACTTGCTGAGTCTGAAGTATATCTGGGGAGTTCTTCTTAAGTGATTGGGAATCTCCTACTTCATTTACCTTTTTGCATTAAAAATATTATTGGGTTGTTTTTTTTTCTCAAAATGAAGTAAGGGGGGAAAAATCAGTCAGCCTTTCTTTTTCACTTTTGTGTTTACACAAGTATAACCCCGTCTATTAAGGCATGTAAGTCGTGCAAGCCAACCTCAGCTGCGTGTAGACTGGCATCTCAGCTTGTTATGCATGCTGGCCTTGGCTGCTGTCAATAATCCTGAGTCTTAAAACTCTGGAGTTGTGAAGTGACTTACAGGACTGAATATTAAAGAATTGACTCCGTTAACATTGCACTCCAGCTGCTTCCCTGTTGACTTTTTTGCCTTCTGTTCTTCATTGCAGTGTCCTGTGTGAAGGATAGTGCTGTACATGATGCCGTCTTTGCTTTGTAAGAAGCGTAAAGCAAAACGTTTCTTGTGAGCTTCGTGGTTGTGATGCTGGTGCGGGTGCAGGTCCAAAGCCTTGAACAAACTGCTTGTAACGGGTCACCCAGAGAAGTTGTGGATGCCCCCTCCCTGGAAGTGTTCAAGGCCAGGCTGGATGGGGCTTTGAGCAACCTGGTCTAGTGGGACGTGTCCCTGCCCATGGCAGGGGGGTTGGAATGAGATGAACTTTAAGGTCTTTTCCAATACAAACCATTCTGTGATTCTGTGATTCTATGAAGACAGAGCTTTGAATTTCCTACTGATAACAGCCACTGAACTGCTTGACAAGGGCCAGGTTCTGTGCGCTGACCCGTGCTTGACAAGTGTTAGAAGCTAGTGACTGTAAAGAAATTTCACTGTTTATTTTCAGGTGCCGTGCAGAAGCAATGTGCTTTTGACTTCTTGAATAACGAACAGAAAACCCTGTGGCCACCAGGTTATTTACAAATAAGTAATGTAAATATGTGTTAAAATTCAGTAACTTAGTCCTTCAGTGAACCTCCTTGCTTTGCCCACACTTTATTTCAGTCCAGTTAAAAAGCATCCCCCCTAAAACAGTAAACTGGTTGACTTTATTAGCAACAATAAAAATATAAAATTGGATTGACTGGCTGGATATTTGATAAAACTTCGGAAATCATGATTCTTTAGAGACTTCGTAAGGTGACAGGATAACGGCTAGGAGTTTAAGCCCACTTAGGAGAGTGGCATGTCAGTATCCTCAGGAGAAGAGAGGAGTGTGCAACTTAGATTATGTGGTAATGAATAATATTGAATTCAGAATTTCTTCTAAATAATGTTTTAAAGCACTTTCATATATTCATTTGCAGAATCTATTTCTACAGAACGCTGAGTTAGATGGAAAAGTTGTCGATGTTATTTGTTACCAATACAGTTAGTATTGATGGGTCAGGCCACTGAATCAAACCATGTAAATTACTTCCATATTTTTAATCAGTCTAGATAAAACACGTTGATAACATTTTCTATAGATCTTTTCCCACTTTTTCTCCACACCTGCAGTAGTGCTAACCTGAGCAAAAGAATATTTAAACCTCAAGCAGGTGTCGCATGATCTGTCCTGCTTGTGATACCTACCAAAAGCTCCCGCTGATTTCAGTGGGACACAAATGGAAAAGAGCTTCCCTCCAGTTTCATACGCTGACTAAATCTCTCAATTTTCAGCTCTTACTTGATAGTATTTTTTCTAAAACCGAGACTGTTATTCATCAAAATGCTCATTGCAGAACTGTGGGTAAAATTAGTTGACAGAAAGTCACTTGATGTTTGGACAACAAATGCGAAAAAACCCACCTAACCAATCATAGCGTCCAATATCATAGCTTTTTACTAAAAATAGTCCCCTTTAAGAAAATATTTCGTTGTGGTTGTTTATGCCTCATTAATCTCTTTAATTGCTACTGATTCTGAAAATACTTTCCTATATTAATACTTTAAACCTAGATATCCTCTTGTTGTTTTGAATTCAGTAATATAAACAATAAAATGCATAGACTGTTATAATGCAATTTACATTAGCCAGATTTAAAGAAAGCAATTGAAAAGTTAAAAGCATGTCAGGAGGCTGATAAGATTAATGTGCACAGTTTTGATGTACTGTAGTTATCACAGAAATATTAATGACTTAACTCTAATGAAAGGAAATAAGGTTTTACCTACCACCGTGTCTGAAATTATTAGGTTTTAGACACAGTTGGACAGTTCTGAATTAAGCTTTTATGGTATAATATAATTTGAAATTTAAAATTTAGTTACACTCTGCTATTGCTGTCTAGTCAATGTAAAATGTTAATGCAAAGGATATAAAACTGAATTTATTGACCCCTTTGTGGTCAAATCATGGTCTTCTGGCATTTTTTGCAAGTGCACTGGGTTATAACCAAGAAAGAACTTAAGGTCATTGTTTGAATCACTTAAATTTTGATGTGGGCACAGTATTGCCCGCAGAATACTGCCTGTATTCCAAATGCCGAATCTTACATCTGCTTTTAACTTTTAAGGTCAATATTCCTTTAAAGTCAGTGTTAGCATCTGAAGGTGCAAAATGTAGGATAGCATTTAGAGAAGAAGGAATATCTATGTAGCTCGTAACCCTTTTGCAGTTTTCCACTTGGAATACTGAAAAAGTGTTACATTCTTTCCTATTTCAAATGCATTTCTTCACTGAACATCTGCTGAGTGCCCTGAGAACAAGAAAAGGAGAGAAATGGCCTTGACGTGTTTTAATTGTCATTTAAAACCATATTAAATTTTCATTGTAGTTATAAACGTTTTATTTTTGTTTTCCATATACCTTAACTTCCAGGATTCTTTGGGCAGATTGCTTTTTAAAGAAATAGCTACAAATTCTTGATACAGACTTTTAATGTGATTTTATCATGATCGTTCATGCTGTAGCCCTGCCTTACAGATTTATATTAATTCAGTGAAGGAACAGAAGTATATCGTGCATCCTAATCATCCACATAACTCAAATTTAAGATAATTGATATTTTGAAAGCTTTGTTTGAAGTGAAAATTACTTGCCGATCTTTCCATGTGAATCATTTTCAATAACAAAAGGTTTTAAAAGAAAGTTTTGATATTTTGGTGAGAGCTTGTGGAGAGTAAAAATAGAGGAATACATTCAAGCCGGTATAGAGAATTCTTCAGGTATGAAATATAATCTTTGTTGTTTAGCATTACCAAGTGCTACCTCTTAAAACTTGTCTTATGATTCTTCAGTAGTGGTTTACATGCTTGGTTAATACTTTTCAGGTATGAGGTCATTTAAAAAGGATTTTTCTGTTATATGAGTAAGTCCACACAAATAAGAGATCTGCTGTTGAAGCAGTGTCAGAGTTTGGTTACTTGTGCAGCTGTAGGTTGGTATTATATTCAGTTTTAAACCACCCACAGCATCCACCCAGTCATGCGTTAAGTGGCACGATTAACATCTGTCGTGTGCACCTCATCGTCAGCTTTAGAAAGCTGGGTACGTAGGATAATATTTTATTTTAGCAGCATTAATTTTAAGTGGATTTTCTGTATGCTTCTATTCGAAAAGGTAGACCTGAAGGTGTGTGCTTGAAGCAGAAGGCAGAGATTGTTCATATATTTTGTGAGACTTAAAAGTCCTTGTTTCAGCTGATCTATGAGAAAGCTAGCTCCTGCCAAGTGAGGTTTTCTTTTTGAAGTGGAAGATTCCTCGTGATCTCCAGAAAGCTCCATGGTTGGAAGCAGCGGCCAACAATCAACAGTGCTTGTTGGCCACCGTTTCCAACCATGGATCTTTCTGGAGATCCTGGGCCTGGCTGTTGGCCACTGTTTTGAGTCATGGAGCTTTCTGGATATCCTGGACCTTTAAATACCCTGAGGATGAGGCATGAGAGAGCAGATGACACAGGTGATGACTGAACAGGTACTTGAGTAGGTTCAGTTTCCTGCCTGACTTGGAACTCTATACTTACAAAACGTCTGATGCTGCCATCTCTGCATTTCAAATCCAAGTGGTGGGAAATTCACAAGATCAGTTGTTTTTCTCAAATGTTGCCATCTTGGCCTGAACTCAAATGACAGCAGCTGTTCTCATGAGATTTCAGTTGCAGCCAACTGGAAAAACAGCCTTTTCCTTTTCAGATCTAACCAGCTAGTGACAGTAGCAATGACTTCAGTTCGCGTTAGAAATCCATACATCCTCTTCCTCACGCCACGTACACATGAAGAATGAAATGGAGGTGGACTCCAGTGTGCTGTGTATTTATTGTTTTCCCTGAATGGAGTTGTGTATTTTGTATATGGAAAACGTGGGACAGTCTTCCAGTGTCCAGCATTTACATTTAATGTGCGATATATTCACTAAGGATTTTAAAGATCTTTAAAAGAAGAGCCTTTCCTCTAGGAAAGAGCTGACTGGGAATGACTTCCATCTTCAGCCACCTGTGATGGCACTGAAATACCAACTCCTCCTTGATCCTGCTTGATCTCTGCCAGCATTCACTTGCTCTTCTTCCTCTCCAGCTTTCAGCAGCATATGGAGCATCAACAGACTCGTGGGCAGCTTGGCTTGACCTGAAAAAATCAGAAAGCAGTACTGATTTTAAAAATAGAGTGCGGAAGCTAAAGGCAACTTGTGCCTCTGTCTCACAGAACAGGAGGATTGGTGGAGGTGAGAGAGGATGTGGTATGTGTTGAGAAGGTTGGGACCAGGTAAGCAGGGAAGAAAATACAGTTGTACCTCTCCTCTTCTCTCCTCTCCTCTCTTACACATGGGTGTGTTTTCTGGATGGGATACACAGCCGTGTGCTTCACAGTCCCTGCTGAAAGGTGGGAAAGATGCTGCCTTCGCCCAGGGTCTGGCACCCTGCTTCTGCACTGTCCCTGAGTGTTTCTAACTGTTCACTACCCAGCTGCTGTGCCAGAATATTCTGTTAATAGGCATCTTTTTCCTCACCTTCATCCAAGGAGGGCACCCTATGACCCTGGTGACTAGGGAGATGTCACAAATATGTGTCTTCACTGCTCCAAGGCAGAATGTGGTGGTTTGGAATAGTGCAGATGCTGTTCACTTTAGGTGATAAGAAAAGGGGAAACCATTGAGCACCTAGAATATTAAGGTATGACCACTTAAATGAGAGGTTTTGTTTTTCTCAGATGGTTGGACTAGATGATCTCAGAGGTCTTTTCCAACCTTAATGATTCTATGATTCTCCCATCTGATTCCATAGCAAAACTACTGATGGCCAGCCTGGGAGCCATTTGTTGATCTGGCTTCTGTTGACCCAGGGATATGTAACTCCCTGCCAGACTGAGAGGAGGTTCACATCCTGATTTTGGGCTGAAAAACTGAGTGACACGTTTGAAACTTGATCCTGGATGTGAAATATCAAAGGGAGAGTGTCTTTTCCAGGCTGGTGCAATGTTGTTTGTCTTCCATAAACATTATGGTGCTGCGAGGAGTAGCTGGTCAGTGTTATGTGTGTAATGTTAAAGATCAAGCTCTCCGGTGTGTATACAACATTCCTCCAAGTGTTCAGATACCATAAAAGAAGCAAATTTGGCTGCAGATATTCTGGGTATGTTATCTATGCCGGATGTGCTCACTTAGAAACTATCAATGTGTCTGTACCTGAGCTGTTCATATGATTTAGTAGTTCTAAATTCTCCTTAGTAATCATCAGAGAGGAATGGATACTTTCAGGGTCTTATTCATCTCATCCTAAGGTCCCTGTTTTACTACAGTGACTATAAAAGGAGCCTAGAGTGAGTAGCTCAGCTAGTAATACCATTTTTTGTAGGTGTGTGGAGATAGGCAAAATTTATCTCACTCCTTGTTTCAGTGGGGCAACATGGAGCTGCTCACCAGCAGGTACATGTCAGAGCAAAGTCCTCGTTCTCAAGATCAAGAAGCTGGAAGCAGTTGCTCTCCTGTGCAGCAGAGAGTTATAGCACAAGAGGAGATCTTGCTCAAGTATCTGTGTTAGTGAACACTTAAAGAAAATGTAAAAATAACCCTTAGGGGAACATTCACATTTGCAGTCAGGATACAGAGCTGGCAAAGACTGCCTAGGGTTGGATGTGATGGTATAATGAAGCGAATCGTGGAATCATAGAACGCTTTGGGTTGGAAGGGACCTTTGAAGGTCATCAAGTTCAATGCATTTGGACATGTACTGTGAATAAATGTCCTACTAACAGGTCTGTGACTGGGAATTGAGAAGACTTTCCAGTATCTTACTGGGTGACCTCAAAAATATTTTTTCTTCTCACTGTAAATCTAGTTCCCAGTAAGTTCAGTGTGGACAAAGCATTGCTTTCCTGCAGAGCTCTTTGTGAGGCCAAATGATGAAGTGCTATGTAAATGCTCAAATGTTCTCTCCAGTAACTGAAGTATTTTGGAACTCCAAAAAGTACTGTAGAGCTGCCATTTAATTTTAATTAATAGGGCGTAATATAAGGTACCGTTAGGAATATTACAGGAATGGATGCCTCAACGAAATACAATTAAAAAGTGTACAGATATTGTATACCCAATGTGACTTTAATTGTGTCCCTAGGAGATGAGATGACTTATAAATAATCACAGAAGAGCTTGAGAGTAGAGGAGCATAGGTAGGATCTGAGTGATTGCAGTCTTTTGTGGAGTTAAACGATCTGAAGCAGCACTGGTGTTTTCTTTTTTTGAGGGAGACTAGGAGTAGTCATATGATCCACAATGATGTCTGGAGACAGAAGTGAATATAGTTAGTAGATGCTGAAGTAAACTGCTGTAGTGAGGTCTGCAAAAATGTGTGTTGTGTCTGCAGTCCCAGTCAGGGCAAATGAATTATCTGCCACTCTTGAACAGAATGACTCTAAGGAGCAGGACTTGTTAGTTTCTTGTGTCCAAGTGACATGGGATATTATAAAGAATGGCAAGAACGCCTTGACTATAATTAAATTTTTAACTTTTGAAACATTAATTGTGAATGGTTTTTGACTATTCAGATGAAACATGCAGCAAAAAAATGCAGTTGAATAGTTCAATAGTTCAGGAATAAGATTTATTAGCATATGCTTTTCTCAAAGTGGGTTTTATTTTTATCGTCAGATTGATTTTAAGTTCTCTTTAACAACCATGAAAAGAAATTTTATTTTTTAAAAATTCACATAGCACTTTTTACCATTCAATGTTAAATATAATTTATGTGCAGTGTAGTTATTCAGACAATTTTGCTAAATTTATATATTTAAACTATTTGGGATTTTGATTACATATTCGAAAACATGTGCTAACGTGAATATCTAGCCATGCAGCTACAGCAATTTAGCCTGCATCAGGCTAATACACAATATTTGTTACACAAAATTCCTTTATATTTTTCCCTATTAAAAAAATGAAATCCAACACACGTAGCTGTAGTACTTTAAAACATGACTTCTCCCTAGCTGTTCACTGCTGGCAGAAGATCATAGTCAGCTGCTGAGCTGCCTTAATGGGTTGTGGTTGCTCTCCTCTGCTCCATTACAAAGTCAGCTGGGTTAGCCTGTGCCTGGGCTGCGGTGCCTGTGGTTGTGCAGTCCCCGATACACAACAGCTGTAGGAACTTGGTTGTGAACTGTTTCAGTTGTTTCCAAACTACTGTCAGCTCCATAGGGCCAGCAAGCCAGCTTAACAACCTGAGGTGAGGTATTTTTTAGAACCATCTTTGCCCAAATTATGCGTTAGGAAGAGAGGCAGTTCTTTGCAAAACCAGGGCTTCCTATTAATGAGTTTATAAGAATAAGACTTGTAAAGTGTGTTTGACAGTATTTAGCAGCTGCAGGATCCCATCATTTGTTCTACAATTTCATGCTGTCAAATTTGACAACATGAACTAGTGCCAATCTTCACGTTGGAAGATGATTTCCTTTTTGTAAAAATTCTAATTATTAAAGCTAAATTTGGATTTAATTAAAAGGAAGTTGTTAGTCTTTTTTTATTTGTCAAGTAGCTTTCAAAACTACATCGGTTCTACCTTTGACAATTTGTCACAACTATGTTTACTGAAAACCATAAATTATATGTTGTTTCTGCCTTTTGCTACCAACGGATGAAGCTTGTGTCAGCAGCAAGGAGGGACTGGTAGTTTTGATACACACAGAAACCTGTTTGTCAATCGTGTAGAAGCCTGGACTTATTACCCGTATTCAGACGTGGTTAGATGGGCATGCTTAGACCTCATTTAGCCAGAGACACTACTGAGCCCCCACTACTTGCAGAGGAGAGGTTGTTCAGTAGGACTTACAATTGTGAAGTTAACTCAGATGTTGCCATAATTTGGGTCCTAACAATACACAACCCTTTCATCTTTAAGATGATAGTGCTCTTAACGCCCTTCCTGATGGAATTTTCAGGTAGTAAAGGTGGATGTTTGATTTAATGCAGATTTGCAGGTGCTACTGTAACCAAACATTCTGGATGCAAGCTACCTCAGCTCAGATGCTAGGGACCTTTTGAACTGTTCTCTGCTTTCTCTATTTCTTCTGCTGCCCAGAAAGTATGCAGCATCACAGAAGGGACCTCTGGAGATCATCTAGTCCAACCCCTCTGCCAGAAGAAGATTGCCTGGAGTAGATGACACAGGAACATGTCCAGATGGGTTTTGAATGGCTCCAGAGACAGAGACTCCACAACCTCTCTGGGCAGCCTGTTCCAGTGTTCTCTTACCCTCACCGTAAAGAAGTATTTCCTTATGTTTAGGTTGAACCTCCTGTTTTCCAGTTTGTGACTATTGCCCCTTGTTCTGTCACTGGACACCACTGAGAAGAGTCTGGACTCATCCTCCTGATACCCACCCTTTAGATAGTTATAAGCATTCATTCATGAAATTCCCCCTCATCATCCTCTTCTCCAGCCTAAACAGACCCAGCTCTCTCAGCCACCAGTTATCTCATCATTTACCAGAAAATAATGTACAGGACAGTTTATTGATTGTGTACAACATCTGTTTTAATCAACTGTAGCAGTAAGCTAGTCTCCTGACCTCCTCTGCTGGGATATACCAGGCTGCTGGATAAAGAACTGGTGTAAGTAAGTGTGGGCAATGAGGGATTTGATCCTATTTCCCTCCTTCCCTCACAGGAGCTTAGTGTAGAATGGCAGTTGTAGTGACTATGGTGAGCATTACCAAACGAGGAGGTAACTTTGGTGGTGGTGTTTTGGAACTTCCTGGTTATATTTCCATAAGCATAAGCAATTAAGTATGACCACTGAAGAAGTACTAGTGAAATGTGAATATTCTTCAACATCTGCAGGTACAGACATGTAGTGTGGTGCAAACTATTGTCGAATGCAAGGTACCAAGGTACCTGTGCATAAGGTACCACAGTGTCCACAGATTTGCAGATTAGTTAAGACTGGAAGGAACCTCTGGAGATCGTCAAGTCCAACTTCCTTGCTCAAGAGAGATGAGTTAAAGCAGGTTGTTGAGGGCCATCATGTTCAGCCAGATTTTGAGTATCTCCAAGGATGGAGATTCTACAACCTCTGTGGGAAACCTGTGTTCGATCAGCCTTACAATAAAATAAAAGCTTTTTCTTATGTTTAAAAGGAATTTTCTATATTTCAGCTTGTGACAATTGTCTCTTATCCATTCACTGGCTCCCACAGAGAAGAGCCTGGCTCCATCTTCTTTGCGTCCTCCCCTCAGGTATTTATACACACTGATGAGATCCCTTCTGAGTCTTCACTTCTTGGGGCTCAATAGTCCCAGCTCTCTGTCTCTGTAAGACAGACAGTTCAGACCCTCATTTGTCTTTGTGGTCCTTCACGGAACCTGCTCCAGTATGTCTGCGTCTCTCTTGTACTGAAGAGCCCAGAGCTGGATCCAGCACTCCAGGTGCGTTCTCACCAGTGCTGAGCAGAGGGGAAGGATCCCCTCCCTTGACTTGCTGGCAGTGTCCCCACCTCATGCAGGTCAGGATAGTGTTGGCCTTCTTTATGAAGCGTATATGGTTTAGTATTGCGTGGCAGATCTCACTAGAGAGAAATTAAATTTTAGGAGAAGTCAACTAGCTTGAGTTAAATTTTCAAGTGGCAAAATACGGCCTCAGTGAAGTGAGAAATGTGAGCTAGTAAACTGGGAAAGAGACTGGCATTCTGGGAATGAGGCAACTGCCTGCAGAGCAACCTAAAGAGCCAGCAGAATAGAGTGTATTTCTTGGGAAATCTCTTTGCCCGGGAATAAACATTAGAGTTGGCACTGGACAAGGGGCTGGGGCATCTGAAAGGCTACAAAGCTGCCATACAGAGACTTCCTGTGGTGTGCAGGAAGTCTCCGTATAAGCTCCATTTCTATGTAACTATCTTCCTTTTAGAGCTGGGTTTGGTTACATATATAAAATGCTCCTGCTGCTGACTTTGCATAAAGCCAAATGTAAGGAATACTTAGGACTGAGTCTTTCTTTTTTTTCCCTTCCCTGGCTTTGAGTTATTCAGTCCTGAGAATATGATGGGGAATTATTCTGATGTTTTTTCCCACATGCTGGCTGATTAAGGACGTGAGTGCTCAAGACCCACTTTCCCCTTCTTTAGGCATCATTTTCTCTTCCACCCAATCTGCAATATGTTCTTTAGGCCCTGCTGGAGCTCATAAAACATTTATACCTATGGTTATGTGGTACAAATATTACATTTTGTAGCACTTGTACCTTGGTATTGCTGTGTGTCTGTAGCCACCGTATTTGACATGCTGTTAACACGAATTATGGGCCTAAATGTTCTGCCTGAAGACTTGAATGAGAGCAAGTTTTCCTGTGCGTCCTCCCTCACTCAGTGTCATACCCCTTCGTAATTAGAAGAAGTAAGACTGCCATGAAATGAAAGGGCATGTGTGTATATATATATATATATATATTTACAAACAATGGTAATGATATATGTTGTTAGAAGTTTTTGTCTGGCCTTAGTTAATGCCCTTTCTTTTTGTGGAGGCTAATTCTGATCTGCTAAAAGTAAAGAAATGAGTATCCATCAACACTGGGGAACTGGGCAGAATGGCTGCCTCGGTATCTTGTTCTTCAATATGTTGCATGCTGACTTGGGGTCTAAATTGAAATAGTGATTAAAAATGAAAAGAAATGTCACAAAGTTCATAAAATCTCTCAGATGAGGAGTCTTGTCAGCTGGTTTAAAAAAACGTGCTGCTTGAAGCATGTTGTCTATGGGCCCAGCTCCTGTATAGCTGCTGTGAGGGAGCTCTTCCTCATGCAACACATGGCTGAAAATTGCTTCAGGTTCCCATCCATTTGCTCCAGGAGTGTAACAGTGGTTAAAAAGGTGCTTTTCTGATTGTGCTGAAGTTTTCAGTTTAGGAAAATGCTGAAAAACAACACACAAAAACACCTGAAATGCTCTGGTTAGCTGGATTAATTTTCAAACTGTTTTGTGGGTGTTGAAGGAAACATCATATGTGAAGCAGAAGGTTTTTGTACCTGCTTGATGGGTAGGGAAAGCCCAGGGAAGCATTGCAGTGGTAGGAGAGCCACTGGGAAAGGACACAGCTCGCTAGCCTCGGGGTTAGCAGGGATTTACAGCTTCTCCTCATTGCTGGGTAGAATCATAGAATCATAGAATGGCCTAGGCTGGAAGGGACCTTAGAGATCATTTAATCCAACCTCGCCTGTCATGGGCAGGGACGCCTCTCAACTAGATCAGGGAACACATGGGGACCGAACGGGGATCAAACCCATGACCTTGGTGTTATCAGCACCACACTCTAACCGAGTGAGCGAGAAGGATGGTCCGGTGAGTTTTTCTTGTCCATAATGGCAATTTTGGCCCTCAGTCCATGAACGATGGCTTCCTGTGGGTCAACTAGGAGCTTCAGCTCGGATACCCATCAACTGGGAGGTGGTGTGCGGGATCTTGGGTGGCTGGAGGAGTTTGGGCAGGACAGTGATTCTGCAGAGGGAAGGGCAGAGGAGATGGGGAGCTTCAGGAGGTGCCTCAGGCAAAGGGATCTGGTCATGCAGGAAGCAGGAGAGCTTTTCTTGGAAGAATGCTGGTGCATGTGGAGGCCTCTGTGAGCTCGGTGGATGGCCCTTGGGGACCACAGTGGGGCATGTGCTAGGGTTCCAGCTCTGGTTGGTGCTCACAGATGGCATTTGCAGTTTGTGGTTTAGGGACTTTCTGTGGCACCATCAGATCCAGGTTGCTTCTGGGAAAGGTCAGCTCCTGGTTGGAGTGGATCAAGCACATGCTCAGCTAGTGCTGGGGATACAGCTGTGTAACTGCCAGAGTTTGGGAACCAGGGTGCACTTCTTAGAAGCTAGTTTGCACAAAAGGGGTCCATAAAACTGCTGAAGGTAGTAATGCACCACAGAGCCTGGTCTCCAGCTACAATTGGAGCAGCTGCCTCTGGCAAAGCAGAGGCCCCTGCTGAAGGAGAGCTTTGGGAGGGATGTTGATTTCCAACGCTTCTCACTGAGACCAGGGCAGTCGGAGGGGGTGACCATGCCTGCTGGAGATGTGTGGGGAGTTCTGGCCAAGTTATGGAGGTGTAGGAGGAGACGAGTGGACTGTATGGTGTCAGGGAAGATGAAAAATGAATTCGTGGATTCTTCACAGAGACCCTGCAGGGGTGAGAGGCTGAATCTCCTGGCTTTGTGAAACAGGGCAGTTAGAGTCCATGAACAGTTGTGAGATAGGTGGAGACTTCTGTGTTGAGCAAGGCTGGAGGGTTGTGACTTCTGTCAGCAGATGTCCTTGTGAGGTTACTGTCTTATCATCTTTGAAAGGTCCTGGAAGTGAGTTCTCTGTTAACTGGAGAATGTTGTACCCATCAAAAAAGCCCAAAATTTCAACTTGGAGCACTACAGGCCAGTCAGCCCTACTTCAGTCCCTGGGAAAATCATGGAGTGAATCCTGGAAAAATCATGGAGTGAGTCGTTTTAGAGTATGTTTCTATGCAAATTGGTGATTGAAACAGTCAGTATGGATTTATGGATTTACTGAGTGTAAATCATGCCTGACCAAACTGGTTGCCCGCTATGATGAAAAGACTAGCTTTGTGGCTGAGAGAGCAGTGTGTGTCATTGACCTTGGCTTTAATAGGAGTTTCTGTAGATCTCCTAGAATATTCTCATGTCCAAATAAGGAACTTATTGTCTGGATTGGTTAGCAAGAAGTTGAGTAAAAACCTGACTGGATATTTAGGCTCAGAGTTAATGGTTCATACTCTGCCTGGGTGCCAGTGGCAAGTGGAGAGACACGGGGGTCTCTACAATTTAATGCCTTTGTCAGTGACTTGGAAAAAGCAACAGAATACACTCTGGTTAAGTTTGCAGATGATGTCGTACTGGAGGGACTGGTAGACAGTCTCGAGGACAGGGACACCATCCAGAGTGACCCTGATAAACCAGAGGAATGGGTTGACAGGAACCCTATGAAATTCACTAAGGGCAAGTGCAAACTGCTGCATCTGGGAAGGGGTATAACTGTGGGCTGGGAACTGACTGACTGGGGGCAGTTCAGCAGAAGAGGGCTTGGGCATCCTAGCAGACATCAGGCTGAATATAAGGCAGCAGCGTGCCTTGGCAGAAAAGAAGACCAGCAGCACCCAGCAGCCAGGAGATCGAGGGCGGTGATTATCTTCTACTCAGCAGTCGTTAGGTGTCTTCTGGAATATTGCATCTGATTTTGGACACCACAGTACAGGAAAGATATTGATGAATTGGAATGGGTTCAGCAGAGGCCACCAAAATAGAGACCTGGACCATTGCTCTGAGAGAGGCTGAGGGACCTGGACTTGTTCAGCCTGGGGAACAGATGCCTTTGGGGGAACCTGTTAATGACCTTCCAATACCTATGAGAGTTTATTCAGAAGATGGAGTAAGGCTATTCCAAGCAATGTATTGGTTGGAGGTTGAGAGATATTGGGCATGAAGTAAAAGCAGTGATTTGGGATGGATATAAGGAAAAGCTTTTTCACCATAAAGACAGTCAAGCAGTGAGCAGTTGCCCGGAGAGTCTGTGTAGTTTCTGTCCTTGGAGGTTTCACGACTGACTGGATGAACCCCTGAGCAACCCGATACGATGTCAGAGCTGACCTAGCTGAGAGCAGTGGGTTAGACTACATCATCTCGAGAGGTCTCTTCCAACCTCAAATATCCTGTGATCCTCCCTGTATATAGGACTACACAAGTATAGATTAAGTACAGAATGAATACTGTGGAGATCATGTATGGAATATATCTTCAGAGAGGATTTAGAGGCCACAAAACTGGTTACCTCTTAACAAGTAATTACGTATATATATTTAAATAAGGAGTACTTGGATTTCAATGGAAAACAAGAAAAAATCCAAACCCACTGTATTTGCTTTTTTCTACCTCTCCAGTGCTTCAAAGATCTTATTTTAGTCCAGAACCAGCAAGGTCTGAAATGTCAGTATATTCATGAACATATCCCTTGCCTGGATTTGTGTTGAACACATCTCTCTGAAGGATTTAATAAATGACTTCCCTATACATCATTTATGTAGAGAATAGGGCATGAGAAGTGGGAAAAAAAAAAAGAGAAAGGTTTCACAGTACCAATGTAGCTGTCCCATTTGGAGACAACTCTTTAAATAGCTGAATTATGACATATCTACTAAAGAGAAGACATGGAGTAAAGGTGATACATGCGTTCTAGGTGAACACAATGCTGGTATTTGACAGTTTGCAAATAATTCATGGAATAAATGTCCCCTACTGAAGTCTAAATGCAGCTCTCAGCTATTTCCAACTGGGCAGCATAGATGTAATCAAGAATAATTGAAGAGCTGATTTTCTGCTACGTGAACATAACTGTCTGCCTGCCTGAATGTGTTATGATGCCTAACATGTTGGCTTTCTCCGTGTTCATGTAACAAAAGTTTTTTAAATTGGATGTGAAAAAATGATTAGTACAATTTAGTCATGATCTGTCATAAGAATCCTAAATAGCTTAGAAAAAATCCATAATTATGACCCTAAGACTGATGTTATTTCAGATTTTGCAGTGATAAAGGTTTTTTGGTCTTGCCCCAGAGTTACTTTCAGACAAAGAAGTGTGCTCTCAGCCTAATCGTGTCAGCATCAGAACACCTGCAAAAATAGATCAAAAGAAAAAGCGGAATTACTGAGATTTCCTTGCTATAAATAGCACTAGTGTGAATGTATTAAGCAATCATGTTGACTGTACTGAAAATGCAAAATACCCAGGGGAGCAACTATAAATGTGAACAACTTTGGGGACATGTTGGCTCTTTCAGAGAGCAGCTTTGGGTGTTTACAGCCACTGCCCTTTTGTTTGGTCCTCTCTGTAGGGTAGTGAAAGAAAAACCTCTGTCATGTGTGGAATCATCAGACTTGCTCCAAGCTGGAGGATGAACATGAGAGCTGCAAAACTGAGTAATGCTCTTCTTGTGTTGAAAATGTTGGGTTTTGTTTTGTTGGAATCAAAAATGATGGCAGATACAACTTAAAGAAAATCTTACTTGACTACTAGAGTCTTAATCGTTGATTGTCTTCCCTGGGTCCCTGGCATAGAAACCAACTAGTGCAAACTGGTTGAGTCTCTCAAAACCTGTGTATGGTGAACACTTAGGTGGACAGCATGCTTTGGTTACAGATGGACATCAGTGTAGTGGGATGAGAAAGGCAGCAAGCTATAACAGGGTTAGAGAACTTCAAAGGCTGTGTCTGCCACTGTCACGTTCTGCTTTTCTAATGGTGGTTTGTGGTAGCTTGTGACGGTATAAAGATACAAGTAAGTGAGGCAAAATTCATAGTGAGAGGTGAACATCTTTTATAAGACTATCTAATACTGCTGGAGGTGGAAAACAAACTAATTTGGTGTGAATGTGCTCATCTTCCTGGAACAGGCTGCCCAGGGAAGTGGCTGAGTCACCATCCCTGGAGGTATTTAAAAGACATGTAGATGTGATGCTTAGGGATGTGGTTTAGTGGTGGATCTGGCATTGCTAGGTTAGCCGTTGGACTTGATGATCTTAAAGGTGTTTTCCAACATAAGCAATTCTATGATTCTGTGATCTTCAGGCCTCCTTATCTGCTGTTCCTTTGTAGCCCTTTGATATTCCGTAAGCAGAGAGAGACAGTGTTTTTGTTTTGCAAGAAGACTTTAAAAACCCACCTCAAACCACAACAAAATAAATTGCTGTTAAGGGTTTGTTTTAATACTGTTTCTTAGGACCCAAAGGAAATGTTGGCTCCGTAATCCATTTCATACCACTTTACATGTCTTGGGTGTATCAGTATTTGCTCGGGATTGGAGCAGAAGAAGCAGTTTGCTTTAGGCTGGTGCACCTGAGGATGAGTTCACTAAAGCCTTTCACTACATTCTTTCATGATTTCATGGGACTCAGCTGAAGTCAAGCTCTTGACATGAATGTAAAGATGTTGAAATACTTCTAGCACTATATGCATTATTACTTATATTTTTTTCTTCATGCTCAGATGAGCAAAGCATGAATTGGAGCCTCATTTAGCTCAGTTCAATTAGAGAAAGTATATGGAGAACGGGATTTGCAACCCATGAATTATTGTCTGTTTATCAACACGTTTACATTAAAATTACTTATTAGCACATTAAATGACTTAAATTTGCTGATATTTTAAAAATACTCACAAAATCCCTTTAGGTCCCATGTCTCTTGCTGCCCCTCTGACTTTACCTGTGTTATTCATGATCACTATTTAGCAATAATTGTGCTGCAACGTGGTGCATAAACTTCCAGTGTGTTATATTACATCTTCAAGTCTATTCTTGAAACTTGTTAGGCGTGACTTTCAGTGTCAACTGCTTCTGAAAGTGTCTTGTTTTCCATTTTTTACATATACTCAAGATGATGAGTTGTTTTCTAGGGAGTAATTTTTGTGCTCAGATCTCTTCAGTCACTGATTGTTTTAGCTGAATCGAGCTGTAAGGCATGCAGAAGACATTGGACACTTCCTCTTCTGACAACTTTGTTTCTGTTCTAGGCCGTTCAGGTTCATTCCTCTTGCATGTCCCGTACACCTTCGTTTTCCCTTCTAGATAGCAGGAGATAACGAAGCTCTGTTATTTGCTGTTACAGCTTAACCAAGTGACACGAAGCTGAAGACAGGCCAAGGGAAGTTCAGACAAATCAGGGCTGACAAACCTTGGTCCTGACGCCTTGCAAACTCGGTGCAAAGCCTGTGGCTTGTTCTTAGGTTGCAACAACTGAAAAGGCATCTTAAGTAGTATGCAACAGAGCTTACTTTGTTTTTTATTTTATTTTCTGTTATAATGGAGCAATGTCAGGGTATGGAGTGAGCTACTTCTTGATCCCCATTTGGCTGTAGTAACTCATCTGTAATACAAATGTTTCTCCTATGTGGGTATTTTAACCTCTGCTCACAGTCACAAATTTAAATTGATTGGGCTGTGATGTTAAATACTGTGGCATTTTGCATTCTTTATAGGCCATTCTCATTGCAATAAACAAGCAAAATAGTACTGATTGTCTTCATGTGTCCATTATATTAAGAAATTAGTGGTATAGAAGTAACTGCCTTCTGGGTAGAAAGTATCTTTTATGTTGAAACATTACCAATATAGTTCTGCAAAGCAACTGACAGATTTTGTATTTTGGCTCCAGATGAATCTCTGCTGGAAGTAGGTGAGGACTCTTTAATTCCAGTTTTCCTGTTTGTTGCTGAAGCAGTGAAGCATTCAGAAAAAGACAATTTCTCTTTGATTAAATGCCTAAAAAGTTGTCTGGTTGGAAAAAAAAAAAAGAAAAAAGAAAAAGGATGTTGCATAAGCTTTTAATATTTAATTTCTATACTCTAAGTATCCGGAAGAACATTTAGTTCCTGTTTTGAAAGATGAATGCCATCCATTGGAAAGTGTACTGAAGGCTCATTTGCAGTCACGGAGCTTGTTTGCTTCTCTAGTATGTACGTGCAGGGAAGAGTAGAAAGGGTTGAGTGGGCAGTTGGCAGTCATTCATTGTCAGTGATTGCTAGTCATTCATAAAAAACTGCAGAGCTGAGAGGTGGAGCCAGCAGCGGCAGCAGCAGCCGCCTTTCAGCCTCTTGCAGAAGACACGTTTGTGCAATCACAAGTGATTCGAGAAGCTGCTCAAATGCGACGTGATGAATGTAATGAGATGTGTGCTAAATGCATCTAATTAAAAGGAGTTGCTTGGAAGACAGTAAAATGTTTTAATCCCTTTTCTCCTGAAGCCCACCGTGGTTATGTGAACGTGGAGGTCTAGGAGTTCTGGGTTCCGTTAAAGGCAATAAATCACTTTCAAGGAGTGCCCTCTAGTTCGTGATACCATCTGGAGTGTGTCTCTCCCCTTTAAAAGGAGCTATTTTAGGAAATTAGTGGGTCTCGATCCACTGATAAAAGGGAAATTTTGAGGTGAGTAGGGAATGTATTCTTAGACTGCATATTTTTAAGACATAAATGACAGCGGAAGTTTAATTTCAAGAAGAGAGAGTGTCAGAAGTAGCAAGCCGTCTTGTACGTTCTCGCTCTTAAAATTGCTGCATCTATATTTTTTCCCCTCGTTGCAATGACTGCCAATCTAATAGGTAGTCTCGACAAGATTTTATTTCATCTTTGTGTTCAAAGTGTGGAAGTTACAGCAGGTTGAAAGACTTCATTTTTTTTTTTTTAATTTATAGATCTGATTTATTTGAAAGTGGGTATGAGTAAATGCTATTGTATCTAAGCTGTTCCATCTCTTCTAGTTTGACCTGTGCAGTTCACTGCTTCTTAGAAAGCTTCAGAGTTGTTACTGCAGGCTGATCTAGTATGGGCTGGAACATGGTATTTAAGGCTCCGTTTATGTCTAGGCTGCCATTGCATTTAAATTGAAGGACTTCACCTGAAACTGGCAGGTTCCTTTTTGTTAAGTCAGAGTTTAGGGTGTTAGATTACAAAATACTATCCTCTTACAGAACAAGAACTGCCCATTTAAGAGTGGAATAATCAATCTTGACTCCCCTGTACTTGACCTGTTTGCAGGTGGACTCCTGGGTCTGATCCTGCTCTAAGCACCGTCTGGAGGAATGTAATGCTGCGCTAGAAGATTTCGTCTTAAATGAAGTTCTGGGGCGCTGTGTGTATATGATTTACATAGCACCTCAGACTGAATGTGCTTGTTTCTTATCGGATGGCAGAATTTCAAAGTGACCCTGGCCTCTCTCTAACAAATAGCTAATTAAATTGTACATTGTAGGCTCTTTGAAGCTTTTTCAGGAGTTTTGATTATAATACATATAAGCCAAACTTCGCTATGCCGTTGTTCCATTGAAAGTGCGTGTGTGCTTTATCTCCCTTTTAGGAGGTTTTGTGTTGTAGTTCAGGTAGCTCAAACTGTGACAACCACCGCTTTCACCAGGAGTGACTGCATACTCCTCAGGTCCCTCGTTTCCCTTTGTTCTCAAGAGTTTCTCAGTGCTGTTATTAGTATTAAAAAGTGTAATATCAAAGTGTATATCAAAGAAAAATACACACTTAAAGAAAAAAATATTGTATGTGGCCTCCTGAGAGATCAGTGCATGCGAGATTGGTCTGGAGGTATGACAGGCATGTTGCTTTTTCTCCTGGAGCTGGATCAGTGGAATCTCATCGTGGCCAGCAGATCAAGAAAGGTGATTCTCCTCCTCTACTCTGGTGAGACCTCACCTGGAGTACTGTGTTCAGCTCTGGAGTCCCCAACACAAGAAGGACATGGACTTGTTGGAGCAGGTCCAGAGGAGGGCTGCAAAGATGATCAGGGGGCTGGAGCACCTCACCTACATGGACAGGCTGAGAGAGTTGGGGTTGCTCAACCTGGAGAAGAGGAGGCTCCAGGGAGACTTTATAGCAGCCTTCAAGTATCTGAAGGGGGCTACAGGAAAGCTGAGAAGGGACTGCTTACAAGGGCATGTAGCAATAGAAGGGCAATGGTTTTAAACTAGAGCAGAGTAGATTTAGGTTAGACAGTAGGAAGAAGTTCTTTACTTTGAGGGTCATGAAACACTGGAACAGGTTGCCCAGAGATGCCCCTCCCTGCTTCAGGGGGATTGGACTAGATGACGTTTAAAGGTTACTTCCAACCCAACACATTCTATGATTCTGTTATTGATTCTATGTACCAATAAATATCCCTTCCTGCAGTAGACTGATTTATCTTTTGAGATGGACAAATGACCAGATGCTCAAGACCAGCAATGTGCATGGGGCTTGAAGCCTCTCTCATCCGTATGTGCCTGTGCAGTTAATTGACTGTATGCAAGTGACGTGATTTACAGGTGCCTAGAAAATAGCTGTTCGTAAGTTACGTGGGTGTTAAATGACTGTACTTGGTTCCTTGCATTTTGAAAAATGAAATGCTGTACAAATACAATTTTTAAAACCATCTCTTTTCCTTTTGAAGACACGTTTCACAACAGAAGGAAGAAATCAAATGTATTGAACTTGCTTTCCACCTTAGCAATATTTCATCTTTCAGGAGTTTCAAGTAATGTGTTATCTGTTTATTTTAAGGCCATTCAGCTAGGTGATTTTTGGAGACTGGTTCGAACTCCTTGGCTGTTACTGGAGAGCTGCTGATGTTAGAGATGAGTGGTATGATTTATTTGGTTACACTGTATATATAGGTGTCTATATACAGCTCTAGACATTGTATGGGGGAATAAGATGCTCTGAAAGCAAACCCATGCAGGCTGGTCCCACTTGAGTGATTGAGCGTACATGAAGAGTAACTGTTAAAGACACCTTTTTAGGTTTCTGACTGTCTTTTACTACCACAGTCAGAAACTAGAAAACAGGAGCAGATTCATCACAGAGCTTTCTGCTGACCTACTGTTGATGAGAACATGTATTGCAATATACTGGGCTGGTTTTAATTTCTCTCTGCAGCCAGCACTGCAGGTTTTAGTATTCTGAAATAGGTAATATTTTACAATGTTAGGGCTTTTTTTTTTTTTTTAAGAGATTCATCCTTTTAAATAAAATACAACACAGATAAAAGCCAGCCCATCAGTGAAATGCATCTCACAGCTGTAGTCAGAATGGCAGTTTCTATTTTTAATTTGGCAACTTCCCCATGTAACAGGCTACAGCTTTCAGTGACATTTCAGATATAGCTAATATCCTCTCAATTTTGTTGAGGCCCCATCTCATTTTGTATCCTACAAGCTACGACAGTGGATGCTTGTGGAGAATGAGGGCAAAGGGCTACACAAAGTCATCTGGCTCATGTGCTTTTCCTATGTACCCTGTTCTACCATCTTTTATTGGAACCAAAATATAGAACTGGATGTAAAATTGGTCTGACCCAGTAGAGTATTTCCTTCATTCCTATGTTGTTTCTTACACTCCAGTCATAACAGCTATATACAGAAACAGTTTAATTGATCAGAAAAATCATAGTCCCTTATTTTATTTTTTGTCTTGGAACATTTGAAAAAACAAACAACGTACAAATACCTTTGTGACATGGATGAGTGGTGTACTTGCTTAAACATTTTTCCATGTTTTATCTTTATTGATAATTCACATTCTAGCCAATGTCTTCTCTCAGTGCTGCTACTTATATATGATGCTTCTCCCTCCTCTGTTTTTTGGCCTGGTGTCAGCAAAGGAAAATGGGAAAGAGCGAGTAGTACTGGCTAACTGTTGCGATCCAGACAGCTGCAATAGGATGCATCAGGATACATATAAACATCTGCAACATCACTGGCCTGTTCTAGGGTAGCTGATTATGAAAACATTACTAACTGAAAGGAATGGGAACACCTGTATCTAGAGTACCTATGGCTCTGTTTAAAGTAGATATATAAAACAAATGAGATGTTCCTAGACGTGCCTATTTCTCCTGACTGTGAAAGAAACCTAGGGTGGTTGGCTCAGATGTGAACGAGTAAAGTTACGGGAGTCAAGTCTCTCTATATAAGGAAAAGACACTTTGAGAGACAAAGTAGTGAAGTTTTATTTCCTAACCAAAATTATTAATATTTTCCATCTATTGAGATAGCTGTGTGTTCTGTCTTTACTTGTATCCTAGATACAAGGACAAAAGGCTGGACGTTGTTTAAGAACTTAAAAGTTCAGGTGGACTCTTTATTGAAGTTTACTTTACTTACTCTCAGGTGCCTAATGAGACTTTATCACCCCGCTCCAAAAACTCCCTTTGAGCCTGACCATTTTTGAAAATCATTTCCAAGGGACCTCTTTCTGTGTGAAGCCAGTTCATATGTAAGCACATTTCTTGTAGTCCTGTCTTGCATGGCTGTAATGGAGACTTCCAGGAGAAGTATGTCTGGTTGCCTTCGGGAGGACTATTAAGTAAGAGCTCCTAGTTTATTCTGTCAGAACTGCCATGGAGTCTGGTTCAGGATCCTTTATTCCTGGAAAACTGACCCTTTCTTGTTGTGTTACAGTAGGGCAGGTAGAGTTTAAGACAATTAGTATCTCCCAGTGTGGTTATATGAAGAAGGGTGTTGGAACCTTTTCCAGTAAGCTAGCTAGCTGCTTCTTTATGATTTGGAGAGCCTGATCCTGGAAGGTACTGCAGAATTGTTGCATTTCCATGTTTTGAAGATGTAATTCAAGCACAGAGGCTGTAAGAGCACCTGGTCTCAGCAGAACTGGAGACGGGTGGGAATTTCTGGGACAGGGGCAAGAGCATGCCTGAATTTGCTGGCAGAGAATGGGACTGTGTGTGCCGTGACAGCCTTCCCTGGCCTGCTTCGAGCACCCATCCCTCTCTGACAGTTCAGAGGAAGGAAAGGGCAGATGTTGTCCTCTTTGAGATTCAGAAATTAGAGCCTGACCCCATATGCACCATATAAGTGCCTTCTCTGTTTGGAGTTTGTGTGAACTAATATCAGGGAGACTAAATCTTGCATCCTTTTGAAGTTCCTTCTGTTTATATTTACTGTTTAATAACTTCTGACAAGCATAGAAGTTATTCTTCCAGTAGCATGTGGGTTTTAGGAAGCCTATATCTGCTTTTCTGCAAATGTACAGGGCTGGAGAGTGACAACCAGGCTTTCTTCTTACAGTGTGAGTGACATAAACATAAGTCACGGTCCTGTCAGGTGATGGAGGGGAAGATGATAATACGGTCTGATCCAAGAGGACTTTGATGAACATCAAGTACAAAAATGTCTCTTCTGCTCATGTATTCCTCTAAGTCGATGTTGAAGACTAGGCTTTTTGTAGCGAGTACTGTGGTCTCGATAGTTCTTCAGAAAAAAAAAAACAATAATCAAAGGAAAAGCTGATTTACATTGTAGGAAAAAAAAAAATATTTACTGCATTGTAAAGAGCAATTTTGAAGGCCCGGGGGGACATGTGAGAAAATGGCAAGAGGATGTAAAGGAAAGGGAGTAGGAAGAGTGAAGGCTTAGACTGTGTGAATGGAAGTGTGTATGTTTTTTTAACTCCTTGAACCATGGGGATTATGGAACTAGGGTTCTTGATTGGGAAATGTGAATCTAACAGTTGATGGAAAATCTGCAAAAAATAATGTTCAATTCAGTGTAATAATTAGAAGTGGCTGCCTTTTATTTCTAAACTGTGTGTTAGGGAAGGGGAAAGGTCTAATCAGTATAAATGCATTTATTATGTAATTTTTCTAACAAGTTTGGGAGAAAATCATGTTTGCTTTAGATTCCTAGCAGTATAAATCATGTATAAGTGTGTGGCCTTGTGCTTCTGAAAATACTAGTTCATAATCTGCCTGTCTACTGGGAGTAAAGTGAATTTGCATGAACTTACCAGTTTAGTAATTGAGACTGAGCCAGTGGGTTCCCCAACCAATGGGTTTACCTGTAAGTGAAGGATCTGTGCATCCGTGGCCAAATTATTTAGATTGAGAAGTGTTATTATCATTATACTATGATTCAGAGTCTAAAGCTTGTTATGCTAGAGGTTATACGAAGGTTTAGGCCCTTCCAAACCTCGAGAATTTTAAATATAACCTGTGGGTCTAAATCTTGCGTTATCAGAATTTTCCTTCTGGCAACTGTGTGCTCTGTTGGCACAACTCCCTTTGATGTGAAAAAGTTTTAAAAAAATCCACCTCTTCGCCCCTAGTTGTAGCATTCCTACCGAACATAAACCATCATTTTTTTTTTCCACTTGATTGTTTAAATGTAATATTACAAAGCTTCATCCAGGCTGCAGGTAAGATGGAACTAGGTGGTGCTACTTCACATCTCATTTGAGGCACACATCCGTATTTCTGCATAGGATTTTGTAGATAGAAAAGTGGAGCCATTGCTCCTCCACAGAGAGCTGAAGAGGGGAAAACATCTGCTGTAGCTAGAGGTAAGGTTGCCCAAATAATGTCTGGCTGTCGTCACTGAGACCAGAAAGTAAACAGCAAAGGTAAAAAACATGGGACTTGCTGAATTTAGCATTAGCAATGTTACTTCAGTGATGTCTGCCCTGGAAAACTGCAGCTACTGGGTGAAAACCTAGTGTAGCTTTGATCCCAGGCTCTGGGACACAAAATATAATATTATTTTTGTATGTGTTTGTGTTTATATAAACCTGCATAAAATATAATACATATAAAATAATAAATAATAAGAAACAGTACTTAATGTCTTTTTTCTCCTTGTGATTGCTAGTCTAATAAGTTAAATGAAAGTGAAGTGATTGAAGTATCCTCTTCTTTTTGACAGCTTTTCAATTTTGGAGATATCAGTTGCCAATTCATACTACAAATCCCCTTCGAAGGTGGCACGTATCCTAGAGCCATTTATTTCTAATGGCATGTGACAAAATGAACCTGAGTATACTGTGATGTAAAACCTAAGGCCAGGATAAATTTAGAACAGTTGAGGCTACACTAGGGTTCAGATAAAATGTGGCACCTCGCAACCTAAGACATTCTCCTGAACAGCCAGTTACTGACTCCGAATTCGGAAGCTTTTTAGCACATTTCTAAAACAGGCTTTTAGTTCTAGCTCTTCTGCGGGACAATAAAAGCATCTGCCACCCAGACAGATTTCTAAATGTATCTCTTCTAAATGCACCAAAATATGGTATTGCACACAACGGTAATTTTCTCTTGCTCTTAAATTATTAAGTTTATCCACGGAGTCTATGCCCAAATCACTTCTTTACCTGTCACATTTATTTCCATCTTCTCTATCGTGAAGGAGGTGGTGGGAGAGATCTGTTTTTCAGTTCTTCTATGTAATAAACTTTTGGTGTTTTTTTTCCTGATAGAAGATAAATCTTTGGAGTGTGCAAGTCAATGAGGAAAAACACTCCTGCATACCTTTTCAACCCAGTTCTTTCTAGGTTTCAGAGTATCCCCATTTGTATACTTTGTCGCTTTCCTCTTGTCTTTGATTTCACATTTTTTTCGAGATAAATTTACTCAGTATTAAGGTATTAGTACAGAGAAATTAAAAGGGAGAATATTAAGTTACTAGTACAAGCAACAACAAAGGAAGGAAGAATAAAGTTGTGAAGTTACGCAGGGAGAAAATTACATGGGCCAAAGCCTAACTAGAACTTAATCTGGCTACAGCCATAAAAGACAATAAAAAAAGCTATAAATATATTAGCAATGAAAGGAGGGCTAAGGAGAATCTCCATCCTGTATGGAATACAGGAGGAAACATGGTGACAAATGATGAAGAACAGGCTGAGGTACTTAATGCCTTCTTTGCCTTGGTCATTAATAGTAAACCCAGTCATTCTCCAGGTGATGTTGCTCAACAACTGGATGAACGTGAGCTAGCAGTGTGCTCAGGTGGCCAAGAAGGCCAACAGCATCCTGGCTTCTATCAGAAATATGGCCAGCAGGACCAGGGAAGTGATTGTTCCCCTGTACTTAGCACTGGTGACAATTCATCTTGAATCCTGTGTTCAGTTTTGGGCCCCTTACTCCAAGAAAGACACTGAGGTGCTGGAGCATGTCTAAAGGTCAATGAAGCTGGTGAAGGGTCTCAAGAACAAGTCTTATGAGAAGCGATTGGGAGAATTGGGGTTGTTCAGCCTGGAGAAGAGGAGGCTGAGGGAGACCTTATCACTGTCTAGAGCTACCTGAAAGGAGGCTGTAGTGAGGTGGGGGTCAGTCTCTTCTCCCATGGAACAAGCAACAGGACAAGAGCAAGTGGCCTCAAGTTGCTCCAGGGGAGGTTTTGGTTGAACATTAAGAAAAATTTCTTTGTGGAAAGGGTTGTCAAGCATTGGAACAGGCTGCCCAGGGGAATGGTTGAGTGGCCATCCCTGGAGGTATTTAGAAGACGTGTAGATGTGGTGCAGAGGGACATGGCTTAGTGGTGGGCCTGGCATTGCTAGGTTAACAGTTGAACTTTCTTATCTTTAAAGATCTTTTCCAACCTAAATGATTCTCTGATTTTTCTATGCTAAGTAGATATATATCTGTTGATTACCAGCGTATCAAAAAGCCCAAAGAAAGACCCTACTGCAAATCCACGATGTTTTTCAGAACTGTACAGTCAAATGCAGAAGCCCTGTAATTATGAGGAACCTAGACAGGAGAAAGGAAAGTTGCTTACAAGCCTTCTGGAGAGCTTTCTCCTGTGTTGCTAATGAAGGACCATAATTCTGAGGAAGCTCTAGCTTCTCATTTACATCTTCATGCACTAGAAAGCTCTGTCTTTAAGCAGCTTGATTGTGTTTTACCTTAGTCTTTTCTGAAGCCCTGTGAACTTTGCTTATCATGGAAGTGCTTCTGCACTTCTTAGATTCTGAAAATAATTCATTTCCTGGAGTATTTTTTTTTAGTCATATGAAGCTGGGAAAAGATAGTTTATCTTGATGATTAGCAGCAAAAATTAGCCATGCCACATGCTTCTACCGGGCCCAGTTGTCTGATTAAAAATTTGTCATGCTGAAAGAAAATTAAATAGGAAAAATACTAACCTTATGCTCTGATCTAAAAGAAGAGTTACCCGCTTATAAGCAATTTATTTTTTTCTTGTTTTTTCAGCTTGGATACCTGTGGAGTTAGTGACCCTTCTAGACATGATTTCAAAACCGCTTCAAGGGAGAAAACTGCTTTCAGTTGGTCAGACGGTTCTGTCCTAAAACAATGGTGATATGTTAAAATGTCTTGTTACTGAGTTTTAAATTATTTTGCTTTTAAAGACTTTGAAACTTTACTGCAGCTGATGGTGACCATAGCTTGCTTTTTAAATGTACGCAAGTTGTCCATCTACGTGAAGCAGACCTTTAAAAGCAGGGCGCAACAGCACTAAAGAAGTTCATAAAAATCCCTGCCCATCAATTATAGTATCTGGGAAAGCATGAATGAAATTAAATATTACATGTAAAATACTACTGTCAATATTTTTAAATCTTAGTACGCTAGCACCCAAAACTACATTTCTCTTAGTATTTAAAGTGTAGGAATTTGCTGATTTAGAAGATCAATGAAATGAAAAGATAAGCTGCAGTGAAGTGACAGGCTTGGAACAGTCTGCCAACACTTGTTCGCAAAAAAAGGAAAAGGAATTTAAATACAAAATTTTACCAAAAGAAATAGTTAATGCCAGAATTTTGGGAAATGTATCTTTTTTTTTTTAATCGTAGGAGTATTCAAATGAAGTTTTGAAGTATTTGAGCTGTGATGCATAGAGGACTTCTAAATCTTTTTATTTCAGTAGCAACATGTTTTCACTTCACACGTGTTCAGACAGTGCGAATTTGAATTCTGAACTAGAAAGCACTTTAAATTGTAACTTGAGTCTAGGAGTACATTCTTTTGTGTGAAAGCATCTTGCTGGTGATCAGGTCTGTTGGTGTGAAGGTTTTAGGGCTGATGGATGAGAAGCAGCCTCCAGATACCATAGGGATCTGTACAAAGTAAGGACCTAAACAGATCAGCAGACCATTTGTTTGGGGTTATCTGGGTTCAGAGCTATGTTGGGATATGCTCTGTTCTGTAATTTTCTTTCAGTGTGCTTACAAGGCACTTAACCATCATTTTGCTTAGATTTAAAAATAGAAATAGTGATAGTAATTCATGGTTCATTTTATTTTTGGGAGAAACAGGTTGTTTAGTTCATAGAGGGAGTTATATACAAGAGAGGAGGAGAAAAAAATGGTATGCTGTATAGGGCTATTCGCGAATCTTTCCTTATTTTTTTTTTAAAAAGAATTTTGGATTTTTCGTACAAGCAAATCTGTTTGTGAATATCATCTGATGTTCAGAGATTTTTATTTTTGTTTAAATTCAGGCAAATAAGATACGGAATGACTACAAGCCAAACTGTTTCAGAAGTGCGGCAGAAGAAACGACTGCATTTGGCTGTGATGCCTTGGACCGCAGTTTGGTTTTACATTTGTGCACCTGAGAGTCCTTGATGTAGTAAGCTCTCTAGGCAGATACATATGACAGGACTTAGCATGGCCAGGAGTACACGCCCACGGTGTAACAGCCCCCTTTAGAAAGGTGGTGCTGGAAAACTTCATACGGCAACAGAGCCTGAGCCCAGAGGAAGGCTAAGCACTCCCACTACTTGTCCATCTGCCAGGAAGGCTCTTCGAGAAGATTCCTCCGTGAATCTTTCCTGCGGGAGGAGATGTTGCCTTGAGTGAAGGAGCAGAGGCAGCCTGGCTGGCTGGAGTGATTTGAAGTGCAGAAAAATCCTCTCAAGTGCGACTTTACTACTTCTCCAGCAAGAGGAATGATCATCTCTCCTTCTTAATTTTCAAGGCAGTAAAGTAGATTAGAAGGTGTTCTGTGTGTTTGATACTGTCTGCATCTGATAATGTTTTCTAGGACCACAATAATTTCTTTCTATTATCTGAGGTAGCCAGGAGGTCTGTCTAGGTAGTAGAATGGGAGAAAATGCTTCAGTAATTGCTCTTAGTGTCTAAGGGATTTTTTCAGTTGCCTTTATCTCGACCTTTTCTGCCACATCTTAACGTTATTTAACTTGAACCTTGTGATTTCAGAGCGCTATTTCAGCGAATTGTGATAGAACCTAGATGCTTTGTTTAAAAAAAAAACCCCACACCACAGTTAATTTTTTTCTTAGACTACAAATATAAAAAAAAAATTACTTAATCATATGATCATCACCTATTGTCTTCAGTGGGCAGAGTTAATGCTACTCTGGGTGCCTTGACTGTGCATTTCAATCCAAAACATGAAGTTATTTTTCCATTTAACCACTATTCTATTGTTTTTTCATGCTAGAAGCAGTTAAAGGCAGACTTGCAATGTCACTGAAATATATTTTATTAATATATAATAGAAATGTGCTTAATTCTGAACTATTTTAACATAATTTTTATAGTGGAATTTACACAGCATGTAATTTTATCCTTATACTGCATTATCTATATTCTAGCTACTCACTCAATTAAGAAAAGTAAGAAAGAATACTGAGGCAATTAAATGAGCAAATTGTCTCTTCTGGCAGCCTATTTAACAAGGTCCTTTACATCAAAACCTACAGATACTGATGGAGAATTTTGTTAGTTCTGATAAAAATGACAGCTTGTTACACATCTGTGCCAGAAACACACACAGCTGCATCAAAATGCTGTTGCAATCGATCAGCAACATATTCTGGTTCTCTGTGGACAAAAGACCTAAGATATATAAAAAGTTATCTTTTTAAGACACAATTATGTCTTCGGAGTGCAAGATAACTGTTATTTGATTTACAAGTTTACATTATTTGAGGAGAGAGGAATTCAAAAGTGTTAAACTGCTTTACCACCACCCTGTGGTAAAGAAAGCAGCCAGTGTTTAAGGAAGAAAAATTGGTAGAAGATTAGCATTTATATTGCATTACAAATGAGGCAATATTTTATCAGCATATTACCAGTATCGTGGATACAATTCATTGTTTAACAGTGTTCTGGGTAAGTAAGCACAGTTTAAAATTTTGCATCTCAGTGTTAAATGCACATGTAAAATTAAAATATGGTTTTATTTTAGACCCTTGCCTCCATATAGCTGGCGTTTAAACAAAAAGACTAACTAGTAATTTTTGTTTATTTATAGATGTGTTAATTGGATTCAGTCACAAAATATAAGTTATTTATCATCTGTCATGTCTATTTTTAAGCCACTGGTTTTGTAACTTTGTATGCCTTTTATGAGCATCCTGAATAAACAGTAGGTAGGTGAGAAATTAATTTCCTAAAATTCTGTCTTTTCTTACAGGGATGCTAGGAGGTCAATATTTTACAGAAGCAAAGTGGATCTGTCATAGATAAGTGTGTACTGTTGCATGGAGGATGCTAAATGTAATTCCAAAGTGGCAGTGTAAATAGTTATTATAAATACAGTTATTAATATGAACTTCAGAAAAGTCAGGCAGGAAAGATGAAGTCCGTAATAGGCTGTCACTTTGAATCTTATGATAAAATAAAGCACAAATCAAAATGAATCAGTAAAATAAATCAGTTAAACTAAACACATCCATTAATGTATAAATATTGTTTTGGAAACAAGATCTAAATCTGTGCTTTAAATTATAAGTAAACTCAACCTTCATATAGGGTGGAGAAGTGCTCTGTAATGAAGTGATGATTTAATAAATTTCTTTAGTTATTATATCAAATTTTGTGCTTGCAAAGTAGTTCCTGTTAGTGTGTTCCACGTACTTTTACAGTATGGGCACAGGACTAGTGCAGAAGCAAGAGAGCAGATCAGAGAAGAAGTAATATTAAGGAGGTGTTTGCTGTATAAGCCTTGCAAATGTCAGTAATTTTGCTTCCAACATGTCTTTGCAATATGGTCTGCTGCATTTCCATGTTATTATTTAAAAATCTGTTAAGATCATTGTACAAGCAAAAAAGCTTTAGCTACGTTTAGTTCAGCTTCTTTTATTGAATTGGAATATTCACTTCAACAACCAAACACACCATAAAACATGGCTGGAGAATAAAACCTCCATAATTCTGGCATCAATTTTAGCAGAGGATGATAATTAAGTTGTTCAGAAGAGCTGAAAGGCAAGAATCAAAATATTGCTTGACTACCTCTTGAGGATGAATGATTACATTACGTTACATTGCATATTGTGATTTAAAGCGGGAGATTGCTGCTTTCTCTTTGTATAGAAGTTTTTGGTTTGGGTTCAGGAGTTTTCATTCTTATGTGTCTCTGATTTTTCATACTTTGGTAATCCTGGATTGATCCCTGTCTTCCAACCATGAGGAACCAGGTGGAATTCCTGTCAGCATTTGCCTCTGTTACCATAAGCTGGTAGAGGAAGGTGATAGATTAAATAGCAACAGCCCTTTCTTCGGTGCTGTTTTCTAGCATGGGCAGGAATTCAAAGCGTACGTGAGTGTGCCATTCAGCTCTTTGATTTGGGAACCTGGTGTTCTGGAGCTGAGGGGAGGCAGTCGTTTTGCCACCCTTTTCCTTGTACTGATGTATCTCAACAGGACTTGCTAGAATTAACTCTGCAGCTGCTTTGGGACTTCTGCCCAGACAGGGAAGTGTGCAGAAATGGTGTCCAAGACATGTGGGACGAGATAAAAAGAAGCTGGGAACAGTGTCCTCTTTAGAGATTAGAGTGAGATATTACAGTACTCGTTTTTCTTTTAGAGGAGTAAACTATATATTCATCAGCAAACTAAGCCAAGATCTCACGAAGCAGATTTTAGTGATATCCTGGAGAGTGGGGCTCTGTAGGTACTCTAAGGTATATGCCAGCAGGATTTTCCTTTATTTCACTCTGTTATTCTCTGATCCTGTAAACTTTGTATTTTCATGCTTGCTTCTTCACTAAATGATAAACCCTCCTGCACAGAAGAGCAGAGTGGTTTCTGTTGGTTTTGAATTAGGCATAGCCTTAAACCAAAGCTATTGCCAATCATGCATTGTTAAAAAGTATACCTTTTGAGCTCTTAATTTGAATTAATACATTTTGTTTGAGACTGTCAGTGTTTGGAATAAATGCTTTAAGAATTTCTGGCTTTAGACAGATGTTTTCAAGGATGTTTTAAAAATGTAAGTTTCAGAGGCAACCTACTGCTGTGTACCTCATTCTTTCACTTTTGCACTTCGGAGTTAACAAGATATATTTCATAACACCAAAGGTCACTGGTTTGATTCCCGTTCAGTCCTCATGTGTTGCCTCATCTAGTTGAGAGGCGTCCCTGCCCATGACAGGGAGGTTGGATTAAATCATCTCTAAGGTCCCTGCTAGAGTTGGATTAAATGATCTCTATGGTCCCTGCTAGCCTAGGCCATTCTATGAATCTTCAGAAAATTGAAGTATTTAAAATTACTTAATTAAAATTTAATCTGAAAGTAATATTCCACTTAAGTCACTGGCATAGCTTTTTACAAGAACTGGAGAGCGTTCCGGCAGCTAAACCCAGCAATCTCTCCAAAGCCAGTTATTTTTATCTGCCAGTTTACCAGGTCATGTTGCATGAAACATCAGCTTAGCACTTTGGCTACCAACGCCATATGAAGTTCAAACTAGTTGTCCTGTTCTTCAGAAGTTCACACAACTTCCTGGTATGATACCAGGCTTTTGGAGAACACTTTTCTGCATTCGGTAGTTGGCCAGCCATATGCACTGAGTTATTTTTTACTCCTGTGGACTGGAGCACCCTTATCAGTAAAATGGAAATCGTCATACATTTTTTAAAATCTAAATAAAGCATGTTGAGTTCTGTCAACCTAAATAAGAGCTATTTGTGATAATGACTAGCAATAGAAATGCAATAACCAAATAACTATTTGAGCAGTCCCTTCCTTCCTGCCTTCCTTCCTGCCTACCTGCCTGCTTGCCTTCCTTCCTGCCTTCCTTCCTTCTTGCCTCCCTCTCTTCCGTTAAATTATCTATAATTATCTTGTAGTATATAGTCTAGCTGAGTCTTTGCCTGGACTGTGAACACCTTGATAAATTTTGAAAGGAGTAATTTAAACTCTTTACAGCTGCTGAAATTTTAATAAGATTACTTGGTCTGATAATATACTTCTCTTTCCCATTGGAGTATGTATTTCAGGTGAATTTAATTGCCTCTGCAAGCTATGTGCATCTCGAGAAATTATGTTAAAATAATTTGGATTTATTTTGCACTGCCCTAAGTCAAATAATTTTTTAAGCCTTAAGCATAGCGTGTGGCAACACAAATTGCAAACTTTGGTAGCCTTTTTTTTGATGTAGCTCATTTTGAACTTTGTGGGCTAATTCTGATGGCAGAAGATTGTGAGCTTGACGTTTTTGTTGTTATTTAAGTTAAAAACAGGAAACAGATGCTGAATGCAAAAACTGTTTTTAATGAACCAATAATGGCAAAATAGAAAAGCAGTGAAAGATAATTTGCTTCTGGGACCACTTTCCCAGCTTCATGACTATGTAAAGTGAGGACTTGCCAGCCTTCCAGTGTGCTGTGGGCTGCACAGTGCTGAGCTGTGTTTCTCTCCCTTGCTGGCAATCACATGGTGTATGGTGCATGTTTTTTTTGAGGACAGTTGGTTGTCTCAGCTACTGCAGAATGAAAAAGCCTCTCAGATGAATACAGCCAGTCAAACTAAATGCCTGTTAAGTTCATGTCATGTGAAATTTATGGAATCTCCGTCCTTGAAGATAGAGAGCTGACTGGACATGGTTCCAGGCAACCTGCTGTAGCTGACCCTGCTTGAGAGTGGTGGGATTGGGCTAGGGACCTGGAGTGGTCCTTGTGAAGCTCAATGATGCCATGATTCTATAAAATCAAATTCAGCAGAAAAACAAAATCCAAATGAGGGCATGTCTATATGTGTTAATTTTCGCAGGTCTCTGTCCTCTTAAACGAGGAATTCACTGTGATATGTACGTCAAAGTAATCTCCTGGATTTTTATTTTGATGCAGTTTGAATGTTTACATCACTAGCTTAACAATATTTAAGATGTTATAGTTCTGTGTAGATGTTTTGACATCCTCGTAATTGTAACGCTTTAGCATCATATATAATGAATGCTTTGTTTCTTGGGAACTTCCCTTAGTATCTCTTACAACCATGTTAAGTAAGAATTAGACTTTGAATCCACATAATGCATAATCATTTTACTCAACCAGCTTCACACTCAGGCAGAGGATGGTAACCTAATTTACTGTTGACTGGATGTCACGGTTGACAGTGGCAAAAATGACAGCACCATGAGCAGCGGTGTTGACAGCAAGTAATACTGTTGGCATTGGGAAGCGATCGTCTCTGTGTCGGGCTGCTTGCCAGTCTGAAGTCATTAAACGTACTTGTACTCGGAATGGCTACTCTAATGGCCTTTTCTTAGGGTCTGCATTATGGTAAGTCCTATTGCTCTAATTCCAGGCCTCCTACCAGACCTCCTGACTGGCAGGACTTGGAACATAGTACAAAGATAAGTTTTGGCTTCAAATGTTAGTTTCTTTTTAAGATAAATGCTTTAATAATGCAAACCATTTTTACTTTCATTATTGCTGTCACAGTTTTTATTAGGTGAAGCAAGCATATTTTAGGGGGACCTTAGCTGCCCTTAGAAGCTTTCATGTTTTTGAAGTTATAGCGAATAAAGCACTTACCACTTCTGAAACTACATGTATAGATAGATCTCTTTTTCTCCTTCTAGTGTAACATGACAGGCAATGCAAGGAAAGCTGAAAAGCCTTAACTCTGCAGGTGGTTTGGGGTGAGATTCTTCTCATCTAGATTTATTTTCATCTGAACTTTTTTCTGGTCAGTCAAAAATTACTTTCAGAGGACAAGTGTACTAAGAAAACTAAGAAAAACATCTGTAATAAGGTGAATGGTAATCCTTTGTGTCTTCTTTTTTTTTACCATTAACTGTTGAGAGACTGTAGTGACTAGTTCCTTGGTGTTAGAAAATGAAATTATTTCAGAAGAACTTAATCATTATTTCTCCCCCAAATCATAGAGCTTTATGAGACTTGCTTGTACATATTAGTATTGACAGCTCCTGTATTTACGTAGCTCCTTCACTTGCTTCTTTCTCTCTTATCTCAAGAACTAATGAAAAGGTCAACAGAAGTAGGAAGCCTCCACCAGCTGACTCATCTCAGTCAGAGTTGAGTCTCATTGACTCAACTTGGAGTTGAGTCTTTGGGTGGAGGTGTCCTACTTTCTTCTTCAAGCTGAACAAACTAGGTGATAGCAGAAACCTTCCAGCAACTAAATTTGTTTTACTGGAGCGCACTCAGGTAAACTAAAACAAGATATCTGTTTAACTAAGGGGAAATTCTGGGCTGCTAGGTGAACCTCATTATTTGAGCCTCTTGAAAAGGCGCAATGTTTCCAACTTCAGAGTTTCCCTGAGCCATGCAAACTCCACACAATCTGTCTGGTTTCCAGAGCAGTGCTCTTCTTTCCAGTCCATCGGCAGTTTGCCTTGAAAGTCTCCCTGGCAGCTTTTCAGGTTTCGGTTTCTTGAGTGCCCTCCCTTTCTGCCAGTCTATGGCGGGAGCTGCAGGTGCTCAGGAACTCTGAGCAGTGAAGTAGTCTCTCCTCTGGCCCCAGGGAAGTAGTCAGGGCACTGCAGTGCCCTGACTTCACTTACATCCTCTGGGTTCTCCTTCACTTACATCCTTTCTGGGTTTAGCATGTCTAAGGTAGGTGTGCAGTAAACTGAAAACAAACTAAATAATTCTACCATCTGTTACAAGCCATCAAAACAGAAGTAGGATAAAATAAGAATTTATAATAGCTTTAAAAATACAGTGCCGTTTGGAGAGGAAGCAGGTGAATGTTTATGTAACATAGCTTGCCATGAAAAAGCTAAGTTGTACATTTCTGACGAGTTAATGATTTCGACGCTTCTTAAATATAACTAGTGAAATTTATCCAGATAACCTTTCAAGGAGTCGCTGTCATCACAGAGCTAGGTAAGGCTCTGTAGGTGCCTGCCGCCTTGAATAAATAGACAAAACTTACGTAATTTGCTGCTCATAATTATTGCTGCCCTCGCTTCTTTCATGAATTTGTGGTTTTAATTAATCTTTTTGTTTATGGTCAAGTTGCTTCTCTTTTGGCTGACTTCACCCCCTGTAGGAGCCATTCTGTCCAGTGGTGCAGAAAACCACTGTCTGTGATAAGAAGCTTGAGAAATCATGAACAGACATAATTTATATAGAGGTTTGTTCTTGTATTATATGGGATATGCAAATGAAATGGCTATGGGACAAGGACTTTTGTAACTGGACTTAGTACAGACTCACCCCTGAGATGAGGATCAAGCACATGATCTCCAGAGGTGGGGGAATACAACTCTTGAGTTTTTGGTCAAGTCTTTACCTAAGGTAGGCTTGGTTATCTTTTAGAAGGTTTCAAAGGAGACTAAATACATTTATGAGCACTATAGTAACCAAAGTGCTGGCTATTTACCAAAATCTTTGACATTCCTTTTTTTTGTTTGTTTGGTTTTTTTACAGGACTGATTTTTATTTTTCTTTACAAGTTTTGGTGTAGAAAGGCATATTACAGAACTCTGAAGATTTTAGAATAGCTTCTGAAGAAAGCACAAATTGTAGCAAAAACCAGCTTCTGTAAGGTTTCCTTAGCTAAATAGTTCAGATAAATATTGTGGATCTAGGGAGAATGACAAAAAGCATCTGTTCTTCACAATACAGGAGTTTTATGTGGACTTTGCCTTTCAAGAGTGAGATTTTTCTGGAATTCAGGCCATGGCTTCACAGTGGGCAAGAACAGGATGAGGAGAATTCTTGATCTTATGGAATTGCATTAATACAAATTAATGTGGAAATTAGTTCCTTTGTATTACAGCATAATTTCAAAATCAGTAGCTTATGGAATGTACTTTCTAAATAATGTCTGTCTAGCTGAATAGATTTAATTGTGTTTCACTGAGAGGGATGTAATGCCCTTTGAGGATTTCCTTCCTATTGATAACATTTGTATTTAGAAATATATATATGTGCAAAAAAATTTAAAGTAATATCCCAAACTGCTAACCTAAAATTAAGAATGTGAATGTGGAAGAAATTATTCATACAGTACATCAGATGGACTATTTATTTCGTTATGATAATGAAGCATGTCTTTTTAATGAATTAAAAGCCATTTTGAGAAAAGCAGGTGGTGCTAAAGTTGGGACTGAGTCAAGAGGCATCATACTTGCCAATGAGAGAAGTGGTAATAAGTAACACAATGTGCTGTTGGTAAGAATTGTTGACCCAATCTGCTCTGTGTTCTTGAAATCATCCATTAGATCTTCAAAAAACAGCACGTGTCTCTTATAAAGCATAAACTGTTTCTTGCTTGTTAAATGTCTGGTAATGAAGATCTAAGGGTTCAGTTGGAAAAGCCCAGAATGATGCCCTTTCTCATGATTTCAAGGAGAGGCTCTTTTAGGTCACCCATTCTGAAGGAATTTCTTTCTTGTCCTGGATGCAAGTGGTTTGTGCTGCGTAGGTGGTTTGTCCAGGATGGAGGTGGTTACAGATGTGACAAATCTGGCCTTCGGTTTTACCGATTTCAGCTGTCAACTGGAAGGATGAAGGTGGAAGTTTATGTACTCAGGGGCATGTGGCAGGAGCATAGCATTTGAGCTGTACGTAGCCCTACTTTGGTTTCTGTTGTACATCTTCCTGCTGCTGCGAACAGCAGAGTTCAGTCTTTTGAGCTGTTTTTATAAAGAAAATGCCAGCCTATTACGCAGTTGTGTTACAAAGTGCAGTATGGAAAACTGAGTGTCAGTGTTAATAAGTGTTGCCTGTCAGCATCAGCAGTCCTGTACTGTCAGTTTTCTAGTAAACAGGCACTCAACGTGAATGATATTTAGATTACTTTTGGATAAATTGTTCAGCAAAGCTGGTGAGCAGTTAACCTTATGGTATTTGTCATAAGTTTCTCCCAAGTGGTTAATGCTGCATGTGTTCAGTGCTTTTACTGCACTGGAATGAACTTTATGCTATGATGGTACACATGTAATGGCTGGAACCTCAACATATGTGTATGCTCCATGAATTCTTCAGAGTTGGAGGTTAATGGTAAATTCTCATTTCCTTTCTGGATGCATCTGATTTAAGGAAGGTTTGCTTAACCAACAAATTAAAAGATCCTGCCAGGAATCGTAGTGATGAAATGAGTTCAAACAAAAAGCTCCAAATAAACATATTTCTCAAAACTGGACATACATAAATCCATGGAATCTGATGGGATGCACCCAGAAGTGCTGAAGAAACTGGCTGATGTCATTGCAAGACTAGTCTCAATTATCTTGCTGGTTGCGAGAGGCTCCTGAAGACTGAAAGAAAGCAAATGCCACTCCTGTCTTTGAGAATGGTGAGAAGGAAGATCCAGGAAACTACATGCCAGTCAACTTCACCTCCAGCCAGGCAAAGGTTATGGAGCAATTAATCCTGGAAATGATTTTCAAATCAATAAAGGACAAGAAGGTGATCATGAGTAGTTGTCATGCATTTACAAATGTGTGACCAACCTCATAGCTTTCTATGATGGGATGACTAGGTTAGTGGATAAGGGGAGAGCAACGGATCTTGTTTACCTCAGTTTCAATAAGGCTTTTGACACCGTCTCCTGTAACATCCTCATAGATAAGCTGACAAGGTGTGGGTTATGTAAGTGGATTAAAACCAGGCTAAGTGATGGGGCCCAGAGGGTGCTGATTGGTGGCACAAAGTCCGGTTGGAGGCAAATTATTTGTGGTGTACTCCAGGGGTCAGTACCGGGACCAATACCGTTTAACCCTTTCATTAATGAGCTGGACTGTGGGACAGGGTGAACCCTCAGCACGTTCACAGATTACAGAAACTGAGAGGAAGGACTGATACAGAAAGTGTATGTGTTAACATTCAGAAGGACCTGGACAGGTTGGATAACTGAGCAAACAGGAATCTCATGAAGTTCAACAAAGGGATATACCAAGTCCTGTATCTAGGGAGGAATAGCTACAGGAATGACTAGAAACTAGGGATCTAGCATCTAGAAGGTAACTTTGCAATAGAGGACCCGGAGATCCTGGTGGACAGCAAGTTGGATGTGAACGAGCAGTGCGCTCTGTTGGCAAAAGCAGTCAACAGCATCCTGGAGCATTAGGCTGAAGCATCAGGAGAAGTGTTATCAGTAGGCTGAGGGAGGCCATCCTTGTGAGGCCACATCTGGAGCGCTCTGTCTGGTGTCTGGAGAGTCCAGCGAAAGACCATAAAGATGATGAAGGGACTGAGGCATCTGTAATGAAGAAAGGCTGAGAGAGCAGGGACTGTTCAGCCTGGAAAAATGAAGGCTCAGTGGGGATCTTATCAATGTGTATAAATACCTGATGATGGGGACTGAAGAAGATGGATCCAGACTCTTCTCAGTGGTGCCCAGTGACAGGACAAGAGGCAGTGGGCACAAATTAAAACCAATGAAACTCCATCTGTACACAAGAAAACACTTTTAGACCTGTGTGACCTACTGTAGGTGATCCTGCTCTGGCAGGGGTGTTGGACTAGATGATCCCTCTGTGATTCTGTGAGGTGATCAAACACTGCAGCAAGTTGCCTGGGGAAATTCTGGAGACTCCGTCCTTGGAGATATTCAAAACCCAAATGAATGTGGTCCTGGGAATCCTGCTCTAACTGGCCTGGCTTCAGCAACAAGGTTGGACAAGATAATCTCAAGATGCTCCTACCAATTTAAAGGATTCTGCATGTGAACCAGACTTATTACCCGCGCTATGGAAGGGGTATGTTCAAGAGACAGAGAATGAAATGGAAGTATTGGAGATTTTATCTCCATAAACATTTAAAATTTCCCATTTGATAAAATGGAAACTTTGAAGCTGACTTTCTTTCCTCCCATGCACTACTGAAGTCTTTTACCTGTTCTTGCTTTTATTCTCTCTGTTACGGGATTTCTTGCAACTTTTCAGTTGGACCTAAGCATCAACTTTTCTTTTGCAGGAGATCTCTTCTCATAATCAGACTTGCGTGGCTTTTGGGTTTTGACTGGAGTTTCCAGATTTAATCTATTTGTTTATTTAACATGATTTTTAATTCTAAATGGCTAAACAAAGCCAATAAACTGAAAAGGCCAGTTGTGACTCTGTCCAAGCCTTCTGGCTCAAGGCCCTTTTGCTTTCCAGGTCTTGACTCTTCCCACCCTGTGATGAGAGGCCTGGCAGGGTCGAATGAAGGTATCTTTGGGGTGATGGAGGGAAGAGCGAAGGAAATGAGAGTGGGACACACTGACTTGAAAGACAAATGGGCTTAAAAGACAAGGAAATGAAATCAGTGGAATTTATTAGCGGAGTACAGGAGGGAGACAAATATGTTAGGCTAGTCAGTAGGCTTAGGGGAAGTGTAGCAAGGTAAAGCTGTGGGCTGTTTGTATTTGTGTAACATCGGTGTACGTAATTTTATGCAAGTTTTCTCTCAGACTTTGCAGTGCTTTTCCAAGAGTAGGTGTATCCTGCAACCCTACTAAGAATAGGCAGGAAAGCTTAAGAAAATAATGACTTAAAGAAAGTACGTGGGGAGGAAAGTGGAAAAAATAAATAGAAAGCAGAAAAGCATAGCAGAAGAAGAGATAGTGAAGAAATAGCACAAATGAAAATCAAAGGGATAATTAATGGAGGAAGAAGATGGCAGTAGTTGTATAAAATGTGAAAGAACTAGAAACGTGCATCTGCCATTTTTGTCTGTGAGGGAATCATATTGAAAACTGCTCAACTGTGCGCCAGATATGTGATTGCTGTTCCTCGCTGGAGACACTTTCTGAGAAAAATTTGCCACTCCAATGTTTTAGAAAGTGTAATAGAAGGCTGTTATGATTTGAGAAAAGAATTTAAAAAATAGTGGTGAAGCTCCCTGATTTATCTAAGTTGACAAAGATTAGTCATTTTTCAGTGTGTGATCTAGGTGTACATAATACCTGCAAAAATAATACAGCCATTCACAAGAAGTGACTTTTTAGACATTTATTTTGAGTGTTCCCTTCCACTGGGTTGTTGGAACATGCTGATTTTTCATGGGAAGAGACTGCCCAAATGAGGTAAAAAACCTGGCCTTTTATGTTAAAAAAATAATAAATTAAGTCTTTAAGTCTGTCTCTTTTAACAGTTTTCTGTTTGTAACAATCTCAATAGCAAGAAGCTGGTGTTTAGCCCTTTAAGACATGAAGTTAACTCTATGAAGAGTAATGTTGGTTTTCCCAGAGAAACTACATTTAAGTTCACAGAATCACAGAATGTCAGCGGTTGGAAGTGACCTCAAAAGATCATCTAGTCCAGCCCCCCTGCCAGAGCAGAATCACCTACAGTGGATTGCACAGGAATGTGTCCAGGCAGATTTTGAATGTCTCCAAAGAAGGAGACTCCAAAACCTCCCTGGGCAGCCTGTTCCAGTGCTCTGTGAGCCAGCAATGTGCCCTCATGGCCAAGAAGGCCAATGGCATCCTGGGGTGTATTAGAAGGGGAGTAGCAAGTAGGTCGAAAGAGGTCCTCCTGCTTCTCTACTCTGCCCTGGTGAGGCCACATCTGGAATATTGTGTCCAGTTCTGGGCCCCTCAGTTCAAGAGAGACAGGGAACTGCTGGAGAGAGTCCAGCACAGAGCCACAAAGATGATGAAGGGAGTGGAGCATCTCCCTTATGAGGAAAGGCTGAAGGAACTGGGTCTCTTTAGGTTGGAGAAGAGGAGGCTGAGGGGTGACCTCATTAATGTTTATAAATATGTCAAGGGTGAGTGTCAGGAGGATGGAGCCAGGCTCTTTTCAGCGATGTCCAACGACAGGACAAGGGGCAATGGGTACAAGCTGGAACATAGGAGGTTCCACAAAAATATTAGGAAAAACTTTTTCAGTGTACTTTGTCTTTAAAAATACTCTTAGTAATTTGTTTTGTATATGCTGATCAATGTGAAGAACTGTAGACTGATGTTAGATTCAAATGAGATTTTTGCTTTTATTTTTCTTGCTTTTATATGCGACAAATTGTCAAACTGTGTTATTGTGACTGTACTGATGTCATGAATATTTTTCTAGGTTTCACAGGGTTTTGTTAGTGAGCTCATGTAGATCCTTAAGAGGAAAACATTTAAATCCTTGAGAAGAATTTAGTCACTTAAACAACTTTAGAAGTCTAGTGTAATCAAGTGCCACTTTTGGCATGCTTGTATTTTCTTGTCACCAGTTTATCTCATCATCATGTATTTTCTCATCATCAGTACAGCTGATGCACAGTGTGACCTGTAGTAGGGTGATAAATTCTTCTGTGCAGAGTTGAGAAAAGTGAAAGATGAGTGGAACACACTTTGGTTTTAGCTGGTATTATTGCTGAAAATATTTTGATGCTTTCAGAAGGAAGGTGCTTGAGAAGAGCATAATGTCAATAAGAAGGCCAACAGCATCCTGGTTTGTATCAGAAATAGTGGGCCCAGCAGGACCAGGAAAGGGATTGTCCCCCTGTACTTGGCAGTGGTGAGGCCACATCTTGAATTCTATGTTCAGTTTTGGGTGCCTCATGACAAGAAGGACATTGAGGTGCTGGAGTGTGTCCAAAGAAGGGCAATGAAGCTGGTGAAGGCTCTGGAGAACAAGTGTTCTGAGAAGCAATTGAGGGAGCTGAGGCTGTTTAGCCTGGAGAAGAGGAGACTGAAGGGAGACCTTACTGCTCTCTACAGCTACCTGAAAGGAGGTTGTAGCAAGCTGGGGGTTGGTCTCTTCTCGCAAGTGGCAACTGATAGGACAAGAGGAAATGGCCTCAAGTTGTGTCAGGAAGGGTTTAAATTGGACATTAGGAAAAATTTCTTCACCAATAGGGTTGTCAAGCGTTGGAACAAGCTGCCCAGGGAAATGGTTGAGTGGCCACCTCTGGAGGTATTTAGAAGACGTGTAGATGTAGTGGTGCTTAGAGACATGGTTTAGTGGTGAACCTGGCATTGTTAGAATAATGGTCGGACTCAATGATATTAAATGTCTTTTGCAACCTAAATGAATCTATGATTCTATGAATCTATGGTGTAATATTTATTTCCCCTATCATCACTTATTTTTTTGGAAGCACTGCAGGTCTAATAGAACTCATTTTACTGGGGAAAAATGCATAAATTAATTCCCCACTTCTTACCACTCCTTCTGTGTCATTTTTTTCATCTTTTCCCATCCTGCTTTTAAAATTAGACTTCTAAGAAGTCTTATGAAAAGCAGCCACTGTGGGACATGTTTATTATATCTGCTCTTCTTCTTGCTCATTGAGCCTTAAGTTAGATGATTGAAGTTGGGACAGCAGTTGCAAGCAATTGAATTGATGACTTGTAAGAAAAGCTAGCAGGTGAATTCAGCAGGATGTCCTTTTTACTATGGAGTTCCTTGATTACCGAGAAAACAGCGCATCACATTTCTGCAGATAGATAATCCAGGTAGTAAAGTGGTCCCATCTTTAGCCCACATCCACTTGTAATAAATGTAGAGTGGCAAGTGGATGGGAAGTAGAAGTGGGTGGGTGATGCTGTGCTCCTCAGGAATTTGGTTTGCAAGCTAGGAAGGCGATGTTGGTCTTCAGAAAATTATCAATTGCGTAGTACTTGGAAGATAAAATCCAAAAGAAGCAGTTGTCTTCCAGCTTGTGTTTTTACCCATTATCCCCCAGAAGTGATTAAATTTTATTAAATAAAATATTAATTCTGGATAGAATTAATAATATAGATATTTGGTATTGAAAACCAGGAGATGTATGCTGTGAATTAAAAGGTCTTAAGGTAGTTTTGTCAAAATAAGGTGGTCACACAAGGAAAACTCTTGTTTCTCTTCAGAGAAAAGAGGAGTTACTTGTGTTTTATAACTAATAAAGGATTCTCTCTGCCAGTGATAGTCTTATGTAAGTAGGCATAGCTATTCTGTGTAGAGTCAGATACGGTTTTTGTTTTTAAGTTTCACCATTGTTAGTAAATGTGACTTCACATGTTTCCAGTACAGTTTGCATGGTGTTACAATATAAACCGCCAGGCATTTCTATTTGTGAATTTTGCTCTATGTGTACTTTTGTAGATCCAGTTCTGTTTACACACACAATGAAATTAAGAAGCGATGGATGTATACAAGTAGCACCAGTGCTCTGATGAAGTGCTCTTAAAATAAGTATGTGCAAGTACAAGTGTCGGGAGACATAAAATATTCAGAGCACTGAATTAATGACTGGGAAAGACGGTTTGATGTTTTGAAAGTTTCTTTTTAAAAAATTAATCAATTATGGATTAATATAATGCTGTTTGATTAGCTGGCAGCAGTGGGTGTTGCATCCACAAGGGTAAGGGTAGATGCAAGCCAGAGATGTGACCCGAGGGCAGAGCGGCTGGACCAGCTTATCCCGAGGCTGGAGTGGGGAGCCCCTGTCTCCCCCGGGGTCAACGGTCAGTTGGAGGCATAACAGAGGGCATCTCCTCCTCTGCTGCATCCTGGGGGGTTCTCCTGGGACTGAGATTTCTCTAGGCTGACTGAAAGGAGGTGTTTTCCCAGTAACCCAAAGCTTGTGAAGCTGCTGACTCCTCCTTTGCAGTGACTGCTGAAATCCACTGCATGTGCAAAGATGGAATTGGACGTTGTGATTTAGAAGTCGCTTCTCTTAAGCAAGTCTTTTTAAAAGTAGATTTTGGAGGAAGTGAAAATCATTAGCTATAAAATGTAATATAATCTGTATGTGTATTATATAGTTATATAAAATTATATGTTATATATGTATAATATGATTATATGTTTATATATATCTGTAATATAAGATATTCTGACATTCATTTCTAAGTGCTTTTTAAGGACTCTTTATCAGGAAGTGTAATGATAAGATGAGGGGGAGCAGTTTCAAACCGAAAGAGGGTAGATTTAGATTAGATATTAGGAAGAAATTCTTTCCTGTGAGGGTGGTGTGTCATTGGTTGCCCAGAGAGATTGTAGATGCCCGCCCCCTGAAAGTGTTCAAGGCCAGGCTGGATGAGACTTTGAGCAACCTGGCCTAGTGGGAGGTGTCCATGCCCATGGCAGGGGGGTTGGAACTAAATGGTCTTTAAGGTCCCTTCCAACTCAAGCCATTCTATTATTCTGTAATTCTTTCTGCAACTTCTTATGAAATCCAATTTCTCCCCAAGTTCATTTTATACTTCCTTAGCTGAAAGAAATTTTCAGTGTGTTTCTCTGCATGTGTATATATAGCTAGTTAATGGGCTGTATAAATAAGGATTGTGCTTCTGGTCTAAATGGTCCATCTTGCTGATACTGCTGTGGAATGTACCTGTTGTCATCAGAGCTGAGCTTTAGAGACTGGATGCTCATTTTGGTGAAATCTCTGCATTTTTTTTTTATTTTAATCATACTTAAGGTTTTAGTCAAAAAATCAATCAGTGTTAATGTGGGTTTATCTCCGATAAATCTGAAAATTATGTCCCTTTTCTTTGATTTCTGTGTTCAAGACCAGTCCCAGAGAATGGTCTAAATATAAGACTAAGGATCAGAAATCTCTGCATTAGCAGTGTCACTTAAAGTGCCTCAAGTTCTGATCTTTTTAGAATGTATATGCAAAAAGAGATTTGTTTCTTTAGCTTTAATTTCCTCCACAATAGCTCCCATTTTATTGATGCTGTTTAGCACAATGACCAGTTTGCAGCAGAGTGCTGAAAAAGTTATTAGGTAGAGAACACTGGAAATTGGAACATTTCCTAGTTGTGAAAGACTCCACTAAGTTTATTTTCTAATTAAATGTTTAAAAGTTTCTGTTTTAATCAAAATAGGTATAAAGTTTACATCACAGGACTTCAGTCTTCCAGCTTTTTTTGTAGAACTACACACGTACCAGCATACAGAAGCTGTTCAAAGTTAGCAGGATGTTTTTGATCAACCACCACTTCAAATCAGTGTTTCTTTGGCACTGGCTTTTATATGACATGATAGTATCAGTGAACAATCTAAAGAAATATCTTTGGAGTATGTCTGATACCTACTTTTATTTTGTTTTATTCACTAGGCAGCTACTCAGCATAGTGAAGAAACACAGGATTTAATGCTTAATTTTCTTATTTCTAACAGATACGGCATTTCCGTGTTAGTTTGATTTTTTTTTACTACTTCTCTCCCATGGACAGTGCAGGCACTGTGCAGGTGCTTGCCCAGCCTTTTCCACTGTGGGGTTGAGAAAACTTAAAAATATACATTGATCATTTGGCAGGTCAAATATATTTAAATATGTTTAGTATTCTGTAATGGATATATATTGTCCTTCTGACCTTATTCTAACCTCTTTTGTATAAAGATGGAGTATAATCATCCTTCAGAACTCTGATTTTGGTGTCAAGTATGTAAAAATCAGGACAGAACCGCTCTCTTCAACATGTTAAAGGAAAACGGTGAAAGTGACATATGCTGTAAAGACAGGCTGCAGATGGATATTTGCAAGCCCGTCCTAAAAGTCAGGGAAGATACAGAGTCAGACCTCAAGGTTTTCCAGCAGCACTGGTCACTTCTTTCATGGTTCAGCCCATTTTCTCTGCTCTCTTTCCCTGCTCCACCTCCTCCCTTTAAAAAAAAAAACAAAACAAAACAAATCACATCAGATGTTTTCAGCAGTCCCAACTTAAAAAATCTGGCTCTTCGGTTCACACATACCAGCCTGGCATTACTTTTACTTGAACATCTACATCTGCCAGACATCCAAGGATACTCAGTTCATGATTTCCCAGAACAACTCAGGGAAAAATGCTTTCCTTGAAATTCTTCCATGCTGTAGTGTAGAGGAAATGTCAGTCCAGAGATGCCCCTTAGGTGTGTCTCAGCAGCTGATTACAAGTCAACCAAGTCCTAATGCAGGAGGAACTGTTGTAGGGACCCAAAAGCAGCTCTCCTGGTGCAGCAGTGGTTGGTGCCTGATGCCCAAGCAAGGAGTAGAAAAAGAAACAGCATGTTACCTGAGCTGTGTTTTGGTTAACTTCTGTAAAAACATGAGTATCTGCTGAAATGAAAAGTAAGTGGGAAACTTGGCACAAAACAAGCGTGTTGTATGCTTCTTGATTATTCATTTTCAGGATTCAGCCTGTAGTTCTGATTTAGGAGGGAGTTGTAGGGAAAAATGAGGTGTAGGGAAATGACAGAAGTTTTAGAAATATCTTCAGGAAATCGACTTTGTAGAGGAATCTCATGATTATTCTCTGAGTTTTTTGATTATTTTTGATTTCTTAAATTGGCATTATAGGGTATATAATGCTTTTAGTCAGCCTAGTAAAAATATTTCTTGGTTTGAGAAGGAGAAAGCTGTCTTCAAGTATTGTGTTTCTTTGGCTCTTTTCCTAGCTGCTAAATGCTTCCTCACAGGGTACAACCTTTCAAAGATCAGCAAAGGAAGTACTAACAAGCCATGAGACTGTTGCTGCCAGTCTAATGTAATTCCCTTTGTAGTGAAGGTAGAGCAGAAGCAGAAAACTGTAACAAATTCCTCATGGGATGGAGAGAATGGCTATATCCTAGCTGCAGTAAAATGGAAAAAAATTATGTCAGAGAATGGAATTAACGGATTATCTGGCAAAAGTACTGTATCTTACTGAATTTCCATTATGTGAAAGTACGCAGAAACTTGATCACAGTGGAGAGACCAGGCATGGAGCATTTTCCCTGAATACACAGAAGACGTTCTTTGCAAGTGGGTAAGTAAGCCTTGAGGTGCATGTACAGCTGAAGGGCATTCTGCTTACACAGACATAGATTAACCACCTCTGAACCGTTGGAAGATGACTTGCTGCTATGGGGGAAAAGAAAATAGATGAAAATATCTGAACCAATTTCTCCAGGATAGCTTTGGCATTGGGGAAAATTTGTCTGACAATGAATGTAATTTATCAAGCCAAATGGATCTTGTTTAGATGAGGAGAAGAATCCTTTCTTTGCTCCTCTCAGAGGGCTTTTCAAACACTTGGTGGTGGATCAACTGTTAATCTACATGCTAGTTTTATGAATAGTATTTTAAAGACTCCAATGGCATGTGAAAATGTCAGTTGCTGGACCCTAAGTCAGATACAATCTGTGCAAAATATGGGCTTGATCTGAATTTTTGATAGATATAGAACATATTTTGAAAAGCATCTAAGGAACTTTTTTACAGTGGTTCCTACAAATGTTGGTAGAGATGCATCTAAGGTTGTCAAGGAAGCCTGCAGGTGTAACAGGACTGTTTTCACCATCTTCAGAAGGTCATGACAATCAGGAAGTATCCCCAGTGACTAGAAAAACAGAAATGTTGCACCCATTTTGAAGAAGGGCAACGCCTACAGGGTTGTTGGTCTCTACACAGCACCTGGGAAGATAATGGAGGAACTTCTTCTGGAATCCATTTCTGAGCACATGAAAGGCAAGAAAGACGACTGAGAACAGTCAGCATGGCATTACCAATGACAACAAGAGAAGTGCAGTGAATGTTGCCTTCAGTGGATTTTAGCAAGTTCTCAAAAAAAAATTCTTTCATAGTACCCTGATAGACAAATTGGGGGTTGATAAGTGGGGGATAGGTTAGTGGAAAGCTGGTTGGGCTGCTGCATTCCAAGGTTGGTGATCAGCATCCAAAATGCAATTGGCAATTGGCTACTGCTACTGTCCCTTATGAGTTGTCGGGCAGGGACAATGCTGTTTGATGGGACTTCACTCATTACTACAGACTTGCCTGACAATTACTGGACTCATGGCTGATCTTGGCTACCATCACTGTAGCTGGTCTGCTTTCCATGTTTGGTAGTTTGGGACTTGCCAGTGACACTTCTGCCTCTGCCTGCCTAGTTCCCATACTAAGTGGCTGGCTCCCCGTCCTTTGCAGAGGTGCTCTTGCTGCCCCTGGACAGCAGCACATCTTTCAAAACCATGCTGCTCTGAGTGAGCTGTTGGAGTAGATGAAGTCTGGAGATACCTTCTAGCCTACATGGTTTTGTTACTCTGTGAAATGTGGCTGTGCTCCAGCTCACCTTGCTTACAGCACTTGTGGAGCTTCAAATGATACTGACTGCCTTGTGAGCGCTTAGTTGTTGGCATTTAGTTACTTTTGTTAAAATAAATATGGAATCTCAGACAGCCATGTATCGAGATAAATATAGCGGTGAACTTCGTTCTACTTTCTCTCATCAAGAGACATAGACAAAGAGATGAGGCAGATGGCTTGGACCTTTCAGCAGATTTCAAGGAAAATGCCTCAAGAGGACTGCAGCATGGACAACCTCCCACTCTTCCGGAGTGGCAAGCACAAAAGTCTGCAAGCTAAGCTGGTATTTCTGTCATGATTGCTGCTTGTCTCAGTAAAGCTTAATTTCCACAATACCCATCTTTTGGTGTGGCAGAGGAACAAGCGAGGTTTGCCATACATGGTCTAACACCTTGTGATGTGGTGATGGTTGTGCAGGCCCTGTGTTCAGGGTGACTCTGTGGCTGTCCTGAGGGAATAACTACAAACAGGGGTACATCTGTCCAGCTGTTGGCTGTGCTCACAGAGAGAGAGGGTGAGGTGGAGGGTGTACTGCCTAACCTGGTTCCAACAGCTCGGACTTCCTTCCTGGAGCTTGGAGAAAAGCTTCCTGCAACCACGTTGGTATCTCGCCTAATGGCGAATCCATACGTTGTTTGTGCACCGCACAGCTGATGCTCCTGGAAGCCAGGCGTGCTCAGAGACCTAGGGTGAAAGCACTGTCTTAGCTCTGTGGCTGTGGGATGAGGGTGGCACTCTCAGCTTTCTCCTCCTGGAGCCACTTCCACTGGCTTCTGCTGGAAATGAAAGCACGTGTGGCAAGGAGAAAATAATTAAGACACTATTAGCTGTTTTACTGCTCGCAATAGCCGTGCCAGGCAGGATAGAATTGTTCTGCGTTTTGCTGTGTTACCTTAACTCTGCTCCTACACAGTGCTAATTATAATCCTGATATGATCTAATTAAAAAAAACCCAACCACTCTCTATACTGCCTGATTGATTCTGTAGCCATGAAACAGTGAAAGCTGGGCAGGCTTAGCATCTCAGGAGGATCCCTGCTGCAAACTTCAGCACATACTTCGTGAATACCAGGGGGAGAACGTCTGTGAATAAATGGGGTTGGTAATTATGGATATGGCAGTAAAATCTCAATCTTAAAAATATGCTTCCTGGATAATTTGTCTGAACAAATAGATGTGCGTGTGGCAGTCTGTACACAAATAGGCAGCTGTAGGTAGTTTTGAGGGAAGATGACTCTGCAGCCATTTTGATATTTGGAACTATTCCAAGTAAGGAGTCACTCCATTTGTGCTACAATTTCTAATTCCAACTCTGCTCCTAAAAATCCAGTGTGATTTTAATGGTTTTTAACCTACGTTTGAATATTCCATGCTTATTTGTTTTCACCAGAGATTTGCTATTGACTGAATTCTTAAATGGTGTCCCTGCTAACAGAATTGCTTCCTACCAGTTAGCATCTGTCTACTGGATTGGGGGCTCTGGGTTCGTATCCTTGCTTCCACTGACACAAATAGGATGGCTTAGCACATCTTTCTTTTTTTGTCTCTCGTTCTTTATTTGTAGTTCTCCACCTCCGTAAATCCTTCTGTCTCCTCTCTTTCTTCTCTTCCTCTTAACTTCTCACACAGTGAAGCTCACAGAGGAGGGTGTGTGGGATGAGGAGTAGAAAATGGGAGGGAGAAAGTGAGAGGAAGAGTGAGGGAGACAAAAGGGAGAATGTGAGAGGTGAGGAGGAGGTGGTAATGAAGGTGGAAAATAGAACAAAGGAGGAGGGGGAGCAGGTGAGTGGAAGGGGAGATTAAATAAGGAGGGCATGAGCGGGGGAGACTGCTCCTAGACTTTCAACTGGAGATAGGCAGTCATTTTTTACCTGCTCACAGGAGGAATAATTAGAGCAAATGTTGGTCCTGAACCTCTTCTACCAGGCAGTTAATTTTCCAAAGCCATGAGTGCATCAGCTTTATTTTATTCTTACCTGTAGATGTGTGAATAAACTGTAGTTACTAAATATGTGAAGGAAGTCTGCCCTCTGGTCAGCTTGGGGAAATACCTCCAGAAACTTTTACTCCTGTTGATCTGTGGGCAATTTTTTTGATTAAAATATCAAAAATTAATCTAAAAGAATGTGTGCATTGTAGTTACCTATGTATCTGTTTTTACTGGGTGGAATTTTACTTTTGGAGACTCCCTTAATCATTGCTTGCTGGAAGCAAGCTTTGTTGCAGACAACGAATAGCCGGGAACGTGACTTCCCCGCTCCTCCACAGTCTCACGTAGTCCGCCTTTCCCTTCTCTTTGTGAGTGTCTCCCACACTATCCCTTTGATACAGAAGAGTTGAAGGAAATCAGTTTTTCTCCCACCAGTTGATTGGAGATGATGGGTGGCTGTTCACAGACTGTCTTTTTTTTTGTTTATAGAATTGTTCATAGAATTGTTCATAGAATTGTCAGGGTTGGAGGGGACCTTAGAGATCATCTAGTTCCAATCCCCCTGCCATGGGCAGGGACATCTCCCACTAGATCAGGCTGCTCAGGGTCCCATCCAGCCTGGCCTTAAAAACTTCTAGGGATGGGGCTTCTACCACCTCTCTGGGCAACCTGTTCCAGTGTCTCACCACCCTCATGGTGAAGAACTTCTTCCTAACGTCCAATCTGAACTGATCCATCTCTAGCTTTAATCCATTCCCCCTAGTCCTACTGACATCTTAAAAAGTCCCTCATCAGCTTTCTTTTAGACCCCCTTAGGATGCTGGAAGGCCACAATAAGGTCTCCTCGGAGCCTTGTTTTTCTCCAGCCCATCTCTTTTTGGCCTTTTGGTCAGGAAGGCTTAGCACTGATAACTAGTTGTGCAAAAGTACAGAGGCAGCAGGTAATGACATGGGAAGTGGCTCTGCTGGTCACTGCTGAGCTAACCTCTGTGCATTTGCCATTTCTTTGTTCGGTGTTGTGCAGCAACAGGGACATTCAGCTCGTCATTTACAGCTCCTATACTGTCCATCAATACAGACTGTTGGTTTCATTTGCTTGTAGTCAAGATTTCTTTGAACACGTGCACCAAGGAGTTATTCACCCCCAATCCTCCCGAAGCAGCTTTATGGTGCTGAGCAATTGCAAATTAAAATGGTTAGTGTGCTTTGGGGCTTCGCTTTTCTGAAGTTCGAACTGTCTGGGGAAATACTGCAATGGAGAAATTCTATGTTGAGGTAATTCTAGAAATCGTGTTCACATTAGAAATCCCCAAACTGTACTTTATTTAAAAATGTTTTAATGAGCTGCCACATTCAGTGCATTAATCTTTCAAAGAGAAGTGCATGGGAGTACATTTCAAATCACAGAGTAGAACTGAGGAAATGTGTTAGAAGTGACATGCTAAGTTTTCATGGTGGAAGGAATGGGTTTGTTCCCTCATACCCTTCCCAGTATTAACTAGTGGTGGGAAGCCATTGTGGTGTTGTGGTGTAATAAGAATGAAAGAAGATCTTAAATAAGGGAGTAATTGTGATATACTTTAGCAATCATAGAAGTGTCTTTATTTTGTACTTCTTTGGAAGATACTGCAGCAAAAGGGATCTATGGACAACAGTATTTTTCTTTCATGAACAGAAAAGAACTGGGTTTTCTGAGAAACTGAGATTTCCTGCTGAGTTGTGCTTGGCTGAAGGTTATGTTTTCCTTTGTGAGGAATGTCTGTGAGAACATTTCTGTTGTTATTGTCACTTGGATTGCTCTAACACCTAGGAGCTGTAGGCCTGGAGTGGCATCCTCATTGGAACTGTCCACAAAGAATGGTACACAAAAGACATGATGATCTGAAAGAGTTTGTAGTCTAAACAGACAGTAGCACATAAGGAAGTTGTGTGAATATCTTGGTTACCACAATAGATGCTAATCTCAAAATGTACACCGTAACCATTGTCAAATAGCTTACAGGCATTGTGGCACAACAGAATTTGAAGAAAGGATTTGAATAAAATGCATGGCCTTCATTACACCCATTATGTCTTCAAGCCAACCTAGTCTCATCTTCCTTCCTTTTAATGTCCATATCCTCTTCCTCAGAGGCACTGCCACACTGGTTTTCTGTACGGTAGTAAATGAGAAGTTGTCATCTACAGGTTCTCTCAGGGTATGGACTTTGTGAGGGTAATGGCATCTTCTTGTTTTCCGATCTTATGATCCTTGGTAATATCTTGTAATATTGTAGTCCTGTGGTGTGTTCAGAACTGAATTTCAGTCGCTTTAAAAATAATAACCCCTAGACATTAGACAGCATTGAATAGCTGAAGAGGTCCTCTGTGAATATTTGCAATCAAGAGGAGCAAGAAAAAGTATCAAAGATCTGTTTTGAAGTTACAATTTTAGATAATAATATTAAGGAGAGCTAAATTAAGGAAGAATGTGTTAAAAAGCACTGTTAGAGAATCAGCAAAAACCAAATGTTGCTCTTTTTTAAGCTTTGGTTAACTTTGAGTTCCATATGAAAAGGAGTGAGTGAATGTCAGTTTGAGAGAGGCAGAGGATCTGCCTGACCCTATAAGTCTGGTCCCAGAGGTTTATATGACTCTGGGACGTATGAAGATGAGAAATAAAGGACTGAGGAAGACAGTGAGATCCCCCCCAAAAGAAAATGAAAGCATGCGTAAGAAACATGCAATCAGGAGCAATAAGGTATTCAGATTCCTTAGTTCAGCTTTTACTATGTAGGTGTTGCTTCACCAAAATTTTAGGCACCAACTTCTTGGAATTCCACCTATACCCACATAATTTACCTAATTCCTCATATAGTGAATTGAGAAGATAATTTCATGATGATCCAGTCTGTCTGATACCTTCCACTTTTAAGGGAAGATAGGGATTTTTAGGTTTGCATGTTCTTGTCTAGGAGAAGAAATGAAATCCCATCATGTGTAGTTGAAAAAATCTGATAAAAATCTATGCATTGTCAGTCTCCAAGTAGGAAAAAAGTAACACTTTATCTAAAAAGTCAAAACAAAATTAGTGACTTCATGGAAATGACAGATAGAATTGCATTTAATTGATTAATGCAGCATATAAAAAGAAAGGATAGCTAATTAGGAAGCCGTGATGTTCCCAGCTTATTTTGATTTTGAATTTAGATTTTTTGCACATTTTTTGCTAGTATGCTTATAAACTCCATTGAGATGATCTAAAATAATTGTGTAGTTTGTGGTAACAGTGATATGTAGTTGGAAGGAAAAAAAAACACTTTTCAACATTGTTTTGTTAACCAAGGAAGAAGATACTTGGCTTTTTTTTTTTCCTGTGGGGCATCAATACTGCGTGTAATACCTGAGACAAGAAAAGCAATTTCTATACCAATCTCTTCTCCCTCCCCTACCCCCCATTTACATTTCTATGTTTTGGCACCTTACCCACTGCATAATTCTGGTCCACTCTGCTGCAGTAGTTACCTGCTTTTAAACTCCATCTAGCTGATCACGTGCATCTTCTTGTCTCATCCTAGAAGAGTCCCCTACATGCATTTCTCTTTGGGCCAGTCATTTTTGCTTTTAAAGTAGTAAAACATTTTCACTGTAAACTAAGCTATAAGAAATAAACCCTCACTCGTCAACTCTTATGTCCACCTTTTGCCCTCCTCCTCCATCCAGTGCACCCATCAGTCTTGTAGGTACTTCTTGTTCTTCTTGTACCTACCCGACACAGCTTGTATTGTGTGTGACTCAGCAGCAAGCTGCAAACCTGCTGTTCTTACTGTCCTCCCTTAGACTGGGAACAGACCTGCCACTCCTTCACCTCCAGCTTTTAATATGCTTTTCTCTATTGTTAACATATGGTAACTGTTTGGCAAGAAATAGTTAAGAGTGGTGGTAAGACCATCCATTCTCAAGTGACATTCTTAGTCCTGGCTCTGTTGTCCACCTGTGTGAACATGAGAAAGCTACTGTAATTTTAAATCCTCAACATATGCTACCATAGTGAAAATGCATAGGACAAAAAGGTCTTGAAGAATAAAATTCTTGGGTTTTGTAGTTCAGGAATTCATGAGATCCCTGTCTTCCTTCTCATCTGAATCAATGTTTTTAGTTTTTACATCTTGACTTACTGTTACTTTTCTGGTATCTCAAAAAGAGAACTTTCTCATCTGCAAAGCATTTCTGTTACTGAGGATGTACATATATGTAAGACTCCAAATGAGAGAATGACAAAGCATTTAAACGAATAGCGGACTGTGTAGTTGTCTGGCTTGTACAAATAGAGCTATACCTGATCAGAATGGTTTTTACTTATTTATGTGATTAAGTGCTTGAAACGTGTTGAACATACATGTGTTCTGTAATACATTGCATGAAATTTTCAGATGCAACATCCTAAACAACAGTGTAAGAACATGGAATTTATAAAGTTGAAAACAGCAGAAATCTTTTCAATTCATTAAGTCAACATACTAGACTAAAGAATTATTTCAACATGGATAAAGGACACTCCTTCCCTTTTAAAAGTTACTATGAAAAAATTTATTCCTTTCAATTTGGAAGACAGGATGATAAATGATTGCTATTAAAGCATAAGCAGAAAGATCATATTTACTGTGGTTTTATGGCTTATAAACGTGAATTCAGGTTATTTCAGAAAAATAGTGCAAATTTGATAACAGAGACTGTGATTAGGTTGCAGTTGCACAAATGTTATTACCGTGGTTCTTCTTTGCTGAAGTGTAGAAAAGATTTTTTTTAAGAAGTGCTGACACAATCTGAGTGTCTAAACATCCTTCCGTGATCTTACCTTTCAAAAGGGGGGGATCTCTCCCTAAAGGCAGTTCCATCATATTGTCCATCAGAGTTGGGACTCAAGATGTCCTCTAGTTGTATGGGGATTTTTTTTGTGTGTGTGTGTGTATCATCTGTATGGGAGGTGTGTTCGTTTCTTTTCCCCTTGAAAAAGTGACTTTCTAAACCAGCATAACAGGCTTCTGCCTTGTCTGTATCACACCAATTAAAAAGCTAGAATTGCCATCAGTTCTGTATTTGAGGTTTCCATAGGAAGCATGTGTGATGCTGTTCTCCAGATCTTACAGATGAAAAGGAACACACTCCATATATATGAGACAAAAAAATATTGTTAGTCCAATTAATGTTTTAATAACTGAATACTTCAGTGCTTCTGTTATAGTAATACATATTTACAGTGAAAATTAATACACAAGAAGCTATGTAACACAGATGATGTTGTTACATGGGAAAAAAACAACACAAAACCACACTTCCTTGCTCCGTTGCTATCCTTGCCCTTCCAGTGTTCCTCAGGGTCCTACCCTGGGCAGTTTTGGTTTATCCTGAGCAGAAAGGGTGCAAGGGGAGTTATGACAAACTGTCAGCACCTTAAGGTCTTCACTAGATGGAGCTGATGCTCATGAGGGGATTTTCTCCCCTCTGTCTGTGAGGCGGAAGAGTGCTGCTGATGCTCTCCCATCTTCGGTGTTTTGGTCAGGGGGGATTAATTTTTATAGATTTTTTTTTAACTCAGTGTTGCTTACTTGTGGGGTTTTTTTAGTTTTTTTTTTTTTTTAATTCATCTCCAATTACACTGTTTTTCCATCTTCTTCCTGGGACCACCAGGTTAGGAGGTGGTCTGCTAGAGAGCAGCTCCATGGAGAAGGACCTTGAAGTCCTGGTGGACGCATGGGACAGCAATGTGCCCTTGTGGCTAAGAAGGCCAATGGTATCCTGGGGTGCATTAAGAAGAGTGTGTCCAGCAGATCAAGGGAAGTTCTCCTCCTCCTCTACTCTGCCCTGCTGAGACCTCACCTAGAATATTGCATCCAGTTCTGGGCTCCCCAGTTCATGAGGGACAGGGATTTACCTGAGAGAGTCCAATGGAGGGCTATGAGGATGATTAAGGGACTGGAACACCTGCCTTATTAGGAAAGGCTGAGAGACCAGGGGCTTTTTAGTCTGGGGAGCAGAAGACTGAGAGAGGATCTAATGAATCTATATAGAGGGCTGTGCACCAATAAGGAAGGGAAAACCTCTTTTCACTTTGTTGTGGTTTAACCCTGGCCAGCCGCCAGGTACCCACACAGCCACTCTCTCACTCCCCCTTCACTGCCAGACAGGGGGAGAAAATATTTCCAAGGGTTTGGGGTTTGAGATAAGGACAGGGAGATCACCCTCATTTACTGTCCCGGGCAAAACAGACTCAGTTTTGGGGAAATTAGGTACATTTATTAAGAGAACTAATCAGAGAGGAGTAGTGAGAAGTGAGAAAGAGCAAACAGATCTTAACAAACAGAACAACTTCCCCCCATCCCTCCCTTCTTCCCGGGCTTAACATCAATCCTGGTTTCTCCACCTCCTCCCCCCGAGCGGCGCAGGGGGACAGGGAATGGGGGTTGCGGTCAGTTCATCCGACGTTGGTTTCACTGCTTCTTCATTCCAGGGGAGGACTCTTCACTCTTCCCCAGGGCCACTGTGGGGTCCCTCTCACGGGAGACAAGCTTCACGCTCTCTTCTCTGGTGTGAGTCGTCCCATGAAGGGCAATTCATCACAAACTGCCCAACGTGAGACACCTCACGAGGGGCAGCCCACCCCTCGTGAGACTGAGGCGCAGTCCTTCAGGGGAAACTGCTCCAGTATGAGCCACCCGCAGCGTCCCAAAAGTCCCACCGGCCAACCTGCTCCAGTGTGGGCATTCCCTCTTCCACAGGCTACAGGTTCCGGCAGCGACTTGCTCTGATGCGGGCTTCCCATGGGCTACAGCTCCCTTCAGGCATCCACCCACACGGCGTGGAGTCCTCTACATGGTGGACATCTACGCGGTGATCCTCATGGTGGACATCTGAACCCTGCCCATGGGCTGCAGGGGGACAATCCGCTTCACCATGGTCTTCACCATGGACCCGGGGGACTCTCTCTGCTCCGGCACCTGGAGCTCATCCTCCCCCCTCTCCTTCTTCACTGACCTTGGTGTCTGCACAGATTCTCACTCCTCCATCTCTGTGCCAGCTGTTGTGGCGCAGTTCTTTTCCCCTTCTTAAATATGTTTTTCACGGAGGCGTTCCTCTGCTATCACCTTACTGATAGGCTCAGCCTTGGCCAGTGGCGGGTCCCTCTTTAGAGCCGGCTGGCATTGGCTCTGTCAAACTTGGGGAGCTTCTAGTAGCTTCTTGCAGAAGCCACTCTGCAGCTCCCCCCTCGCCGACAAAATCTGGCCAGGCCAAACCAAAACCCTGTGATAGGACCAGCGGCAACGGATGCAAACTACAGCACAGGAGGTTCCACCTCAACATGAGGAAGAACTTCTTTACTGTGAGGGTGACAGAGCACCAGAACAGGCTTCCCAGAGAGGTTGTGGAGTCTCCTTCTCTGCAGGCTTTCATGACCCATCTGGACGCGTTCCTGCGTGGCTGCCCTAGATTCTGTCCTGCTCTGGCAGGGGGTTTGGACTCAATGATCTCCAGAGGTCTCTTCCAACTCCTAACAGTCTGTGATTCTTTGTTGTCTATAGAGGTGATTTTTTCCTGAATCATGAAGTTGTACTCCTGCAGCGACCGCTGATTAACTCCTGTCACTCCTGGGTACATCATGGGACCTCTGGTATCATCCCATGTTTGCACTCTCCCACACCACGCAGGCAGCTCCATCCACACAGGATAGCTGCTTATTACTACTATAAACTAAAACTGAACAAAACACACATGTTGCCTGACCTAGTCGAGAGGTGGCGTCCCTGCCCACAACAGGGAGGTTGGATTAAATGATCTCTAAGGTCCCTTCCAGCCCAGGCCATTCTATGATTCTATGATGAAAACGAATTTAAGCAATAGTTATCTTGACTGCTAGACAATTGCTTTCAGAGGTAAAACTAAATCAGCTCAAGCAGGGCCAAGACAAACCCAAGTCCAAATTAAAAAGTTAGGCCTAAATACATGCTTACTGGACTTTCCTTTGTATGCAGCGAACATGTAGAATGAAACTTGTCCTGGTTTTATATGGCGTCATGGCTTACCTTTGATATAATTTAGTACTTTTTCTAGCTTATAAAGGCGAGTTTCAGTAAATCAGCCTTTTCATCGTAGTATTTTCCGAAGTGAAGATGAAAGTTCTGCTATTAACATGGAGAGTTGAGCACTTTATTTGTGACTTTGGGCCATGTAATTTGAGGTTCTTGAAGACATCAGTGTGTCCTTCATTTTCTATATCCTGTCATTTAAATTCAATAAGATATTAACAGTTTTATTGCCCAGACTCATAATTTCATTTGCAGAACAGAAGTGACCTCATATTGGTAGGACTTCCCTTGGTGTGTTTAAAATAGGTTTCTAAGTTTGGGATAATAACACTGAGGAAGTTGCTTTGCCAGTGGACTCCAGTTAAGGTCATTACTGAAGTGAGCTCTGGAAATCTTTCTAAGTCCCAGTCAGATGATTACTCCACATGTTATAAAAGCTTATCTTTTATCTTACAAACAAGCATCCACCATTTTTTTCCTCTTTATGCGATGCCATGTTGTAGTGATTAAACATATGGTGTGCTCAAGCCAACTTCTGGAACATGTCTTCTGCTAGCCCTACAAACTGTTCAGCAACCTGTGCATGCTCTGAGGTTCAAAGTAAGCCAAGAAAGCACCAGTGTGAGCTGGGGCAGTAGAGATGGGGACAGAAATCCTCTTGAACCATGTAGGCACCTGAGCTCTTTCATAGACCCTTCTTAAGAATTGCCTAACTTGTGTCATTCTACTGCAAAAGTTTTCAAAACTTAGTCACCTATTTATGTGTTAAATATTATAGAGAAAGCATCAATGAGTGTGGTCCTATTCCTGCTCTGTAAGTGAAAATGAAGTTAGGCTGCCCTTTTTAAATGATGTGCCATTAAAGAAAGAGTAATACTTTGCAGTTGTCTAGGAGCCAAAGCTCTATTAGGTGATACCACCAATGAAATAGTCCCCCTGTTTCTTTTTAAGTCAGTAGCAAAATTTTCGTTGATTTCTATTGAAAGATAACTGGGCCCAATAGGCTAATTATTAGAAATGGGTTAATATGTTAGAGGCACCTCTTAAAGAAATTTTATTCTAGAGTATGAGTCTAATCTGATTACTGATTGAATATTTTTTAGAATATCTCAATTATATTTACAGAACAAAGAACTGTTTATAATCTCAAATAAAAAGAAAAAAAAAGGAAATGTAGAGCAAATAGGGAGCTATTCAGGCTTAGTATGACATAAGCACACTATAGACTCCAGTGACTGTAACTAGAGCCAGGATTCAGGTGACTGTGTCCCTGACTATGGGCATCTAGTCCATCTACTTGAATTGCTTTTTGGGACTTCCTATTTGGGAACATCTGTGTGTGTGGGGCTCACAGTTTTAAGGTGCAGAGTATTATTTTGGTTTTTTATAGGGTCTCCAATCTCAAAAAAACTTTTAAATGACTATGCCTCTGAAGGAACTAACACACTGTAGACTGTGCTGCACTGTCAGATCAAGAAACAGAAAATTTCTCACTTATTGATCCTCTTGACTTAATAATTTCAACTAATGAATAAGGAAGGAATGAAACGGAGCAATATTGACTTGCCACAGAGGCAGCCTGCTGATGCATTTAATATTTTCCAAATAGAGAGGAAGAAAATTGAACAGTAGGGCAGTATATTTGCAAGATTTTAAAAGTGCTAAAAATGTACATGTGACAAAAGTTGTCTGACACTGTACTTTACATTTCTTGCTTTTTTCCCTAGAACGGCATTTGTGTTGTCATCTCTTATTCCCTTTTTATCTCCAGCACCTGCAAAGATTTAAGCTGGAAATTTTATCTTTTGTCTCTCAACTCTTGTCTCTTGTTGTATGAATCCATCTTTGCTCTCCTTACAAATAAAATGCAAATCATACCCTTGCCAGAGCTTAACACTTATCTAAGTGAAATCAGAATAAATACTTGAAGGTTAAAACTGAGATTCACTTTCTATGAGAAAATCACAGAATGCTATGTGACGTTTTGGCTCTAAAAATGTACACAAATATGTCAGAATTTCAGCTCAAAGAAATACCCTTTTTTAGAATTAGGCTTTTCAGATGCTTTTCCTAGTGGTTGTTTCAGGTCACAGAAGTGACAAGAATAATTGAACAGCAGATACTGAGGATTTGAGGATTTTTCTTTTTTTTTTATGGTAACACATTGGAATTTGTAGGAGTTGAATATTTGTGATTGAAGATGAAAGGTCAAAACCGGTGAAGAACACCAACAGAGGCAGGGCAAGCTCTGCCAGGCGTATGGAAAGTTTGCTGGTGAGGTGACACCAGGCGCGGTGGCAGAGTTGACAAGAGGACGGCGGCGGCCACAGTGCCTTGCTGCTGCTGAAGAGCACAAGGAGAAGCGGGAGAGCTATTCATAGCCTTGGCAGCGATAACACCACGAGCAATAAACAAGAGTGTTCCACTTCAGTCAAGAATTCAAAAGCCTTTTCATGAACTTAATTAAGAAACTTTTCTGACAGCGGGGACATATTAATTGTCTTTTGCATCCTCGACGAAGGAAATCAAAGGAGCTCTGCTGAAATTCGGGATTTGCAAGCAATCAACTTTCTTACCTGCCAACATCTGAAAGCTAAAAATAGAAAGTTAAGTGAAGAAGGGATTTGAGAATTGTTTCTAAGGAATTTCCTCTCACTGCAGACTTTGAGATTTAGCTAAGGGACATTAGTAGAAGAAAATAAGGATACAACACTCAGAAATATTTTGCTACAATTAATGCATTTTTAAAGTACTTTTTTTTGTGAAAGATAAGGCTTAGGTTTTATTTAAATTCTACTGTGATTCACGTTATCTAGAGTTTTTGACAGGAAGGATGAGGAATAGTTGTGTTAGAATAGTGAGAGCCTTATTTCTTAGGAAGGGACAGCTGATAATAAGATTTTTTCTATGAATTTGAAAAGTTTTCAGTAGTACAAGTGATCAAGGGAAAAGCATACACCTGAATGACCAAGAGAATTAATGCTTTTTTTTTAAAGAAATTGATTGCCATTTTTCATTGTGATCAATATTAAATATTCATATATGGCTCTTCATCTGTAAATCCCGAGTGTCAAAAAATGCAAGTTAATTTTTGTACTTTTAAAAATTTCAAACATGCTTACTAAGACCCGTGGGAAAGATTTTAAGTAATTCTTTGTAGATACTTAAGAAAATAGGGTAGAATCTTTAGTGTTTTTTCAGAGATGAAAAGACTAACGTAATACTTTGCTTATATTCAACAGTATCCTGTCAAGTTTGATGTGGAATATCTTCTGGAGAGAGTGCTGTTTCAACTGGCTAATTTACTTGAGTAACATGGGAATGATACAGCTTCAGTTGCCTTTACTCATCTGTCTTTATTCCTTACAAACACAGATAGAAATTGTTTAGAATGATAAGCTATGAAGTACAGAGAGTACCAAAGAACTGAGGAAAAAATGAAGATCTGCAGGCAGTAAGAGGATGTTCAGGTAATGTATTTTAGACAGAAGATAGCCTAAGGAAGATGCTGGCCCGTTTTCAGATGGACATACTAGCACTGCTAACATGTACACAAAGTGAGAGCATTAGCTAAATATTTCTGTTTGTTCATGGAAAAGAATGGAGAAGTATGTTTGCATCCTATGAGGATAGGAGGTTGCTTCCCACTTTAATAGCAACACTGGGAGCAAAATCACAAGCCCAGCTGAAGTGCAACTGTCCTTCGTTGGGGGCTCCAGATACATTGTCAGGGGCCCAGTTCAAATGCCTTTATGCGAACGCCTGTAGCATGGGCAGTAAACATGAAGAGCTGGAGATGCTTGTGTGCCTGCAGTGCTACGATCTAACCGGCATCGCGGAGACACCGTTGAATGACTCCACTCGGTGGATAAGAAGCTGGCTAGAAGGTCACACTCAACTGTTGTGAAGATCAGTGACAAGTGGAGTTCCCCAGGGGTCTGTTCTGGGTCCAGTGCTGTTCAACATCTTTGTCAGTGACATGGACAATGGCATCGAGTGCACCCTCAGCAAGTTTGCTGATGACAGCAAGCTGTGGGGTGCAGTGGACTCACTTGAGGGAAGGGATGCCATCCAGAGGGACCTTGATAGGCTTGAGAAATGGACCAATGCATGAGGTTCAACAAGTCAAAGTACAGGGTCCTACACCTGGGTCAGGCCAATCCCAGGCACAATGATAAACTGGGCACAGAGTGGGTGGAGAGTAGCCCCAAAGAGAAGGACTTAGAGGTGTTGATAGACGAGAAGCTCAACATGAGCCGGCAGTGCGCTCATGCAGCCCAGAAGGCCAACCGCATCCTGGGATACATCAAGAGGAGTGTGGCAAGAGAGATGACTCTCCCCCTTTACTCTGTTCTTGTGAGACCCCACCTCGAATACTGCGTCCAGTTATGGTGTCCCCACCATAAGAAGGATATAGATCTATTGGAGCACGTCCAGAGGAGGGCCACAAAGATAATCCAGGGGCTGGAGCACCTCTGCTATGAGGACAGGCTGAGGGAGCCAGGATTGTTCAGCCTGGAGAAGACTCCAGGGGGGCCTTATAACTTGCCTTGCAATACCTGAAGGGAACCTACAGGAAGGCTGCGGAGGGACTTTTTGCAAGAGTGTCCAGTGATAGGACAAGGGGAAATGAGTTTAAGTTGAAGGAGAATAGATTTAGACTGGATGTTAGGAAGAAATTCTTCAGTACAAGAGTGACAAGACTCTGGAACAGATTGCCCAGAGAAGTTGTGGCTGCCCCCTTCTCTGGAGATGTTCAAGGCCAGGTTGGATGAGGCCTTGAGAAACCTGATCTAGTAGAGAGGCATCCCTGTCCCTGGCAGGGAGGTTGGATTAGATAATTTCCAAGGTCCCTTTCAACCTAGGCCATTCTATGATTCTATGACAGTAAAAGAAAACATGAGACAACACCTGCTTGGGATAAATATTTAAAAATAAGAAGGCCATAGTTGCTTGTGCAGAGGAATACTGAAAGACTTGGCTGCGAAGTCTCTGGTAGACCGATGCTCTTTGTCTCTTTATTAAATTTGAGAAATTAAGAAAATCCTGTAAATTTGAGACTCCTGACATAAAGCCAGTGTAATAAGGGGCACTCAAATGACCAGAGAGGCTATTGAGCCACTAAGCCTGACGTTCGTCCTTGGCACTTATAATACATCATTTGGAAAATGGGTAAAGAAAGGACACAGTTCTGAGGATATTTTGTTTTTAAAGCTCCTTGAAAGGTTGCAAAAGGTTCAATTAGGAGCTACAATAATATTTCAGATGCTAGAGAAACTACTTTGCAGTAGAGGATTTAGAGATCTCAATCTGTTCAATTTATCACACAGGAGATCAAGAGGTGACTTGATTATAAAGTGTAAACACTTTCATGCACACACATGTCCACCACTAAATGCTTTTTAATCTAGTGGTGAAAGGCAGAATAAGCACGTAGAGATGGGAATTGAAGTGACTGTCCTTGGATGCAGGGCATACATTTTTAATGGAGAGGGTGATTCACCTGGGAGGTGCTGATCTTCTCTCAGTACTCTCCAAACAAGACTTGTTTCTTATCTTAAAGTTAATGCATTATACAGCTTCAGATCCCATCAACACAATGTTGCACACTTCCTGAACTCCAGGGCTTAGATATTTTGCTTTTTCTTTTCTTTTTCTTGCTTTTTTTTTTTTCCATTTTTTTTTCCCCCTTGAGGAGAGACAGAAGGGGCAGTTTTCAAACCGGTCTACTGGAACTAGAAGTTTTTGATGTCAGCATGTGGCAAGGATGTTAATGGGCTCATACTGTACATATTCCTAAGTCAGAAGCAGGTTTCCTAAAGGAACTAATTGACATATTTCATGGTGTAGTAAAGACAACTTACCTCAATTTGCTGCTTTAATATATTTCATTGTATGTGCTGATAATGTTTCCATTATAATGGTTGCAACCAGTCCACTGTTTCTCACTCATCAGTCATACATTCCACGAATCATAAGTCCTTGGTAATCAACAAAGTCTCCAAACAGCATAATGCTTTGGCTGAAGAATCTGTATGAAACATCAGATTATCCCCCAGGTGGCTTGACCTAACAAAATGACATTAAATGTGATAATTAGTGATTTCAGTTCAAACTTCTTATCTAGGGATGCTGGAAGGTAAGCCCCTAACACTCTGCTTCCTTCCAGTCCTCCTCCCATACATTTTGGTCTTCTAATGACCTGTTACATAAATAAATTACAATAGCCATGTCAGTGAGCATAGGCAGATAACCTAGTAAAAAAAAAAATAATCTACATGTTAGTCCTTCTTAGTCTGTACTTCAGTGTTCCATATCCTAAGTCAAGGCCTCCTAAAGTGCTAGAGACAGTGATTCACACTAGTGCAATCCTAGGAGGACATTTTCTCTCTCCTGTTTTTTGATTATACACATAATTTTGGAGATACCAGGTTATTATTTTGATAATCTCATCAGTTTATTGAAGGGAATTAAAGGTGAGAATTGCTGCTATCCAGAAATCATAGAATCATAGAATGGCCTAGGCTGGAAGGGACCTTAGAGATCATTTTAATCCAACCTCCCTGTCATGGGCAGGGACGCCTCTCAGCTAGATCAGGCAACACATGAGGACCGAACAGGAATCGAACCGTGGGCTTTGGTGTTTCAGCACCATGCTCAACCAAGTGAGTTACACCAGCCCTCAGAAATATTTACTCCTTGTCTGTTTTGAGGTAGGAAAAATACCACCTTTTATCAAGCAAGCCATATTTGTTGTGCCCCATCATTCAACGTGAAAAATTGTAACCAGCTTCCTAATTCTGGGGAAACTGGCAGATATCTGCCTGGACACGTTCCTGTGTGGCATAGTCTAGGCATTCCTGCTCTGGCAGGGGGATTGGAGTTGATGATCTTTCGAGGTCCCTTCCAATCCCTAACATTCTATGATTCTATGATTCTATGATATGAGACCACGTCAGTGATGTGATTGGGTGATGTCAATGTCCTGGGCCCAACACACCTCCTTGTTGACCAGACCAAGGCATGATGCAATGCACAGATGTCTTGGTGGGTGATTTTCTTTGAAACACAGAAAAAGTGGTAGTATTTGTACTGTTGGCCAGCTCCAGGAATTTTCTTGAAGCCTCCAGCTTTTCACTTGGCGGAAAGTGCTGACAAGAAACCATTGTCTTACATTTTGAAGGCTCTCACCCTAGGTACCCCTATAGCTTCACTCTTTGTCATTCTGTTCAGCTTTTAGAGAACACTGTACAATGTGCTGGATAAAAATGTCACACAGCTTTGGATTTTACATCGTGTACCCCAAGTAAAGGGAGGGAGTGCCTTCTAAGAAACATACTAAATAGTGATCCCGTTCTATGACTGTTCCGTCTGATTGTGAAAAATCTGTGAATTTGGCAGAAGGACAAGTCAGTGATCTTCAAATCCACAAGAACTCTTAGATGAGCAGAGACTGCTGGCTCAGTCAATAAGAAGTAAAAGAATGATACTCTTCCTTCCTTTACATCTAGCTCCATCTGGAAATCCATTTTTAGATTAAGAAAATAGTGAGCTGTGACAGGAACTAAACCCTCACCGCTTTTGGCTCTCTAAATACCTTATTTTCAGTAGAGAATAGGGAGGCGACTGCTGTTATTGTTAGATCCAAGTATTCTGGAGCAAATACTGGCTTGGTCACTTGGAAAACTGGCAGTGCTTTTTCTATGGACACATCTACACTGGAGTGTCACATTTGTACCTGGAGCCTTCTGTGGCACTGGACCAAATTTTCTGGAGGGCTGACCTCACTGCACCTGACGGCTCAGCAGCCCGTAGACTCCTGTGGTGGTCAAAAGTGATCAGGAAACCTGAAGCTCTGTAAGTGCACATTGCTCCATGGGCTGCTACGAGAACCATTGCAGAACAGTAGAAAAACATTAACCAAGGAAAATCTTTGGAGAAACACGTCTCTGCCAAATTTATGGGTATTTCCGAGTAGCAGGCGGAATCATAAAACAGGTTAGTAGACTTTGTGCAGTGTTTCCCAAAGGACATTCACTCCTGTTATTTAAGATATTACTGGTTTAAAATGAGCCCTAGGGGTTTTCTGTCAGGACTTAAATGGGAAATGGGTTGGCAGAAGCTTTCCTTCTCTTAGAATCATACCTATGACTAGTATAGCTCCTCAGGAGAGAACCCCACTGGGTCTGCTAGATGTGATTAATGAGCACGTGGTTACTGAAGCATCTCCTCTTGGTGTCCTTCTGCTGTGTTGTCCATATGACAATTTTCCAATATGTGTTATTGCAGGAATAAAATCCATATTTTGACACATTAGCAGTACTGTACTCTGGATTAAACTTCTTTATGAAAATGTCTTTTTGGAAGAGTTTGGACGTAAATAGTAATCTTGGAAATTAATCAGACTGTTGGCAGAAAATGGGAAGGAGAGAAGAAGAAAACCTGAAATTGCGTGTCGTGTTTTTCTATAGACCTTTCTGTGGATGTTTAGATCAAAGGAAAAATAGTTTATACTAATTTTGGGCTCATACTTCCTACTCAACAATTTCATCAGATAAGAGACTTTTGCAGAAAAAGTCTTTGTTAACACTGATTTAATTCTTAGCTTGTACAGTCTCAGTGAGCATCAAGAAGCAATGATGCTCATCACAAAAGAAGCTTCATTTTTCTACTGAGAATAATTTCGAGCTCAAGACAATTTTCTTAAGACAGTTATGAACAGTGATATTTTTGGGAAAAATAGGTAATGAAAATGTAGAGAGCATGCTATGACTTTTTTTCCCCCAAATAGCATTCTTGAGAACATTTAACTTCAGCAGAGAGTACATTATAAGAAGGAATTAAAATAAATCACAAATATAAAAAGCCTTGAAATTTTTTATTTTACCATGTGCCATGCTTAAAGTGTAAAGTAAAACCAGTTAATGTTCTCCTTTCTAATTTTCTAATTCACTAAAATGCCATATGCTTTTCATTTGTGTTTACTTTGGCATCCAGAAGAATGAAGAGAACTAAATAATGCTGGAGACAAGCTTAATCATTATCTTGTGTTCAAGCACTTTGATGTTATATTTAAAATAGATGTGTGAGCCTTTTTTGTTCCTTGTAATATGGAAATTATAAAGGAAGGTGAACAGGATGATAAATTAGAGATGCTCTCAGCGAGGCCGTTAAATTATTTTTAGGTAGAAGACATACTGTACACACTGAGCCTCAGCTGAATATAATTAATTTGAAACATTATCACTGTTGTGCTTGCAGTCCTATTGTAATTTTTTTTTTTCAGTTCTGCATCTTGCTGGCTCCTATCACACCCCTCACTGTGAGATCTTTTCCTGTTTTGCACGTGTCCTGTTTGTTACCACCATATGGTAGTTAGAATTTCAGTAGCTTTGCTCTGTTTACAGACCACTGTGCTTTGTCATATTTTTGCTGCTCACCCTCTACTGCCATCTGATACCTATCATCTGTTTAACACATTGGATGCCAAAAATACTCAGATTTTTTTTTTTCAAATGCATGTGTGAGAAAGACTGTTTCAGAAAGCTGTTTTAATAAACATTCCTCCAAAGTAATTTCCTGTTATGTTGAACCAGTACCCACACCTCTCTCAACTTTCCAAACTTTTTAACAGGTGCCAGCTGACTGAAGCGATATACTGCAGCACTGGGGCTTTTTTTTTTTTTTTTCTTTTTGCTTGTGTGCATTGCACTGTTAGTAGCAGACTGTAATGTGTTTAAGCATCTTTTCCCACTGCGGGATTGTAACAAAAACAATATTCTGTGAATACAGCAGAGTCTATTCTTACCCTGGTTGATAATTGCAGTATTATTAGGGTTGCACTAAGCAAGTGTTTTTGAAACTGGTTTGACAGACAAAATACATTATGATTTGCAAGTGCTGGCATTAGTGATGGCTGATGCCATTTTAATCCAGCATTTCAATTTGTGGTGATAATGATGCCAAAAAACCCACTTCACTAACTGTCACGACATAATTAAATTTTGGGGGCAGGGGAACAGATAGCATGAGAAATGATCGTGGAATCAGAGGTAGAGGAGCCTGCAGCAACGTTTGGGTTATTAGACATGATGAATAAGATCATGTGTTTTAAGATGCAAAAATCTTGACTTGCCAGGTGTTCGTAAGCTTAAATTTTAGAAGAGGTGCTCTTAAGCTTCTGGTTTCCTGTGGCTTCTTGATGGTGAGAAAGACCAAGAGCAATTTGCAGTTGTGTACGCATAGCAAAAGGCATAGAATTCTGTGGTCATCTTCTGCCAGCTTCCCTGGGTATTGCTGTGCCTGGGGTTTTCCAAACTGACTTAAGAGATTGAAAGTTCAAGTCCCTAAGGATCAACTGCCTATAAATTTTAGCTGATCTCTTAAGACTTTGGGTGGTCCCAGCTGATGGGTGGTTGTTCTGCTCTCTGATGACTTACATTGTCTGTTGTAGGTGGCTTGGTTGATCAGGACTAATTCTGCCTCAGTTATGTGATTCATCCATCCGAACTTAGTTGGATAAACGGGCTTCTCTTGTATTCTCTCTCTCTCCCTCATGCACTGCTCCATTAATGTCTAGTGGTTAGTAGTTCTGTATTCAGGCAGACCGGTACCCGTCTTTGTGATTTTATATAGGTGCGAATTTGTGCCTTATTTTAAAAAAACTTTTCCTTAAGATTTTCATTCGTCTTTGTTTCCCCTCTCCAATGCTTAAATTGAGCTTGTCTACTGTAACACAGCCCCCTTTCCAGCTTTAAGGCTTTTTGTGCTTTGTTTTACGTGACTTTCAATTATTCTCCATGATATAGCTGGTTGGTCACAATATGATGACCATCCATAGAAAAAAAACCCCACCAAATATGCCCGTAGTAGCATATTGTGTGATTCAATAAATTGAATAGAACACCATTTAATTCTCCTTTGCTTCACTCTGAAAACAGATTAGGTTTTGCTTGTTCACAAAAATATGATTTTGGTGAAGTTTAGCTTAAATGAATGATATTTGGGTTCCATAATAAAATGAAGCTGATGTTTTTGAAGAGAAAATAAATCAAGTTATTCTTTACTCATTGATTTAATGTATTTTAAGGGACCTTTGCTGGCAGAGCTACTTCACAAAGTAGTATTTTGCTGGAGAAATTTCCTGTCGGGCTCAGAGTTTACTGCTCCAAGGATCAGTTTGAGCTTCTTTCAGTGAAGTAGTGGCATTAAAGCATTGTTATGCCATCACAAGCTGATGCAGGTCAGCTCCTTCAGGAGACAGGTTTTGTGTGTCTTTTATACAACATATGGAAGTGAGGTACTGGGCTAGAGTCAGTAATATTTAAGTAAATGAGGAAAATGAAGTTATCACTTAGCTGATGAGGAAAACATGATTCAGCACCTGAAATATTCTACTTTCTATGGCCTAGAGATGGAAACCTCTTGCTTATTGGTTAGAAGAAACAATAATTAAGAAGAATAAGCTGAAACCCACCCAAGATCAGGTAACACAGTTTTTATAGTTTTTATATCGTTTTTATATAGTTTTTATACCTATTTCTAAACTGATTACACTCTATTGGTACTTCCAGTTATTCTTTGCCCACTTTTTTACAGCTGTTCGTTGAGTAGGACTCAATATTGGGAAGAAAAAATTCCTGGAGTGATTTGGTACTCCTTCTCTGCAGTAGAGGTCATTGCCTCCTCACCTGCTAATCAGTGCTCTTGATTCTCGAGCATGTTGAAGCACACTTATTTTGTGAACGCTGTTGTTTCACGTTGCTCTGAGAAAATCCAGAGCTGTTGAATTGGCTGAGGAAGACAGAAATTAGCTCCCCTCTGCATCTCGATGAAATTTTCTTTAAGGAACTTTCCAGCAGTCTTTTTTAAAAGGGTTTCTAAAGGGAGCTTGTGCCTAACATATATAGGGCTTATTTTTTTGATAAGCAACCATGTATTGCTAGGAATTGAAAATGCAGTAATGTAAGAGACATGCTCTGGAACCTCACAAATGGTGCTAGCATGGCTGGGAGCTTCTGGGATCTTTGCTTTCTGCCATACACCTGTATTAAGACAGTTCGTCTGTTAACACTATATAAAGAAAACACAGAGAATTAAAACACTTCACTTAAAGAAGGTAAATTAACCTTAGTTAATTGCCTTTAATATCTTTGTCATTCTTCTGTTTGTGTCAGAGTAAGCCCTGATTTCGTAATTCTAAGTAAGCCTTGCATAAAGCTTACTTTTTTTTTTTTCCTTAAATATGTTTCATTTATTGGATAAATAGATGGTTTTCTCTAAAACAACTATGAAAAGAAGCAAAGACTCTTGACCTCATCTCCCAGTTTTTCAGAGGATAAATTGTAAAGGTGCTGTGAATTTCAGAGATGCTGGAAGATGGTCTCCTTATTTTAGTTTGATAGTGCAGGTAGGCAGCAGGTAGGAGAAAATTTCTCAGGTCTCTCTTTACAGTGGATCTTATGGAAACGATATGACAAATTTTAGACAACTGAAATTCACTTTTAAACCAAACTTGCTGGCAAATCTTGTTATTTTAACTTTCACTAGGAAAAGCCTTTTTTTTTCCAAGAGGCACATATCCCAGTTAAAGTCACATAAAAACAATATTAAGTTTGCACCTTGAAAAATGCTAGGACTTTATTTCTGAAAATTCTTGGTTTTGACAGAACAGTTTCAAGAGCAGCTCAGGGTAGCACTTGGGCTGCAGTAAATGGTTTTATCACCCTCTTCCTCAGCTTAAAGCATTATTTTTTAAAATCCATAAACATTGATGCAACTGTGTGGACTCAGATATATTTTAATTCATTCGTCTGACCCCATGTAGTTTCCTGGAGTGGTTTACTGTGTGGTTGCACAGTGATTACTGTCCCTTGGTCATCATGGCTGGTTTTCCTGCAATAGGTATTGCACGAATGCTGCGATTAAAATAATATTTTCACTTATTTCTGAAGTTTTGATGCATGAGTATAAACAAATATTTGGCTTTGAAAAGCTGAATATGTTTATAGGTCCTGTGTTTATTAGGTAGATAATGCTTGGCCCCGAATACTTGTTTTTATTGATTTAGTAAGAGAGGGGCTGTAACACAGAGATATTTCCATTTAATTTAATTGCATTTGGTAAAAGTCAGATGGCTGACAGCATTACATGTATGAACTCATGAAACTTTTTGAACTCTGTCACTTGGAGCTGGTGACAACTCTCGAGAGTAAACCAGCTGCTGTCCTCCATTGTCCTGTGTTAGGAGAGCAGAGTGGTGAAGAAATGAAATGGTATAGTGAAGCAGAGCTTTGATGGTTACATGAGATGACAGGTATTGGTGAGGTCATCCACGGGGGTAGGAGGTATCTAAAAATGTTCACGCAGGTTAAGACCAAAGGACAAGGTATTGACACATTGTGGGGTGTTCTCACCGCTCTTTTACTGGCTCCGGCCAAACTGTCTGTGGGAAGGGGAAGCCTGATAGAGAGGATCCTGGTGACCTTGGGGCCTCCAACATCCTACCATGTGTCTGGACAGAATACTATTTGAGTAGTCTGCTGACTCTTTGGAGGTCTTGCTCTGCTTGGTGTCCCCTGTAATTAACTGTTTGTATGGTTGATGCTGCTTCTCTTACCCCTCTCTACTTCTCTGTGTCCCTTTTAAAAAAACCTAAAAATTCTTTGACTCTCATAATTGTTTTCCCAGCTTCATGGTGATGTTCAAAATGTCTAGCTCCATTCCCTTTTCCTTAGGTCATTTTAGGGATGGAGAACCATCAGTGGCCTATTGAGGCTGCTCAGGGAAGCACAAGGCAAGAGGTTAGACATGTGCCTTCTCTGCATGGTAACACTTCGTATACCTTTATATTATATTAGGAAGAAGTTCTTCCCCATGAGGGTGGTGAGGCACTGGAACATGTTGCCCAGAGAGGTGGTGGAAGCCCCGTCCTTGGAAGTTTTTAAGGCCAGGCTGGGTGGGGCTCTGAGCAGCCTGATTTAGTGGGAGATGTCCCTGCCCATGGCGGGGGGGTTGGAACTAGATGATCTTTAAGGTCCCCTCCAACCCTGACAATTCTATGATTCTAGTCCAAACAATGAACTGACTGTATTAGGGCAGAGGCATCTGATTGCCTGGAAAGCTGCAGTGGTGGGGTGAGAGAGCAATCTGACCCGCGGGACTGATGATCAGTAAGCGAAGTTCAAAGAATAACCAGAAGGGCAGAAGCTTTGGTTAAAATAGGATGGTGAAAGAAATAGAAGTGTTGAACATTTAGCGAGTTTATAATGGTTTCTGCGGTGCGGTAGCAAGCTAGCTGCTGCCCTAAGGCACAGAGTCAGTCTGCATGTTAGAAGCATGCTGGACTGTGTTCCAGGAGACTAAAGACAATACGTGTTGTACCACAACTTGTCACAGAATCACAGAATGTCTGGGGTTGGAAGGACCTCAAAAGATCATCCAGTCCAATCCCCCTGCCAGAGCAGGATCACCTACAGTAGGTCACACAGGAACACGTCCAGGCATCATGTCCTTGTTTTCAAAAAAAGAAGAAAGTTTTGTGGAATTTGATGCTCAGATGTGAGTGAAGAAACCATTGAGGTCTGTGGTCATTGCTTGCAGTTTTTAAATCTGTTTCCGATTGGCTTAGAGACAAATGTTTATCAATATCATTTTGGTGTGGAACTATGTGCAAGCTAATTGCCCTTATGAGACTTCATATTATATTAATCCTTGTGTCACTGAATTTGGACAGTGTAATTGTTTGTGGTCAGTGTAATTACAAATTTTACTTGGGTAATACTAAAAAAATTGTTAGGTTAGTGGATCTATGTCTTTTTCCTGTCAGTGGAAGATAAGAGAGTGGGTAGCTTCTTGCCACCGTTTCCCACTCACCATCCTATTTCTATTATTTTAACTCATTAACATTTTCAAAGCCATTAATATGAGCTCTTTGACTTATACTTACAACCTTGCTTGAGGGGCTTTCTGTGAAACCTGGTCTCACGGCTGGTCTGAAATGCTGGATTTCCTTTGCTGTGACCTCTTGTGGCAAGGCTCTCATTCCCTAAGACAGTCATCTTGGGGTCTTTTCCACCCTGGTGTGGTTTCTTCTCCACCTTGGAGGGATGGATTGTGTCTTTTATCTCTTTATCTCGTATTCTGGATGTGTGTTGCAGGTCTTCCTCCTTGTTTCTGTGCAGGGCAGCTCAGACATCATCAATAAGGCTCATGCTGTGCCCTAGGTGAATGTGTTTCCAGATCCCAGCTCATACCAGAAGTTGGACAGAAAGCCTTACACCTCCTTTAAAAGGTCAAGGAAGGGGGTACAGATGTTCCCAAAAATGCAAGCGCTCTAGGTCCTGAGATGCAATTGGAATGGAGAATTACTGGGCAGGAAAGGTTGTGTCTTTCCTCTCTCAGTCTTGGCAACGGTATCAGGTTTTGTATTTTTATGAACTCAGAATTAAAAAAAAAAAAGAAAAAAGAAAAAAACCCTGTTGATTTAATTTATTTGCATTTTTCATAAAAGCCATTAAACAAGAAGGTACGTTTTTAAATAAAGAAGGGACAATCATAAGGTTTTTTTTTTCCACAGAAAGCAGTGATGCCTTCAGTACTCAATGAATCTCATGTGTAAGTGCTTTTTAATGCAGGATATACACGGTTTCTTTCTGAATTCCTCAGCTATGCCCCTTTTTTTTTTTGTACTGATACACTTTGTTTGCTTAGTTATCTGTTTTCTCTTTTATACCTCAGAAAGGGTAACGGTCATTTGGGAGGAACTGTGGGAAGCTGGAGCGTAAATTCCTTATTGTAGATATCGCACATTTCTGACTCACAGTTCTCCAGTTGTGTAAGTAGGAAGTCTGCTTGTGGGCTGTGATTATTTAAAAAAATCCCAACAAATAAAGGATACAAAAATAAAGTTTTCCAATAACCTACATTAGGAAGCTTCCAGGAATCTGAAAAATGACGTTTTATACAACTTATTTAATGAGCTTATTTATATGCTTGCTGAAAACCTGCCCTTAGTAAAATGTTAGCTTGAAAATAACTGTTACTGCTGGTGAAGAGGCATCAGATAAGAGCCATGTGAATAAAGCTGTGGTCCCCGTCGCTTTGCTGGTGTGCCTCTGCTCCAAGGTGATGAGGAGGGGGACTTTCTCACCTGCATGTGGGACTTTTTTTGCCTTGAATGTACATTCTTGTTAGGAGGCAGCATGTGCTTGATATGAGGTTATATGAGGGAATTGGAATTAAGGTAACTTGTATAGAGAGCAGAAGTATCTGTTATGTGTGAACAACTTTTAATTCCAGTGGTGGTGGCTGAGTCTAAAATCCTGTGTGAGGTGTATGCCTGTAACCATTCTCTTGGCCAAGCCTGAACTTTATCATGAGTCTCATAATGAAATGCTTGATGGTGATGCTGCTCCTGTTTCCCAACGTCATGGGCATACAGGAAAATACCAACATTCATTAAAAACATTTTGTCCCTTATGGACGCGGGGAGAAGTATGAGTATATTGCTTGAGGGTCGGAAACCAAGAAGTAAATTACTAGAATCATAAAATGATTAAAAGAAATAAAAAAAGTAACTTCAGGAATTTCTGAATCATGGGGGGAGATTTGTATTACCGTATTGCCTGGCAGCACTTGTCTTGGACTATAACCCTTCTGAATGAGGCTTTTTACAGACGTATAAAAAAAGGCAGAAAAAAAGGCAGTCTTTGCCACAGGGACAGTCTGCATTGAAACTATTAAGCAAATAATAAAATAATAGGAGCAGACAGGGGAGTCTGTATTGTCTGGCCTGATAAGTAAAAGCTTTAACATACCAGTAACCTAATTTTTGTCCAGATCTTTGTAGGCATCAAGGCAAAGGAAAGTTTGAAGGAGGACAATGGGATATTTGGGTTTGGTTCTTTTTTGCTAATACTCCCACTTTAGGGGCAACAAGGAGAAAAACACAAAGATTCTTCCTTGAAAATTTAACTCCAGCAGCAGCGTCTCCGCACTGAATGAGAAATGATAGGCAAGGTGGAAATAGGCAGTGAAAGTCTTTGAAGGTGAAGATAAGCCATTTATGTTTTATGCAGTAGAAAAGGGGGCTCATCAGAGGAATACAAAGAGAAAGGTAAAATAAATTAAATTATATTTCTTGCAGGATTGTGATTAGACTATCAGCAGGACAGGCTTGTACTGGTGAGAAAAGGAATTGAGGGATGAGCTGATGATAGGTGAATGTTTAAGCTGGACAGATATGAAATTAGCTACATTTTGGTATGGGTTTGTTTTTTTTGTTGTTGTTGTTTTTTTTAAAATTTGCAAAATCAATCTCTGAGGCTTATATATAATTTTGAGCTGAAAGTCTAAATTGGTGTTAGTCCAGTGTAGCAGAGCAGTTGTGGCAGGCAGAATGGAGGTGGTGGGAGTTAAGGTTTGTTGAAGGTGGGGGATATGTTTGAGTTTATGGAGTTGGATGCAAAGGTGACCCGTGACAGGAGTTGGTAATCTTTGCCAAACACTTTGGTTTGGACACAAGGAGTCAAATGTGAGATAAACAGACCTGTGAGTTATGAGCATGGACAAATTTGTGTTTGCGCCAATAAAACAGTGAGATAGAAGAGATCTTGGCATGTAGAGGAGAAAGGGCTGATGCCCAGCAGGGTTCAGGTGATTGCTAGTGAGGTTAAACACATCCTGGGTGCCAGGTGAAAACCGAGTTGGAAGAATTGATCCATAGTTGCGTGTTTCACGCAATGCACAAGGGAGAATGAAGAAACCTTCAGTCCAGGTAAAATCTGAGATTTTGATGAATATTTGTTCGTTGTTTTTTTCAATAGGATATAGGACACTATAATATATATGCCATATATCATATGTATTCTGATATGTTTGTTAAAAAAATGTGTAGGAAGGAGAGATGAGACCTACAGGAGATGTGAATAGGGAAAGATCAAGTGGGTGGTAAGTAAAGTCACAGAAAATTGAGAAGTCAGACAGCAGGTGCAAAGGGGCTAGAGGCAGCCAATTCATGGAGGAGAAAACCCAGCACCCTCAAGATATGGAAGCTGTTAACTTTTCCATTTGCAGTCCTTTGATTAACGATACACTTAGACAAACATGGCCTTTTTTACTTTAAAGATTAGTTGGTTAATTGGGTTACTACCTGTTTCACAACTTGTGCAGGTTCATGTCTTGCCTTTGGTGAGCATTTTTTACAGACAAATAGTATAATCTGCTCTTAAAATGGCAGTTCACACTGAATAAGAAAGTCCAGCAATAGCAAATAACAAAGGATTTTTAACATAACGGCCAAATTCACTCAGAAGTACAGTATTTTGCAGTACAACTACATTCAGCAGTTATTTGATCTTCACTAAATGACCAAACCAGGCATCATCTGTGCTAAAAAGCAGCACACTCCAAACATTCAAAAACACCCTGGACTTCAAATATGCTAACACATGAATGTTGCTATGTCAAGCACTTGGGAGCTGAGAGGGTTAAATATGTTTATTTGCTCTTCAACCTTAATTTGTCCTACTTGTACAAAGGGTATAAATTTTAATAGCAAATTTATATGTGATGTGATGATGCATGAAGTAACCAGCAAACACACCTAGGCTTCTTCATCAAACTCCAGCTGTCCTAGTCAATACATGCTAGATTCCCCCTAAGCTCCTCATTCCCCTTTATTCAGACAAAACTACGTGCAGCATCTTGCTAAGGTTGCCTGTCTTGGCTTTGCTGTAGAAAGCGTGTATTCCCCAAACCCATCACAAGTTGACAGCTTTTCCCGGCTAAGATGCTCATGGGTCTGAGCCAAAAGCTCAGTGCTATGTTGCTCCCTCTGGGACTGCTGTGTGAGGTGGTGCTGGACCTGGCAGTGCTAAGGTTAATGGTTGGACTCGATGGTCTTAAAGGTTGTTACAAGCTGAAGGATTTTACGATTCTAGGAGTACCCGCTGCTCTGGTGAGACCGAGGTACTTCCAAGCTTTATGGTGCTGCTGAATAGTGGTTTTTAGATCACGGGTTTAATGTGGCCACTTAAAGTTTGTCCACAGGCTTTTAGCTCTAGCCATTGCCTTCATGGGCATATTAAGTATCTGCCTGCTTTGTCCCGATATGCTATCCTACCATCATCTTAATGAATTATTAGTGTTTTGTACATCTACAGCAGAAGAAAACGTGTGGAAACAAATCTGAGTTTGCATTCTTGGATGTTTTCACTTGTTTTATTTACCTTAAGAGAGGATTCTAAAACCAGAACTTGGTAAAATCTCTCTTGTTTTACGAAAAAAAGTAGTCTAAGCCCTCTGTAATTATGTTTGTGTGGTATGAGTGAGCAGGGCAAAGTACTGCATTTTTACTAAGCTTTTTACATACATGCAGTAGCTGCTGGTTACTTAAGGCACTTAGGAGATGGCACTTCTTCTACTAACATGAACTCATGACAGGACATAATATTTTCATAGTGTTAAATCAGGTGTTTAAGGTTGTGAGAGTGAATCTTTCAACTGGGAGAGTGAAAATGTAACCTGTAGTGCCATCTGCTGGACTCCTAAGTAAGTAAAAAATGTACTGTCATAGCTACATTTAAAAATCGTTTAAAATGTAACTGTGCATAAAGGTGGCCCAAATCTTTGACATTATTAGAAAATCTGTGCAGACGGAGGATAAATATGCAAGTGCACCATTTTGTCACTTATTAATCTTTGGTGTGTTATGTGCAAATATTTCAGATAGGTGTACACTAAAGGAATTTAAAACAGAAAAAAAGTCCCAGTAATGTATTGTGTTAATAAAACATTACTTTCTTGGATTGTAATTTAAAAATCTGCTTAGTGGAGATGATTGCAGCCAGAAAAAAAAAAACCCAAAACTTAGCAAAATACATAACTTCCTTGTGGTTTGATATACCACTTTCTGCCCAGTCAATAAATTACTTCAATGTCCATTGTCTGTCCTAATGATATTAGTGAGCTGTCTGAAAAGTGTAAGACATGTAAGATGCTCATCACATGAGCATCCTCCAAGGCTGACAGTTTTTAATAAGTACGTGAAGACATGCATAAAGCTTTGCAGAACTGGCTGTTAGTAACTTTTTGACTAGTTTACACTGTCAGTGTCAAATGCTGAATGTTCAAATGAAAATGTGGTACATGCACGACACATAGCTAAACCAGTTCTCTTGTGTCAAATGCCTTTGAAGACAAAAGGCATTATCTTCCTGGGGAAAAAAGAAGACCTTATCTTCTTGGGGAAAAATCCTTAAAAATCTCAACATATTTTGAGATATATGTATACTGTAAAAGTGAATGGAGTAAGTGTTTTACTGCCCACATGAAAACTGTGCATTGATTTTTGTCTTGCTCTACCAGTGGTGTTGACAGCCCCTCATGTACGTGCGGTGAAGTCCTGAGGCTGTTGTTCCTCTCCAGGTGGCTCAGTCTCTTCCAGAATTTTAGTAACAGAAGATTTTTTTTTCAGTCTTCTGAGATCTGATGTGCCTAAAGATTCATCCATTGGATGATCTGTTTCTGGTCACACACATATACGCCACCTGGGTGAATGTAAAATAGGAGGCATCCTCTCCAGCAGAGCCAGCTTTTGCAGATGGCAGCGGTTTTTTTCAGAGTGGTGTGAGGTCTGCACAAGTCAAGTATGGCAATATTGCTGCTGGAGGAAGCTTATCTTCCAAGTTTCTTGACTTCTCTGTGCTATGGGTTCATATATATTGTTGCATTTGTAGATATTTTTCTCCTGTTTCTCCATGAAGAGGAGAACAGTTTCAATCCTGTACGTGGAGAGGTCTTTCCTGCCTGATAAGTTTAATGTGTCGCTAGCGAAGGATGAAAGGAAGAAATCATAGAATCATAGAATGGTTTGGGTTGGAAGAGACTTTAAAGATCATCTAATTCTAACTCCCCTGCCACAGGCAGGGGGGACACCTCCCACTAGACCAGGTTGCTCAAAGCCCCATCCAGCCTGGCCTTTGAATACTTCCAGGGAGGAGGCACCCACAACTTCTGTGGGCAACCTGTTCCAGTGCCTCACCACCCTCACAGGAAATATCCATCAATTTCAGTTCTTGCTTAATATACTACTCTATAAGGCAAATAGTAGTTCTTTATAAGGCAAAACTATTGAGAGGGATTTGCTGCTGCTGTTGCAGAATAGCCAGAGATACAGTCATTTCTCAAAAAAGGTGGGGAAGGTGGTTAAAACTTTAAAAAGGAAGTAATTGAATCAGACCTGCCGTGGGGTATGTAAGATTTTTTTTCTGCTCTGTGAATTCTCCAACCATTTTCCTCAATTCCATTCCTGCTGTAAAGTGCTAGGATTATCTCCAATAATGTGGAATATGGTATGGAAGATAAACACTTGGTTTTGAACTCATGATAAAAAGGGTCTTATGCTAATGCAGAAAGTAAGAAATTTATAAATAAGTGATACTTATTTATAAAGACATGGAAACTCTTCTCAAATTTGTTTAGTTGCTAGTATGTTCATCTACCTCTTGGTTCAGACAGAAGGGCAAAACATCGTTTTGTTCATATACTTCCTGGGCTTCATATGGGATTGTCCTGGTTTAAGAGGACCAGGATAAAAGTTTTTTGGGGCTGCCTGGCACAGTGACAGTCACCATGGAGGAGGAGGGGCAGCTGTGCCTATGGGGAAGAGAAGATGGGCCAGGTGACCCAAATGGACCAGTCACAGTGTTCCTTCCCATGGTGCTCAGTATATAAGGACTCCTAAGAAAAGCCCTGGGCTGGAATGGTTGTCACTGGCTGTTTGTCATCTCTTGTGCTGCTGGTGTTCCCACCTCCTGTTTTCACACTGCAGAGGAGCACCATTTCTTGAGACAGACTGTGTTTTCCCTGCCTCCCTGGGAGAGAGCGGCAGAGCTCATTTTCCATGTTTTTTGGGGCTATCATTGGGACTCAGGGCTCAGGTGTTCCTGTCTGGTGCCAAGTCCAATCTGGGACCTTTTTTTTCTGCTTGGGATCTTCTTGTTATCTGGAAGGCGTGGGTCCTGTATTAACATATTCTTTTGTCTCTTTGAGTATGTTAGCATACTTGTATATATCTGTATACGGTTTGACATCTTCACAGAATCATAAAGGTTGGAAAGGACCTTTAAGATCATCAAGTCCAACCTACAGCCCTACACCACCCTAACACTAAACCATCTCCTGAAGTGCCACATCCAACTGTTTTTTAAACACGTCCAGGGATGGTGACTCCATCACCTCCTTTGGCAACCCATTCCAATGCTTCACCACCCTTTCGGTGAAGAAGTTTTTCCTAATATCCAATCTCAACTTCCCGTGGCACCACGTGAACACGTTCCCTCTTGTCCTGTCGCTATTCACTAGGGAGAAGAGGCCAACACCCGTCTTGCTACAGCTGCCTTTCAGGTAGTTGTAGAGAGCAACGAGGTCTCCTCTCAGCCTCCTCTTCTCCAGGCTGAACAGCCCCAGCTCCCTAAGCCTCTCTTCATATGACTTACCCTCTAGTCCCCTAATCATTCTGATTGCTCTTCTCTGTACCTTCTCCAGCACCTCAGTGTCCTTCCTGCGCTGTGGAGCCCAGAACTGCACACAGCACTCGAGGTGCGGCCTCACCAATGCCGAGTACAGGGGCACAATCTTCATTGTTAATATTATTAAACTGGTTCAAGTTTTTTTTTTCAGCCTCAAAGTCTCTTTCCTTGATTCTCCTGTTATCCTTCTATGGGAGGGTGGTGGTGGGATTACAGAGAGCGTTTTTCAGAGTTTAGTGGCTGGCTTAGCCTTAAGCTTCACCAGGGACTGAAAGTAAAAAATATATAGATGATACTTATTTATAAGGAAATGAAATCTCTTCTCACATTCTGCTTAGTTGCTAGTCCGTTCATCTACCCTTTGGTGCAGACAGAAGGGAAATTAATTTATGTCCTGAACTTTGTATGAGATTGAAAATAATTCAGTTGTAGACTGTCTAATTGGAGAAGAACAGGAAGAGAGACAGTGCTTGGTGTTATCTTTCCTTTCTGTGTTAGCAACTGTCAGAGCTTTTAGTCTTGCTGTAGTGCAGGAGAACTGAATTCAGTTTCCATGGTTCCATTTTTTAATAGAATATTTGATGTAATAAGAAATTTACCTACAGACCTCTCCAGTATTTAATTGCATTCTTTAAGCTGGTTATTGTAGAAATTCCGGAATGTCTTCAGTTTTTATGCGTTGTAAGTGAGCAGCTGTGTAAGATAAGTTAAATAATATGTGTAATCCAATAATGGGGACAGAAGTATTAAGTTTCTCCAGTATTTTGCCTAATTCTTTTGACCTACTTTTCTCATTTTACTCAATACTGCAAAGATTATTTAAGCAGGTTAGTAAAAAATAAAAATAAAACAGCAACAACAAAAACCCCCGTGCTATGCCTGCCAAGTTTTTCATTAGCATAAAGCATTAAGTATAATGCATCATGTTTGTAGTGAGGGGGAATAGATTATTTGGCTTCTTAGTTTCTGCTGTTGCTGTGTCCTCACTAGGATGTGCCCATATGAAGTCACGGGTTTTGGTGTGAGAGTTGGTCGATTTATGGAGTTAGAAGCAGTGATATTCCTGTCCAAATGGAATATGTGTATTTTATTGTGATTCCTGTTTATTGAGTTGAATTATAATTTTCTAGGCTTTGGTATAATCCTAAAGGAAAAATACTCCACCAAAACAGTATTTCATGCAAATCACCAATAACTTGTATTTTCAAACAAGTACACTACACACCCACACATACATACAAAATCCCACAGAAACATGGAGTTGTCTCACTGGAAATACCCTGGTTAAATGGTGTAAGTCTTGGTACCAATTAATGGACTAGACAGCTCAGAGCATGGAGGTTAAGGATATCATCAAGACCTCTATAGACAACACACCTGCTGTTACCATCTATTAAACTCCAGGTTCTTTGTTTCTATTAATAATCTGTTTAGCTGCTCATGATTTTTTAATGTTACTCATGGAGATGTAGATTTGAAGCCACATCTGGATATGTGGGTGAAAAGCCTGTGGGTTCCACACAGCACAGTGAAAAGATGGACTTGTTAAATGTGTCCCGCAGGATTCTCCACCTTGGGCTGTCCAGAGGTCTTTGCTCAAGCTCGTGGAAATAGAGGTCAGGAGTTGCAGTGCTGTCCTGGCACACCTACAGAAATATTTTTTTCTTCTATGATTTGATGAATTGTAAGATAGTTAACAGCTGAAGTCTGATCCTTTTAAGTTAAGGGTGGGGTAAATTAAACTTTATGGCACGTGAGCTTGCTGCTTGTTGCTGCAAAAAGAATGATCCTGCCCATTACTGGTCCTTTTCATTTCTGGCTCCAGCACCTTATGTCCTAACATCCTCCCAGGTCTCCTGTTCCCTGCTGAGAGTGAACTGATTCCAGAAGGGAAATGATAGCAAAACATTTTTTATTTTTATTTTTTTAATTTTTATTTAATTGTTATTTTAATTTTTCTTTTTGATAGGAAAATTGGCTTTCTATTGGTTTAGGTTCACAAGTTATCTTGCTGAAAGGGATCTGTCAATGCAAAAATTGGTGCCTAAAGAGTAGTAACAGCGTGCAGCCAGGAGCTGGGGAGGACCTGGACTGCCCCTTTTGGAAGTGCCTGAACTTTTAGCCAGTTCCCCACTGAAACTTCATCTTTGCCTAGAAAAAAACCTCATAGAAACCAACAGGGAAGCATACTTTTCCTCACAGATACAATAATAGGAAAGATTTCATCATGGAAATAATTATTATTAGTTTTACTCTTGGTATTGTTAGTATTGGTAATAATACTATTATTGTCTTCCCTGAGCTTGTGATGGGAAAATGGGTCTTTCGACTGGTGGGACGCTTAGCCAGTCGGTGAGCACAGCATCATGCTGTTTGCTATTTGGGGCAGCTGGAGAAGAAGCACTATTTCTCTGAACACCACTTTTCATCTTTGGAATCTATATAGCTGCTAATACTCCTATATATTCCTATAGCTAAGCTGGAAGAAATGTTTGCAGTGAGGGACAGCAAACTTTATGTAGTCTCTTATCCTTAACAAGAGACAATACTACAGATTATCAATATATGGCGTTGACATAGAAAATTTTTCTCAGATTCATGTAAGGCCAGTGTGATTGCAGTTCCTGTTACTGTTTTAGTAATTTAGATTTTGAAAACTGACGTGTGACACTGTAACTGAAGGTTGATTTATATTTTTTTCTTACACCTGCTGTATAAATAATGTTCTTTAGAAAGCAATGCAGATTTGCTAAGGTCATTCCTGCTTTTTTTCTGTACATGGTAGATACTTCTCTTTAAGACTGCCTTTTTTTTTTTTTTTCTCCCCATTTCTTTGTATTCGGATTCTTCTTGTATCTGGATCAATATCTGGTCAAGTGAAATGATTTGCTTATGAGCTTTAAAGTATACCTAATGGAAATACACGTGCCTGATATTTTTTTTCCTTTAAGATTCTCCTTTACAGTTGTCTGTGTGCAGTGTGTATTTGACGTAAGGTACATTTATTATTGTGCACATGCCAAAAATATTAGGTTGAGTTACAAATTGAAAGAAATACACAGTAGTAGTATTGCCTCCTATTCTTGCTATATAAATTTTTTTCTCATCTGTGCAGGAGGTTGCATCAACAATTTGAAAGCTATAAAGAACAAGTAAGAAAGATAGGGGAAGAAGCCCGCCGTTACCAGGGAGAGCACAAGGATGATGCTCCAACATGTGGAATCTGTCATAAAACAAAGTTTGCAGATGGTTGTGGCCATTTATGCTCTTATTGCCGGACCAAGTTTTGTGCTCGATGTGGAGGTCGTGTCTCTCTGCGCTCAAACAATGTAAGTGCTCTGGTGTGTACTCTTAAAAAAACCAAAAAGCCTCCTTGACGTTGTCATGCTGTGGATTGTTCACTTTAAGTTTGGCATTTCATGCTTCATTTTTCTTAAGTGCCTCTTTCATCACTTCGTTATGACATATGTATAAAGTAGACTAATGTATTTAATGATTGTGGAGGTACTTAGGATTCACAGAGTTAATCAGAAAAAAAATATATACTGTATAGTTCTAGTGAGTGACATCTTGAAGAAAACACTTGTTTTTTCATAGTATGAAAGAACAAGCCCTTTTGCTCAGGTGAACTGCACATTGATAAATTTATTTGTAATTCTTAGTTTTAAATTTCTGCTTTTCCTTTACATATACAGAGTTCTCTTGCATAAAATCAGCCAATTTTTTTGGTTAGAAGAAAACCCCAACCGCAGTCGGAGTGTTACAACATTTTATTTTAAATTTATTTGAAAATAATTAATCTGGATTAGGTATCTTACTTTCAGGCAGGTGAGATCACAGAACGATAGAATGTTAGGGGTGGGAATGAACCTCTGAAGATCATCTAGTCAAACCCCGCTGCCAGAACAGCATCACCTAGGGTAGATCACACAGGAACGCATCCAGGTGGGTTTTGAAAGTCTCCGGAGACAGCGATTCCACAACCTCTCTGGGCAGCCTGTGCCAGTGCTCCATTATCCTTACAGTGAAGAAGTATTTCTTCATGTTTAGCTTGAATCTCCTGTTTTCCAGTTTGTGCCCATTGCCCCTTGTCCTGTCCCTGGGCACCACTGAGAAGAGCGTGGCCTCATCTTTCTGAACACCCGCCCTTTAGATAATTTACGAGCGTTAATGAGATAAATCTTCCTCCCTCTGATCCGCATGCAATGAGCTGCAGTCGTTGTCCACAAAACCAGAGGGTATCTGAGAATATCCTCTGTTCAGTCAGTCCCTTGCAAGGAACTGGTTACTCCCTTGAATATGAGCAGTAGGATCTATATTTAGAAGTCTGTTATCCAGCGATTGGGTTTTTGGCTGATCATCTAGGACTATGTTATAAAACATTTTACAAATACCTGTTTGTTGCATGTAGAGTTTTGTACAAATTCAGTTAAAAGTGGTCACGGATTTATAGCAGGTAATCATGTTCACAACGGAACCTGCTGACAGCCTGTTCACTTTCTTTGAGCTAAATATCAGCCAAAGAGCTCTTCTGAAGTTTCATGTAAACAGAAAAAAGTCCTCAGGAAAAAAAAAAAGTGTTTTGTCTTTATTTTTGGAAATTTTCTGTTCTGTAGCCATAATGTACTTGACAGTCTATTACATTAAAATCACATTCTGGAAAAATAATGTGTGGTTGGACAAAAATGTTCATATATTTTCATAGATTCCTATTTTAATATAAATGTCTGCATTACATTACATCACCTGCAGGTGGTGTCATTAGAGCAAGTCTATGAAAATATAGTTTACTTATATATACTGTATTACACTATTAATTAGAGCGCACATGGTAGGGCTTATCTTTGTTCAGAAACTTCAACATATTATTTTTTTACCTGCTGTTTCAAGTCATAGAAATGGAAAAGTGTTCATTCATTTGTAACTTGCTTTTTGTTTGTTATATTGTTTATGCTTCTGTGGGTTAGGGTGGGAAAACATGTTTTCTACATGTTCAGTAATGTAATCTTTATTTAAAAGTTTTTTTTTCTGAAATTTTATGTTTTAATCTCTTTGTAGAAGGCTATTAGAAATGCATTTCTTTGAAATCTGTCTATTAATACTTGCCTATTTTATTCTTTTTCTTTCTTTCTTTTCTCTTTTTATTCTGCTTCCTTGGATGCTTTCCCAAAGGAGGACAAAGTGGTTAGAATCCATGCTTTTTATAACTTATTATTATAATGTTGTTAGTTAACTGGGAAACATATTAATGCAAAAAAATACCTGAAATGAAATTTTAAAATCATCCGGAGGGGAGGGGGGAAGAACAAGAATCCTAACACCCAGGCCCTGCCCATCCCCTAGCTGAACATACACTTCAAAGGTAGCCCAGCGAGGAAACCCAAGACTGTTGTCAGAATTAGGGCAATAAAAGAAATTAAGAACTGAAAATTTTTAATAGGCTAAAAAGTAGAGGAGGTAATAAAGCATATAATATTTTGTAAAAATGCCTTTGGTTAACAAGTTGACTTTTTGCATGCAAGGCCTTTCCATTAGCTTCAGGAAGTCTAATTTAGTATATTAATTGTAATTTTAGATTAATTTACATAGTTTCTGTCTGCAGCAGAAAGTCAGAGAATACTTGTGAAGTCGGCTTTTTTAACTTACATTTGGAATAGTATGCATAGGCGAAGTATAACCTCTTAGAACTAGACGTAAGTATAGATGAGCAAGATGAAGTGAATCCTTTGTGAATATGTGGTTACAGTTTTAAAAATCTGCAAAATAACTTTCAGGATCAAATACTGGCATACTCACCACTAATGCCTGTGCTGTAGTGGAATGAGGTCAGGGTAGTTTCCCAGTCATCTCTGCGCCCTGTGCACGGTGGAAGGGCTGGCAGGGCTTAAGCAGAGGAGTGTGTGTCCACTCACCCCGTCTTCTCAGGCAGGTCTGCAAGAGGTGATACTCCAGATTTCAGCTTTGAAACTCAGGCAGCAGGAATTAGCTTCTGCTAACTCTTCAGCTGAAATGGGTGTAAAGTCGTTACAATCCAGTCTAGCTCTTTAGACGTGGATGTTACGCTTGTGCAGTGATGTGATGGTGTGCATCATAGCACAGCTGTGACCTGCAATTTAGTACTGTGCAGCACCCACAGAAAATGGTTTCTATCACACCTGCATATTGTAGTAGGTTTTTTTCCTAAGCCAGTAGTGTTTGGAAAGCGTGGGTATTTTTCTAATGGCTTTGAAATGCAGCTTTCTACAGCTTCCTTCCACAGTTTTCTGTGTGGTCCTGTGTCCAAAGCGCTGAAATAATCCAGCACTTCCAGAACTTTGCCATTATATTGATCTAAATCACTTAAGATAGAGTTTCAGCTTGATACTGTTTTTTGTTTTGTTTTGTTTTAACTAAAGCAGTGCATCACTGATACACTGGGGTCTATTAAAAGACTAGAAACTCCTAAGTGTCGAAAGTGACATTTAGGTACAATTTGGCCACCTAGACTTTGGAGAGCAATCCAGGTGAATGTCGCCTGACTCACTGCTTGAGGCATCCTTTATACTGCAGTTTGGAATGAAAACTTTGCTAGACAACTGAAATTCTGATAGCATCCACATGCAGTAGAGAGCGTGTCTTTGATGAGGTGACATCTTAGGTGTTCATCTTTGGAAAATGTCACCTGGGACCCAGAAAATAGACTCCAGTGCACTTAAGTGCTCTGAAGACATACCTGACTCATTTGGATTGCCCTATGTTCAATTAAATATATTCTTATTTTTTGCACTTGCCTTGGTTTAGGTTTTGTTGTGTTGAACTCCAAACTTCCACATGCCAAGAAAATGACCTGATAATAGACATGAAAATATCTTCTGTACCTTGTGATGATGGTGAAGTAAACTCTTTAATAACTGAAAAGTTATAGGAGTCATAGGGAGAGTATCCAATAATTAGTCCTGATTGTGTGGGGAACACAGGGAACTTTTTTATAAAGTACAATAGCTTTAGCAGTGCCTGTCTCTGAAAGCTAATGGAAAATATAGACTTGATTAATTCCAAAATATTAATACACACCTATCAAATAACATCTTTTATAAGCAGAAAAATAGGTGTAATTTACATAGAGCAACATGAGAAGAATATTGGTTAATTATTTTCAGTGGCTCAACTCCTAATTAATCTACAAATCCTTCTTTATCTGGTGAGTTTAATGTTAGTAAAGACTTCTTACCTTGTTCTCTCCACGTGAGTTTTTATCACAATAGATTATTCTAATATTAAACCGCATACCTACAAGTTAGAGGTGGCTCGGTTAGAAAGGATGATGAAGTGTGAGCTACCAAAGTGCCAAGGCCAGGAAAAGACAAGCATTATCCTAAATTAAAGGTAGTTCCTGTAGAGTTGGAGAATTAGTATTGAGACGTCACTGGGGATTTTGTGTACTCTGTGTTACTCATCTTTGACAAATATGAACCGTGATAGGCACAAAGAAAGTCATGCAGAGGGTGATCGAAGAAATGGAGAGCTGCTTCTATGAGAGGTTAGGGGGACCAAAGCTAGAGCAATTTTAATAGATATCTAGAAGTCCAGAATTGATATGTACAAGTACAGTAATTTTAAACAGCAAGAATGACCTTCAAACTAAAGGACAGTGAATACATAAGTATGAATGGGTGTAACTTGGCCGTAAATGCTCTTGGCTTCGAAAAAGATTTTTGCAATCAGTAGAGTAAAGCCTTGGGAAATTTTTTTGTGTGACTTCTTGGAAAGAAGAATAACCTAATAAAATTATAAAGGTTAAATTTGATAAGTTTAGGAAAGGATTTATGTAATGTAGTTGCTTGTGGCTGTAGGGGAGTGTATGAGATCCCTTGCAACTTTTGCTTCTACCTAAATACTTTTAAATGGGATATAGGTAATGTAATACTTTGAAGCTGTTCTTGACCTTTTTCAAGTAAGTACCAAATATATTTTAAAGACTGTTTCAAAAAATATATAGCAGAATTTTATACGTTCTCTCCTCATTTAAAATAATAAAGGACATCCCAAAACACTGATGCCTTGTAGTGCAGGTTAGTCAGCATCCCAAGTTTACCAAGAGATTACTCTAATATGCTTATAGTTGGCAATAACTGGTACATCCTAGCTAATGAGGCACATAACTGTCCATGATTCTTACTCCAACATGTCAAAACGCATACCTAAATATGTGTATTAACATCTTCTGTGTTGAGTATTGGTTAGCTCTTCATACTTCTCACCTGGGCCTGCTCTCCTTTCATACAGTTACAGGCAGACTGTATTTGATGGGAGCGTTTTCAGATGTCAAATCAGGCTTAAGTTAGTTGTGCAGTGAGCGTGCTCAGTGTTAACAATGTTAATAATAGCATTGGATTTGAAAACAGTTGGCAGTTGTATGATGTACAGAAAAAGTACAAGTGTTTTCCTTCACATTGCCTTCATATCCAGACAAAAATGTTATAGGAATGCAGCAACCAATTCACTGTGAGCACTGAGCATTTGTAAAGACAGCAGAACATTATTACTACCAGACTTCACATGCGACAGCATTTCAGAAGGAAGTCATGTAGGTGCTTAGAGAAAAGTCGTCAGGAGTGACGTCCTGTTTTTTATTTGGCACAGTGCTTTCTAGGCGTTGACAGTTCCTTGTAGATTGCCTACACTTTCCCTCTGGGTCCTTCTAGTTGTGTTCCGTACATCAGCATTGTAACTGCCAATAATGGCAATGAGTTTAAGTTACTTCATTTCATCCACTCTCCTCTCTGATGTGAACTATCGGGGTTGTTCGGGCAGTGGGGAAGCCAGCAAAATATCCAGCTGGTGCTTCTCCATAGTTTGTAAAGCAAAAAACACCTGAAAGTACTTTTTTTTTTTTTTAAAAAAAAATTATTACTCCTTTTGTTATTCCTGTAAAACGTTTTCCTAGTATTTCCTAATAGGTAATGCAAAAAGATGCATTTCCTTTGTAAACACCTGATACATGAAGTCACATGGGTCTGTTTCTTTCTCTGTACAGAAAAGGAGATACATTTTTAGGGTACAAAAGCAGTCTTGAGAGAATGTGGTTTCTTTGAATTAAAATTGTTTTTGAATTAAAATTATTTTGTGGCATGCCATGGGTGCTTTGTGAACTTTGTATGATGACAGAATTAGGCGGAAGATCCATATTTCAGATTAAGCCATGTATTTATCCATAGAACACAGTCTACTTTCTACAGATTTCATTAGGATTACAATTTCTGATCAAATTTCAAGGCAAAAAAATTGGGAGCAAATGATGAAGAATAGACTTGTCACCAGTTTCCTGTGTTTTTTCGGAAATGTTGTGTAGAAAAAAGAAGTTTGCTTACTCATTTTTCTGTTTACATATGTAAAGGACAACTGGGAGGAAATCAGGATGTAAAATACATTACAGATATATGAAAATGGATTTACCTGAACTCAGTAGTGTGTGATTGCAGAAAGTAATGTTGATTATCAGTGCTGAAATACTAGAGATTCGTGCTTCTGATCTGGCTTTCACTCGAATTTTCATTTTAGTATAATGTCAGTGATTGATACTCAGAAAGACAGACAGCTAGGAAACATTTCCCTAATTGTATGCCAGGTGTTTTTACAGGGTGTTTGTCATTTAGTACCTTTAAATTATGCTTAAAATTTGCTTACATAATGGCTTGCTAATTTAAGCCTTACCAATTTGAGGACGTATGTCGTGCAATTCAGCTGTGTACTAATGGTTTTAACAGAAGTTGTTAATATTGTCAGAACAAAATGTCTGGATTGTCAGGAATGTTTTTCCATCCTTTTCACAGAACTCTTATGTCAAATTGTCCATTAAAAGGCTAATTTATGTAAATTCTGACTAATACAGCCATAGAACCAAAAAAAAAATCCATCAGAAGGAGGTAAAATTATACAGTAAATTGTGAAGTGATAGCAGATAAATTCTCTCTCTCTCTGTAGACTACATAATTTGTTTCCTAAAAGATTTGGGGTTTGTATGCATCAGGAAAGAAACACCGCTTTTCAGCAATCACTCCCTGGAACTGCTGCTTTCAGCAGATAACGGAAGTAAAAGGCATGGAAAAAAAAAAAAGTTCAAGAAACTGAGCAGTTCTGTCTCAAGTAAGATGTAGAGCACTTTACTCTGTTTTCTGGGAAGTTAGTTTTTTTACGAATTGTTTCAAACAAGTCTGAGTGTTAAATATTTTAAATTAAATCCTTAAAATTAGCTTGTTCTTCACTAAGTTTGCTGAAGCAACATGTTTGATTGTTACACCTGCTTTTCAGTGTCCAGCTAGCAAAAATAATTGGTTACTTCTTCTGCACCAAAAATACAGGTGCTTGGTGCTGATGCTCTGAAATTACCAGATCAGACCTTCTTCATTCAATGGTTGGACTGAACAAGAGTCACTAGACAACATTTTTTCCCTCCCTCCCTCTTACAGCTTCAAATCAGCTCCTTGGTTTATCCATATTTAGATTTACCTGTTAGCCAAAATATTTTTAACTGTCTACTTGTCATGCAATTTTACAGTTGATGACCAAGAAAATACAATACTTTGCTCCTGCAACTTTCTTTCTTAACTGCTGATAAAGGGCTCCCAAAGCCTACATGGCTGCTTTTCCTGTCAAAAAGCAAGTCATCTGTGGAGACCCTACATAAATAATAATGGAAACTCCATGCAGTATAATGGAGCTTAACTAAAAAAACCCAACAAAACAAACCAACAGATTTCTAATCCCCTGCAATGGATTGGACATGTTATTTTTAATATTGTATTTGTAGTATATTTGTTTCAATTTAAATAATGCAAGAATATGGGAATCATTTTGAAATTATTTTTAGTGAAGAAAATGTCAACATTACCTTTGAGTGGAATAATTACTTCCACTGCAAAAAAATCGTGTTAAGAAAAATTGATAACTTTCAAAGATAAAGTGTTGTGATGTTTTACACCTTAAGGTAGGTCTGCTTAAATGAACACTTTAAAAATAATTAGAAAAAAATGATTTTTTTTTTTCAGTGGGTGAAGGCTGTGTGATTTTTTTAAAGATTTTTAAAACAAAATCACATAAGCTGAATAACATAAGCAAAGTTTAATCAGATAAAGGGAAAGAAAAAACACAAACACAAAAGCAGCTATTGACTTTATTGCATTAAATGAAAATGCTGCAGGTACCTACCTGATCACAGTGGCTGCTCTGCTGTGTTGCCTGATAGGTGTCTTACGATTATGTTCTATAGAAACTTTTTCTACAATGACAATATTATCTCTTGAATTTCCCGGGAGAAGACTTTCAGTTTCTCTTATTTTTTCAATGTCTACTTTATAATGTGTTTTCAGTTGAACAAGAGAACACTTTTTCTCAGGCTGATGCTATTTTCCCCAGGTGTGTGTTATTTCGTAGCAATAAAGGGTTAAGAGAATGTGGGGTTTTTAAAGTATTTTCAAGTATTAAATTAAAAAAGTATCATGCGGTACTATACACTTCTTGTTTTGAATGCTTTCCCTTAAGGATTTTGTAAAATAAGATTTGTAGGGTTTTGATTTTTTTTTGAACTTCTTATTGCTTGTGGGTCAGCAGGTGTTGCCCTTTTTTTCCTTTGGTTCTCTTACCGAGCAATGCAAGTGTTAACTGGGGTCTTGCCTTTGTTGATCCATGAATATTTGAAAATTCTAGGGACAGATAATATTAGGGATTTGAGAAATAATTCTGATTTCAGAAAATGCAACAATATAGAAATTTATCTGTTCACTTTCCTCTCACAAATGTATTTATCTATGCCCTTAATCTCTGTAAGTAAAGAAGTGGGATAAGGGTCTTGCGTAAGAAAAGAATGTTTTTAGTTAGTTAGTTTTGACTGCAGGTACATATTAAAAATAAGAGTAAAGGAAGTAAGTTCCAACAACTGAAATCTGAGATTTCTTGTATGTGTTGCACCTTAGGAAGAAAGAAAGTAATAAAGTAAGTACTAGCAGTGCAACACAATATTAAGAAGTCATGGGAAGGGCGTGTCTTTCATTTGATGTGTTCATATACCATTATATAATCAATGTGATCTCATAAACTGTAACTTCATAGTAGATTCTGATCCTTATCTTTTCAGTGCCTTGTTTTTTTGAAAATGAACAAGTATAATGCTATAGATTTAATATGTTCATATAGGAATATCTGGTGTAAGATAAAAGGGAACAACATAAACAGTTTAAACCAGACACAATTCTGATCATTCTTGATTAGTCAAATGTATGTAATTTTATAAAATTAGATAAAAGAATCAGCCTATTAAAAAAATGCTGAAGTTATTTGTTTATACGCACAAAATCAATTTTTCTTACTGTTTATACTTATTATGATAGATTGGAAATACATTAATAATATTTGATCACTCTTTTGCTGGCGATTGTGCCATCAAAAAGATTCCTAGGTAGCTGTAACAATAGTGATATATACAATTGAAATCCTGATTTTAAGTAGAGCGTTTCTCCTTTAATAAGGGATTTCTCCTGTAACAGGAACCTTTTAGAAACGAATTATTATTGCTGATTCATTATTAATGCTCTCAGTAAATACTAAGGCTTATATTAAATATTTAAGGCCTGCACGGTAAATATTTTAGGCTTGTATCTCTTCCAGATATTTTTGGGAGTCGGGTTTGTTAGCTACTAGCAGGATGTCTGTGTAGATCGGTCTGTAGAGATGATAATTTTCAAAGCATAGTCATGCCCCCGCCCCGAATCTCTTTCTGGCTCCTCCCATTCTTCATTCACTTCAACACGTTTCTAGTAAAGTTACTAACTGGAGAAAGCAAACTCAGCCTTTAAATCCATGCAGAATGTGTACATAGCAACCTGTGGTTTCCACTGAGAGGTCACTGTGCTTATTTGGAAGTGTTCTTGCACCCTTTCATTATGTTATGCACATTTAATTGTCTCAATTTTGCCCGGTGTGCTCCTTTTTCCGTTCCTTTGATTCTTTGTATAAATTGCTTGGAATTTGTTGCTACCTCTTGATGACAAGGCAAGTCCAATCTCACTACTATTGATAACACTGTTATCTTTATGGTATCTTAAAATCCAGAACTGTACTGGAATTTTCATTGTCCTATCGAATTTGCAGTTGTTATTATTATTTCTGAATTCAATTTGCCCTGTTGCTTTTCAAATTAAGCCATTTCTCTTTGCGAGGTATTGTGCATTTACTGCATTTCCGTTATCTTAATTTCTATAATGGAATAATGCGTTAGTTGTCAGCAGAAATGGCTGGTATTAGAGATTTCTAAACCACTGTGTAGTGTATTAAATAAACATAACTCTTTCTGCTGTGGAACACAGAACTATTGAGAAAATACATTATGTTAATAAAAAAGATGTAGCAAAAGTATCTTCATAGTTTTAGCTTTAAAATTGAAAAATTTAAAATATATTTCCATAGAAAAAATAGCTATTTCAGTTATGCTGCATACAAGTTTTTTTTTTCAGTCTGTAAAGACTATAAAAACTAGAAGTTTGGAGTAAAGAAGTGGTTATCCAGAGACTGTGACTGGTATAGGCCATTTTAATTTGTCCATGTCTAACTTCTCTAAAATCTGACTTCTATATATTTATTGTATCAACATGTTAGGGAATAGGTTCATTTATTTAGAAGGATTTACAGCTCTTTGAAATTAATGATCTACCACCGTATTAGGTGGAGAATGATGTGAAGACAGCATGTTCTACCTGCATGAAGGTGAGGTGGGTCTGGACATAACCCACTTCTCCAGTGTCCATCTGTAGAGTGAGTCTGATCACTGGAAATGAATTTGTGTTGTGCAATGCTTTGAAAAAAGAAATTAAGTAAAAGTGCCATTATTACTGTTGACAAACATGCAACGTCTGTACTTGTGTCAGATGGTTAATATACTTACTCAGCATTTATTCATGTCAGAGATATCAATCAAAGAGGCATGTGGCAGTCACTACTCCGGATATTCATCATTTTGAGCTATTTCTTGAATGCCACATATAAATGTATCTGAAATTCACACATATATTTCTGAACGGAGCGCTGTAAAATGATGTGCCATCAACTGGCAAACCAGCCGAGGTGGTTTTCGTGTTCTGTCATTCACAGATTCAGCTAGGATTTAAAAAAAAAAAAAATCAAAAAAAAATCTGGCAGTATAAATTGAAGTGGAGAGTGGGTGCACCCAGGCAGGGGCTGTCCAGGAGCATGGGGTGGAACTGGCACTATGCTGAGGGAGGCCTCAGCATAGTCAGAAAGGGAGGAGGTACAGCCAAGCCGCAGCCATAGGAAAAGACTCCAGTGGGGGACTCTGCAGAAGTGGTTTTACAAAGGCTTTACAAAGATGTACTGGGCAGACAGACTTAAAACCATCTAAGCTTTCATCTAATTCCCCCAGAAGGTATGAACCTGGATACTTCTTCTGCTTGATACTCTAATGAGAGCTTAACCTTAGAGACTGGACGGACTTTTGGTCCTGTCGTTTCTCCCTCAATAACACTGAGGGAGAATTGAATAGGGAATGTGCAGGAGACGTCCAGGGAGATGCCCAGCCTTTCTTTAGGCTCAGGAGGCTTCATGGAGTGTGTTACTCAGTGGGATACCTGAGGGGATGTGGTACAGCAGCAGAGCTGACTGCTGGTGTCCAAACAAAGGACTCTGTCAGAGCTATTTGTCCTGTGGCCATGCCTGATAGAAGTGTGTTTTATCTGAGCAGTCGGTTTTTCCAGCAATGGTCCATTTTCTAGATATACTCTGGTTTTATTGCTATGAGACAAGCTGTCCTGTCCTCTGTGAACAGACCTCCTCTAAAAGGATCCAGTAAAGTGGGAGATTTCCTCTAATCATGCACCATCCTCTCTGAAAGGCTTTAGGTCTTGGGAACTGAGTGAACAGAATCTCCTTGTTCAGCCTCTGGCTACCTCTGTCGCGTGTGGTCACAACAAAACCAGAACGCCACCAGGTCCTGGGGACCCAAGAGCATTCTCATTTAGACACAGGCTGGTTTGGCAGTCCAGGTGTACCCCTTACCCCCACCAAATCCATCTCTTGATCAGTTTATTTCTTATTGGAACTTGTGTCTTAAAGCTTGAATCATTATGACCCTCATTAGTGTAAGATCCTTTCATGTGATGGGTTTTTTTAACATGATGCAGAAGGTTTTAGACTACATTCATATAAAATTTCTGTAGTTATGTGCACTGCTGAGGGAAAATTCTTTAGTTTTTGTAGTTGCAAAATAATATGGAGATGCTAAATAGAACTAAATTTGGGAAGTTGAATTCTGGGGCTAATTTGTCACCCCAAAACCCAGAGGTATTTTAGCTAGAAAGAGATCTTGCTGCAGAGAGAGATTTGGTAAGATTTATGACCTATTAAGCATCATGAGAAACTGACAAGTAGCAGAAAAAATTTCCAGAGAACAAAGTAATTATGAGGACTAGATGTAATCTGTACGCTCTCTTGCTCTCTATTTCTCTTTTTATTTTAAATAACCTTAATCCTCATCCAGGATTAAAATTCAGTGTATTTTTAGCACTGCAATGTCCTAGATAAAAGATACTTCCTTCTCTGTTTTATATCTTTTGCATTCTGGACCATTTTGTGATTTTACTTAACAGATGGATACTTCCATCTATATGTCTCCAGTGCTGTAACTAAAATCATAGAATAATTAGTGAACACTTAGGACAGTTTGTCAGAGATGTACCTGAGGTACATGATTTTATTAAATCTAATAGGTGAGTTTGAGCTTAGAGCAGTGGATATTAAACAAGGAAATTTATAGACAAATATTTTGTAATACTTTGTATTTCATTTTTTTTTTTTTTTTAAATTTAATTCCATTAATATAGGGACCCATTTGCAAGTCAGCCCTCTTATGGAGATAAATAAAACCCCTCTCCAAAACTGTGATTATAAAATCGTGTAAAATATCTGTTACTGGGTGTTTAATGACTGGTAAGAGATTAAGTGAAAATCTGCACAAAACGTAATCTGCATTTCCTTAAGGAGCAGATAAAACCTAATAATTTTTTTTTTTTTAAATCCAGATAGAGCTTTCCAAAGAGCTGCAAGTTATTTAGGCTGGAGTTTAATCATGTACTACGCAATTTCAGTATTCCAGTGCAATTTCAATATTCCAGCTAAAATACCTATCAACTAATTTACATGCAACAGGTTTACAGAACATTTGTAATTAAATGTTATTCTCTCAGTAATCTATTAGATTTGTAATTAACTTGCCTGTAGAAAGTAGACTCTCAGAGCAACAGTTTTGTATTGGTGAGTTTTGTGGAAATGATTGGGGATATTACATTGTAAAGAGTTGAGTATTGTTTAGAAATACAGATTTATCATATCAGCAGATGTTGCTGTGCCTCCCTCTAGAGAGTATACGAGCATGCATATGAGAGTTGTGTTGTCATGACTGGGGGAAATTTTTGCATGTTGCTGGGATGTTATTAATCGTGTTGTAACTTGCATCTCTGCAATGCATGGTAAGTGATCAAAACGCATCAGCAAAATTAGTTTTTCTATCTGAAACCTTTTTTTCTATGGCTAAATAGCTTCTACAAATGGAGAGAGAGCAGCTGAAGATCCATCCATCAAACTGCTCTCAAGACCTTTGCCAGCCTAAAAGCTTTACCCTTCAGGATTATTTGGATCAGTCCTTTTAGCTGTAGAGAAACCTGCCTTAGCCTATTTCAGGGACTGATCAGTCTGTCTTTGAGGGTGGGTCAAAGAGACCCCAGAGACGACTTCTTGCCCATACAAGTGCACTGCAGCAGGAGAAGCAACACGGTGGAGTAGGGAATTAAATGGAGGGTGATTTCATCCACCTGCTTTTCTGACATTATTCATTTTACCCCTATGCTTTCAGCATAGATACAACCTTGTCTTGCATTTCTGTGAATGTCTTATGTTGCAGCTTATACTTTGCTCTATTCACCCAGGTATGGGATTTCATAGCACCATAGAATGATTTGGGTTGGAAGGGAGCTCAGAGATTATCTAGTTCCAACTCCCTTGCCATGGCAGGGACATCTCCCACTAGATCAGGTTGCTCAATGCTCCATCCAGCCTGGCCTTGAACACTTCCAGAGATGGAGCATCCACAACCTCCCTGGGCAACTTGTTCCAGTGCCTCACCACCCTCAGGGTAAAGAACTTCTTCCTTATATCTAGTCTAAGCCTACGCTCTTCCAGCTTCCACCCATTACCCTTCGTCCTATCACTACAGACCCTTGTAAAAAGTCCCGCCCCAGCCTTCTTGTAGGTACCCTGTCAGGTACTGGCTCCTGATGCATTTAGTAGAACCTATTGTTCAGATTAGAGGAGCTGCCCTCCTGGGCACTTATATAGACTATTAAAAAGGAGGCTGATGATGTGTCCAAGAGAGATGAAGTCAATCCATTTACCTGTTAGAGTGAGTAGGAATGGGCTCCAGATGAGAACCCCTGCGTTATATGTGAGCTGTATTTATGCTGTCGTACTTACTGGAGGAGATCAGTGTGCCCTAGAGTGATTCAGCTTGCTCTAAACTAAACTCAGTCTGCTCTGAATCTTTCTCAAATCCATGGCCTCTTTAGGAAAGTAAAACTTCATATCATCTCATGTCAGGTAAGGTAATGTAGAGTTTTAGTGTAGCTTCCATAAGCTGACCCAGTTGAGGGTGGCTCTCAGGTAATTCCCTTGTCATATCTAACAGCTCCACGCTCATATTTTGGACATGTTAAGGCATTGCAGGTAGGACTGAATGCCAGTGTGGAGGCAGTTGAATCCTACTATAGATTTACATTAGTTATGGTAGGAAATCAGACAGCAGCCATGGCTGTAGACATATTTAGAAAACTATAGTTAGGCTTATCTGAAATGAAACTCTGCAGGCTCGGTCTGAATCTTCTGTGCAAACCTAAGCCTTCTGTCCCCTACAGGCAACCTGACAATTCATACAGCAGCAGATATTTTTTTCAGCCTTTTGTCTCCTACATAAATTGACCTTCTTCAAAGAAGATATCTATAGTCTTATGCAGTCTGTGATGTGTGGGGAGCTGTGACTATATTCTGGTATAGAGAGTTCAGTTTGGTTTTTTTCCCGTGTTAAAGACAAGCATTGACAAGAAACTGCTGTATGTTACTGAAAATTGTACTCATCTACAGTACAGTTTTCAATATTTTATTCAGCACATAAATTATTAGTGTTAGAAAATTCTTTGTCCACTTCTTGAGTATAATTCATTGACCTTTGAAGACCAAAATATTTTTTTAACTCTATGGCCATGCAATTAGACACTCAAAAACTCTTGCTGAAAATTTGCTATACACAATCTTGAGTTAATGAGAATGGCATAGTTCAACTGACTGCGAGTATTCGGTTTCGTGAAGACCAGTAGTCAGCTAAGGGAATAGCTTATTTAACTAGCTTAATCTCGGCTAGAATGTTTTACCCTTTTTCAGACTAAGATGGTGATTGCAGAAAACCCAAGGTGGCCTAGTTGATTTAGGAGAAACTGCTCATTTTGGTGAAAAGAAGCTGACTGACAGATTTGGGGTACAAAAGAGAGGTGCTGTAAGCCATGCAGGCTATTTCTCCCAAGTAAAAAATAAGGAACAAGGTTAATGCTTCAAGCTCCAGAAGATTCAGGCAGGTTTAGCTAATGTATTACGTGTTTCTCAGAAACTGTGCTCTTTCTGTAATGACAGAGATATATATTATCAAAAATTACTGTAGAAAAAGCTTGCATGGAGTCTCAATATCTGTTGCAAACTGTTAGGTACCATTCTCTCCAGATTCCCTGCCTAAATTCCCAAGTTATTCATTGGGAAGAGAGCTGAAAGCTTGATAGATGTGAGGGTCTGTTAACGAGGCCCAATGATAAATAGAAATGAATACTTCAGTGACTTTTCAAGTAATTAAAGTAACTTGTTTCCTAAGTCACTTTATATGGAAGTTCATGACTGAGTTAAGTTTGATTCAGGAGGCTGCTAAATCCATCCAAGCTGTATCTGAAATGCATCCAGATATATTTTTCTCTTCCACTGAAGACTATGGGGAGGGACAGTTAAGACTCCAAAGACCATAGATGAGCTTCCAGTCATTTCTAAAACTGTTATGCAGTTTGTTTCACAAAGACAAGAATTATACCAGTCGCTTCTGTGATGGGTTGACTTCATCTGGCTGCTAGATTCCTCAGCAATGCAGGGGAAGAAAACAAAGTGGAAAAACTCAGAGGTTGATTCACCAATTACTGTCACGGGCAAAAACAGACTCGACTTGGGAAAGATTAATTTTGTTAATTAACTATTAACTAAAATAGACTTGGCTGGTGAGAAACAAAGAGAAAACCTTAACCACCTCCCCCCTCTTCCCTTCTTTCCATGCTCAACTTCATTCCTCTGTCCCCAGCTCCTCTGCCTTGTCTCGCCAAGTGGCACAGGGGAATGGAAGTGGGAAAGAAATGTGCTCCCATGTGGATTTTTCTGGGGCTGTAATTCCTGTCAGGAAAACCTGTTCTAGCATGGTCTTCTCTCAAGGCTGCAGAGCAAATTCAGGTCTGGTGCCTGGAGCACCTCCTCCTTCTTCTCCCACCTCAGTGCTCACAGGGCTGTTTCTTACATGTTTTTTTTCTTACTCCCCACTGCCTGGGTCATGAATTTTGCCGTTTTTAAAATATCTTTGCTCCAAGGGTCCCAGCCATGCCCTGTGGGGGGTCGGCTGGAGCCAGCAGGGACTGTCTGTGTCTGGCACGGGGCAGCCCCGGCCTCTCCTCACAGAGAATGTAGATTTTCTCAGTGTAAAGCATGGAGATTTTTGACAATTTACTTTGGAAGGTTTTTCCTTTTTAAAATTTTGTCTCCTTATTTTTGAAGGTAGAAAGGGGCACACAGGTTGTCAACATCCTTACTATCTTCCTTTCATGTTTCATTTTGTTCTCAACTTTAGATTATTTTTCTGATTACTTGCAAATTTTGAAACTGGATCATGGCAAATTTTGAGGCAGTGTTGCTCACACACCTTATTTCCATTAAAGCTGATTTATAATTAAATAATAATTTAATAGATGACATTGCACTTAGCATTCCAGTGTTACATTATACCTTGTGTAATAAACTAGAATCATACAAAAACAACTTTGTATACATTAAGTAGTTGAAAATGAATTAAATTATGATCACAGAGCTAATTCTAAACTACCTCCAACAGGGAAGGTTTGTCTTTCTATTTTAGCCTCAGAAGAATCAGATTTGGGCTTTAACTGCTTTAATATTTGCTTTTAAAAGCCACTCTTTTGGAAGTGCTAAATTAGGGCAAGAAGAACTTCCTGATGTACACCACTTTATAGTGCTTGTTGGCTGTTTTCTCAAAACTTGTCTTGTGTTGTGTTGTCTACCCTTTCACTTGGTTAAGGTCTTCAATTTGTTTGATAGCAATCTGCATTTTAGTGTTTTATTTTAAAGCTGTCCGTAGTTGACTAAGAACTCTATTTTTTGGCCCGACCTATGTTAGAAATGTAACTACAGTTACATAGCTACTACAATGTTTATTGGCTGAGAAAAATCACCTTTTCCTCCTTGCCTCTATTCTTTCTTTTAGTTTAATACCCTTTTAACTATATAACCTGCCCAGCATATATTTTAACCGTAATTACTATTTCTTAGCAGTCTGCTATACTGAATAACTGAAAGGTATGTACTCTCTTAGCCTTTTTTCCTTCTTTATGTCCGATACCATTTGGATGACTAACTTTAGCTGCCCAGTAATTTCCTTTTCCAATTTAAATGTATCATAGTATTGTATTAAACACGTGCAAAGCACTTATGATTCCCCTGCTTCAAGCACCAAGGAAGAAGAGTGGTGTTCAAGATTAGCGTCAGCAACTTTTAGGCTTCGGTCTTGTAAACACTTTGGGGTGACTAAGTGTAGCAAATAATGTTTCAAAAAGAGAAGTTCCTTGTGTTTGCACACCACGTGCCATGGCATAGTCTTGGCAACTCCTTCAAAAAATACTTAAATCTATCTATGTAGTAATATTTCTTACACAGGATAAATAAACATATATAGATTTGAGAACTGAAGAGTCACTTCTGCTTTGATTTAATTTGAAAGACAGCCATTAAATAATACAGAAAACTTGGCCTGACCTATGCAGAGCATGGCATTCAGTGCAGATCTTAAACCTTTCAGTTCAGTCATGTTCTGCAAGCAGCAAATGCTTATAAAGTTAGCACTACTCATCACTAGTGCTCGGGGGGAAAAAAAAACCCAGTTTCTTCTAGTGGATGAATGTTAAACTTCAGAATAGTTCTTGTTTCCTTAAAATAGGCAGGACAAAAAAAAAAAAAAAAGATGCAGGATTTGCAAGTAAAATATTGCAATGCCACATGCCACATGATTATTCTGAAAGCTGCTGGCCATGCTTCATTTCCATTTAGAGCTTTAGTGTCTCACATTCAATCTGCCACTGTTTTCTGCTGTGTACTAAGAGTCCTAGTAAGCTCATTTGTTAGGCGGTTTGTCATAGTGCACATGTGTGTGTGTAGGCTTGTTAAAGTTTTATGCTGATTTTGCCTGAAGAGACATAAAGCTTGCCAAGAAGCATTTTTCTTGAAAGAGAAAGATAAGCCTGAATCCCCAAATGCCTTCTCTCTTTTCTGAAGAAAAAAATAACAAACCCAAAGAAAAAATATCCAAACTGAGGAAAGGAATTAGAGTTTCCTCTGAAGTAAGTTTTATCTGTCTGTTCATCATCTCTGTTCCAATTGCAATGATCTTTGACATATGACAAGACAACTCAATTTTACTGCTTTTCCAGCACATATATTTCCTCTTAATTTGTGATATTTGTTCTACTTTCTCACCATTGCCTCTCTTTGAAATTTTCTCCCCCACTTTTTGTTGCCTCTTTAACTTTCTCTTCACCTTACTTTGAACCTTTCTACCTGCTTGTCCATGTCCTCTTGGACATTCTTTCTTCTTGGCTACCTCATTCCAACAAGTCTTCCCTTTTACTCTGTATCCTTTTATCTGGAGATGATAAACAGCTGAAGTGGTTAAGAGAAAGTTATTAAAGACAAAACAGCCAGGAGAGTCTGACCTCGAGTAAACCTGTTGTATCTGAGCTGGGATAAACCACTGGTTTTAGTATAATCATCTAAAACTTATAGAGAGAACCAGAGTAAAATAGTGCTAACCTTATTAATATATAGTCTACTGGCCTGCTTTCAGTACAGAGTTAATTTGTATTTCTCTCTAGTTTATGATTAATTTTAAACTCACGTTCTAGAAACAACAGATATTACTGAAATAAAATCTTCTAGAAAACCTTTTGTAATACCCTGTGGCCATTTATGAGGGTGGAATTGTCTGTTATCACTGTTTTGGATGGGTTGATTCTGGTGGCTATATTACATAATCTGAACTAAAAAAAAATAAAGGTCAAATATAGATGCACAAGAACAAGGATCAAATCAAAGCTGGGAGGAATGGTACTGTGCACAGAAAGATTATCGGATGGGTTGGTTAAAAAAAACCAACCAACCAAAAAAAACAATGGTCGAAAAGATGGTCAATCTTTTTGTACACAGCAAAAGGCTGATGTATCTGCTATTTTTTTCCAGATGTGCCACATGATCAGAAATACTCCTGCTTCCTGCCTGTTGTGTTTAGTGTTCAGCTACTTCAGACATGGCTGAATACTGAACATTAAATACAGCTAATATCTGTATGCAGGAAAGGTGATCCAAGTTTAGGCAACAGTAGATGAACCCCACCAGCTCTGGAAGCTGTTGCTACGGGAAGACTCACTCCTACTAGGAAGATATAAGGAAGTTCTCTCCTTAGCTGCTGAAATGATTCTTCTTCCCCTATATAAGGTTCAGCTGCCTGAGGAGCTAGCCTTTAAAACAGATCTAGCTGGCCATTAAATTTCCTTTAGCTCCTCATACACACAAAAATCTGCAACATACAAGTCAGTTATCTGGCTGAAAATATTGCTTGTTTCCTTTGACCAGACTGTACGTGTCAGCACAAAAAGTCTTAACGAATATTTAAATGTGGACTGAGGGCTCATGGTCCCTATATTTGTACCGCCATAGCGTACACATTCCTTTATTTCTAAAGATAAGGAGGCAGGATATCCTTAAGTGTTGCCTCCTTGTCCCATACCCTTAAGTTGCCATTGCACTCTATGCCTTTTATTTGTTTAGGAAATACAAAGCCTCATTAGATATCTGTGAATATACAGGTAAGTGCAGAAGATCAGAATGATTGTCTCATCATCTAGCAAAGTTCTGATCTCAATTCTTGAACCTGTTTTTGTAACAGTAGCTTCATTGGATAATGAAATATCATCACTGTTTGAATTTCCCAACTGTAATGTTCTGTGCTGCTTTACGTCTTCTTACCTTATCGAAACTCTCCTTTTTCCCTGTGTGCTCTGCTGATAGTATTGTAAATTCAGGACAGTAAACTTCTGATATTGATACCAAGGCTGATCTGTGAATTCAGATCAGCTAAAAAATTTATGATACTCTTACACTGGCACAAAACTCCTACTGCATTTTCCTGCCCCATTTTCATTTTCCTTACCTTTTAAATCTTCCATTTTCAAACTCACAACTGTTTATCCCTTTCTCAGTCACCCTGTAGTCTTTACTCTCCTAAAAATCTATACTTCTCCTTACCAAAAATACATTGTTTTCCCCAGTTTTGCGCTTTTTTTTAAATATCTTAGATATCCACTCAAATTTGTTGTAGAACACTGATATTCTCTCTTCCCCTTCCTCAAATCTTCCATCCCAGATTTACTGAGATACCTTTGTGCTCGAGCTTGATAGCACAGATAGCACAGACTTAACCAACTTAGCCTCAGACTCTGCACCTGGAGCAAGAGGTGGGAGAATTAAGAGAAAGGACCATGGACATCTCAGAAGGTAGGATCAACAAAGATGAAATGTTAAAAAAAAAAAATTAAACCAACCCAAACCTAAAAACCAAAAAAAAGCCACTTTGTCATCCTTTTGGTAAGGGAGTAACTGCAAAAGAGATGTTGAGCCAACTTGTGTGGTATGTTGTGTTTTTCAGGGTAGCCTGGTAGCTTTTTCAGAAGAAGAGATCAAGTTGCTGATCTGCGTAAGGCAGAATGTTGCACAAAGAGAGCATATCTTTGTTTTAAAAATAGCTGTTATAAACATTTAAGAAGTTGCAGTGATGATATCACAGTGGGAAGAACATGCCCTCTGCAATTTTAAGTATTCTGTTCATTTACATGCATAACAAAAAATCAAGCATGAGTATTTCTAATTGTGTGAAGAAAGCTACAAATTTAAGAGCGAGTCTGGGACTGGTTGCGAATCATGAATGTGCATAATATGTATAGGGCATAATCCTACTTGGTGCTTTGTCAAAACCCTTACTCTGCAGTACTAACTGTTGCAAAATATTAACTTATAAGTAGGTACCTTATGATACTTATCATCCCCCAAGTGAGAAGTTCTGTCTAGCTGTATTTCCACCATGTTTTGTTATTTTTTTTAGTTCTGAAAACTAAATATTAGTACAACAGAACTGATGTGCAACCATATAATATGGATTTTACGTTTTCACTGGGAATGTTTGCTCTTGCTTGCTTAAGGAAAGTTAATATGACAGATCAAACTGGTAGAAGTTTGTCATGATTTCATTTATTCAAGTTTACGTTTCCAGGTTTATCCGGATTGTGTTTAGTATTGTATCTGTGTGTGTTATAAAAGAGCATCTTTAACAGATAAATCAGAGGTGGTTTCCAAGGGCTGCCCAGGCGTGGGAGGAGGCGTACCGTTGGTGCCACGCTCGCCCTCGCTGGATCACTTGCAATTAGATGCTTAATTTCACATTCTGGTTGTAAGGCTCTTACAGCCTTATCCTAGACTTTGTGCAGACTTGGGGATGTGGGAGCTCTAAGCAAAACTCAGCAGCCAGGATTTTTCAACACAGGAGTTGGTAAGGAACAGAGTGAAATCCTTGATAAGCAGAGCTGATAGTCATCCAGCGTGGTTCCCTGCATCAACTGAAGTGGTCAGAGAAGGCCTCTGTCAAGCTGCACAGCAGAGATCACTGCCGTAAGATTATTGTGCAATATGTCAAAAATAAGCTTTCTCTCAACCAGAGTGGTTTTGGGCATTTGTTTGAACTGGCAGATCCAAATGTGCTCCCTTATGTTACCTGGGCAGGTAGTAAAGTCATCCATAAAAATCTTTGTCCTAATGTGATTGTCACTGCTGTATATTCAGCTCATTCGCACTGCGAACACTCCTGAGCTGCCAGCCAGACTCTGTTGCCTTCTATCCCTATTAATGCAGCCGGTAGTGATCCTCCTTTTCCTCACTGCCCCTGGGTTTCCACATCGTATCTGCACAGTGCTCTCTTGGTCTCAGCTCCACTGTCTCTTCCTATGGATCCAAGCAGCACCTGCAAGCTTTGCTCATCTCCTGTGTCTGTTGGTTTTTCCCCTGAGTTGTCCCTGCAGATAGAGGTGTCCAGAACAGATCTCCTGGTGACCCCTTGCTCCTAGTGACTGTCAAGGCCAGTATATTCCCCTGAGTAACTCAACAGTGACATTTCGCAGGTTGGGAACCCCAAATACAGGTTTTAGGCAGACGTTTTCTTTTGAATCTAGAGTGAACACCATCAGCTGTTAACACCTTACTTCAACACAACATGATAGACTTCATCTCTTGAATCTCTGGAGATGCATATATGTATATATACGCTAAATATAAGACAGCTTGGTTCTCACTAACTCGTTGGAATCTTTCAAGCACACAGTTACTCCACCAGCATTTGGTTGGTGGAGGTAATCTTAAGCTCTCAGATAGCAGAGGGAAGAAACTGTATTTATAGACTGTTGTATACTTCTGGAAGAAAACAGGTCAATATGCTGTGGGCTTTCCGTAGTCCCTTGTGTGAGTACAGTGCCTCTCCAACTCGGAACCTTCCAGATTTTATGTGCTGTTTGCTTCAGGGCAGAAACCTATGTAGATAGTAAGACAAAAAAGAGATAGACCTTCTAGCAATAAATTATTAGAGGTGTAGTAATACTTAATGTAGCTGAGGAACTGTAGGGCCAAGATATTTAAATTTCTCAGTGCTTTATTCCATACAGAATCACAGAGTGTTTGGGTTTTGAGGGGGCCTCTGGAGATCCTCTAGTCTGAATCCCTGCTAAAAGCAGACCTGAGTAGATCAGGTTGCTAAGACCACATCCCACTGGGTTTTGAATTTATCCAAAGAAAGGAGAGTCCATAACACTTTTTTTTTTTTTTGGTGCTTGAGAATACAAAACCAGAATTTAGTTCATGCCTATCAAGTCTCCTATGATCTCCATCAGCTGACCCACTCACTTTTCCTTCTGTGAGCCTTTTTTTTTTTTTATTTCAAGAATTCAGCTCTGCAGTTTAACTGTTTCCATTTTGACTAACCTTCTTTAAAACCTCTTTACAGCTACATGTTTCCAATTTCTTTTGTCATAATTTATTCTCCACTCTATGCCAAAAAAAAATCTTGCCTCTACTACATTTGTTTTGATACAGCTTGGATAAAAGATTATTTATATAAAAGAATAGTGTAGAAATATTGTGGTGGTTTGGCCCTGACTGGAGGCCAGGAGCCCACCAAAGCTGCTCTATGATTCCTCCTTCTTAGATGGACAGGGGAGAGGGAAGATATAATGAGAGGCCTGTGGGTTAAGATAAAAGCAGTTTAATACAGTGAAAGAAAAGACCATGCCCAGAAGCAAAGTGAAACAAAGATTATTCTTTACTTCCCATCGGCGGGCGATGTCCGGCCGCTTTCCCAGGAAGCAGGGCTCCAGTACACGTAGTGCTTGCTCTGGAGGACAAGCACAAACAGCAAATGCCCCCCCATTTCCCTCTTCCTTCTTGCTTATATATCTGAGCTGACACCATATGGTCTGGAATACCCCTTTGGTCAATTTGTGTCAGCTGGCCTGGCTGTGTCCCCTCCCAAGACGTTGCCCACCCCCAGCCTACTGTTGGGGGAATGATGGAAAACTACAGCCTCGGTGCTGTGTGAGCACTGCTTCGCGGTACCCAAAATACTGAGGTGCTACCAATACCCTTCTAGCTACCATTACCAAAAAACCCCAAAACATAACACTGTGAGAGGTGCTATGGGGAAGAATTAATCTCAGCCCGATCCAATCCAAATATAAATAATGGTGTTGTAGTGCAAGCTCCTGCAGAGACGAAGTACACAGTCATGCACTATTAAGGACACTCTTGTTCTGAGCATTTGTATATTTTTGGTATAGCTTGTAAATATATGTGGAGAAATGGTTTTTTTTGAACCACAACTGAAATTTTGTATCAGTCCTGACTGATGGATTTATGCCATTTACCTTATTTTGTTAATCTTCAGTCATTTAAAAAAAAAAAGTTTCTATGTTCCATGTATATCTGTAACTATGGAAACCATGAAGTGATTAAGAGAAGTATAGTTGATGTTTCTGTGGCTTATCAGGACAGCCAAATGTTTGATAGTTAGACAAAACTTTTTGTTGTTTTTAACATTAGAATATCCAGGAATGACCTATGAGATAATAATTATTGGCCTATGAAAAATGGAGAATGATGTTACAGAAAATGTGACTAGAAATTCATGGCTACTATTATCAGAAATATATTACGAAATTGAGGGACATTCAGGCAAGAGAAATAAAGCTGAAAAAGAAACTGATCTATGAGAAAAGAGTGAGACCGAAGCAGAACTGTGTGTTCAGCTGCCTAAAAGTAGGCACCTACTGCCATTTCTGATGCCCAAAAATGTGTGTATCTGGCTCGCAGAAGTGACGTAACTCCTGTGCCAGGCTTATGCCCTCTTAAGTGGCACATGGCACCCAGGTGGGGCATGCTGACATGTCTCTAATGGCATTAGCCTATCAGTTCTGATAAGGCAGGCTTTTGAACATCCCTCCTGGGTGCTCTCAGTCAAACATGTAAATGGCACCACAGGCTTTTAAGGTGACATGTAATTCTGTGAGCAGTGACTCGTTACGTATGAGCATGTCTTGTGGTTGAATTGCTATGTAGATTCTGTGATGCCAGTAAAAGATTGCGCTAATGAAATAGTTATAGATAGACCTTTGATAGATGTGCCAGCTTCATGAGTCTTTTAAGAGTATAATCCCCTGAAAACTTCCATGGCTGTGCAAAATTTTATTGCATTTGTCCAGTGGGTTAAAACATTATTGGAGGGTATGGGGAGAAAAGAGGGAAGAAATCAATCAGCTGTCAGCATAAATGTCATTTTCTTGCCAAACCAGGATAAAAATATCAAGCTGAAAACCTAAGTTATGAAGAAAATCTGCTCTGCACAGAAATGGAAGAACAGAGGCTGCTAAAATGGCTTGAATAACACAGTCCTGAAATGGCTGAGCCCCACATGCCTGATGAACATCAACCTGGGCAAAGTGGTCCTTTCCCTGCTTGGAAGGGAGAACAGCAGCAAATTGTATCGTCCTTTTGAACCTTTCAGTCTAGATGAGAGGCTTCAGAAACAGCAGAACCTAGACTCGTAGGCTACTTCTTTCCTAACAAATTAAACCTGATCTGGGACTATTCCTAGGTGTGAGTATCTGTGCTAGTAGACTGACCAAAGGCTGCTTGGCACTCCCTTGGTCTTCTGCCCACTAGCACATTCTCATCAATTTTTTTCAGGTGGTTTGGGAGTTGGGGGGCTCTGAGACTCACCTTCAGGAGACATTTTGTATGCAGTCAGCTTTCTTTGAAGTAGAGCAGAGATCCCAGCGGAGATGCAGTTTATTTTCTGTCATTTGGCTTCAGTGCTCAAAAACATTTCTGTGCAAGTTTAATGTGCTAGTATTGGTGTCATTTCAAGGTGTGGTTTAGCAGGAGACAGCGGGCTACTGCCATAGAGAAAACATCCTAATATCCTCTTTCCCCCATTTACCTCTGTTCCTGGCCGCATGATTTGGCTACTCGTCATGCCCTTCTGTGGGGAAAACAGATGTGAAAAAAAAAGAAACCAACTAAAAAATACAGATACATTTCTACTATGTTTTTAAATGTGAGTGGCTCCTGAGGAGGACCTGACAGTCAAGGAAGAAGATAAAAGGGTGTATATGGTGTGGGGAAGTTGGGAGCAAGGAAGGAAGAGGACGAACCTTGATAGGGAGATGGAGCAAGATAGGAGGAAGGTGGGAGTAGATCTTCCCTTTTGGTGACCAGGAGCCATTAGATTAACTCATCTGTCTGTGCAATTTTGAAATATCTGTTTAATGAAAGCTTGGATTCACAAGCACATTTGCATTAGAAAGGTAGAGTTGCTTACTTGTTTAGTTTTTGTACTAATGTAAGTATTCAAGTAGATTTTCAGCTTAATTTATTTACATTTTAATGGAGTGAAACCATCATGGCACTTTAGCTAGGGTTTTATTACAGAATTCATTTTGATACAGCAGAAGAGATAAATGCAGTGCTGTATACTGATTCCATAGCTTGCTGCATGTTTTTATGTTGTTCCAGAAACATTACGTGATACATAATCTAACTTAATTCTGTGAATGGTTTTGTAAGTGCAAGATGATAACATTTCATCCCTCTGACTTGCAAGAGATGACTTGTTGGACGGTGGCAGAGCTCTGCTGAGGTTACTGGTGCTTCAGGCGGAGAAGAGGGGCTGCCTAATTAGATCTGTCTGAAATAACTAGTGTCTTTTAGAAGTGTATAGAAAAAGGTGGCCAAAGAAACACTAACAAGAGCAATAAACTGGAAAGATGTTGTGTATACACCCACGAGAAGGGAAATAATTAAGACAGCACGAAGGGTCGCTAAGGGATAGCTTGTGACCTGCGGTATAAGCGTACTTGTTACCTAATTTGCTGTACAGAGGTGCATGGGATTCCGTGTAGCTGTGGATTTGCAGTTCCTAAACTCATGAAGCGTGAGGGAGTGTGCTCCTTATGGAGCCTCCTCAGAATCTGGGCTTGGGTGAAGGATTTTGGGAATTGGCTGTGACCCCAGTCTTGAGTTTTTTTCTGGCATGTGTCACACGTTTGGGATAAAGTTTGTGTCCCCCCTAATGTAACTTTAGCCTCCCAGTGCATGTTTGGAAGTGTCCAAATTTCAATTTGAAAAAAGTCCTTTTTTTTCTGCATTCTAAAATGCAGTTTTGAAATATGTAATTATGAAGAAGCATTCTTATTTTTGTAACTGAAAATGCTCTTTTTCTCTGTGTGTGTAGTTGTATATATTATTTACTATGGGCTCTTTCAAGTTGGAATTTCATGTTGTGTTAGTACAGGAATACTGTTCCTACTCATTGTGGATCACATTCAACAGTACCTGTAAGAGTAAGTTTGAGGAATATTTTTTTCTGTGAATGAAATGCCCTGTATTCCACATGAAGGCAAGCATGGGATCCTTCTGGCATGTTTTCACGCAGCCTGTGACGTTTCCGCGTGAATCTGCGTGGGAACTGTTGGCCCACCTCTGCTGAGTCCTGTATGTGCCACTTTGGTTTTGTTATGTAGCAGTGAAGCCCAGAACCCTTTGCTATGCTGTAAAAATGCAGATTTTCCCAGAGCCATTCATATGAACCCTTTGAATGAGGAGCATCCCTTTACTGGTTCTCTTTAAATGCTTCATGTGCAGAAATGCATTGACCTATGCAAGGATGCAATAAACCAGAAACAAACCCAACAACAAAAGCCAGGCTCTGGATTGTCTTGAATGACTTGCTGCAGCGCTGCATCAGAGCTCACCATTCAGAAAAGAGAAAACAGAAACTATTTTTGAAACGACAGGCCAGAGTAAAATTCCCTAACGCTCTTCATTTTACTGATGCATCGCGTGGAGGTCCAGAAGCCACATTAGAGAACTGTAATCCTTCATCAGAGCATTTGTTTGGTTGCCTAACATCTGTGGATTGTTAAGATAAGTTATTACACCGACCTGCTTTAGTTTAGATTAGTTTGGACCACATCCCAGTATTTTCAATCAGGATATAATTCCTGCATGCTGCTAAATTGCTTGCTCCACATACTTCTCTAAAAATGTTTTTCAATATACGCTTTTGTCACTGAAACTCTTCTGTCACTTCAAGTTTTGGTGGTATTTTTTTTCCTCTTAAAGAAAACCTTTGATTATTTTTCTTTTTGGACCAGATATATCTCAAGGCAAACGTAGCATTTATTAAGTCCTGAAGAGATTCCTAAACAGAGATGGTAGTGTAGCTTCTATGTGAGTATAATGCAGATTTCCTACATGTGTAATCTGTGGTGATTGGTGCGTATTGTGTCCAAACTGCAGTGTTTAAAGGCAGCTGTAAGAAAAATGGGTTTGTATTTACATGTCTAGTATTTCTCCTTTCTATATTCTGTATTTTTCTGTGTCTGTTTGTGCATTAGCTATTCCTGTTTATTTGGATCTCATAATATCTTGCATAAAATGAATTGCAATATCAAAGGTGATTATGTAAATTAATGATAATTTCCTGAAATTTATTACATACTTTATACATATTTTAAATTATCAAATATTTTAAATTGTAAATGAAGTCTGTTACCATATTTACACATTTAAATGTGCTTGCATACATACACACATATGTAAATGAATTAGAAAATTTGAATTTTACTTTATTCCTTGTCCTTCCTTTAAACAAACTCTGGTTTTATTTTTTTTTATTAACATTTTTTGTCAACTTTTCCCTGTAAACTGATAAAATACAGGCAATGACATATTTTTCATTACTGATTTTGGTTTTTAGCATTGACATAGATTTTATACACAGACACATGGTCATGCACACTCTTGCTGTCTAATGAGCTCTGAGTTGTGCCTGTCAGTCAGTAACGACAATTTAAAATATGGGGTTTTTTTCCTTTTAGCCTTGCTGTTTTTTAAATACCTGTGATAATAATAATACCAGATAGACTAAAAATCTATTCTGTTAGAACAGATAGTCTGATAAACTGAATCTCTCTTCTGTGAGGTACATTAGATAAAGTAAAAAAGACATTTGGGAATCAAAGGCTTTTTGTTGTTGAAGGACTAACATTTATTTTTTCAAAGTTGCTGTTCCTGTTATCCTACTGAGAGTTAACTGTTTTAATCACATGTTTGTGCCACTGTTGGAATAACTAGGTTTTGATTAAGTGTCTTTTCAATAAATTAAAATTTTAGTAAGCATTTTATTATCCTTCTGAAATGGAAGAAATTTAACAGTCACCTTTTCGTAAAGGCACAATCCAGATACAAGGAGAAGAGCTGGATGGCTCTTCAGTGTGGGTCAAACAGTATTGGAAGTTCTGATGTAGTCTTTTAAGACCTAAACAGACAGTCTGTTTTAAGATGTTTTAAATAAATCTTAATTATGTTAAATATTTATAATACCTAAACTTTTTATCATGCCATGTAAGCCATGCACTTACTCCCCAGAACAGAGAATTAGGGAGCTTGATACCAGAGCTCTGTCCTGTTGCAATTTCTTCCCTTGAAGTGATTGTTTTTTCTGTTTCCTTTTAATTTTTAGTATAATTTTGTGACAGCTGCATAATTCTTGTGTTTATGTAAAATAATTTATTTTTCATTCCAACTTTTGTCTTCCTTCTTACCCTCTTTACAATTTTTACCCATTCTTTTATTTCTTTGTATGTTAAACTAAAACATTTACTTTATTTTTCCATATTAGCTGTCAGCTAATATTTCCTCTCATCTCTGTTTTTATTTCTTAGAAAACTCCTATCGCTTGTATATTCTTCATGCGTTTTGCCTTTTTTGTTCTTCCGTCTCAAAACTCTTTTTGTCTTCATCGCATTTTGGTCTTAAATACTTACACACCTTAGAGTCCTGATTAACCTTTTATTTTTCTCTAGTGATTTATTCCTGTCCATAAGGCCGTTATGTATTGTATATAGAGTTGAAACATATAGTCTCGCTTTACTGTGTTTGCTCCTGTTTCTATCTGGAGTTTTAAAAAGTTTTTTAGAAAGTCCTAAGCAGCACTTTTTATGTACACAGGTTAATTGTGATTGCCAGGGACACATTTTAATTTAGTTATTGTTTACAACTATAACTCAAAGAGATGCTAAATGATCATTTCAAAGTAGTACAAAATATGATACTTCTGCATTCTTTTCATTGGCGCATTTAGTTCTCTATTAGTAGATTTCTTTAGGTCTTGCCTTACTTCTCTGGTAAGTAGCCGTGAATGTAGCTAAAACCATCCAGCAAATGCTGGATTTATTTGCAGGACAATGTTATGTCATGTGAGAAAAATCAATTAAAGGGAGATACTGCATCAGTTTGCTGTGGCGGCAGAGGTTGGGAGTTGGTGCTGGGCAGGACTCGGCCACCCGAGGTCCAGGTCCCTTTTGACAGTGTGGTAGCCTTGTCCTGACAGCGATTCAGACTGACAGAAACAACCCAATCCACCCTTAAACGGCATCCCCACCAGCAGCAAGCGTTGGTCACGTTGTCAGTGCTTGTTCAGAAGAGATCTAGGGCTGGGCTGAGGTGGGGGCATTGCTCCAGGTAGGGCTGACGTATATTGACAGCACATTTTGGAGAAGCTCGCATAGCATGTGCCTGTAGGATGCTTGGCTCTAGCCAGTGCAGTCAGTGCTTGGAGAAGCATGTTCTGGGTCCTATCACGAGCACCAGCCTCACCCATTTAGAGAAGAGCAAGAGATTGTACCTGCTCCGTCGTAGTGAGCATGCGTTTCGGGACCTGAGGCGTAGCTGCACTGACTCCTCTTGTTGTCTTCAACTAGGTTATGTGGGTATGCAATTTATGTCGAAAGCAACAAGAAATCCTAACGAAATCCGGAGCGTGGTTTTTTGGAAGCGGACCACAGCCCTCACCCAGCCAGGATGGAACGCTGAGTGATACGGCGACTGGTGGAAGCTCGGATGCACCGAGAGAAAAGAAAGCAAGACTTCAAGAGCGATCGAGATCACAGACTCCCTTAAGTACAGCAGCTGCCTCATCCCAGGAAATCTCTTCTGCAAGTGTGCAGCCTGACCGGAGGAAAGGAGCAGAAGTATCGCAGCCAGCTATGGGCCCGGACCAAAAGCAAGTGTCAAGGTCCAGAAGTGAACCTCCAAGAGAGAGGTAATGCTTTCTGCCTTGCCAGAGCCTTGCAATTATAATTGCTAGTCCAGTAATATTACACAGGGCTTTCAGCTGGGCTTTGCATGGAAGAACAGAGAATAAATCAATTTACAGCTCACTAGCAAATACATTGTCTGATTTGGTCTGTGCAACAGACAAAAAAAAATAATTGTGTTTTAGGGATATTTCCATGTAAATCAGTGCATTCTGATGTACACTTTTAATGTAGAATTGTGGATTACTTTTAAATTCGGCAGGTATTTTAAAGTTATTAAGCAAAGAAAAAGCCTTGAAGTTGTACCGTGTATAAGGAATTAAAAAAAAAATCACCCCCCTGACAAACCCCAAACAAACCCACCAAACAAGCAGAAAATCTACCCTGGGGAGTTCTGTCACATGTTCAGGATGTGTTATCTTTTTATTAATGCTTGTATTATTTCTTGATAACAAACCAGGAACTATTAAAATAGCTCATTGACACCTGCAGAGTAAACATTCTTGAAGAACAACAATAGTACCATCTTGAATTCAGAGCAAGTTTTATGCAAGAAAAAAAGCCAACCAGAAGCAAACTATTATAAGTGTAATTGAGTAAATTCCTGAGCTGCATCCACTGTAATGAATGTGTTGAGGAGTAGCAAATCAAGAGAGGATAATGTGATGAAGCAGTTGCTGTTCTTTTTGTTGCCGTCTGGCAGATGGCAGAGCAGTCGAGGAAGGACCCTGTGGCAACAAAACAAGAGTCTGCCATAGAAGATTCGCTCTTGGCCGGAATGGTTCATGATTTTTTTTTCTATAGCTGTTGAAGTTCAAAATGGATGAGGAATAGTGGCAAGTAACTTATGTGGGTGAGGTCTGTCTGGGTTTAACTAGACCAAAACTGACTTTAAGGTTATTTATACGTATGATGTAAATGAAAACATGGTGCCCTCCCCTGATTCTGTTGGCTTTTTTCCCTCAGCATTGGGAGGACCCTCAGAGCAGTCATCACTCAGCTGAAGGACAATTTTAGGGCAGCAAAATACTTTGTCTTTCTACCTTGCTCCCAAAAGTGAAATGGTTATATTAATTATACAATAGTAATGTTCTCTGCTTGTTACTGAGACTTTGAAGTGAAGTCCAGGGGTTCTGAATGAAGAACATCCGTGGTAAACTCAGGTCCTGTTTATTGTCAAAACCACAGGAGGAACAGGAGATGGAGAAAAAGGAGACAGGAGCTTAACTTGAATCATATCCAACTTTGCCTGTCCTGTCAGATACATCTGTGAACGTCTATGATATGTAATCCAAAGATTTATTAGTTGTGGAAGGGAAGATTCAGTTCTACAAAACAAAAGTCCTAATGACTTTGTGCTGGTGCAAGTTCATCTAAAATACGGTCTATAGCTGTGTTCAGCCTTCTTTAAAATCTGTGGATTTATATGTGAACTGATAAACTAGAGGGCAATTAGAATGATGAGAGAAATAAAAATATCCAGTATAAGGAGTTTTTATGATTCTTTGGCTTACTTATTCTCCCAAAGCAGAAAATGAGAGAGGAGAGACCATATTTTTTTAGGCAGCTTTATTATTCATTGCTTTGTACTTTGGCTGTGTAGACAAATAAATTACATTTTTCATCCCCTTTTATTACCAGAGAAAGGAATGCCATTAATTTGTCTCAGGTAGTCAATTTTAATTTATCTCAGGGAGTCAATTTACTTCTCTTTATATGCGTATAACATGGCCACTTCCTTTTAGGGTTTTAATACAATAGAGCAAACTAGGTCAAATATTATTGTTTCTGGATATCATAGAATCATAGAATCATAGAATCATAGAATGTTAGGGATTGGAAGGGACCTCGAAAGATCATCAAGTCCAATCCCCCTGCCAGAGCAGGAATGCCTAGACTATGCCACACAGGAACGTGTCCAGGCAGGTCTTGAATGTCTCCAGAGAAGGAGACTCCACAACCTCTCTGGGCTGCCTGTTCCAGGGCTCCGTCACCCTCACTGAGAAGAAGTTTCTTCTCGAGTTTAAGCGGAACCTCTTATGTTCCAGTTTCAGCCCATTACCCCTTGTCCTATCAGTGGTTGTCACCGAGAAGAGCCTGGCTCCATCCTCGTGACACTCACCCTTGATATATTTGTAAACATTAATGAGGTCACCCCTCAGCCTCCTCTTCTCCAAACTAAAGAGCCCCAGCTCCTTCAGTCTTTTCTCATAAGGGAGATGCTCCACTTCCTTAATCATCCTAGTTGCCCTGTGCTGGACTCTCTCCAGCAGTTCCCTGTCTTTCTTGAACTGAGGGGCCCAGAACTGGACACAGTATTCCAGATGGGGTCTCACCAGGGCAGAGTAGAGGGGAAGGAGAACCTCTCTCGACCTACTAACCACCCCCCTTCTAATACACCCCAGGATGCCATTGGCCTTCCTGGCCACAAGGGCACAGTGCTGGCTCATGGTCATCCTACTGTCCACCAAGACTCTGTTACTTTTTTTTTTATATACCTACATTAATTCTTTCTGTAATGTCATTGTGGGAGATACTCCTTTTGGTGGTGTTTATGCCATCAGGGTGCTTGAAGTGTATTGTGAATATGGGGTTAGTCTGTAACCCTCATGACTGCTGCCAGAAAAACAGAGAATGTACTCCAATAATCTGTCATAGTGCTGCAGTTACTACCAAGACAACTTTGAGTCTTCCTACTTATGTGGGTAAATAATTTTTATCTGCATTTATTCATGTTAAGTAATATTCTTTGTGATTTTACTCATCGACTGGACCATCCATAGTTTATGCTTTTGTGGACTCTGAGAGTTGTTTGCTATTGGAAAAATAAAAGTACCACTGGAAGGATAAATAGAATTAAAGCATGCTAATAGATCCAGCATCTTTCTATATGTTTTACTAGAGCTTATCCTGGTTTATGATCTATTTACTATAGCAGTGTATGCAAGTATTTCTATTCTGCATTGAATTCTTCAAATTATTGTGCTTTTTTCATTGCAGGAAGAAGACAATATCAGTTTCAGACCAGAATGGCAAAGCTTTAAAGAGTGAGCGTAAGCGTGTGCCAAAATCCTCACTACAAAAAGAAGGACCAGCAGATGACCGGGAGCGTAAAGAACGGCACGAAGGCAGAAGGCTGGAGAAAGGCAAGTCGCAGGACTACCCAGACTTGCCAGAGAAACTTGAGGAGGGCAAAGTGCCTGATGATGACAAACAAAGGAAGGAAGATGAATATCAGACCCGGTACAGGAGTGACCCCAATCTGGCAAGATACCCTGTGAAACCGCATCCTGAGGAACAGCAGATGCGCATGCATGCCAAAGTTTCTAAAGCACGGCACGAGAGAAGACACAGTGATGTAGCTTTGGCACATACAGAAATGGAGGAAGCGGAGGTACCTGAGAATAAATTAGGAAAACGCTCACAATTACAGGGAACTCAGGACAGAAAATCTCTTGTGGAAACTCAGAGGTCGTACTCTATAGACAGAACAGGTGATGTAAGAATTTCTGTTTCTAAACAATTAACTAATCATAGCCCACCAACTCCCAGGCATAGTCCAGTTCCTATAGAACACGTAGAATACAAGAACCACGATTCCTTTAAAAAACAGAGCCGCCTTGATCCTAGCTCTGCTATTCTCATGCGAAAAGCAAAGCGGGAGAAAATGGAGACCATGCTAAGGAATGATTCCCTTAGCTCTGACCAGTCGGAATCAGTGCGGCCATCCCCTCCAAAGCCTCATAGAGCAAAAAGAGGCGGAAAGAAAAGGCAGATGTCAGTTAGTAGCTCAGAGGAAGAAGGGGCATCAACACCAGAATATACTAGCTGTGAAGATGTGGAGATAGAAAGTGAAAGTGTCAGTGAAAAAGGTAAGGATCTTTATGTATATTATGCACATGGCCATGGTTTGGGGAAAAAAAAATCTCTAATTTTCTCTCTTTTGCCTCTTTTTTTTAAACATACACCTTTGGTTCCCTCCCCCCTTTTTTTTTTTCCCTGACTAAGAAGTGTTTTATACTTGTTTACATTTGGTTTGTGATGTTCCTTTTGCATTCTTAGATGAGATGGTTACAGGTAGCATCAGCTGATGGGTTTCTTTCTCATTCTCTTCCCTCCTTCACCTAAAACTGACAGAATTTAAGGGTTCTAGGTTATTCTCTCGCTGGTATCTGTACTCCTTTGGTCATTACTTCATCCTTTTGTCTGCATGCAGAATAATTTTCCATGAATGAATTGAAGTGGAAAGTGAGTAACAATCTGAGAAGACCATAATAAAGCATCATAATCTGACACCTCAGTCTTAAGATATGCAAAATTTTACTACCTTTAATAAAACATCAAGGACCTCCCAGACCTCATTGTTAACAAGCACAGGGTATGGGGCAAGGGGAGTGCTATATGGGAAGACATGAGAATTGCCTAACTTCTTGTCTAGATGAATTTGTTCCCAACTTAGTATGTTTAAAAATCTGCTATTTCAGTTTGTCTTCATCTGTTGATGGTAACACTCAGCAGCAAGGACTAAGTGTAGCACACTGCATGCTTTTAAACAAAGCCTTTCTTTTGGCCAAAGAAGTTAATTAAATTCTTGGGTGGTGAACAGATAAAATAAGCAGTGTGAGAAAAGAGTGTAGTAGGACCTACCAACTGTCTCATAATGCTACCTTGTCTTTAAGTGATGCTACAGTGAGCTGGAGGCTTTTTGTGTCCTTGGAAGTAGATTTAGCTCCTCAGTTTAATTATCTGTGTTTTTTACTTAAAAGTTTTCTGCTGGTGTTCATAGCCAGAATTCCAGTGGCTTGTCTGCATTGCCTTGCAATAACTGACACTGTTTTCTGACATGTCTTTGATTCATATATCCTAACCCATCTGTCTGTCTTTATCTGATGTTGTGGTCTCCTGACATCCCCTAAAGCTCCAGGCATACACATAAAAAGACAACATTTCTCTCCTATCCCATCTGAATAGCTGCTTCTTTTAACTTACAAAGCATGAACTTTTCAGTTCAAAATATGCAAACTTATTTTTCTGTGCATTTTTAAGGAGGAATTATGATCATGTCCATGAAATCTTAATCCAGATTCCACTTAGACATAAAAAACTCTCACTTGTCCTACTGTGGAGGTAGTCAAGCACTAGAATATATTGCATAGAGACACTGCATAGTCTCTGTCCTTGGAGATTCTAAAACCCAAATGGAGAAGGCCAGAACAATGTGCCAATCCTGCTTTTAAGTGAGAGGTTTTGAGAAAAGAACCTACAGATGTCCCTTCCAGTCTCAACTATTCTGTCTTTCTAAGAGAACACATCTTTTTCCCTTGCTTCGTGGCAGTGTTTTGTGCTGACATTTGGATTTATCCAGTTTTCCCTGATTTCTGTTGATAGTAGCAGTCTGTAATATACCACTTTCTTCCTATCTTTTTTACTTGCTTTCATTTATGTTCATTAATTTGAGGTTGCTTATGAAGTAAAAGGGATGTCTCATGTTCAGTGAGGGGTATCTTTATAAACTGGAAGGCCATTGATGTGAAAATCAAGTCCACGCTGAAAATCCTCGATACTGACATCAATATATTGATGTAGTTTGCTCCATAATGGTCCTTTGTAAGAAAAACATTTTGATGGTTACTCTCAGGTTCCTGACACTGATCTCGCCTTTTTGACCAATTTGCTGTTGTACTGTTAAACCATTAAGGGCTGGAATTTTTCCCTTCGGTGGTACGAATCTCAAATGTCTCTAAATGCTTATGTTCAATCAAGTTCTTGCTTAGCTCTGAGATAGATATTTAGGCACCCCACTGTATTTGAATCAAAATTATATAGGAATGTGTTGGGGACCTGTCTGACCACTCCCACGGTTGACATTGTTGAGCATTCTGTGAGACCTTATCTCTACTTGTCAGTAAGCTAGCACCATGCTACTAATGCGAATATATATGCGTGTGCATATGCAAGACATTAATTACAGAAATTTATTTATTAATTCAACAGCTGCAAGATGTAGCCGCTAATGGTTTTTTGCCTGAACTTGATATAAATTTTACAATCCTTGTCATGGGAAAAAGAAGTAGAAAGCCTTTGAAGCTGGGGTATAGTACAGAAAAAGAGCTAGGCAATGTGAATGCAAATGAGCAAGCAGAAGCATTTTCGGCAGTAAAATATCCAATTATTTTTAGAATTATTCATAAGAATAGATGGAAAGTCAGGAAGTTTTATTACCTAAGAAAATCTTCTAGAAATCCTTCCATACTTTAAAACAAAAAATGCCACAGTAAAAGGGTGCGGTGTTAACAAATTTATACAAATAATTAAAAAAATGCCCCTACTGTAACAGGTCAGAATCCCATTGTTTGCAATTTAGCATCACTGCTTCAAGTAGAATTGCACCCACCAGTCCTTCAGTGCTCTGCTTGTAATTTGGGAGAGATACTGCACAGGTCCCTAGCTGCAGCGCTTTAGTTTATAAGCCCAGGAGGGTCTGGAATCCATCCTCCTTTATCTAAATATCAGCTCAGTCAGATGCCAAAATAAAATAAATGGAGCTAGAAAGATAGAATTATTGCAAATAAAATTTTTAACCTTGAATAGCCTTACCAAGAAAAACCAAGTTCTTAAGTTTAATGTTCACATTTGGTGAGCGTCAATATAAAGCAATCAGCAACTGAGTAATAAATATGTGCTATTTTCAGTTTTATACTGAACAACTGAAATAGAAGCTTTCTCTGGAAGACAGCTTACAAAGATGTTTAGAAGAAAATGATGCCCCGTAGAAATGTAAGGTATAGGTAGATAAGACTGTATTGAAAATCAGAAGCCAAAAATGACATATAAAGCAGATACTTTTGCATTTCCTAGAAACACTGTTTAGGATTACATTACCCTGTCTTCCGAGCACAAAAAACCTTCTAAATGGGATATTCATATATAAAAAGCGAACTTAGCTAGTACATCCCCTGCTATTCACTGCAACCATTTAGTATGTATTTCTTCAAAGTTATTAATGTTGTAGTTCACAAACACCGGAAATGCTTTCTTTCCAAAACATAAATGTCTTCTGCAATCCACTGGGATTATATCTCTTCAGTGGAGGACCCAAAAAATTTGTCGAATTGTTTCGATATTGAAGTAAATCTAGAGAAAGAACTGTTCAGTGGTGTCCAAAAAAGAAACTTCAAATTTCTTTAAAAACAAGTAAAAAATCTACACCCTTTACAGGACACTGTTACTAATTGCTGAAAATTTTCACCCTGTTTATTAATCCAAGCTGTAGGACTCCTTATTCTGAAATCTGTAGTAGCTGAACGTTAGGTGAACTAAGTTTCAAGTGGCAATGCTGTCCTGACAAGGTAAAAGGGGTTCTCTCAGAAGGCATAAATTGCACTCATGCTCGCTTCAAAGACTTGCTGGAATAACATAAAACAGACTATTACAAATTAAATCCAGACCTAATTTTAAAACTTCTGGCTGCTGCCATCCAATGAAGAATGCAGATTATATTTGAATTAAGTCTAGAAAAAAACCCAAATGTTCTTTAACCATTGATGTAGAACTAGTAGATTTGTGTCCAAAGTTGTACGTAACTTTTCCCCTGTGATACAAATGAGTTTTTTTAGACTTTTGTCATGGGGTCTTTGAACCTGGAAGATAAAATAGTGTTGGAAATTGGAACAATGTGAGGAGGTACTGAAAGCTGCTCATGTGCTTTTATGTCAGTAGGTGTGCTAATGGTTTTACGTTTTGCATCCTCATTGTATTTGCTAAATGTCTGCTTTGTTCACACTGTCTAGGCTTGAAAATATGCCTAATACTCATGTATCATCAGTAAAATGGTATAAGGCTGAGTAAAACTCAGTGTGTGTACCTGCTAATGGTTTTAATTGGGAGTGAGGTGTGATAGAGTTGGAACCTTGTTTGAAAAAACCCCACAAACCTCCTTAGATGACATTTTGGGTTTCCTTCAGTGACGATGTGATTGTTTCATTCATAATGCCTTTCCTATGGTACTGAGAGGAACAAAGTGACCCAATTTCATTTTGTTCTGATGACATAACGCTTCTGGTTAGAAAGCGTTAGGGGCAGGGATCTTGCTGGGAGCTTGGTGTGAGGCTGGGGAGGTGGGGGTGTGTGACCAGGAGGAGAGGACCTGGAGGTCAGAAGGAGAAAGGGATCCTGTGGTTTGCAGGTGAACGTGTTGGTGCTGTCTTGGCTCCAAGAGGAGAGATCTGACCCCTTCCTCCGTCCTCCTCTGGCGTTTCAAATGCTGCTTTGGGTGTTTGGAGGTGCTCCCAAGGGAAGGAGAGCATAAATTAAATCCCTGCCCCAGTGATTTCTTCTGAGCCCTGTAGCGTTGTTGGCAAAGAAGGTAGCTTGTGGGCTGAGGGAGAAACCACACGCGTGCAGCAGGGTGTATAAATGCACCAAACGAGAACACCGGGGAAAGACTACAGGGAAGAGGAGGCTGATTTTAAATGGTTTTAACTCAGCTTTTTCACTGAGGTATTTTAAATAGGGAGCGTAGGCAAGTCAAGTTGTACTGCAACATCTGCTAGCATATTTTAACATCTGTTCATGTGGAGAGTTGGCTATGGAGCTTTAAAAAGAACTGAATTTTTTTTAGAAAATGTAACTGAGATTTAATTTAGTGTAAAATAAAATACTTTTGCTAGGAGGGTTGTTAGTTCTCAGAAATTAGTTAGGCTTTATCTTCTAGTCCCTTGTACAATAATTTAGATCTACATCTGATTCAGATTTTAATGAAAATACAATCTAAAATGGTTCTAATTTCAGAACTTTTGAGTAGCTGAAATTACTTACAGTGCTTATAGAGTTGTAAATAATTCATTGTTAGACTAGTGTTGGACCGTAAGAAATCTGTTTTGTGTATATGGAATTGTGTAAAGTGCATGTATGCATATGCAAATAAAATAAACTGAACATGAGTGGGGGAAGAACGTCGTACTGTTGCCAAGAAATTAAACACTTTACTGAAATATTTAACCATGTAAATGAGGATATCATGGAAGACGTGGCTGCATTCTCCTTTAAAATCCTAGTAAAGCCCTTTCTCTACCTTCAGAAGGTTGTGAACTTGCTGGAAGGAGCTCGCACAAGAGCAGTGAGATTGACCAAGGTCTATAAAACATGATGTGCAGGGAAAGGTGGGATGGATTGAAGCTGAAAAGTCTAGAAAGAAGGGGAGGAAAAGGAAAGGGAAGGAGAAGGTAGGAGGAAGAAATGAGACAACATCTTTAAAAAACGTGGGGAGGAAGGACTGTTCTTTAAACAGGAAAAAAAACAGCTGGAAGGCAAGGGAGACTGAGTGTTTTTCTCTTCCTCTGGAGGGTTAAGTTACTGCTAAGGAGGTTAAACCTTGGTGCCAGAAACGACGTCGACTCAGAGGACAGATAAACAAAACTAATGATAATTGTAATCATAATTTCTTACTCAGCTGACATAGAGGATTCCTGGAAATAAAAATCAATTTCTTCATAGCCTGCCCTGAAAATGTGCATGTAGGAAATTCTGCTGTTGTTCCTGCGGCAGGCTCTGGGCCAAGGTGGCCAGTATAGGGCTAAATCCACAGTACTCCTGATGGTGGCTTGTCCTTTCTTGTCACCTTTAAGTAACGATGTTTGGTAGCCATTTTCACTACAAATCTATGTAATAAGAATATGATTTTCAAAAAGGAAAAAAGAAATGTACATTTTGACTTATTAAGGGATGTAGAAAAAAAAGATGACACGAACTGTTAAAACCTGCATTCCTTCTTACATCTCCGGCAGTTGGCAAGGCATCATGTTTTATTCCTATTAACATGCTCTGTCTCTGTGTTGTTTGGTTTTTTACACCTTCATTGTGTTACTGTTTGTTCCTTGTCGCTTACCTTTCTCCTGCTCACCAGCAACAAATATAAAAATTACCCCTTTGTTTGCATGCTTGCTTTTCCTATGAGCTAACAAATTGATTCATGTATATATACTTCTACCACTTATAAAGTCATTGTGAAGCTCTTTTTTTAGTATAAAATACCTCGAGATTTCCAGACCCTATAGCCTTTTTCAGCTTTTGGGTTGTGGGGTTTTTTTCTCAGTTAGGTTTTTTTTTTTATGTTTTGCTTTGGGTTGTTGGGGGTTTTTTTTTAGGAAGGGGGGAGGTGGAGTTGGTTGTTGGGATTTTGTTTTTTTCTTTGTTTTTTTGTTTGGTGGGTTTCGTTTTTGTTTGTTTGTTTGGATTTTTTAGCGACCACTAAAGGATGTGACAGTTTGATGGCTGTGTACATGGGACCTTGCTGCTCTCCTCGTTTTTCTTTAGTTATTGCATCTTCCCCCAGCCCCAGTTTTTAAGACCTTAATGGTTCATCTCCTCCCTCTGCTGACACCCAGCTGCTCTAAATGTTTAGAAAGAGAGTTGAATTAGTTACTTTTTGAGGTGCTCCAACTCATGAAATCTCTACAGGTTTAGAAATTTCTACAGATTTACCTTCTTATACGTTGTCTGTCATGCATGAGTTTCCCAGCACATTCCCTTTGACTGACTGCAAAGACAGTAGATGAAGAGCTTTCTAATTGTTAAGCAATTTAAACCATAGAGCTGTTTTGTAACAGAATGTAAGTCTCAGAAATACTGTGATGCTACATAGCTAATAAGTACCTACAGCAATATTTTTTTAGACCTTCAGTATTAAGTATTTTTATTACACTTTCTTTACAGCCATGAAACAACTTCTAGTAATACATTTTATCTGAAATATTTTCCTTTCACATTTGCTTCCTGTCTGTAAATACAACCTTTTCTATTTTAGAAAAGCAAATACCAGCATTCTTTACTTTGTGACCTGTGGCTTTGCTGTACCTTATATGCAAATTAGACCAAGTTAACTTGGCCCATTGAGCAAACTGAGAAATAGGCAGGGGCAATGTGGCTCATCTAAACTTTCCAAAAGCAAATAATGGCTTTGAAGGAATGGGAGCCGGTATTACTTGGAACAGTAGACTGAAAAGGCTGTTTAACTTAATGTGCGTTGTGTGCTTCACCTGGGCCGCAGCTAGCGTGGGATTATTTTGCAATTCTAAATGCAGGTCTGTAAAAAATTTAAGCATCTGTTTAACTTTCATTACATAGAAGTTTTGATTGCCCTTAGGGTCCTAATTTAATATATCTATTCTACCTATGGTGTTAGTTGTGGGAACTGTGTGTGATGGAAGAATAAGTATAATTATCATATTCCTTGGCTATCTCTCAGGGATATATGTAATTTAAGACAGAATGTTTTCAGACATGCAGCAAGGAGAAATAAAGCACATGACAAATGTATCTGATTTTAATGCACATATCTTTTATGATTTAATTGTATATATTCATTTCTAGAATTTCAAGTTCCATTTTTTTTAAACCTAGTCCTCAGTTTGGTAATTCTTTCTCTACAATGTGAGCTTCAATTCTCCATAATTATTCTCAAAAATGATTGTTGAAAGAATATTCTATTTAAAGCACCGTGATCACATTATTGCATCAGTTTTCTAAAGGATCCAAGTTCTTGATGTTTTTTAGGATTGCCATGGAACAGCCTTGGGCAGACTTGAGGGCACATACTTCGTTTTTCCATCTAAAAATAAGTGGTGTTCTAGATTTGTTTGGGGGTTGTCCTTCACAGAGTAGGAGTCACTTTCTGAATCGGACCTGAGTTTTGAAATTTACTTCTTATAGTTGAGAGTCAGTGTATATGTTTTAATGGTTGGCTTGTCATTAATTTTGTTTATGTAATATATCTTTTCACAGGAAGTGTAAACTCAAGTGGGAGGGTAACTAACTGTAAATTTGAATGAACATAATAAGCCCATAATTGAAAATGTAAAAATATTGACCTACTTTTATGGACCTAAATATATTAAACTTTCATTAAATTTTAATTATTTGAGATTATTTTTTATGCTATGCTATTAGACGAGCTAAGTGCTAATAATTTATTTTACTATGTTGCTTGGAAAAGAAGCAAGCACCACACATGGCTCTTTTTAACCCATTAGGCCACATGTTCTTAACCATTACTCTATGGAGCATGGTGCTGAAACACCAAAGGTCGCGGGTTCGATTCTCGTTTGGTCCTCATGTGTTGCCTGATCTAGTTGAGAGGCGTCCCTGCCCACAACAGGGAGGTTGGATTAAATGATCTCTAAGGTCCCTTCCAGCCTCGGCCATTCTATGATTCTCTGATTAAAGTTGTGCTTAATGAGCCACTAGATGGAGCAGTCAAATCTAACTTTTATCTATCACCCTCTGGTTATGCAAGACAGTTTCTCCCTTAGCAAAGAGAGAGTCTGGAAATGCAGGCACACATTCCTACTAAACCGGGAATTTAAAAGTCTTTTTCAGATCTTAGCTCCATGTGCATTTTTCTGTAGGCAGATTTACACTGTCCTGTAGGCTCAGTGTCAGAGTCAGTCTATGGAATGTATGCTGGATATGGATTACACTGATAAGTCTAGCTCTGCGGAATCAGTTATTCTTGACATGAGTTGAGTCTTAAGCCTCTGAAAAAAAAAAAAAAAGAAAAAAGATAGAAAGAAAAAGGTACTTTTTTATTTTTTTAGGGTCATCAGCCAGATCTTCAAAAACTTTGGGAAGTTTAGAGATAGACATTTATAGAAGACTGTATATTTGAGCTTAAGAAATCTTGCTGACATTTCTGGCAAGGTTGCATATTTTTTTCCCCAAAGTACATTTCATTCCAACCTATTTTTTTTTTTTTTTCTGTGACCTCATGCATAAGAAACAGTGGTTTAATGAGAACACACTGTGCTATCTGCTTCAGGAATGCTGCAGTAAAGTCGGTTCAGGAGCAGAAAGAAAAGGTACAATAACGTATGTGAATGCTTTCGTATTCTTTGTATTATTGTAGTTTCATAACATTAGTAAGGTGAGATTTGGGAGGGCAGGGTGTACATCCTTGTGAATATACACATAGATGTTGATAATAATTAGAATGCCTGTGTGCTATTAGAAGGCGTGTGTGTTCCAATATGTCGTGCATTTAAATACTTTAGGTGTCATGATGTGTGCTTGTAAGGCACCATCCCAGAGCGATTTTAGAGAGAGTGAATAGACCCTCTGTGTGAATATAAAATTCTGCAGATTTTTGTGTTGTTCTTTGCCTTTGTAAAGTATTTGAAAGTCAGACTCTTCTGCATTAAAGTTTATCAGCAGGTGTCAGAAGAAATAACGTTCTGAAGCAGCTGGATGCAGTCCTTGGAGCGCCTCAGCCCTGCTCCCACATCTTAGGTGGGAATTGCAAATCCTGTCATGGGACTCCAGTGACTTTTGGATGGGAGTGACAGATAGCTTTGCAGAGCAGGGAGCTCTTGCTGTGCAGAGCAGCATTCCTCAGCTGACTCGCTTTAATCCATGAGCAGTTCAGTCCTACAGTTCTCACCTGAATTGTAAGATGAGCAGCAACCTCTGCTCAGACAGTGAATGCTAATCAGGTCCATGAGCTGAGGGGCTAGTGAACAGCCAGGTTTTTTTCAGCTCCTCAAAAGTCCTAGGTTACTCAAAGGTGTAATGCTGGTTCTTGCTTGATGTGCTTTGGAGCTCTACCACAGCAAACTGGTGTAAATTTACATCAAAACGTATGGGATGCCAGGTAATATGGTATTCTGTACAGGCTCAGATCGTACTTAAATATATAGTATAAAAGTGACTTGCACTTACAGGTAAAACAAAACCTCTCAAAAGCAACTCACAAATACAAATTTGGATAGATGTAGACTCACAAAACTTTCTGGTGGTTGCTGGTTTTGCCAATTTTTATGTAAGACATGAACCTTGTTAGTGTACCCAGGTAGGTTCAGTTATGTAGGGGGCCGGTTAGCTCACTTGATTAGACCGTGGTGCTGATAACACCAAGGTCACGGTTTCGATCCCCGTTCGGTCCCCATGTGTTGCCTGATCTAGTTGAAAGACGTCCCTGCCCATGACAGGGAGGTTGGATTAAATGATCTCTAAGGTCCCTTCCAGCCTAGGCCATTCTGTGATTCTATGATGATGATCTCCTGTGGGTCAGGTGTGTGGATTTGCCAGTAGTGGAGGCATCATCATCTTTAAGCAGACATTGCCTGTGAGAGGGGAGAATGGTCCCATGGAAGTGAGAATTAAACCAAATGCTAAAGAATAAATCTGGTTGTGCTGCTACAGGCTCTTTTGCACACAAAAGTTGCTTTGAAAACAGTTATACAAAAAGTTGATCGATCTGTTCCTGTTACCCGGTTTTAAATCTCACTGCCAAGGAAGCCTTAGGGAATGGGTATTCCTACAAGACACTGAAAGGAAGCACTTAGGAAGACATTAATTTTTGCCAGAGAGCAGATTTAAACAAACAAACAAATATATCATTTACATTTTGGCATCTTCAAATGTTTCCTTTAAAATTCTAATCTGTCAGCATCCTTTTCCTTTAAAAAAAAAAAAGATACAACAATGAATAACGACATTAATTTAAGACGCATTGTCAGACATCAGTTATCTCTGCTATTGTGGACCTAATCTTACTTTGACCTAGAAAATTATTATAAGGATTACGAATGAATTTTCTGGCAATGCTTAAACAAACAACATGGTCACCATTACACCCTGCATTTAGATGTGTGGAGGGTTTTGGGGCTTTTTTTGGTTTTTTTGTTTGCTTGTTTGGATGGTATAGAAGTAATAGGAAATGTTGTTTAACAGAGGTTGACCTTTTGAAATGGTCAGTATGTATGGTGCTGCTGTTCTAATTTCTAGGTTTAAATCTGAAATTTTTAGAATTAAAGAATCTATGAGGAATCTAACTTCTAGGAGGAACTGGAAACTTAACCAGGTCTATACAGACTAAGGCAGCAGGGAAAGGAAAAAGAGGAAGTGTGAATTAACTTGTCAAAGGTTTCCTGAAATAGAGTAATAGAATGAACTAGTGACATCACCCTTGTCTGTATAACCTTTCAACCACAGAATCACAGCCTGTATGCGAATCAGTTCAGGACATTCAGTGTCTTTTGTTATGCTTTGTAATGAGGGAGGGAGAGAAGAAAGAGTTTTGGAAGGAAAAAGTAAAGAAATTTTTTTTTAAGGAATTTTGGTAAGGTGATGTGTCTGAATTAAGTAAGAAGCTGTAAAAACATTGTTGCTGTAGGTTGTATCTCCTATTTTTGCTGTAGCCCAGTCTGTAAAACTCCTCTAAGGGACCTTTAGGAACGATATGATAAAGCCACTTGTCTGGGCTGCCAGCAGGGTGCGTGCCAGAGCCTGCTCCTGATGCATGCATTTACGTTGTTTTTTAGACAGATACCAAGTTAATTCACTTTCAGATGAACTGGTTGGCTTGGATCAAGGTTTGTACTAAAAGCTGTGGAGTAATGACGTGGTGTAGCCCAAGCTATGTAAAAGGCCAGACTTATTAGCTCTAGCATGTCCCTCTCCTGATGTGTCTACATCATTTCTTCTTTGGTGCTTTTGTTTTTTTGCCGGATGGCCAAGCAGATAAACAGAGTGATGATGCCTGAATGGAAAGGGATGTTGTTGAACTCTCAGAAGTTTGATGGGTATTTGAGGGCAGAATCTCCTTTTAGGAGCTATGTGTCTTTTTCACCGCAGTCCTCTCAGTTCTTAACCTGATTTTTCTTGGTAGTTGTGAGAAATGATAGGCTGAGCTAAGTCAATCTGTTGTAAGGAAAACCACTTCTGTATGTGTGAATGTATATATTTGTATCTTTATATATAGAAGTCTTTCTTGTGTAAATCATAAATAGTCAACATTTTTTTCTGCAAAGTTGTAACTATTTCGCCTCGCCAAAGGATGTGAAAAATATTCAGTTCTCTTCACTGAGCAATGCTTTAGTGAACAAAAGACGTACTTAGGTTGCACGAATGCACAGAAGAGGTGTTGTTAGTGCCAGCCAAACTCTGCACTTCATCCTATCAGAAAGAAGTATGTTTTCTCTGCTGATTTTAATTCTGGATGCATAGCCAAAGGCTATATCCAAGTTTTGTATGATCCCAGGAGAGCACTTTCTGATCTGGGCTGCTGATAGCTGAGCAAAATAAAACCTTGATTCCCACCTAAATCATTGTTCTGTTTTTTTTTTTTTTATATATCTAACATTTCACCACCAGTTGAAATTCAGTCCGTAGACAGTCAAGTGGTTATGTCAGATTTCCGCCCACCCTGTGGTTCACCAATAATCCAGTTCTCTCTGATTCATCTGGCCTGAAACTGCAAGAGGGTAGATTTAGATTAGATATAAGGAAAAAATTCTTCACCATGAGAGTGGTGAAGCACTGGAACAGGTTGCCCAAGGAGGTTGTGGATGTCCCATCCCTGGAAATGTTCAAGGCCAGGCTGGATGGGGCTTTGAGCAACCTGGTCTAGTGGGAGAGAGGTGTCCCTGCCCACAGCAGGGAGGTTGGAACTAGATGATCTTCAAGGTCCCCTCTGACGTTAACCATTCCATTATTCTATGATTCTATCTGCAAGGATATTGGTTGAAAGCCTGCTACAGTTGCATTAAACAACATTTCCTGCTCTCCCCTTGGGCGCAGATCCAGAAACCATATTGATGAAGCATTATTTGTCTTTGGTAAAACTATGCTGGTGTTTCCCAGTCACCTCCTTGGCCTTTATGTGCTCAGGACTGCCTTGCAGAAGGCTTTGCTCCATAACCTTCCTGGGGACTCAGGTTGGCCTTCCTGGTCTGTAGTTTCCCAGGTCCTTTTTCTTGCCCTCCTTGAAGGAAAGTGTGGCATGTCCAGTCACTGTGACTCTCCTTCAATAGACAGGACATCTCAAAGTGGTTCAGACAGGTCGACAGTAAAAAATGTCACATCTGATACCTAGTGTTATATCTAAGACCCCTGCAATTGTATTAGAATCTAGTTGCCACTGTAACTTGGCTTTGAGCTCTGGAGACCATAACATGGATGTTTTCTGTTGTTCTTCTCATTTCCTAAATTAAATTCCAACTTAAACCATAGTTTTTTATTTTCCTTGGATTGCTCTTTCCATGCTACTGAATAAAGGTTGGGACCATTCTTTGGGTTTCTACTTGTTTTTTTAAAAAAAAAAAAAAAAGTTGTAAAACTTTTGGTTTACATGAGAGCTGCATTTTCACACAGCTGTAAAACTGAATAGTACATTTAATGCTTGGAATTTGGCCTCTTAAAACTTGACAATGGATAGAGCTGGATATCTGTGTGAAATTGTTCAATCTCATTCTTTTCTACTCTTAGAAAGTTTTTTAAATGTAGGAGGATCATACATGCATTAAAATCTAGAACGACTGTTAACAGGAAGATTGCAAAGGAGCTGAAGTATAATGGTCAAAATCTAAACACCAAATGCACAGTGTGGTGTGCCTCAGAGGACAGTGGCAGTAAAATAATTTGTGAGGGTACCAACCTCCTGAGATTACATAGAATATGTTATCCAAAGCAAAGATTAAAAGTGTGCTCTAAGTTTTTACTAGGACAACAGAATGGTAACCGGATTTCCAGTTGGTTTCCTACTGTCTTGCTGCTATTGATGGTTGTAAAAGTAAATAAAACATCTATTGGTATTTGATTCTCAAACTGTTGGATGGGCCTTTGGGGTAGCCAGAAAGGCTCTGTTCGACTGGTGCTAGGAGGAATGAAAGCCCCCCCTTAGGGATGTGCAGTACACACTGGAGGTGGTGGCACTGTCCTCTTCTGCAAAATTCCCTTTCTGACATCAGAATGGTCTTCTGTTGCTCTTCTCTTACTTTTCAGCAAATACTTGCAGACACCTCCACCATCTAACACTGAAGCTATTAGGGCTGCTTAGGCAGGGCTTGGGAGAGCAGTGGGTAAAACTGGTGTTGAGGACTGCCTGATGTGGGGATGGAGGAGCAGAGAGGGGTTTCGCATGTGTGGTGCGTAGGAGAATGGGAGACAGTGAGAGCTTCACCAACACCATGGGACAAAAGGAACATTTCAAAAAAAGAAAACAAGCCCCTATAGTGCAGCCTCATTTAAAAGTTCTGAGGTTGTAGTGAGTAAGTATTTTTAATCCACTGAGTTGGGTCGTGGCAAAATCCCTTGCCTCGGTTAGTGTGTGCTGCAAGGAGAGGGGAGCATTCAGGACCCAGCTGAGGCATGTTCTGAAAGGGAAGCAAAGCCCTTCATGCCAGCCCTGGCAGAACAGGAGGAGGTCCTTCAAGGAGTGGTGCAGAAAGGTGAGTGGGAGAGCAGATGCGTCGCGGAAGCAGCGGGCACTTGGCGTTGTCTTTGTTGTGTCCCTTTTGCAAGAAATGTTCTCCAGCTTTAGGAGAAAGCTGGGTGCATGTTCCCTGGGCAGTAGATGTCCAGAGGATCACTGTGTCGTTGTATATATAAAGCCTGGGCATTGTCCTCCTCCAGTTATCTCCTGATGAGGACATGTCAGTGAAAAAGCAGATGTAGACAGTTTTGTTGTCTTTCGCTAATACTGTGCTGCTGGGGATGCTGAAAGTCAGCAGCAGCCAGGGATGTCAGCCATGGCTTTTGCTGTTGACTGACAGATGATACAGCGTGTGAAGGGCGGAGTTCACTACTTTGGTTTTGATCATGTGATCCAGAATTACAGGGAAACAAGTAAAAGTGGATATCTGCTACTACTAATAGTTGTATATATTATTAAAGATGAAAGGACTGTAAGCTCTCATTAGCTTAATCATTTGTATTTTATCCCTTATCAGCTTCCCTGCTTGCTTTGTTTTCTCACTTTATAGTTTCTAAACAGACAGGTTTTTTGTATTTCTGGAGTGCTGCATTATCTAGACATGCTGTAAAGAAATATATTTTTACAGAGGCAGACTGTCTCTGCCAAATAAATAGTTTTATTGTTGTGTGGTTTGGATATGATGAAACAAGATTAAATTCTTTAGCAAGTTTTATTAGCTATAATCATCTGAGTTCCCCAAATATTCTGGTGCACAGGTTCTGCACTTACTTATCTTGAACATGTCATTTGGAATATAAAATGTTATTTCCATTTTCTTTTTAATTTAGAATATATTTTTCTCATTGAAAAATTACATTTCCATGCACACACATATTATATAAGAAAAGTAATAAAGCATCCCATTGATTCATAAAAAGGGGTAAATTTTTTTCATGGGCCGTTATGTTTTCAGTGTGCTAGGAGTAGATCTACAGCTTGGGAAGTTTTACATAACTTAAAAAAGCCACGTTTGCTTTACATGATTGCCTCATTTATGCAGTTCGTTAAAACTTGTTCAGCACACCACTGCTGAATATAAATAATAACTGCAGCAGTAGAATTGATTACTTAGGTACCTGAGCCTGTGTCTGCTGTTGGCTTTAAAGCAGTAAGGAACTTCTTTCCTGTTCTATCCGGAGAAGAAGGAGCTCTTTTTTTTTCTCCCCCATCTTGTTTCCTGAGCACAGTTAATTCTGGATTCCTAAAATCATTAACTCTTTCTAGAGACTGAAAGTCCTTGTCATTGCAGCGAGTGTGTGTGAACTAATGCAGTAATCGATGCTTGCACTACACTGCAGAGATTTGTTTTTATGACAAGAGCTCTCGTAGCCCTGTTTGGTGTCACCGGCGTTGAATGTTTGACACTGCAGAGTAATTTGGCTTAGAATCAGGACGCAAGGACTTTAGGGACTTCTCTTCTATCGTCTCCTTCACACTGAAGCGGATTTTTGCTTGCATTACAGTTTTGCTACAGTTGCAGGCTGGAATTCGGCAACCTACTAGATGCCAGTTGTGCTTTTTTAACCATTCTCTTGCTGATGCTGCTATGTTTGCTGGGTTTCTTCAGTTTCTGCTCCATACGTTGCATTCAGGGACAGGTAAACAAGTGGCTATACAGTGCTAAGGTTTTCGATATATATTCATATTTTATATTTTTAAAAATATATCTTTTCATAAATAGATTTCTTGAACTGTACAGTTTTGAGTGGAGATGTGTCCTCTGAATGTAAAGTATTAATTGTGGCAAAATTCAGCTTAAGTAGAGAATAAGGAACCATTTTGCTATAAGTCTGTCTTTTAGTTATGTTTATACTTTGAAAGCTCATGTGTCAAATATAATTTGTCATTTGCGATACTATATGACATGAGTTTTTAAACAAAAATCTGTATTTTGAAAGCACACATCAAAATGTAAATGTGTCTCTGCAAAGTAATAATATAATATACTGATTGCATTATGATTGTTTGTGTTTTGGAGAAGTCATGGATAAAGAATTTAGAAATCTTTTTCAGGAAACAGTCGTTCCTGTGTATGATTTCTCTTTAGCAAAAGACGGCGTATCCTCAGTCCCCTGAATTGTGCTATTGTTAGTAGCTTTAGCAAGTTCAGGATGGAATCTGATTCTGTTACTTTTATTTTTGCATACTATTTTGGGAAACAATCATCAAGCCCATGTACATAGAACAAGAATCTGTTTGTTTAGCATAATATACACTTATGGTTGTAATAATAATGATGATATATGGGTTACAATAAATGTACAGTCGTGGTTATTTTGTATGTTCTCTCTGCAGCATCATACTGATGCATTGCACTTTCTGAATCAGGAAAGGACATCAGCCCTCTCCTTGGGGGACTGAGGAGGAGGGAGAAATAATCTCTATCTGGAATAAGGTCCACAGCTAAATCACTAAAGGATCACAGGGGAAAATGAGGGGAAGGATTGATGATTGCAAGTTCCTTGGAGATTATGCAGTGTGTTGAAAATAACAAGGATCTTTAAAATCTTATATCTAAGTAGTTGATAACACTGTCTGTAAAAGTCATTTTAGAAAAGTAGTTTTCTTCACTAGAAGAATTAATCCTTAGGATTGTGTGGTAGAATAAGTCATGAAAGGGGTTTCACCCTCTCAAATATTACAGCTGTGTTAGTTAACATATTTTAAGAAATCCACGTGTCAAATTAATTTCTTTTAGCAGGGTTTAGAGGTGAGTAAGAGCATACTGAGGGCAGAACCTGGAGAGGTGCATTGGAGAAAATGCTGCTGGTTGAGCATCAATGAGATCAGAGACAGAACTGAAACATCAGCAGCAATATCAGGAAAACAAGATGTTGCTGAGGTTGAGAAGTTACAATGCTGCGCAGTGTTTAAGGGATAAGACTGAAGAACTGAAAGATACTTTATAGTCACACTTAGCCACACATCCCATGGTCCAGCTTTGGTCACTCTTGAGAGCTTTTAACTTTTTTGTGTAATAGACTGGAGAGTTATAAAGGACTATTAGACAAAACCATCTATATGTCTCTGGCCATTAAATTTAACTCGTCTCTCCCACATAACTACACTTTAGTTAAGCTAAATATTCCACTCTGAAATTTAAACTGTGCTGCAAGAAGAGAACCTGTCATCAAGGTCACTGTCATGTCAGGGAACTGGTTAGGTGCAAAGAAGACAGCAAACCATGATACAGAGTAAAGCAACCCCCCCGAAAACACCACCACCAACAAAATCTTAAGTTCTCCGCCAGTTTGACCTGTGAAGGTATTTGGTGGCAAGTAGTAGGCGAAGCACCTCAGCCTGACCTCTGGCCAACCCTGTTAACTCCTCAAGTGCGAGGGTAATGGTTTTCAGACAACAACCAGGCTTGTATGCAGTCCTTTCCTACTACTACTTCTGTGATAGATTTTATTGAACTCATCACCTTCTGCACAGCTAGTCTTTAACTGGTTGGCTTCCTTTCCCAGTTTCTACATTTGATTATCCTGGTCTCTGTGTGGAGTCATTTCCTTGTTCACCCTGAAACAGGTCCTCTTTTTCCCTCTTCATTTTTCCAATTTCTCTGACCTCTTCCTGCTAATTTTCACACTGCAGGCATTTTAAACTTGTTGCTATGAGTTTTACTTGAGTTTATTTTTAGGAGAATTTATTTTAAAAGAAAAGGCTTAGCTGCCTTGGTATTATTTGCTGACAGAGCCAAGTGGTAACAGACTCCATAGTATTCTAGAATGGCAAGTACTTGATAAGAAGTACTAGGCACTAAATATTAGCAGAATTATCTCAACTGTTTTTTTATACTTTGCTGTTTGCATTAAATTTTGCATGTTGCATAGGCAACTTTCTATTGATTGTTCACTACCTTGTAGAAAATGAACCATCTATGACTTAGCTGGTCAGTGTTTGACTGCATTTCTCCTTCATTTTGGGCTGGTTCTACTTCTGATGGTGGTACTATTTCTTCAGATGATTGCTGGACTCATTTTCCTGGCATGCTTGATTCCTTATTTTCTCTAAGCTTAGTGTGTTTTGTTTTTGGCTTGGTTTTGGTTCTTGGTGGTTTGTTGGTTGGTTGGGGGGGGGGTTGATTTTTTTAGGTGTTTTTTTCTCCTCTGCTTCCTTCCCTTTTTAAAGATAACAGATTTTATTCATTTTTACATTTTTAACTACTTCCTCTCAGCAGGAAGCAAAGCTCCAAAGGTCCTTTGCTGGTTGCTTTCATAGTGTCAGTGATCTCTCACTGCGTGTTCCAAGGATTCTTCCTTGACGTATTCCCCTCTGAACTGGAGGAACAGAAGCCTTTAAAACCTCTCACTATCCTCAAATGCAGCCTATTGGAGAGTTCTGAATGCTTGTTTTTAAAAAGAAAACCAAACCAACCTCCCCACACTCATCTTCCTAATTTGGTGCTCTGGAGTAAGTCCTCATCATGGTACTCCTTAAGTGCTTTTTCTTTCATTGCAATCCAGAGAATTTTATCCGCTGTATTTCCTTCTACAGTCCTGAAGCTCATGGCAACCAAAAGCTTTCTTTTTTTTTCCCTTCTCAGATTTTCCTTTTCGTTGTAATACTTGAGATTGTTTATCCTCCCCAGTTTTCATGAAAAGGAGATCATAACTTTGAATATGAAATACAATCTTCTTGCTGTGTCTCAGGTGACTTGTGCAGGTCTCTGTGTGTGCACGCTGGACAATCAACAGAACGGCTCGCTGTCTTTCTTATTCCTGTGGTCCAAGGAGAAACCTTGTTCCCAGATGCTGTTGTTTCTCTCAGCACATTTATAAACATGGTCTATTACCTTCTATTGCTGATCAGAAATACCTTTCTTTGCCCACAGTAGGAGAAAGTGTCTTCAAAGAAGCCTCTCTGGGCATACCTCATTTTGGTCACCCTATTTGCAGCGAGTGCTATCAGGGCAGTAATACCTCACTGGGCATTGTAAATATGGGACTTCTAAGTCACAGGCTGCTGTTTCACAACCTTACACCTTTTCCTCATTAAAATTCTTAACTACTGGCAATGTGGAAACACCCTGGTGTTAGGAGAATGCATTTTCAGCTTTGATTTTGAATTAGAATTTGTTCATGGATCAGGCTTTAACAAATATTAAGATGAAAGTTATTTTACTGAATCTTTTTTTTTAAAAAAATTGTCAGGGGAAAAATACCAAAAGAGACAAAAATGAAAACACTATCTTTTGCAATTAACACCTACTCAATTGATTTTAAGTGTCCACGGGAAGAAAACAAACAAAAAAATCCATGGAAAAACACAAGCAACAGCTGAAAGCTATTTTGTCTATGTGGGCTTTTAAAAATACCTTTTCCCACCTCTCCATAAAAGGCAATCAAACCAACCAAAAAAAAAACAAAACAGGAAAGAAAAATTGTGTTAGGTTGAAGAACAGCATGGCATACTTGAAGTGCTGGGAATTCCTGCAGAGCAGCAGCAAAGTTAAGAGCTGGTCAGGCTTTAAGTGTACAGGATAGCTACAGAATCATAGAATGTGTTGGGTTGGAAAAGACCTTTAGAGGTCATCTACTCCACCCCCGTGCAGTGAGCAGGGACATCCTTAAGTAGATCAGGTTTCTCAGAGCCCAATCAAGCCTGACCTTGAATGTCTCCAGGGATGGGACTTCCACCACCTCTCTGGGCAACCTGTTCCAGCGTCTCATCAGCCTCGTAGTAAAGAACTTCCTCCTAATTTCTAATCTAAATCTACCCTGCTCTAGTTTAAAATGTATCCATGTCTCCAAAATTAAGAGCCCATGTGACTTTTTGAGATAACTTGCTATTATGTTTTGCAATTTTCATTGTATGTCAAACAGAAATATTACCAAGAAATCATGCCAAAGCTAAAATTGTGTTAGTTCTATGAAACAGGAACTCAAATCAAACTGTTAACACAAGTTAAAGTCAATATTGATTTGGAATTAAATATCAATAATAAAAAAGCTCTAAATTTCAAAAAGATCTTCATTTATCTACTGAATTAGCTTCCACTCCAGAGTAATCAAAATCAGCAATTGGCACTAGATCCAAAGGAACGGAATTTTTCTTAAATCTTTAGATAATGCAGTATCAAAAATCAATTAAAATGATTGCCTGCTGATTTAAGCTCTTTATAGTGCTAACCTCTTTTTCTTGTATCCTCAAGAAAATCTTTTTAATAAATCTTTTAAAGGAACTTTTCAAGGTAATGGAAGTTCATGAATCTTACTATTTTACATCTCTAAATCTCTCCAAATCCTTTAGTACTTGAAACACTTTCTGAAGACCTTACAGGTCTTTTGACATTACAGTGCTTTTGAGGGCCATCCCTTTGTGAATCATATATATTCTTAGACTCATATGCTTAGAATAATACACACCCTTAGAATATCATTTTAGACAGTCTCTTGAGATACAAATAATCACCTAGCTGGGAAAGGTTGATGAAATCAACGCTCTCAGTGTTTGAGTGAAGGAACTGAATAATGTTGCCTTAGGGATTCTTGTGAGCAGACTCCCTAATAGGTTCAGGAAACTTAGAAGAGCTTTCTTGTTACATTCCTTGTGTCCATGTTAAAAACTGTAGAAGCATTCACAAATCCTCTGTTACTTGGCTGGATGGGCCACAATTTTTGGGTTCAGGCTTCCAGTGGAAAGATTAGTGATCTTTGCTTTCAGTAGTTTATAAAGTTTCTATGAACACTGGGATAATTCAGGTAGAAAGTTCAGTCTTTTTTTGTCTTGGAAGGTCTTTTGCAATTACACCTTTCGAGAAACCTTCTTGAGCCATCAATGAACACAAGTGCAATACTTTCTTATTAAAAAATGTGCAAACTATATTCCTAATATTTTTTTTTAAAAAAAAATCACAATCCATAAAATAAAATGTCTTTGCAAAATAAATACCTGGATGAGAAACTTATGTTGTTTTAAACAGAAAATTCACCTTGCACTCAGCTAAAAAGAATTTATTGACAGAATTTTTAGTAATCAACCACTGAGAAATCATTCCCTTGCAAAATCAGAAATAATTGTGAATTTCAAAACTCTTGTAAAGAAAAAGCTTTGCAATAGTAACCGAGGGAGTATCACAGAATCACAGATTGTCAGGGACTGGAAGGGACCTCCAAAGATCATCTAGTCCAGCCCCCCTGCCAGAGCAGGACCACCTACAGTAGGTCGCACAGGAACGGGTCCAGGTGGGTTTTGAATGTCTCCAGAGAAGGAGACTCCACAACCTCCCTGGGCAGCCTGTGCCAGTGCTCTGTCACCCTCACCATGAAAAAGGTTTTTCTAATATTTTTATGGAACCTCCTGTGTTCCAACTTGTGTCCATTGCCCCTTGTCCTGTCATTGGACATCACTGAGAAGAGCCTGGCTTTGTCTTCCTGACACTCCCCCTTGACATATTTATCTATGAGGTGAAATGGAAGTCAAATGGATTTTTGTTTTCACTAGATTTGGTTTAATATTAGTCTCCTTAACAATCAAAATAGTTATCACGAGTTCACTACTTCCTTGCCTAATTAGTTCTGGATTTCTTGTTTGCAAATATCCATGAACATTGTAACTTGTGCTATGCTCACAATGAGCATCAGTATGGTGCTCACAATGTAACTACCACTTTAAAAAAGATTTTAAAACTAGAGGGTTTATATCGAAGTAAAATGCCAAAACATTCATTCTGTGTGAGAGAGTAGGAAGCATCCTTAACTTCTAAACACAAAAGTACAGAATAAACATTTTTCAGTGTGAACTGGATAAGCCCAGGTTGTTGTTTATCTAGATCTGAAAGCTTTGTTCTTGGTAAAGCTCCACAGACCCTTTTTCTGTTAATCAGAAATTTAATTAAGATATATAAAAGCAATTTTGTATTTCATCATTACATTAAAATGCCTAAATAAATATTGAATTGAGCAAAGGATCTCAGAGGCTGGCTCTAGCTTTGGGAGATTTAGGGGTCATAGGCATTTGTGTCAGGTCTGTACCCCAAGTATGAGTATCATATATATATATATATATATAGTCACTTGTGTGGAGTACTAGTCTTTATTTGAACTTCGGAGTCTTACAGTCTGTTAGCATTCAGTAGTTAGGACATGTGCCAGCCAGGACCTCAAATCCAAGGCAATTATATATTTTCTGTGCAAAATAAAACCTAAACTTCACAGGCATGTGGTACATTCTTCCCACATACTGCATGAGCCAGCCTGTTCTTCAACTGAATAAATGGTAAAACACAGACCTCATTCTGCAAGGATTTAAATTCTTAACTGTAGGTATCTGAAGTGGGTTGATTTGAGAGCAAGGAGATAATGAGCATTTTTGTGAATTTTTCTGTATAAATAGTCAATAGTACCTTTTACATTCTCTTCTTGCCACTTAAATGTGAGGGCTGTTGGTCAAGCGAGGGTACTCACGTGTTTTCTTTTTATGTGGTTAGTAGCTTGAGTAGAGTGGTTTAAACATATATTATCTATGCATTGAATTATATGTGTAAAATGATTAGCATAATATTTTCCCCCTTGGGCTTAGAAATACTTTCTTGTTTAACAGTATGACCTATCACTGGAATGTGGATACAAAGAAGACAGAGTTGCTGAATGCAAGGAGGAGTTTGCCCTGGTTAAGGAGGACTGGGTTAGGGATCAATTAGGACACTTGAATATCCGTAAATCCGTGGGCCCTGATGGGATGCACCCACGGGTGCTGAGGGAGCTGGCGGAGGTCATTGCTAGGCCACTCTCCATCATCTTTGGTGAGTCGTGGAGAATAGGTGGGGTGCCTGACGACCGGAGGAAAACAAATGTCACTCCACTCTTCAAGAAGGGCAGGAAGGAGGACCTGCGTAACTACAGACCGGTCAGCCTCACCTCCATCCCTGGAAAGGTGATGGAACGACTTACCCTTGGCGCTGTCTCTGGGCATATCAAGGATAAGAAGGTTATTAGGAGCAGTCAGCATGGCTTTGCCAAGGGGAAGTCATGTTTGACCAACCTGATAGCCTTTTATGAGGACATAACCAGGCGGATAGATGATGGCAGTGCCATGGATGTGGTTTATCTGGATTTTAGTAAAGCATTTGACACAGTCTCCCACAGCGCCTTCATTACTAAACTGAGGAAGCGTGGTCTGGGTGATGGGGTAGTGAGGTGGATTGTGAACTAGTTGGAAGGAAGAAGTCAGAGAGTTGTGGTCAGTGGGACAGAGTCTAGCTGGAGGCCGGTATCTAGTGGAGTCCCTCAGGGGTCAGTACTGGGGCCAGTGCTGTTCAATATATTCATCAATAACCTTTGCTACGAGGACAGGCTGCGGGAGCTGAGATTGTTCAGTCTTGAAAACATTAGGAAAAACTTTTTGACTATGAGGGTGACAGAGCACTGGCACAGGCTGCCCAGGGAGGTTGTGGAGTCTCCTTCTCTGGAGACATTCAAAACCTGCCTGGACGCTTTCCTGTGTGACCTACTGTAGGTGGTCCTGCTCTGGCAGGGGGGCTGGACTAGATGATATTTTGAGGTCCCTTCCAAGCCCTGACATTGTGATTTTGTGATCACATCTCTAACAGCAGCTGAAGTTTTTGATGGCAATAACAGTATGTTGAAGACATTTACTAATAGCATACGAAGGAGGAAGGCAATCAAGTTGATACCTGGAGTTTCTTTACTTTTGTCATAACTTCGTGTCAGTTTATATGCAACTTCTCTTGTTTTTTACCTTGGGAAACGATTGTTTCCATGAGATGCTGATCCAGTTCCATGGGAACTGTGGAAGATGTAGCAGAGGATGTTCCAAGTTTTTTATAACCTTTATTATCTTTTTAATGCAGGCTGTATTTGACTCTCAGAGTTAACAAAGGCAAATACATAAATGGCTGTTGTATGTTTTAGTTAGAGCCTGCTAGTCTGACTACATAGGAAGCTAGTTTGGGCCATCATTTTAGATACAGCCTCTGAAAATCGTTGTCTAAGTTTCCTAGTTACGTGATAGAACTGCTTTTTTAATTAATAGCTACATGTTAGGCTCAACTAAGTACCTAACATGGGCTGACTGACTTATCATTAGGCTGTCTGCTTCTTGTCTGAAGTAATGGCTGCAAATCCAGTGCATCTGGATTTTGAGCAAAACACCAGAAGCACGTTCTTTGCTGAATATCAGTAGTCTCCGAACATAGTCTGGACGGATTTGGGGAAACATCTTGGGGTATTTTATCTCCGGTATTCAAGACTCTTTGGAAATCCGCACGACGGGTCATACGCATTAATGGACTTCCTTATATTTTCTGCTTCTTTTGGCTTTGCAAGAGAGGCAAGGCTGCTGTTTCCAGCACTTCTCAGCTTTGTGGGATCTCGCTCAAAATCCACAGTATCTCATCATAAGCTTTTGGTATGGGTAGTGCTGCTGAAGATTAAATATTTTAGAGAAAATATTTTTTTTCTGATGTTGTGATTTTTGCTTTTGCTTTATTTTGAAGGCACGCATGTTGCAGGTATAAAAACAACGGCAATTTATTAAGAGTTGTACTCCTCATCTTGAAATTTGATTGAAGACTGCGAAAGACTTCTCACGAGGAAAATACTCAACACACTTGTGTCTTGTAAAGTAGATTTATGATTATGTCTGTCTAAGAGTTAAGTAATCAAACAGTAGCATGTTAATAGGAAAAATATTTCATGGCTGGCAGGATACAATGTTTGAATTACTCCCTCAGGAAAAAAGGTTTTATAAATATATACTTGTTTCACTCCATTGGTCTTAACTAAATCATGCCTTATAACTGCAAATGCTTTTAAAATTTTTATTCTTTAAGTTGAAATACATTTTAGCATGTTTTAGACATATATCAGTAATGTACAAAATAATGATGTGCTATATGTATATTTGCATAGGAACTTATTATTTTCTCATTTTTTTGTGATTTTAAATTTAAAGCAGTGCTTTAAAAGCAGCCTGTAAAATAATTATTTGTTCCTTACTTGTTTTGTCCTCCCCATAATGTCTTAGAAGTGTTGTTTTACTGGTAACTTTTGCTAGTGGAGAGAGTACTCTGTGTATAGTTTTTTTTGTTTTGAGTTTTGGTGTGGGGTTTTTTTGAGAAAATGAGCAATTTTGAAACTATGCTCTTAGACTGTAAGTTTTTACATGTTATTTACCTATTCCTGGTTCTCTATAATACAAATTCAATGAAATTATTTTATGTAATCAAACAAATAGTTCTGGGGTATGGCAGTGCAAGAATGGCATAAATAGGTGTTAAGTACAGAAGCAGCAGTGATGTAGGATGATGGAGAAATTATTTTTAAAAATATTCCTGTAACAGAGTGCTAAATTGCAGATGTCAAGATTCTAGTGCCAGTGTTGCTGACATAAATTTTTTTAAGCTTGTTTGAGGATTTTTTTCCTTTATGTTTTAATTTGTATGTTGTATTCAATGAGTGTTTACAAGTATAGATTAACTGAGATTTTCTATTGTAAAACCTTTTCCATAGTTGTAAATTCAACTGAAAGTCGACACGTTAGCAATCTATTTCATATTGATATTTAATGAGAATTTTAAATTTTCAAGAATGTGGATGTTTTTCTTCCCAATTCACACATTTTTGAAGCTTTTAAAATATTCACGAAATAGTAAACCTATTGCTTTCACTTAAGATTTTTGATTTGATAGATACCTTTACGCCTTCTCAGCGTAGCATTCGTGCCCCAACTCAGCAGAGCAGCATTTGCAGTTCCTGCTCTCAGCTTCAGAGAACAGAGGGTGAAAGGACCGTGGCCGTAGCTGATGATTTGGAATTCACCAGAGACAAGGGATGAAAGGGACAGAAAGGTGAAGGTTTAGGTGTGGGGAGCGAGAGGGAGTGGTGAGCTCTAGCTTGATATCAAGGGGTGTGAGGGGAAGAAGAGATTAAAATACATGACCTAAAGAAAGGGCACCAAAGCCAGAAGCAGGAGGAGACAGATGGACAATGGCAACAAAATGGGCAGCAAAGAGTAGGTAATTGGTGAGGCTGAGAAAATTAGCAGGTTAGTCAAGACAGAAGACATATGAGTGAGTCTTGATACAGCAGGAAATTAGAAGAGAGGGATGTTGGATGCGTGAATCAGGTGGTCAGGGATGTGCAATAACCAGGACAAAGAGTACCAAGGAAACGGACCCAAAAGCTGGCGCTGGAAGAGGAGGACAGAGCAGGCAGCAGTGGGGAAAGGAACAGAAATGGTTTTGAGCATTTGGACACACATGTCCGCAGGCTGGAGCTGACGTTTACTCCTGCCTGAGCACTTCTCTATTGCTGAGCAAATACCTGTGAAAGGAGGAGGCCGAGTGTGCTGTGTTTTGCCTGTGGAAGGGCAGCTCACACAGGAGAGAGTTGCTTTTTGGTGTTACTCTTGAGTCCGTTACTGAAAATTGGAGAGCTCTGTGCCACAGCTCCCAGCTGTGTATGGCAGTCTGGTTCGTGGATTTGTTGTTCTTGTTGCAATTTTGAAGTGTGTAATAGTGCAAGGAATGGTGCTAAAAGTAAAACTGAAAGGTCTTTAATGTGAATTTAAGCTCTCCAAAATTTCAGAACTACAGCAGCTAATGCAGCCACAAACTGTCTCGTGTGGTTATGCGTATGATAATAATAAGCTGTTTAAAAAAGATCTTGTGCATATGATCGTGTAGATGGTAAGCTATTAAAGATTTTACAGATTGCGAAGCCATACAACTTGTATTTCATAATCAGCATTTAAACATTTGTAGAAAAGGAGTAAGAAATAATAAACTTTTCATGTAAATTTTTTTTTTTCTTGCTAGGAACATACTTTGTTTTGGCTTCTACTGGATTCCTGTGTGCTAGTAAGAGTAGTGGTCTAACAGTAGTATTATAGAGATGGGTTTTATAAAATAAGGTAGTGAGGGTGTTTTGATTAAAGTGTACAGAGTAAGTAAAATATATTTTCTGAAGACATAGAGCATATCACAAGCGGAAAGGATATCGGCAATAAATACCTGACTTAAATGATAAAGTAGGATTTTTACTCTGTGTCCCTTAAATGATTGGTAAAGAGTTTGTAGGAATGTTGTTAGTAAAGTGTGCAAAGAGTTGTTTCATAACAAAAACTATCTCTGAAAAAACTCAACTATGAATTAAAAAAGCAGTATTACCAAACTTCCACTAATGTATTTCAAAAGACCAAGATTCTCTGCCAAAACAAGGGTTAAAAATTACTGAAGTGCAGATATGGATATAAAACTCAGTGAGAAATGACTGTATTTCCTTCAGGGTCTGAAATTAACCTTCGAAGTGACAGTTTAGATTTTGGTTTTGTGAGGGTTTTGCTTGTGTGCATGTGTAAAGGCATTGTAAGATAAATGGCAGAATCATCTGTGTTTGGTTTTTTTTCTCGGATAAAGTTCAAAACTCTTGGTTATTTCAGATCAAGCTTTTCTTTGCTACTATTATTGCAAGAGAGCATTAGAAATAGTTGTCCTCATTTCTAATGACACTATTGTGTTTTTGTTAATACACTGTGGCAATACTGTAAGGGATGAAATAACACCAAGGTTCAGAGCTTGCCAGTATATTCTGTTTAAAAGCAGTACTAGCACAGAAATCCTTCACACTTGTTCCTGCTCTGTCAGTCTCACACTTACCCTGCTGCTTGATCTATTCCAGCATTATATCATTCTCCTACGTCCTTCCCGATATCACCTGCACATTTCCTCTTTGTGAAGAAAATTTTGCTCTGCACTGCCTGACGTTGTTGTTCTTGCAATTCCTGCCTCATTCTTTTCCTCCTTGGAGTGCACAGTTACATCAGTCCTCTGTCACAGATGACTGGCAGTTTTTTCTGCTACCAGCTCAGCCTTCTGCAGCTGTAGTGTATTGAGTCAAAGTGTGGTTTCCTTAGCGCACCATAAATCCGTGCATACTCTCTGTGGTGTTACACTCTGCTGCCTTTTCTCCCAAACCCTGCCCACAGCTCTTGGCCTGATGGGCTCGTGATTTCCAGAGCACAGTAGTTCATGGGTTTGTTGTTGATGTACATAAGTAGGTAAGTTTGTCCCAGGCAGGATGAAAGATTGCAACCTCGTGTCTGCTGTTGGTACTTTTCGCTCTATCTGTGCGGCTATTTTCCCAGTGCTCTATTAACCCCTGACAGCTCCTGTGCTTCTCCGTCTGCACGGTCCCCATGGTCACAGTATTGATCAACGACTTCGCCAATTCTTGAGTGTGTGATTGACTGTTCTGTCCTTAACTATAGTGCCTATTTTGTTGGCATTTTCTTTCGTGTCATTATTAGCTGCAGTCCTGTGCGTTTGATTCGGAGATGGGAGGAGGAGGAGGGCTTTGAATGCGATGCATTGGGGGTCCACTCTTGGAAAGAGACTGAGCAAAGTAAACAACAACCAGAGTGCACAATTGCTTCTGAGGTGCAGTCTGTGAGGTCTAAATAGATGCATTCTTCTGTGGTTTTGCTTTAAAATTACAAGGCTACATCGTTTTCAAATTGTTATGGTACTCTGAATCGTAATACAGGTTTTGTATTTGCTTCTTCAAGCTATTGCACATTAAAATTCATACATGCAGAAGTCATCATTCACACATCTTTCTCTGCTTGAGAGATTACACATTTCTTTCTATTCCTGTTCTTCCAGGTGACTTGGATTATTACTGGCTGGATCCTGCCACGTGGCACAGCAGGGAGACATCCCCTATTAGTTCGGTAAGAAATAGAAAAAAAAGGTTCATAAATATGAAAATGTTTGCCAATTGTTTCAGTTCAGCATAGGTATTTTGTTGTAGAGAATTATTCTATACAAATTTTATGAAAATTTGGTTTAGTGGGTCATGGAAATTGCAATCCGAAAGAAATTTTCATAAAAATATACACTAGTAAAATTACCTGAATTTTAACTTTAATTCTTTTGTGGACACGATCCTACGTTTTGTTGCACACCACAAGAGCAGCTGCGAGTGTGGTGCTGCTCTGGGAGAGATTAGTGACTTATTCTGTTGACTCAGAGTGGGAAAGGATCATCTGGATTTTTATTATATGGTAGAGCTGTTTAACAAATGTATTATTCTAAAGAACAGAATTTACTAATGCACTTTTCAGGGGCATGGAATTTAAAAGTAAATCTTTAACTTTATTACCTAAGACATTAGATGTTTTAAACGTTTTAATTGTGTTGAACTTTGATTTGTATTGTAATTCTACCTGCAGACTTAGTGCTGAGTTTTTTTTGCAGTGTACATACGTATTTAATGAAGCCAGAGTCCAACAGATATAGCAATAGAAAGCTCAGGTGCCATGTGTAACATCTGAAGGATGTTTGTGTCTACTGTGATATATGATTCAGAGATTGTATTGGTTTATAAATACGCATCTAAATAGAGGAAGATGGTTGCACTTCTTTAATTCCACTGCTTTTTTTAAAACAGCATCCCGTAACGTGGCAGCCTTCTAAAGAGGGAGATCGCTTAATTGGGCGTGTTATTCTTAACAAGAGAACAACCATGCCAAAAGAATCAGGTGCATTACTGGGGCTAAAAGTAAGTACTACATGTTTAGGTGGTAAATGAAAGAAACTTCCACTGACCTTAGACCTAGAGTTAAATCAGAGAAGTCTCCAATTACAGTCATTTGACAAAACTGTATTCCTCATTTTCAGTAAGTTTTGAAAGTTATACAGATAAATTGCAAATGTAAATGTATTTAATCCTTCTCTGCAGTCTTCCACTCATCCGTGGCAAAGGAGCCGAACCATTCCAAGTAAAAAGTATATGTTTATTCAGCTTCCTGTCTGCAAGATACACACCACACATTGCAATGCACTAATGGAGCCCTGCCTTTTCTAACTCTACTGTTTGTATTTCATTCAAGTAATTCATCCTGTAATCCACGTACATAAATGTCACCCAGATGCAAATGTTTACAAGGTCTGTTTAAAATCCACGCAGACATTCGGAAACAGAAATTTTGTAGAACAAAACCAAATGTTTACACAAAAATTTGCAAAAAACCCTCCTAAAGAGATTATGGTAAATGTAATTCCAGTTAATCTTCTTCCCCAAAATAGAGACATTGTCAACACTGGCGTGTTTATTTAAATCCCTTAATTAGTCATTTGTAGCAGACTTTTAGATTCACGAGCCTGAATTGCCAGAACACTTAAAAGAGAGAGAGTGCTACTTCTGAAACTGATAGGGAGTACAGTATGCCACTTCAAAAATTTCTCTCTCCATGTGTGTTTTTAACTATATGGAGCTCTAAAGATGACTGAGAGGATTTAATTTGTGCCTTTTCCTGTCCCCACTGAGAGCAGAAACAGTGCAAAATAGGAAACATTCCCATCCACATAGGCCTGAGTCTTCTTCAAAGGGCACTGATACTAAAATGCTCCTTGCATAGAGGTGTCCCTCACACATGGAAGAGATGTGGGTTGCTAGTTCTGGTCATCATGGTGGGAATTAAATTGGGATAGAACCTTGTGAACTTCGTCATGGCATGTCCTGGGTAAGAGAATTTATCCCGTTTGAAGTGGAATAGTGTGGTGTGGGAACACGGAAGATGAGAAGAGCTTGACTCTCCTAAACATCTAGTAGTCTGTGGCACAAGGCTGATTTTTGCTGGCAGCAAGCAAAATTTTTCAGTATGTAAGAATAAAGGTTGGTACTAGTAGGACATACAGATTGGAGAGCTTGTCTTTGATTTTTCTAATTTCAATTTTGTATGATACGAACTAAGGCCTCCACTGATAAATTTAACATGTTATCTTGTGACAACCTTGTTGGCAGGTGGGCTGCTGGATCTTCTTGGAAAAATAGCTGTATTAAAGCTCCTGCTAATTATTGTGCTTGCAACATGTGGAAATAATACCAGTATTCCACTTTATTACGTTATTAGATTACATCTGTTACATAGTTCCATTGTACTGTATTACAAAACTCCTCTAAGGATATTCCTGACCAAAAAAAACCCACAAAAAAAAGAAACAAACACACCCACCGCCCCCCACCCGAAAAAAACCAAACCCAAGTGAAACCAAAACAACTGACTGAGGAGAGCAAGATAGCTAAAGAGAATAGCAAGTTTGCAAGACTATATTTTCTTGGTTAACATTTTATTAAAAATCTAATGTCTTGAGGGCACTTTTTTTTCCCCTCAACCTCTGCGTCATGCGGCTGTCTTCAAAAATAACTCTCTTCAGTTGCGATCAGAGGGCCGGGGTTTTAGCAGTAGCAGTGTTCTTGTGAACTGTTTGCTCATGTTTCATAGCGGTGTATTTGCTCAGTTTTTTGCTGTTGTACCAATTGCATTTTTTGTTGTATCAATTGCATTTTGCAATTTTCGTAGATTTGATTTGACGTGCACAAGACAGACATCTATTCACAAAAAAATACATTTTCTTGGTTATTTATTAAGAAATGTTCTTTCTTTAACAAATTTAGATAGCAAACTGCATACAATTGATGAGTTAAATGCATGGAAAGAATATCAATCTTATTTCTGTGTCAGCTTTACTTTTGTTCAAGTAGGTCTGGCCTTGTATATTTAACTTTTTCTTTAAGCTTCTGTAAAGCCCAAATTGACAATATATTGGCTTATGCATATTTAAGTTTTAATTTCAAAATAATGTGAAAAACTGCTCTGTCTATATATTTATGCTTGATATGATATCTGTTTTGTGGCTTGGAAACTCAGAAATTTATGATTAACCAGGTTGTTGGAGGAAAAATGACAGAATTAGGACGACTCGGTGCCTTCATTACCAAAGTGAAGAAAGGTAGCTTGGCTGATGTGGTGGGGCATCTCAGAGCAGGTAAATTACAGTTAAATACAAAATATATTGTCTTTTAATTATGGGGGTTTGTATTACAGCTGTCAATTTATATTACCATTGGTCGTGTGATATGCTAATATTTTCTAAATACAGGAGAATACTGTAATGTTATTATGGAATGCTATGGTTGCCTACATTTCTAATTTATTATTGACTCCAATTGCTTGATTATATGAGCAAAACACAGGACACTCCCGATCAGTGCTGGTGTTAGCACTGAGTGTCACTACTAAATTTTTGCTTGCTAGCTCATGAGCCGCTTGTTACACTCTACAGAAGCAATGCAAACATTTTTTAAATGTTAGGGGTTTTTTAATCGTGGCAAACAAAGCTCAATACATGTACTTCACCTGCACTGTAGCATCACCTGAACGATGATGCACTGTGTACACAGTGGGCTTTATTAGCGCTTCTTTCAGTGCAAGTTGTTAGAAATAAAAATGGAAAGCAATCCAAGAAAATGGTCTTGAAATATTTAATTTATATAGGATGTATATTGCACTTAAAAATATGTGGCTGTGCTGTCAGCGCTTTCCAAGCTTCTAAATGAAGAGAGAACTATGCAGAGAAGTTGGTAAGTTACATCTTGGCAGTTTATATTTTTACCATGCCTCTAAGCAACTACTTTCCAAATGTTGTCTTAACAAACCAGTCTATGCAATGCCTTCTCAGGAATCCAGAAGCTCTGATGACAACATGTATGAATTTAGTATAATTGCGTGAAGCTAGTAGTAAAGAAGGAGAGAACATGTTGAGTCTCAAAACATATCCAACTTGGTTTTGGCATTTGTTTTTGCGGGGTTTTTTGTTTGTTTGGTTTGTTTTGGTTTTTTAACAAGTCCATATACATGGAGTTGATATCACCACTTATTATAGTTGTTTATAGATTTCAACTGCGGATTATAACTACAGAAAAGAAGTTTCTCTCCTTTTGAACTGTTTGGACTGAAATACTGTATTTCTAATGTCTAGGATGCTTTTTAAGTCAAAGCTATTTTTAATTTCTAAAAACATTTTTAGAGCCAAAATAATTTCACAGGAAACATCTGTTGTCTTGTGCATGTTTTCAATGAATTAAAGTCTGTTCATCCTATTGCACAGGATAGATGAATCCCTGCTGGTAGGAAAACACCTTTTTGAAAAACCTCCAAAATTTGGATAATTGATAGATATTGGAGTAGTTGTACAAACCTCATAAATTTTAACAAAGGCAAATAGGAAATCTTGCATCAGGGAAAGAATAACCCAGTGCAGCAGTAAGCACTAGGAGCCAATCAGCTGGAAAACAACTTGACAGAAAAGCATCTGGAAGTGCTAGAGGACACTAAGTTGAACACAAGTCAGCAAAACACCCTTGCAGCAGACACCAATCATGTACAGGTCTGTATTAACAGGATCATCACCAGGAGGTTGAGAAAGATGGTTGTTGCTCTCTATTCAGTGCTTATGAGGCTGAATCAGAGTCCTGTGTCCACTTTGGGTTCCTCTAGTAGAAGAGAGAGACTGACAAACTGGACCAGGTTTGGCAGAGGAACAGAAAGTTGATTAAGGTTCTGGAGCATATTGTATACAAGAAGGTGAGAGAACTGGGTTTGTTCAAACTGTTACATAAAAGGCTATGGGAGGGTCCAATTCTTGTTTTTACCGCGCTAATGGGAGGCTGTAGAGAACCCAGAGCTGTACTGGTCTCACGGGTGCACACTGAACATACAAGAAGCAACGTGCACAAGCTGGAATGAGGGAGATCCTGTCTGTGCAAATGTTTTGTCTTCTATCTAGAGAGGGTAGTTAAGGAACAAGTTGTCCGAAGGAGATTTTACATATCCTTCCTTGGAGATACCCAAATCTCATCTGATCAAATCTCAATCACTGAAGAATCTGGTCTATCCTTTGATATTGGCTCTACTTTGAGCAGAGCCTGAAACTAGCTGACCCTCAGAGGTATCTCCCAATACCAATTCTAAAATTTCTATTAGAAATCAGTATAAAAAAAATCTGAGATTTGCAGCACAAGCCTGAAAACTTGCTATCTCTGCTGAAATATGCATCAGAAAGTGGGGGTAGAATGCGAGATGCATTAAAATGCCTTTCTAGAGGCATCCTAGACATCCTGGGGCATATGCTTCACCAGCAGAAGTGGCTCCATAAGGGTGCAGATATCCTGTAGGTTTTACTAGCCAGCCTTGTGCAAATATCTTGGTTACCATGGCCAGCTGCAGGATAAGGTCTCTAACAGCTCCTTCACTGATTGACTTGCAACTCTGGGCTACTGCAGTGGGACTTAAGAGCATGGACTCCTCATGTGAATATGTAGGAGTGTATCGTGGGATCGCAGAATAGTTGAGGTGAATAGGAACCTCCTGAGATCACTAGTCCAACCCCACTGCTTAAGAAGGGTCAGCTAGAGCTCTGGGGTTTGAGTATCTGGATGGCGTTTTCCTGTTTCAGTGCCTGTTACTGAGAGCAGAAATCAGCATGTAAGATTTATAGACAGCATCTCAGATGAAAGAGACATTATAACGGGGCCTGACTGGTCAAAAAGATTAAGAACTGGACAAGCTGAGCAAAAGATGGATGGTGGTGATCTCATTAGAACTAGCACAAGTGTCGCTTCACACAAATCTCCATTTGGATCTTGTTTTAAGTATGAGTAATTGAAGCCACTCCTGTTAACTTAGCATTCTGACTGTGATGATCTTATGTTTAACATCTTGGCAATTCTTTTTCATTTTTATTTTTAACTTGATTGATCTTCTGGTGACTCTTAAAAGTGAAAAAGCTGCTTAAGTCCTCTAAAATAACGATGCAGACACATTGCATGTTCCTCTTCAGGATTCTCAACCGTGTTGCACCTGTTTTGTCTTCTTCAAAATGTGATAGATTCATTGCTGTGTAAAGTAGCTTTAAATTGTGATTTATTTTTTTTTTTAGTGTTACAAATTTAACTTATGTCCCTGATGGCTTTTGCTATTATACTATAGCCATTGCAAAGCTGTCCACAGCTTGTTCCTTTTAATGTCTGGGATGCTTTTGTAAATTAAGCCAATTATCTCTAAAGAAATCAGATTTTATTGTAGGGAAAAACAACATGTTAGTTTAGAACAGCTGTTAGCTTTAAAATACAGTCAGAATTACAGAAGAATCTGAGTGTGTTTTCACTGAGCTGTATAAATTTTAAATGAAGTTCGTAGGCAATACCTAATTCTTGTTCCTCCCTGACATAAGATTATGTAATAGATATATGAAATATTTAAAACCGGTTCAGCTAAACAGCGTGGTAGAAAATTAAACTTAGGTCAACAAGCACTTATTAAGTCTGTCATTAGCAAGCCAGTGGAATACTCTGTGGAGTCCTTTCTTAAAATACCAAAATACAGGCTGTTTGGGAAAAATGACTGACAATCGCTGAACATAGAGAGATATTGAAGCCACGTGTTTTGGTAGACGGGGCTTGAGTTAGGATAGTCTTCCTTGGTTTATTAGGTGCAAGTCTGATAATTTGGCTTGGATCTCCTTGGAAGGGAGCAAAGCCAGTGACTGAAAGGCTGTTCCTGACATAAATAATTGTAATAAAGTTATTTGTATCATCAGATAGTGGTTGTGCAGTTGGCTGCTGCATGTGATGGGCTGTAAGAGTGTAAGCTTACCCTACAGTTCCAGCAACTTAATACTATACACTGATTTTTCTTTAGAAACTGTAGTCCAAGGTTTTCACCTTCTTAAAATAAGGCCAAAGTGCAATGTAATGTGCATGCTATTTAAGTTCCAGAAATGGTAAGCTGAAAAAAGCAGCTTATCTAAATAACTTGGACATCATGTTTTTCTTTCTGTACCCCCTAAGCTCCTCAGGAGATAGTGACTCACTCCTTGTTTTTATTTTTGGTTCATTTGACAGACAGTAAAGACTCTCCTTTTTGTAGAGTAATCGAAATGCACAGTATAGAAATTGTAATAAAATGCCATAATTTTTAAAGGCTTAACAGTAGGTATTTGTACTTCTCATTATTGAAGATTAACCTGTCTTTAAAGTTTATTACCGCTACATAATAAAAGATCTTTTAAAATGCTCTTTCATTTCATAGCACAATAACAGGTTTTGTATTATTTTGGAAATACTGAGTTTGCACAAGTGTGTTTTGTGTGTACAAGTTGTAGTTGTGTTCTGAGAAAGGAGACTTGATAGTGTCTCAAAAACCCTATTTTGCATTTCAATACAGCTTTTTAATTGATTTCAAGCAATGTTGATTAAAAATGCTCTGCACTTCTTTGTAAAAGAATATAGAAATGAGATAAACTTCTCTTTAAATTCAAGGGGATGAAGTTCTAGAATGGAATGGTAAACCCTTGCCTGGAGCTACAAATGAAGAAGTTTACAACATTATTTTAGAATCAAAATCAGAACCTCAAGTTGAAATTATTGTTTCAAGGCCTATTGGGTAAGGTTAAAGACTTGCTTCCTAAACATACTTATTACTTATACTGATGGGACTTTTAAAAGGACTGTTTGTGAGTTCATTATTTTTTAACTCATAATAATGGAATGTGATTCTCTTTCTGTTATTGACATTCTGCATGTACCATTTTCTTCGCTACCACTTACAGCCTTGGCACTTTGCAGTGATACATATAGTATAAATGTTGTTTTCTGTATAGTCCAAGTACTAAGAATTTTTTTGCCAAGTTACAGAGGAAATTTGATGGATCAAGTGGACCTGCACATAAGAAAACTCTATTTTTTAGATTATTTAGTTTCACTAAGTTGGAATAATATCTATGGGTATTCATTAGTAGAAGGAAGCATCAACAAACATTGAGCATTGCAGGATGCTAGTAGGATTTTAAAGCTTCTTTAAAGAGTTTAAAAAGAAAATCCCAAACTCTTAATTGAAAAGACCGTATTTAGCCTTAAATCATACTGTTATCAAAATCAAGCGTGGAAGCAAAGTTTCATCAAAAATTAGCATTAGTGTGTTTGATGTTTTTAACTTTAATGTGTTTAAAGTTTTTAACTGTAATGTTTACTTATTATAAATCCAGGTTTGACATTTGGTGATAATTCTTATAGCCTTCATTTCCCAAACGAGCCTTGGAAAGATCATAAAATCTGTTTGAATTGATGGCATTAATGGGGTTGGCCCTACATTTGTCACAATTGCTTTAGTGATAATCTACTTTCCTTCCCTGAATATGACTCTGTTGGGACTGTTTTGAGCTAAGTCTTACGGGATTGAATATGAATCATATATTATAAATACACATTTATATTGTGGATCGGAGTCACATGATTAATAATAAAAGTGAACCTTGACTAGTTTAAAAAATAAAAGTATTTAAATCTGTCTAGTTTGTCACCTTCACAGATTTCATGGGCACTCACTGTAAGTCTCTAAATACCATTATGCTGTAGGTAGATGGTAAACTCTGTCCTCCTTAAGAATGTATGATTATTTCATTTTGAATTTGCTGGTTTTCATCTTAATTACAATTTTATCTGTCTTAGATAGGATAAATTCTCAATTTCAGAAAACAAAAACCTATTAATTTTCTTTCTGACTAAAACATTCTTATTTCCTGTCAGCCTTTGGTTTTTGATTTTGTCTGTACTGTGAAAGTGTATCTGTGTTTTGCAGATGAGCTCTGCCTTTTTAATAGCAATCAGTATTAAAAGTACTTAAATGAAATTAGCAGTTGTTGCTAATTCCAGTTATGAGTTTGACCTTCTAATGGAAAATGGAAGCTTGATGCAATAATAGTGGTTGTTAAAGGCTAAAATTACCATCCAGATGGAGACTGTGGGGGAGTAGAAACCCTACTTTACATTCTTGAGTTGGATAAATTAGGAGACATTCCTGACTAAAATATCATAGTACAGCGAAGGAAATCCTGATATTAGTTAACAAAAAAGAACATACTGCACAGGATTATTATTTTTTAATATTTATAATATATGTAAATTGTGTTTCATAGTGGGAATTGGTTTCCTTGCATTAAAAGATTATTCTTTTTTTTCCCCTGGCTTCTCCTTGTCTTACTAGCCGAACTGTGTGATTGTTTCAGGCTCATGACAGAGAATTTTATTTAGTCCAACAAATCTGGTATATCAAAGTTTTGTGTCTACTTTAGGTCCTGACTCAGCAGAATTGAAGCTGCTTGCTATGGCATTAAGTGGTAATCCATTACACCTAAAACTCCTGTGAGGAAATAGGTTCCCGAAAGACCCGAAAAATGATATTTCATCTGCATAATTTAAGTGTTTTCATCTCTCAGTATTAATAATGCAAATAATGTACCAGAAGTTTTAATGGTCCCAATTTAAAAAGTCCTAGCATACTAGATCTAAAAAGCCCAAGTATGGCACAGTTTGGCTAAAGTGAATAATTGGGGGACTGTAAGCCCACAAATTAGACTGCCAGTTATAAAAATCATGTCTAAACAATTTGCTCAGTCTTGTAAATTTGGATTTCTGTGTTTACCAGCAAATGTAATTTTGGGTAATGGATAATTGTAGGATGTTTATTAGAGAAAAATATGAAACATGTAACACTATTAGCAAATGAAGGCATAACAACAATAAACAGTATAACCACAATAGTACCATCAAAACTCCATAGAAACTAATTGACACTAATGCTAATGACTGCAACACAAGGTAGATGAGAAACCTATAAAAAGTGGAATTAATGGGTTTGCTATCTAAATATGAGGGGAAGAATTACCTATGAATATGCATACACCGTGAGAGGTGGTTAACATAGGACAGCATAGAAAGTCCTCTGGCAGGATGCTTTTGGGAGAAGAACCTTGGCATGGTAACTAACTCACCGTCTCTTGCGTGCTCGGATGAGCTCTGTGGAATAGTGCAGGTAAAAGAAATTTTCTTTTTTGTGTGTCTGTTTTCTTTGTTAGATGCTAGCTATCCTTGCCTTGGATTTCCACAGATAAAGTTGCCAAGATTGTTGTTTCTCTGGTGTGATTCAGCTCCTCTGTGCAGGGACTGCTGCTGCGCTCTAGGTCCTCACAAGGAGGTTGAACCTCCATCATAAATCAGGCAGAACTGAATTCCAGAGAGTTGCTCAAGTAATGCAGTTAGTGCAAACTGCAGGTTGATCTACAGGTTCTGATGGAATGAAACAGTTTTGGAAATAAGGGGATTAGCATTGGGGAGAGGGTCTCAGAAACTCTGAAAACTCCGTATAGAGAACGATGCCTCTGTCCCTAGAGCAACTTAAAAAACTGTGGGTTACAGTAGCAAAAATTTCTATATATATGTATATGTACACCTGTACACATATACACATGCATGCATAATATATATAAAAAAATATATCTAAATAATATGTCTTATATATATACATTGTTTTTTCTTTTTAAAAAACTGTCTATTGTACTGTAAAGTTTTAGAGTTTTCAGATAATGTTTCTATTGCAAACCATGGATTTTTTTCCGGAGTTAATTTTAATTGTGTTCTAGCTTCCACTGTTCCTGTCAGTTTTTCAAAAGAACTACAAGAAGTTTAGGAAAATATATTAATAAAATGGTACTTTTCAGTTCATCCTCTTGGATGAATAGATCTCAAAAAAGATCTGATTGTTTTTGTCAATTACCTTTGCCTGGTAACTCATTTACTTTTGCCTTGTGAACATTAGTAACACCAGCTCTAAGTGAGGATAATGCTCTCAGCTTGACCATTTTTTTTTCATGATGTGACATCTTCATTCCAGTATCTGTTTTCTTCTCTTCTAAACTGTGTGGATCTGGTTAGTGTGTTTGTTTATTAGTAGATTTTTCTGTGTTGGTCTAATAGTGTGGAGGTGCCTTATTGTGAGTATAAATCAGTTCTTAAGTGCTGATATATGTAATTAATATTTGAGGGTTATTTTTAGCATTTTTTTTTCCTACTGTGTTGCTGACAATACAGAAAACAATCCAAACCAAATACATTTTAGTGTCTATCTTCACCCACCCAAGAATTGTGAAACATCACACTGCAGGTTGCACTTTCCATGTGGAAACACTCCTTGCACATTTCCTTCATTTACATATCCTAAACATGATGTTATTACAAACAATGCTATACTGCAGATGTGAGCCTTCATGTTTTAGCACAGGAAAACATTAGGAACTTAATATTGTATTGAAGGAAATAACTAGTTTGAACATGGTAAGTAAATATTTCAGACCTGCTGTGCAACAGGTCCTTAATCCATTTGTATGTTCATAGAGTAGTCCTATGCCATGTCAGGGATGAGTAATGCAGTTTTATTTCCACAAGTTTGAGGAAACCGCGTTACTCTTAAACTACAAAGTCAAGGCAAAGAAAAGCGCATTCTTGCTTAGTGATGTGAGATGTAGGACACTAAACTGGAGTTGAAACAGGCTTTTTTTTGAAATACAGGCACCAGAAGTTTAAATTGCAGGACATGAAAAGTGAATTTAAGACTAATTGATTTGACACTGTTACATTCCTTTTCTGACTTAAGTGTCTGTTTCTTTTTCATGAGTGACTTTTATATACCTAGGAGTCTTACTTTTATTGACTTCTAAGTCAGTAAGATAGTGTTTCACTGAACTGAGAAATGCCTGAATGCCTTTAAAATGCTCAACTTTAGACTTCAAATCTTGTAAATGTTCTTCAGAAATGTAGTTTCAATTTTGAGTTATTTTGTGTAGATAAAAATATTTTCAAGTAATTCACTGAAGAGCTTTGTTTATGTTTTCTTTCTCTGCTGCTTTGCTAACGTTTGGCCAATAACAGTAATTTCTTGATCTTGGAATGTATTTTCAATGATTGTTGAAGACAGGAGAGAGCCAGGAGCTAGAATCATCCAGATTTTGATGGAACAATAAAAGTGTTGATGGCAAAATCTTGATAGATATCTGTAGACTTTAACCAGTTTGTTATTGCTTATACCTGTATATGTACTGGGTATGTGTATTTTGAAAAATGTCCATACCCTATCATAATATAGTTTGAAATTTTTTTTAGCCTCTGAAGAAAGATATGTTTGTTTAACATTGCAATTGTTATTTCGTCTTTCTTTTTGATTGTTAAACATCGCTAATATAATTTGCTTTTTCTTTTTATTATCAAAAGACATTTTCATCAGTTTCATTCTGTCAACTCCTTGAGACGTTTATATAAAAATTACTAGTGAGTTAATCTACGTCTTTTTTTTTTCCCCCCTCAAAAAAATAGTCGGACATCCATAGCTATCCTACCTTTTGCCACCTTTCTCTTCCTAAACAGTCTCTAACTTTATTGTTCTGGTCCTAAAAATATTGTGGAATCCAACCACAATATTAACATTTTAGTGTTCGTATTGTTACATCTGCTAGTTCCTTAACTTGAAAGAAGTAGTTTGCATTAGTAAGATTTTCATGAAAGGTAGTGGAAAATATGTCTTTAAATATTTTCCCTTTCTTTCCTTGTAGCCAATTAAAACAGAAACATATCCATGTTTCTAAAACAAATGTCCCAGAAGTGTATTTGTCCCAGCAGAAGGTCATCTCTGTTGTTTCTAATTGCTATGTGTGTATTCACATTTTAGTGATATTCCACGGATTCCCGAGACTTCTCACCCCCCGTTAGAGTCTAGTGAGTACACACCTTATTCTTTTCGCTAAACATGGTCTTGTAGCCAGCGTAATCTTTTTAGCTGTGAATTTTCTGAGAGGTGAGGAATGGGAGACTGCATTGGCTCTGAGTGGATTTTGGTCTTGTCAGTTCAATTCAAAACAATATGAATTTGATTTAAGCTATACAGATTTCAAATGCTACCAGAATTTTATTTTATTTTTTCTATGTCTTGTGTTGGTAATGTACTAGTATACATGCTGTGGCCCAGAACAGTCATTTACTTGCCCTCACATAAGAGAGAAAACAGGTATAAGGGATTGACAAAGGTAAAAATAGTGTCAAGATTTCACCATCCAGCATAAGTCCAGAGTTTTTGTTTCTCTTTTTCTTAACTAGAAAATGTTGGTTAGGTGAACTTCTTGTATATTGTGGTTGTGTCCCTATCCCTGGAGGTATTTAAAACTTGTGTAGATGTAGTGCTTAGTGACATGGTTTAGTGGTAGAACATGACATTGCTAGATTAATGGTTGGATTCAGTGATCTTAAAGGCCTTTTCCAACCTGAGTAATTCTGTGTTTCAGAAGATTAGTTTTCTTTTTGACTATCTCATTTGAACAGTGTCAGCTAGAGTATGTGACGGCCATGGCTCCCAGTCCTTTCCCATCCGAGCCTTGGCTGAGATGCAACCAGAAACCCTGGGACAGGATCCTGTGGGGCCACCAAGTGCTGTTACACCTGTGTACTAGCTCATCTCATGCGTGAGTGCTCTGCTTCGCTGGTGGAGAGCTGCTGATGTCCAGCAGGTGCCGGAGCATCCTCTGGGCCAGACATGACCCACGTACATTCCTGTTTGCCAGTTCTTTGAGAGTTAAAATTTCAGAGCGAGTATGATCCATACAACAGATGCGGGCTTACTCACTGAAGATTTCAGATCATAGAATCGTAGAATAATTTGTGTTGGAATGGAGATGCGTAGTTCTGTCAGAGGACAATATTTTGTTTTAAACACTTGGTATGGTTTGTCACTGCTGTACGAGAAGCGCTTTTTTGTATGTTGTTTCAAATAAAACAAAAAATGTCAGGCTTGGTCTGGGGTAAGGGTGTCCAGACAGTCTTTTTTTTTTTTTTTTTTTTTTTTTTTTTAGCTATGCTATATACAACAGTTTAAAGTCTTTCTATATATTAATCCAGTTATACTCTGTATAAGTAGCAACTTCATACAGTTCAAAGAAAAAGAAATTAATGTAATTTGCCTCAAAATTTTGGATGGAAAGTTCATGTGTTTCTCGTGTATTTTAGGTTCGAGTTCTTTTGAGTCACAGAAGATGGAAAGGCCTTCTATTTCTGTTATATCTCCAACCAGCCCTGGAGCCCTACGGGATGCACCACAAGTCCTACCAGGGCAACTTTCTGTAAGCATATCTTGTTTTTCCCGAGTTGGTAATGAAAATCTATGAAATGCTGGTCCTGCTGCCCTCCACAGTCCTCCAAGGTCTATTGCGCAGTCAAGAGAAATGTCTGCTGTTGGTCACAGAATCAAGACTAACATCTCCCTAATGTTTTTTAAGAACCTCTGTATCCATTCACAAACCATCACTGTAATCACAGCAGAGGTAAAGAGTTGTCTTAATACACCAAAGAATGCAGGAATTTACATTGAGAGCAGCCCATAAAAGTGCCTTGTAACTTGTCATCCTCCACCCTCTGCACTGAAAATGATAACTTTTCTGTGCGTGCTCAATAATCCACAGATAATAAACATTTAAAGAGCTGTTTATTTGTGAAGTTATGTTGTTCAGTAATGCATTTTAATTTAGATAAACACTACATCCTGTCTCTAAGACTAGTTGAAGCTGTGCTTATTAAATGTACTGTGAGTACTTAGACTTTGTTTTGAACATTCTTATATTTTTATATTGATCATATTAATTTCTAAGTATACGGCAAGCTCAAAAATTTCAAAATGTCATGACTCTTTTAAGAAATGATTTAGCTGTGCATTATGCTTTTCATAACAACATTTGCAAGGTGACATATCGGAGTAGATAGATTTCAACTCTGCCTCAAGTTTAGCTGCAGTCAGGGCTTCTTATCTCGATTTAGCTTTTAAGGTGAAGAGATAAGACATATGCTGGTATCATATGATATAATACAACATAAGTCTAATCAGGCACCACCATTTTATTCATCTGTGGTTAATACAAAAGTCTTTGGTGTGTGCCATCATCTTTTCCATCTAAGTTTAGTAAATATTAAGAGATTCGAAATAAAATGTATCTAATTATCTCTTGGAAAAAAACAGTGGTTATTGTTACATTGTGGTTAACGTGATGCAGTCTGTAAATTCTGAGTCATGTTTTCTGATGACTTGATTCTTGTAGGTTAAACTGTGGTATGACAAGGTGGGACATCAGTTAATAGTAAATGTTCTGCAAGCAACAGATTTACCACCAAGAGTAGACGGACGGCCCAGGAATCCCTATGTAAAAATGTATTTTCTTCCAGACAGAAGGTAGTGGTATTTCAGTTAAGAAAATTTTGTTGCAGTTTAACATGTATTGAATCAACTTTTAAATGAATGCTGATGAAGTAAAGAGTTCCTTTTAGTAATTTGTTATAGTTAGCTTAATTATTGCAGAAAACTGCACTTGAATCGTGCAAATCATTATCAAATTAACTTTGTGGACTTCTGGATGAATGTGGTCCACTGTACAGCAAACACTTTTCTCTTTTACACGTTATCAGGCCAGAAAGAATGAAGACAATAAGTGCTGATGACTAGATGGCACGTGATGATTTATCTCTACAAACAATTTACAACCAATGTTTATGTTTCAGTGATAAGAGTAAAAGGAGGACCAAAACAGTAAAGAAAAGTCTAGAGCCAAAATGGAACCAAACTTTTCTCTACTCACATGTACATCGTAGAGATTTTAGAGAACGAATGCTTGAAATAACCGTATGGGATCAGCCAAGAGTACAAGAAGAAGAGAGTGAATTTCTTGGAGAGGTGATACATACAATCACATGCATATACATACGTATTTTATATATGTGTTTGTGTGTGAGCTCTGAAAGTGAAAATAAAATATGATAATTTTTCTACTAGATTCTTATAGAGCTGGAGACAGCACTTTTAGATGATGAACCACATTGGTATAAGCTACAGACACATGATGAATCTTCACTACCTCTGCCTCAGCCATCACCTTTCATGCCAAGAAGACATGTTCATGGTGGAGAAAGCACTAGCAAAAAATTACAAAGTAGGTCCATATTCCATTCATCTCTTTTAAATTTCAAGTTAGAAATGCTGGATATGGTGTGGTGGTATTTAGCTTTCATATACAAGATAAAAATACTATTTCATAGTCTCAAAATATTATGAAAAATTGTGGCAGAAAAGAGATGCAAATTATGACATTATGACATGGCAGCCTTTCACGTATGATGCATAACTTTCAAATATATGAAACCTGTTGGAATCCATTTGGTTTTCATTATCAGAAGAAAATGGTTCAAACATTTGCTTGCTTAAAATATTTTAAATAGAAAGATAGAGCTCATAATTATTGGATACATTTTTAATAATTAGATTTTATTTAAAAATATGAAAGTCCTTAAAGACTTCTGAGACTTAAAAACACTTTTCGTCATAACGCTAGTCTCAACCTCTAATATGCTCATTATACAATCAGATCACAAGTGTACTTTTGCAGCAAAGAGAACTTGTATGCATATATTTAGGTTCTTTTGATGGGTCTGATTTCAGGTTTTTAAAAGTCATATTAAAATAAAGAATGTATTAAAATATTTGGCTACTGTAGCTTCTCTGTTCTTTTGAATTAATTTATTTAGAAATACATAGGGGATTCTTTTCAAATACATCTGCAAGCTATTTTTCTGGGTTTTTTTCCTTAAACATAGAAGCAATTCATTCCAGTCAATGCATAGGAAATAGGTGCACATTCAGGAATGCATTATAAAAATGTGATAGTGCTGTATTTGCATTTGCAGCAATAGGTTATTTATAGAGGCAGCAAATCAAAGGCTTGTTTCCATGAGATACTTGAACTTTTCTAAAAGCTGGCAGTTCTGTTTCCTCTTCCCCTCTCTCATAATATGCTGCCACCTTTCCTTTCCTGTTCATTAAGCTGATTCAGTTTATTCACTGAAATAGCACAAAAGTGATTTTTTTTTTTTTTCCTTTATTTAACTTTTTGCTGGTTTGGTGAGGAAAACTGTCGTAGTAGAGGATCACTGAGGATTTGGGGACAGGAGAACAGGAAAGGAGGCTGCAGCAGCTATAGGATGTTAAATTAACTGTGTTGTGAAATGTCAGTGCAGCTTAGTTCTCCTCCTCTATTGTTTAGACTTAAAATCACCTTTTTAATTTCAGGAGTACAATAAATGAACATATTTTTACATTTTATGATATGAGCAGATGTTCAGGTATTTGTTTACCTTACTGTTGTACAGGATCTCGGCCAATCAGTGATAGTGACATCTCAGATTATGATGTTGATGATGGTATTGGAGTTGTTCCTCCAGGTGCGTGGGTGAACAGCATGGTCCTGCTTTCTTCTTTTTTTTTTTCTTTGCTTGTTTGTTGTTTGTTTTTTATTTTCCTTTATAACATTTGGAATATTGAGGATACTGGCTTCGGAGAGTGCATTGTGAAACAAACAGTTTTCCCAATTATTCCATGATACCTATCCTAAATCGTGATGAATTAAAAGATTCTATTATTCATTCATTGGTATTTCTTTTGTTTATCATTCTTCATATGCAAACCACCGGATGGTTTAAATTGTTTTTAATTGTTTACGCATACTTCTCCAAGCATTATTTAAAATATAAATTAAATTTTAAAATAATTTTGAAATAGTAATTAAGATCTTAGTGTTTATTGCAAACATTTGCTGTATTTTGCTTTTTGCTTGAAACTTAGATATAATGCAGTCTCCCATGGACTTTATTGAGAATGCATGATTGTAGATTAAGATGCATGTAGCATGGCTGTATCTTTTACAGTTTTCATAAGCCTTCATGAACTATCATTACCCTAAATGTTCATAAATTATATGCTTGTAGAGACTGTCAAGGTTTGACTTTTAGTTCAGCATTCCTTACATACTGAAAAACTTGAGAATCATTTTGGATACCACATTCTTCTATTTGACTGTTGCTACAAGTCAGACGAATGTTTCCCAATTGTGCCAAACTAACTGAAGAGTCACTATGTCGCTGCCAGCACTAAATTAATTTTTCTGTGGATCTTCCTGACAAGAAGTGCTGAATTAGATCATGATGGGATTTAGAAAACTCTCTGTCTTCCTGATCTGAGTTTAAAATAATCTGACAATTTATTTATTCATTATATAAACATACAAATAAATCACATATTTTATTACTGCAATATCATTTTGATGTCCACTGAGCCAAATTCTCCTTCCTTTGCTGTTGATTGATTCTTTCCTTACTTTAATACACTAACCACCTGAGTTACTAAGAGTGAAATTTGTTCTAGTGTGTCTAGTGATGATATTTGTCTTAATGTGATTAATCTTGATATTTTTACATCAACTGGCATATCTGTCTAGACTTACTTGTGTTTAAGGTTTCAGTATTTTATGTTAAGAATTGGAGCATTTTTCTGCTGACAATTCTTCAAGGCATCTGTTTACTACTTGAAATAATCCATTTTCCATCTGACAGGAAACATTCATAAATGTTCGGCTGAATGCATTGGACTCTGTTCACTGGGTCAGCACTTGAGTAACTGGTTCTTATGGAAATTTTTTGGGACCATGAGTGCTCAGGTGTGGCTTTGAAGAACACATGGGTCCAAACTTTCTCAACGATGACAAATGGCAAGATTTAATCTGTAGCAATAGGATTTACAATGTGGTGAGAGTCTCGAAACTTGAAGGTCCTTGTGAGGAAGCTCCTTCTGAGGTCCACTTAATCAGAAACAATCTGGCAGCTGACCTGACCAAGCACAAATTTGTTTATTTTGAGTTTAATGGATACATTTGTTTGGCAATTTTAAGCGGAGTTCACCTATGTGTGATTCCTATGTAAAGTGGATATACATGTAAGCCTGGGGATTTGTTTGTACCTGCAACCTGAATTCTTACATGGGGATTAGGCTTTAGGGATATGGGGGCAAAAAAAATTTCAGTCATCAGCCACCCATGTATGATAGCCTAGACAGCATGTGAAAATATGTTTTACAGTGAGAGCTGGAAAAGTTTGCCAGTCCCACCACGATCTACTCGAGAGTCTTAGGCACAAATTTACAAATGCGCCTGGACACCAAGTTCGGATACACACTTGTACCCTCTTATCCAGTCTTCCTTCCTTACTGAATTGCTAAATCTTCTGAGACTTTGGACTGCTTCCTTCACTTGCGCTGAATGAATAGCACAGTATCTACTCCATCTAACACTCTCTGTTAAAACTAAGTTGCTTGAAAGTTTCTTGTTGTGCTGCAGAATCTTTACTCCTTCCCTCCTCCTGTCCCCCCAATACCATGGACCTCACCAGGATGCACGACAGCTCTTGTCTGGTCCAGATTTCCCACCCGTTCTCCTGCCAGGTGTGTGTGTGGCAAGGAACGATGAGTATCCATGTTTTCCCATAATGTAGGATGATGATGGAGCTCAAGTGCAGTCTTAGACCATTTTGGCATAGGCTCTATTGGCTTTAAGTAAATTAGTCTAGGATCAAGATATTCCTTCTCAACATAAGTAACAATATTTAAAAAGTGAGTTTGCAACATGTGACACACACAAAAATATTTCCCTTTAAAGCCCCTTTTCCTTCCTTTACCACTTACTTGCCAATGTTACCCACCATGGCACGTACATGTGATAAATCAACACTGTCTTTATTAAAAGTATAGTCTTACATTTTTTAATTACTTACTTTTCTTGAAATATTCAGAAGAGAAGAAAGTTATTTTGACTTATTAATGTCTCAAGATTTTCACAAAGATTATTGCTCATTCTCTAAAAAACAGACACTTAACTGCAAAATGTAGAAGCACAAAAGTTCAACACCATAAGCTTAAAAAGGAATAATGAAAATATTTTGGCCAATTTAACTAAAAATGGAAGTAATTAAAACCATAATTTCAAATGTTTTACCAATTGCTAAGGCAAATGCAGTATTAGCATTTTGTCCTTGAAATTTCAGCAACTGCAAAGAATTCCTGCCTGTCAATGGAAATAGACTGCTACACCAAAAATAATGGCACTTGGATATCTTCAAGAATATTTTAAGAAATTTTTTTTTCCCTTGTCATATCACAAATGTGTCTTATCTTTCATATAATTCTACTTTCCTCATTTATTATATCTTGCAGTGATACATATATTTTTTTTAAATGAGCTCATAGAACTGTTCGTAAAAGGAGTTGATATCAACAGCTGAAAGTAACTTCATTTGAAGCTCGGCTTTAACAAAATTGATTTTTTACAGATTTTTGTGGTGTGCTCTCGTCTATTTACATGAAGAAAATATTATTTTAGATCTCTAAGGCTCTCCTCATATGAGATATTCTTCAATCTCTTAATTATCTTTGTGATTCTTAGCTGGAGTCAGACCAGTAACTGGTACTGTCTTGTACTGGGGAGCCCAGTACTCCACATGTGGCCTCACCAATGCTGAGTGTATAGAAGGGTCAGTAAACGATCAGTAAAGGATTTAATAAAAATAAACATGTTTTGAAGCCTATCTTTTTAACCAAAATTTTAATAAGGTTCTTAACTAAAAAGAAAAAAAAGCTGATACAATTTGTCGATTTTTAATCAGCTGAATTACTTACCCTGCAGGTAACTCTTCAGAACAGTGTACTTTTCTATCATATGTAATCTGTATAAATGATAGCATTGTACTAACTTTCCTCCTGTAGCAGCAGTGTGACGTCAACACAACATCTTGTCATTGTCTGTATCGTCCTTCAGAGAAAAAAAAAGAAAAAAGTTCTGGTATCAAACATTTGCTAGATCCATTTGCATCATCCATCCAACTTCCATTTCATGTCACACCTGACAGTTTCCCATGAGCAACTGAGAAACTTCTTCTGCATCAGCTCCTGTGTGCTTGATTGCTGCTGTCATGCTGGTCCATGCAAAAAAAAAAAAAAAAGATAAAAAATTCTCTGCTCACTCTGGAGAGCACACACAGAGCCTTTGTATTGGAGGAAACGTTACTGTTGCTGTCACTGTCACAGTCACTGTGGATGTATGGATGTGATTTGACCAACCTGACAATACTCGAGCTAGTACTTAAGATAAATGTGAATTACTGTTGCTCTGTATGTTCTGTAAGCTTTGTGTACGCACAATGCACAAGTTTCAGGTATCGCTTCCTGGATAGCTTGGCTATGGTGGAATATATTCTCATTTTAGAATTACAACTGTTTTAATAAAATGTTTTCCTTCTAGTCTGAGAAAGAGAAGATGTGTTAAGATAAGTTACTTGTCCATTAGAATACACGGGAAAAATGATGCACAATATGGGAAAATAGCATGAACGCTTCCTTGATGTTTGTGATCAGGGTTCAGACTTGGAGCTAAACAGGTCCTTCAGTGTGGTTGAATACCTTACCAAGCCAAGCACACGCTCTGTATATGGGCCACACTTTTAAGAGGGCTGTAACAGTTTGGTAAAAGAAAAACTACAAAAATTATACAAATTATGAAAAAAAAACCCAACCACCAACTGTAAGCTTGAAACTCTGTAACAATAGTCTTAAGAAGTGCAAGGTCTTTAATTTACCCAGTTGACAATTGTCTAAATCATAATCTTTTCCTGCACGGGAAGAAGATTTCTGATAGAGACTGGTTTTTTTAGGTGAGTGAAATAACACGCTACGGGAACTTAATGCTAGACAAATTCAGAGAAGCAGCAAAATTGTTCCTTTAGAATCTAAACATTAATTTACGAAGTCATTAAGGGATGACTTAATAGATGACCCTTTCCGTCATTAAGGGATTTTCTGCCAAGGGATTCTTGTAATCTAATTTAAATATCTATAAGTGTGAAACTGAAATCTGAGCAAATATCCTTAGGCTCTTTTGGAAAGATAACAAGCACCTTTTGAAAGTGGTTCATCTTATTGACCTTCACTGTCTGTTTCAGGATGGGATTCAAAGCATATAACACCACAAACAGTGTGCTACATGGAAAAAGGCACAGGAATATCAACGCTAGAATATACTAACATTCTGCTGGGGTTTTTTTTGTTTGTGTTTTTCTTGTAGGTTTTTTGTTATTTTTTTAAAAACTCAAAATGAACTATGAGAAACTTTGCAGCTATTTCATGGTATTGAGAAAAAATGTTCTGCAGAGTATACATCACTGAAGGTTTGACACCATACTCTAAATGTTAATATTTTTTTAAAAGTAGGTGGCTTTGGCCAAGTTAGGTAGGAGAACATCTTTGTATTTAACTGTATTTAACAGAAGGCTGCTTTATATATTGGCAGTCCTGGATGAGTCTGTGCTGTCATACACAAGCATGCCTTCTCCATATGCTAGATGAGGTGAACCTGCATTGCTTGGATTCTTTTCAAATATTTGCTACTGTATGACAATTTTGAGATAGGAGTTACTCTGGATACTCTTCATCAAGTCAGAAAACTATTTCAGCCCTCTTCTGCGCATCTTCCAGTACATAATGAAAATCATCTCAGTTTCTCCGTCTCTGTACATGTAGATATTTAAAGGAAATGCTAGTATTTTATTCTGGCAGCATGGTACATTGGTATGTCCAGCAGCTGAATGACGACTTGAAAGTTGTGTAAGCATTTAGATGTATGTTCCTGGAAGGATTAACCATCTGAATTCTTTCCAAATCCAGACTTCTACTCTCTAATTTTCTCTTGTTGCCCTCTTGCCAGTAGCCTATAGATCTAGCACTAGAGAAAGTAAATCGACAACGCTAACTGTGCCGGAACAGCAAAGAACAACGCATCATCGTTCACGATCTGTATCTCCTCACCGTGGTGACGATCAGGGCAGGACCCGTTCACGTTTACCAAATGTGCCATTACAGAGGTAGGCACCACAAGTTACTGAAATACTGAGACGTTCAAGTTTGTGAAATCTGCCATTATTAACTTTTCTCATGTTCAGCGATTTTTCACAGTTTTAAAACCTTATTTTGCATCTGGATTTAATAGTGTATTATTTGAACTTGATGTGTACTTTTTATTAATCATTAAAGAGCACTCATCAGGTGAATTGTAGTTTTGTAACACTTAGCTTTTCTTACTGGTATTTTCTGTGATTCATCATCTCTTTACCGTAACCAATACATAAGTTTGGAAATGATTTTTGCACTCAGCGGCTGGTTCTTGTGCAAAGCCACCTAAGTATATTTGTAGGATAACAAACAGTAGCATCAAATTGTATAATGACTATGAATTGAACTAATTTTGAAGTAACAGCAAGCAAGCTGAAATTACCAATTGTATTTATGACATCACAGTTTTAATGGAGAAGTGATCAGATAGTGATTTATAAACCTCCTTTTTTTTTACATTTACTGATGTTAATAGAAAACCTATTAGTAGGAGAATCCTTTCTGAGCTTTTCATTTCCTTGCTTAGTGCTGTACAGCCTGTTTAAGCACAAAACTTGACCTACTTAGAGTCATAGAATCATTCAGGTTGGAAAAGACCTTTGGGATCTTCGAGTCCAACCATTAACCCTACTCCACAAAGCTCAACCCTAAACTGTATCCCCCAGTACCATGTCTAAATGACCTAAACATCCAGGGATCGTGACTCCACCACTTCCCTATTCCAATGTCTGACTACTCTTTCTGTGAAAAAATGTTTCCTAATGTCCAGTCTAAACTTACCTTGTTGCAACTTGAAGCCATTCCCTCTTGTTCTATTATTAATTAACTGTGAGAAGAGACCAGCACCAGCATCTCTACAATGTCCTTTCAGGTAGTTGTAGAGAGTGATGAGGTCTCCCCTCAGCCTCCTCTTCTTCAAACTAAACAGCGGTGGCTCTTTCAGTCATTCTTCGTAAGATTTATTCTCCAGGCCCTTCACCAGCTTTGTTGCCCTGATTTTGCTTTTATTGTGTAGGGCAATAAGCTTCGCTTGCAGCCTCTCACGGTACCCTAAAAATCAGCAAGTTTTTACCAGTTTTTCTTTCCTCCAATTTCTAGGAAGCTTTGTGCTGTCCTTAGCAATTGTTTCCGTGTCTCTTTTTTTTTGGAGTTCCATCATTTAATGTTCCACCAGACATCTGTAATGTTTTGAAAGGGTGTTCTATCATCCATGCCGCACACACTTTTCTTGCACATTGAAATTTTTTGTGCTTCCTGCATGCATCCCCTTGTAACATCGGTTCTTAGAGACCACAGAATCACAGAATGTTAGAGGTTGAAAGGGACCTCAGAGATCATCTAATCCAACCCCTCTGCCAGAGCAGGATCACCTACCGTAGATCTCACAGGAACGCGTCCAGACAAGTTTTGAATGTCTCCAGACAAGGAGACTCCACACCCTCCCTGGGCAGCCTGTTCCAGGACTCTGTCACCCTCACAGTGAAAAAGTTTTTTCTAATATTTTTATGGAACCTCCCATGTTCCAGCTTGCACCCATTGCCCCTTGTCCTGTCAATGGACGCTGCTGAAAAGAGCCTGGCTCCGCCCTCCTGACACTCCCCCTTGACATATTTATAAACATTAATGAGGTCACCCCTCAGCCTCCTCTTCTCCAAGCTGAAGAGACCCAGCTCCTCCAGCCTTTCCTCATAAGGGAGATGTTCCACTCCCTTCATCATCTTTGTGACTCTGTGCTGGACTCTCTCAAGCAGTTCCCTGTCTCTCTTGAGCTGAGGGGCCCAGAACTGGACACAATATTCCAGATGTGGCCTCACCAGGGCAGAGTAGAGGGGCAGGAGGACCTCTCTGGACCTACTTGCTACTCCCCTTCTAATATATCCCAGGATGCCATTGACCTTCTTGGCCACGAGGGCACATTGCTGGCTCATGGTCATCCTGCTGTCCACTAGAACCCCCAGGTCCCTTTCCCCTGCGCTGATGATGCTCTCCAGAGATGAAGTTATTGCACTACACACTCAGTCACTTGCTGATGCATTCCTCAGTAATGAATGCTTAACAGATAAAAGAGTATGGCTGTATGTAAAACACACTGTGTCACTGACTTTTTTTTCTTATAGTAGAGAAAATGAGAGCTCCTCATTCTGCTTTGGCATACAATTATATGTGCCCTCATTGTATATTTCTATCTAGAAGCACAATGCACAAATGAAATATTTCATAGTCAATTGCACTCATCCTTGAATTTTATACCTTGAAAAAACTAGTGTTTCTTGGTCCACTGGCAGTTATTAGACTAAAGGAAGAGTCTACCCATCAAGCAGTAATTTCTTTTCTTAAATTACAGTCGTGGTGATCAGAACTTACCTGCATTTATACAAAATCACACCGCTTTTATGTAACGCTTGGTCTGAGATTGATAAAATCTGCTGCAAGTTACTGTATCCAATCCCAGAATATCTTAAAGAATACTTGGAGACACCTGCAAGTAGTTGACTGCCCCAAACCAACCCTTTACAAATCTGGCTATGAATCTACAAATGCATAAAACATTTAATCTGAGTTACTATCAGTTCTTGAGTTATCTCAGTTATTCTTTAAGTGCACGCTTTGAAAATGCCGTTGCTGATTCCATCAACGTATACAGAAACAGGCATGTCCTTTTAGATATGGCAGAAATGGTTGCTTTCTATATTTAGAGGTGTTTTTTTTAAACCTTAGGATCTGATATTTTTTTTAGAAGTTATATATTAAAAATGTAATTATTAAATACTTCCTTCAACTAACTGGTACTGTAATCCATTAGGCTATGTTGTTTATGAGAAAAAAAAGATTTTCATATGTATTTCTGCCTTTCAGGAGTTTAGATGAAATTCATCAAATGAGAAGATCACGTTCTCCAACTAGACACCATGATGCCTCCAGAACTCCAGTTGATTACAGATCCAGAGATGTGGATAGTCAGTATTTGTCTGATCAAGAAAGGTACATTGTCAGCCTGAACCTGGAAAAAAGTTTAGCAACATCTTTGCTGGTTGCCTAATTTTCAAGTGTTCAGTAGAAACACGACTGATAGTAATGGGAAAGGGAGAAAAATCATCCTAGCTGACAAATCTATTGTCATGCTTAAATTATCAATATCTCTTTTTTTGGTAAAACGGTGTGCTGAGTTGGCAGAAATAGCAGGTACCTAGACTAAAGGCTCTTGAGTCTTTGTCCTAGAGTGTTCTCCTGGTTTTTTTTTTCATTAATGAAGCCCAGAGGTTTTTGCTCGAAAACCATAAATCTACACGTGTGACCTAGCTGTTCTTGTAACTCAGAATTTATCTGTTTCAGTAGCCATCAAAATGCCAGGCATGCATTCCTCCTACTTGGGAGTTGTATTTACTATGATTTGCATCCCTGTGCTTATAGATTGTGGACATCTATATCTGCAGTCTCGCAGCATCTTACATAACGTTCTGGTGATCTTGGCACAGTACACAAGCATAGCAAGGATAGTCATGGGGCTTATAATTAGCAAAAAATCTCCTGTCTTAGATATGTGACATGTACACATCACTCCCTGGAATTCAGGCAGTGGCTTCACTCTTCAGGCAATGCTTGTTCTTTACTGGTAGGAGGTTTTTTTTCAGGAACATAAGAATATATTCTAATAAAACAGAAGAAAATGAGAATTTCTCCTTAATTTGTAGCTGAAGAAAGTTTAAAAAGGTATTTCAGTTCCGTAGTTGGGAAATATAATGATCACAGTTGCACAGATTATCAATGTTTATGCATTGTTTACTTCAAAAAAATGACATAGCTAAACTATAATGGCAAACATTTATCATTCATGTAAGATCGTTTATCCTAGTAATATCATTGGATTATATTTTTTTCACTACATTACTTTTTTTTATGAATAAGGATCAGTAAATTCCTTATAGAACTTACTTTTCACAGTGATGTGAAAATGTGTAAAGAGTAAACCACAAAAATCTCTGGAACTCTTTGTCCGGTTTTGAAGCAACACAGAAATTGAATAACGGTTGGCTTTTGCAGTTAAACTAGTTCAGTTTTGTATATGGTCTTGCCTACTTTGCTTTTATAATGTGGTAACATATATGGGAATTAATGAGCTATTTGGAACATTTTAAAATTGTCTGAGTTGCATTGTAGTACTGAATTTCCTTTCAGAGTTAGATTGAAATGCTTTTTAAGTAGTAGTCAGATTTACGGTTAAGCTAATTTAAGTAATTTCTACTTTTTGCAAACGTTTCGTGTTGTTATTTAAGTATTGATATATTTATTAAGTATTGAGATATTTATTGAACAGGTTTCTTGTTCAGCAGATCTGAAGAGGAAGAGATATTAAAAAGTACTTTTTTCAGTAGAAATAAATATAGACAATTAACTATCTAGAAAATCGTCTTCCAGTAAAGCCTCGAACCATGATATAAATGATGATACATGCATGGATTATGCTTGGAGAGCAGGGCTTGCATTGAGGCTTTCTTGCAGGTGAGCCATCAGATCAGAGCCACAGCAGCAATGGGCTGCTGGATTTGTTTGGAGGAGTAAGTTACAACCTTCAATTCTTTTTCCATGTTCAGAAAATGCTTTTCAGAAGTTTAAAGATCAGACGTGAAGAACGTACATGGCTTATTTGCAGGACTTAAAGACAGGTCCATGTACTTGAGTACTTCCTCAGTAATAATCTTGTCTGCAGTGGTCTCTTTTTTGCCCATTTTCCTTTTCTTCTTTCCCTCAGATTTCTTCAGTTGTGGAGACTGTTTAACTCTTGCAGGCATCACTGTCTTTCAGTACATAAGGGGCAGCACCATAGGGAAAATCAAAACTAGCTTTTGTTGAGGAAAATTCTCTATTACATCATCTCTATCAAAAGGATTATTGAAAAAATAATCTTTCTTCAGTATTATTATTAGCAAGAGTAGTATAAACAAGTATTAGCAAGAGTAGTATAACTATTATGTGTTGTGCATTTACTGAACCCTTCATCTAGACAAATATATTTGTGTAGATATAAACTTTGATTGAAAGGTGAGTAATTACCTGATAGTTACATGGTAGAAATTAAAGTTGGTAATTACTTATGATCATTTTCTAGATCTGTTATTGATTCCAAATTAATATTGAATATTCTGAGTAGATCTTTATAAGAGTAGTTATTGCTGTCTCTTAATAAAACACCTGATGTGATAAATTTGCAGTGGAACTGATTTGTCCACTTTACCTTTTTATACATATTTAGATGCATATATACACACATGTATGTATCTAAATCTGTTAGGAAACATTTTTTTTATTAGGAAATCTAGCTAAACAATGTACTTTGCTCTGAATGTAACATCATCATCCAGTTTTCAAGGGCATGGCCCTTTTATTTTTTTATTTTCTTTTATTCCTAAACAAAATCCATTAATGTACTAAAACGGTCATATTAGAAAACATTCAGTTTAGAATAATAATCTTTAAGTGTCTCTAGACCACACTTACTATAGAAGTGTGAGTATCTCCTTATATTGTTGGTAATCTACCATGGTAGATTATTTTCTTTTTTGTTGTTGTTTTTGTTTCTTAACTTCAACATTTCATGGTGGATTTATTTTATATTCTTTTTCTGGATGAATTTTATATTACTGTTTGCTGTGGGCCAATTACAATAGATACTCTGGTTTAGCAAAGGTAGAGTAAATATCTATGAAATACAATATGATTTAATGTGGATTTTTGATCTACTTCACAAATTCTAAGAAAAATGGTAGCTTTTTTTCCTAAAAATGTGTGTTTATTTGTAGTTTGGAAATCTGCATATATATTCTGTCAGTCGTCTGAGCTTATGCATGGAAATTTTTCCTTTAAAAAAACAACAACTCGGTTCAACTTTAATACATTTTTTTTTTGCATCAAAATCGGGCCAGTGGATCCAGATGCAAAGTTAAATCTCACATGTGACTCACAAGCAATTATTTCAAGCTGGCCAGTTTAGAATTTTAGATTAATATTAACTATACAGCATCAATTAAATGGGCCATTTTGTAATGACATGAAGTACAAAACATATTGAACAACTGCTCCTTGATCTATTTTATAATCTTTTCTCTCTTTGTCACCATAGTACTTCATATGAATCTCTACTTCTTTTAAAATAACATGTTTCCATGAAGCTTAGCTTTAATTTCGTATTCACAATATTTAGGAGGTTTGGAGCTTGGTCTTCCAGATTGTGTTGAAGTGTGTAAAACTCTAAGGTTAATTCAGGGAATATTTCATATCACAGTCATATTTACCATAGGCATAAATATGTATTAATTTAATCATCTTGCTCACTGTAGCATGTGCTGGGTTACAGTAGATTAAAAATAAGAAAGACAGCTGATTTTCTCCATTGACAACAATAAGAAACAAAAAGTCTGGCTGATTAGCAATTTTTTTTTTCTTTAGAATTGCTTTGGAAAATACTGTCAAGAGCTATGAGTCAGAATTTATATTTGGCCAAATGTAAGATTTCCAGTGAGCGTATAGTTCAAGAGGGTCACTGGTTACCTATCTCATAAACCAATCTGCAGTAAATTAGTAGCAAACCCTCCCAGGTTTTTGATGGGTTTTTTTTTTGTGTGTGTTTTAGGAATAAAGAAAACCCTCAAATCAAACAACAAGCATAATTATTTTTAATTTTTTTTCTTAAGTATTTCTTCAATAATTCATGAGAAAGGAGGTTATTAGATAAATATATTTGGTTTATGGATTGCTTTTGTAGTGAAGAGCTCCGAAACAGTCCTGAATTTTAAAAGGAGAAATCCCACATGATTAGATGCCACTCTAAGAGGAACTTGTTGAAAATGTAGTTATCACAGGCATTTTTTTTGGCTCATATCCTTTGAGAAGAGCAGTCTGGGTTTGAACATTTTCGGACTATGTATCTGGGTGGAAGCTTCTTGTTTCTTTTTATGTTTTCATTTGCGTATCATTGGCATAACCCATGTCATCTAATGCTTCATTATTATATCTGTTTCACTCACCACCCATCCTGTCTGTGCAGTGAGCTTCTTATGCTGCCCAGAGCAAAACGAGGAAGAAGTGCAGAGTGCCTACATACCATCAGGTAAATACAGGAATTCGGTAATCATGAACACATCTGGTTAGTTGTCGATATTTTGTGTGCCCAGCTTTTTTTCCATAGAGGCTTGTAGCCCCAATAAGCAAAGAACTTCCTAGCACATTGTGAGCCAGGTGTCAGTTCTTTTTTCTTCATTTGAATTCAGATCAAGATGTGTATATGTGTTTGTGATCTTCAGTAGTAAGGATTAAAGCAGGTGAAAAGATTCTGATTTTGCAGTTGTATTTTGTGGAAGATATTTTCTGTCTAGTCACAGAAGTTCTGGTGTTCCAATGCATGTCTATTGTTATAATTTCAAACATTCCTTTTTAGTTGTTTTTGTGTTTTCTTTTATCTACATTTTAATGTTTGTATTACAGCCATGCACAAGCCAATAATCTTTATTTGTTGTGACACCAAATCCGTGACTGATTTTGGTCACTGGTAGAGAAAAGAATAGGGATTAGTGAGAAGCTCACTGTGAACCCCAGACTTGAGTGGTCTCGTATTATTTGGTTTGCTTCTACAAATCATGCTACAAATTAGATCCAGACATAAACTTTGTAGTTTGGGCTCGTTTTCAGTCTTCATTAATCTCTTATTCCCAAATTCCCCATCTTGACTCTTCCCAATGTTGTGACACTAAACAGGAATGAAATATCTTTATCTAACAAATCTAATGTCTCCCTTTTTTTTTTTTTCCCTGCCGTGCCTGTTAATTTTGTTAAAAATGCATGTCAGATTGTGTAGAAATTCTTCAGTTTAAAAACAGTAAAAATTTAGGTTGAAGTAGTTAACTGGTTTAGGTTTTAGAGGTTTCATTTCACTATTTTGTGTCTGTTTATTGTCGTATGACAGCAATTTTTCCAGCCTCCTTCCTATGGCCTTTAGCTGTCTGCTGCATTTTCTATAGTTTCACCCCATTTCTGTGCTTATTCCTTTCCCTCTTAAAGATTATAATTTTCGTTAGATTTCTTCAATGACAAGTGCTTAAGTTCTCACTTAATTGACAAAGATACTGCATTACGAACTTTTGATCCACTTTGCCCAGTCAGTGTAGATTTCCAATGGTTTTACAAATCTACTAACCAGTTCTGTTAGTTAATCAGCTAAAAGTTGCGCATGAGAAAGAGTCAGGTAAGAGCTACACTGAATTAAGAGAGTGCAGCCTTTTTTTGCCTTTTTCCTTATAATTGCTCTTATTATTTTACGATCAAGTAAGAAATTCACCTCCTTAAGTAAGTGGTGGTTTACTAAAAACACGATGGTACCTTTAATAATGTACTGAAGATGAATGTAAGGGCAATAGAAGACAATAGATTGATTTTTAACTTTAACTCTGAGGCTTATACAGCCTAACCCAAGTTTGAATAATACCCAGAAAATTACCAATATCCATCCTTCACTAAATAGTCTCAAAAACCCTTTCAAGAAAAGTCTGATCTTTGCATTGGTTGCAATCTTTTGTCCTTTCTCATTTGTAGTGGCCTGACATTTGTTCATGTTAGAAACAATATAAGCCTTTACAGGTTGCTGAATAATGTTTTAATTAATTGTTAAGCCAGCTTCAGCTTAAAATGTGAAAGAAATGTTAGGGGCTTCATGGTAAATGAAAGAAATATTAATAAGAGATAGTCCAAGCTACAAAGTTAAGATATATGTTAGTTTAATACATCAGTTTAGAATAATGCAAGTCTTAGCTGTCCATCCTGTCCATCTGTATACACTCCTTGACTAATAGCAGAAACAGTGGAAGCACACATATACCTGTGCCATGGACGTTCCATGTCTTAGATCACACCTGTTTTGATTTGGTAATATCTGCTGGCACACCAGGATTGACATAAGGAACAACCCCATGCCTTTAGTCCAACTTTTTAATGTCGCAGCAACCTCTGGTAGAGCTGTCAGCATTGATGAGCACTAAGCCTGGAGAAGAAGGGTCAAAGCTCCTCTGTTAAATCCCTCAGGGTTTTACAAACCCTGGAGTTTCCAGGCAGAGAGTGACATACCCAGGTTTGCAGTATTGATCTGCTGTGCCTAGGTCCAAGCCCTAACAAGAATCAGAATGTCCTGTTAGGACAGACTGCTCCTGAAGTTGCAAAACCCTCAAGGCTTCTGGTCCTTCTGCTAATAGCATTGCAGCTGTGTCATATCATCATAGAATCATAGAATGTCAGGGGTTGGAAGAGGCCTCTAGAGATCATCTAGTCCAACCCCTCTGCCAGAGCAGGATCCCCTAGGGCAGCCACACAGGAACACGTCCAGGTGGGTTTTGAAAGTCTCCAGAGGAGACTCCACAACCTCTCTGGGCAGCCTGTGCCAGTGCTCTGTCACCCTCACAGTAAAGTTGTTTCTCCTCACATTGAGGTGGAACTTCCTATGTTCTAACTTAAACCCATTATTCCTTGTTCTATTGCTGGTCACCACTGAGAAGAGATTGTCCTCTTCCTCTTGACACCCACCCCTCAGATACTTCCATACATTAATAAGGTCCCCTCTCAGCCGTCTCCTTTCAAGGCTAAACAGCCCCAGTTCTCTCAGTCTCTCTTCACGGGAAAGATTTTCAGGTCCTTTCATCCATCCCTGTAACTCTTCACTGGACTTTCTCAAGTAGGTCCTTGTGTCCTAGTAGGTTGTGCAGAAAATGGGTGTAACTAGGTTGTTAACCCTTAACTATTAGATGGCCATGATTCCCATTCGGCAGGCATTTAAAATTTCTCCCTTGTTCCTTGGGTAGCGCTGGACAAAAAAGCAAACGTTTCCTATTCTAAAATTTTATGTACTGTAGTTGATGATATTAGAAGGTTGTCATATAACATCTCAGGGTGCTACTGTGTTGGGTGATGTAGTAGATCTCCAAGATTTTTTAATTTGCATTTAATTGCTGTTAGATTTTGAAGCTGATACACCATTAACAAAAGACTTCCACATTCAAAAATGGCAGGTCTAATACCTTTACATTTCAGTTTGTGATACTATATATATCACTGTTCTAGCAAGCTTTTCATGCTTAGCTAGTGAAGAGGTTAAAGGCTCTGTAGGTCCAAGTAAAGTACGTCCACAAACAGCAAGTTTCATATCAACCTAGTCCTTTACACTAGCTTATCTATTTTAATTAAATATTTCTATAAATGGAATTTAGATTAATTACAAGGGAAAAATCTGAGCTGTGCTAGTATTGAGTACTAGAGTTCATGGACTATATTAACAAAAGTGTGAATACAAAAATTTGGCCCCCAGATAGCTGTCACGGTAGTTGACAAAAACCTATATTGAGAAATCTACTCAAACAAGTATTAAATATAGTAGAATATTATGCATTTATTTTACATTCTGTCCAGTCTTAGCTTAATTTTTGCCTGTCTTTTTATTTCTGGCATGTTTTTGTGTTGTTCTCTTTTCTTTTCTTTTCTTTTCTGTTCCACCACATTCAAGAAGTTCTGTTAGGCACTATAAAACATTACCACCCAAGATGCCTTTACTAGAAAATGGTACTCATTGGAACCTGTACAGGTAAGAAGTGTTTAGAGTCCCCTCTAAGTAGTTAGTTCTTTTTTAAAAAAGTAACTAGTCTTGCCCTGTTAAATAAAAAGGAAAAAAAAATGTTTCGTGCAGTTTTTATAACTGAGAGATAAGGGAGGAAATCTTAAAATAACTTCATGTAACTGTTTAAATTAACCCCTACATTACAAAAAAAAAACAACAAAACAAAACCGAAACGACTTTGTGTTAGGTAGAATGTCTTCACTATTAAAATTATGTGTTGCATGTTTTCCTTTGTTACATTCTTTTGTTTATGTGTAAGATTTTGGTTACATGTCAGATTTATTTTCATTTTGTTTAAATAGTTTTAATTTACAAAGCTCAACTCTTCCTGCATGTGCTAAGACCAAATCTGTGATTAGACAGGATATTTCACTCCTTCGTGATTGCCTTAATTCACGAATACTGAAATTTGGAGATGATCTACTGGTTAGGTAAGAAACTGAGGATTAATCCCCCCTCCTGTTTTTGGTATTTTATATGGATTTGCAGAATAAATGAGCTTCACTGTAAAGAGATTTCACATAATATATAGTGTATCACATCCTTTTATGTTGGCTTAAGATTTACTGCTGTTAATAAGGATTTAAATTTATTGTTTGATATTTCTCATTCCACTTCCTTACAAGTGAGTATTGTTTTGTCTCATTCAGTTTTAAACATTTCAATGATTTAGCAAAAAAATTCTAGCAGTCTTTTGTTTGCTTTTATTTTCTAAACAAATCTCAGCGCTGTCATCCAGTCAGCTCTTTTACGTTTTCCTTAATTAAATCATTGTGATTCTACATTTTCTGTAAAGAGAGCATTATTTTATGAGTTAATATCTAACATTGTATTCCTTTCTTTGTTTTCTTTTTCTTTCTCTTCTACCATTGGATGCAATGCACTGGCACTAGTGAACTACAGCCCTCCCTTGACAGGGCTAGGAGTGCTAGTACCAACTGCTTGAGACCAGATACTAGTTTGCATTCACCAGAACGAGAAAGGTATAAAACAAAAACTTACGAATTTCTTGTCATCTGTGCTGGTGATCTTTATCAGTTCTGTTTTTCTTCATATGAGTACTCTACATTCTTGTACATTCATGTCTGCTTTGGTATTTGTAGGCATTTTTGCTCCTGTGTTCATGTATGTCATGTAAATTGTGTGTTGGAGTTTATAACTGCTTCTGGCTTCTTTCCTTGTTTTTCTTCAAGCTGATCTCATTGCTTACAAAAGTCCTCAGTATGCTGATAATAGCATTGCAGTATCAAGTGTTTTGACAAAATGCCACTTGGTTGTTAATCTTCATCATCATTTGCTAAGAAGTATTATGTTTGTTTCTTGCCTGTTCTGTGGACTACTAATAAGGCGGTGACATAATTTATAAATTCTGACAGAACTTTCAGATTTCAAACCAGAACTGTAGTTTGTGTAGTGATGTATTTTCTACAAAACAGCCAAACTTCATTGCTTTCTTAATCTAATCTGCTGTATCTGCTTTTGCAAATTCAAGGCAAATCACTGCATTAAGTTTTTTTCACTCTATGACATTATATAAAGGCTCACATAAGTCTTAAGAAGACATGTTTGCAATTTAAATAAATAGTGTTGTATCACATACAGGATGCAAGCATTTAATGGATGCTTTCTAAATTTTTAATATCACAATAACACTGCTCAAAATCTTAGGTGAACCAAATATTACACTGATGTGTTTGACAGATGGGATTGTTCCACAAGGGAATTATTTCATAACCACCTGTGTTTTTTGGCTAAGAACATTTGAAAGTGAGATTTTAGCTTCGCTAAACACAATAATAGGTTCCCATTCAGTGGAAATATGGTGGAATTCCTATTTTGTCTGCTCAATATATATTCAACTAGTGTGGCAGTTAATAATGCAAAGTTGCTTTGTCTGTCAAACCACAGCCTGTTAGTTATAACTGTTGCATCCTTTTCATTATTGTGAGAAAGGACCTGTGAAGAAAGGAAATAAGAACGTACTGTTCTCTTTGAGATAAGGTTTCTCCTAATATTTTTGGAGAAATTTCACCTTCCCACTTCCTCTCTTTACTCCTTGATTGGAACTTTGCTCAAGTTGTTGCCTTCTTGCAGAGGAGTGACTAATGTTCTGCTGAGATATCTCAGTTGATAATTTCCTTCTAATTTACTTCTTTTAAAGACTGAGCTCAAGATACCATAGTTAACTTATACATGCTTATTAAAAAAAAAAAACCTGTGACAGAAATAAGGCAACTCAGAATGAAATTCAAGATTTTCTTGATTTTTTAAAAAAAAAATTGTAGCATCATATTAATAACTAAGTGGGAAGACATATGCAGCTGTATTCATCTATAAGCAGCCATTGAACGTAATAATATATGGATGTGAGCAGTAGATTTTGTAATTTTATGTCAAGATGTCATCCATCAAGTTGAATATTCTTTGAAACAGTAACTGGCAATTGTAAACTGTCTAGTTAAAAGTACTCAAAATTACACCTGTTGTTGATGTTAACTAGTTCTTTTATGTCTTTATAATTCATGTCCAGCAACCTCTGTCCAACAGGCACTGCACTGCATTTTTCATGAGCTCCTCATACAAAAAAAAAGTGATTTTTTGTGTTAATGACCTCTACTGCTAATAAACATATTTTGCCAAATAATCTGTAGGCCAAGTCCAAAAAACAATTGTCCATCACTATTGAACTTTTACTTTCTTGCTTTTAGAAGTCCTAAATATGTGCTTTTAACTTGAGATACTTCATGGGGATGCAAAAAAAGCCCGTTTTTTACAAAATTCATGTTCAAATTTTCCATGATGGTTTTGTTGAAAATAGGGAGATCTGTGTGGCTCTGAAAGAGAATTTAGGATGTAATTTTTCTTTTCTTCTGACATAGGTGATGTTTTTGCCATACAGCCCAATTTTGGGAAGAAGATGTTATATATAGTATATAAAACCCACCAAATTAATCTTTCTGTGTTTTGGGGAAGCTAATTTTAGAAGATGTAATTCTCCACTGTATCTGCTTACACTTTAACATTGGGTTAGTAATTAGTTACATGTAATGATAGAGGAGTCTTTCGTTTGAAGAACGCAAAATTAAAGTCAAAATATGTAGAAAGTATTTTGCTGCTGTGCTGGACAAGATGAGAATAACAGGCTTAAAATACAGTAACAGATTCATCTGAAACAGTAGGAAAGCTTTTTTGAGAGCAACTATCGTGAAATACTGTGATATATGACATCAAAAAGGTTTTCTTGATTTCATTACTGGAGGCTGTCTAAGAAGAGATTAGGCAAGCATCTGTCAGGTGTAGAGTCAGTCCTGCTTGTAGCAAAGGGAAACGCTGTTTGATTTTGTGAAGTCCAATCTCTACTGCACCACTTTATTATCATTATATTTGAGGGACCTGTGTTGAAGGTATCATTCGTTGTTTTCATGGTGTTTCCTCTTTCCCCCCCAAATAGAATTGTAGAATTTATTTAAAAATAAACTGTTAAACTTTTAGTCCTCAAAATATGAAGATACACTTCTAAATGTGGCATTGAATATTTTCTTCAACAAAATTTTAAATACTTTTGTCACCTATTGAAAATTATTTCTCTTATTCTCCCTAACCCTTTGTCTCGGAGGGTATAAATTAGATTGTATTTGAAACCAAGAGTTAAAGTGGTTGACTTGAGCATTTTTTAAAAAATGGTATGGACTGTGTGTAACTGGTGGACTGTAGATCCCTGTTTCTCTGTGACAATGGTTTGCTAGAAATTACCACAATATCTTTCATGACATTTGAAAAGTTCTGATTAGTTACTGGTTTTTAAGGTGCTGGTTTGCTAGTAAAAATCGTTTTGGTGACCCACATATACCAGCAGAAAAAATACTTTCAGCATTATATATGAATTTGGGATATGTAACTCTTATTAGTTGCACTAAACCAAAATGAAAATCACAACAACGAAAAATCCCTATAAGGGGATGAAGCTATAAGCTTTATCATTTGAGTGAGAAAAGTCCATTTCATTTGGTTGGCAAACGGACCTTGCCCTGACATATGCCTGCCAAAGATTTCTGGTAAATGGAATGATTTGGTACAGAACTTAATACTTCATATATATCTTTGGCACAGCATCAGGCAGGATACTCAAAAATACCCAGCCTTAACTAATATATTTATATAGTTGCACCATGCCTGCTTTTTTTTCTCTCTCTTCTTTTTCACCCTCCTATTTGTTTCAAGCTGTTGTTTTGTTTTTGTTTTTGTTTTTAAAATGATTGTTTTGCGGAAGTTCCTGCAATGATCTGCAAGGCGTGTATTAGTCTATGATACAGTCATAAGTATCCCCTAACGACACTGAAAATTTTTTTCTTGCTACTACTTCCTTTAGTATCATTTTTATTGTCCTTTTCACCCAAATTTCACCCGAATTTCTCAAAATTTCTCCTTTTTTCCTTGTAAATTTAGTACCATTTCTTTAGAATGGAGAAATTTGTTTGCAACTCCCAGTCTACAGTCAGGAAAGCACGTAGGCATGAGATCCAAATGCAGTGTTTGCACTGATTCAGGCGTGGTTTCTCATTATGACAGCATTTCCCCAGATTAATTTATGATTGCTGCCAGTGCTATTTCCTTAATAGCGTGTAGCGTGGCTTTTATTTACCTCCTGAGTTCCTTATTTTATAAGCAATTGCTGTGTGTATCATCAGTTAGCACTGGAGCAGTTGTATGGATTGGCACTGCTTGTGTGCCTTGGTCCTGAGAGGCTGGCTAGCAGAGATCTCCGTAGGGGTTAGTTTGTGTACAACATATCATGTCAGCATATCTGCAAAGACTTGTTTGGAGGTGCTTCACTGCAGTAGGTATCAAAACATTTCAAAGGTCCTCAGGATGTTTCCTCTCAGCTGGTCCCTACCACCTAAACAAAATACAAAGCTGAACGGTTCCTTGTTATCTACCCATAAATAGATAACAGAGAAGGTGGAACTGTCCCTTCACCCAGTTAAGACCAACCTGTTCTGATTTCGTGCTGATTTTTCTATGTTTTTTTTAGTAAGTCTGAAGTATTAAGTATTTATATTACATGCCTTTAAGAGTTATGCTGAATATCACCATTCACATTTAAAATCATGTACAGTAAAATAGCTATTTACATTAGGCATGCAACATATTATGTTTCCAGTTCTCTTCAGCCATGTAAAGGAGCAGGTTATTGCATGTTTGTCCGTGGTGTACTGTGGCTCATGGTTATTCAACACTCAGTGAAAGAGAGCATGTTCTCAAAATTCATACTGCACAATCTCATTAATTCTGTCAAATGCTGTTTAATATTTGTAGTGAATATCAGCATATTAAGGGCTTTGAGTGCACTGATGCATTAACATTTTCTTTAACTCTTGCTTTGGAAAGAAAAATAAACTAACTACTAACAACACATTTGCTCTTGAAACTTCCGCAAAATCTACCTAACTGTTCAAGCGACGCTAATCTCCTTGAAACCTTTCTTATTTGCATGTTCCATAAATCAAACCCTTTTCCTTATTACATGGACTGGAAGGATGCCTCAGAAAGTGAAATATTATCTAGTTGTGCAGACTTAGTGTAGACATTTCGCTGTTTGTAAATTAATCAATGTATTCTGTTTTTTTAAATTGTTATACATAAACTTTTGTACTATTACAATCACATAATATCCCAACAAAATAAGCAGTGCTAGTCTATAGGATAGTATATTTCATTCTAAATGAAATTAGCTTTTTCAAGAAAAAAATCATGCAAGATGCTAGTTTTCATTCATAATTCAGGTCCTTTTTGTTAAATTCAGTTATATAACATAATCTGCTGGGATACAGAGAAATGAACAGAAGAGGAAGCTGGCTGCATACACTTTCAATATATGGTTTTTAATTAAAAAAATACCCCAGTACTTTTACGCAATTGTGTGTAGCTTAGTTGTAGCTAATTCATTCACCTTTACTCTCTCATTGAGTTCCAGAAAAGAGTCACTTTATGTCTTAAAATTGTCATTATAACTCTTAGTCCTACATTTTTACTTAGAAACAATTTTCGGCTCATCTAGGAGAGATGAGCTTAACAAAATACCAGCTGTTAGTCAACAGAAAATGACCATCATATGGTCTTGAAAGAGCTCTTCTAGTGTGGAATTACAACTTTCTGCATGAATAACAGGTAGTCAAGAATTTGAGAATACTTGAAAACTTAATGGTACACTATGTAAAAGATTTATATCAGTCTACATTCTGCATCTTTAGGCACACATTCTCTTTGTTTCAGATGTAAAGTTTCTGTAGTAAGCAACCGAAATAATAGTATACTTGCGGATTAGAAAACTGCTAGAAACAGTAATGAAATGGCACAATTTAATTACTTTTTGGGGTATTTTTCCAGTCCCAAATCCCATGCATTTTATTTTATCACAAACTAAATATCCTATTTTTTTCCTGTTTTATTGAACGGGCAAACAGGGGTAGATGGTCCCCCTCGCTAGAGAGGAGACGACCTACTAGTCCCAGGATTCATATCCAGCATGCATCTCCGGAGGATGACAGGTACCAGTCAATTCCTCCCAGTTGAAAAGTGCACTCTCAGGAGTATACTGAAATTTAAAAGTATGCATATATGTAGAGAGAGACTTAGAATCTCCAGAAGCCCAAAATAAAACAGCAACTTAGATACCATCTCTGCGTTTTGTTTGGCTGTTATAAAGCACCTAGGGATTAATGTCTTTTCAAGTTATTTGTTTGCCTGGATGGTCACAAGCTGTGAATAAGATGTCTAATACAACAGAACATTGTCTGTGTTCATGTTCTTTAGTCTGTTTTAACCTCCTGTTGTAAATGTTGATGGTGTTCTCGTTGTGGTGCTTTATAATATGATGAATATTTTTTGTAAAGTCTATTCTTGTCTAGGTGTTTATTTTTATTGTTTCATTTGGGTTGGTTTTTTTTTCTTAACAAACTATTGCAATGGGGAAAAACCCCACATGTGGTGTGCTGGAAGTCTCAGTAACACTTACTAGTTGATATATTTAAAAATTGGCACTGTTTGTAAATTCTGTCCAAGTCAGGTTGATCTCCATGGAGCAGGTTTTCCTAACAAGGTAGGTTTTGATTAAAAACACCAGTGCTATAAATAAATTTTTATGCTGAGTACCACCTATGATTAATAGGAGTATCTTTGCTTTTTGCTTGCCATGAACTTTCTACTCAAATCAGTTTTGCTATTCCATTGCTTTGGCAATAGTAATTTATTTATCTTTTCCAGATAGATGTGGGCTTTTTTTAAGCAGACAGTATAATTTCTATTGAGATGCAAATTCAAAATTTACCCTTCAAATTTTTTGTTTTGCACTAAATGACAGGATACAGATGGCTCATTTAAATAATCCATATATATGTAAACTCTTACAAACTTGCACTTGAAACTGTAAGACTGGTATATGGATAAAAGTTACTATAGTACTAGTGCTTATGTGTTGCTAACATCTATCCACAGTACTTATATTTGTACTGTAATTTGTCTTGTTTGCTTGATTTTGACTGTATTCTGCTAATACAAGGTGGGAGGAGTGTAATTGTGTTTGGGTAACATTTCTTTTTTTATTTGAGTAATACAGCATTATAAATCACAAAATTAAATTTGTGAGGCATTATTTCAAAACTGTCCCCCCCTTATATATCCTGCATTTCTAGTAATTTGGCCGACACGTCCCTTTGATGAGACAGCTCTTAACAGTTTACAAATGTTCTTTTGTGTATATTAGGCATTTTTAAGTAACTTTGCTTCCCATTTTTCAAGTTGATGGAAAACTATGTTTAACTTCAGTGGATCAGACTTGATAAAACCTTGTTGTCATTGAAGTGATTAGAATTAAATCATAATCATGTCACATATCAGTGAAATGAAGTTTTCATCTAATACTGCCGTTCTTTAATGCAGAATGGTAAGCCTTTTGATGTCAACTGATGTTTTGTGGAGAAAGACTGGAATCATCTAATACCTATTGGCAAAAATATTACAGTAAAGCTTGTGTAGCATATAGAATCTTTCATAGTAAAGATTTTGAGCTGGAGAAACAGCAGCCTAATTTTCTTAGTGAAATCGGTGCTGCCTTGTGCTTTGAAGGCTTGTAGGTAATCTGGTCACCAAGTCTCAGTGGTACAGTCAGTGATGAACCTAGAAGGAGTTTAGGCTAACCTCAAACCTGATGATGTGTTGTAGCCTCCTAGTTCCAGGATCTTTCTCCCAGGTTAAGAGAAGTTCAGAGAACGTTGGGCTCTTTGCATTGCATGCCCAGTACAAGGAGATAGCCCACCTTGTCTGGAGAGAATCAGTGAGGGAATCAAAGGTGCTTTACCCTTATTTTCTACTTTTTAAGTTCTGTGAGGTGCTTCTGATTATTTTCTATAGCTTCGGCAGTTGACCCACAGCACTCAGTTCTCTAATTTACGATTTTTTTAAGATGTGCTTGTATCACTTTGACAACTGATTCAGTGGGTGTCAGGGAGCAACTGTCTGATGGATCAGCAGGGGTAACTGACTAACTGCTTATCACCATTTTTAAATCATGTTTTCACAAACAATTGACTTTGACAGATGTCATCTTACTCTTCATCTGAGTACCTTCCAGACTGATCTTACAAATTGGCCCCACTTGCATACAGGGTGCAATCAAGATCTATTTCTGAGTACATTTCTTAAACATACGACTCATGCTCTATTTCTAATTTTGATCATTTAAATTCAGGTTTTGCAACACTGTATTTGTCAATAATGATTCAGAACATCAATTTTAGTAAAAGTCATGGCAAGATTGTTCACTTGCCATATCAGAAAAAGTGATTGCATGATGTACCTTGTCAAGATGAAGACATGGATTATATGTTATTTCAGTGTTAATGACTGTTAGTATAGTGTACTTAAGACACTCTAAAGAAAGATTTTGGGTTGAATTTGATAGCTTCATTGCTGGGAGGATTTATTTTGGTTTTTTAAATCAGAAAGTCTGTCTAAAGTGACAGACTTTCTTGTAACTGGAGAACTGTGAAATTGTTAAAATATAAGTGATGATGAAAACAAGGACAATGAAAGTTGGACATTTAATGGTAGGTGGAAATTTTATTCAGACTGTTCTTTTTGAGAAGTCTGCGTATAATTTCAGCATATAACCATGACTGGATAAAATAAGCCTTCAAAAAACTAATTTTCGTATGCTTTCAGTTGAGAGAAGTAGCTTTCAGTGGACATGTCTACATCTGTAATAATGCTTACCCAAGAGCCATCCTGAAGCCAGCTGTAGAGCAAGGACACTTCTGGTACTTTCACAAAAGAGAATTTGAGGTGTGCTTTCATTAGTAGTGACAGACTGATTTGGCTTGGATGATCCTTTCCCATTTTTCCAGCAACGCAGCGTGGCTTGATCAGACAGGCAGTTTTACAAGACATGAAGTGCTAGGAATGAGTGTGAGGAGCTACCAAGCCTTCAGAGGAGTTGTGACCTCCCAGCTCGCATATCATGTAGATCGAGCCTTTCAGAAATCTTCAGGAAAAATCAGGAAGTGTTGAACAGGACATTATTGGTGGTTTTAAGGCTACGTAAATGAACAAACTCACTGCAAACCACTGAGGTCTTTTGTACAAGCGAGTAATAAATCAGTTTAAATGTTTAATTTTTATTAAAAGATGTTATTTTGTGACTTTAGGAAGAGTAATTTTTAAATTTTGATAGGAATTTTATAGTTCTGTGTGCAGGTTTTGTTTACATTCATCAGTGATAAATATTTTGTGGCACATCAGTCTTGTGCTTGTCTGTATATGAAGTAATACAAAATGCCTGTCTATATACGTTACAAGGCCTTATTCATCAGTGACTTGGTATGATGGTCGGTAGATTTAGGATCTTAAAGATAAAGTTTAGCATTTCCTCACCCTAAGGGAGGTATAGATGCAAATTTATTACAGACTGTAGAAGATTAGTGGACTGCAAACTTTGCTGAGTTTTCTCATTAAAAGCCAAACTTTATATTTGAAAAAAAATCTTACATTCATACACCTTTTTAAGAAAATTTATTTTTTTACCATATATTCCATCAGAAACTAATAATAAACCAACAAGCTAATAATATTTATGCCAAATTGAAAGCTATGAAAAAATTCTGAAGTTCTTAAACAACTTCAGCAGAAATGAAAGTAATATAGAAATTAAGAAATATTCTGAACTGTATTTGATTTTTTTTTAAAAAGCTGACTCAGTTCTACTTTACTATTGACTTGTTAATCATTTCTGTAGCAGACTGGCTGACAATAGAATGTGAAGTCATCAAAATATAGCGAGTTATGAGATTTGCTTGCATTTTCAGGAGAATTTCACAATAAAGTGACAAAATATGCATTTTTCAAATTCCTAAGGGAAAATGTTCTGCATAGGTTTATATATTAATCTAACGAACAGTACTGTAGATGAATTCTCAAGAGGGACAACAGCATCTGTTAAACCGCAGTGCTGCTGTTCAGTCTGTGGAATATAAAGATTCTTTAAAATATTGTTGTAGTTTTCATTGTTTATTGCATCTTAGATTGTTGATATTATGTCTAAAACTTTTAACATTTCCTTAGAGTGTGTGGATTAGATCAACAGAAGGGCAAATGAGAAATACCGCCTTTCTCAGCAGACAGTGCCTTAATGCTTTTGGTTTATATATTTGACTGCATGTCTCCACCTTCACTGCATGTGACCATCTCTCTATTTCTGCTCATTCTGTCCAAATTCACATCCATGTTTCCAAATTTTGTGAAGAACAAGGACGCTGGAGTCTTGCATTCCAAAACAAGACAGTGTAGACCACCTAAGTGCTAAACCTGGAGCAGCACAGAGGTATCCTTATTTACTCAAATCCTAGTTCCAGTTAAATGAGGTATCGGCCGTAGTATATTCTTCATATGCTCTGCGTAATACTTTCACATCTTTTTTTTTTTTCCTCCTTTTATTTATCAGTACATATACCCATGTATTGTTTATAGATAATATTTAATCCCTTATAAAGTACATTTAAGAGCTAAATTTGAGTATGACGTGTGTGTTCTCATCCCCAGTGCACTCTTTGTACTTTGCATACGGGCATAAGAGGATCCCTACCTGTGCCTGTGTACCTGCAGTTGCCCACCGTGTGCTCAAGCTGAGCTCAGTGGAATTGTATACAGCACCATCTTCACAAGAGGGAGGAAACAGAAAGGAATTTGTGGTTTTGAATGTATTTCTAATGTGTGCTGCTCCCAAGAACAGCACAGAGAGCAGAGAAAGAAGTGTATTCGGCTCACTATGCTATATATTAGTCACTTTTCACTGGAAAGCATGTCCTGCTCTCAGCTTTTCCATCCTACAGAGTAGACACTCGGTGTTCTTTTTTCTCCATTGCACGTAATGGATGTGTCACAGTCTACTCAAGTGACCTAAGGAGTAAGAGGAAAATAAGACCCACAACCAACCAAGCAGAAAACAAACAGGGTGACATCGTTTGAGTGATAATGCTGCTGCGTTCAGTGCATCTAAGTTGGAAGGGACCTTTAGAGGTCACCTAGTCCAATCTCCGTGCAGTGAGCAGGGACATTTTTATAACCTCTGCTGATCTTAGATTTTAAGTAAAGCTGCAGCATTTGATAGTAATTTTCCTGTGTATACTCATTGTATTTGTCCTAGTAAAGAAAAAAATTGAAAGTAATGAAAATATGTAAAAAAAAAAAAAAAAAGAGTAAATCTGGAAGAAATAGTTTTAGTACACAGGAGATTTTAATTTTTAATCCAAGGTATTTTTTGCTAAGAAAATATATTCTCTTAAAGCCCAGACAACATCATGTAATGACATCTGCTCACGCAAAAAGCGTTTTGTATTTTGCTGCAACTTTTTCTTTGTTGTGGAGCATACTGTGTCACAATATAAGGCTCATCAAGTATTGCAGTGAGTACAAATCATGAAAATACATTTTGATTATATTCTTTGGGTATAACTTGGTGTTACAGCCTTTTAGGTATCTTCAGGTTCATACTCTGGATTATTCTTTATAGCCACAAAGGTTTAAAAGGAAAACATATATTTTTAAAATATTATTTTAATCCATTTGTTTTGCTCACAGTAATTATTTTATACCTTAACATATGAAAATTATTATATCGTTGCAAGTTTCTATCCACATCTATTGCACTCATGTAAGATGCAAGTTAGGGTTTGTCAGCATTTCTGGTCTATTAATGAAAAATCATTGCTCCCTGCTTTTGCCCACTTCTGAAATACTGTATGCACTTTTTATTCTAAAAAAGTAATATATATTGCTGATTATTAGAGGTTTAAAATTGTAGATCCTAAGTTATAAATGTTCACATTAATATGGATAGTAAAGAAAATTTTGGAACACATAAGACTTGCAGAGATTTGCATAGTATATTTGGAGTCTGGGTCATAACGGTGAAACGTTTTAACTTTGTTCTTACATTTATTGACTCATTACTGTTCATTGTTCTTATTTACTATAAAAGTAAATGCTTAGATTGGTAGAGGTAACTGGTCCATCACTATCCAAATGTCAGATGAATTCTGCAAACGATTTATGTAGGAAAGGAATAAAAGGATAAATAAGCATCTAACTTACTTGTATTGACTAGAAAAAGGTAGAATTGTTTTAAACTGTTTCTAAAAAATGTTAAGAACGTTTATTACAATGAGATTTTTGAAAAGACAGGGTATTATTAATACTACATAGGGACAGCATTATTTAAGTCTGATGTGATGCAGTATTTGTTTTGCTTTTGAAATTAAGATTTAAAAACAATTTTTAAGGTTTACATTTGCACAGTATTTTCTGGAACATTTTTCCTGATGTCTACTCTGCATTTGTTTGTTATGCTGTTAAGAGGCTTATGAGAAGACATTGTTTCTAACCAAATACAGGCTGTGACATGGGAACTAAAACACAGTTTCAGGCAGGATTAATGTTATTTCCCCTGTTTTAGTATCTCATAACTTTCACACCATCAGCCTCGATCAAAATGAATCAGTGCGATATGTCTTAATTCTTGAGTTCTCCAACCTGTTCATGACAATAGATGTCACTTTTTCATCTGCCAACCATTCCTGTTATTAACTTTATAATACATTAAAAAGTAATCTTCATATATCTGTATTCTTTTTCTTCTTTGTTTATTTGTGTTCTGACATGTCATTTCACAGGCAGTCCAGAAAAGTCGAAAGATATAGCAGCCAAAAACAAACTAGGAAAGGCTCTGCAACTGAAACAGAAAGGTAGGATTGCTGATCGGTGTGTAAACATCTCTTATAATCAATCTAATTCCAGTATTTGGAGTACACCTCTAATGCGACTTTCGGAATAGAACATCTGTGACAGTACCAAAAGCTACGTTGTAGTTTACAGTGTTGTTGTAATTTACAGTATTATTTACTTCGTGTCTATATATTTTTGACACTGCTGGCTGTATTGCATACATATGGAATTTTTCTGGCATTTTCCATCATTGCAGATCAACTCAAGCAGCCTATGTTTTTTATAGCCAAAGTCTGAGACCCATTGGCACAATCTTCATCTCTGTAAGATGAAATTTGGAAATACATAGCATATTTCATGAGTACGGGACTAAATCTTTTCTGTGCTTTATCACTGATCTTTTTTCAAAAACTCTCGTCTCTTTTACAGTCACTTGGAGAGTGAAAAGAAATATTAACAGATTGATGATTCAAGATGTCTCTGATCAAATTAATTTTGCTTTATGAAATAAAAATGTTGTTACACATTTAAATATGTATAGATAATTTTATAATCTAGTATTATATAAAGTTAATATGAACCCTAGGTCTTTAACATTTGTATTTATTGAATTTTCCTGTACTTGTATTATCGTGTAATTTTTAGCTTAATGCTGCAGAAGTATAAGGCTATATGTTCAAATTCTTAAGAAAAAGTGAAAAAAATAAAGATACATGCTAAATCATAAGTACACCTGGTTAAGTTTTAAACCCTGTGTATTGGCTGAAATAAGTGAGGAGGGGTGAGATCCCACCTTTGTCGGAAAGTTTTATGTTATCTTGATTAACAGAGGAGGAATGTGCATCTGTTTACATTGTAAGGGTTGAACAACTTCCATGAACAACAAAGACACATTTTTGTTTGCGATGAAATATCTGGAGCAAAGCTTTGGAGCTTTTAATTTATTTTACTGCTTCAGGTCCTAGGTTATCACTTCTGATCCAAAAGCAATGGTTACTTTTTTCTTCGTTTTGGTGATTGTGTTGACAAAACAGCCCAATTGCTTTTTCAGTTTAGACCAGAGAAATTACCTAAATGATACTGAAATCCTTGCTGTGTTTAAACCAGGGGCCGTTTTTGCCACTGGAATCACTAAAACCATTTATTTCCCTGGTTTTTGTGACTTCTGAAGAGTAAGGGGAACAACTGGGACTAAGGTCCAAAGGGCTTACAGTTCTTCATAGCCATTCAGTGATGAACCCGGTGCAACAAGAGCACAGGGAAACATGAGTTAGGTTTCTTCTTTTTAGATCTCCATGGCATTTGGTGTAGGTTTCTTTCACCATAAAATGATTCACTGCTATTAGATGTGAGACATAAACATGTAAATAAATATGAGTGCTATAGTTTATTATAGATAATAATGTTGCACTAGTGCCAGGAAGTTTTGATAATAGGATAGGCAATTAATTTTCTTGTCAAATCGCAAATATAGCTCAATGCTTTTTTTTTTTTCCAAATATCCATTTCTATCTTAGATTTGATCTTTATTTTTCAATTCACAGATGTTGTCTGCTATTATCTAAGCAGATTACTGAAATGAGATACCAGCATGCTATCAGCTTCTCTATAAAGAATTTCAGTGTGCTATGTGAGATTAAGTTCTCTCTGTATTGTGATATCTTAGGAAAAGTGCATAAAAAGGCAAAAAGCAAGCTTTTTCAGGGTAGTTTACAAAGCCTACAAGTTCTCTTAATTCAGTGAGATAACTCTTCAAGATGAGATTCAGTAAACTCTTCTGAAGGAGTAGATCTGATTACATGAAAATCAAATATTTTCTCTGTTTGTGTGAGTTAGCAAAACTGTGGTTAAAAAAGGATTCAGCCCAATCCTAATGTACTTTCTTTCAGCCCTAAATGATCACCCCCAAAATGCCAGATTTGAAGTTGTCTGTTACATATATTACGATGCATACAGCCTTTAATTTGCTGTAATTTACATAGGGCCCTGTGTCGGGGGTGCACTGGATTGGTGAAGCTCTCTTATTCTTAGTTTTTCTTTATAATTCCATAAGTGGCAGCATGTTTTATTTAGTACGTGCCACTGAGGCATCAGTCTGAAGAGAAAGGAATTTGAGTTTTCTTGTGTGCAGGCAGAGCTGGAACCTGTAGGATTCTGCTGTAGACCATTGTCAAATGGATTAATAGGTTTGCTGCTTGCAGTGTAACTTTCCTCTGTGAGGAACCAGATGAGGTACACATGTATATGTTCATTGCAGTCTCATTGTTCAGCAGGTATCATTTGTCTCCCAAATTCCTCTCTTTTTCATACTCCTTACCTCACTTCTGTCTCATTTCCTCAGTCATACACTAGCTTTTGTCTTCCATGCTTGTTCCTTTCTGCCTTATTCTCCTGATAAGCTATTTGCAGACTTCTTCCTTTCAACAACTGACCTTTTTCCTAGGCCAGCAAGTCCTTAACTCCATTCTAGTTTTTCTCCAGTTTCCTTTTAGATCTATTTTCATTTGTACCCAAAGTAGCAAATTCATCTCAATGTAATACCCCAGCTATTGCAAGTCTTAAACCTGATTTGTCTTCATTTTAGCTAAGCAAATCCTCTGTCTTTCTCTCATGGAAGGGGACAGGTCTGTAGAAGGGGTGTTACTGAAAGAGCAGGAGGTAAGTTTCTAAGTCTCAGGTAGTGTCTGTTCTGTAATGGCAGGACAGACTCTCCTAGTGCTTTACTGGGTTCTCAGAGTATTTAGCCTCTAAAATGAGAAAAATCAGAACTGAGAATGTGATGGCTTTGTTAGATTGAAGCATTCATTCATAGTAAAAGCACACAAGCACTTTCTGGCACAGAGTGGGATCCATATTTGCCTTTCTAGATGTTCTGATGTTTAAACTTCTGATAAAATAGATGCTTAAAAGCTAGTTGCATTCAATAGTTGGCATGGATTACTTTTACAGTCAGCATGGAGAAATAGGCATTTTCAGAACTCGAATCATCTTCATTTTCGTAAGCATCTTTTAGAATCAAGGGAATCAGTCTCTGTAAGAATGCTATGGTTATCACCAGGGCAAGCCAGGAGTTGTGCTAAAGAAGTGTTAGGGTTTGACAGAGAGAATGTGCAAGGGCACAATCACAGTGTTGCATTGTGATTGGACTTCCACACAAACTGTTACCATTTGGCTTTGAAAGCAAACCTGTTTGTCCTTGGTAGACATCTGTGTTTTATCTCATCTATACTTTCTCTTTTTTTAGGATAACTTCACTGTGATAGTCATACAAACTAGACAGTCCCTTGGTTACTTTGACTGTATCTTGTGGGAAGGTTGTGCTCGCTGTGTAAACGGAAACTTCATAAGTCTGCAGAAATGGAAAAAAAACCCCAACCAACAAACAAACCAACCAAAAAATGATAAACTCACAATGAGATAATGTCACAGGAAATTTAAATTTCTGAAAGAACACCAGATACCATAGCACCATTTACAATATGATGCACTGTTGGGAAGCCAAGGAGGAGAAGAAGGCACAGTTTAGAATACTTTGTCACTCTCCAAAATTTAAATGTTTCAGGATACCTTATATTTGCAGTGTGTGCAATGATTAAACTAATAATAATTATTCTTTATTATACTAACACCATTAATAGTTTTACTGCATTTTCTAACTGAATTTTCATTAGCGTTCCTTCAGAATTGCATTTCTGTTTCAGGGCTTACACAGAAAGATTATTAAATAGATTCCTTATTTCAAACTCTTAAGGAAACCAAAGGAATGATATGTGTGATTGCATATCGTCCTTTTTTTTTAGGATGCTAATTGAAATACAGTTAATATTTTTAATAGGGATGAAAGGTATGTTTTAGAAGCAGAAATGCTTTTTGGTAAAATTAGGTGTTCATAGCCTACTCTGTGCTAGTATTTATATCATGTGTTGTTAGCTTATGTTTGAGATTGAGCTAGAGTTTTTGGCCAGCTGTCCATTATGTGCAGTGCAATTCCACAATTAGGGTCATGTGTATCCACAGAGGTGAGTGTTCTGCAACTCGTCATTTTGAAAATGAATTTGCGTTCAGAATTAATAACTTCAATCTGAAATGTCATCCCTCGTCCTGCAGCCAGGATTTGCAGTGTTCTTTGGTGGAGGGGGGTGGAAAATGTGCCTGGAGCTAACAACTGAACGGTTTCTTTTTGGCCCTGATGTTTTAGGGGTCTTCTACCATGTCTTTCTAGAAGGGGACTTCCAGCCCCGCGAACGACTGAACAGCCAGTCATTAGGGGAAGGCATCACGCTCGCTCGAGGTCGAGTGAGCACTCTAGTATCAGACCCTCATGCTCTGTACATCACCTAGCACCCGGAGGGTCGGCGCCACCTTCTCCACTTCTGACAAGGTTGCTATTATGTGTACAGCACAGCTTTCATGTTCCACCTCTCAGGTGTCAATGTGGTGTTGTACTTTCCTGAGCATACATGGCGCATTCACTCATTCTGGCACTGTAGATTATTCCCTCTTCATGGTATTTACACTTCTCCCATATCCTTTATGCCACCTATCTTCACCATTCGGATGGTACTTCTTGCTGTTCAACTTAAATAATTAAGCAATGTAAGAGTAAAAAATTGGCTGTGTTTTGTCCTTCCATTGTGCTTTTGTTCTGTATCCATATGAAAACTTTCAAAAGTATTTTTCTTAAAAACTGTGCAGGAGATCACGTGCTGTTACACAGCTAACTCTGATCCTGCAGGCAAAGAGAAAGTGAGTTGATCTGGGTAGTGTGAAAGCCAACGATATTTTGAACTGGCACAGATATGTTCCTTAGAATTGCAAGTTATGTACTTGTAGCCTTAGTGTGGTAGATATACAGTGCTTATCCGCTATAATGAGTGTGATTTACTGTAGCTGACAAGGGCATTTAATAGTCAGCTCTCCCTCTTCCTCTTCTTCTCATCTTTATTTTACTTTCTTAAACTTTTTCCCTAGTTATTCGAGTTGGCCCTACTTATTTTAAATGCAAACTTACCGGTGTTCCAAAGGTGTTTGATATGTTAGACTCAAGTGCTATGTCTATGTATGAGAAATCAAGTAGCCGAGGTACTCTGAAACAGCACATCCTATATCTATGCATGAGAAAACAAGTAGGCAAGGTACTCTGAAACAGTGATAGAATTCATCCAGAGGGACTTGGGATATTTACTTAGGTACAAATATAAACCCATGCACCACTACGCCCAATACCAAGGTTAAAAGTCTTTTTCTTTCTTTGAGTTCAGGGAAAACCAATGTGTTATCCCATGGGAACAGATACTTGCTGTCCACTTCTCTGTGGTATCTCTGCAAGTATCTTGTGCAATTACTGCATCAGCACAAATGCAATATAAAAGTTAATAAAATATAGAGGTACCATTTAGTATTGTCCTTGAACCAGCACAAGAGAACACACATAGATTGTGAGTCATAATCATAAATGGTTCTTAGAAAACTGCTTTACGTTCAGTGGTTTTTGACTAGTACTTTATTTAGGGGGAAAAAAAATCCAGAAACAAGACAGAGGAATGTATTTCTCCTTAGTTGAAGGCAATTAGAGAAATTAAATGTGAGGCCTTATAAGTTAACTAGGTATCTAGAACTGAGTATGTGCATATGGCATACACCAAATGCAAACTTCTTCAAACCCATCTTCAGTATATGCTACTTAATATGTGTATGAAATTCAGAATACAAAAATTCTCTTCCTTTGGTTTATTTTACTTTTATCTTCATTTCATTTTGCAGAATACATCAACAAGGAAGTCCCACGCAGTCTCCTCCTGCAGACACATCCTTCAGCAGTCGCAGGGGAAGACAGCTTCCGCAAGTTCCAGTAAGAAGTGGCAGTATAGAGCAAGGTATCAAATAATGAGCTTAAGAAAGCTCAAACTCTTTGATTTCTTACCTTTCTTTACTGAAAGTCTACTTTCATGAATATGTGTTCAGTGCTGTAATTCTACCAATAAAGCAATAGAAGAGAATGAAAGCATATTTGTGGTCTGGGAAATCCAATAGAGTTTGACTGGTGGATTACTACACACGGTTTAATTGCCTTAATTTTCTGTATCTTTTTATGTTTTTCTACTCTAAAATTTATATTAGAGTTGTGGTAGTTCCCAACAGATACCTAGTTTGTATTCAACTTAAGAAATCAAAGACAAAGTTTTTGTCAACTTTTTGACATTCTCATACCTTACTTTGTGGTTTATATTAATTGTTGTGCATTATTAACATAGATTAATAATAAATATCACAAATCTGGTTTTCTTCTGGAGCTCATAGTTCAGTGAGTAAAGAATGAAAATAATCACCATGGGAAACATGAAACACAGGTCATCAGCTTTCTTTTTAAAGAATAAACTGATCAGGCAAAGAAAAAAATAACATAGACCTAAAGGTTGTGAAAGATATTTCTTCCATACTAATATCAAATAAGTATGAATATTGCTGTTTCCCTTTCTAGCAGCATACTACACACAGTGTATATGTGATTACGGTAAAATGAAATGGCACAATGGATAATATTTGTACATTCAGGTTTTCTTCTGTGTTTAAAAAGCCTGTTTTCTCATTGACTACAAGCAACAACTGAGATTGCCATGTACCACAAGGTTTTCTACTACGTGGAAATTAAACAAATGTTTTTAATGGTTCAAATACTGTAGTGCTTTATAGAACTGTTGACAGACCACTTTCTTGAATAGATAATGTTGCTGACCATGACCTTCTTATCATGGTAGGTTACCATAGGGTTTTTTTTGTGTGATAGCATACTACATAACTTACAGTTAACACATATAAAAATGTATTCTTGGTTTATACATGTGTTTATTCTGAATGACTACTATACTAATGCAAGTGGATTTTATAAATTTTAAATTTTACATTTATGACCTCTTGTTTTGTTGTGTAGTAAATCTAGGACTGTGAATTACAAACTACTTACAAGTTACATTTACAGATTCTATTTCTGCATAATAGTAAGCTTGGAGCTTTTTAGAGGAATGTAATAAGTAATTAATTTCAAATTTCCTTCATGTTTCACAATTTCAGAACTTGGTACGGTGTATAGAGATGAATCAGTTTTTGATTTTAAGTCATCTTTCTTTTGGATATTTATCTATCATCTTTCTGCTGTTCTTGATGAATGATGTGTTGACAATCAAAATATTAGTTTATGTTTTGTTAAAGACATTGGAAATGAATTTAGAACTTCCCATGAGAATGGGTAGAGATGGGATATATACAGAAGAGAAAAGAAAAAAATGGAAGTTGAACAGAAAGCAAAAGCTACTCTAGGTTTAGAAAGTTGTTGATACTGTGAATACCTGTAAAATAATTCTGTTTTACTGAACTCTTACACTTGTGGTTGTTATGCTTGCGTCTTACATACAAAATGTACAAATAGGGTGTGACATATCATTTACTTTGTTGTTATATATCATACCGCCTGTGTCAATATGGCTTTATTATGGCACATGGAATCTAAGGCTAGAGAGATTTTGTTCTCTACGTAGTACTTTGGTTTTGTCTAAGTGATTGGTTTGTCCTTCTGAAGGGAAAGTTTTCTGATTTTAGCCATGGTTAATACTTTGTTCAAGTTGAGAATATATTTCCAGAGAAGTACTAAATTGAATAGATTATTTTAAATGGTTTTGTCAGTATCTTCTGAAATAAATATGGTAGTAGGAATACACTCTATGCTATTGTAAGAAATTAAATTCAGTGAGGCTATAAGACCATAATATTTGCTCTGATTTACGGTATCAAATTTTAATATCAGTTTCACTTCTTTCACTCTTGTCACATGAGTATCAGGGACAAATGGTGTGAGTAAAAGTGATACGATCCCAATGTTGGATTGAATCCGAAGCAGAATGAGGTCTTAAAAACTTTTCCATTAACCGTACATGGAACTGAATTGTGTCCTTAATGATTTACATTCACAGTCGCTATGCGTATAGGTGATGTCAAAATCTAATGCAATATACAAATATAGAGAGCGTTTCAAAATGCATTTTCTTCGTTTATAAATAAAGTTACTTTATGGTGGTCAGTATTGACATCCTGTGTTTCAAGGAAATCCTGTATGATATACCATAAAGTATCATTTTTATAGTAAAGTACTTCTCTACTCTTTGTACAAGTTCTCTTGTGTCAGGAGGGTTGAATACATATCTAAATATATACAGCTATGAATCTATGTCTGGTTTACAAATCACAGTGATTGCTACGAAAAGATCAAATGTCTGTCTATCAAGAGTGGATTTTTTACTTGCTCTTTGCGTGTTGAGTAGGCATAGAAGAATCCAGTAATTTTATCATTCTTTAAAGCTCTCATTATGGAATAAATGAGAGTTAAAGAAGGGGCAAGAGACTGGTAGTGGTTTTCATCTCAAGAAACAGAGTTATGTTTTAACTCTTAATCTTTAATCTTTAACTCTCCGTTATAACTGATCATATCCATGCTAATAAGGCTCCTTCTAGGACTGACATTGCATTTTGGCCATTCGGTTCTGTCATTGTCAAGTTTAGAACTAAAAAAATGGTTGTTTCCTTGTCTCTACCAGATGATGTTGTCTCAGTTACTGCTCTGGTTGACAGTTTGAGAATCACAAAAAGTCACTTTGTGAGAAAATAAGGTAGTTTCAAAAGATCTCTGTTAGTAGACACACTTTATTAAAAAAAATATTCATAGAAGTACTTCTTGCAGAGAAGACGGAAGTTGTAGTCCGTACTCTATTAGAGAAATGGCCTTGGTTCTACTGATCAGGAAGAGAAAGAAAAAACCTTAAATGTAGAGGAAGAAGTCTGATTTAAGGACTAAAACTTCAAAACAGCATAATAATGCAGACTAGAAAAAAAAATATTGGTGATTCTTCTGAAGAGGATACAAGTTTTACCTAGTTTTGGAGTGGGGGAGGGAGGTGATTATTTTCACTTGCAACAATTCTAACTAAATAATATTTTTAGCAACTCCAGGACACTTTTGAAAGTGATTACAGTTAAGACTGCAGACTTCTGTAATTTTTCGGCAATGTGATTTTTATTTTAATCCCCGTGATATTCAAGCAAGACAATTCTGTATTTCTTTCCTTTGTGACCCCGTCAGCAGTATTTCCTAGAGGGCAAGATACATTGGGATGTTATTTCATCTAAAGGTCTTGATGTGCTTGAATGTTGAAAATTAGCCTGGTATAGGTGTGTCTGTGTGTGTTTTCAAACAGCCAACACTTAGTAGTCATGACCCTAACTTATGCTACTTAATTTTATTTTATTTCTTTACTTTAACTGATAATTTTATAAAAGGACCCAATAATATGAAGATGTTTTGGCTCAGTGACTAAAGCAGTGAAATTCTAAACCGTGGTAAGGACAAGGGTGTGTTCCCAATATGTCATGCTGTGCTGAGCTATAAGAGGTTTGCATCAGTATGTTTTTTATTTGCATCACGTTTGAGTGGAACCATGCAAATCATTAAGAGAGATGGGGATTCTCATGTAGTTGCATGGGTTTTAAATGATACTTCTGTATAAAGCATATTTTTGTGATCTTTACTCCGTCCATCCTCTGTCAAACATCATAGGAATTCTTGCTTGAATAGGATTTGAGGGTGGGTCTCTATACTTCTATATGATGGTTAATCATTGTGCTGATCAAAGAAATTAATACAGCCTGAACGTCTATAGCATTTTTCTACACTCCTCTTTGGATGCGGTAGATAATATTAGGAAATCTAGTAAGTAAATAAGAAAAAAAAATATTGTGCACTCTTGACCAGCAAGATAAATGTGCAATCGTTGTTTATGGTATAGAAATTATCTTCTTTTTTTTTTTTTTTTTGTGACAATCAGCAGTCTATTTACATGCAAAGAGCACCTGTAAACATAACTGAACTAGTCTGGTGGTACGTGTTTTCAGTTGCATCTGTTTATGACAATAGATGTTATGCAGTGACCTTGAGAAAAGCAGAAGTGTGACCAGCATTAAGCACTGCTGTATCTTAGCTCACCTTAGAAAAAGCTGCCTAAGCTTTGTACCTAGCTCGTGTGCAGAGTGAAGTGCATGGGTGTGTGAGTGCTGCTGTTTCATGAGGGAGAGCTACGTTGAAGACTCTGCTGGTACCAAATGGTGTGAAGTTCATGTCTATAATATGTGTACAAGTCTTTACCATAGTCACATCACAGAGAAATGAAGTGTTTTGATGTCGAGTGTTACCTTTTAACAGATAATCATAATTCCGTGCAGAAAATCGGTATGTTGTCAAATAATACATTTGAGTTGCAAGTATCTTTTTATACTTGACCAACCTCAGATCCTAAAAAAAATGCACAGGTAGTGAAAACTGTTCTGTGAATATTTACTTGGTCATTGAAATGTCATTGCAGTGAAAGTATGGCTTGAGTAATGGTGAAAGACCAAATCCTTTCAGTTAAAACATTTTTTTCAGATCTATCAGTATAAATTGAGTGGCAGAAGACAAAGAATAAGTAATTTCAATTTTAGATTTTAGTCTTTTAGCGTTGTTTGGTTTGTCTTCATATTTCTGATTTTATTTTGAAACTAATAGATGACACTGCATATTTTGAGGCAGCTTGTGGAATCTTTACTCATGCTGGACTATTTTTTCTCAACATTGCTAACTCTTGAAAAGGAGTTCAAGCCTCATAATCTTTTATGTTTTCGTTAAAGACCAGTTTTCAATAGTCCAGTGGTTATTGAGTATTATAGATTTCAGTTAATAGAAAACAAATTTGTAACACTCATTGCTGCAAAAAAAAAAAAAAAAGCTTCATTATCTAAAACAGGGCTATGTGTTTCAGGAGTGAGAGTGATACTTAAAGTAGTTTTAAGATTTTGTGCCATTCATAAATTTGGGTATGACAATACTGCTCAAGCAGAATACTGCGAGATTCCACAATCTGGTTCTCACTAACTTCATTGTTCTTGTTAATTTTAAAGAAAAAGTCATAGGCTTTATTATTTGTCATGGTTTATCATTTTAATTTTCTACATTACTTTTACATATGCTGGAGTACTGCCTACTGTACATGCCATTGTCACATATAACACATTTCTTTATCTAACTTTAAATTTGCTGATTTCTTTTTCTGTTTCCATCATTCCGTGCATTTAATTCATTGAAGAGCAAGAGACTTTTAACTCTTCCACAAAAGGTAAATATTTATGTGATTTTTTTACAAATGTTTGGCAACTGTTAATACTGGCTTTCCCCTCAATATATTCCATGTCAGTATATAGTATTTAGTTAAGTGTTTAAGAGGCAAGAAAGTTGTTTGTCAAATATCTGTATGCTGATACCGCTCTTTAGAATCTGAAAATGGTTTCTCTTGTGATTTCTAGTTTTCCTATTGAAATGCAGTATAGTGGGTTTAACAGTCGTCATGGTATTTTACATTGCTCAGAAGCTGCTCGATGTAGTTAAACTTAATGCAAAGACTAAAATTTTACCCAAGCTCTTCCTGACCTCTGCACGTCTGCTTCTAATGGTGCAGCCGTAGGTCTTGGCACCTGTGAAAGATATTTCATAGATCTAGGCTTAGGAGTAGTAGAAGGTGATGATGGCCAGAATTATCCTTCATATACAGAGAAATTCTGAACAATGAGCTGTGTTTCCTTTGCATGATAATCCCTTGATGCTCTGAACGTTATGCTTTAGAGCAGGTTTCTAGGGGCAGACACAGAATACCCACCTCCTATGAATTTGACCTCCTACGGATTCTCCATATTTGTTATGATACCAAATGAGTGAGCTCAGACAACAGCTATCTGAGGCTGTTCCACAAAGTGAAAAGCGTAGTCTGTCATGTCCCTGTCGAAGCAACTTTGCAGAGAGGGTTGCTTTTTTTTTTTTCCTTTCGGTTGTATGTAAGAGTTACCTCAAAATCAGAATGAAGCTTGGAGAGAAAAAATGAAAAAGATTAACACTTTTAATATTAATGACAAAATATTATGCTGCATAAACATGCATCCACAACTTCCTTACTTTCTGAAAGGGTAATCCCACCGATGCATTCATACTTGCTTAGGTAAAAATACAGCAGCTATTCCACTATCTGTGAACTCTAACACCCAGACCAATGCTCAGGTGTATTCAAGATAATGTTAGAAAGAAGATGAAAAAGCAGTAGTATTTAAATCAGGTGTTAGCAATTACAGGTTATTTTGCAATGTTAAGGATGTTCTATGAAATATCTTAAGAAAGTGCTAAGAACAGTTGATTTTACAAGTTATTTCTGTAATTTTTATATTCTTCAGTATTTATATTTCTCTCAACCAGAACAATGCAAATTAATCATGTCAGTTTGTTGTTTACACCTCCCTGAAGTTCACAAACCTTGCCCTGTGATTTGGACTGCAGTGGATATTTCTCTGTTTAAAACAATTGACTTTATGCAGACAAACTAGACTGAGCCTTCAACAGGTTTGTAAAAGTGCTTGTTTCCACAAGATTTGGATGAATCTGGCCTGAGATTTGGGAGTGTGTAGAAGGTGGTGGGATCTTTATGTGCACAGATTCCTGTAGCTCAAGGGAGCTGAATGCAGACGCAGCTCAGAGGCAGAGAAGATCTGAGAAAAGAGGAAAGGAAAGCAGTGGTGGGTTGGCAGTTCTGGGGGACCACGAATAACTGAAGTTGGACTAACTTACACTGATAGCCCACTGTCATCTCTGACTTTGCCCAGTACAGAAGAAGAGACAAAAAGAATGGACAGTAGGTAAATGGAAGATGGAAGTGGGGGGGATATTACGTGTCAAGAGACATAGGTATAAAGGAAAGTATACACTGCAGATGTGAACAACGCTGACCAGATAAATGTACAACAACAAAAAAATTAAGCATCTGTTCCACTTAATCAAGGGGCAGGATTGCAATAAAGTCTTCAGCAGATTGCAGAAATGCTGACTGAGCCGCTAAAACCAGAGGCTTACTTCTTTCAGATTTTAAGAATTACATGTTTGTTTTCTTGTCTTTTTCTTTTAAATAGAAGTATATATTTGGATCATCCTTGAAAATCTTTGAGGAAGAAGTGAGTGTTGCGTCAGTCAGTTCAGATTTTTGTATTGTCTTGTCTTCCTTCTGGAGTGAGTTATTAAAACTCAGGATGGCCACCGTGCCTCTGCATGTACTGGGAGGTCCAGGCTCATTTCCCAGCTTTACAGTCTGAGCATGTGCTTTGGGCATGCCTTGGTTCTGGTTTGGGATGAGGTCCAGAGCAGTGTCAGCTCCCACGGGAAGGAATCCTACATAAGCTTAAAGGATCCACAGCACATTCTAGTCAGGTACAGGGACCAGGGCTGCAGAACGGTCTTTAGAGCCCATCTCCCTCACGATTGGCATGTTGCCAGTGTAAGTACTGTATGTGCTGTATGATCTTAGCAACAAATTGTTTGCTCAGTGTTACTGACCTTATATTTCAGGACATTTGTCTGCTCCCGATTTCAAAATGTTGTGATTTTTAAATCTCACCGTAGAGTTTGCTGTGGATTTATGGTCATGAAACCTACCGCAGGTATACATTGCATGTGCAAAACACATACTGAAGGCTGAACAGAAATAACCTGGAGATTCTGTATTGTTTCTGAAACACTTACCATGGCCCAAAAGCAGTGCGAGTTCTCTCCGCTGTGCCATGCAGCCAGCCCTGCAATGGATGTTCTCCCCTCTTCTCTCTTCCCTTGCCCACTATGCTAGGAGATTCTCCCATCCAAATCTCACTGCTCTTTTATTTCCCTGCCTTTGTTCTAGACATTGGTTCTGTCAGGTTTCTTCTTCAGCTTCCGTTTCTCACTTCCTCCAACCAGACACTGTTGGATTTTTTACCACTGATTCCCATCTACAGAGCATCTAAGCGGCACAGACAGATGAAACTCCTGGCTTTTGCTCTGTAGAAAGGCTAAGTGCACATGCCTCTAGACTGCATATTAGCTGTAGCTGTTTGTCATTGTTCAGCTTTGCTTCTTATCATGAGGACTGAAAGTGAAGAAGAGGTCAGATCTCTGTTGCCTTCTGGGATAAGTACAGTTCCCCATTGGCCTACCAGAACCTGCGGTTTGTGCCCCAGAAACACTTACTGTATAATAATTTTTATGAGATAAATTTTCACTTCAATGTACTTTTTAGTAGTGTCCTTTTGTAAGCAATTCTTCATTTTAGAGTTCTACACTTTTTCCCTTAAAGTTTGCGTCATAAAGGATGTGCAATATCTGCTGCTAGGGGTTACAGCTGTCTGAAATCTTGGTGCCAGTTTCTTCTTGTTTACATAGCTTGCTCCAACATTTAGTGTTTCAGGCAAGACTTGGAGCAAGATTGTCCTTTTAGAAAGGTATTTTCACATAGTTACTGCAAGTGATGGAAAAATGTTTCTATGCTTAACCAGCTGCCTTTTTAAACATATGTCTTATTATTTATCTGACTTCACCTGACTTGATAACTACTGGGTGTTATTGTACCTGTATCTGCCAAATAAAAGAGCCTTCTGTTGTTAGAAGCCTTCCCACATGTAAACAATTATGATCCCAATCAAGCTACATGTCCCTTTTTAATCATTTCGTAAACCTGTTTCTGCAAGACTGCATCCTGGATTTCCTAAAATTCTCATGATTTCTCTCTGAATCTTTTCCACCAACAGTATGCTTGGAATGATAGTTTTCCTAAAGTATCAGAATCCATTGACCTTAGATAAACTCAGTGTCTTCCACTTCCCATGTTTATTTCTGATGTCCTAAAACTCCCTCTCTCTCTATGTTGTTCTTTTTGGAAGCATAAAGGTTTGTTTTCATATACCTTGCCAAAAGTTCCCTTCTCGTTCTGTGCTTTATTTAATTTGCTAGATACCTACACATCTTCACTTCAGAGATAATGATATTTTACTGGAGATAACATGCAGCATGTACAACAATTCAATTTTGGATATAAGGTGTTTTTTCTTGAAATTTGGTAGTTGCCACAGTGCTAGAAAAGGAGGTAGTTTCAGTGCTAAGACAACTCTAATCCCTTTTTTCAAATGTGTGAGTAAGTACTTTTTTGATATTACTTATTGACATGATTCACAGGTTTCCAAAGTCTACAGAATGTAGAGTCTCTTTGCTGATTGCTGTAATGCAAAAGAGGTGGATACCTAAACAGTTAAGCTCAAGGAATTAAAAATAGAGCTAGAAAGGCAGCTATAGCATTTTTGCTGTTCCTTGCTAGTTCAGTATTGCTGCCTGTGGTACAATGCTTATTTAAATGAGCCCATGTATACTATCAACTCAACAGATAAGTGCTTGTAGCCTCATGCCATTTAAGAAATTGTGCAAGTAATATAGAGTTTAGTCTCCCTTTCAAACCTTAGATAGGGGACTTAAAACCTTAAAACTACTTGTTTCTTTTGCACTGGTCACTATTCTCACTGATTTCCACAGGATTGGTCTGTTGTTGATACCAATGTTGTTGATACTCAATTTCTTTTAAAGTCACGTTTCATGCATTGTTAGATTCACATTCTATGGATGACAGAAATACATCATATGGTACATTCCATTTATCTACGAAAGTACTTTTTTAAGAAAGAGAAAAGTCCATCTGCCCTACTGTATTTTAAATGCTAGTATACTATATTTCTTATGGTTCTGTTTTTCTGTACATAATTGAAAAGGTAGCAGATATTCTGAACAGTTAGGATTCTAGCGAGGTCTAACCTCCACCGGTTAAACAGCAGACACGAATTGAAATGCACCTATACTAGTTTTCTGAGAGTGGAAATAAAGATGAGGGCTGTCAGCTAGTTAATACACATCAGATGTAACTCTATTAACCTTACCATAGTGCTGACATACTAAATAGAGCATGACTAGTACATAAATTCTTAGTAAACTGATAATGTCTTAGAAAAATTAAAACACTACCATCTCCTTTAAGAAAAAAACAATGTTAGCCAGTCCTAATTTTCTTTGATGGTAGGTTGCAGGCTAAAAATGAGATCTGTACCTTTTTTTTATTCTTTCTAGTTTATTACCTACCTCCTTTAAATATCATGTTATGAACTTGCATATTTTAGACAGTCAAAGGACACGAGCATATTTGTTGATTAAAAAAACCCAGTGATTTCCTAGTGATGGAAATGTACCAAGAACAGCCTTTAATGTTAATCAAACCTTCTTTTATCACAAGAAATACAAGCAAGTTTTTTTAATTGTTTTATGAGTAAAAAAACAACTCTTCCATTATGTGCATATGCTAAATAATTCTTTTACTAATACCATGATCGCCTCTTCAAAGACTGTAAATCCAGATGTTTAGTTGTACTTCCATCATGTAGCATATTTAGAATCCTGTATGATCTGTTATGAATTACGGTACAGGATGCATGGTCTTCGCAAAAGTATTTTATGTAATTATGTGAGGAAGAGACCCAGGGAGGAGCTGATGGACCTGCCAGCGTATGGGATGGGAGATGATAATCTCTGTAGACCATGTCTTCTTCCTTTGAATCCCATTCACAGTGGAAACCAGATGGCACTTAGCAGTGAGTTGAGTAATAAACTAAGTAATAGCTAAGGGAACTTTTGTTTCTTTGATGGAAGACCATTCAGAACTACATTGGGCAGTTAATTCTTGGTAGCTTGGTGTGGTGGGTTCATCCAAGCCAGCAATTAGGCACCCACCAGCTACTCACTCTCTTTCCATGGTGGGATGGAAGGGAGAGTTGTAAGAGCAACAATGAATAAAAACTTATGGCCTAAGATAAAGACAGTTTAGTAAGTGAAGGAAAAAATGAAGAAAAAGGAAAAAAAAAAAACAAAACCAAACCACAAACCCCACCACTAAAAGATGCCACCTTCCACCAGCAGACAAATTCCGAGCCAGTCTCTGAACAACAGCTACCTTTGAAAGACTACCCACAGTTGGTGATGATGGTGAGGATGATGCTATACGGTATGGAATGTCCTTTTGGTCAGTTGAGGACTGCTGTCCCAGCTGTTTCCCCTCCCACTCTTCAGCCTACTTGCTGAGGGAGTGGAGGCAGCATGAGAAACAGAGAAGGCCTTGGTGCCGTGGAAGCACTGCTCGGCAATTGCCAAGACGTGTTATCAACACTTTTAGTCACAAATCTGAACCTCAGCACCATACAGGCTGCTATGAGGAAAACTACCTCCATCCCAGCCAGAGCCGGAACACCCGGGATGCCAGGAGTCAGACTGGTTTATAAATATATTAATGGAATTGAAGTATAACATTTTGATTCCATTCATATGTCTGTCTTTTCTCTCCTGCATGGCTTGATTGTTTATGTAAATCATTGTTCTACAACCTTCACGTGGTTTAGTAGTAGTAAAACCTTTAGCTCTAAACTTGCACCCTTTATCTAAGCAACCTGCTCAAGGAGTTCTCCTCTTTCATTTACTCCTTATGCTGATTGATCTCACATCTGTATCAGCAGCTCTTGAAAAGATGAGAGTCGTAGCTCTTTGAAGCATGGTTTCTTACACAAAAGAGAGTAACATGTTGACACAACTGACATTGATAGTAGTTGTACCACTGATTTGAGACGCTTATGGTAAAGAACCATATTTTGAATACTAGGGCCACTGTAGAATTTAAAAATCTTGAGATTACAGTGCTTCAGTCTGTAAATTACTGTGTAGTCCTACCTCTCAAGAGCTCCAGGAAAAGCACTCTTTAAATATTGATGTCCTGGAAGAAAGTAGATCCATATTTTTCTAAGAGGCAGGTTAAGTTCTCGAAGTGTTGTTTATGTCAAATTTTCATTACCTGTGGTAACCAGCTGTGTTCCAAGATAGTAATGTGATCGTTATGATGGTGTTACCTATGGTTGTTACAGCTTCTGCTAATGTGCTTTTGCCTCCGTGTTAGACTCTTTTCTCCTTCTTGTTATTAACATGTAAAGAGTACACCGAGCTACTTGTCAGGCAGATGCAATTTTCCATCACAGAACTGAGCTAGATAAAATGTATGCTCAGATGTGCATGGTAAACAAAGATGGAAAGAACAGAGTCCTGTTTTCTAGACCAGACTTAGATTTCACACGGTTGTTAATTTAGACACACATTAACAGCTAACTGGTGCTGAATTAAATATGACTCTATGCATAAACCCAAATTTCTCTGTTAGAGAATTTAGATTTGCTTCACAGTCCTCATTAATTGTTCTTGTGTTATTTTGTATAATGATATCTAATAATGAAAATGAGAACATAAGCATGTTGTTAAGGTTAAGGATTTAAACATAACAAAGATCAAGAATAACAGAATTAATGGTGAATATTTACCTAACCTCAACCACAGTAATTTTCACATATAGCCACTGAAATAGCATCTCATTACATAGTAGAATATTCTTTCTTATGTATTATAAGTGATACAGAACAACATTATATCATAAAAACTATTTAGTATAACATAAAGTTGGCAGAGTGAAACACCTAAAAGTCACACAATGAAAGGGTTATTTTTAGAGTAGCTTTAATCTGTGCACCAGACACATATATGGCTAAATTTTTAAAGGGGTCTCAATTTTCCCTCTGATTTTATATCCTCAATCTATTTCATGCATGTATGATAGGATTAAGATATCCGATTTTTTTTACTGCAGTCACTAATTGATATATCTTAATCCTTTCATATCTGTCCTTAAAATAAGAGGCCATCTTTAAAAATTTCACCTAAAGTGCTCAATTTTGCCTTCAGATACCTCCATGCAACTTCCATTGAAGTAATTGGAGCTGTGCCTGCATATCTGATGGTGGAACTGGACTCATTGCAATTAAGGTACACATTTACCGACATAATTAGTCATCTGGAATAATCACTGGGCCCAGTGTGACATTCTGCATGTGCAGAATTCCCTTTATTGGACCCTCTGTCTGGGGGAGATTGAAGATTACAATGATAACTTTATTTCGTGCCTTAAATTTGCAGCTGTAACAAAATTTCAATGTAATTTCCTGTGTTTAGTTTTCCTATTTTTAAATAAGAAATGTGGAAGGAGGACATGAAGACAATACCTATTTCACTAGTCTTTGTATACTTTTTCATGCCCAACCAGCACACATTCCATCATTTCCACAAACACATTGCGGATGGTGCGTGCACACACAATCGTGATGCACAGTCTAAAATATCCAGTCCTGGGTGTACTGCTTTTTTTTTTTTTTTTTTTTTACCCCTCCTATCTTTCTGCTTGCAAAGCACAGACGAAAAAATAGATGTATAAAGAATTCCACAGCATAAAACTCACGTATGAGAACTCTGGTAGCTCTTGATTCAGAATACTGATCTTCAAACAACATGACAAGTTACTTATTTTTCACTAATTTAAAATTCTCTGTGTTTTGTGATTGAAAATTGATTCCATGCAGCTTTTAAACTGTCGCTCTCCTGACACTGGTCTTGGGAGGGGCTGTTTACAAAAATTTTGACTTTTAAAATTGATTTGGACAGCGTCAATCCATGGTTGACCTAGAAGATTTTGCAGAAGTTTCCACAAGTAAAATGCTCGTCTTTAATTTGCAACTACAGAAAAGATTTCAACTAAAAGAATTTGTTCTGGAATGTTATAACCCATTAAAACACAATGAACATAGTGAGTACTCGTGATTTAGAATAGTTACTGAAGAATATCTGAGTCTAGTTCTAGAACTGTTAAAAAGTACCAGTTTTCAAGGTGTTGTTTTTATTGGTATTACTTTGCATTTGTAGCATTACCACATTTAAGAATGGCAGAATATATAGTTTCCTCTGAAAATTATCCACTACCACAAAGGATAACTTATTTTAAGGAAGCCTTAGCCTGGGGGCTTTCACACCTTGCTTTCTGTTAGTGCAAGATCATCTTGTGGCAAACACAGCCAATATTAATTGCCAAAGCATGTTCAAAATGAAGAATGTGCTCTTTACAGCACTTCAGCTTCTTGAAGGTATAAGATTAGATTTCTTTTTTTAAACAAACACTTTCACAGAGAAGTTGAAAACACAAGAACAAGCAATTTCTTTGAAATAGAAGTGAACATTAGAGAGCGAAGTAGTGCTTTTAAAGAACTTGTAAAAAAAATTACTGTACTTTTTACTATGGCTTGTTGAATGGAGAACTTTAGATATGGTGAGCAGTTATGTTTTAAGATAGTCGTAGAAGTTAATTACTTTGAATACCTGTTTAATGCATTAATTCTTGGAATGCTACTTTAATATTTTCTACATTTAACATAATACATGGTTAGATGATCATGGATATATGTCCCCTGCATCCAGAATACTTAACAGGTTTACAGTTCAGCCTATCACCTAAATTATTTCACTCTTTTCATATCTGTTGCACCAGCTTGATTATGTGTAGGAAATTGGGGTGTCTGCCCATTTGCAGGTAAAGACTCTCACAATGGAAGTGGTTGATTTCCTGACATTAGTGTTCCTTTGTTCTGTGTTTACACCCTGCTTGTTCTACATGTTTGTACCTTTCTTTGTTTCGTTGAGATGGAAATAGGCTGAAATTGTTGCTAAACCGTTTGCTTTTTTCAATCAGTTTTTGCTATTTTTAATTGATTTTCATTGTGTGTTTTTGCAGCAAGCTTAGTAGTGGAGGAGCGAACAAGACAGATGAAAATGAAAATGCACCGTTATAATCAGACATCAGGGTCTGGTTCTAGCCAAGAACATGAGCGTGAGCAATATACCAAGGTAAAGTCAGTAGTACTGAAATAATATTTTGGCTTGAAAATTGAAGGCTTAAATTTGTTTATTTTAAATATTACATAACCCTCAGAACACTGTGATAAAGCCTGACAGAAATGTCTTTAGGTAATAGCTTTGTAACATCGTTTTTACCCTCATCTGATGTGCATTAGTCCTTGATGTCACCTAGAATGAATCTGGAAAAACTGAACACTTCAAAACTAATTCAGGGAAGAAAGATTCTTCAAGAGCTGGTAAACAAAACCATGTCACTTCTAGCTTAGGAAGTCTCTGGCCTGCAAATCCCTGGAGGCTGGAAAAGTGGGCCATGGGAGTGTCATGGTATGTTGGCCCTACTCTTTTATTCTTCTCCAGGCCCTTGCTGTTGTCTGACATGTAGAGAACTAGCTAGAATTAGAGCCAATCCCATGCAGCTGTTCTCATACTTGTGTAATCTTTTTGCATCCTAATAATGTCATGGGTGAAGTATTTCCTTTCTTGAAATACATACTGATTACTTTGATCTTATTTTCTAATAAAAAGCCTTAAGGAATCTGTTGATAATTAAGTGTACATGGAATTGCATTAATGAAGTTACATACAGGGACCTTTTTTCTTCTTGTTAATGCGAAAATGATATCCCACAACTTTGTAAGTGTGAAACTGCATAGGCTTCTGAGAAAACTGCTAAAAATGTCTCACACATCTGCACTGCCACTTAAAAGTCAAGCCATGAGGGTCTGGAGCTGAATTTTCTGCTCAAGATGTTTTGCCTTGTGACATCTGAAGGAAGGGGAACATTTGCAGAAGTCAGGAGGGGAAGCATTTAGTTAGTTTCTGTGTTTCCTTTTAGAACTGTGTTGGTGTAGGCAAATTAAAAGGCAGAGACAAAACCAGCAGTAATTCAGTTGTGGGAGAACCATTCCTGCAACTCACTGCTTCTGATGCTGTTGGGTTGCGTGCTTTCAATCAATGGCCACAGGACGGCAGCATGAATATAAAAGTCCACTGAAAGATTCAAAGACATACATAGCAACTGTGTGCATTAAAAGTAAGGTCTCAGAATAGCAGTAGTCAGAAGTAAATCACAGCTTTTATTAATTTAGACTTTCGTGCTTCAAGAGCCTCATATCAAAGGATTTCTTCACCTCAGTGAGAACTAAATGCTTGTATTTTTATTTCTACATTTTAAAAGAGATGGACTTTCCATTTGTGAATTGGTGCCATAGATAAACCATCAAACATTGTCAAGCTCTCAACAGCGGGCAGACATGAGAACCCTCCTGGCTTGTGTTGCCGTAGCACAGGCACTGGACTTTCTGCCCCTGCCCCTTCAGGGTCATTTCGCTGTTTCTCAGGGTCAGTGCTTGCTCCTGGAGGCACAGGTTAACATAACAACTAAGTGAGGTATTCAACAGGAACAAAATCAGAAATTTACTTAGAAATGGGTAAAGAGGCAATTGGACATTTATAATATCTAACAGATTTGAAAGATTTGTTCAAGACCTCATTTCAGTTAAATACGGAAAAAACTTTAATAAGGATGTTTCTTATGTGAGGACACCTCACCATTAACTTATGACTTAAATGAAACAGTTGAGAAAAAGGGAAGAGAAATAAGAGAAACAGAGCTTTAGGTCCTCAATTGATAAATTGTGGGATGTCAGTGCTATTTAAAAAACCCAGCAACTGGGATGGAGATTTCCAGTGAGATCATCTGTCAGAAGCCAGAATTTATGTAATAATTAAAACAGCTTATTTGATATTGTTACCTTCACAAGAGGTCAACTCAGAACAAGAGGGTGAGATACAGTGTGTCTCTGTGGTATTTCCCAACCAGTTACCATGTCAATAAATATTTTAAATGGCTTTGATAAAGTTTTCAGGAGAGGAAGGTAATGTGTCACCTGAGGACTTTGTCCAAGGTGACCAAACACATACCTTTGTTCGTAGTCAAAGACCAGTTTTCTGATTTAGATTAACTGTGCTTACAGAGTGATTCAAATGTTTCTATTTTTTCGTTATGAAACATGTTTTTTAATCCTGACTCTTTAATATTTATCATAAGCTTTATTTTTCTCCTCAATATACTTTTCTTATTGGATTAATGTAAATCCAATGTATGGTTAAATAGTTATTGGAAAACATCAGCCTGTAATGTTATGATTTTTTCTTATCCTCTGGTACCTAGAGTTTTCTAGTATCATCTTTAGTCTTTAAATACATGTAGAAACAAAATGAAAATCAAATTCACAGCATGATGAGTACTAAATGAAAGAACTTTGTTGAAAAAAATGCTTTATTCATACTTTTTTTAAAAAAAACAGTATGCCCAAAACTTTGAGGAAGCAGATTCTCTGTCTGCTGTTACAAGAAAATACTCTTGAGGTACCCAGTGTTCTGATGGGCATGTATTCCTTTCCATGCAAAGACAGCAGTGAGGAGAATGAATTAGTTTTCTTGGACTTTAAATCCAAAAGTCCTTAACTTTTCATGTATTTTTTATGTGATAATGGTGTACTCCTAGATTGGATGGTCCAACCTTTAGTAGATTTTTCAGTGCTGAGAACAAACACTGAAACGTTCTAACACTGTACTATATCCAGTGATGTAGAAGTTTGCTTCACATCATTATGGTGATAGTCACCCCTTTATAAATGTTACTAAAGCAAACCTTGTGCTACTGACTTTCATTAACTTTGAAAGAGTCACGAAAATAAACCAGACGGATGAAGATTTAGACAGCTGTAATGAAAAAGTGGTAACTCATATCAGGTGATGCAATAAAACTGATGACTGAGACTTCTGAGGACTTGCGACTACCTAATTTCTGATGCCAAAATCTGTGAGAAGTTTTTGAAACCTACAGGAACAAGACTTGAAATAATAAGAAAAAATGTTCGGTGGTCTAACAGACATTTTGGAATAGTGAGAAAGAAATGTTAAATGGCTGCTAAAAATACGGCAATTGCAAGCAGAGTTTGTCCCCCTTTAATAGAAATTCTTCCTTCTTTCCCAAATAGCAGTGTTTGCCCACTGCTTCGGAAAATAAGTATTTATTGGAGAAATTAGACTGTGCTGCGCTATGAAAAAATACTCCTTCCTGCTTTTCAGAACAGCTCACATGGATTTGATTCTGCCACTATCTTAGCATTTGCAAATATGCTTGGTTTATTACATATAAAATTGTCTAAACCTCGAAAGAATTTTCCTTCAGTATGGACTGGATCTCCTTTGCAATATTTATATGTATGTAAAATTAATTCCTTATTTAAATATTTTTTTTTTCATATTGAAGCAAGCCTTTTTTTCAGATATACCATAGCATGGTCTCTGCAACATCCAGTCCATTTCTGGTGCATTTCTTCCATTTTTGTACTTTCTACCATTCAGTTTCTCAATCTCCTAGGCTCAGTAAGCAAGCACTAGTTTTTCAAGCATGGACCGTGCAAGTTAGTGTGTAAACATTTTTATACATCTGTGTTTTAAACATCCAATAATGGATTTTGAATAGATAACAGTCTGCTCTATGTTTGTATAGGTCTTGATGGCTGTTCCACTGTAATTGTTTTGAGACCTTCACAGAGCTCACACCCTTATTTTCATCAGTTCCAATGGAAAGACTCCATAGTTTATGTGAAACAGTCAAATTCTAAAAAGCTACTGAAATAAATACCCCCTCCTCCAACAACAAACCTCTACATATTTGTCACAATGGTTTGAAGAAGAGCTTTAAGCTTCTGCCCTCTTACTTGTATATTGGTAAGGCTGTAGTGGCTTATGTGCACATACTTCTGCTGTTTCAATGTTTGAGAGAGTCAAAACACTTTGGTAGCATAATTCTGGATTTGCATAGATATAAATGACAGTACATCTTAATTAGGCTTTTAATTCAAAATACAGTTAGGATTTTTATTCCAGATGCCACACACAGAACACAAACAACATGCTGCATCTTCTCCAGCTTTCCGGAGAATGTGCATCCCATTTTTTTGGAAGATCTGTTTATTCAAGAGAGTTACTGATCAGAGCTTTGAAATACTTACTTCAAAGGACATCACTCTATGTTTAGATGCACTACTGACTTAGTTAAGACTGTACGTGCTTGGAAAGCATTTAGCATAAAAGTGTAATCATGGCATTTGTTCAGTGACAGTCTGTGGATTTAACTTGATAGTTAATGTCCAAAAAGAAGGGCTGGATATGAGACTTGGAATAATAGGAAGCTAATTCTGCTAAGTTTTATGGGATGCTGGGCAAGACACTTAGGGCTATGTATAGAAAATGCTCTAGAACATCAATGTGATTAGTATGTTCTTTTGATTCCCTTTCATCCATGTTCAAGAAAGAAAAATATTTGCTATATGTAATATTGATATGACAGTCACCCCAGTACTTGTAGGGTTTCATAACCCTATGAGTTGAGTCCATTAATTCAATTTGTGGCCTTCGCTGCTGTTTTCCCATGGTCTGACTTGCTCATTTTTACTGCTTCGTGTTCGGAATTTGAGTGGTGTTTGCAGTAGTTGAGTAGGATACAATTATGGGAAGAGTTACTTAGAATCACTGGTCCTTAGTGGGCTCTGGACCATCACAGGAGAAGCTCCTAAGACCCAGACTCTGGTGAGTGTCAGATAAGGCCTGGACACACCAAGGTGCCAGTTGCTGGGCTGTGAACCCCAGCAGCATTTGGAGGAGCCCTGTGTGAACAGTCGTAAAACATGTGCTTTGTGCATGATTCTGGATTTCTCGTTCCTCATTTTGATATCCTCATTGTAATCCCCATTTAATTTTCTCATTTTAAGCACTTAATGAGGCTCATATTTTCAGAGGTTAATCACCTGAAGCTTGTTTTGTAGTCAAAGGAGGGGACACTCATTCCATTCTCAAAGCTCTGAACTACTGTTCCATGGTTTTGGGAGACAAGTCTAGAAATATAGATACTTGATATTATAATTATAATGGACTTGTAAATGACTTCTAAAATGTGCATTATAATCAGTAAAATTGCTAACATTGTTAGTCACTGAGGAACTGTAAAAATATTCATGAAGTACACTCTCTCAGTTTACATCTGTGCTTCTTCCATTGATGTTAACACATCTGCAGTTCATCACACCCATTTTTTCTCCATTTGCTGGCGTAGAAACAGCAGCAACTCCACAGGTGGTAAAGTGAGTGGAAGAACTGCATTTCAGCTGTTTATATTTCAGATAGTTATACTGGAAAAACTTTTATCTTTGTAATGCAGGAGCAGAGAGTGCAGATAGTTTGGGGTTTTGAAGCTAGCTGCTATTAATGTTTAAAAAACCCAGACCTACTATTTAATAATTGCTAGCAAAGTTGCTGCAAAGTTCAGCAACTCTCCTAATGTGATAAATAGTGGATCTCGGAATAGAAATGTTACATAAGCTTTAACTCTGTAAGGTGCTGAGGTGAAAGAGAAGTGATTGCACTGAAAATTCAGTTGAAGCTGCAAAAGCATATAATATTTAAATACAACATGATAGGGAAATTTATTACAAAGACATGGAGAGTTATTAAGAGTTTAGGTGAGCAGAAGACTTTTGAGCCTGGCTGGAAACCTGCAGGCATTACTTTAATGCAGATACTGAATGGGTGGATCTTAGCCCAAAACATTTTTCTTCTGAATGATAAATTCAGGTGTATTACAGGAGTAAAATATTTTTCTTTTCGAGTTCGCTGTTTTTCAGAAGAATACTATTTACTTTTGTCTGTACTTGAGGGGGAAAAGAAAATCAACTTAAAAATTGATTTAATTTTATTTAACTGTTAGGCAAGATGACTGATTATCAGATTGTACCAAAAGGGATAGTTAAGGAATAAGTAGGTAAAATTGTATGCCTTCTGTAGAGAACAGTGAATTCAGTAAAAGCAACAGCTATAGGAAGGAAGAGCTACGTCTGGAAGAAGTACTAATGCTATAGTACTCAGCATTAACTTTCAGCATCACCCCTTTTTGTGGTAATCTCCATTTCCGTGAAGGGCGGGATTTTCAGTTTCTTGTTAGCATACAGTACAAAATATTAGTAAAAGCTCAACCATGACATGAAAATCTCATTTAGGAAGGGATATATTCCATGTTTTATGCAGTAGCTCTGATTGGAATACAAAGGCAACTAGAAAACATGGATTCAGTTTTTTTCTTTTGTCTTCCACCTCACTTTAAAATTCTCTCTTCACCAACATTAGAAAGAGTGTCTGTTAAGCCAGTCTGATATTTACAAAGCAATTCCATTTTGTACAGTCTGCTGGACCGCGGGGAGCAAGGCAGAGCAGGGATGATAGCTGGCCTGAAGATCCTGCGACAATAAATGGTTTCATATTGATACTGAGCAATCTTCAAGGAGGCTGAGTCCCTAAACAGTCACTGATACACAAGCTGGGACTGCTGACTTCTCTCCCGGTATCCCAGACTTCTCTCCCAGAAAGCTTGATGCTTTCTTTCTCTCTCCTTCCCGTCTTTCCCATTCCACGTAGCCTGCCCGTGAAAGATGGAGTTAATTCAGTAAGAGTCAGAGGGTTTCCCGCTGCCCCACAGGACGTATATAGTCCACTGTGTTAAACGTTGTTATTTTGCAGTTGAAAAATAAATTGAGTGCTAAATCAGCAGCCAAATTCAGGTGTGGCTTGGGACAGAGGCCAGCAGCCCGTACCTCCCTCAACACATAAGAAGAAGAAAGGCTTCCAGCAGGACAAAGAAAGCCACTGCATCTGCCTTGAAGGTTCCCTTGATGGGGGAGCTCAGATTGTGTCAGCCTTCTCCAGCAGCATATCGTGTTTGCTCAGGGACCACACAAATCTTCATCCACTCCAGATTCACTGTACGGACTCTGAAATGAAGGGCCATGAATAGAATGTGGACGTTTTGGTGAGGAAAAAAGTAACTGAGCGTCATAATGACAGAGGAGGGAAGTCAAATTGTCTTCAGCAAACACAAATAAATTATGAAGTTATTTCTGAGGCGCTCTGTTACTGTGCATAAAAAAAAAGAGCAAATGTATGTGAGAGTGACTGCACAGTTATATTTTAAAGAAAGTGTTTTAGAAGCTTCACCTGTGGAGGAATAACTTCTAGATAAAGTTTAAATATATAGGAATGGTGAAATCACTACTTCACTGAAAGCAACAGAAATTTTTTGTTTAATAGCATTATGATTTCTTTTGCAGATCGCCATTCAATAGAAAGCTAGAACATTCCATGTGTTCAGATGCTTTTCATATTTTTAGATGACTCATTTCAAGAAAGCTTAAAGGATTCATTGGGAATTCTATGCGAATTCTGCATAAAATTTCAAGGCTGTCTCAGGTGTGGAGCAGGTTAACTTAAACTGGAAAACAGCCTCTGAACATTTATGTTTAGACTAAGTAAAAAGTTTTCATAGCTTTTATTTTTGCTTTTATTTTTCTTAGACTTTAGAAGAGAAATATGTCATCTGAAGAAATTTAAATGTTCCATTATTGTGAAAGAGCTTATAAGAATTAGTGTGCTTTTTGTTTCCATTTCAGAAACATTTATTTTGTGATCTGAAAGAGGGCAAACAGCAAAATTATTTAACAGACTCTACAAACTATTTGCAAAAGGTGATCTGAATAAATATATCAGCATAGTCTCATTTCAACCCCATTGGTCATTTATATTCAGATAAGCCACACCAAGTCACTTGGAAAGAGAATCTTCAAATGAATCCTTGCTGTAGCTGAAAATACTTTTAAATATTGGAGTTCTTGAGTCTTCTGTATTACCTACTTTATTAAATCAGAGTTCTGCTGCATCTGTTTCTATGTCAATGCCTGTTAGACGTGTTATTTGAGCTCAAAGTCATCATGCTCCAAACTATTCTGAAATCATCTGCAGAGTTTCAGTTAGTGTTCGAAGCTGAAAATTTACGTTTAGTCAACCCAAACTTTCTGTCCCGCAGATGTTTTTGTTCAGCCAGGCAGGGTAAGCCTCACACGAGGTGATGCTGAGAGCTACCTCAGTGCACACTCCTCAGGACAAACCCCAAGGTTTTTATTCATAAATTAGTTTATGTTTTTAATCTTGGTGTAGGCTGTCCAGGAGCTGTGAGTAACCCTGAAACACATGCTGAGACACTAGCTTTGTATAACCTTCATTTCTCCTACAGATTTCTATATTTACAGTCACTGCTCAATATCCTCTTTATTTCCTCCCCTTTTCTACTCTCATTAACTTCCTTATCTTAGGTGTTTTACCAAGGGGTTTCCAAATGTGCTGTGCAGACCTCAAGTATAGTTGCTAAAAGGCACTGGAGCAAGAGAAGACAAACGTGGCTGGAGGACAGGAGACCCTAATACATTCATGTGCACAAACCCAAGCTTGTGCACATTTAAAACCCAAGGTTTTTAAAGTTAGGTCATGACATTTGCCAACTCAGCCTGTGACCCAGTGCCTAGTTGAGCTGGGGATATTCACAGACTGTTGCAGCTTTTTGTATGATTCATAAATAAACTGTTATGACTTGCAGTTTTGCAGAGCACATATCCAGAAAATGAACTCCCTAGTGTCATGTCAAAAACTGCCTGGTCCTCCCACGTGTTGGTAGTTTTCCCATTATATGCCCTGGGAAGTGCACCACTGTTTTAGTCACTTCCCAGCCAAGGCTGATTTGATCTCAAATGATACTGGGTGTTAGTTTCATGAACCTGACAATGATGTGGTCAGCATGCCTGTGTGATTGAAGATGTAGGTAAGTGTGACATTGCTAGGATTGCAGCTTCCTTTTATATATGTCTGAATGACAATGTGAGTTAAAAGAGCATTATGTAATAGGTGATGTGGTGTCACAGTTGGTTTTAACCAATCAAAGCTTCTCCTCATAGCAAAAGGGAAATAACTTCTACACCTTCCACATATTTCTCCAGCTTGGTCTTCTTCTAATTCTCACATGTGTGCACATGTAAAGGCAACTAGATCAGGGAGCTGATCTGCCTGAACACAAGATCTGTTTTTGCTGAGTTAGCTTTCTGCATGGCTAGTTCTCTAATACCGTGATACAAGGAGATATTTTCAGCCTAAAGTGGAACTTTTTCCCTTTGCTCACAGAACTTATGTTTTGAAATCAGTCCCCAATGTCAGCTTCATGTAGCCTTATGTTTCATTCAGACTCGTGTGCAGTTGTCCTGTTCCAAACTAACTCTATACAAGTATTTCATAGTATATTTTTTAATATTTGAAACATGGAAAAAAGATTCTGTAGCCAAATAGGTGGTATCCATGTGCTTGAGAAGATGACTGTCCACTGCATAAATACTTCATTATTATAGTTCTAGTGTACTAAAAAAAACCAGCAGACTGTTTCAGTTCCAACACTGTAATTTGTTTCAAGTGTCTTACTTAGCCCGTAAATACCATGCTTGATTTCTTCACTAGGTTTAAACACGTTATTTAATATAGTTGTTTCTCTGAATTTCATGCAGTTTTGTTAGATCTCAAAGCAGTTAGAGAGAATTGTCATACTTAGGTCATTTGTTGTCTCAATATACGCATTCTGTTTTGATGAGACTCCTCACCCTTTCTTTTCTTGATCCCTAGTATAATATACAAACAGATCAGTACAGAAGTTGTGATAACGTCTCTGCCAAATCATCAGATAGTGATGTCAGTGATGTGTCAGCCATTTCCCGAACCAGCAGTGCCTCACGCCTCAGCAGCACAAGTTTTATGTCAGAGCAATCTGAACGCCCTCGGGGCAGACTCAGGTGAGTTCTCAGTGCAGCTTCCATCGTATCAAACCTCTTCTTTCATTCAGTGCCAAAATTCAAGCAGAAAGTATTAAAATTAGATGACCACAATGTAATAATTCGTGAAAAATGTTCTGCACATATGAACTGTCCTCCCTTGCCTAAGATGACAATATTTTTACAGTTTGGATTCTAAAAACAGAAAGCAAACTTCCCATGTGGAGATGACAGATTAATGTATTTGTGGCAAGTGGAACTTGAACACACACTATCATCTATATATTACAGCAGAAATATTGCTAGTTTTTTTAATCTAAAGAATTTTCTTTCATAAAAGCTGTCTATTTATTTACTTCCCTACCTACTTGCTTTTATTTTGCTGTTTTCATGCGTCTCATAGATTATTAAATTTGAAACAAGGATTTGTGTAGTGATTTTGATATTTCCAGTTCAGAAATAGTTTAATTAATTTGCATTGTCAATAATCAAATATCTCTTTCATCTCTGATAATAATCTGTTCTTAGTTTAGTGCTTTTTGGATACAGAGATTGGTTCCTGAATGCTCAAAAATTTGACATAAGTGTTATAAACCACAGGTAGGATTAGGAACTATTAAAAAAATATATCCCTGTGGAGGAAATGAGCCTGATAAAATTCTGGAAGGCATCATTTTGTACTTCAGAGCACATCTAGATAGACTCACTGTCCAAGAAGTTCAGCTGTAGGATTTTTGTTCTGTTCATGCAATGGGAAGGGATATTAGGGAAACTCAGAAACTGGCCTCTGTGTATGAATGAATACCACCTCCTTTTTTTGTGAAGGAAAGCTCCCCAGGATATTCAAAGTCATGTTTCAGATTGGTGAAATTAAAACTAAACAGCTGCTGTAATCCACAATCCAGCAGAACACTGCAGTGGAACTGTAAATGTATTTAAAGTATTAAAGTGTGTAAAGTTATTTCAATTCATGTGTTTACAGGCTGCATTTTATTGTGTCTTAGCTTTTCAGTATTTGTTTCTTACGGAGGACTTGAATCATAGTAAAATAGCTGTATTTTCTAGACATTGAATTTTCTCAAGTAGGCCCTGCCACATTACCTTTGACAGGTTGAACAAAATAGGCATGTTTTTTGCATAAAGAGCTCTGTGTTGAACAGTTTTTATCAGAAATGTTACTTCAGTTCAGAATGTCTGATGACAAATACCAGAACCAGGAGAACCCGTAACCTCTTGTGAGGCTGGAAAGGGGGAAACCTAGAGTCAAATCCTTGCTCTTATGCAACTTCTTCCATTTTAAAGAGTAGCAGAGCACCTTGGGTACAGAACTAGCTGACTTGGTGTGCAAAACCAAGTGTCTGCAATGGGAGCTCTGGTTCAGCTTCACTCTAGATCCTTAAAGTGAGATGTACGCAGGATGCAGATACCTTTCCTTTCTCGTACTGTCTGCAGAATCCATACGTCAGACTAGACACTTTATACTTGCTTGGTTTAATTTCCTCTAGATTCAGGTAGTACATCCATAGTGAACAAAATATATAGTAGTAATATACAGTGCAGCTCATTTAGTAGAAGCATGAAGAAGAAATTACCAAATTCATAAACTACTCACTTCTCTGACAGACATATTAAAATAAGAGGGACATGCCTAGTCTACTATCTTTGCAGTTAGCCTGTTTCAGCTATTAAATGCAATGGAATGAAAGTTGAAATAATTTTGATGTTGTGTTGGAAAAGATTGTACCTAGCAGATTAATATCTACTGTTCAAAATTTTCATTTTAATTGTCCACACTTCTTTCTGGATGATTGTCTATCATTGCTATAAAAAGGTCGAAGTCTTTAGAGACCTGCAAAACTATTGTATCACGGGAGTTAAATAGCAAGAGGTTATTACGAAAGGAAGTTGAGTGTTGAAGAAAAGAAAACGAGAAGGTGTTTCGCTGATGATTTGAACCAAAGTCAGCTACCTACCTACCTACCTACCTACAAAGTCAGCTTCTTACCCTCCTGTGTCTGTACTGGTAACCTCTGTCACATAGTCTTCAGTCAATTCTTTCTGCAGCTTATTTATTACATAGAAATGAAGAGTTAATTTGGGGAAAGGGTTTACTGTATTATGAAAAAAATTTGTTAGAGTGAGATTCATACTGTTTAACTTTACCCTTAGAAGCTACTTATCTACAGTGGAATTCATGTAAAAATAGGTTTTCGTTAAATTATTTGTCTAACTTCCATGAGTCATCATGAAAAAGAAGATAACACCTATTATTCTGGATGGGTCACCTCATTTTCAGATAGATGTCAGAAACAGGTGAACTTTTCTAGCATTAATTGTTGAAGGAGCCCTAGATGGTTAGTTTAGATTGGTTGCTTTAATTTTAGACATCTAAAATTAAATGAAATGGATTATTTCTCTTAATTATTGATGTTTCTTTAAGTTCAATGAATTAGAAATTTGAGGCTCAAGTCTAATTAGCAATTTGAAGCTCAAGTTTTATTTTTTTTCTCTCCAAGGAATGTGACATCAACATATAGCAAGTGGGGTGGGATGGGATGGGATGGGATGGGATGGGATGGGATGGGATGGGATGGGATGGGATGGGATGGTTAAGCAGAAGAGGCCAGGAAAGGAGCATTTTTTGTCTTACTGTCTTGTCTTACTGAAAACACATATTCTCCATCATATTCATTTGAAAGTGTGTCAGCCCAGTGGATATGACAAGTGTATGAGTGCAATGCTAAGTTTAAAGATAAAAGTTCATTGAACTGCCTTTTTATGTATCTACTTTTGTTCTTTAGATACCTTCTATACCTAGTAAGCATATAGAAACTCAAAGGAGGTGGCCCAGTTTTAGCCATCTCACTAAGCTAAGTCATTCTACTAGTATTGTTAGGTGCTTTTTGTATCCAGAAGAAAAATACCTAAGTTCAAAGTACACAACCAAGATTCCTGGTCTGCATCAGCTTTGGAAAGGGTGTCCCCATCTCTTCCTCCACGAAATAGAGAAAAATCAATCCTTGGGCTATTCACCAGATCACTGAGTTAAATTAAATGGAGAAATGTGACTAGAAAGTACTCCAGGGTTCAGATTAGTAACCTGAAGTGTAACTATGCTCCTCTAACCTTTCTACATGAGCTGAAAACTAATGGTTAGCTATTCACATTAAGAGTTGTAGTGTCAAATTTCTGAAGTGTGCCAGCTTAAGACAGCAGTAGTAGTTTGTGTCATTAGTCACTATAACCCCATCATCCCTCATATTAACGCATCTGTGAAAAGAGATATAAATTAGAATCCTAGACATATGAAAATACAAGATACTGTACTCTTTGGGGCAGTCGTTGAGAAAGCTAACTTTTGCTGTAATTTTGTGCAAAATATCATTACTTTTAAGTGTCAGAAGAACTGAGGTTTTGGGCCATGGTGAATGTGGTTTATATCCACTGACTTCTCCACCAGTCCTGCCAGCACAAACAGCTTCCTGACCTTTCCTCTCAAATCCTAGTGGAGGAAAGGTCCTTTAAAAATTTAGCTAATGCCTTTTCCCCATCAATTCAGGCAGGATCGATCTCTCTCTCTTCCTCCTCAGTTTTGAAGATTTGAGATTCTGTTATTTCAGACAATATTTTTTATTATTGTATGTTTATAAATAGTTATTTCTTTATTCAAGCAGGAAAGATTTTAAAACCTGGAGGTGCATCTCTTTTCCTTGTGGCTCTAAAGTCTAAGGGTATTAGCTATAAATGTAGAAAAAATTGTGGGGGTTTTCGGTAATTTTTAAGGTTAATGAGTAGCTCCTTCACTTATATTGCTCAAACTGCACCATGGTTTTAATAATGTACAACATTTATAGAATGAAGCACTGTGTGAACCACCTGATGCAGAACAATGCAGCTAGATAACACTCTAGCTGTTCTTTGGGTCAAAATTCCCAAATTTAAAGTTTTGTAGTATTAGGAAATCTGAGAATGTTGAAGAGAGTATGAAAGCAAATCTTCCATTTCCTTCACTCAATGACAAGACTGTGTCTAAACCTTTTAATTCAGAATACTAATTTAATTCCTACAGTGTATTTGCTGCTGGATTACCTGTCAGAAACCTGTGATATAGAATGCATGGAAGATACCATTAATTAGTCTTCAGTCTGGAGATGTTGTTGATTAACACTTACTTGTTTCCAGATGGAATTATGATTGGTGCAAGTTTGAAATATGTATGTGAAATAGCTTTCTCTTTTCTGATTTGTTTAGCATTTTCACACGAATGTTACAACAAATGGCTACATGCAGGTAAACTAGGCTGCGTATGAAATAATTCCAGATCTCTTTCTTGTTACCAGCCTGAGAGGTCTCGTTGACTGCCATGTTCTCCAGTGGACGAGCAGGCAACTATCAGGAATTTTTGTTCTGGGAACAAAAATATTCTGGGATTTCTGACTTGAATGTAAATCAGACCTGTGAGTTTGTTTTGCTATGGTATTTGGTGTATATTTCATGACTGAGGTCAGATTACCAGTCCTTTATGGAGATCTGCTTTCATCAGTCATGGTCTTTATGCATTCATAATACAGTGAAGTGATACTTTGTGCCTGTGTATACTACATATATTATTTTATATGACTCATGAATGTTTCTCACATGCTAAATGAAGCAGAAGGGAATTTTTCGCAGTTCAATGCAAATGATTGATAAGTAAGAATCCATGTTAAATGGATGTTGATTAATCTGCACTGTATGGGCTTGGTCAAAGAAGGACATTTGCTCACTTCGTTAAAAATCAAGCCCAACGTTGTCACAGAATCACAGAATGTTAGGGATTGGAAGGGACCTCGAAAGATCATCAAGTCCAATCCCCCTGCTAGAGCAGGAACGCCTAGATTATGCTACACAGGAACGTGTCCAGGCAGGTCTTGAATGTCTCCAGAGAAGGAGACTCCACAACCTCTCTGGGCAGCCTGTTCCAGTGCTCCGTCACCCTCACTGAGAAGAAGTTTCTTCTCAAGTTTAAGTGGAATCTCTTATGTTCCAGTTTCAGCCCATTACCCCTTGTCCAATCATTGGTTGTCACCGAGAAGAGCCATCATTTCTCATTAGGGACCTACTTATGCAAAGATACTTGGGCTTCATGGTGATGTCAGGTAGGGAACTGTCATGTGTGGTAAAGGTGAGCTGGAAGCTTCTGGGTTTGGAGGATTTAGCAAATTGGCCACCATAAGATTTTTCACTTAAATCTGATTGAACAATATCTGCTAAATATATGAAAGACTAGATATATATTTTTAAGGTGAATTTCCCTCAGTGTATCTAGATTTCAGACAAATTGCCCCTGCATTAGGAATCTCATTGTTATTCCTCATTTTAAATTTGAAATCCACATGTTTATTAAGAATTATATTTAGTATCTTAATAAATGTGTGATATAATTATGTATGTGCCATATTTTAATCTTGTTTTACATGCTTTTCTTAATCGAATGTTAATTAAAATATTTTAAATGAGTTTATCAAAGGGAGGGCCTCATATAATGAGTTGTAACAGTGGACTTAAACTAGTCCTAATTTATTTCATGTATTATACCATGCCACTGAATGGCTTATATTAAAAACTCATATATGCTTCAGGTATGTTCTCAATACATTACTGAAGGAAAGTAACTTTATTTTTTGGTTTGTACTGCCAGACTCTATCTGACAAACATTTTCACCCCCAATTTCCAGAACAGCATATACAACTTGCGTGTAGCTGTTATTCTTTCAGAACACCAGTACACTTCAGCTTTGAAATGATGGAGGAGGGAAATGATGACACATGATCAAGTGAGGAAGTTGTTGGTGAGCTGATAAGCAAAGGGTGCAGGGTGATGAAGACAGGCAAGACCTCAATCAACAGTGAAGGCAGGAAGGAGCCAATCCCAAGTGTATGCACCTGAAGAAGGGTGTGCTTAAGAGGGGAGAGCGTTTAACTGGAGTGATGGGACAGAGTGCCCATTCAGCAGGTTTGCAGACTACATAAAACTGATAGGAATGGTTGATAGACGAGGTGGATATGACACTATTTAGAGAGTCCTTGAACACCCTAGGATCCTTGTGGACACCAAGTTGAACCTAAGCCAGCAATGTCTCCTTGCATTAAAGAAGGCCAACACCCCAACACCATCGTGGGCTGCATTAGGAAGAGTGTTGCTAACAGGCTGAGGAACGTGATCTTTCCCGTCTACTTGACTCTAGTGAGATACATCTGGAGTGCTGAGTCCAGTTTTGGGGTCCCCAGTACAAGAAACATGAAGTTACTGGAGCAAGTCCAGCAAAGGGCCATTGAAAATGGTTGAAGGGATTGAAGCATCTGTCATACAAGGAGAGGCTGAGAGAGCTGAGACTGTTCAGACTGGAGGAGAGAAGCCTCAGGGGGGATCTTATAAATGTACATAAATGCACGATGAGAGGGTAAAGAAAGCAAAGCCAGACTCTTCTCAGTGAAAGAGTGAAGGGCAACAGGCACAGACAGAAATAAGGGAAATCCCACTTAAACATAAGGAAAACCTTTTTTGTCTGCAAAGTATATTGAACGTTGGAACAGGTGGCTCAGAGATGTTGTATAGTCTCAATACCTGAGGATATCCAAACCCCAGCTGGATATGGCCCTGAGAAAGCTGCTCTCATTGACCCTGCAGTGAGCAGGGAGGTTGCACTAAACATTCTCCAACCTCAACTATTCTGTGATTTTGTCAGTATTGGGTGGGTGAGTATGATATATCTTGAAATTACTACAAGTTAGATTGGGGTTGAAGCTAAAAGAAAGTAAACTATTTAGGTTTAGAATGCAAAGTAGGTGACAGTTGTGTGTAACAACACAGGTGACATGAATGAAAAATTGCTTCATTGGTATTTAACGCCCACATTCTTTCTCCCATTTTCGCATCACCTGTTGTAGATACTGACCCTTCACCTTACTCATATGCACACTTCACAGCTAAAGCTGGATTCGTCAGAGGCAATCCTCTCTAATCATAGCACACTCAATTTTATCATCCATCCATTTATCAGGTTTCTTTCAGGTTCAGATCTTATTCCACATCTGCGTGTGCAATACTATCAATTCTTAACCCATTTAAGAGGCTGTATCTCAACCCTGTGATTTTTATTTTACTTCTCCAAGTGTGCATGCACACACTTTAATGTGCATGTACTTCAGAAATGCAAATGCCCTTTGGCAGGTTAGGTTATCTCCTGCCTTCCACTCTGCTGCTATCAAATCATAATCACACTTAGAGTAGAAATATTGGTTTTCCTCCCTGTTGAGGCAACCTGAAAATGTTACTAGGAGGCTTCTACCTGTGCTAAAATCATCTTTTTCTTATCAAGCTCTGAAGTTGACCACCCTATTTTGTATCATGTGAGTAGGATTAAAACATACAATTTGTGCTACATTTACAGGGTGTAGTTAAGATTCTTCACTCATAGAAAAATAACCAAACGTGAAATCTTTTAATTATTGTTATAGATCCTGCAGACAGAACTAGTGGAGGCAACAACAGCAACAACAGAAGAATACTGCAGTTTATTCATCAATAAAACCAAATCACCTGGAGAACGGGAACGAATTTAGAGGCAGTTTCAAATTGCCTTTATGTGGGGTATTTACTATGCCACACTTAAGATCTAAATATAGGAGAGGATCTTGAAAATGTGTTAAATATTACAAGTTTTTTTGTACCTTGCATATGTTTGATCCTATGTTCCTTATACAAACCTGCGTAAGGGCAAATTTACATTTTATAAGGAAAAGATTGAGCTATATAAATTTGCAATGAAATATGCCTTACTGTAGCTTAGGATGAGGGAGATCCATTTGGGTATACTAAGCTCTCACTACTAGCACTCTGTATAAAAACAAAAATTATTCAGCCTAGATCCTTATTCAGCCTAGATCCTTGTCCAGCAAAGGAGACATTGTCATGCACTTGGAAGTATGGTCATTCCTCGTTCTAGGATTTTATACTACATATGCTGCAACACTGCCAAACAGATTAAAAAACCCCACAAACAAAAACCCCAAAACATTATGTACTTGCATATCTCCTGGATGCCTAGCTATATGCCACTGTGGGTCTCTTCCTCAGTAGGTGTAGATGTTAGTAATTTATGAAGGGATGGATCCTGGGGACTACAAATCTCCGTGGCTCCACAGACAGCAGTGTGGGAATATCAGTCTGATTCACACTGAAAATCTGGTCCTTAATCAGCACTTTCATGAGGGTGTTTCTTTTGTGGTTAAATTCTGCCACATGCAGCATTTCAAGATATCACTGTGGAAGGCCTGTCTCACATTACTCAGGTCTAAAGCACCACAGAGTAGGGTAGCAGTAACAGAAATGATGAATTCTGCTGCATAGATATTCACATATGAATAAGATCAGCCTTTCTTTTCAGAAATATTAGCTCCAGATTATTACAGGTTGTCACATTTCTAAAGAATCTTAGACTAAATTCTCATTTGTTACTCATCTGCCATATTATATCTGCTTCAAAGCCTGCATAGCTAAGCACTTAGAAATGTACAGATGGTTGCAGCTGTAAGTGACCAGCTTGACTGTCGATCATCAGAATCCGTGCTTCAATATGAAGTTTTTAGTCAAATGTCAAAGCCCCAGTGCAAAAGTGCTCGTTGAAACAATACTCATTTCTGTTCATAATGTGAATTGGCATGGCTTTGGGAAGAAAATACTGAAGTTGTCCTCTTTTCTGAAGTTTTCAGTTTTATGATTTATTATTGTCAAAATTATAAGTGTCTGGTTTATGTTTTAAATTACGTCCCCACAAATTTAGCTTGACTGAAGAGCATTTCTTGACCTGAGCATTTCTTTGTCATGGCAACTTATAGATCCTGCAATTTTCAGGGGCAATTTTTTGAAGGTGACTGGGCTGTATTTCACCTAAGTATGAAATCCTTCATCTTCTATGTAAACAGAAATCCCTCCTTTCTAATAAAGAAGTATGAGATACTAGAACTAGGCTGCACTGATAAAAGTAATTAAAGTATAATACAACAATATATTTCTTTTGTACTTATTGTACAAATAACAGAAAAAATATCATAAATAAGTGCTTCTTCTAATCTGAATAATTAAATCATACTGGTTTTTGTACCTGCTACAGTTCAGAATCAAATTTCAAGTCTCACTTCAACCTACAAGACTAACTTTTAGAGACTGAGTTACAGTTCACTAAGCTGTAACTGAAAAACTGTCTAACATTTGCAAGTATATAAAGTCTCGCACCTTCCTAGGAACTAAATATCTAACTTCAAATCATAACAACTACATTTTATTATATATTATAATCCTATTACATTACAGTCCTTTGGACCAAAAGGGTGATGAAACATTGGAATGGAATGCTGAGGGAGATGGTGGAGTCACCATCCCTGGACGTGTTTAAAAAACAGTTGGATGTGGCACATGACATGGACCTGACCCAGGGATAGATGAGGACAGTGCACATAGTCGGTGATCTTTAAAACTCAAATTCTCTTTGTTACAGAAGCTAGAACTTGTTTAGAGAATGGGATGGAGGAGGGAGGGGAGGAACTGGAAAAAGAGGAAGGGTGGTCTTCTGGCTCAGCTAGTCAGTTATTGCTCTAGGAAATTAATCTCTTCAGGTCTCTGCCACAAAGTTTTTATGTAATGATTGACAGGTCACCTCAAACATGTCTTATTTGGTGATCATATGCCCCCTGTTGCATCTGAGTTTATTCTGGCTTAGAATCATAGAATCATAGAATCAATTGGGTTGGAAAAGACCTCAGAGATCATCAAGTCCAACCCTTGGTCCAACTCCAGTCTGTGCTTATACAGGCTTGATGCTGTGGATTCAATCCCATCATCGTGTGGAAAGTTTGGAACAAAAAACGTGCATGATCCTGTAACATTCTGGTTCGTTTAACCATTCCACAGTGAAAGATTGCACAGTTTACAGGTTTGCTGGGTTCACCATGCAAAATAAGGTGAAAGGCACATGAAAGAGTAGTGTACTTTCTCTGCAAAATTGAGGGGATAGTGAGTGTTTTATTGCTACAGAAGATAAACTGACCATCTCATGGGAAGGTCGTAATATAATGAATACTCATGGTGGTGTGTTGGAAAGGCTTTTGTTAAGTCTCAGAAATTTTTAGGAACCATTTTGTTTTCGGAAAGAACAATGATAAGAATTTATTCCCTGAGTTTTTTTATTCTTTTTATACTTCAGTGTCACCAGGAACCAGTCTCCTTCCAGGGTTTATGGTCCATCTTCAGTGGTTTGACCCTGGCTGGTGACCAGGTGCCCACACAGCAGCTTTATCACCCCTCTTCTCTGCTAGGCAGGAGGAGAAAATATAACGAAGGGCCCATGGTTTGAGATAAGGACAGGGAGATCACCTGCATCTACTGTGCTGGGCAAAACAGACTTGATTTTGGGGAAATGAGTTAAATTTTGTTAAGAACAAATCAGAGTTCTTAGCAAACTACCCCAACGTGAGTCTCTCCATGGGGTGCAGGCCTTCAGGGACAACTGCTCCACCGTTGAGTGCCCCACAACATTGCGACAGTCCCACCAGCCAACCTGCTCCATGTGGGCTTTTCTCTCTCCACGAGCTACAGGTTCTGGCAGCAACCTGCTCCAGCACAGGCTTCCCATGGGGTCACAGCCCCCTTCAGGTATCTACCCACTCTGACGTGGGGTCCTCCACAGGCTACAGGTGGACATCTACACCCCATCACGTCCACAGGCTGCAGGGGGACAGCCTCCTTCACCATGATCTTCACCATGGCCCAGGGGACTCTCTGCTCCAGTGTCTGGAGCACATCCTTCCCTCCCGCTTCTTCACTGACCTTGGTGCCTTCACATACTCTCACTCCTCTCTCTCTCTGCCAGTTGTTGTGTGCTGCAGTTCTTTTTTTTTCCCATTTCCTAAATATGTTTTTCACAGAGGCGTTCCTCTCCTATCACTTTACTGATAGGCTCAGCCTTGGCCGGTGGCGGGTCCCTCTTTGGAGCCGGCTGGCATTGGCTGTATCAGACTCAGGGGAAGCTTCTAACAGTTTCTTGCAGAAGCCACCCCTACAGCCACCCCATCTCTGAAATCTGGCCAGGCAAACCCAATACACCATCTCACCTTTTTGCACTCCAGTCTCATGATTTTGTCTTGAGTCGTGCCTGATCGCCAGCAGAGAATATGCAGCTTCCCTGCAGCCCGGACAGTCCAGTTACTTTCCCGGATCCAGAGTAGCCAAGAGAAGCCTTTCCTGGGAAATACTGACTTTCTGCCTCTAGCCAGGAGATGGAAATAGTGATATTCAGGAAATGTACAGTCTGCTTAGCAATAGGAGCTGTGAGTGAGTACGGTGCCACTTTGTAATAGAAATTCTCCTGGTATCTTAACTTTTAATCTCTTTGAAGTCACTTAACATGAGAGTTATGGTTTGAAGATGTTGTTTTACTAAATTTACAGAAACTCAAAGGAACAGGAAATAGTTTATGCTGAGTAGAAGGATCACTTCATCAGCATCTTTCAGTCAGGCACCAGCCATAAGTACTTCTTAAAGCAAAGTGAATTTATTTATTTGGGGGGTTATGTGACAGTACAGTATGGATTTTCTCTCTTTTTTAATTCCTTCAAAGGGACCAGGCAATTTGTCATTGTATTTCAGCTGAAAGTCAGAATAAATAAAATAAGAAATTCAACCTTGGGCATAGAACAGGCATGGAAAATTCCTGCCTAAATTTTTGATGTTTGACAAATTTTAAAAATATGTGGAACTAGCAAGCAAGTCAGTAACATTATAACTGACTGGCATTTTGCATCTAAAAATCTCCACAGTATAAGCATCCATCACAATAATTGGCGTGAATTGTCAATGCTGCTTTTTGTCTGATAATCCAAATCACTACAGCTCAAAACTGAACACACAAACTGTTTTGTTAACTAGTGCCTTTCCCAGTTTCATTAGAGAGAGACGCATTTTGAACATGTATGGTGACTAATATTACTTCTTAGGTTATGTCTCTTGGGACAAGGGCAAGAACACTGACACAACCTGAGTCACAACTTGGGAGGAAATAGAGGATAATAATCTCCAAATTACTGTAATGGAAGCAAGATAGATGAAAACACTTAAGCTAAGCTGCTTAAAAAATATTAGATATTCATTTTACCCCCAAAACAGTATATTAGAGATGGAAACTTCTGGCTCTGAGGTCATTTATGTACAAAACCAAGGTGAAGCCAGAGTAATTAATGTTTTAATTATGCATTATCTAAAGATAATGATTTTTTTCAAATCCATCATTATAAACTGCTTTATGTGTCTGTCAGAGAGGCAGAGAGATGGAGTCTTTAATCCCTTCAGAACATCTGTACATGAAAAATGTACTATGGAGCATTGCTTGTGCATTTTTAATTATCCAATTACACTTCTTCTTTCAAAGAAACTGTCACGTTACCAGCAGCCTTTCTTAATGATTTGAAAGACTGAAAAAATAATTTTAATTGGTTTTTCATTTAATTATAGCAGTTGATTAAGATGAAATGTAATTCATAAACTTATACTATAAGAACATTACACTAACATTGTTAATGTGTTATTTTTAGAATGAAGAAATATAGGAAAAAAAAAGTTTTAGCCATGGCTCAGACCTTGGTGTATCTCTTTTCTGCTTTAGCTTCGTCTCAGTTTCTTTTTTAAAATGTTTTTTGTGTGCTCTTTTTTTAGTCCCGTCTTTTCACTGTTCCATTTAACCTTTCAGACTTGTCGTCTCCATTCCTTGTTCTGTGGCTTTTGCCGGTTGCTATTATTTACTTTTGTGAAGGAGCAGTGAAAAATCTCTTTTGTATGGATGATGCAGCCTTTTTACACGAGGAGCAGTGAGATCACAGGTGCTTCAGTACTTCATGCTTTGGAGGCAAAAAAGCAAAGCAACATGTTGTAACAGGGAGGATAAAATGTTATCGCTGAATCTTAGGCAAAGAAAGAAAAAAATGGTGAATTTCTTGCTATTGAAGAAAGTTTTTTCCATTCAGGGATAAACATAAAGAACCCCACATTTTTGTATTTGTCACACACACAACCTATTTTCTTGATACAAATTTAACATTTACATGCTTGCTGTGTTTGGTACCCTTGAACTTAGCATAAGCCTGGCTGTTTGCAGTCAGGTTTGGGTCATTTGAGCTGTTTGCCCTTTGATTCTCATTAGCCCGTCCACATCAGCATTAAGAGCAATTCTTAACCTTAACCTTAGCCCCCGAGCGGTACCCCTGCGATAACTAACTGCTTTTGCATTAGTTTCATTTTATTACTCCTATGACTAACTGGCTTCAGGCTGACAGTGCCATGGGTATGCACAGGCAGAGCCACGGGCTCCCACATACAGAGACAATTGCTCTGTTTGTTTCAGAGAATATAAATTAATCTGATGAAATTTCTTGGAAAAATTGTTAAAATCTGCTCATCTTTTGTAATGGTCAGGCTTGCTTTCTAAGTAGCTCTTCTTTCATTTTGTGGAGAAATGTTTTAAAAGTTTAAAAATAGAAATCTGGCAGAGCTGTGAAACTTGCTCAGTTCACTGGTGAGTGTGTTACTGAGAAAGGCATTTTCAGATAACAGATTCCAACATGAAAATTTACTGATCTTCCAAAGTAGCATGTGAACCAGTGAAGCTCCCAGAGGAGACTTCTGTAATGAGATCTTCCCAACCCTTGCCACGGTGAGAGTTTATACATTGAACATTGAACACAGTGGGGCTGGGACCATGTTGGTACAGAGGCAATACTGGTGTCACTGAGTAGCACTTTTTTACTATATAGGAATATTGTTGATAACATATAAGTTACAAGAGTTGCTGAATTTCAACTATCTGAATACACCAATAGGACTCTAACATGGCAACTCTACCTGAGAAGCAATTTTTTTCCTGATCCTAATAGCTATTTCACAGATTTATTATATGATCGATGTGCCTGTTACGTCAATATGTAGTTCCAGTTGGTACAGACTGTACAAAATTATAATTTCATTGAATCATCTGACTTCTTTATGGTCTAAAAAAAGTCTCTTGACTAGCTACAGAGAACTTAAATGTAGGATATGTGTTTGTCTTGTGGTTTGCAAAGCACTGTGTTTGAATTTATTGATGAAATACCATAAATTGTACAGTAATAAATCTTGCAGCAAATGTTATATATCACATGTAAATACAGCTATATATTCTGACAGAGCAATTTGTGGAGAGTTAATTTAGGCTTTATTAATTATGTATCATATAATACTAATAACAAGACCTAATTTATTTTTACAATTGTAATGTTCCTCATTATAAGGGAGTGCTCATCTTCCCTTCGGTTCACAACTATTAGATGTTTAGGAGGTTGTTAGTATTCATGAGTTACCTCATTGCAAAAGGGTGCCATAGGGGCTATGAATTAGTACGTGATTCTGCATTCAGCAGAAAGGAGAGGAAGCTTACTAGCTCGTGCTGGTCAAGGCCGGGGAATCTGTTGAAGGATTCAAGTTACTGCAACTGTGCGGAAAGAACTTACATTAAAATTGCATCTATACGGCAAAGGATACAGGGGATTGTTTATTTAGTCATGGCTTGCATTATTGGAAAAATGGATGGAATGAAAAGGAGTGATCATGAAAATAACCGTCTAAAGTACTTTTTGGAAATCATCAGTAAATCTAAGAGAATCTAAGAGATACTCTAATTTTAGCAATGGCTAATCACTTAATATTTTTTTCCTAAAAGGATAAACTTCCAGGTATTATATAGGTGAGTTTATGGGCAAAGTTTCTTCTAGATTCTTACTATCTTTCTTTTTCAGGTGATATTTACTATTGGCAGGTATTTTATAAATTACTGAGAAATACTGAGCATATATCTATATGCTAATTTTCTCAATACAAATACTTTTTCCAATATAATTGTATACATCTTGGGTATATGTATTGTATATCTGTATGTAGATAGATACACAATGATTCGATACATGTAATTGGCTTTGCTTCAGTTCTATACAGTTTTGTATGCTACAGTTTAATATAAGTAAGTATAATCCACAATATCCTTGTAGTGTGTTCTTATTACAGAATTTACCTCAAGGTAAATTTTTCCGGCAGCTTGTAACTCATCCTACTCTTTGAATATTTCTTTTCTGTGAATAGTTCATCCTTCGTTCCCACAGGTAGAACATTCAGGCAGTGACAGCTTGCAAAACTGACAGTGCTGCTTTCTTTCACAGCTCTGATGGCTGACATGAAATACAGTCTTGATTTTGGCTTCTGTTGTACAGGTACCACTTCAGATAGAATCCATCTCAACTGCATAAGTTTTGGCAGGAAAATTCAAAGGTTTTTCCCTTGGGAAAGGGAGCGGTGCCTTCCCGTCTGATGCGGGAGCCCAGAGGGACTGAAAGACTGGTGCTGGTGGCTCTGCTCTTGCTGGGGTCAGAGGAGTTATTGCTCTAGTGGTTTATTTCAACTGAAAAAAAAAAATAATAAAAAAAATCAAGTGACTCTTTTTCTGTGCTGAATAATTAATTGTGAAGTAAAACGGAGGCACAGACAGATTGTCTGTAACTATTCTTAGTATACATTGATGATGTTTTTATGCCAATAATTAGAAATAGCATAAGATTTTTGCTGAACTAGGCATTGAAAGAACTACTGAAGGTGGGAGTGTAATTTTTTTTTAAAAAAGAGTATTTAATTTAGAAATATTGATAAATACATTACTCCTAAGTTATTTTGCTACTGAAAACGGTATTTATTTATTTATTTATTCTTTTATGGTAACTAGGTTTGAATCCACAATATACCCTAATAATTTACCAGTTTTATCCATAAACCTGCAAAAGCTTTTGTCTACATTTAAATGAATGTTTCAATAATCCCAGCAAGTCCAGGAAAAGAAAATAAAATTTAGGTATGTTATTATCAGAAGGGTTAAAGTGCAAAAGGATATAGATAAATTCATGCAGGTCTTTTGCTTCTTTGTACTTCATGACTTAGACTCTACCCATATTGAAGAAAGTAACAGTGTGAGTCCTACTTCTCCAAGTGACAATCGGTAATGGAATGGAAAGATACTGTGTTCTAAGGATTCTCAATTAGATGGTATAAGAACAGTAAATTTTAAATGTCTGTTCTTTTTCCTTGTCCGTTTCTAGCAAACTAGTAGCTGTTTTGTACTAGAAGTACACTAGAACATGTATCTTAGGAATCTTGCTATTTGCAAGGTAAAAACAAGTATAACATTATTTTGAATTCCAAATATCTCAATCTTTTTTTTTTTTTTATTAAGGTGAATCTTATAGCTGCCTCTTCCTTTCACAAAGAATGAAAAGTATTCATAATCCTTGAATTAGGAATTAATGCATAAAAATGGGCTTTTCCTAAGGTTACAATATCATTAATTCTTATTTCTCAGTTGATGGACATCATTGTTTCATAAGCATGACCTGTTCATCACTGTTTTCTAAATTGATTTTCTATTTGAATAATGTCTCGTATATGGCAATCCCAGTTCATATTCTTGTCATTTGACAATGTTTATGGGGAGGTAAAGAAAGAAATCTGGGTCATGTGAAACAAAAGTAGCTGCCGGGTTAAATAGATAATCTATAAATTTAAGGATATTGCATTCTGTGAACAACAATAAAAATATAGTGATTTAGGGATCATTGCCTTTTAAAAAGCAGTCATATATGTAGCATATGAAGTAAACACCTGTACTATGTGATTTATATTAAAGCCAAGAAATTAATCTTCCTCAAGAATATTGGTGTCTATTTTGAAAATGGGAAATATCTTACGGCATTTCTTCTCAACTGATGCTATTTTTAAGCGTCCAGAACTAGTTTGCCTTACAAAAGTGCAGTTAAAATTCTTCCTGGAATGACTGAATATGTGTGTGTATGTGTGTATGCTCACATACATGTGAGGAAGTGTGTACTGCAGGAGATCTACAATAAAATACAAAGATTTTTTACAGAGCAGTTTTCGAATACATATGTCCTTCTGTTTTTGCCATGCAAACCCAAAAGCCAGTCACTAAAGTCACAGTGGGATAGGATGGAACCAGAAAGAATCTATTTTAAGCCTATTCAGTGTGCCTCAGGTGGTCCATTAAAACGTCTTCCTGAGTACTTCAGTGCATCACAGCACCTTGTTCTGTGTGAAGGCAGTAGCTTGGTTTTTATCTGAAATTAACAGAAGCAGATGCTAAGAGCTGACTACAGTGAAATGCTTATGCATTGACTGACAGTGACCTTTCTATTAAGTGTTGTCTATTCAAGGACTTTGCTTTCGCAGCCTCTTCTTCAGAAAATACTATCCTTTTTTATCTGTTCTTATCTGTGGTCACACATTAGTAAATCTTAGTGGCTCTCAGTAAATGAGTAATATATATAAGTATATATTATTTTATCCTTTCCTGTATTTGTCTTTGGACAGGACTGATCTAAGCTCTAGCAAGGCCCAGATCTGTAGAAGTCACAGGTTGTCAGTTCTTCTCCCATAGACCTCTTCATCTCTCCCTGGCAATATTTCTTATCTGTCCGAAATTTGCCATGACATAAAGAAGCCTGCACTCTGTCCCTTCTCTTTCTTATTTTGGGAGGCAGGCAGGAACAGGCTATCACATCAGCTGGGAGAGACAGCAGGAGTGTCACTTAACAAATAAATTCAAGATTTTACTTCAAAATACAGAATTACTGGGGAAAAAAAATCCCCCAAATTAGTATGTTGCCAGTATGTCTACTAATCAGGAAGACAAGATCATGGAATTTACAATGGAGTAGGCTGATTTCACAACTACATCTGAAGTGAGTCAGGCTGCAGCTTAAATTTCTGGGTCTTTGCAGAGTGATAGGAAACTTCATAGTGCCGTTAGAGCTAGGGCATTGCTTGGTCACTAGCACTGTTAGGACTGTGTATTAATATGTCCTGTATGTATCTGAGATTGTTTTCTAGATTGTGTTTCTGAATACTTTATCTAGCCCCTATGTGTAGGAGCAGCAAAAGGATTTGTGTAGAAACATTCAAATGGAATGCAATAGGTAAAGAAGAGCAGAACTGGCAAGGCAATTCATCTTTCTATCAGGCAGTGAAAGTTCTTGTGGGTTATTTTTTGCTGCAAAATTACTTTGCCTTCATACTGTGATTATTGCATTTTCCTTTAAAGAAATGAGAGAGTAAAGACCTAAAAAACACTACTTATTACATTATCTCTTCCTGTGAAGCATGAAAATATAGAAGATGATATCTTCGTATCTATTAGGTCTTAAGGCTTTGGTGAACAGTGCTGATATGTATATTAATCTACATATATTACCTTCATTTAATTTTCATATTCATCGTCATATTCATTTTCTTTTGTTGTAGAATTGCTGGTTGAGTGCTTTCTGTATTTTAGGGATACAGGCAGGAAGGTTCCACATGACTTAAATGTTGCATGTCTCTCTGTCACTCTGAAAAACATGGGAAAGTGTTCATTTTATTATCTTCCTCAAACAAGTGAAGAACAAATTATAGCACTGAAAATAGATACTCTGAGAAGCACCAAATTAACCCTTGATGTGTGAACCAAATAAATGGAAATGTATCAAGACTTAAAATTAATTTGCTAATTAAGAAGAAAGAAAAAGAGGCTTTTGGAAATGCTGTTACACAGACAAATTAACATGTTTGTTTTTACTTTGTAACTGTAGTACATTTACTCCTAAAATGCAAGGCAGACGGATGGGGACTTCAGGGAGAATCACTAAGAGCACAAGTGTGAGCGGAGAGATGTATAAGCTGGAGCACAATGACGGGAGTCAGTCGGACACGGCTGTCGGCACGGTTGGAACAGGTGGGAAGAAAAGGCGTTCCAGCCTTAGTGCCAAAGTGGTTGCCATAGTGTCTCGAAGGAGCAGAAGCACATCTCAGCTTAGCCAAACAGGTGAGTGAGACACACGCTCTCTGGAAACAGGACTCTCACCCGAACGTGGTTTATCATTACTTCATCCATGGCATCTGTGTTACATGTCTATGGATAGAGGCCACTCAGGAGAGAAGATTTCCCAGCTGTGAATAAATCTCTGTGATACTAATTTTCTTTGATCGTTAGGCATCTGCCAGAATCAGTACACAAATGCTTTTTAGAATATGTACCATAACAATTTTCTGTCCTGATCAATGGAAAATGTTTTTATCTCTTAGAAACCTTATTTACAGGTAGGCAGGGAAGTGCAAAGAGGCATATGTGAGTATCAACAGTGTATAATGGTTTGGCTAAGCGCAGCCTTTTTTCTTTTTTTTTTTGCTAGCGGAAGAGTTGAGTATGAATGGGGGAATTGAAATCTGAGCAACTGAATGGCAGTTATGTAACTTGCATAAAAGGTTTTACCTGTAGTGGCAAAAAATACGGTTTTAAAAACTACCTTTGATTTCATAGTCAAGAGTAAATCCAATTTTTTTATTTTTTTTTTTTTTAGCAAAGGGGGGTCAGTGAGTTCAGATAAATTAGATGAAAGCATGATGCTTCATTAGGAACGTAAGACTTCCAACCCTTTATTGAGACTTTATAAATCTTAAAAGCTTCCTATCTGCTTAGCCTGAAGGAAAAAAAACCCATACAGGGAGATACAAAAGAAAAAAAAATATTTTAAGTCCCTGTCCTGCTCCTATTAAACTCCAGTGAAGACTTCTGCTCTTGTCTTCAGTGGGAGCACGACCTGACCCTAAGGGTTCTTTCGTACTAAGAGAAGGAAAAGAAAGAGGAAAAGCTTCAGCCTAGCGTAGAATGCACAAATATTGCAGCATTCTTCCGACATAGTCAGGGTAATCTAAACTAAGGTAAGTAACAATATTGTTTATTTATATCATCAAATATCTCACCCTTTTCCCTTGGTTTTCTTTTATTGCCAGGTGAGTGGCAGAAATGATTCTTTCAAAATATAAGGTTTGGTCAGCTTTAACAAAAGGATTGGAATACTTTTCTACATGACTCAGTTACAAATTTTAAGCCGGAGCATATCATCATGTAGTTGGACCAAATGATAGATGTAGTAGGTGTATTTGAAGGCCAGAATTGTAATTAATACAGAGTTGCTCAAAATACACTCTGCCTGAATATTAGACTAGAGTATAAGTAGTTGTATACATTAAGGTGTTAATTTAGATGCATCAGGATCAATGACATGCTCTTAAAGTAATAAACAGTGGTACTGTATTATAGAAAGCATTTTAGGTTGATGTTTTACTCCACTTACTATAAAGAAAAAATATCTTTAAGTGTTTTACAGAATGTTTTTGTGGTTTGATCTGTCATTCCTTTATAGATCCTAAATCTCAATGAAATAGAAGCTGCTGTGACAGAGCAAAATATTTGTTCCATCTTACTCAGTAGTCCAGCTCTGACCACAACCCAGGGATGTATGTCTAAAAGGATGGCACAGGGGCTTCCAAACATGGAACGATTTGCCCTGTGTGAGCCCTAACAACATGCTTATCAGTGAAATTAGTAAATAACTTAAAATCTAAACTGTGACTGCCAAACATTTCTCAGCATTATCTATTTAAACCTCAGGTGTTCCCATTCTTCATAAAAAGGTACTATAGCTCTCCAAATTTTGTTTAGTGTAAATTTTAAAACAATAGGAATTTTGCCAGGAACGGAGCACCTAAATTTATAATGAAACTCAAACAGCAAATCAAATATGAAAAGCACGATTATGCATTATTCATGATTGTAAAAGAGTTGAGAATGATATTTACCTTACTGTGGCTCAGGCAAATACTATCTGTGATATAAGCGGAACAGTGACTAGTTTCATTGGTCACTATTTTTTTAGTTAAATTATTTGAGAAATCAGTAAGTTAATGCATTTTTTTAGAACAATATACACATGAGATAGGTTTTCCAAAGAAAATCCATTGTTGGAGACTAAATACTCGTGCCCCAAATCAGGGACCACTTTCCTTCTTTCTTGTAGTGTACAAGAGGAGAGGAGAAATCTAAAAAGGTCTAATTCATTTTAATGTGTTGTGCCTAAGTAATTTAATAATGTCTCCACTACTGAGAGTAAAAATGTTTTGAAAATATAAAATAAACTCTTTAAAATGGATTATGTGAGAACTGGATCTAATAGTCAAATTCTGAAGTTTCTGAGGTGTATGGTCCTCCAAAAAGTTGTGCCAGATGTGAACTTCTGCTACTGATCTTCAGTAACTTAAGGAGGGCTGTTGACAAAAAGCATTTATTTTAAAGGAAGTATAAAATGTACAGGTGTGTGTAACCTCCATAGTTTTTCCTGAATAGACCAGTTTAAATTTCATTTTTTTTCCCATGACTTGCATGACTGTAAGTCATGTACACATGATATATAGAGTTATTGTTTCCAAAAACTCAAAACAGGAGATAAGAAATAAAGCAAAATGTCAGATATTTCTTGAAATTCAGAGATTCCATATTTTTGTGGAATATGTAGATCTGAAATTGTAGTTTACTGCTGTTTAAAAAAAACAAACCACAACAGCAAAATGACCTTCCATCTTGCTTTTTTTCTTTTGAAGAAATGATCAACAAGACCTGAATTCTACTTTTTTGTAGATAATTTTTACTTTTAGCATACTGTCGCAAATAACTGCGCCACCACATATACTGCACATATTTAATCTTATATAGAAATTCTGTGTATGAAACTGCTACTAGGTAACTATTATTTCTAAGAGTTGGTTTTCAGTTGAAAAAGGAGTGTGTGTGTGTGTAAGAATGTGCATGCGTGTATGTGTGTAGATATACGCACATGGACCTCTGCATATATGGGACAGATCCACTTGCATGTTAAATTTTGAAGCACCAGTAATCCCACTATTTTGTACACCGTTGTTCCGTGCTGTTGGGAAATACTTATTCTCAATTTGTGCCTTATCAGATTGTCAGTTGAAAAAACTGGGTTTTATTTTTATGTAAATCTGCAAGGAAAAGTGTATATTTCTGCTGCACCTTCCTTTTGATTACGTGTAAGGTTTTGTAATACTTTTGGCAGATGTTCATTGAAATAACTAAATCCTTACTTACTATGGTTCATTCTTTGTGCCCACAAATTGAATAGAGTTTGCAGTTCATCAAAAAAAAAAAAAAAAGCTTGTAATCCTCTATCGGTATTCCTAATGAAAATCCAACTCTGCTCATACTATCACAGTTAGAAAGAAGAAAGGAAAAAGAAAAAAAAAAAAAAGGCAGCAAAACTCCCAGAAAGAACCACACAAAAGAATTGAAAATAACTCCAGACATATTCTGTGCAATGTTAGTTATAATCTGAATTTTTTAGTTCTCTTTGCCAACCTGATTCTTCTAAATAAATATGTGCATATATACAAACCAAATGTATAACTGTAGATTTTATAAATAATTATAGCAACTGAACTTTAAATCACAGGAATAGGAAAATAGGAATAGGAAAATAAATTATGATAGAAAATCATCATATTTTGTCTTTATTTTGTGATACAAAGCTTTATTCCTCTACAGATGTTCTTAGTTTCCTGACCTATGGGTGACTGAGTGCCATATTAATCAAACTGCATTTTGATCTGGGGTTCTGGGTTTGTTTTGGAAGAGGCAGAAACTGCTGCTGTAGGAGGAAAGAGTTGTATTACAGAATTTATACCATAAATGCAGACAAAATAATATATTTCAAAGTAAATGGAGGTAATGATAGGGGTATCACTAGTGCCATGAGTTCTGGAGAAAAGGAAAAGCTCAATCTCAGATAAACAGAAGTATTCCCTAGAGAGGTAGTGGAAGCCCATCCCTGGAAGTTTTTAAGGCCAGGCTGGATGGGGCTCTGAGCAATCTGGACTAGTGGGGGATGTCCCTGCCCATGGCAGGGGGCATGGAACTAGATGATCTTTAAGGTCCCTTCCAACCCTGTCGATTCTATGATTCTATGATTCCCACCCCTGGAATCCCTCTCAGTTCTCCTGGTACACTCAGAGGTGTGTCTTACGAAGGCAAAAAGATTCCTCCCTTTTGCTTTCTAACCCCTGATCAGCAGATGGGAGTCTCAGAAGGGTCATCTGCCAGTAGGAGCACACTTCTCTTCTTCTTTTGAAGTGTTAATGGTGCTTTGCAACCATTCTACCATTGTATCTTCCCCATCTTGCTATCAGGGATTTCGTAGTGTCACATCTCTATGACGTTTTCAGCCTGGTGCAATTGCCTGCTGAGTCAGCAAGACAGATTTTTCTCTTCTAAGGCCAATGGATGCGATGGCTGGCTGTGGTTTTGTTTGTTTTGTTGAGGATTTTCATTCTTTAACCACTTCTAATGAGGCCAACTTTTCTGTCAAAAACACCAAGAGTTTGAAAGGAATTACAAAATAATTCAGGAGTGTTAACTTAATTAATAAGCATGATAACCAGGGCAGATAGAAAGACTGAAAATACCAGCTTTGAGATAAAAATGAGCAAAACTACCAGAGATGCCACTGGTGAGCCTCTTGGGACTCTATTTTTTCTGAATATGAGTTCTTCGAGACTACTTTTATTTTCCAAGGCGTTCAACGCCATTAACGTCAGACTAGATTTCCATTGACACTGCCTGAGGAACATTAGTGAACTCCTGTAAGATAAAGGTGAAACATTGCCTGGGATATTATATATTATTCCCATTACTGACTGAAAGCAGATGAGAGTGGAAGAGATGCAGAGAAGGAGGGCTAAGGAGATTGGAAGAGTGGGGAGCTTGTCTAGTCTCGTGTTACACTGATACTGGGTCATTTTTATGGTGTGAACCATAATGTGATATTTCTACGTAACATTTGAAGTTACTTGCTGTCCATCTCCTGTTGTGTAAAATTTGATGTCAACAACCTGAAATGAGGCCGTAGGGAGAAGTGATGTACAGTGAAGTGAAGCTGAAATCAATTATTGTCAAAAGGTGAAAATAGAGTAGAAAAATACTTGTGTGCATCTGTGAACTGGATACTTGGAAGGAATCTCTAAGTGTCTGGCTGCTTGACTTGGGAAGTACTGGCAACCTGAGAAAGACCATGTGAGAATCTTATAATGTATTTCCCTATGTAAAATATGCACATGTCCTCACATGGAGTCCCCTGCTACAGTGTATTTTCTGTAATGTCCTGTAATGTTCCCATTAAAGAATTGACTTCCTGTATGTTCTTTTGAATTAAATTCCAAATTCCCAATTTCAGACTAGATACTGTCATCTAAGTGAGGAAATTTTCACTGACCAGTGAAGTCCTGTGAATTTTATGATACAAGAGATTTCCGTACACTTCTAGATTATACAGACAAATAAAGCAGATAATAAATCAGAAATAAAATATGCTAGTGAGTGGAGGCCTTTGGGATAAGGAGGGTTTTTTTGTTTTCTTTCTTGAGAAAGCCATTGCTTCTTTCCATAATTTCCTTTCTTTTTCACAAGGGCATGACAATCTTCTCTTGTAGTGATTTTGTTTCTTTCATTTCTTTTTTTGTATTTAATTTTGATTGATTAAGTCAATTATACACAATTGCAAGGATGCATTTCTGAGCATGTTTCTTTTACCTCACAATGTCTTGAGTTTGATTTTTTATTACTTTAATGAAAAAAATTGTACTTATTAAAAAATGCATCATTTGATAAGAAAGCTGAGTGCTAGGCAGGAGTTCAAAAGACTCATTTTATTTAGGCTTCAATAAATCATCAATTACTGTTAGACTGGATGGAAAGCATAGAGATCAGTAAGGAGTACTGGATGTCAGGAAGAAAAGTTTTAGGAGGGGAAAGTATCAGCTGGTTTTATTAAAACAAGAGGCAGAGTGTGCTTACTGGTTGAGTTTCTAAGATAAAATCCACAGGCAGATCTCATTAATATTTTAATGAGAGATGGAGTGTATGCTGATAGAGTATACTTCTGATACTGATTGGGAAAGTGTGTCACTTCCAGATGATATAGAGGGAAGGCTGATGGACTTGAGGACTAGAATAATAGAACTCACATAGAATGTGATAATGCAGATTCCTTCTGGAATGACTAATGAAAATTTCCAGATGCAATCTGGAAGCTCTGTCATCTGGAACCCCCCCCCCAAAAAAAAAAACCCAGGAGGAGGAGCAGGAGAAAGACATGAGTATAATAAAAATGACAGGATGACTGTAAACTATGTATAAGGTCTGGCCAGGGAAAAAGGCAAATGCTATCATGGGTGCATCAGGCAAGGTGTTTCCTTGGAGAGCTAAGAAAATGTTGACATCGCTGAATGAGACGTAGCTGACAGCTCATCTGGAATATTGGTCACTCAACGTCCAAGCAAATGAATGCTGGCTGTTTGTGGGAGTCGAGACCTTGAAGGATGACTTATTGCCTGGTTTGTTCAACCTGTAAAAAAGGAAGATTGAACAAGGATATGATTGTTCTGTAAGAATGCACTAAGAGTAAATATCAAGAAAGCAGAAGAGTTTTTGAAACTAAAGGGAAACACCATCAAAAACAGTGATATAAGAAAAACAGATGTAAATTGGTTATGAATAAATTTAGTATTTGTCTCAAAATTACAATAAGGATTCTAATGGAACGGAGTGAAAGGTATCTTAGACCTCTCAAAGCGTTTGGCATGCTAGGGATGAAACAACCCTTTTTTTATTATTATTTAGTGTAATATCCCACTGCTGTTTTCATAGGATTTCTTTTCTGATATGTTGATTTGTATTGTGATCTTCTGTTAATCTGGATGAAACACTACAAGATCCCAAATTTTCTAATGGTAGATTCAGAAAATTATCTTGGAATTCATAATTACCATGCATCTTACAACTATAGTTAGCCCACAGCTTTAGCTTAGTCTTCTGTAATTCCCCTGTTCACTGTGTTGCACGGGAACATTTCCAGGTATTTGCTTGCATTGGGTCTTCAATTCTGCAAGACTGCCCAGCATTTACACATGAGCTTCCTTACCTACTGATGCCATGAAAAGGCTGAAATCAGAACTTAATAGCCTTGATGTCTATTAAGCAAGTATTCTTTATTGCAGCACTGGGCACACTGGGGATACCATCACCTAATGTGTGCCCAGTGAAAGGCTTATATACAGTTTAGATATACATATTCATGCAATTTCTGAGAACTCATTACCATATGTTGCTGCCCACTCCCGCATGCGCAATACAGTCTTTCGGTGATCGCCAGGGTTCTCTGATGGTTGTTTTACTTCATCGTGATAGTCTTCATTGGGGTGTCCTTTTGATGGACTCCATTCAATTTATTCCTTGTCTTTGTTAAGAGACCCCAAGGCTGGCCTAGGCTGGTTCTGCATATCTTAATGGCATTTGGGAGTCCTGGGGCATTCCATCTTTGAAGATAAGAGCATCCTGTCCTTGGGGATAAGCTCCCGCTGTAGAATACCTTTGTCTCACACCTCTGTTCTCCTGCTGATTCTGCTTACTCAAGCATATTAAGTCTCCTACATACCAGCTAAAACTACAGTTTTGACTGTAACTATGGCTCCAGCTAAAACCACGGCTTCACTACAGTTTTGCTATCTTAAGTCTTTGCAGGTCTTTTCCTTCATGTTAAACTGTGTGTACTTGAAAAGTAACTTTCTGCAGCCGAGCAGAACTGTGGTGGTCTATCCTGCAGCTCGCTCATTAGCCTTGTTTGGCTGTTCAGTATTACCTCCGTGAGAGTCTTCCTTGTCCGGGTAGTTATTTTTCCCGGAGCAGGCCATTAGAGCTTGCTTTGCATAGTTGCGGTGATCTGTGAGGACAATGGCTCTTTCACACAAAAAGAAGAACGGAGAGAGATTGACATTAATATGGATTTCTCTTTTCAGCCAATCTTAAAAAAAAAAAAAAAAGGCTCTAGTGCAGCAGCAGGGATGGTGATGGTGCCTCAGGGATGGTGACGGGATCTGGTCTCTCAACGTGACACCCTGACAGCAAAGAGCACCCCAAAAAACCCAGCAAAACCTTCATACCTATCCCGCATGCTCCCAAATGTTTGTGCAGTCAGAGAGGGAAGATGAACAAATGGATGAAGAATAATATTAAAAACAGAGCAAAAGACCTGATTGTTTTTGTAAGGGGAACTCTTTGTTCTAGTAATGATACTTAATTCTTTGAAACTAGCAAGTGAATGTAAGCATGTTCGCTTTTATTTACTGTTGCCGTCTCGCTGAGGAATTCACTACCCTTAATAGAAACATAATTCAGTTCCAGCTACTCATCTTCCAGAAGATTTCCTAATAAGGGCTAGTATTTTCAAACAAAGTCCTGCCGCTTTGTTGAGTTAGTGCTACATGTGGCTCTTTTCCATTTTTCCTGAAATACAGGTTTTTTTACTTTGTCTCCTGTTACGCAGTTTGTTGACATGTACTCAAAAGTATTCATTTGCTTTTCTGTCTATTTACAATTTCTCCCTAGATTTTTTAAACAGAGATATTATTGCAATAATAACTGTACTTTGGACCATTTCCAATATATAAGTAGTGTGCAATTTAGAAGAATTTACTCCTTTTCAAAAGTATAATCTTGATTTTAGCTAAACTATGACATGCACGTCTTGCAGAACTCTAATTTCAAAATATGTCAAATGTGTTTAATAAGTGTAGCTTCAATGTTATGTTTCTGTTGTATTTTTTATATGAAAAGTTTTATAGAAAGACTTACTGATGATTCTGACTGTATTTAACTGTGCGTTGTTTAAAGAGGTTTCTTACTTGCTTTTTCATCTGATTCACACTACGTTCACAAGTTTTACTTTGTGCAAGTGTAAATGCTGAATTGAAATATCAATATTATGACAGAAAAAGAAAATAGAGTGATGCCGAAGTACTATCAAGAGCGGAAAAAAAGTTTACGGTCTTTGCATTAAACATTTCTAAATAAATGCCTGTCTGTGAGACAGTGTCAGCCTTAAACTTGGATTTTATTACTCTTTATATATTTTTGCCTGATCGGGTCCATAGTTGGTGGCTTTCTGGAACTTGTGGGATTTTGTAGAAAGGTTTAGAGTACCTGGAGTCATCCAGAGGAAAAATACTCTCATTCTGTGGAAGAGGAATGAATTCCTGTCTCACAGAATAATAAAGCCACCTTTGTTTAGAGTCAGATGATCTAGCTTAATTTTGATACACCTGAAAATATTTTTTTTCCGAAACAGTCGTTTTCTTAACTAACATAAAGATTGTTTTTCTTTGAATGAGATAGCCAGTTCAGCATGAAACAACTCATTCAAATTGTATGTACTGATTTGAGAATTCAGGCTATCTAGTGTAAAACTAGGAAGAACAGAAATAGCTGGATCTGCAGTATTTCCTTCCCTGGGTTGGTCAAAGTGTCTAGATGAAGTCTGGGCAGAACTGACTTGTCATATGCAATCGTGTACTCAAATGGCTGCTCAAGACTCTGTTAATATCACTGTTTTGTTGTTGAATTTTGCGGATTCACACATTATGGCCTTTTCCCTGATACCATTAGTAAACGTAACACAGAGAGCAGACCAAAATATTTTGTAGAAAGAAAAATTTTGAAATCTGGCCAGTATGTCATAGTATTTGGTACAAACCATTTATGGGATGATTTTTTTTGCATATAACTGAAGACTGTAAAAAAATGTCTTAGAACTGTTGTTAATTCTTCCCTGCAAATGCATAATGGTAATTTGTTTGTCACTCCTTTCTTTTACAGATCACTTTTAATATTTTGCTTGCTTGCTTATAGCTTCAGTATAGCTACACTCAGGGACAAAATGGATCTTTGCATCTAAATACAGGCAGAGATTCTTCTCTGATTCCAACACAGAATTTCAGATATGATTATCATATCTCTAAATCTTTTAGCAGCAACTAATTATTCTGGATCTTGAATGGCTTTTTGTATAACATTTACTAAAATGTGTGATAGTCATACATTTGATTGTAAGATATTAGTGGGCTGAGTTTTAAAAAAGTGCATTTAGCTGAAAGCATTAGATTCAGTTTCATTTTAATCTTATTTAACACTTTTACATGTGAATGTGAAGATGAACTTTGAGGGATTTTTCAGTAATTTTTTTGGCTAGGAATAGGACTGTTAGCACAGTATCCAAATGAAAAGCATCAAACTTAACCTAAGACAAAAAGGATCAGCATGTGTTTTTAAGGGACTGTCAGCGATAATGATAATAATAAAGCTTGCTGCTTTTATTGCAGCTGATTATGTTACTGTATTTATAAAAAATCTGTATATATATCTATGATGTGACTAATAGAGTCTGCAATACAGATCGTGGTCTTTGCTTACCAGAAGGAATGAAATATGCAGAACTCAGTAAAATTACAAAAAAAAAAAATCTTAGAATTCTTTTAAAAATAATTTTCAACTTTTTTGGCAAGTCATTAAGTTGAATGAAAAATTATTTCAAATACAATAGCTTATGTTGTCCATCTTGAAAAGACACTATTTGGCTTCAGTATTTTCTTAAATATGAATAAATACAAATGACATTTTAAACTAAAAATGGTATCAGTTTACAACACAGTTGTGTTGTGAAACGTCTTTTTCTTTTTTTTCCTGAAATAAATAAACATTCGACTGTAAAGTATCCCCTAGCTTTGCAGAGCCATGTCGCTACATTGTTTCCCCACGTAGGAGCTCTTCATACGAGTAGGAAAGAGTCTGGGCAGCAGCCACCCTGCATCTGCTTTCCAAGAACACCTAATCACAGAAACACAGAATCACAGAATCACAGAATTGTTGAGGCTGGAAAAGACCTCTGAGATCCTCAAGTCCAGCCTGTGATTAAACAGCATCGCAACGGCCAGACCACGGCACTAAGTGCCACATCCAGCCTCTCCTTAAACACCTTCAGGGACGGTGACTCCACCACTTCCCTGGGCAGTGCATCCCAGTGCCTGAGCACCCTCTCCGTGAGGAAGGGCTTCCTGAGATCCAACCTAAACCTTCCCTCATGCAGCTTCAGTCCATGCCCTCTCGTCCTGTCGCTGGTTGCCCGGGAGAAGAGCCCGACCCCCACCTGACCACAACGTCCCTTCAGGCAACTGTAGAAGGTGATAAGGTCCCACCTGAGTCTCCTCCAGGCTAAACCACCCCAGCTCCCTCAGCCTCTCAAGTAAAGGTACAAGTTCAGGTACAAGTCCTAAAAGCATGTCCCCCCTCCAATACTTTTTTACAGATCGTGAAAGGGAGGTTGGGTTCAGCTGGCTGAGACCCAGACAACAGCAGCATTGCAGGACAGGAGAGGACAGACGATCAAACGAGGACAGTCACTGGCCTTCTTCCCACATGCACATCGGCCAGGCAGTGCTAGCCAGGGTTATTGGCCAGTGCAACGTTGACTTTTCTTCCAAGAAGAGAAGGAGCAGGAGTCTAATGTAAACTGTGTGACAAGGGAACTTAGTCTCTGATTGTATAACATTCATTGCCCAGAGTCCTCTCCATACTTTAGACAGAATACAAATTATATTAACATAAGTAATAACCACTTTCTCAAGTCTTAAAATAGAACAAAGGTAGAAGGGGTGAAAACAAGTACATCATATTACTTGCTAGTCCAAACTTGCTTCCTGCCAACCAAACTGATACACAAAGAGAAGGGAAAAAAGGCATTGAGGCACCCAATGAATTTCTGTTTCTTCAGAACAAAACTTGGCTCTTCAGTGGCATCCGCTTGCACTTCCTGTGTAAACGCTGCCCATGAGCAATGGGGTTTATCCCATGGAAATGACTGCTCTGTGCATGTGAATGACTTTAATAAAAACATACTAGGTGTGATTTCTTTTGAGGAAATCGATGAGAGTCTAGTGAAAATTGAAGAGGTCTATATCTGAATATGCTTTTTTTTTTAATTTTTACACTACCTTTTTTCTTTTTCTTTGTACGTGTACTGGTATTTTAAATGTTTAAATTAAACTTTCATTTTTAGCCACTCTGTTTGACTAGCCAGTTTGTTGAATCTGCTAAATTTTCTTCAAATTGCCAAGAAAAGACAAGAGAAGAAAAAAATAGCCCAGGAAGTTAGAGATGTTGGGATCTCTTAAGTCATTGGCATGGTGTCAAAGTGTGAATATTTTTACCAGTTGTGGCATATGTTTGCAGTTTAGTCAGCACTTTGAATGTTGTGCCAGTTTTTCTGTACTTTGATAAGCGTGTGATTTTTAGAACATAGTGGTCATATAACTTCCGAATAGAGACTGATAGTGTAAAATGTTAAGTTTGTTTAAATCTGTATTGATTTCTATTGCATTGTTAGGTGCTATGTATATCAGTTATTTGGTATAACTTTGATATAACTTATTCTGATTAAGGCATGAAAGGCAAAAAAAAAAAAGGCAATACTGAATTTGAATTACCGTTTCCTGTTTTATAGACCTCAATATAGTTACTTCCTCAGGTCTCAGTAAACAGTACATGTTGCCTCTATATATCTTCAGGTCTGTCTTGGGATGTTCATCCCTGAACTTGCCTGAAGTTGCTAAAATCTGACAGTCTGTTTAGACTTTTGGACTGAAGTCGGCAAATATTTAAGTGCAGTGTCATAGACTTAAGACATTCAAACAACTAAAAGTAAACTACACTAATTTTTTCGATGATCTCTTGTGTGTTTATCTTCATAAGTTACCTGACAATTGCTTTGAAATTACTTAGTATTTATAAAAATCCTCGATGCTTACAGACAAGACACTCGTGTATAATTTCATTTACCTGCATAGTCATTTTTCATACTGCAAAAATTCAGTTTCTGGTGCTTGATAGCTTCGAAAGCATTGTTTTACAAGAAAAGTTAGAAATGAGAAAGTTTTATTCGGGGAAGCTCTAGATGTAAGGAATCCCTGCAGAAAATCCCTGTGTGATGAAAGTTTGACCAGTCAGAGTTGCCTGAAAAAATGCAGGATTTGGTATTACTGAAGAAACAAACCAAGGCAGAAGAGTCTGTCTGAGAAGGCAATGTAAGATGTCACCTCTTTGCCCTGCCAGTATGGAGGAGAAACCTGCTCTGCTGTCCTTTGAGCACTCTTGCTGCCTCCTCTCCAGTTTCCTTATGGCACCCAAGGGAGTTGATGCTAAGCCTGGAGGAAGCAGTCGTCTTTCTGCTTTACTTCTGTGATTTGTGAAGCACAGAATTTTTGTGGTTAAATTAGAGAGGGTGGCTGTCCAAACCAGACAGCCAGCTTCTGGCTTTGAAACTTGCATTAACTGGATAACTTTGATTTTTAAATCCTGCTTGTAAAATGTCAGTGGGAAACAGTATTGCAAGGTTTGATGTTTATTTTAATGGTGGCTTTTGTGTCTTTCGGATGAAAATCAGTGTCTTGGGAATCCGTTCATTTGTAGTGATTCCTCTGATCTCAGAAAACAACTTGTCACATTGACAAGTTGTCTTAATGCAGGTACATGCAAATGGATTTTGTGTTTATAAAGCAGGTTAAAATACCATAAAAGATCTTCCAGGCAGGAATCTCAGGGCTGCTGTTTTGATTAGTTTTGCTTTCACGTGACTGTTGATGGCTTTATTTATAGCTCTGCTGTTTGATTAGGTTTGATGGTGCAAAGTGTTCTCTCTCAGATGGTGACCAGACTGAAACACTGAATTAGATATAGATGTGACCTAGGATTTATGTATAAATCAGTTTTACCCATCACTTTCCCTTTGAAAATGATCCTACTAACCACCTTTTATCATGCCTGAGCTGCTCTTTTCTAGAGTTCATGGTCAGGGCACAGTGTGGGATTTCTTTGACAAGGTTCATCTGCTTTCTTCAGTCTGGCCTCTTAAGTGACTAAAATGTTAATAGTGGTAAGATATTCAAGGGGCATTGAAAACAGACTCCAGGGTATATATGCGGTAGGGTTGCCTTGTTTGCTGCATACTAGAAATACTCTGTTGAAGCTTAGTATTTCTTGATAGGAAAGGAATAATTTGCCAGGAAAACATTGTGAGGGAGCCAGTTTTGTTTACCTTAGAGGCAAACCATGGCAAGAACCAGGTTCTTCTGCCTACGTAGAGGTACTCCACAGCACTGTGATTAAGAAAGGTGACACACAGGATCTGATTAAAGTAGTAACCAGCTCTTTCTCTGGAGTCAGTAATGGCCCTTCTGAGGCACGAGAAGCTGAGTATGACAGAACTGAGGTGCATGTTGCACTTAATTCTCCTCTGATGTGAAAAAAAAAATAATTCACAGCTCTGGGAACAGGCTTATATCACAGCAAGAAGAGAGCTATCATCTCTAGCATATATTGGAATGAGAAACTTTGGTATGTTTATGCAGAGATTATAGAGCCAGGTTAGGACTTAGCTCTTAACAGATCAACTGTTGTTGTTGACTGGGGAATCCAGCAGAAAAAATGACTGAGAAGGTAGTATGGAAACTGTGGTTGGTTTGAATAGCAGTATACAGTTTAACAGCACCTATATAGGTGCAAATACAGTTTTATCTAGTTTTGGTCAAGCAGGTTTTTTAGGCCCCGTGCCTGGTTACAGGACTTTACCCTATACTCTGCTTCAAGGGGTTAGACACGTTTATGGCCAGCTCAAGAACAATGGCAAGAAATTTGATGGGATCCCAAAGTTCCCCTGTTAGCCAAAGTTTAGGCTCTACGTGTCTGCCTCATAGTAGTTTGTGCTCCAAAGTTTGCCCATGGCCAAAATTCCAGGTTCCTTACATTGTATTGCATTTATTTTGGAGTACGTGTATTTAAACATCTGACCACATTCCCCAAATATTCAGAAGAGTGATTTCTCCCCGTAACCACCTCTAGATAGTAACGTGCTACTGTAATACCAGTTAAAGCCTACCAACTTTGTCAGGGGGATACTCTGAAGAAGGCAAAAAAGCTCCTTTCCCCTCCTAGTCATTGTGACCCCTAAATAAATCCTCCTGTGCAAATTCTGGTGACAGAGTATTTGATGTCATGGGTTGTTTCATTTACGTGATGCCATTCTGTTGCATGTGGCAGCTGCTTTTATTGCTTTACTTGCTCTGAATCAAAAAAAAAAAAAAAAAAAAAATCTGATGCTGTGTCTAGAAAGACTTGAACACAAATCTTCCAGCTGCTAATTTCTATTTATGCCATTTATCTCTGCAAGGAATTCTGTGTGCCCACGTCTCTCACATCATGTTTTTTTTCAATTCACCGGTATGGTGCGAGCTGTACTTTAGGAGCTGGAGAGAGATTGTGGGATAGAGAGCAGGAACCCTGCCACTGACAACTAGAGGAGCATCATTCTTCAAAAAAGCAGACCAGGAGCCATAATTGCCAGGAGTGGGATTAGTCTGAGCAAGTGTAGGTGTCCACAGAGTAGCTGTCAGTTCATCACTTTGGGCTTGCTTTGTAGCCAGCACAGAGAAATGTGAACTTCTATGCATGGCTTCTCCATCCGCAAGTAAACATCTGAGATAGTAAAAATGAACTGCGCCCTAGGATGTCTATTTCTCTCTATATGCTCTGAAACGAGTAATGTCTGCTCTGTGTATGTTCTAAAAGGGCTTTGCCATGACTAACCCTAGCACAGCATCTACACACACACAAAGTTCAGTGAGCTGAGCCCTACTCAGCCTGTGCACAGCCCCTTTTCTTTCTGCTCCCAGCCCTCTCCTTGACCCCCTCTCGAAGGCCGTCAGTAGGAAAGGCTTCACCTGCCTCAATCCTTCGTCTCCTCTAGCTGAATCTCTCAAGGTTTTCTGTTGCTCCCCTTGCACAGAGGAGAGACACACAGGAGATAGAAGAGGATAGAAGCCTGGCTAGAAGAGGTCTGTCTTAAGAAACGGCCTAGCTGCTGAGCTACACAAAATACACACTTTCTTTTTCTTGCAGCTTGTCACAGCACCAGGTTTGATCTTCATTTTGCTTCATGATAGCAAAGTTCAAATTACAAATTCAGGAGTGCCTTTGGCATACTTACGATGAAATAACTTTTGTATTAGAGTGTGTTTTTTCTTTGGTACAACTGTCTTAAGTTTTCTGATGCTATTTTTGTAGGAGATCAGATAGTGATGTCACTGAGATGAAGTAATTCTCTACCTCGTAAGCAGTTTCTCTCAATTGCTCTGCTGATTGTTCAGCACCCATAAGAGCAGCAGGACTGGATTGCAGATGTAAAGTCAGAGTTTTCTGTCTCTGCATGAATGCTAGTCAAGAGTTACATAGATGTGCATGTTTATTTCATGTTTTGTATTACTCCTTTTCATGAACGGAGCCATTAATCTGTTTATATAGAGGATAGTGAGACTGTCAGACTCACAGGAAAAGCACTGCCATGAAAAGCCTTTAAGTGCATTGGTTATTTAAGTGTGATCAAATCAGAAGACATAAGGGAAGACAGTTTTATGTCTGATGGATCTACTTAAATATCATACCTTTTCTGATAAGCAAATGTCATGGTCAAAACTAACACTTTGTAATTTGTATAAATTGTTCCAGTCAAACCAAAAACTGAATAATTGCGTAGATGAAAACAGCACAGTGAATTGTAATTTTACTGTAATCTAATTAGTTGCACTCTTAGCTCTCAACTGTCATGATCCAAGCCTTTCATACATTGTCATCAGTCAATATGTAGAATATCAGAATATAACAGCATTCTCCTGTGATACCTTGTTTATGATGAAAATATGAGAACTTTCACTAATCTTTTTTTTTCCAGTGTGCCGTTAACAAAAACATGACTTTTTTCTATTATGTGACACTGCCAGTATCTACAAACTGAGAATATGATAATGCTTTTAGTCTTCAAAGGGCAGTTGGAGAGCACAGCAAACTGCAATGTGCTGTTATTCATCTAGTGCTACCATGGGTTTGGTGCTGGTGTAATGAGCAGTGAATGTATTATCTTAATTTTACTTGGAGGGAGAGGCATGAGAGATAAATTTTAAATGTTAATGGTTTTATTCATGTTATGAGTTTTTACTATTGTATTAATATTACTTTTCACGTATAATTGCATGTAGTCTGATGTTGAAAGAGCAAATCATATTTGGACAACATGAACTTTACTTAAAAGTGAGGAAGAGAAACAGTGATGCAAATCAAAAGTCTGCTTCAATCAATGATTGGTTCCCAAAGGAGGGCTGAATGATGTCAGTTTAGGGTGACCCATATGACATCGCCTGACTTGCTAACCTTTTACTCTTCATTTGTGTCCATGTGGTACCCATCACTACAGTACTTACAACGGAAGCCGTGTGCCATAGAGAAGTAGGATTGTCAGTGTTCTGTAAAAGAACTGTGAATGAAATGAAGTTGCAAAATTGAGCAGTGAACCTCGATGCTTTGCATCACAGCATTCCTTTTTCACTTAAAGACCTTCCTTCTTCCCACAGGCATGCTGGGCAGCATGTTACAAGCACAAGTTGTTTCTCCTTATGCATGAAAAGTTCTCTTTGTTGGTGGGATATGCTTAGTTTTAAGAAACCAATTAATCTTCAGAGCTTGGTGCTGAAAAATCCTATCAATTTCAAGGCTTAAGGATTTGGTAACTTGATAAGACCATTATGTAGAATAAATGGATAACCTTTGCAGACTTTTTTTTCTGTTTGTTGTCCAAAGTTTTCCATCCTGTTCATAGTTGCAGTAGAAGTATAGCAATCATTTTGCAATCCCAACTGGAGCAAGAACTACTATGGCTACTATGTAAACACACACTGTTGAACTTCACTTTGTAGTGCAATTTATTTTATGTGCTCTTAATTTATGTTCTGACTTTTATAGTTCATGCCAGACCTCTTTAACAGTAGTGACGGTTCTTTGTTCTTTGTGTTGTTGGCAGTCACAGTCCTTAAAGCATTTTACAAAGGAACGGTAAGTGTCATTGTTCTGTTTTATTGAGGAGCAAACTCCAGGACTGGAAGTGACCTGCTGAAAATCTCACAGTCTGCAGAAGAGCCAAGACTTCCTAAAAACTTATGACTGTAATTACCAGATTAAAAAATACTTGTGACTGTTTAAAGTACCTAGGAGCACATCGTAAGGGATATAGTAATCTCATTGAAACAGTGCTGGAAAAGAAACAACCCAGGGTGCCCACAGAGTGTGTGCTTATGTGTGTGATCGTGTGTGTGTAATCTTTATTTAGGTACATTGTTTTAAACAAAGGTTCTGTGGGACCTTAAATGTCCATACATTGAAGTGTCTCTAAATATTACATATTAAACATGTTTAATAATGGTTACAATACAAACTAGGACAGTGTTAGCTTTCTGAAGGGGGAATCTATGGCTGAAAGCAATGTAACGTTTGACACCTACAACATGTTACAGTAGGACTCACCTCTGGGCTGCTGAAATACGGTGTGGGTCATGCATGCATTCATCCTTGGCTTCATTTATCATCTTCATTTCTTCTCCTAGTAAGAATGTTTCTGTTTTGGGGGGTTTCAATGAATACTCTAAAAGAATAACTTGCTTTAAAGGTTAATGCACTAGATGATTCTCCGCAATGAAAAATAAGTTCAATGAGCAAGTTAGTGGTACCTGATTACTTTACGTATTTTAGTGGTATTATTATAAAGGGTTTGTTGACCACAAGCTGAGTCAGAACTCCACTGCAAGAAAATCTCTGAAATCTTTTAATCCGGTGAACTCGGTTGAAGTCTGAAGAAATGTGTAAGATATGTGAACAGCTCATTAACTAAATCAATATAATTACAGTTAGATTCATCCCTCACTGAACAGCCTTGAAAATGTGTGTTTGCATTCTGTTGACCATTACAGCTTATCTTTTGTACTTTAGAATGGTGATATTTATGTTCAACACGGTGCTGAACTCTCTGTAACAAGGTCTTTTTTAACGCATTTTTCTATCGAAAGAATAGATTATCACTGTCATAAGTTATCTTTCCAAATACCTGAAAATACTGTGGTTATCTGCCTTGCTGAATAAGATGGCTTGATAAGACATCACTTAAGCATACACCAGATGTTCTCCTTTCCCTTTGTAATTCTGAACAAAACCAGACCGGAATTTTACTCCCATTCTGGGTTGATGGTTATTTATTAATATGTCATTCGGATGAATAGAAAAGAACGTATTATAAACTCATAGTTTGTGAGTTATATTAAGAACATAATACCATTTTATATAAATCATATCCTAGTAGCTAGGTAATTGTAATTATTTCAGATTCTCAGACACAGTTGTGATGGATCAGCATTTTATGGGAAAGTTGACTTTGATTTCTAAAGTGCATTATTTCCCACACTGTTGAACTACTGTATTGTCACCTTACAAACATATTGGAAATTTTATTTAAAGATCATGCATTAAGTAACTAGATGAGGATGAGGTCCAATATTCCAGTTTCACAGAGAATAGTCCCGTGGAAATGTACACAAGGTCCTCAGTGAAAATTCTGCATGGTTTTGTGAAAAAGTATGTAAGACATAAAAAAAATTGCTTTTTTCAAATATAGAGGAAAACAAAATATTCAATAAGACCATGAACTTTGGATTTGTTTTAAATTACCTGTATTTTATATTTAGTTTGTTATAGTCAATGAGTCTGTGTTGCCCAAAGTTCCTCTCAAGATGACAGAAAAATGTATAAAAAAGGTGAACCCTTTGAAAAAGATTTGGCCTTCATTGGTCATCTTCCTCTTTCCCAACTTGGCGTACACATAATCTCATCTCCAGAGGAAGACCACCACTGGACAATGGCGTCCAATCAAGAGTTCAAATGATTGCTTTTGCTTAAAAATTTCTGTGGAAGAAAACATAAATTATTAAATAAGTTTTCTGACCGTATATCAGATGTTCTTGACTTGATTTTGCACTAGAATATGTTCTTTTTGTTAAAAACTAAATGCATGAGGAAAATGGGAGATACTGTGAGTGATGTGAATTCTTTTGGAAACTGTATGCAATCAGGCACATTGTATAAAAGAACTATCAAGTAAAATAATTTTTATGTTTGAGTCACCTTTTGGTGACATTGGCTCCTGTTGCCACTGAAATGCATCAAAACTCACTTCAAAAGAAACTGGAGGTTGTCTTCATTATCCGTCTTCAGTGCTGCGTCACTAATGGAGAGGGTAAATCCTGTGACTGCAGTCTCCTTTTCAAAAATATCCTCTAATACCTGGCATGCTAGTTTTGATACCTTTCATAGTCTAAAGGTGGTGTACTTAATAACATGTATTCGTTATTATTTAAAAGCTCTGAAATATTATATTAGCTATGTATGTTATGCTTATTTAAAGTCGCTTCTATATTGTTTCTTATTCTGTCAGTAGCTATATCATTTAACTTATCAAGGAGTTTCCCAAGTTGGTTTTTTTTTTTAGTATTTGTGTACACCTGATGTCATCTTTCCTTATGATTTTATTAGAAACTCCCAGGCAATTAACTGGTTTTATTATATCCATCCAGTCTTTAATTACTCAGGAGGGTGAAAATATCAGTTTTACATCAAGCCAGGGTTTATGCAAATTTTATTGTTTCATTTTTTTTTCCCATTCAGTATCCCATCGTGTTAGATTTTGTTGTTCTCATGGAGTTTTAAAATCTGAGATATTTTAGAGGTTATAGTAACAGAATTCTATGTTTCCTTAAAGAGTATTTCATAACAGAGCAAGATCTTGTTTTGATCTTAAGTTTTATCTTATGAGACTTTGATTTATATTGTATATAGCAATCTTTTTTTTCTGTGCATATATTGCATTTAGTTATTATTTTGATGACGTGTTACCTCTGTCGAATTTGCATGTCTTTTTTTTTTTGCCTGCCATTTAACTGGGCATTGCTATTTTTGTAGCAACCTGTATTCAGTAACCTCTCTGTGAACACACCCAAAAAGAAGCACTCTCATTAATGATCATAGTAATCCTGAGCAGCACATAGAGCTTTATCTGCTAGTACCAAGAAAAAAATACTATCTGAAATAATTTGTGTAATATACAGATAATAAGAGATTAGTGCATCTGTTCCAAAGAGCCTGACCTTCAAACCGTTAGCTCTGCAAGATTCAGCCACCATGGTGTAATCGTGCTATGAAAGGCAAGTTTATTTTACTTTTGTATTTTATGATCTTCATCCGTGAGCTAATATATATTAAAATCCCTGGAAAGATGTAGTACTACTTGGCTTAGGTTACTCTATGCTGAGATAGAGACTGAAATTACTGTAAAAGACAAGCTTCCGTTTAACTGGTAGGAAGCCTAGGACCATGAAAATAAGGTTTCCTTATTATATTTTCATTTTGTGATGTGTACTCTGGGGAGCCACCTTTCGACATGCAACTAAATTCGGATTTTGAAATCTATGATTCAGAGTGACTGGTGGACTATTGTAGATTTTTGGTTTTATCTTGTGGGTTTGAAAGTTTCCCTTACGAGTGGGCTGTTTGATTTTCTGCTGCCCCTTCTCATTTTCTTTGGTGCCAATGTTCATATGCAGATTTTGTTTTCAAGTCAATTTTAAGTGGTTGTCTTCTTTTCACCTGCAATAGGTTTGTCAGTGCCCCCTATATCAAAACAGCAAGAAAATTTAATGCTCAGCCTTAGCCTTTGCTTTTGGACAATATAAAAGGATGAAAATGGCCTGATAAATACGTTCATATTGTACTGTAATGTCCAGTATTAGCATACATTATGGACATTGTATTAATTCAAGACAAGTGCATTTGATCATTAAACTTAAAACTGCCTGCACCATTGCATTAAAAATTGTAGTTCAAAGTAATCCTGTGTTTTAGTTGACATAGCAGTTTGGAAGTGTGTTCACTTCAGAAATAACTAGAAGTTTGGGAGGTAGTGGGTTTTTGTTGTTTGGGTTTTTTTTTTTCTATAGAGATAGACTGTATTAGCACTGTTTATTTTATTTTTTTCCCATCTCATCATGCCTTGTGTTTGAAATGGTTTTGAAATTTGGTAAACACTCACTGTCTGCTTACGTTTATTGGCTGTAATTCAGATGCTCTCAAATATTAATTTATAAAATATGACTAATTATCCCTTGTACTTACTTCTTCTTCACTTTTTATCATGTTTGCAACAGATTAATTTTATGAAAAAATCTGTTACCAAACAAACCAACAGCCACAATGAAGGAAATCTTGCTTTATAATAAAAATTCAGCATAATTTAGCAGAGAAAACACAGAACGATTCTTCCTGTATTGGTTTCCTTTGTGCCTGGCATCTGTTGTTTCATGTCCTTTGCCTCTGAGAAAGGCAAGTGCTTCCTCACTAAGCAAGGTTTGCAGCCCAGAAAGGAGGGCTGAGGAAAATGAGAAACGGGCAGCCATAGAGACCTGCATTTGTTTTTAGTGGCAAAAGGCAAGATCTTACAGAAAATTCTGCTGTCTCACACTTCTCTCCTTACCTTGCCCAGTAATCAGAGCAATATGGATGCTATGGCAACTTTTTGTGCTGGTGTTTGTCTGCAGCACAGTCGAACCTGTTGTTAGTAGTGTTTCCCTCAGTGCGTGATGGATGTAAAGCAGCAATACGGGATGCAAACCTTTGGATTTGGTAGCAGAGTTAGGCCAGAGCATTCATTTGGGAAGTTTGGCTGAACGATCTGTCTCTAAACAGAGTCTTCGTGTATGGTTGTCCACTTTGAATTATATAAACAGAAGGGGAACAATTATATCTTACAGTTACACCGTGTTTATCTAGCACAGATCCAGTGCCCAAGTTCGTAGGTGTTTTTACATCCTGACTTCTGTAACTAATGTAAAACAGTTTGAACATAATGCCACAAACAGATGTTTTAAAACGGAAACATTTAGTGACTGCTTCACTACTTACCTGTCTTAAATACTACTGTGAATAAAAAGATGATTGGAAAGATAAATTTTGCACCATGACTGCTCTTAAGTGAATTTGAACTCCAGCTGACCAAAAGGAGGAGTCTCCCCTGAGTTTTTAGCCTCCCTTCTGGCAACTGTTACCTGGGCTGACTGAAATTTGAGAGGTAGGTCTGTATGTAATTGCCACATTGCTGGCGTATAACTTTATATAGTCACATTTTAAAAGAAATTCAAAATCAAATTAAGCCTTAGATAGATAGATAGATATTAGATAGATATTTCAGCTGAAGAAGAGCATGGCTATATTTTACTGTGGCTGAAGCATCAGCTGGGATCACTGATAGTAGTAGAAGGTACAGGAATACAAACAAGGTTGCAAAAACAACATTCAGATTTGTGTTTAGAAATTTAGAAAGTTTAAATGAAAGTTTGGTTTAGGGTGTGGTAATTTGGAGGCTGCCCAGGAAAATTTACACTGTAGAGAGGCCGCGGCTGGTATTTCAGGACACAGAGGAATTTGAATTTGCTCTTGCTGCAGTTGTGGAGGAACAAGCCAAGCTTTTGGTCAGCCTTTCTGTTAGAAATCCAGAAGAGCAGGTCAAACAGTTATAAAATCTTGGAAAGGGATTTTGATCATACAAATAAGAATATAAGGAATGATTTTTTCCTTGGAGTAGGAGAAGGAGCGTAAAGTAGAAAAGGCTGTGACCAAAGTTGGGGCTTTCTGGGACCCTATGACATGAAAGCCTTCCCTCCATGGGCTTTTTCTTAAAATTTTAAACCTCTGTTGAGTTTCCCCAAGCAAGAGCTTGAGCTGGGGGGAACTCACGTACACTTGACACAAGTGCGGCGCTTTGTGTAAAGCTGCTAAACAGGGCAGCCTGGCCTTGGAGCCTTTGCGATGAACATGCTGAAGGCGTGTCTCAGGAGGATGACACACACGTATAAGCACCTGCCAGCATCAGTATTTCATTCCTACCGTGATACTGTACTGATCTTTGGAAGACAAGTCTTTCCGTTTTGTAGTATTCTACTTTTCTTTTTTTAGCATACATCACGAGAATTGCATACCATGTGACTACGTATTTTTCACAAAGGTGGTAAGCCACCCTTTCTGTGGTGGTCTGAGCATGATTTCTAAATGTGTCCCGCAGAGCAAGATGATACAAATTACCTGAACCATTTTGCACAATATAGCAAATCTGTGCCTATGCAGTGAAAATAGGTGGACATTTCTGCTTAGGTGTGACATGAGATATACTGCATCAGTTCTGCATAGGCTTTTTAATTTGTTAGCCAGCTATATAGTATTTGCAGTCGTAAGTCCTGTTACACGTTTATTACCTGAAATGCACGATATCCTTTGTGGCATTTTTCTCATTAGTCATTTTACAGTACTTTAAATAATCAGAACTTAACCATAACTTGAAGCTTTCACAGAATCACAGAATCACAGAATGTTAAAGGTTGGAAGGGACCTTAAAGATCATCTAGTCCACTGGAGAGAAATTTATTGCATACACAATTTAAATTTTTTTGTCCCATTATAATGATTTTTTAAATAGTTTTCTTCTTTTCGCTTGACAAATGCTGAGTCATTTACTTTCTCCTTTATATCTTTAATCAACTTGATATCCAAATTCACTGTGTGTATTAGGTTGTAAAAGAGAGTGAGAGAAAACACATCGGTCCCTACGATACTTGAACTGCAAATTGATAAAAGTCTGTTAAACGAATTGATGCCTAACAACTTGCAAGAGGAAAACATACTACATTTGCAAAACAGTATCAGGAAAACTGACTAACTTGACATGGAAACAATATTATGGCAAAGTCTGTTTCCTCAAAATTAAGTTTAAAGATTAAATTCAAAAATGAGGTTCTGTTCTCAAAATACACAGGGGCATTTAGAAGGCAGCAAAAGTCTTGACTTTGATGTGCTCAAGTTCCTCTGAGAGAGTAATGCTATTATGCCACTATTCTGCCACACTTTCCTGTGCCATAACCGTAATTTGGTATTAATGCTAATTTAATGCTTTCTCAGCTTTGCAATCTTTCAGGTGGTTTTGTACCAAAATTCATGCAGAAGGAGTCAAAACCACCAGGACAGAGAAGTGCGTTTCTGGGTTTATCTGACTCTCCTCATCCAGTTCAGAACAGCAGTGTTTAAAAAAATGCATCGACCAAGGTTGCCAAGAATATTTTGTGCTCTTCTCTACTTGCACATCACTGGAAAATACACTGCTGACTGAATTTTTTAACCTTTCGGCAATAGAGTATGAAGTGCTAGCTGGCAGGTAGTTCAGTACTTTTTTTCGCGGCAAGGCCCTATAATGTAATCACAGTTGTAAAAGGAACTTGTGAGTGAAGCAACTTGATCATTCCTTGCGGTGCTGTGGTGCCAAGTGCTCACAGGAGAACGAGGGAGAGGCAGCGCCAGGACCCCAGAGATTTATTCTACCCAGAAACAGCCCGAGATATTTAAACAAAGGTGAAGCTGCTTTAGGTGCCGGCTGCTCGCTAAGGATTATATCCTAGCTGATGTTGAACTTTGCATAAACCAGAGGTAAGCCTGTATTTTCTGTGTGTTGCTGTGATGAGCCTACTTGTTAGTCTGATTTAGCAGCGTGTGTTAGTCTGGGGTTATAACTGTGCAATGCTGCAGTCCCTAAGGACTCCATCAATCCCATGATAATCTAGAAATGGTCTCTAAAGGCAGGTTAGTAACATTTTTGAAAGGAAATGTAATACTCACCGGGGAGGTGCTGGTAGTGGTCAAATAAAACTTGAAGGGCTTGAAAGTTGCAGTGTGACCAGATCAAAACTACAGGAAAGGTACAGCATATTCAGATCAATTCACAGGATGCTCATTGTTGTGAGGAAAAGGAGGGGACTGTATCTAAAGCTGCAAAGTCTCCTGATTAATATGCCGTGCTGGTAGATTAGGGTTGGGTTATTATGCAGAAGCTTTTAAACTGTACAAAAAAGGCATGTATCTTGTTTTTACTAGAAGGTGCTTTGGCACCAGTGTTTTTGACAGTGTTTCAATTTGCAGTTCTTACAGAAATTATTAAAAGAACCGGGTTTTGGGTTGCCATTATGTATTTCACATAGTTCTCAGGGTATTTTTTGAAGACACATAGCAATAGTAAGGAATTTTGTATTAGGTGTGTTTTACTGGTGAAATCATCTTGTCAAACATTGTCTTTTAGTAACCACACTGTCATTTACGTTTTTAACAATAAATTCTGAAGTATTTGTAATTGTGAAGGCTTTTATTTAAAAACAGTCTCAAGTTTACTAAAATTGCAATGTTTGCCAAGAACCAAAAAAGGCATCATGTAGTTACTTAAATATGTTTAAATTCCTAAAGGAACAGTATATTGCTTTAGTTTATTTGAAGAATCTCTTCTACTTTCTTCTGCATTACAGTTTTGTTCTCCCCTCCTGTATTAATCAGCAGCTGTGTCCCAGCACCCATTCAGTGGCCAAATGTTATTCCTGTACCATATGTCACTTCTCTTCTAAGTGTTGGCTGGTAATAAACAGTGTTGTAATATAGGGCTGTGTTTTGCTGTAAAAATTGTTGTCATTGAAGTGCAAAAAGCTGAGTTTCTTATTTCATTCTGTCTCGCTTTCTTCTCCTGTCTAACAAAGCCAAGATTATATGAGAAAGGGAGTGCTTGAAATTTTATAAACTGTTTATATAGTAAATATTTGTTGGAAACATTACTTTGTTGTGTTACTAATTGAATTTCACTGAAATAGGGTTTCAGAGTTGAAGAACTAGGTATGAGTACCTATTCTCAGCTTCATTGACATATTCTGCTCTTATATAAGTCTTTCGGTATGTGTGAACAATGCTGTTACTTCTGTATGTTTATAAAGTGTGTTTAGGGCAATCCCAGCAGTAAAAACTCATTATTATATATCATCAGTGATTGCCTCATTTTGGCTGACAGACAGTGGCTCATTTCACTTCATTGCAATTATGTGGACAAAGCTATTAATGTAAAAATCTTTGGACAAAAAATGCTGGTCATTTCAAAAGCCGTAACTGAACTTTTTCTGACCAGATACCCTTGCTTTTCCTTAAGACACATGTGACACAGGTTTTCTTCCCAGACATGGAAAAGCGATATGTATCAGGATAATCATACAAAACCAGGTGCTTAGTTCTATTTTCCTTCCCCACGCCCCCCCCAGTAAATACGCCTAAGACCATCTTTTCTTACGGAGATAAGATTTGTAAAAGCGATTGCCTAAAGTGTTGAGGCCATTGTCAGGTAGTAAATAATGGCCTGATTTTTAAGTTCTTGCTTGTTTTTGCTTTGAGCATGGACCTTAAGCAGTTGTTATCATTTGTTCTCAAGGTACTACTTCATCTTCACAGAAGTCAGTAAGAGCTTTTGGTTAAGTAAAGTTGCTTTCTTTTGAAATCTTGAGTGCAAACAGCTAAGAGTCTGAGTTTGCAAGTTTGCTTTTCAGTGAATACCATGGTTGAGATTCTACAGTATCCTGTCTAAAATGCCTCAGAAGCATTAATGTAACTGTTAACAGCATTTCAGTGAAAACTCCTTTTGTTAGAATTGATGCTTTTTGTTCCTTGTTTCTAAAGAAGTCAGAAAAAAATACTGTGTATATTAATGGACTAATTGCATTTTCTGTTTTGCGTTATCTGAAAATATTTAGTGGTAATGAAATTGGGGTGCCAGCTTAATATCTACATTTATAAATATAGTTGTAAGATACAGTTTTTTCCCAACTCCTGATAAAAAGGTACGTCTTGATAAATAATCTCAGCTGAAAAGCTGAATATTCTTTCTAAAAGTTTTGGTTTATAATGGTATAAATGTTGTTTGTGTATTCATTTTAATAAATAGAAATGGGAAAAAGTACATGATGGTTTGTATTTGGATTGTAAACCTCAGGATCTAACACCACGGAATATGAGTAGCATTCTCCTTTCTTTGAATATATTGTGTGATGGTTGGAGGAAACATTTAAAAGACCATTACTGCAATATTTTGGATGTTTTTATAAATAGATTATATGTTCAGAAGCACATAGCAGAATACACAGAATGGAAAATACAGTGGAGTATTGCAGAATATAAAGTCTAAGAAACACTTGTATTTAAATATCCTATTTTTTACTATTTGTCCTCTCTCCATAGTCACTATGTACTTTCAATATTTGTGATTAATCTGCTGCTGAGTTCGTCTGAGAGATGCACACATGTCAAAGAACAAATGCTACTTGCATTATTTCTTCTTTTCTTTCACTGTTTTGGGGCTATAAGCCGAGGGGCACTTTGTCGATTCATGTGTCAATATATTTTGTTGTTTAAAAGTGCAACACGCAGAGTGAGTGGGATGCTGTGGAACTTGTAACTCAGCAGGTCTCCAAGCAGCTAAATTTGAGGTTGTAAAATCAGTAATGCAGCAGAAAGAGCCAGAAGGAAATGTGCCCCTTGGCTTGTGTTTTTAGTTCTTTGAATAGAGGATGACCCTTGCTGTTGCACTTGGCGTAATCTTGTTGGTGTCTCGCACAGTCAGTGTGCAAACCAACAATATGGTCACGGTCCTGCCAGGTTTCAGTCAGAGCTGGCTTGGAGCTGTAGTCTTTTCAGGCTGTCTACGGGTGCATGCGCATGCTTGATACTCTGAATAATTTGCCCTTGAGTCATGCGGTGACATCGAGGATTCGTACCCTTCTTAACGTCCCTTTCATTAGCAGATCTAGCAGTGGTGGATGCATCATTCTCTGGAGTGTTCTTTTGAAACAGCTGTGAATTTTCCCTGCCACATGCCCAGGTGTTGCATGTGTATAAATTTGTTTCTGTTTTTTGGTGGTAGCCCTCAGGTATGAATCTGGGCACTCAAGGCACCTCTCCCTATAGGCCATACATAGAAGACCATGTCAGGATTGTCATCTTCTGCCCTGCAGAAGTCTCTAACACTGTCCTGTTGACTAAGGAACCAAGCTTGTGTCCTTGCATGTTCTTGTACGTCCCCTGGCCTTGTCCAGTGGAATGTAATACACACCTCGGCATCACAGGATAAAAGCTTTACCCCAGCAGGTCATGGCACAGCATTTCCTGTTATTTCAGACTTACTACACTTAAACAACAGAAAAATGTCGTAATTGCCCCCAGGCACCACATGGAGCCCAGAGGAGAAGCCAGGCTAGTAGTGATGCCATGTGCAGTCATGCCTTTGCTAAAGACAGTCATGGATACAAGTCATTTGTCCTGGCATTATCCTCTCTGAATTGGATACCTTTAGAAATGTGAAGCCAGCCTTGAGGTATCTCTAGTAGGCCATCTTAATTCTATAGACACTATCACTGACCCTGTCATTCTGTTGTCAGTAGTGTTTGCTCCTGACTGCTGTACTGGAAGGTGAATAGGAAGTACAGAAATTGGGGACGCATCCACCATTGATATTTTGTGCAAATGTAAGATAGTGCATACACTAACAAGCTTGCTTTTTGCTCTTCATCGTTACTTAGATCAGGATCTCCATTGATTTGCTTTTGCCTGAGAAAACCAAAATCAGGAATCACCGCAGGCTATACTTATAATAGGTATACTGAAATAACACATTGCACGCTCAGTGTGTTGTAGCAGGAGTGCTGCAACAAGGCTGTTGATGAATTGCAAAATGCTTACAAGCTGTGTATATTTTGTAGCTGCAGATAGCTGCTTTATGATCCTTTTGTGTGAGTTGTTAAATCTGCAAAAATGTTCATCGCGATTACTCTGTAATAATTTTTCGCGAGCTTGTACCTGCTGAACTATGTGTTTACATCCAATTTATGCACACCAGTCTCCATTCTGCACACAGAAAGCCTTGCACAATTGACATCACAGACAGAAGCATACAAAGCATTTTGAAGTAAATTTTGCCCCTAAATGGTATTTGGTATAGAAACAGTTTGTCTTCAGTCTGCATGATGAATATAGTGCAATTTACACAGTACAGGCAAATAACTGTAACGTATTATAAAATTTAATTGTACATATCAAATTAAAAATCAAACAAAAATCAAGAGCGAGACCAAGCATTTTGCAATAGATCCCCAGACAAGAGTAAAAAAATCTTCTCAATGTGTCATCGCACAGATATTGAACTTAAATATTTTATGAACTTGTATTGTTCATATAAAGACGTCGTTCCAAAGATATATGCAGAACTGCTAGATTAAAAGTGATGCAAGAGGAAAATGAAAGTTTTTTAAAGAAAAAACATTATCATGAGCAGGAGAAACACTGGTAGTTGTTCTCTTCCCATATTTCATTGTGCGGTCAAGGCAAGACTGGAAGCTGTACCCCAGGGTGACTTCACATGCCTTCTAAAGGTGCCTTTAGAAATAACAGCAGTTCCCAACTCAGCTGTGTGCTAACCACATCCCTTCCTTGCAGAACTAGGTTTTGCTGAGAAGTTTACAGGAGTACACCAACAAGATAAACTGTTCTCATTACTTCTTGTGCTGTAAGTGGGTGAAAAAAATATATGAAAACCATAACTGGCCAAGGTTAAAACTTCCAAAACCTGTGCACCATGTGTTTCTGTTCTTCACCATGGGCAAAAAGAATTCCCTTTATGCCATAAAACACTTGATGTATTTTAGCATTCTGTCTTGGGTTACTTTTTATGTTATATTTCCAAATGTACCACAGAATATTAAGACTGAGGTTACCAAATGAAATATGCAGGAGGACTCTAGTTTTTCCAGGAAACATTGTGGATATTAGTACACTTACAAGAAGAGGCAAAAGAATTTTTTTTAAATCTTCAACCTCAAAAATAAAAATTAAGACAGAGAGCAGTGACTTGAAAATATTTGAAAAAAGACAATCTGGTATTTGCAACACAGCAAGAAAAGACTGTGGACTTTGTTTGGATTCCTATTTGATGTTCTGTGCGTTTAAAATCTGTGTAGCAAAGAAGTATGTTCAAGCAGCAATGTGGATGTTATCCATGATAATATAAAATTACTCTTTCAAAAAACCCCAACTACTTGCTATTTTCAAGCTAAAATATTCACTTCTGTAATTTAGTCAATGGGTATTTTTTACAGTGATTATTTCTATGACTGCATTCTTCATTATGCTTTCCCAACAGCCTGGCTCTAATCCCTGGGTTCCAGCACCCACCATCTTGTCCAGGTGGTCAAGAAAAACTTCTCTTTCCTATTTTGTGCCAAGGTCACGATGATCTTGTAGCTACCATTAGTGTTTCATCACTCCCGTTTCCTGAGCTGTGAATAGGCAACCTTGTTCAGCTGCCCACATTTCACGCTCAGCCGTATTATATCCTCCCGGTGATGCTGCTGGATCTGGCAGGCTCCAGAAAAGAAGGCAGGGGATAAACCACATAATCTCACTCACTTTACAGGAGCAGATGGAAAGAGAGGCAGTTTCAGACAGGTCCTAGCAAGAGACAGAGGCACGAAACAATATGGGTTGCAAATGTGTAGCTACCGAAAATGTGAGAATCCTACTTTGGTGCAGGGTTCTCCATGTGGGTTATACTTCCTAGGCTGCCTGTGGATTCATTTTTGATGCTCAGCTTACCTTTTAGTGTTGACATGTTGGACACACAATCTGTTTTTAGAGAGAAATCTCAGGTCCAAAATGTAGCGTTTCATTTTCTACATATGGAGTTACTGAAGTTCCAGCAGATACCTTTCACAGCTGCCTGCATTAAGTATGGAGCCTCGTCTGCCTGGTGTGCCTTCTCTAGCCTCCTCTACCTCACGTTTAACAGCACTGAATAATGCATTTTCAACTGACCAAGGACTGGGAATTTGGATGAGTTGCAGTGGCCCACAGCAAAACATCAGAGCTGTTGCTCTTCGAAAGGACTAAAGGATCAAGTAGCTGATTTCTTCTACTCAGAGGCATTTGTTTCTTTGCTTCTAGGTGGCCACAGATAAACAACCAGCAGGCTTCAGAGGAAAACCATAGCCCTTCTTGCTGTGGTGATGTCTCCTCTAAGCCCAGTACACGAAATGGTTCCTTTTTTTGCTTTGGCCATGGTTGCTGTATCTCTGCTAGCTCCAAAGATACTACTATCATAACTCGGGAATGGGGAGCTGCTCTCTCGTACAATTTGTCCTTGCTCTCCACCAGCTCTGCAGACCCACAGGTTGAGGGCCACTCTATTCTCCACAGCACGTTTAAACGCCCTGAGCCATGGGCAGGCCGTGCGGGGGCTACCAAAGCTATAACTTTTATGTGAAGAAAGGTCAAGATCTGTCAGCTTCAAACATCAACAATGTCCATGTGAATCGAAAAAATTTCCATTTGAAATTCAGTCTCCACAGCAGGTGGAGGTGGAAGAAACATTTACTTTTTCAGATGCTTCCCTGCCTGAGCAGACTGTGAAAAAGGAGCGCAGACTTTGCAGAGAGTGAATGAAAGAGCACTGAAATGAAAGGGCAAATGCAGGAGAACGTTTTTGCATGCACTTCTATGAAACTTTGTCAAATTTATTACTTCCTGAGAGAAAGTGGCGTTACCCATTGAATGACAGGCTGAACTAAATGAAAAAGAACCAGGTTTGAAGTCAACACACATTATCATGAAGAGATTTCAGTGGAAGTATTTAAAGATCTTTGAGAAAATTATCAGCATCTAGAAGCATAATTTCTGCCATACAACAGCAGAATTCATTGTAGATTGACCATCCAACCTTGAGCCCACAATCATCCTTATATGGGACTGGAAGCTTCCCTTGTTCAAGGGTAACATGAAACCTTCCAGGGGGAACTTGGATTTTAAAGAAAGTGTGATGGAAGCTTTTCCAAATAGATTAAGTCTTTAAACAATTTTGCAAGATTTACATTACTCTGTAGTGTCCATTTACAACCCTAGACTGGAAAGTCCCTCATCTCCCACACAAATTATCCAAGAGCTAATTCTCCTTAGGAAGTGCTGAGATCAGAGGTTATGTAAGGTGCTTTGGTTACTTTGAAGGATCTCTGTGGTTAAAAGTAAGATTTTGCTGAGTCAAAATGTATTATTATATTTTTGATACTAAGTGGTTTAGGACTTAATATTTTTCTGTGGAATGCATGAAGGACTTTTTTCCCCTCATTTTTTCTGTGAGATTTATAACATCTTTTGTAGTCACCCAGCCTAACTAACAAAGTGGCTGGAGACACCTTACCAGGTATCTGGTTAGCTACCACTATCACAGTCATCCTGCCTACATTCCAGCTGCATAAAGGTTATTAATAAGACACCTAATTTCTAACAGTTTGCCCTAGTGAAGATCTTCAGGTTACAGCCCTTTTAAAAAGAAGCCATTGCCAGTATGCAGCTGAACAAGAGAGATTCCTTCTTCGATCAGAATAGTCTTTTTTGCATTATTAAATGGTAATTGTCAAGTCAAATCACTGCTGTTGGAGAAAAACTGCAAGGAAAGGCTGTGCTCTAAGTTGTCATTCTAACGATTGCTTCTTTTTCTCTGCTTTCAGAGGCCGGCAGCAAGAAGCTAAAGAGCACGATACAGAGAAGCACAGAGACGGGAATGGCAGCAGAGATGAGAAGTCGTATGGTTCGACAGCCAAGTCGGGAATCCACTGATGGCAGCATAAATAGTTATAGCTCCGAGGGCAAGTAAGTGGCATTAAAAATATCAGTAACTTAGGAGAAGTTTCTTGACTTTGTAATAAAATTTGGGATGTGAACAGAGGACCCAGCTCTGGCTGAAGTGCATAGTTCTGTGTGCAGATTTTTCCTCCTGAAATGTTTGCAAAACTGAACTATTTCAGGCACGTAACACAAATTTCTTGAAAATTGTCATCAAGAGAGAACTTCTTAAGGATTTACATTTTCGCTGTAATCCAGGCATTTTTTTTTTGTCAAAAGACAACTAAATTCAGACCGCATTATTCAAAACAAACCATAGGGGCCCTTTTTCGTTGTGTTTTGTTTGGATTAACTCAGCGTTAAACTTCAGATGTTGTATGTAAATCCCTGTGATATGAAACTCTGTTCGGTAATGTTATATACAAAGAAAGTTTAATTTGGATCTGGCCCAGGTCTCTTACTGAGAATTGTAAACCCAGCGTCCAGCTGCCCCAAAAGCTGAAGTCGGGCAGACATCTGTGGGGAGTGGGGCAGCTGTTCTCACTCACTGCTGAATGACTTAATATGTAGGAAAGGAGAACAAAGGCAGATCTGCAACAAAAATGTGCATGACTTCTCCAGCCTCTACCATGTTTCAAAGCACAGTGGTCACTAGGGAGTTCTTAAGAGATGCCTCCCAATAAAAGGAGAAACTGGAGGAAGGCAAATGCATCCTATAGACCTGGGAAAAATGAGAGATTTGGACTTCTTGGGCTTCATCTTTATATATGCTTACTGTGTTACCCCAATTGCTAACTGCATGTTTTATAAGGCACAAAGAGCCAGGGGCAACCATGGTGGTGGCAAAGAGATGTGTAAAGGTGCAGTTTCTTCATCCAGTGATGATCTCATAACCCTCTTTTTTTTTTTTACAGTGAAGGTGGTGAGGCACTGGAATAGGTTTTCCAGAGAAATTGTGGAGTATTGGAAATTGGAAGTATTCAGGGTGTCGTGGGTTGACCCTGGCCAGCCGCCAGGTACCCACACAGCCGCTCACTCACTCCCCCCTTCACTGCTGAACAGGGGGAGAAAATATTTCCAAGGGTTCAGGGTTTGAGATAAGGACAGGGAGATCACCCTCATTTACCGTCCCGGGCAAAACAGACTCAGTTTTGGGGAAATTAGGTACATTTATTAAAAGAACTAATCAGAGAGGAGTAGTGAGAAGTAAGAAAAGAGCAAACAAATCCTAACCAGAACACCTTCCCCCCATCCCTCCCTTCTTCCCGGGCCCAACATCAATCCCGGCTTCTCCAACTCCTCCCCCCGAGCGGCGCAGGGGGACAGGGAATGGGGTTACGGTCAGTTCATCCGACGTTGGTTCCACCGCTTCTTCACTCCGGGGGAGGACTCTTCACTCTTCCCCAGGGCCACTGTGGGGTCCCTCTCACGGGAGACAAGCTTCACGCTCTCTTCTCCGCGTGAGTCGTCCCACGAAGGGCAATTCATCACAAACTGCCCAACGGGAGACACCTCACGAGGGGCAGCCCACCCCTCGTGAGTCTGAGGCGCAGTCCTTCGGGGGAAACTGCTCCAGCGTGAGCCACCCGCAGCGTCCCAAAAGTCCCACCAGCCAACCTGCTCCAGCGTGGGCATTCCTCTCTTCCACGGGCTACAGGTTCCGGCAGCGACTTGCTCTGATGCGGGCTGCCCACGGGCTACAGTCCCCTTTCAGGCATCCACCCACACGGCGTGGAGTCCTCGGTGGACATCTATGCGGTGATCCTCACGGTGGACTTCTGCACCTCGCCCATGGGCTGCAGGGGGACAACCCGCTTCACCATGGTCTTCACCACGGACCCAGGGGACTCCTTCTGCTCCGGCGCCTGGAGCTCATCCTCCCCCCCCCTCTCCTTCTTTACTGACCTTGGTGTCTGTACAAATTCTCACTCCTCCATCTCTGTGCCAGCTGTTATGGCGCAGTTCTTTTCCCCATTCTTAAATATGTTTTTCACAGAGGCGTTCCTCTGCTATCACCTTACTGATAGGCTCAGCCTTGGCCAGCGGCGGGTCCCTCTTTGTAGCCGGCTGGCATTGGCTCTATCAATCTTGGGGAGCTTCTAGCAGCTTCTTACAGAAGCCACCCTGCAGCTCCCCCCCCCCGCCGCCGAAATCTGGCCAGGCCAAACCAAAACACAGGGTCAGGCTGGATGGGGCTTTGAGCAACTTGATCTAGAGAATCCATGGCAGGGGCATTGAAACTATTTGATCTTTAAGGTCTCTTCCAACCCAAACCAGTCTATGATTCTATGCTACTGCTAAGAACTGCAAGAGCCATGTGAGAAAAACAGGTTCCAGCACGCATAACTCAAAACCAGAGTAGATAAGTATCAGATGAATGAGGGACAAGAGTAAAATATCCCAATATTTCACCCAGTATGATTCTGTGATAGGGCATTACCTTCAACCTTTCAGCACTCCATCCTGCCATCCTCCATCCTCTCTCTATACCAGAGTGGCGGCCTGTGAAACACCAGTCACTCACCATGGTGACAAAAGGCCCAATAAACTGGACTCTGCTAAGGAGGACCTGAGTGAGCCTGTTTCTCTGGTTAACAGTATGGGAGAGGTGAGAGCCCTACCGTGACGGTGAGGACCTCTTCAGGGGAACAGCCTAATCCTCTGCTCCACCCTCAGAGTATGTAAATGGATTTGGCAAGGCTAGGGCAGCCAAGGTCTGGATTTGGAGGTCACAGCAGACATCTGGAGGACAGAAACTACAAGACAGAGCCTTAAATTGTTGACTTGAGAATTGTTGACTGAGGCAGTGAAGAGAGCAAGCCTGGGAGGTAAACAGAGTGCTTGCTTCTTATTGGGACATATTGCAGGCTGAGTGTGCATAGTGGGACTTAGTTTGTTTCCTCTTCCTTACCCCCTGTGCTTGCACCCCATCTCTTGCTGCTCCGGCAGCCGTTGTGTCTCTGACAATTCTGACTTCTCTCAGAGTTCTCATACTATATAGATTTCTTCACATCTGATCACGTTTGTCCTGCTTTTCTGATCCATACTTTTGGCACCAGGTCCCTAACTTTTCACTATGTTTGTGGTTTGATAGAGTTTTGAGCTCTTTTGGTTGATTCCTCACCCTCAGTATACCTCAACTTCATTTCCAGACTCCAAACCCGCTTCACCTTAGCCTTAAACACTGTCCCTGATCTCCACATCCCTATTCCAATCTCTGAAAAAAGAAACAGTGGAGCCAATGAAGTGAGAACACCACAAATATCTCAAAAGTGACTGAAGGGAAGCTCAGGAAAATCTTAAAACCAAGATTTTCTTTAAAAAAATATATTTCTTAAAACTAAACTTCTGTGGAAAGCTTACCTTTTGGTAAATCAGAGGGTTTTTAAATAAAAAAGCACTGTGCTGATATTTTCTGACCAGCTTTTGTTACAGGCACTCCATAAGTTAATGTAGTCATAGTAAGAGCAGTTAATCCTGAAGAGAGGAATGGGCTTTTTTTTTATCCAACTAATTGGGGCTTGCAAAGAGCTTTCAGTGTGAATTGAGTGGCTGGAACTCATAAGCCTGATCTGTGGATGTTGTTATTAGGAAGTTTTGCAACTGTTTTCTTCTAGATTTGGTTCAAAGGCTGTTCTTCTCATAACTTTGATGAAGAAGGCAAAGCTGAGTCCCCACCATGGATCATTCTTTCACTCTCTCAATCTCTCCCCTACCCTTTTTTTGGGTTTTTTTTTTTTTATTATTCTTTTGTTATTGTTTGGAGACTGTATATCTATTAAAAAGAAAGTGGAGATCCTGGAATACAAGAAGGCAGCTTGGAAAAGCACATATCATAGAATCATAGAACATTTTGTGTTGAAAAGTCATCTAGTCCAACCCCACTGCAGGGAACAGGATATCTTTAACTAGATCAGGCTACTCAGAGCCCTGTCCAACCTGATCTTGAATGTTTCCATATATTACAATTCAGCTTGTGTCCCAAAAGAGGGGTGAGAACCAACTTTAGACCCAGATACATGTACCAAAATATTTTGGCTAGGGAGTGGCTTTAGGTTTAGCTCTAATCAACACTAGTATTACCTGCCAGTTTACTGCTTCATTAAACACCTGCAGCAATCAGATTAATTTAGTGTACACATTTGTTTTCTCTTGTGTTTTTTAACTGATGTGGATGGGATTCGGGTGTATGTATAGATATTAAATAGCATTACAAGGTAAATGAAGCATTCAAGAATGAAGGACAGCCTATTAAATTTCATAAGGCTTTTAATATTTTCGCTCTTCGTTTATTCACCTGTTAGTCTCTTCACTGTCCCAGAGAACTCCTTAGCAAGAACTTATTTATGGACTACTTTGGGTCCATGTGCAGAAATTCATTACAATTCTTTGGGGTCCATGGGAGACAGCTTGTTGCTGATGCTGCAAAACAATTTATGGCTGCACATCCGGAGCTGCTTGCCTTGTATTGGGCATTGGACCAGATTGCCCAGGGCACTAGTGGAATCACCAGCCCTGGAGGTATTTAAGAAACGTGTTGATCTGGTGCTTAGGGTCCCGTTTTAGTGGTGACCTAGCAGTGCTAGGTCAATGGTTGGACTCGATGATCTAAAAGGTCTCTTCCAGACAAAGAGATTCTATGATTCTGTATCAGTAGTACTTTTGAGGTAAATGCTGTAGGACAATCAAAATTAGTCCTGTTCTTATGCTTAACCAGCTTTTATTTTGCTTCAGCTTAATATTTCCTGGAGTACGGCTGGGCGCTGACAGTCAGTTTAGTGATTTCCTCGACGGACTTGGACCTGCACAGTTAGTAGGCCGACAAACGCTAGCAACCCCAGCCATGGGTAAGAATAATATGTTCTCCTCTGCTAAATGAATAAACCAAGAAACTAATGCACACACTGACAGACTACAACACTAAAATGATTTTTGCAAAGTGACTTCCATCATGTAAACGTGAAGGTCTTATATGCAGTTCACCGGTATTGCTAGCATCCAAAACTGGGGCGAGAACCACTTTTTGCTCCATTTGAGGTGTTGGCTAATCTTGTTTGCGATTTGAAGGATGGGGGTTGCACTTGACTTCCCACTCAAAATTATTGGGGCTTCTCCAAAGGTAGCTCACTGCAAAATCTCAGCTGTTCAGAGTTTATATTTACTGGCCACTGGTTATATTGGATGTGACAGTTTCTAGCCAAGCTCTGCATTTGTCCAAGCTTAGTTCATCTAACCCTAGACTGTGAAACTTCTGCCCACATTTGCAATGCGCTGTTAAAGCCGGCATTTGTCATGAAAGAGACAAAAATCCTTTTCTACAGCACCTGCCTGGGGCTATCTGATCTTTTCTGTGTTCCAGACCAGTCTGTATTTCCTTATAATAGCAGTAGTTGTGCCTTGGTTATGAATAAGGTATAAGTGTGTAAGGTGTGCAACAGTGCAGTACTGTGTAAGTACCTTTGGAAAGGTTTGATATTTTTTTTTGCTTATGTATGAGCAATTCTTAGACATGCTTTAGGATGCTAAGTGAGGAGCCCTTGATCCACTACTTTAACCATACTTCTCCTGCTAGAAATTATATACGGCCAGTGCTTCAGTACAGCTGTCTTGGGAGAATCAGCTTCAGGAAGGGTTACTGAGCCGCTTCCAAAAAAGGAACAGAAATGAAAAATGCAGGAGAGTGTTCCTCTCCTAACTTATGCACAGAAGGAGACAGAAACTTTCTTGAGAATGTCTTGAGTACTCCCTAAAGCATAGGTTGCTGTGTAAGTCCAAATATCTGCTACTAATGTGTTAATAAGCACCAAACTTGCTAAATTCATATTTTTTATTTTTATTTTGAAAGAGAAGTTATTTTGGGGATTATTTGCCCAATAAAAATCTAAGCGGCTCAATTGGTATAGATTTTTTCCATCTCTTTAATCTTTTCTGACTAAATATTTTTCTGCACATGTCTTAATATATTTATTTTCAGCTCTTAGAACTGCTTTGTTTCCTAAAGGCTCAAGTTTTGCCCCCGCCTCCGAACAGCACTCAAAGATTTTTTTTTTTAACAATTTTCACAAGACATTCTCTGTGGTATCCTTTCACTGGTGACTGTGAAAATGTTTGTATTACTACTCCCCCTTCTGGTTCCCTTTCGCATGTTTTACTTTGGATACGTGTTACAGAGATGTGCTCTTTAAAAGGCTTGTTGGAATTTTCCTGTGAACTATTTGTAGTGCAACACAGAGCTCTATTTATTCAAGCAAAGTAATTGATAAAACTGTGGCTCTGTCATACTTCACATACCAACGTGTAAATACTGCTTGAATATACTGTTAGCCAAATATGTGAAAATCTCATGCCCAGCTAATTTCAAAATGCTCTTTCTAAATTAACACCCCAGATTCTATAGTACAGGACTGTTTGTGAGTGTGGTTTTTTAGACAGAGCTTACAGATCAAATATATACGCACTCATGTTTCATGGATATACATGTCGTTCACTTATTTATTTGCAGAAGAGTCACGTAACTACTGTGTATTTTTTATTGTAAGTGGCCTGTTAGATTTCCACCTTCATGATTTCTACCTTCCACAATGAATGAAACTATAGAGATAAAATGCTTTGAGCATCTGGCGATAGTTGTATTCCCTTGCATTTTATTGATCTAGGTCAGAACAGTGCTTGGGTCTTGGACTAAGCAGTTCCCTTTTTCTGCCCAAAATGTCATTTGTCAGAACTCAGGCAGGGGAAGAGGTTTGACTGCTTAGTAGCAAAAGCACTGTCTCATTTTAACGTGTTGCATCATTTTATTCACACCAAAAATGGGTGTGGAATGTTGATTAAAACAGGAAAATTGTCACCCCTGTACTTGCGGGAGACTTTTGAAGAGAAAAGACCTCTTTTGAGCTCCTGGGGGCCAGAGCACCATGCTCTGAAGCTGTGCTATGACTGCATGCCCCATCCAGTTGGTGTCTCTGCCTTAGGCTGAGGATCCAGTCAGACAATTGCAGCTACAGAAAAGGGTTTTGACGTGAACCTCTAGCAGCAATTCTCCATCCTGCTTCATCAGACAAGAAGCCTTCACACTGCCAGCTCCTGCATCTCAGCTTGGAGGCAGAAGCTTCCAGCCGAGGGGGTTTCTGAACGTGAGTTTGGGTTTTAGGCTCTCTGAGCATGGCACCACTGCCAGGGCAGCGCATGTCAGTGGCTGACACATCTAGGTAGGAAGTCTCTAGATAATTCACTAGTGCAAAATTGAAGGTGTGCTTGTTGTACCATAGTGTTGCTGTAAGTCTGCCTGCCTCCATGGACCAGAAATACCATACACCAAGAGAAGGCACCATGGTCCCTGAGTATATATCTTTTAGTCCTGATTTAAGGATGGAGAAATTAAAGGGATTGGGAGGAGAGGTGACAAGTACACTAACACAGCAGACTAGTGGCAAACTACTCTCCTTGTTTCTTATTATTATACCCTGTCTCCCAGGCCACACTGCTTCTCTAAAATGCTGACTTCTTTCTTCTCCCTCTCAGGTGACATCCAGATTGGAATGGTGGATAAAAAGGGCCAGTTAGAAGTAGAAGTCATTAGAGCCCGTGGCCTCACACAAAAACCTGGCTCCAAATCTACTCCAGGTAAGAAAATACAGAAAACAAGAATACAAAATATTCTGATGAACTAAGGATTGGAGACTTTTTGAGTTCCTCGTTAGCTGTCACCATATTTGCATTTGTTTAGTTTGCTTTTTAACAAGGAATATGTGTGTGTCTATATCCTTGCTACCACTTCTTATCACCTTGCATCTGCCAGTTTCATGCCACCTTTCAAGGAATGATTTTCAGCAATTCAACATCTGTTCTGGAAGGAACATTTGCAGAAATGTTTCTTAGGCAAGTCATATATCGAGAAAGACTCGGTCAATGTAGGTGAAGTTTTTTGTGTTTATTCCACGTCCAAATGAGATGGAGAACAGAGGAAAGTGCTTTGAACAAACAGCTAAACAGACCCCCATGCCAGTATCTTCTGTATGCAACAGTGCTTCAAGAAGACAGCAGGCTATGCTAGTGCCAGTGTCAGTAATTTGCATCATGAATGTGATTTAATATTGTATTGTTTTATAAGGTAAGGACATTTTTTGAAGTTCTAGTTATTTATAGATATGTTTATCAGGGGAGATTTATAATCACTGCCACAACCGCTGCTTACCGTAACAACTGGAACAGTTGTTTTAGATAACATTTTAGATAAAGTTTTGCCAAAATGGTACTTTACCACCTCCTTAGGAGATAAAAGAGCATGTAACGTCTATGTTACTGGAATGACTTAATTTTAAATAAAACTTTCAATAAAACATCAAAGTATTTTGTTTTGAAATATCTGTGACCCCTAAACTTACATAGAGGCTCCGGAGCAGCTATCAGAGACAACTAATTCCTGGCAAAAGAAAGTGGTTTTAAAATGACAGGCATGAGATGTAATTGTTGTTAGTAACATCTTAGAGCATTACATCAAAGTTTATTAAAATCAAATTGCTTTCTTATGGGCTGTGTCATTTATTTTATGAATATAATTGTAGTCAAATTATACAGTGAAGATAACGTGTGTCATTGTCTTTCCATTCAGCTTCCTTTTAAGGCATTTGTCCTCCAGCTCAGATGTGCAATGTAGCAGTTTTTAAGTCTAAACATAAAAATCATGATGTTCTGTTTGCAGCTCCGTATGTCAAAGTGTATTTATTGGAAAATGGAGCATGTATAGCTAAGAAGAAGACAAGAATTGCACGGAAGACCCTTGATCCTTTGTACCAACAAACACTGGTTTTTGAGGAAAGTCCACAGGGTAAAGTCCTTCAGGTCAGTTGCTTCTTAATCCCATTTTAGGCTATCATTTGCAGAAGCCCTTGCATGTTTACTTAAGTTTAAGCAATATGCATAAACTCATTCCAACTCACTCAGCATTTCATTTTATAAATACCAGCAAACACATCCTTGTGGCTTCAGACCTGCAAAATGTCTGGCTGTATTAAGCTTTTCTCTTTTGTTAACTCGCTCCTCTCCTGCCATTAGGTTTTCCCACAAGAGGGAGCAATGAATCATTCGCCTTTAAGAACAGCATTTTCCTTATGCTACACGTAACAGCAGGTGTGAACATATAAGCATGGGTGTGGGGACAATGCTGAACCTGTATTTTATGTTCTTCCAGGTAATAGTTTGGGGAGACTATGGCCGAATGGACCACAAATGCTTCATGGGTGTTGCCCAAATCCTTCTGGAGGAACTGGATCTGTCCAGTGTGGTAATAGGCTGGTATAAATTATTTCCACCTTCATCACTAGTGGATCCAACCTTGACTCCCTTGACACGCAGGGCTTCCCAGTCGTCTCTGGAAAGTTCAACTGGGCCTCCCTGCATTAGATCATAGTAGCAGGTGCTGTCTAATAAAAACGTCACCCAGGATAACAGATGGAACCAGATATTCACATGATCAAAAAACACTGTTGGAGAGAGACAATCACTTCTGTTTTCGCTTGTAGTAGTTATCCAAAAATATGTCTGTCTGTCAAGAGATGGCTTAAATTGACAGAACAAAGGTATATCACATACGGCCAATCCGTTAGTGGCTATCACCGATACTTATCTTGATCAAAAAAGAAAAACAAAAAGAGAGAGACCTTTAGATTCGACAAAAGTCAAAGATGACCCAAACTGGAAGCTCTCACTCTGTTAACAATGTTGTATTTTTCACATTCTGACAGAACCCTCAAGCAGTGTTACCTTCCTGGTGTTTCAGCAGTTTTTCTGTACATGTCACTTCCACTAGCTTTTTGCCATGCGATTCTGCTAGTTTTGTAGGAGTCCTCACAACGCTAACAGAGACCCTTCCTTTCTTTTTCTAAACCAAACAAAAAAGGGCTGAAGCTTATCTCTGTAAGCATCGTTAGAGTGTTCAACAGCCACAGTTAACGATTCCAGCAAGTTCAAATCGTTTCTCGGTTCTGGCACTTCCAAGTCTCTCACGGGGGAACCCAGAACAAATGACCAATCTAAGTTATATTCTTAAAAATAACTAATCATCACAGTGCCACTTTTTTCTTTGTAAAAAGCAGATATGTTTGCATTATATATAATAACTTTTATGTTTATGATGTTTTGCATGGGAGAATTTTGAAGAATTCTGCAACTACTGCTGGGGACTGGTATAAAGCAGCTTTAGTCTTAATTTTGACATTGAATATGTTACTGGTAATGCAATTTTCCTCCTAGAAATTGAGAGGAAATATTTACGTTTCTGTGTATAAATGTATATTTGACTTCCCAAAATGTTGACCAGGAATGGATTGAGCATATGACACTTTCAGCTGTACCCAGGCTTCTCTGATGTGTGTCGCTTCAGACGCACCTGTCTGCCCTGGATAGAGCATGGTATGAGTTGTTCAGTGTTTCACTGGAAATTCCAGTTGAAATATTCTGCACTTACTAATGTTTTTATCAAATTTTAGTTTACATTTCTTTGAGATTGATGCAAGCACAAGGCTTGATTTTTTAACGCAAGATATCTTACTTTTTGGAGAAAAAAAAAAAGTCAAATTTCAATTTGCTTTTTATTCATTTGAGTTCTTCTTGGCCTTGAAATCCCTTGTGATATTCTGTAAATGTGCGAACAACTGCAGATTCCTGCAGGTGCATTGATATGTTTCCCTTCCTTTTACAGGCCATTCAATTTTGTGATCACACAAATAGAGCAGCATGACTTGGAACTGTTCAAAGCTGCATGCACGTTTTGTAAAAAGAGATGAAAAAGGTTATTTAATAATGTATGTTAGTTCCACATAGGCCAGCTTGTATGTTGCATGTACTTGTACAGTTTGCTCGTAATTACTATACTGAAGTAACCAAGAAACCTAAGCCATCCATTTTTCTTATAGACATTTTGCAGGTTTTAGCCAGGCTAGGTCTGTGAGTCTGGTGCTAAATGTCTATAGATGGACTTTATTTTTTACCCTATGGAAAACGTGATGTAGTACGGACCAAATTCCTTCAATAACTATTTTGGTGTAGATTCCTACTGTGGGGCTGTAACACATGTAGAAACTGTGTACACACTAGGTTTTAATTCATAGACATACTGCCTGCACCAAGTGAACTATTTATTATTACTCAACACGTGGGAATTATTCTGCCCATCTTTCTGTAGGGCGCGGATTGGTTACTGCTCGACCTGCTGAGCAGGAAGAACTCAAGCATTGGTGCACTACTACTAGATCCTGTTCTGTCTTAGTGGCCAAAAAAAACCCAACTAGTTATAATTCGATAGTATCTTTCTATTTTGACCACTTGTCTTAACACTCCCCTGTGCTTTTAAATGAACTTCCAACTCATGTTATGTAAACATGTTTAATAAAATTTCCTTTTCATGTCCAGTGTAGTAGTCGTGCTCTCTGTATGTTCTGAGGTTCATCTGTGATTCTGCTCGCTGCGGGACTGTGTGAAATGTGTTGAGGAACAGTACAATGATAAGTAACGTCCGTGGTTCTTTTGATTGCTGTAATAGTGTATGTTGAAATCTGGGGCCACAAGCTGAGGCCTGGTGAAAGTCGTGTTTGGTTGGCTTCCTTTTCACCATGAAAGGAGCCAAATTGTGCTCTCATTCGTTGAAGCTGGTGACTTGATGTCAAAAAAAAACCCCAAATTTAGCCAAATTGCCATCTGGTGAAACCAAATCTGTTGGAGTTGAGTGATACTGTGACTGCTGGCGCTGGGTCAGCAGGGCCGTGTGTGTTAGAGCCAGACACCGGCTCTCCCTTTGGTGTGTGCTGAGCCTTTAAGACGTGAGGACGGCTCCTGATCTTTTGCACTTTTTAAACCCAGAAATACACCTTCGTATTGTAATGCCATTACGGGCAATCCTTTGTAGAAATTTACCCGAGAGCAGAATTTGGCGCTAAATTTTATTAGAGAAGTAACGTTTCTGTGTTTTGTTTGATTTTTAGTTTTCCATGTCCCACAGATACCTGATCACAATTTAAAAATAACATAAAGACAATATTGCCTCACTTTGAACACTTTTGTTTATTACTTTATTTAACTGAATACATGGTTAAGCTACTGAAAAAAAAATGAATAATTAAACATGGTAAATCTCTGAAAAAAAAAGGCATGTTATATTTCTGCTTCTGTGTGGTGGGAGTGATCTGTTTAAATACAGAATTTGTCATACCGTTGCAAAAAGTCCTCCATTTCATAAATCCCGTGGCTTTGAATGTTTTGTCCAATAGTAGGATATCTTCTCCTTCCTGATTCTGAGAAATAAATAAAGTTCAGCATTTCTGATCTCCCCCTAGAGCACAGAAAATATGGCAGCAAAAGAACACACTGAACTGCTTCATTTATGGTGTTTTGATGAACGAGGATCACATATGCAAAGACTTCAGGAATGAAGTAGTAGACTGTGCTAGGACAGATAAGTTGTGTGCTGGTCTCCTTTCCCAGGGACTGTTGCCTCTTAAAAACTCATTGCTGACTGTTGGGATTATAATACACAGATAAATCAACTTTAGTTCCCTCCTGGTTTTCCCTTGAGAATGCGGTACTGCCTTATACGGTAGATACGGGGAAAGAGCAAAGATACTAAACTCGTAATCCCCATTGTATAATCAGACAGCTATTTTCCTTGTGATGAGTACATGTTCTAAATTTTATATTCAAATGCAAATTTAGTGTCCCTCTTCGTGGGCAGAGAAAAAGCTTTTGGCCTTGACCTTGGTGTTGGGCAGACATCAGAACTGCTGTGAGTGGTTAGGACAAAGCAGAGCTTCATGATCTCCTCCCTTTGTCGCTCCTGGAGAAATGATATGTGCACTTTTGTTGCCTGTTTTCACTAAAAAATGACAGTCCCAAAAGTCAAGTTCAGGCCAGGTATTATACACTATACATGAAAGAAAAGTTCAGAGTGGATCTTCGGTGGCTGTTCTCTGTACTCCAAGACTTTACTTACAGCCTGTGACTTATCCTCTGTGAAGTAGGCTGTTTGCTGCTCCTCTGTAGCCACTGCTCTACCGTCCACAACCCATTTAGAATCACAGAATGTCAGGAGTTGGAAGGGACCTCCAAAGATCATCTAGTCCAACCGCCCTGCCAGAGCAGGATCACCTACAGTAGGTCACACAGGAACGCGTCCAGATGGGTTTTGAATGTCTCCAGAGAAGGAGACTCCACAACCTCCCTGGGCAGCCTGTGCCAGTGCTCTGTCATTCTCACAGTAAAGAAGTTTCTCCTCATGTTGAGGTGGAACTTCCTGTGTTCCAACTTAAACCCATTATTTCCTGTTCTATTGCTGGGCACCACTGAGAAGAGATTGTCTCCTTCCTCTTGACACCCATCGCTCAGATATTTCTATATGTTAATAAGGTCCCCTCTCAACCGTCTCCTTTCAAGGTTAAACAGCCCCAGTTCTCTCAGTCTCTCTTCATAGGAGAGATGTTCAAGTCCCTTGATCATCCTCATAGCTCTCCATTGGACTCTCTCCAGTAGGTCTCGCTTGAATTGGGGAGCCCAAAACCGGACACAGTATTCCAGGTGTGATCTCACGAGGGCAGAGTAGAGGGAGAGGAGAGCTTCCCTAGACCTGCTGGACACACTTTTCTTAATGCACCCCAGGATCCCATTGGCCCTCTTGGCCACAAGGGTACGTTGCTGTCCCGTGGACAACTTACTGTCCACTAGGACTCCAAAGTCTTTCTCCATGTGGCTGCGTTCCAGCAGGGTGTCCCCTAATCTGTACTGGTTTAGCTCTAGGGAAAAGGATTATGGGCCTCAGGTGTTTCTTTTGCCCTAAGCGGAGAAAATCACGGCAGACAGCAATGTGGCTTGCTCTTCCAAGCCCCAAATGCTCCTCCTGTGTTACCCTACTATAATTCTGCAGACACGTAAGAAAGCAACCTGCCAGAAAGCAGACTGTTATTGAATGATGTTGTTTCTCAACTCAGGTAATAAATATTCTGGATATCTTGAGTGATTGGGAACTCTGCTAATATTCATCAAGAGTAAGAAGAGCCTTGATTAATACCTCGCTCCCAGCCCTGCCATTCTTTTTTTGCAGGAGAAGAAAATAAATGCAGGAGACATGTGTGTATTTTCTCGGTGTCTGCACAGATGATCATGTATGCTGGTAGTTAATACCGTGGTTATGGAAGAGGTTGTGTTTGGCAAGCCTGGCACTTACACCAAACGTTCTTCCAGGTTTTGTGATTCAAATTTGTCCTACCTGAGGTGCCTGAAATGGGAGGGGAGGCTGACTTCACCCCTTCTAAAGGCCAGCTGATGACAATGACAGTTCCTGAATGCACAGCTTGGTGTCTAACAGAGTGCCCCTTGGTTAGGTTAATTTTTAGTAGTTGATGTAATTTGAATCCAGAGTTGTGCATCAGGATGTAAAGCTTTAGACATTCTGCCTTGTTGAATCTAAGTGTCTCACGCTCAACACTAGTAATAACTGCGGGAAAGGGTAAAAAGTTGACAGAATCTGTAGATTATGGCATATCAACATGGTGATTCAAGTAAGGCAAATATAAATCTGTATTTATATCTCAGCTAGTAAAAGAAAGCCAGGCTCGAGAGCCAAGTCTTTGGAGGTTTCAGTGCTGGCTTCTAGAAATGAGTCACCTAAGGGTTTCACAAAATCTCACAGATGGCCTCTCAAAATCTTGCCTTTAGAAGGTGATGAGCAACAGTTCGTTATTATAATGCTTCTTGGAATACTCAGTATTATTCATTCTGATCGCTTTTAACATGTCCTGGGGTGCATTGAGAAAAGTGTGTCCTGCTAAGCTGCAGTTACAAATCAGTAGGGGCCCACTTCACAGGGTCCGCTTGGGTCCATAGTGAAAGGTTGTGCGGTATCACCATCTGTGTGGATTCTCCCTTTGTAACAATTCATTTAGGTGAAGATTTAGAGTTTTCTTGATTTCTTCACATTACCTTCTCATCTATAGCAGTAGGATGTATGCTTCAGGGTGATACTGAGATATTAGTCTCTGCACCTGGATTTTGTGATGAATAAAATGGGTGTAGGTACAATGCCCCATTTCAGAGACATTGCACAGATACAAAAAGAGCAGAACATAAACGTAGAAAAAGCAGTTGTGTGGTTCTCAGAGACTGAGAGGCCATAAGATGATTCCATCTTCTTGTCCTGGCTCCCAAAGTCTTTTTTACACTGGCAAGTATAAAGAAGCAGTATCTTCCATACTAAACTTTGTAAATCTTGTAATGCAATTTAACAAAAAAAAAATAAGATTTGCAATTCTAGTAAGTATTCTAAAATAGATTTTCAATTAAATATTATAGTGTGTACTCAGAAAAGAATCCGTGTTTGCATACAGCAGAAACAGTGTCCACACACAATGCAAACATGGTAGTATTACACTGTCACATAGGAACAAAAAAGACAAGTTATTATTTTTCAGTAATGCAGAGGGTGAGAAGTGGCCGGGAAGGAAATGTTTTCTAAATATTTAGTTACTAAGCAAAGTCTGTTAGAAGCCAGGAGCAGCACTATCCTTGAGCTGCTATTTGTTAAAGCTGCAGCAAAAGGAACCATGAGGGTGCCCAAAAACTTCACCCTTCAGTTTTAGACAGTGCTGCATTAGAGCCTGAGGTTATGTGAGCAACTTGAGTGCTTAGGAACCAACAAGCAACCCAAAAGATAATAATGACAATTGCACCAAAAAGGTAGTGTTTCAAAACCATGTGGAAAATTGTCTTAAGGCTGTGAAGGCCTGAGAGTGCAGCTGTCCATGGACTGGATAAAGAACGAGAACCTGAATTTGGAACGAGTCCCCAGATGTCCCACTCATACTGCAGGTTAGAAGGGCTGGATGTCTTCTAGCAGCCAATGCTACAGATCTTCTGAGCACCAGTAAACTTCTTCTAACGGAGCAGTCGATATGTACAGCTTGCTCATGCTTTTCTCTTCAGACATGGTCTGACACCTGCGTTGAGTGTCAGCTTAACTTTTAAGAGGGTGTAAAGGGTATATTTAGTTTTAAGCTCAAAAAACTACGTCGTGGAAGAGGGATCTTGCATCAGCCCTCATAAAGCATTAGCTAGGGTGGTAAAATAGTCAGGTGGTCTGTGATGGGTAATCCAGTAAGGCAGAAACAATTTCCCAACAGAGGGCAGGGCGAGAGCTTGGGGAGCACAGAGTGGGAGGAGGGAATTGAAGGAAATGGCATCTCTGTTCACTTGAGGGGCTCAAAAGAAGGAGATCCAGGAAAAAACTTGAAGCATAATTGTTTAGCTCCTGTCTTTTTTGAGTGGAAGCTCCAAAAAGAAGGTGAACAATTCTATTTCTTCCCGAAATTTTCTTCCTGAAGGGTTCAAGAATTTGGCTCGATTTCATTACTTCAGTACTGGAAATAGGCTGTCTTGTGGCAGCGGGGCTTGTCAAAAGGTATGATGGACTGTTTTCTTTTCTGATAGGTGACTCTCTGTGGTTAACCAGGAGACAAAAAAAGGTTGATGGCACAAATAATCTTTGAGTTACTCTCAAAAAGCAGATAAAAGCTGTACTTGCTGGGAATAGGGAGTATCAACAAGCTTCTCACAGGCTGCTTAAAAATGGCTTGTTGACCTTTTTTGCTTTTAACCTAGTAGGAAAAAGGCCCTAAGATCTGGGAGACAGCTGAAGTACAGTATCTGCTCTCCTAGAAAATGTAAGAAATGCTGATTTCTTCCTCTCACCCTTTCCCTGGTCATTGTTCCTGCAAACTGTGAAGCAGTTTAGTGTAGTTTGGTGCCTGGACTCGGTTCTCAGTTGCTGTACCCCAGTTCTGACAGCATCTCACTTGGTTCCCAAGCCTGTTGGTGGAAAAGACCAGCATTCCTAAACTATTCATGTTAACATACAAAAATAACTTCAACCCTCAGGCCTTTCTCATTCATCATGTACATGAAAAAAACAGACAGAAGAAACCCACCCAGGGTTTTTTTTGGTGGAGAGCTTGAAACAGAATTAAATTACATCTGCACCAGAAGCCACTGTTGTGCTACCTACATGATCCTGCAGCTCTACTATTCCTACGGGCTTCTTTGTCATATTTCTATTATGCCATTCCCTAAAACAAAGCCCAAAATATAAAGTAGGAGAAGGAGATACGATACCATGCCAGTGAGCCACTCTTCAGGGCTTAAGTTTCTTCTCCCTTTGGTCTTTTGGTGTATATCTCCCCCCAGTACTAATCTTACTCTTTTTCTCCCATCATGCTTTTGCCTGATACCAGCTCAGAGCTGTATCTGTTGGCTACAGAGAATTACTTGTTGGATTTGTTAACACGTTTCTTCAGCAAGTGAGTGAATGGAGGAAAGGAGACTTGTTGAATACCTCACCATTCTGGGGCTGCTCTTTAAACTGTATGTGGCCGATTTAAAACCACTCTTTCTCTCCCCATACCTGCATATCTAATGCACACTCCGCATTTTTATGGACTTGTTTCATCAGGATGACCATAAGCCAGCAATCTGTCCTCATAGCAAAGAAGGCCAATGGCATCCTGGGGTGTATTAGAAATGGGGTAGCTAGTAGGTCAAGAGAGGTCCTCCTGCCCCTCTACTCTGCCCCAATGAGGCCACATCTGGAATATTGTGTCCAGTTCTGGGCCCCTCAGCTCAAGAGAGACAGGGACCTGCTGGAGAGAGTCCAGCACAGAGCCACAAAGATGATGAAGGGAGTGGAGCATCTCCCTTATGAGGAAAGGCTGAAGGAGCTGGGTCTCCTTAGCTTGGAGGAGGCTGAGGGGTGATCTCATTAATGTTTATAAATATGTCAAGGGGGAGTGTCAGGAGGACGGAGCCAGGCTCTTTTCAGTGATGTCCAATGACAGGACAAGGGGCAATGGGTACAAGCTGGAACACAGGAGATTCCACAAAAATATTAGAAAAAGCTTTTTCACTGTGAAGGTGACAGAGCCCTGGAACAGGCTGCCCAGGGAGGTTGTGGAGTCTCCTTCTCTGGAGACATTCAAAACCTGTCTGGACGCGTTCCTATGTGACCTACTGTAGGTGATCCTGCTCTGGCAGAGGGGCTGGACTAGATGATCTTTGGAGGTCCCTTCCAACCCCTGACATTCTGTGATTCTGTGATTCTGTAATCTGCTCTGAAGAATGTGGGAATTTCGCCACTGACTTCAATGAGGCTGAACCCAAAGTGCTTTTGTGACAAAAGGTGACTGATGCAGCAATCCTGGCTGCACATGTACAGAGCCTCATGCACACCCACCTGGATGCATTCCTGTGTGGCCTGCGCTAAGGGATCCTGCCCTGGCAGGGGGGTTGGACTAGCTGATATCTAGAGGTCTCTTCCAACCCCAAACATTTTATGATTCTATGATTCCCTGTAAGAAGGCAGCAATTCATTCAGTGACAGTGGAGGTGACAGGAAGCAGCAGCACACCCAAGCAGGGTGCAGCATCCGTGACAAGAGGACATTCCCCAGCCTGCAGATGAGCCTCTCTTTGTTTGTTTTAGTTTGGTTTGGTTTGTTTTTTTTTCACAACACCAAGCTAGGTGGAAGTTTTGATCTGCTTGAGGGTAGGGAGACTGCAGAGGGATGTAGACATCCTGGCCTGTATCAGAAACAGTGCAGCCAGCAGCACCAGGGAAGGGATTGTCCCCCTGCATTCAGCACTGGTGAGACGGTGTCTCGAGTACTGGTGTTCAGTTTTGGGCCCCTCACTACAGGAAGGACATTGAGGGACTACAGCATGTCTAGAGAAGGGCAACAAAACTGATGAAGGGTCTAGAGAACAAGTGTTATGAGGAGCAGCTTAGGGAACTGGGGTTGTTTAACCTGGAGAAAAGAAGGCTGAGGAGAGACCTTTGCACTCTCTACAAATACCTGAAAGGAGGTTGTAGAGAGGTGAGGATTGGTCTGTTGAACCAAGTAACAAGTGATGAGACAAGAGGAAATGGCCACAAGTTGCACCAAGGGAAGTTTAGACTGGATATTTGGAAGAATTTCTTTACTGAAAGGATTATCAGGCATTGGACCAGTTTGCCCAGGGCAGTGGTGGATTCGCCATCCCTGGAGATATTTAAGAGTCAGACACAGTGCTTAGGGACAGAATCATAGAATCATAGAACTGTCAGGGTCGGAAGGGACCTTAAAGATCATCTAGTTCCAACCCCCCTGCCCTGGGCAGGGACATCCCCCACTAGATCAGGCTGCTCAGAGCCCCATCCAGCCTGGCCTTAAAAACTACCAGGGATGGGGCTTCCACCCCCTCTCTGGGCAACCTGTTCCAGTGTCTCACCACCCTCATGGTGAAGAGCTTTTTCCTAACGTTCAATCTGAACCGATCCATCTCTAGCTTTAATCCATTCCCCCTAGTCCTGTCACTACGCAACATCCTAAAAAGCGCCTCACCAGCTTTCTTGCAGGTCCCTTAAGATACTGGAAGGCCACAATAAGGTCTCCTCGGAGCCTTCTTTTCTCCAGACTCCAGATCACCAAGGATATGGTTTAACTGAGGATTTGTCAGTGTTAACGATTGGACTCGATGATCTTAAAGGTCTTTTCCAATCTAGGCAATTCTGTGATGCTGTGATTATTCTGTAATTTTTGTAATGTGTATGCCCTAACAAACAAGACCAAAAGCTGGCAGTTTCTGGAAAGCAGCTCACTTCCGAAGAGCAGCCACAGAGGCCGGCTCTGTGCTGTGGGACAGTCGAGGTGGCCCTGGGCGGCGCCCGGCCCGGCACGACGGTGCCAGAGGCGGCTGAGGGGCAGAGAGACGGGAAACCTGCCTCTGTGGGGCAGCAAATGGTTATTTATTCAGAAAAAAGAAATCAACGTAGGGACATTTATTTAGAGGAAAGCACCCCGCTGCTTGCAGGCTGCTTGCGAACCAGTGGGGAAAAGAGGAATAAAAAGCTTCCGAATATGTTACTCAGGTGGAGAGAGAGCACCCCGCGACACTGCAGCCGGTCGCCGCTCGGGGCCGCCGGTGCCTCACGGGGCCGCCGGTACCCGAGGTCCGGCCGCTGCCCCGCCCCGCCGCCCGCCGCTCCCACTGCGGCCGCCGGAGGGCGCCGCAGCACCGCGGGCCGCCGGGCAGCGGGAGCGCGGGCGGTCGGCGCAGGGCGGCCCTCTCGCCCCTCAGGGTTTCCCGACGGGCCGGGTTTCGTCCAGTTCCGCAGCTCGTCCCGGCGCTGGGGGTGAGAGTAGTTTTTAGGCCCGGCCAGCGGGGCCTTCACACCGCCGCCAGGTTACCCGGCCCGCCCCGCTGTGCCCGGGCTGGCGGCTGAGGCCTCCAAGGACGCGGCCTTGGAGCCCGGGGTGGGTCGCAGAGATTTCTGCTGTGATGTGGAAAAACAGGCGTCTGCTGTATTAGGTGCTTTTATATGAGGGTCAAAGCAAAATCAAATTAAATAAATAAATAAAGCTGCAGTGTTTTTTTTTAACACGTGCTGGATTTATACCTGCAGATGCACCGGTGGGCTGTGCCTGTCCACTGGCTTCACATAAGAGCTCTCAAAACAGTCAAAACTTTAGTTTTGAAGGAAAGTTCATCAAAAAGGAATAGTGCTTTATCTAACAGCCTTTTCTCTCATTAAGTGATAATGAACTCACTCAATGCAGTTCCACTAAGGAGTGTTAAAAAGGCACATTTATCCCACGCCTGCGTTACTTGCAGTGGCTACTCTTGACAGACTAAGGTCAGGTTGCTGTGTGGTTAAGAGACAAGCCTCATTTTCTGTTTCCTGAGTATTACTTTTATTGTTAAACTGTGCTGTACCCTCACTACACCTTTGTTACTTTCAAGTCGAGCTACAAGTCAGGCACATCAGGAGAATTTCTTGTGACCAGTGAACACTTGTCCTGGAGGATTATTAAACTTTGATGATAACCTGTTTAAGGAGGAAAAAACGACGTATTACTGCTGATGGCCAAAATGGTTTGATACCTCTGGTACTGCTCATCTCTATCTGAAAAAGGTTGACAAGGACACGAAAGGAAAGGTCTTGCTCAGTCAGAAGAGACAAAGCAGGCTGGGTTTGTGTGAGCAAGGTCTAATTTGATATGTAAGCCACACAAAAAAAAACATTCAATGCCATTAAAGAACTGAAGCAGGGAACGGTTTGTTTAGCCCGATATTGCTCCTGTGGCATTTAAATTGCCAAAGGAGTGAGTCTTTGTGCCTTCAGCTCACCAACATCCTCAAAGAGTAAAACTAAAGTTTGCTGGGGTTTGGGCTCAGGCTGACCTTACACGAAGAATTTTGCAAGGCCAGTGCTAGAGGTTTTCTACCCCAAATTGTGGGGGTGCTAGCAACACACAGCCCTCATTTAGGACTCAAACCCAGCTGTTGGGAATCTAAAAAGGGAGCACAAGCAGAAGAATGATGCTTACCTTGGTATGGCTCCGGGGGTCAGCAGGGGACAACATGCTTTGCAGCTACCTGCTACAGACAGCTACACTTCAGCAACAGGGTTCTGCTAGATGGCAATGAGGGAAGTGCTCACTTGATATAAAGTGTTTTGGAAGATCACTAGCATAAAAGTCTGCAATTGTAAAAACTACCAGTTCTCAAATTAGCTAGCATGGCAGGGCAGCTGCACTCTGTGGCAGAATTGCACTGTGTCATAGCACAAAACTTCCTACATTTAACCCTGCTTTTCCAGCTTCTTGAAGCTTCCCTCTCCTGTGCAAGGCACAAGAGGTCCCCAGAAGGTCTCCCTGGCGTTTTCCCTCAAGTTCCTGAAGAAGAGGCTGTTCCAGGGGACATGACTAACATATCCTTATGTCCTAGCAATGCTTTGCTGCCAGAAAAGCTTCTCGAGTTGGTGGTTGGCATAGCTTACAGCAGCCTTTAACCTGCTATAACACGCTCTGAAGTGAGGACAGCTGCAGGCAACATTTGCTTCTTTTGAACTATGCTCCAGTCCGATGCGCGCATGCTGCCCTTCAGCAAATTAGCGCAATTACAGGCAGAGGAGGGAGGGCCTTGTCTGCAAGCTACAGCCTCCAGTTGTGAAGCCTTCTCACTTCCTCATGCACAGCACTGGCGAAGGCCTGCGGAGTTGGCTTCACCCGGGTATGCGAGCAAGATTCAGCAGGACTTGTTCACAGAAGTTGACACCTGACCAAGCCCTTCAGAAGCACATTCCTGAGCCCACTCCTCCCCTTTAGGGCATATTATGGCAGCCGCTCCCAGGTTTCCCCCTCGCCTTAGTTACCTTTTTTTAGGGATCATCTCTGTGTGTGTGTGTGCATGCATGCTAATGTAAGGAATGGCTGTCAGTGTAGTGTTGCAGCCCAGTCTCTCCTAATATGATCCTGGCTTCAGGCTGCGGCTTTTTTTCCAGCACTGAAAATGCACCACATGTGGATATTAGGCAAGGGCAAGAATTTGCATTTTTCTTCCATGCAAAACAAGGAAATGCATTCTGCCTTGCCACAGCTGCTGCAACCACAACTGCACCGCTGAACTGGCTGCGCTTGCTGGCCTACAACAAGGCAGCCAGAGCAAACTCAGGAGTCACCCTGCCCCTTACCTTGTTGCCATTCCTCCACCAAAATCCTCCAGACACCATTCACATGGTGGGGACTGCAGAGTATCTCTCTCCCTCTCTCTGTCTCAACAGATGAGAGGAACCTGTGGTAAGTGAGCCACAGCCAAGTGGAGAGCACTAGAAATGAGGGCTAGTGCAATCCCACAATAGTGATCACAGCTCTGCAACCAAGCAATCTGAGGAAACGCCTCATCAGAAGTCTGCTAATAGGCTGAAGATAATGGTCCTTGCCATGCAGTCCTTCTAAAGCCCCACTGGGTGTTGGCTACAGTAAGAAGTAAGAAGTTATTACCTCGTGGTGTGAATCAGAAATACCACCTGGAGTACTGCACCCAGTTCTGGAGCCCATAGTAGAAAAAAGACATGGATCCACTGGAGCAGGTCCAGAGGAGGGCTAGAGCACCTCTGCTATGAGGACAGGTAGAGGGAGCTGGGGTTATTCAGCTTAGAGAAGAGAAGGCTCTGGGGTGACCTAACAGTGTCTTTCCAACACATGAAGGGGGCCTGCAGGAGAGCTGGAGAAGGGCTTTTTACAAGAGCCTGTAGTGACAGGACAAGGGGCAATGGCCTGATACTGAAAGAGGGTAGATTTAGATTAGATATAAGGAAGAAATTCTTCACCATGAGAGCGGTGAAGCACACTTGGTAACAGGTTGCCTAAGGAAGTTGTAGATGCCCCATCCCTGGGAGTGTTCAAGGCCAGGTTGGGTGGAGCTTTGAACAACGTGGTCTAGCAGAAGTGAGTTGTCCCTGCCTACAGCAGAGGGGTTGGAACTAGATGATCTTCAAGGTCCCTTCCAGCCTTAACCATTCTGTTATTCTGTGATCTGTCCACATGACTCAGAGCCTAGAAAGGTGTTTGGAACCTATGAAGATAACCTGAAGAGGTCTAACCCTTGAAAAACAGTTTGAGACCTTGGATTGATCTTGTCTCCAGATCTGAGCTAATTTTTTGGCGGATGCAGAATTTCTTGGATGAAAGTTAAACAAAGCGGCTGAACGTACTTTGCCGCTGGCTTCCTTGTTGTTGGTTGGTTTGGTTTTGTGTGGTGTTGTGTGTGTTTTTTTTAAATGCTTCTGCGGCAGTTCTTTATATCTTTGCATGTTTCAAAAGGATTGAAAAGAAGTGGAAATGCTAACGGGTGTTTTGGCTCATTCTGCCCTGTGGAGGATTTCAGTGCCAAAGCGCTAGTTGCCTAGGAAACTGCTGCAGGATTGAATGTGGATAGATGTGTTGTCAACTGCAAAGGAGTAGAGTGGCTTTTCAAGAGGTGGGGAAGGGTGTGAAATGCACTGAAAATATGAATGCCTGTAATGTGATTTCTAGGGAAGATGGTGGCCCTGTCTTTCCGACTGGCATTTTGTAGGCCCCTCAACAGCTGCACAGAGGGGCCACAGCTGGTGAGCACAGCCGTGCCTCAGCACCTGAGCTTGAATACCCTTGTGTTTGTAAGCTGGGTATTTGTCTAAATGTCAAGCCATGGCTGTCTGCAAAGAATAGTACTAATAGTTAAGCATTTTACCCATTTTATTACGACAGATGATCCAAGGAAATTACAACCTTTCTAGAGATTTGAACCACAGCACTGCATGGTCGTTTGCAATAATAAAAAAAAAACCAAAGCAACCAAACACAAGAGACCGATGAAACATGTTTAATGAGTGAGATATGTCTAAAGGCTTATGCAATGAAGAAAAATGTGATTGCAGAGCTTTTCCTGGAAATCGACAATAATGGGCCTTTTCTAATGCAACAGCAAAAATGTGAGAAAGCAAATAAATGCTTCAGTCTGGGGGAGTTATGCTCCTGTCTGTTAGTTGTGCCATGATGGCTAAATCTGCAAGTGGGTACTCATCCCAGGGGAGCAAGTACTTAGAGTGGTCCATGGCTGAAAAAAAATGAGCAAAGCAGTGGCGTTTACTTGGTTAGAACAGATTTCCAGCAATTCCTTCTACTCCCTCTCCCAGCCTGAAAGACATGCAGGATTAACATTTGGGTTTACACTGAGCACCAATTTCTTTTTATTTCGCCTACAAAATGCACTTCAAATGGCAAATGCAAACTCTTAGTAGTTTATTCATGTTATGACAGGTGTCACCAGTTGGCACAGCTACACGTAATCTTCAAAGGTTTGGATTTTTTTCCCTCCCCCCAAGCAGGTGAGCAAGTTTCCAGCCTTGAAAAGGCAGGTTGTGCTGCTTGTTTTGGGTTAGGCAAGTGCACCAGGTGAGAAGGCTGTGGCAGAGTACTGCCCTTATTTCTCTGGCTAAAGCTCTGAAGCAGGACCTGCTTCCAGAGCCGCTTCTGAGGCTTGCTGCTTGCTGTGCACCACTGGAGTGCTCACGTCCCTTGCATTTCTGCTCACAGGTGCTTCTCTTCTCCCAGGGGTCTAAAATAAATGCATGCTCAAGTCTCCAGTCCTAACGCCTGGCCAGATCACGGGGCTGTACAGGCTTCCTGCAAGAAGACATGCATCTTGTTTTTCTTTCCAGCTGAGCACTGCCCAGGGACTACCGTAAGGGCAGAATCAGTCCCTCAGAGCTGAGGCTCGCAGCAGCCGTAGGTGTTGAGCTGGCACATCTACACAACTAAGACAAACCACCCTCTGGACACATCTGGACAGCTGCCGCTGCTGCACTGGAGGTAGACACTAGAGTCATAAAAAAGCTGTGATATCTCGCCTCTCTTATCCACTGTTTGGAAGGATACAGACACCCCCGATCGCTATTCCTTCAACGAGGTCTTTAACAACATTTACGTTGGAGATCAGCCAAAACCTATAAAACTGCAGGCTGCCCGTGGCTGTGATACAGCCTGTTGCATCCGAATTTTCTCTCTGGCCCCTGTCTTTGGAGAGGGGCTCAAGTGACATCCAGAACCGGACTCCTTTCCTCCCTGCTCGAGCCTGCGTGCACTGGCAGATGTGCACACAAACCCAGGCAGGCTCCTCTATTTCAGGCCCATCTGTAACCTGCGTAATGAATAATGTACAGTGAATTTGTGGTCTACATGTTTATTAAGTGACTCAGTATTTCCAGTGGAGATTTTGTGCTCATGTTTTACTCACATCTCAAAACCCACTCACTCTTTTATTATCCCCAGAAGCGGTAGGCGATAATAAATTATACAACTGCAGATGACGGTAACTATATCAACAAACAAATTGTATCAATTTTCAGTGAGAGTTTAAAGCTCCTTTTACTGGCGGTGCGAACTCTGAAAAAGGAATTTGGGAGTGCTGCTGCTGTTATTAAATGTTCTTACTGGGCTATAATCCAAGCCTTCCACAATGTGTCTCTAAATAAGTTTTTTGCCTGCTGTGTACCACTGCTTTTACATACAGGATTAGGCATTTACATACGTAAGAGCAGAGACAGAAATGTAACTTACGCAATAGTGACAGCTCCCATTTGTTTCTGCGTGAAAGGGCTGAAAGATAAAAGGCGCCTAGGTGGTGGAATCCAGAGCTAATCCCCCTCCGCTGCATTTGCAGGAACGCATTCGTACCCTCCGAAAAACAAAGGCGTGCAGCAAGATGTCAGTCAATCAACAGTGCAGCTACATCCTGTGTATGGAAACGAGCTCACGCACTCTCTGAATTACTCTGAATCCTGTTCTAAGCTTAATAAATTGCCCAATTAATAATTTGTATGGCTGTGGAAAGATGTGAGCTTATGCCGCAGCAGCCGTTTTGAAACAACCCACACACTCATGGCCAAGGATTGACTTTTTGGAGAAGCAGGTGTAGCAGTATTTGGAAAGTGACATTGTTCTTTCCAAGAGGAGCAGTGAGTGTTCACAGAGAAATTCATGTGATAAAGGTACACATCAGTCACAAGACAGAACACTCAGGCAAATGTACTTATCACGCCACGTGCTGTGTTCGTGTTTTAATTGCAAATTTTCTATTTCTAGCTGTTCATCCTCGGTGGCTACTTGGGAAAATGGGCCTGGAGCTGTGTCACTTACCTGGGTGACCCTCACCACCTCAGTGCTGGATGGGGCACACAGGTGAGGGAATAAACACAGCTGAAGCTTTCAGTGAGAGGAGACCATCCCGCAGGCTGGCTGATGGTCAGATTTTGCTCTGGGTTTCCCTGCATAGTGATCCTAATCCCTCTGGGTCTGGGACAGGCTGAAGCGATGCAGAGCTGACTAAGCTGCTGCGTGACTAAGCCTCCTGGACCTCACCAGGCTCAATAACTAATACTTTGAACTGAGCTGCTGATCACCGTCCTGACACGCCAGCCGGGTTTTGCACGATTCGTTGCCCTTAATTACGATTAGGGCTGTTGTGAGCCTTTTCTGTCTGCTTCTTTTGTTGTTCCTTGTCCCCAGGAGCTGGGGAAGTTTCAGCCCAGAAAACTCTTAGAAAAGGGCCCTCAGAGGCACTGAGCTCAACTCCCTCCCTTGTAATTGTGATTGGGACCTGGCAGGAGGAGCTCATATTTGCAGTTAAGGTTGGCTGTTAAGGTGTTATTAGAGCTCGACACCATTAACTTTGACACCGACAGCTTGAGTCAAGACCTTTGAGCATTTCCTCCTGCAACATCACCAATGTTTGCATGAATAAGTAAGAACAATTACAGACATAAGCTGGTTCTCGTTACTCAGATGTCTCTTATCCACTGTCTTTACATTCGTCAGTATCTTTTCTAAACCAGAAACCAGCCACTAGAAAGCCAGCAGTCAGTCAAGACATAGGAATTGTTGCTGTTGGGCTTTTGTAAGTGCTTATCTGTGCTACACAAATTGCCAATTAAACTGGAAAGTTAAAATGAAGAAGAAAGTCAGGGAGTGTCATTAACAGCCTCAGACCTTAAGAATCTATTCTCCAGATAAACACAGCGTGCCTGGACATCCAAGCACATTCCGAATGGCTCCCATTTTAGCATCCCTTGACTGCTTGGCCATTTTTAATTTGAATAGCTAGTTATTAACTTGAACAGGCTGCAATGATCCATTTTGTTGTGAACTGAGTCTCAGTCTTCCCTTCAGTAAGGCGCAGTGAGAACTTCTACCTAGGCAAAGTGAAGCACTTTATTTTGAGGGAAGAGATATTAGATTTTGCCCTCCGTGCTGGCAGTACCCAGTAACTACTACCCCAGCTGACCCTCCCACCTTAGACCAGCTCTGTGCTCCCTTTACTTCCCGAAGGCTTTCAGGTGAGGAGCAGAGCTCACATTACTGCCCATCTCCCTCTCTGGCAAGAACAGCCTTTCAGAGGAGATTGCTCTGTGCCTAATTTAAATTATTTTGGACTGGGCGGGGGGAGGGAGGGGGTATATATAGCCAGGCCTAGAGTAATTTTACTTGTTTTCCTTTTGTCTGGTTCCCGTATGGTGAGAAACTCCAGAAGCTAATATTTAAGTAAATTACAGTATATGAATAAACATAAGAATGGTCAACAGGAATAATGTAGTGCGTTTGCCTTAATTTTGTATCAACATCTCCACTAGGAACGTAATATACCAACAAGTGGAACTGTTACTGAGATAATCTTAAATAATCTTTTTTTATGGCCACCAGTGGGTTTTTGGGTATGCCCTTTACACCACATCCTCTTTCTTGACAGACTCCCCATTTGCTGCGTCCCTTCACGGCTTCTGGAAGCAAGAGAAGCGCTCGGAGACGTGGAAAGTTACTCTTCCTTATTATAATAATGATATGTAAATATATGCTACATCCTCAGCCTCTTCTGTAAATAGAGCCAGGCGTGTTATCTTTACATTCCAGAGCTGCTGTTATTAAAACATCTCAAACAAGTGTATGCTTAGTAGTTAGCTTGCACAGAAATGGCCTCATTCATCTGCTTTTGGGTGGAAAAAGAACAGGCTGGTGTTAAGCACATGAGAGCCTGGACAAGACCACAACACCTAAACCAGCTGACAAAGTGAGAGAGCATCTTTGGAAGTACGCCCTTACTAGTATAGGAAAAAAGATAGCTTCTTAGTCTGGGTTCACTAACCTGATTTCAAAGAGCTGTGGATAGCAGGTTGTTCAGTTTTAACTTGGGTCAGCAGCTCGAGTTCAAACGCTGTTGTGAACTTGATGCTTTAACCTGAGCGAGCATGCTGGGCGCTGGAGGAGGAGGAAGCAGGGCAAGTTCTACAGGTGAGAAACACAGCAAGAGGCTCCCATTGTCGTCTCAGAAAAAGAGAAGAAATGCGGGGCTTTTTCAGCCTCATCTGCAGCTGCACTGCCTGCTCTGCTGGGATGCACTGGGAACAGAAGCCAAGCGTCCCCTCGGCCAGGCAGCAGGCACTGGCTGGCTCTGCGTAGCCACACTCCTGATTTGAAACACACCTGCAGCAGAACATAGTTTCTTTGTCAGCTTTAAGCTAGGAATATGGAATTTAAATGGTTCAGGTATGGGGCTGAGGAATCAGTCTTTGTAGGGAAATTTAGGGTATTCATTTGACTACATTTTAGTTAAATGACAGCTGTTTGGTAGTCAAATAATTCTATGTATCAGTCTGTGGAAGAGCCTTGCCTGCTCTCCCACAAAAGCACTCTGATCCCTTTTAAAATAAAAGGGTTAAAAATGATAATATACTGCAAAATCTAGAGTGAATACATGCTGTACTACCAGCAAGGACTAAACGTGTGGTGGGTTGGCCTTGGCTGGATGCCAGGGTCTCACCACAGCCTTCCTCAACTGGACAGGGGAGAGAAAAAAAAGGACAGAGAGATGTTGCTCAGCAATTACTCTCAAGGGCAAAATGGACTCAAGGAAAAAATTAATTTAGTTTCTTACAGATCAAATTTGAGTAGGATAATGAGAAATAAAAAGTCAACTTGAAAAGATCTTCCCCCCACCCCTCTCTTCTTCCCAGGCTTAATTTTGCTCCCAAATTCTCTCTCTCCCTCCTCTGCTCCAGCAGTGCAGGGCGACAGGGAATGAGAGTTGTGGTCAGTTCATCATATGTTGTTTCTGCTGCTCCTTCCTCCTCAGTGCAAGGATTCCCCACTCCTGCTCTTCCACTGTTCCCATGTGGGGTCTCTCCTGTGGGAGACAGTCCCCCATGAACTTCTCCAATGTGGGTACTTCCCACGGGCTGCAGTTCTTCACAAACTGCTCCAGCGCAGGACCCTTCCATGGGGTACAGTACGAACAGAGTGCTCCAGTGCATGGGGTTGCAAGTCCTGTCAGCAAACCTGCTCCAGCATGGGCTCCTATCTCCATAGGTCTACAGGTCCTGCCAGGAGACTGCTCCAGCGTGGGTTTCCCACAGGTTCACAGACTCCTTTGGGTGCATCCACCCACGCCGGTGTGGGGTCCTTCATGGACTGCAGGTGGACATCTGCTCCAGCAATAACCTCTAGGGGGACAACCTGCCTCATCATGTTCTTCACCATGGGCTGCAGGAGAATCTCTGCTCCAGGACCTGCAACACCTCCTTCCCCAACTTCTTCACTGACCTTAGTGTCTGCAGGGTTGTTGCTCTCACATATTCTCACTCCTCTCTCCAGCTGCTGTTGCTCTTGTGCAGCAACTTTCCCCCCTTCTTCAATATGTTATCCCAGAGGTGCTACCACCATAGCTGATGGGCTCAGCCTTGGCCAGCAGTGGGTTCGTCTTGGAGCCGGCTGGCATTGGCTCTGTTGGACATGGGGGAAGCTTCTGGCAGCTTCTCACAGAAGTCACCCCTGTAGCCTCCCCACTACCAAAGTCTGGGGGCACAAACCCAGTACACTGTGCCACAACAATACATTTTTTTCTTATCATATCAAGGTCAAAATCCAAAGATGAGCTCCACCACAATACAACTTTTACTAAAAAAGTTTCCACTTCCTTCTCGACAAGTATGAATGTCTGTTACTGGGACTGTGAGTTCGTGCCTTTTTTCAAGCCAACACTGTTTGTAAAGTTTCTTTAAAAAAATTACTTAAAGCAGGAGTTAATCCCTTGTTAACTTGAATTGACAGATTCTTGGTTCATATCGCTTCTTCTCTACCACATTGCTTTCTCTAACTGATTTTTCTCTTCAGCAGCTTACATTTCAGTGAAATGTTTTCTGACCTCTTTGCCATGTTTTGCATATAGCCCTGCCTAATGTGCACTTCAGCCTGTAAGCAAATCATATTTGTTTTCTTCTGTATCTATCCATCCTCTGGAAAATCTGGTTTTACAGCCAAGCTTTTACAGACTTAGGTACTCTATTTCATTGTAATGTGGCTGTACTAGTGCCAAGATGCATCAATTGCCTGAAAATATTGGTGGTTGAAGGGTTTGATTTTCTCTCTTTGCTGTAATTAAATACTGTGCAGATGGAGTTAAGGATTTATTTAGAATAATTATTGAATTGTTTTCTTCATCTTTCTCACTATTTTTTTCTCATTGTGAAATTTTGTGCCTATTTTGCTTTCCTGTTTTTGTTAGGCTACTTGTGGGACACAAAAAACATTACAAAATGGTGGGTCATCTACTCAAGAACATTAGATAAAAATTTTCTGTGAAGGCAGCAACTATAGAGCTGCTCTCTATTTAAAATCTTTTTTGAAGTCTGTGGTAACATTTCAAACTAGTCTGGAATTAAAAAAAAAATAATTAAGAATATTTTTGTGGATATTTTTCTTCTTTAAATGGATAACTTTGAACTTCAAAGAGGATCATTTAATCAAGTATTTTGATGAAGAATTTTTTGTTCTCTGAGTAGCAGGACTGTGCATGTCCTAGGATGTGCTAAGAGGTGGGTTGCACTACAGAAGTGGGGCTTGTAAGGCTTCTGCTGCAAGAACCAGTAGCTCTGGTAATAAATGACAGCAATCTCAGGAAACTGCCCAGGAAAAAGATTTTCTGTGGCTCTGATCCTGTCACTGAATGGAAAGGGAACGTTTATTTAATGACCAAACTGGCTTTTGTCCTCAAAAGTGCCATTTTGTCTTCATAAATTTGGGGAAGAATCCAGAGAGTGTTGCCAAGGGCAACCACTGCATCTTGAGGAATTGGAAATGAAATATGGGAAGAAAATTGAATGAAGTTTCTTTAAAGGAGTTTACCCTACTGTTTTCAGTGCCTTGTGAGTAAGCACATATTACAACTACCCTGGTTATCCCTCAGCAGATAACAGCCCCGGGGCATTGAAAGTCAAGAAAAGATAAGGCTGGGTACTCTTTCCAACACCGGTCAGCGCTAACCAGCTGCGGCTGACACTGTTAAGGGGCAAGGTGCCTCGACAGAGCACTGCCCTCATTGCTCCTCCACCTGCACTTCCTCAGACCTTTGAGGGAATTTTCCTACCTCTGCAATCCCCTTCCCAAAGGGATAGTGTACTTCCCTTCTCTCTCCTCCCCCTGTCGCCATACAGCTGGCACTGGGTAGGGATGGGTGAACGGGGGCTCCTGCAAGCACAGCTCACTAATGTATTCAGCAAATGTCATCACTTGGGTCAAACGTGGCCAAGAATCCCTGACACAAAAGGCAGACATCTGTGACTTGATCTGCAGTTCTGAGAAACTGGCCTGAATTTCACTGAAGACCTGAAAGAATCATCAAACATGGAGGAAATCTCATTCACATGTTGACGTGGGAGATATGGATGAAGGGTCATCCAGACGAGAGTACAAACAGGTACTGGTCCACTTAGCTGACCCCTGTAGCCCTCTGAGTCAGTAAAAGCAATGCAAAAGAGAAGCATGTAGAATGGTGCTGGCATCTATTTTAATGAATGACATTAATAGGGGCGAAAAATAGAGATGGCTTTTACCCAGTACTATGACTGGACCCTCCCGAGCGTCCTAGAAGATCGATGACTGTCTCTCTACAAAGAAATCAATTTATAACTCAGTTTCAAGCTCTGCTAGATTTGGGATGGTTTGGCTCTATGGTTTGCTGTTCAGGTTCATCCCTATTAAAAAAAACCAAACAACTATTCTGGAATTATTTTCCCATGCTTGGACAGCTATATGGGCTGATGTTTCCAGACTCTCTCCCCAGAGCAAATTCTCTGAATTCATACATCTCGGGTGACCTTTCCAGTTCACAGCAGTGACTACGATTCCCAGCATTTGTGCAAGTTTTGTAATTATATATACATACGTACGTGTATACATGTTTATCCACAGATCTACACATATACTACACAAAAACATACACATAGAGAGAGTGCATATATGTATATGTATAAAAAGACTGTTTAGAATATCAGCCCTCATGTTCCCGAGCTCTGTGTCTACACACGTTATGGAAATTCCGGCAAAAAACAGACAGCGACAAGCATATTTTATATTCACACAGCTCATCTGTTGAAGCATGATTTTAAGAGCCTCTAGCTATTTAAACACTTACTGTAAAGTGAGTAAGTAAATGATTTTCTGGATTAGGATTTTAGTCAGGTTGTAAATTTTTAGAGATTGGGTCTGTGTTTGCCTGGTTTTGTACACAGGCAATAGATTTTCATCCCTAGGAGCTGTCTCTGAAGGAATAATTAGAACTGCTCCAAGAACTGAGAAAATGCACTGAAAATTGCTGTACTACTTAGTTTCCAGTTTAATTTGGTGAAATTTTCCAGACAGCACCTCACATAATAAAAGAAATGACAAATGCTTTTTAAAAAAGCAACATCAACAAACTGTATTTCTTCTTTTTCAGGGTTCTTTGACAAATACTAGAAAAAACCCTCTGATGTCTCAGGGCAGAGAAAGCTATAGCGTCTGTTACAGTTTCAATTTTTACTGTTGTTTTTTACATAGGTTTCTTACTGGCAAGAAACATTTCAATCCAAAAACCTATCTGATCCAGCCAATATAATCTTCCCTCAAACTGCTGATAAAATTCAATAAAACTCCCTTTTCTCTTAGGTGGATATGAGGAACTCTAAGGACTCTTCAGCATATGCCCTTGGTTAGGTAAACACTTGGGATGCTGTTCAGTTCAAGAATAAGAAATGTCCATATATCCTTAGGTCTTTAAGCTCTGAACATAGGAGAGAGGGCAGATGTAGTCTGTGGAGCCTAAAGCTAACCAGCCATGGGGGGAGAAATCTGGATGCCTGTGGGTTTGAGACAGGAGGGACCCCACAGACAGACAGCAAGGAGCTGGATGGGGCTGGCAGGTCTGATGTGGGCTGCGTGAGAGGCCGCATGGGGTGTATTATGGTGCCTAAAACAATATAACACAGATGCTGACATTTAGCCAACGTGACTGAGCCCAGCTGCATACCAGAGGCAACCTGTACCATGCCTTACCGCAGAACCACAGAACCACAGAATGTCAGGGCTTGGAAGGGACCTCAAAGGTCATCTAGTCTAGTCCCCCTGCCAGAGCAGGATCACCTACAGTAGGTCACACAGGAACGCGTCCAAACGGGTTTTGAATGTCTCCAGAGAAAGAGATTCCACAACCCCCCTGGGCAGCCTGTTCAAGTGCTCTGTCACCTTCACAGTGAAAAAGCTTTTCCTAATGTTTTTGTGGAACCTCCTGTGTTCCAGCCTGCACCCATTGCCCCTTGTCCTGTCAATGGATGTCACTGAAAAGAGCCTGGCTCTGTCCTCCTGACATTCCCCCTTGACATATTTATAAACATTTATGAGGTCACCCCTCAGCCTCCTCCAAACTAAAGCTCCTTCAGCCTTTCCTCAGACGGGAGATGTTCCACTCCCTTCACCATCTTTGTGGCTCTGCGCTGGACTCTCTCAAGCAGTTCCCTGTCTCTCTTGAGCTGAGAGGCCAAGAACTGGACACAATATTCCAGATGAGGCCTCACCAGGGCAGAGTAGAGGGGGAAGAGGACATCTCTTGACCTATGCTCCACTGCACTGCTGATTTAGAGCTTAGTTCAGTTACCAGGCATCTCAAGCCATTTGAAAAGCCTCAGGGTAGCCCAGACATTGGTAAGAGGCTGGCAGAGGTGACACTTGCCTTTCTGGAAGAACAGCTGAAGCAGGCATCTCAGATGACAAGGACATTTGGGCTGCCCACCGATTGAACTGCTCCCTAGATCTCAGTGACAGAAATGGAAGCTAAGACCCCAATATACAGAGAGAAGCCTTCAAGTATCTAACTGGCCTCACAGCCCTTTCCGTACCAGTCTGAAGTTTTCCAGTGATGTTTATGCAGCTACTTCATTCTTCTACTGTTTATCCACCCACTGCCCTGCATTCTCTATTCTGCGTATGTGTACTTTGGCTTGCGTATTTTGCCCAGACATTTTTAGACTTACCCAGCATCTTCTCTGCTGGCTCACACACTCACTTCGTAAACTTTCCTTGCTGCCAACCAGCTTCTCCCCCGAAACTCTCCACATGGCTCCCAGGCAAGGCATGAGGAGCATTTGTCCTCCCACCCCACTTCTTGTCCTTAAGGAGAGAGCAGAGGCTGGAAAGTAGCAGTGGCTGGAGCTGGAGGCACCACCTCATTCCTCTGACAGCCATCCTTTGCTGAGCCAAGCTGCTGAACTGTCTTTCTGGCAATGATCTCAGGCAATGCATGACTTTGTTTCTGGTTTTGTTTCCATGGAAGACCATAGATACACTTTTGTGCTAAATATAATATATACTCTATGTAAAGAGACCATCACAACTAAATGATTCTTGGTCTTTCTTTCCTGGGGAACTGAAAAGTGATTAATCTGGTGTTAGTAGCCAGGTACTCCAGGTCAAACTGAGCTAAAAATGATTTGGGTAAGACATACTTATAAAATTCTACCAGTTTACCTCTACATGTCTATATATTTCTTCAAATGTCTGTCGTGTTACCATCAGGCAGTAGTCAGTAAGTTTGTGCTCTGCAATAGAACTCCCTGGAGAGATAAATGCCAGCAATAACCCAAAGAGGAAATGAAGACAGCAGCAACTGTGGCCAGAAAGAAAGAAAGAAACAATAGAAGCAAAGGGTACTGTTTATAGAATTACAGTGTCCTCCATGCTTTCAAATTGAGATGACCACATCATGTAATTATAAATTTGTCTGTAGGCTAAACAGTACCTTCCAAGTAGCACAGCTAAAAAAACTCACCCAGTCCCTGAGCAGCCTCCCCGAACTGCCCTGCCTGTCCTCCTCTAGAATATTTACCTTTCACCACAACACAAACACTATTAATGTTTCATCTCTGTCTTGGTTTGCTTCTCCTTGGATACACATCTAATGCTTTCACCTGTCCATTTCGACAAATCCAAATTATTTTTTGTACTTTTTAATAGATTCCTGCCATGTACATATTAGTAAGCCCTGACTGTTATGTTCAGATATTTTCTTTCTCTAAAAATAAGGTGATATTCATTCCACCCTGTCTGAACTTCAACCAGACCATAATCACCTCAGATTCTTATTTAAAATTATCTTTTTGGTTTTAAAGGATCCCCAGGGACTCGTCAGCTCAACAACAGCTATTTGACTTGCAAACCAAGTGTCCTTCTAAACAGTGGTAACTTTTGAATTTGTCCTTATGAGGGGTGCTGATATCAGCATTAAAAAAAAAAAAATTAAAAAAAAGAAAGGTAAAAACAAGGTAAGAACAGACTGTGTGCCCAAGGAGTGACATTTACAGCAATCATGATGAATTTACTGGGCTCATTGCATTAATTATCATACGGAAACATCTTATTTCTTATGGTTGTCAGAACACTGTGGCAACCTCTGAGCAGGAAATATAACCAAGATTTTTTTAAAATAAGAACCTAATATGTTTAACACAATTGAAGGTACTGAGAAAGAGGTGAGCACGTCACCCTAACTGTCTGATCTTGGGATTTACACAGTAGTTGCTTCAGGTTTTGGACAGGCAAACTCACATGATGTCTCTTGTTGCTGTGGAAGATCTGCTGCTGGTCTTCACAGCAGCTCATGTAAAGGTAGCTCAGATGCTGCCAGAATTTATCAAAGCCACTTCTGCAACAGCATGGAAACATAGCCTTCCAGTCTGACAGAGACTCCAAATGCCCCAGGCTCTTCATACTGGAATTTGACTTCAAAAAGTGATTTGTAAGATGCTTAAAATTTTGGCTGGAGGAAGTTTCCATTAGTGGTGTTCTGGCACTAGTACCTCAGTGACTTTCTTTTCCCATTTGTTTTACTGTTTTATCTGTTTTGCTCGTGACCCTCCGTTTCAGTGTGGATGCTGCTCTGTGCATCTTGGCGACACAATATGGCAACTCCTAGTCTCAGATTAGCAGCAACCTGCAGCCTGACTTCAATTAGCTGGGAGGATGATGTTTCTTGACTGTCTGGTGTTTAGATGAACTGAAAATCAAAACGCTGTTTTTCTTGGTTCTCTTCCAAATCGCACACTAAAGTACAGTTCGCCTCATTAAAGATTAAAACAGATGTTGGTAAAAGGAGATAAGTCTAAAACAAATCTGAGACCCAAATATTCCAGGGCTTGTGGTTTGGGGTCTTTTCTTCCAAAACATAGGAGGAAGCATTGAACAGTTCAGATCCATGGGACGAAGGTAAGAGGAGCTGCAGGAGCTTAGAGTCATAGAATCATAAAGGTTGGAAAGGACCTTTAAGATCATCAAGTTCAACCTACAGCCCTACACCACCCTAACACTAAACCATCTCCTGAAGTGCCACATCCAACTGATTTTTAAACACGTCCAGAGATGATGACTCTACCACCTCCTTTGGCAACTCATTCCAATGCTTCACCACCCTTTCGGTGAAGAAGTTTTTCCTAATATCCAATCTCAACTTCCCCTAAAGCAACTTGAACCTGCTCCCTCTTGTCCTATCGCTATTCACTAGGGATAAGAGGCCAACATACATCTCACTACGGCTGCCTTTCAGGTAGTTGTAGAGAGCAATAAGGTCTCACCCCAGTATCCTCTTCTTCAGGCTGAACAGCCCCAGTTCCCTAAGTCTCTCTTGATAAGACTTACCCTCTAGTACCCTAATCATTCTGGTTGCCCTTCTCCGTACCTTCCTGTACTGTGGAGCTCAGAACTGAATACAATACTTGAGGTGCAGCCCCACCAGTGCCAAGTACAGGGGCACAATGACTTCCCTACTCCTGATGGCCACACTATTCCTGATACAAGCCAGGATGCTATTGGCCTTCTTGGCCACCTGGGCACACTGCTGGCTCATGTTCAGCCAGCTGTCTATCAACACCTCCAGGTCCCTCTCTGCTTGACAGCTCTCCAGACACTCCTCCCCAAGCCTCCCTCCTCCCTTAGCAAGACCCTTCCTTCATTTTAGCAGCTCTGTGAACTCTCTCTGTCTGTGGTGAGCTGCAGGTGAGGTGCCTGCTGTAAATCAGCAAAGATACCCAACAAGGCCTGGGGAGATAGGTCCTGCAGAAACACCTTTCTACCTTTGCCTTTGAAGAGCTGACCCAGGGTGACCTGAATCCCACGTAATAGACCCAGGTGCTTTTCTCTCCCTGCAGTGGACTGTGAAGTGCCCAGAATACTGCTGCTGCTTTTTGCGATTTAGCAGCTGCATTGAAAACAAGAAAGAGAAAAAAGCCATGGAGAATACACAGTTGCAATGAAATAATTGCAGCTAATCAAATATATAGTGGTAACAGCATCTAGGTGCTGACTCACTGTGTGGGATATAGCTATAATAATGAGGAAAACTGTTGGGGTTTTGTTTCTTGGGAACATCATCCTGCTTCACTGTGACCTTCTCAGTTAACTTAATAAGCCAAGTATCTTTGTATGAAAACAGCTTCTTAGTTTACATGCAAGAGAATATACTGCCTTATCACTTACTATAATTTTGATTATGAAACAGTTGTTTTCATAAGCCTCAATTTTCTGTTGCTTGGAGCTGTCAGAAATATCTTTTTTTTTTTTTTTTTTTTTAAGGCTACCACTTCCTTGTGTTTCCCAGTCCTCCAGCAATAACACTTCGTGCAGATGAGGGTTATGTTTCAAAGAAAACCTCTTTGATCATGCTTTAATGATTTCCAAATCATTGTCATATACGTATATGCTGTTAGTTGCAGAGGTCAGACATGTAGTTTGTAGTTTGTCAATGCAGATTCCTTGTTTGGCCTAACATTTGCTCTTCAGTGTAGCCTTTCCTACTAGTCATAAAACCTTACAATATAGCTTCAAGGGAGCCAGATACCTCAAGCAGACAGGGGTGCTAGCGAAGCCCAGAGCTGCTGTAGGCTTGTGACCCCTGATGGATTTCCCTGGGATGGAAATGAACACCTTTAGCCCTAGGGAGCAAACTTTTTGACAAACAGTTTTGTACATTACTTATGAGTATTCACTTCACTTGCATTCACCAACCTTTGGTTTTCTTCCAAAGTTGCTAGTCTCATCATGCATGCCAAAAAGTGCATCATGCCTCAGGTCCTTCCAAAGCTTGGACTCCCACTTCCTCACCTTGTCTATGTTCTCCACGTGGGCTGGCTGTTCCTACCACTGCGCCGTAACTCCCCGGCGGCACCTTTGAAAAAGCCACCAAGCCTGATTTCACTCTGGAGCTCAGTAGGTGACACTGATCTTGTGAGAGAGTAGGAGGCACATCAAGCTGAGGATGCAGCTGATCAGAAAATGTTTGACATTTTGTTTTAGTCCAAATGTTCTCTTATTAAGAACATGCCTCCCTTTTGACTAGTAATTGAGATTTCTCTTCTTTAATATTAATCACTTGGCAAAGAAGTTGCACAATTCATGTTCTTAACCATGTTTTTAAAAGTGCAGTTAGAGCCAGCTCTGCTTGCATCTCATATCACAGAGGGCAGTGATGAGGAGGCCTCAGGTGTTGCTTAGAGGTGTGTGCTGCTGAGTGCTTTCACACCTTACTTAAAAATGAGGAGTTTATAAAGCAAAAGGACTGAATGTCCCTCCTCCAGATTCTGTGAAAAAATAATTAGATAATATCATAGGACTCAGGCTTGTAGCCATGGCTGGCTGTGCTGCCTCCAGGCCTTCTAACATTGCAATTTTCTCTGACAGTAGCTGATACGTCAGTGGTACTTTGCCTTCCTCTGGGTGCTGTTACCCCCACCCCGTATCAGCCAGTGTCCACAAGGGATAGCTGGGATTATATGGGTTTTCCATCCGAGTGAATAAGTGTTACATAGTTGTCTTTTTTTCTCAAAAAATTGAAACTGCACAGTCCTAAATTCTCTCATTGTCTACCCACATGCCCACTCCAGCCTCAACTCTCAGCTTCTCTAAGACAGGACGTCAAGAAATTTCATTTCTGAATCGTACCGTTTTGTTAAAAATACATTAATGTTAAAGGTTGCTATTCTGACAGTCATATTAAAAAACTGTATAGTACTTGGGTTTTCTCTAAATTTGGCTGCTTCTTCAATGCAGAAGCTATCCTTTCACAAAGAATCAGGAGCAAAGCTTGAGGCCAGGGGAATGTTAGCAAGGTAGGTGCAGCAGACCAGTGAGCCACTTGATGAAGCTTATTAGTGTTTTAATTGCAAGGATGCAGTGTTTAGTATTTGAAAGATAAACTTAAGGTTAAAAAAAAAAAAAAGAAAAAAGATATTAAACAAACTGCACAGCAGCAAATCTGAAGTAATTTATCACTACATTTGCTTCAATGCTCAATAGCTATTTGTGCCCACAGAAGTCACAGGGCATGTGTAAAACCTCCAGAGGCACAAAGGGCATTCCAAAGTGGTATTTCATGGTTGATGCTTGTATGTTTGCTTACTGCCTGTGTGAGGCAGTGGGGAGCCAGGGAAAGAGAGGGGGTAGGTGCCACCCAGACCCCGTGCCACAGATGACTGCCCCTGGTGCGCTGCCACCACTGCCCCATGCAGCTCAGCTGGTGGTGGCCAGGCTGGCACCATGGCATGAAGGCGCAGCCTTTGTGGTGAAGACCTTGGGCCACCTTCCTCCTCTCCTGGGGTGCTTTCTGTTGCTTTGCTGGAGACAGGTCCCAAAATCCATCTGTGTCTCCTTCAGTCTCCTGAGTTCAGGGGACCTGCAGTGGTGTTTTTGGTTTCCACCCCACTCTAGCTCGTGCATCTGTGATTGAGAAATTCTTTTTCTTGTCACGTAGAATAGCCATGGGTGAAAAGAGAGGCCAAAGGGGTGATGTCTGTCCTGCCCTGCCCTGTGGATCCCAGCAGAACCTCAGCCATAACAGCAACCTGCCTGGCCACCCTAGGTTGCTGCTGGCCAAACTGACAAGCTATACCATAAAAAATAAGTAATTTAAAATAATTTTAAAGGAAATAGTTAATATTCTGTAATATTTTCAAAATTCTGTACTACTTATGAGAGACTCCACATGTCCCTTTATGCTCTTCTGTATTCTTGGTGCTTGTCCAGCCTCCCCTATGTCATTCCATCTGCCCTGAGGTGGTGCCACCCTGGGGCAGTAGCATCCAACAGCAGAGGCCTCAAAGTCTCTTGTAAAACAGCCCCACTGTCACCAGATCTGAAAATCCTAAGTATTTTCAATGTGATGAGTATTAGGAGACTTTTAAGTAATCACTGCAGAACTTAGATGGTATTTCTCAAATTCAGCTACCATTTTCTTCATTGCAAAATGAATGTAATTTAAGTTATGCTACTTTATTTAATTTTAAGAATACAACATCCATCTGGAAGTACATTATAAAATATATTTTGCCAGAAACATCTCCATATTACAGTGAATAATCCTGTTACATCCTCCTATGACTTACAGTGCTTTTTTTTCCTTGTCTTAAACATTTGCCAGTAGAAGATGGTAGTGTCAGGCTAAGAAGCTCCATAAAGATTTATATACGTGGATTAAGAGGAGCCTTTTTGTGATTTCTGATTTGCCTTCTACATTTATAACTTATTTTCTGGAATTGTTTGCAATTTGGCTTAAGTTTCTCAAAGAACATGAAAGCAGCACTGCAAAAAAATAGTCCTCTGAATGGAAAACACAAGAGGAGAATATAAAAACGAAAAGATCCCCTGAACTGAGGGGGAGAAAAGACTATAGCAACAGTGGATTATAGACATCACTTTTTCAGTCTTCTTTTCTAATTCCGAGTTGACTCACTGTATAGCTTCAGTTGAGTTAAATAATCCTCTTTCACTCCCTGATTCAGGATCTACAAGTATAATAGTCTTTTCTTGCTTTGCAGGGCTTTTGAAAGAAATACAAGAATAGACTAACACAAGTACAAGGCCAGATAAGTAAAATATGTAGCAGCTAAAGTTTTACTAGGAGGGAAAACATTGTATCTCGTTGCGTATCATTGGGACTGTGTCTGCGTTGTAGACACTTTTCCTTTAAAATTTGTCACTGGACTGCAGAGGACAGCATAGGAACAGGGTATTAAAAATGTGATCGACATCTGAATTCTTCATTCAGTATGAATGAGGATGAAAGACATAACAGAAGAACCAACAGTGAAGTGAAACTTCTTTTTTTTTGTAATTTAATTATTCCATGTATGCAGTATTTCCTGCTGCGTAAATACATAAACAGAGGGATTTATTAAATAAGAAGTCATTCCAACTGCATAAACCTTCTCTGCTTTAAGGCCAGCACTGTAAGGGAAGATATGATCTGCACACTGACAATTTAATTCTTTAGCTTCACTATACACAAAAGTTTAAGTCATTGGTAGTCTGTAAAACATATACTTTCCCTGATAATATAAGTCAACAGAAGCTAAAAGCCTTTACTGGGATTAAAGTAGAGTTCACCAGCTTTTTCACTGAGATGCAGCTTAATAAAAAACAATCTTGGAGGACATACCTCCTTGGCTTTGCAGACACGTACACACTGCTTCTCCCATTCCCCAGCGCAGTCCTCCACCTCTCTGGTCCAAGAAAATGGAGAAATAATGTTATTCTATTTTTAGCTTCCTTTAATGAGATCTATTGGATAGACAGGCGATGGAAGCTCAGCAGCTTCGCTGGTGCTGTGTCACGTCCCCCTCTGAGGCCTGTAGATCTCCACTGAGAGCTGCTGAATTGTCCTGGGGAGGAGCAGGATGGCTTCAGGGTGATAGCTCCAGCAAAATACTTGAACTTTTCTATCCTAGCTGTGCATTTACATGACAGTTAACAAACTTGGTGAGCTCTTGTACCTGTTAAACTCTCCACTTGTAGCTGCCCCCTGTACTCAAAGGCTTGTTTCACACCCTCTCGATGCTGAAGTCTCATCATTACGTCATGCTTAATGCAATGAATCTCTGGAAAAATCCAAGTTGAGGATCCTGGAGAGCCTGCTGGCCTTTGCCAGCCAAATGCTTCCCACTGGGTTGTGACCACACGCTCCCCGGGAGGACTGGAGACCTGAGGTGGCAGTGCCAGCAGCAAGCTCTCCTCCTAATTAATTGTAGCTATACTGCAATCTGCTAAGGAGCCGTGTGATGGCAACTGAACAATGATAACTGGCACTCGCTGATGCCAGATCATAAAAAGCTGAATTACGTGTCAGGTTGTCCTAGTATTGAGGGGGGGAAAGGGAAAAATACCATATGTTGTTTTTAATCTTTTTGGAGTTGTTTAATGTTCCTGTAGCACAAAAATGTGGGGTGTTTTTTATTTTAGGAGTACTTTCCTTTGCAGAATTTTTTTTTTGATAAATGATTTCTCCTTCAGCCTGAATGCATCCTATGCAGTACCACATTAGATACGGTTTTCTTCTTCTAAGTATTGTTGTTTAGTAAGTTTCAGAATTCAGGGGGAAAAAAAAGTCAAGGAAATTATATACCTAGGAAACTTATGGAAGGAGCTTAATCTTATAAAAAAAAAACCATTTAAGAAAGAGAGGTGAATTATTGCTTTCAGAAGGAGTGTTCAAAAAGTTCCTGGGGAAGGACCATGAGGAAAGGATGTCTGGCTTCTAATTATCTCTGAAAGTGATTCAGTGCTGAGATTTTGCAGTGTGGGTGCTCAAGAGGCACCTGGATATCTATAGAGATGGGTACTGGGGGCTTTGTGAGTTACCTCCACATAGTTTAAAAAGAAGAAAAAAAAATCACAATTTTATTTTTTTTACTGAAGTTTTATTGGCCGTTATGAACAAATATAGTGGCTGGTTGATAGTTATAATCAGATCTTGCTGACAGTTGGTTTTATTAGATTAAGGGAGCGTAGTGGGGGTACCGCCCCAGGAAGCCACACAGCTGGTAATTATTATGTATCCTTTTAATCTGGATTTAAGAAACAGTGCCTGCTTGTTTCTCGAGTTAGCGCACACAAAAGAGAGAAGACCAGACCAATTCTCAAGTTAATGCACATGAAAGAGAGAAGACAAGACCAAGACCTTACAGATATTAAAGTGGGGAAAAAAAAATGCTGAGCAGCCATGGGTTTTGCAAGCGGTGCACACTGGAAAAGCAATAAAATGACCAACACAGGCATATATCTTTGCTGCAGAGGTTTGTTTCTTAGTGAGGGCAACTAAATTGCAGTGACCAGAGTATTGCTGCTGAATGGGAACCACAAAAATAAAGAAAACACAGAGGAAAGGTGACAATAAATGGTCTGAATGCCAAGACTTGATTTTTCAGGGAGAAAACCCTGACCAGCAGAGTCCCCCTTTGCTCTCCAGCTCTCGGGCACCAAGAGAGGTACTCCCGTTTCTTTGCAGAGACCCTTTAGCAAGCAGGGCCCTGGGAGAGTTATGTGACCTCCAGAGCAAAGGGGGCCAGGGTAGGAGGAGATGCTGTCCATGTGAGCATCCACCCCTGCACCTTCCATACTACCAGACAACTGGTTAGAAAATCTGTCAGAACTGTTCTGAAGTTAAACTTTTGAGTTTTCAAAACAGCATTTGCTTTGGATGGATTTTTTTTTTTCCTTCTCTCCAAAGACTGAACAGTAAAAGCCAAAACATTTTGGCCAGATGTGTGGAAAAAAATTATTTGGCACCTTTGCCGATGGATTATGGGAGTCACTGTTTGGCTGTCTCACACCTCTGCTCTCCTCACCAAGCCTCCTGATGACTGCATCTCCCGAAATGCACTGTGGCAAGCATGCTGATCAGGCATCTGTGCAGAGGAGAGAGAGTCAGTGGGGGAAGAGCCTGGCCCCAAGAACAGAAAATGGAGAGCGTCTCCACAGCAGCACTTTTGAACCATATGGGCACCTTTGGTACAGGCAAACATCAAAGTTCCAGGTTCAGATTTTTTTTTTAAAAGATAAAGAGTATATTTAGGAAAAACAAAGCCCATTTTCAAGCAGCTCTAGTTAAAACCTTTTTTTTTTAGCTTTGCTGTGAGGAGGATGGGTGCCCAGGGAGATTGTGGAGTCTCCTTCTTTGGAGACATTCAAAACCCACCTGGATGCGTTCCTGTGCGATCTATTGTAGGTGATCCTGCTCTGGCAGAGGGGCTGGACTAGGTGATCTTTTGAGGTCCCTTCCAACCCCTGACATTCTCTGGTTCTGTGATTCTGTGAATCACCTCCATTAGCTCATAGTAATGCTCTTGCTCAGATGCCCTAACGCTCATTCCCTCCTATCTCCTACACTTGCTTTTGCCATAGACCTTCCAAGGCAGCAGTAAGGTAGCACACTGGATTTTTCACATGCTGAGATGAAGACAATTCATTTTCTATTCCCTAGCAACTGCCTATATAAACAAACAGCAAACAAACAGTAAAACTGGGTTTGAGAACTGCAAGCAAATTGACATTGTAAATGAATTAGTTTTGTACCTCAAGTAGTGCAAAAGGAGCAAAAGGAGAGTTAAGTCCAAGTGGAAATCATGGGGTTTTTCCCTTCATGAATTACACGTGTAGCAGAGAAGAGTGTTCAGTCCAGTCATCTTTTCCCAGAAACACCAGTTTTACCAGTCCCAGCTTTTCCTCATTGCCATTTCCCAAAGCTTTTCCTATGAAATTAAACAAGCTTAGGCATTTAATGAATGCAGAAATCCTGCAAATTTTGACAGATTTTAATTTGCTTATAGTAGCTCTCATTCTGTGTGTGCTCTGCTCCCACTTTCCACATTTGCTTCTCAGCTCACATCTTGGCCATGGTGCTGCAAAAATCACCAGTAGCAAGTGTATCTGTGATTAATAAAGGGAATGTATATATGAATCATAGAATGGCCTAGGTTGGAAGGGAGCTTAGAGATCATCTAGTCCAATCTCTCTGCCATGGACAAGGACACGCCAGCTAGACCAGGTTACTCAAGGCCTCATCCAACCTGGCCTTGAACACCTCAAGGGAGGGGGCAGCCACACCTTCTCTGGACAATTTATTCCAGAGTCTTGCCACCCTTGTACTGAAGAAATTTTTCCTAAGATCCAATCTAAATCTATTCTCCTTTAACTTAAATGCATTTCACCTTGTCCTTTTGGTGGACAGTTTTGTAAAAAGTCCCTCCCCAGCCTTCCTGTAAGTTCCCTTCAGGTATTGGAAGGCAGCTATAAGGTCCTTCCAGAGTCTTTTCAAGACTGGGCAATCCCAGCTCCCGCAGCCTGTCCTCGTAGCAGAGGTGATCCAGGCCCTGGATCATCTTTGTGGCCCTCCTCTGAACTTGTTCCAACAGATCTATGTCATGGGTTTGAATCTGATGGGATTTTTGGTAGCAGGCGGAGGGCTGTGGAGGATGATTCTTGTGAAACTTTGAGTCCCTCCCCTAGCCTCAGGTAAAAAAAAGTTGGACTCGCCTCTGGCCAAGGCCAGGCCAGTCAGCACCTCTGCAATCAATGTATTTAAGAGGGAAACCTATCGAACTGCTTCCTCCTTGTCTCCCTATCTCTTCTGTGTCCTGTCTTTTGTGTTCGGGAGTTTTTTCTCATGGGAGAAGGGAGAGGTGAAAGGAAAGCAAAGGAATGTGGTCGATGAGGAAAGGGGGAGAAAGGTGCTGGAACAGAGCATTTCTCCAGAGCTCCATGGTGGTTGAGATGGCAGGAAGATGATTGGCTGCAAACTAAAGGGATCAATTGCAGTGAGAATATCCAGGATGCAGCGCTGTGTGGAGAACCCCACGCCAGGTGGAGAGAGACTGCGCAGGAGAGGAGGACTTGCCCAAAGTGACCCACGATCTTGAGTGGCAGCAACTCACGTGGTGAGAGAGAGTTGCCTCACATGAGATGGACACCATGTGGCAGCAGGGGAAGACTGCAAGGAGCCCTCTTCCCCAGGAAGGGAGGATTGCAATGGACAATGAGCAATGGCCAGACTGACCACATCCCCCATCTCCTGCCCGCTCTTGCTCCAATGGGGAGGAGGAAGTAGCCAGGAAAATGAGACGGGTGGTGGGGTGAGGGTATTTAAGATGAGGCTGTATTTAAGGTGGGGTTGTATTTATTTATGTATTCCTCTCACTGTTCTACTCTGATCTAGTCAACAAATGGTGGTGATAAACTAATGTTTTCTCCCCAAGTCTGCTCTGGTTTTTGCCTGTGACGATAAGTGGTGAATGAACCCTCCCTGTCCTAATCTCAGTTTCTGAGCCTTTTCAGTTGAATTTTCTCCCTCCACATCCATGTGGGGGTGGGGGGAGGAGTGAGCGAGTGGCTGCATGGTTCTTTGGTATCAGCCGAGGCAGTAAGCTCAAACTGCCACAGTATATCTCAAGCTATTACAAAGTACTATCATCAATTAGTAGTATGGCAGCAATCAATAATAGTAACAATCAATAGTATAGCAGCAATCAATAGTATTATAGCAATAACTAAGTAGGTATATACTATTACATGTTACTATAAAGTTACCATTAGTTAAGTAACTTATCAACAATATAACAGCAGATATACTTATGACAGTTTATTTATATTGATATAGATCAGTATTAAGCAAATTAGACGAATCTCAGGAGGAGTGAAAGTGTCCCAAAAGTGGGAGGACAAACCAAACTACAATCAGAAGGGGTCCCAAAGCAGATCAATAACGTAACAGTCTCAGCTCAGATATTCTCTGCATCACGGAGGCTGGAGTCAGCCAGGTGTCCCCAGTGAGGGTACAAGAAATTAAAATTACATACAACACAGGAAGTTATCAGAGGGAAAGCAGCTCCATTTGGGATAAAAAATAAGTTATACCACAGAGACATATAAGGGCGTAGGACCCTTTGAGAAGCCAATAACTGCTATTAATTTCTGATTTTCACCTGGGGCAACCGATAGATGACGGTATTTTCTTTTTTTTTCAGACCAATTTTTATTTTCCCAGACTGTTTTCCTCTTCTAGCCTTTAGATCAGGCAATGGCAGCTACTGATTCAGTCTTTCTCAGGATGTTTTCCTCTTTTCTCCAGACTATTTTTCACTTTTTCAGACAACAAGTTGCTGTTACGGTTCCCTGTTTTTGCAGTTATAGATGGTATCTCTGGATGTCTCCGGTTTCTAGGTACCCAGCTGTACTTCAAAGATGCCAGCTGAATGGTTCACAAGGATGCTTCTGGTTTGCAGCCTGGATCCCAGGCTCACAGCTCCCAGGCTGGCAGGCATTGCCTCTGTCAGTATTTTTCCAGCAGATATTTTCTTTCGTTAAGTAATTTTCCACTTCTAACCAGGCCGCCTTTATGGCTGCTCCCATCACCTCACCAACCAGTGTCACTGCTCAGAAGCCATCACGTTAGGTCTGCAAGCTACTAGGCTTGTCTATGGAAGGGGAAATAGTTATATTGCCAGTTGGCTTGTCTATGAGGGTGAAGGGCTGTTATTTCTCAATTTGGTTTCTTTTTAAACCAAAAGAATATTAAGAAGGACCTAGCTACAGAGAAAGGGTTTCTGGGAGGTCTGAGTGTTAAATGCTGCCCGTGCACAAGTTGCAAAAACAGGTGAGCTGAAATTTATTGTTTGGTTGGTTGTGGTTTTTTTCCTCTATGAGAATGTATGTTCTGATAAATTTTTGCTTTATATTCTAGCCAAAGAAATGCATAGGAAGAAAATCACCAAAAAAAACCCCATGGGTTTGCCTATGTTTTCCAGTTATTCCTTTTCAAAAAGAAGCTATTTTTTTTCTCTAATTTTAGTGGGGGGGAAAAAAAAAAGGCCCAGGCTGGACTGTTTTGTATGATATGAAAACATAGAGTAAGACTCCCAGCTCATGCCTGCTTCAGTACCCCAAAGGGCAGGAGGTGGGACTCTGTATCTAGTGCACCTCATCTTGCCTTTACAGAAGATCTGGACAAAAGCAGAAATGGAGCAGATTTTTGAAGATATATTTACCTTGCTCCTGTCTGAAAGGTCCAAATAATTTAGTAAGTCCTTACAGAAGGGGACACAGATTTTAGGGTCTCACTCTCTTTAGAGTTGGATCTTGCAGTACAAGAAGAGTGATACTTAAAATACTTAGCAAGGCTGAGTCGCTGTGGGGTTGGAAGTGGCTGATGTCTTTTATGTCTACGTCTAACTCTGGGCAAGGTTTTGTTTTCAACCAGGCTTCATCTTGTCTTCAACAGCATTTGACTAGATGCCCTGTCATCAGAGAAAAGTGCAAAAAAAATTAGCTTAAGAAAACTGAATCTAAAATATGTTTTATGATTGTTCTTGCATTATAGTACAGATTAATTGTACCTCAGTTGTTCTAAATCTGGCTTTCATAGCAAATATTCTTTTCAAGAGTTGAGTATTTCTTTGAGTGAATTCTTCTGAAAGCAGTGTAGTTCACAGATGCAGGTCTGAAATCCATGGCTTAGCTTTGTTCTATCTCAGTAAGAGTCTTGTATATTTGATTGTCTATCCAGAAAGTGACAAAAGGTAGGATCTGGAAGGTTATTCTGAAAAAAATAATTACTTTCTTAGGAAAAGCCCACATTTAATTTCCACTAAGCATCTTGTTAGAGGCAGCTGAGATGAAAATATCAGTGACATGGAAGTAAGGAAGGCCAGGCTGTGCAATGGTCAGTTAAATCCTTCCCATGCTGTGTCAAACATCTGAGAAAAAATACTGCAGCATGAAGAAATAGAAAATCTACTTCTACTTCTCATTCAGAAAATACTCGGTGCTTCTCTTCTGGTGGTTGTCAGATGGATAATGCTACTGGATAATTGAATTTACAGCTCTGGAAAAACATCAGATCTATTTAAGGACAGTAGGATGCCTTTTCAGAAAACAAACAAACAAACCAACACTAACGCAAGCAGCAGGATGTCCTGTAAGAGGCCTTCCAGTGACAATCCTCTGGACTGAGGCGAGGCACAGAGTGGGTCTGTGTGCACGGTGTAACAGGCATCAGATTGGGAATGAAGCAACCCTTTGTCCTGCAGAACTGGTTCTCACCTGACATCCCTTCTTCCAGCTCACTTTCTGAGGCACCACATTTGCCAAGTGTGATGCCAGCCAGAGCCATAGCAACCTGCAGCAAACTGTTATCTTACAAAAAAAAAAAGTGCAGGTAGCAGGCAGACAGCTTACTCTCCTGTAGTTCCATTGGCACAGGAGAGGTTTACTCCTCATGCAGCTTTGAACTCTTCAGCAATTATCTTAAAATGCAAATTGGGTCTGTTTTGTCATGACTGGGACTGGATTAAGGGTCCCCCAAACAAATTGCTTTCTAGCTGTATGGGCATGTGCTTAGGATCCTGATTTGGATGAATGGAGCTTGCTGATCTGCAGTAAGTTGCTAACAGTATCTTTAGGTAGGTATGTGGCTATATATAAATTCAATATTATGGATATCAAATAATAGCAAGAACACCTGAATTTTAGATAAAGGATATACAGTGATTACAGGTGGAGTACAGAATGGCTGTCTGAAACAATTGGCTGAATACACTGTGGACTCAAATGTTGTATTTCTGTTACCCGTCAAGCATTTTATCCCTTTGTGGGGACAGAAGTCGGGATTTCCAATCTGTAAAAAATAAGCTGCTAAACCACATCCTATTTCAGAATTAATGATCACACTAACAAAAATGTATCTGATTTGTAGGTATATAGGGGGTAAGAATATTGTCACAAAATAAGTTCATCCAAGTATCTTTGACATAAAGAACAATATACATTGTTCAAATACATGCTATATAAACCATCAAGATTTTAGCAGAGTATTTGCCTTTTTCCATGATAGTATGTCACACTGGGAGCATGGTCCACCAAGGAAATTAAATTCTACATATATTTAAAGACTGATGTTGATGACAAAGACGGTGCTGCGCTGATGAAATCTCTGAGGAGAAAGGATGCTTTCTAGTAACAGTATAAAAGAATCCACACAGCAAAGGCCTAGGCCAGGCTTAAATGAAAGGAAATAATTGTTACAGCTCAGATATAACTTAAATGCATTATGGGCAAGGCATTTATGTGCAAAGCATTTCCAAAAAGACAAAGATGAGCATAAGGCAATAGAACTGATCATGGCTCCCCAAGCAATACTGGCGTTAGTAAGATCCTGCTGTAGCTCTGAAATACAAACACAGGGAAATGAGATATGGAACAGCTCCATTATTTTCTGGCTCATTTAATATTGTGTATTTTTCCTTTGGTGAACGTGAAGCACGAGCAGCAGAAGCCAACGGCCAGTTTAACTGTAAGAGGGTGACTTCTGGGACCTTCTGTCCCTCTGATCCTCACCATCCCACCTGGTGCCTGGCAGGTCCCTTGGTGGTGGTGGCCAGAGGGCTGCTCCAGCTGCTCAGCCAGAACTCACTCTAGCTTAGCCTCCCAAGGGAGGCTACAGGGAAGTGCCTGCAGGCTTGATAACCGGGTAGAATGCCAGAAGGGTTTTATAGGGGTGGCTTTGCACATCTAGATAACATGCCGGTGAAGGGACCATTCTCTTTCCCATGCCTGCATTCAGTGTCATGCCGAGCCCACGGGGTCACAGCAGTAAGCCTAAGGGGATGTTTCACAGTTGCATCCCCACAGCATCCCCAGTACCCTTGCACTTGACTCCAGAGGGCAGAAACAATGCTAGAGCAAGAGTAAGTATTTAGGGATCAGTAGATGGGGCAGAAGATGAAGCAGATGAACCTTAAGACAATCCAAAAGAAGAAAAATCATGAAAAGGTGGAGATAATTATTGATTTATAATCGGTCAGTAAAGGTAGTTTGAGGCTGATGCCATGCATAACATTAAAAAAACCACATACAGTATACACCAATATCTACAGACAGTGACTTTCCCTAAAATTTTAGTAGAAAGTAGAGGAAAAAATGACAGGGAACTGTGATTATTTATTTTTTTTACCCTGACATTACTCTGTCCAGATGATAAAAACTGAAAATCCTGAAGAGGAAGAAAAAGACATTGGAAATAAAAGCACTTTCATGCTGTACTGCAGCAGACGGTTTTTAGTTGTCAGAGAAACTATATATATGAACCTCCATGCAGCAAAGTCAGCTTGTGAGGCTGATGGATATTAAGCTAGAAGATTTGGAAAAAAATAATAATCAAACACACAATTGACAGTCAGGGAGCAACAGAAATTTAGCAAATAGTTTCAAAGGAGCTTCAAAAAGCATTCTTATGGGTGATATCTGTAGAGCCACGACATGCAGTTAACCTGGATGATAAGTTCATGCTTATCCTTCCTGTTTAGAAACAGAGACCAGAGGTGATCTTTGTCCTCACAGCAGGATCATCCCCGTAACCAGGCTGTGGAGCTTGTCTTCTGCTAAAACACTCCTATTTTAGAGGAAATGGGAAACACTTGTGTCTGTGGTCGGCTACAAGGCAGGTCATGGCCTGGGAGGCCCAGCTGCCAGTTCCTGCTCCAGTCAATCATAAATGTTTTATACAAATTGGAAGCATGTTGACCACTTGATACTGAAATGAACTTCCTTTAGACTATCCTATTCACTATCTGTTCTAGAGAAGGTGATAGGAGGGATTTGAAACAGGTTTCCCTAGTCTGGATGGGAGCCTTAAAGAAAGGGAGGAGTAGGTCTTTCTCTCTTTGGACTTCTTCCTTCATTTTGGACAAACATACTCAACAAAATCCATTCAGATTTGGAAATCAGATTGATTCTTATTAAACAGAATTTTCAGGGAACAAGGTGTTTTATAAATATTGTGAACTGTTTTCATGTGAAGGAAGACAGAAATATAATATTTACATAGTTATGTAGAAAGGTTATATCTAAATACAATTATTTATCTAACTATGAAGTTAGATATATAATATAATTAGTTATATAATATAATTAAAAGTAGACCAGAAATCCAGAGTATTTATGGGATAATTCTTCACCCAAGCTTTTCTATGGTTTTTTTGGACTATCATTGGGACTCCAGGTTCAGGTGTTCCTAGTGCTGGGTCCAGTGTGAGACTTTTTTTTGTTCTGCTTCAAACCCAGTTGTCATATAAAAGACACGGGGTCCATATTAACATATTCTCTTGTATCTTTGAATATATGTGCATGCTTATATAATACCTGTATATAGTTCAACATCTTCACTGTTAGTGTTACTTGCTTTTTCATTAGACTGGTTCAAGTTTTTTTCAAATTTAAAGTCTCTTTTCTTGGTTCCCTTGTTATCCTCCTCTGGGAAGGTGGTGGTGGTGGGATCACAGAGAATCTGTCAAAGTTTAGTGGCCAATCCAGCCTTAAACTTCAACAGAGGTTCCAAATAAGTTCATCTGATGCACACTCCCACAGAGTATCACTCTCTGAGCCTGGCCTGGCATAGTGGAAAGAACGATAAAACCTTGTACAACTGCTGCGTGATAGGAAAGTTTGATTTCAAGACATGTATCACTTATAATGTGTTGTTCCTCTAACAAGTTAATACAGAAACAGTCAATAGTGGCATTTTCTCTTGTTCTTTCATTACAAGTTTACCCCGGTATTTCCAGTTCCAAGAGCTAATGAAAGGACATACCGAGATATCTAATCAAGTGCTAACAAATGAGTCTTTCTGATATTTTTCAAGGTCTTGGGTAATAAACACCAACCAGAGGGCTCACTTGAGTTATATACCATTATTTGGGTACAGCAAGAACTCCTGGTACAGCAGGAAACAAATGCCCACTGTTATAGCCCATTGAGAAGCACAGCATGGTCCCCTTAACTCATTATGGTCATTGCCCAATTACATTTTGTCTGCTATATGCCCTTCTGAAAGGAAAGTTAGACAGAGACCTCTTTGCTGTAATTCTCACTGAATTTTGGTGGTTTATATAAGGCAAAATAAAATTTTATAATATGCTGACCCTTTTAGTGTAACATCACACAACCCAATTATCTTTTTCTGTTGAGAGTTTGAGGTCTGACTGTACTGGGAAGAAATGGTGGGACTGGACATTTAGGGTCTGGGCTACAGTGCTCATTTATGCCTGATCTCTGTTTCAGTTTTGCATGTGTGAGAACATTGTTGCCTATTTGGCTGCTTTGCAGGAGGAATGTTTAGGGTTGGATGGGAAGACTGAAAGGCACTTTTCAGCCTCCCGAAAGAGAAGCATCAGAGCGTTTATGCGAGTGTAATTTAGTGAGAGAAGCCACATTCCTCTTCCAGCTCCCAGCAGAGGTGAAACCTAGAGGAAGGCTGAAATGAAGCCTGGGAATTTGGCTACAACAATTTTTTGAAGGTGTCTGAAATGTTAGGAACTTCCCCAACTGTCTTAGGAAATCAGGTGGCTTTTGTCATAGTACTGCAGGTTCACAAAGGACTTAGAAAGGAAAACATGCCTGATCTCTGGCTGCCATGAATGAGTTGGGCTGTGGCCCTGTGTCCATGGGTCTGTTCTGGGTCCTGGGTTGCTTTGGCTGATTGTGGCCAGGATCTTGTGAGCCATTTGCTGCCCTGCCTCTGTCTTATGTCCTCTATTTCACCGCTTGATTGCAGCTTAAAACAATGCTCTACCTTCCTTTTTATTGTACCTTTATTTTATATCACTTCTAAAGAAATGATGGTTGCTTTTCCTTTTGCCACTAGTTTTTCTCTTTCCTTAACTAACATTCTTTTGAAACCTCTCTTGCTTCTCTTCCAGTTTTATCTTACTACAGATAGAATGTTAGTCTTTCCATCTTAACTGCCATTTTAGTATGAACAGTGACTGTGAAATTGTTTTATCTGTAATATGCTCACTGTAAGAGTTTGGTTGAGCTTTATTTTAGTAACAGAAACACGCTACTCCTGCTACAGCTGCCAGATTAACATGAAACTAAGAAAACTTAACTAAGAAAAAAACCAGTTTGTTTCTTCGTCAGTATCTTGAAAAGAAACCTATGTATGTAAAACCTACCCATTTTTTTTTTTTGGACTCTGGCAATTCTGGAGCTTCTTCATGTAAATAGAAGAAAAAGCAGGTTCTAATTTTCATCTGTCTACAGCTCTGAAAGTTGTCAACAGACCTAGATGGACAAAATTTGTCATCTTGGTGTTTACGAGCTTACAGAAGAAAACCAGTTCATGGATCACAGATTAAATCTGCAATCAGTTGAACGACGGGAGGCAAAAAAACCCAAGCTGCTTATTTGTATGCTGGGCAAGCTCAGTTCCAGATTATTGAAGTCTTCAGTGTCATTGTGGCAATAGTCTTCCATTAAGAGAACCGTTATTAAAAATCTAGGAAGTAAAATTCCACAGCTTTTGATTAACATAGGCCAGGCCTTCACCTTTCCAATGGGATGAAGGAAAGGAGCCCTGAAGCCTCATGTGGTGTTAGCAAAGGCAGGGCTGCTGCAGAGTGGTGGGAGTCACAGAGCCCCCACCACATATGTCCCACCCTGCTGCCCTCTGCGCAGCAACACCCCCCTGGCCTTGTCAGATATATGGCTGATGCTCTTCACTGAAATGAAAATACAAAGGGATACAACTAAGCACTGTCTTATTCTTATGCCATTGTCTCTGTAAGTGCATTTTAGAGTTTTTCCTGATGCTGTTAGCTTGACCTGCACTTTCATTCTTACTTTTTGTGACCCCAGCTTTGTAAGGTACGTGCCACATTATCTTGCAGCAAGTAAAATAAGTAGTTCAATTTTAACCTGATAAATTTAATGTGAAATGTGGTTTAGCTGTATGTTTTAGTTTTTAAATGCCTTTTAACAACTGAGCGATAGATGTATGGTTTTTATTTTTTTAAATCATTCACTTCTGATTCGGGTTATTAATATTTCTGAAGTTAGTGTGTCTGTTGATACTGGTATTTTCTTGGTTCTGTGTCTCTTTACAGCAAGATTCCAACTTTCAGACTTAATTTGCCTTCTCACTTTTAGAACAGTTTTTGTGGAACAGTGACGTTCCACAAAAAAATTGTGTTCTAAGGGATGTGACAGAAGACTGAATCATAGAAAAAGAGACTCAGAAGGATCTCAAGAGATCATTCACCTCTACTTTGAGGAAGAATCAACTGCATTTCTGTCGTGACTTACAGATATTTATCAAAATATTTGTTTTTGAAGGTGTCTACTGGAACTCTCAGGGCTCATCCGGTAATAAAGCCAGTGCTTCAATATATTTCAGGGTTTATGATTAGCATTTTCTTTTTATGTCTGGTCTAAATTCCCTTTCTACCGTTAAGCCCACCAGTTCTTGCCTTCTCTGCTCTATGGATATAGAGAAAATGTTTTTCCCTTCCTCTACTTGAATACCATCTTGTTCCCTCAGACTCTTTCTCTTAACACGAAACAACTTAATTCAGCCTTTCTGTTCCTCTGATCATTCTTACCACTTCCTTCTGCACTCTCTGTGCCTGCATACTGGTTCTCCTGGAGCAGACTGCTCTGAGCTTTATTTGTAATAGGACTGAGATAGCACACTACTGTTTTAAATCATTTTATCATTTTAGAGAGAGAGCAGGACCAGAAGAAAACCCAGTAATATCTTTTTTTTTTAAAAAAAAAAAAAAAGCAAGTAAGGAATAAAAGGATATGTTTTGTGATAGATGCCAAACTAACAAAGAGTGAGCCAATTTCGTTAAGTTTTCCAAATGGATTACATATTCACTCCCCTCCCCCCCCAAAAAAATATATCCTATCTGCAATGCAAAAGCAGTGAATAAAATATAGCAATATTTCTAGACTGTGAGGCAGCTTGTATAAACTTGGTTGAAAAAATCTCCAGTAAGGAGTTTTAGTGATATTAGGCAAATAAAGTGTATAAGCAATTTAAGGGAAAAAGAAATCCTATAAGTGGGCTAATGGAGGCTGTGCTGCATTAAAGGGACTGGAGAGTGTACTTTGGTGAGAGAGAAAAATTGTGTTTCTGTTGGTAAGTCTTAATGAAATTGAACTATTTATAGCAAGACAGTTGCTATAACAGTTCAGTTGCCAAAATTTTAAGGAAAGACCCTAGGTCATAGTAAATGACAGCACAACTAGCATGTGAAACAAAGAATTTATTTTGCAGGAGAGAAGAGCAAAGAACGCCTTAATTCATATAGCATATGCTACTGTCATTTGTACAGATGGAGAGTAAGGATAGGTTTATATGGATTACTTCTTTTTTTTTTTAATACATTTGGATTAACAAGTGTTTGCTTTCACCAAGATGAAATGTGCATCACCAGGGCCAGGGTGGTTCATCCAGCCTGGGCAGCAAATGATACTGCCAGAGCTTGAATTTCCTGGCGAGGGTCCGGCTGCCAGAGGGTGGAGGGAGGCCAGACTGGGGTGCCAGACTCCCTGATGCTCAGCCTGGCTCTACTCTGGAGAACTTAATGCAACATCTCTTGCCTGTTTCTCCTTGTGTACAATGAGAATAACATGTTTTGAGTCTGTGTTATGCTTGGGGTTTTGAGGATGACAAACACTTTCTCCAACAGGGAGTTTCTAGTTCTAAAACTTGTTCTCAGTGGATCTACCAGGCACACCATTGGGGGGTGCATGCCTTTCCAACACGAAGATTACGTATGTTTTTGTTGTGAAGCTGCAGTAAAATGTAACAACTAATCCACTCCACACCCTGCCCCGCAAACACTAAATTGGGCCATGAGGGGACAGTAAAGGCCTCAAAAGTTGCAGTTGTCTGTGGCCCTAGAGGGATTCATCTCCCTCACCACCGTTCAGGTAGACTTGAGAGTTTCTTGTATTTGTTCCCCTCTGACTTATCCTTCCGTTTGAATCATCGTAGTGGATTCTTGAGTTATCCTACAAACCTCTTCTGGCCTCTGGTATCTCAAAAGTAACTCAGGCAATTAGTTGCTGTCTTACAGAACAAACTGCTGAGACAAAACAGGTATCATTTGTGAAGAAAGCAAGAACAGTGCTAAAAGAAAAGATGTTGAAGCCTAAAACTGATATAAAAAGAATGACAAAAGGCAGGACTGGATGAAGCCGTTTGTGTTTTAATCCCCCATATGTTGCTTATGCAACATATAGCATTCCTTGCTACCAGCAGCAGACCAACCGGTCACACGTAACTGACTGTCTGGCCAGCACATCTGTAACTTGTGTCATATGATATTATTTAAAAAGTAGGTGAAGCAAAAGGGAGTGCTACCGCAGTGCAATACCAAAGTTTTCTCTCTGCAGAATCTAGTGCAGCAGGGTAGATGTGTTTCAAAAAGCAACAAAAAAAGGAGATAAATTGTTTTCAAGGTGTTAATCAAGTATATAAAACTCTGGTTTTGCCATCCTGGGCCTCAGGGTAAAAGAGATTCAGGTTTGAATATTTCTTTCAAAAATCTGTTGCCAGGAAAATGGTATCAAATTCAGGACTTCACTGGGGAAATGAATGGCAACATTCCTGCTGGCTTTGATAACAGGAGAGTCTGTCTCCTGGTTAGAATGCAGCAAGATGTGCTGGTTTGCCTCTCTAGAAGACAGAGATGCCTTTCCTTGCCCCACTCAGAGCAAGTGCTTTGGAGCTTATGTGGGGTGAATTAAGAGTTCTTAGTGTTTTGGGAGACTTTCGGACTGTATTTATTCACACGTTATTGGGCAGCTGAATTAGTTTGGGGTGTTTGCCAACCATAGCTGATCTTTCACCAATAAAGTCTTAGACTAATATATTGGATTTTCACAATCCTGGCTCTCATCACTTTATGTATAAAATGAGTTTTCAGATAATGTGTCTCCTCACGTAAATCTGCAACATATAATGAGTGAAGGTAGAGGCAAAGGCAAGCAGTAACAGGGGACAGGCTGTGAGAGAAGGTTAGTGACTAGGGGGTCCTTGGAGAGAAGGAAGAGAATGAAGGGAAAGGCAGGCACAGGGCTGGCTGGATGGAGGATGCTCAGGGTAAGTTCTCTGAGACCAGCCTCCTCCTGCTGAATCACAGGTTTTGGGTTTTGGTTGAGGCATAACCTCTGACAAAATATTAGTGGCTGGTGTATTACTATGAAATTGCAAAGGATCCAGTTCACTCAGAAGACTAGAGATGCTGCAGTGGTAACGCAAATCCTCAGCAACTAAAACAAATAAACAGGCCACTAGATAGAAACTCTCTCTCTCTACTGGGTCCAAACCCCATTATTTTGGCACAAAGAATGAGAGGGGGCAGATAATGGAATTGTCCATTCTCCAGGGTTCAAACACACAAATTGTCTTACACTACTTCATGCAATGAACTCTGATTAATTTCATCTGGATAAAAGATGCAGTTCTATATTCCATGCCTTTCACATACATGTACCACAAATGTTGTTGCTATTAGGGACAGGATTTACTGACCCAAATCTGCACTATTATGATTTCACCTTCTTCCCTTAGGGAGGTTGCAAAATAGTAAAAAAGTTCTGGTCCATTTATATTTTCTGGGTTGCACTGGAGAAGAGCCTTGGTCTGGGCAGGCTGATCCAGTATCTCTCTCCTATGGTAACACCTCTTTTCTTTGCTTGGGAAGCTAGAGGAACATTTCCCTTCTTTTCTGCTGTGACACTATTTCCAGAATAGCTGAGCACAGTTTCTAGCACAGCAAGCTGAACTTGTGGGAGAGATGAAAGCCATGCAGACAAGACACTCAGGCATGATGCTTTTCATCCCCTAGAGACCCCAAGAGCAATATAGGTCCTCTGAGGGCAGCAGCAAACAGGTAACACTCTGTAACACACCACACCTGAAACACAGAGCCCTGTCTCAATTTTAAACAAACGAGAGCAATTTGAGAGCACCTTATATATTAATATGGTGGCAAAAGATCCTGAATTGGAAGTAACTTCTGTAAGGTTCCCTTCAGAGGAAGGGCCAGGCCTCTGGGAAGCCTTTGGCTCATGCTACACTTTTGTTGACTCCTATATATTTGTATGTGAGAAAGACTGTTTTCAACTCTGATGACAGTGTTTCTTCAAGCACGGTAAAACTCATGACTGCAGCAGGGAATGCAACTACTTCTTAAAATGTAGGTGGATCAGTGCATAGGAGAGCTCCCAATTGTGGGGGCCTGGTCTGTGGTGCAGGCAGTCCTCCCATCTTTGTTTTCATAATGAGGAGCACAGTTACACAGTGAACACCCTCACTCAGCTGGAGGGGAAAAGCCTTTGAAGTGTTCCTGCCTGATCTCTGCAGATAGCTGGGGGAGCCTCTGAGAGCTCAGGCTCAGAGACACCCTTTGGACTCAGGTTGTCCTCACCTTAAGAAGGAGTGTACCCCAATTCCCCTACAGCTAAAGATGCATGTTAAAAATATTGACAAATTGCCTGCTGCAGTTGTTATATGTGGAGAAATTGAACTCGGTATTTTACCCAAACATCCTCAAAGTATCCCTATCCCCTAAACACTTAGCTGATATTTACTGGCTTTTCACCCTATATTGCTTTGCTATTTCAGGTGTGCTGGCACAGTCTAATTTCACTTCTCCCCTTATGACTAATCTATGATGAAGACATATTTGCAAGGAGAGGAACAGCTCCGTAGTGAAAAAGGCCTTGCCAGGTGAGGCAGGAGGGAAAACAATACCTCAACAATTCTTGTCTGTCATTCACCTGCCCTCCTACAATGCAAGCAATTCAATGAATATCAGTTTGTATCATTCCTGTTAAAACTTTTCAGCTTAAAGGGCTAAGCTCTTTCCCATACTGTGATTTCTCTTTCATGGGAAGTTTGATGTCAAGGTCTAATTCTGTTTCTTCCTCAGACTCACTCTCATACCCGAAGCCTTTTAAAATTGCCAGGTAACTTCAAATTCAACCAGTGGCTGAAGATTTTCATTGGACCCTGATGATATTTCTCCCCATAGAATACCATTAAATTTTTTTCCAAACAAATAGAGAAATGAAAGATACAGCTGCTAAGCATACATTAAGTCTAGATTCTACAATGAAGGGCATAATAAAAGTCAAGGTAAGCAGTTAGAAAAACAGACGGTTAAAACCCAGAAAGCAACGGAGCTTCAAGCCAGAAGTTACGCTGATGTGGAAATTTAAGCAGGATTAGCATCAGGCTTAATCATTATTAATGCAATACTTAGTCTTCATTTTCCATTCCTGTCCAGGCTTGCATTTGGTAAAACACTCTTGAGAAGTAAGCACTGTTATCCTTATTTTGTAGTGAGATTAAGCTTTTAAGACTTTTCTACAAAAGCCGTTGCAATGACTGAGGCTAGAAATTTTAGGCTGCCATATCTACCTCTTCACCATTGAATTACTCTTATTTTGCAGATATCCTTCAAAATCCACAGCCTTTTCTTTCAGCAGCCTCTTGTGTAGGAGATGGACAACTGACGAGCCAGGTGAAGGTTCTGTAATGGTGCCACAGACCTGAACATGTACTGTGAGCCTGTGAAAGCTTTGTCCTCTGCTCTTCAGCCAACTCCCAGCTCTTCTTGCAGGGCCTGGCTGCCGCATGCTGCCAGCCAGCATCGTGCTGCTCCACCTCATGCATCACAAGAGGACTGGATCTCACAAGTAAGGTCTACAGTTAATATTTTCACCAAATAGAGGAACTGAGTACTGCTCTGTATATCATGCACAAGTGGCACATCGTGAAGGAGTTGCTACGAAGGTCCCAAAATATATATCCCTTGGCAGCTCTCCTCTACTAGGCGAGGCCACTTGAAGGCTGCTTTCAGCATTTATGCTAACACTTCTCTGTGGGTGGCAGGAGCAACGTGCCAGCTCAGCAGCTGCTGCTTGTCCCAACATTCAGGACACCTCTAACCATCACAGGACTAGAGCTGGAAATCCCAAAGCTCTGTTCCAGTTCCATTTTCACAGCCCACAACCCACATTATGAAAATCTGTGAATCCTAAGCAACATTAGAAAACCTTCACCTTCTCTAATAGAGGATGAAAATACAGACTGAGATGCTCTTTTTTTTTTTTTTCCTTTGATGTTGTAGCTTTTTGAATACTGCTTAGAAGTCAGAAATGGAATAACTACCTTGGTTTCATCATCAAGATTATGATGTAGTTCTTCCCTAACAATCACATGCTTATGGAACACTAGCAGCACCAGCAGTTCATGACCGTGCTACACAGTTGTGTGTTCCTCTGGGCTACTTTAACAAACATATTTTGTGGCCTTAAGTCATACTTTATGTCTTTTTAGTGCTGTGTATGAATGCCAGTCCTTGAATTTAAAGTGGGGCATTTGAAGTTGAATTTCACAGGGCATCAGGTTTTCCTTCAGTACTCAGAAACTACTCTCAGGAAGTAAGTGTTGCGACTTCGAAGGCACACTGAAGCCATCCAAACTGAAAGCAGGGCAATGGTGGAACCTCAGACTACAGGTCACTGTGAATTGCTAGTGATTTGCTGAATTTTCTTTCCATAGAAACTTTCATATAAGAAAAATCATAAAAGGAATGTTTATATTCATACAATGAGGACATTTCTGTTATTCTTTTACAAACTTGTGTTATTTCATGTTGCTTTACATGAAATTATTTAGCTTTTCTTACTCTGTTTCAAAGCCTTCTTTCTTATCTGATTATTGTAAGACCTTTACAACTGCAACCCACAGTTGCTCAGAGATTTCCTCTTTTTCTGTTGTGTCTGATTTTTTAGGCTTGCTCACAAATTTATATGCTTCTTACCCTATCGTTACTTTGTGTCTTCCCTGTCTTTTAACACTGAAAGGCAGTTGCCACCACTAATTGTTTTCTTCAAATACTCCCTGCTTAAATTTGCAAATATCTACTTGTGTGATGGTCTCCATCACGGCCCTCATGTTTGAAGCAGCTCTCTAAAACACCTGTAATGAGACAATATTGAGTCTTTCAGGCTCCTGATGCAACCCATCTTTGTAGAAAGGTCTGCAAAAACCTATGTGAACTGTAAATTGTGATCATGGGATCTCTGCCAGGAGTATTTACCCATAATGTGTTTGTTTTCACTGGATCTGTTTTCCATCTGCTTCACTTCTCTGAGTAGATCCTGGCATTTCCACCTCCATGTATAATCCTTAACACAGGAGCCATGTGGCTATGTGCTGCACTGCTAATACCAAATGTTGCTTGTTATTTAGACATCCTGGTGAGCAAGACCTAAACCTTTTCAGGCCAGAATCTGTCTTTTGTGCAGCACCTAAAATCAACAGAAACCTCTGCGTTAATATTTTGTCTGTTATTAATATCAATGTAGTGTTTTAATGAGCAATACCTGTATTAGTTTACCTGAAACAGTGAAATTTCTGCTCTGACTACTCATTTTGTCACTCTTGGGTCTTTTCATTCTGCCTCCTCCATCCCATCCATGCTTCCTGTGTAAAAGCATTGGATGTGTAAAACTGCAGCAGGAGGGACAGCCTTCTGCCAGTTTTCCTTCTCAGAGTTAGAACTTTGCTTTGGTTACTGCACTGGTGGTGTTTTCTTTTGGGGGATATTTTGAGATACGGTATTTTTTTCTCTCTTTCCTGCATGGCAAAAATTATTTGAATCCAAGCTGGAGCTATCTGTAGTGTGTATGGGAGAAGAAGAGGAAGGAAATCAGGAGTGTAAATCCAGCTCCTTGCTTCTGACCTTGAGGGGAGTAGAGAGGCTCCACTGGACATGAGCGCAGTGCCTCTCCTTTCTAAGTGTCCACTAGTTCTCAGCAACCTCAGCAACTATAACTCACTCTAGAAGCTTCTCTCATAGGCAGATGAAGATTACTGTTAACATGATGGCTGGCAATATCTGACAGCTGCCAGTGGCAGAGGTTCCAGCGGCAGCTTGCTAGGTTTGGCATGCCTGCAGCATCGGCAAAATCACAACTGGTCCCACTGAATTCCCACGGATGTTCTGAATACACGTCTCTGTGTTTTTCTAACGAGGTGTGGCATGCTAGCCTGCTTCCAGCACGGAGTGTTTCTATCCTTGTTCTTCATTTTTCTTTATACCATGTTGCATCCAGCAATCAATCCAGTCCTTTAAAGTGCTGCTAAGCTCAGCCACCCTGCTATGTACATTCCCAGAGGGAGGACAAAAGTTCAATTGTTTTCCGAGTGAGGCCCAAGCTCAACACTGGCTGGTGTATGAGGATCTCACAGCCTGTGGTGCTAAGAGTTGAAATGGATAAGGGCTGCCTTTGTTTTTGCCTTGTATATTTGATCAAGAGCAATGATGTATGGCAGTGAGCTGAAACATGAACCTCACTGGCAATGAAATTAAAGTATGGATAGGTTGGTTTAGTAAAATCGGATCTCTTGCCTGTTGATGTAGCTAAACTGACTTGGAGTTGTGGGCAAAAGGCCTAGGTCATTTTGGTCCAGGAAAAAGTTGTGTTGGCATTTGTGAGTTCTCTGTCTGAACAGTAACACTGCTCTAAAGTATTGGGACAAGGACACTTTTTTGAGGAAGGGAGGTTGGGAGAGATTTTATAAACATGCACAATCACTTTCTATCTTCCCCTGCTGTTACAGTCCCTGATCAGCTTTGGCTGGGATGACCAGCCAGAGGTTAAAGTGGGTCACTTTGAGACTCAGCTTCCCGTGGTGGGATGCCACATTTAGCATGCTTGGAATTCAGTACATGAAGGGAAGTCCACACTTTGTTTAGGCCATCTGGAGCACAGGGCCTTCGCACTGCTAATTTAGACATGAAATTTTGCTGCAGCAAAGGCAGTTTTCATCACGTGGTCCTAGAGCAGCCATGTGTTCTGCTCCCAAAGTGTCGGACGGTGACTGTAGATACACACGCATAACTGATGTGCTTGGCATCCTTCAGTATGGAAAAGTGTTGCAGAGTGTGGTACTTTCGGGGCTTTGTACTTCCTAAGTTACAAAGGGTCTGGGCTGCTCTCCATGGCTGGGAAAGATACAAAATATGGCCAGTCCACCTGGAGTTTGTATTTGCTAAGTTTTGAAGCATGCTTTATTCATTTGTGCATGAATGACAGAATGCCAATGTTCCACTGAAAAGCCTTGGAAATCACTTCCAATGTTGTCCCTCCAGAAGGTAGTAAGGGTCCAATTTAGGGGAATGTAGTGTCAGCTTCCCATAGTAGATAACCAATTGCATTTTTGTTTGTTTTCTTTAGATACTAGGTTCTCAAGGCAATCTGAACAAAGAGAGCTGGATCCTACTCAACTCTTCAGGAGCTCTTAAAAGCCCTTTAAATCTGTAGATGGTAGTTGCAGCACTGCATGTGTGGGAGGAATGAAAAGAGAAGCTAGCAAAAGAAACCTTCTGCCCTTACTTTGCTCCAAAGTCTGGATCTGCTTTCCTGATCTGATAATTTGCAGCCACTGCACAACCCAAAACCACAATCCAGACATTTTTCCCGGCATTTCCACTGCAATTTTGGCTCTGCAGGTCAAGAAGGGCCACAGCATTTTGTACAGCCCAGATCTGCTTGCATCAGCTGTGTCTTTCAGCTATGAGCTGGCCCTTCACATCTTACAGAAGGGCAACAACGCAAGGGGCTGTGGCAGTGCTGGTGAATGGGAACCGTGGGCTGCACCTCTGCTTTCTTCATTGCAGGGAGAGTGCTGCATTTCCTGAGCTCTTGCCTGGCTGCCCAGCTACAGGGTGAGTAGGATGTCCATTGCCACACACAGGGTAAGTGAGCCCTGCACACACCATCTTTTCCTGGTTCTCTCTGTTGTTACCTTACCCCATATTTGCTGATTCCATCCAGATTTCGTCTTGTTCCCAGCACCAGAATGGCTCTGTGAAACAAAATTAGTAAAGACATAATTAGTGAGATTTAACGTCAGGCTTTTAGAGACAGTTTTGGACAAAAGTTGCAAATAATATAAATATAAAATGTATTTTTTATTTGTACTTAACAACGACATTCTTTTTTAGCTTTCTTTTTTTTTAATATCTGTCACCTACGTTCTCCTGGCATGTCCCAGCTGCAAAAACTGGGGCTTTAGACATTTTCTAGGTCTTCCAGATGGCTTCCTAAGTTTTATATGACTCTACCTACCCCCTCTGACATTTCTTTCCAGTTAAGATTTGAGTACAAATGGAAATATTCCAGATGGCTTTAGCTGGAGCCAAGCGCCTTCAGTACTCAGAGCTGCCTAGACAGCCCACTAACTAATTGCCCCTTCTCAGTCTGTTCACATTAAATTCCTCAGACTTCTTGTGGGGTTGCAGAAATGTTCTTCTGTGATATGCAATATCAGCAAGTTATACTTTGTTCAATGACACCCATATCCCCAGTTTCTTTAAAAGACTACATGTAACACATTTAATAATAGCATGAATAGCAGACCCAGCAAGAGATTTGATTTGCCCAAATATGTCTGGCAGTTTTCTCCTCCTCCCCTCAAAAACCTCTTGGTTCTTGTGTGGCATTGTATTGGGTTTGCCTGGCTGGATTTTGGTGGCGGGGGGCTGTAGAAGTGGTTTCTGCAAAGAAGCTGCTAGAAGCTTCCTCTAAGTCTGATGGAGCCAATGCCAGCTGAATCCAAAGATGAACCCACTGCTGGCAAAAGGCTGAGCCTATCAGTGATGATAGGAGAGGAACGCCTCTGGGAAAACATATTTAAGAAATGGGAAAAAACAATTGCACCACACAACAACTGGCAGAGAGACAGAGGAGTGAGAATATGTGAAGAAACCAAGGTCAGTGAAGAAGTGTATGTGGGGGGGAGGATGTGCTCCAAGCGCTAGAGCAAAGAGTGCCCTGGGCTGTGGTGAAGACCATAGTGAAGCAGCCTGTCCACCTGCAGCCCATGGACATGACGGGGTGTAGATGTTCACCTGTGGCCTGTGGAGGACACCACGCTGGATCAGGTGGATGCTTGAAGGGGGCTGTGTCCCTGCGGGAGGCCCACACTGGAGCAGGTTGCTGCCAGAACCTGTAGCCTGTGGAGAGAGAGAAGCCCACCCTGGAGCAGGTTGGCTGGCAGGACTTTTGTGACACTGTGGGGGACTAGCACTAGAGCAGTTTCTGCTGAAGGCCTGCACCCCATGGAGAGACCCATGTTGGGGAAGTTTGTGACAGATTACACCTCATGAGAGGACTCACGTTAGAGAAAGGTGTGTTACGGTTGTCTCCCGTGAGAGGGACCCCACAGTGGCCCAGAGGAAGAGTAAGGAGTCCTCCCCCGGAGGAAGAAGCAGCGGTGGAGACAACATTGGCTGAACTGACCGTAACCCCCATTCGCCATCCCCCTGCACTGCTCATGGGGAGGAGGTAGATAAACTGGGATTGATGTTTTGCCCAGGAAGAAGGGAGAGATGGGGGGAAGGTGTTATTTTTAAGATCTATTTTTATTTCTCACTACTCTTCTCTGATTTGTTCTTTAATAAATTTAACTAATTTCCCCAAAATCAAGACTGTTTTGCCCGGGACGGTGGATGCGGGTGATCTCCCTGTCCTTATCTCAAACCATGGGCCCTTTGTTATATTTTCTTCCCCTGCCTAGCAGAGAAGGGGAGGTGACAGAGTGGCTGTGTGGGCACCTGGCCACCAGCCAGGGTCAAACCACAACAGGCTTGAAATATCTTGTAGTGTTATAAGAATTATAGATAATGTTCATGTAAAGCAAGGTACATTCCCAAGATTTCCAGGTCTGGCTTCTTGTAGTGAATAATGATGTAATCTGAGTACGATTAATTATTGGAAAAGGAAAAGTGAAGATATGGATTTGGAGTAGTCTACAGTGAGGGCTGCCTAAGATTTTTATAGCTGAATTCTCCTTACTTCTGCTATTAGTTGCAGCAGTATTTGCTCTCTCTTTTCATGTGCTCTTCTACAGAATTCTTAAGTATGAACTTAATGAAATAAGCACAGTGGTCAGCAAAGTTATAAAACTAACATCTTCCTAGCAAGAATAAGTTAATTCCCAAACAAGGGAAACTACTGAACACTTCAAATCCCTTGTTCTGCACTACTACCTAAGGAGTGGAGAGTGACTTGCCTCGTTAGGCTTCAAAGTATGACACAGAATATAGGAGATAAAAATACCAGTAAGACAAGCTTTGCTAATGGCATGTTTTTCACTTTTTGAAAACCAGGTTTGTACTCTACAAGATATTTAATCAGGAAAGAGTACCAAGGTTCATGCAACTAGAAATTAACATTCAATTTGTCTGTTGTAAGAAAAAGACCTCTGTCTAGTCAAGGCTTTAAAAGTTGCCATTGCACAGAGCAGCACAGAAAGGAGAACAAACTCTTTTAGGGCTTATACTTGGGAGTGTGTAAAGCAGAAATCACTGCTGAAATGTCAGAAGACAGAAGTCGAAGTCTCTTACAACCTTTTGGATGAAGTTGACATTTTTTACCCTACTTCAAAAGGCTAGCATAATTATGTCTATGGTTTTTGAATGCATGCTATTAGAGATGAAACATTCATCAGATGCTTTTATTAAATATACTGTTAGCATTTTGTTAATTAGATGTATTATTACATGAAGCTGATTGTACCACTTTATATTCCTTAAAAAAACCACTGAGGTGGGCATGAGAAGCTATACAGTGGCTGGTAGAAAAGAATGAGCATGGAATGAAGCCAAAGGTGAGCAAAAAAGAAGCTGATGAAAAAGAGTCAGGAAAATCATGTTCACTGGTTCACGGTGACTTCCAGATGAATATAATTTGTGATTCATAAATCTTCCTAATCCCTGTGAAGAGATTTCTAAACTAGTGTACTTCTGTCCCTACTAGAGCTGGCTTTCTGAGTAAGTAACAAGTTAATGCTGCTAGCTGTTACTCCATTGCCTTCTTGTGTAGCTCAAGTGTCAGATCTCTGTGGGGTGAATCAAAAAATTCCAGCCCTCACGATGACCTTCTTAAGTATTGATACAATTCACTTGAGAGATCTTCTGTTTTGAATCTGTGGTTTATTCAGTTCAGGTCATTATACTAATACAATAGGAATATACAATCACTACCAAAAAGCAGTATTAAAAATGGCATTAAGCTGGCTAAGTCCACTACTTAAAAGTTCAGAAATATTGAGAAATTAAGAAGTACGGTGGCATGGTATTATAGCTTACACCCCATCACAAACATATCTGTCAGTATTGGAACTTAAAAGCTTGAGTCTCAGAACAAAAAGATTTAAATTCTCAAGGAAATTTTCCTAAAGACTTGTGAAGTTGTCCAGCACCCTAATTCTGCTACTTCTCGATGTGGACTGGTAGACCTTTTCCCAAACCTGGCATCACAGCACGTTTTATTTTGCCAAGGACTTTTATTGTAAAGTGTAAGAAAATTTACTAAATAAAGACAAACTATTGTATTAATTGAAGAGAGTGTCTACCAGCATAGCTTGGTGGAGATCTATGCAAAAGCCTTGCAAGTGAACCAGAAGTCAGACCGAACTGTACCTCTGGCAATGGGAGCAGCGGGAAAAACAACTCTTGACCTGATTCTCTCTCCCTCTCCTGTTACCTTCCAGCCATGCAGAAGCCAGGTAGACTGTGAGTGTGTACAGACAAGGCGGAAAAGGAGTCCTCATTTTAAGCCAAATGTTCTCAAAGCTTGACAACAGACTTTGCCAGAAATTTTGCTTTTCTTATACAGGAACCAGGTGTGGCTTATGATACAGTGATAAAATCTGTGATTAGACAAGATGTGATGAAAGTTCTGCATACACTGGAGTAAAGCTGAATAATCTTTGCCTCCGAAACAACCTAGTTTGCTGCGTAGGAGACAGAGAAAAGAGGAAAGGCTGTTATAGAAGGCAACAGATGTTTTTCTTATCTATATATCCTTTAGATGGCCTCATTACAGTGGTTTCTGGGTATATTGTTCTTCTTCCTGAAGACTCTCAGGAGGTAAGGAAGTGATATTTTACCCATTTTCAAAGAGAATTAAGGCACAGGGGATTAAAAAAAAAACTATCTGTGGTGTCGTAGGAGGCTGAACTCAGCCACTCAGTTTCTATTCATCTATGGACCTTCACTCGATTCTGTTTTCGCATCATGTATATGCAGCTCCATGCATAATTTTAAGCATCTACATGGAGGTTGCCCTCTTTTGTGTGTCTCTAAAATACAAGATTCTTCAGTAAAAACAATCAAAAAGGAGGTAACAGAAGAATGAAGAATGTACAACCTTATTTTGACTTCTCTGGACACATGACTGTGAAAGTCTAATTGCAAAAACACAAATTCGTTCTTCTTCTCCAGACTCGGCATTATTAAGGCAGTAATGATAGATGGTGATTGTTGTATTGGCGTACGATGTGTTTCTATTAATTTCTAACTCTGAATTTTATAATCCATCTTCCAATTTCTCTGCTAAGCACTAACTGTTAATTTCTTTGTAGACTTTGCTGTGCTTTCATCACTAGAGTACCCCACCACCACTGAGGAAGGTAAACCCACATTTCCAGAAATGCTTGCAAGGTTTCAGTGCCTGATCATGAGTAAGTTGTGGCTGATTTCTCATAGAATTAATTTCCAGAAATGCTTGCTAGGTTTCAGTGCCTGATCATGAGTAAATTGTGGCTGATTTCTCACAGACTTCATTTCCTTTCTCCAACTTCCATGTCATACCTTTGGGGTCTCAAGCAAGCAACCAGAAAATGAAGAACATGAATCTGATCTTTGAACAAGAGATTTGGGCAGAGTGTTGCTGTTCAAATCTCAAACTACAGTTCTGAAACCTTCTAATTCAGTTGCCATACAAACTTCCAGTGCTGGAATGCCATAGGGAGTTTATGACACTAGATGTTGAGGGTGACTGTGGGTTGTACTTCTATATATGCCTCAGTTATGACAAAGGGCAGTTTGTTACCTGGTTTATTCCTGAGCTGGCCTGGCATCTTGAAATGGGATTGTGGTGAGTAGCTAATTTTTCTCAGTAATGGCAATTAGTAGACTCTCCTTCTCAATGGCATGTGTGATGTGCTACCTCAAAACCAAGTGAACTGTCTGAGAAATTGGAGGCCAGGATCCCTTGTCAGCACAAGTCGTATCAATTTAAAATTAACTGCTACGATTTTTCAGACCTACTCTACTCAGGGTAGTGGACCTGGTATCCCTGGTATATGGGTTGATAAGAATGTCTCTGCGGTTATGGGTTAGCCTTGATGGTTTCCAACCTTTTGTGTCATCTCAGCAGTTACCTCCATTGTGGGTTGCTGTTTCCTGCTCCTTTGAGTACATGAGCAAATAAGGTCAGATGACAGTGTGTTGCCCCCACTCCCAAAAATTTGTGGATGTGAAAATGCCAAAAGACAGAAGCAAAAAGGTAATCAGCCTGAAACCCTGCCTGTGTTTTGAGAAAAAGGTTCAAGCTCTGTCTTGGCCAGCTCTAATTTAATTAGAGGGAAGGATGCAGCTCCTGTTGTCTTTGGATGCCTTTTGTAGTTGAGGTTGGGGTGAAGGAAGGTTAAAGCTGCAGTAGTGTAAATAACGTAACAGTATTTTATCTTGACTTGGGAACTTAAAAACATATTACTAGATGGCCATCATTCTGTGATAAGAATCTGTTCAAACAGTACTATTTGTTGAAATAATTTTTGTCTGTTTTCACTGGTGTGTGCTTTCTGATGTAAGATTCAGAAAGCTTTCATATGAAGCATGTAAACAGCAAAGGGCTGAACTGTTATCTTAGGTATAATCCCGGATTTTATTTGTTTATCTATTATCATTAAAAAAAATTGAGAGCTAAGTTCTATTCAGGAGATTTATTTATATTCATAAATATTCAAAACATCACTTTATATTAAATATCTAAAGTATCTAAAGTGTAGCCACTGAAAGAATTTCAGCACCATTTTTATAAGTCTCACTTCATGGTAGAACTCTGTAGAACTAGTGGCAACTTGGACTGAAATTGAGCTACAATACCTAAAGCCCTCGTATTTCTCATCTGATACTCCTGGGACTGGCCACGTGGCTGCCCCAGCATGTGACTTTCATTGACAGGATCAAAGTTTGCAGGGCAGCAAATGTTGGATTTCCCCATTCTCACCCAACTCTGGGTTTTGTTATTAGCTCCAAATCGAAGTTGAGAGAGAGTGTGTGTGTGTGTTGAGATGGCAAATGCCTGATGACTTTCTTCTCCCTCAGCTAAATTAATATTGAACAACATGAAAATCATTGAATTAGTCAACCAATGAGTCAGCAGAGTACTCAGTGGTGAAAGTGCAAGCCTACAGCTGATAGACATGATTTAGAATCTAAAATCTGCAATCTGTTTTCTTTATGAAATTTTAGAGATCTCAGGAAAACAACTTAACACGATTGCCCAGGCTAGCAAGAAACCTTTTCTTTTATCACATAAACACTCCTCTGTGTGAATTGAACCATAAAAGTACATCCACACAGAGCTTGTCTACTGCTAGAAAAAGCTTGCACATGCTTCATTTAATTATATTTTTCTCTATGAGATAAGAATACCTAGGATTGAGTTAAATGATCACACTGGTATCAACTAATGCAATTCATAGTGCTTGGCTTCTATTTCATATGAAATCCCAACGGGAACACAAAACAAAAAGAGGATGACTGTGTAGTCAGTGAATTTTTCTCTTTTTTTTTGAAAGAAAAGACTAAACTACTCTTTGAAAACCGTGATCAGTTATCTTTAAAATGTGTCCTGTTAGCAGTGCTCAGATAGGTAGTGCCAAATTCATCTTATTAAAGACTAATTTCATACATGCACAATACCTGGATATAGCAGTTAAATAATGAAAACCATAAAAATATAAGATCAGTATTTTTTAAAGGAATTTTTAAACAGATATATAGGACAAATATAATTTTTCCTAGGTTGTAACTTATGGGATCTTATGCTGTTTGGATTTTCAGGGTTTACAACTGCAACTTTATGTGATGGAAGATGTTTTCAACCAAAAACAGAGTTCAGAAGTGCTCACCAGTGTTGGGCCAAAATATTCCACAATTAGTCACTGTCTAAAAGAAAAACCTCAAACACAAAGATCTTTTAGCTGGGGAATGTGTGTGTGTAGGCAAATGTTGAGAAAAGAAGAGGAAATATATCTATGTTTCTGTTTTTCTTCTTTTTCTGATAAAAGATTTTTTTTTGTATCAAAATTTTGACAAGTGTTTTGTGAAATTAATCACAGAGATATACTCCTCAATGAGGATATATGTCATTGAACAGTCTAAAGAAAATCAGCTACCTTGAATAGCCAAGGAAGCTTGCATTACTTGCCCAGCTCCTTCATGAACAGACTTTCAGACTGTGAATCTTTCTTGATCCTTTTGCTGGAGACTCACCTGGCTGTTGACCTGATGTGGTCAACATCAGAGATGCCTGGCTTTGTCATCTCTGGTAATACTCTGTTTCAGGTTTGTCATAAGTAGAGGATACATCATTGGTGCTGCTGGAGCTTATGAAGGGGAAATATATGGGACTATTGGAGTGGTTGCACTGGAACAGTTCCACAGCATTAAAGGGTTTTGAGATTTTTACCCTCTCTGAAGAAAGTGTGAGAAGTCTCCCCCAATGGACCTGGTTATGAGCTTCAAACACAGTTGGATTTGGGAGCTCAGAGATGTGTTTGCCTGTTCTTGCTCTCTCTTTGCTCTTCTGCACACAATCGAGATGCTGCCTGAGCAGTTGTCAGCCTAAAGTTCGATGATAATTAATTCAAGAGTAGTTCTGATTGAGAGGGTGACCAAACACAAGAGCAAGTTGCCCGGAGAAGTTGTGGAGTCTCCATCCTTGGAGATATTCAAAACCTGACTTGACAAGGCCCTGAGCAACCCGCTAGAGCTGGCCCTGCTCTAAGCGTAGTGGGTAGTGTAGAAAATCTCCAGAGGTCCTGAACGATTTCAGCTGTTCTGTGCTTCTGTGAAGTACTAGTCACCCTGGGCAGCAGTTCTTCCTACACTAGTGGATTAAAAGACATGTTAAATATCAGGCCTTCAATCACTGATAAAGCCAAATTCCCATGCATTTTATTTTTAACAGAAAACTAATTTACTCTTTGTGTTTGTGGAGCTCTCTGTATCATTATCAGGACCTAATCATGATAGGCAGCATTCAAACACAGAGCCAAAAGAGTTCGACTACATCTCAAAAAGTGCAGCTCAGGCATAAGCCGGAGAAAGATGGATGAGAAGTACATGGATAAAACAAGCAGGTACTGTTTTCTTGTAAGCATTTTGGGAATTCAGGGAACATTTCCAGAGTATGGGGGAAAGAGACCAGCATGGAAGAAAGCACAGTAGTTCTTGTCTGAAAATGTGAAAAATTAGTGTCGGTGGCCAGGAGATGGTCCAACAATTTAACAGAGTAGAAGTGAATTATTGGATGAGTATATATGAAGTTCAGTGCAAGACTAAGGTAAATACCAAGGCCAAAGAAGCAAACGATGTTGGATATTAAATTAAAATGGCATTAATATAGCGTTAATATGGCATTAATATGAAATGTGAGTTTATGCCAAAGGGAGGGAAATACACAGATGAAGAGAAAGATGGTGGTCATAGCTGAGGAGTGGTGGTCGTGACCATAAATGGGAGATTGAGACAACTGTGAAAAGGAGAAGAGATGCAGAAAAACCTTTCCTTCTTAAGTTTAAAAAGTGATGTGATAGTTGTGCTCCCAGAAGCATCCCTCCAGCAGCTGCAGATCACTGTCCCAGCTTGCCAGACAGTGAAAGTGCATAACCATATGCCTGCTGATCATGCAGAGCTGTGGTGTCAAAAAAGGGAGAGATGGTTGAGCCAGGTGTATGTCACACCTGGCTCCACAGACATGTGGCACGTGGCTTTAGGTCTTTGTCTTTTCAAGGCAAAATAAGGCAAATATGTTACTAGCTAAATGTCATAGCAGTTAACATAATTTTCCCACTTATATTGCTAAGCATTGGCTAGAAAATATCCAGTATCCATGCCACTTGGCCAGCAGATGAGCGAGAGATTAAGCACTTGAGATGAATGTGAGCCATCTTGAAGAAAAGCACTGGTTTTATTCATGTTAATAGGTCGGGACGTTTAAGAAGAACCAAGGAAGTAGACTATATGTATATGTAAAGTATGCTCTAGGTCAAAGATTGTTGTTGACCATATTTGTATTAATATTAAACTGCTACCTAAAATGATAGTTACTAGGACTAGCGGTAGGATAAATGAGGTCACTGTACGAGCTGGTCTGTATGGCTGCCATTTTCTGAATTTGTCACAGATGTTGTTGCCTGTGTCCTGTGCTGCTCTGTTGCTATCCCCATCGTACAGCTGCAGTGCCTGGATTTGCTTGAGGGCACATGAGGAGTTGGGGGGCAGCTGGGAGAGACACCACTTCTTTCTGCTTCCCTGACCCAGAACTTTAATGCTGGGTCCATGAGTTGTTTCAGCTGTGGCAACAGGTCCCGAAACCTGGCTTTAGAGGCATGTGAAATATCATCCCATTAATCATAGTCCTCGCTTTCCTTCCCATCTCCTCATTTCAATGTCTTCCAGTAAGACCTGTGACACTTGCTGTCACCTGCACACGGTGGTGAGCATGCGTATCAGGCTTTGGACCAATTAGATCTTGCCATCGTCCTTATTTTTGGCTGGACATTGTCTCCTCCAGTGCTCCCCAGGCAGCACATGTGATGGAAGTGCCACAGGTTTATGTCTTCGCAGCACCTGTGACAAACCAGTAAAAACACTGAAGCTGCGTGGTGCTGTTTTGGCAACTGCAGGGGAACTGCGCTGCGGCAGCACTGAGGAAGGCCGAGCTCGTCGATTTGCGATTGCTATGGAAACACAGAGCCCCTAACCTCCTCAGGGAAGGTCAGTCTTATCAGGAGAAGCTTAGGGAGCTGGGGCTGTTCAGCCTGGAGAAGAGGAGGCTGAGGGGAGACCTCATTGCTCTCTAGAACTATCTGAAAGGCAGCTGTAGCGAGACGGATGTTGGCCTCTTATCCCTAGTGAATAGCGATAGGACGAGAGGGAAGGGGTTCAAGTTGCTCCAAGGGAAGTTTAGATTGGATATTAGGAAAAACTTCTTCACCAAAAGGGTGGTGAAGCATTGGAATGGGTTGCCAAAGGAGGTGATGGAGTCACCATCCCTGGACGTGTTTAAAAACCGGTTGGATGTGGCACTTCAGGAGATGGTTTAGTGTTACGGTGATGTAGGACTGTAGGTTGGACTTGATGATCCTAAAGGTCCTTTCCAACCTTTATTGGAAGGATTCTATGATTCTATGAAGGTGTCCTCCTTCCTCCATCTTGAAACACAGGGACAGAAGAGGGTGTGTGAGGTGACCGTGCATGTAGGAAACATCTGCAGGCTCTCACCAGCCTGAACCTGGGGTCCAGGCCCCTGCCTCCCAGGGACCTTCCTAAGGACCCCCTGGTGCTGTGACATTGGGCACTCAGGGCCACGTCCCGGGCTGTCCTGGGTGACAACATGGTGAGACAAGGGCATTCCCAATTGTCCTCACGTACAAGAGCATCAGCAATGGCTACCAAGTCCTGTTTCCACCAGGCAGGGTCCCATGGAACCTTTGATTTGGCCTTCCTGCCTGCCTGCCTGCCTTTGGGCCACATAGCATGTCTCCCCACCCTTAGCAGAGCCTGCAGCAAAAAACAGGAATATTACACGATTGGTCTCCAGAGAAAACTTGTGATATTTATTTTAAAAAGATTTCTAGAACTTTTCCATGCAAGTTTTAAAAAGAAAAAACTCAAACCAGCACAAAACAAACAAACAAAACAAAGAAGGACTAATTAAAAGTAGTTAGAAATTGCTAGCTCCAGCACAACGCTGGAGAAGATAGAGAAGACCAGTTCACTGAAAGCAGAGTCAGCATCATGCTCTCCGCGCCTGTGGAGTCTTAAATGGGACTTTTTTTCATCCTTAACAGTTAGAGACAAAGATGAGCAAACAAGGGAAATACACAGATTTCTCTTAGTTTAAACTTAATTAAAACACCCTGACACTCTTCCTTTACCTGTTTCATGTTTCATTATGTTCTATAAGTCCTTCAAAATTGTCTTCACGGCTGTGCAGGCATTAATGTGCTTTTCTGAACAACACTGCACATTCCTACAACATCCATTAAAGATGTTCATTTAAACATCCTTTATCTTAAAAGAATAAGCTATTCCAGTTGACAAAGTCTTAATGGAAAAATTAAAGCTGAATACTTTAGATTCTCACAAGGATGTGGATTGCCATAGACTTCTGCTCTATTGTCCATTAATTTTTTGTGATAAGGCTTTTGATCCTTCTAGCACCTTGTATGCTAGCAAATGCATGTGTATAGTAGCATCTTAGACTTATGCAGGGGTATTTGTGTAGGAGCAAGTTTGAAGTTCAGGGTATTTTTCTGTGGTGGTATTTGGCTTGATTATCTTCATCAATAATGAAATACTTTTAAGACCATCTCAAGAATGACTGATTTCTCTAGGTGACCTAAGTCTACCATAAACTTTACTCCAGGTGCTAGGTGCTCCATACTCAGTTTTGCTCCAGTTCCACCCAGACAAGTAGTCCACTATTTTTAATTGCATGTGTTTCATATTCTTTGGGTTTTAAAACACATCTCTTTTTCTCCCGTGGTATAGAAAGAGAAACAGAGAGAGGTAATATTGATGAGTTACACTACAGAGTGAACTCGAGAAATAATCCCATCGGTGCAGAGGAGAGTACAGGGCAGGACAGCAAAGTGGAGAAGAGCATAGCAAACCTCAGGAGGGTCAGAAGGGTGTCTCGTCTCCTGTATACAATGGACTGCATCCCATGATGAGAAGACATTGATGCCAGAGGGAGTTCTGGATTGCAGACAACCTTCTTAATTCACTGTCCGGTAAGAAATGCAGATGCTTGGAAAAGATTCCTACAGATTTTATAGAAAGTGGTCAGTGGATAGTGAAAAATGGTCCCCACTGCTGTCACCTTTAAGGTAAAGGTTGCTGAGTGAACTCAACGATTACCCTCTTTGTTTAGCCTTCTGGCTGGCAGTCCAAAGCATGTACTTTCAAGCCAGTCACTTTTCATGATGCCCACTACCCCTTTAAAAATTCTGTTACTTGCAAAGTAGATGAGAGAAAATGATTGAAGGGATATGACGACAAATATAGGAGTACTGGGAGGAGAGGAGCATATCTGGGAAAAACTGGAAGCAGAAGAGGATGAAGCTGGGACAAAAGACAGAGGGACAAGGAATGCAGTGGGCATGTGCAGAGAAACCAGAACTCTGAGTCAGCTTCCAAACTTTTGCTAGTTAGTTAGGTTATGCATCTGAATATACGGAGGGGCAGGAGAGGGAAGAGAAATGTTACTTTTGTATATTTAATGGCTATAAAAAATAGAGCTTCCAAGATAGATTGACTAATGAGCCCAAAGCTTTTTGCAATAATAAGAATCTTTCCAATAGGTTCAGCTGGCTTAGATTTGTTAGGTTTAAACATGATTTCTTTGATGCTATGTTAGAGCTTCCTGCTCTTAGGAACTCATGATCACTTGAAAGTGAGCGTGCATGTTACCATGTGTATTTTTTAAACCAGTTAAAGACCAGAGTCCTTAGGACCTTTATTTTTCCTTTGTGCTGTCTGCAAATAGCATAAGAAAGTTAAATGAGGCTGCTGGGTTTTCACCAGCTTTAAAGGTCAGCATTGCAACGTATATTCTTTTGATGAATCATGAAACTCACTATAGCTGTCTTTTTCTTGGTTTGTGTTTTCCAGAATATTGCTTAACTTGAGCCACATCACTCAGTTCCCTAAACCAATATAATTGCGTTTTGGCTGTGTATTCTTCTCTATAGCAGATTGATTTTGTACAGCTCTATTCAACAAAAAATTATCTTACCATTTCAATGCAGTCAGGTCTGGAAGAGCTGTTTAACAGTAACAGGATGACACACAAGGTAACTGTCTACTGCCAAGTTGGAAATTTCAAAAGAAAATATGCATGTACTGAATTCTGCTCTTTTACAGCTAATTGCTGGTATTTAGATACTTACAGGGGAAAAGACAGTGTGATTTTATGGGATTTGTGAGGCCAGTTGCTGAGCACATCTGAAAGTCAGAGCATGTATTTAGTATTTAAATATATTTTAAAATGTTCAGCCTGAGGACTCCATGTTTAAAAATGTTGGCCAATATACACATAATCACATAGGGATGGAAAGAATGCATTGTAACGAATCTTTAATCTGTGAAAAAAACAATGGTGCCAAAAAGATTTCTACATAATCCAAATTCAGTTTGTTCTTGAAAAGCTGTCTGGAAGGAAGGAATATGAGATAGAGTTCACACTCATATCTCAGGCTTAAATAACCAGTTCTTATTGAAAGGTCTTATGCTAATTTATTTCCAAAGTCTTTGACGTATTGTAGTTTTCAGCTGATGATGCACTTATAGTAAAGCACAGAGGTAGAGAATATGAGTGGATATGTTGGTTTTGGGGAACTAAGTTTTCTGTATTTGGATCCTTGGGATATTGAAATGTACATTTCCCATGTGTGTTTGTCTGGGACAAAGGCAATGAACCATGTTTCCAGTTCTTAGACTAACTCATTCTATGAGGAGAAAAAGAAAACAAATGAGACCACCACTAAGTATGTAGGTGCTGACAGCACCAAAAGAGTTTTGGGCGTTTGTTCAGGGTCAGAGGAATGGCTTCAACTTTTCAAAGGTTTGTATAGTCTCTAAAGGTACAGAATTCTGAAATTTTGTGCTGTAAAGCTTGGTGCTGCAGTCAGCCCCTGATCAGCAAGATATTTTCAGCTACTTGCTTGTCTTCGAGTTTTTCTCCATGCATCAGAAAAGTCAGCAGAGAGAATGAACTTGTTCAAGAATGAATATGAAAGAGAACTTATACTCCTCTTTCCCTCTCTCCACCGTAAGTGCATTTTATGACCTTATGTTTCAGACCATTAACACTGAAAGGTTTTAAATACAGCACAGACTCATCACCCAGAAGTTTAACTAAGTGTCCTTCATTCTGTGCTTTTTCTAATCGTAATGTTAAAATATGGTATTTTTATCTCCGAGGCTTTGGGGTAAGTTGAAATGTTCAGGCAAAGTTCAGGATTTTCCATATCTTGTATTTTTTTTCAAGGAATTGATTTCCTTAATAGCAGTTATTAGTTTTTCTGACAGATGCCAAGGCAAATATGGATATGCGAGATAATGACAGTGTAGTAGATGCTTTCAGTGGTGTAAGCTGCTCTGTCCTTTTCTCTCCCAAAAGTGTTGAATAAATCTTTTTCAATCAAGGCATCTTAGCCCCATGAAAATCATGCTAAAACTTTTATTTGGATACCTAAGCACAAGTTTAAGAGCTTAACTTTAAGTTTTTGTTCCAGCTTTCACTGGTGTTACTCAAATACCAGTCTGTTTCTCTTGAAGTGAATCTGAAATGCACAGTTATCATCATGCATTGTTAAAGTCATAACAAAGTAACAAACAGAACAAAACCATACCGTGTAGTCCCAAGGAGAGAAATCTGTTCTTTACTCATAAAAGAAACTTACAGAAAGGAAATCTGGAAGCAAATTTTCCATAATTGAGTATGTGAAGAGAAGAAATCAGAAATCAAAAAGACAGGTAATGAAGAGACAGGACAAAAAGCTAACCAGCTCGCACTGGTGTCCTCTTTGGGAGGTGCCAATTTTCAGACCAAAAGTGGATCATTGTTGCAAAATTCCCTTTTGAACTATTGAATACAAAATACAGTAAAGTGTGTATGGAAGAATTTACAAGTGACAAAGATTGGAAGTCAGATTTAGGATGACAAAAAAATATTATATCTGTGGTTCATCATCAGATGATTTTGACAGTGGAACTGGAAAATCTTGTATTTTAAAAATGTTAACTTAGAAAGTTCTGCAGTTCCAAAACACTGAACTCAATGAATATTATAGGCATTTCTTGAAAGACAAATATTTTATTTCTTATTAACGAATTAAAAAATCTTGAGGTACTCAAGATACAGTTGTTCTTGTTCTCTAGTTAATGTCTACAATGCAATCAGAGTATCTCCATCCTATCATATCTTCACTTCTAGGGGAAAAGATACTTGATCAGTATCAGACATTCAGATTAACAATTAACTTTATTTAGATACCTGCCAAACTTTATTTAGATACATGCCATGCTTACTGTGTACTGTCTATAAAAAAAAGCTAAGTAACAAGGGCAACAGAATTTGAGTAAGTACTGGTTATCAAATAAACAGTGAAAGGTATAATACCAAATGTGAACAGTATTTGAAAAAATATTTGAAAAAGATTTATGTGAACAGTTTAACATAAAAATGACCTCGAGATAACTACTAAATTAAATGTGCAGATCAAATTTGGGATACAGTTGTTCCCTTTCATTTTACAATAACAAGGTATGGTGTAAAGAATCTCTTCACTTCCATCTAATCTGTTGCTCCAATCTCACTGATTCAGTGAAATAAATAAGCACATGCCCAATTTTGAAACCTGAGTAGTTTCTGTTTCCCAAGAAAGTTAAGCAGGAGCCGAGTGTCTCACTGAGCTGGTTGTTTTGGCCTCGCTGCCCTTCCCATTGTGGTCACTGGAAATCTAAATCCATCCCTTTTTTCATTTTTTTTTTCTCCTAGGAGCTTGAAACAAGATTTAGGTAGCCTTTAGGCCCACAAATTCAAACTTGTAGTGCGAAAAATACTTATGTAGCAGCAGATTTTTCTGGCAAGTAGCTAACCTCTGTGATTTTTTTCCATTTCTGTCCTGAGACTTTCCCTGACACCCAGATTTGCAGGTGTAGGTATGCCCAGCTCAGGTAATGCTTGGGTAGGTAGTTCCCACCCAAACACTAGACGGGTACAAGACCAATGTCAGTCTGTAGCTTCATCTCACAGAAGCTGTAGCACTGTAGGAGTGCTAGCCACCCTTTGACCAGACCTGACCCCTGGCAAAAAGCAAAAAAATCATAGAATCGTAGAATCAGGATCATAGAATGGTTTGAGTTGGAAAGGACTTTAAAGATATCTAGTTCCAACCCCCCTGCCAAGGGCAGGGACACCTCCCATTAGATCAGGTTGCTCAAAGCCCCATCCAGCCTGGCCTTGAACACTTCCAGGGACAAGGCATCCACAAGTTTTAAAGACAATCTGTTCCAGTGTCTCATCACCCTCACAGAAAAGAATTTCTTCCTAATGTCTAATCTAAATATACCTTCTTTCAGTTTGAAACCATTACCCGTCATCCTACCAATACACTCTCTGATAAAGAGTTCCTCCCCAGCTTTCCTGTAAGCCCTCTTTAAGTACTGGAAGACCACTATAAGGTCTCTCTGGAGCCTTCTGTTCTCCAGGATGAACAGCCCCAACTCTCTCAGGCTGTCCTCATAGGGCAGGTGCTCTTGCCCTCTGATCGTCTTCATGGCCTTCCTCTAGACTCGCTCCAACAGGTCTACATCCTTTCTTATGCTGGACACCCCAGAGCTGAACGTGGTGCTCCAGGTGGGGTCTCATGAGAGCAGAGGAGAGGAGGAGAATCACCTCTCTTAGCCTGCTGGGCACGCTTCTTTTGATGCAGTCCAGGATGTGATTAGCCTTCTGGGCTGCGAGCGGACATTGCTGGCTGATATTCAGTTTTTCATCCACGAACACCTCCAAGTCCTTATCTGCTCTCATTCCGCTCAATCTCCTTTTTGAAATATGGAAGTAGTAATCCCCTTTTATCTGAGAGGTTAGAGCTGGGAAATAATAGGTCTCCTAGTAACCTGAGAGAAAGTAAACCCCAAATACTGGAAGTGATGTACATACCAGCTGCGTACAAGGGAAACTGGTTATGTGTGCTGGAGTATACTTCTCACCTGAACTGTATATTGAATTTTGCTGATTTGTTAGAGGCCCACCAGCATTGCCTTTGTTACCCTGCAGTGTAGCAGGTACTCCTGTTTTTCTCAGGATCCTGCTGATGTCTCACGGAGCCAGGCTGTGCTCTCAGGTACCAAGTCTCACAGCTGCTGAGATCACGAAGTACAGAGCAAAAGAGCAAATGCAACCAAGCTTTCTGTTTGCTGGGTACTGCTGGAGATTTTTTTCAATTATTTATTCCTAAAATTATCTGGAATAATTGAGGTGGGGCATTTTTTTTGAGCGAGTATCACAGAATCATGGAATCACAGAATCATGGAATCACAGAATATTAGGGGCTGGAAGGGACCTCCAAAGATCATCTAGTCCAGCCCCCCTGCCAGAGCAGGATCACCTACAGTAGGTCACACAGGAACTCATCCAAACAGGTTTTGAAAGTATCCAGAGAAGGAGACTCCACAACCTCCCTGGGCAGCCTGTTCCAGTGCTCTGTCACCCTCACCGTGAAAAAGTTTTTCCTAATATTTTTGTGGAACCTCATATGTTCCAACTTGTATCCATTACCCCTTGTCCCGTCATTGGATATCTCTGAGAAGAGCCTGGCTCCATCCTCCTGACACTCACTTTTCCATATGTATAAACATTAATGAAGTCACCCATCAGCCTCCTCTTCTCCAAGCTAAAGAGACCCAGCTCCTTCAGCCTTTCCTCACAAGGGAGATGCTCCACTCCCTTCATCATCTTTGTGGCTCTGCGCTGGACTCTCTCAAGCAGTTCCCTGTCTCTCTTGAGCTGAGGGGCCCAGAACTGGACACGATATTCCAGATGTGGCCTCACCAGGGCAGAGTACAGGGGCAGGAGAACCTCTCTTGACCTACTTGCTACTCCCCTTCTAATACACCTCAGGATGCCATTGGCCTTCTTGGCCACGAGGGCACATTGCTGGCTCATGGCCATCCTGCTGTACTCACAGCCAACACTAACATTTTCAAGGGAAGGATTATTTCTTCTTTCAAACACTGCTCCTTCACCTTCTGCATCCATCTGCCAAAAAATACTTTTGGAAGAGGTATGCTAAATGATAGTACATGTGGTACTAGCAATTTCAGATCTCAGCTGGCATCAGACCAGTAGGCTGGGAGATGTGCAAAGAACATTTGTAGCCTTAGTGTTTTGTACACATTAACACCTCTGGGTGGGTCCTGGTGGCCCATTGGGTTGATTTCTCTCCATCAGTGTGCTGGCTGCACACAGAGGGTGAGAACCCACAGAGGAGAGGGTGAAAGTTGCTGGGACCTTCCAGGGGAGGGGGGCCAGTTCCTGTCCACAACCCACAGCCCAGGAGGTGGCTGTGGAGAAACAAATAGAGATACTGGAGAGGCATCATGTCAAGAAGAACACCCTCTGCTCTGGGGATGCAGAGAGTGGGAGCAGCCAGCACACAGCCAGCATCGACAGAGGTGGGAGGGACGGTGTCGTGGGGAGCCAAGAGGAATGGACGCAGTATGATTCCAAGCTTTAGAGCTGGCCAAAAAGCGCTCCAGAAAGCGAGGGTACAATGAGCGGAAGAGAGATTTGTTTATAAATGCTTTTACTTCTGTATCATCTCACCCAGTCACTTTGAGTGCTTCTCTATTTATGAAGTATTTATATCCTAATAAGACCTGTCTTTCTGAGTTTAGAAGCCCTTTGATCTTTCTGGGAAGTTACTATAATGAAAAGTAAAACCGTTTCAAAGTTCTGGCCGGGTCACATTACATGCCACTATCCTAAATTCTCAAATAATTCAATTTGGATGTTAACATTAAAACTTAGAATTTTGTACATATTTCTGTAGGAAATATTTATAATATTTTGGGCAAGTCTTGATATTTTCTATAGCATTCAGAAAGAAAATTAATTCTGGTTTTAGGGTGTTTTTAGAGACTAGAAATTATGTACAAGCTCTGATTCCTTTCAGTTTTCTGAGACACACGGTATTTTTAAAATGCTATGAGGTCTTAAGACTTCAGAGGAGAGAAGCTACTGAATGTTGAAGGCAGTTGTGGTTAGATTACTGATGGAAGATGTCAATCAGGACATCATGTTAATAATGTCTAACATGAGTTCTAAGGAGAGAAAGAAATGTTCCTGCTGTGTCTTTCAGGTAGCTTTGGGAACTTGAAAGTTAGCCTTGACTATTTATTTAAGAAAGATTGACATATTTCCTAATAATTTCTGCTAGGCAACTTGGGTTTTTTGATGGTCTCCAAGATAGGAATTACAAAACATCTCTGTAGATGCTGTTACAGCAAACCCAGCAACTGGGTGGCATTTAGTCTTAACTGCACTTGTATATTACAGCAGTACTATAAAACCCATGAGAGCTGGTCCTGGATGGGGGCCCCATCAGTCATATGCTGTACAGAAAGAGAACAAAGGGATTGTCCCTGATACCAAGCATGTCAAATTGAGAAAATACTATAAAGCTTTGAGAGATGTGGAGTGAGAAGGTAGATTGTGGCAGAGAGCATCACACTGTGCCTGTAGCTAATGCATCTGCAGCTGTTTTGTTACTCAGCTGCAGGAGGGCAGGATGCCATTTTCTGCATTCTGGAACTGAAAGAAAGGCCAATGATGATCATTTACCAAGTTTTGAATCAAGGTGAACACTTAATGAGAAATCTAATGCAGACCCTGATATGAACGTACTTACCTTAACCAGTGCAAGAAGCTATCAAAGATAAAGGATGAATTAATGAACTATTTTGGGCTGAACTTGCCTCGTTGCTTTTGCAACAGCATCTTAGTTTAAGAAAAAAAAAAAAAAAAAGCCGTTAAGAGGAGAGAGAAACACCTTTGCTGGGACCAGCTAGAATAGAGCATTTTTTTCTGCTGTATGAAGAAATATCCAGCTAGATACCAGAGGGTCCCCAAGGAGAGGCAGTCTGGTAGTGACCTGTTGTTTTTCTCTGTTTCCTACATCCACCATGCTCTTTTTTGGACTTGGTTCACTATTTCCTGTCCTATCTGGGAAAGTTTGAGAGAGGCTACTGCAGCTGATTAATCTTCACCTCTGTAAATGGGCAGGCTGTTGCCTATTGCAGCCCATTTTTAGGAGCTGCAGCAGATCAGGTGCTACCATCTTGGAGAACTGGGAGTCCTAAAAAACCAGCTTTGCTCTTCTCCCTACGTTGCCACAGGGGGAACATTTCTCCTGCTGGGGTTAAGCAATATTTTCTTACATCCTTTAATATATGTGAGCACAATAAGGTTTTCTGAAGACATAGATAAAAGCTCCTGTTGACTTTGGAGAAAAGAAGCACATGTTGTGCCAGAATTACAAAGAACCAAATTTATAAAAGAATTTAGCTGTTTCAGTGTAATTGTGATTCTTAGGTGGTGTCTGCTTTTTCTGGTGAAAAGTAATCTCTTTCAAACCCCTAATGATCCTCTTGTGGTCCTGCATTGCCCTTTGCACAGCCAAGTACAATAATCTAATGAATTCTACAGAATCATTTCTGTTTCTAGCAGGACCGAAATTAAAATATTTGCAGAGAAGAGGTGAAATACAGTAATGATGACTAGCCTAAGCAGACGGGGCCAAACTCACTTCTGGTTTCATGGAAGACAATCAAATGTAGAATTACACCAGGATAATTCAGGTGCACACATCTGAAAAATTTCCTTTAATGGAATATTACTTAAGAAAAGCAAATTTATAGCAGATGTCAGTTAAAACTAAGGAAAAGAAGATAATGTAATCTGGTGAAGAAACATTAAGTGCATAAGTTGATAGAATGTAGGAACTGAATATTAAAATGTTTTCTCAATTTTGTCATGTTAAAGCTATAAAGTCATATAATCACACCAATTATTTATTTGGAGAACTTCTGATAAGATTGCCAGAGCTGCTGAGAAGAGTGAGAAGCGTAAAGAAATTTGACCAGGGCCTGAAACAGCTTGTACGGACCCTGCTCTCTCTAACTTCCATTTGCAGGGGGAGTGGCAAGCAATGAATGGCCGGAAGAAGTCCCAACTCTTCCACCAAGCACTGTTTCTGATCTTCAAAAAGATCAGAAACAAAATCAGTACTGGCTTCACGCCCAGCACACCCATATAAGGCACAAGAGAGGAACAGGGCTGGAAATCAGGATGTAGGGGGTTACTGAAATAACCCAGCAGAGTCATGAAGGGTGGGGAACAATGTAAACCATCCGAATAAAAGAATACCTTGTCCCAAAGTAGAGATCCCAAAACCCACCCAACCTGGCAGATCCAGCGGGAATTTGGAATTCTGAGCCCTGATATGTATCCTTACAGCAGAGCTAAGCTTATACACGTACCACTTCCCTCTCTTTTCACATCTTTGTGCTGGGGGCAAACACGGGAGCTCTGGGTGGTGCCAAGATCCAGCAAAGTCCCTGTCCTGGTTGAGGGTGGACCCACTGTGCAATGCAACAGGGACTTGTTGCTCAGCCTACCAGAATTATCTCTAAATCACCCATTTAGAGAGGTTAATCATTGATGTAAGTGTTTTGCAAATCTAAGCACATGCCACTGCATCAATTGTATTTGAGACTCCTCAGAGTTAGCTTTACTATGCAGTAGTGGTGACTAGAAGTGTGTAAGAAGTCTGCCATCATCACACAGTGATTTCAAGAAACATGGCCAGACATATATATGCAGTTACATTGGGCTTTCATAGTCTATTGCCTACTGGGAGCAACCTGATCTAGTGGGAGATGTCTCTGCCATGGCAAGGAGGTTGGAACTAGATGATCTTTGAAGTCCCTTCCAACCCAAATCATTCTACGATTCTATGATTCTGCTGAAGTGTGCTGTTTAGTTGCTCTACTATCCCATGTAAGTGTGGAATCTTTTCTTATTAGAGGTATTCTCCAGTAGCTCTAATATTAGTTCAGCTACTGACTATAATATTTTAACTTGTTATATGGTCTGCTTTTTACTTATTAATTTCCTTTTCTCAGGTATATTAAATCACACTTAAAAGTGCACCATATTAGCTTATCACAGAAAATACCTTTTATATTCATGTCATAATCACAGACTGAGAACATGAAGTAGCACAGCCAGGGTCTGCTATTTTCCTCCTTTGAAATTTTCAATAGCCATCTGGATGTTGTCCAGGGCTGATGGGAGACCTCATCGCTCTCTGCATCTATCTGAAAGGAGGTTGCAGTGAGGTGGGAGTCAGTCTCTCCTCTCAAGTAACAAGAGATAGGACAAGAGGAAATGGCCTCAAGTTGAACCAGGGGAGCAACTTAGATTGGATATTAAGAAAAATTTCTTTACTGGAAGAGTGGTGAGGCATTGGAACAGGCTGCCCAGGGAAGGGGTGGAGTCACCATCCCTGGAGGTGTTCAAAAAACATGTATATGTGGCAGTTCAGGACCTGGTTTAGTGGTCAGGGTAGTGTTGGGTTGACAGTTGGACTAGATGATCCTAGAGGTCTTTCCCAATCTTGATGATTCTGTGGTTCTGTGATTCTAAAGCTTTGGCTTTCCTCAGTAGACTAAAATGTGCCAGTCCAACTTAGACTTTATACATCAGCTCTTTTTCATGGTTTTATTTGTGTGTATGCTTTTTTGCTTTTGAAATGTGAGTTACTGTTTCTGTCAATCTGTTCTTCCAGTGCTAGACATGTTTTTTAGAAGGATAATGTAAATTGGCATAAACATTTTTGTTCTATATAATACCTTCAAACAGAAAAAGGCACTTTTTGTTGTTTACCACAACTTCTGATTTAAAAAAATTATTTCATTTTCATAATTGTGTGTGTATGAATATTGTTGCATGTTTTTATCATATTTATATCTACCAGTAAGCACTCATACTGATGTTTATCTGTGCATATATGCGTACAATTATTATATGACAAGTATTTCATATCAAGGATTTAGAATTATTTTTGCTATGTGTATCAGAACAGCGGATTACAGACAAGGTGAAAGTCTGTGAAACCGGGTGTATGTGATTTCATTTTAATGACATGCCCTTATTTTGACGTCCAGTTCCTCATTACAGGGACCTGAATTTATAACACATCTTTGATTCTCTTCTGCCTTTTGGTTTTGTCTATTTCCTATGCAAATCTAAATGGCAAATGGGAGGATATCAAGGCATTAACTGGTTTCAACAGAGAATAAAACATGTTTTGATAGATGAAAATTCACTTAATCTTCAGCAAAATAAAATGAATACATAGACAGAAAACACCTTTGAGGATGGGATCTATATGACCAAATACAGTTGTCTACTTGTGAGTTAGTTACCCTCCACACTGTTTCTAGTTAATGGAGCCTCCACACTGTTTCTAGTTGATGGAGATAAGTAGGTGCTCAGAACCGGGGTTCAATTCAGCATGAAGCAGAAGTTCCTGAAAGTTCCAGTTTATTTTCACTAACTATAAAATGACCGTTGGAATCTTTGTGTAGGAGTAGACATCTCTATTGTAGGCAAAAAAAAAATGGTTGAGATAGATCAACCTGGACATGAGTAATAGAGGAGCCAACAAGAACAGGTGCTCTACTGGACTTCGTACTCCTGAACAAGGAAAATTGTACTCAGGATGTGAAAGCCAAGGGCAGCCTTGGCTCCAGCAATCATGAGATGGCAGAATCGAGAATTTTCCAAGAAGGGAGATGGACAAAAAGCAGGATAGCAAACCTGGACTTCAGGAGAGCAGAGTGACATACCAAAGAGATTCAAAAGGCAATATTGCATGTCTGTGTATAAACGCAGAGTATAGTCTCCTTCAAGATATGTTTCACCTTTCTCCAGTGTGAGACACTTTCCAAGACAATAGCAACAGAAGGCCCTCTAAACACCTTGCAGCCAGTCAGTGTTGCCCGTTGTATGGCCTTTTCTAAAGTCTACCCTGACAGACATATTTTGGAGAATGGGAACTGGGAACAGGCATGTCCATGATGCACTTTCACTGCCAAATAACAGATGATGATCATAACAGGATCACGATCGTGAGTTTGATCAAGCTGCTTTTGGTCTTTTAGGATTGAGTCAGTGATGCTAAAAGGCCAGACTGTGGCTTCAAACAGTTCAATTACTCCTGGAAGGAAGCCTCGTTAATGTTTATAAATATGTCAAGGGGGAGTGTCAGGAGGGCAGAGCCAGGCTCTTCTCAGTGATGTCCAATGATGGAACAAGGGGCAATGGGTTCAAGCTGGAACACAGGAGGTTCCACAGAAACATTAGGAAAAACTTTTTCACAGTGAGGGTGACAGAGCACTGGCACAGGCTGCCCAGGGAGGTTGTGGAGTCTCCTTCTCTAGAGATGTTCAAAACCCGCTTGGACGCGTTCCTGTGTGACCTACTGCAGGTGATCCTGCTCTGGCAGGGGGGTTGGAGTAGATGATCTTTTGAGGACATTTATTAAGTGGAAAGAAGGAGTCTCTGAAAAGTAGTTTACTGTTGCTATGCTACTTTACAGATTATTTTTTTTTTAAGTAAATAAATAAATAAATGAAGTCAGCATCCTGGAATTTACAGAACCTTACAGTTGTAGCAAATGGTGTCTTTCTGCAGCACCAATTCAGGCTTCTAGGGATAATAATTTCAATGGGATCCATTTCTGGGCTTTTTCTCTGTGAACAAACTGTCGTATGAAATTTGGACAAAAAAAGGAAAAAAGAAAAAAAAAAAGGACCATTCTGGAAGGCCTAACCCTACAACCAGTGAAGTGAATAAGAGCAGAATAAAAATCACAGACCCCTCCTTCTTTTTTTGAGGAAATTATGGACAGTTGAGAGCTACTTCTTGAATTACATTTATTACTTGGTTTGAGCTTTTGATGAAGAAGCAATAAGAAACTTGGCACTGATTTCTTTTGGTTCTAAAGTGCTGAGTCCAGCTAGAAAAATATTCATGAATGCAATTTTAGATATGGACTTGCATAGCATTTGTTCAGAGACCAGTACAAGGAAAAGAACAACTGAGGTAAGGATAGGAGATTCTTTTAAATGAGGAGGTGACAACCTAAAGGTCTAAACCTTTAAACAACAAATTATCAAGAAATGCTCTGTGGAAGGATCTGGCAAAGACTCTGGATCACTCTCTCCTTCCCACAAACATAGTTTGTGTTAACAGACACCTGCATTTTGCTTTTTCTTCAAAGGACTATGAAGGAGAGTTCAGGAAAAGGCCATTATATGCACCTGCTAGGGAGGAGTTACAAGCCTAAATAGTAGTATCCAACTGATCATGGCTTTTAAGAGGAGGAAGAACAGTGCTGCCTCTTTATAGTGCAGGATTGCAATATAAATCAGAAATGTTACTGGTAGATGGCTTGAATTCCAGGCATTGCTTAGATTCTGTGGACTCAATTCCATCCATACTGCCTTTCAAAATTCACAGACTGACGTTCTGGCACAGCACTTTACCTAAATAGCTCCTCAGACAGAAATCAGACTATGTGAATCCTACACAAAAGTTGAAAGTTCCTTTAGAAAATGAGATTTTGAATTGTAAGATATTAAGAAACTCCAAAAAAAAGTTTATGTCAAGCCTAGCGGCATCTGACTTCAAAATCATTGAGTTTTGTGTCAGATATACTTTTGACCCATTGGTTTTGCAGCAAAAATGCTGCAGTCTTGCTGCTGAAAGATAAAACTTTCAAGAATATATGGTGAATCCAGATAAAACAAGTGTGTCTTACATATCTTCTTACTATCTAAATTTTCAATAGTATATGTTTTGAGACTACTATAATCCCCGTGGTGAAAATTACGAAAACTGTCAGCCTGGGATATTTTTGAATGAGATTAACAGCTTTCTTTGTCTTTACATCAGAGCATGTGACTAACAGTGGGCTTGTAGAATAGAAGTTTTTGAGCATTAAAATGATTGTGACCGACAGTTTAAAAATTACAAATGAGAATATCTTAGATTCTTTATTTGCCAGTGAAACTCAAGGCTTGCTAGATGGCTAATATTGAAATCCTAAGATTTCTTTGAAGATTCCTGCTTTGCCCCTAGTGACGTGTTCTACCCATAAATAAACATGTTCCTTTGGGGCACCTTTGCTGTCTGAGCATAAAGCTGAAAGTGACACCCAAGAATAGCTATTTTTTAAAATTATTTTTTACAGAGATTCTGGAACTGTGGAGGGCTGGCAAATGTGAGTACTGACTGTGCTCTAAAACCTGCCTGGTGCCAAAGTCCTTACCAGAGCATGCAAGTTTTGAAGCTGCATTTTGAGGAAAGGATATATTGTGGTCCTTGTTTCTTCGGAGCCCTGCTTCAAGACTGACAAGCACAGTTGCTATAGGAAGGGCCTAGAAACTTTCTGTGTTATTTTAAATTCACAAGTCTTTGTGCGGTAGAAAGCTAACCTGGAGACTGAAGAAAACTTCATCATGCAAGGAGGAAAATATCTGCTAAGGATAATAGAACAAGAAAAAAATATAATTGATCCTAATATTATTTATAATTAAAAAATATTTGAAGAAAAAATGGCAGCAAAAGCATTACTGAGACATAGCATTATGGCCTTTCATCCTATGGATACCATCTCTGATGGCCATCTCAGTATCCTAAAAGAGAGCAGAGTGCAGAGTATGTGCGTTTTCCCCCTCAGATTACGCAACTGGTATTCTAATTAGGGAGCATCAAGAAAAAAAAATAGGAAACGTTATGGGAGAAGAAAGTAAATACACAGAAATACACTTTATCTTCTCTTTTTCTCTGGCTTTTCATTCTTTTTTATTTCTGTCACTCCTTTACAGAGGATAGAATAAAATCACTCATTTATAAACTTACATAAGTGGGTAATATTTTAATTTCTTTGGCAGACAAGATGTACAGATAAAGAAAACTCATATGCAGAGTGCACTGAATTCATCATACTGTGAGTGTGGGACTAGGGACAGTCCTTTGGCCTCTGCCACGATTAGGCTGCCTGAAGCAAAAGATGATGACCAGCAACTCGTAGTTGATGTAAGAAGAAGCCCACTCACTTTTCACTGCAGAAGTAAGAAGATGGATGGATGCATTCTGCTAAACTGCCAAAGAGGTAGGAACTTTTTGGTCAACAGAGCACAGAAAAGTTATTTATTGCGTATGCAATATTAAAACATTCAAGCAAGAAAAGCAACATTTGTAAAGTCAAGCAGAAAGTGTCTAGCTACAAGAATAGTTAAGAGACGGACAAATAACAGGATACGGCTGTTAGAGTAAACAGGCAAGGAGTCTACACACATTTCCATGAGTCACTGCTGGGCTACATGCAGTAACCAAAATGGCACCAAGAAATTATTTGAGGCAGTGCAAGGGAAGTGGATGCAGAAGAAATAAAAAGGAGGATTAAAATGTGGTGAGGCTGAGGAGACAGGGAAATGGATGAGATGGAATGTTGTCATGGAGAGATACCTATCTTGGCCAGACATGTGGAAAATTGAGGTGCATAGATTATAGTTCTGTTTATGATTTGCTGCCAGCAACTGCTTGTTTACAGCACTGAGGGTTAAGATGACAGCTGTACCTTAATGTGACAGGAAACCTTGTTTCACAGTAAGTCTGGCAAGGGATCATGTCTGGTAGCAATGAAGGTCTGAAGAGACATTTTAAATCTAGTACGCAGCTGAAAAGAACCAAAGTGGAAAAGGAAGAATATATCTTTCTTTTTCAGATTTATGGTACTGAAAAGCAATGATCATTTTTTTCCAAGAATCATTGCTAGATGCTGATGGAAGCAAACAAAATCAAACAGGCAACTTGGAAATAAAAGCATACTTTAAAATTAAGGATTTCTTTTCATCCTCACCAGGACTAAAAGCTGGAATGAACCTGAACCTACTGTTACCATGTAAGTGCCTGAAATGAAATAAACAGTTTTCTGACTGAATGGCTACCCCCATGGCAATAGGAGAGGATCTTGCACGTTAAAGACTGAAAGGAATGAATAGATGAGAAGGAAGCACAGTAGATCCTGACACAGCCCAAGGTACAGCATGTATCCTCAGAACTGAGCTGTGGAAGATACATGCAGAGGGAACAGTCCCTGTATTTCCAGGGTTTATCAGTAATATGAGATAGAACTACACTGCAAGTCAGGCAAGGACAAAAAGAACCCTTGTTAATTTTAGAAGCGCAGGGATTATTGTGTCTGGAGCAGTAAAGGTGCATTATTTAATGGTTGCCTACAACTTTTATTAACTCCTCTTCAGTTACATTTATTTTCTATTCCATGGCTCAAACACAGCCCTGGATAGCTACCAGGATAAACTTTTAAGCCAACAGGATCTGTGCCTATTTGTTCCAGGGTTGGAAGGAGCTCTCTAGCTCCAGCTCTAAACTCAACAATGCTTGCAAACCTGCAGCAGAGTTCTATATGAATTACTGGTTTATTTATTTTTCACTTCTGCTGTAAAACAGGAAATGAGAAATAAAAATGTCATTGGCACCAAACAAATTCTACGTTCCTACTTTGGCAAGAAAAAAGAAAAGATGTTCTGACACAGAATGTTCCCATTTGGCACAAACAAAACCATTAAGGTATTTGAAAGAAAAGCCAAAGAAATAAAGCATTAGCTTCATAAAATATGATGTGGCAATTTCATGTCTTTTCTCCATAGGTCCAGGGATTGGTTTTCTCACTCAAGCTATGACTGGCTGAATTCTCTCCTCTCCTACGTGCCCCATATCCTTGCAGAGCACCCCAGTCACTAGCCACGTAAGGACAACCCTAGGTTAAGCTTTCTTTCTAAATCCTATTGATACTCTTACAAGCCATTAGAAAAAGGATATATATGCTCTTTATATTACCGAATGTGAGTGATGGCAACTTGTTTGGTTGGTTTACACCAGAAAGGTAAGAGGGCAAGTTTCAGTTCCCTCAAGCAGAAAATTGAACTTAATTTTTATCTCTAGTATCCTGCATATTCCTGAAAAATCCTGAAAAGCTCTGGTTTTTCAGCCCTTACGTGACTAAGGAGCATTATTCTTTTTTCTTTTATTCTAGTTTTATGAGTCTGGTTCTTAAAGCAAACAAACCAACCCACTTAAAGCCTTTCAATACAGCTGGACTTGATTTGTTACTTAAATTCAGGAAGATTGAAATCCTAGTTTTACTAATTATTATTATTCACTAGAAAAAAAATCTACCCATCTCGTGCTGAGAGGGACTCCCCAGATCTTTACAAATCTCTCCAAGCTCATATTCAGTGGGAAACACCATTGTCCTTCCCCCACAAAGTCTCTCACACAATAACAAAGAGGATGTGATGGATTTTCTTCTCCCACAAGCAAAATATCCTCCGGAGTCAATTATTTTCACTGATTCTTTTAGCCCTTTCACTGTTAGTGAAGCTAGAGTATGCTATCCTGCCACAGGGTCAGGGGAGGGTTGTGGTAAGATGTCTCATGTTTTAAGATCACTGGACCATCCTAAATTTACATACATCTGTAAAAAACAAAGAGCTGAAGCAATAACTGGCCTGGTCCTAATTTCCTCCACAGTACAGTTAGTTGCACATTCAATTTACAGGCAGAGGCTGGAAATAAATTAATCGCTTTTGGTAGTGCTATATGATATCTTTGGAAGCCTCAGTGGAAAGAGTCATTCCCCAGCAATCTATAGTTGCAGGGATTGGTATGAACATTTATTTTAAATTGCCATGTGGGATCTGAAACAAGAACTTAGAAATCAGAGTGATCAGTTTATTTCAGATGGCTTTTAGTTTGTGAAGGTTTTTCACCAAGAAAAAGCTATAGGAGAAACCACAAATAGCCACCTTTGCAAACTTTCTGTGACAACGCATAAATACGATGCATAAAGAATAGTAAAGTTGCAAAGTCAAGAAGTCTAACGGAAGAAAAAAGCAAGTTCTCAAAATCATAGCATAGTCCAGGTAGGAAGAGACCCCAGCAGGTTGCCAGTCCAAACTTCTGTTCAAAGCAGAGTCAGCTAGGAGGTCACAGTTTTATCCATGTGGGCCCTGAAAGTGTACAGTCGCCAGAAAACTTGCTCCGCTACTGCACTGCCTTCACAGTGTAAAAGTTTCTCTTTTCATGCAATCTGACCCTTTCTTATTGCAGTTTAGGTTCGTTCTCTCTCATCCTACCTGTCTTTGTCTTCCTGATGACCTCCTCATAGGTCCTAGAAATCTGTTTTTAGGAACTCCTCAAGATTTTCCTTAATTAATTTCAGGAAACTTAATTAAATTTTCCTCTTCCATTTTATTTTAGTGTCCTTGTGTATAAGCATATGCCATGTGCTATCACAGAGTCTCTAATTACTTGAACAAATGCTATTTCTTTCTCAAGATTTCATCCTCGTTTGCTGAAAAGGATGAATGACATCTTACTTAAAGGGCAGCTACTTCTCAATTTTTTATTCTGCATTGTTCGGCATGTGGTCTCATTCCTTGTTTACAGCACGCTCTTAAAATTAACCCCCTAAGGAGGTTTTCTCATTATCATTAATTCCCTCGCAGGTATCTAGTAGTGTTGACTGTGAGACTTGTGTGGGAATTGGAATTTGCTTTACACGAAATTACATAGAATAGTCTTGTGTTTTTAATTTTTGGTTTAGAAAACAAAGAAAAAATGTTCCCGCAAAACATTTTTAAATTAGAAATTGACATATTTATGTGGAATAGGCTCAGACCAAACAAAGCAGTAATTCTTAAGTTACATGATTGGCTTTCACAATTTCTTGATTTCAAATACCAAGCAGCCTGAAGGTGTATGATGCTTCTTTTACAAGTAGGAAACTGAGGCACAGAGTAAGAAAGTTCTAGGGCAACCATATATTTGGTATGTCTAAGATAAAACCCCTGAGAACGTGGTTAAACAGAGATGAGAGAATTTGAGAGTCCTGAGACCTTGTGCTCTTCCAAACAAGGAGCTGAACATCTGCGAACCTTAAAGAAAATATGCTGCTCTGGAAAGAGAATGGAAGGGACTTGAGTCTTCTCTGTTAGTTTGTGAGGGTCTACACAGGGACAAGCATCTTGACTTAATTACATTTTCATCTCTTTTTTGGAGGACAGAGTGCAGCTCATACATCTGCTGAGAAGGAGAACTGCCAAAAGTTGACGCTCTGCTTACCAGTCCAGTGCAAAACTAAAAATAAGTGACAGTTTTCTGATTTGGCTAGTCTGCTCCTAGACACAGCACGTTTTGGAGGACAACAAACAGAGGGGCCCCATATCTCTTCTCACAATAGCATCTGCAACCTCTGCAGTGGTGGTGACACGTGGCAGGGAATGGTCCTCAGCTCCCCAGGACCGTCTACCCCTGGCACATCAGAGACCTCAGACCAGGGTGATCTCCTAAGGGTGGATGCAGCTCTGTGTCTGGAGGCTATGGAGACACAAGAGGCCACTCACCAGTGGTCCAGCTTAGATGTGCTCCTTGCCTGCAGCACAGAGATGCTGGGGAAAGCCCATGCTGAGTGAGCTTCAGGGTGGGGTCCACAGGCTGCCAAGCATCAGAGATGGAAAACAGGAGATTGGCTGGAGCTTCTCCAAAACACTGCAGGCACCAAAGCCCAGGAGCATTGATGGAGAGGGAGGCAGAGTGAATGCTCGTGGCACTGGGAAACAGACTGCTGTGATGGTGAAGACTGGAAGCTGGTGACTTCTGGCACCAGGAGGATTGTTTCTCCCCCATCTGCAGATCTGCAGCTCCAGAAGGGGATCAGTGCCCTAGCAGCAGAGGAGAGGAAGGGTGCTGTGTCCATAAAGCCTCTGAGCTGGCAACATAAGATGATGAAATTCAGGATCCTGAGAAAAAAAAGCAAGGCAAAGAGTAGAATCACAACCCTGGACTTCAGGAGAGCATACTCTGGCCTGTTCAGGGATCTTCTTTGAAGAATCCCACAGGATAGAGTCTTAGAGAAGAAAGGAGTTCAGGAAACCTTATCAGTTCTAAATGATCCACCTCCATCAAGTTTGAGAGTAGTCCTTATCCACATGTAGACAGTCAAGAAAAGGTAAAGGAGGTCTGTATGGACGAAAGAGAAGCTCCTGACAAATCTCAAACACAAAAAGGAAATGTACATAAAGGGAAGTAGAGACAGGTCATACTGGAGGAATATACACAGAGAAACACTATTTCAGTGGGCAGAAACGAGGTTAGGAAATCCAAAGTCCTGAGTTTCCTCTGGACAAAGATGTAAAGGGCAACAAAAAAAAGGCTTCAGCAGCTATAACAGCAGCAAAAGGAAGACAAGTGAAAATGGGCGCCCACTGCTGAATGAGGCAGATGTCCTGGTGACAAAGGACATGGAAAAGGCTGAAGTACTCAGTGACACTTGCCCTCTGCCTTTAGTGATAAGAATAGCCTTCAAGTATCCCAGGATCCTGAGACAAATGGGAAATTCTGGAGCAATGGAGACTTACTTTACCTATGGTGGAGGATGATCATGTTGGGAAGGACTTAAACAAAATGGACATGCACAATTTGATGGAACCTGAGAGGATGCACCTATGATTGCTGAAGGAGTTGGCTGGTGTCATTGTGAAGACACTCTAGATTATCTTCAAAAGGTCATGGTGATGAGGTGAGATTCCTGAGAACTGGATGAAAGCAAATGCCACTTCTCCTCAAGAAGGACAAGAAGGAGATTCTGTTCTCAGAAACTACGGGCTTGCCAGCCTCAGGTAGACCTCTGGGAATATCTTGGAGCAACTAATCCTGGAAATCATATCTAAGCATCCAGGACAAGACAGTGATTGGGAACAGTCAGCATGAATTTACGAAGGAAAAATCATTGCTGACCAACCTGACAGCCTACTATGATGAGATGGCTGTCTCAGTGTGTGAAGAGAGAGCAGTGGATATTGTTTATCTCGCCTCTGGTACGGCTTTGGACACTACCTTTCATAACCTTCTCATAGACAAATTAAGAAAGTAGGGATTAGATAGGTGGACAGTGAGGTAAGTCAAAAAACTGGCTGAAGTGTTGGGCTGAAAATGTTATGATCTGACCATGGCATAAAGCCTAGCTGGAGGCCTATCACTAGTGATGCACACCAGAGGACAATACTGAGGCCGGCGCTGCTTAACATCTTCATTAATGATCTGGATGATGGAGCAGAATACATCCTCAGCAAGTTTGCAGATGATACAAAAATGGGAGGAGTGGCTAATACATCAAATGAGTGTGTCATCATTCAGAAGGACCTTGGCAGGCTGGAGAAAAGGGCCAGTGGTTATCTCATGAAGATCAGCAGAGGATAATGCCAAGTCCTGCCCTTGGGGAGGAGTAACCCTGTGTGTCAGTGGTGATACACCACCATGCTGAGGGCCAATGGGTTGGAAAACAGTGCGACAGAAAAGGCACTGGGGGTCTTGGTGGACACCAAGATGAATATAAGCCAGCAATGCATATGAGCCCGCAATGCACACTTGCGGTAAAAAAAGGCCAAAACCATTACGGGCTGCATGGTGGGGAGCACTGTCATGAGATTGAAAGGGATGATTCTTCCCCTCTACCTAGCTCTGGTGAGACACATCCAGAGTCCTGGATTGATTTCTGGGCTTCCCTGTACAACAGAGGCATGGACATACTGGAGCAAACCCAGCAAAACCCACAAAGATGATGAAGGGATTAAGATATGTATGAGGAGAGGCTGAAAGAGCTGGGACTGTTGAGTCTGGAGAAGAGAAGGCTCAGGGGGATCTTATCAGTGTATATAAATACCTGATGGGAGGGAGTAAAGGTGGAGCCAGACTCTTAATGGTATTCAGTGACAGGACAAGATGCAATGGGCATGAAAAGAAATAAGGGAAATTCCTTTTAAAACAAGGAAAACTACTTTGCTGTGAGCATTACCAAGTGATGGCACAGGTTGCCTAGTGAGATCGTGAGGACTCCATCTGTGAAGATGTTCAAAACCCAACTGGGTGGTCCCAGGCTGACTTTGCATTAAGCACAGACTAGATGCTCTCCAGAAGTGCCATCCAGCCTCAAATGGTCTGTGTTTCTGTCATTCTGTGATTCTATGACTTTTCTCAAAATCTGACATTTCAATAAACTTTCTACAGACAACAAAATGGCTGGATCTTGCTTTCATTACAGCTCTTTCTTTCTGTTTCCCCTTTAAAAATCTCAGAAATCTCTTGCTTGTGGTCTTTTGAGTCTTCATAGGTTTTGTGGAGTTTTCTCCATATATTCTAGAGTGTAAGTCCTGGACTCTACCATTACTTAGGACCCATGTGGAGTTATGCTTCAGCCAAAGCAATCTATATGTACAGTTCTTAGTCAGGTCTGTGTTCTCAATAACAGATTGTGAGAAAAGGGTATCAAAAGTCATGCTTCCCTTGCTGTACCTTTGCTGCCCCAACCTCCTACAACCTGGCAGCTGGCAGTGTTTATGCCTATGTCTTTAATAGTTCTCGATGGTCTTTTCACCAATGCATTTATGGAAGTAAATTTGAACCAATTTATCTTTCTGGATTTCCTAACATCCTGCAGCAATTATCCCACAACACTTACGGTTTTTTTGACTAAATCTGTTTGTTTTGAAGTTGCTGCTCAGATTCATTTCTTTACTCCTGTGTTGTGAATAATCACTGTCTCTTCATGTTCTCCATGGTACTAATGATTTGATACACTCTTAAAAGATTCACCTAAGGAATCTCTTTCTGTGCTAAAGAATGCTAATCTATCTACTTATAAAGCAGTTTCTTCATATTCCTACTCATCCGTGCCACCTTCCTCTGTCACTTTCCACTGTCCTTATTCTGTTAGACATCTCCATGGACTGGGAGTACAGGACCATACATAATCCTCAAGATATGGACAGACAACAGCATCATATTTTTTCTTGTCTCTTTTCTGTGGTTGTTTCCCTTTTCTAATAATTCTAATAATAGACATCTTCCTAGATTGATCAACAATGCTTCCACAATCCATTTCCTAAGATGTAATAACCCACTTAGAACCTTTCAATACCTAGTTAGTGTTATTTTTCTCCATGTGTTTTACATTCGTCTACATTAAAATTTACCTGTGATTTACAATTTTGCTAGATCTATGGCTCTTCCACCATGATACCTCAGTTTTGTTAGGCAGTGGTATGTTCACTCTTTCTGGCTTTGCTGTGCTTTGGATCAGCTATCTCATCCTGCTGCAGCTGTGGCCTGCCTACAGCTGCCTTCTCCACAGTAGATAACTTGCAGTCACTCTTTTGATGGTAAATTGAGGTTCTTTATCTGTTTTTTTTTATCATATTTACCCACCCTGAGTAACCATCTCATTAAAAGATAGAGTTAATTCTTGCTACCTCAGTGCTGTTGCAATACCATTTGAAAGAATTGCATCTCACGCCACATAAAATTTTGTATTGTTTTGGGTTTTTTCTTGTTTCCCAAAATTTTCATGCTTGGTGCCAGTGTATAGCAGTGAAGGTAACTTGTTTTAATTTTCTTCAGGAAAAAAAAAGTTCTCTACTTCCTTAGTAATATTCTTACTTTAACTGAATAGTATTAAATGAAGATGCATGTCAATCTCAGCATCTTTTTAGGTAGGTGCTGTATTTTTGTCACTATCTTATTAGAACTACTTAGGCTAGAGGTAATTGTAGTTACTTAATCATATTTTTTAATTCAAATTTCACTGCAAACTCATGCTTACTGAAAAGCATGCTGTAGTCAGCCCAGGAATACTATATTCCACAAAAATAAATGTATATGGACATTTGTTTAAGATGATTACTGTTTAATATTATAATCTCAGGAAAGGCAGAACAACAATAAGGAAAATCTCATCATAGACAAATATATATAAAGAAAAAAAAAATCTCATTCCTTAATGGACCAAGTCTTCCTATATCACAAGCATTGGCTCTCTCAGATGATACGCTATGTATGTTCTTTGTACTTTTTGTAAGCCAAACAGCCTTAACGAAAGCAATTGTTCCTTTTAGGTCAACATAAAAGTCTTGTCCTACTCTTAGGTTTTTGATTTGGTAAATTATACTTACGCCTATCCTTTGAAGAAATTTTTTTCTATAATGGCTTGGCAATCATTATCTCGGTGCTTTCAAATAAAATCTCAACAATACTGAAAGGCTTCCCTTACAATGGGGTCTAGGAATACACTGTACTGGTTCTCAATGGCTGCTTTTTGTAGGATCTTGTTCCTAACAATAGTGCAGGAATAATAGTCCTCATTTTCACCTGAAACCAGACCACATTTTTAATCAGGTTCACAGTACATAACATACCTCTTGACTTAGCTCCACTTCACTGTCAAAATGCTCTGAGTGCATCTGCAGCCACTAATTCTTTTCCCACTTGGTGTTCAATTTGCAAATCATACATTTGTAGCTGAAAAAACAAGCTCTATTCTTAGCGGCAGCAGAACAGTTTGCCAGGCCCCTTTTGGCACTGTCAACAAGTGGTTTATGGTCAGTGTCAGCTAATAGTGGCCTCCCATAAATAAAAACATGAAATATTTTTCACCCATGGACTGAGACCAAAGCCACATTCTTTATTTGAGTTTATTGAAAGCTTGGGTTTTGTTCATTCCTATGATGATTATTCTATTGGGGTTTTTAAATTTTGACCACATCATTGTAGAGGATTGTGCAATGCTTTTCTTAGAGCCATCAGTGAACAAACTTGTTTTGCATTTATCCTCATAACAACTCATGACTGAAATCTCATCTACCCCTTTAATCTCCTCCTTTTTTCGACGGCCAGAATAAGTGTTCTGTCTTTATCGGAATAACAATTTATTACAGCCTTCTGTTTCATTGAGCATGGAAAAAAAATCACTTGTATTTAGCATTTCTCTAGATATTCCTCTCCTTCCTAGGTAATAGAAAATATTCCATTTTAGTGTGACTATTTAGCTTCTTGGAGTTGACATCTAAATGAAGGATCCTTTCTCTGTGCAGAGCTGTGCATGACTGGGTGTTCGTTCTCCTTGATGCTGTATGGTTCTGAGGCAAAAAGCATACTTCCCTATCTTCTTACCCCACACTTAGGAGGGTTTTGTGAGATTCCTGGAATTTTTCAAGTGTATTACATAGAATATAGGTGTGAACTTCTTTTTCCTCAGAGTATAACCTTGAAATGTTTGATACAGCTGGTTCCCCTGCCATCTCTGGCAGATGCATCTGCTGGATGAAAACCGAGGATTTGGGCACATTTCTAATGTGGTCTTTTCCCTCAGTACTGTTACAGTGAATGTCGTTTCCCTACCCTGTAAATGGGAGTGCAAACAGTTCATGTGGGAAAAACCTGGAAGAAGTTAAGGAAAAGATTTTGCTCCCATATCCTTCCTCTCACTTTTTCGCACACACATCTACACAAAGTTGAGACCAGAGCAGTGATGACAAAATCTGCTGCAAAGGCATGATGAAGGGACAGTTGCTCAGTGAACTGCAGTGAGACACCAGCACAGAGTTCTGTGATGCTCCCCTGATTATAATCACTGGATTATGGCAGCCTGTTTTCTTCTGGCCATAAGGTTGTTGCTGGGTTTTTTCCCTCAGAGTAAACATGTTTGGTTTTGGCACCACTTTGACTTCTGCTCCTCTGACTGTGTTACGAGTAACGTGTCCCATTAGATCCCAGGGTGACTGTCCATTTGTCATCTGCTGCATTGTTGTCCTGTAGGGCTTGTTTGAGCCAGCAATACAGTGATATTCGTTGTTCGTCCGGTGCACACGCAGCTCAGAAGTGTGTGTCCAAGGTTTTGTATCTTTTTCCATAGGCTTGGCATTGGCAGTGCTGTTTAACAATGAATACACAGCTCTTTGTGCTACTTCCTTGTGGAATGTTATTTTGAGCTCTCATATATTTTTCTATCTTGAGTCACTCCTGGGGTGTCTTGCTAGGCTTAGGTGCCTGCTCCTAATGCACGTCATTCTGGACATTTAGACTCCTTTCCTTGAGAAGGTCTAATGACTTTGCCCAAATATTAGTTCTGGGAACTCCACAACAGTCTGAAGGCATTTTGTCTTGCCTTGCAAAGGCAAATTTATTATTTAATATGTGATTTGGTTGGTGCCACATACCTTCCAAACTGCAGCCTTTGTTCAATCTTTTTCACTTCTTTTTATTTCTTACTGTGTTGAAACCTGTTTCTCCTAAGTTTCATGTGGAGACAGACAAGAAACATCATACGACAAAGTCAAGCTGAAATTCTGCAAAACTGATAGCTACACTATTGTGTTTGTGTAACATGATGTGTGAAATGAACACTACACTGACTGGAAAAAAATTTTAGCTTTCCTGATTTTTTCAGTTATTATTGCTCAGAATTTCCTTAAATTATCACTTTCAGAAAGTTTGAAACATGAGTAATTTCAGCCCCCAGACTCTGACATCTGTGAAGAAACACATCTATAAAGAAAGGGCTGATTTTTAGTAGAAATTATTTTAGTCTCTTAGCTGTTCAAGCATTGACAGGAATCTGCTGCCTCATCATACTGTCCCTTAAAAATGATATTTCAATAAACTTCCTTGTCTAACACAGCAAAATGAAAATGAAATTAAATTTTGAGCTACGAAATGATGGTGTTGAAAGAATAAGTTCCCAGCGTACAAACAGGAAAAGAATATATTTGTTGCCTGCTTTCTCCTCCAGTTCTGACCCGAATGACCCACTCCCCTGCCTTAGCATCTTAACAGAGAATATGAATCAGTTCCTAATTCTGAAGGACATTCGTATAATTTCCATCACTCAGCATCATAGTTTACCTCTCCATAAAGCTTTCCTTGATGGAAGGCTAAGCCTAATGACTTCAAATGCGGAGTCGTAGAATGATTCGGGTTGGAGAGCACCTTTAAAGATCATCCAGTCCAACGCCCCTGCCATAGGCAGGGACATCTCTCACTAGATCACATTGCTCAAAACCCCATCCAATGTGACTTTGAACATGTCCGATAATGGAACATTTGCAACTTCTCTGGGCAAACTATGTGATTCAGTTTTTACCCTAAAGACATATTTAATTTTTATTGGTGCTTTTTCCTGCCGTCAGTGAAACAATTCTTCCTGTTCAGGGTGGAAGTGTTTCTTCAGAGTACTAATCTGTAAGTCAATTCTCCCACACTGACCCTCCCAAACACTGCTCCCATACAGCACCTCTCCACTGTGACCAAAGTACTACTCTGGCTTTTGCAGTAAAGCAGGCATTGAACAACATGGGAAGAAGGAGCTGTCCCACATCTCCACACCACTCATTTGTAGAGAAAAATCTTCTTACCGTGACTCTAACCATTATATAAGAACTTCCTAGCCTGACACCCTTTACCTCTGTGAATTTCATGGTCTGCAAGCATCCTCCCAGCTTCCTTGGCAGTGACATTCAGTTATTACAGCATCCACCGATGTCTTCTGAGGTCCCTCAGGTCAGAACCCTCCTTGGCACGTGCAGGTCCAGGGCTGCCATGAGGGCTGGGGCTGCACATGGAACTGCGCTGAAGGCAGTGCCATCTGGGAGCCCCAGGCACAGATGGCTCCCAGACGCCATGTCCTACGTACTGGTGTGGCTCACAGTTAAGAGAGGGTTTGATTTTCTCGGCATATCTCACTTGGAAATTAACTGTTTCTGTGTCATACATCAGCCACTCTTCCAAACTACAGGTGAAATGTTAGTGGCTGAGTGTGTGTTGCCATGGCCTCTTGTCCATGTATTATTGTTTGAACATCTGCATGTTCAAAAAAACCATGCTTGCTCTAATTACAGCTTTGGGGAGCATCTTGGTACAATGCACTTTTGAGGTTTGATTGACTATTTTGTCTGTTTTCATCTTCTGTGGAATGATTTTGCTCCTTCGTGACACGCATGGCCTTTTCTGGAAACTTCTAAAAATATGGCCATACAAATTAGTGCATAGACCAGAGGATGAGACATTCTCCCCCTGCAAACAATTCCGAGTGCACGTGTTGACTGGCTAACGCTCCTGCATGCAGTGGACCTGGGTCAGCTGACACCACTTGTGAATCTGGCACTTTTCATTGAGAATCACACAGAATCACAGAATCACAGAATATTGGAAGGGACCTTGAAAGATCATCTAGTCCAGCCCCCCTGCCAGAGCAGGATCACCTACAGTAGGTCACATAGGAATGCATCCAGACAAGTTTTGAATGTCTCCATAGAAGGAGACTCCACAACCTCCCTGGGCAGCCTGTGCCAGTGCTCTGTCACCCTCACAGTGAAAAACTTTTTCCTAATGTTTTTGTGGAACCTGCTATGCTCCAGCTTGCACCTGTTGCCCCTTGTCCTGTCATTAGACATCCCTGAGAAGAGTCTGACTCCATCCTCCTAACACTCCCACTTGGCATATTTATAAACATTAATGAGGTCTCCCTTCAGCCTACTCTTGTCCGAGCTAAAGAGACCCAACTCCTTCAGCCTTTCCTCATAAGGGAGATGTTCCACTCCCTTCATCATCTTTGTGGTTCTGTGCTGGACTCTCTCAAGCAGTTCCCTGTCCTTCTTGAAATGAAAGACCTCTCTCGACCTACTAGCTACCCCATTTCTAATACATCCCAGGATGCCATTGGCCTTCTTGGCCACGAGGGCACATTGCTGGCTCATGGTCATCCTGCTGTCCACTAGAACCCCCAGGTCCCTTTCTCCTACGCTGTTCATGAACAGGTCAGTCCCCAACTTATACTGCTACTTGGAGTTATTCTTTCCTAGATGCAAGATTCTACATTTAACCTTGTTGTATTTCACAAAATTCCACCCCACCAAAATCTTCAACCTGTTTAGGTCTCTCTAAATGGCAGTACAGTCTTCTGGTGCGTCAATCATTCCTCCCAGTTTCACGTCATCAGCAAACTTGCTGACAGTGCTCTCTAATCCCTCATCCAGGCCATTGATGAGTATATTGAATAGTACTGGTGCCAGTACCGACTCCTGAGGGACCTCACTAGATACAAGCCTCCACCTAGACACTGTGTTTTTGTTTGGTTTTTTTCCCCCTAAGGAAGAAGGCCAGGAACTTCAATCACAAATAAGTCTACAATTTAGAGCCTCAAGACCACTGGCGAGCTGCTCTCTTAGCCTGGATTAGAGACTGCAGGTTCCTGAAAGCCCCCTTCCCCAAAGTGCTGAGCAGCTAATGCCATTGTCTTAAACCCACCCCGCTAGACCTTTGCATGAGGTGCACTGTGGGTGAGAAAGCTTGCCTGGCTAATGCTTGACTGATTGGACTCCTCAAAAAATACAGCAAGGAAAGACAGTGGATGCAGACACATTACCCTCACTTGCTCAACCCTTTTGTAATTACCCCTGGCACTGGATATCTGAGAGAAATTTGCCTTGCATCTGAGGCTGCCACAGCCAGCGGTACAGGACAAGGTGGGAATTTTCATGTTTCCTCTGGGTCTTGTTCCGTTCGCCAGGAAGAAGTCAATATGCAGTTCAGAGAGAGAATGAGGATGAAATCCTTGTTCCTGGTAAATTAGGGTATCCCACCAGAAAAAGAGATACAAAGCTACCAGGTGTGGTGAGTATCAAATACACAGAAGAAAAAAAAAAACCCAGCAATATTTAAGGTCTCCCTGAGGTAGGTAAGATCACTAGTCTGTAAAATAATTTTCACTGTCCCACTGAAAGAAGAAACTTATCTATAACACCTGGGTACCATTTCTAGAGTCAGGCATAAGTCTGAATTATCTCTTAGTAACTATGAAAGGACTCTTCTTTCTTTACGTATTCGGGTTTTTTTGACCATTATTGGAATCGTGTACATAAACAAAGATTAACTTCAAATGATTGGAGCTAAAAATTAACCGCAGCATGATTTTAAACAAGTGAGATACGGTGTATGGGTCTATAATATTTTTAAACTAACTTTCTCATGTATAATTTTGAGTCCTATAATTCACCAGGAATTCTTCCTCCTAGAATTTAAATCTATTTTACTTTGTTTACACTGAAAAATATTCTACATTCCCCAAGTACAAAAAACTACTCTGACTATAAAGTCTTGCAGTTGCAGCTTTTTCTCTTCTGTCACTTCTAGCAGTTAGAGAGTCTTATTTATTACTTTAATATAAATTTCTTCCCTAGTGTATTTGTCACTGTGATCTTGTAGAAACTTTTAAGTCATAAAAGTTCTTTGTCCCCAAAGGCATTATTTTTGTATCAGAATGTTGTCTTTTCTCACCCCTAAAAATGAAATGTAAGGTTTTCTTGATACTGTGTATTAATTATCTCCATCTTTACAAGTCTTTTCAGTAGCTGTGGTCCCTCTTAGATTTTACGCATTTGCTTTATTTTAAACTTGTGATGAACCCAGATACTACAGTTTGTCTGAGAGACTGGCGGGGTGGACAAGAAAGGATTTGTGCTCCTCATTTCTCAGACTTTGGTCTGGAGACAGAGAATAATACCTAAATATAAGCAAGTAATGTAATTTGAGATATCAGATGGCTCAGATGGCCTGGGGCATTTCAAGTCTATGGCCCTTGATATGACACTAAATGTCTATGTTCAGGTAACTGATTCTCATCCCAAAGAGGTGGGATTAAGACTCCTGAAGTTAGGTAGCTAAATATAGGCGTTTACATGTGAGCTAGGTGCCAGGGTTCAGTTCAAACTGGCAGCTGGAGGCACTCTGTCTGACCCTGCCTGTCACTCCACTTTTTTTTTTAACTTTCATAAAGAGCACGAAATGCTGTTCCTATGTTGCACGGGGGTGGCAAGAAATCACTCCTCAGCCAGAGTTGTGCCAAAGGCATTGCACAGTCACCCTTTTTGCAAACAAAATGGATTTTTGCAGACATGCACATGCATGGTGGGAGGTGGGCTGTAAAATCAGCCTGCCACGTACAAAAGCCTGGCACTCACTGCCCATTGTGCAAGGTCCCATGGCAGACTGTGACCCTTCAGGCTCTATGTCCTTGCTCCATGCTGTTGGAGGTTCCCGCACTGCTCCTGCAGCTCAGTGTGGACACGAGCACTGGGAGGCAGAGATGGGCGAGCACCGGCACCTCTGGGAAGGCAGGTTCAGCAGGTATAGCAGCATTACAAAATCACAGAATTGTTGAGGCTGGAAAAGACCTCTGAACTCGTCAAGTCCAGCCTATGACCCAACACCATCATGTCAGATAGACCATGGCACTAAGTACCACATCCAGCCTCTCCTTAAACACCTCCAGGGCCGGTGACTCCACCACTTCCCTGGGCAGTGCATCCCAATGCCTGAGCACCCTCTCCGTGAGGAAGTGCTTCCTGAGATCCAACCTAAACCTCCCCTGATGCAGTTTCAGGCTGTGCCCTCTTGTCCTGTCACCAGTTGCCTGGGAGAAGAACCTGACCCCCACCTGACCACAACATCCCTTCAGGTAGTTGTAGAGAGTGATGAGGTCTCCCCTGAGTCTCCTCCAGGTTAAACAAGCCCAGCCTCTCCTCATAGGACACATTCACCAGGCACACGGTGACAATGACCACAGAGGTGCCAGGGCAGTTCGGAACATGGGACACAGCCAGGAGCAGGAGATGGAAATACTGTTGGGCATGAACAGGCCCACCACAGGCACATTTTGCTCTTTGGGATGCTGAGTGGGGACTAACCAACATGCACAGACCGACCCAAGGGCCCGGGTTTGACATGCAGTGTGTTCACTTGTGAGATTATGTACAGCCTCAAGCAACACTTGAAGAACATGGGCAGACCGTGAAGCATCCGTCCTTCTTCTGTAAAGCAGAAACTTCTCCAAGTCTTTAGTCAAAAAATCAGAGTCCTTGCATAAAGATATGGTCCTGCTATTACTTTTTGGGTAACAAATCATACTAACTAGTGCAGTGAGGTTGTAGAACCAGGATACCTAAACCTGCCAAGATATGTATTCTAACTGCACAAAACATATCAAAGATGAAAATTCCAAATAGTGCTTTTCACTAAAACTTGAATTTTGGTACAATTCAAAAAAAAAAAATCAACAACAGCAGACAATAGGAGGGCTCAGTGAAGATCCCACAATCTTGAATTTAAGGCACCTGTTCTGTATCTAAACAATTAGAAAAGCGCTAACATCACATCTGGACTTTTTAGTTACACATTCTCTCTTAAGATGCGGAATAGTTAGGACCAGAACCATATTAACTACTTGGAGGCCCTTAAATATATTCACATCTTAGTTGTTGTAAGCCAAACACTTTACCTGATTAGATATAGCTCAGATGTGTGTTTTAAGGATTTAATTATGATTAAGACAATAAAGATAATATCTCAACAATGCATTTTCATTCCTGAAGAACTAAAAAATTTCTCCTATTTTCATAGCAAATGCCTTAAGGAAAGTGAACAAATAATTTGTAACAGCTTCAGATTTTTCCAGGGGAATCTTGAAAACTGCCTTTAAAAATCACCCACCTCTATTCAATATGCAACATGTCACATGAATGTCAAGTTATCACCACAATAGCAATGAAAAGATGTTTTTCAGTAGAAATTTATGCAGTAGAACAAACTCTGAAAAGCTTTTGCCTTGTCTTTTCTGCATTGTGGATTTATTTTCTGGGTGTCCTGGATTGAGTTAAACAAAACCAGTTCTGTTCAGTGATTTTTATTTTCCAGTTCAGTCTCTTCTAAGAGGCTGCACTTTCCAAAGTCAGCAGCATGTTTTTGCAGACAGTGTGTGCCACTGGAAGTGAAAACACCTGATGTTTACAGTCACTGCCTGGGACTGGGGTGCAGAAAGGCTCTTGTTGATACTTATTCCCATAGTGACCAAGGTCACTGCTGGCTCTTGTGTGCCACGCTGGGAGTGCCGGGTAGTAAAGGCAGCATAAAAAAGTAAAAGGTTGCACCTCTGGGGAATAATAGACAGGACAGCTGACCAACAGGAGTACTCCATTCCGTGTACGTCATATTCAGTACAAAACTGAGGGATCATGATAGTTTAGGTCTCTTTTTTTGTCTTTTTGGCAATGGCTGACGTCCAGGGAGGACTCTGTCCAATCTTCTGCCTTTGATCCCAACCCCGAGTTCCTGAATCCAGCTCCCTGTATCCAGTTCCCCTCTGCCGCTGAGCCTGGGGCTTCCCCAGTGCCGCCGGCTCTGCAGCACCAGTGGGGATTATTGCTATTTTGGGAGGGGAGTCCGGTTCGATATCGGACTTATATACAGTTGTATATAGTTCTTTATTTTTATCATTTCACTATTATTTCTATTATTGTTTCATTAAAGCTATTTTAGTTTTCTTTTTCTAACTCATATATCTGTCTGCCTCATTCCGTTTTCCTTCCTGTTTCGGGGGGGAGAGGGGGGTTAAAGAGCGTCTGTCTGCATTTTAGTGGCCGGCTCAGCACTAACTCACGACACTGGGGAGGTATGAATGGCCTCCGAACATTGAACGCCAGATAACATAATTATTTGCACAGAGTCAGACTTTGGTGTCTTATTTTTCCCTTAGAGCACCAAAAGCAAGACTCGTTTTGTAGAGGGAAAGGGAAAAAGTGGTAGGAAAGAGGTTCTTCTACAGCACTGCTAAGGCAAGACCTGTTGGTGCTGAGCATGTAAATGTATGTGGGGTTGAACAGCTGAAACCTCTGGCCTTGGCAGAGCTGTGGCTGCCCATAGAGTGTGGGCATCCACAGCATCCACAACACAGCATCCACTGCCACCCCTGCAACTGGTGTTGGAGAAGTCAAGAGCTTCTGCCAGTGCAACCTTAAGTGCAAAACCAATGATTTGTCTAGCACCTTTCTTTAAAATCGCATTGATACATGATTGTGTTGTGACCTTTATTGTATTTTTTTGTTTTTGTCAAATGATAGTATGTGGAATTAGATGAAAGAACTGTGGGATGATGTGGGTATGAAGAGTAAGGTGGCAGAAAGATGAGTTACAGTCAAAGACAGAAGAGAAGCATTAACATTCTTTTGAAAAATTTCCAAAGTAAGTCTACTTCCAAAATTATAAGAACAAAATCAGGCCTTTTTTTTCTGACTTTTTAAAATAAGCTATTTGGAAAATCCACTATTACTGGTGGAGCAATTCAAGACCTCAAGTTACTGATATTTGCAGACAGTTGAAATTTATTTGCATTGTGTGCTAGCTTTATGACAGTTTCTCTCTGTACTCTTGAGGGTACCAAATTACATCTTTCAGAGTAATTTTCAGCATTAATAAAAGCATTATACCTATGCCTACAGGTATGAGGAGAAACAATAAACAAAGCTCAGTAATAAATAGAAATTCTGATTATTTATTGTACCTGCTGATCTGGACACAATACAAGTACTGTTATTGAGCCATAACCCAACACTTACCTTCAAAAGAGGCTGCAGAATTAACTACCATAACCCTATTCCTCATCCTAGAAGGGATGATTACCTACTTCAGGATTTTTTAGTGGCAGTGAAACCACTGAGATTTCCCTTTCTAAATGTTAGGATGAAACTGCCAGTCAGTTCATCTGCAGTTTCACTCTATGAAAAGACCTATAGTGTCACCTAGGCCAAGAAAAACACTCTGAACACTTTAAATTTAATACATTATTTAGCTACAGATTTTCTCCTGGGAGAAGAAAAGTACATCAGTTTCTATCAATTTAATTTGTGGCAAGTTTCTTAGTGGAAAACAAGAAGTAAATGTGGTGACCCATCTTTGGCTTTAGATTTTTTGCTTCACCCAGCAGCAGAATATTTTGCTGAAAACACTTGAATACAAATCTTTGAAGACTGTGATCTCTTTTATGTGACTTCTGAAAGATTTGTCATATCATTCTCCTTTTTTTCTTCCCTAACACCATTCAATCACATTTTAAAAGGCTTCTCTTAGCATGTCTTTTTTGAGTTAGACTCAAACCATTCCCACAAGAAAAATTATTAAAAAAACTTTAAAGTCTGATAACACCCCCTCAAAAATAGATGAGAAGATTACTCTACAGAAAATTACTATAGGTCATATAGTAACAATATCCAGAGGACAGTTTAAAGACTCATAAACAGCATTTCCTTAGGTAAATCTTTCCCCTTCAAAACATGCATTGTAGATTTATTTTGAAACCATTTAGATCATGTTATTACCTCCTATAGAAGAGTTGTAAAATTATATAGAGGGCTGGTTAGCTCACTCGGTTAGTGCTGATAACACCAAGGTCGCGGGTTCGATCCCAGTTTGGTCCTCATGTGTTGCCTGATCTAGTTGAGAGGCGTCCCTGCCCCTGAGAGGGAGGTTGGATTAAATGATCTCTAAGGTCCCTTCCAGCCTAGGCCATTCTATGATGATCTATGATCTATATTTTGTATAGGCAAAAAAATACAAAAAATTCCCAGCACTAGCTTATTTCTAGATGCTTTCAAAGAATAGTGGAGGAAAGAAAAATAGAGAAAAATATTTTAAAAAGTCATACACATCACACTGTACTCAGTAAATACTGGGAAGTTAAATTCCTCAATCTACTGCAGTCATCCTGCTACAAATTTTTTTGTGTGTTGAATCCTGCAATTTTTCCCACTTCTGCTGATGCAGATGCCTTTTTAGTAGCTGACATTTTTGCTGCCATGGTAGTTGGAGGAAAGCTCTGACAAGCACTAGACATAATTTCTTTGGAAATGGGACACATACCCCTCAAAAAAATATATCTATCCCTTACAGTGATATCCAATTTTCTGCTCTTAGTAAAATTTTGGTTCTCCTTCATAAGATATGATAGGACATGATTCATAGGATATGATTTCGGTAATCATACACTTTAAATATTTTAGCATGAAATATTTTCTTATGTCTTAGCACCAGAATATTGTACACTTTTGTCAAGCTGGATGAAGTCCCATCTCTTGAAATAGATGGATATTTTGCTGTTCATTTCAAGAGAATGAGGAATTTCCATACTGAGCATTTCTTTATTCTAAAAACATTGAAAGAGTCCATGAGGTAAGGACTTACTCATCATAAACGCAAGACTACCAAAGTCTTCAGTCATTAATTATCGAAGCTGTACCTTCTTCATGCAAGAAATTGAAAGTTGTCATAGCACAAATAAGCTCTAACAAATAGACATTCAAGATCTGGGAGAAAACAGTAAAATGGATTCTCTGATTAAATTGCTGAAGACTGACATCCGATATTTCCTGAGTATCCATTAAAAAGAAAGGTTTAAATATAAATCACAAATAGGAGCATCCTTGGTTGAAAAGGAAAATATAAATCCAGTATGCAATTTTTTTGGCTTAAGAGGTGAGAATGCTGGGGTCCTGTCCCTGCAGCAATTGGGCAGGAGGATGCCCAAGACATTTGCACAGGCTTCTCTCTAGAAGAAGGAGCTACATCCAACTGGTGATGGCCTCAGAGAAGAGATCAATAAAAGAGTAAACTGGGAATGTGAGGAGGTGAGGGGGCACTCTTCTGCCTGACCTTCCAGCTGGAAGTCTCTACATCCTGATTTGGAGCTAGACTGGTGGCTGGAACTAATTCAAGAAAAGCACAAAAAACTTGGAGGAAAAGTCAGCTTCAACTTGATTGCTATTTCTGGAGAAGACAGTGCCTTCTTCTGCTAGCCAGTTCACTGAGCTGATGTGTGAGTGGGCTGAGTCCACTGGGGCTGTCTGTCCGTACGCCTCACTATCAATCCTGAACTAAATATTTGCAATGCAAAATAGGGAGCAAAAGCAATCTGAAAAACAACAGCAACAACAACACAAATATTGTGTCAGAGACTCTGTGTTAGAAGTAAGCAATTCAAAATCCAAATTGAACTCCTTCTAGGAAGGAAACCCTTAATTTGCTGTCAGTTTTATTCAACGTCATGAGATTTCTCCAGCAGCCACTCAGAGTCACCTGCTGATGAACAGGGATCATGGATTACACAGCATTGCCTCATCATGTGAGTTTCTCAGGGCCTGCCATTTGAGTATAATCTCCATTCTTTTTAAACAAAAACGTTGTACCAAGAGTGCCAATGGATGTGTGTGCATATATTATACATACAATAATGTGTCTGTACAGTAAATTATAATATATCTACAATATATGTAAGATAAGAAAGCATTACATAATTCCAGAAAACTGACAAGCCAGCCTCAGAATCACTGCTGATTATCATTCAATGGTTTCAAAAGGTGAGTGATACACCCCAAACAGATGTTTTTCTAATGTATTTGGTAGATAGATGCTGTCTCCAGGCAAGACACCTGCAAGATGCTGCTGTTACCAGGCAGGTGGCTGATTCCCTCCTGTGCAGAGTAACAGCCACACAAGCCTCTGAGCAGAAACTGGAGAAGGGCAGCCTTCCCCAATTTATTGCTAAGTGGAGGCTGTGTTGCCTCTCTGAGGTGGCAGCAGGTCACGCACAGACCCGCACACTCACTCTCGTCCCTCTCACCTCTTCACAGTCGTGCATCCATTTGCACTTCTTCGTTGAATCGTTGCCATTCTCTGCTGAAATACCTGGGAGGCTCATAGTGCGTCCCAGAACACCTCAACCAGGGTCAGCTCTGGACAGAGCAGGGACAGATCATGTGTACAGAAGAGTTTAGGGAACGGCCTTTGCCCTCAGATTCCATCTCCAGCAATCTTTATCCTTAAGGCCAGTTTTCAGTGCATTGGCAGTAGGCAAAGTTCCCAGCGGGAGATGGCACAGAGGCTCTCTCAGATGACAAAACACCTTCTCACTTTCCCTCTTTCCTTCTGTGGAAGGAAAGGGAAAACACAGCTGCCAACTGCTGATGCACAGCCAGGTCCAAAGCCAGGTCCTCCCCGACTTTCAGCATGATGTGGTTGTCAGTCAGGATCTAAAATGAACAAGCCCACACCACTGCATTTTCCCTGTCCTGATCAAAGCATGGAATACATCCACATACTCAGCCATTCCTGGGTTACTGGGCTCCTCAGCAATGAGATGCCGTTTTTTTCTAGAGATGGAAATAGCAGAGTAAAGAAGAAGAAAAGAGAAGGGAGAGGATGAGCTTCTGTAAAATCCTCTCCTTTCTTCTGCAGTTGGAAGTAAGAAGTATCTACAGTTTCTACTGACTCAATGTGGTGCAGGCAGGGAGCCGTGCCTCCCGCCTCTGGTCCTCTGGTCCTCTGTGCTTGGCAGTGATGCTTTTCTGCTTGGGGGTGGAAGGGGTCCATTGCTGTGTTTTGGGTAATACATGGATATTCGGGGATGTAGAACAGGCTTCACTGTGGATAAACCTGTATTTCACTAATATTTAAATATTTTCAAAGTTCAGCAGTTGTGTAGTGCCGAAAAACTGTGAAGTTTTGATGCCAGATTTGGCATCGGGAGAATGGTGCCAGATTTGGCATCAGCAGGGATTTGGACAGGAATCATTGACAGAAAGTTACAGGGATTTTTAAAATAAAGCTGGCATACAACAAAGTTTATCATCACTGCTGCAGAAAAAAAAGATCATTGGAAGTATGAGAAAATATTTGAAATAAATACTTTATAGGCAGGAAGATTAACAGAGAAGTGTAAGAAACAAATTACAGCATTGCCTTTGTCTTAACTTGTTGCTCTACATCTTAGATTTTCATGATAGAGTTTTTGATTTTGGCGTAACTTGGAGATGATCTCAGAACATTTCTATACTCTTTTACTCTTAATTTAATCTTCCCTGTATCTCACACTAGGTGAGAGTGAACATTTTCTTTGATTCAATAGTTATGAAAGATCACTCATGACGCAGAAGAAACAATGCTGGTATTTCTTCTGTGTCCTTTAAAACCTGTTCATCTAGCACCCATTAAAATCAGGAAAAAACACTGGAACTGGCAAAATAAAAGTTTAAATATCTTTCCTGCTTTTTATTAACCTATTCCTGCTTTTTTTAACCTTTCAATAAACGCCTAGTTTGATTTTTTTCCCCAGAAATATCTGGTTTAGAGTTGAACCCTGCTTTTTGTTTTTTTAACTGTATGGGATGACTTAGGTTTCAATTTAAAGAACAGTTCTAATGTCTGAAGAAATAATAGTAATCTCTGCCTTCTGCCTTATTAACAGGAGTTTCCAGAAGTTGGCTTTTGAGCACTGGTGTCTTCTTTTGATTTTGTTTCTTACTTATAATAAAATTAATATATGGAAAAAACCCTACATAATAAGACTAAATTAAGATAGGTTTTGATGCAGTGAGAACCCCATAATTATAGTAGCCTAATGTGCAGTTTAATGTGAATTACATCAGCCAGGTGCCACAAATTCAACGAGCTATTTCATGGCAAGAGAAAACAGACTTTTTTTCCGGTGTTTATTTTCACAGTTGGGCAAGTGGGTCCTATAACTAATCTTTATATGTTTCATATGTCCAAATGAAATTTGAAAACTGGTATGATAACAGACCTACTAAGATAAAGCAGATTAGTTACTTAATATAGCATGATGCTAAATTTGCCAATTAGTTGTGTTTCTATTCCACTGTCCAATAAGGTGGTTATTTCCAGGGAGTTGTTTTTAACTCTGACTCAGAAATAGTTTTTGTGAAGGATAATTGCCTGCTAAAGCAGATGCATTGCAGTCCTTCAAACATGAAAATTCCTATCCTTCAAATATGCAGGCAACTCTCATAGTTCCATCAAATTCAGTGGAATAAGCTACATATATTACTATAAATAAACTGCAAAAATCCAGTAAAATCAACAGCGGAAAAAAATTGTGGAGAAGTATCTAATTTCAGCAGTAGATTTTTTTTTAATTAAAAATTTTGTTTAAAAATTCAGACTCACATATGTTTGTCAGCTACCAGAGCTGAAGAATGTCAAGAGGATTTATCTTTTGTATGTGGGAAATCAGTGACTGATGGACAATATAAATGTTCGAGAATTAAATTCTGAAGTAGATGCTATTATATACTCTATGCCAGTTAACTCAGTGTTGCTGTATCTTATTGCATAAGAGTCTCATTTTCTTAACAAAAACAAAACCTTCTATTATTTTGATTACAGCTGATAATCAAACTGTTAGCAGAATATATTTTCATTAAAACAATGTAGCTCTCTTTAAATGCTTTGTGAAGTCTTGTCTTTTCTACTGGAATTTCATTTATGTGAGGGAAAAACAGGATGAAAGCCTCTGACAATGTCAAAATAACTTTTTTTGACATCTTTAAATTAAAGTCTTAGACTTCCCTTTTGGAATGGCTTTTTACTTTGATTCTTGTATTTCATATAGACATATGTGAGATGTGTAAAAAATCTAAATTGGAAAGAATTGATCCATCTGAAATTAGGTATTTTTCATTTTGCAGAACACTTTAATATTGAAGTTTTCTTGAACTGGCATAAAAATGTCTCTAGAAAACTCACAGTTCTGGAAGCATTTTCATTCTCTATATTCTAGTTTCACTTCAGGGTATGGAATGGACATGTTACCAGAAGTAAAATGACCTATAATAACTCTTGACACGGATGTCTACCATGGGAATGTGAACAAACATGAAAGCTTTAAGAGAAGCAGCTATCCAAGCCCTTTTGGGGTGTTAATTGGCATTTCAGAGACAAGAACTTCTCTCTGGTGATTCCATTTTTGAAGATTTTTTGAGGAGTAGAGCTGAGACAGATTAACCATATCCTCTGAGTATTTTCTTCAAGCAACCAGCAACTACCCTTGCATGATGGAGATATTCTTTTAGAGAAAAGGAAAATCAACCCTTTGAAAGCTGAGAAAGGTCCAAACCTTGCTTTTACCTGCCAAGATTTCCTGCAAGCCATGCAGTGGTCCTTGGTTTGTTCAAAATGGGGCTTAGATATCTCAGAGCGGTTCTTCATGTTTCTCCCCCTAGTTGTCCTTCAGACAGCAAAGAAATGGAAGCAAAAATAGGTGAGATTTAAGTATGTCATTCTAAAAACAGAAGCAAAATAAATAAATGTTTTAAGCTTTGTGACAGCCAGATTACGTATGCCAGAGGTGGCATAGTGGATTCACCAGGGATCAGACTTCCCAAAAATACCCAGGTCCCCTGGCTCCTTGGCTACGGTAAAGGCAGGTTGTGGTCCAAGCTGTCACAAAGCCTGGTCCTCTTTTGCAGCTGGCTTCAGCTGATTATGTGGGCCTTATACTGCCCAGACATGGTCTGATGCTGTCCAGGAAGAAGAGAGGTGAAAAGCTGCCTGCTCAGCTACTGGCACAACCTCACCTCTCCCACACAACAGTGGAATAAGACAGAGTCAGTGACTAAGCAGCTCCGAGCACAGTTGTACATTTTTTATCATCACGATTGCCTACAGTGTGGTTGGGGAATGCACTTGGTGTCCCCATCCTGAACCTTCTCATAGATGCTTCTGTGGAAGCGCTTCTGAGTGAGCACAGTCCAGCACAAACCATGGCCAACAACATGAGACAAACAGGGAGTAGATGTTCTGCTTGATGTGGTTTCACCCTTCTAGACCTATGCCTGCAGCCAGCAATGAATAGTCCTATGTGCAGCATTTAAAAATAAGAGGAAGACTTGCATGTTTCCCAGTTGTTAAAAAGTTGACAGCCCAGGCTGTCCCTCTTGCTGCAGCAGATGATTACAGTCACGGGGAACGAGCAAGAGGAAGGGATGACTTGCCAAGGTAGGATGACTGGCAGGGCTTTGAGAGGCAATGAGTGAATAATGATGCTACCACTAGGACATTTCTCAAAGGAAAGAGGATGGCTTGGGTGACTCTGCCTGCCCTGGTCAGGTGAAATAAAGGTTGCTGATGTGCTGAGAGTGTCAGCACTCACCACATAGTCTCCAAAAGTGAGTCATGGTTATGCAAGCCCTCTGTGCCCTTCTGTCTTCAAAGAATAAACAGATACTCAGGACTTGTTGCAAATCCTCAAAGCCTGGGAGGTCGGATAAATCCAGGCTTGCACAATGTTCATAATGCGAGTCCTCCCAGTTCTGTCCCCAGAATAGTTTATCCTGAGGTTGAGTATCAGTTTACCACTGGGAAGACCAGAATGATTTAAAATGTGTTATGTAAAACCAAATATATAAACAAATTGAGATAATCTCTATGTTTTCCTTGGTTTCTGTTCATTATGAAGTATATGGCCAACTTATTTCCTTTCACTATTTTCCCCAATAATCTAGCTAAGTAAGCACAGTTCTGACAGTATTTATAACATAATAATACATGCACGAAAGCTCTTGCATCAATAATTTAAGCAATCCTTATAAAACACAATAACACAATAAAAAAAACCTACAGAGTAAGTGAAATGTCTTTTTCCTTTTTGTTTTTTCTTTGTAATGGAATTCATACCATTTGGGTGGTGCAGTTACATTCTACTTTAGAAGTTTATAGTACTGTAGCAAAGTCTATCGGTAGAACGAATGAAAAATTTTTATATGACTTGCTGTTTATAGTAGTCCTGCTTATAATAACAACACACAGGTATTGGAAAGATTTCCCACATGATGCTGTAAATGTTCTTGAATTCTAACTTTTGGTAATCTTTCTCTAACATCAAAGGAGCAAATGTGAAGAGAGGCTATAAACTGTGCCTGTGTACAACTTATTCCATGTCTGGCTTTGATTTTTAATACTATGCAGTTCTACCAGAGCAATACAAACAAAATGCAATAGACACGATTATATGGACTAGATTTAGAGCTAGATCTCCAGAGAGGAAAGGATGGAGAAATATCCCACTGGTTTGACAGATCTGTGCTAAGAAAAACAAATTCACCCACCTCTCATAGGTGTAACTACTGACTTAGTAAAGAATAACTAGTCACTGGAAAAATAAACATGAAACAATATTTTAAGATAGAGGTGCCATGTACTTTATGTTGCTCTATACATGAACTGTGGTTTGAGGTTTGGAGCAAAAGCAATAGCTCAGCAATATCTCCGTAACAGTAATAACCTTGTATCTCAGTACCCTGCCAATGAACTATGTCCAGAAACAGGTCCCCAGGTCCACGTTCTCAGCCGGCTGAATGGTCGGAGATGCTGCATAACCAATAGTTCCCACTGACTTGATCAAAGTTAACGTTCCCTTGTTGCTCACAGGAAGTTGGATTTAATATATAACTTAAGGCAGCCAAAGACAAAGGAAGTTTCTGAGCACCTGTGGCACAGTAATCTGACACGGATAGCTGCTCACCAAAACCCAGGAGTCTGACCCTAAGCCAGGAGCATTTTCTATTTTATCCCTTGACACCCTGTGCAACCTATGTGGGGATTTTGTCTTACCTCCCCAAAACTGTGACTGGAGAATCTCCTGTGACTCTTAGGGCTCCAGCCATGTGGCTTAAGTCATCTTGCCTGGTGAGTGATGGAAAAAGGAACAAACAGAGAGCAAAGCAGTGGAGGAACCTTGGTTTGTCCATGTTTGCAGGCTTTCCAATATTATACTAAAATAGTCAATAAGTAGATAAATTACTTTGGCGGAGAGGGGAAGGAAATGTCAACATCCACTAGAGGAGAGAGCAATATCACTCAAGTGAGCACACACTCAAAAGATCATACTTCAGACTGGAATATTTCACAATAAAACAGCAGCATAATTTAGTTTCAATATGAATTTAATCCACTCATCATCTTGCTATTTGCATTTGCATACTTCAATTCAGAGTCTTTTTTTTGTTTTGGGGTTTTTTTTTTAAAGTGATGCTCGAGCACTTCATGATTAAATTCTTTAAGACATTTTAAAATTATCTGCAGGGTATCTGAGTCACATTTTGATTGGTTGTGTGTAATAACAGATGTTTGTTAGTACTGTAGAGCAATATAACAACATGCTACAAAATGTTCCACTACAAATGCATATTGTTATAAGAATAAGAACGTTTAATTGATTTACCCTGTGGTAATAATTTTTTTACTCTTAGTCATGCATTAAAATAGATGTATTTTACACAATGACAAATGTACAAAATGTCTCACTGACTAAGCAGCATTCACTTGTGTCAGAGTTATCCTGACTGTGAGCGCTGTCCTCTCCATCTGTGGCAGATGATTGAAGAAATAAGTTAACTGTGTTGGTTTTGAATGTGAAGGAAGTGTAGATGTATTTAACCATGGGCTTTTAAACCATCTTAAGGATGATAGCAGCAACCTTTCAAAGATTGAGAGGAATAACATCATAACATCATCCAAAGTAACAAATTATTACTCCAATTTTATAGTTGGGAAACTGAGGCATAGACATGTCATGTTATTTCCCCAAATCTGCTCAGGGAGATTGCTGGCTGCATTGATAAGAGACCACCAAGGTCCCATCAAACTAATGGATTTGTTTTAGTATCCTCCATGCACGACATATCCAAGATAAACCAGCAGCAGTTAAATTAGAAAACAATCTTCCTTCAATCCTTTCTCATGAGATCTTCCCTTTTTCTAAACTAAGAATTAATATTCCTCTTACCTCTTTTACCTCTTTCCATAAGAGTACTTTAAACTGAAATTTGAGTACCTAATACAACTGGCCAAGATCTGAAGTTTCTTTTCTATAAGCTGCAGATTTCATTTCAAGTAACTGCAAGCATCTGATCTAGTGCAATAGTTTGACAGTTGATAAGTATAGCACAGAAAACGTGCAGGATTTTTGTGTTTCTACAGCTTAACAGCAGTCAAGGTTCCACTGCTCTGCTGCCTTTGTACCAGCTTCTTTTGCTGGAGCATACATTTTCATGAAAGAAAGAAAGATTGCAGTAATCAGTTCGATGAGACTTAGAGCCAGGGATAGAACCTGGCTTTGAAAAAGCAAAAGCCTAGGAATGTTCTCCAGTGGGAAGCAATTAGAACAATACAGAAGAGTTAGGTGTTTGCGAATGCTACAGGAGGTAAATAGAAGAGCGCAGCCATGGTAACCACCGCACTGGCAGGTCTCCTCCAATGGAACGTGTAGGGATGCGCAGAACTACACAACCTGCACCTCCTTCCCGCTTCCTTCCTCTTCTGTCTCCATATGACTCGCTTTCAGTGGGCAGGGGAAGAGGAACTGTCAATCATCACGCCTCTCCGGGATCCAGAGATAGGCTTCCAAAGCTCTTGTCAATAAACATACTCTTCTTGCATAGAAAATCTATTATTTCCTAGTTGCCTGAAGCCCCAAATCACAAAACTTATCCTTTCTTTTAAAAAATTTTAGTCCCACTTGAAACCATTGACTAGACAGCACATGACTGCACCAAACTGCCACAGTTTTAAGTAGTGGATACCCAGTTTCTGTAAATAAACAGAAAAGCTGTCAGACAATATATGTAAATTAGTCATATACATAAAAAGATACATATTTTCATAATTTGTAAACAGGTCCTAGCAAATAAATAGAACCTACAAAATACAATACTTTATTATTCCTGCCTTATTCTCTCTCAACTAGAGAACCACATGCACTACACAAAAGCCTAAAATAACCAAAAATAATGAGCAGTATTCATTACTGATATCATTCCACCGAAGTCAACAAAGACACAACGGGGAACAGTCTGGATCAGCATCTCAACTACCCTTATTTAGGAAAGTACTAATTAAACAAACTCCATTCAACAATTGTTCCTGCAAGCCCTGATCCTCTTAATACGCAATCACTTGTGGTAGTCATTAAAAAAAAACAGAAAGATATTTAACCTGTGGCTATTTTAGAATAGCTAAGCTATAACATAAAATTATATTAGAGAAAAATATAAAACACCTCAAAAGGAAATAGCAAACAAACACAGACAACCAATTACCATGGCTGGCTGTATAAACTGAACATGTTCACATGATTAATATTTTGGAGAGGGATCGCCCCATCTGAAATTTAATTGTTTCGACATACTTTACTTTTTACTCCTTAGGTATCTGCTTCCTTTGGAGAATAGCTCAAGACTAGCAACGTTTATAAACCATTGCGTAAGCAGTCACAGAAGGAAGCAATTGTAACAGTATTAAACTCACACTGACCAAATTTGTGGGTTTTCATGATGATGTTCACACACAAGCCCAATCACAGCTGTGAGGGTAAAGGGACTGCACAGATTTGATTTGGTTTTAGCAGGATTGTGGTGGGGGTTTTTTTGGGGGGTGACGGTTTGTTTTTGGTTTTTTTTCCTAATGGCATCATTTTTTCTTTGAAAAACCCTTTGAGGAATTACTGTACATTTTAATAGTCCCAGACCGGAGGGTGGGGAGGCAGAGTGAGAAGGACACGTCCCGCCATCCTCTTCCCATCCCGCTCTCCCCGGTACCCGCTTGCAGCCGCTCCCCCGGAGCATCGCGGAAAACCCGCGGGCGCGATTTTTGGGGAGGGGGGATGCTCCCCGCACCCCCGCCCCGCCGCAGGCCGCCACTGCCACCTACTGAGGGCACCGAGCTACTGTCGATCCCGGTCCCCGGTGCCCCCCGGCACCCCGGCGACCACCCGGCGGCCGCCGGGGTACCGGGGGGCACCGGTGACCGGGAGGATGCGGCAAATAATTATGCGTCCTAACGAACGCGGTGCATGAAACCAAAATGCCTCTAATAGGTTTTCTCATCCCTACGCATGGAAAAAGATTCATATACTATGTTAAAGAAAGAAAACCTGTTTGTTTTGCATCAGGGAATAAGATGCCGATCAATATTACTCGGGTTCTAAAAGCGACAGTGGTCTTCTGAAATTATCATCTGCGTTGCAAGTGCTCTCGTCTTCAGCAACTAAAGTCAGTGTTTCCTCATCAGTTGAGCAGAAGTCAGGGATAAAATGTTTGTTACTATCCGGAGGATCATTTATTTCAGCAAGGAAACTGCCTCCACTGTTACGCTACTTACGTGTACAGATTGGCTCTGGAAAGAGAGAGGTATCCTTATCTATATGGATTTAAACATGGAAAGAGACAGTGAATGGAAAGAACAACTTCAATCAGGTATTTTAAGTTACAACTGAATCTTGTGTTTATGGCCCCAGACAGTGTGCTCTGCAAAATGTTTCCAAACACTCATCTCTAAGCTTTCAACTATTTCTCGCTTCTGCTCCAGTGAAATATTTTTTGAGAAAAAAAGAAAACAAAACTGCTAACAGGACCTAACATACGTAACATAAAGAAGCTGGAATAATAGTAATTATCATTTCCAAATGAGTTATGAAGGTAGTTTGTTGCTTTTATTTATTACCCATCATTACCACCTAGGCCATCATTTCTTTTTGAAATATGTTAGAGTTCTGCTTCCAATACATGGTCTTTATACTATAAAACATAATTTTAGAACCATAGTTGTACAGTGCACCTTTTAGAAGACAATGGCTTACATTTCTAGTTTCTCTCCTTATTGCAGTGATAGGATAGCTGGTTCTATAAACTAGTCTAGATAATATGTCATATCTCTCTTCAGCAGCTACTGCACACATGATATAGGAAACTCTCCTGCTACTGGTTACTCATTAAAGTTAAGTGATAGGGATCCACATGGCAAGGTTAAATTTCAACACTTTAAACCCTGGTGAAAGTTGCTAATAATAATGTTTAATTTTCATTCCAAGCATTTATGGTATCAACTTGAGCTGGTTATTTTCTTCTTCTCATTAGCTGGAACTAATGAACCTCCCTGCAGAATAAAAATCTTCAGGCAGAATAACAAAATAGAGACAAAATTTGACCCCTGCTTAAATTAAACAACCTAAATGGGCTTAATGTGAATGTCTATTAACCAGAGGAAAAGTTTGATCAAGATTTTCAAAAAGGACTAGAGAACCCCTATGGGGACAGGCTGAGAGAGTTGGAGTCATTCAAACTGGAGAAGAGAAAGCTCTGGAGAGATCTTATAGCGGCCTGCCAGTACTTAAAGGGGGCCTACAGGAAAGATGGGGAGGGACTCTATCAGGGAGTGTAGTGATGGGATGAGGGGCAATGGTTTTAAATTAGAGTAGGGTAGATTTAAATTAGATATTGGGAAGAAATTCTTTCCTGTGAGGGTGCTGAGACACTGGAACAAGTTGCCTATAGAAGTTGTGGATGCCCCCTTCCTGGAAATGTTTAAGGCCAGGCTGGACGAGGCTTTGAGCAACATGGTCTAGTGGAAGGTGTCTCTGCCCATGGCAGGGGGGTTGCAACTGCATGATCTTTAAGGTCCTTTCCAGCCCAAACCATTCTATAATTTCAGCATGCTAGTAAGAAAACACTAACAGAAACATGATGTTCAAACCAGGATCACTTAACACTTTCTTGAAAGGGTCTGTTATGTAACTGCAGGAAGAATTCCCTTTTCAAAAATAATAATAAAAAAATAAGAAATGCTGCCTTTTTATTGGGGGAGAAGGTTTGCAACTAATCATTTACGACCTCTTGACGCTGAAAAGTCTTGTTGCAAAAAAATCAACCAAGTTGATACCATCTCACAGGGAAAGAAAGAGATGAGCAAAGGAAGGATGTTTGCTATGGCAGAGAGGGCTGGAGAAGACAAGGGGAAATCAAGGGGCTGCAAAGTGGTGGGACCCATGGTGGAGGCAGAGGAGGCACCTGGCCCTGTGTTGTTTCTCTCAGTTATGCTCACTGGGGACTGTGCTATGATGTCTCTGTCTGCTTGTTCTCCCATCCTCCCCCTTTTCAGAGAAGCAGTCAGAGGAGCTATTACACCAAAGGCAGAAACCACTGCTATCCTTTCAACCCTCTGCCCCCTGCACATTTGGTTTGTGATTTTGCAGTGGAGGCAGGATATCAGCAGTGACAGATGCTTATGCGTCCTTACAGTATTGACCAGGTCAAACTTATCAATGGGTTTTTATTTCACAGGGTAGGTCATAAAGTATTCATTGCCCTAGGTCATCTAGACTCATGGAATAATTTAGGGTGGAAGGAACTTCTAGAGGTCATCTACTCCAACCTGCCCAAAGCATGGCTCTCATCAAAGTTACGTCAGGTTGCTTGAGGCCTGCTAAGCTTTGAAAAACACCAAAGACAGAGATTTCTCAACCTATATGTGCACCTGTGCCAGTGTCCACTCACCTCCATGGTAAAAGCTTGTGGATTTTGCCTTATATCTGCATTTGCATATCTTGCTTCTCATGTGAATAATCTCCTAGTAAATCTCGCCTATGGCATTTAATCATTCTCTCCCAAACTCTACAAGGATATTAAAAATCACTTTTGGCTCACAGGTTTCCTTGCAGACAATGGTATATGTGGAGATATAAAACAAGCTAGCTTTAGATACATCACAGCTACAATTTTATTCCTCTTTTAAAATGAAATAACTACCTCCAGCCTTTCTCTACAAATACAGTTCTTAGACCACCCCTTCAAGCTGCATGGGAAAAAACCCTGTTCTCTACTATCATCTTATTCGCCATGTTTATCACTCCTGCTTACCCATTGTTATAAACTTTGTCTTTTTATTGTTGTCTCAGTATCACTAGATTGCCTACATTCCTCTTAATTTTTGTTTTCCTGTTCTTTCTCCTGATGGGGCTTCTTGAAGTGCATGCTTCAGGATGAGATTTAAGAACGTGTGTAATTCAAGTGCCTAACCTTGCCTGTAGAAGCCTAAAGAATTCCTTTCTGATGTGCTACAGTTCCAACAGCTCCAACTGAATTTCTTTACTCATCCAACAGGAGCTCTTGAGGGCCCTATTTAGCTTAGACACTCTCCTCTCTGCCTGTACAGTTCACCTAATGACAGGAATAAATCTCACTGAAGACATCAGGAACACAGTAGCAGAAAGGAGGAGCCCCAAGCATACAGTTCCTACAAAAGGTTTCTACTGACTAGTTATCCTCTGATGCAGTAATGTAAGCACGGATTGTCAGAGTTCATATCTATTCTATTCCAGCTTTCTCTGACACCTCTAGCTTGTAAGTTCTCATTATGTCACCTGGATAACTCACTGGACACATTCAAATTTTTTGAGGATCATAGATGTCAACAAACTACTTGAACAGGCACATCAAAAAGACCAGATATATTTTTATGAAAAAATGCAGTAAATTATTTTTTATTTTAAAATGTACCTGCACAATATATTAGGTTGGTGATCAACCATCCAATTTAGGAAGGATGTTACTCCAGTTACAATGAATTACAGTAATTTAGTTGAGTCCTCTATTTACACTATGAATACAGCCTCAGACACAAGAGCACTTGTATGCAAGGTGAACAGCTGATTGTCTTTTGAGAATATTGAATCACTTCTAAACCTCAATAGAGACTTTAGATACTAGCAAACTCTGTGCTTTAGTTGCCAAAATTTTAAGGTCTATTCCAAGAGCAGAAATCAGACTCCTATGTTGGGACTAGGCCATCTCAATAATGCATGAAACATATAGGCACTTCCATATGAGGACTGAAGAAACCAAGGAACTTTTTTAACTGCTCAAAAATGTGCAGATAGTATCTCCTCTTGCGTCCTGTATGGAACATTAGTAACACTGCCAACCCATCCTGGTGGTCAGTGGTCATAGTCCCTCCAAGTTCAGCATGGTTGTCTCATCCAGGAGTAACTCCTAGAGATCTTCTGCATCTCTGAAGTACAAGCACCCTGAGGTAAGGGCACCTGAAGCACTTGGCTCTGCCTGTGCCATTCTGTATAGATTTTCTTAAACTTATTTGGGCCAGAGGGAGCAAAGATGAATACATCTCCTGTACCTGCAAGTTAGTCTTTGGAAACAAACAGCAAAAATGCAAATTATGTTCCAGTTGACTCAAGTGAAGACTGACAGGCTTCTGGGTACTTTCAGAAGAAAAATTTTAGATGATTCTGAAATACTAATGCCAAAAATTTCAATGTTTCAGAGATGAGGCCACAGTCAAATAGGAACTTTCAAAACCAGAGCTGCTATAGTACAATTGGAAGAGATGTGCAGAGAAGGCAAAAGAGGAGATGACCTGAAGTTCATATTTGGTAAATAATGAAGGCCACTATGGTCTAAAGGAGAAGCACATAATGAGATATATCAAAATATCAGCCACCAGCTTCTTTCAGGTACATCTCTAGATAATCTAATAAATCAACTAATACTATACATTGCCGCGTCTTAAAGGAATTTCGTTGACTCTAGGGATCAAGCTGAGCTTTCACAGAATAGTCCCTCCATACCCAAAGAAACCAGAAACAAATTCAAATAAACAAACAAAATCCTGCACTGGAAACCTGAAAAAATAATGTCTTCTTGCTGGATTTCCAAGTTGCCATATTTCAGCCTTGCCGGGTTTCTTCAGATCTGCTATGAGTTGTTGGTACACCTGCTGGAAGGATCCGTTGACTTGCAAGCTAGCCAAATTGTACTCTTCTTGAAAAACAGCAGTTCTGAAAACCATATCCCAAGCATTCCAAGGATCTCTTTTCTTATTTGGAAACTGTGTTTGGCTACAAAAGACTGCATTAAACATTTACATTTTTGATTGGCATGTTTTCTGCAAAATCTCTAGGTATTTTGAGGAATATCTTCGAAAATTCAAATACTTTGAGAAACGAAATTTTTCTATCTGAAAAAAATATTTCATATTATTTTATATTTATATTTTATTCCCCTCTCATGTATGGTGAACTGCTCTGCACTTCTCAGTGTAGACTCATGTCCTTTTTTTGTCTTTTTTCTTTTAATGGTCAAATGCTTTGGTTTTGCTAGATTAGAGAGTGGGAATGGTCTATGCAAGCAGACTCTGCATCAGTAGCAGGGCTGGCCCCACTCAAGACATATGGTCTTGTTTTGTCACCTGACTGTTTACTCAAGAGTCCAGATAACTGAATCACAGGGGGAGGAGGCTTCGGAAGGAAGAAAAGTACCACAAAATATTAAAAAAAACCCAACCCACCACCAGAAAATGAAGGAGAAAGTACAAGAAATGAACAGAAGAGCCATTTAGGAGAGAAGGTGTTGGAGTCCAGCTATGACTTTGCCTGCCTTATTAATGAAGAGTGATGTTTAGATATTTAGTTAAGTAGGAATCAATAGAATCAATTAATTCTCTTATCATGGATGAATATCTAATAAGTGAGAGGAAATACTAGGTGTCAGGAAGCAAAATGAGCATTTTGCCAGACAGCATAAAAACAAAGCCAGGAATTTCTGCTGTTGAGCGGGATCAGACAAGGGGATGAGGTCAAACCACTCCTCTGGCTGGGCAGGAGCAAACCGCTCCTGGCAGAGGAGGGGGTCCACTAGAAGCAGTTTAGGAATTGATCCTGGTTCTTAATAACCAGGCAGAAGTGTTTCTAGCATACCTCCACCCATGGAGGGGCAGGTACTTAGAGTGAGTCATTCATGTCTTGTATTCCAATTAAAATTTAGCCTGTGCTGGTAGTAACCCAGACTGTCAGTGCTTGACCACAGTCTGCTTGGAACGGAAATCTGGTCTCAGGACAGCTCTTTGTGGAAACAGGTCTTCCTCAAAATTAGCAACCTTGTAGCAAACTAATAGAAAGATCAGCACAGAAAAGGGACATGAAAACTAAATTAATTTTGAAGGTGCTCCCTCAGGTACAAGGTTGAGGGATCTCATGAAGAATGAACTGGGAAGGTTGGGCAGTCCTTTCTGCTGTGTTCGGTGCGTGAATGCTTCATGCACCTGACAGTCTCTCTTCTTTCATTTAAGTGAAAAAAAGCCTTCAGGAAAATATTCCAACATCTTACAACACTACTGTAATACATATAATATACAAAAAAAATTTGAATATTAATATCAGAGCCCTGCTACAGCTGCTAGCATGTTACATGCGTTGAATAGATAGCTTGTAATATGCATCTTAACACGCTGTTCACCTCATCTGACATTTTGCTAATGATTTATTATGCAATAGTGATGCTCAGTTTGGGGTTTCCTGGAGAAGCGTACCACATGTTACAAGCCATACAACAGATCGACATAGCTAATGAAATTTTCCTAACACCTAAGTGCTTTGAAAACTTATTCCTGACTCTTGTATGCTAGTCACCAAGAATAGCTATGTGTATCCCCTCCTCCATACAATTAGGCAGAAAGCTAAAAATTTTACAGTGAGATGCAAAACTAGAGCATACACGATACCTCACAGTATTACATAACACAAAAAAGGTTATTAACAAGCAACTCAAATGAACTCAAAACATGATACCACAGTAAACTGACCTTTGCAAAGCGTTGCTACGAAGGGCCCCCAGCTTGCACTCTGCCTGCTTCTCTAAAAGAGCCACTGTACGTACATGATTTGTACCATTCCCTCTCTGTAGTATTTGAATGTCTTGCACTGTTCCATGAATTTATGCTAATGAACAAATTTGTTCTCTCTACGAATGATCTGCTACCACCCACTGTGACACATATGTAACTGAGGCACAGGGACAGATTTTTCAAATTCATGCAAATACTAAAAGCTGCATATAGGTACAAACCCGTTTTTCAGCAGCTTGGTAAGCATCTGTTTCTGACTTGAGGCAACTACATGCTCAGGTATTTTGGACTCAACGTAGGCAGGCTCCAGCTCCTACCTGGCCCGGCAACTCAGAGCGAGGCAGTGAACCACACATCTCAAATTCCAACCATTGCCCTCCAGTGCCACTGGTCTTGTTTCTCTCCTTTTTCACCCTGTAACAAGGTTCTTCTTCTATGAATATCTACCCTGTGTCAGGATTACACCATTGAGTTTCAGTATTCCTGTCATTTATCTGAAAATTTAGTCCTCGTGAAAACCTACTTCACTTCTAATGTGACTAATGCCAAAATTACATTAGTAACTGTCTTAGAAGTTTACAGGCTGTTGCAGAAACATATTTTATTATGAATAAAAGAATACCACTGCTGTTTAATTTTTTTCCTCTCTTCTTTAAAACAGAACCCAGAAACACTGATTTAAGACAACATACCACAAGTCAACCCCTGGAAAGAAAATCCTGAAAATCGCAAACATACGTAACATTTTGTTCCTGATCAGAAAAGATTATATGTATCAGCTGAACTTTATCCAAGTCAGGATATATAACATTTGATGTATACATCCAGAATAATGCAACGTCATCTTAGAACCCACGATTTACAATTTGGGAAGAACATCTTGTTGGCATTTGCCATACGGCACAGTCATGGTTACTCCCCAGCTACACTTTAGTGTGCCATTTTCCTTGTCCTGTCTGCAGATGGGATATACTGTATCTGCAGTCTCAAGAACTCAAGATTCCTTGGGATGTTCTTGCCTTGGAGATTTCGTCAAGTAGATCCTCTTACTGACACCTGAACCCAGGGCGACCTTGGACGATGCGGACACGCTAGAATTTCACACGATTCACCTCTGTAGGTATTATATAGTCTGAAGCCAAAATATCAGGGGAATTTGTTGTCATATAAATGTATTTTGCAATAAATACTTAAGAGAGGAGGACTAGATTTTTAAACAGTTCAGCACTTCTGCCTGGTACAGGGCAAGCAGCTGCCTGGGTGCTAATGATCTACTGAACATTCAACCAGCCTGTCATGCCCTGGTTATCTGACGTATTAAGAAGTAGGGATTAGACTAATTACTATTAATTTCTTCTCAGAATACATACTTTTTAAAGCATTATTTAATAAAATATAATCAGTGGGGAAACTTTTTTTTTAAAAAAATGTACTTAATTAATCACTAAGAGTATTGCTTTTGCTTGCTTCTAACTGTCCTGGTATCTCTGCCTACATTTCAATACTGGCCCATGCTTTTTGTGCTCACAGGCTACTTTCCTTACTATTCTTTAAATTAATAGATGATTTTAAGCACCACTAGAGGGCACAGACTTATAACAATATTTCTTAGTGGCTCACATAAAGTACATCAGGATCAGCAGTTTGGTAATTTTTGTAGTTTATTGTTTAAATCCCCAGTTTAAAGCCTCGATCCTATCCACGATGATGTACGCGTGTAGCTTTGCTGCTGCCAGCTGTGCCATTGCTGACCCACACCAACAAAACAAAGCTCACGGGTGGGCGCTCGTGGGGTGGGGGCCTTACAGAGGAGGCTGGACCACACGCTCCACACTGAACAGCACAGTTGAGCTTTCTGGAACTTGAGTACCAACACTCAAATATTTTACTCAAGTGACTAAGGTCAGTAGAGTATAAATCCAAACATGCTGCTGGAGGCTCAGCTGGTGTAAAAGGCATGCTCTGTATGTCTTCAGCTCTAAAGGAGTACATAGGGCTGGGAGAAATGAAGAGTATAACACTTGCATGTCAAACCAGGGAAATGCAAACAAGCAGTAAATGAAGGATTAACTAACTCAATTTACAATTCAAAGAAAGAGGAGTAGATATGTGCCACTGGAAAGCTTAAATATTAATGGGGTTGCTGTGGATACTTATATCAACTACTTAACATCTGTTTTGACATGTGTGCTGTTTCTGCCATCGCTTATCAGGAGCGTGAGTGGCCACTGCAGTTCACGTTAGAAAGTTCTGTTTGAAGCTGCCTGTAGTGGAGGAGGAAGTGCAGTGAAGAAAGGAAGATTAAGCTCTTTAAATAAAAGACAACTGATTGAACGACTCTGGCGACGCTGCAGCAACGAATTAGCACTGTTGTTGTTTCTATGTTGCTTTAGTAGAGGCACAAGTTAATGTCCTCAGCCAGAATAAGACATCTATTTCTTACTACTTCTTTTCTGAAAGTTGGAGAGGCTTGAGAGCCTGACCTCTTACTGGCCAGTACGAAGGAAAAAAGACGGAATTTAAGTTTATTTCAGAATCCTTCTATTGATTTTCTCATTACATTAGCGTCCTCACTGCTACTTCCCATTAACCCCTCACGTCAGATTTCCCATCGCCGGTGCTCGAGCTGCAAAACCAGTGACAAACGGCTGTTTTTCATGAAGCCGGTGCTGAAGCGCCCGGGCCGCCGTTCGCCCTCTTCTCCGGGCAGCGTCGGGGCCCCCAAGCCGTTCCCCGGGGGAGCGGCGGGCGCTGCCGAGCCCCGGGGAGCGGCACGGGGGGCGGCGGAACGCGGGGCGGGGGGAGCAGAAGGGTTGCGCCCGCTGAACACCGGCAATAAACGGCAGCCAAAACCAGAGCGGCTCCGGGCGGGGAGGCGCGGAGCGTCCGCGCCTGCGGCGTCGTGGGGTGGATTTTCTTTCTTTACTTTTTTTTTTTTTTTTTTTTTTTCCCTCCCCGCAAGCTCACCTTGATGCGGCGGGGAGTTAAAGGCCCGCTCTCGGCAGGGGGAGCTTTGTTTTCTCGGCACAGCTCGGGAACGGAGCGGCGGCACCGCTGCGCTCCGGCCGCACCGAACCCGGGTCGGAGCTACCGGGGAGTCGCGGGGAGCCCGCCGGTAGGGCAGCCCCCGCCACCGACTCTGGGATTTGCTCTCTCGCCGCCGAGAGGGGCCGGGGCACGGCGGAAGCGCCGGAGCGGCGTGCCGGGCTGCGCCGCCCCCTCGGGGGGACACCCGGCGGCTTCACTGCGCTGCCCCGCCCGGGCCGGCCGCCCTCCCCGCCGACACCGGGGTCCCGCTGCCGCCGGCTGAGCCTCCCCCGCGCCGCCGCCGAGACTTACGGCAGTTTTGTTACTTTCTCGGACTTAAATGGACATTGCCCGGGAGCGCGCGTAGCCCGCGGGCGCCGCGTCCCGCCGGCCGCTTGCCGCCCGCTCCGCCGCTGCCTTGGCCGCTTGCGCCCCGGGACGCAGAGGCGCCCGGCAGCGCGGCCCCCGCCGGCTCGCTTTTCTCCGCAGACTTTCTCCGCCGCCGGGACCGAGAGCAACAGCTTGCCCGGCTCGGCCGGGCCAAGTGCCGCCGGAGGCGGGCGGCGCGGGAGCCGGCGGGGGAAAGGCACCGCCGAGCCGCGGCCCGGAGCCCTCCCCGCCGCTGCCTCTCCGCGGGAGCTGCCCTCCCGCCGCCCCGTCCCGGGCCGCGGGGCCACGCCGGGCGGCGCTGCGGGGGCCGGCGGCGGGAGCGCCGCCGCCCGGGAGGAGGAGAGCGCGCCCGGGGGGGCGCCCGCTCCCTCGCCGGGGCCCCCGCGAAGCTGCCGCAGCCCGGCCCGCCGCGCCGGGCGCCCAAAGTGGCCCGCGCCCCCGCGCCCCGCGGGCTCCGCCCGGAGACCCTCGGCCCCCGCTGCCTCCTGCGGCCCGCCGCCGCGGAGTGCCTGGCCGCCGCCGCCCGCGCCCTGCTCCGCCGCGGCGCCCGGGGTGATGCCATGCCCCGCAACCACGGCGGCGGGGAGGAGGGCGGCTCCGCGGGGCTCTGGGTGAAGAGCGGCGCGGCGGCGGGCATGAAGGATGTGGAGTCGGGCCGGGGCAGGGCGCTGGCGAGCGCGGCGGCCCGCGGCGACGGCCTGCTGCTCCTGGGCACCGGCGGCGCGGCCGCCCCCGCCGGGCTGCGGGAGGGCCGCCGCGGGAAGCACGGAGCCCGCATGAGCCTGCTGGGGAAGCCGCTGTCGTACAGCAGCGGGCCGAGCTGCCGCAGGAACGCCAAGTACCGCCGGCTGCAGAACTACCTGTACAACGTGCTGGAGCGGCCCCGCGGCTGGGCCTTCGTCTACCACGCCTTCGTGTGAGTACCAACCCGCTCCCCGCTCCTCCCGTCCCGTCCCGTCCCCCGGGCCACCCCCCGCACCTGCCCCCGGCCGAAGCCGCACCGCGCGGCGCGCACCTTCCCTGCCACCCTCCCCCCTCTCCGCTCCCCGAGCATCGCTCCGCGACCGCTCCCCGGGCAGGACGAGTCCCCCGCGAGTCGCGCCTAAAGTGCCCGGGAGTCATCAGCGGAGGCGCGAAAGCCACGGCCACCTGCGGCGCGGCGCTGCGCGGGCGACGGAAAATCCGCGCGGCCCTCCGTGGGAGGCGGTGTGGGAGGTGGAAAGGGGGGTTTAGGGCTTCGTTCACCCGGTAGAAAGAGCCGGCAGGGAGCACATGGTCGCCTGTCTCCCGGGCCCTTGAGGCCGCAGTCCCCGAGGTCGGACGGGGCCGGGGTTGCCGACCGCTCCCGGGCCCCTCCCCGTGGCGGCGGGGCGCGGTGGATCCGCCGGCTTTACACCCGGCGCGCGTTTTGCTTCGCGGCGGACAAGCGAGCCGTTTGAAAAGTTCGCGCCCCGCGGAGTCGCGTATTTTTCCGCCCCGCGGGGAGCGCTGGTGGCGGCGTGGGCCCCGCCGCCTTTCCCACGCGTGTGCTCCCGGGGGATGCCGCCACCCAAGCGCTCCCACCTGCCGCTGGCAGGCGGCCGGATTCCCCCCCGAGGAGCAGCCTCTGCCCTGACAGCCCAGCCCGCTCCGCCGGCATCTGTCACTTCTGCGCTTTGCCTTTTAGCAAGTGACTCCCCCTTCCCTCTCCCCGCCACACCGTCGCATCCCTCTTTCAAAAGAGCCGGTGACCGAAATGCCGCGTCCCGGTCATCGCATGGGTCGGCGGAGAGCGGTGCTGTCGCGCCGCTGCCAAACTCGTGCTGCCTTAGTTACAGAGGCCGGCCTGGGAGACAAGTGTGAGGGGGGACCTGAGGCTGTAACTGCTTAAAAGTATCCCCAGGGTCGACTATGTTCTTAGCTCGTTAGCAATCCCTTTTTCTTGTTTTTTTTTTGACGGGTTTTTGGTAATATTCGGGGGAAAGGTCCGACTCAAAAGCCTTTCGGGTGGCTGAGCAAGACGTGCGGTACAGTCTGCCAGGGAGTCATTGCACTGGATGAAAATGCGATAAATTACAGAGCAAGGACGATAGGCATTGCTGTATCGGGGACATAGCACGAGGTATTTCTGTGTTTGACTACAGAAAATATATCATCAACAAATCAGAATATTTAACTGGTACACTGCAGGTAGCTATATTTCCATGATAGGTGCTGGAATCAAATCAGTAGTTGCAGCAGCTTCAGTGAAAAAGCAGCTGTTCCCCAAAAGCTGTTTGATAACGTAAAGAGTGCTCCTCTCCCAGCGGCGAGGGAATCTCCAAATCCTACTTTAATGAAAGTTTTCATAAGTGAAAGAATACCACGTCAAACACATGGTAGTCAGATAAATAAGATCCTTTGTGGAGAGATTTATTTAATAGGTCAAAATTGGTGTAGGTAACAAACAGTTGAAACGTAAGGTGTTGTATTTTTTATTCAGTAAGAGGTTTTTCGTCCACTTGGAAGATCCGCCCATTCTCTCTCTTTTACTGTGAAAATCAACTCTTACATGTTGAACTTTCTTCTTGGAGGACATTTATTTTGTGTATTCTGCTGTTTGGGTTCTTACAGGTGTTGGATGTAAGTGTTGTGAGAACCACCAAAGTATCTACTAGGAATTATCTCACTGCAGTGCCTAAAGTTGCCATTCAAAATCTGTAAATTGTGCTTTTAGATCTTTCCCTTTGAGATCATGATGAAAATCATTAAAACAAGTAAAGTTCAAGTCGGAAATAAGGTTGACAAGTTTAAGCCTTAAAAAAAAAAAAAAGGTAAATTTCCAAACAGAGTGAAGTCATGACACAGCAGCACTGTAAACAAGGAAGATTGCCAGCTGCGTTTAGATAATTGCCTGCATAGAAAGAGTGCCAGTTTTAATTTTTAATTGCAAATGGCAATTTTGGCAGCTGTAAATGCCAACATTATATCTTTTATCTGACTAGATCTGTGTGAAAGAGCTTGAAACATTACTGTAATATAAAGGCACCTACTAATAGTATTACCTTTAAGGATCTGTCACTGCTACAGTGTTTAAGGTGTGTTTGAAGTTCCGTTGTATTTCAGTCTGACAGGCATCCTCATTGCTCGTCTATAAATTGCTTTAATGCATTTATATAATTCTGATTTAATGACTGCCAGATACTCGGATAATATTTTTGGTGTTTCAGGTTCATTTTTTTTCAGCTACCTGATCAAATACAATTGCATCTTGGAGAACATACTTTCATACAGAATAAAAAAAAAAACAATTTGAAGAAAGAAGTCTTGAGACAAGTAGCTTAGAGTTGCAAAGACATTGCAAAGTATGTGGATGAGATGTCTGCTCCTACCTCTAATATGCTATTCCTGACTGCAGTGGAGCCCGTTATAGCTCTGTACTATTTCTGTTACAGGAATGGGCTATCTGGGGTGAGACCTTTTGTGTAGATCGTTGGTCTCTTGAAATGAAGTTCACTCTGATAAGCAGGTTGAGGTAACGCAAGGACGGTTTCAGAGCTTTGCTTTAAAGTTTTAGATCTAGAAGTTTTTCATGATTCCCTGTTTTTGAAGTAAGAAGTGGGGAATTAAACATCAGTTACAAATAAGAAACCATCCCTGATATTTTCATTTCTCGTTTGCATAGGAAAAAACACTTCACTGCTGAGAACAGTTCGCTCTTATTTTTTTTCTTTTACCCTCTCAAATAAGAGAGAAATAGGCGAACCACCTGAGGAACAAGTGTTGTGACCTACATTCTGAAGTCAATTGGTTAGTTTTTTTGTGAATATATACTTGCCAAATGCTGGAAAAAAACCCCTAGCCTTTTCTACAAACTTCTGCTACTAGAGGAAGGGTTTACTCTTGAGGAAAGGCCTTTGACTTCAGTATAGTTGCGCTGGGGAGCAGAGCTATAAATTACATGCTCCTTGGCTCCTTATTGTGCACTTCAGTAGCTCTTTACATGGAAGCCATTGTAAAAAAAAATCTGAGATCTTTCCTGCAAGTTTTTGAAAAACTGCTTTTCAGATACCACAGTCTTCTGTTCTTAATCGTTCAGGAGCACGAAAAGTACAAACACTTATAAAATCAGAAAAGAACATTCATACCATTTGTGAGTAATGAGTCAGTAACTTAAACTCCTGCTAGTAAAATATTTAAGCCACACCACATCACCTACACATGGAACACGTGCAAATTTAATACACATGCGCCTGCATTAAAATGCTGTGATATTGGAACTTTTCAAAAGCATTGTCTTGGAATTTTGTCAGATTTCTTTCAACAACAGCATCGGCAGTTCTTGCTGTTTGTTTAGATTATTATGGGTTCTTCGGTTTGATAAAAAGGTATAGATGGTGCCTTAGAATGATCAAAGGGGAATTCCAGATTTGTTGCAAATTTATCTCAACTTTCATCTTCAGTCATCATACGGATGTTGTATTATTTTTGTTCTTAATTGTCATTCTGAAAAAGAGATGGCATGAGACTTTCAGAAAAAAAGTACTGCTCTGATACTGTTTATACTAGTAGGATATAATTAGTTGCACAAGTTTCCTAATTTAACATGTTGGATTTATTTCGGGAATAATAAAGTTTCTGTTTCTTAGCGACTTCTTTGTAATATATTCCACTCAAAAGTCTTGAACGTTTGTTGTGGGCATGTCCTCCTCTTTACAAAGCCACCACCTTTTGCTCTGGAAGCTTCTGAATCACAAATCGCAGGGCTGGATGTGTGCACGAGGGCAGTGTCACCTTGCATGACCTGTATTGGTAGGTTTCCACGGGCATCCTCTGTTGGCTGCTGCTGGAGATAAGATACAGTGCTAGATGAACTTCAGAGCCTGTAGGACGTTCTTCTTGTCTCTTGTGTTATTGATGGGAAAAGGCTGAAAAATTATTTCTGAAAAATAATGAATCTAATGGTGCCATCGAAGATGTAACTGGCTATTTTAGTTTTGCAGATCTGCCAGAAAGGACAGTGTCTTTGCATGTGAGCGAGCAGCGCTGCATCATACTGTACCATTTGTATAATTAGGGAGGTTCCACATTCTGATTAAAAAGCCGGTAATGTGCAAGAGCCTAGATACTTTCTTCTGCTACTATCAGTAAGTAAGTGAAATTATTTTACCTCTTGATTTCGTCCACCTCAAGGCATTTAATGAACTAGTTCCAGATGCTCTGTGGGTAGATCTATGGCTTTCACAGTTTCAAGCACCATTTCAGGGTCAGGGTGTGATGTTGTTAGGATAACAGTATATTTTTATATGCTTTAAAAAATAAATAATGGTCTGATATGTACAAATAAACAATAGCAGTGTTGACAACGTAAATGATGTGGCAAAGCAAATTTTGTTAGGTTCTAAGGAGGTAAAAATTTAAAACTCTTTAGTAGACATTCAGGGAGTGACAGTGAATGACAGTGGATATTTAAACACACTTCGGTATAAATCTGCAGTGGATTGCTGCATCTGAGGCAGTTGGTCATTCTAAATGTGTGTGTGTTTCTCACTTAAATATTGTTTGGAAGGGACCTTTAGAAGTCACCTGATCCGGCTAGAAGATATTGTGTCAGCTGGGCTTTGACTAGACAGGTCTTAAACTTCACTGGACAGAGTGAAGTTAGCACCTTTCTGGGTAACCTGCTGGTCTGCAGCACCCACCTGTGGAAACAAGAGGGGTTTTGGCATGGAGAGGGGAGGATGGGAGAGCCTGCCTGAACCTCCCAAGTGGCAGTTTATGGTCATTACCCCTTTAGGTATCATCTGGCACTAACAAGAAAAATGTGGCTTTTTTATCCTTGTAATTTCCCTACTAGGTCACCTTCTTGCCAGACTGAAGCTCAGCTTCCGTAATGTTTCTGTGTAAAACACAAACTCAAGGCCCCTGACTATCTTGGTGCTCTCCTGCATCTCTTCCAGCCTCTGTACATCCTTGTTCATCAGTGGGGGGCACACCTGGGTGTCATAATGTGGGGCCACATTGAGTAGAGGAGAAAAATAATTTTCTTTAGCTTGCTGATGTAGCTGTGTGCTGCTTGCCTTACTTCTGATGAGGGCATGCTGTTGTTGGCTTGTGCTCAACCTGTTGTGTCCAGAGAACGCTAAAGCCCTTTTTGATGGGGCTGACACCTAAACAGGTTCCCAGCCTGTGTGGATGCGTGGGATCATTCTGCACCAGATCTCTCTGCTTTTCTCTCAGTTGGACTTCGTAGGTTTTTATGTTCATGTCCTGTATTTTCTTGTGCTGTCTCAGTCACTATACACTGACCAGAGAGGTGGAGATGTAAGAACCTTTACAACCGCTTACACTTTCTCATTGGTTGGCAGAGAAGATAAAATGATCAACACCGCTTCATTCTTCCCCTTTCCTGGTGTTGTTCATGGACAGCAGCCCTCTCCTGGAATCCTGTCACGGGCAATAAATAACATTGATCTTCTCTTTTTCACTTGTTTTTGTTGGGATTGCCCACCTCAGGATTTTTAGTAGGTAAGTATCAGGAATAGTTCTCATGTGATGTATACTGACCTTTGTAAAATATTGTTTCACATTTTATTTTTTGCGGCTTTGTCTGCTAAGTTTTCTCATTTGTACTGGCTTTACTTTCTGACTCAATGGGAAACAACTAATTTCCCATAAAAATCAAAATTGATCCTCAACCTTCTAGAAGTAGAGAACTAAAGGCTTTCTTTGAGAGTCACCAGGATCTGGACTGGGGAAAGTTCACGCACATGGACTTTCTTCTGTTTGTCATAAAGTTTATTTCTCAAATGGCTTTAGGGATTGAGTATAGAAAGGTGGGTAGTATCTAAGGTTAGTGATTTGTTTTCAGATTTGTAAATAAATGTACAGCCTTTGCAAGCAGGGTTGTCTCTTCTGCCTTAAAACAAGATGTGAGTTAAGAGCTTTCTTTATAATTATCTTTTTGCTGTCCTTTTTTCTCTTCATGCAAAAATTGTGCAATTACCGTTATATTTGAGTGTGAGAGTCTTCTTAGGTCTGTTTTTCATGGTGTGCAAGTCTTGGGAGTGACTTTTTTTGTCTTCCTTACTGAGTGTCTTGTGTGATGTGGGGACTCTTAGGGAACTTTCTGTGGTCTCATATGGTGAAAGAAATTGCCTGAAATTATAGATTTTGTCCAGGAATCGGTGATCTATGAAAACCTAATGTGGCACTACATATATGCTGTCTCAAAGGAGTAGTTGTTTTAGAGGATGCAAGAAAGATTTTAGAAAGATTTTAATTGCCTCTGAAACTGTATTTGTGTGACAGATTTTCAGAGGAGGCTCTAGATAATAGCTTAATGAGCTATTTTTTCCTCAGTACTTCTTAAGTTTCTGCAGTGTTTGACTTGTTAAAGCAAAAATGAAATTCATGGTATCTACACAGACTTGATTCTCTTTCCATGCTCCAATTCTGACTGTAATTTTAATAGCTATTCACCCTGTATTACTGTTCTTGTTTGTAGCTTAATTAAGTTTCCTGAATTGGATGAAAGTATAATTGAACTAATATTTTCGCAATAATGGGAAATAATTTCTAGCATCAGCCAAATGGAATGTCAGTGATCATTCAGTGATTTCCCTATTCATGAGAATAAACATAATTAGCGTATTTACCAATATTCATAAAAATGCAGTGAAGTTTTTCACGATAGTTTCAGTAGCAAGGCAAAGCACATGGTTTGTAACTTTACTAATCTTTTGATGGAGAAAATATATAGAAGGGAAGACTTTTATTCCTAGACAGTGCAGACTCCTAACATTGCAAATAAAGCTCGTTGGTGTAAGGTAGTTGTTTCCTAATAATTCAGAGGTAAAACTTAATTGCCAAGTGTTTGACATTTTTATACAGTTCATATTTCCATTACCATAGATGTCTGATGACGAGTTAATGAAATTTGCCACTGATTTTAATTGAAACTAAAGTGAGTCTTCTGCACACAGGTAGAAAAGATGAAGGAGAAGGCATAAATAGTACCATCTAATGAAAAATCTGTAACATATATATTTAATAGACATCATTTGCTACATTATTTCTAATGAGGCAGTTGTTTATTCTTACAGTAAGTGTTTTTTCCCTTTGCAAACCATTAACACAACAGAGCATGCATTTTTGGCTTTTTAAATTAATGCTGGCGTATTGAGATTCACCGCTAAATATGTGTTGTATAAACTATACTGAGTTTGGGCAAACTTGGGTTGTTTTTTTTTCCTTTCTTTTCTTCTCTGAGATTTTTTTTTTGAAAGCTTGGTTTACAGATTTCCTGTAAGAGACCAGATGTGGATTACCCAAGAGATTGCCACCACAGGTCAGTTGAGGTGGAAAATTCATCAGCTGTACGGTTTGTCAATTGCAAAATAATTTTAAACAGTTGCTGTGCTCATGTGCATCCCTTAAAGATATTAATTAAAAGTTCAAAGGCTATCTTACAGGTCAGCTGCACTTAATCAAGAAATATTTTCAATTTTCTGTTGAGCATTAGATTTATCTTGTGATAGCTGTGTGAGTTGCAGTGTAATTGCGTTACAGGAAGCTCAGCAAAACATTCATCATTTTGGGCACTGAAGTGTAGTTTCAGGCAGTGTCTTCTACTTGAAGGACTATGTGATTACTCCTTAATTTATACAGTCTGGTCCAGTGATTCGGAGGTGGACGTATCTCCAGCTAGGCATATCTGAATTTTTCTTGGCCTTCAACTGGGAAAATCTTCAAACACAAATGTATGTGTTTTCCTGAACAGGACATAAATATGTATAAAAATATTTTCTTGAAGAGTGAGTGATTTTCAAAGGCATGGAGCTTTTTCAAAGGCAACTTCTTTTCGTTATTCTATTGTACACTCAGTGGGTAATTCACTTTTCTCTCTCCTCTTGTATAGAACGAGGTTTAACAAATGAATCATGCCCTTAAAACTGATTAGAAATAACGAAGAAAGGAAGTTCTGTACCTGCCCACTTCTTGATTTAAGCAATATATTCCTGTTTATCTTGGCTTCCTTCTTGCTTTGAGACTCCCTAGTTCAACAAAGCAAACATATTACGCCTTCCAAGATTGCTGTAGAGTTTTAATTATTTTATGGTAGTCATACCTGGTATCACATGGTAGCAATAGGCTGGTGCCAGGAGTCACCAAGACATCAAACCAAGAGAGTAAAAACTTTCTGCTCTGAGAAGGAAAAAATGCTACTGAACACACTCAGATGCCTCCCTAGTTCACTGGTGTCATAGATTAGAGCATTTGCACCCAGCCTTTTGAGGTCATTCAGTCAGAAATAGCATCTAACTAACTTTTCGTAGGGCATTACGTTTAATTGCTTTGTATGGTCTAAGCTCATCCATAACCATGGTATCTGAGAATTATCCATTAGAAGCAAATGCACAAATCTTCTTCCAAGCTTTTGTGGCAGGAGTGCACTTAAAAGTGACTGCTGGGGCCTTTCTAAATAAACGTAAGAATCCTGACATACTTGAGAGGGCCTCTTGTGGGAAAACGAAGATGAAATACCGATTTTGGTGTGTTTCTGTAAGTAGTGGGCGTGGAGGGCCACTGATCCGTGGCACTCAGTTTGGAAATGTAGGTTGTTCTCCCCAGGAGAGGAGTCTGTATCAGTAACCACGTCTTTTCAAAGGCAAAACTGTCACCTTGTCAGAGAAGGACAGGTGATGGCTCCCTCGAAGCTGGTGTGGTGAGGCTGGTGTCCACACTGCAGCCGGGGCTGGTGAGCAGGTGATGTCCTCTGCCCCTCAGGTGTGGAGTGCTGGAGAAGGGGCAGTGGTGCGTTGCTGGAAAATCACACATTGATCTCATCAGCTTGGAAAACTCTTTTACATCCAACAATGCTGACTGAGGTTAGGAGTAGTCTCTGAAGTCATTAGGAGGAGAGAAATCCCTGTGTCTGCTCTCGTCTCTGCGGAGCTGATATTCTCGCACGCTTCAGACGAGCCGGTGCTACAGGAAGGGGCACAGCCCCTTGTGCTGTGCTGCAGTCTGCAAAACCATGTGTTACAGGTGGCAGGAAATGAAGAGCAGCATGTGAATGAGCTACTTGCAGGTATCTGTGCAACAGGGTGGAAAGAGGAGCCTGTGCTGGCAGCTGGAGGGTTTTTCTTAGACCTCTCCCTCAGAGCCTTCTGAAGTGCAGTTGGGAGACAGAACGTAGAATCATTGGATCATTTAGGTTGGAAAAGACCTTTTAAGATCATCAAGTCCAGCCATTAACCTAGCACTGCCAAGTCCACCACTAAACTATGTCACTAAGCGCCACATCTTTTGAACACCTCCAAGGATGGTGACTCAGCCACTTCCCTGGGCAGCCTGTTCCAAAGCTTGACAACCCTTTCGGTGAAGAAATTTTTCCTAATATCTGATAAAAACCTCCCCTGGTGCAGCTTGAGGCCATTTCCTCTCATCCTATCCCTTGTTACTTGGGAGAAGAGATCAACACCCCCCTCGCTACAACCTCCTTTCATCCTTCTTTTTTCATGCCTTTGGCCCCACCTACTTGGTTTTACTAGAAATGTTAATTAAATGCTGTTTTTTCCAAGGAGGTATGCATCGTGTGCAACTATAGTTAGTTGCAGTAAGTATGCATACTCTCAAGTGATTTATTGGTAGTCATTTAATCAGTGGATGTTTCTCTCTTTGAGATGTCCCAACTGCATCTGTAGACTGAAGATGATGCAGAATTGAGAATAAAAGAGGGTCAGCTTTGCTAATATCTGTAGGTGGTGTAAATTTTTATAAAATTCACAGTTTGTTTGAATAGACATTTCTTTCCCTTTAAGCTTAGAAACAGTAGATTTCATTTGGTGGCTTGATATACTGTCTGGAAAGAAGTTGGCCTTCCTCAAATGTTGCACTCGCTGATGACTAAACTTGGGATTCAGTTTCTGCCAGTAATCTGTTGGGGTGCTGGAATTGAGAGATTATTGTAAGCAATGTTGATGAAAGTGATGATCCTGAATTATGAATACTCTTTAGGAGGAATTCTGGTTTTCATCCTGAAAATGCTTGTAGACATACTTTTTAGTGGTATTTTTAGTTGTTTTACGTGCTTACATAGTCATTAGTAGAAGTCATAAAACTAAGTGTTGATAAAACCTTTCAAACCTTTCAGCCAGGGATGATGGCGTAAGTTATACTTGAGAAGTTCTCCTATGGGGGTAGGAAGGCTTGTCCTGAAATCTTTGAAGCTACTACATTGTATGTGTAGGCACTCCACATGAGATTTTGTTGTTTGGAGATTTTATGCAGGGAGAGTTATGGTGAGAGCATTTGTGAAACTGCAGGGGCAGGAGAGGTTGTGTAGGTGGAAACAAAATCATTGAGGAGAATGAGAGTTTATGAATGTCTACTTGACTGTAACAGTACTTGACTGATACTGAATATTACTTTCAGGTTAGAAATGTGTTTGTCTTAATAATATATTTTTAATTAAGTTTTTCTTTTTTATTATTTTCTTTCTGTGGAGAGAAAGCTGAAGTACCGATGAGAATCAATTTATTTGGTTTATGTGTAAACAAAACATGATATTCATCTATACATTTTTCTTCCATTCAGTCTTGAACCTATGTGCAGACCCAAGGAAATAATCAGTAATATTTTTACTATGACATGAAAATAGTATTCACTCCCTGGTAGTGTTTTGCTTTTCCTTTGGTAAATATGTAAATCTCCTTGCTGAGATTGAGCCTCAGCTGGTTTATTCCCATCTGGGTCCACTCTGCTGGAGCCAAGGTCACTTTTTAGTTGCTCTTGCGGGTCATTTGACAGGAAGGGCTGCAGCTGGGCTGGTACAGTGCAGCCTTATCTCTGACCTCCGGAGTGGCTACTCTACGCTTGGAGGAAAACCTGGAGAGGTGCATCTGAAATTCCAGTACTTCTGAATATTCCTTAGCTTGGTGAGAAATACAATCCTAAGGGACTTTTTCTGCAGGAAAGAATTCAGTCAGTCTTATTACTCTCCAGGGAATTTCTCCTTGAAACTATAGCTGAGTTAATGATATCCATAAAGTATCAAAGACTGAAGAGGGGCCCTTCGGAGAGCCGGCCAAGTTAACGATCATCACACCAATATGGCTACAGATCGTCCTCCCTTTATTGCCCCGGACAGCTCAATATATACAGTTCAGCAGTGTCCCCGTGCCTGCCCCTTCACAGAGTTGGTCAGTTACAGGTTTACACGCACCAGCGTTTTATTGGGTAGTGCCATTCCACTATGCAAGCGGCTCTCGCCCCCCCTTTTCTCCCTGGCAAGGCTCTTCACAAAACAGATAAAACCTCCTCCTCCCTGTGTTCCAAGGCAGCTTCAAGGACAGAGCCTTTGTTTAGGCCTAAGCTGGGTTGTCCACGTTTTTAAAGTTATACCGCGCCTCTGCTCCACAAGAAATTCCTCTACATATCCCCCTTTTTCTTTTTGGACAACCCAGGCTTCATCCGCTAGCTTGCTTATAATTTTCTTGATTATACTTATCAAACAACTAAACATAAGTAAACCTATAACAATTAAAACTGCAATAACCAAAAATGCCTTAACTAAACTCTTAATTCATCCTGTCAAAGTTCTCACACCCATCGCCCTAAATCATACTTTGATTCTTAATCACACACTTCTAACAAAGCAAAAGGCAGCTGGTTTCCCTGCCTTGCTTTTAGCTAAAGAAAGATCACTCTGCTGGTTAGTACATAAACCTTAACACCTACTATGTGGCTTTGATTACACAACCAATATAAGCTTCATTGTTAGTCACACAAAGAGGATACATATTAATACAACAGGTAACACTGAGAACAGTCACATTTTCCCATAATTGCTCTGCCATCAGCCGTAAGCATCTTCTGCCAGTCCAACCCATGTCGTCGTTGGTAATCGGTACCTCAGGGTCCCATCATGTCACTGGGCGAAACAAAGGGATTCAACAGGCAGGCCCAGTGCATGGTCGTGTTGCTGCTGCGCTGTTGAAGTGACAGGATGCTGCACAGCCACATCATGCGGGATCATGCGGTTCTCAAGTCCCTTGTCCGTTATTAATAATAACAGGACACTCAATCGAACTGGCTGCTTCCCAATCTCCCTCTATTATAATGTCTCTGATGACACCGCTCCATCGCTGTTGCAGAGGATCCTTTATGGTTCGAGTCTGAAAGTCAGGCTTGAATGAGGGAGCTGATGGTAGTGGGGGAGCTGAACTGGTTTAAGGGTTTCTTCTATTTCTCGCTGTCCAGTTGATAATTCAGCGAGTTTGTTCAGGATCTCTTTCAGGGGTTCATCCTGATCTTCCTTCTTCCCCCTCTCTCTTTTTTTTTTTTTTCCCCTTTTTTTTTTCTTTTTTTTTTTCTTTTTTTTTTTTTTTTTTTCTTATTAGCTGAAGTATTACTTCGATCACGCTGTTATCACACAGGGAGAGCAGAATTTCCCAGGTCTGTTTTGATCATACTCTCCCGTTCACTCCCATGCACATCTGGTGTACAAGAACCGTCTTATCTGTTCATTCTCACGGACAAGCTCTCAACATGAGCTGTACCTGGCTGGTCAGGGTCTCTTTTCATAATTAGCAAGCAAGAGTTATGGACTTGTTTAGAAAAGAGCTCAGCTCAAGGACGAAAGTCTTAATTCTGCAACGCAGTGCAGTTTCTCCTTTTTTTTTTTTTTTTTTTTTTTTTCTTCTTCTACCCAGTCGGGACGAGCAGGGAGTTTCTTCCTTTGTCTTTTTCCTTTCCTGCCCTCCCTCCAACGCTTCGGTCGCTGCCGCAGCAACTCTCTTTTCTGCTTGCATGATTTCTAGAGTGCATATTACGGTTTTCCAAACTGTTCCTAGTTTTTTCGCTTCCTTTCCTTCTGTTCCTCCCTCTAGAGTACAGTCCCACAAAAAGTCTCCTACTTCACGCCATTCCGTGGAACTAAAGATTAATGGCGGGTCGTTCATTTTCTCCCGTTTCCGAGCCCATGGGGCTAATACATCTCGCTCCTTTACTTTTCCTCCTCTCTTAGAGAGTATACTAAGGAGGCGAGTTGCCGCGTCCGTTTCCATCGCGGTCTTACCTTGGCAGGGGCTTGATCGGCTGCTCAAGCTCTGGTCTCCGGTGCCCTTTTGGTCACACTCGGAACTCTCCTGCCTCCAGCTCTCCAGCTCCCAAATCGGCTCACGTCCGATGCTTCGGAGTCTTCCCATATTTAAGCAATCCGCATTTAAGCGTCCATAGAGGGTCCCTTGTTCAGGCGCCAGATGAAGAGGGGCCCTTCGGAGAGCCGGCCAAGTTAACGATCATCACACCAATATGGCTACAGATCGTCCTCCCTTTATTGCCCCGGACAGCTCAATATATACAGTTCAGCAGTGTCCCCGTGCCTGCCCCTTCACAGAGTTGGTCAGTTACAGGTTTACACGCACCAGCGTTTTATTGGGTAGTGCCATTCCACTATGCAAGCGGCTCTCGCCCCCCCTTTTCTCCCTGGCAAGGCTCTTCACAAAACAGATAAAACCTCCTCCTCCCTGTGTTCCAAGGCAGCTTCAAGGACAGAGCCTTTGTTTAGGCCTAAGCTGGGTTGTCCACGTTTTTAAAGTTATACCGCGCCTCTGCTCCACAAGAAATTCCTCTACAAAAGACAGCTAAAAATATGATAATATTAGATTAAATGCTGTTATTGCTGCTGTTCATTAATGGAAAGCTGGAGCTGAAGTAGCTGTACCAAACTGAAGCATTATATCGCACCAGTAAGTGTCAGAAGTATTTACTTGGAAAAATCCTGTGTATGATTTTGCTCTGCAGTAATTTTTTCATCTGACCATATCTGTAAATTACCTCACGGCAATGAAAGGTCACGGCATTCTGTTTGGCTTGCCTTTATCACCGGCTTTAGGAGTTAATCATAAATAATGTAATGAGTAGTGACTGAAAACTCGGATATATTAAGACAGCGCAGTGACATTTCACATACAATCTGTATCAGGAAGATAAAATTAATTAGCAGAGTGTTCAATATTTAAGAAATGATTTTATGAAATTTTGATTGTGTTTTTCAGGTTTATTAATGCCTGGCAGAAACTGTATTCTTCTGCGTCTTCTGTGTAAAAGAGGTAAATCTCTGTGAAATAAGACTGAAATGAAAACAATCCTGGATGAAAATGCCAACAGTTGTAAAGATTTTGAAATAATTTAGAGAAGAGTCAGTCAAGAGATCTGAAGTGTATTTTGATTTTGGGAATGGGATTAAGTATATTAGGGAGGCCCACTCATCTCACTCTCAATACCTACGTTTAGCATCCTGCAATGAACCCGAGTGCCTTCATCACAGTCCAGCGTGTACCCGGATCAGGTCTTGCGAGCACGTAAGGTTTCTGCTGTGTTCAGTGTGTCACAACAGCTCACTAATAAAATTCTTTCGGCCTTGTCATTCACCGTGAGGCATACCGTAATGGATACGTGATGTTGGCGGGTTGTGCTGTTCCCAGTATGGATCTGTGGATGAATTTCAAACGGAGGGCTGCCTTGCCTACCTCTAGAGGGTGTGCAGGTGACGGCAACAAATCACTACACATACAGTTCATGCTGTTTTCTGGCAGGAGGATAAAACTGGTATCTCGCAGTCTAGCCCCGGGAGTTGCTGGTTATGTGTTCTTAAAAAAAAAAAAATTAACACTTTTAGTTTGATTAAAAACAATAATTAGTGCGGAATACTGGAAAATTGCTAGAATACCTTGTGAAAATGATGGCACACACAGCTACAGCTCTGCAGGATGTCATTCCCTAATCTGCAAACTTCTTTCATGCAACAAATGAGGGAGATGCAAGTTCGTGATTAAATAATACCAGGTCTTTTTATCAGTGTTTTTATTGAGTATTCTAGTTACCTATCTATCTATCTGTCAGTGCCTCAGATGCTCTGCAAATGGTGAAAAATCTTCACAGAAGAAATCTGTCTTTTCTCTTGGAATAGTAGGGAAAGGCAGCGCAATGGCATTGGTGAGCATCACAGGCAGGAATGTCACTTCTCCCTGTACATTTTTCTAAATCACTGTAGATAACAGTCACTGTCTTTTATTCAGGATGGTAACCCAGCCATCAGTGTTGAGATAGACTCTTATTACTCCTGATATGATTCCTATCTACCCGATATCTCAAAGGTATTACCTGTCACCACAGCTCAGACTATCACTCGAACTCTTAATATTTCTGTTCTTGCAACCTGCTTCTCTCTGGATTCAGATGTGCTCTGGGTGCTCGTCCCTGTGACTGTGTAACCCCTGCCCCCTCAGCCCCAAGTTAGCTTCTCTTACTGCCTAGGGAAGAAGTTATTTCCCTTAACTTTCAGTAGCTGTAAAAAGCATCTGGCTGGTGAATTTTTAAAATTATGTTTATAACTGAGTAGCTAAAACAGAAAGCCAACTTTGCATCATTCATTAAGTCGAAAAAACCCCACAAATACTGGGTCTGACAACCTCAGCAGCATGCGATAGAAATGCTGTTGACCAGCAGAAGACTAAAGACTGACACAAATGCATTTCTAACTTACTGCAGCTAAAACAAACTTTAGTAAACCTGTAAATGAAACTGTGGTGCATTTTTTTTTCCAGTCACTTTTTGAAAGTGACACTTATTTTGGCAGATACTGAGCTGTTACATTAACTGAGAATTCAACTGTGTAACGATTTTATGGAAGTTATATATCACGTGGTTAGTGAGGGTTTTCTTCATGCGTTATTTGGCTTTGAAGATACTAAGAGAAATAGATGACTGTTGGAAGAACAAACAGAACAGCAATGCAGCTTCCCAACGTGCAGCAGGGATACCAGGGTGTAGCTGAATTAGTGGTTGTAAAGATACATCTAGTGTTACAACTCTTTCTGAGGTTGGGAGCTGAAAAAACAACTGATGAAGACTAGTAAGAACACGGGGAAAGTAGTCGATGAGATACCCTGGGAGAACAGACTGATATCAGTCTCATGGGTTCTTTGAAACAGGCCGTTGTCAACATCGTAGGGCTCAACAAACTTTGAGAACAGTAAACATGAATTGGAGTAGTTTGTTTAAGGTGGGTTTCTGTGAAGCTGCTTCTATCAAAACAGGCTTCTGCATCTGCACACTTTTGCAGTCTGTAGTATGGAGTGAGGATGGACTTAATGCTCTTGAGCTAGTTTAATTATTTTCAACTGATATTATTGCTATGATATGATCACTGTGTCTTTTGGGACATTCTACCAAACTTTTAAAGCCTTGTATGAAGTTTTGCACAAATTCTTCAAAAACAGGAGTAAAAAAAAGTATTTTTTCTTGTGAACCTAGGATGGAACAACAGTTTAGATCTTTGCAACTAAAAGTCTTAATAGTTTTTCTATCTTACCAGCTAACCTTTAGATGACAGGAGGTAAAAATTTGTATATATTGTGTCTAGGTAGACCTAGTCCACTGTAACTGCTCTTTGGCTTCTGTATTGGATCCTTCGATACATTGTGTTCATTAAAATAGAGCCTAGATTTTTTTCCCCCCCCCCCGAGCCACATGCTGAAGTCTTCAGGTTGTCTTTTGTGTTTTTAGGCGAACTGGAGAAACATGGTTATTGTTGGAGAAACATGGTTATTCCTTTTTTCTTTTCTTTTTTTTTTTATTTTTATGTGGAGAGTCATGGCAAGCTTCTGACTCTGAAGTGAAGTGTTTCTAGCTTCTTTTTCCAATGGAAAGGTGAGGAGCTTCTTTTTCTTCTTAGCAGATTTCATAGGTGTTTTCTGAAAAGCCACTCAAAATAAAGACATTGGACTTCTCTTTGAGTGGCTTTTTAGCTATTTTGCCAGTCAATATTTTCTTCTTTTGATTGTGCCCAGCTGGTTTCCTGAGGGACTAATGATCTTTTCCTACCTCTGTGCTCTCTGACTAACTCAAGTCCTCCCTTAGAGGACCATGACTGGAACATAAGGGCTTGCTAATGGTTACCCTTGTGAGAGGACCCCATGGACACTGCTGAGGGGTGAAAAGAGCACAGCTTTTATCACAGTGGTTTATTTCCTTTGAAATTTCAGCACCACCCTAGCATTCAGCTCATGCTGTTCTGGGCTTTCACAAAACTCTCTGATGCATTCAAGCATGAAGATGTTTTTATATATATATATATAAATGCTGACATACTTTTCTGTCCCCATTAATAAAAGCAGAGAACATGATTTATATTTTGTTGAGTCAAACACTAGTACTTTTGGATAGAGAAGTCTTTAGTGTGTACAAATGGCAGGCCAAGTCCTAAAGCTGTTTACTGGCCATTAATTCCAGGCTCAATCCAGAAGCTCTTACTCAAGCAAAATACCGGTGAAGTAATAGGATGCTTTATCTTCGTGTTCTTGAATTTTCTAGGAGTGCTGTGTAATTTAAACAACAACAAAAAAAATTCTACTCAGGTTTCTCTCAGCCCTGTGTCGTCGTTGCCTTGTGCAGCCTCATGAGTGGTTGCCCGTGCTGTGTGAACTGTGGATTGTTGTATGGTAAATCACCTCCACCTGCAATGGGTCACAATATGCTGTAAGCAATGTTTTTAGATCTTTGCTTTAACCATTTGCCATGAGTGACAGGGACTGTAAGCAGCAAAAATACTTTTCCTTGAAAAGTAGCCATTAAAATACTCCAGCAAAAGTAACCATAGAGATTGGAAAATGATATGGTACAAAATAACTTACTTTGCTACGTACATTTTTATTTATTTAAAAAAATTATTGTTCTCTTGCAGGCATGGAAGTCTGGATATATTCCTAATGTAAAATCAATAGGAAATACTTCAGTCGTTTGAATAGCTCTTAAACATACTTTAGTTTGATAGCTGATTGTACATGGTTTGCAGCCTTTGTGCAAAACAGTGTTTAATAGCACAGTCTGCTTCATAATGAATATAGGTGAAGACTGTTCTTTGTATCATCAACCTAAAACCCCCATGTATTCGTATAATGCGGTTGGTGTTAAGTTGCCATGTTGCTTTGAATTTATTGCCACATTGCTTGACACATAGCTGTCAACTAAAAGAACTCCTTGCAACTCAACCTCAAGACTTATCACTTCATATTTAGAAAAAGACCTTATGAGTACTCAAATGACTGGGTTATCAAGATTATGATGCTTCTATGGAACAGCAGGTATTAATGGAAAGTTCTCAGTATTGGCATGGATCACTTACTGGTTTCCTCTCTAATTGCTGTCATCAGTGCCTATGAATGCAGTGGTTATCAATTACTATGGTTGCTTTATAGTTCTTAAGCCATTCTTTTACTGTTAGGATTAATTTTTAACTTTCCTAAAATTTATGCAGAAAATATCTGAGGATTAATCTACTGTTTTGTTTTGCACTTTGTCTAGCAACTTTGTGTAAGTCGTTCATTACTAATGACCACCCTTGGGGCATGAAAACAAGTGTTCTAACGTTCTCATGGTAAAATACATTTTCTTTTGAAATCTGTGGGACAATATCCGGTCCAGCTGATTTGCATAATTTGCTTGCATAATATTGTGAAAGGGTAAAGTGAAATAGCTCAGCTGCACCTGCTGTCTTAGAGATGTTTCTGAGTGAAGAGATGTCGATGACCACATTTTTGGGCTGTCATCTGGTCAATTGCCCACCCGTCGTGGACCACTTGCAAAATACAGCACCTGATCCTACCGTTTTAGATTAAACTCAAAATGTCATCATGGATTGCTAGTTAAGTCTGGTTTTGCACCAGTTTTGTGTTTGTCAGAGTTATTAAAGGAATTAAAACTGTCTGGAAGACTGTCTGCAGAGCGAGATGATTATCACATGAAAACACTTGCATTTCTAAAGGTTTAAAAAGGTGGTAGATAGCAGTTGGCAGTGAAAGATATCACCACTTCAGTGCACTTATGCTCATGTGACATTTAATCCTGTAACATTTGATTTAGAATAGTTGGTCCTCTGACTCAAATCATAAGGTCACAGTTGCAATGATATTCTCGGTAGTACTGGGGACAGCTACTAATTTGAAACTGCTTCCTGTTGTGATCTTCTTCCTTGCAGTGTGGTGTGTGCTCATATGTTACAACTTGCAGGTTGTGGTGTTTTATTGCTTAATTTAGCCATAGCTTGCATTTCTTATGGTATGATTGGTTGGCAAAGCATGCAGAAATTCTGAGTCAGGTACACCTATTTCTGGATGCCCAGTATAATTAGGTGAAGCCCTGAAGCAAAACATTTTGTGCAACTTTCTAGACACACAAAATGCAGAAATACAAGGGATGGTTTAAAAATTGTCTGGGGAGGGGGTGGGGGGAAAGTAGTGCCATTTAACTTGGAATTATGATTGTATTTGTTCTTATGACCCTTTTGGTAGTGATAAGATTCTGTGGGGTTTTTTGTTTGTTGTGTTTTTTTTGGTAATAATTATAACTTATTAAATTATAACATATTAAATATGCCAGATGGACATTCCTGGAAATGTAGGTGTCCTGTATAACCTCAAAATGGCTATACAGAACCAGTATTGTCATTACATTCCACAGACTTGTGTAGCCCTGTCCTGGAGCATTGCTGTTGAAAGTGAGTTTTGTTTCTGTAAGTTGTGTAGTCTGGTTTGCAGGAGCAGCCTGCTAAAAAGTGTACTAATTAGCAGTACTGCAGCTGGGTGCATGGTGCCAACTGAAAACAGGACTGAAAACAGCAGCTTGTATTCCAGGGGCACAGGAGTTATGCACTGCTGCTAATTTTTAGGTTTGTATTTGCCACTAGGAGAGGGAAGCACTTTGACTATAAGGCAAAGCATCTGAAAAATGTTTCCATATACTTGAAGACTAAGATTCTATTCAACAGATAAGTATTAACTGCATCAAATGTAATTAAACACTTAATTACTTGTGTGTAAATAATGGAATAAAATCCTTTTGGGTTATAGTAGAGACACACCTGGGAGCAATTAAATGGAGCAGTATGTAGTACTGGTTTCCTTGAAATAAATCTATCAGTTTTCATAGCACAAAATCACATAGAATGGTTTGGGTTGGAAGGGACCTTAAAGACCACCTAGTTCCAACCCCCCTGCCAGGGGAGGGACCTCCCACTAGACCAGGTTTCTCAAAGCCCCATCCAGCCTGGCCTTGAACACTTCCAGGGAGTGGAAGTGCACAACCTGTACCAGCATCTCACTGCCCTCACAGTAAAGGATTTCTTCCTAATATCTAATCCAAATCTACCCTCTTTCAGGTTAAAGCCATTACCCCTTGTCCTATCACTACACTCCCTGATAAAGGGTCCCTCCTCTTCTTTCCTGTAGCCCCCTTTAAGTACTGGCAGGACGCTATAAGTTCTCCCTGGAGCCTTCTCTGGGTTAAGCAGCCCCAATTCTCTCAGCCTGTCCTTACAGCAGAGGTTCTCCAACCCCCTGATCATCTTTGTGGCCTCCTGTGGACCCACTTGAGCAGGTCCCTGCCTTTCTTATGCTGGTGACCCCAGAGGTGAGCACAATACTGCAGGTGGGGTCTTACAAGAGCAGAGCAGAGGTATGTACTATATCATGTTTTGAAAATATTGCTTCCTAAGAGAAGTGGGTAGAATTTAAAGCCGGGGAGGGGGGGAAATTCCCTTTGTTATGCACTTTTATAAAGAAACCCAGAATCTACTTCTAGTCTTTCTTTAGATTTGTCTTTTGAGGTCTGCGGTTGTCTTAGCTGCTTCATTTGAGATCTGATGTCCCGCATCTATGCTTGGCTGAGAGTGGGCACGGTCTTCTCTGGGAGGTACCAATAAGTATCTACCAAGGTATGATTGTGCGGGAAACCTGGTGTTGTAGAGCTGCTGGTCTGCTGTTGTTGCAGTAGTTACTTCAAATCTGGTTAGTGAGTCCTGAAGTCTGTCGTAGTGCAAATGCTAGGTTTGGATCACTATGTTTTTATATTTATGGTTAGTTAGGCTTTTTCCCTATTTGTATTTTTCTTTTTAAATTTACAGTCTCTTGAGTCTTATTTCCCCTACTAAAAATCCTTTGCTTGTGACTTTTTTTTTTATATTGTGAAGCCTTACTCTAAGATTAAAAATACTCCATTTAAAATATATATATTACAAAATTGTATTAAATAGTTAAGACTAGATTACTCAGTTTCTTTTGTTTAATATGCATTTTAGAATCCAGGTAAGTAGGTAATAACAATAAATGTATTCCCTAAAATTCTAGTAAGTAACATGGACAACATCTTGAATTACCATGAGAAGAAAAATGAAGTGATGTTGGAGATGCTAAGTTTGGAAACAGAAAGCCAAAGCTGAAATTTTGGGAAATTGCTATGATGTTTTAGGTTTATTTTTAGAAAGGGAGGAGATATTTCTAATAAAAATGTCTTTCTAAAGACACAATAATTTTGTTTTTAAAAAGCACAGTAATTTTTTAAAAATAATACTGATGTTACAAAACATTTATACCTTGCTGTGTAGCTTTTGAAACTTTGGCATTTCTTCTGTGTATTAAGCTTTCCGTTCCTTTCAATGATGTTTCTTTCTTTTAACCTAGCAGCCATATACTGGATAATGTGCCAGTTCCATGTGAGCATGTTGAATTGTTACTTAATGCATACGCTGGTTTACTCTTCATGCTGAATGCATACCAGAAGTACCACCAAGTGAATAAATTTCTTGAAATTGCAGACTTGCCTTAATGTGCATCCATAAAATGGACTTAGAGCTTTTATACATAAGCATATATGTGTACATGTATGTATGTACAAACATGTTGTTGGATGTAGCCACTTCTGATCTTGAGGTGAAATGATGCACGCTTTCCCCCTTCCGCATCACTTAGGGCTAACTTGTACCAGGATTGACGGGCTGGTGAACTGTCTTGTACTTGGTTGTGGGGCTCTTCTAGACATCAGATGGTGGTTCTTTAGCCCTTACACGTAGTCCATGGGTATTTTGGTTCAAACTGTCCAAAAGAGTGAGGAACTGTGTTGCAGCCCAGCAGAATGGTATTTTTTATAGCATGAAACTTAAATCATATGTTTGATGACCTTTCCAGTGGTATATGAGCCAGATCTTTGGCAGCTTCATCTATCTGGTGTCCTTCTTCCCAAAAATGGGGGGTTGTGGGAGCAAACTATCTCTGAAGAAAAAGAGCAAACCAAAACTGTGAGTTGAACAGCTGAAGTGTCCAGGAGTGCAGTTCACAAGGCCTCCTCCTGGCTACCTTCTCTTTAGCAATATAGGCGTACACAAAGATACCTGTTTCTTAGAGCCTCCCTGGTCCACAGTGTAGAAGGGGAGGTTGGCAGTCGGAGATGGTGGAGAATGCACTTTTTCTTGTGAAAATGTGATGTTAAAAAAATTCCGTCCCAAATTGCAGTGAAGAATTGGTGTTCACTATTTTCCAAATCAAATGCAGAAATATGTCATAGATGAAAGCTGTGCCCAGTGCTAGCCACTTCATACTTTTTAAAATTTATTTAGAGTTTCACTTCATTGAGAGGGCTTTTTCACCTGAAATCAAAATGCTTCTCAGACTCAACATTCCTGTGAAGCACAAAGAAAATCAGTCATTTCCTTTGATGCTTGTGAATCAGTGTGGTTTTTTTCAGGAGAAAATTTTGCTAAAAAGTTCCCAACCAGCTGTTTTCTCTTGACCAAAATGTGGAAAGGCAATGAGACTCCCATTGGAGATTTCTTGCTGCATTTTTCATGAGGAATTCACAGAGGGAGGCTGATACTGAGGTGAGCTGCTTCACTCTGTGTTCTAGGAAGCACAATTCAGTCATAAAAGTACAGAGTTGGTGACCTGAAAGAGAGGCTGGAGAGAGAGGAGGGAAGTACTGCTGAATAGTGATTAAAAGCATTGGAAACTGGTAAAGGACTTTGGTGAGCTGACGCCCAACTTTAACCTTTAATCATCTATTTCTACCCCTCCAGAAAGACAAAAGCATGTGAAAACATTGGTGAGTCTGTCTGGGCTGTTTTCTGAAACTTGGTGAGCAAGCACCTTCTGCTTTAAAACCGTAGGAGCTGTATGTGTAAGCACGTATTTCGGACTTTTGAGCTGTTGGTAATACTTTCAGTCTGGTTCTTAGTGTTTTCCAGGGCTTCCGCTGTAAGGGAGCCAAGGACCATCTAGTCCAGCCCTCTGCAGTGAGCAGGGACATTTTCAACACTTCCACGGAGGTGGCATCCACAGCTTCCATGGGCAACCTATACCAGTGTCTCACCACCCTCACAGTAAAGAATTTCTTCCTAATATCTCATCTAAATCTACTCTCTGTCTACCATTTGTCCTGTCACTACGCTCCCTGATAGAGTCCCTCCCTATCTTTCCTGTAGGCCCCCTTTAAGTACTGGAAGGACTCTGTAAGGTCTCCCTGGACCTTCTCTTCTCCAGGCTGAACAGCCCCAACTCTCTCAGCCTGTCCTCGTAGGGAAGGTGCTCCAGCCTTTTGATCATCTTTGTGACCCTTCTCTGGACTCCCTTCAACAGGTCCACGTCCTTATGCTGGAGGTGCCAGGGGGAACACAGTACTCTAGGGGGTCTCATACACAGATATATACATATATATACACACACACACACATATGTATTTTTTTCTACCTTCATACTTTTATTTTTTTAAAGACATCTGATGAAAACGAGCAGTTCAGATACCAGATACAGCATTTGTGGACTTTATATGAACATACAAATGTTTGGACTGGTAAATAATGACTGTAGTAAATTTTTTTTGTGTTTAGTAGTATGATGTAGTATTTTTAACCTATTTATTTTTATCTGTGCCTGAAATACTTTTAAGATAAAGAAGCCATTTTGTTACATGACTAATCAGAGGATAATTCAAAGCAAAGTTGCTTTTACAAGTTAGAAATATTCTTCAAGTTGTTTAACATTTCACAACTCCTGGTTGAGAGAATGCAAATGAAGCCTGTAAGTGAAGACAAGTTGATGTTACACACTGGCGTTGCTTCTTTTAAATTTGGCTCAAGGCATAAAATAACAGCTTGAGAAACCAGTGCAACACTAACTTTTATGATTCGTTTAAAGTAGTCACATTTTTAAGCATGAAAGAGCTTTTTGAGGCTATACTTATGATATAAAAAAGTATTCGTAGGAAAATCTGCCCTTAAGTGCATTTATGTTTTTCTGCCAGGTGCTGCTGTAACAGTAGTGCAGATTTCTTAGATCAGGAAAATAATCTAAAAGATGTAGTTTATTGGCGGTTTTTTTAATGTTATGTTGTGAAATAACAATCAGGTGTGGAGTTCTTAGAAAATAATATGTTCTGCTTTTGCTGTCCTTACTCGTGTCAGCCAATAGTCGTTTCTGGGGGAGAACCATGAGGAAGTGCCACAGGAACCTATTGATTGTGCTGCAGGTCTACCTGCACAGGTGCACATGGCTGACAAGTCTCCATGCTGCTTTGTTTCACGCTTCTGCCCACCAGTCTGTCCTGATGTCTGTCTGCCTGCCTCCTCAGCTCCCTGCCATTCCTGCTTGCCATCTGCATTTCCTTACTGGACCTCTCTGTAGGCAAGCTGAAGGGAATCTCTCTGAGCAGACATCCATGAATTCGGTAGCTTGGGCTCTGAAGTTCCTACCACATTCCATAGACTTTTTCAAAATTACATACTTTAGGAAAGATTCTACCCTTATTATTTCTCCTCATTAAATCAAGAATTGAAAAATATTCTGATTTTTATTATTTTTATTGGAATCTTTCTATCCACTCCAGATCTCAACTGTTTTGTAGTTTAAATAAACATCTGAATGTTTTGTTTGAAATAAAAATATGCGACATGCTGGAAACAAATTGATGCAGACGATTTCCATAGTTTCTATGTTTGGTCCGTTGGAAACATTCACTGTGGAGTTGCTTGGAGCCCCTTGATAACCTTCTACCCAAGGTTTCAGGATGAAAGACAAAAAGACACCCTGCCGGATGACTTTGTGCTTCTCCTGGTGTTTCCTAATGACCTCTAGTCTCTACGTATAGAATCATAGAAGAGTTCAGGTTGGAAAAGACCTTTGGGATCATCGAGTCCAACCATTAGCCCTACACTACAAGTTCACCTCTAAACCAACATCACATCTAAGCGACACTTAAACACATCCAGGGATGGCGACTCAACCACCTCCCTAGGCAGTCTGTTCCAGTGTCTGACCACTCTTTCAGTGAAGAATTTCTTCCTAATGTCCAGTCTAAACTTGCCCTGTTCCAACTTGAAACCAGTCCCCCTTGTTCTGTCCCTCATTACCTGTGAGAAGAGACCAGCACCAACCTCTCTACAATGTCCTTTCAAGTAACTGTAGAGCATGGTGAGGTCCCCCGTCAGCCTCCTCTTCGTCAAACTGAATAGTCCCAGCTCCCTCAGCTGCTCCTCTTAAAGTCTATTCTCCAGGCCCTTCACCAGCTTTGTTGCCCTTTTCTGCACTCGCTCTAACACCTCGATATCTCTCCTATACTGAGGTGCCCAAAACTGAACACAGTACTCAAGGTGTGGCCTCACAAGTGCTGAGTATAAGGGGACAATCACCTCCCTACTTCTGCTGGTCACACAATTTCTAATACAAGCCTTCTTGGCCACCTGGGCACACTGCTGGCTCATATTCAGCCGGCTGTCGATCAGAACGCCCAGGTCCTTTTCCGCCAGACAGCCTTCCAGCCACCCTTCCCCAAGCCTGTAGCGTTGCGTGGGGTTGCCGTGACCAAAATGCAGAACCCTACACTTGACTCTGTTGAAATGCAGGCAGTTGGCCTGGGCCCATCGATCCAGTCTGTCCAGGTCCCTCTGTACAGCCTTTCTACCCTCCAGCAGATGGACACTCCCTCCCAGCTTGCACATTTTTTTAGAGTTAAGATGCTAGTGTTAGATATCGCCATTTATGGTAGACTGCGCGGGTTAAGTTTTGTAACGTGCGAGGCAGGGAGAGCGTATCAAAGTTTAGTGGCAGTGTGTTACGGAGGTCCCTGAAGTTCTTGGAAGTGCCAGGCAAATGCAGAGCAAACCCTCTTGCTGGGCACAAGCATCGCGGAGAGCCTGCTCACTGGCAAACAGGTAATTCTGCTACAGCTTCTGCTGCAATTGAAAAGCAGTTATTGCCTCTCATTTTGCAAAGGCATTTGGCAGCCATAAACTTACTTCATATTTACGGACTGATTCCAAGTGCTCCCTTCAAGTCCCTTTCCTTGCATGTAAAGTTAGCAGTTGAGACAACGCAGAGAAGCTTGGTGAGCGGAGAATTAGCGTGATTTTAATTAACAGGTAGATTCATAAGCAGCAGAATTAATAGAATGTTTCTGGATTGATTTCTTATTTTGGTGGCTTAAGATGATCAGAGTTCAGTCTGATTCTTTTTCTCCAGCTGTGGCGTGTTGCAGGTGTTTCACATTTCCCATGTGCAGCGAGAGCTGGGTTGCATGCTGCTTCCTTCTTTTGGCACACGATTTGCACATAGTTGGTTTTTTGTGTATATTTTTTTTCTGCCAGGTCATTTATTTTCGTTCAGTATGTGAGAAGGTAATGTTTCTGTGAATTCTTCGCTTTGCCAAATCTGATCAAAATCAGCTACCAGGTTGAAAAATTGCTTTGTGTTGAGGGGAGGCTGGCGTGGATGAGCATGCACACAAGCTGCCTGATTGCAGATGTCTTGTTTCCGTAGGAATCCAGCCCTGATCCCACCTGGTACTGAAGAGGACTGAACTGACCATTTTCCCAGAAGCACAAAGTGACAGTTTGAGACTATGTGAGAGTATACTGTTTGAGAGCATACTTAGTTTTTCCAGCTGACTTAAATGAATGGCAATAGTAACACCCCTTCCCTTGTGCCATAAGCGTGTGCTGTGCTTTGCAAGGAAAAGATGAGTCGTCTCTCTCAAAGGTTAACTTAAATAAAATGCAAATCACAGCATATTAAAATTAGCTTGTCACTTAGGTTTCACTCAGGGTATTTCCAGTGTGAACAAGAACAGCGTTCCTGTTAAATGAGATTTTTCCTGGAAAGATAAATATTAGGTACCCCGACGTTTAGTCTCTGTGGACAAAAAAGGTGATTAATATGAAGATGAGAAATCACACCCTTTTACCACTGTGGAGATATGTGGGTGTTAAGCAGTGATAGTGCTTTCTGCACAGTTGCCAGCATTTAGAGGTGTTACCCAAAGAAAACTCTGTAAATAAACAGAGTGCCTGCTGACCTGCAAGGAGTGAATAAACAGAGAGGGACCACCAGGAAAGCAGAGCACAGGGCAGAGCTTGGAGCAGGCCAGATGTATGGGATGGATGGAGGAGCTGTAGGGGAAAGGGGCTTTGCACCTTCAAAAGCTCCCAGCGATGCTTTCACTCCTTAGGGAGCTGCTGCTGCGACCAGGCTGCGAGAACCACGTTAGATTAGAGTGGAGAAATAATTGAGATTGTGTGCAAATCAGAAAAAACACTAAATATTCTCAGTATTTTGTATAGCAAAACTAAAAGAACGCTTGCATATTTTTCTTCTCTACCCCTTTGTCTTTCATAGTAAAAGCACAGGCATCCTATTTTTTTTGTTACTGAATAGTGTCTTATTATTGATTTGGAAAATGAGGCTTTATTAGTCTTGAATAGAGACTTTCCCTTGAGTAACTGTTCTGTAGAATAACAATTTAGTTGTTAGTGTTTGAACTCTGCTGAATAAATTGGTTTCGGAGTATAATTTTAGTTTTAAATCACCATGTTTTAATTTCAAGTGGTTTAGAGTGAGTTTGCTGTTCTGTATTACCCAGAAAATGCAATATCCTGCTTCAACAGAATAGTATGTAGTCATATCTCTTGATTAAGCTTTCATCAAGGCTGTACAAGTTGTTAATTATTGTTGTGTCATTGCAATGCTAGTGGCAAAAAAAAGTCACATATTGGTGACAAAGAAGGTTCCAGTTTTTCATTCCATGACTTTCAGGAAAATGATGACTTTAAACTCTCATATTTTCTACTGCTGATTTGTAACTGTAACAAAGAAATACGTTTTCTCTTGTGATTTTTGGTGGTGTTTTTTTTTTCTTCCCAGCTTTAGCTCCAGCAGATTCAAACCTAAATTTTCAGTTACGATGTACACAACCAGCTACAGCTTTACCAAAATACATATAAAAGGAATGGATGGGATTAAAGTTACTGGTCTGAAATAAGAGGCACACATCAATAATCCACAGTGACCAAAAACCTTAGAAACAGCATATTCAGTGTTAAGTACAGTCTAGCCGATGGGCAGGAATGGAGAGACAGAGTGTGTGTGAGCATACACTTTGTATATGGGTATAAACTAATTCAGTTCTAAACTTGGCAGGTAATTTAAATATAAGGATTGCTTGATGTAATTCACGTACTTGAAGTTCAAAAATCAGCAGTATTTTTACTGCATCCCTCCTTGGGAAATTTGCCACGGGATAAAGCACATCCGCCTTCAGGATTCCTAGAGGCATTGTCACCTACTCAATGGCCAAAGATTATGTCAAATGATGATACTTGTTTCTAGTCATGTGTCTACATCATGCAAAAAACCCCACAATATCTTATTTATCATTAGTTGGCAGGATGACTAAAAGCTCTAGGCAGGGAGCTTAAGAACTGAAGTTATGTGAAAGCCGAGATGCCCGTTTTCTTTTTTTTTCCTTTTTTTTTTTTTCAACAAAATGTCATTGAAAGGAAGCTCTTGGAAAGAGGATGCTTGTATTGGTTTTGTTTGGTTTTTCTGGGTTTTTTCCCCACTCCACTAGAAGAACATCATTGCATGTCTAAAATGAAGAAAAAACCCAAGCAACTAAGAAAAAATGCCAAGCATTCCTTTTTTATTCTACATCCACTTTGTCATTTTTATATGAGAACATTGGCAATTTAACAAGCTAGTTAGTAGCATTTTAGAAATACTAAAGAAAATAAATTGATGACAGAGCATTCATTGTTTAATCAAGAATTACTTTCTAGATATTGTTGATTTTTGAAGGACGAGAACACTTTCTGAAAGACTTAAGTAAATGCCATATCTTTTATCAGCACTAAATGTGCAAGAAATCAAAGTCTGTGTCCCTTATAGGTTTCTAAGGTTTGTAGAGTTGTAAACATTCTAGCAGAATTATGGAATGCCAAAACAATCCTATTAAAAATATTATTATAAAGTTCTTTATAAAAACTTTTTTCCTATTTATGTTTTTATTGGCTCTCTTGAAGATATGGGTTCGTAACCCAGTCATAATCAGTTCCACTCTGAATTTAGAAATGGGAATACAGCCACTTTTCCACAATTTAGAGAGTAAGCACTGGTTTTGTGCCAGCAAAAATTTGACTAATAATGGTTCTTCCTAAAGACATGAAGTACAAGAGGTGATGTATAAAAATGGTTATCTTGATGAAATGTGATAGGTCATTAAAAATATATTGTGAATGACTGAAATTCATTTTTGTCTACATCTGTAAAAACTAAGCATTTTGCCCACTTATTTTAAAATATTTTAAATATTGTAAACATATGCCAGTATACTTTATATTGTTCATTAACATTTTATATGCTTCTACATCTAGAAATTTCCAGGGATTAATGGTGTGGGCGAGACCTGGACAGGCTGGAGAGTTGGGTAGGGAAAAATTTAATGAAGTATAACAAGGGTAAATGTAGAGTCTTGCATCTGGGTAGGAACAACCCCAGGTTCCAGTATAAGTTGGGGAATGACTTATTAGAGAGTAGTGTAGGGGAAAGGGACCTGGGAGTCTTGGTGGACAGCAGGATGACCATGAGCCAGCACTGTGCCCTTGTGGCCAGGAAGGCCAATGGCATCCTGGGGTGTATTAGAAGGGGGGTGGTTAGTAGGTCAAGAGAGGTTCTCCTTCCCCTCTACTCTGCCCTGGTGAGACCCCATCTGGAATATTGTGTCCAGTTCTGGGCCCCTCAGTTCAAGAAAGACAGGGAACTGCTGGAGAGAGTCCAGCACAGGGCAACTAGGATGATGAAGGGAGTGGAGCATCTCCCTTATGAGAAAAGACTGAGGGAACTGGGGCTCTTTAGTTTGGAGAAGAGGAGACTGAGGGGTGACCTCATTAATGTTTACAAATATATCAAGGGTGAGTGTCACGAGGATGGAGCCAGGCTCTTCTCGGTGACAACCAATGACAGGACAAGGGGTAATGGGCTGAAACTGGAACATAAGAGGTTCCGCTTAAACTCGAGAAGAAACTTCTTCTCAGTGAGGGTGACGGAACACTGGAACAGGCTGCCCAGAGAGGTTGTGGAGTCTCCTTCTCTGGAGACATTCAAGACCCGCCTGGACACGTTCCTGTGTAGCATAATCTAGGCGTTCCTGCTCTGACAGGGGGATTGGACTTGATGATCTTTCGAGGTCCCTTCCAATCCGTAACATTCTATGATTCTGTGACTTCTAAAGCAATTCAAGCTCAAAACGAATACAAAGAAATGTGGAGCAGCTGTTAATTACTTCTTAGAATTCATGTTGGTTTTCTTCTTGGAATAAAAAAGTGGAATTTAAGGGAACTGGAAAAGCAGACGGAGATGAGAATTCTATCTTAACATGCCAAAATATGTTCTTACGAGTATGCCTGGTTTTGTTAGAATAGGTTGCATTTGCACATTCAGGTTCCTTGTCTAGACAATATGGACAGAAATAATCCAGTCTGGTTGTGTTGTAGAGAGGGAAGTGATGAGAAATTTGAAACAAGTGATTTTTTTATCAGTTGCCATGCTTATTGATAACAAAAGGCAAAGTGCAATGAGTGTATAAGTTCTGTGCATTACTCAGCTGGGAGGTATGCTGTGTGGAGGACTTTTCTAGTAGGTTTTTTGCAAGTTTGTTACCCCATGGTAACATGGTTGCCCTGGGCCAGGACATTGTTCTCCACTGATTCCCCTGGAGCCTCTGTGGCAGAAAGACACGTTTGAAGGGATGAAGAGCCAGAGACCATAGTTTGTACACCATAAAAGATGGAAGAAGTTACTCCCATCTCCATTAAGCTGAGATTCATGAGTGACTCAACAGGTCAGAGTGTTGAGGGGCCTGAACCCAAACTCCAGCAAGAGGACTGAAAATTAACTTCCTTAAGGTGAAAGTCTTGTATTTTCCATTCATTTGTAGAAGGGTAATTGCTGTGGGACCTTGGAGAAGGTGTGATATCCAGATCTTAATCTATGACAATGCCACTGATAGAAGAAAGTGTTTGCTCTCAAGCATCTCAAGGTAAATCAGTCATTAAGGAATAGAGTGATTTGAACTAAATTATGTATGCTGAAATACTTGCAATCGTTATGTTTTTAGTATCTGAAAAGTGTATACAAGAACCAAACCCACTCTTTAGAAACTCTAGTTTATGACATGTTCATCAGTGGGGATTACAGAGATTGTGATTTGAAAATTATAAATAGAAGGAAATGGACAGACTGTTGCATAGTGCTTTGGTATAACATACATATATCTTTGGGACATAGATTCCAGTCAGATGGAGAAAGATCCATTCAAAGGCATAGTGCCAGTTAATAATTTATATATAGATATGCGTATCAACAAAAGGTAATGTTAGGTGATTGATGTCAGAGGAAAAATTGCGCTTTGTGACACACTGTGTTTTGCAATAACCAAGATAGGCTCATGTTGGATATATGACAGACTTTCAGTTTTATTTCTCTTGGCTATTCTGGTCCTTTGGCAAACCTGATCAAAGAGCTTGTTTCAGAATAGTCAACAGAACCCGAGAGTTGAGGTGGACTGTGAGTCTTTTTTAGGTAACAGCTAAAACCATTTAAAGAAGGTTTGAACTGAGATTATAAATCTAGCCTGAAGATCCAGGCATGCTGAATGTGAATAAACAATAAGGAAAGGAAGATCAGTTTGATTAAAAAATATGATCTTTGTAGCAATTGGAGCAGTTGCATATCAAGTACCACCACAACACTGGATGTTTGAGACAGCATGTGTGTGCTATTGGTAAGACATGCTCTATTCAGAGAAAAATTTTCACTGGCAACTAGCAAATAGCTGTGCTAGGCAGAGTAATGTTGTGTTGGGTACTTGAGCTTGGTTTTATTTCACTCCTTTATCAACAGAAAGTGCTGATCTGTATTGTGTGGTGTAGCATGAGGCACCTCACCGTCCTTGCTTGCTGGTGGGATCTCTTCCTGCTATTTCTAAACAGGTGCATTTCATGATGATGTTCTTGACTGAAGACGATAAGGTCAGTTCACCTCAGTAATGCTCTGACCTTTTTGAGTATGCTCTACTTCTTGCCATAGTATAAATTTTTGTGTATTCTAGGCTTGTTTTCTCTTCTAAAGCATTTTACTTAAGTCTCATACGAAAACCGCTCTAGCTGTTTTCTTGCTCAGAAAACTGCGTGTTGAGTTTTGTGCTTCTCAACAGGGGCCACAGTGAATATATCCATTTGTTCAATGCTTTCATATTTATAACCCTGGATTTTTATACCCATGACATTTTTTTTCTGTAGGCATGTCTCAATCCCTTAACTCCTCCCTCAGTTTCACTGCCTGTTTGTGCTTTTCTACCTCCCTGATTTGTTTCCATTCTTTCTTTCCATTTAACTAAGAGCGTGTTTTTTCCCTCTTAAGGTCTTTCATATCTTTCTACCTTATGTTCAGAGTACCTCAGCATCAGTAGGCAGCACTGGGTATTTTGCATGCCATTTAGTGCTGCCTGTGCCAGTGATGCTGGCTTTTATAGCTTCACATGGCTGAGAAGAGATCTGTGACGTGGGTTTTCTGGGTGTCCTTTGAATCCTGGGCGTCTGCTGCAGGAATATGTAAACACCAGGGAAGAACCTGAAGGTGGCCATTTAAGTTAGGTATGTAAGCAAGAAGCTACTCTGGAGGCACAGTGAGGTCTCCACACACTTACCATCGTTTTGATGACTGGCACGAAGTTTTTCTGAGCACCATAAAAGAGTCTATGCGGAGGAAAAGCTGATGTGAACCCCAGTCTGAGGATACTGGAACAGAGGGCTTCTCCTTGTGCAAAGTGGGCTTAAAGCCTTGCATTAAAATGGGTACCTGCTATGGGTTGCAGCAGAACTTGCAGTCCTTTTGTATTCCTTGAAAAGAAGGCAGCATAACTTAACTACTGCCTTGATGATGAGCAGACAAAGTGTGCAGAATGTGTTGCTAGAGAACAGCATACAGGTCAGGCAAACTCGTCCGGTCCATCGCCAAGAAAACAGAAATGGTTACTTTCAAAGACCACGGCGACTGATTGTCCTTCCCCCTCGGCTCGTTTCCGCCGCGTGATTGGTTTAGCAGTTCTCTGCAGCTTGTTAAATATAATGGTGTTTAGCAATAATTGGAAGCAGTGACTGTTGATGTAAGGGAGACATTAGCAGTGCTGCCAACGTGGCTGCTGGTCCTGTACCTCTGGAAGCACATTTGTTCAGCCATGGTGAACTCTGTCTTAAAAGTAAAACAAGGGCTTTGAATTACATCCTGCTAATTTGTTTAGTATCTGCTGAATGTGAACTTTGGTACTCTTACTCTGAATAACCAAATGGCACAAATTGGAAAATTGTTTAAAACCAGACCTTTCTATGTTTTGTTTCTTCAGTATCACCGAAACAATTTATTTCCAAGAAAAGAAAGCTGTCATTGATTGAATATGACATGCTAAGGTGTTTAGAAAAGAAAAGAAAAAATTGAGATGCATATGTTGTCTATGCAAAGAGAGCAGTCCCTGGCCACGTTGGCCCGGCTACCGTGGTTACACTTGTGCTCAGCTTGGTCTTCCTACACCTTGAAGCTCTTGCCTTCAACCTTTACATCTGTTGCCTGGCCCACTCTGTGTACTTTGTCAGCAAGTTATCAAGGTAGCATCCAGCAATTGGGCTTTCAACATAGTTCCAAGATCACGAAAGATACAAACTCCTAAAACCTGTCACCGTGTATTCAAAGTGTAGTCTAGGTGTGCCAGAACACATAAACTCAAATTTAGCTCTCCCCTCTGAACCAAGGTATTTATTTCCCTTTTGCCCTAGCAGATCACATCATGCAAGTCTGAACAGGAAAAATGAGTCAAGACCATGTAAAATAAACCCAGAAATTTCCAGTATTCGCAATGGAGTTTTGAGGAACATCCAGCAAATTGACATGTTGGCATCATTTAAACTGTACACAGATCGCTGATTTTCACGTTACGGAAAATCATGTAGTTTCATACAATGGCTGTACATAATAAAAGAAAACAATAGACAATGCACACACATTTCCTGTCCTGGAAAAATATAGCAGGGCTGAATTATATATATGTTAATAATGTCATTCACCCCATGCTAAAAGGTTTTTGCGTGCTGGGATGATTAAGACTGCGAAAGAACATATTCAAATTACAGTAGAATTTATAAAACTGACATTAGTGGAAAAATTAGTGTCACCTAAATACTTGCCATAACAAATACAGATTCTAAGGTTGGAAAAATTGCTTGCTTTAGAAAACAGCTTTGACAAATAATACACAGTGAGGCTAGTATAGTGTTCCTAAGGATGGGTATCTTTCAATTGAAAACTTTGTTGCCTTTGTTTCCCATGCCATCAATGCCATGGTGAAAAAAATACATTTTTTCCTCATCTTTATACTCTTTTAAGCTTGATTACATTTAGAAAAATAAATTGTCATGGCTGAGTTTTTAAGATATTTATTCTTTCAGCAGTGGAGCATTAGGTATGAATTCAAAGTATTAACTCAAATTTTGATGAGCATGCATGAAACTGTTGATGTAGAATATCTACATGTTCCCTACATTTTTAAGAAACAGTTGAAATGGTTGATGAGCGTGAAGCAGTCTCCTTGTTCCTTTGAAATCTGGGATTGTATTTTATACTTTTTTTGGGGGGGAAGAAAGTTGGATGGTTGTTAAATCACTCTGGATACCTTTCCAACAGTAGCCAATGCCACCAGTAGCATTTCCTGTTGGGAAACAGACTTTCTATCCTTGACTTAGTTGTGGGCAAATGACTTAGGTCTGAGCAAATGAATTTAGGTAGGTGCAAATAACACCAGAGAGTTTCTGGATCTATGGATAATCTTCCAGATGTTCTAGGGGTAAGCAGTGGATGCGTATTTGAGTTTTGTGCTGCTGTGTGGAGAGTTTTGTTTCTTCGTTGATACTGTGACTTTTTAGTATGTATGGGGTCAGCTTTAAAAGTTAGTGTTCGGTATAATTACTTTGTCATTTCCTTCCTCTTGGATTAGAGATGTACTATTAAATTATCTCCTTCTGTAGTTTAACAAGTTGTATTGGAAAGATTTTGCCATTAAAGACTGAACTGAGAGCCATATCATGACAAGGCAGCGTATTAATCTAAGGCATACAGAAGGGCCACTGGTATCTGCTAATTAGGAATTTTAAACATCAATAGATTATGGTTTTGAATATCAGTGGAGCTAGACATTTTCAAATTCAGAGGTCTGGTACTGTGCTGAAAGCTTTAGAGGTGATCTCTACTTGGAAGCTGTATATATAATCTAACAACATGAATTAATAAAATTAAAAGACTATTACACAAGAGGAAAATTTGTCACAGTGAGAACAATCAGCCATTGGAATAATCTCCCCACTGGACACTTAAGATTCAGCTGGATGGGGTGCTGGGCCATTTTGTCTAGACTGTGCTTTTGCCAAGAAAGGTTGGACCAGATAATCCTTCAGGTCCTTCCCAACCTGATATTCTGTGATTCTGTAATTACCTACATGTTCTGATGATAAACTGTAGGTAACTGCAACATGTACATGTATTCTGCTCTTGTCAGTCTACCTTGCTGCTTAGTGTGGAACCTTATGTGTTCTGCAGCATCAAAACAAAGTGAGAAGTCTCTGGTCCAGGAATCCAGACAGTCTAATTTTCTTTTGTTGTTCATGTTTATGTCATCGCTCTAAGTCTTACTCTGTGTCTGAGTGTGGGGGTGCATGTGTCAGCTTCTTTTTCTGTATTTTCGAGGTGGATTTGTAGCACTTGTAGCACAGCCTTCATGAAAGCTTGCTTTATGTCTAAACCCACGCAAAAGGGTGTTCTCTGTTTTACAAGCTAACTTTTAGGAAATATTAACTATTTTTAAATGCTAAATTCTTCTGAATGGTCAGGAAACCAAACTCCCCCTGCAAAGCAGGGGCTTGGACTAGATGGTCTTACAAGGTCCCTTCCAACGCCTAACATTCTATGATTCTGTGAAAAAGCTGCAAGGACATAAATTCCTAGTTCATTTTGTCAGCTTGCCATGCTGAAGGTGTCTTCCTATGAGAGTGGTGACCTGATGAGAAAATAGAGTGGATTGTCACCACAGAAGGGCACAGGGGTATAGTCGTTTAGCAGATAATTTCAGAACTTTAGGAAAAATAATCTAAAGGACAGAAACATCTTTGAACTCACAGAAATATGCCTATTAGTTTTGTATCCTAAAGCAAATTCTAGTTCAAGTTTCTTCTGGTTTTTTTTATACAGTACTCATTTTTTTCAGCTAATAAACATTTTTTAATAGTGTTAATACTTCTGTTATACTTCTGGTTGTTCTACATCTCGCCTTATGCTTCTGGTAAAACAAAGGGAAGGATGAATTTTTTTTTCTAGGTTCTCAGGAAAAGAAAGTGTTACATGTTATGAAACATTAGAGCAGTTGTTTAACAAAGCACAGTACAGTTTCTTAAGAAGCAGTAAAATATGACATTTGCAACTATGGAAATGAAGCTCTGCTCTACAGGCATGAGTACATAAGTTAGAAGGTAAACCAAATAAAAGACAGTTGGGCTTGCTGGCTAAAATGAAGGTATTTATTTGGGTTGCTTGGACTTTGATGGTAGGGAAGCCAGACAGTTGAGAATTGTGGAAAAAGGTATTAAGTACCTGAGAGCATTAGCTGAGATGAAAAATCATAGAGCAGAATTGGTTCTGTTTCAGCTCAAGCTGCAGCAGTGTTTTCAAAGATACGTCTTGTGGTTCACTTCCTCTGAACGGACTTTTCTTGCTTTGTTTCTGCTGACTTAAATATATGAAGTTTAGACAGAGGAGTCGTACACACGGATCTTTTTCTTCTGACCAGGGCAATTTCTTAACCCTGGTACACGATCTCCAAGTACATGTTTTTGCATTGCTTGACTGCCCTCTGAACACCACAGCAGCCTGGGAAGAGACCCGAGTTTCCCCTGTAAAGCAGCAGTCCCCAAACTGTCACAGCAGTAGGTGAGTCTTGATGTCGGTAGTAGGCTGTCCACCCCCAATTTCCAGCAAGACAGATAACTCACGGTTTGTGTCCCAAATACAAGGGGTGGCAGGGCCCAGCTCGATGACTGATGGCTCCCTCTCTCTCCCTTCACAGCTCCCACTGCTGTTTTCCCTCTTCTGTAGTTAAACCCCTTTCTTGCCCCGTGGTCCCAGCTTTCACCTGGTGAGCGTGTGGAGCTTGCCAAGCAAACTGTTGTCACTGGGCACCCCCGGGAGAGCTGCCAAAACAGCTGAGGAAATGGCTGGAGTGGGTTTTTGGGGTGTTTGGAGCTTTTGGTGAAGTTGTCCTTCTACACTTGTTGCACGTATGCTGAGTTAGGACCTTATTAAACTTTGCATTTTTCCACTGCTCTTTTTCCTTTTGATATTTAAAAATAAACCAGAACCAAACACTGACATTTAAGTTCTCTGACAGCTCTGCAGCTGGAGAGTGAGTGCTGCCTTTATTTGCCGGTTAAACTTCCAAGAGCTGTGGAAACAGGACTCATGGCAAAGTTTTGCGCTACCACATCTCCCTAAATGACAGGCAACGAGAGGCAGGTAGCCAGAAAATATGCACAGACTTCAGGCATTTTAAGGATGACATTTCAAAAAAAGAAAAAAATACAAACTTGACACTGGAGACAAGGATATGTGACACTTGTCTACTGTTTTCGTTTGGGATTGATGACTTGAAGTCAACACATTGCTGCCTGCAGAGAGATTTAACCATCTGTACTCTCATGTTTCTATAGATTGCATCTGGAGCCTAAAAGATAGAATGGGAGCACCAGTGGGAATTTAGGATGTTGTTTAACATTTTGTTTTGCAAAGTAAACTTTGGGCATCACATTCGACAGTCACATGAAGAAGGCTTTATTTCAGCAGCGATCCACACCTGGTTTGAAAAAATAGCACTTAATATTAACAACTGGCACAGAACTATTATTCAAAGTGCAGTATAATGGCCAGAACTGGGATATCTTTGCTGGTACATAAAAAAATCCACCACGAAAAAAAGGTTTGTGCTAAGTTCTTTCATTTTTTTTTAGTAGTTGGACTATGTTTTTATCAGAAAAGGCATTTTACTGCTAATGACTCAAACCTTGTAATCTCCAGTTCGTACAAGAATCAGAGAATAGTGTGGGAGTAAGGATGCTCCTGTGAGTTTGGCTTTGCAGAACTGAGTGTTAATCATTTGCAGTCTATAGCTTTGAGGAGTTTTTCAGCTTACTCAAGTCTGCTTGAAGAACTATGATTTCCGTGTGGTTCACGTTCATCTTTATCTTCTTTATTGATCAATAGACATATATTCTGGTTTTTTTTGGCTGGCTGCAGATTCCTCGGATGTCCTGAGAATTATTTTTAGGAAGAAGATGGATATTTGGTGGTTCAGTGAAGGTAAACAGGCTGGGGTTCTTAAAAGTGAAGTTAGATTGAAAGTGAGATAAGTGTTGTAGTTAAGTGAAAGGTAAATCTTTGATGCCATGCTTGCTCACAACATCTACATTTGCAGTGCCACTTGGAAAGCTTTGCTGAAAGATGGGTAATAAATTGAAAGCTTAGGAAGAGTGGATTGAAAGCTTAGGCTTTCTGTGTGATGCACTGGGAAAAACTTGGGAAAAGCTGAGTGGGATGAATTTTTAAATTTTTTTTGAGGAAGACTTCTCATATATATGGTATGGCAAATGTATGAGAAAGATGCTTAATGTCACTTTATGTTTTATGTGCTTTCCTTTGGAGTAGGTTATTTTTGTTCTCTCATTTTTGCAGAGATATATGGAGCAGGAGGAGACATAAATGTTCTCAGGACGGGAGATGGCAGTGAATTGTGATAATGTGTGAACGATCCTGAACACTTCACTGTCTGTTTCTGTATTCAGAAATGATGAATTCCTATATGTGTTATAAGGCAGCATAAACTTAAGGGCAATGAATGCTCTTTCTCTTTTCTGTCTATAGGTTGAGCCAGTATCATTGCTTCATCTCAGATTTGCCTGATGTTTCTCATCCATGTCTCAAGGATGCTTTTTCCATCATATTTTTAAGATATGGGCCATGCTAGCTGAGATTTTTTTTTCTATACACATTTCCTTTCACCTGAATTATTTTGAAAAACATCAATTAAAATGTTCCAACATACTTAAAGACAAACAAACAAAACCCCAACAAACAAACAAAAAAGAGAAGGAAACACAGATGCTTTTGTTTACGTTTAGCTACCAGAAATAAATGAACACAACCCGAAAAGAAACTGTCAGAGTTGCTTCAGAGCAGAGGTTTGCAGTTGGGCCCTGTGAGTATCTGCTGGCATTTAGTGACATTGGAAGCCTTTGAAAAGCAGATTAGAAGGTCACAGGTCCATTCTCCCAGGCTAGTGACTCCTGGATGTGCCGGCCAGCTTTTCTGGAGCTTTGAGAGGTTCGTGGATCTGGGGAGTGAGTCCCAGGCATGTCCCCGGTGTTTGCCATGGTGGCTGGGTGCCAGCTTTGGCAGGGGAGCAGATGCTTGGCTGGGCTTGGGCGTCTGCATCACGGCTCGTTGGGAAAGGAGCCAAACGGGATGTATGAGCAAGGTGTCCCTTCCTCTACCCAGTTTGTGAAGGTCCCTCCTGCCTTTCCACAGCCTAGAGCTCACGCACGGCTTGAGCTTCTCGGCATTTGCTTTGCAGCTGGGACATAGCTGTGAAATTATGTTCACTCCTGGTATTTTGTCACTAAGATTGATTACTGAAGGCAATTTTTTAATTTTGATTTTTTTTTTTTCTAATCCGTCATGAGATAAAGAAAAAAGGGCTAACCTGTGTGTGTGGATCTTAATGTTGTGTTAGGGTAAAGGCAATGCCAAAGGCATGTGCACATGTCTGTCTTGGCTCGGTTTCTTAACTAATTAATAGTGCAGTGATGTTATAAGGTTGGCTACATTTCTTTCCCTTTCCTGCACTTCCTCTGGCATGAGAACTTTTCCCTTCATGCTTCTTGGGGTGAGATGTTGCATTTCCTTCACATCTTAAGTCTCTAGCAGGGTCCAGGCTGATGTATTTAACTGCATTCTGAGCCTCTGCCTTTCCTCCCCTGGGTGTGTGTGACGCATGATACTGGACCTCTTGAAACAAATTAACGTAACAAAATCATTTCAGTTGTCCAATAATTTAAACAAATAATTTCAAAACAATGAGCATACATTGTACATGCTTAGTTCCCATCTAGATTAGACCATGCCCTAATTAAGATAAATTGCCCTTGCTCTTTATTTACATGAATTAGGCCAAGTGATCTGCAGAATTGTTCTCCTTAGCAAAACCTGGATGCTCCCAGACTCAAGTGGTCCTTTCCATCCAGTCTGACCGACCCTGCTCAAGCTGGTTGATTTCTGTTTGCCACCAAGACAGGGTAATAGTAATACAGAGGCTTCTTCTGACCTGACCTGACCTGTGGGAGGCTGAGGATGGCAGAAGGAGACAGCCTGTTTCCCTGGGCAGGGAGAGCTGTGGTGCTGTGGGGAAATACTGATTTCTTCTGATACAGAGGCAGTATTAGTAATTGCTGAAAGGAATACACTAGTTCATGCCATGAAAGTCTGTGGACTTTTGGAAAATGCACATCTTAAGGTTTATTGTTAATAAGATTAAATTTTATCTTAAGATAATTTTGTGGGTCTATTTGGTTACACAGGTGGTGTGAGGAAAGCAGACTGCTCCTGACAAGGTGGTGAAACAGTTTTCTCCCTGCTGCCTTGCTTGCTAGCATGCATAAAGTGAACACGTAAGGCGTAGTGAATTATGCTTGTCCTCATGATGGAGAGGGAAGCCTGCTGATTTGCCTTAATACATCTCTGCTTTCGTTCTTGTCCTCATTTTGCCATTTACTCTTGCCAACAGATTATGTGACTGCAGAGTGGGGAGTGCTTTGGGTCACTGTGGCTGTGTTAGCAGCGTATTGGGTGGTTAACGGGTAAGAATTAATTCGTATTCCATCCTTTCCAGCTGCCTGCTGCATTGAATCTCATTTCCCCTTACCTTTTGCATCAGTTCTTTTCTTTTTTTCCTTCCCTTGACATTCCAAAAGGTGCTTCCTAAAAGAATATTTAAACATGCTCATTGTGGATAATGTTTATGACTCTAGAAACTGTCCAGAGAAAGCATCTTAGTTAAATTGGTACCCAGAGATACACTCAGGGAGCTCTCCTCCTCGAAAAGCACCTGTTAGGGTTCTTCTCATTTGTTGTTGCTTCTGATCATGTAGAAGTGTAACTCCTATATAATAGGCATTAACATCATTGCCTACCTTTATGGCTAGTGTTATACAGTAATAGTTCCCTAAAACCTTTAACTTCTGTTGAGGTGTGCACACCATAAATTTTATCATGCCAAAATTAAGATCCTGCCTTGAAGTTAGCCAAGAACATGCTGAACAAAACCACCCCAAAGAAATGCAACACTTGCAGTCAGCTCACATTTTAAATAACTACCAGAACATTAGCATGCTTGTAAAATTTGAGGTTAGCAGTGTTTGTAAAAATTTGTATTGCTTTGCATCAGTTGCTGAGCTGGAGCACACAAACATTGTATTAAATAAACAGTTTCATATGCCACTGGGAATTTTATGAAAATCTTTTTAACAACTCCTGTTTACATATGTAAATTGTTGTTCTTTCTCGTGCACACATGAAATACGACCTGGGCATTGCATCCTTTTATTGCACATCTTCAAGCTCTTAAATGTATTTGAAGGGCAGATATTTTCAGAAAAGATACCTATCATTTGTAAACAATACAAATCAAGATTTCAGTGCGAAATATTCCCATTTGTTGGTTTTTACCACCAAATTGCACAGTCTAAAAATAAAATTACTGGCAAGAGCTTAACTGCAATAGCATAAGGATGTGTCTCCAGAATAAATAAATAAAACAGCCTTTAGCTAAAGCATTGGAGAAAAGAACGTGTAATTCATCTGGGAACCCACATATTTGCAAGGTGGTATGCTACGGCTGGGTTTTTCAATTTATCAAGACAACTTTCTGCTGAATGTTGCTTGAAACTGCTCTGGAAACCATTATGATACTGCATTTTCCACCACGCAGAGACCATTAAAACTAAATTACTTGGAAAAACAGTAGCCACTAAATTATGACCGTATTAGCACCTAAACTTGCAGTAGTAGAGAACAGAGGTCTGTCACACACTTCTCAACCAAGTTGTATTTTGGGGGTTTTTTTCCTGTCATTGTCAGAACTATTTCTTACTCATAGTATGCAAAATGTATATTTTCCCAATACCATTGGGTGTTATATCAGATATTTTTAAAACTGGAATTTTTCCTTCAATTCCACAAATATTATGAAAAACAAACCTAAACTACATATGTATAAAATTTGGGGGTTTAGTATTAAAATGAATATGGATTGTGTTTTGTTGATTACATTACGACGAGGAATTTGAAGTTAAAATAAAAGGGACTGTCTTCTATGACCAATGTTTGTATTTTGCAGCTAATATCTGAATTTTAAAAATAAATCATCTCCACTATATGCAAAGATAATGAAACTAATCAATTTTCTAGGAGAGCTCTTCTAATTTTTGCTTGTAGAGAGTTAATGGAACAGCAATAACGTCAGTATATGTTGGATTTCTGGCCACAGGCGTGACAAAAATATTGGGACATACCTTCTTTGAGAAGGTGATGTGGTGGCTTGAAGGATCCAAATGAAATGTCCCAGCCAGTTGTGCAGCCTGTTGAGATGTGATACAGGACCTACAGCGGACTTAACGCCTCTTACCTCTCAGCAAAGGGCCATAAAACATAAGATTCAGTAAATTCAATCCCGTAAAATGATTATTTTGTGACGCTACAGTGTGAGAAGCCTTTTGCCATTTTGGCATGCTCTGCATAATAAATCTCCCGCTCTGTTTGGCAAATTATCAAAAACAACGTGCTACAAGTTGAAAAATTCACCAGATTATTCCTTTACTATGATGTGAAGTTTTTCCATTACTAATGAATTAAGTATTAAAATCAAAACAACTCCGAGTTCACTGGCCAATCTGAAGTACACATTTATCTGAGAGCAAGCAACAAGAATACGTGGGGTTTTTTTCTTTTCCATTTTCTTTCCCTTTTCCCCCTTCTTTGTCCAAATGAGGGGGAGAAAAAAAAAAAAGAGAAAAAAAATCCCCAAATATACAATAACCCAGTAGGCAGTGCAGTAAGCAAGGCTGTGTTTTGGTGTTAATCTTTCATTTTACTTATTTTAAGGATCTACTATCACATAGACGAAGAAAACTGCCGGTTAAAAGGCACGTTAAGGATGCATACATAAGTAGTCACATAGTAAAAGGGGTGAGTTTTATACCTCTGGCTTCGTGCTTCCAGTTTACTTTTTAAAGTGGTATCTCTGCCTAGAGGGCAAACAGAATTTGCTCCCATATCTTACGTAAGAGCTTAAAGATAAAATCGTCACTGGTTAAATGTTGATTGTTTTTTAAATTATTTTTTTTTAATTCCTTGGAATAATTACAATTTCTGCGTACTTATGTATTGGTTTGCTTCTACATTTTTTCAAGTTTTGCATGTAATGCTTCCATTGCATATCTATATATTTATTAAACACACAACTTGTGGTGTTTCATGAAGTTCAAAAAGGTTTTTTTGTAGGTTCCCTAAACATTGCATTATAAATCCTGGCTTCTTGTGACTGCATTTGAGTGACATTTTTTGGACCGTCAGTCAAAACATCATCCTGAAGCTATTTGCAAATTTGTCCCCAGTTTGATTGTTGCGTGGTTGGGTTTAGATTCAGAGAGTCACCAAGGATGAATGGTTGTGGTCTCTGGTTAGTCATATTTCTATCTTCGTATTTTCCTGAAGTGAATTTTAAACTGCCTGTCCAGGGAAGTGGTTGAGTCACCGTCCCTGGCGGTGTTTAAAAGATGAGGTGCTTAGGGACGTGGTTTAGTGGCGAACCTGGCATTGCCAGGTCAATGGATGGAACTGATGGTCTTCTTAAAGGTCTTCTCCGACCTAAACAATTATATGACTCCATCATTCTATTCTATGATTCTACAAGTTTACAAAGTATTTTGAGGGGCGTTCTCTATCTCTTCTTTGCACCTTTACATTTCGTATAGATCATTATCCTTCAGCGGAAACTGTCATGTCCTGTTTCCTGGCTAGATATGTTTATCAGGATTTTTTTTTAAATATTCTGTGTAACATGGAGTGGTTCCAAATGATACTGTTGCCTCTGCTGACTGCTAGGGCATTCACTCTGACTTTGGGGGAACTCAAGCTTGAAACATCCATTATCCTCCCTGCGAGGTCTATCCATAGAGCTATTGCACAGGTTGGAAACTGTTACCGTTTCATCCTCATTTTACGAATTCAGGCTTTTATTGTCCCAGGTATTTTTATTTTCCACATGTCCAGAAGCAGAAATTGTTAAGAGTGCTTTTGTTGTTCAGCTGGAAAATAACTTAAAATTTTGCTTCCTTGTCTTTAGGCAAAGATACAAAAGGACTTTTTCCAATTGACCCCACAAGGAGACGGTCATTGACTGAAATCAGAAACTGAAGCTGTGTGTGGAATATTCCTCCCTAGGTTCAGCTTATTTCAAATTTTAAAGTATCTGCCTGAATACTACATTTACGCTCTTCATTCTGGGCCACTTTCATAGTGAGCACCCAGGTTTTGTGGCCTGACTGCTTAAGACATAGAATTTCACTGAAGTGCACCAACGCAGAACAAAATATAATATGCATGCCTTTTTAATGCTGTGCTTTGTCCCATCTCCTTCTGGAAGGTATACTGAAAAACAGGAATTAATAAATGGATCAAATTCTTGTGAGATGTCCAGTTTTGTCCAGACAAATTGACATTAATCATTAGTGTCATACTAATGTCTTACTAGGTCTAATTAGGTCCTGCTGCGCTATGTGATATGTCCCTGTAATAATAGAAAATATGATAGTATTTTGCTTCCTCCCATTTCCCAGCAACGCAGACAGCTATGTTTATTTGAAATCAATCTTGCTGAACATGAGGTCCTTGATAAATACAGCGGTTTCTTTGTGCATCTGCGGCAAACTCGCATAACCACCGTTTTATCATCGGCGTGAGATTTGGGGTAAGTTTGACTGTCACAGTTAAATAGTTTTGTGATGTTTTTGAGCAGATTTGCTCTAAGGTGCAGCCTGGAAGCTGGGGATTTGGTGCCCTTTCTGCAGGTGGGGGTCACTGCTGCTATGGAGATTATTTGCCATTTGAGATGTCTGTTCAGGGTGGCCTTCTGCCTCCAACAGGCATTAAAAAATTGCATAAGCCCCAAATCGTTACTTTTTAGCACAGTGTTTTTTGAGACAATTTGTCCTGTGTCCGTATGGAATTCCAGTTTAAGTCTTATTAGGCAGATTATCTAAATAGAATTGTCATAATAGAGCAGACTTAATACAGATTTACAAAACTGGTTGAGGATTGAGCAAGCAGTACGGTTCCCCTTAGCTGGATTTTTATTGCTCTGATAAGGACTATGTGTCCTTCTAGGTTGCATATTTGGGGAGGGTGATAATTACTCCCGTATCCGTCAGCAGTGTTGCAGTGCTGTGATAAAAGGCTATTCTGCTCACAATCAAATGACTAAGAAGTTATTTTTGGTTTTGTTTATGGAAAAAAGACATTTTGTGAGATTATAGTTGGAGTCCGTGGAGCAAAAAAGATGAATAGTTTCTTGGCATCGTAACTTAGAGAGAAGGAGGCAGAAGGAGGACCTCTGAGATCCTCAGTCAGCATGGGGAACTGGTGCTCTGGTTTGAAGATGTGAGTGGCCATATGCAAATCCTCATTATGCACGTACATTGTTAAAAATTGACTACTTTTACATACAGCTCTATGCGAGGGTGAAGCATCATGTTGGAAACTGAGTGCTTCAGCCATTGTTATTGTTTCACAGCCCTGTAGCATTGTTCTTCCTTTATCCATTGCCAGCCAAACTGACATAATACATCATGTCAGGAATGTAGACTCCTCATTCTGGACCGAAAGCTTAGTAGAATATTATTGACAGTTGTGGTAATTTAAATTTTACAAGTGTTACTCTGTGGGTTGCAGAAGTGAGGTGTTTTTAAGCAAAAATGATCTTAGACAAAATTAGATGGAAGAAAAGGCAACGCCAGACACAAAGTGAGTCTTGATGGAGTACAGGAGGAGTATATTTTGTCAAAATGCTATTTTAGAAATAGATGATTCGAGTCATACTCAACGATGCAAATCAGGCTAAGGGTTATCCTCTGTGTCCAGCAGCCTCTTAACATGATATCAATACATTAATGGAAGTACCCACTAACAGAACGATCATCTGTGTCAAGAGACAATCTTCAGCTAGTTCCAGTTTGCAGATAAACTTACATTTATTATGAAATGAGAACTTACTTTGCATTTAAACAACTTCAGAGCAAAAAAAAAGTGGCTTGATTTTTCATGGCAAATAGAGTTCAGTTTATTGTCACGTTACTAAATTTTTCTCTATACACAGCAGTTTTCCCTTATGCATAGAGTAATTGAATGTCATGCTTCTTTTCATAAACTTTTAAATGTCATCCTGGTTCCACGAGGGATCACTCCTTTTTCTCTGGACTGTCAGAAACCACGGAGGTCATCTTACAGGGAACAACTCTGTTGCTGGGGCCAGAAGAAGGTGCTGAAATGCGAAGTGAGGCAAATTCAGAATGACCAGAATTCTTGGGTGGCTTAGAACTGCGTACAGAAGTGCTTGGCTGTTGTAACCCAAATTGCCCACTTTTGGTTTACAGCCGTTTTAAAAATAAGATTATTCTTGACACCGGAGACTACAGAGAGTGTATTGTATTTTTTTTTTATTGTTGAAAAAAAAAAAGTACTATGGTGATCAGGACTATGGAAGTGATTATCTCCCTGTTCTTGGCAGGGGTGAGGCCACACGCTGAATCCTGTGTTCAGTTTTGGGCCCCTCACTACAAGAAAGACACTGAGATGCTGGAGCGTGGGCGATAAAGCTAGTGAAGGATCTCGAGCACAAGTCTTGTGAGGAGCTGCTAAGAGAACTGGGGTTGTTTAGCCTGGAGAAAGGAAGGCTGAGGGGAGACCTTATCATTCTCTACAACTCCCTGAAAGGAGCTTTTGGCGAGGTGGGTGTCAGTCTCCCATGCAACAAGAGATTGGAAAAGAGGAAAGACCTCAAGTTGCACCAGGGATGTTTAGACTGAATATTAGGCAAAACTCAATGGAAAGGGTTGTCAAGCATTGGAAGAGGCTGCCCAGGGAAGTGATTGAGTCACCTTCTCTCCAGGTGTTTAAAAGATGTGTAGATGTGCTGCTTTGGGACATGGTTTAGCGGTAGACTTGGCATTGCTAGGTTAAGGGTCGGACTCAGTGATCTTGATCTTTTCCAGCTTAAACGATTCTATGATTCCATAGTTCTGCAAAGGTAGGAAGCTACAGGATTCACACCACACACCCATCTTTTCCAGGAGGTAGATATTGTGTGTGTGTCTGTGTTGTGGTATATAACAATCTGGGTTGGCTTTGTCTTCTTTATTCAAGTAAGATGTTTGTTTTCTGTAAAGTTTTTTTTCTTGTTTAAATTGTGATGTATCAGTTAATATTTACTAGGATATACTATCTATATTTTATTTTAAAAATATGTAATTACTACAGATTTTAGAGTCAGCATCTTTGACGTGCAACCAAATTTGAAAATTTCAGGCTTAACCTCTCTGTAGTAGTTCTGTGGATAAAGAAGTAGTCCTTTTGGCTTGCTCAGTTCAATAGGGAAAAAGATTATTTTAGAATTGAAATGCAGTGGCATCCTCTTCAATTTTATATACAAAAATAAGTCTCTTCTAATCTCAAATTTCTTAAAGATGTGATCATTAGCAGTTTCATCTCATTTGACTGAAAATGTCTTCCTTTTGATTTGTAGATCAGTTCTCTAAACTGTGTTTTAATAATCATGGGGATAGAGGAGACTGTTTATGAGTATGAATCCAGAAGATAAATGTAGCTATTTTTAGAACATTATTTTCTACATTTTGTGATTCTAGTTTCTATCTGAATGCAGTTTAACACAAATTAGTAAAAAATACTGTTTCAGTTTTTCATAAATTGAAATGCAAAACATCATCAAATGAATAGATTTTCTGATATAAAGCTGTTTAAATATTTTCTCATATATACATAGTTTCTGTATGTGTGCAAATAAATATTTGTAGTATATTTTACTAGGTAACAAGAAAATAGGAAACAAAATGAAGGAGAAAATGTTCCAGAAAATATTTTAATGAATTTAAGTAAAGGCTTCATATTTATTCAAAATCATGCCCCCTTTATAATTATTAAACTTAGTTCTTTAAATTGATCCACAAACACTGTTTTACCTTTATCAATTCTGTTATAACATGAAAGGAAAATATTCAGAATAAAAATAAGAGCATTAGATGAGGTATTGAAAATCATCTGTAATTGGCTTTCCTGAAAAGTAATTGTTGTAAAACCACCACAATCGAAATTCATTTTGCTTTTGGATAAACTCAGCTCTTTCCAGTTGTTTTCCATTGACTCTGAGCATTACTCTTTTGATAAAAGGTAATTTGCAACAAGAAAACAGAAGTGCCTTCTCACCCCCTCTGCAATTTGGCTCAGACCTCTGGAGAGAGAGAGAACAGATTATTTCCTCTTTTTTGCCCAGATCACATTAATAAGGGTCCAGAACTTGTATATGTAAAGGTTTCTTCCGTGTGCCTCTGGTGCTGTTTTTATGACCATCTATAATCAGTCTATTTCCCTTCCTGGACAGGAACAGACTGAACTGTATTCCATCCACCCAGGTTTCAGCAATTCTACACCAGTGCAGGAATGTGATGTGAAGATGTTGGCCCTTATGCCTCTGCTTTTATAGTGCTTTGACACCTGTAGTAGAGGCTCTGTCCTGGCTACCCCAGGATTTTCTTAAGGATTATGAGATAAAGTTTCAGACAGTGTACAACACTATAAGTGTTCTTTGGGGTCTTGTCAGGAATCTGTAATTGAAGTTACAGAAATATGTTTGGCTGTCACATATATGCAGTTTAGTAATTGGGACAAGATTAATGAGCATTCAACATTCAGTGGGAAGGTCAATCAGAAGCACAAATGTGCTTCTAATTAGGAAAAATACTTAGAGGGATAGTATTCTAGAAGCAGATTCTTCTCAGTTGAAAATAGAAAACTGTAGTATTAAGTAAAACACCCACTGGTCATTCTTTTCATGAAATAGCCTTATGGAGTCAACCTAGGGGTTTATCTAACCTAATTTCCAGTCTCCCAGTACAGGCTGAGGATTCTTGAGGAAGAGTAAAGGAGCCGAGGTCTTCCTTGATGCCTCCCCTGGTAACCGACTCCATTTCTGAGAAGGAAAGGTTCAGGGCTTTCTGAACTAGACGCTGAATTCTTTGTTTTGCTCAGCAGACCCAAAGCATATTCGACTGCATAGTTTCTCTCTGTGCCCCTAACTTTTGAGCTATGAGAAATAATAAATGTTTTCTTGTCACTTCATGATTATGTAGACATCCTCACCTTAGTCAATTTTTTTTCCCTACTCAAGACCTGTAGTCTGTTCTCATACAAACTCCATTGTGTCATCTTTGTTCTTTTTCCATGCAAAAGGAAGCAATATGAATCCCTGCGTTTGAATTTTTAAAAGTGGGCGTTGCTCAGGTTTCACCAGCAAAAAGTGCACTAGGCTACAAGAAAGAGTATTTATTGCTGATCACAAGCGGATAGAAATATAGCTTACTAATTTTATCCTAATGCACTTTAGAGGGAAGAAATCCAAGCAGTGAAAATAAAAGCATCACATGTCCTCCATTATTTGCTTATGGAAGCAATAATACACTGTAGATGGTATTGCAAACATGAACTGATCCTTTTTCCGTTCAAATCAACGTCAGTTGATTAACTTCGGTGGAAGCAGGTTATGCTCAAATGGTAAATATTGCGTGTGCATTCTTCCAACACTTGTGAGACAAGTAACTGCGTGTCCTGATTCTATTTTTATAAACTGAAATTAAAATAAAAAATAGCGGTTGATATTTTTGCTGAGCAATGTTGACCTATGCATGCTTGGTCAGTGATTGCAGCGCTGCTCAGTGACTGAAGCTATTTCCTTGAGAGAAAGTGATTTTTTAAATTATCTTTTGTTTTCCCAGGTATTTTTGATAAGTGTAAGTAAGAAGCTCCTGTCAACCTAACTGTTCCCAGCAAAACCAAATACAAGAAAAAATGATGGGTCTGGCAGTTTACCTTTAATTATTAGCCATGATTAAATGTATCTGATGTATCCAAAAGCGAGAGTGAATGTGAATGGTGTTTCTGGAATTGCCTTGCTTTGAAATTCCCACATCCCATATATAAAGAGTCAGGAATGGGCTTACGTGGAAGAGTCAGGAATAGGCATGAGGGTGCAGTTCCTCTGGGCTGCTTTGGACCTACTAGATGAAATGCCTTTTAAAAGTATCTGCTTTTCTACACTGATTTTAAGGGGCAGGTGGCATGGCAGGCAGTATCTGTCTTTTGTCAGATGAATCTCATGCTGTACGCTGCTTTCACGTAGAGTTGTTTTTACCGTCTCATTCTGCCTTGGCAACATTTTCGAGGCCAACAGGTGCATAACAGATGACAAAAGTTAATTGTACCAAACCTGCTGTCATCAAAGGAAGGTTGTGGTGGGGTTTTTTTACCTGATTCTGGGAGATTTTGCTTCTTGCTTCAGATGATACAAACCAAGAAAAGGTCTCATTCCCAGCCTTGGCAGAAGATAGTAAAAGTTTGTTCTGCAAAAGTCTGTTCTGCTTTCACGTCTTATGGAGACTCACATGTGTCTGCAGAAAGCCTCACTGCTCTGCAAGTCGACAGGCTGAGTCTCAGATAACTTATGTATCAGTTGTTTTGCCATTTTCATTTGCCATAGGACCTGTTTTTAATTCAGTGTTTATATTTCTTGTCACAGGACTTGTCTAGACTTGCTAAGTATAGCACGCATAGGTCTCAGCTGAGAATAAGGGGGAGATACACTGTGTATGTATGTACAGATACTGATGTGCCTGAAACACCCTAGATTTAAAACCTGTGTCATTGTTTCTAGCTTTTGTAATTAGACTGTGATTTCTTAAATTAAGTCAGTATGTATCTCATACATCCTTGAGGCTTCTTCCAAGTGGATGTGCTTCTTAAGATGCTGCTGCATTTGGTTTTTTAGTGAGTACCATCCCGTTCGTTTTTAGGGAGTTGCCCCCAGTCATGTGACATAATAGGTTTTTTTTTAAAAAAAATAATTTCTGACCCTTTACTGAGCATTCTTCAGGCTTAAGAGCTGCCTTCTTGTATTTGCTTTGCAGTTGACCCTTTAGTCCTATTTTGAGTTACCAGATGAAAATAAGGTTTCCCTTCAAAGGTTAGTTGCCAGGGGTAACTGGCACTGACGCCAAAAGATGAATACTCTACCTACTTAGGATAATGCCTACTTTGTGAGCTAAATAAAGAGCTAAATTGCAGAGAAGGAAGTTGGATAAATGTGAAATATCAAGGGAGAAAAAACAAGATTATTAAGGATGCAGAATTCAGAAAGGATTATTGCCTTTTGTGCCAGTAATGGTCTGGTACACAGATCATGTACGCTGCTCTGCAGCCAAGCACTTGGCGCTCTCGATCCCGCTGATCCATTGAATGGTATCTGTACCTCTGCCTGGGTAATATATAGAGCTGTGGAAGTGAGAGGCAGGGAGGTGGAATATTTCACCTAAAGTAATTTCTTTGAGTTTTACAGAGGAACGATAGTTAGTGAGATTGCAAGAAGTTTAACATTTTGAGCTTGAGGTTGAGCGACGCAGCAGCTGCTGGAGGAGTTATTGTTGGAATTCAGAATTTCTCGGCAAAATTCATGCACGTTCTGTGTAAACAAAGGAGAAAAACCTCTCTGTAACTAATATTGTATAATGGAAGAATTGATTGTTCTGATGTTTGATTCAAATGTGTAAGCAGCCTTGGTCCTTGCCCCTCAAAAAGGTGCTGGTCCTTTTCAGGGCTATGGCAGAAGGAAGATTTCAACATAGTTCAGTAATAATACTGAACAATATAGCCTGAACTTGGTGTCTACTCATTGTCATATTTGAGCAAAAGAAGATGGAAACATCACCAGGATCTACAGTTAAAAGGTGTAAGCTCTTGATTTCTTTCAGTTAGTTAACACTGAATAATTTCTCAGTAACCAGGAGTTAACACCGTATGCAGTTACATACACTGATGTGATTTTCAAAAATTCTGTTTCATGTGATTTTGCTCCAAGAACTATAGCAAAAGACCTGTGTAACTGACTTGATGGGCTGAGCAGTCAAGACTGTTCCTTATAAATCTGTTTTCTGCTGCGGCTGTCAGGTGTCTTCATGCAGATCCAGTAGCTTGTTCATCAGATTTGTTCTGAGGATACAAACCAGTTCTTCTCCCAGCCAATGCACTGCTAATTTTATGAAAGAAAACAAATACAGTTGTTTGACTAACCAGAGACCACAAATGCTAAGATGGTGCAGACTACATTTATTCTGGGGCTTACATTTACACTGGAGATCTCTTTGTTGCTCTCTGCAAAGGCTGTTGACGCCCGTCACGGTTCTGTGAGGAGAAAGAGTTATGCAGGTTGGCAGCAAGAGAGCAAACAAGCTGCTGCTTGCACTTTCCATGAGCTTTTTGTACTGTAAACCCTTTCCACTGTGGAGGCAATAAAGAAGAGTCACACCATACACCTCAGAAGCATAACCTAAAGGTGACTCTGTCAGGAATGCTTTGGTGTGATGCTATGCACCGAGTCCCGTCCTCCCCCATTAAGTCAAAAAGAGGAGCAAGAAGCCTTTTTATTAATTTCAAATGTGCTTTTAGTGGGTTTTGTAGGCCCTGTAATGTTCTGCTTAATTTGGGGTACTTATCTGGGTTGTGGACTAAGGGTCCAGCCTTCAGCATGTTCATTGCACTGGTGGTGTAACACACGGTCTAGGGAACTTGAGCCAAGGTTAAAGTAGTATTTTTAGTAACTGTGTTATTTAGTTAAATTCATTCTCTGTATCTCAAATAAGAAAAATAGCTTTGCATAACTAAAAAAAAATACTAAAAATTAACTTAATGGTATACTTGAGCACTTTCAACTATGCAGTAGGTTTCCGTGGTTACTCGGAAGTCACCAGCAGTGCATTTTGTGGACGACAGAATGGCCGGATGAACATAAGTTTTTTCTCTGTGAACTTCCCGTGCAGTTTGTGCCCATCAGAACAGAACTAAAATTCTCCATCTACAAAGGCATCTGATAGATTGGAAATATCTAGCTTTTTTTAAAAAGTGAAACACACCATTCTTTGCCATGCACCACACAGAACAGTCGAAGAGACTCCTGGCTTGTTTCCCTGTGCCAACCATCCTGAGAAGCAGAGCCCCCACTGTGGAAGTTACTGCCAGAAGGGACAAGGCAAAGTCTGTGATTGACTGTTTCTCATTTCTAACTGCTACATGATTTTGCACAGCAGGCTTTCCACGGAGGTTCCAGGATTGATAGCTAAATGTATGTACTTAAAAAATACTCTAACCACATGTAAGTAAGAATACGTAATTCACTCAGGACTTTACAACTTATTCATCCAAGTAATGATACTATTTGGGAAACTGAAACAAAATGAAAAAGGTGAGAGAGTGGTGATTGTGGGAAGTCGGTTTTCTGGACCTTTCATGGATTAAGGTGAAATTGCAGCAATCATCCAGAATACTTTACTGGTTTCTGCACTACAGACAAAACTTTACTCACTGCAGTTTAAACTCTTCTTAAGCTTACACTTGTGCACACCAAAAAGTTGACTTGGTTGATATCTTAATTAAAAACAACTGTAAATCTAGAATGCTTTCAGTATGAAAGGGTCTCCTCCAGTTTCACATGACAAAATGTTCAACCTTTTCCTGATATTTTAATTTTGATCTTATCTTTGTAAAATAATGATCTAAGATAAATTCCTCTACTGTGAAGTTTTATCAAATGTCTGTGGATCTCATGGAGGGACCTTGATTTCTTACTGTTGTCAGCAGATTTATGATGAATTGAAATATTAGATAGTTATTGAAGTTGAATATGCTCTCAGTGTCTAGTGAAAATGCACGCTAAGAGGCCTGTTATCTTCTAGATTTTTATCAATGCAGTGTGCCTATGTAGACTTTCATGTTCACTGTATATTAAGAAAAAATATAGTTACTTATAATTCTAATTTTTCATTCTTTTCACTTCTTTACTTTTACTTCAATGAACACTGTCTTTCATCTTAGTCTTACAGCTCCATAAACTATGCTCAAGAGCTTTTTTGGAAAAGAACAACTCCTAAAATAGTAAATACAAAAACCCCTATGTGCTTGAAACATGAATTGTGGAATTTTTTACTTAAATTTTTCACACACTTTTGCTACAGGGGATTTAAGGTCCTAAAGTAACAGTTAAGACTGTTTAGTCCTCTTTTACAATTAGCAATGGCCATGCATAATGAGCACCTGAATGAAGGCATCTTCTGGTTGAACTAGCTGACACCTTGCACAAAGATGTTCCAAAATCCAGCTGTTTTTATGGTTAGAAACAGATGTCTACCCTGAAGCTTGAATTTCTTCATTACTAGTTTATACACACTTGCTTTTGCACCAGCCGTGTTCCTTTGTCTCGTCTTTCCTCCATCACTGCCCTCAGTGTATCCATACATAGGGATCATACTCCCTTTGGCATGTTTTTGCTGTACCGAAACAGCTGTCTTCTCTTACGTTCTCAGCTGTGGGATTGGTTTTTTTTTGAGAAAGATTGACTAGATTTCTCCACTGTATTCCACATAAGCCTCTTACCTACACCTCTTGCAGTTTACTTTGTGTCTGTCAGGGATGCTACTCAGGCTGTTAATTTCTCTAAGGACATGCTGGTTAGACCAAAGATAGATTGCCTGTGACTGCCAGTATGCACAGGTATGGAAGGATGATGTCCTTCTGTGCTGGAGTTAGCTGTGACTGTGCCTCAGCGGAGAGCTACATCCATGAATACTCTTAATTGTACTTTGAAGCTTTTTGTACTTCAGGTTGATGTTGCTTTTTTGTCGGCACATCTCAAAAAGTGCTAGACACGGTATTTTGTTCAACAGGTGTCTCTTGTAGGTTAGTGAGGACGAGTTTGGGAGTTGAATAACGCAAGTTTAGATTTATGACAGTGTAAAAGTGCATGCTTCTGATTAGTTAAATATTCATGCAAGAATGTTGACCTCAAGGATTCACTCCAGTGAATGTTAGTGGGGAGTTCTGTAGCGTGCTGCTGATTTATAGTCAAGTAAGTCCAAAAGAATTTTGTATGCAGACGTGAAGTTCAGTGTGGGTTTACACTGATCTTAGTGACAACAGTCGGTGTTAAAAGATGTATTAAGACATCAATGTGTTGGGAAAACATGGGCAAAATAGTTCAAGACTGTTACTATTCTTGCTTGTTTTGAAATGAGATATTTTCTGAACTGTTTTATGGGATCAGTAAGATGAGATCACTTCACCAACCAGAAGTTGGGTATGTGGACTTCAGACATCTACCTTAGACTTAGCAAGACTCAGTAACTAAAGGTTGTACGTTAACCTATAGATGGGAAATAAGGCACCCTGAGAGGCAAAGATATCATAACTATTGACTTTGATATTCATCGTAGGACAGGATAAAGTGCCCTTTCCAGGCACTCAAGGCAAACCAGTTTGCCTTTCTTTTTTACCAGTGTATGTGTCTGCACGCAGCAGGAGATGGGGAGTGGACTTCAGCTGATGCAAAGCCACCAAGAAAAGCAACATATTTTATAAAAGACTGGTGAAGCCTTCTTGAAGTAAATAAACTGTTATGATTTTTATATAATATGGTCCACATATCATGATGGCAGCTTCCTTTAAGGAACTGTTGTGTGTGGTTTTTTTATACTGGAGTATATCTAATAAATTCCTATTAGCCGTCCTATGAGATGCTAAAATAATCAGTGATTCATACTTATTTTTGCAGACATCTTAGACATTTGAAAATAGTGCATGGCAGCCACACCAACTTTGCCTTCTCTCATAATTTATACATGTGTTCTGTTGGATGTTACATGAAGATTTTTTTCTATATACTGGAGGTTACCTTTTTAAATATAAATATTGAAAAGACTCAGGACAAGTAATGTGTATGAGCTGTGCAAGACAGAAAAAGATGATTTCACAACAGTGAGTATTGAAAATTCAGCACTGAAAATGCATCAAAGCATTTTGTCATATTTTTTTCCATTCTCTTACTGCAACTTTTTAAAATCTAGTATTATAAGTTCAATAAGGGAATATATTTTTCTATTAGTAATCATGTTTTGCTATTCACAGTCAAGAGGGAGAAAACACTTCTAGAAATGGATGGTGAGGTTTTGTGTCTATTTCTTGGAATCTTTGTATCTTAAAACTAGTATGGCATAATTGCCATAAAAGCAAAAGTTCAGTTAAACTGAGAGATAAATGGCATCTTTTTACAGAAATTAATCCTATGGTAAATGTAAATATATTTGAAAATTACTGTACAAACAGTTAACTATGTATGAACATGGGAAAAGATTCCCTGGAATTATGTTTTATTGCCTGTATTTCTATTTTGTCATTATTTTTTGAGTTATTAGAATTTTACATTTCTCTTTTAGAAATTGAATTTCGCAAAAATCAAAAATGCTAAATATGCCATTAAGAAGCCTTATGTAGATGAAAAATTGCTTGTACCCTCATTATAATTGTATTGTAATTCTGTGAGTGTGTGCTAACAGTCTTGTCTGGGAATCAGTAACCTTTCCCCGTTGGTCCTGTACATGCAGCAGAGCAAAGATAAAGCATAAGAGGTTGTCTGTATGTGTTTATAATTGGAACAGAGAGAAATTTCTGCATCTAATCTCTTTGTGATTTGAATATAATATAACATGATGGCAACAGCATTTTAGATGCTTAGAAAAAAAATACTTATTGTAATTTTTTTTTTCTTCAATTATTCATCAATTTCTGGAAAACAACTGAGAACACGAATGTGTTATGCTTTCTCTGTGACAGCTATGATTCAGCGTGCCAAAAGTGGAACCATGAAAGTATTTCCTTAATTTTGTATTCTTTGGCAGAAGCATAATGAGTAATAAAATACAATCTCTTTAGAAAAACATGTCCTATCTTTTCACCCTAATTGTGTATGATTGTAATGAAAAGATTACTTGGTGCTTTTTATTGTCATATCAAGTTGCTAACTGTTGAAATACAAGGCTCTTGCTATATATTACTGGTAGGAAGTAGAGCATGTATGTGTGTGGCCTCGTGTCTGACAGTGCAGCTTGCCATCTTCTATCATTCCCACCACCTATAATTAGCTAATTGGTACTGTAACATTTTCTTAATTTCTTTGGTATGTGAATTAAAAATTATCAACATGTTGATATAGAAATATGTCCCTTTTGCTTTGGAGTGAGAAAATTTGTCAGTCTCACTTCTATAAATGTTCAGAAATATATATTTCTTTATGGAGTGTAGTATAGTATATACAGACATATTAAGCAGTACTTGTTTTCCCTAGGTATTTTCTTCCTGTCTGACACCTAAGCTGAAAACAATTGTTAGCTTGTCCACTGTGACCCCAAAATAAAGACTAGTAAGTCCACATAGTGTTGGGAGAAGGGAAGTACTTGTAACATGACAGAAGAACTGTAAGTCATTATTCCCTTTATGTGATGTTCTTTTCCCGTATTCTTTTTGCTGTAGACATTCTGAGTTACTGTAGCAATGAAAGGGACCTCTGGTAGCTTCTTCTCCAGGTCCTCTCTTACTTATTCATGAATCACTGTGTTTGTTAGCATAAGACCTAGACATTTAAGCCAGTAGCTTAGAAAAAAACCTCAGTTTAATCACCCAAATCACTTGAATTGATTTATTTTAGTCTTTAAAGTTGGCAGTGCTCTTTCTGAATTTTTAGTTGTCTTCCAACATTGTTTCACAGAAGTGCAAGTGCTGTAGAAAGTCCTAGATTGAGTAAAGTAATTGATTATGGTAATTAGCTTTATCTAGTGCCACAGTGGTCTGTTGGAGAAGGGATGTGGTAACACCTTCCTTGCTCATTTCTGTTTCTTAATAGCCTGAAGAGAAAAACCATAGTGTAATTGCAATCGAAAGAGTGTTTGGTGGAAGTTCCTATATCTACCAAATTTAGGAGTAGGAAGATCTCTGTGTTGTTTTTCCTTCTTATCTGGCAGGGTTCATTCTAATTAAAATAGGTTTAGAGTACTCTACATAGCATCCTAAGTAACATGCCATTTAAAACTGTGTGCAAGAAGAATTATTACTCCAGAATTAGCTTTTTGAGTCCTGTCTTTTACATGCTTATCTGTTCTTTATGCCAATGGAACACACTTTATTCTTGAAAGGACATGGGTCAGTGGAGATGCTTAGAGAGATGGTGGAGTCTCCATCCTTGGAAATACTCAAAACCTGACTGAACAAGACCCTGAGCAACCTGCTCTGCACAGCAGATTGGATTAGATGATCTACATCCAGCCTCAAACAGTCTGTGATTCTTAAGGATGTGATTATAAATATGATATTGTAAAACCTTAATCAGTATGTTCCTTCTCTGAAGGACAGCCCTACTGCATGGTCAAATAAGACTGAATGCTTGCTAATGAAAGACTGGTAGATGAAATGTCACAGAGCAGATAGGCTAGCTAGCTAGTTTTAGGTGTAATTCAATTCCCAAAAGCTTCCCATTGACTTCTGTGGGCCCAAAACTTGGAGATCTGCCATTTCTTTATACATCTGGGTAATTAAAATTACTTTTAGGGGTGATTTTAACAACTTTTGTGATAAGGATCTTTCAGCATTTAAATTTTGGCAGGAGGTGTGCTTTTTTTCCTAAGTCCTGTTCCAAGTGTTATAACTCCTGCTTCCCTTTTCAGGGTCTTTTCTTATTATGTTCATCTCTTAAAAGCACCATCTCCAGGACCAGAGGTTTGGCCTATCATGATGGTGTTGATTCCCTCTGGAGATACACATAATGGGAATTTTGTGTTCTGGAAACTGGGTATTGTAAACATGTTTGGGAAAGTTGAGGTATATGGTAGAGTTAACCATGATATCCAACTTCCTATCAGTAGGTTGGGTAGAAAACTTTGCATCTTCTCAGCTGAAAAGGTACCAGATGAGAAGTGAAGAGGTAGATTTAGAACAGATTGCAAAACCTGCTGTCTTCGAATGTGCATGCATCAGAAACTGAGATCCCAACTGATCAGTAAACCAGATCAAAATATACATCAGAGCAGTGGGGCAGTCTGCTGGGTGCAGGTCCCCAGGACAGGGAGCGGGGCTGGCAGGGTGGAGCTGAGAAGGTGACTTGAAAGGCTTTGGTGCCACCAGACAGAGGTGTGTCTCAGCCTCAAGCCCGAAGTGTAAGCTACCATCTCCCACGGGGTCTGTGCCCCCAGTTTTAGCTCACCCTGCTAATACCCATCCAGCTCTCCATGGCATGCTCCAGTGGTGGTAATAATGTGGTGGGCAAAGTGAGTTATACTCTGCTGGTTTTGAGCAAAATAGGAAGATGCTTGTGTAAAAGCTGCTGGACAAAACTCTCATGAATTATTGTGTAATTTGAAATCATTGCATTCAAATAATGCTGTAAAATTTACCGTAATCTTCTGGTTTCAGACCTCTGACCTGCTTTGTAAAGACACTTCCGTGCACACTTCTGTTTTACCAGCCGTGTAGACCTGTACTTCTGGTGATTTCTAGGCCTGTAGTGACAGCAGAAGACGCGTATGTGTTATCTGTTGATTTAATAAAATTAGACTGAAAATTACCATGGTAACTCTTGCATCATATGAATCAGCTGCCAGTCTATGAGGGCATCACTTCATCCTTCTGGAGACTCTCTGCATTACAAATTTTTTTGTAGGAAACCTGGATTACTGATTGTTATTACTAGTTTAGGATTTACTGTCCCAAGTTCTAATCTGGGGCAGGGAAGAAGGCTGTGTGGCTGAAGTATTATGCTTCTCCAAAGCAAATTGAATTCCTCCTGCCAAATAACCTCTCCTTCCTCAGTAGCTCTCTGAGCGTTGTCTTTGTTCCTGACTCAGACTTTGGTATCGTAACAAGAGTATCTGGGAGAAAGAGCAGTACTGCATAGCTTGCAGCTGCTTTGTCCTGCCATCAAGTCTCCCCAAATTAATTAGGTTTTATGCTCTTGAGTGCTCTGGGAAACCAAGGCATCTACAAATGCTGCAGGAAATAATAATGATGAACTAGTGGGTGGCTCAGTTAATTACAAAATCTTTTGAGTACAGAACATTAATAATTAATTCGCAACTGCAGACCTGAGGTATGGGTGTAGAGCTGTGCGTTGCTGGGCAGAGATACCCAAGGTAACTCTGACCGTGCTAGCGCAAAAAGAGGAGCAGCACAAACCTTTGTAAGGTCTGTCTAGCTTTTGTAAGAACAGTCATGCGCTTCTTGCTGCTCAATCATCCCACTGTAAACTTTGAAGCAAAACTACCCCAAAGAGCGAGAAATCACTTGACTGCATAGGTAGCTGTAGTAAACCCAATAAAGGAGGTGAAAAATATTGACTCCCCCATCGGCTGTTTTGAAAAGACGATGATAATTATGTTTAATTAGTATTTTCTTTGTATTCATATGTTAATGATTGAACATATCCTGAATATGTGGTAAATACAGTGCTTGTGGGCGAAAGTGTTATACTTGATGGATACCCTCTGTGAAAAGACTGGTGCAGTTGTGCCCTTTGAGAGCTTTACTGAGGTTCTAAAATCATTTATAAACTAATACCTGTGACATTTCCAAACTGTTACCTGTCACAATAAATTTGAAAATTCCAGAGCTAGAGAAAACGTGCTATCAAAGTTTCTGCTTCACATTCATTTGCCATCCCTTTCCTATTCCTTCCACCATGTTTATATTAATATGGGTTTAATTTAATGGATTAAATCAATTTAGTTAATGTGCTTTACTTTCAGTGGTTCACAATAGGAATGTCAGCTCTAAAGGCTGGGGCGTTCTGCACCTGCATGGTGGTGGCGGAGGCACTCTTAAGGAGTTTGGGGTGGCTCCACACACCCGTTAGGGCGTTGCGGCACTTCTGCTCTACAAAACCCTTAGTATTTAGGAAACCAACCCCAAATGGTTTGTGTTTGTCCTGTGCATCTTATGCCTGCGCCCAGAGGGCTCAGCAGCTCCTGTGCTGGTGGGAGCGGTGGCTTTCCCACGGTGATGTCCAGAGGCTCTTGCAGGGGTGAAATAACCACATAATCCAACTCTATTGCAGGTCTGTTTCTTTGATCTTTCCCACAGTTTTCCTAAATGTGCAGCAATGCAAATATACGGTATTAGTGTCGCTGTGAGTAGTAAAACTATTAGAGTTGACAGGGTACTGCTGCCACAGGGGATATTAAAATGAGTGTGTGAAACAGTGATATTCTGTAGTGTGCGCTTCTAGAGTGCGCTCAGATCCTGTTTAATGGTGATTGTCTTACACCGGATAGAAAACTGAGACCAAACAGTACATACAAAAATAACTGCTCAAAACCAAATAATTTCTGCCATTTACTGCCCATGGGCATCTTTTCATTCTGAAAATTGTATGAGATGGAACAGCTGCTGCATATCTCCTCTCCAAATTTTGACATTTTCTCAAGGACTGTAGGTCCTCTTTGGTCTTTTGGAAGTTTTTGTGTTGTTTTCTAAAATGTGAGTTAAATTGGCTGTCAGTAGTGGACATTTCTGGGACTGGATAATTGCTGGCTAGGTATTTTGTAAGGTACAGCAGAAGAGGAAGCTAATCTCTGTTGAGCTGTTCGTAGGAGAATAACAGAAGAGGTTTTAAAAAAGTCATGTTACTGGATAAAAATTTTACTGCAAAACTATGAGACTGCTGCATTTAACTTCAAGCATTCTTTCAGATCCTTACTGTATTATATCTTATAAGGGTGGTCACGTCAGTTAGTTTGTGCACAATCTTTATTCCATGGCCTTCCAGATTCCCATGTGTATTTACCATTTATTATTTGTTTAGGGAAACAATTATTTTGTCTCATTGTAAAAATACCAAACAACAAAAAAAAAGATACTGATACATTAACAGTCAGGCCCTTCCTAGACAATACGGGCAGTGAAAGGTATTCTGGAATTTCTTTAAGAGAAATAACTGTATTTCCCACTGTTTTAAATGGTCATTTATATCAGAATTTCTCTTCCCAAAACTGACCGCTTTATGTTTTAATGCACAGTGCATTAAGTAAATTTAAATTACATACTGTGAGAAGAGACTATTCCTTAGGGTAACATTCTTGCAACATGAACTCAATGCTAGAATATGTATTTTAATGACAGAGAAATTATAGGCTGTCAGATAGTCATTTAGCAAGGCTAGAGTATTCTGAGTTTCTGCTGCCGTTATTACCGCTTTAATAAAAATACACGTAACTAAGAAGAATCTTTTTCTGAATACAGTTTGGCAGAATGAAAAAAGTGTTTCAAAATCTAAGCATATGAACTATAGAAACTGAAAACAGGGTATTGTGAAATACAGTTTGAAATAACAAAGCAATTTAAAACGGGTGTAAAAATACCATCGATAAAATATATACAGGGAGATTGTGGAGTCTATCCCTACCCTGGGAAATAAAACCAAAGTTTAATTTCACGTTATGGCAGCAGTTTAGTGGCAGGGTAAGGCAGATTTATACAAGAATCTAATGCTGAATTTAGTAAAGCATTTGGACACTCGAAGAGTGAGGAGAGATCACGAACGGTGCTGGTAGTCTACAGGATGCAACTGCAGACTTCAGAGGAAGCAGCAGCATTTTCTCCTGCTTAAGATTGTTTGCCATCACAAAGAGCTTGGAGGGAAGGAGCTGTGAAAGGAGCCCTGGAGTTTCTAGACATGATAAGTAATAGTTTGCATTTTTCCAGAGTCATTCTATAGAATCTGACAGCTGCCTGCACCTACTCCGTTCATGGTATGTCATTATTAATGTCTTCAATGTATGGGGCTATCACACCATTCAGTACTAATGTCGGTGTGTAAGATTGAAATTTGTACAAAAAAACATTGAGACTACATGACATTCACTCTACATCACCTACTTTTCTACAGAAACTAGATTCTTACAGTTTTAAGCTACTTTGTAGGTATTTCCATTAAGACGACCCGTGTGGGCAGATGCTGTAGCACAGTCCAGCACTTGGCCCTGGTGAGGTGGAGAGCAAGGAGTAGAGCAGTGGTGCCTGTCAGGGAAGAAATCTGCCTGGAAAAGGGCTGGAGGCTGTGGTGCATTACACCTGACATGCTGTGATGGAAAAAGCGTTTTTTCTTTTTGTGTATATGATGTCCCATCACAGTGAAAAGTCTCTAGAGTCTAGCATTTTCATGCCAGTGGAATTCAAATGTTCAAGATTGGGAATTATTTCTGAAGTCAGTTTGGGTATTGGTAGAAGTTCTCTCTATAAATGGTTGATGCATTCAAAACAAAAATGATATTTCTTCTCAGAGAAACACATACCTTTAACTTATGGGCAAACTTCTAAAACAAAGGGAGAAGCAATTATACTCTTTTAGTTCAAACCAGGGCAACATGAGTGGTCCCAGTCCTGTGGAGGACTGTGCAGGGGTTTGTGTAGAGGAGCAGTCCAGAAAGGGTGTGGTTAGATATCAGTGGGATCCTCAACTAGGCTTTACCAGGTCATCGTGATATTTGGGGGGATGTTAGTGAGATGGTAATGGGAAATATGAAAAATTTCAGATAATGGAAAGGGGAGAACACCTATCTTTTGGATAGACTTTATCCAAATATTCACAGGAGACTGAACTTGTGTTCTCTTTTTAATTTTCTTTTGATCTCTAGAGAATTATTTTAAATGCCATGTAATATTTAAGAAATGAGCAGTGGAAGAATTATATTTCTTCAGAAGCTGATAATCATGACTTTATAGATCATTGTGGGGATTTTGATTCAGCTCAGAAGGGATAGATGGAGCACTTGCTGTTATTCCGCAGCCTTTGTTCTTTATCTTTTTGAGAAATTGAAATTTGGATTTCACCCGTATTTGATGCTTCAATATATATTTTCATTAAAAGCTTGCCAGTAATGTGAGCTATGTATGTTTCTGAGATACTCATTAAATAAGATTTGTAACAGTTTACATGATATTCTGACAGTTTACCAAACCTATCAGTCAAAAGCAGATGGCCTGCGTTGGTAGGATTTTTCTGTTAAAAGGAATATATTTTCAGCATATGTACTTCATTTATAATATATTTGCTAGCAAGATTTTATCCTTAAAAATCAGTTAATCAACCTATGATACCCTCCTACACTTCAGCTTGATGCTTGAACACTCAGATGTCATTTGCCTGCAGTTCATTTCAGTAATGCATGTGATTATGCAACAAATTAAAATATGTCATATGTCAGTCCTAAAACACTTAAAATATAGCTGGATTCATTTGTCACTTCTTCATACCTATCCTTTTATGAACATACTTTGATATGAGACATCCAGGTGTCCTTGGCTTAGATGCTTCACTGTTTGGGGTTGCTGTTTGAACTTGGCTGTGTTGGTCACTTGGTGGCCTCCAGGGCTTCTCCCATGAGTTGCCACCTTGCGTTGCCTACATCCCAGTTTTTGCAGCTGTAAAAACAATGAAACAAAGTGCAGGATCGTGACCAGGTACCAGACTAGAGAAGATGCCAGCAGCTCTGATTTCAAGTGGATTTCAGCTCTTTACCCAAGCTGGTGAAGTGCAGGGCCCCAACATTCATGCACCGTCCATGGCATGACCAAGACAAGGTTGGACAGCAGGGCAGAAGCACAGCTTTGCTGCCTGCCTCGCTACAAACAAGGGACATGACAACAACACCAGCAGCTGAGGGCACTTCAAAATTGAAGACAGTTCCTCCTTTCTGCAAAGGTAGTGTAAGCACACAGCTCTCAAAGGTTGGGGCTCGGATTTTTCAGTCTCTTGTAGGCATCTAAATTGTTCAAAGCGATTTTGAAACTTTCCGTTTTGATGTGGTTTGTGTTAACCGTGTGTGTGCAGCATTCACCTGTGCAGGTGCGTGGAGCACCATGAGAAGGTTGATGAGGGCTGGCTGGAGCTCTGGGCCATGCACTGCTAGAGCATGCTGGGGAAAAGCAAGCCCCAGGTAATCCACCATCTTGATAGCTTGCTCCTGGATGACCAAATCTTGGTTGTTTCTAATTTTTCTTTTGACCGTGTCTGACAGTAATACTGGGTTCTGTATATTTGAAAAGTGTTGATGGCGTAGACTTTCTAAAAGTGAACTAACATTGAGCTATGTTTAGCTGCTTCATAGCATCCAATACAGGATACAAGTGCTTAATCCAAAACTTAATTTATGAGATTGACTGTTTTAGGTAAAGAGAAGTTGTTGAAGGTTGCAGGCTTGGAGCTGCCTTAGGTAAAGTAGTCACTAACAGTGGGATTTATTTTAGTCTGATCAACGTGGTTAGACCTCAGGCACACTGGGAACAAAGGATTTTGTCTGTTATTTCCATTATGGTTAACTATTGGGGTTTTTTTTGCATTTAATGTAGGTTTTGGAATACAAAACCAAGTATTTCATTTGCGAGTTACTAAAGCAGAGTGTGGTTGAACTGCATGCAAAATAATAGTATAAGTACAAAATGGTAAGAAATCTGGATGCATTAATTTGGTAAAAGTTGTTCTTGGAGAATTTTATTTAAGTGATGTGAAGTTACACATCTAAAGTTATGGGGGGTTTTAAGTGTTTAATTTGTTAATAAAATGTTGAAACTTACTTGTGAGTTACAATATATTTCCTATAGGCCAACAATAGTGACTGCACTACAGCATCTGCATAGCAGTTGTCCAAGCAGATTTTTATTTTTAAAAAGAATAATAATTGAAAGAATTAAAAATACAAGAAAGCATTATGGTTTTTGTTATGCTAAAGATGATTATTCTAATGAGAAAAGTTTGAGGTTTGGGTTTTTTTCGATTAAGAAATCGTTTCTTACAGTGCTACATGGGAATTGACTTGGCTTTGAGGCTTTGTCTAGAGTAGCAATAGGCACATGGTACCTTGGGTATGGGTAGTATCTGCAATATTTGGGATGATAGTAAATATGGTTTAAGATGAAATCTTATGCATTCCTAGAAATACTGCTTTTTGTTATTAAGTTTGTAAGCGAGAGCTTTCAGTGAACACATTTTCTACATTTATACAGAAATTCATAACATAGATGATTTCCAGATTTAAGTAATCAGAATATCTGAACTTGGTTCACAATGAATATGAAGCAGAATCAAATAGAACTGAACTTTCAAAGTAATTCAGAACCATCAAGGCATGTATGAGCATGTGGTCACATAATCTGTGCTTTTTATGAATTGTTTTTATATTGTTGTGTGAAAAGAAGTAAAGAGGATGTTATAAGGAGGTTTATTACAGCTGGAAAATAATCTCTTACATTTTTTGTGCCTTGCTATGTGGGTTAGGTCTTAATTATATTTATAAGGACAAACATGTACAAATATTTCTTGGTTTTGTGTTTTTCTTTTAAGGAAAAAATATTTGTAATATTTGTAACTAAGAAAGACAGAGCTTAGGATTTTTGTAAATTTAACCCAAACAATGTAAGTTCCTAGTTATTTTCTATGTAGACTGTGAATTAGCTTGAATTAAACTATATATATTTACCTCACGGTAAGGCAGGATTTAGGGATCATCAGTTATATACCTGTAATTCCTGGCAGTTCAAGAGTTTACATGTAATTATCACAAAAACTTGAATGCGAGCTTTTGTATAGCACTAGAAATAATGTAGATGAATCAACTTAGGTTTCGTGCAATTTTTGCTCAGTTGTTAATCAGTAATAGGTATTCTGTTTTATGTCCTATATCCCTGACAGATACTAAACTGGGGAATTTACTAGAACCGAATCTTAATGATATGTGCTGGTAACTTAGCAACTTAGCAGGCTACGTAGTAGAAACTATGCTGAGGGAACATTTTAAATAAAGGTTTATATGTATAAATATATAGAGAGAACGTGCTCTTTTTCTGGCATGTGTTGTTGCTTTGATTAGTGTACTGACTTACATATTTATGTATGTCCATCAGACCGTAAAACAGCTGATTTAAACTGAAAACAGTTTAGAAAAGATTGTTTTATCTGTGTAAGATATCAATGTAATGTGGACTATTACAAATATATATGTACTCTATATGTACGAAGCTTTTCATTTTTCCAGTAGCCAGGTAATGTGCTTGGTTTTCCAGCTGAACTGGTTTTCCAGTTGAAGTGAGTGAGAAAAGGAAGGCTTGTCTGAGTTTATAATGGTTTAAGATTTCAGGAAGGAACTGTGTTAGCCAGGTTAATTTATAGCAATTGATACCACCATTGCACTGTCAGTTAAATTCAAATTATTGGAAAAAAATGGTAACAGAAGGTTTTGAAAGGGCAGAACTGAAGAATGTTCCTAGACTATAAATTCACTTTTTTTCATTAACTCAGGTATTGCTTTCTCAGTTCAATGTAATTTGTTGCCTAGCTGAGCTTTCCCCACTTCTTGTAGGTTACTTTCAATATAAATATAAAAAGGGAATCAAGTGGAAACTCGAGATCACTTTTAAAGAAGTACTTTTGTTTCTGTGGGTTTTTTCCGTGAACCATCCTGAGAGATTAGATTTTTGCAGCAGAAGGGCTTGTTCTAAAAAAAAAAAATTAATTCTCATTCATCTACAAAAGTATTTAGATTGTTCTGCTGTATTGTATGAGTTAAGTCGTTCTTTTGTTTTTCTCTGTCTCACAGCCTGTTTTCTTAAACTGGAATACCAATTTAGATGGATGTTGTTAATGACTGTGAGGAAATGTTTGTGACTTCTTTCCAAAAGCATCCCTCCAAGAAGAGAAACCCTGAGAGCCTCTCACACATGCTTATTGAAATGACCTTGTAAACCCTATTTTTCACAACTATTTAAAGCTTTGTCCTAAAATGCTTTGAGTTTGGGAGAGAAGGTAATCTTACTTAAAAACATCCATCACATCTAATTTAGCAGCTCAAACAGTTTACAGTTTGGATGGCTTATTTAGCTTCATATAGCTTCATCCCAAGCTTAATTAAATTAATACTACTCAATACAACACAACATACATCATCCTAATCTCATAAATGATAACCTTTGTTTTGGACAAACTATCATTTAGTGTTTCTATTTTGAACATTCAGGGTTAGGGTAGAAGCTAGATAAAATACTAATCATGTTTCTTCAGAAGAAAATACATTAAGTTTGGGGAGATGTTTAAAAAGTGTAAAGGAGAGTAGTAGAGATACAGATGGACAGGTATTTGTCCAATGGTAAGCAATTTTAAATTTATTAGAGCTTTAATGATAATTATATTTAGTAGTAGCAATTTGTATTTGTTTCCATTGCTTCCTGTTCTACCTGTGAGAAGTCATTTCCTTTAAACCAGTAAGACTGGAGCATTCCAATATCAAATACAGTTTATTTTCCACTCCATTACATATTACAACTGAAACAGATGTTGTGCAAACCACCTGTGAGTTTCCTGTGCCTGAATATTATCATCTTCCAATTTTACAGCAGTTTTTATCCATTCTTTGGGTACCGACCTTTGGGAGGTTAATATCCCCTTCCCTTGTTCTCCTCTTCTGGTAGAAGACTTGTTCTCCCCATTAGCTCTCACAATTACAGTCTTCACCTGATGTTTTTCCCTTCTGTCTTCCCTACATCTCCTTTCCCTCGCAAAAGGAAGATTTGGGATTCTTCTCTAGCTTAGTATGTTCTCAACTAGGTGATTTCAGGTCTGGGTCAGAGCCCTTTGGAGATTGCAGGGGGTCACAGCCCGAGGTGACTCTCCTGGCTGAGCAAGGATCTCCCACCCCAGCACCTCCACCAGCTGGCAAGAGAATGTGGCAGTTTTGTCAGGACCTGAGGAGTTGAAGGATCTGCAGCAGAAACAGCGTACCAACGAGCGCAACATCGGCGAAGTTACGGTGCTGTATGTCCCATAAAAGTAGTAGGAAAGCCAGGCCTGAGCTGCATAAAACCATCTTGGCTTTCCAGGAGGCTGTCTAGGAGAGCTTTCCCAGAGACTGGACATGCCTCTTCGTTCTCATCCTGGTGATGCTGCTGTCACCGTGGTTTGGCCAGACTCCCAACAGTCATTTTCTTTTCCTTGACATCTCCTTGCTTCCTCCTTCCTTGCAAAACCAGGAATGAGCAGCTTATACTGATGTCACAGATCAAAAGCAGGACCTTGGAAAGCAGCAGATCAGCGACTTTTTCATGATACTTCAGCTAAACTTAACCCTCAGATGCACACTTCAAGTTCTGTGTCTTCAAAATCTGCTACGTTTGAACAGATTAAAAGGGCACACCTTCTTCAGACAAAGGTGCATAACAGAAAAAAAGTGCATGTCTGTTAAGAATATCTGTGCTTAAAAAAATTCAATTATTTAAGCTCAGCTTAGGGCATTGTTTTCCAGAAGCAAAAATAATTGGAGTTGGAAAAATAAGTTGCGTTTTACCTAGTGCAACTTAGAAAATCGTAAGAACAGATGTAACAAATAAGTCATCAGGTAACCAGAGCTTGAGAGAAGCAACTGATGCAAAGGCTTTCATGAGATACTGTCGCAGATAATGTTACATTTTGTAAATTAAAGCTTTCTTTCTATATCAAAATGATAATTCTTCTTTGAGATGTTAGTGGGTTTTGATAATTTCCTATGGTAATAATATAATGAAATATTATTAAATACTTTATTGCAAGAGATCAAAGGTTTAGAAACGTGATACCTATATGTCTGTTTTCAGAGCTCCACTAAAGACTTGCCAACAGGCTGTAAGCAACTGCTTTTACTTTGGCTTGAATCCTCTGGCAGTTGTCCCCTCTCTGATCAGTTACGTTGATTTGCTCTTTCTGTGTCTAAATGCAAACTTCTTTTCTGTCCTACAATACTCTTTTCAGTCATCTGAATTAGAGAGCAGGGAAGACCTGGTTCGTCTCCATTTGTCCTCTAGTTACACACATGAGAAAGTAGCTGAATTTATCATCATCAGATTTACCCTACAAGTGACACCGAGCCTCCATGCCAAGCTACAGTTTCCACCCCACATCTCTCTACAGATCTTGTCCTGGAGACATTTCAGCCAAGCACCCGTTAGATTTCATGCTTCCATAGGTATGCATAACTCACAGCATAGGGAGAAGGAGCCCCATCAAGATTTTAAAGGTGTCTCTGAGCTGCATGGGAGCCTGAGGAGCTCTCTGCTCTGACCCTGGCAGTCCTGTGGGCCAAAGGGGCAGCAAGTTCCCAGCTTTCTCTTCTGGGCTGTGGTTACTGCTCAGAGTCTCCTCAGTGCTGCACCTTAGTTCCTACCCTGCCTCTTCTGCCAGCAGCATGTGCCCTTCTGCAAGGATCTCTGAAAGACAGGTTTGCCTCCTTTTATGTATATATAAAGTTATTCTGTTAGAGCTGTAATGCCTGGTGACCTCAGAGAGCATCAGCAGTATTTTAGGGAGAAGATGAGATGAGAGAAGAAGCCCTGGCAGGATCAACATGGCACCCAGTCATAGCCTCTGTGCTTGTGGATCTCCAAAGACAGAGGCAGAACAGCTGGCAGGAGGGGGGGCTTTTGCCACTCATACTGAGCCCTTCCTTTTCCCCCAGTGAAAAGGAAAATAGGTAGCTGTAGATAGGTAAGTGCACTGTGCTTAATTCTTTAGCCTCGTAGATGTCTCAAATAAATAGCATTGTGCTTGTAACTTATCTCGCTGGAGATACTTGCTGCCCTTACTGCTTCTACAATATATAAATTGTCTTAAGAGGGTTGCTAATGACATTGGTCTGCCTTTTGGGAGGGTGTATCCAGCATGGAAAGCTGTATCTTCTGGAGACGACTGTTAATTTCTGCTTTTCTAATGATTTATTGTCCCTTGAATAATTAATCTTTCTGCTTAAAGGCAGGTATCATTCCTTTTCCCCTAGTCTCTCCCCAGCCTTAACTGAGCTTAAATCATAAGTTGCTGCAGTAAAGCAATGAACATATTGCTTGCATTGTGTAGTGAGATATTGCAGTGTTTCCACGAATTTGGGTATTTCGAGTGGCAGGTCTAAATTTCAAATACCTTCCAGTTAATAACAAAATAAATAAATGTACAATAAAGTAGTAAACAGACCATGAATCTGAATCATGTATTGTTTTTCAAGCTGAAGTTCTCAAGGAAATTAGTTTATGAACTGGATTTTGAAGTCTGGACTCCATCAGTCTCGAGGAGAAAGAGCTGTAATTACATTCTCTCTCAATTTATGCTGTGTATCTGCACTGCTTTTTTAGAATTTTTCTTTCTAATTCTATTAGATTGAACTTAATTTTAAATGACAAGTAGCAGAATCATGCAGATAAGTAACAGGAGAAATGTAATTGTTCTGTAAAGACCCACAGTTTGATACAAGGATATGTGTATGTTGTAGTCACTCACTAAAACTGCGGCTTTTGAGGATGCATCAAAGCTTGCTTTGGGTTCTTGGCTGGGATCCTACAAACGGGAGGTCCTCAGTGACACAAAACTCGGGTGGACTAACTTCATCTTGTTTTATCCATTTTCATGGATTTTATTTTGCTGCTCACACTGAGCAACAAACTACTGCAATGGATGCCCTGTTTCCAGTACAATTTTATTACTTTTGCTGTAAATGAGCTGAAATCCTAAGACCAGGTTTAGTAGGGACATACATCTTAGCTCGAAGGAGGATCCTCCACAATTCTGCCAGTGCTTTCTCACAGCTTTCTCTTGTGTGCTTTCATGAACTTCAAAACATTGAACTTTCTTCTGTTACTGATGAAAAAATGTACTATATTTGCATATTAATCTACAGTTGTTTTTTTCCCTATTTGAAATCATGACTGTCTTAATTCTACTGATTAAATAATGTTTTTCAATTTTAAAAATCTGAATTACCTCAAGAGTAAGATGTTTTCATAGTATACTTGCAGTATCAGTGTTTTCTGTTTGACTTTAAGAACGGGTAAAGAAAATGTTCAGTGAATGGACACTGTCCTCAGTTACTGTGAAACAATTTGCCAATTTGTGTATGTCTGACAGAAACTGATTAGTTGTAGCAGCAAATTCAGAGTACAGACCTAGGATTTTTTATCCTAATAATGTTTTTTCTGCCATTGAATATACTGGAACTAGTATTCTTAATTTAGCATTACATTTATATTTTTTTCACTCTTATTTCACTCATAAAAGTTGCAGGAGTTCTGTTGATTATTTTAGATGAAATGGGTCTTTTCTGGAAGTGTTTCTGTCTGTTCTGCAGTAGCACAGTTACTGGTACTCACATCTGAACTTCTGGAAAATGTTTTAAGAGATGAGATGCATTTTATGTAATATAACTTTTAAAACCAGGTTGTCTTGTTAGATCTTTATTTCAAACTTTCATTAAAAAAATCATGTTCTTACTGGAAAAGGAGAGGATAAGCTCAGTAATGGCATAGCTGGTTAACTAGGCAAATTTGAGTGTACCATAATCTCCCATTTAATGAATAGCGCTTGGTAGAATTAAATGTTCTCTTAAAGTGTGCTTCTCTGCTGTTCCTTATTAGCAATGCTCAAAGGACTTGTGATACTAGGCTTATTCATAGCTACTATTTGCTAGTAATTCAGCTGCTTCTTCCATTGTTACAGAGCCTAACAGTAAAACATTGGGGTTTTATCAGCCAGAACAGTGCATATGGAAGCGTGGTTTGAGTGGCCTAAAGCATAACTTTGTGATGAAGTAAGATACAGAAAAAAAGCTGCAGGAAAGAGAGTAGACCTTTTTCTCCGACACTTCCAAGAGTGCCCCATCTCATCGTTGTGCAGTGATGTGCACAATGGTGAGAAGAGCTCTGAAAGGGTACACTGGCTGGTTGCTGTGTAATTGGCTCCACCAAAATGTATTGTCGAAAAAATAAATGTGGTCACAATGTGATGGGGAGGTATTGGCTGGAAGTCATGAAGTGATCTTGAGACTTTAGCAGGAATGTCCTCTGCAAGTCTGGCCGTCCGCATTCAAGAGAAATCCAGCCCATTTCACTTGCATTTGGTGCATCTGGCAGAGTCATCCTGTACAAAACAACTGATACGGAAAATGAAGCCGGTGCTCAGCACTGCAATTTCAGGTTGCATTTACATTAGTGAACTCTAGAGCTGGGGCAGCTCTGAAGTCCATGGCCCAGGTCACTGAACACAGGACGAACCAGCTGTTGGTGCAGGTTGGTGGTGTCGCGTACATGGATCAGGGACACCCCAAGGCAGTCCTTTCCTTCTTCTCTGCTGGTTGTCCCCAGATGCAGAGGAGAAGCCTAGATCTGATTGGTTTTCTAGCACAGGCTGCATCCCACTGTGCTCTTCAGACCATGCCAACCAGCTCCATCATTGTAGGCACAGCCCACAAGGCTGAAGCATTTTTTCTTCTTAGTACTTCCCACCCTAAAGACTACTCTTTGCACTCAGGTAGCGTTCAGTGCTCACAGTGATGCTGGTTAATGCACGTGAGCCCTGGTGGTCACTTAGAAAAAGGGACCAACCCACTGCACCTCTTCCCATTCTCAAAAAAGACAAGACATACGAGGAAAGCTCACATCTGGTCTACCTGCAAGGAAAGAGAGTTTATGAATATCAGCTCACGCTACTTCTGACACCATCAAAGAAAATGAACAAAATTTGAGTTTAATTATAGTGAAGCTGTCAATACCATGAAAGAAATGCTGTTCTTTGTGTAGAGGAGATGCGGTGATAAATCACAGTAAATAGGAAGTGCAGGAAGTATGCCACTTTTAGCAAGTGCAAATCACAGATATTACCTTTTTTTTATTAGTAACCCACAAGATATATAACCCAGATGCCAATATATCTTCTATTGATTACTAATGAAAAGGTAATATCCATGATCTGCACTTTATATCTAGCATGAGGTAATTTGCAAATAAAAGATCGGTTATTCAGTAAAACTGAAAGGAGTATTACTCTGTCCCTGCACAATGGTTTTCTTAAAAGCAAATTGCAAATCGAAGACTTTAAGTTGCTAATATGTCATCCAAAAAATATTAGACTTGAAGGAGGATGAATAGTTTTAATTATGTGTAAGTTGATTCATTAAGAGGAATGCAAAGGTCCAGCAATTATTCATTCTCTGAGATTAGATTAAGAATATTGTTTGGAGTCTTGTATCTTAATAGACCACTTTAATTTCTGTTTATACCTATTATTCTACTTCAAATGCACATTAATCTTCTTCTCAATGAAATGTATCCATTTATCTAACAAAAGGAAATGTTGTATGTTCCTAGCTACTCACGCAATTCTTTGGGAACAGTGGTGATTTAAATTTTAGGTTGGCAATAAATATATTTTACTTTGTACTTGCCATTGCTGTTTTGAGTATCTCTAGACACTATTGAGCATGAGAAATTCTCTGCTATAGAGGAGAAAAATTACTTTATAAACCAAGGGATTATTATTGTCATTTATATATCCTGTGTCAGTGTCATCTACTTAAATATAATAATTACTTTATTTCTAATGTTTGCTTTCCTGTATGAACTTAATTAGGTGAGTTTTAGTTTAGCTTCTGATGAAGAGACCATTTACATGTGTTTCCAAGACAACTATTGTATTTGTGACTAATATCTATTCTCATATGCAGGATCATTTGCACACTCATTTGAGTAATACCTGCAGCTGACAGTTCAGAAATAAGCTAGAAAGCACCCACTTTTGAGTATAGTATTGTGGAAATATGTATTGGCAAGTGGTAATAGTGGTGTAAATGCTTTCTCTTAGGTACCGTCACTCTTGACTATACAGGTGTAAATATGATCAAAACCCAAGACTGTTACATCCAGGCTTGTTAATCTAAGGATAACATTGCAGTTTTACTGCCAAGTTAGTTTCAATTACAGTTCTTCACATATTCTCACACAGTTGCCTTGTATATTTTTGTGTTTATCAGGGGGCTTTAATATCATGGTTACCAAAAGACAGAAAACACAACACCGTAACAGAGAAATGAAAAGTATTTGGTGCCCCCAACCGGCCTCAGCTGAAGGGAAACCATTGTAAGAACACTCAGATTATTTTCTTGCATTAGTTAATGGTGATACTGTCAGGTATCACAGGAAAAAAAAATACATGATTCTATTCTGTATTGCTGGTTTTATTACATCTCTCTTTCATGTCATGCCAACTAGAAGTCCAAGTCCAGGATCCTAAAGCAACTCTTGTCTGTAAGTGCCCAATTCCACTTCTGGATGCCCATAACTTCAATGTAGTGTGTGCAAGGACTGTCAGAAACAAGCTGTAGGATGGAAGGAGGCAGCCAGGGAAAAAAAGAAAAAAAAAAAACCAAAACCAACAAATAGTCTTCTTTGGGTTCCAATTCTTGGAATTATAATTCTGGAATTCTGATTAAATCAATTTTTAGTCAAATCTGAACACCAGTTTTCTACTTTTCCCATTGATCTTCCCAGGACACGTGGGACAATAGAAGAACTATTCTTGTAATTGTTTACCTCCCTTGCTCCACAGTCATCTGTTTTTCAAACGGTCTCCTCCTCCCTAGTTTGGTTTTGTGTGAAAGTTCCCAAAGTATCTCTTTTTCAAGTATTTTTCTTACTGTTGCTGCCACATCAGTAGATGGTCTTCTCAAACACAGACTCAGTCACCATCTCTGTGTTGATGACTCACAGATCTACCTCAGACCTACTTTCTCCTATCCAGGACCTATTTGCTGTGATCTTTTCTTGCCCAGTAGCCTTGAAATGAAATTTGAGTTTAAATAATTTTTTTTTCCCATTCAGCTGCTGTCCAATACCTCCTTTCCTGTTGTATATAGAGAGCTTTATCTCTGTAAATTGGCATGTTGGCTAATGGTCTGTCTTCTCCATAGCAAACCATTGCCAGCCCATGACAAGTCTTGCAGGTCACCCCTCTTTGTGATCTCCAGGAGACCTCTCTCTCCCTTTCAGCCACAGATGTAAATCCTTTATTTTCATCCTCGTTGTACTGCTTTGTGATTACTGCAACTCACTCTCTTTTGGTTTGACAGGTGCAGTTCTGCCCTTAACGTTATCCATGTAAAGTAAGGATGATACAATGATCTGTCCAGTCAGTCTATTTGGCAGCCTAACCCCATATCCATGAATCACTCCACTGGCTCCTGTGTCTGTATTGCATTAAACTTAAATGAATTTCTTCACTTTCAAAGCTTTTTCTTAAACAGCCTGAACATAGTTCGTCAAACTTGGGGCTAATATGCAGTACCTGAGTTTCCTGATTATTATGTACTAAGATAACTTATATGGAAACAATCTTTAATTTCAAGGACAAAAAAAATTTACAGAAATAAAAGTGTTTTGCTCAAATGGTACTGAAATTGCAGAATCACAGAAATGTTACCCGGAAAAAAATTCTGGAGGTCAGTCCAAGTCCAAGGTCCCTCTCAAGGTGCAGATATCCCTAACACTAGAACATGTTATCCATGAATTTGTCTAGCCAGATGTTGGAAATCACCAGGGAGGGGGTTCTACCACCTTTCTGGGCAATCTTGTCCAGGGTACTTTACCCTCCTAGGAGTGTGTCCAGTCTGAAACTTCAAAAGCACAGTCTGAGGTCGTTGTCTCTTATTAAGCCATCTGGCACTACCAGGTAGAGTTTGGCTTCATCATCTTTATGACTTGCCTTCAGCCAGCTGCAGCCTACTGTTGGGTCACCCATCACCCTGCTTTCTGCAAGACTGAGCAAGCCCAACACCTGTCAGCTACTTGCTGTAGGCCATGACCAAGTCACCTGCTTTCAGCTGGATCTTGCTGAGTTCCTCCCCATCCGTTTTGAACTGGGATCCCAAAACTGGATGCCATGTTCCAGATGCAGTGTCAGCAGTGCCAAGTAAAGAGGGATAATAAGTTCCCCTGGTGATGTCTGCACTCCATGTGAAGTAACCTGGGGTGCAGCCCTCCACAGTGGCAGCACACTCCTGGCTCATAATTCACCCTGGCATCCCCTGTAACCTTCAAGTCCTCTTAAGAGTGACTACATTATGCCATTGCTTCATGCCAGCAATTTGCCATCTGTGGCAAATGGTATGATCAGTGTCTTCATTTATTATGGAATATTGGGGGGGTTGGGTTTGGTTGCTTCGATTCTCTTTGAGTTTCTTTGTAATGTGAAGCAATTAAAAATGTTAAAATGCCGTTCCCTAGTATGTTGATGATAGGGTTCTTTGTTCCTTTTTTCTTTTGGGGGTAATTGCTCTGATTTTTTTTTCCCTGTTCTCAAAGGAACACTTTCATGATAAATGAAAAAATGGCCCTCCAGACTTTCTCTCCTTTTCCAAACCTACAAAACCATAATTCAGTGGGTTCCACTGTTTTCATTTAAAAAGGAATAGAAAATGATTGTAAGTTTTTCTTACAGTCTAGCTGTAGCACTGAGAACTGTTTTACTCATTTAATATTTATTAAACATGTGCTGTGGATGTTGGAGTAGCACAGTACCTGTGCAACAAGTTAATGCCCAACAGTAATTTCTTCTAGTCGCCTGGCAAACTGCGTGGGAGTGGTTTTGGCCCTACAGGGATGAAGGGAAGCTCATGCCCTTCTGGTGTTTTAAGCCTTGGTAGGCACGTTAGGGATGTTAGAGCATTCCTGTAACCCCTTTGCCTTGGATGTTCAGCAGCTTAAAGTTCATACCTGTAGAACAATAACAATACTGCTGAACTGTGGCAATATAAATACTAGTCATTGATATTCATGTAGTGGCGTCACAGGGTCTTGCACAAATTGTTTGTATTTATTTGTTTACCCCCAGGATCTATGAATAGCTAAAGCATATTTTTGTGTGCTTCTGTGGCAGAGAATGTGTCAAAACCCCACTACTGGGCAGAGGGAACTCAAGGGAGCTCAGGAAGGGCAGATCCCCAGGCATCCCCCTCTCTCCTGCAGATGGATCTGCAAGAATACTTCAGAAAATATGTAATCTGAAATATAAGAGGATTAGAAATCAAGTGAAACAAGTAGAACTTGCATTTTACAAACCACGCGTTTTGTTACATTAGCTTTTTTCCATATTTGTGGACTTACTGTGAATAATGTTATTTTCTCACGCTTGCTTATTTATTCAAATTAGTTTGTAATTTTTTTGCAACTAATTTTTAACTCTATGGATCTGTTCAAAAGACTGTAGGGAGTCATTTACACTGATCTGTCTGGAATCCGTTTGGCTGATTAGGTGGGAGAGGCATAATGTTACTCATCCACCTTAACAGTGGCACCAAGCAAGCCTTTCTGCTACTCGTATTTTGCTCACATACACAAAGTCTGCTCTAGGTGCTGCTCAGCCAGTCACTGTCACCCATTACTTAAATGTTCATAGTGAATATCAAAGGAAACAACCTTGACTGAAGTTAACACTCCTAAAAATCTTACATCTTCTTTGTACTATGTACCATTTTGTTCTTTGAAAGCCACCTCTAGGGAGCAGAGATAGCGCCAAATTACTATTTTGGCTTTAGACTTCTGATTATGTGGGCTGGAATACCTCCCTAAAAGTCTCCAAACAGCATATGTAATCACTACTTTTATGCTTCAATGTAATTTGAAATAGATTGGATATTAAAGTGGAGTTCATAAGGGGAATTGTGATTGCCCTCAGTCACAACACCAAAGATTGTTTCCGTGCATCTGAAAAGTTCTGCTTGCTGGAGGTGTTGTTCTGCTATCATTTCCACATATTCTTTGTGAGCTGAAGTGCTAGAAACGCCTGATACTGCACATGAATTTTCTGATTTTGGTTTGCATCTTCTGACAGTAATTTTTTATGTCATGTGTTTATTTCCCCCCCTGAGAAAAGGGATTCCTAATTTTCCTGGTTTACAGCTGTCTTGAATTCTTAATAATATTTCCTTCTATTTTTAATGCAGTGTGCCTTCTCTCTTTTTGTAGACCGTGTTTTTTAAATTCAATTCTGGAGTCTTTCAGACTTACTGAAGTTATTTCTGCAAACTAGTCATAAACAGACATTTCCTGTTTTGATTTGTGCTTTACAAAGCAAGCTAATGAAGTTAGTAATGTGGCAGGACAGTTAAAAAATGTTTACTACTTACATATCCATTTAAAACCTTGTATGAAATTTGACATTTTTAATAAAGCTATTCACTGTAGAGGTTGCCAAGCAGAAAAAGATCTGATATTATTTTTCATAACTTTCAAAATTTTGTTGGTTAATTCTTTTTTTCAGGTATATTTAAGTCTTGCTTATACATACAATTTCCATAACAAAGCTTACTGAATATTAGCCATCCTAAAACAATACATTCTGCATAGTGAAACCCCCCCACTGTGTTGGAGATCAGCCTATTTAATGGATGTTATTTTTCAGGGTGAGAATGCAGCTGAAGAAACAGAGAGTAATACAGGCTTGCTTGTGGAGGAGCTGCTTGAGTAGCTGTTGCAAATGGCTCAGGAAAGATCAGGAGAGAGGAAAGCCTTCAGCTGAACCAGTGCTGGTTGGGGCTCAGAGGAAACAGAGGGGAACAGAGGAAAAAAAAAAACAAACCAAAACAGAACAAGAAGACTTGTCCTCACATATTTCCAAAGTTGGGGTGTGGTGACCGCTTTCCTGGAAATCCTATATGTTCATGCAAATGGCAGAGGACACCACAAGCAGGATGTCTGTCCATCCTTCTGGGCTCCTCCCTGCTGTGCCTGAGGGGTGGTTCTGCTCTTCAATCTGTTGGTCATGCAGATGCAATTAGTGGAACCAGTCTACAGCAGTATTTTTTAAAAATTGGGAAGAGAAATCCTGCAGAGATTTGTATCTTTAAACACCTCCAGGGAAGGAAGGAGGCAAGACGTGCAGGCTTGAGCGAAGTCTGAAAAATGTTTGTGTTGAAATCTCAGTTTAGTGCTTTACTTAATTTGTACATTTGCAGAGTAGAGATTGCATCGGACATGTTTCTGCATCCAGGCAGATTAGCACTGAATTTTGGCATGCTTTCTAAGTTATTCTCAATCTATAAGGTCCCAGAGGTATCCTACGTGTTGACTAATTGACCTACCAATGTCAGCATGCCTTGAGATGCATCAGATGGTGGTCTTCTGACTTTCTACTAGGAGGTAAAAAGTCGCCATTACTCTGGAGTCAGTAAAAGTTGGACTTGGATATTGCTTCCTTGCTGAATGTCGTTCAGAAAATGTGGTGTTTGTACAGCTTTTTGGAGAAAAAAAAACCAAACAACCCCAAAAAAACCCCAACAAACCCTGATGTTTCCTTTTGTTCTGAGGAGCCCGTTGGTTATTTCCTGTTTGTGGCTTTTGAGACCTGACTAGACCAGTTACAGTTGGTGAGAGGGTGTAAATAAACTTAGTCATACAAAGCCCATATATTTCTACAGCATTGCATCAGGACCTAAAGAGTCAAAAATGGAAAATACTAGAAAATAAGACTCCAATGTGGCCTGTCTCTTTGGATAATGAAAGCATTCATACGTGTTCTCCTTCACTGTGACTTCTTTCCCTGTCACAGAATTTATTACGTATTTAAAACAGATGCTGCCTCCCAGTCTGATGGCTTTAACAAATTGATTCAGTCTTTCATCTTGTGAGATGTCCAAAAGAGTATTTGCCCTTCTATTGATGTATGTCTCCTTTTCCATTTGAACCTCAGCAGCCAGGTGCCTCTTCTGAAAATGCCACCAATGACAGCTGGAAAGGAAGGCTGAAAGCAGATCTTAAATTCTTGTGACCACAGCATCCTTCCAGGTCAGGCTGGTTTCAGACACAGCCTAATGCTGCCTGTGCTGTATGTGTGCAATGTGTACCTTGGGGGACTTAATTTTCCAGACCTAATAATGGCCGCTCAATTAGTATTAACATGATTTTGTGAAGTAGAGATCTGTTCCCAAGTTTTGGGTTGTGGTTTTGGGTTTTTTTTCATCACAGAATTAATGTATTTTATCAGCAGTCAACAAGCACTGCCTTTAAGATTTTACAATATTTGGGCTTGTTTTGAAATGGGCATAAAATATAAATTTACACTATTCTCATGCTTCTTCCTGCTTTTTATTTCAACTCTTACAATCTTTAGCAAAATGGGCAGGTATCTGAGAGAAGCAGGTATAGAAGAAAAACCCTTCTGGTTTACAGGTTTTAATTTAGAATGCCTAATTCAGCATATTGTGGATGCTGCTGTGTTAGCTGCAGTGAGGAATTAGCAAGTAATTATGGTAAGGGTTTGCCTTGTTTCAGAGTCTGATAAGAATAGCTCTCAGAGAAGATGAAGATAGTGCTGCAGTAATAAACTTTTTCTTTCAGAGTTTGCCCAATTTAAAAATAATTCCTTTTACCATTACACTGGAAAGGTGAGTAAAAGGTACCTGTGAAAGAAGTGAGAAGTGGGAGTGACTACGTCATTGTAGCCAATTGGTATCATCCTTTTATCTTGAGAAGCTCTGCTCTTCTGTGTGAAGGAAACCCATCTTTCACATACAAAGAAACAGCAGAACAACATCAATGTCAGACCAAAAAAAAATGGCGTTGTGTTTTGTTTTGAATGCTCCGTTTCTTGTGATCCAGGCCCCCAGGAAACTGTGCCCCTAAAGAGAAAATCAAATGAACCATCAGGATTATCTCTGTGTGTCCCATATGTCTACTTCTAAGTGGGTGTTTAAAATCTCCTTCTGTGGCTTATTTTGAGAGAGTAGAATGAAAGGTCCCTGGTTTTAAAAAAGAAAATCTATATTTTTGAAACTCTTAAAACAAATACACTTAGTGTAGCTATCAAGCTCATCAGCTGAGAAATGTTATATGCTGTGGGAACTGTCATAAAGCGTGAAATAATATTTTAACATCAGTGTACCTGCTCTTTTTTTGCTTTTTGACTTTGTTATCTCCATATACCAGCATGAAAGATAGACATCAGGAAGAGACCAGCTCTGCAGATTTCAGGCTGGTTCTAATTCTGTAAATCTGCCATCACTTCTTTTCCTAGCTGGACCTACAATTACCTAGTGTGATCCCTGGAATCTTGCTCCTCGTTAAAAATCAGCTTTGCCACTAAAAAAATATAAAAAAATACAGAGAAATAGAAATTATTAGTCTCAACCCTAGGTTACCAATCCTCTTCATTGCTGGTAGAATGATTATATCTGCAAGTAACATGAGGGGTTTAACTGTAAAACTGCAGGGTTTAAAACTCAAGTGGTTTTGCCTCATTTAGATCTGGAAGAACAATCAGTCCTGCTAGCTTAAATAATTTTATATCTTCAAGAAATGTATGTACTTTCCTACAGAAAAGTCAAATGGAGTTGCTATTCTCTTTTTTTCAAGGTACACAAGCATTTTTTCAGTTTGTTTCTTATTTCTGAATTTTCCTGTTATTCATGACAGTTAAAACTGCTGCTTGTTTTCACTGTGTTCTCACCTCCTGATTTCTCCAAAATGTGAAATGTCATTAGTGTTTAAACTTGCTTGCTCCAGCTATGGAGTGGATCAAGCAAAAAGCATTCCAGCAAGTTTGAACACGATTATTTGAAGTGCTCCGTCGTAACATTGAAGGTAACTTATTGGTTCTAATTGTTTTCCTTCACGTTTTCTGTATTCTGTGCATTTTTTTATGGTGATTGCTTTTTCTTAATCTTTAGAACTTATTTCCTGCCCATAGCTTCATTAAAAATTACTATCTAGCCATAAACATGTTTTCCTGAAGTTATCTATCTGTTAGATGTAACTGTTCCATTAATGTTTGGATGAAGTTGTAAAATAACAGGAGTGGACCTTCCATGTTCTAGTACATCTTGTATCCAGGCGTCCCCCACAGCCCAAAATAAATCTTGCAGAAGACCTACATTCCTCAAATGGAAAGACGCAGAACATCCTAGGTCGCTTCAACCTGTTAAATTGTATCCAACAACCTGCTTTCTAGTGTGCGGAGGATCACTTGAGGATAACTGCAACACAAGAAGTCACCAAAGACCCAGACAATAATGGCTCCTATAAACTTGTCAGGTTGGTGGCTAATCACTGGTGAGATAAAAGCTAGCAATAATGTCCGAATAAAAAGACTTGAAACAGAAGTTGTAGAAACTACAAAAGGCATTTAAATCTGGAAAGATAAATCTCCTTGGATACAGAACCAAAATGAAGCTTAAGCTCCTGGGGTCAAACAGAATCGTTAATTTTCTAATTACACCATAAAATGCTATAGCCCTTTCAATTCTCTTCGGTTAGTTCACAATACGCCACATGATTTTGCCATAGTTACTAATGTACTTTTAGCATTATTGATAAATAAACACTGATGGATCTTCATGTTTTGGTTTCAGAGTTTGGTCTCATAAAACTTTAGCGTGTTTTATCAGAAAAAACAGTGTTTATGGATTGTCTAATTCTGTCTTTGAAGTTTCCAGAAAAATATGTGTTCTACTACAAAAATTGTAGAAAGTAGAAGTTTTCTGAGGCATTTAGTCTTTCTTCTATTCACATAGCCCTTTTTATACACTTTCAAATAATAGATTTCTATGAACTGTTCTTTTACATACATTCAGAAGTTTTATAACATCTGGGTATGAGAATGCTCTTTATCTGACACTGAGTTCTTCTATTATGCATTAAAATATTCTTTCAATACTGAGGTAAACCAAATGAATACTTCTATTTGTTGCTTACAGCATGTGCTACTGGATTTAAGAGACAGAGGGAAAGTTAGTGAACTGCATTAGAACTGAATGAGTGTGCACTGAAATAGAATGGCAGGTTCATAAAGGAAATGAGGAAAACCTATAGGTGAGACTTGTCAAGTAATCTCTATTTCTTTGTAAAGAAATACATTGATGAGTCTGAAGTTTTCCGTGTAAAAGCCTTTGTTTGTATTATAAAGAAACAAAACAAATTAAAAAAATTACATCGGGGTTTCACACGTTTGCATGGATCTTGGATGATGTCTGCAAAGATTGTCTTCACATCCTCAATGATTTTTAGGTGTCAATGGAGGAGAGGAAAGGAGTATTTGTGATTTTATTGTCTGTTCTTGTTGATTCTGTTCTTCTGATATATAATCGTATAAGATAGTGAAGTCCACTCCGGTAGCATTTGTAATACTCTAATATTTACTTCTACTTCTCTGTCCTTTTTATACGTATAGTCCCAAATCTGACATACCCATTCTAGCACATTATATTTTGCCCTGTGTTAGGAGATACCTAATATGAACTGATGTTTTGGTAGCATACTGCTCAGCAGAAATGTCTGAAAAATACTCTAAAGTTCATATTTTAAAATGTCTTTATTTTTGCATAATCAAATCTGACAATCCTATACCCCGAAAACGTTCTTTCAAATGAATGAGAAGATGTGTGAATGGAATGTTTGCCCACTCTGAGTAAATTCATTTTATTTTGACATTTTTGTTAGATAGGGATATGTGAAAGAGCTTCTTATACTAATTTATTGATCCTGAGGAAAATTTAGCTCTTCACTTAGTCTGTAGTAATTGCTTTGTTGAATGATAATTTAGCAAGCCTCTAATAGTTTAACAAGAATGCAGTTGTCAAAATTATTTGATGGGTCATATAAAAATATTAGTGCCAAATCTGTTCTACTTTGCTTCCTATATTCTGATTTTCTCAGTTTAAAAGTCAATTAGAGTTTTATCTCTTGCCTAGCACTTGCAGCTTTCTTTTTTCCTTCACATATATTGATGGGTATGCTGTAGTTCATCTTTTACTGCTGAGATAGGTAACCATATTATCTTTGAACATGTAAGCTTCCTGAAGGATTTTATGTTTTATATACAGAAAAGAAAACTAGCAGATCAGTTAAAATCTCGGAACTATACTCACAGTTTGACAAGCAAGGATTTGAGCAGGAAATACAGCATCTAATTAAATAGTGGTAATGCAGTTGTGGTGCTTGGGCAAATTAATTATGACATGTGCCATTGATAAAACCTGATCTTATTGTAAATAAGATACTCGTTTTGATTAATGCTATATATAACTCACCTTCTAGCATGGACTCACAGGTTCATGCATTTGATAATGTGCTTTAGTATTTCCAGCATCTAAGTACAGTTTTGCTATAACTTAAGCTGTTATATATTTCAGTAGTTGTTACAACACCAAGAATTATTCTATATTAAAGCATTACCTAGTCTTGCTTCATTACCGTATCTCATCCCATACACAAAAAATTACATGTACATTTGAATGGAGACACTATCAGAAACAGATTTTAAAATGCAGACTTCTAAAAAATACTGGAAAAATTAATTAAAATCTTGGAAACATTTGAACTCTTTTGAAGAAAGAAGCAAAATGCCAAGAACGGAAAGGAAAAGGGAGACCAATGGTTTATGTGTATTATAGAATGTCAATAGCGACTGCTGGTTAAGCGTGCTTAACTGTTCAGAAGTGCATTTTTGAAATATTATTTTCAAATCGATACATACTCTATCTGCAGTAAATGTGAAAAGGGTTACTGTGCTCTTGTCGTCTGAGTTTAGAAAGAATAATGCCATTTTAGGTCCAAAGAATGCGCAAGGAAGAAAATCTTGAAAGGCAGAACGATTTCTTTCATCTTACTGGAAATTGTTCCATTAGGATTAAAAAGCAGTAAGTAAAATGTAGGATTATAAAGCGGTAAGTAGAATGTTCAGGTTCCATTGTATTGCAGGGTTTTGTTCATATTCATTATTCTTTCTATGAGCACGTACAAAGAGGTGGAACTGAAGCAGACTGTCTTGCATTTTAGCTGCTGTGTTTCACCAGCTGCACACTCATTTAGGCAGTATTTACCCCAGTAATGATTATTTTAATGAAATCACAGTCTAAATTGGTGATAACAAGGAGCCATCCAAGAGCAGTCACATGATTTAGTACCAAATTAGCAGAGGGGGAAGCACTGAGAAGTTTGCTTGTGTGGTTCTTCAGATTTGTATGTTCTGTGCAAATAATTAGTTTGAAGTGGAAACCGTACATTGTCTTCCTCATCTGTCTTCTCCGATACCCTATTCAGCAGAAGAATATCGAGCCCTAAAGCATCCGAAATGAGGGTGAAAATGGAACTTGAGACTGACAGCATCAAACTGGCTTCAAAGTTAGCTACGTAGAGTCAGGCAACCTTTACAAGCTGTTGCAAATCAGCAAAAGGTAGCATATATAGATCCACTTCCAGCTGAGATGTTTTCACTAGTGCAGTTGGTTTAGAATGTCTCTTCTAAAACTAATTATGCTGAGACTTTTAATGAGGTCAGTCAACCATCACATTTCCTATCAAAAAATTTGCGTTGGGAATTTTCTACCTAAACTAAGAAGAGTAAAAATTGTCCATATGCATATAATAGTAAATAATCAATCAGACTGTTCTGGAGTATGTTACATGGCAATGATACTCAGTTAGATCACTCCTAATTTTAGGTGTATACCTAAAAAGTCTAATTTAGGATTACTGACCATCTGCCAAAACTCTGTCCATAACTTACCAAGACAAACAGACAACTCCAGCAGACAATTCAGATCTTAGCAGGACTGAATTTTCTTTGAGAGGTTTCTCTTTGTCTCTGCCAACTGTAACAGAGAATGAAGAGCAACTGTGCCCCCCTAGCCCAGGCACCCTGGTACCCAAAATTAGTTTTAGATGAATCCGACTGGAATATATTCTCATATGGACAAAATCTAGAGAGATTTATTTAATGCACCACTGCATACTTGCCCCAGCGTTCATTTGTGATAACATGTTTTATCTTGGTATGTCCTTATCTGAGGGAATAGTTAAATCTTTGCCTTTTGCAAAAGATACTCAAAGTAAGATGCACTAAACTAGAGAAGAACACTAATTCTGATCAAGTTTGAATCTTCATTTTTCAGTGTTGCATGTGTTGGACAACAGATTGCTCTCTGTTGAATTTAGAATAAAAAGTGATAGAAAACTGTTTGTCTTGAAGGGCGTTCAATCATGTTTATATTGCTTGTTCAACAAGAGATAGCCTTGAGTAGGATTATACTGCAACATTTACTCTAAACTACTTTTATATTAATATAAAAAGAAATACTGCCTCAATTCAATATCATGATGGGCAGAAAACTTCCTTCTTGAGTTATGGCATAAATGGGTGAATCAGCACTATGCCAAAGCAGATCTTTAGACCTAGCAAAAATTACCACTGTGTTAAATATGCATTGATTTTTGCCTTATATTTCCTGCTGCATGACTGAACTTAATTAGGCTTCTGTTCTTAAAAATATTAGAAGAAATTTTAGTGACAGAGATTCAATCACGGTATTGTTCTGGTAGTTGATTAAAGGTAACAGAAAGCAGATTATTCTTTCACCATCTGAAGTTTATAATAATTTCAAAAGGATGGATACACTGCTTTTCTGGTTGTGAGTAGTTCAATGCTTACTTAGCATGGGCGTTTGGTTACAGGAGGGTCAAGAGAATGTGCATTTACACCTGGAGAACAGATAATAGAGTAAGTGTTAATTTTCACTGGCTGTTCAGATGATGGAAGAGTTCTGAGTCTGCATCCATTTTGCCTGTCTGCTTACACTGCTTTATGTGCTTTTTGTATATTTTTTCCCATTCATGATCAGGATATTGTGATAACTGTCAACTGAGGTGAGAGAGGAGGCAAAAGCAGTTCCTGGTGTTTCCTTTGGACTTCTTTTATAATTTTCCTTTTAAATTAAAATTCTGTGAAGGACAGTCAGAAATCTGAGCTGGAGTTTGTCCGTGTGGAGTCTTTAAACATAAATACAGATAAAGGCTTGGCTCTCAAGGGTTATTAAGCAGTTACAGTACTTTTTGGAAATGTGGGCTGTGCTATTCAATCAATATATTATAGAACTATTTAAATTTTATCAAGGTAATACAAACACTGCAGTGCACCAGTTGTTTTCATTTCCAAATGATGATGGTCATATTTGAGTGCTTGACTGTAGGAAACAACAAATTCCTCCAACAATAAGTTCTTGTGATTGTGAATGATGCCTTTCTTATATTTGATGATTGATGAGATAGTTTGAAATAATGGGCTTCGAAATACTGTGTACTGAACAGGAGCAGTTTGGGATTGAGTTAAAGCCTTGCTTTGAAAAAAGAAACCGTCACTGTATCCCTTACTACTAAGAGCTCTAAATGTGATAGTCCAGTTGTTAAATTAATTTCATCTACAAATCAGTGCTGAGTATTTTAGATTTCCTCTACTTCCTCTACCCTCCCCTCTACTAAAGGGTTGAGTGGTGATCTGATAATCTGAAGTGGTTTAAAATGGTGTTTGGGTGAGATGCCAATGCACATGGGAGAGTAACACCACAGCTGAGAGAACTGTTGCCTTTCAGATACAGACATTGCCATGTTTTATCAGAGGGGACTAGGCAAGGTTCTGCAAATCTCATGTGATCCGAGTCACTTAAAAAAAGCACACATAATTTTTAATTTTTTTTTTCCCAGAGCTGGAAGTGAGTTTGCATTCTTTTCACAGATTTAAAGATATTAAAGCCCGACAGTGGGTCATGAACGTCTTTCATAAATCAGGCTATAAACACGTGTCCTCTTATCATTACTAAGCCCTGTAACTCATCATTACTCAGTGATATCTTACTCCAGCCTTCCCCATAAAAGAACTTTGACATTATTTCCAATTTTCATTCTTCTTTCTTCACCTTTCAGTCTTGATCTTATTATGCCTTTCTCGCTGAAGAACTGACTGGTATCAGGGGTTATTCTTCTTGTTACTGATCTCTAAAGCTGCCTTTTGACAAGCTGTTTAGTGTGAACTTCCACTAAAGATGGATGACGTAACCTGTATTTTCCAGACCTTGAGTTACTGTGAGATTTTAAGTTTTTCTGAGGCCATCTGGCTGAAATGAATAAAAATACCAAGTTGAACTCAGCCTTCCAGCAGAAAACATAAAGATGGATTCAGAAGAACTGCCACTGTTACTTGCTTTCTTTTTAACCCAAATAATGTGTCACCTGTAGACCCCACCTCAGAAATAAGGTGAATATCCATTTATGATGGCAGATCCATGTACATCATTTGACGAGACAGTTGTACAACATGGGAGCAACAACCAGTTCCTACAGAATAAGACTGATTAGACCTTAATTTGTTAGTAAGCCTGACAGTTAATTCATTAATATGGTTGTGGTGGTTGTACAAGTTTTTTAATAGCTAGACTGCTGTGAGTTACTAGAGCAGTATAATAGGCTTATATATCTAACGCTAATTTACCAGTATAGCTGCTTCTGTCAACTGAGCACATACATTTGTTATGGTGATATGTAGTGTATTTGTCCAGGTGTAATTTCACTGAAATTATTCCAACTAATATTTCTCTGTTTCCATTATATGTTTATTGAAGTCTATGTCAGTTAGTTAGTCTGTATCCACTCAGGTTTGGGGGAGGGCAGGTATGTGAGTTTAAGAGCCCCTTCAAGCCTGTAATTACCTACGTCAGCTTTTCCGTTCTCTCTGGCTCACCTCCAGGCCCTTGGCACTTGCTCATTTTTTCAGCGTTTATTAAAAATAAATATCAACAGCCCAGATATTTTTTTTCAAGCTATGAATTTGCTTGGGCATTTCAGTAGCTTGATTCAAGAAACTGAAAGGTGGGACTGTCTGCTAAGAGAGTATTCCACATTTATTTTAAATACACTTTGGATTGAAGAGGCCATTCAGCTGTAGCTATTATATGAAATCTGTGGCTCTGTTTAATTTAGTTTCTCTGGCATTTATAAAGTACTTGACATAGTTGTACAGCATCTAACTTTGGACCTGCAAATCACCAAGTCTACTTGAAATACTAAATTAAAGTCTATTTAAGAATGGGACTTCATGATACAATTTGTTAGGAAGGAAAATCTTCCAGTGTATTCAGCCCCCTTTACCAGTAAACATTTTGATTGCTAAAATTACTGAAATGCTTCTGTGAAGCGCTCTTCTTCAGTGAGTTCTCATGTAACATAATAATTATTCTGCTGGAAAGGAGGAAGAAAGGTGGGAAACTTCTTTGAATATAGTCCTGACTTCTCTTTGTGGCATTTTCAAGACCTTTATTAAATATCCAACTGCACCGAAGTCTTGAGAGTCCGCATCTCATCATACACGCACTCATGGGCTCATAATCCTTCAGCTACGTCTGTGGGCAGAGAAAGAGGGTTATTAGTTTCTAATTATGTATAACACCAGTTTTAGAAGCTGAGTTGAAGTTATATTGGCAAGTGAACAGAAAAAGCATTTTTGCGCATTATGTGAGTGGACGTACCTTATGAATCTATAAAGCAGATGGCTACTCTGCCATCACATGAATCAAATATAGCCCTCAACAGCTGGTGATTAGACATGAAGACCCAGTAAGAACTAATTCTTTTGGCTGTCACGGACAGTTTTTGTTTAATATTAAAAACCTCTATTTAAAGCTGAACAAGTTACTCTTCAATTCCCATCCTTGTCAAGATAAAAATAAAGATCTTATATATGAACTAAAATGAGACACCTTTTGGGATATTTAAGTTCTCCCAAAATAGGCCAAGACACTGACCACAGCCAAATTCTTATTTAAAGTCCTTGACAACTGGATTTGTGTAAATTATCTTTAACTTACTTTGTTGTGCTGATTGTGCCCCTTTGGAAACAATTTATGAATATTTGTTAAATCCTCAAATAGGTTTGGCTTAAGTATCTTTGAGTAGACACCTTTGAAAAGATGAATCATGCCATTTCAGTGGTTTCTAAAATAAATGTTTCAGCTTTTCATTTTGAAAGAATGTGTTTTGAAACCAAACAATTTTAAAGGCTTTTTAAAAGTAATAAAGTAACCCAAGAATAAAATGAATCATTTTATTGACTGAAAGGAGGATCCAAAATTGTGGTGGTTTCTCATTTTATTTCATCAACTGGGTGGAAAAAAACCCCCTAAGCCAGACTATCTGAGTATCCATTTGGGGTCAACCAGAACTGCTTTTTTTCTCTAGACTTGCTTTGGTTTGGCTGCCTGTATAAGTATTTACGTAGTATTATTCCTGGATTGTTGAGTCTAGTCACCAGCTCCTATAGGTAACCATAAGATGTGATTGTTGGAAACTTTCTTGTTTATGAACTCCATCTTCAGTATTGCTTAGGTTTTCTTCACTTCCTACTACCAGTGAGTACTTCTCAATTTTGATCAGAAATCCTGTTTTCAGACTCAGGTAGTTTATGATCATACGGTTTGTATAACGTGTGATAACACAGATTATTGATGAAATATCTCTTCATCATGATTATCCCATTCTAGTTTAGAAAACAAATGTGTCCACTTTCAGCTGTTGCTTTGATGGATCAAACAAGCCAAGCACTTTCAGTTTCATCTTGTGTTGAATGTGTTTCCATGACTTTCTCATTCCATTGGACCTTCTGTGCTCTTGCTTCAGATTAACTTTTTTTAACAGTGACCGGTACTGTACATGGTCAAAAGGATGTAGTTTCCAGACAGTGTTGCTAATATCACCCTGTCTATACTGGAAATACTTCATCTCTTAAAACCCGAGATCATATTTAACATTTTTTCCACAGCAACTTGACACTGATGGTTTTTAGTCATTCTTGACCCACCCATATGCCTCTTTTTTCTCCTCTGCTATTCCAGTTGAATAGCCTCAGCTTAAAGCCAAAATTATTAATAGGATGTAGTCTTTTAGGACGGATATCTAGCTCCCGCTCAGTGGTTGGATATTTCTGAATTGGCATTGGCATGTTTCTTCTCTTTGGGAAACTGCTGCTTTCAAAACTGTAGAAGAAAGCTCTGGATTTAGTCTGCTTTCATCTATTGTGTTACAGCTTTCATATATTTCCCTTCTTTATTTTCTTCATAGATGTTCCTCACAGGTATGTTCTGGACACTTGCAAAATACTGAAATCTTTTGCTCCAGCTCAGTCTGCCCTTCCTTGCTTTTCAGAGAGAGGTAGAACTCCACGATACCCTCAGGAGGACTGGCATTATTAAATGTCTATATGCAGCTATATATTTATTTCAGGTGCCACTTCTCTCAGTATAAAGGTTACCAAAAGGTACTAACTCCACCATGATGAGGGTGTCAAGCTTTGCAATTGCTTCCATGTCAGATGTAGTTCTTTCTGAACATATTTGACATTCCCTTTTAGGCATGCTATCTTTTACCTTCCATTCTTCAGCAAAAAAGATATGTGGAAAACGATTCAAATATTAATTTAGGCTTTGGCTCGTTTTGAATTGTTCAACACTGAGCTCTTTATCCCTTGTAAATGCTCTTTGTCATTCAAGTTTTGTTTGAGCCTGTGTTCACACGACATATTTCTGCAGTGGCACCACAAGGTCCCTCACATCGTGTAGGATACAAACTCCAGAAGGTTTTAATCTTTAGCTTAGACAAATTCTGCCTCCGTGCTCCATGTTGTCATCCCTTTCAAGCCTCTTCTTGGTTCAGAACAGGTCTCACTCATCCCTTTCTTATGTTTTCAACTTCTGTCAGAAAAGACTTTCAAGACTTCTAGACTGCATGTTTCATTACGGTATCTTTAATGTACTCCTTTGCGAGCTGTGTGGCATGGAGCAAAAACCTTGCGCCCAGCTCAGGTACCTTAATGTGAAAATAATGCTCTTTTTTCTGTTTTTTTTTCCTATTATCGATGTACAAGATATGTGTAATTGATGTGTACTATGAATTGTTGATGATAAGGCTGTGGATAAATTTTTTTTTTAGGGTTAATTTGTACAGGAATGAACACCACCAGTGAGCGGTACTCCAGATGTTTGCAACTGCTCTGACAGGCAAGGGGGAAGAGCTGGGAGGCAGTTTTTTGGCTCCATATCTTAGCTGGCTATGTTTGCTGTGGGAGCTCATCCACTCCTCAGCAAAGACTTGAGTCCAGAAATCACTATTAGAGAATATCTCTCTGTCTTTTACATCATATAGGTGACTAAAGCCAAGTTGCAGTTAGTCTTTTAATGTAGATACCTCCCCTTAAAAGCTAAGGCACTTCTCTTTTCTTGACTGTGCCTTTGGCTGTGTGTGGATAAACACTGGATAAATTTTGCATATTGGTTATTTTGGGAGCAAAATAAGTAAAATTAAAGACGCTAGACAGATGCAGTATTCTTCTGTAGCTGAAGTCATGTATTTTGTGCCAGGATCCTGAAAGCTGTGTCTCACAGGAATATCCCTATTAAGTACAGTGTCCCTAAAAATGTTAAAATGTGGCTACACCACCTCTTCCATGAAGAGGCTAAATGGACCCTATATCTGTATGTTAAAATCTGTTACATATTAATATTTTAATGTATTCTGTAGACATAGCAAAATCACTCCTGGTACAGTAATTGGTTTCCATAGTAGTTTGATTAGTGCATTACAGAAAATGGATAAAAATAGATACTTTGCCATTATGGAGGTGAGCCACCAGCTGTGTTCCCCCTTCTGTTTAAAATCTGTTTCGTCTTGGTTACGTCTTAGGGACCAATGCAGTGAGGACAGGAAACACCACTGCAGCTTGTGACATTCACACCCCAGCCAGGAGAATGCATTCTCTTGTCCTTCCCGAGGGAAGCTTTGATTTTGGGACTGGGTGGGAGGGAATCATTGCTCCTGAGTTACAGAGAGGGGGTCAAAGGCTTTTATGAAGAGCAAGTATGAGCATAAGCAGATGTAAAATCATGTTTCTTCTTTCTCACTACTGTTTTCCCTGTCTGCAGAGGTAAGGCTCAAGAGTTTTGTTTTGCTGAGCATGTTTCTCTTGGGAGGGCTCTTACCCTCAGCAGGGAGGAGGCTTCTGCTCACCTTCACACAGGAAATCAAGAAGACAGATGTGCAGACCCATCGAAAGCCTTTCTGATGTCTGCCTGCCCAGTCCTCCATGCTATAGAGAGCATCCTGCTGCATGCCCCTGAGCTAGACCTCCCTCTTGGTCCTCTTGTGCAGCACCACGTAGCAGCTTCACCTAGACCTGCAGGTGCCATTGGTTCTCATTTGGACCCTTCCAATCTGCTTTCCCTGTGACCCTTCTGGCAGACCCAAACCATGGTCCAGTGTGTCATAGGGTGTGCCTACGTTAATATTTTAGTCCAGATCTTTTGGAATGAATGTCCTGATTTTCCTCACTGGCAGTTGTTTGGTTTGCACCACAGTGTTGCAGCACCTTAAATGATTTCTGCGGAGTGAAAGAATCTGAGAAGATGTGCCCCAGGTGTTTGCATCCAGCACTCCAGCCACTGAGAGCCAGCATTCAGCCCCCAGGACCAAGCTTGACTCGGGCTGCAATTAAACTCTCAAATTCCCATGTTGTAAATACCAGGTCCTCAACACCAGCTGTTTTGCTGTCGCACCGCAGTGTTTGTCCATTGTGCATGACCATACAGCTGTGGTTCGGCTAAGAAACGGTGTTGGCAATGTGTGCCAAGGACACAGGACAGAGGTGTCCTCGTGGCACATACCTGTGAACAGTTCTGTGAATGACATGGTCTATTGCCAAGCAGGTGAGAGGCAAGGCGAATTAATGAAGTTGTGACTTACAATATACTCAGTCCTGCACCCATCCTGTTTTTATTTGTGTATTTGACAGGATTTATTTCTTCTTTTTTTTTTAATATGTCAGTTTTATTTCTTCAGAAAGGAGGTTTTTGGGTTTTTTCCTGAAGGGGTAATGAACTACCTGTGTATTAAGTTAGTTATTGAAGATGTGAATTTAGTCCAAAACATCTCTGAAGGCTAGTTTAAAAATAAAGGGAATTTAAGTAGCATACAGTAATGTGTGGCTATCTCTCTGGACAGATTCAGTATTGACATTAACATTTTCATTTCTTAGGAAGGGGAAGATGTTTTAAGATACCAATACTAGATTAATCATAAATACATGCTACATATGAAAATCTGAGCTGGGGGAATCACCTCCATTTTCATCCAGTATTATACTATTTTTGGGGATTGTATTGGTTGGATGTATTCAACTACTGTTCTTGCATTGCTGCTTTCCTAATTGGTAGTTGCTTTACACATACTGACGCAATGATAGTTATCTTGGCTTGTTGCTGCAAGATTGTTCTTACGTGCATTTTATCTGCATTTGTAATTTGGCGCATCCAAAAACTGGAGTGCAGGTCACATCCCCTGCTGTGGGGAACTTGAATAATTCCAGGAACAGTTTAATGGAGGTCAGTGGGACTGGTCAGATGAGCATCCACTGCTTAATACTATTGGTTCATCATCTGGATGAAAACTGGAAGAAATATCCTCAAAGTCTGCCTCAGCTAAACAGTAACGGAGAAGTACGAATGTCCATTGTGCATTACGGTAGAAAGTGAATTGTGCAATTTTGCATGCATGTTTGCTTTTTTCTGTGAGTACACTGACAGCTCGGACCATCAGTACTAACACAACTGCAAACGTACACACACTTTACTGTAGGACTGATTGTAACGAACTGTGTTAGCATAAATAGAATATTTTGTTGCTTTTGCCACCATACTTCACCCTGAATACTGAATCTGTGAAAACAGCTAGATTGTCTAAAATGTGTGCTGCTTTGTGGCAGTAGAAAATAAGCTTAATACTTAACCAAACTGAGGATGCGTCGGCCTTGAAGGAATGAGGTATTATAAACACTATCACCACAGACAGTTGAAAGAAACAGTGTGGGAGTCACAATTATGGGTTCAAGAACCTATTTTTCTTTTTTTTTCTCCCACACATGCTCATCTCTTGTCATATTCTCTTTCAACAGTTTGCAAATTTCAAGTGTTTCTCAGAATGTCCTTCTGCTAAGGAGATTAATACAAATATTAACAGCAACTCAGAATCTGTTATCTGCATTTGTTCAATGCTCCTCCACAAAGCAGCGCCTCCGTAATGCTTACATGCCAGAGAAGAGCAGCCCAAGTTAAAGTGTAAGTTTACATGCTGCCCAACGTGTGGGAGTTAAGTTCAGGAGGAGACGTTACTTCCAAGAAGGCAGAATAATGCCTGTGAACCCAGAGTACCCTTTTGAATCAAAGTACCTTAATTTAGATGTGTTTAAGTTTAGACTGATTTCATTCATGAGAAGGGGATAAGTGCTGCATTGTAACTCCATGTGAGTGAACACAAAATTTGTCCCTTTATAGATCCCCTGTTTCTCATGTGTTACTATTGCCTTCTTCAGGAAATGCTGTAATTAGTATGTTACGGGCTTTTAGGATGTTCAGAGTGTTCAGTATTTCTCCTCTGGACTTAAACTCTGTGTATTTTGAGTAGTTCAAATAAGGGTTCTTCAGAATTTTTTATGTGAGCAAAGGAACATTATTTTTCCTAGGCTATGTGGTTTCAGTTCACATGGCTAAAGTCTTACGTAGTTCTAATTAAAACAGAAATACCTTCTTGTGGCCCTGTCAAAATTAAAACAAGACATCTTCTTTCAGAAGATTTTTGATTCCTTGAATCACAATCAATAATAATTGTTGCAATGGGTAATTAAAAGTCAATTTTTCTGCATTCCAGGGCCTCAAGCACCAACTTCTCTTTTGAGCAATAACTTTAAGAGGCAGTACAGGGTTGCATTTTCTCGTGCCTTAGCTCCAGACAAGCCATTAGCATTCAGCAGCAGATAATTTGGCCCCGTGAGTTGTGGTTTGCTTAGAGAACATTTGCCAATTAAGCAAAATGAGCCTCAGAGTTGTCAACAGTGCACTGGTAATGTGTCAAGTGTTTTCAGTGAGGTCATCAGCTCTTCTAGGAAGTAATAGGTATCTGAAGAAAACAGTCTGACAAATCTGTTCTTGGCGGGATCACATGCAAAGGAGTAAGTCAGGAATTGGAAGGCGGATGATGAACCAGAAGTAAGCCTAGTCAGCTTTACATGAAATATTCTCATAATATTCTCCAGTTGGTGATGCAGCCAAGACAAGCCTGCAATATATACCTAAGAGAATAAAAGCCAGTACTTGCTCAGACTTATAGTCTCATCGCTAATCTGTGTCAGTAATGCTTGAAGATCAGAGTACAAGATACTAAAGAGGCATCAAAATTAAGAGTAGTTGTCATCCTTTGGAAGTCTAAGAAACCAGTGACTGTGTCTGTACTGCCACTTATATGTTTTTCCTCATCTTCTAAATACTCAGACAGTCCCTGTAAGAGGTGAAACCTTCACATTTCCCTGTTTCTTTGCCTCTCTGTCTTTCTCCATTTTTTACTGGCATGAGGAACTGGAAGCAAGACAACTCAGCGGCTCTTACAGAGGTAGAAGAATGAAGAAGAGCAGCTGCTAATTTGATTGAAAAGGGAATGTGACACAGAGATCTGAGGAAATGATTACAGCAATTGTCCCGAGAGGCCTTACCCTGTCCTCTTCACACTGCAGAAAAAGCCATGCATGGGGCAGTTAAAACGATGCTGAACTTGAGTTAATGTAACCAGTTGAGGAGGGATGTCTGAAACACCTCACTTAAATCTCCAGCATTATTTTTGAAAGAAGACAGGAAACTGGAGGATATATCTAACTTAGTAATTACATTTTTGAGTGTTATGACATTATACATACTATGTATAGTAATCAGAAATTAATTTTTAGTGTTGTGAGGTCATTGTACCATTTTGAAGGTCTTAAAATAATTTTCTACAGCTTCAGAAGAAGACATAAGAGACAGAAAGATGGAAATTTACTCACAATTCTGAACATTTTAGATAAAGTGCAATTTGCTTGGCTTCGGCTTTGAGTTGAGCTCCCTCTTAGTCCATGGCAAAAGAGGGTTGCTGGTTCATTCCGTGACTCACAGACTGGTTTGATATTACAGAAGTCTGCTGCCCTCGTTGTTTGGCTGCAGACTGTAGGACAATTGATAAGTTTTTGACATAAGCACCACTGAGACACTTTTAATCCAGACCATTAATTTCCTCACTCTGGGTCACAGCCTGGCAGCAGAAACTGCCGTGTGGCTGCAGGGATGCTTGAGTTGCTCCACGGAGGGAGAAACAAAGGCAGTGAAGGGAAAACGTTTGTCCACCCAAGGCAGCCACTGCTCACTTCCTCATGTCGGATTATACCTTCAACATATGTTTAGGAGAAGTCAACCCTAGGAGATATCTGTGTCCTGGTATTTCCAGGGAGCCTCGATAATGATAGGCAATATGACTAACCTTTAGGTAGATGAAAACTAACTGGAGTGAATATTAACCTTTCTGCTAAATCTTAATTTGGCAGAAAAAAAATGCATTTTTGATTGGAAGTTTGGGGGTTGATTTTTGTTTTTGTTCTAGTTTCTTTTTTCATGAAACGCTGACCTTCCATTAAAGGTTTTGAGTTTCTATCAAAACCAAAAGTTTCTGAAACTGGAAAGCTGCAATGTTTTCACTTGGCCACTCTGCCATATCATTTCATGGCTTTTATAGAACAGCTTATGTATGTTCTAATCCTCTAGTCGATATATGTTCCTCTGATCTCCTGTTCTCAGTTTTCAAAACTATAGTCCTTCAGAAGGTATTGTGGCACAGGGGAATCTGATTTCTGAAGGAGAATGGAAATGAGAGATACTGGAGTGACACTAATGAGCAGAAACATTTCCTTGAGGGGAGGAAATTCCTTGACCAGCTTCTGGCTAGCCACAGTCATGCCACGTGGGGCTAAAGTGTGCCCTGCACAGGTAGTTTATGAAGAAAGATTAAAGGACAGAGATCTCCTCCATCATAAAAGATGGATGACAAAACAAAGCTTTAGATCTGTGTCCCCAAAGCAATGGCTAGAGAAACGGAGTAAGCTAGCAGCAGCCTGCTATTCCTGGAAAAAAGAAGTCAGACAGAAGCCCATTCCTTTGCTGGAATGATGAGAGTCCTGTTAGAACGCTACCAAGATACTGTCATTGCAGTTATGAAATGAAATTTTCATCTTGAACCTGGTTTGGGGTTCATTTGACTGCTGTGAGAGACTGCATTGTAATCTTTGAATGTTTTCTCCTTTGAGGAAAATCAAGCCCAACTCACTGTTTCGATGAACTGCCAAGCGGAAATGCCACACATGGTATTTAAGTACCAGTAGTGGTATACTTAGAAAATCTTTAGCTTTTCCACCATGAATGCCTTCATTTACAGAGAGAAATATGTTTACATTTGGATAACTGTGGCACAAGTGTGGAAAGAGTGGAGGAAAAAGAGAACTCTCTCAAGTTTGATTTAAGTAAAATTAAACCTAATGTCAAGAACCATAAGGTCTTTTAAAGTCTTTTTTTAAGCCTTAGTAACTGGTATTTTTACAGCAGTCTGAGAATAAACTGTGTTTCTTGTAGCCACCCTTTGATGTCTATTCATATTGATAATCTGTTTTGAATGAAAAGAAATTAGAAGATATTACTGTGATCTCTATGACAGTAGATTTAAAGAGACTGTTGCAGTCGAGAAATGAAGATTTCAAGGCTTCAAATGAGAATATGATAAAGAAAATTTGCTCAGCAATGAAACTTGACAGAATAAAAAGAAACAGTTAAATTAAAAAACACTGACAGGCAAAATCTTCCGTGATATCAAAACCTGCCTGGATGCATTTCTGTATGGCCTGCCCTAGGTGATCCTGCTTTGTCAGGGGGGTTGGTCTAGATGATCCCTAGAGATCCCTTCCAACCCCTGACATTCTATGATTCTGTGATTCTCTGATTCTATGGTTCTATTTTTGGGGTCAGGTGGGGAGCATCATACTGCTAGGGACATGGTACCTGGATTTTTTGTCAGTTACCTGAAAAACTGCTCAAGTGAAATCTTTCATTACAAGTTCTGCTTGAATAATTAACAATTTCTTGTGAATACATCATCTGACTATTCCTATCAAAAGTTAATATATACTTGCAAAGACTGTTTAAGATGAGTGTCCAGTCTCATTCTTTGCACTTGTTATAAAGAATACCAACAGTTAAATCAAGTGTGGAAATACCTGTCTGAACAGAGAGCCCCATAGAAACCTTTTCTGTGGTATATTTTCAGGGTTCATTTCAGTGCCTAGCCACAGGTATCTGGTGCTGTTTGAGAGGCTCTCAGGTTTTCTCCAAGTCACCAGCTTTGCGTTCTGGAGGATACCGGTCCCCCACTGGTGGTTTGTCTTCTGCCAGGTCTGTGCAGATATCTCAGTAAATGGGTGCCAATGTTTAGGCAATGGAATTGGGCCCTTATTACTGTGCATTTGGCCTGACTGCAAGTGGTTATAATTTTCTGCTGTTCCTGTTTTATGTGGGTTTTATGTGTCTAGCAAGAAATACATTTCAGTGCTTAAGTTAATGTCACAGCTGATGGGCAAATAATGTACACAGAGGTTTACAGAGTTTGAAATCTGACAGTGGCTCTAGGTCACGCACATCATGTTGTGAAACTGAAACAGCACTAGCAGAAGTGTGCTGTTGTTTATTCCTGTAGTGCTTGGCCAGCATGATGACCATAAAGATTTCCTCATTTGCTGCCAGTCTCTTGGGACTTACTTGTACGGATTATTGCTGGTGTGACTAGGTGTAAGTTATTTTTATCATCTGCATTCACATATCCCTATTTCAGAGGGTGGCATGCAAGTAAATGACATACTTTTCTTAATGTGCCTGAACATGACTTAATTATGTCATTCTTTAGAAAGTAAAGAAAAAAAAAATGGAGAAAAAAGTTAGCAGGCTGTTCTGGCAGTGTATTCTCATTGGGGAGAAAGAATTATCAAATAAATCACATTTGAAGTAGAGGCTAATAACCTCTCTAAATACAAACTGCTAGTTCCAGGAGCTGGTAGTTCAAAGCAGAGGAGTTGGTCCTTACTGTCCCACCTGGGTGTTCTCGTGGGTTAGAATCACTGTGACAAGAGTGATCCCTGGGAATCAAAATCACTGCCCGTTTCTGACCGTGATCTTTGTGGTGAGCCCTTGTCTATTCCTCACTGGCGCCTGTGGGTTTTCAAATACACAATTTACTGTTGTGGCAGAGAAGACCATTGTAAATGTGTTGAGGGTCTTAGATAGAAGAGAAAGCAAGTGAAATTAAGCTTGTAAAGCATCTTTATAAAACACTGTCTGATTATGCCAGTCATTCTACTGCAGCCAAACAAGCCAGGAAAACTAAAGTGACATTTCTTGAAAAGTGCAGAGGGAAATAAGAAATGTTGTTATTATGGGTTTGTTTGGCTTTGTTTTGTTCCTTTCTGGAAACGTGTTGGGGGAAAAACATCATTTGGTCTTCTACAGCAGCACCTTGACATGCGGAGCCCTGAGTTCTTCTGCAGGGTTTTAGTTTCTTCCTGTGCATGCGTGGCTGCCATCCTTCCTAATCAAACTCAATCAGCGGAAGGATTCAACTGCTTTGTATTAACTATTGTTCTCCTGACTGCGGTATTTTATAATAGATTTTTAAGATCTGTGCTGACTCATACAGTGCATATCTAATCAAAAGTAAATTAAGCTGCATACACTGACTTGATATCAATGACAAAATAGCATTTACGACAGCAGAATAGTGACGCTCTTTACTATAAAAGATTAAAAAAAAGTTCAGTGTTTTCTTTGTTCTCTCAGCATGTACTACTGCGTGTCCTTAGACTGAACTTTTAATTTTCAATTACTGTTTTTATTCAAGGTGATTTAATATATAGCAGATACATGGGGTTTTTAATATGTCCTTAAAATTCTCTATTTCATACACTGAAGTGGAATACAGGTTCACACACGTTCATAGTTGTCTTTATCAATTTTCACAAGCATTTTAAACCTATTATATAGCACTTACATTTAGAAAAATTGCTATAAGTAGTTGTCTATCTGGTCATCACTAATACAGCTATCTTTCCTTTGCCCTTTTTATACTTTAATTGAAAATGTGTGTTGGCATTTTTCTCAGGGAGTTACAGCTTAACTATAAATATGAGTAATAAACTGGTGTCTACAGAAATGACACCAAAGTAGTAAATAAAGAGCCAAGGTAAGTTAAACTGGCTGACATGGATGTTGGTCATAGATACCTGCATGTGCTACAAAACCTGCTCAAGAAACTAGTTAATTCTCCTTAAGGAGAGTTATTGAGTTCCAAGGTAGCTTCTGACCATTTCAGTCGCTGTGGCTTCAGAAGACTGAGGTGTCGGGCAAATGGAGGGTATTATATATTTAACAAGTGCTTTCTGTGTGTACAGACCCAGAATGTGCCCCTCCCAAAGAAACGTATCCTGCAGCCTTCCAGAAGGCTCCAGCTCTTGACTTGTGACAGAGTTTCTCCTTTCCAAAGAGGCTGAAGCAGATTTTGTTTTTACCAAAAAAGTAGCTCTTCTGTCCCTAGTTGCAACCTCTGTGAAGTTTTGCACATGGATCCAGATACTGCTCCCCTAGATGCACTGATCCCTAATCCCAGCTCCTTTGGAAGGACCCATCTTGCTGTCTTGACTCAAGAAATGATGGGATTTGTACTTTTCACTGACTCCATTGGGAGGCCTGCATGTGTAAGTCCTGTTCTTTTGACCTTCCGAAAGATTCTTGGTTTCTGTTAATCACAGAATCACAGAATTATTGAGGCTGGAAAAGACCCCTGAGATCGTCAAGTCCAGCCTATGACCCAACACCACCACATCGGCCAGACCATGGCACTAAGTACCACATCCAGCCTCTCCTTAAACACCTCCAGGGACGGTGACTCCACCACTTCCCTGGGCAGTGCATCCCAGTGCCTGAGCACCCTCTCTGTGAGGAAGGGCTTCCTGAGATCCAACCTAAACCTCCCCTGATGCAGTTTCAGGCTGTGCCCTCTCATCCTGTCACTGGTTGCCTGGAAGAAGAGCCCAACCCCCACCGGACTACACCCTCCCTTCAGGCAGTTGTAGAGAGTGATAAGGTCCCCCTGAGTCTCCTCTTTTCCAGGCTAAACACCTCCAGCTCCCTCAGCCTCTCCTCACAGGACTTTCCCTCCAGTCCCTTCCCCAGCCTCGTTGCTCTCCTCTGGACCCGCTCCAGCCCCTCAATGTCTTTCTTGCAGTGAGGGGCCCAGACCTGCACACAGGGCTCAAGGTGAGGCCTCCCCAGTGCTGAGCACAGGGGCAGAATTACATCCCTGCTCCTACTGGCCCCACTGTTCCTGATACAGGCCAGGATGCCATTGGCCTTCTGGACCACCTGGGCACACTGCTGGCTCATGTTTAACCGGTTGTCAACCAGTACTCCCAGGTCCCTCTCTGCTGGGCCGCTCTCCAGCCACTCCTGCCCCAGTCGGTAGCGCTGCAGGGGGTTATTGTGGCCAAAGTGTAGGACCCTGCACTTGGTCTTGTTGAACTTCATCCCGTTGGCCTCGGCCCATCGACCCAGCTTGTCCAGGTCCCTCTGCAGTGCCTTCCTACCCTCCAGCAGGTCAACATTCCCTCTCAGCTTGGTGTCATCTGCAAACTTATTAAATGTGGACTCAATTCCCTCATCCAGATCATCAGTAAAGATGTTGAACAGGACTGGGCCCAGTACTGATCGTTGGGGGACACCACTGGACACCAGACACCAACTGGATGCAGCACCAGTCACCACCACTCTCTGGGCCCAGTCATCCAACCAGTTTTTAACCCAGTGAAGGGTGCACCTGTCTAAGCTGCCAGCTTTTCCAGGAGGATGCTGTGGGAGGGTGTGTCAAAGGGTTTGCTGAAGTCGAGGTAGACCACATCCACAGCCTTCCCCTCATCCACTAATCTGTAATGATTCTGCAGCATTTTTGTAATTAATGGTCAAGTATTGCCTCGCCGTTAATCCTCACAGCATCTCCAGGAAGTTATCCCCATTACTTGTATTTGAGAAGGTCTACCTTTGAATTTGTCACAGCATCATACTAATCACGGTTAGAGCAAAGCATCCCAGATTCCCAGTCGTGGCTCCTCTCTTCCAGAATCCCTGTGATCTGCTGTGCCTCACTGAAGGTTTCTGCTTGGTATGTGTGTGTTTGATGCAGTCAGAACAGTGAAAGGTGGGAGTGCAGATGGAAATACTGTTGCCTATATTTCCTGTGGTTTTCTTCTGGCTTTTTTTTTGTTCATGGTTGTGAAAGAAGACCATTAACTGCTTCATCATAGTAAGAAATGACTTAGTACTCTGGAGAGCTTGGAGAGTTCCCTTAAGTAAACATTTGTACTGAGCTGTTTTATTTCTCTATTTTTACTTCTTTTGAATTGTCTTTTTATTTTGAAACTACTCAGAAAGGAAAGAGCTGGAAAGCCTGTCATGATGTCAAGAAGACAATTAAGAGGTACAAAATTAATCTAGGGTGTAATCAGAATTCAATACTTTTATTAAATTATATATGTTTAAATGAGAAAGAAAACAGCTAGTGTGTACAACAGCCACTAAAGAAAGAAAATCATTAGTAAATATTAGTATCTGCCGTATATTAGTAAATCAAATCTTCAGTTCAGCTACACTAGTGGAGGCAGTGGAATTGCTTCCATGAGGTTACCAGCTGAAGATTAAAAGAAGTGACAAGACTCTCTACTGAATTACTTATATAATACTATAGTGACTTCAGAAAATGTACAAAGAATAAAGTAGTTTTAAAATCTTTGCTGTGTTCTAGAGTGACTTTTGTACCAAAAAAACGGAGTAATTCTTGCATTGGAAATATGCAAATATATATCAATGGCATATTATCACTCCTCTGGCAAACTTTTTCTGAAGATAATAAAAAGGAAAACAAATCCCAGATATATTGATTAAGATGTTTTACTGACTACTGTCTTTTCTACAGGTGGGAAATCCCACTGGCTTTTTCTGACGAGTTAACTCCGTACCCTCTGATTGTGCCAGTGCTCTGATGGTGCCAGTGCTTAGTTTTTCTATTAGACCCAAACATGCCTTCTTTAGGAGACCCTAAATCATCAAATCTGATGGCAGATTTATATCCATTGTGCCAAAATGTATATCTGACCATGTAGATATGTTTTTTATTTTCCTGTGATTTGGTCCCAAGATGCCACTACGATGAATTCACAGTTCTACACTAATCAGTAATAGCAATACAAAAATTTATTCAGTGTGCTCTAACGTTGCACTGCTTATACCACGAAACAGCAACTACTTAGACCAATCTAGTGGAAAAGACTTAATTTATGTTGCCATTTTTAAATATTGTTTGAATGTTACTGTATTAGAACATCAGGAACATTGTAACAATTTTAGTTGAGAGATTTTAATGTAAATTCGTTTAAAATGTGTCTCAGCTTTAAAGAAACAGCAGTGCCTTCTTCACTTTTTCAAAAATCCAATTTAAAGAAAAAAAATTATCTTGTGCTACTTTGGTTTTTATGCCCTATGTTGTAATAGGCTTCAGAATAAACAACAGCATTTTCTCTTTGCTTGCTAAAAGCTTATTTAAGGAGATTATTCCGAATGCCATACACCTGAAGATGAAAAGCTTTTTCATTCCGTTTCTAAAGAGACATTAAATTGCTGTTGTTTGCCTCCTGCATTTTCCTAAGTGGTGCTTAATGATTATTATTACATTTGCACACATATGCATGAGTATTTCTTGCACCTTTTTAGGCCTTATTAGCTCTGTTTAAGCAACTCAAATATCAGAGCAATTAAAAAAATAAATAGATAATACTCACGCTGATATATATGAGATTTGATAAGGAAAAAGCTTTTGCAGCTCTACCAAGAAATCTAAATGACAGTTTTACATGCCTATCAAATATTCTAGACTATCTAACACTCAGAGCAGGTAAAATGTATGTATTTCTCTGAGAAAAGTGTCTAGGCTGTACAGACATTTTTTTAAATGCACAGTTTTAGAAACAACAGAATTTTAGAAATTTAATAATCCCTAACTGTGAAGTAAACATTAATGAGGTTCAGCTAGGCAAAACAGAGCAGTCTGAAAGATCTCATTCCAAAGCAGAGCGATCTGTACTGCATAAAGGTACCTCTTTTGCTATATTCCCACTTCTAAAATTCTGCCCTCAAGTCACAAATTCATCTTCTGCCAGTAAGCTAGAAATGGAAACATAGTTGCCTGGAAGTGAATAAATTTTATTTGGATGCAGTTTTATTTCTCTAGTACATTTTTAAGCTAACTTTTTATTTTTATAGACTGAGGGACTGAGGAGGAGTCTAAGACTAGAATTTCTCAAAACAGTCTTTCCTTCAGATGCACGTTGGGTGTGAGAGCCTTGCATAAAGAAGTCATTCACACATGCCCTGGTGAGCCGGAGTTCACTGAAGTGACACTGTGCTGCCCATAGCAGTTCTAGCCCACAGGCAAAACATTCTTCTGGCAAAATGCTATCAAATTCCCCCTGATGCTGTTCACTTAAAGAGCGATTTATAAGTAACTGCCTTGTTTTTTAAAAAGCAGAGGAGCTGAATATTCCTGGCACTCTGAGATGCCCAGCTCTGGATAAGCAAATGTGTTTCCTCTCACAACAGGAACTCAATGGCAGGTTATTTTAATTTACTTTTTTTTTGAATATTTTATATTTTATCAGAGATTATGCTATGGTATGGATGCTTGGTGTGAAGTGATTGCACTGCATCAAATATAAACTGTCCTTCATGGGTATAGTATCTGAGGGACAAAGAAGAGCATTGCAGTAGAAGGCATTCTCCAGTACTACATTTTGCATTGGTATTCACTCAGCTGTGTGCTTTAAAGTGGGAGATGAATAATTAAATGTTCCCACTGTTTGCTTTTATCTCTTCTGGACTTAGAGTCACAATGTGTGGAGCTCAAAAGTCCATTTTGCATGATACAGAATTTAAACATTCGAGAACATAACTTGAATTACAACTGACGAAAAGATAGGATTTGTTGAAAAAACTATACTACATAAAGAGTTAACAAATTCCATCTGTATTGTTCACATGTGTTACCATGGGTTAGCCTTACTTCTAACTTTATGTCTTTTTAGTTTTAATTAGCGCATTTTGTTTTGACTTCAAGGATAGGATTCTCTTGAAGTGAATATTAAAGTAGCTGCAATGATGCTATGCCTTATAGTTTTGTATGTGCTCCACGATAGATTCTCATATTTAGAGGTGGAAATCTGTCGACTGAAGAAGTATTAGGTTATCATTCCACATTAATATTATAAAATCAGATGGCTGATTATGATTTGAGTTTACATTTACCTTTCTTAAATATATTCTAGCACCTTCTATATAGCATTGTGTCTTCTCAGTATATAGCCCTAGCCATATACTGAGATATTCAGGTAAACTATCTTCTATTGATTTGCAGATCTCCTAGTCACACCATCCCTCGCTGAATAAGTAAATGCTTAAATTCAGTTGGTATACTGCTGTTAAAATGTATGAGTCTTTCTTATTATAAATGGAAGAGGAAGTTGGTACAAGTTTTCTGATTCTTTTTCATTTAATTCCCTTCTGTTTGACATAAGTTACTTTTGACTTGTCCTTGAACAATGATGAAAAATCCATGTCGCATACCTGTGACAAGTTCTGGAAGCTAGACTACTTTTTTAGGTGGTACCAATATTAAGGTCCAACTTTAGGCTGCAAACTGTGCAAGAGTGCTTGACGTAACTGTAGTTTTGTACCTTGTAATTCGTAAGATACTTTGACCAGAGATTGTTCTAGAGCCACAAGATAAATAACATATGAATTAAAAACTGGTATTTCCACAGGTAATTTTCTCATCATGTCGATGCAGTATTACATAGAGTGTAAATTTCCTATCAGTTATCATCCAGAGACTGTCGTCTTCCCTACACGTGTTTCACTGATGACTAAATTCTCACCTGTGATCATCTTCAACTTTCTCCTCATCTCCTATCACCGTTGTCCTGGGCCATTTTATTATCGCTGTCCTTCCTCTGTGCTTCATTAACTCTCCCTCTCCCCAGCACAGTTTCTTCCAAATTTCCTATTTAACCTCAGCTCCACCGCTGCTTCTCTGTTCTTTGTCTTCTGCCTGCTAAGTTAGAAACCTCACAGGCGATTTTTTTTTTAGGATTGTGCTTGATTTGTAACAAGTAAAAGAAATGCAAAAAAGAGATACTTGTTAAAGCATGTACTCTCTAAATATTACGCTGGACACCGGGCGGGAGCCCCACTGTATTTGTAAATCATACTGCGAGGTGCAGCCTGGCACTGAGGCCACACGTTGCCATCCTGGTACTCGTGGGTCCCACTGACACTGTGCATAAAGCTCTGCCCTAACCCATTTTCACAGTCAGATCTACTTCCCATCCCTGTTCCCTGTCTATGAGGATGACTGAACGATTCTGTGATACACACAGAGAGCCCGGCTGGTGCCTGAAACTCTATCGAGGATGCCTCCCCTGGCACACTCAGCATCTTTATCCCAGGCCACAACCTCTCCTTCTGGCCACGGGAGCAGGCAATGCCCGGATCGAGCATCGTCCGTCTGTCCAGCAGCAGATATCTGAAGTGCCGCTGCCCTGTAGCACAGCGGGAGCCCTCTCCTCCGAGCAGCGGGATTTGCCTCCTGGCAATAGCAATGGGAAAAGGGTTTGAGTTGCAGGGCTGGCAGCCTGCAGCACACTTTTCGCTTGGTAGCGTTGTCGCCAAGGGGACAGTTGGTGCCGGGGAGGCAAGGCACAAATGTCACACCGCACTCCTCGGAGTTCACAGGCAGAGTTCTTCATAGCTGTGGGGGCCAGAGGTGGGTGGGGGATAAAAGCTGTGTTGCCACATTCTCTTGTCCCACTCCATTTGCTTGCTGCATCTGCTCTAGTTGATTCACTCTGTCGGAATAAAACTTCCTTTGTCGACAACTAACACTGAGTATTTCAGAAGAGGAAAACCAGATACCACTTTGTTCTGATGTAATTCCCTTTGCAGAAGAGGCCGCGATGGAGTCAGGCCGCTTGAGTTCTGAATGTTGCGTAATTGCCATTGAAAGCTCCTACAGCTGCCAGAGCTATTAACTCTTAATAAATTTTACACTCTCCAAGTTCCTGAGAGCCACTGATGTACGCTTACACACCACAGAAACACAGATCACATTTTGTTAGTTCAATGCAACCATTTGCTTTCTTGGTAAGTTTTATCTTCATTACTCTAAGAGGCTTATAAATACTGAAAATTTCTTTGCAGTAAACAACATTTTCTTGAGATGAACTAATTTAAGTATGCTTAGCCATACACTGTAACTGTCAGTGTGAATCTCTGAGAAATAAATAAGTTCATCATCATTATCTTTAGCCTTATTAAAGTTTATTTACTTACTCATTATCTCCTTGACATGGAAAACCCTTATGAGCAATACAAACAATCTCAAAGAGACGTCTGATACTTGTATAAATAGCTACTTGTGTTGCTTTTTTACCATCTCATACCTCTGATGATGTGAATTTACTAAGCTCCGTAGCTGGAAATGAGTCTTGAAAGTGTATTGAGTGCCACCAACCTAGGGCCAGCATCACAGTGAATGGAGAATGGACTTGCCCTCTTCCATTGTCTAAGTGGTAATTCCTCATTATTCATCTCAAAAGAAAGTGTCTTGTCTTACAAATTTGGAAGGAAAAAAAAAAAAAGATTGCTTAGCAATGCCACAATATTCCATAAAGTGATATGATTAATGTTCTGCTCACTAGATCTGCTGATGGAATTAAAGTCTTATTCAATTTCCCTGTGGAAACCAGGGAACCAATATCTTCAGCAGTAATTTTTAAGCAGGAAGCTTTCTGCTTATCTCAGCTGTATTGTATAGTCATTTCAGAATGCACATTAAATAGTTGGAAAGAAATTATAATGTGGGTGGATTTTCCCTAAGTCGCAGAGGCTTCTTTCACTGAATCCAGGTTGTGGTGGAGCTCTTTCCCTTTCTACCATCTGACATCATTTAGACTTCTTCAACTTTGTTATTGTTTAGTATAACTAATGCCAGATAATATGACACTTCCTTAACTGAGTGCAAGTAGTTCTGTATTCCTCATGCCCTTTATTGCTTTTGGCCAACCACCTGCCGCAGGCAGTTGTTGTATCTACTGCAAATATCAGCTCAGATAGCTGACAAGACCCACAGCATTTCATTAAAGTGTTGTTGCAAGTTAGCTTCTTGATTTCTGCTGGCTTGCCTTTTTTTTTTCCTTAGGAGAAATTATAAAGGAACATTAAACAGCTCTTCTTCTCTTTTACATGTCTTTATTTTAAATACACACCACAAGAGAAAGCAGTAAGGCCGAAAGCTTTTTCATATTTAGAAATGAGCTACAAAATGCAAGGTAAGCAGCTTGCCATTGAATAAGCCTTGCCATTTGTGTCGCCTGCTATTGGGGCAGATAATGCACTGAAAATGGTTGGGGCCAAGTTAGCAGCAGTGCAGGGAAGCCTTTCTCCCCACCACTGCACACTGGACTCCCACACAGTAGATGGTCTTGGCTTAGTGTCCTGCTTGGTGTCTTCTCTCTCTCTTTGTCTTGCTGATACTGATTTCTGCAGACTGTTGATTGAACTTCTAAAATAAACCTAAAAGGCTAGTTCCTCTTTCTCAGCTTTATATTTGTGTTATTGGGAGCCAAAACTGTAGGTGAAGGGAACTCATGTGACACCCTGAAAAACAAATATGCTTAACTTGGCTTACAAGAAAAATACAAAGCCACTTCCAATCTGCTATATACTGAGAAGAAACCAAGCAGACACTCACAGGGTGAAAACAGGTATATGCCTGGCAAACTTTTGGAAATAGTAGAATCAGTCAGCTTTTGGATGGACTTTCACGGTGATTTATGAAAACATCATTTTTTGCAAGCAAACTTCTGCGCGGTGTGAAGCGATGTACGGTGTCCTAGCACGTAGTGATACCTTTTTATTTTGTACCTCTTCTAAACCTTCCCTTCCCTGTAACACAAGGTCTGTAACTGAGTCTTTTAAGGCTCACTCCTATATATTATAAGCAGCTGGAAAATTTCACACACCCGCTGAAGGTTCCAATGAACACAAAATACCACAGAACAGATGCCAATAAGGGGTATTTTTAGCGGCCCATGTCACAGTTGCTGTTTGCCTCCGCCGTGACAGCTAATGAGCTTTGAATGGCTGGGAGAAATGGTGCGTCCTGCAGTAAAAGCCTGAGAATGCTTCTCCCTACTTTTAACACAGGCAATAAATGTTTGCTCGGGGTCTGTCTGGAGCTTTATAACAAACCATTACAGCATATCCTACACTGGTTAAATGGATTACACCACAGACCTCCGTTTCATACATCTATTTCCATAAGAATATGGCATGACAGTTTATCGTTTGTTTGTTCTGTAATATTGGCTGCTAGAGGTAATGTTATTGTGACTGAGCTTGACTGAGTGAACATTTGTTACTAGTAGTTAATATAATTTTCTTACATTTTCTTGGCTTTGGACAAGGAGTACTTAAAATGTAAGGAAATCCATTCTGTATATTTTCAACTGAAGCTGAAGCTGTTTGTCGTTACACAATGGAAAAACTTCTAAAAATGTCATCAACTGAGTGAAAGAAAATCATCCTTCTGTTGGGGTTTCTTATTCTTTCTCCCTTATTTTACACCATTGTATTACACAGAAGGTAGCATGTTCCATTCCCAGGCGAAAGCCAGATTGATACTGACTGGGTAACCAGCTGGGTGTTCTCCCTTCATTATTCATACTGACAAGGCATGAGAGGAAGAAATAGAAAAAGAAGGAAATTACCTGCTGTTTTTATGGTATATGTTCATAGACATTACTGACGGACATATTGAGGTGTGTGGCAATTAGCCCTTTTTCTTTAGAAACAGTTTTATTATTCCTGTGCTTCCTGAAGAGCAGACACCAAGTGTGCAATTACAGAAAGCACTGGAGGGATCTTCTTTCACAAGGCCAGAGTGAAAGTTGTTTTAGGGTTGTTAGCTAAGTGTAAAAACCTGTGTGAACCCAGAGAACATTGCTTCACAAGATTTCAGAAGATGAGTGGGAATGAATCAGAGTGGAGAGTGGGTTGAGAGTAGCCCCGAAAAAAAGGACCTGGAGATGTTGATAGACAAGAAGCTCAACATGAGCTGGCAGTGCACTCATGCAGCCCAGAACAGCTCAACCTGGGATGCATCAAGAGGAGTGTGGCAAGAGAGGTGATGCTCCTTCTTTGCTCTTGTGAGACACCACCTCGAATACTGTGTCCGGTTCTGGTGTCCTCACCATAAGAGGGACATAGATCTGTTGGAGCATGTTCAGAGGAGGGCCACAAAGATGATCCAGGGGCTGGAGCACCTCTGCTGTGAGGACAGGCTGAGGGAGCTGGAATTGTTCATCCTGGAGAAGAGAAGACTTTGTGGGGACCTGATAGCTGCCTTCCAATACCTGAAGGGAACCCACAGGAAGGCTGGGGAGAGACTTTTTACAAGAGTGTCCACTGACAGGACATGGGGAAATGGATTTAAATTGAAGGAGAATAGGTTTAGACTTGATTTTAGGAGGAAATTCTTCAGTACGAGGGTGGCAAGACTTTGGAATAGATTGTCCAGAGATGTTGTGGATTCCCCCTCCCTGGAGATGTTCAAGGCCAGGCTGGATGAAGCCTTGAACAACCCAGTCTAGTTAAGGGCATCCCTGCCCATGGCAGGAAGGCTGGATTAGATAATCTCTACGGTCCTTTCCAACCGAAAACGTTCTGTGATTCTGTGATTCTGATTCTATGATTCTGTGATTCTATGATTCTATAATTTTGTGAATCAGAGCAGAAATGAATCTCAGCTGATCGGATCATGACACCTTTTATATACACATATGCGGGATGTGCCTCTGGGATTAGAAATGTGGATCCCAGTGAGGGGCTGCCCAGCGTCTGACATAGGGTTTTGAACATGCTGTTTTTCTTTCTCAGATAGCATAGAAATTAGATGTATTTCTCAACAAACATTCTTCAGTTCAAGAAATATGTAGGTTTGTACTAAACAGCTTCTACCCTCAAGTTTTGATGTTCAGATTATCAGTGAGAAGCACATAAACAGGACTGTTTGGTCTCATTTTATTGAAACAAGGTGGCCAGAGGATTTCCCTGCTGCAAATAGATTCATGCATACTGTTCAGCCTGAGACTTGTTACTTGAAGCATGACTGCAAAACCTTACTTACTCATATTCAGAAACTTTGTGTGGGGGTTGTTGGTGATTTTTTTTAATTATTATTTCTGCTCTCCATGTCTCTTCTTTGCAGTCTTCAAAAGCCTGATGTCTGCTTTCTGTTGATTTCAAAGGTCATTGGGTCATCTGCACTATGTTTGGAACTGATCTGTCCATGTACAGCTCTCCTAAAGTCACTTTTCCTGGCTGCTAGCAAACAGTAGGAGAGCCTTAGATGCTCCTGAATACGTCTACAGAGGTGAACTAAATCATCCAGGATGGAGGCCAAACATTATTTCCTGATGATCCATATAATTAAATGTTTGAATGTTTCTTTGGTTCATGGGATGTTTCTGCCAGGACCAACTGGATCTGTTGCAGACATGTAAACACGTACCCCATACAATGCAGGCTTTGGCTAAAGATGTGAGGTTGGTCGGGGTAAGAAATGGAGGAAGAGGTTAGGATCTAGCTGTGGGTTCTTCTGGTTGGGTGATAGGAGAGTGTGAGACATCAGGGACATACAGCTGAGGTCCAAGTTTTGGTCCAGGCATTTACAGGTCCGTTCACAGGGAGCATTTTTGTACCCATTAGGGCAGTTCACCGGGATGGCCTCCCATAGGCAGAGACCTGGTTTGGGATGTGGCACTTCATTACTGACTCACCATGGCTCACTGTATAAATAGGGATGTGAACACTTCGTGAGACGTGCTTGTAGGCAAAGTGGAAAATGTCAGCTTTGGTCCCCTAGCGCTCACTGGTAAGTGTGTCACTAGTATCTAGAAGCATCATGATCATCTCACTGCTCAGAGTTCTGAATGTGTAGCCAAAATGGAGCTCTTGCTTTCTTTTGTGCCTGAAAAGATTTTAGTTTGTTGTTGACTGTCACGCCAAATTGTCTTTTGGTCATTGCTGAGGAACAGCAGCGTGTGATGTCTTCAGTTAATTCCTACATTGTCCAAGACTGTGTGCCATCAGTGCCGATCAACATTTTTTTTCTGTTTCCTGGTATCTCTAGTGTTTCTTTATGCTTTTGTTCTTCAGTGTTATTCTGCTGCCTTTTAAAACGTTTTCTGTTCTTTACCATCTGTGATGTTCAGCAGTTTGGCTCCTTTTTTCCACATCCACATTTAATGCACTAAGATGAAATCTGAATTCTTACTGCAAATTACCGGTGAAATATTCCAAACCAGTGGCACTCTTGCTATAGAGGATGATAAAATTTCAGTAAGGTTTTAATTATTTTTCCTATGTGTTCATTATCACTGCCATTATCTTCTTGTTTAATGACAGGAATATTGACTACTATGAATGGTTAACTACTGCATAAACTGGCACACCTTGAGATTTTCAGTAAACCTTGGAAATTGCTTTTCTGTCTGCACTAGCCCATTCCCCTTGGCCTTCTGTCAGGATCTTAAATTTTTCACAGTTCTTCAGCTGCCAGCTGTTGGCTATGAAGTGATTAGTTTTCTGAGAAATCCACTCTTGGCCTCTGTAATGAAGATAAATTCACTGGATTTCCATATCTCTAAAGAGTAGCTTTTAAATAAGGGATACAGATTCTGTTGAATTCTGCTTATATCCAATTTTAATGACTAATTTAATCATTCAGTATCATTTCTCTTTACTAAAAACAAGTGTAAACTTCATAAAGAGAGCCACAGATCAAAAGGAAAAAGGAAACAATATGTTAATTACTGTTCCTACCTTCAAAATTTGAATAAAAGCAGTCATGTTAAGTAGCAGATACAGCAAACATTGCCTGTGTCTTATCATGTATAGTTAATTCTTTTTAAAGGATAACATTTTGCAAACTACTGGCAAATGGGAGTGTTTAATGACAAGAATTTGGCACTATCAGTTGCCTCAGAACACATCCATATGTCAGGAAGTGTGATACCAGATGACTGCATACCTCCAGCATCACATTTTGACCAACATTTTACAAAAGTTGAATCAAAACCGCAGGACTAGCCCAGGCTCATTTTCATGGCCAAACCCTGTGAAGAGGATAGCACCACTGTTTCTATGTTAGCTTATTTAAGGTTTCTCATCTAAATATTTTTTTTTGAAATACAGAGAACGCAATTAATTATAGTAGGGCTTCAAAATTTTAGTGCTTTTCCTTATTCCACAGCAGCTGGCTGTCCTCTCTTTATATTCTTGGGCAAATGTGAGGTGAAACCATTGCATATAAAGATTTTTAGGTTTTATAAGGTGTTTTTTTTCAGGCTGCACAACTGAAGCTTAGTATCTACTTCAGCTGCTATGAACTGAGCCTGAGATCTATCTTTCTGTGCTAGCAGTAAACTCAAATGCTCTCAGGAAGAAGATTAACAATTTGTATATTGTAAAGGTAGTGCCTTAGAGGCATCGTTCTTTAAAAATAAGGAACAGTGGTGGCTGTGCTTACTTCAAACAGGGAGAAAATTTATTTCCCTGAATTAGCTTTCAAAGTAACTTCATGAAATATAAGGAGAAGCAAAAAATGCCAGGTTATTAGAAATCTACAGGAAAACAGAAGTACACTCATAAATAATATATTAGGAACAGTAGATAGCAAAAGTAAGAAGATAGAAGCCTTTTTTATATTCATGGAAACACAACAGTGTACATTTGCAAAGACTCCAGGGCCTTCTATCTGAGGTTTTCCTAGTATGGTTGTATTTTATATACTTTCAGTAGGAGCTGAAAACTGTTCTCTGTCATTAGCAACTTGTAAAATAAGTAACAGATGCTTTGGCTGTGTGTGGCTGAAAGAGAATGAGCTTGGGTTGCTCCACTTCATATTCCTCTAGCCAAAGTAGCTGTTTTGACCAAGTACTAACTGATCTGGATAGAATCAAGGTAGGTTCTGTACTAAAAGCATCTGAATGGTGCTTTAAAAATAAAAAGAGATAAATCTCCATTTCTTTAGATTCAGTGCAGTTTGTAGAAGCTGTTTGTAGAAGCCATGGGCTTTGCACTGGAAGACATTGAAGTGATGTTGGTTACTTGGTGCTGCGGGTCAGGGCTGGGCTGGCCACTACATGCTGACAGACGCCCTCTGACCCTCTCTCCCTCCCCAAAAGGGAAGGAAAAGGGAATGAGGCAGAGAGACTTAGACTGGAAAAAAAAAAGGAAAATTAAAACAGCTTTAATGAATAAGGAAATAATAAAAATAGTGAGCTATATACATATATACAAAACCAATATCAAACCCTACTACCTCCCCCCCTCCCCCCCCCAAAATAGCAATCCCCACTGATGCTGCAGAAGCCCAGGCTCAGCAGCAGAGGGGAGCTGGAGACGGGAGCTGGGTTCAGGAACTGGGTCAGGATCAAAGGCAGAAGATCGGACAGAGTCCTTCCTGGATGCCAACCATTGCAGAAGAGAAGGAAGACACCTAAACCCTCGTGACCCCTCAGTTTGATACTGAATATGACGTATATGGAATGGAATACTCCTGTTGGTCACCTGTCCTGTCTATTACCCCTGGAGATGCAAACCTTTACTTCCTTGTGACCCCTCTTACTACCCGGCACCCCCAGCGTGGCACACAAGAGCCAGCAGTGGCCTTGGTCACTACAGGAATAAGTATAAGCAAGAGCCTTTCTGCATCCCAGTCCCAGGCAGTAACTGTAAACATCAGGTGTTATCACTGCCAGTAGCACACACTGTCTGCAAACACATGCTGCTGCCTTCAGAGAGTGCAGCCTCCTAGAAGAGACTGAGCTAAGAAGTAAAAGTCACTAAACAGAATTGATTTTGTTTAGCTCAAACCGGGACACTTGACTACAGAGTTTGGAATAATATTGGGGTTTTTTTTAAAAAAAAAAAAATATTCGCTCTCCATGGATACTGTATAAATGAGTAATTCTATCTGCAGATGAGGATTATATATGCAATAAATGCTTCCAATATTTCTTACACAAATTTTCCTCTTGGGATGAAAATCAGTTGGAGATGTGATTCCAATATGTAATTCTAATATAAGCAGAAGATATTTTTTGTTATAACCCATTGAACTTAAACTTTAGCACTGTAGTATCAGTGGCAAGATTATTCTTGTGCACTTTCTCTAAATTCTGGTTTTATTTCTGATTTCATTTCATCAATTCAAAATCGAAATTTAATTAAGAGGAGAATGTCTTTTTAGAAGCTGGAATACTCTTGGAAATACATGTATTTCCTTTCCATTTTCCTTTATTGGTTTTTTGTGTTTTTTTTTATTTTTACTCTGATTTTATTGATTAGTTGGAATGACTAGTTTGCAGGGCTTTCTACAGTTGCTTAACATTTTATAGAATTAAAGCAGTTGCTGAAAACATCAGAAACAAAATTCGAATAAAATTAAGACTTTAGTGATGAACGGGGAAGCACATTTTTGATTCTCATTCAATGTCTGGTGAGCTCTGATTTTTCAAGATCTGTGTATTTCCACTTTGCCAGCAGACTCTATGTAATGTTTTGATATACTGTAATAAATGATTAAGTACCTAAAGATGATGTGCTGTGTTGGCGCAAAGTAGTCAAGTATTATATTAAATGCTGATACTGGTATGGACCAGGTTCTGCATATCATCAAAATAAGCAAAAGAACGAATGGGCAGGAAGTCTGCTGGTTTGGGTTTTATTGCTCGTTTATCTCCACTGGCCTTGTGAGATGGCAGGAACGCCACAGCAACACTGCTTTGCTCTAGGAGTAAGGCTCATTATTATACTGTAATAGATGATCACTTGTGATAGACATGGAAAAAATGGTCTGAAGAAAATGCATCTTTTGGATGCCTGTTCTTGGCGTGAAAAGCTTAGGGAATAGGATGTTGTCCCACTGAGCATTCTGTATTTACAGTGAGGTTCTGTATGCTTATAGTGAGTTTCTCTATTAGCAATGAAAAATACTTTTCATATAAATAGTACTGGTAACAGAAACTGCAGCACAGTGTTTGCAGGGAATGTAGCAAAAAAAGGAATGTACAGAAATGGTGTAAGCAGACTTCTTTCCAGTGGTTTAGCAGTATCGTTGGATTAATCGTGACAAGGTCTGTGCTAAGTAAATACGCTTTCTTGTTTTCGGGATTGGTAAATGAATGCAGAAAGGCAAAATGCCCACTCCTTCAAAAGCAGTCAGTGCAGGCCTCTGCCTGATTTACAGCAGGTTAGACTTGATTCTGAGAAACGAGGGCAGCCACAATTCCCACTGAAGTGCTGCCAAGCCAAGGACTGATTATTACAGCAATAAATCAAGGTAGGCTGTTTGGAACTGGTGGGACACATCTCAGTAAGCGTGCAGCATCCAGTGTAAGTAAGTCACACCAGCAGAGGTTCTGACACCACAGGAAAGAATATTTGAGCTAAGTTACCATCTTATGGAACTCCTGGGTAGCGACCTGGTCTGTTACATGTTTTGAATTCTTCTGCTAAAGCATTAGTGTTGCCTGGAGGGTAAAGTATTCAGAGATAGGTTTGGGGTTTTGTTTTCCATTTTTTGCGACAATGCTGTGTCATTTAGGCCACTCGCTTGCACTGTGGTTGTGCAGAGCAGATAAGCACTTCATGTTTAAATTAAATAATTGAAACCATTGCCTTTCAGCTTCTTCTTGAAACCTCCCCCTTCCTTCCATGATGCCAGCCCTCTCACAAGTATGGCTGTGGTCCGAGAGCTGCTGCCGCATGGCTGATACATCTACAAAAGTTGCTTTGCTGTCAGAAGGGGGAGACGTGGTGTGGTGAGATAAAGCCACCTTCCCAATCACTTTCTGACTCTCGGGCTGATGTAGTGAAAAGCAGTGCTGGGCAGAAGAGCTGAAAGGCAGCTGCCTTCTGCTACTCAAAGCCTGGGATGCTTTGGAAGGTTTTCCACTGCTGCCGATCTGGCACGTCTGGAAGGCTTTGGCCAACCACTGGAAGGGACAATCTTTTCCAATCAGCTAATGGGATTGTTTAAATTCCAGTAGGTCCAGACCTGGAAATTAGGCACCGTCATTTGGTCTGTGGGAGCAGATTTTGTGTTTCACTGTGGAAGACCTGTAAAACCTCTAAACTTAGGGCACTGCTGTTTGAGTTAAGATTTAGAACAAGAGGACAAAGGTCTTCATGTAAACTGCCCAAAACTTTCTGTGTTTTTGTGGATTGGAGTTAATGTTGTGAGTAGGTCCAAACTGGTTAAAGATCTGAGGAGCTGACAACGTGACTTATGCTGTCAGGATTTGTCCCATAGGCAATGGGAGCAGAGGTAGTGGAGGAAAAGAAATGGCCAAGAATATAAAAGGCCTTAACACGTCTTCCTGCCCCCCTGACTACAGCTGTGTTCTCCAGATACTCAAGGGCAACCTGAAAGAAAGACTCAGGAAGAAAAGATTAATTTGAGAACAGTTCCCTACCTGTGACATTTCCTCTCTGCTTATTGAAATGCTGTTAAACATGCGCACATACATCAAGACTTAAAATCACCTACAGCAAGTAAGTGAAAATTGAGTGTAATTTAACAATTGATCTTTGCCAAGCAGTTAAATGCAAATGAAAAACTCTGTAAACTGAACAGAAACTTAATGGGAGACGAGATTTAAGTATGTGATCTTTTACTCTGTCTCATCAGGATAAGAATTTAATTTGACTTACAAGGAATATGCAAATGGTTTCTCTGTGTTATCATTCATATTCCTTCTAATGGGAAGCTAATTAAAAGAAGTGGAGAAGACAGAGAGGAAAAAACCATCAAAGATAAGTGTGACCTAAAATACATATTTTACATATCGAGTTTACAGACTGTAAGAATATTTCCATTTTTAAAGTAAATAGTGTAGCATTAACAGTGCTCAAAATTCAATTGATTGCAAACTGATTACAAATAGAAGGAATTAACTATGCTATTTGCAATTACCAGGGACAGAATTCAAAACAAAACTAATAACCTAAGAAAAATATATGTGTTGTTTAACTTTTTCTAATTAAACATGAATAAAAGCATTTTTATTTTTTTTCACAAGAACAGTCAGTCGTTGGGATAGTCTCCCCAGCGAAGGGGTGGATTCCTCAACACTGGAGACTTTTTAAGATTTAGATGGACAGAGTGCTGGCCCGTCTTATCTAGACCATGCTTTTCCCAAGAAAGGTTGGACCAGATGGTCCTCGAGGTCCTTTCTAGCCTGGTATTCTATAAGTCTATGACTCTGAGAGGAAAATGTTTTTATCTTAAGGTATGTTTCTTATAATTGTGTTGGTTAAACTAGGTATGTCCATGCTAGATATACTCTGCAAAGCTGTAGTACTTTATAACAGGTGTTTGTAAACAAAAACCAAAGTATAATGCAAGACTTCCCTTAAAAATGGAAAGTAACTTTTTAGCTAAGTCTGTATCTTTCATATTTTTTCAATAAACTAGTCAGAAGTCATTCAAATCAACAGTTTCATGTCTGCCTTGGCCTGTCACATGTAACCCTTGTAGCTTCCGACACAAAGTCTGAGCCAGAAAAAAATAAATTTCCATCTGCGGAAACAATAATTGTTAATTAAAACTCTTTTTCTTATTTGCAAGCACTGAATTAAGCAGCATTATAATTTGACTGGTATTTCAGTAATTAATAGCAGAATTATTACATTAGGCATACAAGATTTTTGGCTTCTGTGAGTCAATAGCCTGTTTGAGCAATTACGAGTTGGTTAAAAGAGTAAATTCTTAAAGAACCAATAGCCACGCACGGCACAGATTAAAAACTGGGTGGATAGTAGGCCTCAAATTTAATTGTAACTAGCCAGTGATCATCAAGGGGATGCAGGATAGGGCAGTAGAAATCCCCATGGTTCTTCCCTCTGCACTATTTGGTAGTCTTACCAGTAAAGAGGTACTATAGATGGAAATGAAAATTGAAATAAAGATGTGAATAATTGTTTTCTCCTCTTGCTGTAAGCAATGGATCTGCCAAGATTATTTTAATGTCTAAAGATTAGATCATTTGGTAAGTCTTTGGAATCTGTAATTTGCTAGTTCAGACTGCAGTTGCCTACATCTCTTTCAACCAGTTGTATCTCCTTCTCCAAAGGATGTCTATGCTCCTCTTCGGTCAGCAGCATCAGTACTCAAAAGATATATTGTAGTTAGTTACTTGTTGTAATTTTTGACCGAAGAGTAAAGAGCAAGAGTAAAAACATTTACCATACTGTCTGGTAATTAAAGCCCCTCCTACTTTTGAAGGTGGGAAAACAGGGAAAGGCTGCACCCATCTTCCTCCAGTACTGAGGCTGTAAACTTCCTACACTGAATCCTGTTACTTCCCATTTGCAAATGGATAGCCAAAGGCGTGTACCCTTGCTGCGGTTAACTGAGTTATGGAATTGTTACGTGGTGGTTGCTTTCAAAAATACAATGCTTTCCTGACTCAGAGTTTGTTTGTTGAGAGTGCTTTATCCAGTGGATTGATGCATATGTGTGTGCTGGTACGGACAGCAGGAAATTAATAATAACAGATCCTGAGGCTCATGGTGGCGTAGAAGAAGGAGGGCGCACATATAGACTATATTTTATCTATATTTGATGGACAGGCAGGAAAATCAAGGGAATTTTTTTTCTGTCTGTGTTGATTATTTTAAAAACTGTAATTAAATATGCCGTCATTATCCATATTTTCCATTTCACTCTACTACTTTTTCTCTTTATGTCATGTTAAACATCCTAATATGAGGGACTTCATTGAGTTAATCTTATTTTTTCCAGAAATGTTTTACTAACAAGTAAATGTAATGGCAAGCATTTTCCTTTACATCTGTCCTCTGTTTAGGACAGATCTACTATTTCAAAGGTTTTCAGTCATCAATGAAATGGGAAACAGAAGGTTGTTGCTCACTTTTAAGGAAAAATTCTTTCATTATTTCTTCATAATTAGGTATACTTGAAGTTTATGAATCATAGCATTTGACTGCTGCTTTTCTGTTTGATTTTACAACAGAGTATCAACTTCCCATTCAACCATTAGTGGCATTTGTGGAACCATACAGCTCCACTTAGGAGACTCTTTGAGACACCAAGGCTGGAGAGAGGGAGATATTTTTGTTTTCATGTGTATGTAAGAAATCTTAAAGGGTGTTACCAAGTTATTCTTGATTTTCAAAAAAAACTTTTTTTTTTTTTTTAATTTGCCCCCAGCTTTCACTATATTTCTTGAAACTAGGAAACTCGCCTGACTGAGCCCCACTGTGTGACCTGTGGAGGAACCTGTCTGCCTCCAGTGATGACAGAAACAGAGATAGGGAGCTTTGCACCACCGAGCTGGAGTTTGCTTTTGGAAATCCTCTGCTGTGAGTCTCTGCTAACATCTACATATTTATATCAGATAACTGTGCATTGAAACAGATGGCTTAGCGTTGGCTCAACTTATGCATCCAATTATGCATGCACTAAGGAGTAGACTTCACATTCTGTAATTTGCTGTTGATCACACATTTTACAAGGTGGCCTCTCGTTTTAAAATTGATACTGGACCACCATTTACAGTGGAATGAAACTGTATAGGTAAAAAACTAAGACAGGATGTGGTAAACAGAAGAGGAAATTTTAAGCAGATATACACAGAATACACCCAAAGGCTTAGAAGGGAAATGAAGAAAGTAGAGATAGGGTAGAAAAAAAAAAAAAAAATAAAGGAGGTAATTTCTGGTAAAACTGAAAGTGCAAACTGGAGTGATGAAGACATTCAGAAGTCAGACAAAAACTTGTTGGCACCTAGTGTGAGAAGCAGTGTATACAAAATCCAACTTAGTGTTGATCTTTGCAGGGAAACCACATCAAGCTCTGGGAAAAAATAATAATAATAAAAAAAAAAGCTGTGACTTCCATTGCTGGTTACTCTCCCAGTGCTGTTTCAGACTGGAGCTTTGCAGTAGAGCCACCAGCATGGGATGTGCCCTGCAGAAGAAGATCTGAAGATCTCCTTGCAGGAAGATCTGAAATGGGGCCTTTAACTGTGTGGTTTGCTGATGAGATTTTTTTGATTATTTGATGAAATAATAGTTCAGACTCTATAACTTGGTGATGGCATAGACTATTTTTGTGTTCTGAAGAACAGGAGGATTCTGAATTCTGAATTATGAGCTGTGGTCTCTGACCACTTGCTTAAAAGATCTCCAGTACTGGTAGGTGGGAAAGTGACTTACAGGACACATTTTTCAGAGGACTCCAGAGAAGATCCATGATATCACAGGTGGGTAAACCTGTTGTCTGCAGGAGAAACTAGAGTAAGGAGTAAGATTAGTGCATATTTGAATAATGCCATATGTTGTGCAGAGCCAGCACGACTGCAAAAGACAGTTGAGCTCTGTAACTCACTGGCACAGTCTGAAAGTTTTCATCATCAGATGAAGGAGAACTGTTTGATATGATCTTCTTGGATCGTATCTAGGGTTTTTGACAGGATCCTTTACCAAAAACTCTTAAACAGAGTTACCCTGGGATAAAACAGAAGTTCCCCACAGAAGAAAACAAATGATTAAAAGACAGGAAACAAAGGCCAGGAAGGTAATCCCACATATGTGCATGCTAGTCAAAATACTTATAAGTGATTTGTAAAGGGATGAATAAAAAATATTAGATGTCATGTTGTTTAGAATATGAACGGTTGTGAAGAACTGCAGAAGGATCATATGCTGCTGAGTGACAATGTGTTAGAATGATAGATGAAATTCAGATGTGAAGTGATGCACAGGGGAAGAAGAAGCAGTCCTTCAGACACTGAGTGATGGGCCATCAGCTAATGAATACCACGCAGAAATGAAATACTAGAGCCACAACAGACTGTTCGGTGAAAAGGTGAGCTGAAAGTTTGCAAATGCAAAGTATGGAATTATTAGAAAGCAGAGAACAAACCAGAAAACTGGATATATGTGTGAGTGTCGTGAATGCTGTGTATAGTTCTGGTTCCCTGAGTCTCCAAAACTTGTTCTGAAACTGGAGAAGATTCAGAGGTGATCAAGAAATGTGATAAAAGCTTTGTAAACAGCTTATATACTAAGGAATATTGAAGTGTACAAAGACTCTTTAAGCTGGTATGAGGGTGGGGTACAGCGCAGTGAAGATGACAAAGAGACTCATCCCTTCGACTAGCAGTAGGAGACATGAAATAAAACCAGGGACTACCAGGGCAACCAGAGCAGAGGCAGCAGGTCTTTACTCTGAGCTGAGACGGGGAGCTCTGGTGTGGATGCTGACAGTTGAGACTGGAAAAACAACTCAGCCGATTCATGGAATTAAAAGCGTAGGGTGTCAGCTAAGACCAGGAGGCTGGCTAAGACCAGGACAGTACTCTAAGGAAATAACATCATGCATTTTGTTATTCTTGCATAATTTTCTAGGCTTCTTCCATTGCAGGTTGGCAGATTCTGTGCTTGAACCTTTGGTATGTCTCAGTATGGTCATTATCATATTCTTGCATCACTTTGCTACTGTTTGATGACTGCTACAGAGCTGTATTTAACCTTTGAACACAGAAGGCATTAATTTGGCTGGCATGTATCAACCAGAAGTACAAATATGGTCCTATCCAGTGTCTGTAAAAGTAGCGTATAACATACAAAATATTATAAAGTGATTTAGAAACCTAGACAAGGTACAGACCTTTTCTTCTTTTAATATCCAAGAGACCTTGATGTATTATTTAGGATTCATTGGCAATAATTCTTTTATATATGATATTCTATAAAAACTTTGGTAGACCTTTTATACCATTACATCACCACATACTAAAATGTACATTTTAGAAAACACACATGCAGGAACAAGATTTTTGATTTGGCAGCATGTACATATAGGGAATGTGGTTGACATGGCATGTAGAAAATATATATGTACATATATATATATAAAAAAATATCTGTAGATATTTTAATTACAAAAATTATATTATTCTGTATTTATATGTACTATAGATTTGTAAGCAGTACCATTAACAGAATTAAGGTGAATTTAATGGGCTCATTTTAGAAAATCAATATATAAATATGGAAGGGTATCATGATGCCATTGAGTTCCTTGCTTGCAGATGGCAGTTAAGTGTCAAATAAGAAAAGAATTTTATTACCCCACTGACATTTTTATCTTCTGAAATGATAAGAAAGTAATAATCAAATGATTTAATTAAACTGTTGATATACATAATAGGAGATTATTTAAGGAGATTACTAAGTATAATTAATTTAAGTATAATTAAATTTAAGTATAATTAAGGAGATTATTTAAGTATAATTGAGCCTTTCCTCTCAGACTGGATCTCCTGATGTGGTTAGCCTTTTCAGTGCCATAGAAAACAGATTACTATGTACTAAATTTAGGCACTGTTCATTGTTAGTGGATTAGAACCAATGGAAGTGAATGCATGAGTTTTTCAAAGGTTAACTAATGAGTCAATACAAACCCCATGTAGAAAATATTTAACAACCTGAATCATACAAACTTAAGGACCTACTAAAAACCTGTCAGTGGAAGGAGTGACTAAATTCACCTTGAAGTGATATGAGCAAGATTAATCCATATACGCTGCATTGCTGTCTGCAGCACTGGCCTTGGGATGAGCTGAGTTTTTCGTATATGAGCATGTGTGACATTTTCTTCCAGCTGAGATTTTTGAAAAGACCGTCTGAGTGCTTGTGTTAACAAAACCCTGTCATGCTTGCAGTAAAGAGAGTAGGAGTAAACTGCAGGAGCACTGTACTTTGGAAGTGTTCACAACCATCTCTGTTATGTTAAACAGCACACTCATGCAGAAGATGCAAATCTCTATGACTTTCCCTGGCCTTCCACGGGAGAATTTAACTCTTTTCTGTGTCTGTGGTGTGAAGCCCGTGCAGCCAGCCTGGGGGCAAAGGTGGCGTGAAATAATGTAAGATGTCTATGAGTTTGCAAGGTTTTGGACTTGGTATTGTGGGAACTTTTTGGTCCTACTATCCCTACACTTTCTGCATGTGTGCCATCTGGGCCCAAAGTAATTCTCCACTTTTGTTCTAAAATATTCCTTAACAGAGAGTTTATGAACATTGTTGTATTCAGGTCGTAAGGCAGCCTGAGTAAGTGTTACCTCTGTCTTCAGAGCAGCAAGATACTTAGTTTCATAAGGTGTTTCTATGCTTTCTGTTACTTAGAGAATACCAAAGGTCTTCATTTAAATGAAAGAGGTGAACCTGTTATATATACATTAATAACTGAAAAATAATGAATAACAGGTACATGTGTATATACATGTAACACACTTTGTATCACTACGAGCAGAGCAAAAGCAAAGGCTTTGCTGCAGTAGCTTTTAACATTTGGTAACAGCTGTGCCACCCCTATGCTGTTTAAGTTGGAGCTGTTGCCAATCAACAGTCGTGCCGGGATAAGAGAAAAATGTGAATGTAGTCATAGCTGGCAGCTGAAACTGCGTTGCCAACAAAGCTCACAGCCACCCCTGTGCATTTTCTCGTCAGTTAAATAAAATGTCACTCTGGGGACTGGCAATACGCATTATCCTCAACTGCTGTCTGTCCGTACCTCTGCCAGAGCCAATGAAGTGTAAAAGCCTCTCCCAGCGCTGTGGGGATGGCAGCAGTAGCGGCGTGTGCGGGGAGGGTGGTGGCCGGCGATGCGACGAAGCGATGAGAACGTGTGGAAGAGGGATGGGGGCAGCAGGGTGCTGCAGTTCTGTTTCCCTGTGTAACGAGGTGGCTGCAGCACAGCCATCCACTGCTAACACATGCAGATCCCAGACGGAGCCCAAGTTCTGCTTCGTCTGCCTTTTTTCACAATTGTTTTGCACTTTTCCTTTCTCCTCGTGGCCATGGTGTAAGTTATCCCAGACCTCTCCACTGGCATTTTCTGCACCACGTGCTCTTTGTCCTGCAGCACTGCACGTGGCTTCTGTGTTTCTTTTCATGTGTAATGTCTATTGAAGGTGACCAGAGGTCTGTGTACATAAAAATCGTCACATATTATCTTACAGGAAACCCAACTATCTCACCGTATATGTATGTAGGTTTTCACAACCATCTTAGACTCTCAGAATCTTCCTGCTTTAGATATGCTTCATTCTGATAGTGATCAAATATTCTTCTCATAGGCAATGAAGGTAGGTCAACGGGTTGCTGCTGAAAATGTCCTGTATCAGTGAATACACCTTTATGTTAGTATATGTTATACACCGCATGGGAGAGGCACCTTAGCATTATAAATAACAAGGATTAAACTTAGCAGTACTCTTCTCTAGTGTGCAGAAATCACATGGGATTGCACACAAACTATTGGCAAAATTTAATAAAGAAGCGATAATGTTTCGTTACAATTACTGTGAATAGACAGTGATATCTTTTCCATTGAGATATTTTCAACACATCCTCTAGAAATCTGCACAAGTCAGTTATGTTCCGTGGGCTTTTTCTGGTGTTGATTTCAAAGTAGGTACCTCACAACTTTCAGTAGAAAATTTGCTTTTGAGCCTAAGGGAAAAAAACAACAGTAAAGAGATCTGAAATGAAAAGTATTTTTTTCTCTTACTAAGAATCTATGTTAGAGAAAAGTACAGTGTATGAGAGGATAAAGGGCAACATTTCCAAAATTATCTAAGTATCATTGCAACCTTAGTTCATTTTCAAAGCAATGTAAGCACTTTGGAGCTGAAAGGCTCCAACAGGTTCAGATAATATCCTTATTGTAGTCTAAAATTGATAATGTACTCTAGGTGCCTAATTCACACTAAGTCCAAGTGCTTTGATGCTCTTACAGGCCCTGTTAGATACCTCTCTGAACCAGCAGGCAGCTAAAGTCTCCTGAAAATTGGACACTCGCTTTCACCAAAATGCAGTGGGAAGTGAGTCCTAATATCACTTCTTAAAAGAGGCTTTAGAATCCTAAGCCACATAGAGCCTGACTTTTAAAAACATGAAGTCACTGACGTGCAGAAATGGGTCAAGAGGAATTTTCTAGAACCCTGAGGACCTCATGAGGTTTTCAGCATGAGTACAAAAAAGAAAGACAGCCACTCCACATATTAAATATCTCTCAAATAATAGATTCTTTACAGATATTCACTGAATGGAAAAGCACATAACATCCGTTCCGGCAAACACTACTCTATCAAAGCATTCATATTTTTAGTTGCTATGAAGCTTTGACTTTTAAAGCTGCATAAATGGCTGGACTTGCAAGCAGATGTTACTTGTAGAGGCATGTATGGAGTAATCAGCTCCATGGAAGCCTCACAAATACACCTGCTAATCCCACACCGAAAATAATTTATTACGGTCTTCATGAGAGAGACACCGGATCTTAACTGGGGCTCTGCCGGTGGCAGTGAATAGGTCCCATTAGTGGTCAAGTACATATAGGAAACATGGGAGAGCAGGAGAGCTGGGATTATCTCATTCGAGAAGTACAGAGGTTACAGCTATCCTAAGAAGTTAAACAGTGCCAGACTGTGGTCCTGGATGCTGGTGTGAGATGGTCTTTGCTCTGTGACTGCAGGAGTGGCCCCTGGCACATCTGAGAGCCATGATAAGGAGCCCTCTCCCAAACAGTCCCTCTACTGAACTGCTCCGAGCTGTGCCACCTGGTTTGAAAGCTGGAGAATTTCTCTGGACCACTGTTTTACTGCTGTAAGCATGCCTAGAGTACAGCAAAGGATGTTACAGGAGAGCAGAAGAAGTGAGAGTGAGCTTCAACTATGGGACACTGCTGTGAGGACATCACTCATTTTGCTACTCATAGGCTCCCTTTTTTCATTGAGATTTAGCCTTAAAAACAATTTGGCATCCTGTTTTTTTCCAAGATCAGAAAGGTGACAATCTGTGACAGTGCAAAGTCAACAAACACTGTCAGAAATGTTTCTGCTTTTCTTGTCTCTGTTTTTAGCCCACCTCACTTGCTAGCAACGTGATGCTGCAGCACTGCATTACTTCCTTCAGGTGCTGTTAGATGGTATAAACAAGCCATGCCACCAAGCCTGTTTCACAGCCAAAGGTGCTAGCACCCAGCATGTATTGCATAATTCTCCCAGAAGGAAAAAGGCGAAGTAGTGACTATGGAGAAACGTGCATTCAGAAAAAACTTGTGTGCTACTGTGGTAACGTTATAAAACTCTCTTGTTTTCAATAAGGTAAGAGTGGAAAAGCGCCAGTTCTGGCAATGTTTGCCTGGTTTGCATTCTCTTTAGAAATTGAGTTTAAGGATTAGAACAGTTTTTACCACATATAGGTGTCCTCTAATAGTTTTTGCCTTTGATATCTTTCTGCTTCTCGAAAGGAAATTGATTTGTTCTTTAGTTGTAGCAATCATCGGTATCGTGTATGTGGAAAACATAGAGGGCAATAAGGTCTCAGATGTACAGCCAATGAAGATCTACTTCAGTTTTAATTATCACCATATTAAAACCAATAGAATAATGTTCATACCAGTGTCTTTCACAGAAGTGCCCCATGCATGTGCTCTGTATAGATACCTTTTTCCTATTCTGCTTTACAGAAAATGCAGACTGGATTGGTGGCTTCAGTGTAGTAGTCTGGCAAACCTGACTCCCAGTCAGCACAAGGCTAATTTCCAGTAATTTGCAGTCAGTTTGGTGCTCTGTCAAGGTGGAACTGGTAACAAAGGAGTGTACCTTCTAGGGAAGTGGAGGATGGCTCAGGGGAGCATCAAACGAGGGACACAGTACCCCTGCACTGCCCTCCTTACCTTCATCAGAACAGCTGAGGAAGGGTCCCGGCAGTGGCTGAGATGTCTTCATAAACTCAGAGACGTGTGTTACTGTCAACTACACAGACACTTTGCTTTAGTAGATAAAGTGAGATCAACAGAAGAGAAAAAGTTTCTGTAGTTCCTATAGAGATAAAAGACAAATCTTCTAAATGATTTAATCAAGGGCAAAAGTTCATTGGCCTGTTCGTAATTTGTTACTCAAAACAGATTTGAGTTTAAAGCCTTTGTGGTTGGACACAATTTAGCAGAGTGTATCTTAGTCTGTACAGACTGCAGACACTAATAAGAACCTCGTGTTGGAGATAATCCAAACCCTAATACAAAGTTTTTTTCTCGTGCAACATTAAACCTGCTTTTTTTCTACTGATTAATATGGTGCCAAAATAATTTATGTCAGATTCATACAATGATAAAACTAAAGGGAATTCCACTGGTAATATGTTCCTATCACAATGTCATTGCTTGACTGTGAGCTCTAACACATCCTTTGTCTCGATGTTTTTCTTCTCTACCCTTATCTGTAATGCTCAGATGCATATTCCTGTAACAGAAGAGGCTGTAAAAAGGGATTCTATATTCTGTTTAGAAATGCATTGCAGAGAATGAGGGAATCGCCAAATCCTCTTCTATGTGGCAACAACAATTTGATAAGCAAAACCCCTGGGTGATGTTAGTAGGCAATGGTGGGAAGAGGAAAAAAAAAAAACCACCCAAAATAAAACAGGCTGGGCTGACCCATGGAAGAAAGGCTGTTCTTGATTCCAAGTTTTCGTAGTAACTTGGGCATGATCAAGTGACCTGAACACACCAACCCCATGTCCAAGAGCTGGAGAATGCAGAACAAGTACTTGTCTAAATGGTTTATCTCTGGCTTCCAAGTGAGCATCCCCTTTCTCCTGGTCTTCTCATTACCTACTTTTTCCAGGATAGCTACATGTTTTCCTAAATCCCACAGGGAGCTATGGTTGGTTCTCACTATGATTTTCATATAATAAAAACTATACTGAAGGATGTTATGATCCTGTCTCCTTTTAATTTGATGACACAAGTTGGTTGCACAAGATTCACATTACCCCTTTTTTTTCTTCAGAATTTCTCATATTTATTTTATATAGTCCCTTTCATAAGCTTATGAGACTCATTAAAGCACTTTAATTTTCTTGCCCTGTATGACCATTTCAGAACTCAGATGTTTAACTGTTCTGTAATTTTAAGTCTAAATTTATTCATATCCCATTTATAACCAATTTACAGTCTTGTATTATATTATCTTAAACTTATAAACCACTTACATGAACTCAGTAATATATATATTTTTGTGTGTGTTTGTCACAGATAGATAAGCAGGTTGCTTATGAGAATAATGTGCAACTCTCTGTAACACCTTTGACTGATGTGTACTTAAAGCCATTAAGAATAACAGTATTTCCAGCCATCTCCAACACACTTGTAACTTCTATCAACTGTTTATAAACATTTATATATTATATATCAACAGCATAAAGCTTAATTGTGAAATAATTAATGTCATTTCACAAAAAGATCCTGGGATATTATAGCTTGTGTAAGTAACGCTGAGTCAAAAGGGAAATCTTCTTTTATTTTTTAATCAGAATAAATGTGCATTTAGATTTTAATACAGTAAATTCCTTACTGTGGTAATAAAACCATCACTAGAAACACATCTATTTGCATGGATGCTCTTTGAAGGTTTGACTCCCTGACAATTAACAGAACAAGAAGGACCAATACACCTAATTTAGCAGCTGCCTGCAGTGGTGCTGCTTCTGTTATTTCTATGACACAAAACAATTACCGTGTTTTTCCAATGCACTGCAATTCATATAGACCTTTGTGCTCCTGCACAGAGCAGAACAGTGTTTTTCATAGCATAACATCATATTATGCTGGATTTGTAAAGCTAAAAAGCTTATGCAATCAGTAGGGAGTCTGTGCCTGGGTTATTTGATGCAAAGGAAGTTTTTCTTTTTTCTTTTTTTTTTTTCCTGTTGGTTTAGGCTTATTCTATTTTGTGTGATATTTGAGTTGTTGAATATTTGGATGCTGACACTGAAATAACCCAAATATGTGAGGGTTTTTACATACTGAAAAAAAACTATCCAACATTATCCTTGTTGTACATATTTAGGATTTGAATGAGTACCTTGAAAACAGTGTAAAATAAACTTCTGGAAAATAGATATTAAAATTCTGAATTTTGGACATTTTAATTTTGACATTTATGATGATTTTTTACTATGTCTGTTTTTAATATGTTTTCACTTTTAAGGTGGTTTTCCAGATAATTCTTTATTCTGACAGACATAGTATCTAGGCACAAAATAATGAGATATAGAATAGAAGGATTTTTATTTTTCACAGTAGAAAGAAATGCATCGTACATATCAGCTTCAGCAGGGTAATAGCGAGGAAAAAAAAGATAAATGAGTCTTTTGGCATTACAAATGACATAACGTAGATTCTGCAAACTTAGAAGTTTGAGGATTCAAGTAGAAGATAATACCAAATAAGGGATGCAATTGTTAAAAGTGAGCAGGGGAATAAGTAAATAAATACTGCTACTAAAATAAAAATAAAATAATAAACACCATTTGAGATAACTTGCTTAACATAATGTGTATTTTTCTGTTCTTGCAAGAGCACATGGGCTTAGGAACCAGGGTGGAAAGGGAGTTATTGTTTTTTAAAGTAATACTTGTTTAAAAATGGTATGCACAGTTTTCATACCCTCTGGCCACACATTGCTTTTGTATAAATTTGTTATTTTCCAGAAGACTGAACTCTATTCTAACCTTCTGTCTGCGTGTTGCATTAAAAAATTCCTTCCCCTTGGCCCATCAGTTCTGATGTGATAAATTCAACTGTTATACAAATGGCAAACACTGTAAGCAATCCTTTTTTTTTTCTTTAAGGAAGATAGAAATGACTAAATCTAAATTTTGTGCCTCAGGCTTATCTGTTGCTCAGTGTAGTAATCCATTTTACATTTTTACATTAGTAATTATTCTTTTCCAAAACATAAAATGTGTTGGAGTGACAAGCCATACAAATATAGCTGATATCTACTATTATTACCTTGAAGTGCTGTACAATGGGTATTTTTTTTTCCATAGAGTTTCCATTGTCATAGTTCCATAGTGTTTCCATTGTCATTGTTTCCATTGTCATAGATTTGGGTAAGAAAAACACCAGTAAAGGCGATAAGGAAAATGATCTGGTTTCTATGTACCAAGCTGCCTTCTGCAGTGGTTTTAAGAAGGTAATTTTGGTGATGAAACCTGTACTGATTGTGTGCCTGGAACGCCTGTGCTAGCAAACTGCTATAACCTTCCCTGGCCCAAGGTGGTGCGGCCCTTCCCAGCATTGTGCCAGCATAGTTTGCCATTAAAATGGTCCAGAGACCAGTTTTCATGCAGCCAGAGCCATGCTGGGAGCGAGAGGCCCTTGCTGGTGAGGATGCAAGTTTTCCGTACCAGCTGTCCTTGGTGCCAGCCCCTTCCCAGGGCCAACAGCATCCTGGCCTGTATCGGAAATAGTGTGGTCAGCAGGACCAGGGAAGGGATTGTCCCCCTGTACTCGACACTGGTGAGGCCGCACCTCAAATCCTGTTCAGTTTTGGGCCCTTCACTTCAAGAAAGACACTGAGGTGCTGGAGTGTGTGCAAGGAAGAGCAGTGAAGCTGGGGAAGGGTCTGGAGCACATGTCTTAGGAGCAGTTGAGGGAACTGGGGTTGGTTAGCCTGGAGAAGAGGAGGCTTCAGGGAGATCTTATTGCTCTCTACAGCTGCCTGAAAGGAGGTTGTAGAGAGGTGGGAGTTGGTCTCTTCTCCCAGGAAACAAGAGATAGAACAAGAGGAAATGGCCTCAAGTTGTGCCAGGGGAGGTTTAGACTGGATATTAGGAAAAATTTCTTTACCGAAAGAGTCGTGAGGCATTGGAAGAGGTTGCCCAGGGAAGTAGTGGATTCCCCATCTGTGGAGATATTGAAAAGACATATAGATGTGGTACTTAGGGACATGTTTTAGTGGTAGACCTGGCATTGCTAGGTTAGCAGTTGGACTTCATGGTCTTAAAGGTCTTTTCCAAGCTAAATGATTCTATAATTCTGTTAGCCTAGGTATAAGAGCCAGATGTGCCTCTCTTACTGTGGTAGCACCAAGGAGCTTTAATGAAGTTGTAGGTTCATTTTGCAACAGTCAATTAGAAACAATAATTGACAGGCCTAGTTAATACAAATTTCCTGCCTTACTCCCTGTGATTCAGTTATATCCATAAAATGGGAATTAATGTACTTCATCAACATGATATAAAATAGTTTTATTAGTATTTGTGATAAAGCATGATAAGCAGCCCAGAAAAGTGTTAATACTGCTAAAATGAGAGCTGTATTGTAACACAGACATGAGCCACACGATGAGAGCGGCACAAAATACTGAATAGCTGTTCGCTCTGTCACCATCGGCTCCACTGTGGGCTGAAAAACTGGGGATCTCACCAGAAATCAAGGAGTATGTGATTACATGACTATGCAGTTAATGCCAGTACCCGATGCATAGAGACAAGGGATCCAAATGAAGGTTGCCCAAGGAGCCTTACCACCAGTGTGTCCTAAGGAAAAATGTTTGCCTTCGAAACCTGAACTGGGGATGTGCACGCAGAAGTGTTTTGGAGCAAAGGTGGCTTCCACTTTTAACAAACCCAGATCTTTCCCCAGAGGATGAGAGTTTCTGTAATAATCACATGCCAGTCAATGGTAATTAAGAGAAGTCGGTGTGGTGGTGAAGCTCATTACTTGTCTGGTGCCTTTATTAGAGCTGCACAGTGAGTGGGAGTACCTGGCTCTCTGTAGGCTCACAGCTCTGTGTAGCACCGGTCCTAATAAGCTGTGCAAATATGTTCCTTGTTCATTTATTGATAGCAAATTGCCTGAGTGTTGTTCAGCAGGTTGAGCACTTTGTAGCAACACGACACGTGTTCTTTTCTTCTGAAGAGGGCCAAAGGGAAGGAGCAGCCCTGTTCCCAAACAGGTTTGGCAACGGTGCTGTTTTCGTAACGGCCACAATTATATTCTCTCTGTATCCAGGAGGATTTTGAGAAGTACTCTTTGATGGAAGGACAAATCGTGAGGTGAATGGATTTATGACAGGAATGCATTTCACAACGTAGTAGATGCTATGCAGTTATCTTGGTGGACAAAGAAAGCAATAAAAAACAAAGCTATTAGCATACAGTACTGGAAATGATTGTTTCTGGAGTTCTAAATACAGCTTTACTATAGCTATCTTGATCAAAACTGAGCTTCAGCTTAGCTGATATCACAATGACATAAATAGATCTTTTTTGTGTGTCAGTGCTATTGTTGCAAATATTTTGCTGTGCTATGTCTCATGTTATAAAGATGATTTATGAGGTGGGAAGCTTCACCGTTTCTTTCAGATGGATTTGGTTCTGCTGAATTCCACATCTCTAGATCATTAAACTAGAAATATCAATATCTTCTTTAATGTATAATTCAGCAAATGCTACAAATGTATAACTTTTATCAGAATGTAGACATTCAGAGTCATGCTTTCATACTTCTTTCCTTTCAGCCTCACTATTTTTACCATCTTAACACCTCACAAAATAAAGAAAAGAGGACTCTTCGGGTCTTTTTTTAAATATCTTCTAAGAATATTAAATTTTAGTTCTCATAAGAAAAGGATATTTCCTTTCTGAGGCAATAACACTGGCTTCAGAGAGACTTCATCTCTCTACAACTTGGAAGAAATTTAACCTATGTATTATGTAGCTATCCGAGGTTTTATTGCATTCAGTTTGGATTTAGGTGTTCTATGGTTACATATAAACAAAGATCATTATCTCAGATACTACATATCATAGGGAAAAGACATTATGCAGGGCTATATGTCTCAATGCATTGTTTATAATTTCACGGGTGCTGGCTCAGCATTTACCAGCAAGTACAGCAACAGGAGTGCTGTAAATACTTTCCTATGCTCAGATGCTCCAGCAGACAGTGGTAGGAGCCAGCAGATTGAGGAGTCAAGACAGAGTGTGGGGCTAGGATCAAGTGATATTCCCAGGTTGAGACATAGGATGGAAGAACATCATCAGTGCAGGCTGTCTTCAGGTGCATCACACTTTCCTCATTAAGGCAGCACATTGAGAACAATAGAAAACCTTCTTATAAGCCTGTAAATCCCCTAATACCAGGTATAAATGGTAGAAGACATTAGTCTCTAGGGAATGATGCTGGGGAAGCACCTCTCTCACTCCATGGCTTGCTTCTTCCACTAACTGGGTTGACAAAAATGATGCTCAGGTCCTTGTAGACCCACATGATACCAGGGGGCTCATAGCAGTTCCTGTGCGGGTTGTGCCTCGCCATCTTTTGGTAAAGATGGCCTAACCTTTTAGTATTTGTACACCATATTGTCAGCAGGACTGCCAGCTTCTGAATTCGTATCAAGGCGAGGTGAAAAGTGTGAGTATCCTACTGTCCTTTTTGTCTTTGTACTGCCCCAGAGAGCACAGACATGGTGACAGGGAATGAGAACAGGTGAGGATGCACAAGTCTCAGTACTCATCTCTCTCACAGATTGCCCATCCTTAGTCACAGAATCATTTTGGTTAATCGGATCAAAACTAAATTTCTCTTTTCTGCATTGCAAGTGTAGATTTTGCTAACATAGCTGGAGCCTGCTACGCTGTTGCAGCTTGATAGCTGCTAATGGAGATGCAGAACGGCATCCAGAAATGTGGTATTTTCACTGGATTCCAACTTCACTTTATATAGTTTTGCAGCTGCAATAAACCCATCGAATTATACCCTAAGAAGTACTGCTCAATTAAGAATGTATATGCATTTAGAAAATGGTTTATTCTTTTATGTTTCCTCAGCCATAAGGTTTAATGTTACGTAATAATTTTTCAAATAAAATTCAGAGGGTAAGAAAGACTAGGTAACACATTGAAAACCTGAAAAGGAAATATGATACTTTGGATTTACCTTCATTTAATGCCACTTGCCTGTGAGATAAAGAACTCGTTTTAAATCCCTTATTTTAGAATCCAGACACTTTAGTGGTCCATACCCATAGATGAAGTCCTTCACATTTTTATACTGAATCTTAATTTTTTTTTTTCAAAATCTAGACGGGCGACCTTTCACAAGCTGCCGTTCAGTATATTCTCATATATAAGCTTATGCTGTCCTGGAAGTGCATTTTCTTTAGCCTTTTAAATCTCATCCTAGAACAAAAAGTATGTATTTTCAGCAGTGATTCATTAACTATTTTGTGTAGTATTTCATTGATAGACATCTTCAAAAAAAATTTCACAGAGTACACTATTTAATATTATCAGAATACCCTGGATACAGCTGCTGCTCTGCAAATAAAATTATCGTGTTTATTATTTATTACAATTATTGTTAGGATTTTCATTAGGGTAGTAAACAAGATTAATGCTGATTATGACTGCAGCGTAAACAAGGTTAATGCTGATTATGACTGCAGCGAAAACAGCTTTGCAGTTCATGTATACAACTACTTTGTGGAGTGTAGACCTTTTGTGAAAAAAGCAGAACAGGCAAAAGTATTTTAGTCGTTTCAAAAGATCAGATGAAAAAAACTACCCAAAAATGCCCCAAAAGATCCAGACACTTGAGAATAACTGGAATATTGAGTTTAGTTCTGAGCATCTCATTATGGACATTAGTTATCTTTCTAATATTTAGACACATTTCTTATGAAACAACAGCTTAGGCATTGATTTAGAGCAGGACTGTATTCTCATTAAATGGTCACACCTGGGTTTGACTGCAAGCAAACATGCAATTGGGACATTATTGAAAAATTATGCCAACAAACATTACTCGTGTGTTTAAATTCCAGTGAGAGTGTTTAGGTGACCTCTGTTCCAATTTTAATCTCTCCCATTTTTATTCTGGAGTCTCTTTTTACATGAAAAAAACTATTTTAAAGTAATTCTTTTCAGTTGTAGTCTTCATGTAACTATTGATATTTTTCTTCAAAAATTCAAACTTATCAACTTGTCATTGATTTCTAGAAAACAGTCAGAAATGCTCATAATATAATCCTGCTTGCATAAATTTAATTTTGTTGCTTTTTCTAAAATACAATGTACAGACAGTGTCACTTGCGAAAACATTAATGACATGACCTTGCCATTTAAGGTAGGCCAAAGTGAACTTCGTGTTTACTATAGTAAATAAATATTAAGCAAATACGTAGTATAGTAATACTAATGTAATAGTAATATATACTGGAGTAGTAATATAGTAATATTTACTATATTACGCAAATACTAAGTGGGGCTATCATAAATTTAATGTTATTGAGCTGTCTGAGGTTGGTGTTTTTCACTATACTTAACACAATAATAGCAAAGCTAGTCTAGCAAAATGGCAGAATAATCACCATAAACTGAAGTAAAAGTAGTGAAGTATATTATTCTGTCCCTCATCAGTTCTTTGTGAGGTGTTTAGCTTCTCATTTTTGCATCGTGATAACAGAACTAAATTCTTTTTTCTCAAATTGGAACACAATCATTTTTTGCTTTTTCATATAGGATATGTTCATTATTCCTGCTCGCAAAACTAGAATTGCTGAGATCTTCATTTCATTTGCCATTAATTTAGAGGAGAAAAAGAGATTTTCTAACAATGTCTTGTAATACCATTCCACTCTGCTTTGAAGGTTGCTGGCATGGAAAGCTGAACTCATCAGTGCAAGAGTTCAATCTGAAAGCTTGGCAGTTCAAGTCCAAAACCTCTTTTTTGTGTAATGGGAGTGACTAGATACTCAAACTAGGCAAAGCATGTGATTCGTGCTGGCAGGAATCAAAATAACTGAAGGTATCCTATGCTAATGTGTTAAAAGTGCCAGACTTGTGGGGTTAAATGTTTTCCCCTCATCCTTTCAAAAATATTGGGTGCACAGCCATAGAAGCAAATCCAAAACTATTGCAAAAGGATGAGCAGTTAAAACTTCCTGTAGTTTTTATACTACCTGTTCATTTAAACACAAAATTTAATAACTATTTATTGGTAATTCTTCATAGTAAGGATATAATTCTTAAAACACTAATATTAGATAATCATTTTTGAAGTATTTCTTAATGATGCCCTAAAAGTGCATTTAAGTCTGCCTTGGTTTTGTGTTCAAATGTAATCTAAATATTATCGAGTGATAAATCCCCTGTTGGGGCAAATTTCCATGCCTACAGGAAACTCAAAGCTGAGATGATAGTCTGCTGCTGATTTTTTGTTGACACATTTATTAAAGAAGGATCTCCTTAGCAACAGAATAAAGGGAAAGGCAAGCTTTAGAGATGTTTTAGCTCCGTGAAGCCTCTAAGGACTTCTTATTAGACTCTTAAATGCAGCTTGTAAAGAAAGCTCCTGCTCCAACTCGCACTGAAGTTAGTGACAAGTTTTTCCACCGACTTCAATGGCAGGCCATACTACAACTGTAAAATGTCAAAACGAGAAATTACTAATCTTAGGAGAAATTCTACTTTGGGCAGCTCTGAAAAGAAAACCGAATTGTCATTATTGTTTCTGAAGAAACCCGTCTCGCACCATACTGTGAAGGAACCAAAAGCTGTCAGGACTCCATTCAGAGCATTTTAGGTGTGTGAACTGACACTAAAAATGTGGAACACAAAATAATAGTAGAAAAACCTTCCTGAGCAAGTAATTTGAAGCCTGTTTTCATCTTCAAACATAAGTAAGTGCCCATTACATTTTCAAGCAGTCTCGTAGGAGGTAACAATCCCATTTAGAACTGGTCAAGAACACGGAATAACTAAAACCAGTTAAGGGTAGGCCCAATACCACGTACAGTTACCTAAGTGTAGTTGCTGCTTATTCTGTGTATTGTTACAAGGGTGAGAAACCTCTTTATTCTGTAATCAGGGCCTTTTTTTGCAACCTGGTCTTTGCAAGACAAATGTTCTTGTGCCTGAACCGACGTGTATTTCACCAATTTCAACTAGGTGCTAATGCGCTTTGTAAAGTGAACCAGAAACGGAATTGAATTTTGCCTTTCACAGTTAGACCTCTGTAGTCATTCAATTTATTTTTTGTTACTGAGGTAAAAGAAAAAAATTACTGGTAATGCTCTATAAGCTTCAGAGCAGTATTGCTTTTAAAGTAATTTTCCTGGAAGGGCTGTATGGCCATAAAGAAAAAAATGGAAACTTTAAAGAAAAATAAAAATGCCCTACTCTTGTTTTTTTCACTCTCAGTGGCTTTCTGAAACCAAGTTTACTGAGGGCCAATTTAGCTCACTCGGTTGAACGTGGTGCTGAAACACTGAAGGTTGTGGGTTTGATTCCCATCTGACCTAGTTGAGAGGCGTCCCTGCCCATGACAGGGAGGTTGGATTAAATGATCTCTAAGGTCCCTTCCAGCCTAGGCCATTCTATGATTTCATTCTATGAAGTTCTACTGCTAGCATTGAGTAAGCTACTGAAACCCATGTGTTCCTTAAGGCATAACTGTACTGTCACTAAAACTGAGAACATGCTCTCCAGAAAAGCTATTCTAGGACATTCCTGCCACCATCTCTGTACTGCCAACCACTACCTTTCCTATATGCAAACCATAGTGTGTTGCCTGTTTTGTTCCACTGCCACACATGGGGCAAAGGGATGGAAAGAACAAGAACAAACTTTTCAGGCCGGCTTTGCAGTCAAGCGCAGTCAGGGTGCTACAGTCTTTCAGATGTTATGTATATTTAGTGTACATATCTAAGATCACAAAACCATAGAATGGTTTGGATTGGAAAGAACCTTAAAGATCACCTAGTTCCAAAACCTCCCACTAGAACAAGTTGCTCAAAGCTCCATCCAACCTGGCCTTGATCACTTCCAGGGAGGGCTTTATGCACTTTGTGGACAAATGTGGTTTTTATTGATTTTTCAAGATGAGCACCCTGATTGTCTTCATGGTCCTTCTCTTGCCTTGCTCCAACAGATCACACAGAATCACAGAGTCACAGAATGTCAGGGGTTGGAAGGGACCTCAAAAGATCATCTAGTCCAGCCTCCCTGCCAGAGCAGGATCACCTACAGTAGGTCACACAGGAATGCGTCCAGGAGGGTTTTGAATGTCTCCAGAGACGGAGACTCCACAACCTCCCTGGGCAGCCTGTGCCAGTACTCTTGTCACCTTCACAGTGAAAAAGGTTTTCCTAATATATTTGTGGAACCTTCTATGTTCCACCTTGTACCCATTGCCCCTTGTCCTGTCATTGGACATCACTGAAAAGAGCCTGGCTCTGTCCTCCTGACACTCCCCCTTGACATATTTATAAATGTTAATGAGGTCACCCCTGAGCCTCCTCTTCTCCAAGCTAAAGAGACCCAGCTCCTTCAGCCTTTCCTCCTAAGGGAGATGTTCCATGTCTTTCCTGTGCTAAGGACTCCAGAGCTGGACACAGTACTCTAGGTGGGGTCTCACAAGAGCACAGGGGGAGAAACACCTCCCTTGACCTGCTGGCCACTCTTCTTTTGATGCAGCCCAGCATGTGATTGGCTTTCTGGGCTGCAAATGTACATCACTGACTCATAGTCAGATTTTCATCCACCAATGCCCCTAAGCCCTTCTCTGCAGGGCTGCTTCAGTCCCCTCATCACCCAGCCTGTATTTGTGCTTGGGATTGCCCTGGCCCGGGTGCAGGACCTTGCCCTTGGCCTTGTTGAACTTCATGAGGTTTGCATGGGCCCACCTCTTGAGCCTGTCAAGGTCCCTCTGGGTGGTATCCCTTCCCTCCAGGGAATGGATGGATAAGATCCTCAATATCAATCCAGGGAATTAAAAATCATCTCCTAAAATGAGTCAAGTTATTAAATGTGCACAGTCAAAAAAACCATGATTTGTACACAGATACTGCCATGCCAAATCAGAGGGCTCAGTTAAAGTGATATTTGCAATGAAGTTTCTTGGTGTGTTCCAAAGTTTACAGGTTTTAAGCAAATGTGAGCATGATACTGAGCAGCTGAACTTTGGCAGTTCCTATATAAAACATAACTTTGTTTTAAATTTGATTTTAACTGAACATTTTTGTTTCTCTTCTACTTTGCTGTAATACTATGAAAAGACAGAGAAATATTGTGTTGCAAAAGTCTGGTTCCATGAAAGGAAGGGAAGGTCGGTGGTTCAGTGTTCCCAAAATGTAAGAGCAATTTTGAGGTGGGCAAATTCCTTGCTTCTGTGGTGTGTGGAGCGAGTGACACATGTCCTTCCCCGATCCAGAACTCTTTCATGCATTTTGCTTTACACAGAGTCACATAAAAAATTTTAAGCATTAAGAAAAAAAAAAAAGAAAAAGAAAACCAGAATGAAGGGATCTAACTCTCCCACCTGTTGGGGACTGCTCACAGCAGTAGGATACAAAGCCCTGCTCTTGTGACCATCCCGTGGGTGCCAAGGTGAGCCTTGCCCCCTGTACCACTGTCACAGGAGTGACTTGTACCACATGGAGTGGCCTAAGAAAGGGACAGAACACTTGAGGGTCTCCATCAGGTCAAGGCCAGAGACCATTAGCAATTCATTCAGACAGGACAGCAAGAATTCCGGAAGCAAAGTAAGTATTGGCGAGTAGGAAACTATATGGATTACAAATTAATTAGATGAAGTCTTGAGGGTTTTCCTATGATATAAAATATTCTAGCTGTATTCCACTCAGCTGTCTAAATCCTTCAGCAAAACTGCTTGCAGTTCTTAGTGGAGAGGTGACATAGAAATGTTAATCCTTAGCTGAATTTGAAACATTGAAAGAAAATAATACTTTTTGCTCTTTCGAGCATCTATTACTGTAGACCGCTGAAGTATTAGTATTATTAGCATGAGTACTTAAATGATAAGCATAAAATAGAAAACCGAATGGAATGTAAAATTCCCATGGGTACCATTACAGAGAATAAAATATGCTGTAGATTATCTGCTAAAATGCATCTTTTAAACTATAATTCCAGAGAATGTAGTGCACAAATTAGCCACATATCTTAAGATAATGGATCTTCATGTGTTTTCGCTTTAAATAAACCACATTTCTGTATCAAGATTGTTATGAATTTAACCTTCGTGTTACTGCTTAGCCATCAAGAGATTGAAACAGAACACATCTGAGAGACATTATTCAGACAGAGCAAGAACCAGAAAGCTGTGGCATTTGTTATCAAGAAACAAAAGCTCCTGTACAGTGAATGGCTCAGTGTGTGAGTGATAAACTAGGATGCTAGGTAGGATCTGCAGTGGGAGTAATTTGATTTGACGCTATTTTTTACTGATTTAATTATCAAGAATGTTTATTGCCATAACTCCTATGGCTGGGGTTTGGTTTTTTTTGTCTTTTTTTCAGGAGACCATGCCTTATGGGGAGAACTGATTCACTTAGATTGTTTTCACTGAAGTAATGTTGGGCACTGCATTCTGCCGGTGTGGTACGGTGATGTGAGGTTTCATCTCTTAGTCTTAAGAATCTGGGAACAGAGTAGGCAACTGCTCTAATCTGACAGTCAAATGTGTTCTGTGAGGCTTACAGCCACTTCCCTTGCTACCCTGAAATAATCAAGTGTTGAACTGCCCCCCTGCCTTTCTTGTGCATTGTACAGCTGATAGTCCTTGGTTTATTGTCCACATTGAACAAATACCTTCACAGGAAGGTGATGAAATACTAATTCTGGTTTGTTCTTGGTATCTCTTGTAACAGTGGAAGTGTTGATGTAGTTTGTACTGCTTATGCAGGAGTTAAAAGGTCATATGTATACCCACTGTGAACAAGGACAGAGTGGATTTTCTCTGCAAAGGCTGTCAGAGCACTGTGTTAGCAGTTAAGCTATATTAGCCAACTTCTCAATTTGCTGGGAACTCTGTACCTCTTACTATTTTAGACCCCTTCCAGATAGTCTGAAATCCCTCACCCATGGCAAACTGATGACCTGCTCACGGGGTGCAAGGATCAGGCAACTCTGGATGGGAGTCTGCATTTTATTTGAAACACGCAGTTTAGCTCTAGTCAGTTAATGAATTAATTTGAGGTATATTTTCTTTCCAGTGTCCATACTGCCAGCAGTTTTCCTGGAACTCCTATAGACCCTGTGACAACTACTGTAATCTGGAAGGTGTTCTGGATTTGCTCACTGGACAGAAATTGGTACATGAGAGTAGATGTTATATCCACCTCTTCTTTTTTTTTTTTTTCCCCTTCTTATATTTATTTTGGTACTGTCTGTCTCTTAGCAGCAACAGTTGCAACCTGTACTCATGCCTTGTTTCAAGAGTGCTGGCCTTGGTTTCTCTTGTCCGGTGCAGCAGATTTCCTTGGTGAGCAGACGGCTGTATTAATTGGATGCAGTTACCAATTTTTCATTCAGTTGCAAGCTGTGAGCTGTAGTCTTCCACGAAGGGGAAAGCTCCTATACTGGGAAAGTATCTTTAATTTTACTTAACATAATTTCTTTTCTTATTTTTATTGTTTTGTTTTACTTTAGGGTAGGTCAAGGCTTTAATAAGTCTGCATTGATCAAAACAGTCCATCAGCTGATCTCGAAAATATCCTACATAGCTCTGACATGTAAGACAAAATAATTATTTGACAGCTGACACTGTGTGTGTTCTTAATATCCGTTAAGACCAGTAGTTGGCTCAAAGAGAAAAGGCTTGAAATCATGGAAATGCCATTCATTTCTCTCAATGAAAAAAATATCATTTGTCAGTTTACTTTTTGAACTGCTTTGTGTAATGTCATATTCTACCTCTAATATATATTACCATTTATCAGCATTGTGTAACATTCCCTATTAATATTCAGCCTTTTTGCCCAATTATAGTGCAATTTATTCAAACCATGTAAAGTTTGGCAAGACAGCCTGTGTTGCAACTGTTGCTATTTTCTCCGTACTACAATCAGAACAAGTGCACTTTTTCTCTTTTATTCTTTTTGTGTTCCTATTATCACACATTGGCTTTCACAAATTGGAAATAATAGAATAGTAGTTGCACCAGCCAGGGAATGCTTGCTTCAGCTGTGAAGTACTGCTCTGTCTCAGGTGGGTTCCTCCAGGTTGTCTTCTGTTCTTCAAGAAAACTGCATCAGGAGATGAGCAGGTACACTGCTCATAGGAACTTTAAAAATCATTTGCCAGTGTCAGTAATGTTGTGGAATGCATCTCGATATTTTAAGTGAGGCATTTTTCTTGTGAAAGACATTTGGAGAAGAGTCGTCCCTTCATTTTTTATTAAGTTGGTTGGAAGCAATAGTTTGCAAAATAAACAGTAAAAAATTTTCTTCTTTTCAGAGATTTAAAAATAGATACCTTTTGAAAATTAAATGTATGCATTTTTTTTTGTATGGGTATTTATGTGTCTATTTGTAAATATTAAGATAGTGTCTTGAAGCCCATTGGAAGGAGTTCTTTCCAATTTTCATGTGAAAAAGAAGCCAGACGACAGGATACAACTTCTCATGTTCAGATCTTTTAGTTCATCTGGCAAGAAACTTCTGTGCAAGAAAAGGTAGATCCTGAAGCTGAAACCAAGAGCTGGATCAGACCCCAGGCTGTTCATTAAAAAAAAAAAAAAACCCTTCTAAATTATAAATACCTCTCTACTTAGTCGATGTCAGCAAAACTGATGTTGGTGGTCTGCTAAGATGGTGAAATATGGTATCAGCTGTGTGTGATAGTAAGCAGCAGTGAAGATGACATAATTCCCCAATGAACTGTAGAGCCTAAATCAATTTGTTTAAGAATATGAAGTGTGTTAAACTGCAGAAACAAGCAACAGATATCAAATCTGCCACTGTTGCTATCTGGCTACATCATCCTTCATGAAAGACAGGTTGCACAGAAATATTTTCTCTTCTTCAGAAAAAAAAAAAAAAAAGGCATTATCTGATCAGTTGAAGCTTATTTTGTAACTTAATCCTTCTTAAAGTGCTTCTGAAGCCTGGAGTATATTTTTCTAGGAGCTGCCATCTTTTTTTATGGATATAGCACTTTTACAGGCCTGCTCCTGTCACGTAGACATATGAGATTTCCAGACTGAACTATTGTTCAGCTGTATCCCTTCAAAATTTGAAAGATGCAGAATGAATCCCATTTTTTTCTTAAATTGTAACGTCTGGTTATAACTCTAAATAAAAAGAAACAAAAGAAATGCACACTGAAATACTGTTGACACATAAATTGAAATGAAAATTAACCGAATTATGATTAAATATATATCTAGCTTTAGGTAAACTAACTGAAGTCATATTGAGGCATTATCCATATTTTTTAACTCAGGATAAAATATTCTAATGGATTTCTTTATTAGCAGAATAATATATACTGTCGTAACCAACATAACACTCACCATGTGATACTTCCATGAGTACTTTTGCTCTTAAGAAGTTTAGATTATTAAGAACTCAGAAATTTTAAAGCAGATCTTGAAGCAGTTTTGTATTTTTAATATATTAATTTCTGTTTGGGAGACGTAGCTACTTGAGCAGAGTTTGCTGTAATGTGGCTTCTTGTACATGTGATGTTTGGGTACCCGAGAAAGATAAAAGCTGAGAGAGGGGTGGATAACAGAAACAGCTGCTATAATTTCAAGATCTCATGATGATGCTTAGGCTTCCTAACACCAATACACATAGAAAAGAAAAAAGTGTGTTCTTCAAAGAGAATGGCACAGCACAAGTGTCTTGTCTGTCATATCTTCTCTGTCCATTTCTCAAGGAGAGGCCAAAGAACAGGAAAAAAACATGGAACTGGAACTAAAAGAATCATGGTTAGTTTCTTTCAGTGCACTTAGTGATGACAGCAAGCCATAGATGAGTGTTTGCAGTCTGTAAGGAGTGCATACACCCTGCTACAGCCTGATGACAACTTAAAGCGTCTTTATATTGCTCTGTAATTAAACTTCCTTATCATTCCCGAATTGTTTTATAAATTATATGGTTTCTGTCTGTCCTTTATTACATTTACTGTCTAATTTGGGGTTACATAAATGCTGTAGGCTTGCATTGCCTTTCAAAGTATACCTCAGTCTGCTTGCAACCTACCAGAAAACAAGATAGGAAGAATATCCCACAAAGTAGAAGATATATCCCAAGGTGCAGGAGGATGGAAGGGGTTGGTGGGGCGTCCTGTCGTGGATTTGCTAAAGTGAGGGCAGGCAGAGCAGTGGGAAGAAGGAGTTTCTGCTTGATTAGCCAGAAATAGTTCTTCACTGGGCAGCTTTACATCTAAAATGCATTAATTGTTTTATACGGAAAGAGAAAAATATTATATTGGGAAAGTCAGACTACCTTCTCTAAAATCTTTGGCAGAACGGTTGCAAGCAGCACTTTATTTTCTTAAAGGAGTAGGCCCAAAATGTTAATACCGGCTAGATTAGGCAGACTAACTGTATGAATAGTGTCATTATGCTTTATATCTTTTTTTTTTTGAAAAATAATTAAGGTACTAACTGGAATCTGTCAAATTACGACTATAACAGGAAATAAAGCATAATATAGTAGACTACAATTATTTTTAATTATTATAAATCAGATTGTGGATGAAAATTTGTTTTTAGAAAAACATATGTCCTGGTGTTCTGTGAACTGCAATCCTTTCCCACAGAAATATGCTGGAGAAAGCACGTACTTCATACTTTTGGTACTTAGTGTGTATTTTCATCACATGAAAGGACACTGTGAGTGTCCTTGATTTCTAGCAAGTGTCGCGTGAAAGGTATGTGGCTGTGAGAGGCACGTACCCCAGCTAAGCACTTGCTTGTTTCAGAGCCCCGTTAGGGACTTGCACTGAGTTTTCAGAGCCCCACTAAGGGCTTGCACTGAATTTTCAGAGCCCCGTTTAAGGACTTGCACTGAGACAATTTGCAAGGTAACTAACAATAAGTGATTTATTGAAGCGACAGATAGAAGATTCGGAGTTGCCGTTGATAAATTCACTCTCTGCAATAGCGCTAATATACGATACTAATGCTAGCAAAATACTATCCCGGGTATTACACACCAAAAGGTGGAAGCGCAATTCTTACCAAGAAGGCGTCCCTGTCTTGGGTGAAGGAGAAGGAGCACAGCCCGTCGACTGCCTCTTCCTCTTCTGGGGTCTTCTCCTCCCAACGACACATACCCTCTATGCTCCTTATATACTATTTTTCACACCCCCTGCCCCCCACCCCGGGGTGGCATTCAGCATGATTTGAGCGAAGAGTGGGTGACTATAGTCATATAGGGATATTAGGGTAAAAATTTCCACTCTGGGCCCCGTGGCCTTCAGGATTTTATTTTGCAAAAACTTATCTATGTGCAGGATGGTTCACATTGTTAGTCTTCCGTGCGGCCTTGCTCCTTAGCCAAAACAGGGCCGTCCTGTCATCACAAGACTCCCTCCTTCGGCTGGTTCTGTGTAGGCCTTGTTTTCCTCCGTTCTCTGGGTCTGCACAACAGATAAGCGAACACCTGCGTTCAGCAAGTCTGAAACCCTCAAGCCAAAATATCACATTATCCACCCCGTGACTATAGTCACTCAATCGAGCTTGAAATCATGCTCTTATAAAGTCAATCTTGGGGGTATCCCTTATGTTTAACTTTCTTTCACCTGGGTGTAGCTCCAACTCCGTCCATCCGGACACCATGCGTACCTGATGAATTAATACCCGAGTTAGCATGGATCTAAAGCAAGCTAATAACATGCAAAACATCATAATAACAATAACTATGACTAAAATTGATTACAATAAAGAAGCAAGCCATCCTGATAGGGAAAAAACCCATACCATGCAAAAGTTTGTTTAGTCATTGTACTTCCATGCTTTCTCTAAGATTTCTACTTGCTTTTGCTACACGCTTCATATGATCTAACTGCTCGTCAAGATCTTTTGTTACATTCGGTATGTGAACACAACAAGTATCATTGATTAGGTTTAAGTATCCGCACACTCCATTTTCATGCAATAATAACAAATCTAAGGTCAGCCTATTTTGTAATGTCATTTTTGATGTTGCCTATAATTGTGTATTTAATGCTTCCAACCCGACTCTGGTTGCATTGGCCAATGCTTCAATCTGACCAGTGAGGTTATACAACATCATTCGATTTTGAAAAGCCATTAGGTGAGGTGTAAAGATTGACTCTAGAACCCATCCAACCACAGTTCCTGTCGTCGGGTGTTGCCAAGGATCTGTTGAACTTCTTTTGACTCGTCCCCACAGAGTCGGTGCAAGTGGTTGTCTTCTCCAGAGAGGGCAAAGTGTTAACAGTCCCAACGCGTGTTGACGTCGGCGGCCCTCCACGGTCAAGTCAGTAGTCCACGTGCCGTCGCTGCTAAACCACACAGTGTGTCCTAGGGAAGGTATACTAAGTTTCGAACAGATTATATCAGATTTAACATTGTTATTGGTTACATGAGACCAGGTATCATTGAGTGAAGTGGTGTAGTTGCGACAAATACAACCTAATCGAAGGGCTTGAGCTATCAGGCCCAGCCTTTGAATTTCAGTGTCTCGGCTACTGCAATTGTAAACTTTAGTGCACTTCCAATTGCAGTGTTTTGGAGTCTCTAAATGAGAAGTATCAAGGTTTGTGTATTGGACACCAACCCGTATGGGATCATCAGGTAATCCAATGATTCCACTCCAATCAATACACCAGTCAGTAGTTTGCATGTAATCCCAGTGACCATGTTGTGGTTCTCCCCATACCCTAGGTATATGTATTCTCCACATATAGCTCCTGTGGATAGGAACATGATAAACAGTGTAATCATCCCCATTTTAAAATTTTGGTCTCCAGATTATTATGAGTACCAGGAATACAATAATTCCAATCACAAATATGAACAGTCCCTGGGGGCACTCCAGTTCAGTGTAGGATAGTCCATTGTCCCAGGTACAGTTTCCTGACATCGGGGTTCCTGTAAAATAAAAAAAAGGAAAAATGCTCGGTCGTATGACCGACAAATGTTAAATTAGGTAGATATTATCCATCTAGTGCTGATTCGATGGAGCTTTCCAAGTAAAAGCAAATAGAGCTTTGTCATGTTCCTGTAGAGGAATCATAAAAAACATATCCTTAACATCTAAGGTTGCCATCCACGGTGAGAAGCTCCCTGTATTTGAGTAACCAATTCTGCAATGTTTGGTACAGCTGCAGTTAAAGGTGCAGTATTAGCATTTAATTGTCTGTAATCAATAGTAAGCCTCCACTGTCCGTTTGGTTTTTTTACTGGCCAGACAGGAGAATTGCACGGGGAATGTGTACGGGTAATAATGCCTCACATTTCTAAATCTTCTACCACCCCGTCAATACCCGATTGTGCAGCTGCTGGTGGGGGGGTACTGCTTTATGTTTGTTATCTTTGATGGAGGCAGAGATATAGACGTCTCTAGTAAGTTTATTGTTTTAGGCTCATCCCCCTCAAGCCGTGCGCTGTCTCTGTTATTTCGTCCAGCAAAACTCCAGACTGTCCCATCGGGTAACTTCCACACTCTACCATAGAGTAAATCAAATCCCAGAATATTAGTGTTTGCAGCACCAACTAAAACCTCAGCGCGAGTTAATTTCTTTTCCCCTGGGAGCCACAAGACAATTTTAGCAGTAGGGCATTCCTTTATAACTCCATCAATTCCTGTAAATTTTATCTTACGGCGACTAGGTTTTATGTTTAAGAATTCTGCAGTTTCCTTAGAGATTACTGATATTTGAGCACCGGTATCAATAAGGAAATTTGTATAAACTTTCTTTGGCCCTGTTGGAATAGCAATGATAGGTTCGTAACGTTTGTTAAGGAGCCATTGTACAGCTAATATCCTCCGAGCAGGGTGGCTCACTGCCCTTCCCGGAGCTGCACGTTTTTTGTCAAATTGTCTGCTAGGTTAATTAAATCCTCTGGTGGGGCCAAAGGCACGGGCTTATCAGAGACTGATTTATTCACTGCCGATTGACTCTTCCCTTGCGGGTTGTTTTTCTTACTTAGTATTTGCACCAGAGTTTGGAGGTCGGCGGTGGGAGTGCCGTGTAGCTTTTGCCACGGTATTCCCAGAGCCAAGGCTTTATGCCAAAGACCATTACGCTCGCTATCGAACTGTGATCTGACTTGTGGCTTAGGTTTTACTGTGTGGACCTGGTGAACCCTTTTCAAGTTTTCGGGTGGTTTCCCTTTAGTCGGTCCGACCCAACCCATACGGCGCCCGTAATTCACTAACTCCTGTACAAACTCATTCCAAGTTGTTACATGTGCCCGAACCTGTGGGGGAACTGCAGCAGCCGCCGCAGCATTCATAGCTCGGGTATTTTGTATGCGCTCCTGGGCAGTAGCTACACACATTTTTAAGCAATCTGGGAGGCCACGAATAAGAGGAGATAAGCTTACTGGGTCAATAGGGGCTGTCATCGGGGACGTCCTCAACAAGTCCCTCTCATACATTGCTTGTATGCAGGCTGCTTTCTGTACAGACGTGGCTAAATCATTAAACCCTGGGGTTGTAATAACAATGGGATCTCCTCTCTCCTGAGGATCTATGCCGCCAGCCCAATTAGCAGCTCTTGCAGTCAAGGTATAAACATGATCCTCACCTGGTGTAGTAGTTAAAAATACTCCAGGACCCCAGTAACCTTCTGATTCTTCCTCACTTAGTAGAACTCGATCCCCCCCCGTAAGGGAGACTCGCCACACATACTCTGTCTCAGACTCCCCTGGGCGTTTGGAATACTTTTGCTGCAATTTAGCAAGTTCAGTTGGAGAATATGCCGTGGTTCGTACAATAGTGTGAACATTGTCATTGCTTTCGTTCACAACCTCAGGTTTAATTAATGGTTGGACAGAGACAGGATCACAGTCAAAATTTTCCACCAGCTCCTCAGTGTCGTTATCACACCCAATGCCTCCATCCCACGATTCAGGATCTGTATTGTGTACCAATTTACAGATTTGTTTAGCCGACTCTACAGAAGGCATTTGGTTTAAGATAAGATCTAATTTTTCCTGTAACCGTTTTTCTCGCATCGCGGCTGCATCCAATTGCATTTTAAGGTCCCGATTTTCACTCTCAAGGTTGTCTACTGAGGCCAGCGATGCTTTCAGCACTGCGTTTTCAGATTTTAGCAGAGCATATTCTACCTTTAGGTTTTCTACTTGAGTTTCTATTTTTTCTCGACTTTCCCTTTCGAAAGCCAGTGAGTTTTTTAACACTTCGTTTGCTGATTTTGCCATGGCATATTCCACATTTGCAATTTTCTCAGGTGGAGGAGAATCTCTGATCTCTTTTCGCGCGCAAGATAAACAAGTCCCCTCCTTAACTCTTTGCTCACTCCTACATTGTTTTATTCGCTCTACCACTTTGTTCCAAAACTCCTGGGCCCACTGTCTCCTAGCTTCAGATAGTGCACACTTATATTTTTGCAGGAGTTTATCCATGGCAACCCTGCTCGCTGCGCCAATTTACTGTCGCGTGAAAGGTATGTGGCTGTGAGAGGCACGTACCCCAGCTAAGCACTTGCTTGTTTCAGAGCCCCGTTAGGGACTTGCACTGAGTTTTCAGAGCCCCACTAAGGGCTTGCACTGAATTTTCAGAGCCCCGTTTAAGGACTTGCACTGAGACAATTTGCAAGGTAACTAACAATAAGTGATTTATTGAAGCGACAGATAGAAGATTCGGAGTTGCCGTTGATAAATTCACTCTCTGCAATAGCGCTAATATACGATACTAATGCTAGCAAAATACTATCCCGGGTATTACACACCAAAAGGTGGAAGCGCAATTCTTACCAAGAAGGCGTCCCTGTCTTGGGTGAAGGAGAAGGAGCACAGCCCGTCGACTGCCTCTTCCTCTTCTGGGGTCTTCTCCTCCCAACGACACATACCCTCTATGCTCCTTATATACTATTTTTCACACCCCCTGCCCCCCACCCCGGGGTGGCATTCAGCATGATTTGAGCGAAGAGTGGGTGACTATAGTCATATAGGGATATTAGGGTAAAAATTTCCACTCTGGGCCCCGTGGCCTTCAGGATTTTATTTTGCAAAAACTTATCTATGTGCAGGATGGTTCACATTGTTAGTCTTCCGTGCGGCCTTGCTCCTTAGCCAAAACAGGGCCGTCCTGTCATCACAAGACTCCCTCCTTCGGCTGGTTCTGTGTAGGCCTTGTTTTCCTCCGTTCTCTGGGTCTGCACAACAGATAAGCGAACACCTGCGTTCAGCAAGTCTGAAACCCTCAAGCCAAAATATCACAGCAAGTCCGAAAGCAAGAAAGAAAGTGATAGTCTTTATGGTATCTATAAATACAAAGTCATCATTATAGTTTAGCAAGAGTGGGACTGTATGAGTGGAGGGTAGTCTTGGAGGGTCTGTCGTGCCAGGACCTGGCAGCCAGAGACTCTCCCACCGCCCTGGCCAGGAGCAGGACAGTCGGGAAGGGGCACAGTGGCAGCCCCAGGCCCGGGCATTGTCCGCCTTCCTGAGGACAGGCTGGGACATCCACGCTGCCAGGATTTTGCTGCTGTGTGTGTACCTGAATGCCTTTTAGCTATGTTTCAAGTGTGACGCACCACATTTCTGGAGAGTTAAGATTTCCCTGTTTTTTCTTATTATGCTATAGTTGCTGAAAGCTACACTGGAAGGTGTGGGGAAAGGCAGTAACTGCTCAAGGTGTTACACACAAGTCCTGTTATTAATTCACCTGGAGCCAGGAGAGTTGCTGCATAAACCAAAGGGAATGCTTCATTCAGAGCAAAAGCAGGGCTTTCATGGGAGCAGTGGCTTTCTTGCCCGAGAGCTACTTTAAATTAACGGAGACAGCAGTCAAGTGTCAACTGAAATGATGGGACCTTCTTTAAAAAGGAAAGGACATGGGGAAGATTTAAGGAGTACATCACAGTTATTCTGTTTCTCAGAAGAGACACAAACCAAGCCAGCTGACAACCTTTCAAGGATTTTTTTCACTTTTGCCATTGAGTTTTCTCTCTTGGGGCTTGAAAACTCTCATTGGAAGAGCTCTTTCCAGCTGGTCTCTTGAGCCTGTCTCCCGCTCATCCCTGGTCAGAGTCACAGACAACAACCTGTTGGGTGTGCAGGGAAGTCTGCTGCTTCTGCTGCGGCTGTTGCGCTTCACACAAACAAGTCAATATTATTTTTACTTGGAAGGAAAAGGTTCTGCTGCCTCCTGATTAAGGCAATTTCTGAGAGACTAAGATCAAAGGAACTGACCTGAGGTTCTTACTGTGTCCCTGGACAACAGAGCATCCTTTGCTATTAGAGTGCCATCAGAAGAGTTAATTCAGGGCATCTTCTGAAGGTAAATAAGGCAAATAGGGCGGTGTTTAAATAGAGCCTCATCTCCAAATGTTCTCTACGAGAGGAGAGAAAATTCATGATAATGCTGGGGAGAAAAGTTTAAGATAGCAGTGGCAGTCCTGGTTCAGCAGATGTGTTGCAAAACAGAGAGAAATGCAAATCTTGGTCCTGACAGGATGGGAATTTCATGGTTAGTGAACCAGAAGAGAGTACATTGTACCCAGAATGAATTTGCTCTTGGGACTAGCCTGTTTGAAAGTTAAGTGATGGAGGGTCAGGTTTGAAGTCACTTATTGTCTCATTATTTATGTAAACTGCAAATAAACCTGCATGATCAGATACTTGGAAAGCTGAAAGGGCTTGACTGGAGGCATAAAGCAAAAATCAACCCATGCAACTGAGAGTATAGGTTCTAGGAAAGGATAGAAAGCTGTTAAAGATCTTTCTGTAAACTGGCAATAATTCAGTAATCTTTTGCATATATTTTGAGACTATGATGATACCTAACCAGTCATTTGTCAGTAGACTAAAGGCTCAGAAATAATTGGCCTAGTTTCAGTCAAAATATGTACTTTTCTGATTATGACCTATTCTCTTTTTGTTTGTTTGTTTCAACCACAAATGTCAAGCTTCTGCTTGACATTACTTATCTTTGCTGAAGTGGCTTTTACTAGTCTTGGCTTTGGTTTCTCAGTTTGCTTTAAAGTCTGAAGGTTTTAAGGGCTGTGTCTACTGAATCCAAAAATCAAGCAAAACTGAAAACTACGTATCAAAAGCACTTCTTTGTGCAAGTCCTTGCTCTGAAGTGTTGCAGAGCACTATGAAGCAAGCACTATTTTTCAGCATCTGGAGACATTATCCACACAGACCATTTTAGTGTCATGTAAAGCTCTAAAGTTTTATTCAGCTTTTATGGATCAGAGTAGTACTAGTGGCAATGGTCATGGCCGATAAGCCAAATTTAAAAGTCTTTATTTAATCTTTGCTACTTGGTTGGCTTGCTTTGTCAGCCAGTGTAAATCCCCCAGAACTTTAAAATGAAGGTGGCCAATTAATACTGAATTTCACCTCCTTCTCACCCCGGAGAACTACAAAGTAATTCTTACAATTCATCTTCCTCCCATAAGAATTAAATACAAACACCTTTTATGAGGAAATCTGCTCTTTCTGGAGTGGCGGCTTCTGCCTGTTCCTGGGGAGGTCACTAGGAGCAGGAAGTCTCCTAACGACCACGTGTGTCCTCCTGAGACTTCCCCTGTGCTTCCTGACCCCAGGCATTCCAGCAGCCCAATCACCATCTAATGAGAGTCAGGAAAACACTGCTAATTGATTTAATGAAGGATGTTGATTTACTTCAGATGAGAATCTGCTGCAATAAATCTAGAGCCACTTGAAAAAGCAAGGATATCAGATCATCTGTTAGTTGTTTGATCTGAGATATGTATTTAAAGCACTTTTCTCCTCTTATTTGACATCCTGGCTGCAGAGTATTACTTCTGTGTTCTGTAAACTACGTTATCTTCTGAAGGTGAGTGGGGGTAGTTAGTCATCTCTGAGATTTATGTAGTTTGGTATTACTACATTAATTTTGTCCTCCATAGATGGGTCATGCAGTATCTCAGTACAAATCCCTTATAAGTCCAGGCTGTTCCTGTCACATCTCCAAAATATTCTTGGAGAGTGGGGATATGTGGTGGTTACATAGCTGTCACAGTCATGGCTTTCTCATGCCTAGGCATCCTAGGAATGTGGAAGCTCATGACCCAGGGAGGCCGAGTTCTGGTCTTAGATGAAATCTTGGGAAACATTTATAAATCCGTTCCATGCATCTGTTGGGTTACAGCATATTTTCCACTATCATGTCTTATTGTGAACAATTTTCCACATGTTGCTTGTGAAGATGTCTCTCGAGCTGGGATGTCACTTGGTTCTGCTGAAGGCTGCTGGGGAACTTGGGCTGTAGTTTTCGAAGTGGGCAGCAGTATCAGTGCTATCTGTGCTTCGTCACCTGCTATAGGATATATGAGTTAATAGCACTTTCCCTTTATCCCTTGCTGAATCACACGGCGTTGGCAGACTGGCACTGGCGAATCCCAATTCCTTCTGCTCCGAACCGGTTGTGCAGGAGGCAGCTCCGGTCTAAGAGCCACGTGTCTGCGTGGGTGAGATGTGCCTGGGCACGTGGATCTCACCAAGAGGCAGACCCTATGCCCGTGTGACACATGGTTTTGTAAACTGGAGCTGACCTCTGCTGTGGCCATTCAGATAGTTTGCAGAGGTGCCCAAGTCTGGCTGAAGATATTGTTGGCCATAAGGGAAAGGGGTAAGCACACACAAAGGTAAAATCTAAAATTCGATGTAATCTAATTTTTAACTTGTGCTTTATCCTTTCTTATGTTGCTGGCTCTGCCAGTGGTCAGCTGAAGGGCTTTTTCAAAAGCCCTTCTTTCTCCTGGGTGCTCGTTTTTACATTGCATAAAATGACCCTCTGCATTATACTGACAGTCTGTGAAGTCATTTGGGTTTTCCTGATGGAAAAGCCCTATTTAAGATTCTTACCTTTTTTTTTTTTAAGAGGAAAAACCTGTGCCAAATATAGTGCCAGATTTATTCATTTAGCTTTCAGTGACAAAGGTAATGAAATTCATAGCTTACCTCCTGAATAAATCCTTTATCTCTAGTTTATATTGTGATTGATGCAGTAAAACTGGTGCCAGTTCAACAAATTCCACATTTATTTTGACTTTAAATAAACGTGAGCCTAAAGTTAGGCTGAAAAGATGAGCTGTGCAATTTAGGATTATATGGTTTGCCATTTTAACATCTGCTCCATAATTTCCTTCTTGCTCTGGCTCTGCTATTGCTTCTGAAGAAAGTGAGAATACTATAATCAACAGTAAAGGACTGTCTGGGAATTGAGAATATTTCTGTTAAACTTGAGTCAGGTAGTAGCTAGCTCATACTCTGACTAGTAGAATTCTTTCACAGAAGCATTTTCTTCTCTAAATATGAGTATTCCAGGGGAATGCATCTGAAGTCTGACTTCTTAAACCTAATTTTCACTGGTTTAAGAATATAGGGCTGTGCAGGCTCATTGGTGTCCTGAGCCATTTCTCATCTATTGTGGACACCACTGCCATGTAACTAAGAAATAGAGGATTGACAGTGAGTATATGCAAGCAAGGAATTTCACAGGGTGGTTGAGAGTATGTTGTAGTTGTGCCATTCACTTGAAATATCATAATCCATACACCTTGACCTTAGCATGTGCTGAATGCCTGAAGCTGTGCAACATGTCAAAAAAAGCATCAAATGTTATCTGAGTGCCTGGAAAGCTGAGGAACACTGCTTTGCATTCACAGAGCCTAACCTGAGGTTGATTTAAGCATTCCTTTCCATAAAATTGCCACTCCATAACCATCCTCTTGCCTTTGTTAAGTGACATTTTTAACTATTAGTTATTCGTTGTGTGGCTTCTGGCTCAGATGGGAGTTACACCATGGCTGAGGATTTCCAGTATGCTGTCTGCCAGCAGGTGAAAAGTATTTACCTCGTTGAAGAGAATGAATGACCTCTACTGAGAGTTTATTTCAAAGTCGACAGCATAATGGTGGAGCCTGCTTGCAGCAATGGGCTTTCATTTCTGTTTGCCCTTCCATAACATTGTCAAAGGGTGTGAAATGCTTCAGTGCTCTAGATCACCCCTTCCCAACAGAGGGTCCCCACCTGCCTGTGCTCCTCTCACCGGTGGCTCTTATGGCACTGGGGAATTCCCACACTTTGGGACCTCTTGCTGTGAACTGGTCCAGCAGATATAGATTGGTTGAGATAAGAAGAGAAAGAGCCCTACTGCCTTCCCTTCCTACTAGCACCACGTGGAAGAGCATGTTTTCTTACCTTCTGTGATGAAGTTATCACTTGCAGAGCCTTTTCACTTCAGTTGTCTCAGACATGTAATTCAAGGTACCAAAAGACAGGACATGGTATGTATAAGTTGTATAAATGACAGGAGAAGGGTGTGTAGGGCATTGGTTATATTGGGACTCTCATAATGTACTTGAGCACTCTGCTGCAAATTATGACTATTTATGCTGAACAATTACTATAAAAAGCAAGGTCTGTTAAGGCAAATAATAACTATAATATTTCCCTTTATCACAAGGACTTTACCTTTACAAATGTACTTTTGTGCATGTTTGGCTTTTTATCTTTAAAGTTACCTCTATTATGGTAGTGTTTTAAGTTTTCCTTGGAACAAATGTAATCTGTCCCCTTTCTGAATGTATTTAAGATTTTATTTACATCATCATTTGCTGAAATGCTAACACTACAGGAATAAAACTGGTGAAACAAGTGATACGTGTTAATAGAATGCAGTCTGCTTTTTGAGGATGAAGGTAGGAGTACAATTTATAGTGTGCTTATAATTTGGCTTCTCGCTTTATGTTTTTACTTAAAATTGAATTTATTTGTTGAGTTTTATTGGGAGCTTTTCCTAAAAAGGAGGAAAGAATATGTTTGTCTTTTTTTTATTATTTTTTTTTTTTTAGCTTTTCTGTGCAGTCAAAACTATTGCTTTACAGTGTTGAAGCAAAAGCAGGTAAAGAGCGATTGGTTGTAAGGTACCAAACATTGATTAATTGTAGTGTCTCGGGTGACTTTTATAATGTTCTTGATGATGTTTTTTAAAAATCCACACAAAATCCCTTTTCACATTTGTTTATTGCTTCTTCATAGAATCAATGTGGATTTCATAGTCACCAAAGTATTAGCAGTTTATATGGTAAAATAAATACATGTCTGTTGGGATTCATAATTTCAATTCGTTGAACAATTTACCAACAAAAGGTGGTGTTTATCCTGAAGGTCAACACAATGTTCTGTTCCTTGTTAGCCGTTTTATCAGAAACTACCCTTGATGCAAATCTAACTGATGGCCAATTGTGAAAGTTTAATATTACACAAAAAGGCCGTGTACATAACAAGGTCACATTCTGCCTCTGTGAGACTCCCACTGACAACAGTGGGAGTTCTGCGCACAGAACATGGGGCAGAGCCTGGCCCTTGATCTTTAAACCGTTAATACTTAAAAATGGGGGAAAAAAGGCAGTGTTCCAAATCCTGAGTTTCTTACTGCAAGTTTCACTTCACTGTGGGTCACCGTAACTTGATTTAAGGGAGAACTTCACAAAATACTCAGTAGTGTTTCTGCTGGGTTCTTGGCATTCAGCCTGTCTGCTTCTGCGATGACTTTAAGTAGGAATAAGCTTAGACAATTTACTTGTCTAAGTGACTTGAGACCTATTTAAAAATTAGACACTGAGTCTAAGACTCACTGGAAGGCTGTGTGCTGCTAAATGTCGAAGTCATCCTTTAGTACTGCTTAGATTGCTAAGTAATGTCTCTGTAAGTACTAACCCTACCTCTCATTTTAAGCATTCTGGAGATCTTTGTCTACAAGTACTGTTCAAAGCAACAGTTATTACTTCTGCCACAACACCCCCACTGTATTTACTACTGTTTCTCAGTAGCATCTTGTGTGATTTTTCGTAGAAGAAATTTAAGGATTTTAGGAAGTTTAACACCTTAGGAGATTGATAGTTTTTTTTTTTCCTTACTTTCTTACTGAAAGATTGTTGGAGTACAACTAATTTTAACTGACTCATTCATCTTTGCATATCTTGAGGAACTGTGTCTCTCCCAAAACCCTTTTTCAACGTATTAGTAAAGGTATCGGGTTAGAAAGTCACAGCCACTAGAAATAAAGGGGATTTGAATAGACTTTTATATGAGGTACAGGGCTATGTTTTACAGCCACAAGCAGATAAATGTGTGACTTTGTGCCTGTAGGGCATTACATTGGGTATTGGACTAGATGACCTTTAAAGGTCCCTTCCAACCCAAACTGCTCTGTGATTCTATGATGAGTGGAACTGAAAAGCTGAAGGAAGGGTTAGCAGTCTAGTCTGCAGAAACCTGACTGTATTAATGTTCCTGATAAGCTGTACAGGAGTTAACTCTAGTTGTTTATCCGGGTCCTTAAAGGATGAAATCCATACTCCACTTGCGAAATTTGCCAGTTGCTTGGATGGTACCAGAATTTCACCAACTGCTTTAAAGTCCATAACTATTCTCTGTAGGCTTTCTATGTGGCCAGAAGAGCATCTGCTGTCGTTTAGTGGTGCCTGCCTTTAGTGAGTGAAGTCCTTTTGAGCAAGATGTGGCAGTACTTTTCTGTGTGTAAACTCATTTCACGAAACTGTAAATGACAGATTTACCTGCAAATTGTGTTAATAAAAGGCAGGGGAGTAGTTCCAGTTAAGCATAATATAAAAAAAAAATAGTGATACCCGCTGTCCCCCCAAAAGAGTTTAGTCTAGACAATACTCTGAAAGATGGGATTGTACAGCATCAAGGATAAACGTAATTTTTAAAAAGGGAACCAAGAGAGCTGACATTGTAGCAAAGATACAAAGGCAGGATCTGAGAGCTCAGGGAGCTGTATCAAGCCTGGTTGCACAGATCTTTTTGACTGCTTTGTCTTTCTTTGCTGTCCTCTCTTTAACCATCTGCCAAATGATACCAGAGTACATCAGGCTTTATTAGCGGTGTTCACAAAAGAGTTGGAAGAGTCTTGAACCAAAAAAAACCCAATGTGTATATTCCAGTAACATGAACACCTTTCCAGGAACATGAATGCAGGAGAAAAAAAGAAGAACTTGGAAACTTACAAATCTCTTGAGACAGACAAAAATGTATTTCGGTTATGAAATGAATTATACTCTCTCAGTAAGCACAGAAGTAATGAAAAGATTACAGTATCTAGTAAAAATATTATAATGTATCCTTATGTTCCACTAGTTGTATTGTATTTATGAGGATTTCCTTTGAATATTATTTTCTATAATGTCAGTCGTGTCATATAGGATACACATTTGCTCCCTGCTTTTTTTCAGATGGGAGAAAGTCGAGCATCAGCAAACAATTCCCTCCATCTCTCACTCTTCCTAGTAGATACTAGATAACAGTGGTGGCAGGAATGTCTTCATTAACAGGTACTCATGCTGAATTACATCCTCAAGCTACTTTCTGATGTTATACATACAAGTTTTTCCCAGAAGCCCAAGCTTGTTTCTCTAGTTAGCATATTCTTTTAATGAGAAGGGACAGACGGGAACAAATGTAGTAAGCGCTGTGTCTGACTGCTAAACTGCCGTTTGTCAGAAATCTGTTTTGCAATGGCTAATCAACAAAAGAAGAAAATAGAGTAATTCCATTTTATCATTCCTGGGCTTCTGGTTTTGAATTGTAACATGGTAGGAAAATGACATGGTTGTAGTAAAGGTGCACTTTAGAATTTAATTACCTCTAAAATCAAAGCATGAGCACATTTAGGTGAGCTGAATGTGCATATATGAACTGAACATTATATTTTAATATTTTAAACTGGCATTTTACAGTTATTACAGTATTCTCCTCAGTACAAGTGTTCATCTTGTGTTTCTTTTTTTATGGTTATTTCTGATATTTTTTTTTTTCTATTCAGTGGTGCTTCTGACATACGAAATCACATTTTTTTCTTACCAAATATGCAATCCATTTGTACCTAGTAGTACACCAAAGGAGAGAACCTGATAATCACTTCTAGGCTTTCTAATTTCTGATGAGGGGAGGAAATGGCTTAATGTGGATTTCCAGCCTGAAAAAATGACTGTAAATAGCCTTTAAGAATTCTGTGTGTATTATCACTCATTACTTCCCCATCACATTTTTTCCTTTTACAAGTAAGAAATGTTTACTACTAACTGCCAACACTATGCACATGATCTACAAACCTAAAGTCAAGCTGGATTCTATCACCAAAAGCCATCACTGCTCATTATCTTTGAACCCTTAGTAATAAAGTTAGTGGGAGTTCATGATATAAGAGAGGGCAGATTTTGTAATCTAGAACTTAGATAAAATAAATAAATTCTCTTGATGATGTGTGTGCATCCTGATAGAGTCCAGTTCCCTTTCCCATGCACAGATACTGGAAAAAAAAAAAATCAGTGAGGCCAACAGATGCCTATGAATATATAGAAGGAATAATCCTGTTGATAAAGAATTTTGTATTAGAGATAATTCTCGCAAGTTCTGTTGTAATGAAGGTGCAGTTTTCCCCTTGTAGTCACTTCTCTGTACCTATCTGTTGTTTCAGAATGAGGTTTGTGGTCTCCTGTTGTAGGCAGGTATTGCTGGTAATAAATGGGGGGTGGGAGAAATGGTTTGCATGCTAACAACAGGTCTTATAATCATAGAATCATAGAATTCTTTAGGTTGGAACAGGGCTGCGTGCCAGGAAAACATGTGGGAACAGGATGGAGTCAACTGTAGCTTTTTTTCTGCCTTTGGAGGACCCAGGGAGACTGTAGCACCCACAGAGCTCCCAGGAGGGCACAAATTGCAGATAAGAAAATGGAGGGAGACAGCAAGTAGCCTTCAGCTGTAACACAGGCCAAATAGCAGTAGGAGCTGCAGGCAGCTGAGGAAGCATCACCTCTGTCAGGGTACGTGGATGCTGGCCTTTCCCTCTGCCTGAACTACATCTCTGCACTAAGCCTGTATACGTATATGGTAGAAAAACTATATAGAACTATGGAGAGGCTATCTTACATGAAGTTTGCTAAGTGTGGCATTAGAGCAGAAGTTTGGGAAGCAGACAAGTGGAAAGAGATTAGTTATAGAATCTCATTGTGTTGCATGAAGTGCGTAAAGTGCATCTCAAAGAAAAATGATGGACACCTCACTACTTGCACCAAGGAAAGCTAAAAATAAGTACGGCGAATGAAAAGAAAATATATTGGCAGTAACTGCATATTCCACATTGATTTAAGAAACTGTCAGCATTTTATGCCCAAAGTAGAGGTAAGTAACAAAACCAGACAATGAAGTATTTCTGAAAAGGTTTACAGGGAGAAACCTTGTCCTCCAGAAAAGAATCATCTGGAGATGTACTTAGTTATTCAACAGTTGCATTGAAATTGATGAAGTGTCCTGTCTAGTCAGACAGAGCTTGCACATCGTCTGCTAAGCCGATAGGACAAGTGCCTGAACTCTCACTGATTACAGATTTCTGTCAGGACCAAAAATCTGGTCAGGTAAATTCTAAGGGTATGAATCATATTCCAGCATGTGAATTACCAGTGTTGTGCACTGAGCTAAACTTTTTTTTTTTTTTAATAGACATTGCTAAGCATTACAAATTGAATGCTTTCACACTTATGGGAACAAATATATTTGTGAATTTTTATGCTTAACACCTTTTTCCCAGTAAGAATGATCCAGAAGCAACCTTGATGCCAATGAGAGACAAATATCCCTCCTGTGTTCAAAGCTAACCTGTTTTGAAATGAGAAATTATTGTTCAGGCTCCTCAGGGAGGAGCTACCTCAGAGAATTTTTTTCTGTCTCTCGGGCATAAAATTTTCTACATTTTGGGTGTAAACTTCAATTCAAGATCAAAGAGAGAAGAGATATGCCTAGAAGATTGGAGAAAGGGAAGCAGGGTCAAAGAGATACTGGGAATATTTCTGTGATCGGCACCAGGACGTGTGATGTTAGCGCATGTAAATATACCCGTGGTAGCTTTAATTCATTTATTTCAGGTCCTGCTGGCAATAAATATTTGCTGAAGAGTTTTCAGGACAGACTTCAGGAAGCCCTCCCAGATCACTGGGAACTTGGGCTTTCGAGTCTGTGCTGGAATTTGGCAGGAGACGTTCATTGTAGCAGCAACTGAGGCGAGCTGCCGTCACGGGCCCTGTGTGTCTGATACCTTAGAGAGGAGAGGGAAAGAGCAGCCTGTCTGGAGCTGACGAACTAAAGATTTATGAACTGAGTAATTTGGGAAGGTCTCACTTTGTGTATATATTATGACTAGCGAGGCTGAACTCCTACCCAAGGGCTTCAGAGTGTGTATAACTTCATTCTCTGTGCACTGTTACTCCGTCTTGATAGATGAAGGCATGGAATTAGAAAAAATAGATATGCCCAAGGCTATTAGGCAAGTCTGTAGCAAAACACTGGAGAAAAATCTGACAATGCTTTCTTTTACATGACAGCTACAGACTTCCCAGAGGGTTTTGTACACCTTCATTATATACATTACTTACTAGGTCCACCTGATTTATGTGATTTGTACCTGACTCTTACCATATGCATCAGACCCAAGCCACGCCCAAGTTTCTGTCAGACCTCCAAATGTTTATTGCTTTGTGATTTTTCTCTTCACGGTCATCTCCTGTATTTTTCAACTGTTTTTTTCTTTAATGAAGACAGAAGGTGGCTGTCAGCTGGCTGGGACTAGCATGAGCCTGAGAAGAGCTTAGGTGGCCAAAGCCGTGCAAGATGCATGATGTGCAGCACTGCAGTGCTGAGTCACCTCCAGACAGAAAGAGCAGGGAGAAACTCTGGTATTATATGGTGACTGATTTCTGTAACGTAAAGAAAGCTAATTCTCCAGTATCAGCTTCATGCAGCAGCTGCTAATCAATGATTCCTGTGACAAAAAGAGATTCCAGTCTAACACAAGTGACTTGTCTTTAAGTGGGACACTACTGAGTGGTGTATTCCAAGCAGAAACAGAAGATGATTTTTAAAAATATTTTTCATGTACAAGAAGAAAAGTCTTGCGGGATTTTTATCTTTGTGTAAATATTTCTTAGGCTATAAATGAAATATGTTTGGTTTTGGGGGAAGACACAAATCCCTCAGCAGAAACAATAGGCAGAGGAGGATGTTTTGTTCTTGAATCATTTGTGCTTTTCTTTGACAAGCTATATTTGAAAGCATTTAATGAGAAAAAAAATCTGTTTATAGATTCATTTGATACCAAATGTCATTGATGGATGGTCAGCTGCTGTCCAAAGCCCTGGCTTTCATTATTGAGTTATTTAAATACGTGTATGTGAATACTAGATAGAATTGAGATTTGTGATGTTTACCGCGAGGAAAAAATTGCCCCAAATTTGGAACACATCTGTTTTTCAGTTCTTGCTCCACTTCAAAATCAAGGCTGTATTGTATTTGCAAAGGAAATCTGATCAGAAACTCCAATGAAGGTCCTACCTTACATGACAAAATATACCTTTCTTTAATTCCCAGGGAGACTGGACAAACAGATCTGCCCTGGCTTTAGCAAAGTTATAATTGAAAAGAAAAGTTTTCTGAGGAAGAAATGTAACTGCATCTGGTTGATCCTTGAAAGACAATCTTCAGTTTTTACTTGTGGCTGTGAGCAAATCTCTTGGGGCTTGCTTGTTAGTAGGTCCAAATCAGCGTAGTGCCCTTGGCTCTGGGGCATGCAGAGAGCAAATTTTAGTCACTGTGTTACTCACTTCCACACCTATAAAAAGGAATAACGATTTTCTTGTGTATAAGCTGTAACTTAGTGCTCAAATCCATACCCCAGTCACTACTTGCCAGTCCTCCGATTTTTCCACTGTGGGTTTTTCTAACTATTGTTTCTTGTCAAGTTAAACAATCTTTCTTTGGTATATTAATATTTACAACAGAATTCTGTTATAACACAAAAAAATGCTAATAAAACATGCATTTTCTTCTATTCCATATTTATTATACTAATATTTTCTTTGTGATAAGCAATTCTTCAGTTGTTTTCCTCCAGTTCTAAAGATACTGTTAGTCCATGGATATTCGAAATTTGAATTGTTTTCTACATTAGTGTTCAGTGGAGGAATGGATAGGTACACTTTCAGAAATAATTGTTTGTTGGTACTGCTCATAGATAAGGACATCATCATCAAAAACATTTCTGGTATCATTAGGTCAGGCTAGAGCTCCTAAAGTGAGCAATGTCTCCGTGTGAAGCTGGCACAGCTGAAGATTGCCAGTTATTTCCATGGGAGCTATAATACGCAGTCGTAGAAGATTTAATCTCTGGGAATTTAGTTGAGCAATATGGACAGGTAGGAGTGTCAGTACCCTCTAGCTCAGCTGAGAGCTGTTTGATAACTAACAGAACTTTCTTTTAGACTTTTGTCTTATTTTTCCAAACCAGATTCATAGATTCATAGAATTCATAGAATGGCCTGGGCTGGAAGGGACCTCAGAGATGGATAGATACAGGCAAGATTCTACTAGGCTTCCCAGTAGGTGAGTTCTCAAAAATTGTTTTAGTTTAGTCATGAAGGATGCCACTGCAGAAAGTCTTTTATTATTGTTCCAAATCAAGACATATACACATTCCCCATGGTAGCTGGAAGAAGGGCATAATCTCAGGTGTATTAATGATTTTGTCCAGATATCCTCTCCTCAGTCTGCTAGGATCGGTCAAGATTATAGTCAGGTGAGTACAGGTCGATACCTTCAGACTTCCATCCCCTCAACCTAATGAATTCTTAATAGCAAGAGCAGACAGAACAAGGATTTTTCTGTTGGAAAAAGAAATATTATAGAGCAGAACTGTGATATGAATCAATTTACCTTTGCACAGTTTTAATACAACATAAGAACACAAAACAAATTATGAACGAGAATGGTGTACTTTGCATAATAAAAGTCCCCCAGAGCTAATTTGGTCTGACTGTAAGAAAGCCTGAATCCCAAATGTCCGTTACCTGTGCTTTTAAAATACCTGCAGCTCCCAGCCTTATTTGACAGCTTTTGTATTGACTGCTATTACTACTTTCTTTGAAATCTTTGGAGTGTATATGATTTCTATTTTTTTTTTATTATGTAACAGTTTTTAGTTGTCTATATAAATATTTTATATCAATGAACCATGGAGGTAAGAGATAAGTTACGTTTCTCTGGCAACATCCAACCTACATGGGAATTTTCATTTCCTTTAGTCAAATTCGGACTAGAAGGGCAACATTTAGGGCAACATTTAGGTGAAGACCTGAATTCTATTAAAAGAAGAGCTGAGTATATTAATTAAAGCAAGCATTTAACTAAAAATCTATTCCATCAGCTTGCTACACTTTTCTCACCTACACTGCAGAAAGAGGTACCACAAAGATTTCAAGGGAAGCCAACATGACACGCTTTAAAAACAAGAAACCCTGTGCATGTCATGGAAGGCCAAAAGCCAGAACATATCCTTGGCTGTAAGTATTTTGGTTTCTTCTTCCTAACAGCTGTTTAGTGCTGTAACACTTAGGTAACACTTTAGGTAACAGACACTTTAGGTAACAGACCGTCATGCAATGAGTCTGGGTAGTTTGTGGAGGCATGTGGGGTCATTCTGTGCCAGGGCACCGAAATGGGCAGTATTGGCTTTTTCACTATCGTAACATTTATTTAGAAAGTGAGCCAGAGGGTGGCTGCAATGTACTGCCCTGAACGTGGAAATAACCACTGCATAAGCTCAAACATATCTAACGGGTCCATTTTACTGCTTAGTCCAGACTGCTAAATCTCTCTCTTCAAAAATGCTGGAAGAAAATCCAATTTATGTGGATTGCCACATCTGTTTGTTCATTTAGTAGAGTTATAAAGTACGAGCTGTTGATAAGAGAAGTTAAAGATATGAGAAAGCTATTCTGATGAAGTGAAACTGTTCTAGGAATTCTGTTTATTTTTTTTAAAACGCTGCTTCTTATTAGGCTCTTCAGTAGTTCTTCAGGCCTGTTACACCATTGAAATTTATTACCAATGTTGCCAGAAAAAACAGATGTCTTTAATAAATATTTGTTAGATATTTGGAAGGGAAAAAGTATCTATTATGCAAAATTTGACAAAGGATCAAAGTTTTTAAACAATATCTATTAGCGATAAATGCGATTCCATTAAGAGGCACTGCTGGCTTGCTCCATGCCTCAAAAAGGAAACTTAGATCTTTTTGATGGTGATTCTTCATCATTTCTTAGAATACAGGATAAATTGAAAGGAGTCTAATGTGCCATTCCTTGAAAAGTGCGAGTGAGAAGAACCAAATGTGAGTAGAAACTTGTTCTCTTGATTCCAGTCCCAGGTAAAATAATGGGTGTCCGTGAATGCTTCATTGGAAAGAACAGGGCTCAAGAACAATTTGACTGCTAGAACTGTAAGGGAACTTGTCCATGGAGACTTGGTTGAATGAAGGTGTTTCTACTGGTGGCAACACAGACTCCAGGCATAGTGTTCAGACTTTTCAGTTATCTGAAAGAAAACTGGGGAAAAAAAAACCAAAACCAAAAACACAACCCCAAAACCTGCACGTAGGATTTGTAGATAACATGTACTGATGTAGTAAATAGTGTTTAAAATACACAGTAGTTTGTATTCAGAAGTGTGCATATCTTTATAAAACCAAATGCAAACTTAGATAAGAAGTTTGAGCCGTAGCTGCAGAAATTTGTGTCCTGGAGGACAGCGCTCTCAAAAGGCTACAGAGTTCATTGTTGAAAAGTGCTGCAATATAAGGCAAGATCAATAAATATTTATACATACATACATATCACAGAATCACAGAATGCTAGGGATTGGAAGGGACCTTGAAAGATCGTCATATAATACGTTTTGCATGCTAATTCCTATAACATTTGTATATACATGTACACGCATATATACGTGTACAATATAGATGGCATATATACATATAAATACGTATAAATACACACATTATATATCACTATGTATCATATGCATGCATGCAGATGCATACGCTATTACATAAAAAAATATTTATATAGTATTGAATGTCTGAAGAGAGCAACAGTGAACAAAAGTGAAGTGATTTTGTCCATATAAGATTAGTGGGGAGTGTAGCTTGGAAGGTAACTTGTTGAAGTATTGGGGAAAAAAATAAGTTACTGAAGAACTGATTAATTAAATAATCACTTTAATAGTGCTCTGTGTATTTTTACATATACATAAATATATTCCACAAAATCTGTTTGCTTCTGGCATACCAGACCAAACTCAAGGTATAAGTACATACGTTGTTTAATTAGATTGTAGGCATTTTAAAAAGAGGTACCTCTACTGCAGTAGCAAAGCAATAAAGACTGGATATGCAAAAAGAAAAGAAATAAAACCTCAAAAAAACCCATGGCACATATATTACTGATTTTTTTTTAAAAAAAAAAAAAGGAATGACATTCCAGCACTAATCTTCTGCTGAACGGGATGATGGTAAAATTACTTGCCTCCTAATATGCTTTAAAAAAAAAAATCAATCTGATTTATTACCAAGCAGGACAGAATATGAAATGTCTTTAATATGCTTAGTTAATAACCTTCCCTGTTCTTTGTTTAATCGTGTTAGTAGTCATTTGAGCATTTAATTACATTTTCAAAGGTCTTAATGGAAGCAATGTTAGCTTATTACATTTAAATGAACCTGAAAAATATAAGCCATTACCTTCCTTGTTCAGCCTCGTATTTCCTACAGGACATCAGCTTTAACGATTATTTGTCTGCTAATTAACGCTATTTTCACTAGGATTGAGCATATATATGAGAAACGTAATGAATCTACCCTTTAACTACTAACGGGTTTTTCAGTGGTTTCCAAATGTATAAATGTAAAAAGAGACTAACCTAAACCAAAAGAAAGAGAATATGATATGAAGTCTTTATGTTCTCGTGCAGTGATATTCATTCATCTAGCTGCAAGCTGCCGGGGGCCGGATATATCCCTGATGTTACTCCTTCAAATTCAGGAATCAATGGAGTTACGCAAGCGATGAACTTGACCTTAGACTTTCTAAAATTGTACAAACCCTTAAAGACCTTCTGTCTCCTAAAAGCATTTTACTCATCCTACCAGCTTCTTCCCTGAGGGATATTAGGCAATTTTGGTGTTTAGTTTTAGTCTTGGAGTACAGTATGGAAGGTCTCTGAGACTTGATAACTGTCCTGTGACTACCAAGCAGAAAGATCTGTGCATGCAGCATGCAAGAGTACTGGAGACTTGTGCTTGCACAGTTTCATGTATTCCACATATTAAAATCAATTCCCCTTAGCACTTAAATAAGGCTTTTGCTTTGTCTTAAGTAACTAAGGATTAGGGATCCTTGCAGATTTTTCAGTAGAATTAGAAGTGAATGAGTTTTATCTGAAGTTTCACTCAGATTTGGAACTGACTTTTAGACTGTGCATCTTTTAAGCTTCAGAAACATTTGGGAAAACTGATATCACTTGACTTACAGTCTGAAATTGTATGCTTCTGATTAACGGTCCAAAAAAGTGCCAAAATAAACCAGAAATATTCTCACACTCTAGAATAAACTGAAGTGTTTGGCTAAAACCTTGGATATTTATCAAAGTAGAATTTTCTACATTCTGTAAGTGCTGGTGTTGCCATTAACCGTGCCAGGCAACTCATGCTGTCTTCTACATGCTAGGTTGGGGTTTGGCTGTATTCTGCTTCAACTTACAGACTTTAATACTTTCATTACCAAAAAAAAAAAAAAAAAAAAAAAAAAAGGCATTTTGAAAGCTTCAGGTCATATACATTTCATACCTTCTGTCTCTGAAAAATGGCTGTTTCATTAAACTACTATCTAATGGTAGTAAGTAAAGTAATGGGGGCACTACACCATATGAAAATTAGCTTCTGGCCACAAGGTATGATAATAAGAGGATTGAACACCTATATATTGTCGTATATATTCCCTTGAGTAAGTTTACCATGACTTTCTGTGAAAACTGAACGTGATCTCACTTGGGAGAGCTGTTGAGGTGTTAATTCATGGTAGAGGAATGCCTGCAGCGAGTGGAGGTGAAACTATGGCATGTGCTTTCTAAAAGAAAACTTGAGTTGCAGCTGGGACAAGCTCTTCTTGTGGGGGAGAAGACAACATATGACACAAGGTGATTTAATGTTTCATCTTCCATCACTTGGGTTCAGCAGCACAGAGTGTCTCACAGCATTTTATGTTATGTCTCTGTACACTATCGGTGAGAAAACAGGGCAGTGTGAGATTTCAGGTACAGGAGGAATCACAATGTTTCAGTACTTTACAGTTTTTCTCAGCTGGTTTGGGAGTTTGTCTCCCAAAGAAATAAAAAGGAATTTTATTGTGAAAATGCAGAAAAGTAATAGAAAGAAATGTGCAATGTCAAGATAAATAATTCTGCTTGAAAGCAAATTCATAATAGTACAAATTGTCACGAAAATTGGGTTTTAACTGATTAAGAGATGAGGTGAGCAAAACAAGTATTCAGTACTGCTTTTTTTCAGCTACCTCTTTTGAAAAAAATAGTCCTTACTGTTTTAAGCACTGTGAAAACATAAGGATTTTATAGCTAATGGAAAACAAAACAATTTAAAGGGAATAACAAACTGGAAAAACGTAAGTCCCTCCAGACCAGTAAACATTCCAGTATCTCTTGAAGGAACTTGTGAAATAAATTGTGCCAAGTAATACTTTTAGTAGCTTCATTATATATAAATAGCAAAAGGGAAACAGCTATAAGACTTTTAACTCTTCTGTGATTTTGTACAACACAAAGTCTCTTCTGGAAACACTTCCAATTTGCAGGAGGCCAATCCTCCCTCTTTGTTTGACAATACTTTCTGATTCATTCATAAAAATATTCTTGAACACGATTATACCACACTGTTCTGTCTTGGTAAAGAAATTTTCATGAAAAATAATTTTATAGCCTCTGCTCCTACTGCAACCCGATTATATGTTCTCAAAGGCCATTGCCACCTCGTGCAAGCAATATATAGGAGTGTTTGGTTTGAATCAAGTACAGCATCGAGAGGAGAATGTAGGTGGCTCAAAGGCTCATTATCGTACTTGGCTGCAGCACAGAGGCAAGCAGTAGGCATCAGAAGACACTCTTCACAGCCCGTTGCAAGAAAGTCAGAGATTAACTTAATTTTAAAACAGGCTCAGATTTCAAATTCTGTCAAAATAAAAAACAGAGCCAAATAGAATGGTGTCTAGGAAACTGAATCGGCCATTGGTACAGTATGTTGGAAAGGAGCAAAACCACGTATTAAAATCAGGATAAACCCCTGACTTAGCTTCTGGATTAATATATTGATTTATCTTACTTATATTTATTTATGTTTATGCCGTATACTTTATTTACATCTCATCTCTCTACAGTCAAGGGCTCTCCTGGGTTTTGTTTCCTTATTCGAGAGGGATATTTCATTCATTACTCTCCTTGTGCTGGGACTGAAACATGCACCTAAGTAAAATGTCTGCTAACAGTAAGAGTATTTGAATTAATTCAAAGACGAAACATCATCTCACCATTTTTCCATACACCTATGTGAGCTCCTGTGTAAAGACTCCTTTTTTCTGCTTAGTACAGATGTACTAAGTACTGTAAGCTGTACTAAGTACTTAACTTACTTGATCAGCTGGGTGTTAGACTCATTTTAATAAGCTCTCCAGAGCACCTTCTATATTAGATTAACCTCCAGCTGCACACTCTACAGAGCCTCTGTTGATGGTAAGATAAAGACATTTTTAGCCTTTGAATGTAAATTAAACTAAAACAAATGTTCAGAGAAGAGCCATTCCCTGCAAGAGTTAAATTTGGCACCCCAGATGACATTGTCATCTTACTTCTGACTAAGAAACAACCTCAGCAGAGCAAGTCCTTTCAAAGCCACATCAATGACCATGATAGCTGGCCTCACAATTTCAAAAATCGTGTGTATGGTCATTCAGTCTTTAAGCTAGGACCTGCCTGGATGCCAGGAGAGATGAGTGGTGCTGCCTTGCCCTCAGCTAAGCCCACTGTCCTCCAGGAGCGGGACTGGGGCCTGGGAGAAGTACCACATCTCCATCCCTTTCCTTCTTGGCACCTCTTCAGGCTGTCCTTAGGAGAGGTCAGTCCTGCCTGAGAGGGCTCTCGGCCTTGCCATCAGTTATTCAAGCAGAAGATTACTGTGCTGGGATGCTGGGAGAGATGCCATTTTGGGAGAGAATAGCTCTAACCATTAAATCTGAAATGCAAAAAAAACTGAAATACCTTTGCTGTAGCACTCTTCCTTACTTTCCCTTCCTTCCTGGCCATTTTTGTGATTTTGTATCTTTAAGGACCAAAGTACTGGCCTTTCTGGGGAAGGTGAGTCTCAAAATGGGAAAGGATAGAGCACAGAAGAGATGTGCACATGTCTTTAGGATATAAGTCTTTCTTGAAAAGATAGCAAGGCTAGAGAGAAACCCTAAATAGGAGGAGGCCCGGAGAGGTTTGGATGCTTACGATTTACAAGTAGAAAGTTGCATTTTAGTAAGAAATTATTGTAAAATAAACTGCCTCCTGTCAAGGAGCAACAAGGGCTGACAACATCAGGACGTGTCCTCCCTGCAGGGTGCACCTCCCTCAGGCCGAGCACCAGGCTGGTCATGATGGGGTCATCAACAGTACCGGGTGATGATCTGGTGCCAGGGTCTGCCAAGGGAAGCTAAAGAAGTTGGGGCCAGAAGCAGGGCTCAAGGTGAGCTGCACAGTATGTTCAGGGGGGTCCAGCCAGAAGACCAACTACCTATAAGGGTAGGGGTGGGGATGGAGCTGGAGGCTGGCCCTGCTGCGGCATCACTGGGGTAGGGACTGGTGGCCTCAGGGGGCTGAAATGGGGTCCTGGGCTGTGGGCAGAGTGGGGATAGCCCCAGAGGAGTTGAGCAGGTGTAGTCAGGGGTTTTGGTGCTCTCAGAGCCATTGCATCTCTTTCAACCAAACCCTTTGTTAATTGCCATTGCTCATAATGGTTACTCACTGAATGAGCAGTGAGGTTTAGACAGAATAAGGCCAGTGGACACACTACTGTGAATGTATTTGCGTCCGTAAATGAGAAGAGGGGGAAAGAGACGACAAGCTATCAAGAAATGATTGCTAGGGAACAATAAAGGGAAAGAGACCGTAGCAAACATGTGGCAATTGCAGATCAGGGACTCTTGCACAGTCTGCGATTCCCGCTGTAGCGAGCAATGAACGCGTGAGGGAGGACGGGACAGCTGGCTGGGGCACCATGAGAGGCAGGGAGGCAGACGACTGTGGGATGCAGAATAAAGAGCAAAACAAAGATGCTCAGAAAAGCAGCCGCTGCCAGAACAGGGAAGCCAGGCTTTCCAAGAGACGCCTTGGGAGCAGTTGCCCTGCAGCCGGGCGCAAGCTGGACAGAGCATCCTTCTGCCACCTCCATCCCGTTTGCCTCCAGCTCTGCCTACTCCATCCCTGCTTCTTTCCTCCTCTGCTCTGGGGCTGGGCTATCACAGCTATTAGTTTTACTTTCTCTTCTGTTTTCCGTTCTGCTTCTGGCTTTCTGTGTAATTCGGTGAAAATGTTTGCGATAAAAGTCAGCAAAGGCTGAGCTTTTACTGATGTTTTACAGTGATGGCTAGAGCTCTGGAAACATTGTGGAGAGAAGTCTAAATACTGTAGAAAAATGCTATAATTTTACCTGAAATGCCACGTTTTATAGCCAGTATATCCTGGTTGTACTGAAAAGCTAAATGATAGACTAAGCTACTGCAGGAAGCTCTAAGTATCTATTTATGAGAAAGAGAAATGTTTGAATTATTGCACAAAAGTATTGAATAGAGGCATTGTCTAATACCGTGATGAGCACCAGAATGCAATAACATTTAATAACTAGCAGATTGTTTGAAAGTATTTATAAAAATAAAATAAAATGAAAAACCAGAAAAACTCACTGTTTAAAAATTATATTTAGAAATCTTTTTTCATATGCTGTTGAGAGAAGCAGGAAAATAATATACCTGTGTTATTTTAGAACTTCTCATGAATAGCCACAGCTATCTTGAAGATCATAAATATGGTTGTCTGGTATTGGAAAGGTGGTTTGTGGGGTTTTTTAATAGCATTTACCACGAACCCATCTGAATGGAGATGAGACTTCCCCTGGCAAAAGTAGAGTTCTACTCTGAGAATAGCCTGTTCCCAAAGTGAAATAAACTCTACCCGCAATAAAGATGTTTTTGTTCCTGAAAGTGTTTATGCTAAGGATTTTACTGGCATTGCCTTGTCACATGAGGATGCTAAGTAAAGGTGTTAAGTGAAAGTGAATTAGTTTAAGTGCACACAAGCCTTGTTTAGATGCTCCTTTTGAGAGTTAAAAGTAGTGGGGAATTAAGACAGCTTTGTTTGTGAATGAGGAACTGCACCTTAGGGACTAATACATTTTTACTGATGCTTTTTTATTTCGCATGTTTGGTTAATTCAGCTTAACTTTCCTAACCATACTGGTGCAGGCAGATCTCGAGGGAGAGAGAAATGAAGCACTGCAGAGACCTATTCAACTACATTGTCTAAGTGATGACAAGATGAAAGATGAGTTAATTGATTGCAGATTTTTATTTCTGGTAAATTTGAAGAGGCATCTTCTCTATGGTTTTGTGTACACAAGCATGTTGAGCAAAGTTAAGTCAATTTAAATGAAAGAATGAATTCACAACACATTAAATCACTTTGCCTGAGAAGGCCCCACTAATGTCCCTTTAATTTTGAAAAACTGGGCATAGTGTGACATGCTTTTCTAGCTCCATGTAACTTGAGTTTCCTGGTTTTATCTGTATACATAAGGTCTAAATTTGTGACACAAATGCATCACACCAAAATCAATAGGTAGATATTTTACTCTTGGCCTCCCTAATAAGAGTAGCAGACACTAAAAGCCATTATTCCTTGTTTGAGAAACCCTGGAAATACCCCTTTTTCACCTTGATATTTTGCTCTTGCTATGCTGGCAGAATGGGTTAAGGGACATCAAAATTGTCTCTAATAATCATGGTTGATGGGCAACAAATTTGGACTCTTTTGTCATTTAAGGTTTTATATAAGCCTATTTGTTTGCTGTTGTCACAGTTGCTTACCTTAGGCATCTAGCGTGGGTCCCTAAACTTCAAAGTCTGATGTCGGCTCCTTTCATAGAGGGGAAAGAGAAAAAACAAGCTTTTTCAGAGAGCAGCTCAGAGAATATCTCTCTCCACTAAACAAGAGTCCAAGGGTGATTATCTATGTGAATAGCCTCCTCCCATTTTGCAGATCACTGTTCTTCCAAAAAGTAAAGCAGAAAATCAGTCTGGAAAGCTGGTAATCAGTTTAACGACCGAGCCTGCTAATGACCCTGTGCCTCACTCTCTTTGCTGACAACTGTGCGGTACCCAATCGAGCTACAGGTTATCATATCCTATTTGTTTAGCTATTGTGTGATGTTTGTCGCTGTGCTTAGCATCAGCCTTCGGCTCTAGAGGGAGGCTTGTACGAAAAACTCGAAAAATAATGGTCTTCTAATTACACGGCAACTTTCCGTTTTTCACTTAAATACTTGGTCTTCAAGCCGGAGAAATGTCTTAAGATGCGGCCAAACGGGCTGCAGCTGAGCACACAGTGTTGTTTGGTTTAGCTTTCAGCAGGAAGCGAGGAGCACAGTGTGAGATTAGCGGCTTGATTAGCTGTTTGATGTATAATGTATAAATGCACCTCTGAGGATGTGGTCTCACAGAGCACAGAACTGCTTGTTGAAAAGAAGCATAATACTTCTGTATTGAACCTGCTTTAGCAGTTTCAGAAACTCCCTGCTAGCGGTGGGACTTGCTGCAAAAACATTAGTTCTTTACAGAATCTAAAATGTACTGGTAATAGATTCATACCCATCACATACTGATGGGACTGCTTATATGGTCTTGCACTTGGAAAATTTGCAAGGTTTGTTTTTTTCAGTAAAGAAATTCAAGAATGTCCATGGTTTTGCATGAATTTCAAGTGTTAGGAGGGTATTTCAGTAGTTTCAAAGATAAGTTTGAGTGCCAATGTGCTGCAGACCCCCAGGTACTGCATGGCAGCAGCTGGGCAGTTGCTGAGTTGCTGAAAACGCCTGCTCTAAAATGGACGGTTTGAGCAAACAATACACATCAGCAGATGAACCCTGGCTGCCTTTTGCTGAAGTCTGACAATTTGGCTTCAAAAACTACTGGTGCTACTGAAATCATTACGACAGTATTATCGAGAAGGAAGTTAGGTAGAAAAACAAGGAATTGACCTGTTTTCTGCCTGTTGACATCACACCTCTTCATAAACTCTTAAGAAGTGTAAAAACCATTCTGTGGTTCATTTTTGCAACCTGTTCATAGAGGGAATAGTAGGTTTATGTCCTCCCCTTAGTGGCTGAGAAAAGTGGTAAGTGTCTGTAATGCACGTTCAGATCTTCAAATGGGAAAGAGACCTCAGAGTGGTGCGTGACATTATTGTTTAAGAGTTTGCTGACACCTCCGCTAAAGCAACCTGATGCCTTCACAGAATCACAGAATGTTAGGGATTGGAAGGGACCTCGAAAGATCATCAAGTTCAATCCCCCTGCCAGAGCAGGAACGCCTAGATTATGCTACACAGGAACGTGTCCAGGCAGGTCTTGAATGTCTCCAGAGAAGGAGACTCCACAACCTCTCTGGGCAGCCTGTTCCAGTGTTCCGTCACCCTCACTGAGAAGAGGTTTCTTCTCGAGTTTAAGCGGAACCTCTTATGTTCCAGTTTCAGCCCATTACCCCTTGTCCTATCAGTGGTTGTCACCGAGAAGAGCCTGGCTCCATCCTCGTGACACTCACCCTTGATATATTTGTAAACATTAATGAGGTCACCCCTCAGTCTCCTCTTCTCCAAACTAAAGAGCCCCAGTTCCCTCAGTCTTTTCTCATAAGGGAGATGCTCCACTCCCTTAATCATCCTAGTTGCCCTGTGCTGGACTCTCTCCAGCACTTCCCTGTCTTTCTTGAACTGAGAATTAGAAGTCTATGTGCAGCTGGAGAACTATGATCTTATTGCAATTACAGAGACGTGGTGGGATAGCTCACATAACTGGAATGTGGGCCTTGATGGTTATGTTCTCTTTAGGAAAGACAGGTTGATGAGGCGAGGTGGGGGAGTTGCTCTGTACGTGAGAGAGCAACTGGAGTGTATTCAGATCCATCGAGCAGCAGATGAGGAGCAAGTAGAGAGTTTATGGGTGAGAATTAAGGGGCAGGCTAGCTTAGGTGACACTGTGGTGGGTGTCTACTATAGACCACCTGATCAGGAGGTGGAAGTTGATGAGGCCTTTTACAGGCAGATGACAGCAGCCTCTCAGTCCCAGGCCCTGGTTCTCATGGGGGATTTCAACTACCCAGACGTTTGCTGGAAGTCCCACACAGCCAGCCATCCTCAGTCCAGGAGGTTCCTCCAGTGCATCGATGATAACTTTTTGATGCAAATGGTAGATGAGCCTACCAGGAGAGGAGCGCTGCTGGACCTTGTGTTCACCAACAAGGAAGGTCTGGTTGAAGCAGTGAAGGTTGAGGGCAACCTTGGCTGCAGCGACCATGAGATGGTGGAGTTCAGGATCCTGTGCGGTAAAAACAGAATACCAAGCAGGATCGCAACTCTGGACTTCAGAAGGGCCAACTTTGGCCTCTTCAAGCAATTACTGGGGGATACCCCTTGGGACAGGGAGCTGAAAGGTAAAGGGGCCCAAGACAGTTGGTTGGCATTCAAAGACCACTTCTTTGAAGCTCAGGATCAGTGCATCCCATCAGGTAGGAAATCAAGAAAGAGATCCAGGAGACCTGCTTGGTTAACCAGGGATCTGCTGGGCAGACTCAGGTGGAAGGGGAGGGTGTTTAAATTGTGGAAGGAAGGGCTGACCATTTGGGTGGAGTACAGGGCAGCTGTCAGGGAGTGCAGGGAGGCAATCAGAAAAGCTAAGGCCTCCTTGGAGTTAAAACTTGCAAGGGAGGTCAAAGACAACAGAAAGGGCTTCTTCAAATACATTGCTGACAAAACTAACACTAGAGGCAATGTAGGCCCTCTGTTGAATGAGGTGGGTGCCCTGGAGACAGAGGACAGAAAGAAGGCAGAGTTGCTGAATGCCTTCTTTGCCTCTGTCTACACTGTTGGAGACCGTCCTCAGGAGCCTCAGTCCCCTAAGGCCCCAGAGGAAGTCATGACAAAGGAGGAGTCTGCCCTGATTGATGAGGAGTGGGTTAAGGATCAGTTTGAACACTTGGACATTCATAAATCCATGGGCCCTGATGGGATGCACCCACGGGTGCTGAGGGAGCTGGCGGGAGTCATTGCTAGGCCACTCTCCATCATCTTTGGTAAGTCGTGGGTAACAGGTGAGGTGCCTGCAGACTGGAGGAAAGCGAATGTCACTCCAGTCTATAAGAAGGGCAGGAAGGATGACCCGAGTAACTACAGACCGGTCAGCCTCACCTCCATCCCTGGAAAGGTGATGGAACATCTTATCCTTGACACTGTCTCTAGGCATATCAAGGATAAGAAGGTTATTAGGAGCAGTCAGCATGGCTTTGCCAAGGGGAAGTCATGTTTGACCAACCTGATAGCCTTTTACGAAGACATAACCAGGTGGATGGATGGTGACCATGCAGTGGACGTGGTCTACCTGGACATCAGCAAGGCCTTTGACACCGTCTCCCACAGCATCCTCATAGGTAAACTGAGGAAGTGTGGTCTGGATGACCAAGTAGTGAGGTGGGTCGAGAACTGGTTGAAGGGAAGAAGCCAGAGGGTTGTGGTCAATGGGGCCGAGTCTGGCTGGATGCCTGTGTCTAGTGGGGTCCCTCAGGGGTCAGTGCTTGGGCCGGTGCTGTTTAATATATTCATCAATGATCTGGATGAGGGATTAGAGAATGTTGTCAGCAAGTTTGCTGATGATACGAAGTTGGGGGGAGTGGTTGACACACCAGAAGGCTGTGCAGCCATTCAGAGAGACCTGGACAGGCTGGAGGGCTGGGCGGGGAGAAATCTTATGAAGTTTAATAAGGGCAAGTGTAGAGTTTTGCACTTGGGAAAAAATAACCCCATGTGCCAATATAGGTTGGGGACTGCCCTGCTGGAGAGTAGTGCAGGGGAAAGGGACCTGGGGGTTCTAGTGGACAGCAGGATGACCATGAGCCAGCAGTGTGCCCTCGTGGCCAAGAAGGCCAATGGCATCCTGGGGTGTATTAGAAGGGGAGTAGCAAGTAGGTCAAGAGAGGTCCTCCTGCCCCTCTACTCTGCCCTGGTGAGGCCGCATCTGGAATATTGTGTCCAGTTCTGGGCCCCTCAGTTCAAGAAGGACAGGGAGCTGCTTGAGAGAGTCCAGCGTAGAGCCACAAAGATGGTGAAGGGAGTGGAGCATCTCCCTTATGAGGAAAGGCTGAAGGAGCTGGATCTCTTTAGCTTGGAGAAGAGGAGGCTGAGGGGTGACCTCATCAATGTTTATAAATATGTCAAGGGGGAATGTCAGGAGGATGGAGCCAGGCTCTTTTCAGCGGCGTCCACTGACAGGACAAGGGGCAATGGGTGGAAGCTGGAACACAGGAGGTTCCAGAAAAATATGAGGAAAAACTTTTTCACTGTGAGGGTGACCGAGCACTGGAACAGACTGCCTAGGGAGGTTGTGGAATCTCCATCTCTTGAGACATTCAAAACCCGCCTGGACGCGTTCCTGTGCGCTCTAGTGTAGGTGATCCTGCTCCGGCAGGGGGGTTGGACTAGATGATCTTTGAGGTCCCTTCCAACCTTTAACATTCTGTGATTCTGTGATTCTGTGGTGTGTCAGCCACTCCTCCCAGCTTGGTGTCATCAGCAAACTTGCTGATAGTACTCTCTAGTCCCTCATCCAAATCATCGATGAATATATTGAATAATACTGGTCCCAGTACCGACCCTTGAGGCACTCCACTGGATACAGGCCTCCAACCAGACTCCGCCCCATTGACCACGACTCTTTGGCTTCTTCCCCTTAGCCAGTTCACAGTCCACCTCACTACCCGAGAGTCTAGACCACACTTCCTCAGTTTAGCAGCAAGGATGCTGTGGGAGACTGTGTCAAATGCTTTACTAAAGTCAAGGTAGACCACATCCACCGCTCTGCCATCATCTATCCACCTTGTTATATCATCATAAAAGACTATGAGGTTAGTCAAGCATGACTTCCCCTTGGTGAAGCCATGTTGACTGTCTCTAATGACCCTCTTATCCCTGATATGCCTTGAGATGGCACCAAGGATAAGTCGTACCATCACTTTCCCAGGGGTGGAGGTGAGGCTGACCGGTCTATAGTTTCCCGGGTCCTCCTTCTTGCCCTTTTTGAAGACTGGAGTGACATTTGCTTTCCTCCAGTCCTCAGGCACCTCTCCCGTCTCCCAAGACTTGGCAAAGATGATGGAGAGTGGTCTAGCAATGACATCAGCCAGCTCCCTCAGCACCCGTGGATGCATCCCATCTGGACCCATGGATTTATGGATGTCCAGATTGCTTAATTGGTCCCTAACCCAGTCCTCATCAACTAAAGCAAACTCCTCCACTGCCCTGACTTCCTCTGGGGCCTCAGGGGAACGGGGCTGCTCAGGACAGCCTCTGGCAGAGTAGACAGAGACAAAGAAGGCATTCAGTAACTCTGCCTTCTCTGTATCTTCTGTCACCAAGGCACCCACCTCATTCATCAGTGGGCCTACATTGCCTCTGGTGTTAGTTTTATCTGCCACGTATTTGAAAAAGCTCTTCCTGTTGTCCTTGACCCTTCTCGTCAGGTTCAATTCTAGGGAGGCCTTTGCTTTCCTAGTTGCCTCCCTACATCCTCGGACAACAGCCTTATATTCTCCCCAAGTGGCCAGCCCTGCCTTCCAAGATCTGTAAATTCTCCTCTTGCCCTTGAGCTTACCCAGCGCAGGTCTCCTGGCTCCCTTCCTTGACTTCCTACGTGTCGGGATGCTCTGATCTTGAGCATGGTAGAAGCAGTCCCTGAACGTTAACCAACTATCTTGGGCCCGTTTACCTTCAACCAGCCTTGCCCATGGGATTTTCTCTAGTAATTGTTTGAAAAATCCAAAGTTTTTCCCCAGATGCTATCTGCCATTCTGCTTGTGGTTTCCACCAAATGCAACAGATGGTGCTTGATGTTGTCTACATTCCTTGTGTGCAGCACACCCAGACATTAACTTTGTTTAAATTGCTTATGATTGAAAATGTTAAAATACCGCTCAGTTAGGCATACTTGCTTTCCAGTGCTCCTTTCATTCCTTCTCCTTTAGCGTTATTATGTGCCCCTAAAAATACCATTTGCGCCTGTGGTGGCTAGTAGCTTAGACTTTTGCCTTTTCCTTTTCAAGAGTTAGAGGACAATTCTAACACGTGTAGTTAAGAGTGAACAGAAAGTCTGTTAAAGCTCTCATCTATACAAAATTTACTACAGTGCTATTTCTGGATAACTATTCTTAAAGGCTTTTTCGCTTAAGCTATTTAAAGAATTGCAGCAGTTCTCAGCATTTTTACAGTGATTGTAAAGCTGGTGGAAAACTGGCCCTAGTTCTTCTTTTTTGTAGTTACCATTCTCAGAATCTCATCATCAGTGTGGATACTGGTACAAGCTTTTTGCTCAGTAACAAAGATAAATTGACTGCTCAAAACTTGAAAGCCAAATTGCATATACTAAGCAGAAAACTGGTGAAGTTACCTTGATGTTACACTGAAGATAGAATTTAGATTGTACCTGTATTTCAATAAAAAAATGCTGTTGCCACCATGAACTTGCTTACTAAACTATTTTTCATACATGAAGATTAAGGAAATTAAGATCTTGTATTCTTCCAAAATCGCTGGAACCACACTAAGATTTATTGACGTGCAGATAGCTTAACCTAGCATAGGCAAATATGTCATCCCTGCTATTAAAGAGGAAATCTAAGTGATTGCACTTTATAAGGTTAAAAAACATTTTATGGGGATATATAGTGGTTGTAGATATGATACACAGTTGGGCTACTGTAGAATAATCCAGATGTCAGAGGGTGAGGGAAGGGTTTCCTTCTCACCACTGAATATATACAAGATGGTGAGGATGACTTTAAAAATACATTCGTAACTGGTATATAGGTAAATGAACTCAATCTCTCCTGTCACTGAGGTTTGGTTTACAAATTGAAATAAATAATCCATCCCTTCAATATATTTGAAAGTGTGGTGCTGTGCTCTTAGAAGCACATCTCCAGATCTTCCTTCTCTTTTTTTATCTTTAACCCTGGGTCTTGAAGCCATACTAGAAGTAGGATGTCTGTGACACAAAAAAAAAAGAAAAGCGAACTATTCTTTTCCTCAGTTTTAGTACAAATTAAAAACTGGACAAACTGGAGAGTTTACCTAAAGTTGTAAGAGAAAACAAGTAGAAAGGTTACTGAAGCTTCTTGATAGGGCATAATGATAAATCACTACAAAGAGGGAATGTGTAAAAGTTTGTAGATGGTGACTACATATAATTGGTACATGCAGTTATTATTATAGGAATGCTAACAGGGATTTAGGGCACAGAAAACATAAGACTGAAGAAAGACATGATCCAGGGTAAGGTTGGGCAAAGCAGTAAGAAAGTAGAGTTGAATTTGTATTGCCACAGGAACAAGTAAAAATAGAGTACCAAAACTACATGAGAGCAGGGAAGAGGGGCTCACAAACCCCTTTTCCTGGCCAGAACCATGGAAAATGGAAGCACAAAGAATGTATTTTGCTGAAGTGCAGTTTGTGGTCTTATGCCAGGATTGCTTTGCTTTCAGAGACGGAGCTGAGAGAAGATGACAGTTGTGGCTTATGTGGTGAGATCTACCAGGCAGCACATTTTTCAGGCAGAAAAATGGCACAAACTCAGGACTGGTATCACAGGAAACATGATGAGTGTGAAACAGCACTGGTATATGCATTCACTGCTATCAGTCCTGCACCAGTTTCCCCTTTCCACAGACAGAAAATCAGAAAACTAAATTTTGAGAAAAGCAATGTCAGTAAAAACAAACCTCAGTAAGGTTAAAGGTAGTAGCAATAGTAAAAGGTGGTATTCATAGCAATAATAAGTAGTATTAGTCACAATAATAATGGCAATAATAGCTTCTGGATGTACATATTCATCGTGTTTTCATTTTTGAAGGAAATGGCAAAAAAGGGCAAACCTGCATTTACTGACTTGCCATCTAGACATTTCTGTCACTAATATATCATTGAAAAAAAAACCAAAAAGCCCACAAAAAGAAGGAGACCTTTTAAGAGGAAATGTTGCACAGAATTTGTCAGGAATTTTACGAGCGAAGGCTAATTGCCCCCTTCCTTTCTTTATTTTGCAGCACTAAAATCCGGCACTATACCTACCTTTTCTTCCAAAAGCTTAATGAGTGTTTCATGATATTCCTTTGAGGTTTGGTGATGGCAGCAAGGAAGCTCCTTTCCCATCCCCTGTGACCTTTGTTGTCTGGAACTGCCACAGAGCGTGGCATGCCCGTTTGGAAGGACACAATGTGAGGATGTGCCGATGGAGCGCATCCAGCAGGACAGTTTGTGCACATTTTCTGTGTCTGAGGCAGACAGGATTGGCTCTTTGTTTGCAGGAGTAAGTTAAATTTAGGTGTTTTCTATGGGGAACATTCCCAGCGCTTATTTTTGTTGTTGGCATATGTTGTTCGCACCCCTTGCTTTCTAAGCTTTTCTCTTCAGTCTTATTTATTTTTCTTTTACATGTTATATTTGTCTTACCCAAGTGATTGTTGAACTCATGGTCCAGTTTTGTTTATTCCCTTGTTTCAAGCTCTTTTAAACTTCTTCTACCAGTGGTCTGACACTGTATCCCTTGCTGTAACAGCAGAAGAAAAATACATGGGTTGATCTGAGCTGGATATGAATGAAGTCAGTTGTTGGTATAGTATCTCTCTACCCATACCTTTAGACATGTGACTTCACTTTTCTGCATTTTTGTTTCCTCTCCTGTGAAGACTTATGTCTAATATGCTCTAGGAGTGCTGTGTATATAGTGAACAATTCCATGTATGTTCATGTATATAGTCACTTGCAGACTGGAAATGCTCATAAATGGTTCCTGTTTGTTGAGTACTTACTGAAGCCATTAAAAACCAGCAAAAACACTGCATTTCCATCACTGTCCTCCCCTGCCATATGTATTTCTTCCTTCTATGTAGATTTTTGGCAGGAGTAGCTGCAATGCATGAACAAACCAGAATCTGTTGTATGCTTCAGTCTTTGGTCAAATCAAACAAAATGGAAAACAACAGACTCTCATTTTTTACAAGAAATGTTAAGCTTCATTTATTTTCTTTAAAGATTTTTGAACTGTTCAAGCATGCAGGTTACATTACTTCTCTGGCATTTTTGTTGGTGGCTCCTGTGTTTAAAATTATTGCTTAAGCATAGGGATAGCTTAAGCATCTTCCCTTGATTTTGGCAGTATAGAGCCTGTCGCTCCCATTCTTGACTGCAGTAAACAATAAATTTACAGGATAAATTGTAGAAAATAAATACGCTACAGCAAGCTGAAGTTTATAGAGCCTTTTGAGTAATTTTAGTAAGATTGTGTTGGTAGAAGGTTAATGTGATTGCCAGCACTGTAATTACACATTTCTAGGAGGTCAGGAAAAACAATTAGTACCTCCAGAACAGTGGCTGGCATTTGTATGAACCATTTAGTCCTGCTAATGTCAATTCAGAGTATTATATCCCAGAAGACTGCTTTTTCTCTTAAGGGCTTCTCTTCCTGTTGCAGAAGCTGATTTCCTTTCTCCATATCCTTCTCCACATGCTGGAAGCTCTCAGAGAACCTCTCACAAATCATAACACCCATTTATTAGGCTCCTGGAGCCCCATGGGGTGGGCTTTTGTTTTCCATCCTGTATCCCAAGATGAATCCATGCTAGCAATTGGACTTGCTTTCAGGCTTCAGACAGTAGCAGAAGTAGGTTCAGTAGTCATAGCCCAGTTTGTGTGAGTCTCTGGGTGATGCACCCAAGCTTCTGCCCCACATCTGGGTGCACAGGACCAGGTGCTGCCAGAGCCCTGACTCTAGGAGGGTGGGTGGCCCCAGACCCCAAGTCCTGGCTACAGCCTCAGCTGAACCATCACTGTCCGTCCCTCCTTTCATCCCCATCATTTACTAACCTCCCTCCAACCCCCAGCCTGGAGCAGAGGTGGGACCATCTGTGGGCTCTGCTTCTCTTGATGAGTCAGGGAGAAACTGTGCTGCCGTGCTGGAAACAGCAATATTGGAATTGCTGCTGGGGAAAGGGGGACTGAAGCCAGTTAGATAGTTAAAAGGTTCTTTTAGACCTTCTGATAACTCTGTGCTTGCCTCTGGCTGTGAATCTATACATATGGCCTTCCAGTACTTAAAGGGTGCTTACAGAAAAGAAAGGGAGAGACTCTAGGGAGACCTTGTAGCGGCCTTCTAGTACCTAAAGGGGGCCTCCAAAAAGGCTGGGGAGGGACATTTTACAAAGGCCTGTAGTGATAGGACAAGTGGTAATGGGTGGAAGCTGGAAGAGCATAGATTTAGACTAAATGTAAGGAATAAGGTCTTTAACCTGAGGATGATGAGGCACTGGAACAGGTTGCCCAGGGAAGTTGTGGCTGCCCCCTCTCTAGAAGTGTGCAAGGCCAGGCTGGATGGGGCTTTGAGCAACCTGATCTGGTGGGAGGTGTCCCTGCCCATGGCAGGGGGGTTGGAACTAAGTGGTATTCAAGTTCCCTTCCAACACAAACCATTTTAGGATTCTACGAATCCTTACGCTACTCTTATAAAAGGCTGGGACTGCTGAAAACTTCCATAAACTTCCACAGCATAAACAAGGCTGGAGAACAGTGGAACCAGCTTCTGAGATAAAAGATCTTTTGGGACCAAAGCTTCTGTGGACTGTTTCCACTACACTCAGCTCATGGATTGCCGTTGTCACTTGACCTTTGCTAACACCCCAGTGTTCCTGCAATGAGTTTTGGCCTGTCTCTGCTTTAGGATTAAAAATGCATCCTTCATGTGTGGTAGGATAAGGCACATACTGAAGAACGTCTGTGAAACAGATCATTAATCAGGCTCTTCTATGACCAGAGAGATCGGGGAATGAGAACAGGGGAATGGAAAATTGTTCTTTGAGACACATGTTGTGGTAAAAGACCGGCTACGTTCTCCTGCATCAGCCTTTGAATGTAGTGAGTGTCAGGGACATCCCAGCTACTTGTTTCCTTTGTTGTTTGTGGTTTGCCAACATGGCTTTGTGCCTTTTCCAAATGCACAGTGAAAAAAAAAGAGGTAACGTAGACATACACACTGGTGAAGATTTCCAGGATGTTATTGCAGCTGTAAATTTTTGCAACCATTTAACTAGATAATTATTAGTGAAGTTCAAGAACTTACGAGTGATCTGACTACTGTGTTTCTAAAGCTGACAATAATGATACTGTCATTGAGAGGCTGCAAAAAGTGAGTGACTGTGGTTCTTGGCAGGAGATCAGAAAGGTGACCTTGGGCAGCAGAAATGTTGCTGAATTTGACCGGAGCAAAATGAACAGAACTGAACTGTTTCGTGTAGCAATATCTGTACCCATTCATGAGCTTGCACTGGTCATCAGGTACATGTAGAAGGGAAGATCTGCGACCATATGTACTCATGTTCTCTTCTTCATGCATATAAAGTGCATTGTACACTCACAGAGAAAACTTTTTGATAAAAGAAAGACCTTGTATTTCTCAGTAAATTGTGAAACTCACAGACTTTAAAGAGGCAGTGCTTAAAATGGTATGGAAACTTTCTCTTTATTGTTTTCCCCTGAGAATATTTAAAGTTTGGAGGGTATTCTAGTTACACATACTTCAGATTTAGTTATTTGAAAGCTGATATTATCAACATCAAATATATTCAGTTCATTCAAAAGCTTTTGTCTGTCTCTACAGATATTGTTTTATGGCATTTTTTACTCTCATCATCCAGCTACTAGTATCATTTCTGCTGCAAAAAAAAGCTTAAGAGTCTCTAAAATAGTGGCGAGGGAGATGCATTTCATCTGTCTCCACTCTGGTTTTTGGCCGTTCTCACATGTGGTGAATATCAGCAGGTTAGTTCTGTACCAGCCACATCCTGGAAACACTATGAAACCTCCTGCATAAATCTTGATGTTTTCAGAACAGGGAGAAAGTGCTGATCATTGATTTAATTTCAGTTTTCATTTAGGGAGGGCTGTTAAAAGTAATCCAGCCTTGAGTCTTCCTGACACATCACATTAAGCTAAAATACTTAGGGTGGAGCTCAATACCTCACGGAAATTTTTGTCAAAACTTTCCTCTTGGAATCAGCTTGGCTCTACAGTCTGTCCCTTCTGTTCCTATCCCCTTGCTTCTTTGTGTCTTTGTTTTGTTTAGGTTTTTTTTTTACTCTATCAGTAAGTTCTAAAGGACGCAAAGCCTCATCCTTAGCACTTGTTTGATCATGATTCACCATTTGCAGAAAGTTAGTTCCTACCAATAAGAGAAGAAGGTAATAAATAGCTGAACTAGGTCTTGTTGACATGGACCCTATATCATCAGCTATGAAGAATTTGGGGAGAAAGACAAATTGATGATGACATCTACAATGCCTGTCTTGTACCTGTCATCATATGACACCATTTTTTAACCTGCACAAAGGATTTTTTAGTCTTTCGTAGTTTCTGCAGAAGATTTTATCCTGTGTTCTACTGAGTAATCATAGAATGTTAGAGGTTGAAAGAGACCTCTAGGGATCATCTATTCCAACCCCCCTGCCAAAGCAGAATCCCCTAGGGCAGCCACACAGGAATGCATTCAGGCAGGTTTTGAAAGTCTCCAGAGAAGGAGACTTCACAGCCTCTCTGGGCAGCTTGTGCTGGTCTCTGACCCCTCACAGTAAAGAAGTTTCTCCTCATGTTTAGGTGGAACTTCCTACGTTCTAGCTTACACCCATTATTCCTTGTCCTACTGCTGGACACCAAAAAGAGACTGGCCCCTTCCTCTTGACACCCACCTCTCAGGTATTTATACACGTTAATAAGATCCCCTTTCAGCCTTCTCAGGACTAAACACCCCCGTTCTCTAAGTCTCTCTTCATAGGAGAGATGTTCAAGTCCCTTGATCACCCTCGTAGCTCTCCATTGGACTCTTTCCAGTAGGTCCCTGTATTGCTTGAATTGGGGAGCCCAAAACTGGACACAGTATTCCAGGTGTGGTCTCACCAGGACAGAGTAGAGGGGGAGGAGAACTTCCCTAGACCTGCTGGACACACTTCTCTTAATGTGCCCCAGGATCCCATTGGCCGCAAGGACACATTGCTGTGCCATGGACAACTTACTCTCCACTAGGACTCCAAGGTCTTTCCCCATGGGGCTGCTTTCCAGCAGGACGTCCCCTAATCTGTTCCGGTGCCTGGTGTTATTCCTCCTCAGATGCAGGGCTCCACACTTGTCCTTATTGAACTTCATGAGGTTCACCTTTGCTCAGCTCTCCAGCCTGTCCAGATCTCGTTGGATAGCAGCACAGCCTTCTGGTGTCAATAATAAAAGAACAGACTTCTCCTTTGCCTGAACATAAAGCTGGCTTGAAAAAAATTACTTATTTTATTATACTGAAAACATTAGTGGCTTACAAAAGTGTTTTCAATGTGTATAAAAAACATTGGTCAGGATGTATACAGGCAATAGTTTGTCCTTCATTTTCAGAAAAATTTCTAAAGGAGAAGTTTTTTAAAATTATCATGTTGAAATATACTTAATGATCATCTGATACACATAACACAGTTATTAATCACAACACTGTAATAAATTTGTTGGGACATTTTGTGAATGGATCTCAGCTCTTCTGCTAATCTTATCTGTGGATACCTACAGCATGATGGAGATGGATGTGCGTGCCGTTGTCAGATAAACCTGCTGGCTTTTCTTAAACTGGATGCCAGGAGCTTCTTTATAATTTTTGAGGAATATTTGAGCTAATGAATAAATGCTTTTCTTCCAAGGTATTTAGAGTGTTAGTATTTAGAGTGTTAGTTTAAAAATCACACCACACTGACCAGAGGAATCTAAACAAAAAAGAAATCCAAAACCTCCTGAGCCCTGAGACTCATGCCATGTGAGTGAGAACTTTATAGCTGCTTCAGTATGCTGCGAACTTCTACTAGCTGTACTGGGAAAATGCTAAACATCTGAAAAAGCAAGCTTTCTTGCTGCTACAATGTGTCAGAAATCTCTGGCCAGAATTCCACTGAGATTGTCATGTACTTTTTTGCACTGACAAATGAGTGTATAAAAAGTTTCTAGGAAATGTATTCTTATTCACCTCTTGCTTTTGCAAAATCATTTTGATTATATTTGCACTTAGAGATGCTTGAGCTTGTCTTTTCCTAATTTGCTTGCCTTCTTCTAAATTTTTTTTATGAGATGTGGGATTTTTAAGATCTCAATCTGTCTAGTTTTGAACGTTTGTGAATGTTGAGTCTTTTTGAAGAATTTAAGCTGAACTCACTGTTCGCATTCGCTGTAAAATAGAGCACATAAAGGAGAACAGCAAAGGAAAAGAAAAAGCAGGGTTCTGATGAGGAAACTAATGAAGGAACACAACACAGAACTGAATGGACATCAGGCTCACATCTTAATTCCTGATGCACTGCATGAGGTCTCACATTTCTGCCCAGGGTTCCTTACACTAACCGTCTTCTCAGAAGCTGCACATCTATTCTTCTCACATAGAGTGAGTCAGACCCATTTGGCACATATCTGATTTCTCAGATCCAGTGCTGGGGACACAGGAGATGCACCCGGTATTCCTGAGGCATCAAGCTTGTCATAACCGAATGACAGACCATGACACCTGTGTGCAACTGAAATGGCTACTTCCATCCAAAAAAACCCAAAAATTACTGCAGAAAAGAGCCCCGGGTGTCTGAGCTCCTGAAACTACCAGTTACCTACGAATTCCAGACCTACTTATAAAGAATTTATATACATCTAAAATGGAAATAAAATGTTAGTTTCTTAAAATTTGTAAGAACTTTTGTAAGAGTTTTTGTCTGTGTGTATCTTTGATTCTAGAAACATTTTAAGAAGAATACAGAAATTACTTTATTTATTTTATCCCGCTATGCACTTGTGTAATGAGATATATATATATATATCTGTGTATCATATATAGTATTATATCAGAAATTCTTCACGGAAGGAGTGGTCAGACACTGGAACAGACTGCCTAGGGAGGTGGTTGAGTTGCCATCTCTGGGTGTGTTTTAAGTGTCGCTCAGATGTGGTGTTTGGTGATATGGCTTAGGGGTAGTGTAGGGTTAATGGTTGTAGTGTAGGGTTAATGGTTGTAGTGTAGGGTTAATGGTTGTGGTGTAGGGTTAATGGTTGGACCTGATGATCCCAAGAGTCTTTTCCAACCTGAACTTTTCTATGATTCTATGATTCTACAGTATGGTTGAGAGGGCCACTGCGAGTCATCTAGTCCATTATTCTGCCCCCAGGAAAGTTCAACAAAATATTTTCTGTGGCATATTTTATATGTAGCTGATTCAATTATTCCCTTACAGCATTTGAGTGGAAAGCTTATTATATTCAGAAGCTTAAAGTCCAACATTTCGAAGGCACATCCCAGTAGCTAGACTTGCATGAAATTCCCTGATGGGATATTCCCTGATGGGACCCCATCCTTCCCCACATGGAGAAGCAGGTGGTTTCCTCTGGCTTTTCACTATGACAATATTGAGGCAAATCTTGTCATGATCAGAAATCTACAGAGCCTGAAGAGAGATTGCTGCAGGATGGAGACCTTCCTTCCTTGTCTGGCACTCTCCTTATTCCTTTTCTTCCAGTCTAGTGTTTGCCCTCCTGGCCTCAAAAACAGCGTTGCACTCACTTTTATTTTTATTATTTGAATCTGTTTATTTTGGGCCTTGGTGTTTCAGAGGAAGTACCTGTTAAATTGTCTGCGAAATGGAGTGGTCCAGAAAATTTGATCTCATAATATTTACGTGAAGTAGGGTTGTAATAATAACACTGGCTGGTGTTAAAAGAGAAATGGAAGCCTTTTAGTCAGGTACAGCAGGAAGATTTTAAGACAGATGAAGGAAACATTCTGTAATAATAGTCAAGTAATTTAAAAACTTCTCTGTCATTGAACCAAGTGTGATATCAGGGACAGTAATTTTTAAGTTCTGCATTTTAACAAGCCTTTGTTTTCTGTATTTACATTTTTGTGAAAATGAACTAAGCATTCAAAAATATGAAGAACAGAAAACAGTGAAGTTTCAGAGAGGATTTAGTGTCAATGATAAAATGCAGTTAACTTCTGTAATGAAAACACCTGGGCAACATAAAAGCCAGTGGTGCCAAGCTGCTGTTAAAATTAGACGTAGATCTTGCTTCTTGCACAACTGACTTGACCTCATGTGTACTTTTGCATTATAATGGATATATTAGCATTCTGAAATTACTTTTGGGATGATTAACATTAAAGGAAGAGTAACGGCAGAAAATCTTTGGTTAATTTCTAAATTTGTCAGCTGCATCACCATGGGAATGCTGCAGAGGAATAACTGAGTATTCATTTATTTGTAAAAAGTTTGCTTTCAAACAGTCTTATATTTCTTTACCAAAATTCAGGATTCGTATTGATAGAATGGTGGCGTTTTGGTTATAGATAAATGTTTTTGTATAGCTGTTGCCTGATCATTTTCAACTGGAGAATGGAGTGAGTGATCCCACATTTTCTTTTCATGCATGTACATTGAGTCTGCAGAAAAGAAGGCTCCAAGGCAACCTTATTGTAGCCTTCCAGTATCTCAAGGGGGCCTGCAAGAAAGCTGGTGAGGGGCTTTTTAGGATGTCGGGTAGTGATAAGACTAGGAAGAATGGATTAAAGCTAGAGATGGATCGGTTCAGATTGGACATTAGAAAGAAGTTCTTCACCATGAGGGTGGTGAGACTGGCACAGGTTGCCCAGAGAGGTGGAAGCCCCATCCCTAGAAGTGTTTAAGGCCATGATGGATGGGGCTCTGGGCAGCCTGATCTAGTGGGGGATGTCCCTGCCCATGGCAGGGGGGTTGGAACTGGATGATCTTTAAGTTCCCTTCCAACCCTGACAATTCTATGATTCTATGATCTTGACATTAGGAAACTAATCTTTCCTTTGACATATTCAAAGATGGATCTGACCCGTCTGGAGCACCCATAATAGCTACAACCAATCACTCTAAATGTTTTCAGCAGTGTGAAGCATTTTCTATCATTTTTCCAAAGGCAGAATCAACGTGTGTGTTTTTCTGTTGTGGAAAAAATTAGAGACCAGAAGTCCTTTGCAAAACATGTTTGTCAGCAAAGTGGAGCTGTACCACGCCTGGCCCTGCAGTTCTGTCAGACTGACCTCTTCATTTTGAAAGTTCCTCACCAACATGAGGAGCTTCTCTGGCAATTTATAGAGAGGCCTGTCATCATCAGTGCATAAATGCAGTTCAGCTCTTCATATTCAACAATCCATATTAACCTGATGGGACAGGAAAGAATTCTTCCCATTTTACAGAGTTCCACAGAGGGTTTAACGCAAGAAGACGTGAGGAGCGCATTTCAAATACTGAGTTTAGGTCAGCCAATCCATAATCCAATTACTGAAAAGAGAAAACCATTTTTCTCTTTCTCCTCTTCTTAGATTTTAACCCAAAGTGTACAGCTTGTGATGTCATAATAGCTGAAATAAAGGCTGGAAAGGCTGCTATTCAGTTAAATGTCACTGCAGGCACCAGGCAGATGAAATCAGTGCTCACACAGTTTCTGATACAAGTTTCCAACATTTGCTGCTACAGCCACAATAGTGAAATAGCTTTGGCGCACACTATTTTTTGCATAATGCCTGAGTACTTAGCTTCTGGATGGAAGTTCTTCTTTCTTGAAATCTGTTCAAAAAGCTACTATACAAAGATTTTGTGTGTGTCATATTTCTCTGGCACTGGCAGTTTTTTTCTGCAAGGAAGGAGGAGGCGTTTCTGCGATAGTTCTAAGAGAATTTTATAATTGTGTTAGAAAAGTTGGATCACAATCATTTTGGCTTTGATTAGGTTATTGTGGAAAGAAAATACAGTCCTCTGGGGTTTTTTGTTTAATTCTCAGGGCCTAATTCTGATTTTTCTCTAAGGGTAAAATCAGCTTCAGTGGATTTAATTCTATTGCTGTATCACAAAAGTGATACTAATGTTAGGCCTAGGGGTGACTTTATCACAGGGAATGAGTTTTTGTGGTCTTTTCCTCAGTCTTCTGAAAATTTTGATTTGACTCAGTGTGCTTACCTGTGCCACCTTAATAAGAAAAAGTTTATCACAGTATAACTTGCTCTTGCAGTGAAAATATCTATAATCCATCAGAAGCAAATTCAGGCATGCATTTTTTTCTTTCATTGTTGTACATACCTCAGTCAGTATGAATTTCAGAGGGATAATTTAAATGCTGAAATTATCAGAAGGATGGGATTCAGCTTAAGTTTAAGATACTTTATTCATGCATGTAGTTGTCTGGAGGCACACTAAGCGCTTCACTCAGTTGCCTAAGATATGGATATCTAGTGGCATTTGAAATGTCCTAGAGTATCTTAAATATCTGTGTGGCATTGATAGGCGTGACTCATGGTGTCTGGGACACTTTCAGCCTTCTGTTGCAGTAGCTGGAGGCTGAACATACTGAGAGGTACCTTACGTGACACTAGCAACAGAACTACATCCCGGTGGGGAAGCTTACCATACAGTCCTTGTCATACATCCTCAGTTAACCTGGAGATTAATTTGATTCGTCTGAAAGTCTGCTTCAAGGGTGGAAGTTAGCCAAATGTAAGCATCTAGTGCCATTTCAGCAACTGTAAGATATCCAGTCCATCACCATGACATAAGGGTCCTTCAACAAAAGAATGAAGATCTGTTGCATGTCTAACAAATTGGGCCACATTTATAGTAACTGAGGTACTTTGGGTTTTTTTGCTGTGCATTTATTACCATCTAACCATGATATTTGGATCATGCATGTATCTTCTGGTCTTGGATGTATAATTCAGGATCTTGACGGTTTATTTTTGAATTATTGATCTGACATGCCTCTCACTAACATAGACAGAAGAGCCCTAAATTGAAATCTGGATAAGAAAAATTCTGCCCTGAGGTCTGTCTCCTGTTGAGTCATGTTTGAACTGCCTGCCAAAAAATCTTATGATTTAAGAAAATATCCAGAAGGAATATTTTAAATCTGTATCAAATGTGAAAGATCATGATTAATAATAATGACAACAATCAGACATATAACTTGATCTCTGCATATGAATGGCTGAGAGTGTTTACAGTCAATAGAGAGACCCTTTTCTCTATTGCTTTTGCACTGGCACAGGGCTTAAAAGAAAGGGCAGAAGAAAATAAGCAAATTTATTAAAGGTAAATGTATCAACAGATATTAAATACAAAAATAGTATGCCTGGTGCTGGAAGTCCTTGTCCTGCAGTACTGTCTAAGGGAGTATTCTGCATGCTCCCCCTGTTCTCATAACTATCTCTATACTGTTATTACTGAGAGCGTTCAGACACAAAGGGCAGATGGACCTTTATGAACATTCCCCATTCCTAATTTAAAATCTAAAACTTGTTAAACATGTCTCATCTTAAAAATACCTGTTCTTCAGAGGACCGTAGGCAGCTAACCAAGAAGGTCAGGGGAAGAAGGTGATTTTCATATGTTTTTGCAAGTTTCATCTGGGGCTGTTTGAGATTCTCCTGGGAAGATTGGGGGGGGGAAGGAGGGGGAAGCTGAGAGATGCTGGATCAGCAGTACCCTCTTGTTTGTGTATGGTTGGAAGGAGGGCTTTCACTGGAAGTGGTAGTTGTTACCGTGTTAATCTGCAGTGCTGATTATGTATTTGCTGTACTACTTGGGAAAGACAGCAATCCGCCAGAAATAATTTCTTCAAGTTAGTAAATGCCAGATACTACATTTGTTCCTCATTGAAGGGTTTTTTTTCAGAGAGAAGCAGAGGAAGTGTATTATAGTAGTTGAGCTCTCATCTCATCACATTCTTTAGGCTTTCTAGATATATTTTTCCAGACATTTTCTCACACACCACTCCTGAACTTTTGTTTTAGAAGGCTCATGATGTCACCTGGGTGGGTGGAAGAGAGATGGGTTTTTGACCATTCTGTTGACCTACACCTAAAACGAGTACGATCCACAAAATGTGTTCTAGTAAAACTTACCTTCTTTTCAAAAAAGGCTTAGCACAATGGATAGCTTGGATGCTTGGCTCCACTAGTGCAGTAAAATTGTGTCTGACATCTGTTTAATACAACTACATGAAGCTTAAAAGTGAAGGGCAAGCCTGAGGATTCAAGCTGATGGAAACCTGCTGCCAATGTAGTCTGTGCGCTCATGTAGTTTCTTAATCTTGTCACTTGTTATTACCTTTTTATCTGGATCCCGTTAACTTAGGATTTGTATGTAACTCATGGAAAAGATCTGCTCTTGTTTTCTTTGTTCAGATATGAGAAGTCTGTTGGCATGAGTGCTCAAAGGCATTAAGTCAGTAGCATCATGGAAATTTGGCTGTGTTTTGAGCACTTGAGTAGCTATAAAAATCAGACTAGGTTATTTTAACAGCCTATTGTTCCACAATCTATCTCATCTTTCTTTCTATGTGTTTTTTCCTTCTTTTTATAAATTTCAAGTCATTTAAAGCTACTTTGCTTTTTTTTCCACAGTTCAGTAAAAGCTCTTAGTTAGTCTGTGGGACTTTGTAATTTCAACATAATATATCCACTAGATATTTCAACAGTACATAGAGATACAATCCAAACAGCTGAGACCTTTGCCTATGGAAGAGTATCACTATGTAACAGCCAGCTTCTCTTAGCTTGATTTTCTTGTAATGAGTAAATATGATATGCAGTAGAAGACAAAATAGAAGAAAAAAATCGTAGAAGACATTGATTTGGCCCTCTATTTCTTTTACTTCTCTGATTCATTTACACTTGATTGTTTAGTTCTTCTTGGATGATCTCTTTGCTGTGAACCTGTAGCAAGTGTTCTACTGTCATCTAATCTTTACACTTCCTCCCATGACCCTCCCGAAAGGAGTAGACAGTTGCATGTCCTAAAACACAGCTATGATCATTACCCATCCATGCTCCCAAAAATTCTTCACTGCAGAATCTCAATCCATTCATGCTGAGTATCTTTACAATCTTCCTTTTTTGAGCACTCCACTCTTATCTTGATACTATCTTGGGGACCAAAATCATGCCTTCATCTCTTACTATCAAAAATTTTCCTTGCTTGTGCAATGAGTGAAATCATTCTATTACCACTTGCAATACTTAATCACCATTGTTTTGGGGTTTGTTGCTGTTATGCAGTATTGTGTAAGAAGAAACTTAGTAATGATTATGCATTTTTAAATGAATCTCTCTTATATCTTGTGCCAATAACTCATATATTTCATTATTACTAGTACAATCCTAAATAATATGATAACTTTAGTGTCATTCAGTTTGTTTTCAAGTCTGTCTTAACAAGAAGATAGCCTAAAGACTTTCTTGGGTTCAATTTGTCAAGATCTTTTAAGTGAAAAATGAAGTTATTTTTCTCACAGCCCGCACAGGGGATCCGTAAACATAGTGCTATGCCTGCACTTCACCTCCAGCTCAGCAGCATCGAGCGTCTCCTCACCAGGAGCTCTTCTTAGGGTGACACTCAAGTCTGGCAAATTAAGTCGATAGTCCCTCATCTGCACTGTTAATAACTGGGACAAAAGCCTGCAAGGTATAAAATGAACTGGAGAAAACACGGATTTGATGTCCTGAACTATTTCAGGATTGTGATTGGCTCTTAATATCATATCCAGGTTTGTGATACCTCATACAAGACCATGCCATCTCTACGTGGAATTCTTTCCAGACACACTAAAGGAACTTCAGCTTTTCTCCAAACAATTGCTGTCTAAAGTCTTGTTCCTTTTCTTTGATTTAATACTGTAAAATTCATTTTTTAGCAATGGGAAGATAATTTAAGCTGTACAGTTCATTTCCATTTCTCTTCCTAGCTGTTGCAGTCTCTTGGTTTTAACCACTGTCAGTAATACGTCACTACTTACATTACACATTATTTATTGTGTCATATAAGTGAACACTCTTATTAAACTGTAGTCAGACCATATTGTCTTTCATAATACCACAGGTTAAATCATCTAAATGTCTTTCAGGGCAAAAAGAATTGAACTATTATTACATTACTTGGGTTACATTTTGAAGGAAGAGCTGGCTGAAAGGCCATCCTCAGCATCTTCCTGAGACACTTACTCGTTGAATATCAAGGTTTGTGATGTATGATCTTTTATTTCTTTTGGGTTCTTTGCTATTCATAGATTTACAAGGACCAACAGTAGTGTGAAATGGCTCCTTTGTATTTTGGTAGTCCACTGATGACACATGACCTAGTTGATGATCGGTGTAAACCCTGGGCTTTGCCTATCATCATGCGCAAAATTTCTTGAATTCCCTTTTAATTGACATTTTCAGGCTTTTTCATAGTATTTATTAAAAACACTCTGTTATTCCTTTTTAAACCTTAAGTTTCTGTGGGTCTACAAAGAATTTCTTTGTTGCACAGCGATGAAGATAAACCTACTATTGTTCTGTAACAGATCCTCTGAGAAATTTGTTTTGGATGTTGTATTGCAGATTGTATTCTTACGCTTGAAGAATCTCCAATTACGTCAGCAGGAGATCTTGTGGACACTCGTGGGCTAGTTTCTACGCAGTCAGCCTGGGTAATGGTGGTAGTGTAATTGTGTCAGGCTAGAGCACAAGTATGAACTACGCAGCCTTTCTGGAAAGTTGGGTGAATAATGGGACAGCTAGCCTGAGCTAACCTCTGCGTTCCTTTGGCTGTGCTTTGTCAGAATTCGAGCTAGCTCGTTTAAGGCCAACCTTGGCAGGCTGGCGTACACCACAGTCTCATTGTGTCCTCATGACTTCAAGTGCTGCAAAGGCCCGTCTTTGCTGTGGCTTACTGCAGTGCACACGTTTCTCAAACAGCAGATTTGTTACCAAAAAAAAAAAAAGTGGCTGCTTTCCTTTCAGGGAATCCTAACCTTATTCATGTCAGCAGCAAAACTCTTATTCATTCCAACAGGGATGGAATGTCACCCTACAAATGTGTAACTCGTGCTTCTGCATCCTTTAGCAAGTGTAATGAATCTAGAAAAACTTCACATGAACCCTTGTAATGACAGTCAGGAAGGGAATCTGCTTAAGTTAAGCCTCTTTCCTTACTAAACCAGTGGAACTGAAAAAAATACATTTCTATGGCCTTGTGCTTGATAATGAAATGAACTCAGAGGGATGGATTTCTGTGAGCCTAAAAGGTTGACCATTTCTTCTGCCACTTTTAAGGTGAAAGATACAATAGAAAAACAGTGTATTTCTGTCTGACAAGCTCAAATTATATTGATTAGGTTATTTTCACAGTTAAATGTTCAAGAACTTGGTCTGAACTGTGCTGCATGTCTGTGTTACTGAAAACAGGGCAGTTGCTTCTGTCAAAAGTGAACACATCCAGTTGTTGATTAGTTACAATACCAGAACTAATGGCTTGTTTATCCAAATATTGCAAATTCTCTGGTTTTCAGTTTTCCTTTTGCGGTAGCTATTGCCTCTGCTATAGAAATGTGGTTACCAAAATGTGGTAACTATATAAATGAGGGAGAGAGCCTGTGGTGATACTGATGCAAAATATGCAAACAACTTCAGCTAAACATAGCTTTACCATGGTTTTGTTATATAAATGTCAACTCAAAATTAAATGTTATGGAAACATTTCTTTTATCTTTATGGACTCTACCAGCTGCAGAGTTTTCGCAAGTACAGTTTACATTTATGATGTTGTTTAAATCTATCACATACATTCAACATGCACAGAAGAATTTTTTAAAAGCAAGCTGTTTGCATTTGTGCAGTAATTACCTACGGGTCCAGCTTCAGTCCTCTCATATGCAAAACAAGTTTGTGCTGACTCCAGGGAGACCAGGAGTCACTGAAGCTGTTAGCAGCAGTTTGATTTTTCCACAGTAATGAGCTGAAGACTTCTTATACATGTGTCTTGCAGGACTCACACTATCATTATGTTATGAATTGTGGACAAATTTCACAGCATATTAGCCAATTAGGCATTTTTTTTTCCCCTTGGATATTTTGCAATATGCGGAAATCGCATTTTAATGCTCATTTTTCTCCATACATGTGATCTGAGGCTTATCTAATAACTGGAATAATAATGAGAATGGCAATTTTAAAATACAGTTGTATTGTCTCAACCAATCTCTTTTATCAGGCAGGTGGCAAATATATTTTAAAACAGCAGTGCCCCTTAATGTAATAGCAGTATGTTATTGTCCCTGTAGTGCAAAGTGTAAATATTAGGTACTATACGTACAGTTAAAGCATTGGACTAGTTCAGCCTCGTAGTGTAAGCTGTCTCCAGTCAACAAATATGGTCATGAAGCTACAGAAGCAGGCAGACAAAGATTATTCCAGACACATCACCCCACTGTGAGTCATGAAAAATAGACACCAGCATTCATTAATGCTGCCAGCCTACTTGGCCTGACATGGGCTGGGTTCAGTGGTCATTGGATTAGAATTTGGAAATTAGAGCTCACTTCTGTCTGTGTCTTCCCTAGTTCCTGACAAAAAAAGATTTATTTTTTACCCACATGTAATAAGGATTTATAAAGTCAAGATGTAAACAGAGGAGATCAACAGGAATGGTGATTAACTGCATACCAGAATGCCACACAGAGGTGGCATCAGCACAGTTATTAAGGAGTAGGTTCAGACAAACAAATTAAAAGATACGTCTTCACAGAGCTCATGCTTAAATTCTGCAAATCATTCATGGTGTGGCTATGCAGGCTAAAAATACACATGGACCTCAGAACTGTGAGTTGGCAACCTGATAGCAGCAGAGTCTGTCCGGCTCCACAGCCTGAGTTCAGAAAGCCCCTGAGCCGCAGCCTGCTCGTGAGGAACCAGCTTGCCACCTCCACACGGTCTTCCCTTGGCGTCCCCTACCAGCCACTTCTGCAAGGGCTGGAAGGGCTTTGGTCTGGTCCACTGCAGGCGTCCGGACAGTGAGTGGGAAAACACTTCACTGCAAAGTTTGTTCCATGACAAAGCAGAGTTGCATGCACTTTCATTACTAAGTTTACAATTTTTATTTTTTTAAAATATGAAAAATTAATCCGTTTGAAGAAACTTATAGGTGCTTCATTTAGCTGTTAGCTGATGCACATTCAACTAGCCAAAGGCTTCCTGAAGCAATAGACAGCAGGCTGTAATAAGAGAGCAGAACTCAAAGCATGGGAACAAATCAGAATTGTCACTTTACCTTCAGTCTCTACAAATGTTTTCTGTCTAAAGACATTCTCATTTTATTTTTTCCTGCTATTGAAGAACTGAATTTCTCAGAAGAAGCTTTGATGATACTGTCATGCCCTCAGCAGCATTGTTAGAAGTTAAACTCAGGGATAAATGCTTCAGTTGACAGCAACTGAGTGGGAGAGTTTAGAGTTTTTTCTTTTCGTGTGTGGAACAAAATCAGCCAGATACTTTCGGTTCCCTTTTCCCCTTTCCTCTGAAGCAAAGAGCTGTGACAACATCTGCGAACAGGCTACTAGACACATGCAAGGCAGACGTCTAAAATAGCACCAAGAAAGTTTTCGTAGATACCTGCATTTTACTTCTTGTTACTACCTGGAGATCAAATGAGTCAGTCTGGAGACAGGAAAAGTCTTTTCTGCAGATCAAATTCTTGAGGACTCAGAAGGTCTTTTGGCTTTTCATTGTGTCCAGACCATGGTCTGCCCGTTGCAATCATCTTGTGGTCCTTCCTATATGGAGCTTGTAGAGGCAGGGCCCTGTGGATGGGCTGTGCTCTTTCCAGGTCCCAAAGGCATGGAAAAGCCTCCTGAAGTGGCCTTTTCATCTTTCAAGCAGATCCTGTGGGTATCTCACTACAAATCCCAATTCTCCATCTAAAGCCAAAAAAGCTGATGAGGTGGGCAGGTGCAGCGTGTGACCTACTGGGCCACAGGTAGAGGAGATGTGTTGTGGAAAGACCACATACAGCCTGCTAAAGATGTGATAAATGCATTTCCAAATTAAAGTACTGGGCATCCAAATCTGTGCCAGGGCATTTAATTACCGGCTTGAGCCTCAAAAGTGTTCCACAGGTAAACTAGGACTCCTGAGTCTGTCAGCCCCTCAAAACAGCTACTCAGGGCTTCTGTACCTGAAAATATGAGCAAATATCTGCAAAATCCTTCAATGTTGGCCAAGAAACAATGATTTATGTAATCAAGATACCATTAACATGCATCCTGGCTCTTTTGTTTCAGTGGCCCTGGTTTGGTGGGATTTTTTGCACTTTCAGTAATATAAAATAAAACCATATGACAAACTAAAAAGGGTAGGCACAAATAAAGCAAGTTGTATACAAAGAAAACCTTGTCTATCATTACAGTAAAAGTAGTGGTTTAGCTTTGTTCTTTCCTGAGTTGCCGGAAAAGGAACAGGCAAAATACAAGGCAAGAAAATGCCAAGAATAGCAATCCAGATAATGAGGATACCACAGAGAACTGAGACTGTTTTGGGTTAAGAGGCCTTGATATCTTACCTCAGTGCTTCAATGTGAGGTTTACAGATCTTCAACCAAAAAGTTCAAACCGAGATTATTGATGTGGGGAGGTGATAGCTATAAGAGATCAGCACCAGGAGGACGAGTGTGCAGACCATCCCATCATCCCAGCCCATCCACCTGACTTCTTCTTAATTTAATAGGTTGAGTGGTGCAGTCTGATGATCTGGGGAAAAAAAAAAAAAAAAAGAAATAAAAGAAATGTGATGATTATGCTTTGAGGAGTAAAGTAACATGATGCTCAGTGTTTCTTATGTAAGAATTGCAAATTGATATTAAGAAAAAAATTGTAACTGTGTGGGCAGTCGAGTATTGTACCAGGCTGTCTGAAGCGACCGTGTAGCCTCCTTCCCTGCAGATATTCACTAGTCAACTGGACACAACCCTGGGCAAACTGATGTAACTGAAATTGCTTACAGCAGGAGATTGGACATGAAATACACTGGAGGTCCCTTCCAGCCAACATGAGGCTGTGATTTTTATGATTTCCCTTCATAAAAGAAGCCAGTGTAACTTCAGTTTTGTTAGAGATTAATATGGTGACTTTACAGACAGATCATTGATTATTTATTTGCTTGTGACTATACTCTGAACATACTGAAAAACTATTTATTTTATACAGTTTTATAGGAAAATTTGACTAGCTGAAAAGTGTTTCTTTTGCCTTGATATATTAGTTGATTGGGTTATTTTTTCAGCTGTATGATCTTCTATGGCTGGATGGATACTGTTGTGTGATTTTTCAGTTAAATCAAGATGCATAGTCCTGCTCAGCATTTATCCTTTTAAATCTCTAAAAATAAATGTTCATAACAAGTCACAAAATATATGGAAAGAAGAAGGTTCAGCTAGCTGAGCTTATTTTTACAGGTAAATATATATAACATTTTTGGCTCACCCTGAATCCACTCTTGCTTTTCAATTTTCCTCAGCAATTAGGAGACAGGCAGACACACATCTCTACTGGAAAGAGAAAAACACAACTCTCACTACAAGGAGGTGCAGTCAGCTGGTGTACCTCAACTAAGAACGATTCCTGGCTATGTGAATGCTCTGTTAGGGTCCCATACGTAGCTCAAATCACTGCTAGCCTAGGACGGACCAATTCTCAACTCTTAACAAGCTTTGCATGTACACCTGAGTTAACATTTTAAAGCCAGGTGAGAATTTAGACTCTGAGAGATGCAGAATTTGCAAAAGCCTTTCAGTGACTAGCCTGTACTGATTTTTAATCTGAGTCTTTATGAATTGTAGGAGACCAAAATATTATGGATCTCTGCTCCACGTTGTTAATATAGGAAAACAACACTACTGTGTCTCGTGATGGAGTTGTCTGGACTGGCTACATTAAAGGCTGTAAAATGCTGTGGTGGGAGTCATAGAGGTATGACCAAGAAATGTCCTTTTTAGCACTTGAACAGCCAGGAATCATTCTTAGCTGAGATACACCAACTAACTGCACCTCATTGTTGTGAGAGAGGTGTTTTTTCTCCTTCCAGCATGTCTGCCTGTCCCCTACTTGTGGGAAATTACAATCCTGTTCACTAGGAAGTTTGCAACTATTTTGTATTTTGTACACTGAAGCTCCAGCAAACTGACTTAACAGTGTGCTTGTCACGTCCTGAGCTTTCTGGACGATGACTCAGATTCGCCGATTCTTAGGCCAGGATTAAGATGAATTGACACAAGAGTTCCTGAAACATTTATTCACAGCAATGAATCTTACAGCTGACAATGACGGACCTCAGTTTCCCTCTTCATGCTCACATCAACAAGCCTCACATTGGAGAACCACTTGTGTAAACAGGCCTTGCCATAGATAATTTCTTGTGTTAAGAAAAGAAGAAAAGAGATCCTGCGATGCCGACAGCACACATGGCAATCCTCCAGTGGTGGGCGAGCGAGCACCTTGCTCATGAGGCTGTCACCTTTTATGCAGTCAAGTCCCTGCCCCACCGGGCTGTTCACAGAATCACAGAATCACAGAATGTTAAAGGTTGGAAGGGACCTTAAAGATCATCTAGTCCAACCCCCCTGCCAGAGCAGGATCACCTACAGTAGAGCGCACAGGAACGTGTCCAGGCGGGTTTTGAATGTCTCAAGAGAAGGAGATTCCACAACCTCCCTGGGCAGCCTGTGCCAGTGCTCGGTCACCCTCAGAGTAAAAAAGTTTTTCCTCATATTTTTCTGGAACCTCCTGTGTTCCAGCTTCCACCCATTGCCCCTTGTCTTGTCAGTGGACGCTGCTGAAAAGACCCTGGCTCCATCCTCCTGACACTCCCCCTTGACATATTTATAAACATTAATGAGGTCACCCCTCAGCCTCCTCTTCTCCAAGCTAAAGAGATCCAGCTCCTTCACCCCCTTGTGGAAAATTATCAAGGTCTGAGGGATGGTGGGGGCCTCTGAGGGGGTTACTCCTCCCTCTTTGGAGAGGACCTCTTTGTCTTTTGCAGCCATAGTTCCAAGCCCTACCTGCCCCTACACCTCCACCAGGGCACTGACTGGGACAGTTGGCTCAGAAGGGTGCTGAGTCACTTCCACACAAACTCAGGCAAGTGCCAGGCACACAACTGTGGTCAGTTTTGGTTCTGAAAAGTCCCAGAATGTTTGAGACATCAGTTCTTCAATCTTTCCCAGTGGTTAACAAAGGGCTGCTTCTCCAACCTTGAAGCCTATAGTCAGAGTTTGGAAGTATGTACTTGTAATCATCTCTGATTAAAGTATACACATAGGTCATAGAACCATAGAATGGTTTGGTTTAGAGGGGACCTTTAAAGACCATCTAGTTCCACCTCCCCTGCCATTGGCAAGGACGCCTTCCACTAGATAAGGTTGATCACAGCACCATCCAGCCTGACCTTAAGCATTTCAGTAAGTGTTTACAGGATCAGCATCTGTGAAAGGGAACTGATCTGCTGAAGTAAAATTCATATAAAGTTACCTCTGTGCCTATAATACGTCTTAAAATGCAAACTTGTGTCACACTATTTTCTGAGCAAGACAATGTTGGCAAAAAGTATAAGCCTCTGTGAGATAAAATGTTGGAAAGTAAGAGCACCTTCATGTGTTGTTTCACACAGACAAGCAGCAGCTTTAATGTATTTCAGAAGCTCAAAGGGCAAGTTTTTCCCCATATGGAAAATAAGTGATCACTTTGTGTATTTAACATTCTTCATAAGCATAATAGTTGTTCCAGAACCTTTGCAACTCAGCATTTAAAATAAAATAACTCATTATCAAGGCAGAAATATTATTGTTGCCAAAGCAATGCAGAAGCATACCATTGGCACACAGAAGCCAGACATGTGTGAGCTCAACTGGCTTCCTCACAAACATCCCAGGAGAACCAGGTCCTGCTGCAGGCACACGAGATGCTCCGGCTGCGTTGTAGGGACTTCAGAATATAGTGTTTGATGTAGACAAGCATTTATGTAGCCCTCTCCCCAATTGCAGTGATTATGAGATAAAAGACCCTGAATATAGAGGAAAATTAGTCACATCGTTGGACTTTGTCTGGAGAGACTAAGGCAGAATCAAGCCTCATTTTGAGAAGTGTCACATATTGCTTTAGGTCTCTGCAAGAGTTGTTCTGTTCTCAAAGCAGTGTGTGATGTAAAATTCCAAGCTGTTTGTTGTACCCACCTCAGCAGGGCCCAGCACTTCAAAATGCGCATCTGCTCTTAGCTTTTAAACTTTAAAAAACCTAAAGCATACAAGGAAATAGGTGAACACCCCACTACCCCCCCATTTTTGAGACTTTATGATGCTTTCATGTCACTATCATATGATGAGCACAGAGCCCCATGGAGAGAGAAGTGTTGCTGTAAATGCATTAAATTCAGGAAATTCTCATTGTCACTTGAACCCTTCAAGATGGGATGATTATTCTTGTGCAGCCTCACACGCTTCTGCCGCCAGGTCCTGGTCTGTTAGTACTGCTGCCTAACAACAAGAAAGGGCACTTCAAATTCCAGAAAGCACGGAACTTATTTAGATTAAGGAAGACAAGACTAATGGTGTGGTATAAAGCTGAACACCCTCGAGCTAAAGTGCAGTGATTGATTCTTAGAAGTAAGTTTAATACTAACAGTGCATTATGCTGGAAGAGTATTCTGTGCTCCATTTGTATCCTTGTTTACTACTGGGAGAAAACTATAGGAAATTAACAGGATTTTCTTTGCTCCGGTTTTATGAGTCAGCTCATAATTCCCAACAAAAGCCATACTTCCACTGAAGTCAGCTGTAAGGCTTCAGTGGAGACCAAAATCCAGCTACTAGTTAATAGGAGTAAATTAAATGAAGAGAAATAAGACCTAGATCTTAGTACCTTGAAGAGATTTTCAAAAACTTTTACTCTTGATGTCATTATGACATTATTCTGCCAAATTTAATGAGCCCTGGCATTTGGAGCTGCTTAGATTTCTGTGGTAGTGGTGAGGGATATTGAGAAAATAAGGTAGCCTGGACTTTTAAATATTGTGTTATGCTTACCTTTTTTTGAAATTTTGTCATGAATATGGTTTTTTTTCAGAACAGACTTGCTCTTTCATGCTCATTCTGCTGAGTGGTGTGTTTAAAAAACTTCTTCTTTATTGCAGTATATTAAAAAGGTGTTAAATTGTTCCTATCTTAACCTGAACGAAAGCGTCAAGTGAACTGACTAACTGGTATTCGTAGTTTTTAATCATTTTGTAGCATTCCTCCCACAGCCATCACAGGCTGAAATAGTGGTGTGATACAATACACATCGAAATTCTGATGTTTCCACTTAAAATACTTCCTCTATTTTAAAAAAAAAAAAAGTATAGTTTCTTGTCTTATCCAATATTCTGGAAATGTGAGACTTAATAGCATTTAGTGACAGCAAATAAACTGGGATCCCTGTATAAAGCCAAGTATCCTGTAAATCCTTCTATATCATGAAAGTGAACTGTAGTATTTTGCAGTCTGGAAAGCTATTATTGGAGGATTTGTGAATACTGCTTTGTTCATTGTGGGTATTGCTTTGTTCACGTGTCTGGAATAATAAAAAATTATTGAAGTAGTCAAGGGTTACTTTAGGGCTGTGCTGAAAAGGAGTTCCTTTTACTCGTGTACTGCAGCAGTGTATTTGCATGACTGCACTTGAGTGGTCCTTTCCTCTGAAGAACTCCTCTAATTGTCCGTGTCACTGACCACACACTACTGAAAATTAAATGTAAAACCAAAGAAGAGAAACAAGATGGTTTTTTTATGTTCCAGAGCTCTTTGATAGGATAGTATAGTTTAGGTGGAAATGCATAGCTGATCCTTGGGTGCTTCCCATGGTATCAACCTATCACAGTTATGTTGGATAACTGTCTCCATCACAGATTTTTAATCCCAAGTATTTTGTTAAAACATGCCAAGCAGGCTCCTGAATTTGAACAATTAAATTTTCGATAGACTTTGCTTCTGTCCTTACCTTCATTTAAGATGTAAAATAATACTGAAGTATTCTCCTTGATCATAAATTACAGCTCATCCTTTAAATATGCTCATTTGGTGGTGCTTGGGTATGAAGTATAATGTTTTTTCAACACAATAACATTTAGAAGTACCTGTCCTGAGTAAAAGATGTACAGGCAAGCCCAGAGAAAATTTTCACCCATGTACGTGCTAGCTCCCAGACCACACAGAGAAATTGTCTAGGAAATTGTTATTTTACCCCAGCCAAAAGGATGCTAGTGGCAATCAGGGGCCATCAGGAGTAACAATGCCATTCCCTGGAACGATGTGATTGACGAGGAGTCCAACTGAGTCACACTGAGTGAGATTAACTCCAAAGGCTGTTAGGCTTCTTTTTTTTTTTTTTTTTTCCCCAACCCCTATATGGTTTCTATTTTGTTTTAGCTGACAAAGCTGTGGTACTGTTGGCCACTGATGGAGAATTAGGTAATGAAGTGAGTGATGTCTGAGCCCATTACACTCAGTCATGCCCTAACTTCACCGAAGTCAGAGCTACAAGTGTGCCCAGCAGGTCTAGGGAGGTTCTCCTTCCCCTCTGCTCTGCCCTGATGAGACCACACCTGGAATATTGGGTCCAGTTTTGTGCTCCCCAATTCAGGAGAGACAGGGACCTACTGGAGAGAGTCCAATGGAGAGCTATGAGGATGATCAAGGGACTTGAACATCTCTCCTATGAAGAGAGACTGAGAGAACTGGGGCTGTTTAGCCTTGAAAGGAGATGGCTGAGAGAGGATCTTATTAACATATACAAATATCTGAGAGGTGGATGTCAAGAGGAAGGGGACAATCTCTTCTCAGTGGTGCCCAGCAATAGAACAAGACATGATGGGTTTAAGTTAGAACATAGGAAGCTCCACCTCAACATGAGGAGAAACTTTTTCACAGTGAGGGTGACAGAGCACTGGCACAGGCTGCCCAGAGAGATTGTGGAGTCTCCTTCTCTGGAGACTTTCAAAACCTTCCTGGACACGTTCCTGTGTGGCTGCCCTAGGGGATCCTACTCTGTCGGGGGGGTTGGACTAGATGATCGCTGGAGGTGCCTTCCAACCCCAAACACTCTATGGCTCTATGATTCTATGATTCTGTGATTCTATGATTCTATGACTCTTTCATAGAATCATAGAATGTGTTGGGCTGGAAAGGACCTTCAAAGGTCAGCCAGTCCAACCCCCTGCAGGGAGCAGGGACATCAGGTTGCTCAGAGCCCCATCCATCCTGACCTTGAATGTCTCCAGGGATGGGGCCTCCTCCACCTCTCTGGGCAACGTGTGCTAGTGTTTCACCACTCTTGCAGCAAAGAACTTCTTCCTAATGTCTTATCTAAATCTACCCTGCTCTAGTTTTAAACTGATTTCCCTCAGCCTACAGCTACAGGCCCTTGTAAGCAGTCCCTGCCCAGCTTTCCTGCAGTCCCCTTCAGATACTGGCAGGCCACTATAAGGTCTCCCTGGAGCCTTCTCCAGGCTGAACAGCCCCAACTCTCGCAACGTATCCTCATGAGAGAGGTGCTCCAGCCCTTTGAGCATGTTTCTTACCCATCTACATGTTTCTTACATTAAGGATTATTTTTCTGGTTAGCATGAGATCTGAGTACAGCGTGTTATTAAACACAGAAAAAAGTTGAGAGGCGTCCCTGCCCATGACAGGGAGGCTGGATTAAATGATCTCTAAGGTCCCTTCCAGCCCAGGCCATTCTGTGATTCTATAATTCCTTTTGCCCCAGAATGTGGACAGGGTTAGAATAAATAGACTGCAACATACAAATAATTTTACAGAAATCATTATGCAGTGGTTTTCATTTCTCCAGTGTCATACGGTAATTCTTTTAATTTTCTCTGTTGCATTATAATAGTTTTTATTTCATTTTGTGTATGTTCTAAAAAACTATATAAATGAGGCAATGCTCATTGATAAATACAACACAGTTTTAAATTAACTTAAACTCATATTTTAAATTAATTCATATTCATATTTTAAATTCATTTTCTTGGGAAATATATGTGGTGAAGCAAAGGTTACTAGGTGGGCTACCAGATTTGTCATTGAGAGTTAGGGCTATTTGATGCAAAAGAAAAAAATTACCCACAGACTTGTCTAAATGGAGTTTTTGTTTACTAAATTAAGCATTCACATTTGAAAACTTTGGTCTACAAAAAGACATAGTCTTTGGGTGGAAAAAAAGCTGCATTTTGTCATTTTCTACAGACCTGAGGCACCTGTAAGTTCAAACAAGGATCCTGGGATGCAAATCAGCATCATGCTTCCCAATCTTCAAAATATTTAAAATCTGGAAGAACACGTGCTTTATTCTTATTTTTGTGTCAGAAAATGTCTCCTGTTGAAGTCACTGAAAACCTTTTAGAAAATATCTAGGTCACAAGTATCTCTGAGCATTAAACCCATCAGAATAAGCATTTCTTGTTTTGTTTTCTTTTAAGCTGATATGCTTGTTCGAGGAGGAATGATGCCTATTTTATAGATCCCTGGAGAAATTTACCTTGATGTTTTATTTTTTTTGTCTATGATGGAATGAATTATCGAATGTGCCTTTAATGACTCTTTGGTTGGTGTCCCATAAGTATCTCAGCCATTTCATTTGCTTGGTTTTGATTACATCTCCTGTTACAGCCTTTTTATTGCTTTGTTAATATAAGCCAAATACAATCACTTAGCAGATACTGCTAAAAAAATGATTTTAAAAACATGGAGGAAGATCAATTTAGGTTGACAACACTTTTTTGACACTGCAAGCTTAAACTCTTTGATACTTGATGAACTGTTCTGATTTTTAGAATGAATAAACATCCCATAGGGGAATGAAAAATAAAATACTGTTTGGATAAAATTTATTCACCAGAGCCTGGCAAAATTCACCTCTCTAAACAGCTTGCTTCAGCAGCAATTTCAGTTCTTAAAAAATTTCAGACATGACAATTCAGTTCAAATTTCTACATTTCTGAAAATATAACAATCAAAAGAAAGACTATATAAAAAGCTGGTTTTGCTGCAAACTTCTTTTTTTATCTCAAAAACTGTTTTTAAAGTTTTCTGTCCAGTTTGTTTTCACATTTAAGATGACAAGGTCTTCATACTCCACCTTTCCATAGACAGGGTTGTGTCTGAGTAGAAGGCAGCGCAGTATCAAGCCCTTAACATGTTTCACTCTTCCCGTTGAGGAAAAGGTTGAAGTGCAAGCCATTTTAAAGAAAGCCTACAGGAGAAATTTATGAGCTTTTTTCTATCAGAGAGCGCTTATTCTCCATGCAGCTTTTGTCAAACATTTTTAACAAATTGTAATAACCTTTGTCATATCTCATTTTCTTGCATAAACAAGTCACATTGAAACTATAAATGATGGAAAATTTAATCCACATGGCTTGCACTAACAAAACTGTTAAACTGTATTCTTTTCCACCATGTCAGCAGTGCATTATCTGTTTTATAGAAATGTTGAAAAGATTACTTTTTAAGGGAGATGCCACAGGACCTGCGTAAAAGTCCTCCTCAAACCTGCACTAGCTCACGTTTTCACTTTCTGTTCTTCCTGAAACTAGGAAAATGCTTTGGTGTTTGTCTTTCCATATCCTATCGGAGAAGTTATTTCCACCCACCTCCAAGAACTATCCGCTCAGAGACACCGGGAGGAGCGCTGGGGCTGACTGGAGCTGTCAGGTTTCTGCTGCCTTCCTGCCTTGAGCAAGCACATCTGCTCTGGGACGCAACGTGGTGCATCAGCTCCCAGTCCAATAATATGCATACTTTCTCCTCTGTGGGGACTTAACACCTTACAAATTGCCTGTATTATATAAAAGTAACTTCTAGTACAGGAGATGCTGTGTTTTTCTCTGTCCCCATCAGCTTCCACAGCACACTGCCGCCGTGGAAGTCTCCCTTTCTTGCACACCAAGAGGGACGATAGGGCCGACAGCATGTAACCAAGTCAGGGACCTCATGCAAGGCAACCTGTCACCAAAACTAGTGGTCCCCATGAAAGTGTAACAGTGCCATGACCATCTTTTTCCTTCTTTTCTTTTACAGGGTTTTGTATCCGCTTAGTCTAAACTTGCAATGGAGCTATTGATGCTCTATGTCCAGTATAATTTCCAGCACATTTATTTATCTGATGCCTCGCACAGATTTTATGCAGTCAGGAATTAAAAATTCATTTAAAGGTGGTACTTGAGTACTCAACTCAGCAATATTGTTGTCACTGTTAGGAAAACATGAGCACTGCTCCTGGCAGTGGGAGGGACTTACTTCCAGAGGATGTCTGATAGCCTCTTTGTAGACTTAGACCTCGTGGATGCACAAAACTTTCTGTAAGTGCACAAGCAACTGCATTAGTTCTGACTTTGTACCAATGGGAAAAACAGGAGCTACTTTTTAGTGCTAAATAAGATTACCAAAAGCTGCCAAATATTTTATCCTTCCATGCAAAATCCAAGATAATAGCACTGCCAATGGTTAGCAAACATTTTTGCTCATAATCCTGAATGTCCTTGCATTTATAAATATTAAATAAATATATTATAAAATATATTAAATATAAATATAAATATATAAATATAAATATAAATATATATATTAAATATATAATATTAAATAAATATTAAATCAGACTTTAGACAATACTGGAGCATAACTCTGGTGGTCTAATCACTTAATTATGTCACTTTAGCAGTGATACATTTTTATTATTTACATAAGAGGTTATAAAACTGTTTGCAGATGTTTAACTTCTTATTATTTTAATTCTAGCAGTAAATAATGTAGCAAAGTAGCTTTTAAAGATCTTCCCTGAGTGTGTTTTCTATACTTGTGATATTCCCTGAGTAATGTTTTAACAATTGCTGTAAGCTGAACAGCCTTAAAACACAAACTATAGTAAAATTCTGTTGAAAATTAAATAAATGGAGAATTGGTAGTTCCTAATTAACCAGTAAGAAAAGTTTAAGAGAGGTGGATTGAATAAATATCAAAGCTTCTGAGTTATATTATCTTTCATAAATGGGCTTTTCTCCAATTAGTATATGCTTTCAGAAGCAGAGGTATAAGATGAAAGGACCTGCATCAAAACTGATTGCTGCTGAAACAAAATGGAAGTTGCTGCTTTTGAAAAAATACAAGACTACGGCAGTGCTTGAATAATTTTATGGGAAGTTGCTGCCTAAGGCATATGTTTTACTGTCTGATACTGAATGCATGAGGAAAGACCATCTGTTTTTTTCAGCTTGAACAAATATATGATCCAGACTGAACCACTGGAGGCCAAATATAATTGCTCTGTGTTTTGCTTTGTACTGCTCTCTACCTACAGCAGTATCCTCTTGTATAGCATGTATCATAGCACACAGTTCAAATGATGGCATCTGAAAATACTTTTTCATCTATTGAGGGTTATAAAATAACTCTCTAGGGCTTAATGCAATCCTTTGTCTCTCCCTGGAGAAATAGTTTGTGATAGGAAAGAGCAACTTATGCACTTTGACCAACGCCGTGTTTGAACCTTAGGGATTTATTTTTGCTGGACAGATCCTTGTTCAGTGGCAGGTGAAAGGCACTGCCATATCCTTCACACCTTCATTTCAAGCCAGGGAAAAAGAGAAGTGTTTTTATTGCATTGTCCAAGTAAACAGATTACGTTTATAAAGATGGAAAGTGAATCCTGAGTATTGGTTTACTTTTAAGGAAAGCACGTCAGGAGTAAATAAACTGCAGAAAATATTACAGAACACTTAATCCTTTTACTTTTGTTGCTAGTGTTGTGTTTTACAGCATCTAAAAGTGTGCTTTTAGTTTCGCAACGCTAGTAAGACTGGGTTTCTCCCCTCCCCCAAAGTGATTACAGTCTAGTTTTAGATATAATCTACTGAATGGCAGTAAAAAAAGTTTTCAGTGTTGGAGGGAGGAATGAGAGATAGAAGGGCAAGATTTGAGTGTATGGGTGGATAAATGCAAACATTTTTCTTTTGTTCTATAATAATAATAACAACAACAATAATAATAATAAAATTAGCAATGCTCTATTCCTTTTAGAATTTCTGGAAAATTTGAGAACAAAAGGTTACAGAGGTTTGGGAAAATAGCTTTCCAAGACTATTCTTATGTATTGCTGTGAGGATTGTTTCTGCTTTTCATAGATAATCTGCACAGCTATGTCTACCAGGTGCTAATCTAAACTGCACCTGGCTTTCCTGAATATCTGCATTTATTTTGATTAGTACACTGCTTAACTGTACTGTTTCCCTCTCCTGACTCACTTTTCCCGTCTATCATGAATAACACTTTGCTCACAGTGATCTTCTAAATCACAGTCCTGAGGAACTGTGGCGAAGTGCAAGTGGTGGGTGGGTGAAGGATGGGTTTGTGACTGCAGGACTAGGCTGGGACTTAAAAGGTTCAGATTTATTCCACATATGAAGACTTTCCATGTAGCCTTAGGCAAGTCCCTTACCTTTTCTCTGCCATGGTCTCCAGCTGCGATATGGCAACAACAAGCTTTCTTTTCTTCCTGCTGTATCTGTTTTCTATAACTGTGCTTTAAGAGATCTCTTCCAAGTGAAAACTTGCATTGTGTGTTTGGACAAGACCCCGTACAACTGAGCCTCCAATTTAGTTGGTATTACTGGAATACAACTAAATAACGATGATTTTTAATACCTAAACACAAAGTAAGGAAATTTAATTTTAACTGATTCAGGACTACAGAAATTCAGCAAAAGGAAACTGCATGTTTTTACTGTAAATTCTTAGTCACTTCTTAGTTTTATTTCATCCTCCGTGCAAGCCTCAACGAGGAGAAACCACATTTATGTATATGTCAGTAGGATGTAATTATAGGGGTGTTGTACCTGAAGACTGTAGCATCCGAAACTTCTAGTAATGTTCTGGGAGATTTTCCTTTTTAAAAAAGTGGGGAGAAGGGGAGCAAAACGGCTCACCAGGTGGATTTTTGTCACTTGACTAAGTCTTTTAGGAAACTTTTAAGCATTTATATGCTGATCTTTATCTTTCTTTATTCTGGAAGACAGCCTTGCTAATGGTATGTTCTTTAGTTTACACCCTTTACCCTCCTGGATATGGTTTTATTTACAGTTCTTAGTAGAGATTATATGCAAGCTCCTACCAGATTTGATTTTCAGAGCAGAACTTCTCCCCAGGAGTTAAGTGACAGCTTACAAAATGTGCCTCCAATGTCTTAATCACATTGCATATCAGATTTTCTACTACAAATTCTGAAGAAATTGACTCTGCATTTTTATCTAATGTACTGTCTATATTACAGCGCAACTATATTACAGTACTATGGAAAGTCTGTATGTTATAAGGGAAAGAGCAATTTTAGCTCCAGAAGTGCAAGTGAGGGCAGATGCAGTAATATATTAATATTCGTGTGCAGTAGTTAGAATCATAGAAGAATTTCGGTTGGAAAAAGCCCCTTCAGGTCGTCTAGTCCAACCTCTTGCTCCAAGCAGAGCTTACTTCAAAGTCAGATCGGGACCTTTTCCATCCAAGTTCTCAAATCTCTAGGGATAGAGATTCCACAGACTCACTGAGCAACTTGTTTTGGTGCTGAACCTCCTTCACTCTGAGAGTTTTTCCTTACAGGTAATCATAGTTTTCTTTCCTGCAAATTGTAGCCTCTCTACCTTCTTTATAACCAGAATTAGATAGCTGAGAAGTAAGGGGTCTCAGCCTCCCTTTGTCCCAGCTCTGCTCAGCCTCTTCTATATCATAGAATCATAGAATCATAGAATGGTTTGTGTTGGAAGGGACCTTAAATACCATCTAGTTCCAACTCCCCTGCCAGGGGCAGGGACTTCTTACACTAGACCAGGTTGCTCAAAACCTCATCCAACCTGGCCTTGAACACTTCCAGGGAGGAGGCAGCCACAACTTCTCTGGACAACCTGTTCCAGTGCTTCACCACCCTCATTGTAAAAAATTTTTCCTAATATCTGAGCTAAATCTAATGTCTTTCGATTCGAAACTGTTATCCCTCATCCCGTCACTGCACTCTATAATAAAGAGTCCCTCATCTTCTTTCCTGTAGGCTGCCTTTAATTACTAGAAGTCCACTATAAGGTTTCCCCAGAGCCTTCTCCAGGATGAACAACACTCTCAGCCTGTCCTCGTAAGGGAGGTGCTCCAGCCCCTTGGGTCATCTTCGTGGCCCTCCTCTGGACTTGATCCAACAGGCCCATGTCCTTATTCTGGGGACCCCAGAGCTGAATGCAGCACCGCAGGTGGGGTCTCACAAGAGCAAAGTAGAGGGGCAGAATCACTTCCCTCAACCTGCTGGCCACTCTTCTTTTGATGCAGCCCAGCATGTGACTGGCTTTCTGGGCTGCTAGCGCACATACTAAGTTTGTCATCCACCAAAAGCCCCAAGTCCTCCTCCACAGGGCTGCTCTCAGTCCCCTCATCACCCAGCCTGTATTTGTGCTTGGGATTGCCCTGGCCCAGGTGCAGGACCTTGCACTTGGCCTTGTTGAACTTCATGAGGTTTGCATGGGCCCACCTCTTGAGCCTGTCAAGGTCCCTCTGGGTGGCATCCCTTCCCTGCAGCGTGTTGAAAACATCACACAGTTCATATGTCATGTTTTGCAGCCCCAGCCACCTTGGTGGCCCTCCACTGGGCTTGCTTCATCCTGTCCGTCTCTCTCCTATGCTGGGGTACCTCAAACTGGGCACAGCATTCCGTATGTGGTCTTTCAGATGCCAAATGGGGAAATAATCACTTCCCTCAACCAGCTGGATACATTCCTGCTAGTACAGCTCATCATCCTAGCTGAGCTAGAGAACTAGCAGTTCTCTAGCAGAGCTAGAGGAGTCTGCTGAGCGATGTTCAGCTTGGTGATTGGAAACATACACACACCCCAGTACTTTTCTGGAAAGCTGCTTTATGTATCTTAAGAATTATTGTGTTGGTTAAAGGAAACATCATATTGAGGAGCATATGCACTCACTATATAGATCTATGCTTTTTCCCTTTGTCCCTTCAAGATGTCTAAGTCCCTTTTGTATCAAGAAGGAGGCATTTAGATTTTCTGGCAGATATATATCTGCATCAGTTACAATGCTTGCTTATATTGGGTTAGAGCATCTGTTAACAAGAGTCTTGGCAATTCAGACACAAGCCAAAGGCCTGCATTTTGTTGGTTGAGTCATTGCCCAGCATGATCAACAAGTGTTTTAAGAATGAAATTAGCAAAGCATTGATAGAATCACTTATTACAACTTGCAAAACCTAGTACAAGAATTTAAAATATGGGACACTCATTCAGTGTGCTACCTGGCTGCTGATTAGTCTGATGATGGTTTTGTGGGTGAAACGAACTTCTTTTGTGATCCAATGGTTTCATCAGCACAGTGGTATTACTACTGGTGAAGCAGTACAATAGAATCATAGAATCATAGAATATTAGGGGTTGGAAGGGACCTTTAGAGATCATCTAGTCCAATCCCCCTGACAGAGCAGATCCCCTAGGGCAGCCACACAGGAACGCATCCAGGCGGGTTTTGAAAGTCTCCAGAGAAAGAGACTCCACCACCTCTGTGGGCAGCTTGTTCCAGTGCTCCGTCACCCTCACAGTAAAGAAATTTCTCGTCATGTTGAGGTGGAACTTCTTATGTTCTAACTTAAACCCATCATGTCTTGTTCTATTGCTAGGCACCACTGAGAAGAGATTGTCCCCTTCCTCCCGACACCCAACCCTCAGGTATTTATATATGTTAGTAAGGTCCCCTCTCAGCCATCTCCTTTCAAGGCTAAACAGCCCCAGTTCTCTCAGTCTCTCTTCATAGGAGAGATGTTCAAGTCTCTTGATCATCCTCGTAGCTTTCCATTGGACTCTCTCCAGTAGGTCCCCGTCTCTCTTGAATTGGGGAGCACAAAACTGGACCCAATATTCCAGGTGTGGTCTCACCAGGGCAGAGTAGAGGGGAAACGATACTCCTGATCATCCATACTACAAGCCTCAGAGCAACAGGTTCATGTCTGCAGGCACTATATGGGCTTTACACTGTAAGGATCGAACATGAGATATGCAAGAATTTTTACAGTTTTTACCATGTTTGCATCTTCCTCGCAAAGCGATTTAGCAGCGTGTTGATGCTTTGCTTTGCCTTCATGTATTCATCAGTATCACAAAATATGCAAGCTCGTGTAAGCTCTAAGTTGTGGTCATGTTCTCCTGATTGTAACTGCACGACTTGTGTAAGACTTTCTTAGATCACTCCTTAGTTTTAACTTGTTCAGTGGATTCCATAGTGTTTGGGGGTTTTTCCCCAGAATGGAGACTGTTCATCCAAGGCAGTGATGCCATAACACAAACCTCCCATCTTCTGGTAGTTTGTACGTGAAGTCTGTTGTTCAGAAGGAAGTTTTTTCAGCTTGGCAGTTCGGTGCAATATGTATCTCAGCTCTTTCATAAGCTTATATAGCAGATACTTGTGGTCAGTTGTGGGAGAAATGACTTTTCAGATGTGGGAGAGGCCTCTCCCATTGGTGATCTTTCTTTCAAGCTGCTAACCGTGTGCGAAAAGTGTAAAGGTACAGGATTGTGATACCAAAAGTAATGTCTGTGAATACTGGGTCATTTCCCCAAGAAAATCTTGTTTCTTGTGTTTGTTTCCATTAATTCTGACAGTGCTGCTTGGAAGTATGTGGGTTTAGTAATAGGCTATTCTAATGTCTTTAGTGAGCTAAGTTAAGTAGTGGTTGATTTCCCATCTATATATGAAGACTGTTCGTTATTTGTCTTCTATTACTATTGGTGAATTAGGGTCAATATAGATACAGGATCAGGGTTCTGAAAGATATTAACAATTAATATTCTTTCTTTTTCAGTTTTCTCCTTGTGTTTGGTTGCTTGATTTTGTCCGTGTTTTCTACTATTCCTGAACACACAAAACTTGCCTCTGGCTGTCTCTTCATTTTGGTAAGTGAAACTTCTAAATACAAGACAGTTTTGCAGATGCTTTTATATACAGTCAGATCCTCCCCCTCACTATTGAGAAAATAATATAATTCCTGAACATTTCTGGTTTCTTAACCAGACTTTTCATCAGAATGATGAAAAAAAATAATAAAATAGAGCATTTCACTGTCTTGCTCTTTAAAAACAGGTCAGATCATATGAAAGTGTTAATGAAGCACTGTATGGTATCTTCTTTTCTTGAGAATTGCTGTGATTTATAACTGATAGGTTTTTCTACTGCAGTTTGGCAGTGACTGAGCATGAAAGACGTTTGATACTGCTGCTACATTTATATAGTCAGGGTGTAGTAAGAGGCACTTAAAATTGGAAATAATTTTGGTATCTTAGATACCAATTTGTGCTAGCTATGGGTAGATACTGACATTTTAGTGGCAGTTTCTGCAGTAGGATATGGTAATTTCATTATTTCTTCATAATACATGCTTTTGTATTATGTTTATCTCTCCTTTCTCCCTTCTGAGGTATATATAAATGGCTTTAATCCTTAAAAGTGCTTAACATTTTTCATGCATTGTATGGTCACCACTTTATTCATCTGCTTCTTGATGGGCCATTTAGTTCTGCAAGTGATGGCCTGAGGATAGGCAGTAGTGATCATTAAAATGTCACTATATACCCAGAGTTACCATGGTTATTTCAGTTCCATGTGTACAGCGGACTGTGGGTCATTAGGTAGTGCCTGGGGTGAAATAACTGTTGACAAATGCCAACATTTTAATTGTCATCACTGTACATATCCGAAAGTCCTGATCTTCAGAAGAACTCTCTAATTAAGTATGGTTTGAGCAGGCCAATAAACATAATCGTGGGATAGCTATGTCTCTATAGCACAATGGGCCACTGCATCAGGATACTTGAATGAGAGCTGGATAGGTGCAGATGTGTGGTGTTCTGCTCCATGTAATGGTTTCCTAGGAAGGTGAATTAGGGAGAGCTGTGCTTAATGTGATATTTTGCTTCCAAGACATATCAGCGCTTTTTTTTTTCCTGGAGAAAAAGAACATCACCATCAGGTGGTGTTACACCTGCTAAAAGTGATCATATTTAGTCCTACACTCATATCTAGTCCCATTACTTACATATCTGAACAACACTTTGCAAACTGAAGTTTGTTTGAATGTTCTGCAACTTGTTGAATTATTGCACTTACTACACTAATGGCTATGACTTTCTGATATAGAAAACAGGAAAATTTGATCAGACTGAAAACACCATATGTCTAATATCAGGTGCTTTTGTATCAATTTCCCTCTATATTTATGCAAATTGGTTCTAGAAATGCCATTTGTTCTGACATAAAATATGCATTTCCCGTGAGCCACATATTGTGTTGATGGTGTTGATACGCTTACTGCTGCTGATTCCTCAACTGGCTGATAAACACATTCCCTGTGCTTTGCCAGGGCTCTCCCAGGAGCCTGAAAGTAGAGAAGCTCCACAGAGTCCTGGATTTGTTCCCAGGAGCAGAGATATGGTGAGCCCTTGTACTCGGTGCACCAGCTCTTACAGAGGTGTCCATCATCAGAGTGGACCTGCTCGAGGTCTGCGGTGGGGAACTGCAGCACTTTCTGCTGCGACAGCTTCAAAGATGAATTTTGTCCATTTTAGCAGTTCTGACCCTATGTCCTGTGGCGTCCTCTGAACACAGAAATGGCCTTAAGGAGGAAGAGTGTGAATGGTTAATCCTGAAGCATTGATACCAGCCTGGTCCAACATTTCTGTGCTATAGCCTAGTGTGTTCAGCAAACCCTTGGCAGGAGTAAATCTAGCAATGACAAATTTTACGGCCCCTGCTGTGAGTCTCTAATGGAGAAAAATATAAACACAGCAAAGTATGAAGTTCCAGAAGCAGGCTAAAGATGACTGGTTTATTCCAGTTTGCTGATGCGTGATTCGCTCCTCTGCATACTGAATCATTAGCTGATATTAGCAATGTTATCAAAGCAGCTTTTGCAGCTGCAAACCAAGAGAAAAATACATTTCTACATTAAGTCAGGAGTAGTTGTTTTGGCTGTGCCAACACATGACTGCAGTCACTAGAGTTTTTGCAACCTTTCCCTTGCAGTGATTCACACCGCTCTTACAAATGTGTCATTTAGTAGAGACAGTTGTATTAACTATCAGAGATCTGGTTTAATACTGTTTTGCTTCATGCTCGAGATGGAAGATGAATGTTTCTTTTCTAATAAAGTACCATACAAATAAAACAATCCGTAGAGCCGCCTGCTGGGTTTCTGTGAACTGTTTGCTTCGCAGATTTCTTCCAGATGGCTCCCCCTGCAAGCCGTGTTAATTGGCTAAAAAGCTAATGTAATGTTCCTTCAACTTAATACCTGAGCTGCTGCCTGTGCTGGCACCTGTGGCTTTTGACATATTGCAGGTATTCACAGTTACACAGGGAGGTTAAAGAGGAAAGTTTAGGTGAGGTGAACAGACCTTTCCCTCCTTCTAAGAAAGGCCAGAGGAGCTGAGAAGATTGTTGCTCTGCAATCAGTCAATTCCATTTACCTCCCCCCGCTTCACCTTACAAGGGAGCAGAAAATGTATCTCGTAATCACTGCACCCTAAATACTCTCAGGGAAGTACAACAGGCATCCTGGCCTGTATCAGGACCAGTGTGGCCAGCAGGAGCAGGGATGTAATTCTGCCCCTGTGCTCAGCACTGGGGAGGCCTCACCTTGAGCCCTGTGTGCAGGTCTGGGCCCCTCACTGCAAGAAAGACACTGAGGGGCCGGAGCGGGTCCAGAGGAGAGCAACGAGGCTGGGGAAGGGACTGGAGGGAAAGTCCTGTGAGGAGAGGCTGAGGGAGCTGGGGGTGTTCAGCCTGGAGAAGAGGAGGCTCAGGGGGAACCTTATCACTCTCTACAACTGCCTGAAGGGAGGGTGTAGTCCGGTGGGGGTTGGGCTCTTCTCCCGGGCAACCAATGACAGGACGAGAGGGCACGGCCTGAAACTGTGTCAGGGCAGGTTTAGGTTGGGTCTCAGGAAGCACTTCCTCACGGAGAGGGTGCTCAGGCACTGGGATGCACTGCCCAGGGAAGTGGTGGAGTCACCGTCCCTGGAGGTGTTTAAGGAGAGGCTGGATGTGACACTTAGTGCCATGGTCTGGCCGATGTGGTGGTGTTTGGTCACAGGCTGGGCTTGACGATCTCAGAGATCTTTTCCAGCCTCAACAATTCTGTGATTCTCTGACGCTGTGCATAATAGCTCCAAGTGAATCATTGCTTAAGAAAGCAGTGTTGGCAGAGGGCTTCTGGGCACCAGCAGAGGCTAATGGGCTTGTCTGGACTGAGCTCTGCTCCCAGACCCAACATGAACCTGCCCCACTGTGCCCTGCCCTACCCAGCCCAGACTTCAGTTCTGACAGCTGCTCGAGTGCTACTGGGTTCTAAGGCAACTTCTGCTTGCCAGGGGGCCTGTCAAGTGAAACACGTGTTATAGTTTAATTTTATGCTCAAAATGAATATCCTGCAGTTAAGTACATGTTACATATGGCAGTGTTGGATGACCATCCTGCAGATAAGTTGAGTGTATGTTGCCTACAGCAATGCTGAATTGTTGCATCAGTAATTAATTTGGTTAGATTTTTCTCCAGAAGTCATAAACTGAACTTGGTGGGAGCATCAGGTAAAACTCCCTTATACCTACAGTGATAATTGTACTTTAGCCTCGTCTGTGCACGCAAATTCTGGCACTCAAGTTTTAGTGCCGTTGATATATCCCAGACAGACAGTAGAGTAAAATCTACTTCATCATCAAAAAAGCCACAAGCAGCTTAAGAATCCAACTAACACAGCAAGAAAATAATCTTTGGTGTATTGCTGATCTCCTACAAGTACATTTGCTGGCACTTTATCAAATAATAAACACAAGGGAAGTAAAACTTAGTCTGGGAAGGCAAAATCAAATCTTTTGGGGAAGATAGCCAAGCAGAAATATATCTGGAACTAGAGGTCATTCACTCTCATGACGAAATTCTCTATATTTTAAGATCATGTTCAGCTAAAGCTATGTGAATAACTGCTTCACTTCTGTTTGTTTGCTGTCAATTCAAGAAAATAAATTAAAAAATTTGAGTTGACCCGCAAACGGCGAATCAAAAAGTGAAAAAAAATTCTTGGATCAGATTAAATGTTTCATTTGACCTGGCGTAAAATATTATTCGTGTATTTGAGCATTTTAGAACTTTTGGCTTAGAAGTAATATTGAAGCTGTAGGAAAGAAATGTCACTTTTATTTGAAGTGGCAAAGCATTCTATCTTTTTTTGTAATTTTTATTTTTAATCAAGACGGAGGGATTGCAAAACTTGTGTGAATTTCTGCAGGACAGGTGTTGTCAAATGTGTTTTATGTTTTTCTCTGTAAAAGGTTTGGGTGTAAAGCTGTACCCAGTTCTGTAGGGCAAGGACCTCTGAAGATGTACCCTGGGAACACATTCTTCAGGCAGAAATAGCTCACACAGACTTAAAAGCTGACAGTGTGCAGCAAATGAGGCTATCTTCTACATGTTCTGTGGCCACTTACACAAATCCAGAAGGAGAGTCTCATAAGTGCTTCTAGCAATTAAGATCTCCCTAACATGCCTTCTGAAAAACATTTTTCTGAAAAAAAAACCCCATAGAAATAGGATGAACATTGGTTTAAAAACATACAGTATAACTGCCCCATAGCAGAGAAGCACATGCTCAGTTTGTTTCTGCCCTAGGAGAGTGAATCCATCCAAAGAGATGTAATCATACAAATCCCCAACAAAATTTTAAAGCTGGACAGAGCGGATTTAAGAAAAGAGAGAGATAATGCTCAGTTTGAAAAAGTAGCATTTTTCATTTTAGATTTAGTGTCCCAGAACTTGAATCCTCTTGTGATGCTTGGATAAAAGACCACCAGACTGAGCAGAGGACTGGATAGAGGGCTCTGTGGGACCAGCTAACAATGTATAAAAGGAAAAAATGAATGATCTTGAGAGATTTCAATTACAGATACATGTCTGACAAAGAAGGTAGGGTATAGACCACACGTTAATGCAGTTTTGTTACTGTTTTCTGTCTCCTGAGAGATGAACTTGTCCTTGAGCTAAAAAAACAGTGCTTTTCAAGTTTGCTAGAGCCTGTCAAAATCCAGAATCAGTGTTTCTCTGGAAATACTCTTTTTCAATGTTTTCTTTCATTCCAAATCAAAGCAAGTGTTTGAAATTTCAAAATTTCTGCATAGAAATCTCTGAAAAGTGGCATACAAAACTGACATCAAAGACAGAGCAAGAGAGGGGAAATCTAATGGGGATAAGGTCAAAGCCTTCACGCTTTCAGTCTTATTTGGATTCATATGCACTAATATTACAATAAGATGTTATACATGAGCATAAAACAATTCAACCATGTCATAATAAACTACCTGTTAGCTTCAAAACAAAATAGTCTTACCTTATGAAAATAAGTAATTTCATGTCTTTGCTGATTAAATTGATGCTCTCATATTATGTATATTGACTTCATCAGATCAGATCTGACTGTTGTCATAAATTTGGACCAAATCTCATTACAACTGCTTGAGAATCTTTGTGTGCAAATGAAACAGGCTTCACATTAGAAATTAAGTGCTGGTTGCATTTTTCTTGAAACTAACAGTCTCAGAACGAAGTCTGACAAGGCAAAAATGTAAATGAACATGTGAAGTTATTTAAAAATACATCAATAGATGTCCCCAAAGCTGTAATTCTTGTGTCAGAAGGCAGTGTTGGCACTCCTAACCAACCACCAAAGCTCTAAAACAAATAAGCACACACTGTAGCTATGGAAAGAGATTAATAAAATTATTTCATAACGAACATGGCACCACACATAAAACTATAGAGGTATCTATGAAAAAAATCTATTGTCAACAGTGCTGAAGATGATAAAACACACTTCAAGCACATCAGAGAATAAAAGACTCTTGATGTGGGTATAAATCTATTATTGATATATTTCTGGGCTTGATGACATTGTCAGTAATGTTTTATCCTTTCTTTTCTTTTGTTCTTTTGCATTAAGCAGAAATAACCGTTATAAAGAGAAGAATGAACAATCACACGTTGAGTGGAATCATTTTTCTTTTGTAATTAAAAAATACAATCTATTGTAGTTCTTCTGGGAAAGCTTCAAAGGGGTTTGATGACTAAAGATGACTAAAACAGCATTACTCTATGTGATCTGCAATCAGGGCAAAGAAAAAACTTGTAACTGAATCAGTTAGAGAAGGTAGGATAACTGTGAACGGTTACCTCAAGTGCTGTAGCATTCAACAGCAAATGCAGTAGAAGGCAAGAGAAAGTTTCAGAGTCGCTGCCAGAGCATTTCCCAGGCAGGCAGGACTACCAACCAGTTATACTCCAACAAGAAATCCCCATTTACTGTGCAATGTTAAGATAACTGGAGTTGCCACAAGTGAACAGCTGCTGGATGAATTGCCATCCATGAAATTATTTTCCAGAGCGTGTGGACGTGGGTGGTACAGTGCAATGAAAATGGACGGAAACAGCAAACCCGCAAACAGTGTTAAATGTAACACAATTCATGACCTGGTACAATTTTAACGTTAAAATGACTGACCTGTAGTAAGAAAGCCAGTGCTGTTTGGTTTTTTTTTTTTTAAATAGGTACATTACACTGTTTTGTATTCTTGTTATCTGTTCCTGTATAAGAGCTGTCATTTAGCTTATCTTTTCCATGACATTATATGACTGTATGCAGAAAATCAGGAGACAAGATACTAGTACTGTGAGCAATCAATTTCTCATTCCCTTTGTTTTCAAACACAGAGAGGACTAGCCTTCAGAAGTGGAGAACGTATTCTTAAGAGGGAAAGGACTGTTCATGTTATTCAGAAAAGAACCTATTATCCAGCCATTCAAGGAGCCATTTTCTCTAGAAGAATACAGAATCTCTAGGAGGATTTTGAGTTTAGGAATGGAAAATGGAGAGGATTAGGTGTTAGAGATGGAGTGTCAGGATTCAGACTAATAGGCATATAATTCTTTGAGGAGGGGAAAGCACATCTCCTTTTAACATGTTGTGCTAGAGAACCAAACCAGCTGTCCTTTACCTCCTTTAAGGACACACAAGCAATGCTGCTTGCACACAACTGCTCTTCCATGACATGTCTTCCTTCTTGTTTTATCAGTTTAAGTGATAACAAGGTAGCATCAGAAACCACTTCCCAGTCATAAGTGTAACACTTTCCACAGATGTAGATTTGTAATAACTGATGCTAGACTCTGCAGTACTGAATTTTGTTGGCTTCCTGCCAAAGTTGGATAAGGATCCAGACTTGTTATATGAAGAGCAAGAGCTGCCTCCTTAATGCAGGCAACCAACAGTTTAGATTGCAACAGTAGAAAAAGGTAGATATCAAACTCTCTATCAAAAATTGAGACCTGACCCTTGTTAGGGAAATATTGATTTGCCAAGTGCAAAATGCAGACTATGTCTCCAGAGGAAAGCCAAAGTACATGGTTATAAGTAATATGTAAGGAAGAGGTCTGCAAAACACTAAATGTCAAAAGGAAAAGAATGCTGAAAAAGGCAGAACATCAGTGATATGAAAGTTGTTTGGAAACCTAGGGAACACCCACCATCTGAGTGGCATACAGAAACCATTCAATCACTTTGCACAGATGTGACAAAGTATGTGAAAACATAGCTTGCTACAGTCAAAATGCAAACTTTCTTCAAGTGAGACAAGAAAATCTGTTCACAAGATTTGGTTTAAAACCTGTGAAGTCAAGCAAATAAGCATCAAAATACAGGCAGATACAAAAAGCATCTGTAAGGATCCAGAGCAGACATACCTGTAATACAAAAATCCAAAGAAAATTTAAAAAGTAGGTGATGGTAAATACACTGACACACACTGGAGTGTGTGTATTTGTCCAGTCCAGTCCTGAGGACCATGAACTGTAAGTTACAATGATGAATTAGCGAAAGAAGTACTGGACATTTTAAATTTGTAGGCTTCCTCAGTGTACCTAAGGAAAGGCTTTATGTCATGAACAGGATAATAACCTTGGTATCAAATCTGCACCAGACAGGAATTGGCTGATTGTACCATATGAAGATATGATCACAGGAAATGAGTGTCTCACAAAGATACATGTGTGTTTTTGAGAGGATGTGGAAAGGGTTTGTTCTTTTCTTTTTCGAGAGGCCAAAATTCCATAAATCTTGAAAATAAAGTAATAGAAAAATATGCAGAACGCTCAGTCAGCAAATTGCGTAATTTGTGAAACGCAAGACTTGGTATACTGGCTCTCAAAATCTGGTTACTGGACTAAAAAGAGAGGACCAAGTCAACTTTTTCACTGAACTTGAGAAAACAAATGAAAATATTGTAACCAAAGACATGTTCAAGTAACAGAAATGTTTGGTGAGATGAGAAAAGGCAGTATCTTCCATGCATAAGCAGGATTTTGACAGATGGGGTAAAGTGCCTTCCAAAGCCAGTTTGACAAAAGTTACCAATTGTGAGAAAACACTTTCTTAAAACTGCTTTCTGAACATGTTTGATACTGGAAACATTTCATGGTATATCATCCCAGATGCCCATCGTTCTCCCAGTAGTCAAAACATGCATTGATGTACTCCTAGGGAAGCGCCATTAATGAACTCTGTGAACTGAGAAACTGCAAGAAGAAATAACTTAAGAAAGAAGACAGCAAATATAATTTGCAGGGTCTCTAGGATTTATTAACTCCAACCATGCTAAGACCTAAGAATAAAAGAATGAATACCCCCTCCCACTCTCCTATACAGCATGTCAAATGTTATCAGTTATACGTGAGATCGGTTGTAACAACTAATCTAAACTCCTTGCATCGATACAAAATTAACATGGATGCCGGAGTGTAAAAGGATTCGGAGTTTGTACTGTCTCTGACGCCCGTTACGCATTTCTTTTGGACTCAGCAAAAGATACCGAATTCTGCACGAACATTTCAAAAGAAGAGTTGGGAGCTGTGTTGCCACAGTGACGTGCTGGAATGTCTGCCTGTAACATGTGACACCAGAAATGTGACAACAGAAGAAAAAAATGCGTGAAGAAATCAGAAAGGACATGCAAAGGCCTGGGTACAGCTGTACAGGGCTTCATTGCTTTCAGTATGTGATAATTTTAAAACTAAAATGAGACCACTTACTGCTGATATCTCACTACAGAGAAAGAAAATGTGAACAAACACAAAGCAGGATACAAAACTGTTTGGAAGGTAGAAAATGATTCTACAGTGTGAGTTTTATGGCTCTCATCTTGTTTCAGGAGTTCTCTCAGAAGTGTCGTTGTACCTGACACATAGCCAGATGATAGCGCGAGGTGTCCCTGCCTGTGGCAGGGTGGATGAAAACTAGATCTTTAAGGTCCCTTGCAACTCAGACCATTCTGTGATTCTGTATGGTGCAAAGCAGTGAGTGCGAATGGCTGGAAAACACCATGTTTAAGGGTGATGCTGATTTGGGGAAGAGCAGGACAGACATCATTGCAAAGTCAGTCTCCTGTTGCCATTTACCTAATTTGAAAAGGGGTCCGCAGTGATCCCCAGCATCTTCACAGAGGAACCCTGTCCGCCAAAAGCCAGAAGGAGTTTTGGGATGTTTTTGCCCACACGGGCACTGACATGGTAATCACAGTGACCATGATCGCCAGCAGCCAGGGGGACAGCTGCCCAGTGCACCTGTGTGGACCTCCTTCCCGTGGCACCAGCAGGTCCTCAGTGATTGTTGCATCATGGTGGTGTAAAGTGGGTCTGCTCATGTGGTGAGGCAGAAGGGTGTCTGTCCTTCCTTCTTGGATGCTGGGGAATGTTAGCACAGTTTCAGTGCTAGCAATCATGTATACTAGATACTTATGTATAAGCGATGATGAAAAACATAATTAGATGGCAGCTACGGGGTTCTGGTGCCTGCTTTTACTATCTAATTCAAAACTGCATTTATCTGACATGAAAATTATGGGCTTTTTTCTGTTGTAAGTGAATAGAGAAGCATGACTGATAGGTGCCATTTCAAGTAATAAACACAAAAAGCTAAAAGGGAGTTGGAGAGCAGAAGTCCTATATAACGTGACTAATTAAAACTAAGCATATCACTGGGATTTTAATATTATATCAATAGACTTGTAGCTGTGTATTAGAAGCACAGAACTGATTCCTCACTAATCCTCTGTTAGCATAGAATCAACATGGGAAATCTCAATCATAATTTAGAAAAGCAAGTGTAGTAAAAGTATCACATTCATTATAAAACTGATAAATGATAAAAAGGTGCATAAATTTAATTTCATGCTTATTGTGTATTGCACTGAGAGCTGAACTGAAGTCTCTGGTGGTGATTTATATGCCTCTAATAGGATCTATTCTGGGCTATGTTTTCAGATTTATGGCTGCCTCTCCCACTGTTAAACTGCAGTTGGAAAGAATTAAAACATTAGTTCTCTAAGTGTATGTATGCACATGCAGATACATTTGTTAAACGTTTAGATCGAAGATCTCCCCTTCTAACGCTGAACCAGGAATAATGAGAATGTGTTCAAATTATACTATTAAACTATAAAGCATGCACATATTCATATCTGCTGCTTTTAATCTGGAAACTGGCCTACATAACAGCAGTGACCTTAGTCCTAAACCAGCTTCAGCATCATAACTATTTAAAGCTCAAACTTTCCTCTGGTTTCTCTAAGACAGACTGGTGTTGTGCTTCCCCTCACATCCCAGTCATAGCTGTTCAAGACTCTGTTGCTACTTTGAAACAGTAGACGGTTGTTGGGTTTTTTTGCTTGAGAGAGTGATATAGAAGCTAAGGTGTTACGTTCTTGCTTTGTTTGAATGAGAAAACAATCTCATCCCCTTTGACAGTGAATAATAAAACATTGCTATTTGAATTGTATCAGCTATCCATGTGTCACAATAAAGGCATTTTAGCAGCTTGTGACATTCCTAAACCAGTCAGCCATAAATGAAAGGGTCAGAAAATGTTTATTCTTCCTCTTTTCCAGCTGTTTTGGAAACACTGGACTTTCCAGCTTCTGAGTTTTTAGTGAAGAGGGGACACTTCTTGAGCTGTATCAGACGACATTGCTCCTCCTATTCCTATTGTTGTGTTGGTGTAGTGAGACTGTGCTGATTTACACCAGATAAGCCTCTGCAGTGTACCTACACTGCAGAGATGTTGTCTTCAGAAGGAAAACATTTGTTGCCTTATTAATGCTTATTTTGGGGGATTAATTTGATTTGTTCTACTTCTTTTTCCCGAGCTTCTGACAATGTCACTTGTAAACCCAGTTCACCTATGAGCTCAAGGTAGGCAGCTCCTTACATCAGTCTGCAGCTCTGTTGTACTACTTCATTAGCCTTTAGAATGCTTAAGAACGCAATATCAATGCAAGAAGTATAATTAAAATAACATCAGAGACATTATTTTGTGGGCAGATTTCTAATATCCCAACCTCAGGTCAGATACGTATTGCAAAATCACCAGGAGCATTCTAGAAGAACATCACAGAGTGCTCCACTTTGGTAATTTTCTCATCTGAAAATGGTTCTGATTCCTAGAAATGACAGTCTACAACCAAGGTATCTGATTTCAGCAGAAGAAAATTATTTTAACTTTTAATAAATGGTTATGTTAATGAACAAGAAAGCGATGATGAAAACAGTTTTTTGGCTGTTGTAATGTTATACTTAGGGAAATCCTTATCAGTAAAAACTGCTACCTATCATCAAAAAATGCTACCTTAGAAGCATATTAATGTAGGCAATTTCAAGAAATCATCACTTGGATCCTAATTAGATAGGAGAAAAAAAAATAAGGAAAAAAATGTGCTCATCATAGCTGGATTGTACAAAGTATACTTGATTTAATTAATTATCAGCACTGTTCATTAGACGCCTCCAGGGTCTTTTGTTAATATAAACCTTGCTCTGTATGATCCCTTATTTTCCTTCCTGCCATTTGTGTGACCTTCGTTGTTCCAGGGACAGAGCAACCAAGGCACACACGGATGTCAAAAAACAACAGGAGCCCCCTGGCACATGTGTTCCTTGTGCCTAAAGAAACTGAGTCTTTTAAGCCCACATGTTTCAGCCTTGCTTCTCTTGCCTATCCGTAGTTCCTTCTGAGAACTGGAGCTGCATATGCAGAAACATTTCGGAATGAAAAGTTCATCAGTCTGGATGAACTGTGGTTCAAGAAAGAAGAAGACTTCCCACTGTTCAAAGGACCAATGCACCTGCCATATCAGTTACTGAGGGGGGCTAACTGTGAGCTTAAATGGCAAAAAAAAAAAAGTTACAGGTTGTGGTAACTGTGGTGCAAAGCTGGATGCAGCTGTGATTGGAAAAGGGTGGGAAGAGAGGGGTAAGGGAAAAAATGGCCAAAGTCAGGGCATTGCTGCTCTACCTAAGAAGGGTTAGGTTTCCAGTAAATCTGAACTTGCTGATCAGTTCTAATACAGCCTTGCTGGATTTTGAAGGAAGCCAGATTTATCAATAGTGCAGGATTTTCCCATTCTGGTATAAACATTATTATTCACATCTTATAAGTAATCCAAAATTAATGAGGTTCCATCATACTATATGTAGGACAGAGATACTTGGAATGCATCATTTATACAGCAAGACTACAAATCACATGAGGTCTAATTTATTCTGTCACATGCCTTTCCAGTTATGTTCTGATTGTCTGTTTCAAATGCTAAGGAACTAAGCTCAAGTAATTTAAAAGCCTAGATTTATGGTTAATTTTGTAATAAGCCATTCCAAATGAATTTTTTTTTTACAAAAAAAAAAAGAAAAGAAAAAACCTCCTGATGCATCCTTCCAATTTTTGTCCACGGGAAGCTAAGAACTGCATGACTGTGCAGCTGCCATAGGAAAAAATAATGTCACTGCCCAGCTTGCGTTAACCTTGACAGAGGTTTGACTTTACATTGTGACAGAGTGCACCGATTACTAAAACATTACTTTTTTCACAGTGGTGTGAGATTCTTCCTCTTTCTCTGGTTTCAACGTGGACCAATCCAAAATACAACAAAACTGTTACATATGTTACTATGAAGAGTTCCTTTTCAATGTATTCACTTTTTCTATGAAAATGTTTTCCTTTAGACTTCATTCCTGATGATAGGTATTCCCTTCCCAATCAGTTGTTCTTTGAGTAGGTAGGAGTGACCATGATGTAAAGATCATTTGGAAACATCACTAGGTCAGAGGATGCAAAAATAACTGTGAAACCTCATCTGCACTTTGTTCAAGGTCTTTTCTGTTATTAAAGCTTACACTGTATTATAAAATCATATACAGCATTTTTAAAATCAGCGGTTCTTTTAGCATTCCACAGACACAAGCCACATTTACTGTATTTGAGCTCACTTACTATAACTACAGCAGCTGTTGTTAAAATTTAAGTAGCAAAAACTTAAGATAATTTTGGGAGAATATTACCATTCGTAACTTTGTAATGTTGCTAGAAATGGTAACTGTTGTTCCTGAGGAATGAAGAAAGTTTCTCCAAGAAGAAAATCTTGCACTCCTAGTCCAAAAAAAAATTGAAAATAAGAAAATATCCTTTTGCTCTGTTTCTCTGTCAGAATACATATATCTCCCTGAAGTTTCTATTAGTAGTACATGTCTATGTGTTTGTGTGTGAGAGACAAAAAGCCTGTGACACACAAGTACACCATGTAGTACAAGAGACTCTCAAACACGTGCTTTCAGCACATGGTGGCTTTTTTCATCTTGGTATAACTGAGCAAGCATAGTGAATAATAATTGCTAATGCTAATACAGATGATGAATACTAAACTGCCTAGCACTAACAGAAACCAGAATAGTAAAGTACCCAAAAAAAATCACCTCTTTTCAACTTCTCCCAGCAGCGTTTGTGATAGGAACTGAACTGAAGCTGCAGACTAGTCCTTCCAGAATCATTAAGTACTTTCTGTTCTTGGCAGTTCTCCGTCAGGGACCTGGAGACGGGGTCTGGAGTAGGGCAGAGGACACGCTCCTGCGTGTGTGGGTCAGCTCCTGGGAGATGGCTGTCACTATTGCAGCAGATTTACAAAGCAGGAGGTGTTTCTCATGCATCTGTGCACACGGTGTGTTTTTCAGGGAAAAGACAGTGTGAAACGTGATTAGATTTTGACAAAGAGATGATTTGATTTGAAGCAAAGGATGTTCCCTGCTTTGCTGGCCTCCTCTCAGTCAGTATCTCTTAACCCTGCCCCAAAGAAGAAACTTCATCAGGAGAATCAGACATCGAGTGGCCTGGATGCTTGCCAGCAACACCCATAAATTCAGGACTATCGTCTAACAATATGTAAACCTAATCTGGCATCTCATAATTTAGCTACCACTGTAAAAGTGGTAGTTAAAGAACTAAAATACATATTCTTTCTTTTTTTCCAGTTGCCCTCTAGTCCATTTTATTGTTTGCCTAAAGAGGATTTCCTACAAGACAATATACCACATGGTAGCCAACTACTAGGAATTATAGTTACTATAGTAACTATGATTACTATGTGGAGAACTTTTTCAATTTTGCGCATAATCCTTTGAAACAGTACAATAACTCTCTTCGTGGAATTAAATTCAAGTTTCTTGTAGTAGAGTGAATTAAAAGAAAATCTTAAACGATCATACTTATTTTTTCATATATACTTTACTAACATTTTCTGTAGCCACATTGTAGCAGAGGGATCTCATTCAGCTTTTGTGATGCAGGCATTCAATATGGGATTTAGAAAACTGGAAACAAAAGCACTGAAGAAGGCTCTAAAACTTTTTCAGTGCAATGTTTTTATGCAAGCTGACATGTTTTGGAAGGAATGATATGTTTTCAAATTATTCTGTGACAGCAAAAGCAAATTAAATTCACAATGTTTCGATGTACTGCCACTAATCATAAACTAGTAAAGCACCATTACATGACACAATATTAATGATGCAATTAGTTCAGCTAAATTGATGCCCGAGTTGACACATGTGATATTTACAGCCTTATTGGCTTGTAGAGTCCTAGGATATCAGCCTAAGAACATCTAAACTGTTTATTGAGTAAAAGTCAATACTGGATCAAGCCTGCATTTACAAATATTCCTGTATTTAATTCATTTGCACTAATCCTCATCCTGCAGGAATAACAAATTAACTGGCTGACAAGGAACAGCTTTCTCCTGGACATGGAAGTATATTCAGCTGCCAAATAAAACACAACTTTCATCCTCTTCTTCTTGATGAACTGTTTAAGAAGCTCCTTCAAGTACTTTCCTCCTTTTGGTGAACACACAAATTTTTATTTTATCATTTCAAACCCCATGACTTTATGATAGTATTCCAGAAGAGTGTCTAAGTTTATAAATCCGTACCATTGTGTGTAGTATATCACTGCTTGTTACAGGGGTTCAGATTTCCTTACGGTGTGGAGCCGAATTGTGCTCCAAGCTTTACTGCCACAACTCTGTTGAACTCACTGTTGTACTGAAAAATTTCTTCTGATAAAAATTGCATAAATGCAGGTTGATAGTTTTTAAATGGGCAGTCTTAAAGAAGACTTGAATATAAAAGAAAAGCAAGCCAGACAAGCAAGACAAGATTTTTAAATGCTTTCATTCACAAGTTGTCCAGGGGAAAGTTATGCATAGTGTGAACATTCATTTACTATCTTACAATTACTCATTGTATGTAATTACACTTACATATGTCTTAACCTAATTGTAGGAACAAATTGATTTCGTAAATGCCTCTGCATCATCTCAATCACTTCACCTGTATATTGCTGCAATGAGAATATATCTACCAAAACTTTTTGCCTTCAAACAAAGAACTAATTTTATGGATGTGGATATATTACATATTCTTCACTAGCTGTCTAAATTACCTGAGATCTGATCCTCAGTATCCAAAGCCACTGAGTATTTTGCTTTGATGGTTTTTTGTGTGTGATGCAGTTCTTCAGTGTTTCATGTTTAGTAACCGATCTTGACAGATAATGTTATTCAGGTTAGACTTGGACTGTTCACTCAGAGTCTCTGGGGACTCTGTTCTGTGTGTAGATGTGTAACCATCCTGGGGAGCAGGATCCCAAGTTTAGCGTGGGGTCTTCAGGTGTCCCGAGTGGATGCTAGACACGCACAAGGGTCCTAAGTTTCCTGATGCTTCAGTGTGGGCTATCTGTAACAGACATTTTTTCTTATTTACTCTTTCTAGGAATTCGTCATGATTGTTGTCTTTGGTTTGGAATTTATTATTCGTATCTGGTCTGCTGGATGCTGTTGTCGATACCGAGGATGGCAAGGAAGATTGCGCTTTGCAAGGAAACCATTCTGTGTAATAGGTGAGTGTCCTAGCTCTAGTTTAAGATAAAAATAAATGCACACACCTCCCTTCTGTTTTGCTTCTGAGTGAAAACTACTGGAATTAGACTCTGTTTAGAGTAACAGGGTGTAAATCCAGAATAACTATGTGTCAGCTGTCATCGGCCCGAGGCTTCTCTGGTTAAAAAAAATCACAAAGTCCCTAAATGCCAGTCAGTCAATGTTTCTTATGATCTCCAGAAGATATCTTTCAGTGCATGTCTTATATCTGGCATTGTATATTGGAAGAATGAGGGCTTAAGAGGTGATCTCATTGAAAATGATGGGAGCAGTATGCATTTAAGGGACATAATACACATCTTGTGTATACATGCATAGATACCATGCACATATGTGCATGCACTGCGTTCTCCTTATATAACCTCTGTGATCAGGCATATGTATGCTGCAATAAATTTGAAAACCTACCTAGAAACATCTTCTAACAATATCGCTGCTTCCTGCATTGCTGCTCTCTGCATGACAGTCCAGGTATCTGCTCTGCCAGTGACTCTGCCACAGTCTATAGCATACTTCTACAACAATTTCAAGAGACTGTTTTTCCCCTTCTTTGCTCTAGAAATTGTGAGAATGGTGAATAGGCCTACAACCAGTCAAAACCCTATTTTGGAAAAGACTCTGCAGGAAAGAGTTTCCCAATAGAGGTAGAAATCAAGGGTGGCTAACCAAATTCATCTGATAATTTCTTATTTTATCTAATGGTTTGGAGCAAATGCTTTTTACAGAACATCTATGGAACGTTATGATATTAACGTCCCAAGTTCTCTCTTAACTTTCTTCCTCTCTCCAGCTTTTAATTTCATCTGCTTGTATCCTAAATTAGGTTGTAGATTGGTTGGATATGCATTCTCCCATGCATCTATACAGCAGATAGCACACGGAGTCACATTCTTATAGCTATTACACACATGGGTCTCAGCATAAGCAGTGAATATCAAATTGTCATGTAGATGAATGCCATCCTGGTCTGAAAATGAATTGTGCAGTGTCCTGTGGCATAGCAGACCAGTGCACTGATTAGGGCTGATGTGTAAAGCAAGCTTTTTTGTCTTCTGCCTCATTCCCTGGTAATTCCCACACCTTCTCCCACTGAGGAATTCCCATAATGGAGAAGGGGTCTTTAGCAGGAGGTGCATGAGTAGGTAGAAAGCACCACAGACTGTCTCCCCATGAGAGAGTATCACCTCATCTATGTTATGATACTATGGGAGAGGGGCGAGTATTGGGATTGGGATTTGTTTTGTTCAGGCAGCGGAGGAGGTGGGAAGGTACCTTTCAAAAATCTTCTCAGCCTTTACCAGCCATCTGTCAATGGAAAGCTAGAAATTCAGACATTCTCTCTCCTTGGCATCAACAAACACGGCTACCCTCTTTAACCACACTTAACATTATTCCAAGATGTTGTGGTGCACCTGAAACTTTGCAGTAGTCAGGTTTTGTCCACACACAATCATAAGAAAGTACCAGACTGTTAATTAAGTAAAATTAACCTACTTAAACCATTTAGATCTTTGCAAAGACATATAACTCTTTCAAGATTTTGAACTTACTAGAAGCATTTTACATCTTAAAGAGGTTTGCTGCTCTCCTAAATGCTGTTGTGTGAAAACACTAGCAGTTTGTTCAATTCAGCTTTCTTTGCTCCTCCCTTTCCTGTCTCCATTCAAGTTTTCTGCCAGCAATAAACTGTGCCAGTCTGAGGTGTTAATTCCCAACAAAAGTGAACAGAGGAGTTCTTCCGTGTACAAAACTCTACGTGTTATCATGGGGTGACTGACATAGATTCTCCCCCTTTCCTTTAAACAGCTCATAGCTTCCCTCCCACTATTTGTTAAATAGTTCAGGTAGCTCTCCTGGCACAGGTCCGGGCAAGTGTTGGCGTTTACTTCACTCAATGGTTATTTTTCGTCCTTTCTCTAGTCACCTGCTGTTCTTGTTGCACCTATGTGCATGTAGGCAATCTCTAACCTTAAAAGCATCTTCTCTGTTCCCCTTGCAACTCCATCACTCACTAGCCAAATTAATTAGTAGGAAAAGTCATTTGTGTGGAGATGTCTTTCTGTGCTGGTTCCGAGGATGAAAAGGGAACTTTGTTCTGCAAAACACTGTACAGCTACTAGTGCAGCTTCTGGAAAATAAACCAGCAGCTTGAATTTCTTGTTATAAGTTATTCTGTGTCTCTCTTCTTCCACTGACTGATTTTTGTCCATTTCTGGTCTTGCTACATAAAGTAACTCTTTGCCTGGCACCTTGGCTTTGCAGCTGTGGCAAAATGTGCCCCGTCAGCGAAGGCCAGCAGGCTGTGTTAGCTGGAGCATCATCAGTAGATAAGGACGGCTGGTTATCTCCCTTTACTTGGCACTCATGAGGCCACATCTGAGATATTGCACCCCATTTGCCCCCTCCAACACCATACATGAAAGATGTCAATAAGCTGGAGTCAGTTCAGTGAAGACTGCCAAGATCATCAATGCTGGAGGATTTGTCCTGTAAGGAGAAGCTGAGGGACTTGGGCTTGTTCAGCCTGCAGAAAGGATGGCTTCAGCAGGAACTCAGAGCTAAAGTCTCCTTAAAAACACATGACTGGTTTTGGTCACTTACTTTTCATGCATTTAATTATTTACTTAGTCATCCATTCAGTTATTCTTTCTGCTTATTGTTGCAGTGGAACAATAATATTTTAGAAGATTTAGTCTGTTTACTGTTAATTAAATTTGCCATATATCTCCAGCAGATCTGTTCTCTGATTATTTTAGTGATCAAACACAAATCATACAGGGGAATGGCCTAGAAGCTAGAAATAATAAATCCGAGGATTGCCTCAAGGGTCACATTCAGACAGTCTTATTTTTTTTTCCATTAATAACCAGAAAAAAAATTTATGCAGAGCTAAAGCTCAGTGCTTATGTTATTGTGCCTGCAGTGTCACTATCCTGACAAATTAGTTCGTCAAGCATAGCTGTGTGCTACCAGGTTTGTAAAGATATCTATCAAATTATTTGTCACTTCTGTACGCTTGTTTATTTCTGTGAAGATGGGAATAATAGTGTAGTATTAAACCTTGAGTTGTATTTTGTTCCATGTCAGGAGTTACCTGCCATCCCTCATTTTCTCTGATTGTACATGAGTGTGCGTACATAATGTAAAGGGCATAGCAACATACCCTCCCAGGTACTTAATGTACTTAAAGACGTACTCACTTCTGCAAATCCTAAATTTCCCAGGCTTAACAGCTTGGCCGTTAGCACTGCAGAGTAATGTTGCTGTGTTATATTGTGCAGAAGAGTGGCAATCCGGGAACTGCATCTCCCAACTGCTCCCTCCAGCTGTGGAGTCAGAAGAGTACAAGCTGTGGGTCAGGAGAGTAAGGTCCTGCCAGCATCACCTGCATATCTGAAGTCTGATAGGCTTTCAGAGGAATTTTTTTCTCGCCACTGACTGTAGGAGACTTTGGGACTCTTTTGTGAAGAAAGCCAGCCAGGGCAAGTGAAGAGCACATGAGCACACTTCCCTTTGAATGCTGAAAGTGGCGAATTCTAATGCCTCAACTTTATACAACTTCTAGATTTAAATTTGGGGGTTGAAATTCCTATCTCAGAATTTTTTCACCTTAAATTTGAGCCCACTTCTGGTACTATAACATTTCTCCAGGGCAGCTAGACTTCCTGGTGGTCCAGCCCGGTGAAAGATTTCATGTATTTCAGTTAGTGCATTAGCACGTTCCCCACAGCTGCTCCTATTTTACCTCTAGTCAAGCTACAGCATGATGGTAATGTCACAAGTTCAAATTGTGTTCAGGCTGCAGAATGAACAAATTCCCAACAGGAAGCTTAAATCCGTTATCTGTAATCAGGCTCTTGAACTTCATGGCTGGCAAACCTCGCCTCAGAGCACTAAGCAATAGCAGCGGCTGTTGCTTATAACTGGATCTGTTTTTCCATTAATTAGAATGGTAATGAACCATTGCATTGCACTTTTGTCAAACCTTTATAAACAAATCCATATCTAGTGTGTTACAAGATCTGCTGAACCTTTAATTTGAATTAGTTCAATATATTTATGTAATGATACGTTGTGTGTCTACCACCGTGTTATTCAGACACATTATATAGTTTAAATACAGACAGATAGTAAATCTGCTGCTCACGATAAACAATACAAACAGACCCTTTCCAGTGAAATTTGAACTTTGTATAACCCAGCAATGGTCTGTAATTAAGTATATCTTTGACCAAGAAGACACATCTCACATCATATCTCATTATAAATTCCAGCAAACCCAAGTTCCAGCAGGAGCATATTCCACTTTGGGAGATCTCCTGTCAGCCTAACTTGAACTCATCACAGGAATACGCTTTCCACTTCACTCCAGAAAATACTCTGATAATAGTAGTAATAGTAGTATTTAGACTGGAAATTAAAATTTCCTCAGATAATTTCAGCATCCATAATTATACGCAACAAACAGAGGTGCTCTTTAGGCTAAATCCGTTCCAAATTGTATAGATTTTTAAAACTAGTATTTAATGGCACATCTTCATGTTTGAGAGTCCTAGCAGTACAATTTTTAGAAATGCTTAGGCAAAATAATGTCTTTTGAATATCATCTATGGGCCTGATTCTTTCACATTTACTTTTGCTGACTACTACCCTTGCTGCTGAGAAAGAATCACAGAGACATAGAATTGTCAGGGTCGGAAGGGACCTTAAAGATCATCCAGTTCCAACCCCCCTGCCATGGGCAGGGACATCCCCTGCTGGATCAGGCTGCTCAGAACCCCATCCAGCCTGGCCTTAAAAACTACCAGGCATGGAGCTTCCACCACCTCTCTGGGCAACCTGTTCCAGTGTCTCACCACCCTCATGGTGAAGAACTTCTTCCTAACATCCAATCTGAACCGATCCATCTCTGGCTTTAATCCATTCCCCCTAGTCCTGTCACTACCCGACATCCTAAAAAGCCCCTCACCAGCTTTCTTGCAGGCCCCCTTGAGATACTAGAAGCCTACAATAAGGTCTCCTTGGGGCCTTCTTTTCTGCAGACTGAACAGCCCCAACTTTCTCAGTCTGTCTTCACAGGAGAGGCAACCTGAGTGAGGTGTGTTTAGCAACTTCTTTCTCTTTGTGGAGCTGTGGGTAGTGTTACATTTCATCTTCATGAGGCTTGGAGATTGAGGTTCTGAAGACTGAGGGTTTTTTGCATCCATATCCTGTGTATCTGCTGAGATATCTGCTAATGATGGAGGTCAAAAAGGCTGGTGTAAGATTTCTGATTAAATGATTTTTCATTGAAAAATATTGATTAATTGAAATTAATGAAAACCAGGGGGTTGGAATAGGTGTCCTTTAAAGGTAGAAAGCCTGATAAAAGCCTTTTAGTAAAAGGAAATTGTATGTGATACTAGAAGTACTTTCTTAGAAGGCTATTAAAGATATTTTCCTGACCATGAGGTACTTTTGTCCATTCCAAACAAGACTGATATAACTCAGTACCTGCACTAAAATGCATAGTGATTCCTAATTCATATCACTTTTGTTAGGAAAGTGTCCTAAGGTCAAATGTGACAGTCAAATGATTTAGAAATAATGATGTTGTCTGTCCATAGTCACCCAGATTCTGTAAATGATTTATGGAGTCTTTCAAATGATTTATGATCTCTCATGATTGAATATCAGAAAGTATATTGTAGTATAATAATTACAACAATAACAACTTAACAATATTAAATACTGTACATTGTGAAATATTATGCATTATAAATATATATTATAGAACTTCCAGTGCTGCTTATGAGCCACAAGGTTTCAGTGACTTGGAAATGTTGAGTAAGAAGGAGGTAAGCAACTAACAGACCAAGAAGCAGTCAACATTTTCTGGTTTTAGACTTAGAATATTCAGTTTTGCTCACATTTTTTAGGGACTGGCTTTAAACTTCTTGTTACTAGAGATGCCCAATATATGAACATCTCTACAGAAATGCCTTTGCTTTCACTACCTGTGTATTCGATTTGACATGTTCATATCCTGCCTTACTATACTGAATTTCCATTATATCGATAGAAAAGATAGACAAATTTTCATACATACATGTCAATTCTCCAATCCAAAATTAAGTAGTTGTTAATGAAAGCACTACTGTGGAAGTTGGAGGTAGACAGGATTGTGCCAAATCTGCCTACCTCGGCGTATGGGGTCTCAAAAGCAGTATAATAGCTGGTTTGTTTTTCAAATTTTATCACTCCTAGCATCTAAAACAGTTATTTGTAATTAAGTAAGTGAATAATGTGTCAGAGCCTAATTGATCTGCAATGTCCACTCCCTAGGGTGATCTACTTTATCACCCTAGGTGTTATGTGGCATTGTGGGCAACTATTTCATTCACAGTTTTCTGTAATAATAATTACATTTTTACTAATCCTTGTGTACAGATCGCTTTGTTCTCTGCAGCATATGACAGCAGGCAACATGCTACTGTCTTACAATTGCACTATGTCTTTCCATCTCTTTGGTGCTTTTAGTTTATAATTATTACTCTTATGCCTGTTTAATACTGTGACTTTATTACTGTCTTTGCTGAAGGCTGGTTTATTTCTGTTCAGGTCATCTGTGTGCAAGGGAGATCTCCAGGAAAAAGCTTTTTGGTGCAGCCAATTAACAACAGTGGTTTCGTTTTGCTTGGCTGTATTGTCATTTTAGAAACATAGGCATTTTCAGTTGCTTTAGAAACAGCATTTGTTTCTTCTACTGCAGTTTTCTGGTATCTGCTCAGCTTCGGTTTGTTAACTGGCAGCGCTGACAATTTAAAACACATGCTTTGCCCACTGTTATGTTCAGCATAGTCAAGATTGCCAGGTGTCTTCATCTAGCCTTACAACTAGCTTGTTAGTGTCACAAAGCTTGAAGAAATTCAGTTTCCACAGATGTTTCTGTTCTTTTACAAGCCATCAGAGAACTGCATGTGGCCACCAGTGCTGCTAAAGTGACTGATGAGCAGAGTAGTCCAATGGGAATTTCAGGAAATCTATATTTTTATGATCATGCCTTGGACGGTTACAGTCCAACTGCTACATTAGAAAAAGACTTGTGTACAAAAGAGAAAGTATGGTTTTTTAATTCCTCCTTTTTACAGCTGCTTTGTTAAGTACAGCAATGTTGTGGTTCGAGCCGAGTTACCGGCGGGAAGGAAACAAAGGAACCACGCGGTCGCTCCCCCCCCCCCCCCCCTTACCGAGAGTGAGGGGAAGAGCCCGAGAGGAGTTCAGGCAAAGGCCTCCAGAGGTTGAGATAAAAACAGTTTAATGGTGAACATAAAATGGTAACAATAACAGTGAAATAACAGTAACGTTTAACCAGATATAACGCGAGTAACATGTAACGCGGAGCTCACCGCCCGAGCGGACCGGAAACCGGGAAAGAGCGCCAGCCCCCACCCCGACCGCTCCATATATATATACCCCGAGCATGACATCACGATGGTATCGAATATCCTAGCGACCCCCTATGCCCAGATAGCTCCTTCACTGAGAATTAACCCTATCCTAGCTGAACCCAGTACAAGCAATTAGGAAGGATTTGACAATGTAACAATATTGTTATGTTGTGTAACAAAGTTACAGTATTTATATCTCAAGTTTAATATTGCTAAGTAGAAATATTTGGATATTTCTAGATGGCAATTTGGGCATATTTGTCACATTTTAATCTCCTCCCTTTCCACGCCCAGCATTTAATCACTAGTCTCCCATAACCTGTAGACTCCTCTTAAAGAAAAAATACTTTTTTTACCTTTAAGCTTGTGCTGGTAATTCTCAAAAGTGAGGATTTGACTTTTCCACTGGTAGGTGATATTGCTGTCAATAATAGATCTAAGGAAAGTATCCTAATGCATATTTGAGACTGGCCTAAGCCATCTCTGCCACAGAATGAGGCATCTCCAGCTGCTTCCTTCCATGCTTGTGCCACCAGATCCTGGTGTCTGAGTTCACGTGTGTGACCATCTTAGAGTCAAAGAATCGGTTGCGTTGGAAAAGACATTTAAGGTCATTAAGTCCAACCATTAGCTTGTGAATAACAGGCCCACCACTAAACTGTGTCCATAAACACCATAACTACATATTTTTTAAATATCTCAAGGGATGGTGACTTCACTACTTCCCTGAGAAGCCTGTTCCAATGCTTAACAACCCTTTTGGTAAAGAAATTTTTCCTAATACAGAGTCTAAATCTCCCCTGGTACAACTTGAGGCCATTTCCTCTCTTCCTATCTCTTCTTACTTGTGAGAAGAGACCAACACCCACCTCACTACAACCTCCTTTCAGGTAGTTGTAGAGAGTGATAAGGTCTCCCTTAAGTCTTCTCCAGGCTAAACAAACCCAGTTCCCTCAGCCTCTCCTCCTAAGACTCTTCTTGAGACTTTTCACCATCTTTGATGCCCTTCTTTGGACACGCTCTAGCACCTCAATGTCTTTCTTGTAGTGAGGAGCCCAAAACTGAACACATGATTTGAGGTGCGGTCTCACTAGTGCTGAATACAAGGGGATGATCACTTTTCTAGTCCTGCTGACCACACTATTTCTGATATAAGCCAGGATGCTGTTGGCCTTCTTGGCCACCTGGCTTATGTCCAGCCAGTCTTGGGAGCAGCCGAGGTGACATCAGGGCTTGTGAGAACCCCATGCTGGGGGAACCCCAAGACTGAAGAAGCATAGAGTGGTTGTCACACAGAGTGGCATCATCTACTGTGTTTAAAATCTCATTGTGCTATTGCCTCCTGTTGAGTTTATGAGAGTGCTGTCAGATTCTGTTTTTTTCTCCTCTCAGACAAGCACTGAACAGAGTTTCTATTTCTTTCTTTCTTTTTCCCACATCATTAAGTCTCAAGGGTGGCTGCAAGGTACTCCATGCTAGTATTCTCCAAAACACATAAAGTTTCTTGCTGTCACAGCAGTCCCTCTTTGGCCACCCACCCACAAAGTGCAAGTCAGATAGTGGCTGAGTGACTGCAAATCTCTGGTTCTGTATCATCTGAGTAAACTGCATTTAGAGAAAGGGAGGAGTCTTCACGAGGATGGAGCCAGGCTCTTCTCGGTGACAACCAATGATAGGACAAGGGGTAATGGGATGAAACTGGAACATAAGAGGTTCCGCTTAAACTCGAGAAGAAACTTCTTCTCAGTGAGGGTGACGGAACACTGGAACAGGCTGCCCAGAGAGGTTGTGGAATCTCCTTCTCTGGAGACATTCAAGACCCGCCTGGACAGGTTCTGGTCAAACCCACGGACTATTACCCGCTTTTGGTTATGCAGATCGGTAATGATGAGATAGTAGAGAGACGGTCAGAAGCAATCAAAAGGGACTTTAGGGCACTGGGGCGGATGCTAGAAGGATCAGGCGCACAGGTTGTGTTTGCCTCTATTCCCTCAATTATGAGGGAAAATAGTGGAAGGTTTGACAAAGTGCAGCAGATTAATACTTGGCTAAAGGGGTGGTGCCAGCAGTCTAGCTTTGGATTTTTTAACCATGGGGAGATCTACAGGGCACCTGATCTACTGAAACAAGCTGGGGTTCAAATGACACAAAGGGAAAAAAGGATCCTTGGTCATGAGCTGGCGGGACTCATAGAGCGTTCTTTAAACTAGATATGAAGGGGGATGGGGTTATAGTTGGGATTGCGGCGGGGCAGTGCTCTAGAAATTATGAGGACTGGGTGGCCTCCCATCCCCCTAGGGTGAGATCAGTGTGCTCAGCTTGCTCCCTGAAATGCTTATACACCAATGCACGCAGCATGGGGAATAAGCAGGAGGAGCTAGAAACCTGGGTTCGGGCAGGAGATTATGATCTGGTGGCAATTACAGAGACATGGTGGGACAGCTCACATGACTGGAATGTGGACATGGGTGGCTATGTCCTTTTCAGGAAAGACAGGCCAGCCAGGCGAGGTGGTGGAGTCGCTCTTTACGTGAAAGAGCAACTACAATGTCTTGAATACCATCCAGGCATGGATGAGGAGCAAGTTGAGAGTGTATGGGTTAGAATTAAGGGGCAGGCTGGCAGGAGAGATACTGTTGTGGGTGTCTATTACAGGCCACCAGATCAGGGTGAGGAAGTTGATGAGGCCTTCTACAGGCAGCTGAGAGCGGTCTCACAATCACAGGCCCTGGTTGTCGTGGGGGATTTTAACTTCCCTGATATTTGCTGGAAGGACAACTCAGCCAGTCAGCCACAGTCCAGGAGGTTCCTCCAGTGCATCGATGATAATTTTCTGTTGCAAATGGTGGAGGAGCCGACTAGGAGAGGAGCACTGCTGGACCTCATCCTCGCTAACAAGGAGGATCTGGTTGAAGCAGTAAAGGTTGAGGGCTGCCTTGGCTGCAGTGACCATGAAATGGTGGAGTTCAGGATCTCATGTAGCAGAAACAAAATAGCAAGCAGAATTGCAACCCTGGACTTTGCCAAGGCAAACTTTGGATTTTTCAAGCAATTACTAGAGAAAATCCCATGGGCAAGGCTGTTTGAAGGTAAAGGGGCCCAAGATAGTTGGTTAGCGTTCAGGGACTGCTTCTACCATGCTCAAGATCAGAGCATCCCGACATGTAGGAAGTCAAGTAGGGGAGCCAGGAGACCTGCATGGCTAAACAGGGATCTGCTGGGTAAGCTCAAGGGCAAGAGGAGAATTTACAGATCTTGGAAGGCGGGGCTGGCCACTTGGGAAGAATATAAGGCTGTTGTCCGAGGGTGTAGGGAGGCAACTAGGAAAGCAAAGGCCTCCCTAGAATTGAACCTGGCGAGAGGGGTCAAGGACAACAGGAAGAGCTTTTTCAAATACGTGGCAGATAAAACTAACACCAGAGGCAATGCAGGCCCACTGATGAATGAGGTGGGTGCCTTGGTGACAGAAGATACAGAGAAGGCAGAGTTACTGAATGCCTTCTTTGCCTCTGTCTACTCTGCTGGAGGCTGTCCTGAGGAGCCCCGTTCCCCTGAGGCCCCAGAGGAAGTCAGGGCAGTGGAGGAGTTTGCTTTAGTCGATGAGGACTGGGTTAGGGACCAATTAAGCAATCTGGACATCCATAAATCCATGGGTCCAGATGGGATGCATCCACGGGTGCTGAGGGAGCTGGCTGATGTCATTGCTAGACCACTCTCCATCATCTTTGCCAAGTCTTGGGAGACGGGAGAGGTGCCTGAGGACTGGAGGGAAGCAAATGTCACTCCAGTCTTCAAAAAGGGCAAGAAGGAGGACCCGGGAAACTATAGACCGGTCAGCCTCACCTCCATCCCTGGGAAAGTGATGGAACGACTTATCCTTGGTGCCATCTCAAGGCATATCAGGGATAAGAGGGTCATTAGAGACAGTCAACATGGCTTCACCAAAGGAAAGTCGTGCTTGACTAACCTCATAGCCTTTTATGAGGATATAACAAGGTGGATAGATGATGGCCAAGGGGTGGATGTGGTCTACCTTGACTTCAGTAAAGCATTTGACACAGTCTCCCACAGCATCCTTGCTGCTAAACTGAGGAAGTGTGGTCTAGACTCTCGGGTAGTGAGGTGGACTGCGAACTGGCTAAGGGGAAGAAGCCAAAGAGTTGTGGTCAATGGGGCGGAGTCTGGTTGGAGACCTGTATCCAGTGGAGTGCCTCAAGGGTCGGTACTGGGACCAGTATTATTCAATATATTCATCGATGACTTGGATGAGGGACTAGAGAGTACTATCAGCAAGTTTGCTGATGACACCAAGCTGGGAGGAGTGGCTGACACACCAGAAGGCTGTGCTGCCATCCAGCGAGACCTGGACAGGCTGGAGGGTTGGGCGGGGAAAAATTTAATGAAATATAACAAGGGTAAATGTAGGGTCTTGCATCTGGGTAGGAACAACCCCAGGTTCCAGTATAAGTTGGGGAATAACTTATTAGAGAGTAGTGTAAGGGAAAGGGACCTGGGAGTCTTGGTGGACAGCAGGATGACCATGAGCCAGCAGTGTGCCCTTGTGGCCAGGAAGGCCAATGGCATCCTGGGGTGTATTAGAAAGGGGGTGGTTAGTAGGTCGAGAGAGGTTCTCCTTCCCCTCTACTCTGCCCTGGTGAGACTCCATCTGGAATACTGTGTCCAGTTCTGGGCCCCTCAGTTCAAGAAAGACAGGGAACTGCTGGAGAGTCCAGCACAGGGCAAATAGGATGATTAAGGGAGTGGAGCATCTCCCTTATGAGAAAAGACTGAAGGAGCTGGGGCTCTTTAGTTTGGAGAAGAGGAGGCTGAGGGGTGACCTCATTAATGTTTACAAATATATCAAGGGGGAGTGTCACGAGGATGGAGCCAGGCTCTTCTCGGTGACAACCAATGATAGGACAAGGGGTAATGGGCTGAAACTGGAACATAAGAGGTTCCGCTTAAACTCGAGAAGAAACTTCTTCTCAGTGAGGGTGACGGAGCCCTGGAACAGGCAGCCCAGAGAGTTTGTGGAGTCTCCTTCTCTGGAGACATTCAAGACCTGCCTGGACACGTTGCTGTGTGGCATAGTCTAGGCATTCCTGCTCTGGCAGGGGGATTGGACTTGATGATCTTTCGAGGTCCCTTCCAATCCCTAACATTCTATGATTCTATGATTCTATGATTCTATGGTTCCTATGTAGCATTATCTAGGCATTCCTGCTCTGGCAGGGGGTTTGGACTTGATGATCTTTCGAGGTCCCTTCCAATCCCTAACATTCTGTGATTCTGTGATTCTGTGAGTCCCAAGAGGCACTCACTGACTGTGCAGACATCCAAAATAGTTGTGTAGGTTAGGAACGCGAGTTCTGGTTTTAGGCAGTGGGGTGAAGTATATGCCTTGAAAAGACAGATCAGAAAGCTTAAAGTAGGAGTTCATCTCTTCCAGCCAACACTAAGGAACCTGTGTTCCTGCCTTCAATACCTGCATTAGATAACTCACCAAGACACTGGATACCTTCTGTTTCCCCCCATCCCATAAATTTGAGACCAGATTATTAATACTGCCTCTTCCGTTTCCATCTGCTAACAGGCTTTTTTTCTCCCTCAGAGACACGCTCTTCTCTCCCCTTCTCTTTCCAGCATCTTTACTCCTCAGTTTTTGCCTGTCCGCTGTCACACTCACACCCAGAATTTTTCCATTCCCATGGTTTTTTGGCCTTCCCACTCCCATACCACCGCATCGCCTTCACTTTATGCATAACCTGAGAATATGTTGGACAGACACTTCCAGGCACCCTGCCTCTCCCAGAGATTTTAGAGTATGTTTGACAAGGCCATGAAAGTGCAGGCTTCTGCCTGTAGATCCCTACCTGTGTGGTTACAAGGCGTCAGCAGAGAGCTAGAACTGTTTCTTCTGCTGGACTGGATCACGTAGGAGCCCCGCTTGGTGTCTTTCTACACAATGACTAGTGCCAAATACCTCTAAAAGGGGTGTTAGTACCTGTTGCCCAAATAGACAATCACACGGTATTTTTGTTCAGATGTTGTGTGATCAGTGACTGACTCATACAGGAGTCTGAAGCCCCTGAAAAAATCTACTTCCAGCAATTCAGGGAGAAACATCCCATCTTGTCTTTAATCTTCCCTGCTTTATATCCTGCAGCAATGAATTTTACAAGTTAATTGTATGTTGTACTTTTTAAATCAGATTTAAATTGTCTTTTGATCTCACTTTTATAAGGAAGGGTAAATAGGAGGCATCCAACAGACCTTCTAATCTCCCACTAGTTTGCATACCTCTGTCTGGCATCTCATACTTGTCTTCTGACTAACCACACCTAAATTATTCAATCCTTTCTTCATACACAAGTCTTGCCATGACTGTAGTTATTTTTGTTTTTTTTTCTTGCTGAGAACTTTGTGGTTTTCTTACAACCTGATCTAATGAGCCTCCTTATTCGTGAGGACTATGTGTATCTGTCTATCCATCGTGCTGCCTTTCCCTCCAGAAATCTTCAGGGCTTTTTCTTCCCACAATAGCCTTTTTCCCTAAGGTTTACTATCATCCAGGAAAAAGCCTTCGGCATAGTAAAGTGACAAGCAATACTTGTTTTCCTAGGGCTTGTACGGCACAAAACAGTTACTGGGCAGAATAAGTGAAGATTTATGGGAAGGATCAGCATGTGTTACTCGTGGTTTGTTTCTTTAGTTGGACTCGAATTGGGTCAGTGAATACTGGGTGAAAGTTACAGTTTTAAATGTGTTTCTGTCTGTCTTAAAGCCAAATAAAACTCCTACTGAATAAATAGTGCTTTATTCTTTCTGGCAGGTACATATTAATGATGTTAAAGATCAATTATTGGAAAAGGCTAATAAAGTATAAATGCATGAAAGGCTCGCAGTTGAACTTAATCTCAGCTTGCAGGAGGCCCTTAGATTTTTAAGATTTATTGAACCAGCTGTTAATGATATAAAGATGTTTGCTGAGGACTTATTCAGTGCTGACTGTGTACTCAACAGGGCCATGAACTTTAATTGCTAACAGCACAAAGACAGGTGATACATTCCCATCAATGTTGTTATTCTTATCCAGACTGAATAAAAATGGTAACCATAACTACAATTTAAAATTCGGTATTTGTTGAGCTATTGTGATTCTCAGCCCACGGAAAATTATTTTGGCTCTCCACAAGAAGAGGTAAAATGACATTATTTTGATATATATGTCGTCATGGCTGAAAGCGTACTGATCATACATGCATAGTACGTTGGCATGGTATCATTGGTTTATCCATTCTTGGGAATGGAATTAGGATCTCATTATAAACCTTGACTAAGAAATGAGAAAACAAATATCTGGCCCATCTTCCTTATTCTGGAATTTTGTAAAAAGTTATTTAGCTTTCATGTCTAAAAATTGTTCAGTGTTGTTTTTTTGAAAATATTCCTTGTTTTTCTGTTTCAAAAATTGTTTGGCCTACCAAGTCCATGTTTGTTGTATTTGATTAGCTTCATTAACAGGTGTCTTTAACATGTTTTGATTTTTTTTCCATTTTATTTGGGAGAGACATATGACTATTATAAGAGAAAGAGCTTTACTCAAGGTGTAGCAAAGGCAAAATAAGGTACCTGTGAAGAAAGGGATCTACTGGTGCTGCTTGGAGTTTTCATAGACACAGGAAACATGGGATAGTTCCCTCTCTTGACATGGAAAGACTACATGACTCCTTTCTGTGATGGAGGCAAAAAATCTTTAGCTAATCATTTTTCATTAGGATATGCTGAAGGAATACACTAAGCATGGGACCAACTTAAAAACAAATGTTTAGCAGAAGGGTGCATGAATTGAGTTTTAGGTGACAGGTTTGGTCCCTGTTGCCCTGGACCACTTGGCTTTGCAGTGTGTGTGTGTGTTTGTATGTGGGTATGGGTGTCTGTGCTGGGCAGTGGCAGGGATTTACATACTTATCCTGTTTGATGTGCAGCAGCAGAGCAAGCTGAGCTGCCACCATATTGCTGCCACCGTAGCATATTTCATCAGTGTCCTGGTTTGAGCTAGAACAGAACAAATCCTGTTCAGTGATTTTGCTTTTCAGCTAAGTCTGAGAGACTCCACTTTCTGTGGAAAGTCCACTTGAGGACTGAACTGCTGGAGAGCAGTGTAGGAGAAAGGGACCTGCGGGTCCTGGTGGACAGCAGGATGACCATGAGCCAGCACTGTGCCCTCGTGGCCAAGAAGGCCAATGGCATCCTGGGGTGTATTAGAAGGGGAGTAGCAAGTAGGTCAAGAGAGGTCCTCCTGCCCCTCTACTCTGCCCTGGTGAGACCACATCTGGAATATTGTGTCCAGTTCTGGGCCCCTCAGCTCAAGAGAGACAGGGAACTGCTTGAGAGGGTCCAGCACAGGGCAACTAGGATGATTAAGGGAGTGGAACATCTCCCTTATGAGGAAAGGCTGAAGGAGCTGGGTCTCTTTAGCTTGGAGAAGAGGAGGCTGAGGGGTGACCTCATTAATGTTTATAAATATGTCAAGGGGGAGTGTCAGGAGGGCAGAGCCAGGCTCTTCTCAGTGATGTCCAATGACCAGATAAGGGGCAATGGACACAAGCTGGAACACAGGACGTTCTACAAAAATATGAGGAAAAACTTTTTTACTGTGAGGGTGACAGAGCACTGGAACAGGCTGCCCAGGGAGGTTGTGGAGTCTCCTTCTCTGGAGACATTCAAAACCCGTCTGGACACGTTCCTGTGTGACCTACTGTAGGTGATCCTGCTCTGGCAGAGGGGCTGGACTACATGATCTTTGGAGGTCCCTTCCAGTCCCTGACATTCCGTGATTCTGTGATTTTGCAGTTAATAGCATATTTTCTCAGACAGTGTCTGCTACTAGAAGTGATAATGCCTGATGTCTATGGTTACTACGAAGGACTGCTATGCAGGAAGGCTTATACTTGCTCCTAGAGCGGCCAAGGTCACTGCTGGATCTTGTTTAACACACTGGGGGTGCAGGGAAGTAAAAGGTCAGAACTGTGAGGAGCAGCAGACAGGACAAGTAACACAAACCTGACCAACAAAAGTATTCCATTCCATGTGTGCCATACTCAGTACAAAGCTGAGGGATCACAAGCGTTAAGGCCCATTCTTCAATGGCTGGCGTCTGAGGAAGACTCCGCCCAATCTTCTGCCCTCAATCCCAATCCGTGAGTTCCTGAATCCAGCTCCTGAAACTGGTACTGAGTCCAGTCTGGGACTTCCCAGTGCCGCCTGCCCTGCAGCATCATTGGTGATTGCCATGAGGGGGTTGGGTGCAATATTGGTTTTGTATGTATTTGTATATATTTTATTATGTTCTTGTTAGTACTATTATTGTTCTATTAAAGCTGTTTTAGTTTTCTTTTCCAATCCACAAGTCTCTCTGCCTTACTCCACTTTCCCTTCCCCTTTGGGAGGGAAGAGGTGTTAATAGAGAGCGTCTGGCATTCATTTAGTGGCTGGCCCAGCCCTAAGCCTCAATAAGCAGTTACCTCAGCTGAGGGGATGCTCTGGCCGTCACTCAGGTATATGCCGAATTGAGACCTGTGTCAGGGTGCAGGGACACCTCCAGGTGCCAGGGTGAGGTGCAGGGGTGGGCTCACTAGGGTCACACTGTGGGGTGTGGCCCTGTTTGCACACAGCTGCTCTGCAGAACTAGCCTCGTCCCCAGAATTGGACTCTGGGGGCACTCGTCAAATCTGGAGTTTCAGCATCAGAGCGCGGTGCTGGAGCTAATCCTCACAGTGTCTGCAGTTATAAAATCTTTGAATCAATCTCCTAAAGCGTGTCTGCAGCTTAATGCAGAGTTTTATTTTGCATGGCACTGAAAATATATGCAACGTAACCTATTTTATATTATATTCCGACACCGATTAATATTGGCTGGCAACTAAGCACCACACAGTAGTGCTTTTATAATATAAATACATCTGTATTTTACATTATGTATTATTTCATTATTGCATATTATATAGATTTTATATATCATGTAAATAGTACTATAGATTATTTTATGTGCATGTTTTACATTTTAATTTAATTTATCTTAAATAATTTTAATTCCTACCATTTTCTCTTTGCCAGAGAAGATAGCTTTACATGTTGGTGAGCTGCTTTTCTAAATAGATCCACTTTGACTATATAAAATTTTACATGTGTCCTAGAAAGAAGATACCTGTATTTCCAGGTCACTTTTATTTCACATTAAGATATTTTGCTTACTCAGATGATTCCAATACACTGCTTGTGAAAACTATAGGTGGAGAAAAGGGTTCAGGATGCTTCATTTCTTCTCTTTACTGGAGTATTGCTCAGCTGATGAGTAAGAAAAATCCAAGTTTCCATGCACAGTTTTAGTGGACTGCTCAGAATTGAAGTCAGTGACTAATGTAGCCATTTTCCACTATTAGAAACAGAGAAAACCAATAGAGAAGAAGTAGTAACCTCTGGATATTTCTTTTAAATTTCGCTTCAGTGCTTAGACAGTATTACACATTTTTATCTAACTTCTTTTTCTTCTATGTGCCACTGCCGTACGTCCCTATCTTCCTGTTTTTCAACAGCAATAAAAGTCAATTTTCACACTCATCTGTGTTTATCTCTGTAAATTATCTGGATACGCAAAGCTGTTTCACTTTCCTACTTCTAAAAATACCAAGTTGTTTTGCATCTTGAAAAAAATATTACTAAAGGAAGCAAAATCACCAGCTTGTTTTGCCTGTAATGACAATTAAGATGGTTTCCGTCCAGAGAGTGTTACATGTTTGAAAACACAAAGGCCTTTTGGCTGGAGTGACAGCAACATCTGCAAAAATCAAACAGCGTCATCCATCCCAAGAATTTCCTGAAGATATCCTGCCAATTACTTTTACTAGTAGGTGACGATTAATCATAACCTGCCTGGCATCTGAGCACAGAGATCCGATCCCTGGCCAGATAGAAAAGCTATATCCAGACATAGCTGAAAGCAAATTTTGCCAGCACTCAAGATCCTGAACACCATTATTTTTGGTATATGCAAAACTCAGATTATCTCATATTGCTCAGGTTTTTTGGTGCTGGTGGCGGTGTTCAGGCTTTTTTTCTCTGTGAAATTGAGGCTTTATTGCAGTAAATATGCTCAGCTTTTTGTGGGAGGTGCAGAACTCAGCTTCCTGCCTCTCCCAAATTACACTGGAGATTTTCAGGTGATATAATTCAACGGACGACGTTAAACTGTTGTGGTTTTGTTTGGTTTTGTTTATAGGTGTAGAATAATGCTTGAGCATATCGTATTTCAGGGAATGAATTCAGGTGACCTCCAAAGACCATATGTCTCCAGAGTAGTCTCTAAAAATCCAGTTTACAAATTTTCACAATCTTGCACATACTGAATTGTACTTTATCAATTATTCTGCTTTTTCCAGTGGGATAATTTGCAAAATATAATAATATCCCTTCATCTTTCTAAATATGGTACTGTTTATCATCTCTCTGTTCAGAGATGCAGTTCCAAGTTGAATCCTCAAAAAAAAAAAGTTAAGATTCTGGACATTTTTAAGATAAAAATATTGAAAATTCCTGGTTTCTGAGGTAAATGCTTATGCAAGGTCGGTGGAAGTTCAGCCTGTATTAGACCAAATTTTTCTGCCATAACTATGTGAACTATCCCTGATTTCATAGCAAGGGGACTGTTCGCAGTGCAAAGGAACTGTCACCTGGTAAAAACATTGCAATTTGCCTCTCTTCAAATTAACTGTTGCAGCATACTCTAATCATGATTTTTATTCTTCGCCCTCTTGAACCAGCTGCATTTTTGCAGCCAGTTACGATGAAATGACCTTTTCCATTCTATGACCTTTCTCAACAAGTGCTGAAGGAATAATGATACAATTATTTCCCTCTCTGAATACCCCTCTGTTAGGGTATTCAGGAGCCTTAAACTCTGTGAATATCTTTTTTTTTTGTCTTTTTTTTTTTTTTTAGCTAGCCCACAGGAGCATAAAATACACCAGTGCCAAATATGTTACTCATCTGTCCGAAAAGGCTTCTGTTCCTATAGACAAGTTTCTGTAAACAGCCTCTTTCCTTTATGAATCTGAAAAAGAGCACCCTTATTTTCACATGCTCATGTGTGGCCTAAGTCAGGTGTCAGTTGTCAGGCCATACCTTAAACTGCTTTAAATTGCCAATTATATTGGTTTAGGGTAGAACCCACTGCATACATTTTTGTTCTCATGTTTCTATAGTATGACTGGCTCAAATACAGTGCTCCCCAATGTGTGCTGTGTTAACTGTAGTGTCTGATTAACATTCAAAGTACATTTCTACAATGATTAGATGATACCCTTGGCTAGCTGTGGAGAGCATTGTGGACAAATTCAAGGGAGTTCTGAGAATAGCAATAAGCATGATGAAGCTACTGGAAGGACTGATATACAGAGATATTAGAAAAACCAAAATGATGGTCATTCCCTCCCTTCTGCTGCTCATGTCTCCTAGTTCTTCAGAATAAAAAGCTGATAATTATTTCTATGTAGTTGTTGTTATAAATCTGGAATAAAATGTATTTGAACTCCACAGCGAGTGAGAATAATTGCTCACTGTGCTGCCCTACACATGCATGACCTGTGCTGTGGTAAGCAGACAGAGACAATGTCAAAGCACTCGTTGGTGCTCTTAGTTGATTATGGAACCCAGCAGCTTTATAACACCACCAAATCTGAATGCTGGGTGTTGTGGGTTTTTTTTTCAGGAGTAACTGAAATTTAGGATAATGAGCAGTCCTGAGGACTATTCACAAGAAATGACCGCTACAAGCTGTGTCTTTTCTCTGGGTCAGAGATAATAACTCCAGCCAAAAATTAGACTTTAGAAGGATAGCTTAAGGGTAGCCTAAATTTGATCACACACTTGCCAGATAATTGCCTTTGTGAGTTAATACATCTGCAGGCTAGATAAACCACACACTTGAGATTTTCTGCCTATTCCTGCAGTTTTGGGGGCAAATGTGTCCTGCTCTTATCCTAGCTTGTTGCCTCTCTGTACTGTTCTGTAGCCAGAGCAGAGATAATAATTGACAGCCGTTGCAGTGTCCTGCGTATTCCTAACAAGGATGTGTAAACTTGAGGCATTTTCTGTGAATTTATAGCAAACACTATTTTGATGATATAGTGATGATCCTAAAATGGTTAAATATTGTTCAATTTGTATTCAGATAAAATCAGAGAAAAGAAAATCACAAGATTCATTCAGCCTGTGTTGGCTCAATGTCTCATTTTTATTTAGAAGGACATTAAATGCAAGTAACAGTAGAAACTCTCACTAATACCTTCTTATACACTTTAAGACTGTGAAGAATATGAGAGAAAGATAATGCAGGTTTGTGTATTAGCTTGAGCATGTACATGAGCTTTGAGCAGGTGAGAGATTGTCATTAATTACATTTCCTAATATCATCCTGGCATTCTTTCTGTAATTTTAGAGATTGTCACGATGGCACAACAAGGCTTTGGGGCATTTTGCAATATCCAAGTAAAGCTTATGTGTTCACCTTTTTACCTATATAACTGGGTCCATTGGCATGATACCTCTGAATACTGTAAAATGTCACAACATCCAAAAAGTTCATAATGGGAAAGTTATGTTGAAAAGGTCATTAGAAGTAAAGCAATCCATAACAATGATTTGTGATGCCTCCTTTTTTATCATTGTTACAGTTATTATAATCTCCCAGTCACAGAGTTGCCATTAGAAGTGCTTACATCTTGGGAATGCCAACCACACCTCCCCACCAGTAACCCAGGCAATCCAGAGTTTCTGACCGAGCTTGAGCAGTATAAGGCAGCTCAACATTGGCCTTCCGCTGGATCGGGGGCACTCAGGCTGGCACATCTCTCTTGAGCTATTCAAGTTCAGTTTGTTGCGTTACTGGGCTTCTGTTACTTGTCTTATACGTCACTATTTTAGTGAGATTGGACAATATGCAAGGGTAACCTATTACACATATTGAGTTCTGAGTTGATATTTTTTAATTTTTCAAGGGGGCCCTCTGGTTGTTAACATGTTAGCTGTCAACTAAAGAAAAAGCCTTTGCTAGCTTACTATTAAGAAAACTTTTGTGTAATCTCAGGGGTTTCTTGAGAGGCATTAAGGTGAAATGTCTGAAGTGGAAGAATTCATTGTTTGAAATTTTGTTTGAAATTAAGTGTTCAGAAGTGAATATTGCAAAAGCTGCTGAGATATGAAATCTCAGACTGGAGGTAACAAGAGAGGATGCTATCTGCAAGGATAAAAATTTGAGAGTGAAGAAAAATAGCATCGTAGCTGAAGAGACGTCTAACATTTTGGGAGATCAAAATCAAGATATTCGCTTGGAAAAAAACCAGAGAATTAAGTGTATATGAGAGACTTCTGTCTTCTAATACGTTATTACAGAGAAGTTTGGAATTATACTGCCCCTTACTCACGCTCACATCCCAAACTTTACTGATGTTATGGCAAGATAAAGAGTGGACCTTGAGTCCCCATTAAATTAATTGAGATTTTACTTTTTACATCTTACTCCTTTCCCAGTTTTGCCACTAAAAGATAAAGAGGAAAATATTGATAGAAGTTTGCTAAAGCCTCCTTAAAATACAGAAATACCATGGAGATCTTAGCTAAATTCAAGTGTAGTATGAAAGGAAGTTCAGAAGAATATTTTGCTCTATTACTTAACAGAGAGCGAATGGCGCCTGAGGTGGCAGCGAAAGAATCATAATATACTTAACTTTTCATTTTTCCAGGGTATGCTTAAATAAGAAACCCAAGCAGATTTAACATATTCAGAAGTGACTTTCAACTGTTGCAAGCTTTTCTTTGGACTCTGATTTCATTCCAAGAGGGGTTTATTTTGATTTATCTTACACCTGTTCCTGGCAAGTTAAACCATGCTGAAATAATCTGCCTGCCTGCCTGCCTGCCTGCCTTGCCATTGAGGGAAACACAGCCAGGCAATGGCCTCGGGCAATGGACACATATTCCCAGCCTGAGGAGTTGGGAGCGTGTGGTTTTGGGAGGGAGATGTATGAAGAAGGTGAGAAAGTGTGAAAGAATGAGAAGCAGCCTAGGAAGGCTCTCTTCCCTCCAGATGTTTCTTAAACATGTGCCAGTGTGTTTTCTGCTCCCGTTTCCTCTGTGTCCTCAGTGTCTCTCTGCCTCTCCTCATCCCTACCCTCCATCCAGAATGGTATACACAAGTAGATAACTCCCTTGGGCCAGTATTTTAAAAAAAGCGGAAGAAAGCAATGCTGCCTTCGACTTTTTTGTGTCTCATGTTCAGAGAGGACCAGAGACCCTCAGTGGGACAGCGAGTTTCCAGCAGCACAGGGCAGATGCTGTGTGGTGCTGGCAAAATGAAATTAATTTGAATTTTTTGCAGTTGAGGACGTCCAGGAAATTCCATATTATAAGGAAAGCTGTCAGAGCTCCTGGAATGGGCAGGAACAAGGGCAGGGACAAATCATGGGCTTTGATAAAAGTGTACTGTTGAGAGTGGTTGAGGATAACCAAATCTCCCAGTAAGCACTCTAATAACTCCCAGTGCAAATGCATAATTCTTAATATTTTGGTGACCTTACTCTTTTTTGAGGTCTAAGAATGATTTTCAGGAGTGCACAATGCTTTTCTAACAATATCTGGTTTTCTGCTAGCCGGTTGCCACTGATTAAAAAATGTCCCATTGCTGCACTGCTCGGAGCAGCGTGGGACAAGCCGAGCTAACCTTGTCGTCATGATAGTTGCCAGGGACACTCCTTCTTCAGCACAGTCTGTATTGCTCAAGGCTTTCCAGCACACCCTGTGTGAGCCTCAGATCCAGCTAAACACACCTAAATATAGAAGTTTGCTTGTAGGTGGGTGCGTGCGTGCTACGTGTGTCTACTTCCAGTATAGTCAGTCGAGATCTAGGGCTTAGTTCAGCGGAGTACATAGAGGTGTCTGTCCCCTGTTACATGATATTCTCTGCTCTCCAGTGACTTCTCCTGAAGGGCACAGCCTTCCCAGGTCTGAGAGCATAGCTGCCCAACCAAGGGGGTGGCTCGGATACCTTAAGACATCTCAAATGGCACTGGACAAATAAATACAGGCAGCTGAATCGAGCCTTTTTGGTACCAAGCCCAGAGCCTGTGTCAGCTGAGCGGCCAGCAGGAGCCTTCCTGAGGATTAGCTGCACCTTTCTCAGCTGAGCTGATTTCCTTGTGCTGCATGGGGAGTTTAGACACCTGCTTCACACATAGGCACCTAAATATAAATGTTTTCCCATGGAGCGGAATCCCAGCCCATCTATTTTTCTGATCTCCATTAGAATTTGTGATGTCTTTAACTTTTCCTGGTCAGTTGTCCCCTTTGAATTCTCACCCAGACATCTGGTTTTTATGCTCTTGAGACTTGTATTGTGCAGGGGTGCCCCAGAATATTTTATCCATTTCTGGCTTTTCTTGATTTCTGAACTTGTTGGATTCAGAAAAACAGAAGCAAATGCAGCTTTTTTGGTAGCCAATTATATGGTAACCATCTATGTATGATCCATCTGTGTAGTAGCCAAAGACATTTTAAAACATCAGAACGCAAGACAGGCAGAAGGTCAGCCTAGACTAACACACTATGTCCAACAGTGACACTAGCCAACACTGAACAAACAGGGAAGACTACACGTACATCACTATTTCTCCATAAGAGTCTCTTGGCTTCCAACAGCCTGCTGCTTGGAAATGTCCTCAGACAGAAGTGGGTTCCTGGTATTAATTAGCCCAGGATAAATCTTCTCCCATAAGACCATCCCACTGTCTTTGAACCTATGTAAACTTTTAGCACCTCATGACAAGGATTTCCACAATTTAACAGGACATTCATTAAACCACAGGATGTCTGTACGCTTAGTATTGTATCAAGAGGACAAAGCCATCCACAGGTGAGTTCAGAGACACGCAGAATGTTTGCAGGCAAGGGTATTTGGACCTCAACTTACTTTGGTCGCTGAGCAGAATGAACTAAGGCTATTTCCTGCTGCACTGGAGCAGGCTGAAGAAGCAGACTCCTGCTTGTACGTGCAGCCAGGCTCTCTCACTGCTTACCTGTGGAGTGTCTTTTCACTTACTGAGTCATTCTTGACTTGTAGAAGTCCCAGCCTATGCTTCAGACTAGGTGAATGTTCATGTCCAACACAAAAGAAGCGAAACCCATGTCAAAAAGAACTTGCTTTCAGTTCTTCACTGACAAACATTAGATTATCCTTGCACAGAAACACGCAAGCACCACAAAATTCTAAGATTTAAACCAGGTATTTCTTACAAAGGCTCTTTAAGCTTTTAAGGAAGGTCAGGAAATTAATTATGAGGTGATGAGGTAACATGGAGCTTGTTCTGTGCTTTTCCACTCTGTGCACGCTGCTGTGTCTGCCCCAATCATCATAAAAGAACATTATGCCTTCTCACAGCGTCTGTGTGCAATCACAGCGCTGCTTCTCCTCATCTGCCTTTAAATGCTGTTCTGACTCCAAAGGCAGTTTGCTGATTAGTTCATGCAGAACAAGCTCACTCTCACAGTTTGAACCTGTGACCTGAAGAAATAAATCCTAACACTTTCTGGGCTTCAACAAACTTTCCAGGTTGGCAGCTAAAAGAATGCTTCTGAGTACCCAGCAGTGTATTTCTTCCTTTCCAGGAGATGGTGCATCAGGGGAGTTGTGTCCAGAAAATACATACCTCAACCCCACAGTGTCTGTCCTCATAGGAAATTAACATGTTTGCTTGTAAGTCCAGCTCTACTGGACTCTCACCACTGGGGCTGCTCTATATTTTTTCTTGCCTTTGTTTTCTTACTTGCCTTTCCATAGGAAAGTTGCAATGGGAAAAGATATAAAGGGAAAAAACCTCTAGTCCTTCTACTTATTTGTACGGTTTGCCACATCAGGCTTGAAAGCTCCTACATGAGGTTCCTTCAACACTGCTCCTCTTATACATGTCTTTCCAAAATTACCACCCTCAGTTTTCACCCTGGAAGCTCCCAAGGTGGTTTTTGACACTGCCCCTGACCTCACATCCCTACCTCAAACAGCAGTCTCAGTGCTTCAGATTCCCACCCACTGCAGAAGTCTCTCTCTTGTTCCCTCATTCAGCTTATGTACATGTATCTGTTATTTACTGGTACTTGGACATTAATGTTTTCTGTAATGTATTTCTTTCAGACATCATTGTTCTCATCGCTTCAATAGCAGTTGTTTCTGCAAAAACTCAGGGTAATATTTTTGCAACATCAGCACTGAGAAGTCTTCGTTTCCTACAGATCCTTCGTATGGTGCGCATGGACCGAAGAGGAGGCACTTGGAAATTGTTAGGTTCAGTAGTTTATGCACATAGCAAGGTACGTAATCCTAGATACTGATTTTATCTGGTCGGTATCTTCACTTGTGATTCAACAAGAGGCCAAGGAAACAAACGTTTGTCAGTTTTGAGCAGAGAACCCAAAGTCTTCTGAAGTAACGTCTATTGTAGTGGGCATTAGCACAGATACATCAGACCATGTATAAAATATATTGAAAATGTTGTCCTTGATATGCAACTGCAATTTGATATATATTGGTGAAATTGCTGAAGTGTCAAACCATAGGATTAGATTTGGTTGACTTTCAAGAGAAAATTTACACCTGTAGGGAAACATTTCACTTTTAACTGCTCAAATGCTGAAAAATTACATAGCTCTTTACTTTATGTCTCCCTTGAAATGCCACTCTGTTCAGCCTTTCAGATGGATATTGATCTCTGATTTCTTTTATCTAGGAATTAATCACAGCCTGGTACATAGGATTTTTAGTACTCATCTTTTCATCTTTCCTGGTTTATCTGGTGGAAAAGGATGCAAATAACCAATTCTCCACATATGCAGATGCTCTCTGGTGGGGCACAGTAAGTACAGAAGAATAATACACGCTCTTTAACCAGCATGCTAGAGTGCTTTGGACTTCACCTACTGTGTATTTTAACTTCATGTGCTGTTCAGTGAATTGTTTTCACTGGCAGAAAAGTGCTCTGAGAAGCTCCCTCCTCCAGCTATTCATTTGCACATCCATAGTTCATTTCACCCCATTCTGTAGAACAGGCGTTTGTGTGTTTCTGCTGCAAATCAGACCACTAAACCTTTGGGAGAAGAAAGCATTTTATTTCTTAACCCAGATTATCCTTTCAATAATACTGTTTGTAACATGGTCCCACAAAGAGCTGCTTTGATCCCAACCAGAGGGCTGTAAGCTGCAGTGCAGGAAGAGGAACAAGGGTCAGGAAAGAAAGAGGGAAAAAATCCTTGCATTAGCTTTGCAGTGAAGGGAAGAGGATCATCAGTGCCCTTAGAATGATGTTGTTTCCCCTTCTGCCATACCTTGAGGACAAAAAAGCAAGAGTAAATATTCCCATTCTGGTTCAGAGGTGTTCTTTTTATAGGTATAAAAGCCCTGATTTAGTTGAGCTTGTGCTCAACTATCAAATCAATCACTTTTATTTTGTTGAAAACTGTGGGATCTAAGTATATGCCTGACTGCTTTTCTGAAAGAAGGAGGATTATATGAATGCTTACACATTTTAATAAACTAGGCTTTAAATGAGCAATTGAAAATTAGTTCTGAAATTTTGAAAAAAAAAAAATCATGGCACAACACGTATTTTTTTTTGCCTTAAAATGCCCCATAGTGAGCTAGACTGCTGTACTGTGTGGGAGTTACTTAAGCAGCTTGAGGAATCTGCCCCAACAAAGTCTATGGCAGAGCTATTGCTAGGCACTGTACAACTGCTTTTTTTACCTTCTGATCAAGTAGAACAAACACCATCAGCTCTGACAGTGTCTGGGTAGTGAAGTGATACCTGTGAGATCATTAATGCTACTATAACCTAGAGCACTCATTAGTTTTCCTGGAATAAGTGCAAGACCTGAACTAGCCTCTGCCACCTTTCCTCATCAGACGGATGTAGAAACGAAGCTTCCTCACCTCAGACCTTCTGCTAACAAGACTTCATCTGGACTCAGTAGCATCCACAGGCTCAGAGGATGCATAGACAGACTGTGCAAAAGCCCTTTCCAAAATGCTTTAAATCCTTGAGAAATATTTTTAATATGTTGCGTTCACACTTTGAGCAAAGGTCAAGGTCATTTCCTATTATTAGGCCTGGTTTGTGTATTTGAAATTTGTTCATCTAAGGGTTAATAATTTGTTACATGTCTTCCCTAGAGACTCTATTTCTGTGTTGTCAGTGCACAAAATTGGGAGGTTGGAAAAGTCAGACCTAGTAGGTCTTACTTCTCCGTTTACAAATACACAGAAATACTTTTCTCAAAACTTGTTGTTTTAGAGCATCAAGGTATCACACAGAATCACAGAACCACTGAATGTCAGGGCTTGGAAGGGACCTCAAAAGATCATCCAGTCCAATCCCTCTGCCAGAGCAGGATCACCTACAGTAGAGCACACAGGAACACGTCCAGGCGGGTTTTGAATGCCTCCAGAGAAGGAGACTCCACAACCTCCCTGGGCAGCCTGTGCCAGGGCTCTGTCGCCCTCACAATGAAAAAGCTGTCTCTAATGTTTTTGTGGAACCTCCTATGTTCCAGCTTGTACCCATTACCCCTTGTCCTGTCATTGGACATCACTGAAAAGAGCCTGGCTCCGCCCTCCTGACACTCCCCGTTCACATATTTCTAAACATTAATGAGGCAGATCTGATAAAAATATGCTTTTTTTTTTATTCTGTAATCCAAGCACATGTAAAATTCATCTCGGCTAAAGTCATGAGAGAAGGTTTTGCCCGCAGTCGCATCACTGTAGTTTGGTTTGTTTCACTTTTCTTTGAAAGCTGAGGTCTAGGTTTGGCTTAAAGCTTTCTAACCTGCCTGTATTGACGTGGTTGTGAAGCATCTGACTTGGGATGCTGGTGTCCTCGCTGACGGATACCCTGGCCCCAGTAGTCTGCAGACACCATTGTCCCTTTGGGGGTGGCAGTGGGGATGTGGCCGGCGAGAGACCCTCCTGCGGCAGTGCATGGGTCTGGGAATTTGTGTTTTCAGCCAGGAAATACCTTGTACCTCTCTACAAAGCCATGTGTGACTTTAGCACTGCATAAGCAGAGAGTTTTGACTAAGCAGGAGATTGTAAAGCGAGTAGTGAGGGCAAACAGATGCACAAGGAACAGGAAAGTCCCAGCAAACTGAGACCTCAACTCTGATGTCTGACTGAGGCTCATGTTAGATCCAGATCCTTCTCCCTGAGCAGCTCCAGCAGCTGCAACAATATCTTTAGTTTGGAATTTGCTTCTCCGCTACCTGCTGACTGCTATTTTATAAGGAAAAACCCTGCTAAGAAATAAACACTCTATATGTGGTGCTTAAAATATTTTGTATACTATGAAGTGAAAATGAATGACTCAGGTCATATAAGTAAGGCAACTGAGAAAATAGGAATCTTTTCTTAACATCAGCAGGAAAAATAACGAATTGTAATCAAAAACCTGAAAGCAATCTATACTGTATATTTCTATATCTTTTCTTGTTTCCCCAGTGTGTGACATGAATACATTTAAATTTTTAATGTGCTTAAGTGCACAAGGTTATTTAAAATCAATGTTCCCCCTTACCTGTTATCTCTGCCACTTTAAGAATAGTAATTTTTGTATAATATGTAAAACAGTATGTGGGAAATGCATAATGTGCTTCTTAGTCATGGTTGTTTTTACTGCCAGAATAACCCACGTGCAGATTTTGAAAAGGTCGGATTGTGTGGCATTCTAGGGGAAGTCAATGCTTAGTCTCTTTGATTTGTGTATTTGCAAAAGTTTTTCTAACTAAAACCATAGAGTATCTACCAAGTCACAGACTGAATTCTGTGATGACTGAGGTACAAGAAAGAAAAGACTGCATTGAAATCAGACATGAATAGTGACCTTAAATTTCAAGCTTTTATAGGCAGTTATGCCCCACCCGAAGGACCAGACTTGGCATGCAGCAATTAACTCATTCATTAATTCAGATTATTTGAGGGCCATACCCTGCTATGGTCATTTAGCTGACTCCATTTCTGAAGCCCTTATTTTCACACTGAAATGAAAGTCGTGGTACGACATATTAATATACATATGAAAACTCCCCTGTATTTGCAATTGCATGTTGCGCTGTGCAACCTGCAGTTTAACCATCATGCTAATGCGACTATTATGAATATTCTAGTGGTCGAGGTCCCCATGGTGCTGCCTAACACAGCAGCACACAACTGTGTGTGTTATATGAAGAACCTCAAGTTCAAAATTTGCTTTGCTAGAGATGGTAAATTCATTTAGCAGAATAAAATAAGTAAACTATGCAGGAACAAAAGATCAATTCAAAAACTTAAGTATTTCAAAACCGAACCATGTGTGGTTTTCTGAGAACTGCTAGTGTTGGCTGGAACTGTGTGTGCTTATAGTGGCATTTAGTTTGTACATGAATTAGCTTTACCTGCAAATGTAATGCAATTAAGATTCCTGTCTCTCTTACACATTTGACAAGTTTCTCTTAATAAGTCATTATTTTGTGCTAGTGTTCAGTAGTTATAGTTGGATACAGAATGGCTCTGGCACTCCGCAGTGACCTGTAGGCGAACAAAACATATTACAGTGAACAATATTGTCACAGTTACTAACTCAAATGAGTTAATATTTATGACATTTCTCCCATTTAATGTAATGATAGCATGAGCAAACTACATTTTTTTTCATTTAATTGGTGTCAGGTAAAGATTCAAAAGGTAAGTATTGCCAGCAGAACATAAAATGACATCAGAAAGAAATATTAGGATAGAGGAGGGCCTCCTGGGTCCTATCTCATCTAATTGAGGGCACCTAGGTTATATAATCCCATTGATTATTATATTACCTCACTTACTATTAACGTATTTATTAGCTGCAGCAACGAGATATAACAGAAGTTGTGTCATCATTGTGAGTCTTGAGTCTAGCCAGATGACACTGTCTGCTTTGGACACTGTCTGTCCAGACATCTCATTTATAGGAGCAACCAAAACAAAATGTTTTGTGTCTGGTACAAAAGGCAGGCTGTCTCATTTTAGCCACGTAGGAGCATGATTCAGTGTCTTGAACAGAGGCACATGGTGCCATGGAAGATCTGGTGGAGAGTCTGCTGCCTCTCCTGTGGGTGGTCCCTGCTTGGATGCTGTGTAGCATCTCAGGTGGTTCCAAACATTTGTTTTGAGGCAAGCCTAAATTCTACATTTTAGGATAGGATGAGTTACCTGCTGAAGGAATCTCTCCTTCCACTGTGCATGTTTGCGGTAACCAGATTGTGCTAAACACCTAAGCATTTTATTTTTCAAATTGAGTGAAATGAATCCTATCCAATAAACACTAAAAGGTTTGATTTATTGTCCTGGTTTAGGCTGTGGTGATCAGACACAGGACTTCTCAGCAGGTATCCCCAGAAAGACATGATTTCTTTTACTGTTCTTTGATCCTTTTTTTCACCGCTTTGCTTCTTCTGACTAAGCCTCTTCTCAAATAATCAACCTGTCCCTAATTACCCTCACACTTTTCCTACAGATTTTTTAATCCTGTTACGTCATCACTCTTGGCCTTGTATGATACTGCTGATGCAACCACCTAGGTGCTGTTCTCTTTGCAAGACTGTAATCCCTGAAAGGTCCCAAATAATTTCCTCCAGTCACCTTTGAACTTAGGTCACTTCTTCCTTAAGCACCCGTGGGATCCAGTCTTCCCGCACAGTGTTAGCTGTAACTTCGGTCTGCTTCTTGCATTATTCGCAGTGACATCTGGAAATTTCTCGTGTTGTCATGATCTTATGCCCAGTAGTTTTCCACACCCTGTTCAGTTAATTTAACCTCAGGATTATGCCAGTCTCAGGGCCTGGCCAGTGGTTTAGTCATCCCTTGCAGCACTTACAAAAACGTGGGGATTATTCCTGAGCTTGACCCTGAAGTTGTCTGGAAAAATATTTTCTTAGTTGTGTGATGAGAGGAATATAAAATGAAGATCAAACCCATTTGTTCGGTGTTGAGTAAGATGATATGGCATGGTGCTGACACCTATACACCCGTGTAAAGACCGTCCTGACATAAAACAGCTCAAAATGAGCAAGAAGCCACCGATATTCATAATCATAGACTGATACCATTAAGTCCTCAGGACCTAAAAGAATGGGAGGAAAGGCTTTAATATGGTCTTGTTATTTTCTTTGGAGAAATTCCAGAGATACAGTCTGTGCAACTGCTCCTGGTTTTGGATCACTCCCAGATGTCAGATCCCAAAGGTTCAAGTTTATCTTTGACTTCTTTGGAAGACAGTTCGGTGGCCATATCATTAATATGCAGATGACACTTAGTTCTGTTTCCTTCTTGTCAGCCCAGGCAGGAGATATCTCTGTATTTTCTACCGTCTGGCAGAGATAGGGAGCTGGACAGAAGCCAAGAAACTGGGCTCATTCCAGAGTTTCAAACTGCTTTGCAATGACTGGCCTGGAAATGAATTTTGAGGTTTCGTTTGTTCAAGTGCTTTGCTGCTCTCGAGGTCTTCATAGCCTCAAACTGTTCTGCACTTGCCCTCTGGTGAGAAGAGCTGGAAGTATCTTTTTCAGCAAACAAAGGGAAACTAAATCAAGCCTCTCTGCCAAGCTAAGAGCATGGTTTCATCAGCTTACCTCTGCCTGAAAAGAAGGAGCAGTGTTCAGATCTCCCTTCCTCCTTATCGCTCAGTCTCAGCCACACTCTGCCTTTTGCAGGCTCTGGAGCTTGTTGGGTGCTTCCTTGAGGTAACACACAGAAACAAGCCACGCAGAAATGTGGATAATTCTCTGCACCTTCCTGGGTTGCACTGGCTCTTCAGGAGTCCAGCAAAAGCTGGGAAGAGGGGATGGGGCAGGAAAGTGAAGAGGAGGAAGGAAGGAAGGAAGGAAGGAGAGTGAGACCTGATAAGCAGGCAAGGTGGTGTGTCTGTGACCAGGCTAGCATTACAAAACTCGAGACTCGATAACCATTTGAAATTTCAGCTACAGCCTTAATTCAGCTCACTCTCTTTTAGTCACTATGGCTTTCTCAGGGTAAATTACACTCGCAGCTTGTTCCCAACAATGGGAGCAATTAAAAGCACTATTTACTATCTACAGAGCCCCAAATAGTTGAAATCTAATTACTTCCAAAAGACTTTCCTTCTTTTGTCCTGTGGTGACCCCAGCATTAAATAGAATTGCTTTGGCCGTCTTGCCTAGGAATGAACTTTGAGGAAGCTGGAAGCAAAATAATGTCTCTAGAAGGCATTTTCCTGAAGATTTTGCTCCTGCCAGAGTATTTGCTAAGCCTGAACTTGCCCACATTTGGTACACGATGTAAAACAATTCTTCGTGCACATGTTCTCTGCTAATAGCAGGCCCGGGAGTCCTTGGCGTTCAGCCTGCTGTTGTCTATCTTTGTCCTTTAGCATGGCGTGCCGTTGCCTGAGCACGCGCCCAGCAGCCTCCCACCCGGCCTTCGGAAATCCTCCACTCTGCCTGCTCCTCCTGATGCCCGCGCCAGGCAGCGGGGTGCGTCCAAACCACCCAAGAAGGAGATGCAGAGACATTACTTTCTCCTGCCAGTCCAGTCCCCAAGTTTGGCGCGGGCACACTTCACTGACCAGGAGGTATCCTGTAGGATGTTTCTCTGGGTCAGGGAAGACCCTCAGCCACACGCAGCCATAATCTTTTTGCCTTGGAGATATGCTCAGCAAACCACAGCCACGCACCATTATTCCAGAGGCATTTGCATAAGTGCTGCATTTCTGCGTAGCCTGTGGTCAATGAGTTCCATGTGGAGAGCCCTCCGGCACGAGCCAAACTCTACCATCAGCTGCACGGGTGTTACACAGAATCACAGATCACAGAATCACAGAATCACAAAATTGTTGAGGCTGGAAAAGACCTCTGAGCTCATCAAGTCCAGCCTATGACTAGACAGCATCGCAACAGCTAGACCATGGCACTGAGTGCCACATCCAGCCTCTCCTTAAACCCCTCCAGGGACGGTGACTCCACCACTTTCCTGGGCAGTTCATTTCAATGCCTGATTAGGCAGGGGTGATGGCTTCCACAGCACAGCTTTTGAAACACCTACATGCTGAGCCTCTGATTATGTGTTGCATGGAGTAAGGGATTACAGATGCCCTCCTATTCCTCTTTGACCTCTCCCCATGTAGGTCTTGAGCTAACACTGTCCAGCAACCTGAGGGTACATCTGCATCTGCTGCTGTGTAGTAGTCCTTGGACCTTCAGGTCAGGAGTGATATAGTTACATCTGAGCCTGTCATGAGGAAGGGGAAGGGACTGAAAACTTCCTAAAGTTCCTTTCAGATTTTGATTAGTGGCTTTTATGTTTCAGAAGATAATCCACTTCAGGTTGTGCTGATGGGCTTCTGGAAAATGCAGCTACTTCTTGCTGCTCTTTTAACTTTTTATCATGTGCAAGTTTCAGCTTCCTACCATATTTTTCTCTGTTTAATTTATGTTTGTGTAGCTGTGCAAATACATATATAGTTACATTTCCCTACAGAAAATAGGTGAAACACCTTTGCATCCATGAAAAAGAACACTTTTTTCTGCTCAACTCATGTAATTCCCCATCATTTGCCTCAACTTTGAGATGTCAGACTTTCTTGTTGTGGTTTTTTTTTTCAACTTATTTATCACTTATTTAAGTAAGTATTTTTCTCATGTTTGTTATTTATCTCAGTTTTATTCAGTCATAAACACTATCAAATTTTCATAGAAAATTTGACTAATATTGATTTATTTATGTTTGGTTTCCTTTTAGAAACAACTATACATATTTCATGTGTCTTGGATTATTTAGTGGAAACATTGTTTCATGCAATGTAAAGAATCTGCGACTAACCTCTCAGTTACTTCTGGTAAACCACAATGTTCATTCATTTCTTTGTAGATCACATTGACAACCATTGGCTACGGAGACAAAACTCCTCTTACTTGGCTTGGGAGGCTGCTTTCCGCGGGATTTGCTCTACTTGGCATTTCCTTCTTTGCACTACCTGCTGTGAGTATGCCTATAAAAAGTGTAAGAAGGTAATAGAAACTTCTCTAGTTCCTACTGCTGTTATGATACAAAAAGATGAAAGAAGTTCTCGAGATGAAGAACAACCGTTCAAGGCTTTTTGCTCTATGACAACACCAGTGAACTGCTATCTGAGATCCAAACAAAAGGTTTTGTGTCATTGCCTGAGTCTTGGGGAGTTTGGCATGGACAAAATCAGGAAATAATCTTAAATTAGTTAGCATGTTGTTGTACAAGGTTGAAATTCCTTCCTTTTCTTATGAATTGTGGCTTATTTATTACTGTTTTCTTTCAGATTTTTGAAAAAGAAAATTGGCTTATGTGTTTTTCTGAATTAGGTTCTACTGAAGTGAGGTATTTCTAATAGGTTGTCTTGTGTGACCATGTTCAGGCTACCAACAGAGAGTAGTAGAAGGTATTAAATCAACCAAAAATTAATGTCGTTGAATGTAAAAATGTAACTATCAGTTTCTGTGAATGATTGTAAATAAACATAACAGTTTATTTATGTTGCTTTTATCAATGTTCAGAAGAATTTAATGGAAATGGGAATCATCTAATGACTAAAATACAGTGTAGCTTCCAAAATTACTTTTCATTTTTATGAGTGAATTTCCTTTATTTTCTAAATGAGTATTGAATAAGCATGAAATCAAAAGTGACATTTGTATTTTGTTGTATTGCTTCCATTGCAACATATACACAAAATCAATATTTTAATACTCGGATTCATTATCTGTAGATCACTATACAACATTTATGTTATGATAATACGTTTGTTTTCAACCATATAGATAAAACATAAAACTAAGAAAGATGTAAAAGATGAATAACCTTACATATTAGAGATGCTCAAACTTCTGTTCCTTGTGTCATTATCTATGTACAGATATTTGTTTTCCTCATAAACACTTTTGTGTTTAACCTTTCTGTAAAAAAAGAGGTATCTGTGAATCTTGTATTTCTAATACTGTTCTACCCCGACTAAGAATCAAGTGAAGATATTCTTACTTATAATGCAGACAGATCCAGCAGAAATATTACGCTCCTTGCAAGCCAAGAGGGGAACATTCTCAATCTTTGGGTCTGTTTATCAGGAGTCAAATCTGTCATACTTATTCAATGGTTAAAAGGCTGAAAGGGGAGAGGTTTCATCATCAGCTTTTTCTCATAGCCTAGAGAATGAACGATAGGGATTATTTAGATGGAAAAGAGGGAGAATCATAGAATCATAGAACAGTTCAGGCTGGAAAAGACCCTTGGGATCATCAAGTCCAACCATTAACCCTACACTACAAGTTCACCCCTAAACCATATCACCCAATGCCACATCTAGGAGACACTTAAACACATCCAGGGATGGAGACTTAACCACCTCCCTAGGCAGTCTGTTCCGGTGTCTGACCACTCCTTCCGTGAAGAATTTCTTCCTAATGTCCGCAGATGTTATCTCTTAAGTAAGGAGCCTCCAGCTTCACCACGAAACGGGCACTGTTATTAAGCCTTATACTGTCATACAGTGTCAGAAATGTGTTTTCTGAAGCAATTGTATGGCGTAACATCTCCACAAATCTTTGTAGCTGCTTCTGTATATTCGCTGAAAAAGTACCACATACTGATAAATGGCATGTTGTATTGCAGGGCATCCTTGGCTCGGGATTCGCATTAAAAGTGCAGGAACAGCATCGTCAGAAACACTTTGAGAAAAGAAGGAATCCAGCTGCCAGTCTAATTCAGGTAGATATGAAAACAGCAAAAAGATAATCGTAGGTGGTTTCAAGTACATATTGGAGCAAGTTCTATTATTTCAATGTGGAAAGTTGCGTGGAAAAAGCGTTTATCAGACTGGTTAGTTTCATGGAATGAGTCTGTTCGATGATTGCCGTGCATTGCCATAATTGTGTATGTAGCATTTGGATGTGTGGGTTTTGAATCCTTCTATCCACGCTGAAGAATCCCAGTCGAAGATGTCAAACACGTGCCTGCACTTAGCAAATTGCTTCGAAAAATACGTCTGATCCCTAGACAACCCAACTGATAGCACAGCACTTGTGCCTGTATTAAGCTACTTGTCATCTCCTACAGGGTTTAGAGTGCTCCAGTGAGTGATACAGTTTGTGAAACTGAAAAGCATCCTGCCCAGAGAACTGTTTTCACTATTAGTCAATTTAAAAGCTGGAAATGTAGGGACTATCGATTCCAAAATATCTGAAATTTTCTGAAGTGGCTTCAGCTCCAATATTGATGTGACATAGTGCAGATCAACAACATAGTGCAGATCAACAATTGAGAAAGATTTTTTCTAGGCAAAAGTTGCATGGCATTTGTTAAACAATTGTCTTGCGCAGGTTTTTCCCTTAATTTACCGTCCCAGTTAAAAAGGAAAAAATCCTCCAAAGAATGATGTTGCACCAAGTTTTACTCTACTTGATACATTGAAAAAAAAGGGAAGAAATAATTTTCTGGCATCCTGGTTTATTTTCTTGGGATTCCAAGTGTTTTATGTGTGCCATTTATGCTATTTTTCTAATCCTGAAATAACAATTCCCAATGAAGAAGCTGAGCTTAAATACACTAGAGTTGCGTGGTAAGTTCAGGATAGATTCCAGGCTGTCTTTGGAGCATTCTTAAAGTTAATAAATATTCAATGATTATTAAATACTATCACCGTTCAATGTGATCACTGGGTTTTTAGCTAAACCCAGGACACAATGATTATTAAATACTATATATCTGAGATTTAATATTTATTAATGTAATTAATAAATATAAATCCACTCCTTTTGTATCTATTGTACTGTAGAATGACTGTCTGGAATATCTTCTAACATATATATTCTAATCTACTTCTTCCAAGTTTGCTTGCCAGAGGAAACAGACAATAGATGTAGATTTGAGTTATAGCTCTTATTATTATTGTATGGTAGTTCAACCGAAATATTAGTATGACAACATACTAAATAGAATAAGAGTAGCTAGCTGACTGATTTCAGAAAGTGACTGTTGCTGGGCAAAATCATTGTGAAAGGAAGGCATTTGTGGTGGGATCCCTTGATGAAGGCTGTTCAACATTTACATGTTCAGCATTTTCAGTGATCTGGAAGTTAACATAAAATTGCTGATTGAGATATTTGCCAATGATACAAGGCCTGGCATAATAGGAAAGATGAAGGCAAGCACATGGGAATGAACCTGAGGATGATCTGGGTGACTTGCCCAGATGGAATGATTCCTACCAAATGTCTTAATACACCAAATACAAACTTTGATCTAGAAACAATTAATTCAGACTATTACAAGAGGCCTCTATCCCAGTATTACTGACCCTGGAAAGGATTTGACAAAGGATGAGAAAAACAGAGGGGAAAGAAGGGTCAAGAGCTTCATACAAGTTCTCAGCATGTTATTCCAGATGGTTTATTACAGTCCTTAGATAGAGAACAAGGTAACAAGTAGGAGAAGACTGATATTACCACTTTATGTGGTGATGCTGGTACTAACATGCTGCATATCAACTCAGCATCTACAGTTTGTAAATGGGACTGGAAAATAGGAGAAAGCAAAGAAAACATTGGGAAAGAAATAGTCCAGGACTGGAGAAAGTTTCATGTTCATAAATGCAGAGTGTATCTGAACTGTGTGTCATTGTCTATGGTAACAGTGACTTGGCTTTTTTAAATTGTCTGTTGTGGACACTGATAATGAAGTACCATGGAAATCAGTGTGCTCTAGATTATCGGGATAAAGTCTATTTTCTAATCAGTTACTCTGTTAAATTAGTCTGTGCTCACTCCTCTGTTGCCATAGCTATACTGTCTGCTAGAACCTTTAGCTAACTTAAAGATAGCTAAGGTATTACTATAGAAAATTGAAATGTTTCATATTGACATACTTTTCTCAATTTTTTTGGCTTGTAAGAAGTATTCAGTGTGAATATTATTTGAACATAAATGTCCAGAGAGGAAGTACTGGAACCTGCAGGACTGTTTAATGTTGCAGACAGAAACAGAACAAATGTCTCTGGCTATAAGCCAAAACCAAAGAGTTTCAAATTAAAAATAATGCAGACATTTTTGAAAATGAGAATGATCAACCGGTGGAACAATTTACAAAGTAAGTGACAGGTTCTCCATCTAGTTGAAGACTAAGTGTATTGCTGGGAGATATATAGTAGGAAAAACCAGGGTATTAGATTCCATGCAAGAATATCTGAATGACATTTAGTGGTTGACACTATACAGGAAGAGTAGATATTCAGCTAGTACAAATTAGTATAGTTATGCTGACATCAGGGAAGCTGTTCCAGTTTGTAGAAGAAAGGATCTGTCTTACTATCTACATGTAGTTATAAATCTAAACAGAGAATATGTTTTCAATGAAACGCTTTGGTCACTTGCCTTTGAAATTATTTATTTTGTGTTTTTAAACATTTAGCAGTGTTTCACACCACAGAGAATACTTCTCTCCCTAAATGGTTTTTGTTGGATTTTCATTATTATTGACAAAATGTATTATGACACTCTCTTTACATCAGACTGAAGTTAATGTGAGTGTCCCCTATGGACTTGTCACAACAAATCACTGCAATGCTTTTTTGAGCATCTTTGTGCGCTGAGTATTTTCTGGTCTTTCCGCAAAGCTGGTAACTCTTTTTTACCATGTAAAATGTACTGTGATTGACAAAAGTTTTTGGTAGTTTTTTACTGGCATTTCCTTAATCAACCTAATGGAGAACATCCTGATCTGGGCAAAATCCCCTCTCTCCAAAATCAGTGCGGTGGCATTGTCACTACATGTTCTTGGTTCCTTTGTGCTTTTCTATTGTTTCCCCACACCAGGCTTCTTGGCGGTTTTATTCTACCGACGCCAGCCGAACAAACCTGACAGCCACCTGGCGATATTATGAAAGTATTCTTCCTCCCCTCAGGCATGTATCAGCGCTATGAATGATGAAAGAAATCCATTACTTGTATTGGTTACTAATCTGCTTTTCATTTTTTTTTTGTTTCATCCCCTGCTCCCTCTTGCCTTGTTTTTTCTTTTTTTACCATATATCCTGCACGTAGTGTGTATGGCGTAGTTATGCGGCTGATGAGAAATCGGTTTCCATTGCTACCTGGAAGCCTCATTTGAAGGCCTTGCATACCTGCAGCCCTACAAAGTAGGTACAAAAGTGGCAGCTGGTGCGGTTCTCAATGTCTGTTCAAGCTTATAGAGAGTTACCATTTGTCTCTTTCGTCTTGTTTTGTCTTCTTAAGTCCTCTCATTAAAAATTTCAACTAACAAAACCAACCAATATTATCTAGAAGCCTGGAACAGTGGGACAAATACAAATCATTGCCATTTATCTAAGATGTATCACTGAGCCACAGGCATTAGAAACATTTTCCCAAAACCCACTCATATACCAAGTTTAATGTTTCACCCAGTTCCAAATTATCTCTAAGGAAAATACTAGAGTATAATGTAGAGCTTGTTCCTTGGTTTAATGCTATTTTTATGCCTATGTCTCTGTACAAGGCCGTAACTACAGATCTACCTTTCCAAGGGAACAGAGCCTTGTGTTATTCTGCAGGTGAATGCCCTGGGGAATTTGCTCCTTTTCATTATAACTTCTGATAAATTCAGTATTTCCCTTGGGAAAATCATATCCTCAGTTATACACACAGCCGGTGGAATATGACTAAAAAGACCTGATGTCACAGTTTGGCAGACAGAAAATATTTGCCATCCTAATTTGGGTGAGAAATCACAGAGCACTGGCAGCCCAAGTCTCTTCCATAATTAAGTACAAGATTTACCAGAAAGGAGTAAGTTGACTGATCCAATATGGGGCACAAATCAGGAAGTAGAAGATACTCGATAAAGATCAAAAAAGAGAGTGCTAAGAGCATTATGGGAGAGCTCTGATAAGCGTCCTAACTGTTGTTATTACAGACAGTGCAAGAGAATTAGTGGTTTCTCTCAAAGCTGGGTGATGAACATCCACATGACAGTGAAAAGGTAATTGTGTGCCAAAAAGCTCAGCCAAAAAGAGGTTTGGCTGGGTACCCAAAGCTGATCTTTGAATTTCAAAGAGTTGACAAGAACAGAGACATAAGTAATACATTACCATAACTGTAATTCCAAAATGCTCTAAACTAAAAGGAGCTTTTAGATTAAAAGTTACATGGAATATTGATTTTTGACATATATGAACAGGTTGAAGGCAACATTGGTATAAATGGAGGCATCTAAAATTACACAAATAATGAAGCTGTATTCCACCTAAAATATTCTAAAATACGACTGTCCCTCAAAAGTGCATCTGCTTGTTATTTTAAATAAGCGTATTGCTGTGCTGTCCTAAAATTAAACCTTTTTATTTACCAGAGATAACTTTATCTAATAAGAGCCTACAGCTTTCTGTTATATATGTGTCAGCAATGCATTTTGCCTAAGTGCTTTGCCAACTCAGTCTGCAGTGGTATGTACTAAGCATGTTATGCATGTGTTAAAACAGCTGAAAAGTTTCTTTTTCAGTAACGTTGTTGTTACAAGTCTTGCTTGAATGTTTTTGTGGTTGCAATGTAATGTGTGTGTTGTACAGTAATTAACATACCCATTTACGTTTATCATATATCTAACATCATCTTTAACTAAGTAATGTGATTACTATCTGCATAACAAGTATGTTTTTCCCTCCCACTCCGTGACCTGAAGAAAAGAACAAGGGGAAGCTTCTAGCAGGTTTGTAGTCTCTCTTATTTCTTTTATCTGTGAAATGGCTGCTTCTTAATGGCTTTTAGATGTCTCAGGTTCTGTACAGTAGATTCAATGAACTGTAACTATTAATTGATAATAATTGCAAATTGCATTTTTAAACTCATATCAATCGACTAATGCTGCTGAAATTTGCTTCTTTGTCCTAGTTTTTGTATGGAAAAAGTAGGCAGTTTTTTACATTTCTAGCCATGTGTTCTAACTTTAAGTGGAGCTCAGTTTGAACAGTGTTGGAGTGGAGCAGCCTCCCCAGACCCAGCTCTCGGGCAAGGGCACAGCCCCTGGCTTCTCCCATAAAATCAATGCTTACGGTTTACAGGAATCACAACGGAAGTTACAGGCATGTAGTCAAATTTGGCTTTTGTGAACAAGTCCATCAGCACTCTGTCACAGGGGGAGGACTCCCCAACGGGGGGTTGGATGTCACCTCAGCAAGGGTCTGTGCCACCCTCTAGGAGCATCCTCAAGGCTTCCTCAGTGCCATTTGCATGCATTTCCTAACTGCGGTGGATTGACCCTGGCTGGACACCAGGTGCACTCCAAAGACATATCGCTTCCCTCCTCAGCGGGACAGGGGAGAAGAAATATGAGGAAAGGTTCATGGGTCAAAATAAGGACAGGGACATCACTCAGCAGTTACCATCATGGGCAAACCAGACTCCGCTTGGGGAAATTAGTTTAATTTATTATCAATCAAATCAGAGAAGGACTATGAGAAAAAAAAAAAACAAATCTTAAACCACTTACCCTCCATACCTCCCTTCCTCCCAGGCTCAACTTCACTCCTGATTTCTCTGCCTCCTCCCACCAAGAGGCACAGGGGGCTGGAGAATGGGGGTTGTGGTCAGTTCATCACATGTTGTCTCTGCTGCTCCTTCCTCTTCAGGGGGAGGACTCCTCATATTCTTACACTGCTTCAGTATGGGGTCCCTCCATGGGAGACAGTCCTTCACAGACTTCTCCCATGTGAGTTCTTCCTATGGGCTGCAGTTCTTCATAAACCGCTCCAGCATGGGTCCCTTGCACAGGATGCAGTCCTTCAGGACCAGACTGCTCCAGCACAGGTCCCCCACAGGGTCACAAGTCCTACCGGCAGACCTGCTCCAGTGTGGGCTCCTCTCTCCGTGAGTCTACAGGTCCTGCCAGGAGCCTGCTCCAGCGTGGGCTTCCCACGGGGTCACAGCCTCCTTCAGGCACATCCGCCTGCTCCAGCATGAGGTCCTCCACAGGTTGCAGGTAGATATTTTCTCCACCATTAACTTCCATGGGCTGCCAGGGGTACAACCTGCCTCACCATGTTCTTCACTATGGGCTGCAGGGGAATCTCTGCTTGGGTGCCTGGAGCACCTCCTCCTCCTCCTTCTTTGCTGACCTTGGTGTGTGAAGAGTTGTTTCTCTCACATATTCTCACTCATCTTTCTGGCTACAATTGCTCTTGTGCAGCAACTTTTCCCCTTTATTAAATATGTTATCCTAGAGGGGCTGCCACCACCACTGATGGGTTCAGCCTCGGCCAGCAGCGGATCCATCTTGGAGCCAGCTGGCATTGAGTATGTTGGACATGGGGGAAGCTTCTAGCAGCTTCTCACAGAAGCCATCCATGTAGCTCCCCTTCCCAATACCAAAACCTTGTCATGCAAACCCCGTAGATAACTTTTTCCTGATGTCCCCTCCTAAGGAAGGTTTGGGGACACAGCATGTGAGGGGAAAGCACCACTGCAGTGGCTCACCTTCTTCCAGCTGCGTGGCCTCAGAGGAGGCAACCTGGCATCTCTCCTAAGATAAACCTCACCGTGGCCAGCCATGGGGGGCAAATGGGGTTTCCACTCAGCGTGGATGCCAGCTGAGGACTGGCTGCCTGCAGCACGCAAAGTCGGGGCTTGGCAGGGCAATCCTTGCTGGGTAAACAAAGCCCTAGAGCTGCACCATCCTAAGGCAGTTAGAAGAAATGCTGCTCTTTGCTATACTTATAGCTCAAATCCTCAGAGGCAGGAAAGGACTCAGTGGCGACAAGAGAAATTACACCATCTCTGAAACTCATTAGGGCTGGGAGACTGCAGGCGTTCAGCAGCCAGCGCTGCGGTGTCAGCACGATCAGAGAACAGCCGAGTTTACCTCCAAGCAGAAAAGGATGAAAAGCTGAGAAAAAAAAAAAAAAAAAAAGTACTGTGGCTCACAAACTCTTCTGGGTGATTCAGTCGGGTCTGGAAACTCTTCACACCAATTACCCATGTCCTGTTCCACTTCCCAGATTGCTCCTCCGATGCCTGACTCCATCCTTCTCTCTGATGTGCACGTACCTGCTGTTAGTGTCACGGCACTTCGAGGGGACTGGATGTGCTCTGAGATGTCACATCCCTCAAGAGCACTTCACTTGCTCTGTCAGTTCTGTGACTTTTTGCATACATTACCTCCACAGGCTTGCTAGGAGTGTATTGATCTCATTAAATTATCACAGCCTGATCAAAACTCTTCTCACTCGACAGCCATATCCCCCACTCCTTCAATAGCAACACTTAATATTGACTTTTGCTTTTTTAGAGGTAAGACTGAAGTTGGCAGTAAATGAGTACATACCTCCAAAACAGTGATTTGTGCAGAGGGGAGAGGTTATTCCCAGTTGTACCTACGAGCACTTTAAAGAGACAGATTTACTTACCATAACCCACCAGTCAAAACGATATTACACACTCCACATTAGTGACAACTGTTGTGGTTTTAAAAGTAGACAATGATTTAGCCCAACTTTTTTCACCTCATTTTCACTGAATGGACGATGTTATTCCCTTCAGAAACTCTAAACTAATGTGCATGCTGCTGCAAATTAGTTTAGGTATAAAAATGAACTGGTTAACTCCTGAGATCCACACCTACAGTAAAAACTCTACAGACCACTCAGTGCCTTTTTAAAAAGTTGTGTTTTGTCCGTGGCTGTTTGTCATTCTTACGGTGATATATTGTTTTATGCTTGTATCACTTAAAATACGTGTTGTGTGTGGTCTTTTGTGGTAGAAAAGTAAATGCAAACTGCTGCAACATATTTTGAGACAACCATCCTCGACCATTTAACTTCTTTTTTACTGCAATGCTGAGTGACTTGCATGGGATGTTACGTGAACTAAGTAAGCTGCTTCTTGTTTTACTCTAGATGAAAATGTGTTTGCACAAGTAGTGCATTAGATTGCTTTCTGAATATGCCCTTTGCTCTGTACTCCATTCTAATAGCAGTGGAGAAAAACTTTCATTGCTTTAGGTAAAGTTAATTGTTTTCTTTCCTACCAGAATGACTTTTATGTCTACAGAAATTAATTCTTGCATTTTGTCTTGTACAGACCTACAGTCTTTCATTAGGTAACTAAATGTTGCTGTGCATTTGAGTTGAGAGCTGTGCTTATGAGGCTGTAGCTTCGTACTGATTTTAAGAAAAAATGTATGTTGTATTTCACAAAATATACACAAATATTCTCATTAATCATTTATCAAAAGTAATGGCAGAGAACCTTTCTGGTGTATCCAGCCTATACATGAGATATTTCTATAAATCAGTTCTAGAGTTCTGCAAGTCATTTTAAAAGCCTAAATGTTAAATTTCCCATATCTACAAATGCACACGCTGAATGCACATAATGTTTATTTCCGTTCAGTTTTACTATGTGGCTGAAATTCTTCTTGTTCAGGAAACTAGATCAGGACTGATGAATCTTAGAACATCCTGAGAGTATAAGCAGGCATATATTGTGTGTAGGACATGCAATGGGTGTTTGCAAAGAATGAACGTCACCTAGTGTTGTACCTAGTGAGCCTGAATACAAATTCCCTGTTCAGACAACTCTCTCTGGTGCAATAAGGAGGAGTTTTGCCAATATAGGAGCTTGGGGGAAAAAAATCATGCCTTCTCTGAAGGAAACAAGTAAATTTTACTCTGGAATTCTTTCCACCTCCTTTATCATATCTGTTTCTAGAAACAGATTTAAAGTGAACTCTCTGTATCCACCACATGAAAAAGAAATTGCCAGTTATGCAGAATCTAACTTGAGGTGACCCCTTACCTAGCAGTGGAATACTTAGTAACATGGTCCTCTATCTCCCCTCACTCCTAGTAAGCTTTGTAGTAATAAAGAGAAGCTCTTCAGGATGTACACCCCTCGGAAACATAGGTATTCAGCATCCTGCCTATTCACATGACGTTTGAGAATGCCAACTAACATCAGGTGCATGATTCATTTACTTCCCCTCCTTAGTGCCTCCAAGTTCCTTACTTCTCCAAAGGAGGTGTCTTAATTTATTTATTTTTAAATGCTTGTAATTCCCTTGTTGCTTGTTGCCTGCAATGACATTAACACAGTGGCAGTAATACCAGTTCTTTGAAACTCATTCGGTCGGACAATTGCAGTGCGCAGCACGCCGGAACTTGCCAGAGCTCGGTTCCCCTTCTCTGCCTGAGACTTGAACTTTTGGAATGCGTTAGCCTGTGGAGATCGAAAACTGGGGCTGAATATTTGGGTTAAGACATTTCCCCAAGTCCAAGAGGATTTTTATAGCCACGGCAGTTGAGCTGTGGTTATTAAGCAATAACACGCTAGGCAATGCCAACCGTCAAAATGTGCAATTGTTGTTGAGAAGAATCCCCTTGGACACAGCCCGCAGAAGCTGTGCCTGCATCCTGTACGGGAAGGTAGAGGAATGAGTGTGAAATCAACCATCTGCTTCAGCTGAATTCTGTGCAAATTGTGTCTCTTACAAAAAATGGTAGTTCCTAGGTGGATGGATCTTATGGGAAGAAACCCTTGATGTGTAACTCAAGCTTATGACAAATCTTTTTCTTACTTTTTAAAACTAATTTAAAAGACAATAGAAGTACAAACTGATGATAGAAAATGGAGATAAAAAAAATAATTTATCTTCATCTGGAAACCGTTCTGAAAAAGCAAAAAATACACGAAACCCCTAAACTTCATCTATTTTTTTCTGTTTGACGATTTAACCTGAAGACATTATGTCCCTGAAATTCTTGTTAATATTCATTGAAGGAATGAGATATAACACATTTCTTGGCTTCATGGTCCTTGCATGAGACTGGTGGAGAAGTCTTAAACTTTTGACCTTTACGTGTCACTGTACTACCCAGTGCATTTGCATTTGTTCAGTAAAGTCATCTGTAGGTTTGGTAGGAATCAATACCCATATTTCTTGGGTTTTCAGCAGTTAACTAACTGCTAAAAATTGGCAAGTAAACTTGCTTGACGTTATTTGCCATGGGTGATAATTTTTGGCAGTTTTCACTTCTGTCTCAAGATCCCAAGAGTTCTCCCTCACCCTCAGGGCCTCCAGTTATTTCCGATTAATTTCAGTTTCTTCCTACTCCCTCTTTCACCAGCCAGCTCAGTATGAAATGCTGAAAATCAGATCATAAATTGTGACTACTAGCAAGCAGTAGTGCTGCAGGTCTGAAGCTGTGGCAGGGCAGAAGACAAACTTCACCAGGAATGCTGGAAGGCAGCCAGGGAAAGCACGGAGTAGGACTGGGAGGCAAAGAGACACTCAGATGACCAGAAATTGTAGTAAGGTGGTCCATGGAAGACAGACAGAGCTGTGAGAATGAGAGAGAACAGCAAGAATTTGCACGGATTTATCAATTAAAACAAAATCTCATCAAGTCCAGCAGAGTACTCGTTCTCCTGCAATGAAGCCACAGTGACCTCTAGTGTCCCTAACCACCTAACTCCTTCATAAATCAAAGATGAAAAAGAATTTAAAAAAAAAGAAATTTTAAAAAAAAAAAAAGAGAGAGAGAAATAAGAACTGAAAGTCCTTTGCTATTCCAAGGAAGCGAAAGACTCATGCATGTACTGACAGGAGGAAGAGTGGTAAAATCCTACAACTGACCCTCCAGAAGGCAAAGGAATAGAGAAAAGTCACTTGCTTCTTTCCCCACATGGTGCTGGTTGTAATTGATCTCCACTAACAGATGCCTTAAAGCTCCAGTGTTATCGATATGAATGTATTCCACAGCTTGCAATCTGCAAGAATAGAGGAGCAATAGGTCCAAGGAGATTATCGTTGCCAAGGAAGATTGTATTAGAAGGCAAATATGTGTATATATTGAAAAGGGATAAATCATGTAAGGTACAAGAAATGATGGTCAGACACACACCTAAAAGAATGCAGAGATGATTAAAGGTAGTGGTGGTTTTCTCAGATACTTGTCATTTAGGTCTTATTCAGGAACCTGCTTCAGAAGGCATTTAGAAATCCGTTTTTCTGATTCCTTCTCATGTTTTTTTGCCTTTTCGACCAACATTCAGCTTCAAGTTTGGGAGGACTTATAGGGATATGTGAATTTCCAATGTCCATTAACAGGTTTACATTAGTCCAAGGGTTTTCCTTTGGATACCATGTAAAAAGAAAGGAGAAAAGGGGAGAAAGAAAACTATAGTAGTATAGGTCCTGCAAGGGGTAATTTTTTTTTTTAGCACAGCACTGGACAGTGCTAATAGACCCAGCATTAAATCAAAATAAAGGGCGCTGAAGGCCTCAGTGCTACCGATTCAAGTGCGGAGTGCCCAAAAATGCTTGAAACGGCATAAGATTATCTCCACTCTGTATCTCTAACACCATCTCTACCACTAGAGCCAGGAACCATGTAGTCTATAAGGAAAGTGACTTACACTGTGGGAAAAACCCTGGTCAGGATGCCCCCAAAATGCTGTGATTCAGTTATTCCATCATTATCTGTTATTTCTCATGCATAGAGGAGCCCCACAGCAACGTGCTCCCAAGGACAGCTGCTTTTTTCTCCCAAGCGTTAATTCTTCACTGCTGCAAGGCAAACAGTTTATGCCTGCACTGAGTAGGACCCAGTGACTTCAGGAACATTTCCCACCAGTCTCAAAATAGGAACTGGTATCCAAGAAGCAAAAAACTATTATAAACAGTGTCTTTGGAGAAACTCTCAACACGCAAAATAGAGTTTCTGAACCACGCTTCCTTCAGGGGCTGCATTTCCCTTCATGATGCAGCAACCTCTGCATGGACCCTTGGCATGCCGTTATGTTGCCATTGCTACAGAACAGATTTTTTTTTTATTTTAAAGTATGAGGTTTGCATTTTAAATTAATATTTTCGTTCTCAGTGTTGCACTTTTGAAACATGTCTCTAGTACCGATGAAGTGTCTACTGTTCCTTTCACCATTGCCTCATTGCTTTGATTTGGAGAACTAAAGATATTCAGGTTAAGTAGCCATTGTGTACCATTCAGCTTTTATAAATGAAATAACCACGTGTACAAATCGTTTAAAGGCAGGCATTGCTTTCATTAGTATAAATTAGTTGACAGAACAACAAGAACAAGTATGCTTTTTTTTTCATTTTTTTTATGTTCATTTTTATTTTGGAATTAATGGGATTATAAAAAATGTGGTCCATATTGATTGCTTTTTATGGCTATTTTATTGATTTTCCTTTCATTTTAATTAGTGTAGTAAGAGATCTGTACAGAAACTTTTTTACTCTTAAGATTCATGAAAAAAAATGTAATTGAATTTCATGCTTCAATAGCAAATACAATTTGAGCCATAAGAGGAGTTTAAAAAAGCACAGGGGACACATGCTTAGGAATAATATCTGTAATAAGAAGTCCATTTTGATTCCGTTGCTCATGCTGTATAGTACAACAATGCAATAATGTGGTTAATAAATATTTTACAGCTTATATTTTCATTAAGTTGTACAACGTGAAGGATTCCTGAGCTGAAATGCAATTCAGTCTTGAAATGTAATTTGTACTGAAAATTAAATTTTAGAACTCACTTTTCTTTCAGATAGTAGGTTCTGTGGGTCTTTTGTATTGCATATGCAACAACACACAGTACTGCAGGTCTGGGTAACAATTTGCAATGGAAATAGATAACATTTCCAGCACTGTGATGTGTTTATTTCAACAATTGCCTATTTTGGGCAAGGGAAGAAGGGAGTTGCACAGAGAAATTACAGTAAAGGTATTCTTTCAAGTGATTCAACATGCCATATAGAAATACATTTATCTAATAATCTTTCTATTGATGTGCTCATTTTTTAGCATTCTTGAAAATTCTCTCCTTATAAGCTTCCCAGCATGTGCTTTGCCTGCTACAGACTGCATCCTTTCTGCTCTCAACGATGCTTAAGTTCAGCATGCTATGCTGTGCCTTGCCATGCCATGCATGGACATACAAACCTGATTATCTCAACATTTCGCAGCCACAGAAGATTATAACTACCTTCCATTTCATACAATTACATATTAACACTGTATTTCCAGAGTGCAGTAGGTTAAACATCTAAGAAACATGTAGTCCGTGTTAGCATTAGTTAATTAGCTGCAGAATTCGTTTCTGTTGAAAACATCTTACGGCCATGCTGAAGTTAAGTGCAAAAACTGAGGGTGCTTAACTTCAAGTACAATTATAATTTGCAGGTAGACAGTCTTTGCTATAGGTGTTATAAAAGTACCCCCAAAGCCTGTGCCAGAGCAGTAGGACTGCAAGACCCAGAAACATCACACCGTGAGCAGCTACTGCATTGCTCCCATCATCTCTCCCCTTGCAAAAAAAAGGACCACAGGTCAAGATAACCATTCCCTTGTACAGGCGATAGAACTTAACCTTGTAGGTAAAACAAGGTTTCCAAACCTTGGTGTCAGACTTCCCTTCTCTTTCCCCTTCAAGCCTTCTGCTACAGGAAGAGACAAACAAAGACAAAAATGTTTAACTAGGGAAAAAGCATGGGCAGATAGTCACGGCGACCACAGAATGTTCATCAGATATGTTTGAACATGAACAAAGGCAATTTAAGCACTCGCAAGTAGAAAATCTACATACCCCACATTTAGTTGACTGAAGGGGAGGTTTATAAGCACAGAAAGGAAAAAAGTCAACTTGCAGTTGAGCAACTAGAAGACCACAGGGCCACTATCGAGTCACAGTCCTGAGCTTGGCTGGGTTTTTGTACCTGTCCTAAAGCATCTGCCCAATACCACCTGCAGGTAGTCAGCTCCCAGCTCCATCGCCAGCAATGACTTCAGTGAGCACAGAGTGTATCATTACATTTACATTAATCTGGTCATCACGCTGTTCCTTGGATGTTTTGCTAATTTTGGTTTCGTCTTGTCCAAGTTCTGTAACAATGAGTTCTGGGTACAAGTGATCACTAACAATGCATATGAGATGTTGGAAGTGTCACATCTTGAAAAGGCATGAATATACTAACAGTATTTTTGCCTGCTTAAAAAAAAATAAAAATAAACCCAAACAATACTACATGGCATGCAGTAATAACAGAATATATTTTATCCATGTTTACCTGAAGAGATGGCCAGAAATGCACTGAGCTGGACTGACTATGATGGAAATGAACGTATTTAAAATTCAAGGAATAGGAAAAAGAATCTTAGAGATTAATCTATAGGAATTGGTTGAAATTTGTTTCTATTTGTTAATTTTAATATCTTTTACAAGGCTACTCTATACTGTAAGATAAATTACCATTGCTAATGCCTCTATCAGAAAAGCAATTGCAACAAATCAGTTTCATTCCCAAATGAAATATATTCAATGAAAATAAAAGTGTGTAAGCAACAGACTCATAGTATTGAGAATTTTTAGAAATTATTTTTGATTATCGTACAATTGAAAAAGGAAATGGAGTGAAGGAACTACGGAATAAAATATATTTCTCTTCTTCACAGTCAAAAGCTAAGTTTTAAGGAGCGGGTCCGGATGGCCAGCCCACGAGGTCAAAGCATAAAGAACAGACAATCTTCAGTTGGAGATCGCCGGTCACCAAGTGCCGACATTGCCACCGAGGGCAGCCCAACCAAAGTCCAGAAGAGCTGGAGCTTCAACGACCGAACCCGCTTCAGGCCCTCGCTGAGGCTGAAGAGCTCACAGCCCAAACCAGTGGTCGATGGTAGGAGTTTTTCACGCCTCATTTGCCATCGCGCACTGCTCCCAGCCTGCTCTTGCAGAGCTGCACTGCGAATGCAACCCATTTTTGGAAAGCCCAAGGAACTATTATTAGGGGGCAGAGGCACAAGAAAGCTGTAGCCTCCTTCAAAGACCGTGACCAAGTGATTTTTCTTTTTATAAGAAATGTCGTGTCGGCCATGCATAGGGTGGAAAAGGGTGTCACTAAGGAAAATTGCGGGTGGGCTAAGTGCATCTCATGGCTTTGGCTGCAGCCGCTCTGCCACCGTGGCCCCTCTCGCACTGCTGGGCAGAGCTGTTGCCCAAACCTGCTCCCCTCACTGGTGGGCCATGCACCATGGCCAACACGGCACTGGCTGCGTCTTTGCAAGCCAAGAGCACAGCTTGGTACAGCAATGGCCACTCACGACGAAGAGCTGGAAGGTCCACTCTTACCTCCATGAGGGATACACTCACCTACCACCAAGAGAAATATCACTGGGTGCTTTACGTTTTAAAGGGTTGTACCCAGTTTGGTAAGGCAGGTGGATTTAGCAAACGAGCATTATTACTTTTATATACATAGAAGCAAAAAAATACATGCTTTCTAAAGGGTGTTTTAGATGTAGGAAGGACTCTTTACATGTGAAGAACTGTGTCTTTTTGAAAATGGCTCACTGATCCCACAGGAGGCAAGAACGTCCCCTGAAAGAGGGCAGATTTAGATGAGATATTAGTGAGAAATTCTTTACTGTGAGGCTGGTGAGACACTGGAACAGGTCACCCAGAGAAGTTGTGGAAGCTCCCTGCCTGGAAGTGTTCAAGGCCAGGCTGAATGGGGCTTTGAGTAACCTGGTCTAGTGGGAGGTGTCCCTTCCCGTGGCAGGGGGGTTGGAACTAGCTAAGATCCTCTCTGGTATTAAACCAGCCAGTGTTCAGGCAAAGAGCTTCATCTGCCAAAGCTTGCCAAAACAGATAGTGACTCCCATAACCCAGGGAGCACCAAAGTGGGTGAGAGCAGCCCCCTGACAGGCAGGAGTCAAGAGCATGAGATGAGCCCAAGCTTTGTAAGGGACAGGTCCTGCACTGAAAGGTGCCCTCACACAACTCGAGGGGTACCACTGCCCCAGTGGATTTGGGTTTCTCCATTCAAATTTTTCCCAGCTTAAGAATGTTTTGTTCTTTCATGGGGGCCACCCGCCCCCAGGTAGAAAATAAGGGAAACAAATTAATTAGCAATAACAAGAGGCAGTGACCCTGGCTGTATGGGAAAGGTACAATGTAATTACTCTGTTCCAAGTAAAGAGATAAAACTTTAAACTCTGAGGGCAATCATGCATGTTACATCCAACAATTGTGGTAAAACTAATTAGACAGAAGTGTGATTGGTCTTGGCTTGCTTTTTAAGAGCACGTATTATCACAGATACGTAGGTTGCAAAATAATACCCATTGAACTGAAATCCCCCATCCCTCAGCTGAGGACGTCCTACGCAACACATCTTTGCAGGAAAAGCCTGGGTAAATAAACATTTCCTGGAGGGCAAACAAGACAAACCAACAGTGCTTGCTAAGGTCATCGTTCCAGGCTAGCCCTCCCCTGCGGAGACCTCTCAGATGCACAAATCCTGGATTTGTCTGCGTGAGCTGCTGGGATGTACCAGCCTCCAGGCTGCTGGCCAGGTTGCTCACTACTCCTCGCTTCATTCTGTGGCAGGGACCCTGGATCGTGTCCTGCAGCAGTTGTGGCACGGGGGCTTTGGGCTGCTGGCCTGAGTCTCAGCCTGATGTGGAGCTGGGGCAAGGCCACCTGGTCCACAGTGGGAAGTGAGAAATGCTAAAGGTACCAGAGTGAGGTTGAAGCTACCCTGTCTAAATCTAGGCTTCCCACGTAATCACTTACGTAGCGCAAGTATCTCCCTAAAACCACACCAGAAGTGATTTCATAGGTTAAACCCCCATAACTCACACTGTGCCTGGAAGTGACCTGAGAAGAGAGTAATTAGTTGAGAACACTCCCAGGGTATCAGCGCTCGCTTCTGCTCCAGCCCTGCAGCCTGCACCTCTCTCAAGCATCCGTTTAGTTTTTCATCAGCACATTTGCCACAGAAACATTTCCTCAACGTGTCCTCTATTTTGTCCTGTATGTATTGTGGTTAATAGCAATGATTTGCACGAGAAGATTGTGTTCCCTCTTATTGTCTCCCTTTCATGGAAAAGGTGGCATAAATGGCACCTTGGGTATATAAATCTTTTATCTGTAGATAAAAGATAATAACATTGCTGTACGCAAATCCTTAAAGATCTTCCCTTAGGGCGAGTGCAGCCTGTTTCCTGGTCAGTGATTTCCAGCTACTAGTCCACCCTTATGAACTGGGGCCAACAGATACGACCGATTTCTCATCCATGTCAGAAGGAACAGCTTCCATTGTCTCCAGCATTTAGGCAAATGCCAAGTTTCCACCCTGGGAACTCATCCAGCTACTTCTAGGACCAGTATCATCAGAGAGACCTCCAGTGTGCTCACTGCTGAGATGCAGCTCCCTGCTGCCTTACCCAGTTCATTGCAGGAAAAGTCAGGCATTTCCAACCTTTATTATTTTGTGTGTGTGTGTGTGTGTGTGTATTACCAATTTCATAGTTTGCTACACTTTCTGCATTTGACAGCTCCGTGAAAATGATCTGGAGATTATGCATGTAGTTTAGAACATCTTGTATTTTTCACTGAATGAAAATAAGTATTTGCAGCATTTTATTAATATCTCTTGGTTGTCAGGTCCTTCAATTTCCTCCTTGAAGTGTTCTCTGGCAAAAGCTTTAATTATTTTGGTAGGCTAATCTTCAAACCAAACTAGAAGTCACCGCTTTCTGGATGAAAGTCTGGATACAAAAAATTATTGCTGAGCAGCTGGTCCTTCTGGTGATTCTTAGATCTCTGTAGCATGTTTGGAGGGAGAAGAAATGACATTTGCAATAGACTTCTTAGGGAGCGAGAACATAGTACTGGGTGCTCAGTCCAATGTTGAAACTTTCTATCAGTGATCTAATGAAAAAACAATAAACTCTGGCCGTGAATTTCCCCTACCAAAAGAGAAGATACTCAAGTATTTACCTGATTTTTCTTTGACTGTATGAGATGTGGGGTTTTAAATGATCTTCCATTAGCACAGGGAGAGGAGGAGCTACCTCACTATCAAGTTGAGGTGCACTGAACTCTGTGTAAAAATAAAGCAAAGAACCAAGCATGTAAGTAGACGGTTCAGAAATGACAAGAAATCGTGAGTGTACGAGGATGATGTAAGGCAGATAGAGAGTCAACACAGTGACTTTGCAGGGCTGACTGTGTTCTGATAAAGGACATGGTTGGAATCCACGCCAAATCACCAGAAATAGATTGCTAGAAAAGCTAAACATTAGCAATTAGAAACTGGCCTGTAAAGGGAAGTTTCTAATCCAGACAGGAGCTTATGGAGGCAGCTAAGAGGCCAAGAGACAGGGAACTGCTTGAGAGAGTCCAGTGCAGAGCCACAAAGATGATGAAGGGAGAGGAACATCTCCCTTGTGAGGAAAGGCTGAAGGAGCTGGGTCTCTTTAGCTTGGAGAAGAGGAGGCTGAGGGGTGACCTCATTCATGTTTATAAGTATGTCAAGGGGGAGTGTCAGGAGGACGGAGCCAGGCTCTTTTCAGTGATGTCCAATGACAGGACAGGGGGCAATGGGTTCAAGCTGGAACATAGGAGGTTCCACCAAAATATTAGAAAAAATTTTTTCACAGTGTGAGTGACAGAGCACTGGAACAGGCTGCCCAGAGACGTTGTGGAGTGTCTTTCTCTGGAGACATTCAAAACCCATCTGGATGCTTTCCTGTGTGACCTACTGTAGGTGATCCTGCTCTGGCAGAGGGGCTGGACTAGATGATCTCTGAGGTCCCTTCCAACCCCTAACATTCTGTGATTCTGCGTGATTCTGTGAAAATGTAGTAGCCTTCCTCTTAGGCTACCCAGTGACTTACTAACATTTCCTTGCTGCATACTGCATATTAAAACCACAGAAGGAAAGTTTCTTGGCAGGAAGAAAACACTTCATCTGGCTGCAGGTATCTCCCAAAAGGATTTTGGCATGGCCATCTTAGAACAGTATGACCAAGACTGTTCCACCAATGGCTTTATTTATGCGTAGTGACAGTCCTCTGAAACTGCCTATAAACCATTTATTGCTATTGCCAAAGTGGGCCTGGCAATGGCAGCAATTATTTCAGCTACATATGTGCATTTGCAAATGGAATTCAAACCTGAGGGAGCTTTAATGGCTGGAGAAATCCTTGGTGGTGTGGCTGCAGATGCGCTCCAGAGCATTTGATACCAGTGCGGGGGCATAAAACTGAAACCCAAGACTTATATAATCCATCTTTAAATACATGTCCAGTCTCTCATGACACATTGCTCACAACTGCCAGAACTCTTGCTGAAGAGGAGACCCTGCCCAAATTAACAAAGGTGCCAGAATACTGTATTTCCAATCCCTGTTATCAGTCTGAAAGGGAATTATCAGGACCAAGCAGATCAAAGGGAAATCCTCACCAATCAAGAATAGTAAATAATGAAGCTTTACAAAGCACATGCTTGAAAGGATACAAGAATCATATGGGGTCATGCAAGAGCCTCCCCCAAAAGGGTGCCATGTCACATGGGTGAAGGTCCTGCTTGAGCTCAGAGCCACCCCGTATGTGAACACAGAGTGAGCCAGGAGCCACCTTTGGTGTCAAGGCCTCCTCACACAGCATGGCTTATGTCCCTGCACCAAAAACAAGGAAAATGCAAGCAAACTGCCCATGGGGAATGGCCCCCAGCACATGAGAATACCCACTGGCACCACCACAGCTGAAGTAATGAGCTAATATTTTGTTGTGGATAGAGTTCTCAGTGAGGGTCAAAAATGCCTTGTTTTCTTGTTTTCTATCATCTCATGCTTCTAAGCCTCTGCATGAGTTATTGTGCCTTTATTGTAACCTAGAGACATTGTGTGGCTTTTTGAATAAAACATCAGAAGCATTCAGCACTGGAGATATTATAAACATTCCATTTGATTAATTAAAAAGAAGTCTCTAAGGAAATATTTGATTTCTTGCACCATCCCTGAACATTATATGCTCACACGACCTCTAGCCTTTCACTCCCTGCAGAACATTTGCTCAAAATCCTCAGGGTAGAGTATATTATAAGAGCCATGGAAAGAATGCAATTGTTCATTTCAGCCCCCATGTCCTCAGTTACTACCATGTTAATTTATGTATTGGAAAAACAACAGGTTTTCCTTTCAGTAGCACAAACTTCTTGACTTTTTTACAAAGTTCACTTGATATGGCAAAGGTCCCTAATTTGGTTGCTTTTACATCTCGGTTAGCTTAAATTTGCTGATTCAAAATGAAGCTGCATGATGTCAAAACAAAGCTGCTCAATTTGTGTAAACCCCATGTGATGGGACTAAATGACATTTTATTAGCAATATATCAATTTGTGCTAGACGGGAGATTTATTTTCTTGTGATTAACTCAATGATAGAGCTCTTGTTTATTACCATCATCACTGTAACTAATTACAAAGATCTGGCATTCTGATCCAAGCTCCAAGTTATTTTTTTCAGTTTATGTAAATAAATAAAGGCCATTGGCTTTGAGGCATTATTTTAGTTTATTCCAACCAAGGTCCTGGCCATATGAATCCATAACTTAGACTCTGTGATATATCTTGAGGAGCACTTACTCGGTGGTCACGGGTGAATGATTAGCAAACTCAGCTCCGTGGGGACAGCAGCAGACCACGACACCAAAGTATGATTTACATGAATTTCGGGTAACCTCATCTGCAGTGAAGAGCAAACAAATGAGTTAAGAAGTCATTTTGAGAGGGTGCTCGTAAAATTTCCCAACCACCGTGTACCCCACTTGCACCAAATCTGAAACATTTGAGGAATGTTTTCATTTTTATAAAATGTTTTGGGGAAAATCCTTCATGCCTTTTTAAGATACAGGACTCAGCTGTGGCTACCTGAATCTAAAGCTACCTGAATTTAAACCACCTTCAAACAACATGAGCTGGAAATCTCCCAGGGCACAGCACCTTAGTAGTCCTCGTGGAATATAAGACATCATATCAGGGAGACAGTCAATTTGGTGTGACATTTACCTCATTACTTCACAGTTCTAGATCTTATCATATATCTCTACAGTTCTTTTACAGCTTTAACTTCCTGTATGTGGTGTATGTAAAATAACAGAGATGAGTACCTAAAAATATACTCAGATCATACATTTGCAGTCACTTAGCGTTTTTCTTACTCCTTTCATACGGCCATTTAAACTTGATGGCTAATGTGCCACTATTTATAATATCAGCCATTTTAACTGCACAATTATTGTGCGTATAATGAATTGTTTTTAGAAAGTCTCCTGGTCCTTCCTATCATCACTCAAAATGAAAAGGACTCCTTTTTAATTAAGTAGTGGGAACTGTTCCATGTAATTCTGCCAGTGCAGAAAAATTTTGAAAAGTTAAATAAAAAGTAAAGATAATTGAGAGTTGTTAAAAGGGAATGCTAGTATTATAGCTATTTGGAACTTGCCTGCATTGTATGATAACTGGTATAAATTAGGTTTCTGACCCCCAAAAGTTCCACTTACAAAGGAAGGAGACTAAATAGTTATATCCAGAATATGTAAAAAAAAAATCTGCCAACCCTGTTTTCCATTTTGGCCAAATCTGAGCTTTTTTATAAGTGCTTTCACATGTAAAATGTTGTTAGGGATATTCTTTATTATACTCTGCTTCATACTGCTCTTCAGCTACCAAATTCCAGTTCTGACATCCCCTTCCCCATCCAGAAAATTTTGCCTTTTTTCGGGAGAAAGTCAGGGGAGAAAGGAATGGGGCTATGGATGCAGCACTACTGCACTCCTCATAGGGACTGCCTGCAGGGTGGAGGCTCAGGTCAGGCAGAAGGGAAAGGGAGCTCCTACAAGTGCTCCTTCTTCCAGGAGGCACCAGTTCCCTTCCTCTCCTGAGAAATTGCTTTCCAGCATGGAAATGGCAACCCTTTCGTAAAAGCTCTATGTAAACAATGTTTTCACATGTTGTCATCCTTATTCCCTCTTTCTTAATTCTGCCACTTGAATATTGTTATGTACCACCAGGGATTTTGGTGTCATTTTTGAGACAAATATTAAGCATCTAACATGAAGAGCACATCATGGAAGTTTACTCGTCCTGCCTCCTTCCTTCTTTCATGATTAGAAGAAAGCCTTTTCTTTCTTTCTTTCTTTTTTTAGAGATCAGGGAAATAAATACAGGATTCAGTCCTTTGGGCCTCCTTTTTCTGGCCTCTGCTCTGGAAAGCATGTAAACATGGGCTGCTGCTTTCCTCTCTTTGGGGGAGCTTTGGTTGTTCTTATCATTAAGTATGTGATTAAGTTCCATCTCAATTAGTGTTGCTTTTTTCAGATGATTTTTCCTGTGGAGCTTAGCAAACAATCATAGCAAAATGATTTATGTGAACTCTTTGCTGAACGAGAGTCAGCTTATTGGTGTTTTAAAGCAAAGAAAAATTTGAAAGAAAATCACTTCTAGGGGTAATGAAGGGAATTTGTATTCATGGTTCAACAAACAGGGAAATAATGAGAGCTTGCAAGGAGGTGAGAAGTTTCATTGAACAAATTTAAGCAAAGGCACTAGACTGAGACACATTTTATTTTGATAAAGGGAAATTGTATGAATTGTGTGAACATAAGCCATGAAGATGTTTGTACTTAGAATAATTTTTGAGGGGAAAAAAGTAACTGAGTTTTTCTGAAACATTCTGTGCATTACAACATTTGTGGAAATACTATAAAATACATACAGGATATCTCCATTTTTTAGAAAATATAGGCTAAAGCCCTAATTCCCCACAACAAAAGCTCAGGGTGAAGAAAAGCACTTCCAAGCAGTGTGAAGACGAGTGAAATGCACCTACCTTGTAGGCATCACCTAGAGCAGTGTAACAGGGGCTCTATGTTACTTGCAAAAGGGGTTGAAATAATAGAATAATGTACTAAGCTGCCAGCATTGCTTCTTGAACAAGATGGATCATATGAGCACAGTAGCCATTTAAGAGTAAGGCAGTTTGGAGTCTTAACACTGAAGCAGTTGCCTGGGCACCCTTGCTGCAGCAGACCTATGTATCAGCACCACCCACGGGAACAATCTGTCCACCAAAAGCTTTGAATTATGTCTAACTTTACTCGCCCAGAAGTTAGATGCGTTGAATTCTCCATTCGTTCTCTTTCTGATCACTCATGCAGAAAATGAGGCTGGAGATGAGCGTGTCACTTTGGGGTGCCCAGCATGGCTGTCCTGGGTGGCAGGAGCAGCTCTGTGCTCAGATGAGGCTGCTGAACCAGGTGGAGAACAGAGTGTGGAGCTGCATTATGAATTGCTTGGACTTCAGTTCCCAAGCTGAGCTCTGGATTTTGAATCATAGTTATAAACTATAGCTTGATGTAACTCAGCCTCTGTGTAAATTAGTCAACCATCCATTTTTCACCTTGAGTCATAAATTATGATGAAAATCAATCAGACTTTTATTCCAAATTGGTGCTTTTTTTACCAAAATGACACAACACTGTGCTGTAACATGAGTATCACAGTATGCTAGGGACTGGAAGGGACCTCAAAAGATCATCTAGTCCAGCCCCCCTGCCAGAGCAGGATCACCTACAGTAGGTCACACAGGAACGCGTCCAGGCGGGTTTTGAATGTCTCCAGAGAAGGAGACTCCACAACCTCCCTGGGCAGCCTGTTCCGGTGTTCTGTCACCCTCACTGAGAAGAAGTTTCTTCTCAAATTTGAGTGGAACCTCTTGTGTTCCAGCTTGATTCCATTACCCCTTGTCCTGTCATTGTCTGCCACGGAGAAGAGCCTGGCTCCATCCTCGTGACACTCCCCCTTTATATATTTATAAACACTAATAAGGTCTCCCCTTAGTCTCCTCCAAACTAAAGAGCCCCAGCTCCCTCAGCCTTTCCTCATAAGGGAGATGTTCCACTCCCTTCATCATCTTTGTGGCTCTGCGCTGGACTCTCTCCAGCAGTTCCCTGTCCTTCTTGAGCTGAGGGGCCCAGAACTGGACACAATATTCCAGATGCGGCCTCACCAGGGCAGAGTAGAGGGGGAGAAGGACCTCTCTCGATCTACTAACCAGACTGTCAACTTCAGGCACCTATTTAGATTTTGCCCTGTGCAAAAGGTAGGCACTCAGCCTCAGCAAAATTGTTTAGATCACCCACATGAAGAGCTCAGACTACCTCAGAGTAAGATCTAAGTGCTTTTGAGAGCTTCCAAAAAACAAGCCAGAAGGTCTATGCCAGGATCACCCTACCGATCACTATGTTAGGAGAGCTTTCATGCTGTTGGCACATGCACTCATTAATGCTGGATTGTTGTTGCTAGCATATGGCAGTTCGCAGAAAACAAATTAAGGAGTACAAAATCTTTTTGATTTGGTTAAACAGGCATGTAATTGCTTGAATGTTACTGACATTGAAAGCATGGAGCTATAAGGGTGATCACAGCAGTGTCACAGTTTTCCTGACATCAAAGCATGCTATCAAACAACGCAAAATACTTCTAAGAAAGGACACATGATACAGTAAATCAAGTGTTGTGCATAACTTTTCCACAGAACCATATCAAATGCTGCTACAAACTCGTAAATTTTTTGTTGGTGACATATAATGTTCCAGAACAGTGTAATTTTTCACCTGTTTATTTGGGGTGTTCATAAAGGACAGGGGTTTGCATGAAGAATGCACAAATACTGTGACAAACAGGGAAATACCAAGATTATTTTAATGATTTGTGTATGCTTCTATTTCTTGGTAATTACTGATGTGTGATTAAATCAAAGATTGCTCTTCAGCAAGAAAGAGGAAGAAATTAAAAAGTCGCAAAGACAAGATTGTAGCCCCAAGTAAATAAAAACAAAGATTGTAAGACAATGGCAGAAGTCTCATCAGTTGTGAAAGAAACACTTTTGAGACTGACATCTGGGATGAAAACACACCCTGAATTGTTAAGATGCTGGTATTACAAAAAGGGAAGTGTTTCTGGATTGTCAGACTGGTTGACACCCCCTCTTAGGGTCTCTTAATTTGCATTAAGAGACACTTTGGCCATCATTGAGATCCGATTCACAAGCTGCCCAAGCAACAGACTTGAAAAGCCTGTTTAGCTGATGGTAGGGTCTCCTGGAGAGAAAGACAGACCAGTGCTAACCCCAGGAGAGCCTGGCAGAACAACCAGGTTCATGCAGAGCAGCTGCTGCCTGGGCTTCCGTGTGGAGCCCACCTGGGCCATTCAGAGCCACCCCAGCGGAGACACGGACAAAGGGTATGGGGAAGGATGAAGAAGCACATGGGTGCAGGGCTAAGCATGAGCTGGCACCAAGAGGGTCTACCTGCTCCGTTAATGATGGGGAGGGTTTTCTCTGGGAACAGGCAGCAGCTTGGAGTGAAGTCTGTCGGAGGCCCCGTCTGGGAACTGGCAGGATTTTAACAGCTGGAGCTGCCGAAGCGGCCAAACTGACCCCAACTCAGCCCCGACCTTGAGGATGAACTCGAGAGGGACAGAAGCAATACAAGTACATCTCACCTCATAACTATGTCGTACACAACATGAGCTTCCACTGGAAAAAAATCATCAGAATGTGAACTTTGATTTCAGTGGTGTTTTAAGCTGGAATTCTTTTTTCCAAATTGTTACTATGCATTTCCCAAACTTTCTCCCAAGTCTGCTCAGTGTTCTAAAGAAACACAAATGTTTCCCATAAGAATCAAATGAGGTTTATAGCTTTTCACAAGTTTTATTGGCATGTGGTACTGAGTGCCTGCCATAATGAAGGAAATCCATGTCAGTGGGAATATTAGAAAAAAGGAATTTTATTAGGAGCGGTATCTTTTCTTAAAGCTGGCTTAAATTTATAACAGTTTTCCAGTGTCTGTCTAAAGATTTTGCTGATTTTTGTATGCACATGTGAGCAACATGATATACTATAATCACACCATGCTGTTCTCCAAACCGTTCTGCAAAGATCTGCTTTGTTAAGGGAACTCTTTTGTTAGTGACACTGAACTTGGCAAGGGAGCCAGGAACCGTATCAGTGAGAGAACCATTCAGAAACACGTTTATATTAAACTTCCAAGTTGGAGTCTCCTGTTTCCCTGGGGTTACATGGTTGTAGCCTGCGTGACTTTAGCAAAATTATTCCTAACTATACTGGCTTAACTGAATAGATTCAAACCCTAGAGAGCTACTGGAAATACTCGTAACATTAAGAGCTCTGGTTTTAGTATGGCACTTAGAAATAAGCTGGGCAATTTCAGCACTGGGAGAAGTAACTGGGAGAGGCTGGTCAGATGTGACACCTGGAAAGTTCATGTGGTGGAATACTTAGCACCTTCAGAGAGGGAAGTTTAGGTAGTGTATAAACCTATCAAATTAATTACATAGTTTATTTTAGCTAATCACATTTCTGAGCAGGGATCCAAATGTTAGTTAAGTGGAGAGACAGATGTATTTTATCAATAAGATAAACTGAGTAAGCAGCAAAGCTCGTGAAAGAGTGTGAAAAAACAAACGACTGTTGTCATCATTGTAGCCATGACTTAAAATAGTAGCATGGGAGAAGAGATTTCAAAGTTTTGTATGAAAATTTCAACTTTACAATGTAAAGCTGATTTTTTTTAAGGTTGCATTTGATTGCTTCATGCATACTTAAGCATATTATTAACTTGGCTATAAGCCATCTTTCTGTATTAAGGAGATCTGTCAAAGATAAAACCTTCTGGTCTTCAAAAGCTACAGAAGATGTTCCTTGTGAATGGACCAGTTCAGCAATAGTCAAAAAAGAAAATATATTCTTGAAGGTAATGAACTAGCCAGAGTCATCAAAGTAAATTATTATGGCAAATATATTAAATCAGTGAACAAAACGATACAGCAATACCAGTTCCTGAAGATGCAGCCCAGCACAATGCCGTTTATGCCAAAACAGCATTCCTATTAGATTTAATAGGTGCCATGAAATTTCCAGGCACTTCTGACTGACAAAGAATATTTTTCATCTTTAATTTACAGTCCTTCTGAAAAAGGAACTTGCAAAAAAGGTCCTGCAATCATTTGTGTCTGACTGCGCTTCAAATCTGCTTATAATAGAAGCCTTTGAAATGGTTTACTTGCACTGTTTCTGGATGGCTAAGTCTGTCTTTTAAATAATAGTGTGAATGTAGGCAGGGACACAGGATTGGGAAGACATATCCTTCATTACTGAGGGTTACTGAATCCCATCCTTTTTTCTCTATTTCATGTCACTTTTTCACTTTATGCTCTTTTGTTCATGAAGCAGAGACATTTACAAGCAGAAATACACTGACCTTGGGGGAAATTCTTCACCTGGGCACCTGGACTTTATGCAGTTGAAGAAAGATGGTTTGGGAGGAAAAAACACCTACCTTCAAGAGTTTTGCTGTACTTCACGTGCCTTTGAGACATATATGATATAGGGGCATCCACTGACCCTGCCCTCCTTCTTCTGTTCCCATTCCAGCACATTTTAAGTTTGTAAACCTTCTTGGACATGCATCAGCCCCTGTTTTCTTTGTTTATTGAGGTACACTGGGCACTTGTGAGATTTCCAGCTAATCCTCAGATGGTAACGCTTAAGGGTGGTGTTGGGAAAGGGTAGAGGATCAGGTTTTTTCAGGCAAATAAATACAGTAACTTGGCTTAAGTTCCGATTGCAAAGGAAGGCTGCAATATCTGCATGGCTCTGAAGTTTGAGGTGGCAATTGATCCGTGACGGATGTCATTCTCTATTCATTTCTGGTAAAAAGGTACTTCGTTTATTTTCACAAGTGTTAGATCGTTCCACAGCCTCCTTATTAAATGAAATGGAACTTCTCCTTTAGTCTTCTATGTCAGGTCGATCCACAGTGGTAAAAGAAATAACAATTTAATAGGGCCTCAGCATCTCTCAATTCTGCTATTACATCTGTTAGCTCACCACTTTCCCGAAAGACAGAGAATGTGATGAAAAACAGTGAGACATCAGGAATAGACAAACTAGTACTCAACTATTAATTTGTTTGAAAAATAACAGGGTTTTCTTCCTTTCCAACTTTTGCTATTTACACTGGGGACTACATGGGCCTTTTATGGCACAAGCACAGACACAGGCAAGTGCATCATATAGTTCGTAAACTGATGAAGCTCTGTCTTATTTGATTTGTAGTCCTTATTTTTTCCAGAACCACTGTGCAGGCAGTTATAAAACACCAAGGAAGAGATTTTTAAATGCTGGTTGCTTAGTCTACTCTTGTATTTTGCAGCTGACACCAGTCTTGGTACGGATGATGTTTATGATGATAAAGGGTGCCAGTGTGATGTGTCAGTAGAAGATCTCACCCCTGCTCTTAAAACTGTCATCAGAGCAATCAGGTGAGTAAAAAGTATTGAATGAATAAATATTTGAAATTTCTTTAATGAAGATACTAAGTGCCTGTCAATTAATAAAATAGTAGTTGGCTGAACTTATCACATGGATATATTTGTTACAGAACTAATGCTAATATAGTTGATTTATGCTTTCTTTTCATCTGTATTTTAATTAAAAGTTAAAATATTTTATCTGATGTGTTACCAGCTTTTCGATGTCTAAAATGTTACATGATATGACTCAGAAAAGAGAGTAACGAATGTGAGTTTCCACTATATTTTCTGTAATCTGAAATACTGTAATGCAGTTTGATGTGGTTCTGTTGAATGCATATCACCTTCCCTGGAAAAGTTATTTCCTTTAGAAGTTTAGGGTTTTATTGCATTTCCATATTCTTGAAAATGTCTGTCATGACTTTTATTGCAACTTTCTCCTGGTAGCAGCAGAATAATTGCGTTCATTCAGTTGTGCAAAGCCTTGCCTGCTGCTACCCATTGTACTACATATAACCCAAATAATTTAAAACTAATAATCTCCTTCTTTTCCAAGAAAGCAGCAAACTGCATTGAAACTTTAAAAATTACCTGCGTTGAAAGCTTAAACTTAGCATTCACCCTCCTGAGGCTGCCAAGGCTTTTCATCTTCCTGAATATTTCGAAGTGCAAATCTTGACAGGCAAAATGCCCGTCATAAAGAGTGCAAGCAAGGAGAGCTCAAACATTCCCCCTCTGCCGACAGCAAACACGGGGTTATTGCCGGGGGTCACCTCACTGGCTCTGCATCACAGTCACAGCAGCCTTCTCGCAGGCAGGATCACAGCAGCCACGGGGGATTTCTGCAAAACCCTATGGAAGGATGATTTTTTTCCACCCAGGAGACTCTCACCTGAGTTTTCTGAACATTATGGGAAGAAAGAACTCGAGCTCTTTATCAAATAACTTCATAGGGATAACCTGTGGACTACTTGTATTTCCTTCCCCTTTTTCATTCCTCTTCACCTGCCCATGAAGACAGACGGTAAGGCTGCTTCTAACCCTTTGCTGCTGGCACAGACAGCTTGACAGATCGCTTGCAGACGTCTGTTCCACGCATTTTTCCAACCTGCCTGGAAATGACATCACAGGACGTGTCAGATACCAGGTCTGTGTCCACAGCCACCGCAACTGGCAACTCAAATGTCACCACAGAGAACCAGCAATGTTTCAGCAGGTGGCAGAAATCTTTCTACAGAGCGGACACCCACCTAAAAAGCAGGCCTGTTCCCTCAAATGGAAAATGTTCAAATTAGGAGCAATCAACATAGTCCATTGGCTCTGGTGCCAAAGATGCTTGTCTGTGATGCTGCATTTTAAACAGACTAGCTGACTCTTGGCTCCAAGTGCACCTTGCCACTGTACTGGCAAGTGATACCAACAGTCATGTCATTCTTAATAGTGCCCCAATTCCCTAAGATCAACTTGACATTTTAAAACTAAATTCATGGAGCTTGTTCAGTGTATCACTTGCATCTTTGCTTGGTTCTCTCGGTAATTATCAGCTCAACTGGAAAGTAACCAAATGCGAAGGATGTAGTTGGCAAACTTTCTTCACAGTGCCATCCACAGAAACATTTTAATAAGAAGAGTAAAATGTTCTATATGTTCTAAGAAGAGTGAAGATGCAACAGTTTGTTTCAGACATACACTGTTTAACTGATAAGGGTCCATTTTTTAGATTATCTCCAACTTTTTCTCCATATACATGGCATACCAAAAACCAACTCATTTCACCACTGAGGGTGAGAATAAGAATTCTGCATCTTCACTTGCTATCAGTTAGCTATGAATCTCTCCCATATCTCCCTGCAAATGTTACCTTTTCAGTAGATTACAAGAGGCACATACATCTTGCTTTAGAAACATACCTTTGTTTGAGATCTGTAAAGCAGTAATACACCATGATCTTCAGACTTTGGTTAAATACTATAGTTTAAGCTCTCAAAATCAAGAGACTAATAATTCAGGTTGTCAGGCAGCTGATCCTCTTTCTGATTATTCAGAGTATCTGTTACCTGACTACCCTGGGATCTATGCAAACATCTGAAGAAGGATCTGAGACTCTATATAGTAACCGTAGAATTTCAAGATGATAACATCTGCCTATATGGAAACTTTGTGCCTCATTTTGAAGTTTGTTTTTAGCAACGGCTTTGAATTGCAATCGGGGGAGGGTGGAGGTTGTTTTTCCTTCCATGATGGTATACAGGAGCAGTTGAAGACAGGAGGTACTCGCATACCTTCATGAGACAATATGCAAAAGACCCCAAATATAAGCATATGCAGTTGAATCCATTCTGGCTGCAACACCTTGAAAAACTGCAGTAAGGGAGAGTAATTATTTTTTCCTGCTTAGAGCTGGATACAGATTGGTTTACACTGATGCAAATGGTCCTTTTGTTGGGGGGAAAAATGAAATTAGCAAAATTAATTCATGCCTGTGGGTTTACAGAGATAGTCTCTTCCAATTTTGGAATCAGAGCAAACTGGTGTTTGTTTCTGTGAAAGGAGCCTAGAATATGCTGGTTGCTCTCAGTTGGGCAGCCTTGAAATAACAGAAGGCAGAAACTGGTTTGTTTCTTTATAATCTTTCATTTGGGTAATTCTGAAATGTACCGCTTCGGTTTTGACCTGGCTTACTTACATTTTTTTCAGTACTACTTTATTCTTCAAAACAACTTTTTTTCTTTAATTTATTTTAAACAAACAAACCCTCAAACTTTCATTTTAAAGTGGTGAAAACAGGAGATGGAGAAAATAGTCCTTTCCTGGAAAAGTTCGTAACATATTGGCCCTTTCCAAAAATAGGACTCTTGACCAGTCCTACTGAAGACCCCTCAGGCTGACCAGTCCCAGTAACATGTGAAGTGGTCAGCCTCCTCTCCAGGCCACCCAGGCTGAGTCTTTCACAACCCATCCCTTGTGCTGCCTTCTCCACCCCCCTGCCTTACTACAAACTGTCAGGAGAGACCAAGGAAGCAGGAGAGAAAGGAAGGAAAAGATGCTCAACACATTTCATAGATCACAGAATGCGTTGGGTTGGAAGCGACCTTTAAAGATCATCTAGTCCAACCCCATTTGCACAACGTTGGGTGAGCAGGGAGCAGATGGGTAGCGTGGTGGAACGTGGTGTGCTCCACAGCGTGCTTTGGGCCGGGCCAGGATCAGTCCTGCTCCTCCGCAGCCTCCAGCTGGGATGGGAGCAGTGCGCGAAGCAGTCCTTGCCCGCGCTACACGAAGCCTTTGTGCTGGCAGGTTTTGTAGCGCTACTCAACCAGCCCTAGTCTTGTCATGAACAAAAAGCCATTAACATCCTGCAGAGTTCCTGGAGACTAACAAAAAACGCTGCATTTTCCAATTCTGTTAGTTCACAATGATGAATGTACATAAAAGAGACTGAAATGAAAATGAGGATACCTTGTTTCCATATATTGATACCTCTGATCATTTTTCATAGCAAGAGGCAGTAAATTCTGTAATACTTTCCACAATGGAAATGATGGGATTATTTTACTATTTATGGAATATAAAATTAGATTTGAGAAGTATAAATAAATATGCAACAGGAAATAACTGGAATGGCAGGAAGATGAACTTGCTGACCTGACCTGAGAGGTCTTTTCTCTCTTTAATGATTGCGTAGATATGTTTTCATTTGTTGTTAATAAGAAATTATATTAATAAATGTAGCTAAATGTAATGAAACTTGATAATTCTTGAGCTGATAAGCTGTATAGTTGAAGTCATACATATTTAATAGCCAAAGAAGGAAAATACAATTTATCATTTATGTTCAGTCTTTGAAATGTTTCTGCCACACCTATAAACTGCATTTTTAGCAGTCATTATGAATTTGTTTAGTGGTGATGTTTCAGAATCCTCTATTTCTTTTAAATCCTAACACATTGTATATTTTCTACCCAGATGGTCTTCAGAGCATAAGCAAGGCTTTTAGATATGTCTTTGGCTATGACAGCCCTGTGCTTGGGAGAAAACAGTGTCTCTGGCTCCTAGGGGATTAGTTAGTCCAGGTCAGACACAAGAGAGGAGGCAATTTTGACCCACATGTAGTAGAACTCTCTCTCAACCACTTTTGTCTGTTGACCTCTCCATACGGGATCCTGATCTCTTCTGCACATTGTGGTTTACCAGGAAGAAAGGGTATTTGGCAAGGTAAAGGTAGAGAGACAGAGGCACCAGGACAACCAGATCTGTGTGTGCCTGGTCTCCCGATGTAGTAAGCAAGCAACTAACCTGTGGTCACCTCACCTAGCTGTAGGTAAAACAACCTACCTGTCTTTTAATCTTCAAGGCAGTAACCATGTATGACTTTACCTGAATCCCAGCAGAACAAAGCTCCTTTTCTTCCCAAAAGAATGACAAGACTGACAAGATACAAGTTTAAAAATATGAGTACCACAGGGCTGCACGGGGAATTAGAGATGTTCTGACGTGGTGCCCCTCTTGGTAAAGTCTGGTCTCCTGTGGGTGCATCATTGAAATAGGCTACTTTTTACTGCTGAATCTCACCAGAAAACTCTTAAACTTGTAACTTGAGTAGGTTTAGAACCGCGTATTGTCTATCCCATTATATTTGAGTTACAAAGTACCACTTTGCTACACGGTATACAGTGATTTTAAAATACAGACAGTGTTTTAAAAAGTCATGGGGACTAGGTGGTTTTGACCTTTGGGGTTAATTCTTGCTTTCGGTTCCTGCTGCTCGGTCAGTACTGGCAGATCAGTATTGGCAGCGGCGCCTCAGTTTAGTTTATGATGCGTCTTGCTTGCCCCCTCGTGGTGTAACGAGAAAAGACAGACCCAGCTGCAGTTTGCGCTGGTCCTCCTGCCGTGTTAAGGGCTGGTGCTTCAAATACTTGGGGTATGAGTAACTTGGTTAACTATGAGTAACTTGGTAACCCTTTTTTTTGTACAGGTAGGTTACCCAAGTGTGCCCTCCTAACCGAACCCTGCGTTTTTATCACACAGGAATACACCAGAATGGGCAACTTTTTATTCTAGAATCACAAATGAAGGAAGCTAAAAGGCTTTTTCATTCGCTTATTTTTGAATATGCTGTATATAGTTGTAATAATCTTTCAGGATGGGTTTTCAAGCCTACCAAGTTCAATTACACAGTTATTTCAAGATATAAGCCGATGGAGCTTTTAAAATTGACATAAATAACTATGGAGAATCAACCAAATTTACTAACTGCAAAGCAGTTGCTAGGCTCCATCACTAAAAGAACTGCGGTTTTGCTGTTTCTTAACTAACTTGCAGGCTTTTAAAATGCCAGTGTTTTAAAACCCTTCAGGGTTTTTTGCACAGTTTATATAACATTTTATATATTCGAAGCAAAAAGTAGTAAGCAATATGGGTCTGTTCCAAACCCTGCTGAAGTTAAAATTAAGATGGCATCACATAAGCTGATACCTAAACCAGCAATAGTAGAGTTACACCTCACTGGTAGAGCTGTGATGTTTTTGATCCTGTGTTGGACTTCTGAAGGTTATGAACAAACTTCTTTGATATGCAAAAAACCTGTTATAAAGCTGCAAAGCAGTAATGAAGGCTTCTGTGCACACTGATTAAGAAGCTTCTATGGCCGTTAATAAAATTTAGTCTTCTGTCTCTTCTCTTGTAAAATCACCCAGTTGTGGCAAATTCAGTTGTCTTCAATTACACTATTAGTTCTCCGGCTCTATTAGAAACTTTTCTAATAGAGTTTCATATTTTTACTTTATCAAGGGTGTGAAGTAAAAAATTGTTCCCACCAAAACAGAGAGAATAATAACAAAAGAATACTTTCTCGTATGTCAGCTACATAATTTATTCTTTGTAACCTGAATAAAGAACTAGATTCCAAGAGGTGGTCTGTGCTGTCAGACTATTATGAAAAGAACATCCTGGCATCATTTGACAGCTAAAGGAAAAAAAAAAAATCTTCATCCAACCTTCAGAGGCCTTCAGATCAAAAAAGACGCGGAAAGCCATTAGTGTCTAGAACTGGCTGACAATGGAAAAGAGGAAAGTGCATCGTCTGACATATTTAAAACTGCATGTAGATCAGTCCTGAAGTGTCAAGGTGATGCACTACTCCTAACGGGCCTTTTCCATTTTTAATTTCTATAATCAGGAACATAGTCTAAGCTCTATGCCAATGATAAGCAATCTCATTTTTAACTGGAAATTACCAGAATGTGAAATGTCAACAACCTAAGCACTGTGGGAAAAGGCTGATGTTATTTGGAAGAAGATTTATGTACGAAACAGATACCAGCAGAGGATCACTATATACTATTAGTCTGACTCTACATACTTATTATCATGTCTGTCTTAACTATACAAATTTCCTAAATTGCACTAAAATGCTACTGATTTATTTTTATCATAGAGACCCATGCTTTGTTTTTTACTATAATTCATTGTCTTACACTTGGCTAGATACATGTCATAGAAAATACAGGGGGAATATATTAGCATAAAATATTGGCATTTGGAATAGGCTACCAGTTTGCTGTCTCTGCTTTTTTAGTTGCAATAGATAGCAAATATCAGCAGTTTGGCCCTAATGGGGATTCATAACCTCTATAACACAGACCAGAACGGACAACACACACCTGATCCCTCAGCTTCTCTCCCAGTTCTTGCACAGGTCTCTCTTCTGTATATCTCATGTAAACCAAGAATTGCAGGTTTTACTGGCTGACCTGGACTTAATCACAAATGTGGTTTACAGAATATCCCACTCAAGTCAGTGGGAATAATTGCAGGTTCAAGTTAAGCTTGTACTTTAGCATCTCTCATATCAGGCTCCTCGTGTAAAAAAGCCAAATAGGTGTACATTGATAAAATAAACATGCTCTGCACTCTATAAAATAGTGTTACCTGATCTCTCTTAAAAAACAGTTCAAAGGGATAGCTATAATGCCTTTGTACTTACAAATTTGTATTTACAAAAACAATTGTGTAAAAAGGAAAAGTTCTCTTGTACAAGCTGTACTGAAAATTTCTTCCATTTGAAATTAACTGTCAGACTTTGTCAGTGGAATATATCGCATTGTTTTCACAACCTTTGAAGATTAATGCTTTTCCCCCACAGAATTATGAAATTTCATGTTGCAAAGAGAAAGTTTAAGGAAACGCTTCGCCCGTATGATGTCAAAGATGTCATTGAACAGTATTCAGCTGGTCATCTAGATATGTTATGCAGGATTAAGAGTCTTCAATCACGGTAAGGAAAGAATAATTTCTTCTCTGCATAAGCACCATATGTTACATCATTCACTGCATAATAAATACTGGTAATATCTAACGTTTCTGTGTTATATCTGTTTACAAATTGCCATCCATGCTTCAGCCTAGCCTCTCTTGCCATGAGCACAACTGAGCCAGAAATTACATTGTGGGTAAAAACAAACAAAAAAACATGTATCTAAGTTGTCCCCAGAAAATGGAAGTCTGAACAACAGAAAAGGTAATAATTTTTTCTGTAAAGCCCATCATAAACAAGGAATTTAGTCAGGAGGTTGCCAAAATGGTGAGGTCAACACTGAGAACTGCTTTTCTCCCATGCCACTACTTTCTCCTTGCACATAAAATGGGTACTCCTGGTAATGTAGTATTTATGTTCTATATAAAATAAAAAATATTGCATGATGTGTGTCGTTACCAGCATCAGGGCTGAGATGCCTGCGCCTTCCCAGGACTCGCTGCTGTTGTTAGGATGGGAGAGCTGAGGGTGACACTGCGGGAGACGCCACCTCCTCCCTCCTCCTCTCAGCCCTGCCTTTCTCATGTGATGACTAAGTTCTGGCCACCAGTTAGTGCCAACAGAAAAGAAAAGCAGTCTCAAATGCTCAAAAATCACTCTTTTTCTTAAATTAAGTTTGTCTTCTTTCTCAAGCGCTTTTCTGAAGCACCATAATTTTAATTTTTAATGTATGGATATAGCAAACACTTCCATTATCATCACTGTTTTCAGGAATCACAGCAGCTTCTGATCTCTCTTACAGCGTTGACCAAATTCTTGGGAAAGGACAAATCACAGCAGATAAAAGAAGTAGAGAAAAGAATCCTGCAGAGAATGAGACAACTGATGACCTCAGTATGTTAGGGCGTGTAGTCAAGGTGGAGAAACAGGTAGGATGATTATCTGTGTTGCGTTGTCTTGCTCTGTTGCTCATGCCTGTTGTGTATTTTATTGCCGGTTCAAAGGCCGAACACGTAAAATATTTTATTCTAATATCAGCTTCATCTCCATGTTGAAATAAAATTGCTATGAATCATATTACCTTAACTTCTTCCATGTACAGAAAAGTAAATAAGGAAAAATCACAGGTTGATTTATTTTACCCTTTTATCAGCTTGCTTACGAAAAATTTACATGGCTTTTGACATCATTTTTCAAGGGTCAATAGGGTATACCAAGCTCCTTCCATTTTTATCTTCAGCAGTCACATTTTCCCTTTGCTTGGCTTCCAAATGTTTTAAATTAATATTTGGCCTTCATGTTAACCTTTTCCTCTCCTCCTGCAGGTACAGTCCATTGAGTCAAAACTGGACTGTCTACTAGATATCTATCAACAAGTTTTGCGAAAAGGATCTGCATCCGCGCTCACGTTGGCTTCATTTCAAATGCCGGCTTTTGAGTGTGAGCAGACTTCTGATTACCAGAGTCCATCAGACAGCAAAGATTTGTCTAATTCTGCACAAACGAGTGGATGCGTATCCAGATCAGCTAGTGCCAATATGCCTCGTGGCCTACAGCTTATACTGACACCAAATGAATTTAGCACTCAGGCTTACTATGCTTTCAGTCCAGCTATGCATAGTCAAGCGACGCAAGTGCCAAACGATGGACCCGCAACGGTTAGTAACACATCAAACCAAATAAACCAGGCCACTAAGCCAGCAACCCCAACAACATTACAGATACCACCTTTCTCATCAATGAAGCATATCAGTAGGCCTGAGCCCGTTCATATTATTCCTGTAACCACACAGGAAAATATTTCCGACGTCACCGCTTGCCTTGTTGCATCGAAGGATAACGGACAAGTTGCACAGCCCGGCGCGGCAAAGGATCTCGCGTGGAGAAAAGGTCTGGATACAGAAGGGGAACCTTTGCTCTCAGTTAAACCTGTGGTGCAAATGGATTTAGGAAAATCTTTATCTGTACAAAACCTTATACAATCAACAGAAGAACTGAATGTACAGATCTCTGGCAGTGACTCCAGTGGTTCCAGAGGTAGCCAAGATGTATACTCCAAATGGAGGGAGTCAAAATTATTTATAACTGATGAAGAGCTGGAGACAGAGGCAGGAACAGAGACTACTGAAGCCATCTCGCGGCCGTTAGTGGAAACAACTCTCTCTGCTGACTCTCTGAGGACTGGAATATCAAAATCATCTCAAAGTATCTGCAAGCCAGGGGATGGTACAGAAGCACTCAATCTCCTCCACGTCAAACTTAAATAAGAGCTTGTGGGCTTTCTTCATTGGCTGGATCATTCCTCTAGTCATACATATCATAGCATGAACTGTTTTGAAAGCCTTTTTAATAAGAGAAAAATCACAAAAAATCAGGATGAATCTGCAAAGCAGTTGAATGAGCCCATATCTCCTACTTGCATGAAAATGCATGTGTAAGTGATGGCTAACATTCAAATTTACACCTACAGTACGGCAGCCTTTCATGTAGTACTGTAGGTTTAAATAATGAGTTGCCTACAAAGCTAATGCTGCAGGATGTATCAAAAGGCAAAAATTCGAGCATTTAGACCTAGTGCCGTTTCTACAGGGCAGAAGTAAAACTCCTAAGGTTTAAAGCACTTTGCTTCAGAACTAAGTAATTATATATATATATAACGTCCGGATCTAGATGATAGTTTATGTTTACAACAAAAAAAAAAATTATCTACAGCTGCTAGCAAGGTACCAAGGAAACCAGTAATATGGGGTTAGAAATTGCTGCCAGTTGCAAGATACACACATTAGCTCATCAGTAATCAGTTATTTTTAACACTGAAAACCCATATGCTAACATCCATCTGATTTTTGGTGATGTAGTGCTGTGGCAAAAGTACCTGACACACCACTGTCATGTCATTCTTTATAACAAGAACATTATTTTGCTATGAAAAGTTTATATTTTAAGGATTGGGGCTGGCCTCGGAAGTGGATAACCTGGGTGACTGCACAAAAAATTCAGGGGAATCTCTCCTTCTTCCAGTCTCACTGAGGAGCTAGCTCATGAATCTGAACCATTTTGGCAGCAGTAGGTGAGAGAAGGAAGCAGGTGTTGCTTTTATTGTACCAGTAGTATTTCCTTCTGTGGAAATTTTGGCAATTTTCCTTGCAGTCCCAACCTGATACCAGGACAACACTTCATAAGGCTGGGAAAAGAGGGAAAATGAAGAACTAAAATATAGAGTCAAACTAGAGAGGAAAGATCAGGGAAGACAGAAAGGCAACACAATGAATGAAAAGAAAAAAAAATATATGGATCTAGATGGGAAATGATCCCAGAAAATAAAACAATGAAAGTAAAGAGGCAACAAGTTACTTTTTTTTTTTAATCTGGCCTATCAAGTCACAGATATTGAGTGCTATTTTCAAAAAAAAAAAAAAAACCACATAGGCAATCAGAAATAGAAACACAAGTAGGTTAGACCACCTTAACTGAAAAAAAAATGAAGACAAGGGGTTTTTTGTTTGTTTATTTGTGTTTGCTTGCTTTTTAAATAAAAAGGAGGAAGAGAGAGGGGCAAGTGTTCATGCTCTTCTAGCGCAACACTGTGTCCCAAGTGCAGTCAATTCTTGTGAATTTTCCAAAACAGGACCTTCAGGCTCCTTCCTCCCAATATCCAAGTTTTCGAATTCAAAGCCTGCGTCAGACCGAGCATTCCTGCTTAATACAGCCTCTTTTTTTTCTTATCCTAACCTACGCTTTGCTTCTGCCGAGACGCGGGAGCAGCGTCAGTGCCTCCGTGCACATCGCCAGCGAGGGAGAAGCCTGCAGAGCCCAAACGGGCTTTCACTCGTCCCAGCTGTGAGAGGTTTCTGCGCGTTGCCTCTCACCCCAACCTCCCCCCCAATTTATACCCCACCTGCACCACTGGCTTGTAGACAACCCAGCTTGGGCTCAGCTTCCCTCTAAGCAGCAGGAACACCTAATCATGGGGGTGCCAGTGCCAGCTCACTCAGGGCAGTGTTTTCTCAAAGCCCAGACCCGCTGGGAACTTGCTACGTGCATCAAAAAAACATCACTCCAGTCTTAACCGTGGCTAAATGCTGTAGATTTTATTGTGAAGGACTCGATCTGTTTACTATGAAAACATTGTCATTTCTGCTTCCGTATTGCCTTTACAGAAGTATTCCTGGATGTTACATGACAACCTTATTTATGTAAAAGTACGTGCAAACCGTAGAGTGTATATATTGTGTCGTTTATACGGGGTCCACGGGTGGTACGCTGTGTTCCATGGCTTACGCCGGAGCAAACTTCAGCTGTTGAATCCTGAAAGACACCTTGAAGCACAATTTCCTCGCCACTGATTTGCCGTATCATTTACCACGTTCAGCCTTTCCTGCTTTTATGTGCAGTCTGATCATACTAAAGCCGGATTACAGCACTAGTTTTGTGAGGATAAATAGGGGTTTTTTTCCCACATCTCAGTTCACTTAAATACTAACTTATCTGAACGTCCGCAGTTCATCCAGACAGATCTGTCAGTTTAAAGCACTATCCAGAATTTGCAAATTTACAAGTTGGAGGGTTTTTTTAGGCTTTTTCTTTCTTTTTCCTGACAGTTTATGGTGCCTTTCTTGCCTTTCATGGGAAACCTCCTGCTGGCCTAAGCATAAACCTGCACTTAGGCTCAGTTACGGAGCAAGAGATGAGGGCATGTGGCAACCGTGTGTCAGTAATGAAGCTCCCTTCCCCTCCTTAACAAGATTGAAAGATCAAGGCGCCGCAAATTGGACACCGCTCTTCTTCCACCTTCTTCTGCACGAGCAGATGTTTGCACCCACGTTGAGCCTGGAAGGTGTCAATGGGGGAAGCGAGCTTCGGCCCTGCCTCTGCCGGCTCCGCAGGGAAACGGGGCCTTGGGTTTTGCTGATAATTTATCTCACGGAAACTTGGTATTTTTGCCTTAAATGACATGCTTGAGTCCTTCTAATTTTAAGTTAATTTATTTAATACCATTTTGTGCACAAAAGAATGAGTTCTGTAAATTATCTATGAAAATGTTAATGTCTTTACAAAGTACTAAGAAATCCAGAAGACCGTATCTTTTCAAATCATGGTTTAAATTCCTAATTTTTTTCCTTTTATGCTCACCGTTATTATTTTTGTAGCTGCGAGTCTTATCATATAGGTATTTTTAACATAATATTGATAGAAAATAGAAAGAGTAGTGAATATATGAAATTCTGAAGGGAAAGAATTGTATGTTTGGATTTTTATAAGCTTTGCTCATATTTCCTCTTGAGGAGTTTCCTGTTTCCTCACTCTGTCTTTAAGAGACAGTGTCATGACTGACAGTTATTCATTGGTTTCAGAAAAGAAGGACCTGTCTGGCTTTTCAAGTCTTGTCTTGAGCTGCTTATTAAAGGGGACAAAAGGGACAAAGAACTTTTTTTTTTCTGAATTACAACCCGCTTGCGGATTGCTGAAAAGAGAACTGAACTTAGGTAAGAGCTTCAGGAATTAAGCCTTATCCAAATAACTGTTTTCTGATCAGCATGTTTCTTGTATCTGATTGAAGAGAGAACTGAAGAGAATAGTTTTGATGAGTATTATTTGTTTAAAAATTTGTATTTGCTCCTGGCTTATATGATCTATACTTTTTATTTAAATATGGTGTTTTAGCCTAGGGTTCAAGATCACAAAGATCATACACTTTTATTCACAGTGCCCACGGTTGTTCCATATGTTTTTGAAGATAATCCTACTTAGACTGATGGCTCTCGTTATAGTACGGTGATAACTCACCTGCTCTTCTGTGATAAGTCAAAGCATACTGAATTGCTGATGTATAGTAGAACATCTGATGTACAGTAGTATTTCTGGATTGGGACCTGCAATCCTTACTCAAGCAAAAATTCAATGGAATTCATTCACTCTATGGAATTCAAGAATTTTTCTTGAATCGGGAGCTCAGATTCAAATCCTTATTTTGCTGGGCATCTGTTTAAAGTGAAAATGGTAATATTCCAGTTATTTCCTGAGGAAACTAATACTTAGCTGAATTTACCCATGTCACATTGACTATATAAAAAATAACGCACAAAGTATTGATGTATAAAGGGGAGAAGGGACATTTTTTAAAAGCACAGAGAAAAGGAGAATAATCAAAAAAGAGGAGTAAGCAGGAAAAGAAAATGTAACAGCAAAGGAATGAAAAAAAAAAGGGTTTAAACACTTGAGGCTAAATTCATCCTTGGATGGCTTCACTGACTTCAATGAATTCGCTGCCCAACTGCGTGAAGTTCAGCCTCCACTGGGATAACCAGGCTCAGTTCCACTGACCTTAAAGGAACTGAACCCACCTATACCAGGAATGAACTTGCCTCTCTGGGCCAACTTTCATCCTGACTCATATGTCATGCAATCCTTTTGGATTCATTAGGCTTGAATGAAATACAGGTCAGAAAAGAATTTGTCCCAGATATTTCTGCTTTACATGTCTTTTTTTTCCAAGTGTGTTAATCGACTTAATTCAAATGGATTACAACATCACACAAAGTGCTGTCGCTGTCTAAAAAAGGTTAATTGGTTTTTGAAATAAGAATTGTCCCCTGCAGCGTCAGTGGAAGCATGGACTGTTTTTCTCTTCATTCATCTGGATGAAAGTGTGGCCATTCATTCAACTGTGGCCACACATAGGACAATTCCAGACACATCCAATATCATCTGCTATTGGAAGCATTTTTGACTTCTTTGAAAGATAAAAAGACAGTCTCGAAACAGACTTAGAAAGCATGAAGGCTGCTTCCACTGACACTGCAACAACATTAGCCAGTACATTACAATGTTAACTGTAACTTCTTGAAAAAGTTGAATCCATATTGTTGTTAATAAAAAATATTTGAAATGTACTCTGCTTCCTGGGTTTCTTTCCTTACATAAAAGATTGCATGGTGTAAGCACGTATCAGACAAGAAAAAAAGAAATTACACTTGCTTTTTGTTTTCTTTTTGAAGTTTTGTAATTTTTTATTAAATGGACCAAAACACCGCAAAGGAAGTTTACTAGAACACACCCAAACCACTCTGATATATTCTGTTTCCGGTAAATGTTAACAGCAGAGTTTACTTCAGATGTTTCAGCACCTCTATGAAAATGAGTTTGGAAGTTGTTATTACATCCTCCATTAGATAAATGGTAATTGATTCAGGATCGGCAATCAGGGACCTGTGCAAGCAGCAGGATTCCTCAGGGAAGGCCCATCTGCTACCTCAGTTTAACTCAAGGCCTAGGTGAAGCCTTTTGCTCTGCATTGAATCATGAAAGTTGCTCTAGAATGCTACTGCACCAAATCTACAGCCTTCTTTCCCACTTAGCTTTTCCTGCCAGTCTTGCTGAAGATAAGCTTTAGTATTTGAGTCTAAAGTACTAAATATAGAGACCCTGTTCTTGTGGTGAAGTCACCGTCTTTGTGAAGGCTTCAAAATCAGAGCAAGGTATTTCCATGTGTAGGTGACCCTTTACCTCTCTGATGAATGTAATCTTAGATATTGTGACTCAAAGATGCAATCTCCAGAAAGGCAGATTTTCCATGTCAGTTATTTGTACCCATATGCTATGTGAACACTGCCAAGCTCTACTTAAGAATAAACAGGGGAAAAAAAAGCAAACATGTATGCATGCATTTCTTGTGTTAAACCAGACAGTCTTGCTTCATGTGTTCATACAAGTAGTAGGGAAGGGTCAGAAGACTGTTCAATTAGCCTGCAGGTCACAACAGCCAGGCACAGCCAGCAATGTGCACTTGTAAAGACACAAACATAAATGTTCACTATTCAGCTCCGTACAGTAAGCATACAGAACCATGCCTAAAAGGGAAATTTAACCCCCTTGGTAGCAGATTTCCAGTGTAATTGAAGGGAGGGGTAGATTTTTTCTTAGTGCTTTTTTTTTTGTTCTATATTTTCAATGTGAACAAGTACTGGGCCAGGTTCCCCAGGGAGTTTGTGGAGTCTCCGTCCTCGGAGATATTCACAAGCCAACTGGACACAGTTCTCGGGCACTGGCTCTTGATGTCCCTGCCTGAGCTGGAGGATAGGCTAAGGTGACCTCCAGAGGTCCCTCCAAGCTCAGCCATTCTCTGATTGTTTCCAATACTGTATCAGCTTTAGCACATTCAGGCATAATATCACAGAACAGTCTGGGCTGGAAGGGACCTAAACATCATCTAGTTCCAGCCCCACCCACCATGGGCAGGGACATCTCCCACTAGACCAAGTTGCTCAAAGCCCCATCCAGCCTGGCCTTAGACACTTTCAGGCAGCGGACAGTCAAAACTTCTCAGGGCAACCTGTTCCAGTGTCCCACCACCCTCACAGGAAACTAATTTCTTCCTAACACCTAACCTAAATCTACCTTGTTTCAGTTTACAACAATTGTACTAAAATCTTCATTAAAGTATTATTAAATCTTGATATCAGAGATTAATCTGAGATTAAATACTAGGACTCAGAGGGCCGGTTTAGCTCAGTGGGTTGAGCGTGGTGCTTTAAACACCAAGGTCCCGGGTTTGATTCCCGTTCGGTTCTCACGTGTTGCCTGACCTAGTCGAGAGGTGGCGTCCCTGCTCACAACAGGGAGGTTGGATTAAAATGAGCTCTGAGGTCCCTTCCAGCCCAGGCCATTCTATGATTCTATGATGATGATGATGACTTTCCTAAAAAACTGGCAATACAAAAGGACCCAGCGCCAGCTCTCTCAGTCTGCCTGCCTTCCCATTGCCCCCCACCCTACACACTTCGAGGACTTCCAACATGCTTAAGACTGACTCCTTGCCTCCTCCTTTCCTCAGCGCTGCTGCTGCTGCCTCCCCTCCTTCTCAGCGGAGCCCACTCAGGGCTCCCCCGGCAGAGGGGAAGGGAAAGCGGTGAGAGGAGAGAGCGCGGACAGGACCCGCCGCCTCAGGGTGGCCACACCGGTGCGCGAGCTCCTCCTTGGGCCGAGCACGGGCCGCCGCAGGGTCTCTGCCGAGCCAGCCAATCACAGCTTAGAGCGCGGCCCCGCCTCGGCCAATCAGCGCTCCCCTCGCCTAAGGCGTGCGCACGCCGGCCGCACGAGCCGCGGCGCGGGCGTCATGTCGGACTGGGACACGAGCAGCGACGAGGATGGGGGCGCGTGCGGCCCGCAGCCCTCTGCTGCCGCAGCCTCCAGGCCGCCGCGCCAGCCGCCCGCCGCCCCTGCGCAGGGCCGCGCCTCCTCACAGGGGCGAAGGAGCGGCCAGCGGGGGCGGGAGGCAGTGGCAGCAGCCAGCCTCCAAGCGGAAGAGTGGGAGCCTCGAGGCTCCCGCGGCCCAGGGGTGGCGGCGTGGCAGCTGCCGGCCCGAGCCGCGGCCAGCCAGGCTCAGGATGCTGCAGAGCCCCTCTGCTTTCACCTCGATAGCTCCCTGGTCGGGGCTCTCATAGGTAATAACCCCACTGCCACACCCCCCACGCACCCCGGGGCTGCTTGGCCGGCGGAGAGAAGCGGGTTGGGGAGGAAGAGAGGATCAGGCCGCAGGAGGTCTGCAGGCCCTGCTCCTACTCTGCGCCCCCAGGAGCTGCCTCGGTACTTTTGCTGTCTCAGTGCTTTCCGTCAGGTGGGAAGGCCTCAGGCCCTTATGCCTCTCTCTCCTGGGGGTGGCAGGGTGCTTTTGCAGGGTGCTGGCTGAAGGGTGGAGCTGTGCCGGTCACTGAGGTAGCTGAGCTTTACCTCCCTAAAGGGGTTGGGTTGATGGCTGTTTCTCATGGCCAGTGGTCTGTAAGGGCTCAAGTCTCTCTCTAGTCACATGGAAGAAAGGGGACTCTCTTGAGCTGGTTTTGCTTGCTCACATCTCTTCAACTAAGGTGCTGTCTTCCCCTCACCACACACATCTTGCATATCATAGCATCATTAAGGTTGGAAAAGACCTCTAAGATCATCATATCCGACTGTCAACCCAATACTACTGTGATTTGGTTAACTGCCAAAAAAATTAACTGCATATTCCAGCAGTTTGGTGTCAAAACGTTATTTATGGATGCGTGCACTCATGTGTCTTGGATTTTGTCACAACCAAATACTTCATAGTAACCATGTGTAGTTTTTGACGCTTTGGCCTAAATATCTGTAATACCTGCAATATATCTTTGTAACAGGTCGGGGCGGAAGTAAAATTAGAGAACTCGAGGATTCTTCAGGTTCCAGGATAAAGGTACCATGTGCTGTGTGTCATCCAGACCTGGACTGTTATGGGACCATACTTGGTTTTGTTTCCATGTCAGTTAGTGCACAAAGTTGAAGGGTATTGCAATAGCTATAATAATTCTGATCTTTTACAAGAATTAGCAGAAAGGAAGTGGGATTGAGGGTGCAACTTGACTGGTATATGGAAGTAGGAAAAGCACACTGGTATTTTTTTGCCTTAATTATACATTTAATTGTCTTTGTTTCCAAAAGGGAATTAAAGGGCCTTTTGCTGGGAAGAGAAGTTAAAATTCAGGAAAAAAGAATTAAAGATCGTTTTTCAGTATGTATTTTATGTGATGTTTGCAGTATTAAAAAACCTCAGGTTTTATGAACGTAGGTTATAAAGGGAACCTATGAAGCTGAAGTGAAGATTTTTGGCAGCGTTGCAGTACAAAACAAAGCCAAGATGTTGATTGACGAAGCTGTTAAAAGATCTGGACAGAACTATGTTAGAGGCGAGACTGAAAAAGGTAAGAAGTGTCTTCTGGAAAAACGTATGAATTGTCTTTCCATGTATTCAGTAGTTTGCTGGAGAGGTTTTATATTGGTGATAATTTACTGACGTGAATTTACTTTCACCTTGTTCCTGGACAGTGGCATACCTTCTTATAACAGAAATATCTAGGTATCCTCCTTATTCAGCTATGAACAGATTCCTCCCCTCAAACTGCTAGACTTCTGTGAAAAATTGTTCCTGTGTGTTTTCAACAATTTTAGTGAATGGAGAATGTTTTTCTACTTGGTTCCTTGCATTATCAGTCCGATTCTCCTTAAATACAAGTATTGATTTTAGTTTAAGTTTTAATGTAGTATCTGTGCAGTACGAAAATCTAATAAGCTTTCATAAACATAGTCTACAAAGAAAATGTATTGGTGATAACACAGGCGATGCTGACTTCTTAGTACTTTCGTGGCAAGTTAGCATTTAAGATTTGATGTTTCACATCATGCCTCACTTTACTAAGCTTTTTTGTGTTAACTTTGTCTGTTACGTGGGTATATAAGTAATGGTCATATGTTGAGAGGCTGATTATGTTGTCGGTATTTGTCTTGTGAGTTTTGTTTTTTAGAAATGCCCCAGAAAGTAATGAGTATGTTTCAGGAGGCTAGAAATAGTTAACGGTTCCTTAGTATAAGTGAGACTGTTTTCCCTGTTTTGTGCTTTTCCACTAATACATAATTGTGTTGCCACTTACATCTTCAGTGTAAAACCTTTCCTTCTTAAGAAGTGTTAACCTCATCAAAAAAAAAAGAGTATCGAGTGTAACTACACTGAGATGTTATTGTGGTGTCGTGTGATGCTTTACAAGTAAATCTTCTTGTAGCTGTTAAAAATAAAGATTTCTGTCTGCATATTATCTGCTGGGTTTGTAAGTTTTTTTAAAAAGCCTGCTGTGCAACAAGCCTGATAGCTGGAGGAGCAGAATTTCAGAATCTGTCATTACTTTAAGTAGCTAAAGATGTTGAAATGGTTCTTTTTTGAGAGAATAGGATTTGTATGGGTTTTACTGATGTTTCAAGCTAAGACCTAGGAAAGAATTTTGTATTGAAATACTTCATGCCTTTCAATAGAAAAAGAAAATAAGGTGCTTGTTTTGAGGGGTGTTCTCCCCTGCCTTGCAACAGATTCCATCAAACAGCAGCATTTTGGTACCAACCCCGCCAGAAGAACCTTTGATGTTATCAAGCCTGAAGATAACCCAAAGAAATCAGTGATTAACTGGGCCTCTCTTCGAGAAAACAAAGCTAAATATGAAGCTCTGAAATGGGCAGGTTAGTTTTAAAATTTCAACATATGATAAATCTGTCAAATGCTTAAATGTTTTTAATTTTTGTTTTGAGATGACTGAATCTTTCAGCATCCAAATAAGATAAGTGTTTGCAGTGAAGTGGCCATGCCAGCATTTGTCAGCGTGGTCACTGAGGACACTGTAGTTGCTGTATGAAGACTCAGACCTGCTGCTCAGGTGGAGTTTTGATTTCACCCTTTGAAAACACTGTTGTTTTCAATGTGGCCACAGCAAAAATCTGAGATTTGTTAAATGTTGTACTATATGTGTTAGTAGCAATTACTTTAGAACCTGAAATTTGGGGAAACGGTTCTTTTGCAGATCCTTAAGTATCTCAGCCTTCATCTTTTGCGTGAACAACAGTAGTCTTCCAGCACTTGTGACTAGTCTCCTAGTACAAGGCACTTTCTCAGTTTGGGGGTTTCTGTCTTAAGCTTAGCAGACTTACCCTGAATCTGTAGCATTTCTTACTGACTCTTTATTTTTTTTCTGATTGTTTAAGACTTGCCTCCAATTGAGAAAAACTTCTACAAAGAATCGTCAAGGACTGCATCTATGTCACAGGAAGAAGTAGAACTGTGGCGGTAAGATCATTTCTGCAGGGAATCATCTGCTTGGCAAAATTAACTATTAAGGTATAAAGCCCCAGAAATGGGAGATGAAATACTGAGACAGAAGCATTAATGTTAGGCTCTTGTGATAACTCTTGGGAACTTTTTCTTAGGAATTAAGCAACAACTAGCGGGTAAGGTATTATTAGTTGCTTGGAAAAATAACTTGTAGGGATTAACTGCTTCTCTAAAAGTGTTTGCTGGATCCAAGTGAAAGTCAACTAGATCAACCTACATTACTTGGCAAGAAAAGTCATAATCTAAAAAAGTTGTGTATATCAAGTGATTCAGTTCAGATCCTGGCAATAGTTTCAACCCTTTTCAGTACTTCTGATGATTATTCTTGAAGCGTTGCTTTTTATTACTTGTCTTTCTGCATGATGTTTGGTTTTTCTCTTGTGTGCCCACCAGAGAAACCTTGCCATAGTGAGCAAAGCATAGATTTTACACGTTTCTTTAAAGTATTTGTTTGTGTTATTGATAGAGCTATTCAGGAGCAACAGGACATTTTTCTGTAGGTTCAGAATATGCATTGAGGAATAGCAGTGCTGTGATAAAAGAATGTTTTTCCTTTTTCATCAGATCTGTTTGCTTTAAGGAAGAAAATGACAGTAATAGAAAAAAAAATACTTTTTTAAACATGAGGAGAGGTTGAACTGCCCATTCTTTTCCTAACTCACACCCTGGTTGAAACAGAACTATTTGCTGAATGGGATCTTCACAAGAGTAGAGGACTGGAATGTGGATAAACTACTTACGCATACTAATACCTCTTAATTGGGGTGGAGCCTCAGAACCTCGGCTTTTGGTGTAGCTTTTTGTATGTGTGTTGTGTTTTGGGCTTTATCTGGATGAGGTTTGGGTGGTGGGTTTTTTCTGAGCTTGCCTTACTGGCCACATTCTCTTTTCTAAACTGTTCTGTTTGTATTTTCAAGAGCATCCAGGGAGGTGCTCTGAAAACATTTTCAGAAGCCTTTTGTGATAATACAGGGTTCTGACAAAGATGTCCAATCCATTCCTCCGAGTTACAGACTGTCTTTAGGCTCAGTAACTTGTCACAGTTATTCAATTTGTAATAGAATGTAATTTAAGTCTGATATGACAGGACTACAGTTCATGTTAATAACCATATATAACTCCAAATTAATCATTCTTAAAGAATGGTAATTGATTCCTCCAGGAGAAGTGTTTCTGTAGTAAGGCTTTCTTACACATTAGAAGAGCAGCCCCCAGTCTCGTTCAAGAGCCTGAGTTTTTTCTGTTGTTCCAGGAATTTTAAAATAGAAGAAGTCAGAAGGGCAATCTTTTGTATTAGTTCTACTTTTTCAAATAATGAGACTTTAAAGCAATTGCACTTCTTTAATTCTATGCAGGAAAGAAAATAATAACATAATTTGTGATGACTTAAAAGAAGGTGAAAAAACGCTGCATTCCCAATCCTGTTTGTAAATTTGAAGATGTATTTGAGCATTATCCTGATATTATGGCTAATATAAGAAAAGTTGGTTTTCAAAGGCCTACACCAATTCAGGTATTTCTGTAATTTTGATAACTTTTTAACTGAAGCTTAAGAAGAAAGTACATTTAAGTATTTTTTTTTATGTTAGTCTCAGGCATGGCCGATCATACTTCAAGGAATAGATCTTATTGGTATAGCACAGACTGGCACCGGGAAGACATTAGCGTACTTAATGCCTGGATTCATTCACTTGACTTTACAACCAATGTAAGGACTACTCACATGTCTGACTTGTTGTGTTGCATCTCCCTGCCCCCCCACCCCTCATGTGTTGGTTTTCTAGTAAAGAAGGTAATAAATCATAAATTTTAAAAAATATAAAGCCTGGTGAAACGAGTACCAAATTTGTCACCATAGATTCCATTAGTAGGAATAGCCTGAGAAAATTTCGAACAATATAAAACCAGTTGATGTCGGACGTGGTGGACTTTGCCTGGCCTTATAAACCCACATTGTAAAGGTGCTTTATTGCAGATCCAAAGATGAACGTGAGGGGCCAGGAATGTTAGTCCTTGCTCCCACTCGAGAACTGGCGCTTCAAGTAGAGGCAGAGTGTGCAAAGTACACATACAAAGGAATTAAAAGGTAATCTTACATCTCACTTGTATTTTTTTTCCTACCACTTGTGGCTTAATTCACCTACTGAAATAATTAAATTTGCTAAGAGAGGAAGGCAAGGTAGTAAATGCAGAGTTTGTGTTTTCCCAGTTTTTACAGTGTCTCTTTTGACTACTCTAGTGGTGAAAATCTGTTTCTTATATAGATGGAGTTCTTCATATTTCAGCTTTGTTGCTGCTTCTTCTCTGCAAGCAGCTGAGAAGAGTCTGGTGGTGTCATCTCGGCACCTCGGTAGCTACAGACAGCAGTAAGGTCTCCCTGAGCCTCCTCTGCAGGCTGAACAAGCCTGGGTACCAGCTTCTCATATCGTGCACTCCATCCCCTTGACCATCTTGGTAGCTGCCTGCTGGACTTGCTCCAGGGTGATTATGTCTATCTTGGAGAAGAGGCAGGGAGCACAGAACCAGGATGCTTTTCTGTGGGGTTACACTCCTGAATAATGCCCACCCAAGGCTTTCTTGCCCACCCAAGCCTCTCTGCAGAGCTATATTCTAGCATGTTGGCCCTCAGCTGTGGAGTAGTTCCGTCCCCATCTTTGGTTTTGGTAAACTTCATGGGATTCCCGTCCATCCATTTCTCTAGCTTTTTGTGGTTCTTCTGAGTAGCAGCCTAGCCAGCTAGTGTATTGACTGCTCCCCCAACTTGGTTTCAGCCACAAACCTGCTGAGGCTGTAGATCTTCATTTAAGTTATTAAATAGACATTACTGTACTCCAAAATTTACTTTTAGGACTCTCTACTAACTTTGTATAGCTTTCAGAATTAGTCTTGTAATCATCAAATACTGAAATACGTGTTCTACTTCCTTCATGAAAATACGAAGGAGTTTTACAGAGCACGTTAAGTCTGTGTGTAAGTCTATTACCCTATCGCGTGTGTGGATTGTTTTAACAGCAAAACACCCGATTTGTGATGATTTAGAAAATAGGGCATTCTTTCATATGTTCATCTATTTTTGGTATGAATATTTTGAAAGCAACCAAAACATACTCATACCTTAATAGCTATTATCTTCCTTCCTTTCATGATTACATTCACTGCAGTTTCAGCAGAAAGCTGTTGCTGAACTGCTAGGAGGGTGTTAAGTCCATTGTTTACTGTTATACTGTCAGTCACACTTACTGTATTCCTTCTTCTTGGTAATACCAGATACTTTTTTAAATGAAGCAACCTAGTGGCATGTATTTGAAAAAGATTGACTTTAGTGGAATGTTACTACACTGCTTCTGTAAAACATTTTATTTTTCAGCATTTGCATATATGGTGGTGGGGACCGAAAAGGACAAATAGACGTGGTTACCAAAGGTGTGGATATTGTTATTGCTACTCCTGGCAGACTGAATGATCTTCAGATGAACAACTTCGTAAATTTGAGGAGCATAACTTACTTGGCAAGTAGCTGATACGGAACAAGTAATGCACTGGTTGGGAAATGGTTGATTTAGTGTGAACTTGAGCTTTAATATTGTTTAAAGAAAACTTTTTATGTCTTAATTACGGTACATCTTAACCTTGAGATTGGTGTTGGAGGGATAGTTCATACTTGCCATAATTGCATTGCAAGTGTGGAATATTCCCTAGAAAAAATAAAACAGGCGTCTAGCACAGTAAACATTTTAAAGATGCTGAATCATTGTATTAGTAATGTTTGCTGTTTTAAAGCTCCTTTTGTCTGCATCAATTATTAATGGATGAAAGGCCTTTCCCAAGTTGTCTTTTCCTTTTCTTTTAAAGATTACGAGTGACTTAGGTTCTGATTGATGCAATAAGCACCAGAGTTGCAATCAGATGCTTAAATGCTTGGATGACTTTCTTTTGATCCCTGGGGGAAAATAGCCATGTAAACACTATTATGAATCCTTGTATGTTCATTTCATTCTTGCCTTTTGCTATGCTGGACACTGAAGACCATTACTGTTTTGTAAAATGCTTTCACATATTCAGTTTCAGAGTTGTCTAACTGGTGACTTGTTGCCCTCTCTTGTTTCCCTCTTACCTCTATCCTCATTCTCCTTTAAGCATTAAATACTTACCATGCTGTAACAAGTTGACTCCAATTCTAGCTGTGAGCTTACTGGTAAGGTGTAGTGCTGATATAGCATCATTAGAAATTTGGCCATCTGGGAAAAAATAGTATTGGAAGACAAGAGAGTAGCCTTTTGTAGAAGAGTAACATGTAATTGCTAAACAGGAGGCAAAAAAGGCCAGAAAACCTGCTGAGAACTTAGTACTCTTTCTCCACCAGAAATGGTCGTATTACAAGGACACACTATTTTGTTAAGCTAAAAATACTTACGTAACCAAAATCAGATGTTTCAGTATGTACAGGATATACTATAATAAGATGTTACGAGAAGGGTTAACTATCAAATTGAAAAATAAAGTAATGAAAAGCAGGAGGAAAACATTTTTGTTGTACTGCTAGCAGTTAAATATTTTTAGAAGGTTGAAACTGGTGCAAGGACCGTGTTTTGCAAAGTGGTTAATGCCTCAGACTTTCTGGAGATGCTGTACTTTTGGACATCCAAAGTTATATTTTTTTTTCATGTTTCCATTTATTTCTCCATGTAGTTTCTTGTACTTCACAATACATAAGATGCTTTCTGTTTCTGCAGCTTCATTGTCAATTGTCAGCCAACAAATAATTTAATCTTGCAGCCTTATTTCAGAGAAAAAGAGAGAGGTATTAGATTTCAGCTTCAACACCTTGGCTGAAGAATGCTCTTCATTGGAGGGCTTCACTTACAGTTTTCATTTAAAGATATTGATGAGTCCTCTCAATGCTCCCAGAGTGCACTGAGTATTATTTACTGGTGTGATATAATTTGTTTCCATAACAGCTTTCAAGATCAGAGACTAGGATACAATTGTTTGTTTAAAAGAAAAAAAAAAGCCAAACTTTGTTAGAGTTAGTTATATTTGAATACACGTTGTACACAAGGTGAATTGGAAGCAGAAGAGTTGTCATCTTGCCTGACAGAACCATCAAGTTAGTTGCAGTCTTGACTGAGACTTTAGGAACCCGTTTAAGATGGGCTGTTGTTTTTCATAATTTAAGAAGAAAGACTGGGAAATTCTGTCATACGTGGCTGTTGGATTGTTTACAATACATGTCATTTGAAGATTGCTTTCGGGTTTGCTGTGTTCGGTGTAAATTGATATTCGTTCATCCAGTAGTAATCTGAGTGCTTTTTTCTTTTGTCCTTATGCTCATAAAGCATAAGTAAGGAAGTTGGAGTTGTGCGTCAGTAGTTCGAAAGCGTTTAGAGGGGAGAGTATACTATAAAAATATGTAAAGTAGGATATAGAAGGTACATTGGAGTAGCCCCTTTATTCTTCCAATATAAGAATTAGTGTAAAACTTGCCAATAACTAATTTGGCAGAGGAGAGAAAACACTTTTCACATGAAGAACTGGCTTGTAAGAATTTCTTGCCAAGCAATAGGACTGAAACGAATAATGTTAAACAAGTAAATATGTATATAGATAACAAGAAACCTAAAATTATGTCTGTTGCAGGGAGATTTAGCTTACAAACTGGGGCCTGGCTAGGAAGAATTTGGAAAAAATAGTGCTAATATCTGTCTGACAGCTGTTGCAGCCTTCCTTCTTTATTAAGCAACTGTCAGAAATAAGGAAGGTAAACTTCATCTACTCTGATCCATCTCATATGCATACACGTAAGTGCTTTCTTCTCACTTTCCAGCTAAGCACCTACGTGCATAATAGCTTAGAAAGCTTCTGCTGCTGAAAGTGGTGTGGTAGCCAGCTCTCCATATAAAATTAATGATATTTCAGCTGTACCACTGTCCAAGTAGTTAATGAAATCTCTGTGAGTCCTTTGAAGATAAGAATTCTATTTCTTGGTTTCATTCTATCTTCTGTCTCTCAGAGATTTTTTGTACATAATATGAAGATTTCAGAGATTTCAGAGATTTGCATAGATAATGTACTAAAAATATCTGAAAAGAATGGAACAGCAAAACCAGGACAATAGAAGGGTATTATCATCGAAGTCTTGCATTTCCACATAAGTGACTAGAAAATGTCAATACTTAAAAGCATGATCCATAAAGCTTTGATTTATATAAACTCGATTTGAAAATTAAAGGGAAAAGTGAGTCTTGGATGGCAGTCTTCTTCCTGTGTATGAGACTCTGAAAATACTGACAAATGTGCTTGTATATTAGATAAAAGATCAGTTCCAAATAGTTGTATTCAGACTTTCAACTCACTTGTTCACTTTTGATTTTTTTAATTAGATGAAGCAAGTTTGAGCTCTGGGTATTCTGCGGTGTCCTAGTGTGAGCCAGAAAGTACAATCCAGGTTTTTTTTCTACTTCTCATGAGGAACTAAATTGATAACAGATAATTGGTCTGGTATAAGATCTCTAACAAGGTGGAGATGAGATTTTTTTTTTTCTTTAAATTACTGAAAACTTCTTACTAGAAAGGGTGTTACGTGGGGTCATCCCCTCCCTAAGTTTGACTGGTTTTGGTTTTTTCCGCGTTTCTTAATTTTTCATTTTAGGCACCAACCAAATTATTGTTCAAAAAAATCAAACAGCTACTGTTTCTTCTTCATTGACTTTAAGTGCTCTTAAAGGTGCCGTGGGATTTCTTGCTCTGCCTGCAAATGTATTACTGAATGAAAAAGCTTCAAGGAAATTGAAGAAGTGAAATAGAAGTTGGACAGGTTTTGCAATACATTATGGAGTGGATTGTGCAATTAAAATTGTTGCCATTAAATGGTCTGTTACGTTACATCTTGCTGAAACCCATTTCTAAGGAACTAGACACAGTGAATAACCTTGTTCTGAGCAGGTTCTGGATGAGGCTGATAGAATGTTGGATATGGGATTCGAACCTCAGATAATGAAGATCTTAATAGACGTGCGGCCTGACAGACAAACTGTTATGACAAGGTATGTAAACACAATAGCCCTCAGGACTCGAACACTGTAACCGTAAGGTTATTGAAGTTAACTTCAAGACCAATGTGCCAGTTTTATAAAAGCGTTTACTAGCCTAAATGGGAGTGGCATCAGTTTTCTTTCTAATTCTGTCTTAATGAGTCATTTGACAATTTTATTTTCACTGTGTAGCCCTTTTTTGATGTTTTACAACAACCATAAAAACAACTGAGTTCTTCCTGAAAGGGAAGGTGTCCCGAGAGTGCTAGAATTTGCCACGTCAATTTGAACCACCAACTTCTGCTTCTCTGTCTGGGACCAGATGTGTGTCATAACCTCCTGATCAGTATCTGTGGTAGCCTGTCCCTGGATTAATTCTGAATTTTGCAGGTTTTCAAAGAATCACAGAAATCGCAGAATGTTAGAGGTTGGAAGGGACCTCAAAGATCATCTAGTCCAACCCCCCTGCCAGAGCAGGATCACCTACAGTAGGTCACACAGGAACATGTCCAGACGGGTTTTGAATGTCTCCAAAGAAGGAGATTCCACAACCTCCCTGGGCAGCCTGTTCCAGTGCTCGGTCACCCTCACAGTAAAAATGTTTTTCCTCATATTTTTATGGAACCTCCTGTGTGCCAGCTTCCACCCATTGCCCTTTGTCCTGTCAGTGGACGCCGCTGAAAAGAGTCTGGCTCCGTCCTCCTGACATTCCCCCTTGACATATTTATAAACATCAATGAGGTCACCCCTCAGCCTCCTCTTCTCCAAGCTAAAGAGACCCAGCTCCTTCAGCCTTTCCTCATAAGGGAGATGCTCCACTCCCTTCACCATCTTTGTGGCTCTGCGCTGGACTCTCTCAAGCAGTTCCCTGTCTCTCTTGAGCTGAGGGGCCCAGAACTGGACACGATATTCCAGATGTGGCCTCACCAGGGCAGAGTAGAGGGGCAGGAGGACCTCTCTCAACCTACTTGCTACTCCCCTTCTAATACACCCCAGGATGCCATTGGCCTTCTTGGCCACAAGGGCACATTGCTGGCTCGTGGTCATCCTGCTGTCCACCAGAACCCCCAGGTCCCTTTCCCCTGCGCTGCTCTCCAGCAGGGCAGTCCCCAACCTATATTGGCACATGGGGTTATTCTTTCCCAAGTGCAAAACTCTACTTTTGGGAGCTTAACAATAGATTATCTCAACACTAGTTGTTGTTACTGTATTTCACACTGAAGATATTGTTTTAGAGATAATAAGCAAGTTTCCAGTCCGCTTTTAGGTATCACTTAACTGCTGAACTCACTTTTAGCTTCATTAGGAAGGCTCCATAACTGTTGCCTGTACTTTTAACCTAGAAAGTTACCTTTAATGGTTGAATGCTGTTTGCTAATAGCTTCTTAAGATTATTTCTAAGTGTTATATAAGCTCACTACTCTTATTGTGTACTCAAGCGTTTCGCTGGTGTATAAGAAAGAAAAGAAAAGAAAGAAGAGTGGTGAAATTGATGAGTTGGATGAGATTTTGCACTCTGTTCTCATGTCTGTTTGTCTTCACTTCCTGTTTAGTGCTACTTGGCCAGATGGTGTTCGTCGTCTAGCAAAATCCTACTTGAAAAATCCTATGATTGTGTATGTTGGCACTCTTGATTTAGCAGTAAGTTCTGTTTGTTTTTTGTTCTGTTTGGTTTGTCGGTTGTTTTTTTTTCTTTTGGAGAAGAACTGCAGTTAAACAACTTTAAAATCAATCCCAACTATCAAAAAATGGCTCCATATTGTTCTTTTAAAGCTTCTCTAAAAGGTTAGAAAGAGCTAAAAAACCACAACAACAAAACCAAAAAAAACCAGCTTTGTTCTTAAGTTTCTGTAACAAGATGTTGAAAACTTCAAGTCTTAGGTATATAGTAGATGGCACAAGTATCAGTCAAATTGATTTGATTCTTCGCAGTGCCATGTGTTCTTGCCTGAATCCTTATTTTTGCAGCCTTCGCTTCTGTTCAGCAAGTTCTTGTTCCTTCCTTACTTTCCCTTCTGAAAGTCTTCCTTTTCACACATACAGATTCTTACGTGAATCTGTGTTTAACTGCTGCTTTCTCAAAGAGAGTGGAAGCTCTGTACTAAACTCCTGGAAGGCACTTGTCTAGAGCAGGAATGTATGTGTTAGAGTAAAAACAGTCTTTAAAGTCCAGAGCTTCTGATATGTAGACGGAGTTGCGTGCTTGTGCAGCAATGTGTATTTGGCTTCAGTACCAACAGAATTTGCAGAAATAGTAGTTCTTTCAAGAACTCCTCATCCTGGTCCAGAGATTGCTTTGAGTTGGGTTTTTATAATTATGAAATTTTCCTTTTCAGTTTTGCTTTCTTTAGAGAATGAGGAAGCTTAGCTTCCAACACACTTCTAGGTAGAAATGGGGGGGAGGCGAGGAATGTCCTTTTCATCTGTTCTGTTCAGAACTATGCATTTGTCAAAGGGCCATTACCTGTCAGAATTTGAAAGAGATATCAACTGCTATTGTAGCTATCTTGTCTAATACTTTCATATTTACAGGAACTTCTCTTAATTAAAGAGAACCTCTGGGGGTGAGGGGAAAGGGTTCCCGTGTGGAGAGAGAATCTCTCTATGTACTTCATTGGTTCTTCAACCCTTGCCACAAGATCATGACGCAGAGCCATGAGAATGTCTAGACCTTTACACTGCTCGTGTAGTGTACATTAGACGTTCTGTTGCAATCTTCAAATATAATGGAGTAAAGTTTTTATTAACAAGCTCTTGGAAGAATTTGACAGAAGATCATTTCAAACTGATTACAGAATCTTCTTTAAAAGCTTGTCCTTTCAAGTAAGACTGCCATTGTTCCAATTTGCTCTGGATTAGTGTAAAATATACTCAGATGAAAGTACTTCAATCTGATTTTCACTAATATTAGGCATATTTATTTCACCTCACTAATCTGCTAATCTGTACCCTCTAAATCTCTGCAAATACATGGTTTGGCAACTACTGAAAGATAACTTTTACTGTTCTCCTAAAGCAAATAGGAGACAGCAAATAAATCTGCATTGCTTGAAGTCCAGACTGATAGATATTTTGGATTCTAAATAGTTTTTCATGGTATCATATTATTGGTTTTATAATACTGTAATATGGGAATTAACAGAACAAATATTGATCTAATCTGTTTCCACTTAACATCCCTTTTTGCTGCTTAACAGGCAGTAAATACGGTAGAACAGAGAGTTATTGTTGTCGCCGAGGAGGAAAAGAGAGCTGTGATGCAATTCTTCATTGAGTCTATGAAGCCAAAAGATAAGGTCATCATCTTTGTGGGAAAGAAACTTACGTATGTAATCACTTACCATATTACATCTGGTGGGCTGTTGGGTTTGTTTTTTTTCAAACAGGAATACTAGGTAGTTTCTTAATTCACATAATTACCAAATATAACAGCTCTTATTAACAACATGCTGATAGTAACAGTATTTTTGTTTATTCATTCATTCCTCCAGACAGACTGGTAGTTTGTGTTGTATTTTATTTTTTGAATGGTGGTGGTAGATCTCAATTTCGCATAGCTAAAGTAGATGTGAAGATGCGTTAATATGATGTGCTTTTTACTTTCATGCACAGGTGATGCATACCAGACCTGACGGGGATGGGGGGTGGTACTTGTACCATACCTGAGCTTTTTGAATGAACAACACAAACTTTGTGTATATATAAATAAAAGCAAATGTTTATGTAGGGAATAGTGTTGTTTTCATACTGGTTTGTGATAACTGTCAGCTGACCTAGGTAGGGTTTTGTCCTTAGGCACATGTTTAGCTTTTGTTGTCCTGTTACAATCTCTTGGATCTAAATCTAGATGCTGCTGCACTCCTTTTTTTTTTTCCCCTTTTTTTTTCTTTTTTCCTTTTTTTATCTCCTTAAGAACCATTGTTTTATTTCATCCTAGAGCTGATGATTTAGCAAGTGACTTTGGTCTCCAAGGAATTCCAGTACAGTCACTTCATGGTAACAGGGAGCAGTGTGATCGAGAGCAAGCTTTAGATGACTTCAAGAAAGGTACGTTTGTACCAAAGTACTGGTTTGTTTAGCTCTGTTTTTAAAGCATGTTGTGTGCAGAGCTTTAGTCTATTTGTAAGTGCCATGTCTCTTCAGTACCACAGAAATTAAAATATCAAAGGCTCTGTCCTTGAAGCTGCCTTGGGGCACTAGGAGGAGGAAGTTTTATCTGTTTTGTGAGAGCTTTGCGAGATGCTTGGCTGGAGGTGCTGGCCCCGGGGGGAGAAGTGGGGGGCGAGAGCCGCCTGCATAGTTGAATGGCACTGCCCAATAAAACGGTGGCGCGTGTAAACCTGTAACTGACCAACTCTGTTAAGGGGCAGGCGCAGGGAACTGTGAATTTTGAACTGTGTATTTTGAGCTGTCCGGGGCAATAAAGGAGGACGACTTGTAGCCATATTGGTGGGCCTGCCGGCTCTCCGAAGGGACCCTTCTAGAGATATGTTTACTTTGTGAATTTGACAAAAAAATACAAATCAACAAAAAGAGATTGCTCTTCAATAAAATTTGGAAAGTCTGAGAGTTAAATGATTTGAAGTAAGGCTTATTTTGTTTTACAAATGTCAATATTGTGTTAATCTACAAAACAGTCAATTTAAGTGTCAAATGATGGTGCTTTCAGTGAAACAGTCCTGCTCTTGATTGTGGCAGTAAGCTTATACTTTGGGGTTATGTGATCACACACTAATAAAACAGAAAGCAGCCCTATGATAAAGGTGCCAGCTGAAATACAGTCGTTGAAGTGTCTGTTCTTTTCACAGACTTTTTTTGTCAGCTAGGCATAGTTCTTGCTTCTGCACCCCCCTGTTCCACTTGTGAAATACAAATGGTAGTAAAATGACGTTTTGTGTGCTTGCTTACCACCTCGTGTTTGAAGCTGAGTGTGACATGCAACAAGCATGGTTTTGCTTTCTGTGTTACGGATAAGTGCATTATACGCTAGAAACCAAATAGACTGGAGTATATTTTCTGCTGATTCCATAAACTCTCATTTTCTTTCTGTTGTACTTATTTTAGGCAGAGTCAGAATACTGGTAGCTACTGACTTAGCGTCCCGTGGCCTTGATGTGCACGATATTACTCATGTTTTTAACTTTGACTTCCCTCGCAACATTGAAGAATATGTTCATAGAATAGGTCGTACTGGAAGAGCAGGGTAAGTGCTTATAAGAAAATAGTGATATTATCATCAGTATTTCATGCACTGCATAGGTGATTCTGTCAAATGCTAGAGCTACAGGTGATGTGGAGTTGGGGAGTGACAACTCTAGATTCTATCAAAGTATTTTTTAGATGATAACAAACCACTTCACATTATGAAATTAATTTGCTGTTAAACTTAAGGCAAACAGGTTTTCCACTTTTCTGTTATTTCATTGAAGTGGATGGGAATGAAGATATTTGAAAGTTGGTTTAAATGTGGAAAAAAAATAACAATTCAAAAGAACTCGTAGATAATTTTCAAATGTCACTTTGTTGTTTGTCTGCTCGTGGGCCACTGAGCTGTGTAGTTTCCTAGTCAGCCCATCGCGAAAAACATACATAAATGCAGTGTTTTCAGCCTATCATGGGTGGCGTAGTTTGGTATTAGGACTTTGGAATGCTCCTTTCCCAGGTTGGCCCGAGCACAATTTTTTTGTGTGTATGTGTTTTATTTATGATATGAATGTATGTCTCTTCATACTTATTTGTCTTTATGATAGGTGTATTGTCTAAAAGTCTAAATTAGTCGTGCCTTTATTTCATTTCCGGTGAATTGCCATATTCTGATCTTTATGAAAAATGGCTTTTTGTTGTGTGCCTAGTAAATAGTCAAGCCACTTTTATCTACCATTTCATTAATATTGCCTGTAGTACAATTTATTACTGTATAGATCAGTAGGCAAAGCCTAGCAGCAGCTGTTCTGAAGGTCAACAGTCTCTTCATTCCTTGTTCAGCCGTACTGGGGAGGCAGTAACTCTTGTCACAAAGAAGGATTGGAGAGTTGCATCTGAGCTCATTGAAATTCTGGAAAGATCAAACCAAGTAAGAATACGTCTTACTGGGTAAGATTTACATTGGTTCTGGGTTACCACCTGAAACTGCTCATGAAGATCTAAGCCTACTTAGAACTTTCTTGGTGAGTGTTTGTAGGATCTTAGGCAAAAAACGGGCACCCAAGTCTCTCTTGTCCTGGATATCCTTAGCTGTGTTTTACCTTACGGATGAGTCCCAGGAAAGAACCAGAAACTGATGAAAACTTTCTGCATCCCAAGAAAAAGTAAATAATGTACACACACACAGAGGTCTGCAGGGGAATGATGGGATGTATTTTATTCCAGTATTTCACTTCTGGGTGCATGTACCAATGTTCTTGTTTAAGAGCCTAAATACTAATGATATTTGTATTGAAAGAAGCTCAACTATCTTTCAGTTTATGACATCTGTGTGTACTTTTCCAAACTCTTTCTTAGAGATGTTTGTAAGTAGTATGGGAAATAGGACTGGAATGTTTGTTCCTTTAAGAGAAAGAAAAAGATTTTTTTTTTTCTTGCTACCGTATCTGAGAAGCCACAGACTATTACCTTGCTGTTTCTTGCTGTAACAAAAAATGGTATTTTGCCTGATTCATGCCTTGACTTGAGCTGAAATTCTTTTATTTCTTTTTTTTTTTTTTTTGAGTATAAACTAAATTGCTTTTGCCTAGGACCTGTAATTCTTACTATGGACACTTTCTCAAACTTTAAACCCTGAGTTAGAACTTCAGTTATATCTTCTGTTTTACAACTCTGACTTGAAAGATGTTATGCCACTTACTGCAAACCTGATAGATGCTTTTGAGGAAGGAAAAGAACGGTGGGGGGGGACAACCCAAAGCAACAACAACCAAATAAAAAGTTATCCCCTGGTCATTTCTTAAAGCTGCGGGTTTGGTGAGGGGGTGGGTGGTTGGTTGGTTTGAGAGGACATTAGAAAATATGAGAGATGAAACCAGTAATGATATTTTCGAATCCACTTAAATAGAACTTGGAGGTGTCCTTTTCTGTATTCTGAGTCAGCTGTTGCCAGCCATGCTTTGTCTCCTGCTGCAGAAGGTTACATTTCCCAAATTTTTTTAATGTCTGATAGTTCAACTGGGAACAGGTCTGAGTCCAGAGGAGAAAAGAGCGTCTCTGAATCCTTACTTTCAAGGGTAACTGTTACTCACAACATAGAACTGTAGAATATTTTGGGTTGGAAGGGACCTTTAAAGGACATCTAGTCCAACCCTCCTGCAGTGAGCAGGGACATCTTTAACTAGATCAGGTTGCTTAGAGCCCTGTCAAGTCTGACGTTGAATGCCTCCAGGCATGGGGCTCCACCACCTCTCTGGGCAACCTGTTCCAGTGTCACACCACCCTCATTGTGACAAAAAAAAAACAAACACACACACTTGTATCTAGTCTAAATCTGTCCTCCTTTAGTTTAAACCATTACCCCTCATCCTATAGCAACAGCCCCTGCTAAAAAGATTTTTCCTCATCTTTCGCATAGTCCCCCATTAAGTACTGGAAGGCCACTATAAGGTCTCCCTAACTCTCAGGCTGTTGTCATAGGGGAGGTGCTCCAGTCATGTCATCAGAGATGGTGGTATAAGCAACATATGTAATTGGAAATCTGGGGATGCTGTGCTGATTATTTTTCAGAATATTTCAGTGTAATTTTACATAGAAAAGATTTCTCTGTGCACCTCTACAGAAGACAATCTGCAAAATGACAGGAGCCAGATAGATAACAAAATCCAAGTTTGGGAACATGCGAATCAATAGTATTTTTGTAAAGCGGAACCTAAAATTTTAGGGTTTTTTAAAACTGACCTTGTTCTTATGCTGCTTTCTTATCAGGTAGTTCCTAGTGAGCTTATTGAAATGGCAGAAAGATACAAAGAATTTCAAATAAGAAAAGAAACTGAAAAAGGCATAAGAGGACCTCGGAGAACTCACCCACAGTAACTGTAATCGCTTGAAGTTACTGAAACAAAGTAAGCGATTATAATTAGTGTCATCATCTATGGGCTTAAATTCAGAAGTTTCTATTGATGGTTGATTGTTTTCTATATGTGTCCCATTTAAATAAAATGTGTTTTTAAAAGTAGCTTAGAAAACTGGATTAACTTTATATAGAACTAAACCTAGTTTTGCACTTGGATGCTACTTCCCATTAAGGAAACCTAGTTATTTGTCTTGTGTGATGTGCATAACTGTTAAAGCTATTACCTGCTGGTTAAAAACATGTATTGTGGGTTTGTTTGGTGTTAGTTTTTCATTGAGGTTCGGGTTTGTCTGGGGTTTTTGCTTGGCTTTTTTTTTTTTTAATTACATGCCATATTAATATATAAGAATGTAAAAGATAACTTTTCCTTTTACTTTCAGAGAAGTGGATTAGTCAGTGTAAGCAATGTTTGTCAGTGTGACTTCAAACTCCTGTACTTTTGCATGGGTATGCCACATCTGTCTTGGGCATGCAAAAGTATTTCCAAGGATGACTTAGTCATCTGAAAACTGCTTTGTTTGCAGGAACTGATGTTTGCCTGAAGCAAGTTTTGGGCTTTTTTTTTTTCATTTTAAAACTTAACAAAAATGACTTTCAATGTTAAGATTCGTGCCTCAAGGTTTTTTTGAGAAAAGTCTGCATTTCATTCTAACAGAAAAGAGCATAACAAGAAATAAGAAAAAAAAGCAGCTTCTGTTCTTGTTCTTATGGATGTAATTTTCTAGCTTAAGGAGGAAAACCAGTTTAATAGAGCAATGTTAAAGTAATGAAATAAAAAAAAAAGTGCTTTTATTTCAGATAAAGTTGATTCATCTTTTACATTTGGATGTCTGGTTTCTGTCACATGGACTGGTAATGATAATGGGGTATGTTTTAACTCTTTAAGTAACATGGGACAGAGTTATTCCTTCATTTGATGCTGGGTCTGAACTTGTGTTTACTTGTGTCCTATGAGTAAATGGAAAGCTAATAAATAAACCGAATCTAGTGACATGAGAAGGCTTTAGCAAAATCATTCTCTAAATGTTCTAGCCTTCCTTTTTTTTTTTTCTTATTTGCTCATAACTGAGGTGAAATCTGGGCGTTATTTAAACCAGTAGGTTATTTTGACTTCAGGAGGTAGACTCAAAATACAGACTTCCCAGGGCTTCTTTAAGAAAAAGCAAAAGATGTATTTAGTTACAGCACAGCAGTTCGTTCCCAAATGCTGTGTACTTATGACTCATACAACTTTAGTAATAGGAAATAGTATTATTTTTTCTAACACACATACTCTTCAACATAAGAAAAATCTGAGCTGAAATCCAATTCTGAGAATGTCAGATTCACGCTGTGTTTTGGTTTTGATAACCTTTCATATGGAGACTCTTCTTCCGTGATATGGGTTGAAGATAATGTTTCTTCACACTTCTCAAGATACGATTTGTCACACAAATGCACATTGGCACAATAAATTCTACTCTGTTGCAGCACGTTGGATAATGATTGCTTCCCATCCAAAGTCCAGTAAAAAGACTGATTTCCAAAGCAATTCTGAAGACTTGGAGAAGATAAGTTACTTCAGGAACTTCATATTGTTCTAATACCCTGTTCTCTCAGTTCGCTGCCAAAGGTCTTCATCTACCCAGTTGATCTGGAGAAACTGTTCTGGTTTCCATCAAAATAACTCGTGACTTTTTCTTTTTCTTTTGGAAGCAAGAATGTATTTTGGATATCCTGCAGCAGATCTTAAATAAAATTGTCAAGTTTTTTCTGTACTGTTTTACTCTTGATGCCTTTATATTTGGAACCACAGAAATTACATGTGGGAAATTAAGTATTGCAAATTCTTCTATATGTCCTTAATATACCTAGAAGATACTTTGCAGATGACATCTGATCGTGGGTTAGGTCTGGGCCAGCCACTAAACACTGACAGATACTCTCTAACCAACTCCCTCTTCCCCTCCCCTCAAATGGGAAGGAAAAGGGAAGGAGGCAGAGAGACTTACAGATTGGAAGAAGAGGCCTAAACCCTCGTGATCCCTCAGTTTGATACTGAATATGATGTATATGGAATGGAATACTCCTGTTGGTCACCTGTCCTGTCTATCACTCCCTGGAGGTGCAACTTTTTACTTCCTTGTGCCCCCCTCTTACTACCCGGCACCCCCAGTGTGGCACACAGGAGCCAGCAGTGGCCTTGGTCACCGTAGGAATAAGTACAAGCAAGAGCCTTTCTGCATCCCAGCCCCAGGCAGTGACTGTAAACATCAGGTGTTATCACTGCCAGTAGCACACACTGTCTGCAAAAACATGCTGATGACTTCAGAATGTGCGGCCTCCTAGAAGAGGCTGAGCTGAGAAGGAAAAGTCACTAAACAGAATTGGTTTTGTTTAGCTCAAACCAGGACATAGCTATATTTGGATAGGGAAGATAAATATGACTTAAACCGTCCTACTTATTTTAAGGGTTCTTTAAAGCATGATTGAAGTATGCAATTTTCTCTTAGTATTCTCAACTTTAGTTTGGTTTTTGTAGCATCAAACTACCGCAGAGTAACTTAAGGTGCAGAACTTCTACTTTTAAATACACAAGTTACACAATTGCAGAGTTATTGTAAACAAGTGACTTTTTAAGGCTTCTCCTGAAATATCGGGAATCCGTTGTTCCACTGATAGTTTATTTGTCTTGAAAGGAAATTACTGCTTGTTCTGTCTACCAGGCTGAGCAGGTTGTATTGAGGAATAAAAAAGTGTGGCAGCTGAGAGCGTTGCAGGCAATTCAGAAAATAGGTCAGGTATCTCTGAAAGCAGGAATCCAGGTTTCCCAAACTCCAGTCCGTGTCATTTGGATAATTGACACACATGTGGAAAAAGGCAGTTTTGACATGATACGAACAGAATTTTTCCAACTCCTTTTTATGTTTCATTTTAAGTCGCTCTAGAAGATACTTCATAAGTTTAAGGCAACCTTTCCTGTGAAACAAATAAGAATTTATTAGGTACCTTCTACATAGTTCTAAATAGGCATTTTAGATTAATTTAAATACACATTATTCACAAAGGCAACAAAAATGCTCTTACTCTAACAGTAATGTTTTCAATAACATTTTGAATTAAGTATGAAAAGGGCAGTGATGGGCTAGAAAACCCTAGAACTGCTGTGTATGAAGTCAGATTTGAGCAGTGAAGAATTTTTACTTTAAACAAGGGGGGGGGGGGGGTGTGTGCATGTGGCACTTTCATGCGCTGACGGCCACAGCAATGCAGAACTACCGAGTGTTGATCAGCAGTGCACTTACACAGTACAGGCTTCCAGCTGCAGATGCTGCCGGTATCACATGAACTGAGAGCACTGCTTAAGATTAAAGCTACCGTTTTGGCTTGAATTTTACAGCAAAGAAACCACCACTGCCTTCCTGTGGCACACCAAGAGGGGAAGAGATGTATATATAGTTTAATACACTTCTGTGGAGACGCATAGCATGTCTAATACTCAGAAAGCAAAGACAGTTGTGCATTAATTCTCTTGGGGCTTTCTTGATTCCGTACGAGATGTAATTAAGCAAACCAAGAAGTTGGTTTGCCATTAAGGAGGTTCTGTATTTTATGTGGGTTTTGTTCTTTCTCTTCGAAGAACTGCAGAAAACAATTTTTGTTGGAGTGCAAAATCACATTTACTCATCCTGATCCCGTTCCGTTTTTTTCTCACTATCATTTCACAAATTGCCTTGGTATGAAGTGTAGTTTTGCTCCCAAAGCTTGGAAAGCTTTTAAGCTGGTTCTTCCAAACAGGACTGACCTTAGGAAAGATGATTTAACAAATTGCATCTTTTTTGCAGGGTGTAAACCTGCAACATGATTTGTTTCAGCCTCTCACTGAGTAGATGCAAGTCAGACGTTCAGCGAGTACATGCAGTGTTACACTGCTGTAGAACAGGGATTCCTAAAACCTGATTCTTGCTCCCTGTAATGAGTAATTAGTCTCAGATCAAATTCTTAAATGTTAAGCTGAAACAGTGCTTAGAGAGTGCTAGACTGCCTCACACAGGCTTAAAGTAAAATATTCATATGAGATACCAACCTACAGCACCTTGGTCCATCAGCTTCACAACATTTCTTTGAGCTGCCATGGTTGTTCATCATGGCCTTCTCAATATGTGAGAAAGAAATTCGCCAGGTGTTTCCTAAAGTTGAGTACAAAATCGTTAAATTCTTACACAGCAGTAACTACCCGTGTCTGTAACTAGGGAGGAAAAGAAAACAAAAAACTCACTTTATAATTGACTTAATTTTAAATATCAGCAATTTCTGTGAACTTCAAAAAAAATTGTAATCCAGTGACTACAATTAGGTAATTCCTCCTGAATTCCCCAACTGGTCCACACAAAGACAATTAGAATATTATTAATATAGGACAGAGTTAATTGTTTGGATGTTTTAATTACATTCTTAAGATGGATTTACCTCAAAATTAAGCTTAATTCTCAACTTCTCTGCATTTGTTGAACATGATCTGAGGAACTGCACTACTCAGAGAGATCTTCTCCCTTTGAATTTATTTTCTATATTATTAGCCTTACTGCATAACCATTCTGGTTTCAAATTTTTTTTAAAAAAAAAAAGCCTTCACCATTGTTTTCTTGTGCAAATATTAGTCTTGCGTGTTTGTCCTGGGTAAGGTGACTGTTCCAAAGGACTGAGTTTTGCTCTTCTGGGAATGTTTGTGGAAACAACGATTAACACAGCTCAACCCTCTGGTTGAGGGGCTGGAGCAACCACTCTTTGTCTTTTTAAGTTAGACTGTTGCCCTTGCCTGTTCAGCTCCCTTACACTTTGCATTTAACTCTCAGAGGAAGAGATAGCCCTGTAGAGCAGCAGCAGTTAATCTGGCATTGTTAAGATGGGCATGATAATTAAATACAACAATGCAATGACAAGTTGAGGTGTTTCTGCAAACTAAGGTGGGCTTGGTGTGACCACGGTCTGGAGGAAAAAAAACACATTGTACCCGTACCAGAGCTCAATGAGAAGTAACACACCTTGTTAGAAAAGTACAGTTTACTTCCTGTAGAAATATGTAACTTGTATATGCAATCCCACTCATAGGGATGTTCCTGCCTTTTTAGAAAACTCCTTTTCAGGGATTTTTTTGTTGTTTTTTTTTCTTACAAAACTAAGGAGTAGATGTTGCTGTTAAGCACAGCACTAGCACAGGAAAGGTCCATATTGATGTTATATTAAGTCTTAATAGATTTAATATAATGTTCTTAGGTATGGTTAATATACAGACTGGCAGAGCAGTTTTGTCTCTAGATTTTGGTACAGGACAAGCAGTGTCACAGATCTGATGTTTTAAAGAGGGATTTCAATTGTCTTTGATCTGCACATCAGAGGTAGAATATTGAACTGAACCTGGATATCCTTTTTATAGCACTTCTAAGTGATCAAATTGCAGGGAAGATATTTTATAACTTAAGACTTATTGTCTGTGTCTGAGGTACCTCTTGGAACCTTTTCTTTTTTGTTTTGTTTGGCTACTAGATAAAGCGGTTTATATCTGAACTGTCGCCTGACTTTTCTTCCAAGCCACGGCTCAATTTTGAGGCCATTCTGTGTGCTCCGTGGCCAGCTCTGCTGAACTTCCAAAGTCAAGATGATGTCCACCGATATGTCTGCTGGAGGATTTCTGATCTGAAGAGTTATTGCAGGGCTTCCAGCCTTTTTCCTTTCCACAGTTACTTGCACACCTAGTAACAAAGCAGAAATTGATTTATAGATGGATACATTGGAATTTTTATTTTTTTTAAGAGTGTTGAGGTTCTTACTTAAAGAGGAATTGACAATCAGTCAAAAGAAATACCTGGGTTCAGTCACTGGTTCTTTATCCTACAGGATAAGAATTTTAAATAAAACATTAAGGTGGCCTGTTGAGGAGTTCTACAAAATAAGGAATACTCTTCTTGAACTGCTGTGTTTGCTTGATTTACTATGTCTACAGAATCAGAATTACAGTAATTGTTTTCCATTGAGACGCTTCACTATTGAAAACACAAGATGGAAGAGATTTGGCCATGCTGTTTCTGAAGGTTTGGAGAAAAAGCACATCCTAAAACAGAATACATTTTCTATATAGATCAGTATAAAACATTAGGCAATGTAAAAAAGAAAGCTCTGCCTTTTGCTACCAGTTCAGCAAATGGCAGGTAGACTCAAAATATATGGGTCAGGTAGGAAGTACCAACATGCAACAGAACCCTCAATATTCATTATTTTTATATGGGAAGAGGATTGCACAGTGGAGCAGTGGGTTAATCACATATGATTAGCTCTGATGTGTTTGTGTCTTAGCACAAGAGCAATCTTGAGATACCAGCAACAGAAGGGGTTACAGCTATAGCTCCCTTGCCACGAAGACACAGTTCACTGGAGGGAAAGAAAAATTAAATTTTATTAACAGCAGAGCAATGCACATGTGCAACATAACCAGATTTTTAGCACTCCCAAGCAAAGCTTGTTCTCTCAGTACTTACTTCTAATGTTCCTTACTTCTCGTTTTATAATGTCTCTTAGTGCATCAATCATTTTAAAGGCTGATAACTTTTCCTCTTCATCTAAAAACTTCAACAAATAGTTTTCTCTTGGTTTTCTTTTGAATGTTAGATAAAAATAGGCTCCAGTGTCATCACATTCATCCAGCTGAAGTCTTTGAACAGGCATTACAAGCATGATGTCAAACTCATTTGGCTCAGATATCTGCAAAGTACCAGGATACGAGTCAGTGTGCAACTCGGGCTTTACTCTCTTCAGGCTTTTATACCAGTTGTGGTTTTATCTACAACTGCCTTGGTGTACTTCTCACATCTGGTGTGTAATACAAACTTGTTGCTGTGGGTCTGTATTACAAGATTGCTGTGCATTTGAGAGAAGAGCAATTTAATAGTAGCAATTTATTTCTCAGCTTTCCCAACTTATTAATATTTCAGAGAGTTTTAAGATTCTTCAGCTGTTCTGTATAATGCACAAATGCTGATCTTAGTCACCCTTTTGCACACAGGAATCAACTGTGAGGGAAAAAAAAATGGCATTGCTATGCCTGAAGCTAGTTTAAAAAATAAATAAATAAATAAATAAATAGCATCCTAGAATCATAGAGTAGTTTGGGTCGGAAGGGATGTTACAGATCATCTAGTCCAGCCCCCCCTGCCATGGGCAGGGACACCTCCCACTAGACCAGGTTGCTCAAAGTCCCATCCAGCCTGGCCTTGAACACTTCCAAGAAGGGAGCTTCCACAATTTATCTGGGCAACCTGTTCCAGTGTCTCACCACCCTCACAGGAATGAATTTCTTCCTAATATCTAATCTAAATCTACCTTCTTTCAGTTTGAAACCATTACCCCTTGTCCCATCACTACACTCCGTGATGAAGAGTCCCTCCTCATCTTTCCTGTAGGGCCCCTTCAGGTACTGGAAGGCCGCTGTAAGGTCTCTCCAGGCTGAACAGCCCCAACCCCCTCAGTCTGTCCTCACAGGGCAGGTGATCCAACCCCCTGATCGTCCTCATGGCCCTCCTCTGGACCTGCTCTACAACAGATCCATAGAATCATAGAATGGCCTAGGCTAGAAGGGACCTTTGAGACCATTTAGCCATGTCTTTCTTATGCTGGAGGCCCCCGAGCTGGACACAGCACTGCAGGTGTGACCTCACGAGAGTAGAGGGGGAGAATCACTTCCCTCGACAAACACAAAAACGGGCACAGGGCCCTTCACGCCGCGCTGCGCCCGGCTCCTCTTCCAGCCACCCCGGGCTCCTCTGCGCGCTGCGCAAGGGCGGGGGCTCGCTGCAACTTTAAAGCGACTCCTCTTCAGGCAGCGTCTCTTACTAAATGCACACACCTTCACCTTTCAATAAGCTAGCTCCTTCATAATTAACTGTTAATTAACGTAATAACCCCTAAAGGTCTTCTGTTGCCGGGAAGGGGCGGGTTTACAGCTGTTCCCGAGCGGCAGAGGCAGCCGTCCGGGCTCCGGGGCTCCACCCACCCGGGCTGCCCGGCGGCACCAGCGGGAGCCCGGCCCGCCAACCCGGGCTGCTTCCCGCCCCTCGGACCCCCGGTGGTCGCCGGCACGGCGGCAGCCCCGCACCCACCTTGACGTGCTCGTAGTAACTGCCGGCGCTCCGCCGCTCGATGGTGCTGAAGCTGCTGTCCCGGCTGCGGATGGCCTGGACCAGCTGCGAGACGACCCGGTTCACCAGCGCCGACGCCTCAGACACATCCTGGCGATCTAGGCTGAGTTGCGACAGCACCTCCCGCATCCGCAGGGCACCCGCTACCGGCGCGGAGCGGCGAAGGGGCGCGGCGGCGACCGCCCCGTCTGGCACCTCCGTTCGGCTCCGCTGCGCCGGGGCTCTGCGCCGAGGAACGGCGGGGGCCGCGGGGGGCACCTCTCTGCCGCCCGCTGACGGGCTCCCGCCGGAGGAGGCTGGCCGGGCCGGGCGGCCGCGCCGAGCAGTGGATCCGACCTTCTGCGAGGCCCGGGGAGTGGCGGCGGCGGCGGCTCCCTGTCTGCTGCCTACGGCGCGGTTCCTTGAAGGGCTGCGGGCTGCGCCCCTCGCCGCGCCCCGGCTCCGCGAAGCTGCGGCCCGCCTCCCCCGCCTGCCCTGCTCCCCTCTGCCACCAGCGCCGTCCATGGCCTCCGCTCCTTCTCCGCGCCCGCAGGACGGCGAGCGCCGCCCCGCAGGAGGGGGCTTCCCGCCTTCCTCGCCTCAGGCAACTTCCTCTTCCAGGCAGCGCGCCTCTGCTAAGGAAACGAAACCCCCGGCGGGCGGGTGGGCCGGGCCGCCCGCGCTACACCTGCGCTGCGCGACCCCGACCCGACGCGGCAAAGCGCTGACAGCGACGCTCGGTCCGAGCGGGATTTCCCGATTGGCGCGCCCGCCCGCTCGCCTCCCCCCAATCCCCGGGCAGCATTTTCCCGCTCTCGGGCGGCCCCACCCGCGGGGGGGCGGGCACGTGACCATCGGGGGCGGCTCCGCCTCACCGGGGGTTGGCTGCGGGCAGGGCGGCGGGCGGGGCCCCGGCGGCAGCACCGCCCCCCCGCGGGGCGGGCACACGGGTGCGCCGGGCCCCGCGGCGGCCGCTTCTCGGCAGCAACCGGCTCTGTGTCCTCCCCCCGCGCCGAGCAGATCACTCCTCGCTTCCGGTTCCTCCCGCCGCGGCCGCCACCATGTTGGCGCGCAGGGGCTGGCACCGGCTGGTGGTGCCCTCGGCGGGCCGGCCTGGGCTCCGCCGGGCGGGCGGAGAGGCCGGGGAAGCGGCGGCGGCAGCGCGGTACGAGGTGGTGGTGATCGGCGGAGGCCATGCGGGGACGGAGGCGGCGGCGGCGGCCGCCCGCGGCGGGGCCCGCACGCTGCTGCTCACCCACAAGATCGGCACCATCGGTAACTGCCCGGGGGGCGCCGGGGCCGGGCTCGCAGCGGGGAAGGTGCCGCGGGAGGCCGGGACGGAACACCTCGGCGCTGCCCGGTGCGGGGGGGGTTGCCTGAGCTTCGTGCGGCGGTGACGGGGTGTGCCGGTGTCCCGTCCGTAGGGGAGATGTCCTGCAACCCGTCCTTCGGCGGCATCGGGAAGGGGCACCTCATGAGGGAGGTGGACGCGCTGGACGGGCTGTGCGGGCGAATTTGCGACCGTTCCGGGGTGCACTACAAGGTGCTGAACCGCTGCAAGGGCCCGGCCGTGTGGGGGCTCCGCGCCCAAATCGACCGCGGGCGCTACAAGGAGAACATGCAGGTGAGAGCGGGACAGGGCCGGGGCCGGGCGGGGCCTCCCGCCCCTCTCGCCGGGACACTGGACCCGTTAAACCGGGCTTCGGGTGGGGGCGGGACGGTGTCTGCGAGAGCTCGGCCCGGCTGAGGCGGAGAGGGATTTGGGAAGGGGGTGCTGGTGTGAGTGGTGCCGGGGTTACCCTGTTGAAGGATGCATTAGCCTTGCGTGGGGATGTGTTTATATATACGTGGCCCGGTCAAAACAGCCGCTGCTGTTAAACGGGAGCGGGAGTATTTTAAGAAGTCAGCAGCAACGACTGGTTTAAAACCACGTCTTTATTTGAGGGATTTTAGTCTGTGTGTTTGTAGACCGGAGTATTAGAATGAATTACTCAAATCTGAAATATTAGGATAAACTGCAGAGGATGATGGTGGGTGAATTTCTTCCTGATATCTAATCTAAATCTACCCTCTGTCTTGTTTGAAACCATTACCCCTTGTCCCACCACTACACTCCATGATGAAGAGTCCCTCCTCGTCTTTTCTGTAGGGCTCCTTCAGGTACTGGAAGGCTTCTGTATGGTCTCTCTGGGGTGAAGAGCCCTAACCCTCTCAGCCTGTCCTCACAGGGGAGGTGCTCCAACCTGATCATCTTCATGTCCCTCCTCTGGACCTGCTCCAATAGGTCCATGTCTTTCTTACAGTGGAGGCCCAGCAGAGGATCCCTTTCTTACACTGGAGGAGTGTTTTGTGTTTTTTTAATGTTTACCCATCAAAACTAGATACCTTTCTGTTTGGTGCCTTAACGCTGCGTAAGTTATTGGAGCTCAGCACAGTTTAAAAAAAATAACATGCTAGTTCTGTTTACAAGGGCTTGTAGCAACAAGATGAGAGGCAATGGTTTTAAACTAGAGGAAAGCAGATTTAGATTAGACATTAAGAAGTAGTTCTTTACTACGAGGGTGATGAGACACTGGAACAGGTTGCTCTGGTGGAGGCTCCATCCCTGGGGACATTCAAGGTCAGGCTGGATGGGGCTCTGAGCATCCTGCTCCAGTTAAAGATGTCCCTGCTCACTGCAGGGGGGTTGGACTAGATGGCCTTTAAAGGGGTCCCTTCCAGCCCTATGCGTTCTGTGGTCAGGCTTCATGACGAAATAGTTTCTTCTGAGCTTAAATTCTGTAAATGAAGTTCTGCTGCATAAGTCTGCATAGTACAGTAACTGAGTGTCTGCCAAGGGACCTGGTAAGAATGGAAAAGGGAAGAAAGTGATAGATGTTCTGGAAACCAGCAGGTTTTGGGACTGCCCGTGTGTGTCATAATTCCTAGATTTTTGCAGTAACTCCTTTCATGACAGAAAGAAATCCTTAACACACCACTGTTGACAGTTCGTGAGGCATCCGTGGAGGATCTTCTCTTGGCAGAGCCGGAACCTGACCATCCTGGGAAATGCCAAGTCACGGGCGTTGTTCTGGGTACGTGCTTGTAACTCAGTAAGCACCTTCAGTTATTCTATGCTAAGAACAGCCTTTGGGGTAAACATTTCTGATTCATCAGTTAGAAAGTTGAATTTGCTCACAGAGGTGATTTAGGCTGAGCATAAACTAAACTAGGGAGCGTAATATGATGAAAAACATACTTTAGTAGGATATTGGGAGGTTACGTAAGTTTAAGTTTCTTCAGGCTAGTGATCCTGGATTCTCTGTTGCATTTTGAGATTTTGTTTGGTAAATGGCATATGTTGATGACAGTGTTGTGAGGCAATGGTGTCCTGTTATTAACCCTTGCAATTCTAGTAAACAAGCTTTCTGAAATAATTTCCTGGATAGAAATTTTTCCCGGGAGTGGGTTTTCTGTGTTAGGGGTAACATGCATGGGAGCAGGAAGAACATAGGAATAATTACAATCTGCTTATTGCAGTCATGTTTTTATTATTGAATTGCTGATTTTGTTAAGTAACAAAAGATGGATAAAACCTCAGTGAACACAATTAGTATCCTTTTAGACAGAAACACCATAATACCAGGGCTTTGTTGATAATGAAATGTGTGCATTTCTAAAAACTTGCTGTTTCAGGGGATGGGAGCACAGTACATGCTGGGAGTGTTATCCTGACCACTGGTACATTTCTGAGGGGCATGGTCCTCATTGGACTGGAGATGCACCCAGCCGGGCGACTCGGGGACCAGCCAGCCATTGGGCTGGCTCAGACGCTGGAGAAACTGGGATTTGCTGTGGGCAGGCTGAAGACTGGGACTCCGCCCCGACTTGCCAAAGATACGATTGACTTCAGCGGTCTGGTGGAACATGCAGCTGACAACCCTCCGGTGCCGTTCAGCTTCCTCAGCAAGGCTGTGTGGATCAAGGTGGGATAACACGCATCATAGAATCATAGAGTCGTTAAGGTTGGGAAAGACCTCTAAGATCATCTGGTCCAACTGTCAACCCAACACTACCATGACCACTAAACCATGTCCCAAAGTGCCATGTGTCTATACATTTTTTGCACACCTCCAGGGTGTTCCAGTGGGCAGCCTGTTCCAATCCTTCACCACTCTTTCAATAAATAAATTTTTCCTAATAGCCAGTCTAAACCTCCCCTGGTGCAACTTGAGGCCATTTCCTCTCCTCCATAACTTGGAAGAAGAGACCAACACCCACCTCACTACAATGTCCTTTCAGGTAGTTGAAGAGAGCAGCGAGGTCTCCTCTCAGCCTCCTTTTGTCCAGACTAAACAACCCTGGTTCCCTCAGCTGCTTCTCATAAGACTTGTTCTTGAGACCCTTCACCAGCTTCATTGACCTTCTCAGGATCCACTTCAGCACCTCAATGTCTTTCTTATACTGCGGCACCCAAACCTGAACACGATACTAGAGCTGTGACCTCACCAGTGCCACAGAGCCAGATGGGGAGTGGATTCAGGAATGTTGTGTTCAGTTCCAAGAAAATCTTGGAAAATTGATGGCGTTCTTACATAATGTAGTTAAACAGCACAGAATTAAGTATCAGGAGTTAATTTGCCCCATAGTATATAGCAATTGCAATAACCTGTTACAATCAGAGTGAGGGCAAAAGTAGTATCTCTTTAAGTCCTTGGTACGTGTAGAAAAGTTTTTTAGGGAGTTGAAGTGCAACATTATTGTGCTATTTTGAATGCAAGTCTGTTGACTCACATTCAGAAAAATCAGTTAAATACTTTACATGGTGGGTTTTTTTTCCAAACCTTGAACTTTCCATGTTAATTGCAGGGTTTTGAGAGATTTCTACACCAAAGTCTTAAATTGGCTGTTAGCTGTAGGGTCAGCACTTAAATCCTCTTGCTTCAGAGCTTTGAATTCCTGTGGTTAATTTGGATGCTGTGATATAATGCATTGCTTAGATAGGAATATCCATCCTGTAACTAGGAATACAGCGTATAGAACAGAACTTGAATGCCGGACTGCCAGGTTCTGTTCTGCTCTTGGTCTGCCTTTGGGCGTGTTGTTGGAGCTCTCTGATTGTGTTGTGTCTGTACAGTGGGTGTGACAACACCATCCATCTCCCTAGGAAGTGAGGGCCAACTGTTGTGGAAAAGCCTCTGGAGGTCCCCAAGCAGAGTTGTTCAGTAGTCAGAGTGTTGTGACTGGATTAACTCAAAGTGAGTTTTTGCTTCTTTCAGCCAGAAGATCAGCTGTCATGTTACCTGACTCGCACCACCTTGAAAGCCCAGCAGATTATCTATGATAATCTCCACCTGAACAACCATATAAGGGAAACAACAAAGGGCCCACGGTAAGCACGTGGCATCGTGCAAGACTCTCGGTGTCATGAGCTGAAAATCTGTCTGAAACTGTGTCTCTCCCACATCGCTTCTGGAAAGTTACTTTGGTACTCGTGTCTATTTACTATTGCAGGTACTGTCCCTCTCTTGAATCAAAGGTTCTGCGCTTCCCAAATCGAGAGCATCAGGTGTGGCTGGAGCCTGAAGGCTTGGAGTCCAATGTCATTTACCCCCAAGGCATGTCGATGACGCTGCCACCTGAACTCCAGGAACAGGTGATCAAATCCGTCCCAGGCTTGGAAAAAGCAAAGATCTTACAGCCAGGTGAGGGGAAGGGATGGACAGGTTTAAATCTATTTGTTGTATTGGTTACCAGTTAATAAAACACAGGTTTCATTTAAAGCACAGCAAAACAAAGAAAATAGGAAACAAAATTAGTTATTGGAGGCAGAGAGCACTGTCAGCAGGTTTGCTGATGACACAAAACTGGGAGCAGTGGCTGACGCACCAGAAGGCTGTGCTGTCATTCTGCAAGACCTAGACAGACTAGAGGACAGAGCGGGGAGAAATCTTATGAAAATCAACAAGGGCAAGTGTGGAATTTTGCACCTGGCAAAGAACAATCCCATGTACCAGTACAGGTTGGGGACTGACCTGCTGGAGAGCAGTGTAGGAGAAAGGGATCTGGGGGTCCTGGTGGACAGCAGGATGACCATGAGCCAGCAATGTACCCTCGTGGCCAAGAAGGCCAATGGCATCCTGGGGTGTATTAGAAGAGGAGTAGCAAGTAGGTCAAGAGAGGTCCTCCTGCCCCTCTACTCTGCCCTGGTGAGACCACATCTGGAATATTGTTTCCAGTTCTGGGCCCCTCAGCTCAAGAGAGAGGGAACTGCTTGAGAGAGTCCAGCGCAGAGCCACAAAGATGATGAAGGGAGTGGAACATCTCCCTTATGAGGAAAGGCTGAAGGAGCTGGGTCTCTTTAGCTTGGAGGAGACTGAGGGGTGACCTCATTAATGTTTATAAATATGTCAAGGGGGAGTGTCAGGAGGATGGAGCCAGGCTCTTTTCAGCGATGTCCAACGACAGGACAAGGGGCAATGGATACAAGCTGGAACATAGAAGGTTCCACAAAAACATCAGGAAAAACTTTTTCACGGTGAGGGTGACAGAGCACTGGCACAGGCTGCCCAGGGAGGTTGTGGAGTCTCCTTCTCTGGAGACATTCAAAACCTGCCTGGGCGCGTTCCTGTGTGACCTACTGTAGGTGATCCTGCTCTGGTAGGGGGGCTGGACTAGATGATCTTTGGAGGTCCCTTCCAACCCCTGACATTCTGTGATTCTGCGTGATTCAGAGATTTTTCCATGGTTGTTTTAAAGTATAAATAAAAGTTAATAACCTAAGTCATTCTGCCCCGCTGATTGCCTTTGCTGGTAAATAGGGACCCTCAAAATCCCTCTTGTAAGACCTGTCTTCTTGATTGTCATAGGCTACGGGGTGCAGTATGATTTTTTAGATCCGCGTCAACTGACTGCTTCTCTCGAATCTCGTCTGGTTCAGCGCCTCTTCTTTGCAGGCCAGATAAATGGCACTACAGGCTATGAAGAAGCTGCAGCTCAGGTGGGTGAATCTTATCATGAGTACTCAGAGCTCAGAAAGGGATATTGCCTTGGCAATTGTCTTCCTAGGCCTGTCTTGTGCTACTTACTTTTGTTGCACACCCTGATTCCAGACTTGCCCAGACATTTTTACTTACAGTATCTGCAGCTGCTGTCACTGAGATCACAGTAACAAAAGAATTGGAAGCATTGTCAAACGTTGCAGCATGGAGGTTGTGTAATAGGTATAATTGAAAATGTGGAAATTGCCTCTTGTTGTGTCAGTGGCACCAAGAAGCCCTTCAGACACTCGTATTGTGAGAAAGAATCTGCCCATGTTACTTGCACAGACTATTGCATTTTCCAGGGTACAGTTGACACGAGTCTTCAAAGAGAGATATGCTGATATTTTAGCCACAAAGGGACCGACAGACATTTTTTGCAGTTTGCTTTTTGTCTTCTAGGGTGTGATTGCTGGGATCAATGCTTGCCTGCGAGTTCATGGCAAGCCCCCTTTCGTTGTCAGTCGCACCGAGGGCTACGTTGGTGTCCTGATCGATGACCTGACCACCCTGGGCACCAACGAGCCGTACCGCATGTTCACCAGCCGCGTGGAGTTCCGCATGTCCCTCCGGCCTGACAATGCCGATGCCAGGCTCACCCACAGAGGTATTTTATTATGGTGGCTCTTGCAGTGAGCAGCCCTGCCTGGCTGTAGACCTTTGGCTCCCATGCCCTCTGTCTCTGCAGGTTTTGAAGAAGCCGGGTGTGTGTCACAGCAGCGATATGAACAGGCGGTTAAGATGAGAGCTGCTCTAGAGGATGGAATTTCAACGCTGAAATCCCTTCAGTTCAGTATATCCAGATGGTCCCAGTTAATACCAGAAGTTGCCATCAGTAGCAGTCGAAAGTCTCCTGTCAGGTAAAGGTTACAGCTGAAGTTTTCTGGTCTGACCTACACTTTTTTTAGCACATCTGGCTAGTGATTTCACAGCATTTGTCCATCCTTCCTGAAGCCATCATCACTCCCAAGATTCCGGCTTTATCACCTTCAGGGCACAGACTCCTGATGTTTGCCTCTAGAGTAAGTGTAACGTTGGTGTTCCTACTGCGCCACGTTTCCTGGTGCTGACACAGGCTCCCAAAGCAAGGGGGTACTCCACTGGCACAGTCACGTCTTGGTGTCCGCTTTGAGAGCGTCACTAAGTGGTCACAGTTCTGCAGTGGGTTGCTGCTTTGCTGAGAGCTCGATAAAGCAGCAGTTGATTTCAGGCTAATGTCCAGAGGTAGCTGTTCTTATACACAAAGGCCCTTGCTTCCCTTAACCTGTTCTTCATCTGACCTTATCTTTTCTATTGTTCTAAGTCAATGACTAAGTCCTGGCTGCCTCAGCCTGTGTGAAAGGTTCCCCGTGATGTGCTTACCTTGTCCCTTCTGTCTTGCTGTTAGTTTTTCATAAAGAGCCCCTCTTCAAGAGTTAACAGCTCTTCTCTGTACTGAGAGGCAGTAGTAGGAAGGTGAGTGTGGCTCTGCAGTTGTTCTGGCTTATGCTGAGGTCTTTACAAGTTTGAGCTGGGAACAGCTGTGAATCTGCCTTACATAAGTGATTCCTTCCTACCATAACAACTTACTCTTGTTCTCCATAGTGCCTTTGACATCCTTCAGTATCCTGAGGCCAACATGGAAGTTCTGGCAAGGGCTCTCCCAGAGCCCCTGGGAAAGCTTGCTCAATGGAGAGAACTGGCAGCGAGATTGAAAATAGAAGGTAGAGTACAAGAGTTATGATCTCTTAGTGGGATCTGCGTACGTTTTGTTCAGTGAGGGGAGAGCCAGCCCATTCATCCCAGTGTGTTTCATGTTGTCGCTTAGTGAACTCAAACACTGTTGTCAGAGCATGCACCTTTTACCATAGGCCACAGCCCTGTGCAAGCACCTTGGTTACACTTTGTGGGGTGAGATCAATTACTCATGTTCAGTCCTGAGTTTTTCCTCCTTACTGCTCTGTCAAACACACCATCCTTTCCTGGGATGAGAGGAAAAGCCTACTCTTGTATCTTAATTTCTGTAACAAATTAAAGAATATGGTTTCTTCCAAAGTAGCGATATGAATTAGGCTCTTTAGTCTGTGAGGCTGGAAACTTCCTTAGGAGCTTCTGACTCTCAGTGGAATTGCTTGTTCTGCTTCCAAGAGTTCCTGCAAATGACCTGTTTCACATGAACATCTATATCTGGTTTTCTTGCTTCCCTGATCTTCCGTGACAGCTGCTTACGAGTGGTGTGTAGTCAATCAACAGCAGGAAATGGAAGAAGTGCGTCGTGACGAAGCCCTCCGACTGCCAGAGGACCTAGATTACTTTGCCATTGATGCATCGCTCTCGGCAGAGGTGCGAGAGAAACTGGACTCTAACCGTCCCCAGACGGTAAGATACTGGGTTACAGCAAGGCTGAGCAGTAATGAAATCCCTTCTCTCTCTTCCCACAGGATAGAGGGAGTGGGGAGGATGAGGGGTAGGAATACCCACAGGTTTTTTTTCTCATTTCTCACTAACTCCAGTGTGTAGGTTTGTGCCTTGGTTAACTTGTTTCCATTTCCACATGCAGATTGGTGCAGTCAGCCGCATCCCTGGAATTACACCGGCTGCTATCGTTAACCTGTTAAGATTTGTGAAAACCAATCACCAGAAGGCAGAGAAGCTAAAAGCTTTACCTCAGACTGGCAAGTATTTACCAGGGTAGATGTGCTCAGAGAAAGCCAGCTTCCCAAAGACAGATTTCTGCAGAGTTTTCTGAAGAGGACCTAGAGTACCTTTGTCAGCTCCTGCCAGAGTATGTGGCAAGATCACCTGTGCTTACGAGTCTCTTCACAGATAGATAAAACCAGTGCTGGATCCAGAGCAGTTCTCATTGTGTCCTGCGACAGTGGCATCGAGTAGAACAAAGATGGTGAATGCGCAAACCTGAAGTAAATGCTCAGGAGCCTAAATGCAGCATGTGATTTTGCCAGTCCAAGTGAAAAGACGGGAATTGCTTTTCAAGTTCCACTCATTTTGAAGATGTCAGATAGGCCAAATCTGTTCTAGAATGTCTTGGAAAGGACAGTGCTTTGCTGTTCTGAAATGATTAAGAAATTTTACCATGCTGAACCCCTGGCAGCACAGGAGGGTTTGAGCTGGGAAGTGTGTTCCATTGACTTTCAGTACTTGTACTCGTAGCTGCACAGTCTGATGTACTAGTGTGATGTCAGCCAACAGAAAACACTTGGCCTTGCAAATGCGTGCCATGCAAATGTTTAAACTTACGTAGGAGACCAGTTGAATGTTAACGCTGTATCTTGGATTATTTTTTTTCTCCTCTAAAATAAGTAAAGGTTATCTTGAAACATGCTTGATTGTCATTTAGCTTTCATTAGAGTCTGTGCAACTCACTGGGTCACAATCCACACAGGTTAAGGTGGCGCAAGATTAGCTGTAGAACAGGTGAAGGCAGCTATAGCAAGACTCGCTGCCTAGGCCGGGGTGCTGAGGAAGGTGGGGGATGCTCCAGAGCCTCCCCTGGGAAACCTCAGCGCTGGACAGGGTGGTGACCGACAGACTGATGTGCTGGGGACCAGGGGATGGGTGGCTCGGCAGCTCGGGCGCAGAACCAGGGGTTTGTCATCAGCACTGGCCCTATGACTGACAATACATAACTCGTATCTGAATGAGATACACTTTGAGCAGTCAATTTGTCATGTGTCATTGAGAAACGCTAAATTCAAACTGTTGCTGAGCACCTACTGAATCCTTCCCTGACTTAGGTAGCAGTCTCTGATGCAAGTCTCATTTCTGAACATCCTCTGAGTTGAGTGGGCAAACAGGCTTGGGAAGAAGTTTTGTTGCAGTGGAATCACAGGATTGTTTAGGTTGAAAAAGAACCTTAAAGTCATTGAACCATAAACCCTATGTGCATGTAGCTGTCATTTTGAAGTTATGATCTTGGACTTCATATAGTGATTTGAGTTGGAAGGGACCTTAAAGATCATCTAGTTCCAGTCCCCCTCCTCCTGTGGGCGAGGATACCTCTCTCCCACTAGACCAGGTTGCTCAAAGCCCCATCCAGCCTGGCCTTGAACACTTCCAGGGAGGGGCCAGCCACAACTTCTCTGGGCAACCTGTTCCGGTGTCCCACCACCCTCACAGGAAACTAATTTCTCACTCTTACCTAATCTAGATCTACCCTGTATTAGGCTTGATGCTATTACCCCTTATCCCATTAGTGCAGTCCCTGATAAAGACCCTTCTCTTCTTTCCAGTAGGCCCCCTTTAAGTACTGGAAGGTGGAGTCTCACAGGAGCAGAGTAGTGGGGGAGACTCGCTTCGCTTGAATTTAATCCAAGCAGTTCCTTGTTAGGAAATAGCACACATGCTGTAAAATGTTTTTTAGTACAAAAGATAGATGAAATAGTTTAATGGAAAACTCTGAAGACTCCTAGGTGTCAGGAGGGAAGGCACTTGTCCAGTCACGTAGTTCTGGCACACTGAGATTCAGCACAACATTGGTATTCCAACACCTTTAGTTTCTATGTACGTGATACCTACTGACTGTCCAGTCCTGAACTTCTCCGCTTTCAGATAATGGATGAAAATTGCTCCAAGCAGAGTAACAGAAGCAGCAATATAGAAGATGGGCACTGATTCCTGTGCCACAGTGCCTCCTGCTCTTGCTGTGGTGCCTGCTCCTCCAGCTTTGCCTGGCTGAGCAGCTGCCAGAAGTGCTCCAGCCCTGAGAGTCAGGGAGGAGAGCAGGGGGTCTCCAGCCTTGCCACACACCAGCCATGACATGGTTGCTGCTGAGAGGAGAGTTGCTGGAATCCCACTTCGCTATGAAAAATGGTGGGTGATGCAGAGCAGTTTAAGAGAGGATTTGAATCAGGAAGGAAAATTATGTACTCTTAAGAGAAAAAAAAAAGCAAAGTCACAAGTGATGGAAGAATGGAAGAAAGTGTTGTGTTAAAGAACATCATCTTTTGGCTCATGCTGCAAAAATCATTCCTTTGTATGGATCCTTAGGAAAGTGATGCTGACTGAAGTTTGCTGACAGCTGATTATCACTACCTGTGTCTGCAGCTGAAAGGGTAAAATGGAGATGAGAGAGTGTATTCTATGGCCAGTCTTCTGACCTGCCTGCAATATGTGTTTGTAGGAGTTAATAAAAAAAAACAGACAATCTGGGAGAGATTTTTTTTCTTTCAGTTCATTCAGGAAATTCATTCCTGAAACCCGTTAGCCACTCTATCCCTCCCACCTTCTTACTCTTTTGGTGACTAAGACAAGTCTGAGGAAGGAGAAATTATGACTATGAGAAAAAAAGAGGATGATATGTTCAAGGTGAAAAAGTTAACAGCTTTCAGCAAGAGATTTATTTTTTCTTTTAGAAGTCTCGATTTGCAATTACTAAAAAAATAAAAGTATATCCATGCATGCACATGTGGATGTGTACAGTGATGATAATAGCATCCTCTTTTAAAATTCTAAATAATTTGTGGTTTTCACTTGCTCCAGTCATGGGTCTGGCTCCCTGCAGGTCATAGCCACCATCTTTAGTCAGTGACCCACTTTCCAAACAGACAACAGATATATATATAACTTCACAGGTGTGTTTTGCTTGGTTTTGCCTTGTAAGTGCCATACCTAACACAGCTTGTCAGCCTGCCAGCAACCAGCTTCTGCCGAGCTCAACTATCAGTTGTTCCCAATACCAGCTACAGAGACCAGTATTATTTTTCAACATTCTTCTCTTATAAAGTCACTTCTAAGGAATGTTCTCATATACAGCAGGTTTTTTTGGAAAGCACCTTTCCAAGGCTTCCCACAGTGTGAGTTAAGCCCTGCTGGGTTCATATCACACCTCCTATGTTTGTACTGACTGAGGAGAGAGATTAAAGTCCTTCACATCCCTGTCAGCCTTTTCCATCTGGAGATGTTTGGTTTTAGGCAGCATAAATAGAAACACATTAAAACTTGAACATGAGTCTATATATGAATGTCTGAATAGTTCACTGGGAAATTTTACCACTGTATAGAGATTTTTCAAATACAAATATTCCTTCTGTATCACAGTGCTTAAGTGTGGTAATGTTCCTACTAAAGGTTGATAGCTCTGATGGAAAATTTTAAAAGAGTGAAACACTTAATTGTGTTGTGCTGTTCCAAAACCATCGTCCTATTAAGATCACAAAGCAAGCAGGACGAAAGTCTACTAAATATAATTATCAGAGTTATTTATTACTGCAGGATGAAAAGGGAATTATTCTAAACTGTCATTCATATCATATCCTCCCCCAAACTTGCACGTTTTGTAAATACAGTGCTTCATACCTCTGTGCCCGACAAGATCATGGAGCGGAACCTCATGGAAACTATGCTAGGGCACACAGAAAATGAGGAATCATAGAATCAGAACATTCAGGGTTGGAAGGGACCTCTAGGGACCATCTAGTCCAACCCCCCTGCCAGAGCAGGATCCCTTAGGGCAGCCACACAGGAACGTGTCCAGGTGGATTTTTGAAATCTCTAGAGAAGGAGACCCTACAACCTCTCTGGGCAGCCTGTGCCAGTGCTCTGTCATCCTCACAGTAAAGAAGTTTCTCCTCATGTTGAGGTGAAATTTCCTATATTATAACTTAAACCCATTGTTTCCTGTTCTATTGCTGGTCACCACTGAGAAGAGATTGTCTCCTTCCTTTTGAGACCCACCCCTCAGATATTTGTATACGTTAATAAGGTCCCCTCTCAGCCGTCGCCTTTCAAGGCTAAACAGCCCCAGTTCTCTCAGTCTCTGTTCGCAGGAGAGATGTTCAAGTCCCTTGATCATCCTCGTAGCTCTCCATTGGACTCTCTCCAGTAGGTCCTTGTCTCTCTTGAATTGGAAAGCACAAAACTGGACACAGTATTCCAGGTGTGTTCTCACCAGGGCAGAGCAGAGGGGCAGGAGAACCTCCCTAGACCTGCTGGACACACTCTTCTTAATGCAGCCCAGGATCCCATTGGCCCTCTTGGCCACAAGGGCACATTGCTGTCCCCTGAACAACTTACTGTCCACTAGGACTCCAGAGTCTTTCTCCACAGGGCTGCTTTCCAGCAGGACATCCACCATCTATTGCAGAGTTGAGACTCTACGATAAATTTAGCTTCTGCTTTCCAAGATGCAGACTGGACTGGTCCTTGGTTGCTGCATACTGCTTTGCCGCATCCACATAAGCTGTGACTTAGACTGTGTAGAGCATCCTCTTTCCAAATCTACCACACAGGTATTCAATAGGAATATTCCGGATAGAACCCAGCTCTCCTCAGGAGCAGCTGGAGGCTCCCATGACCTTGTATTTCACAGAATCACAGATTTGTTGGAGCTGGAAGGGACCTCTGGAGATCATCTAGGCCAACCCCCTGCTAAAGCTGAATTGCCTAGAGCACATCAGACAGGACTGCGTCCAGCTGGGTTTTGAACGTCTCCAAAGATGGAGACTCCGTGACCTCCCTGGGCAGCTTGTTCCAGTGTTCTATCATCCTCACATTTTGACACTGCCTTCCTCTTGCCCACTGCAAACAGCTGCCATATGCATACACCACAGTTATACAAGTTCAACAAACCTTATTGTCACCAACATTTTATTTATTACGGCTTAATCCTCCTGACATTGCCATGAGTGGAGGTGGAGTGTTTGGGGACTGGCTCATCTTTATAGCTGACACAGCAGGAAAGGAAAAGGCCCATCTGCTGAAAGCCACCAGACTGGGCCTTGACAGGAAAAACAGCCTGGTCCTCCCTCTTGTCTGCTGCTTCTCCCTCTCCATCTGCAAAATGTGTAGAAAGTGTTTCTTTGCACATGGGTTGGGAGCAGCCACACCAGAGCTGGTGAGGCTGAGGAAGTGGGAAGTGGGTGACAACCGAAGACAAGGACCAAGCATGATGATGATGTATCACCTGCTTTCAGCTGGGCCAGCCCCTTTGCAGCCAGAGCCAAACAGTGCCAGTACCTACAGCTTGGTCATCCCCTGCTCCAGCACAGTCTCCTGCCAGCCCTCTCAAGTGGTGCACCTGCACCCCACAGCCCCAGTGTGATCCTATATGGCCTCTCCAGACCCTATAGGGCTCCTGCAGAACCCTTGTGATCCCTGGTGTGGTCTCCTGCCAGGCCTCCCGTATAGATGTGGTACACATGCCCTGGAGAGAAATGCTGCAGGATCATAGTTCTCAGGAGAGCCCTCTAGGAACCCCATGGGGAGCTACAGATGCCATAGGGACTCTGTGGGGAGTCCGCAGATCCCACAGGGATCCTATAGGCATCCCATAAAGACCCCAAAGGGATTCTATAGGAACCACGTAGTGACGCACAGACCCCAAGGGGGTGCTCTAAGATCTCCACAGTGACCTAATAAATACCCTAAAGGGACACCCCAGATCCCATAGGGAGCCTGTGAGGACCCCACAGGCCCCAACACGGATCCCACAGGAAGCCCAGAGACCCCCACGAGATGCCATAGAGGCCCCATAGCTCCACCTGCAGAGCAGCAGCATGGTCTGGGGGAAGGTTTGGAAGTTGGTTTTGTGGCTGATCTGGGTCCTGGTCTGGCAGAGACAGACAGACAGACAAGGGGAGGCACAGGGGAGGCTGGGGGCCTGCAGGACTCTTCTGGCTGCAGAGCGCTCCCCAGGAGGACCATGGTTCAGCAACAGCCGATGCCGTGGTGGAGATTGGAGGCAGATGAATTGAAGAGTGAATGTGCTCATGTCTAGCATCAGCTGCAGCTCCCGGCACAAGCCCCATGCAGCATGTTTTCAAGCACCACTGGGGACCAATAAGCACATGCTGTTCTTGTTCCAAGTGACTTAGCGCTTGATGTGAGGTTAAACTGAAGAGCAGGCACGGAGCCAGGTGGGAAATGAGCTCACTCTGTGCCTTACAGGAAGAGAGGGGAGCTGACAACAGGCTCATGACTAGCGCCGTTTTATGTGGCTTGACTTGAAAATTGCCGTGTATGACCAGGAGGTGGTGGCTTGTGTCACAGCTGTGCGGGATTTTCAGATTCACCAGCGGAAAGGCCGCTGTGGCTGGTGCTGCTGAACTGGCTGCTTCAGCGAGGTTTGGTCCTTGTTCCACCACACCTCACGGGACTTTGGCCAAGTGGCCATGGGCCGGCTTGGTGATACTGTGCTGCAGAGCAATCGTGTCACACACTGTGATCTCATTTCTCCTCAGCTGCACCACTAGCGTAGAAATCCCCATGATTCGTGCCCAGAAATGAGTCTCAGGAATTACCCCGATGAGGAAGGGACTGTGGCGGGACAGAACAGAGCCGCTCTGCTCCTGTTTGGGCCTCCACCTTCCTTTCTCTGGTCCCCATGCACACACAAACATCCTTTCCTTCTCCAGTGAATTAGAATACTGCCATTCTTAAAAGCAATTTAGAACCATAGAATTATAGAATGTCTTAGGTTGGAAGGGACCTTAAAGATCATCTAATCCAACGTCCCTGTCATGGGCAGGGATACCCTTAACTAGATCAGGCTACTCAAGGCCCTGTCCAACTTGGCCTCGAACATCTCCAGGGAGCGGGCAGCCACAACTTCTCTGGACAATTTATTCCAGATTTTTGCCACTCTCGTACTGAAGAATTTCTTCCTAAGATCCAATCTAAATCTATTCTCCTTCACTTTAAATCCATTTGCCCTTGTCCTGTCGCTGGGCACTTTGTAAGCAACAGACTATGTAATGCTAGTTATGATTACTAGAAATAACAGTCAAGCACGAGGAAACCTATAACTATAGGTAATTTTATCCACTCTCTTTTTTTCTTTCTTTCTTTTTTTTGTTTCCTCTGGGAAAGGCTATTTAAGGGCTTGTTTTATGCAGAGATGACTCTTAACACTAGACAAGCCTACATCTCTTTCTCCAAAATACCCATGTCCTGTTAGCAGAGCCACAGCCCAGCTTATAAAACTATATATTTGCTAAATATTAAATCCTAATAAGAATATATAAATATAAATAATATAACAAATAAATAAATTACAATAAAATATTTAGTCTTTGGGGAGGTCGCTCTATTTGCTATGGAATTAACTTAGAATTCAGCTTTAAAATAGGAACTGTGGATTTTTAAGAAGTCCAGCAACTGCAGTAATAATAGAAAAAAACAGACAGGAGGCACCTTATTAATTCATATGTATCTATATTTTATATGGATAATATATTTCTGTATGCATCTGTGTGTATATGTACACACACATACAATAAAGAAAAAAGAAAAGTTTGGCTGAAGATGTGCCCAGGTGGCTGCAGATAAACAGAATCTGAAATTTTTTATTGAATACCTGCAATAAAACCCCTCCTGCAGGGGAAGTTTCTCTTGCTTTTCCTTTGCATCCTTGAAAGCAGCTCTTTGGCCCATCAGGGATGTGTCACCAGTGAAAGTTTAGGCACCTTCAAGTTTTTTTTGGTGTTCCTTCTTTTTTTTTTTTTTTTTTTTGTTTTAATAAAACCTTCAGAAATTCAAAACTCTTCCGCATGGGCATAGTTCCTGGGCAGCCACCCCTTGTGTACCCCACTGCTGCCCCACCGTCCCTCCAGTTGCCCTTAGGAGAATCACACTATTGGCACATTTCCTTAGTACTTCACCCAGTGGCTTTTGAAGAAAATAAGTGTTTAACTGTCATCTTACTAGTGCAGCAGAAGCTAGCAGATTTGAATTATGTTGTGTAAATAGTTGAAACATAAAGGATTAATGAATTATTGCTAGGCAGCCAGAGAAAATAATCTCATTTAAAAAAAAAAGAGCAGGCAACAATGTGATAATCTGATGGGACAAAAGAGGACTCAGAAAAGGCTAAAAAAACCCAAATCTTCCATGTTTTGGAAACCAATATGGTTTTGCATCTATCAGGTTTTTCCTTTGCTCTTTTTGCACCCTGGATGCTCTCTTCTTTCTCCTGAAGTGGTTTCATCCTACCCCTGGGTAAGCATTAGGAGCCTTGCTAACATTGGCCCAATGTTATTTTCTGTGTTCATAGCTTATTCCTCTGTTTAGCTTTGGCTAAACAAAAAGTTTTGGCTAAAAGCAAGTTTGGCTATTGTTTAAGATTTGCAATTTCAGAAGCCTAAATTCCTAGACTGAAAGTACTACTTGGCGCAGTCAAAAAACATGAAGAATTTGAGGACTTGAAAATAATGATCATAAACTCAAAGGTATTAATACTATCAGAAATTTGCAATTTACAATTAAAAAGCAAGATCCATGAGCAAACAAATACCTGTGGCTTGCGAGAAGACAGGCTGAACTAGACCTTGCAAAGGCTGTTAAACAGCTATGAGAAGCTCTGTAACCACCTGCAGACCTCAGTAATTTTGCAGATGATGTGAAGCTGGGCAGGAGTGTAGATTTGCTTGAGGGTAGCAAGGCTCTACAGAGGCACCTGGACAGGCTGGATCAATAGGCTGAGGCCAATTGTACGAGGTTCAACAAGATCCAGAGCTGGGCCCTGCACTTTGGTCACAACAACCCCACGCAGTGCTACAGGCTTGGGGAGGAGTGGTTGGAGAGCTGCTTGGTGGAAAAGGACCTGTAGGAGTTGGTCAACAGTTGTCTAAACATGAGCCAACAGAGTGCCCAGTGGCCAAGAAGGCCACAGCATCCTGGCCTGTAACAGGAACGGTGTGGCCAGCAGGAGTAAGAAAGTGATTGTGCCCCTGTGCTCAGCACTGGTGAGGCCACACTTCGAATCCTGTGTTCAGTTTTGGGCCCCTCACTACAAGAAGAGCATTGAGGTGCTGGAGCGTGTCCAATGAAGTGTGAAGGGTCTGGAAAACAAGTCTGTGAGAACAAATCTATGAGAAGTGGCTGAGGGGACTGGGGTTGTTTAGAATGGAGGAGGCTATCACTGTCTATAACAACCTGAAAGGAAGTTGTAGCAAGGTGGGTGTGGGTCTCTTCCCTCAAGTAATGAGATAGGACAAGAGAAATGGTCATGAGCTGCATCAGGGGAGGTTTAGATTGGATGTTATGAAAAACTGCTTGATCAAAAGGGTTGTCAAACATTGCAATAGGCTGCCCAAGAAAGTGGTAGTGTCCTCATCCCTGGACATATTTAAAAGGTGTGCAGATGTAGTGCTTAGGGACTCCGTGTAGTGTTCAACCTGGTATCACTAGGTTAGCGGTTGGGCTCAATGATCTTGAAGGTCTTTCCCAATCTAAATGATGCTATGAGCCTATAAATGTAGAAAAGGGAAAGGAATGACACTTCTAAAGGAAACGCAAGGCACAACTCATCCTGGGTCACCCAAAACATTGTTTACCTCACCCTGCACACACTGCTGGCCACCAGCAGCTTCTCAGGGCACCTGGGTCCCTCAGTCAGGGTCCTTTCCCCACGTCCTCCTCCGTACACTCATCCTCCACTGCCAGCCACAGCTCAGCTGTCCTGCAGCAGCGTGGGTTGGGAAAAAAAAAACTAGCTTGGGCAGCACTGAAGTGAAGAGACTTTAAAAAGGGTAAATGAGGAAGGTTCAGCCTTTATCCTCATCAGCAATTAAGGCTCCTGCACACAGTCACTTCAGGGATAAAAATGAATGTTGCATGTCTGGAGTTGTCCTTCACAGACTGCAGAAGATGCACCAGGATGCTGCTGTGGAGGCAGGGAGCACACCCTCCCCACTCCTCATAACCTCCTCTGCCCCCCAAACCCACACTAAGCCCTGCAAAAGCCTTTAACTATTGTGAGTCAAGCCCTGTGAGCTGCATTTGTGTTCCAGACTGAATTTATGCTGTTCCTAAACATACACCAAATCATTTAGGATCTCCCTTTGCTGTACGAAGTTTAATGTTTCTGCAAATCTAAAATTGAAAATATGCATTTAGAGGAATAAACAGTTATTTGACTCAAGAGTTTGCCAATAGCTTTCCACATATATTGAGCCAGCTACAATAAAAACATACATTAGTGTTTCACTTGCAATTTCAGCACAATTAACTAATCTAGTTATTAGCCTTGCACTAGCTGGTTTGAGATATAATAATTAAAAAACTTGGGGTAGTAGCTGGAGCAGAGCCCATTTTATTCCAGTCTAAAACATCCACCCAGAGAAACAAAACTGAGCAAGAAGTTACTTGACTACGGCTGCTATGGTTGCACTGCTCCACTTCCCTGCGCAGGCCAGGAGTTGTCTCTCAGTCCCAGAACACCTCGCCACGTATTTTTAGAATATTTCTGTGCGCTAAAAGCCCTCAAGACTCCCAAAGCATGCATCATCAGCTAGAAAGGAAATTACGTTTCAATCTTCCAGCTCCCTCCTACCACCTTCAGCAATAAAACTCAAAATAGATTAAAATAAATCTAATATTATAGCCAGTTTTCTGCCTTCATAGCTAGCTACATCGCCGGGGCAGTGTACTTTTACACTTCTGTATAAACATCACCAGCATTGGAGGACAGTATGGAAAGAGTTAAGGACAGCTGTAAAAGTTGATCAAAGAAATAAGGAATCAGAAGACAAATACAGTTCTCAACTATTAACATTTATTAAAAGTTTGACCAAAGTAGCTTTATTCCCAAGTTTTGTTTACAAAAGTCTAACAATTTGCCCAGGTAGTCAAAGATTAGTAAAAGAAGTGAGATGGCACCACATTAGTGTATAGAAAGCAAAACCGGTCTACAACTGTAAAAAAAACACTGTAAAAAAAACCCCAACCAAACAACCCAGGAAAAAAAAAAAAGAAGCAGAATTTGTGTAAAATTGAGGTTTTAAATACTTGAAAGCAATTGTTAGTATCGCAGGTAGAGTTCACAAGCATCCACTTGTTTTTTACAGCACACAGTGTCAATCTGTGAGCTGCGACACCGCCTGCTTCTCTGGGCTTCAGCGTTTTTCTCCCAGAGGAAGCAGCACCCCTCAGTCTGCCTCACACTACCAACAAGCCGACTCTCACAGCTCATCAGAGGGGTCGTTTTAACGTCAAAAAATCCTCCTTTGCAGTTTTTCTGACCTCTGTGCAGCTGATCAGAAGAAAATGGCCTCTTGGAAGTGCCACACCACCTACCCTCAGTCGCTGCTCTCCTGGAATCACAGAAACCAAGGGATCAGACCATCCAAACGCCCCATTTTCAAACCGTATTTTGCCTTAAGGCTCCTGGTTTGAGTCAGTTGCTTATTACAAGCTGATTTCCAAACTGCAAGAGAGGTGAGGACACCACTGGGCAAGGAGCGTGGAGGGATCACAAATAGACAGGATGTGGCACATCCAGGCTCCGGGCAGGCAAACCAAATGTCCTGCATCTACACAGGAACAAACATCCAACAAATCTAACACAACCTGGGCTAAAGTAGGTTTTTCTTTTCGTACAGATCAGAACTTTGCACTTGGCTGAACCAGTCTGACTGAAGTCTTTTGGGAAAAAAAAATAAAAAAATCAAGAGGTTTAACTGAAAAGCATGAAGATTTGGCAAGATAATTTAGCTTTATTACGGCAACGGTACGTCTGCCTCAATTTCAAAGTTATGTACTTCCTGTTGCCTTGGGGACCCTAACAAACCTTTAAGCAGTAGAATTTAAGAATCGTGATGAGATTCCTTTACTGAATTCCAGTCTTCTACAGAGACCGAGGCACTCTGGCCCTTGCTTCTGCTGTACCCAGTACATCTCTGTACCTTCAAGCACGGCACACAAAGCTCTGTGGTTTTACTGTAGTTAAGAACACAGAAGGTGAGCAGAGGAGAAAAGTTCCAACCGAAGCAAACAAAGAGCATGAAAATAAGTCACAGCAGTTCAGGATTATCCAAGCATATCCAAACAGCACAGCTATGTTACGAGTTCCCGCAGAGCGAGCGCGTAGCTGAAGAAGGAAAGGAAAACAAACGAGAGGATATAGCTGTTACAGACAGAGCAAACATACTGGTGTCATGGAACAACAATCCTTCAAAGAGACTGAATTCTTTTTGAACCTACGTGGGGATTCTGTGGGGAAATAGTGTTAAAGGTTAGTAAAACAGCTGCATCATTATGCAAGCCAGACCTGATTATCCATTAACCACTTTGTTTCCATTTTACCAATTCAAAGCAAGATTTTTTTTTTTTCCTGGAATCTCCATGTATTGCAGCTCGAGTTTCTCATCGCTGGGATTATTTATCTAGCAATTAATAGTAATCCTCTGGACTAATTCAGCTTCAATTATCCATTTGACCAAAAACTTTAACCCCCATTGTTATATAGAGACCCGGTAGATGCAGGCTCACCATGTTGGTCAGTGGCACGTATCTGCATCACCCTGGGAAACGCACCAGTATGTTCTCTGAGCCAACATCCTGAAAACATCCTTGACCCGAAGTTCCAAAATCCAAAACCATCAAGCATGATACGTATAAACGCCATCCTGATGGGAGTGGCAACACCTGCCTGTTTCTACAAACTTTGTTCTTGAAATAGCAAGCAAGATGCTGTAACAGTGGGTTCCTCGGATTCCCCAACAAACATCAAAGCCATCCTTCTGAACAAAATGTTTTACAACTTGGCTCTTGAATGTCCTACTCTATGTTAGAAGAGACGTTATGTGATCAATTTTGAAAGAAACTCTAGAATGACAGTTCATCAGCTCCCCAGGAAAACTGTTTCTGCCAGTAATTATAAAGATCTGTGTATAAGATTTAAGTAAGGGAAACCCCACTTGATTTTTTAATGCTTTTTTCAAGGTTAAATGTGTTGTTCATACTATTTCTTTCTCCCAATATAAGGTCTTCTCGGTTTACTCAATGCATCACAGAATATGCCAAAATACCGTTAGCTGCTATTTGTGCTATCCAGTCTAGAAAACTTTAAAGAAGAAAGCACCACCTAAGTAAATGATTTTTAAGGCTTAGATCACATAAAACTAAATCTGCAGCTGAATTTTGCTCTACTCTCCAGAAGTGAAAAATTTGCGTACTGGCTTTGCAACATTCATCCTTTCTGATCCCGCCAGGGCTGTATGTAACTTTTTTTTCCTATAACCTTAACATTACCCCAAAGAACACAGAGACATAGCATTGAACTTTTGCTTTAATGGTCTCAAATTTTGTGACAGATTTTTTTTTTGGTCAAGTTTCCATTTTAAAAAATTTATTGATTTTTCAAGACTAATAACTTAAACTGCCACGAAACAAATGGTCCACAAACATTCCTTTCCTTCTGAAGCTTTTACGATGCATTGTAATCATTAACCAGTCTTTTACTATTAAACTTAAATGGCCAATTGAGACAAACAGCTCTGAGACCGTTCTTCCACCACTGATTAAGACTGAGGTGGCAGCTGACGTACAGAATTTTCATTTAGCCTTCTGGGCCTTCTGGGCAGACTTTGTGACCTTGCCAGCTCCACCAGCCTTCTTGTCAACTGCCTTGATGACACCAACAGCAACCGTCTGCCTCATGTCACGCACGGCAAAACGACCTGGAAACAAAAAACATGGTTTTGTGACTTTTCGTCTAAGGCTACGTACTCACAAGTGTTACCCACGCCTCGTGATTGGTGGGCAAATGCTGCTCTACGACACCGAACTGCCTGAGACCAGGGCAGAGGGACACTATCACCCTCGTACTGCCCATTTCTTGGTTTCATTTTGGAGTTTCTATTCAAGTCACAGCTTTTGAGTTTTACAGGACACTCTATATCCCAAACGCCGGAAAACGAGGAGCATCTTTTCCAGCAATCAGCACTAACGAATTTTAGGAGGTGCCTTACCGAGAGGAGGATAATCGGAGAAGCTCTCAACACACATGGGTTTGCCGGGGATCATATCAACGATGGCAGCATCTCCAGACTTCAGGAACTTGGGGCCATCCTCCAGCTTCTTGCCAGAACGACGATCGATCTTCTCTTTGAGCTCAGCGAACTTGCACGCGATGTGAGCAGTGTGGCAATCCAGCACAGGGGCATAGCCAGCGCTGATTTGGCCAGGGTGGTTCAGGATAATAACCTAGAAAATCAAGCAAAAGCCAAGTTATTAACTCTGGGGTAATCCTGAATGTCAACAAAGCTGGTGCTCTCGTGTGATTTGCTTCAAGCAAACACATCCCAGAACACAAGTCTGTGTCACTTTAGTCTACTAGCAAGAAAGAAGTATTTCAAAATCCACAGCTGTTTCAAACACCTGCAAACCACAGCACAAATTACCTGTGCGGTGAAGCCAGCAGCTTCCATGGGAGGATCATTCTTGCTGTCACCAGCAACGTTGCCACGGCGAACATCTTTCACAGACACGTTCTTAACATTGAAGCCAACGTTGTCACCAGGCAGAGCTTCAGCCAGGGCTTCGTGGTGCATCTCAACAGATTTCACTTCAGTTGTAACGTTGACAGGGGCAAAGGTAACCACCATGCCTGGCTTCAGGACACCAGTCTCCACACGGCCAACTGGTACGGTACCAATGCCTGCAAAAGAGAAGCAACATTACTAAATTCAGCTCAGCAAACGTATGCCCTTACAGGAAAAGAAAGCTAGACACAAGTATTCTAACATTTTCTACTTGAGAAACAACTTTTGGGCAAACAACTACGTTTCTGTCATTACCTCCTTATGTTTTAATAGGTTATTCACTTGCGATTTGACCCAAGATTCTCTTAAGGCCTTCCCAGAGCTATTTGTGCCTTGCAGGTGTTGCACAGGCCAGTCACACCCCAGTTGCTGCTGGCCAAGGGGAAGCTTTGAACAGGGAACACATACCGCCGATTTTGTAGACATCCTGAAGAGGCAGGCGCAGAGGTTTGTCAGTTGGACGAGTTGGTGGCAGGATACAGTCCAAAGCTTCAAGGAGGGTGGTTCCGCTGGCATTGCCATCCTTTCGGGTAACCTTCCACCCCTTGAACCAGGGCATCTGTAACAAAAACAAGCCCAGGCATAAGCCATCTGCACACAGCTAGAAAAAGTCATGCAGCACAACTCAGCATTATCTCAGTATGTTACGGCACAGTACAAACTTGTCAAGCGCTAGGATTTGTTTTTTGACCTTGGCACCTCCAAACTAATAAAAAAAAAAATTATCTCAATAATCCTCCTGGTTTCATTTCTTAAGATGAAGAAACATCAAACCTACATTAGAGCTTGGCTCCAACATGTTGTCTCCGTTCCAACCAGAAATTGGCACAAAAGCTACAGTGTCTGGGTTGTAGCCGATTTTCTTGATGTAAGTGCTGACTTCTTTGACAATCTCTTCGTATCTCTTCTGGCTGTAAGGTGGCTCGGTGGAATCCATCTTGTTGACACCAACAATCAGCTGTTTCACACCCAGGGTGTAGGCCAGAAGGGCATGCTCACGGGTCTGCCCATTCTTGGAAATACCAGCCTCAAACTCACCAACACCGGCAGCAACAATCAAGACAGCGCAATCAGCCTTTGGAAAAAAAAAACAAAATAAAGAAAAACCCTCATTATAATGCCTGCATATGTGTTAGGGCACTAAAGGAACACCTCCAACCAACCAAGGAACAACCCGCCTGAACTCCCCCAATCCTCAAGTTTTATTTACGCACCTGAGAAGTTCCAGTAATCATGTTCTTAATGAAGTCTCTGTGTCCAGGAGCATCAATGATGGTGACGTAGTATTTGCTAGTTTCAAACTTCCACAGGGAAATGTCAATAGTAATACCACGCTCACGTTCAGCTTTCAGCTTGTCCAAGACCCAGGCGTATTTGAAGGAACCTTTGCCCATCTATGGATTTAAAAAAACCACATCTGTTTATTGGACTTTTTTTTTTTTCCTTTAAAGAACGGTATTTATTTGCATTTACTTCAGAAAGATCACACACTGCGTAAAGAGAAAAGCCAAGAATAGTAAGCAGCTTAATACTGAAAAATGTTGCTGCTTGTAAATCCAGCAACAAGATACACTTGGCACTACTAGTGAGAAATGCCAACTGTTTTCTACTGTTTAGCCTGTCGACACTCTAGCTCTCAACAGCTTGTTAACTGCACTAACACATCTTTATGATAAACCTCTTGAGCCAAAGCTCTACTATCAAGTGTCCTCTACAAATTTCAGTTCTTACTAATGCAGTCCCCACGATAACCAACAATTTAATTGCCGCTTGGCCCAATATTTGCTCCATTTCCTTCTGTGACGTGTTTATGAAGTCCTACACTGTTTTACTACACAAAAAAGAAAAACAGTAGAAAAAACCAGAAGTATAATCAAGGAGTTCTTACAGGTTGAACAACCAAAATCCATGCCCTTTCAATTTTTAGAAGTGAATCTCACCAGGACAACCTCAACTCCAGGCACGTGAAGACTGAACCTGGTAACTCCACTTGTTCTACCCTTCACAGCTTGAGCTTTGCCAGCTAACATAACGGCTGATTCAACATTTTTGCACTCGATTCAACAACGGGGACAACTGCAACTCAACTGCCGCCCTGTGGCCGCACAACACTTACGCACTTGTTCAACTACTGGGTCAGTTGCGACCAAACCGCCGCCCTGTGGCCACAAAACAGTTTGCAACTTCGCTCTACAACTAATCCTCTATTTGGCCATTCCTGCTCCCCGCAGTCTTGCTGGAAGGGCCGCGGGCCCACGCACGCACCTCGGCGGCTTCCTTCTCGAACTTCTCGATGGTCCTCTTGTCGATGCCGCCGCATTTGTAGATGAGGTGGCCGGTGGTGGTGGACTTGCCAGAATCGACGTGGCCGATGACGACGATGTTGATGTGGGTCTTCTCCTTTCCCATTTTTGCAGATGTTAGCTCAGTTCTTTCGGCAAAAGGGAATCGACACCTGGAGAACACCCCCACGAGAGAAAACAGGGGTTACGCCTCCGGCAAGGACCCTGCCCGGGAGGGCGGGGGTGCCGGGGGGGGGGGGCAATGGCGGCTCCGCGTGCAGGGCGGCCCGGCCAGGCCCGCAGGCCCCGGCCCCGCCCAGGGAGGGGCGGAGCGGGCGGGCGCCGTCCGGGGGCCCCCGCGGATCGCCCCTCGCCTCGCCCCCTCCCCGCATCGCCGCCGCCGCCGGGCTCGAGTTACCCCCGGCGGCCGGGCGCAGGGCGGCGGGCCCGGCGGGCAGCGGCGGAGGGCGGGGCCGCCCCGCTCCTTTGTGTGACTCACCCCGCCCGGGCCGCGCGTCCTCCATTTTGTGGAGCTGGCGGCGGGCAGGAAAGGCGGGCGGCCATTTTTTTTTTCACTCGTGCTCCGTACCCCTCCCGCCCATCCCCCCCCCCCAGACCCCCGCGGGCCCCGCCGGACCTCGCCGCCGCCACGCACCCCGCGGCCCGGCCCCACCGCCGCCCAGGTAGCACGGAACGGGGGAAGGGGCGAGAGGGGGCGGGTGGGCGCCTCCTGCCCCACGCCGGCACCGCCGTGCCGCTCCCCACCCGGGGGGTGGTGTGCTGGGGGTGCACAAGCGAGAGGAAAACGATGCGTCGCCATCTCCCCCTGCGTGCACCGCCCCGCCCGCCCCACCCCCCCACCACCGACCCCCTCCTCCATCCCCATCCCCTCCCCCCCGCCCCGCCAGCAGTCACCCCCCGGCACACGGTTCCGCGGTACCGGCCACAGCCCAGCTCGGCGCTCGCCGGGCCCTCAGGGTGGTCGGGTCCCCGACCCGGCCCTACCCTTCCCCCTCCCTCGGCCTGGCCCGCGCGGTCGCGCCTCACCTGCACGACGGCGGCGGCAAACCCGGAGCGAAAAAGACCGACGGCGTGAACGTCCCCCCTTATATACCCTGCGCGGGGCGGGGCCTAAGGGGACGTCACGGCTCCCGGCAGCCCCGCGGCCCCGCCCTCCCGGCCCCACCCGCGCCGGCCGCGAGGCGCGGCGCGCTCCCCGCCCCCGCCGCGGGGCCGACGGAACCCTGGAGCGGCGCGGCCCCGCCTCCCCCGGGTCTGTCCCGCTCCCGCTTTTACGGGGAGCGGGCAGCGGCAGCCCGCGGGCGCTTCTGCCGTGCCGTCGGGCCCGCGGCGTGCTGCGGGAGCGGCGGCGGGGCGGTGCGGGGCCGCGCTGGGGGAAGGGGACAGGGGGACGGGCGGGAGCAGGGTCCCTTCTCCGAGGCGCCACGGCGGGGCGGGCGGCGCGTGGAGAAGGGAATTGGCGTCACGCGTTGCATCATCCCCGGGTTCGGGGGTGTCGCACGGTGAGGAAGTCGCTGGGGAACAGCCCCGGTCAGATCAGTAACACTTTTCGTTAGGGACACCAGAGAACTCGATCAGAGATCAGCGTTAGCCCACGAGTGTTACTTAAGGCAGCTGAAGTGGCTGCGTCCAGTCCTGGTGTCCCCACCATAAGAGGGACATAGATCTGTTGGAGCGTGTTCAGAGGAGGGCACAGAGATGATCCAGGGGCTGGAGCACCTCTGCTGCGAGGACAGGCTGCGGGAGCTGGGATTGTTCGGTCTTGAAAAGAGAAGACTTTGGGGGACCTAATAGCTGCCTTCCAATATCTGAAGGGAACCTACAGGAAGGCTGGGGAGGGACTTTTTACAAGAGCATCCACTGATAGGACAAGGGGAAATGGGTTTAAGTTGAAGGAGAATAGATTTAGATTAGATCTTAGGAAGAAATTCTTCAGTACAAGGGTGGCAAGACTTTGGAATAAATTGGCCAGAGATGTTGTGGCTGCCCCCTCCCTGGAGGTGTTCAAGGCCAGGCTGGACAGTCTTGAGTAGCCTGATCTAATTGAGAGGCGTCCCTGCCCGTGACAGGGAGGTTGGATTAGATGATCTCTATGGTCCCTTCCAGCCTAGGCCATTCTATGATTCTGTGATTAAGGTGATGGAGTGCAGGATCCCGCCCGTGCAATGGGCCTTCAAGTCTCCCAAGAACAGGTGGGGAAGGAGGGAGGGAGAGAGCAGGAATTTTGAGAGGTATATTACACCAGAATAAAAACCAGCGTCACTTGGCTTTTAAAAAAACCCGAAAATTACTAAACTCGAACTTTTTCTTTCTCATACCATTAGAGAACAAAAGCTGACCTGGCTCAGAAAAGTTCGGCACAAAAATAAAAATGGATGCAGACACACCCTAAGTAAAGATGCATCTGAAGCGTAAATATATGAATCACATTAGCATTTAGGATATGTGACTTCTCTGTGAGAAACCCAAACTGCAAGAAGGGCCCCCAGTGCTGTGTTTTCACAAGAGAGAACTGTTTGCCCTAGCAAATTATTTTTGAAATCATGGCAATGAGGACACATGAAAGAGCTCACAACATTGGAAATAAAAGCCCTCGTGATTGCAGTGGATTGTTCTCTGATTTACTCGCTCCTAACCAATGTAAGAAAATCTATTAAATTTTCAAATTAAGCTGTGAAGCTGAACACCTATCTGTGTGTATTCTCTCAAGATGATCTGCAAAAGAAACGAAGCTATGTTCTCTATTTTCTTCTTCAGGTGCATTAAATCCCTGTGTTAGTTACTTACATATACACAGCTCTAATCCCATTCCTTTGCTGGCACGCTCTTCGGATTGCAGTTGTCAAGCAGGAAACAGCTTCTTTTTCAAAAGCAAACAAAACCCACCAACAAAATAAAAAAAAACAACACATCATGCATCTACACTTTGAGTTGACTCTCAGGTTTCTCTAGCTGGGATACACCCAGCATCAAATTCAGTACGGCAAGGAGCTGTAAACTTAATATTTAATGGATTGATTTGGAATTGAAGTGTTTCCACACTATCTGGTATTTTTCAACATGCGAAAAAAAAAGTGATTTGAGAGATGCCACGTTAGAGAAGATATTGAGTTTAGAATACACCTTGTATATAATAACCCAGTTTCAGAGTAAAACATGCAAAACGGTTTGGATATTGTTAAACAAACTCACTAATTTTTATGAAAAGAATGGAGACATGCAGTTCCTTCTATGTTTTAGGGAGAGATTAGCGGCAGGGTGGGCGGAAGGTAGAGATGGTTCAGCTTTCCCTAAAACTGACATTTAGGCACAGATGTTGGTGAAGACGTTGCATGTGAATAGAAGGGAGGTGGATCCCTTTAAGATAATGCATTTCCATTTCCAGAAAGTGATAGAGTGGCTCAGGTTGAGGACCAAAGGGTAATTAATATTTGGTAAGAAAGCTAAGCACTACTTCTTGGGTCTCCCGTGAAGCAAAGACTGTTTAACATAGGTAAAAGGCTTTATTATTCAGGATGGTTTGAAATTAGCTTCTAAAATGGGTATTTCAGTAGGGGGTATTTTTAAGGGACTGATCTGTCAAAGTATTCATTTTCATGAAAAGGTAATTTAACACTTTCCAAATGTACTGGGTGACTTGTGCCTCAACAGTGAGAGGAGGAAGGAAATGTGTTACTGATGTCTTATGTGGCCTATACTAAACTGCACTTGTGGGTTTTTTCAGGGAATTTTTTTTTTTTAAGACGACCATTTCATAAGGGCATTTAGAACTGTGTACTTCTTATGATGGCAATTTCTGTGGTACATACATAGCTGAACTTCTAACCAGAGACCTAGTTCAAGTCTACAACAGTTGGGTTTTTTTCCCCCTCCATTTCTTTAATTGCGTTTTCAGAAGAATTTTATTATTTCCTCTTTCATCTGTCCAATACAAGCTTTTATTCTCTCAACAACTTGTATATCTCTCATTGTCCATTCTATTAGCGGAACATTCCTATTATCAATCTCACAAATATTTATACAGCTGGGGAGCTTTAGATATATGAGTAGCCTCACATAATTCAGTGGAAATGCATTCTGCAGAATCCTCTCGGCTAACACAGATAGGCGTACGCTGGAGTAAATCCTGTATGCAAAGTCTGTTCAAAATTTTAGGTTTTGCTCATTCAGCAAAACAAAGCTCTCTGTTATGAAATATTTAGGAAGAAATGGAGGTAAGAGATTTCAAGAACTCAAGGTCTTTGAGGGCTTTGGAGTAGTGCTTATTAAATCCAGACTGACTTCAGAAAGGGGAGGACTTCGTGGGGAAAAATTACTCATTATCCCTCAACCACTGGTGAGCAGATGCTAAACTGAAATAACCTATGCCCACATATGCCTCTAGCCTAAGGACACATAGAAGGGTTCTCTAAAGCATTTGTATTGTAGGAACCTGTAGAATAGCCACTATTTTAAAAAGGTTTTGAATCTCAGATCAAATGATGTTAAAATGGAAGTTATGCTGTGAGTATATCTGAGCCAAATATTCCAACTTTTTATAAATAGGCGTTAAGTGGATTTTGAGATCACAGAAGCTACTGTGGCATTACTTTTCATTTGAGCATGTGGCTCCAGCACATACGGAATGTGCTATAGGCTTAGAACACAGTCACAGCCAGTGAAATCATGCTAGAAAATAAAATACGTGCTCACTGAGCACCTCTGAAGAATTTCAACTCGTATTTTAACATACATGTGGAAGTGGCACCTTGTTTGGTCAGACTCCTGCGCAAAAATGAAGGTAACCAGCGCTTATACAACTACTGCGACGAACAAGGTCATTCAGAAGTGTAAGCAAACAGACTTTATAAGCATAAGACTTTAAACAAAGATCTGATAAATACACTTTATCAGGCTCACTGTATATGGAAGAGGCACCAAGATTTCTTGAGGGCACTTTCAGAAAGTGCGATGGAAAAGCAGTCCAAACTTAGCAGTAGTAGCTGGCCATTAGCAAAACCAGATTCTGATACACAGCATGATTTTGTAATACAATTAACCTTGTACTTACTGTGAAATGTTTTCTAATCCCTACGTTACAGTTATCCTTAGTCAAAATGTTCAACCAACTAAAGCATGAGCACACAGCTTTGCTTCCATCTGTAAGTGTTCTTTAAAGCAGATTCTTGATAGAAATAAAAAGGATCTACATCTGTTATGAAATCCTTTTCCCTACATGATCCGAATGCTTACTACCAGATTTTACAAGCATCTGTTTAATAAATAAAAGAACAATTAATAGAATAATGATGTTATTCGTGCATGAAGAGATTAGACAGTAAACTCACTTCCAAAAAAAAGGCTTTAACTGCACTGGGTGAGATAATCTAAACTACATAGAAAAAGCTTCTTTTGAATGTATTGGGAACCAATATTTTTATCCAGATGAAATTACTTGTAAAAGGAAGAGACAACAGTAAATACACTTAAAAATACTGTCTTCCTAACAGCACAAACTCAAAAGTCTTTAAAACTTTGACTGGATAAAGCCCTCAACATCCTTGTCTGATCTCATAGCTGACCTTGATTACAGATTCAGAAAATAAGGCCTTACAGTAGGAGGTATAAAGTGGCAGCCTTCAAAACTGTTGAGAGTATTATTGGGGTCATTAAGCAGTTTCAGAGGCTTCAGAATAACTTACCATGAGCTTCTTAAAAAGGCATTGTTTCTCCTAAACCAAGTTTCCTGTGGGAAGCACTGCTGTTCCAGTTACAGCATTTACAGCGGGTGAAAGGCTAATGCTTAGAGGACAGTCTGTAAAAAAAAAAATCCTTTGGACAACCTTTTCAAACCACACTCATCCACAGCATAAGAAGGCTAACTTACATGGAAATGTTTATTATCAGTTTTTATATTAAAGGTTTATTATCAGTTGAAACGTGATACTGAAGGTTTAGTGTTGGACAGAGTGGACGTCTGCGTTACTGAGCTAGAAAATTAAAGTCTCTGATTTAGAGCAGAAGTGGCCTAAGTGGGAAGAAAAGAACCTCACAGGTGGCTGCTTCAGTAAGACTGTTCTGGAACTGAACAGTGCATGGGAAAATACATGCAGGCAGCTAGAGGATTTCAGATCCAAGAATTAATTAATCCTTTCGCTTAACTAAAAAATGACCCTTAAGTTGTAGGCACCTGACAAAGCTACATGTATTTTGTTAGTGCTAGGCTAATTTACGCTGGCTGATGACCTGGCTCCAGGCAAAAAGCAGAGTTCCTAGACACCAAGGCAGAACAAAGGCAAACGGCTGATTAAGTAACCACCACTATTATGGAGAAATAATATAATTTGTTAAACTGTTCTGTGGTTTTGCATTAGTGTTTTTCAATAGCAAACAGGCTACAGCATTTGCTCCTCTTCCCCAAACAGAATCACATTTTTACTCTATCCCACCACCTTTTGGACACCCTAAGTGAATAGTAAGCCCTTCTAGGAAGGAGTTCAACTCAAAGAATATCATAAATGGGAGGATTAAAAAATACAAAATCGTGCATTGTGCATAAAGAAAGTGTCAGCTACTGAACAGAAATCCACTGGGTGACAGCAGTTTGGCTCTTGGTTCTCAATTTATTACAGACTTCCAAAATTCCATTTTAAAGCTCTGGTCTCTTCTGCTAAAAAATCACTTTGCCAAAAGCAAAATGACCATGCATGTTAGAGTTCTCCTCTGAGCCCTCACAGCAATTGAACTGTACTCCAATAGCTTTGCTGAATGTCCACTCATAATTTTTGATACTTCTCTCTACAGTAGGTATGAAGCTGGCTTGCACACTTGGCAAGTTGGAAGTTCATCATCAGAAAACCTGTAATTCCCTGTTCTCATCTTGCAGATCTTTTGCATCCATTCCTTTGTGTCTCACCTACTCAAGTAAAGGCAGGCGTTCAAGTAGGGAGTCAAAGTCTACAGGTAGATTCCTTGAAGAGGTTTTCATGAATCAAGAGAACCTGGAGAGCAACATAATAAAGGTGATTTTAGTGCAGACTGCAAAAGGATGCTACAAATTCTGGATGGATAGTCCAGAGGAGGGCGGTACCTCAGGCTTGGGCTAGCAGGGGTGGTGTGGACACATCCCACTGTTCAGCTGAGGTGCCACCCATTGCTCACTCTCCCAGCTCGACATTGCTGTGGTTTCAAGTCTTGGCATCACTCAGGCCATAGGATCAGCTTCCGCTGCAGTCACACGTACGTCGTTCTCACTCTGTGAGAACCGCAGGAACCAGGAGTGGTGCAAGTCAAGTCATTTAGAAGCGCTGCTCAGAGTTAAGTATATATAGGATATGCTTGACATTTGTTTAGTGAATTTAGATTTGAGACTATTAAAGTCTGGAAAGGTTTCAGAGAAGAACCATAGGAATAAATCTAGATCTGGAAAAGTACTTATACCTGGCGTGTTCAATCTATACCGAGTTTACTGAAAAGCAGTTTGGCTTAGTCTCCAGAATTCCAGAAGACAGAAGATCCTGTAAAAGAAGAATCACAAGTCTGGGCACAAAGAAATAAGACTCAAGGTTGCTGGATGTCAAATTAAGGTAGAAATAGAAGCCAATTATTTGTAATTGGCAAGGAACAGTGGGAACAGCTTGCTAAGAGCAGTAGGCCAACAGATGAAGAAGTGCTCAATATTTAATTATGTTAGTTAAAAAAACCCAATCACAATAAAGGAGAAAGAACTTGGGCTGGGGGAAAGGGGAACAGGAGAGGCCGTTTACTTAAAATTATGACTTTATTTTCAGTTAGCTGACTCTAATAATTACAGTCTCTCTGAAGTATTTGGCCAGATGAAGCTATCTCAGAGCCACTACTGATTATCTTTGAAATCTAGAATGGGAAGGTTCCAGTGCACTGGAAAAACAGAAAAAAAAAGAGAGAGAGAGAGAGAAAGAAAAGAATAGAGAAAAGAATAGAGCAGATGCATGAGCTGGGCAGTTATGGAACAGTCAGTCTAATTTCAGTTCCTGGAAAAGTATATTAGAACAAATTAACTATTTTTAGAAGATAATAGGGTGATAAGTAACAGCCCTAGACTTGTTAGGAGCAGATTGTATCAAACTAATCTTTTCTACTGCGACAGGTTTAACAGGCTCATGAAGTTGCCTTACAGGCAACTTGCATACATGAGCTTAGCAAACTTTGGACAAAATAATGGACATGCAGGAGAACAGCTGAAGATGACACATGATCAAAGTAATTGCTAATATTACTATGAAAGGTTCTATCAAGTCAGTTTCTGTGGGCACAGACATTATTCCACCACACAAATATGCAGTTATAAATACACACAAATGTAATTTTAAATTGTACACTTGAGCGGGGGAAAGGGGAGCTAAGCACTTCAGAGGTCAAGAACAGAATTCAGAGTAATGTGGGCAAGTTGCGGAAATGGTCTAAAATAATTAGGAAATAAATCAAAGTTAATATTTGTCCTTTGTAGGGAACAGTTCACTGCACAAACACAGGAGGAACAGCAGCTAGCCAGCAGTCCTGTAGAAATGGACCTGGGGATAGACTGGATCACAAACTGAACATGAGTCAACACTGTCATACTCTTGTGAAAAAAGCAAACATACCAAGATATATAAACAGAAGTGCTGTAGGAGATGTAAAATAAACCTTCCACTCTACTTAGCACTCATTAAAGCCTCTTCTGGGATACTTTGTCTGTCTTACGAGCCGTGCTTCAAGATGATACCTAGAGACGAAACCAGTGGAACAGATTTTGTGAGCAGCTGGTGGAATCCCCATCATTATCCAACTTCTTACAAGGACAAGGTTCAAGTAAAACTAATACTTCTTTATCTGTAGATATCTAGAAGTCTCTTCAAGCCTTAATTTCCACAGGTTTACATTACTTAGAAGATCTATGCAGTCATTTAAGAATTACTTATACCCTAGTTCCAGCCCCCATCACTTGGTAAGGAAATCTCCCCAGTACTTTAATGTGTTTGTATCAGCTGAAGGTCAATCTTTTTAGTTATAATAGTCACATCTGAATGGAAATTCACAAATATTTCAACCACTAATCATGCATCTCACTGTATAAATTCCATCTTCCATGCCAGGTGATCCAAGTACATTTTACTGTAAACTAAAAAGCTAGCCTAATATAACTGACGGAGAGGTGTGGAAGAAAATGGAATAGTCAGCCCTAAACTCCAATCAAGGAAGAGCCAGGCTAGAAATGAAAGACAGGGGAAGAAATCTTGTACCACAAACTCCTCCTGTCACTGCATATGGCAGGTTATGTTAGACCTGTCAGGAACTGAATAGGTTCCTGGCACGATGTTACAAAGCATTCATTCAGTACTGATTTCTTATCAAAATCAAATGCTGGAAAACATGTTTGGTTTCTCTCGCAGTTTCTAAACAACGACCAGAAGAATGCTAAAAAAAACCCAGCACACATGACTTTCTCACAGGCAGTGATAACCATGACAGGGACTATCAACTAAGTAACATTACGGGTGAGGTCAGTCCATACACATCGCTACTCCTTGTAGTCCCGTCGGTAGCAATACTTATGAAAACAACAGCTGTGGTTTTGCACAGAGCAGTGGCATTTCAGAGGTTAAAAGCTTGTCCCGCATGCTGTACAAAAGTAGACTTCGTCCCCTCTAAACTGGGAACAGGTGTTGAGTCAGCTCTCTGCACCTAGGCCAAATCTCAGAGGGAAGGGGAGCCAAAGCTGACACGTCATCCCCAGGATACGGGGAGGATAGACGAGGGCAATACGAACTGGGTGAGACTGATGAGATGTGGCTGTCCCACAGACCAGAATAAAAGTAAACCACGTTAAATAAAAGACAATGCAGGTTAGAACAAGGTTGCAAACTGATTCATAATGAGCGAGTCATGTGTTACTGTCCTCTGCTGCCTGAAACAGGAACTTTTCTGCTCTCAGCAGGAGACAGCCTGTGCTGCTGAAACTGTGAATAGCCATCAAGGGTTCCCTTTGTGCAAAGCAGGAAGACCTAGAAGGTCTGTCTTGGTTACCAGGCAGTCTCCACATCACAGGCTGTGCAATTCCTCAGGCGACCCGAGCGTAAAGCACATTCGGGGCTTTCAATTCTATATGCTGCTTTCAATTCAGCACAGAGGATATTAAATCGTTCCCCCAGCTCTTTTATGTGCATACCTTGTCATTCACCACAGAAAATCTGTGTGTACACGCAGCATATAGGTACCAGAACTGTAATAAGAAAACATGGAGGAGCACGTACAAGCAGTAGCTTCCCCACTTTTCCCCCCATCGGAATGGGGTCCCCCCACCATCTATGGTAGGGGTGCGTATGTGTGAGTGAAATGGCAGTTGTAAAGAAATGCTGCTTTTTTTTTTGTAGATAAATCATAGCTCCTTCTCTAAATTTAGCTCTGTAGAGTCATTATGAGACAAAGCGCAGACTATTTATGGGAATTAGTTTATACTTGCTTTGCAAGCTAACGCAGTCCCATTTACTTCACAAAGCTGTGCGGTGAGTCATGTTACCCAGCAACACTCACACACCCATATGAACTGGGGAAGCAGAAACTCTCGCTCACTCGCTTTTCCCTTTCCTTCTGGGATATTCTTGAGAAACAGCATCCCACTAGAAACAGTTCAGAATAATCTCGTGTTCCTGTGAAGCAGACAGCGACTGGTGTGGGTAAAACAAACTGTCATATAGAGAATATTAAAGGAAAAAGGAAGTCTATTCCAAAATAAGCTTTTGATTCCTTCTCTTAAGCTTACATCTGAGTTCTGCAATTTGAAAGGTATTACTCCATGGCAGAGCTAAATCTCTGCAGCTGTGAATACCTGCCAGAAGAATTGTTTTTCTCCTCCTCTATCTATCTAAGCATTTTCTGCATTGGATCTAGCAATTGTACAGTTGAAAGGGGAGTGAGAGCAGCAAAGCTATCCACAGGGAAGATTTTTGTTTTGTTTTCTATTCAATTAGTCAGCTGACCAAATTAACTCCGTGGCCACATGATCCCCAGATTCCACTCACAGGAAGCAGGATATATCATTTAGGTGGCAAGTTACATCAGATTAGCTACGAAGTGAAATTGCACTCTTATTTATTCTCTGAACTGATTTATGTGGTCATTGTGACCATCTAGGCTGCATCACATACTACACACATATCCAAGGTGCCCAGACCTGCATTTCATGCTTAAACCCTGTGAAAATACACGTAACTCTTTCAAAAAAATCCTGAGTATTTTTCCATGGCAAGTCTCTTTCTCCACTGCTAATTCTTAAGCATTCATTACTCAGCAGAGATGTCAATGGTAGTATGCACAAAATAAGAATCACAATTTACAACTTCACAAGTTTACAACAATATTATAGTACCTTTCACTGCGTGTATGACTGGGTAAGGTCAGACCATCTTCGTCAGCTTAGTGCGACTCTAATCTTGTGACAACCTCTCTAGTCTCTTAATTCTGAGTTCTGAACCAGGAATTGCATGATTTTTTCTTTTGTTGTTGTTTGTTTTGTTGTGTTGTGGAGGTTTTTTTGTTGTTTGTTTTTGGGTTTTTTTTCTCCTTTCTCTTTCTTGCCCTACACATGCACAATGCCAGCTAACAGGGGCTGGCACTTAGAGGGTACCATCTCAAAGCATACGAGCAACAACAGACAATATCCAGGTGTGCACATTGGTCTATTAATGGCAATATGCAACAATTGTATCTGATCATGTATTGTTCACTCTCTGCTCAATCCTTTTAATGTGTTGAATAAGCAACCATTACAGAAGTGTCCAAATGAACCCCGAGTTTAAATTTCACTGTATTTTGCTTAGAGATTTCAACAAAAGGGAGGAAGAGGAGAAAGGGGAGAAGAGCTATCCACCACCATGTTCTTATGCCACCAGGTTTTTGCCATTTCAGATTGGTTAAGCTAATACACCTACCCTTTAAGCAGTAGTTGACAATACTGTCATCTGTATTCTTAAGTAGTTTTTTAAAAACATACCAACCAAATATGCTTTCCATTTAAGTTTTCCAAACTACTTTATTTTTCTATATTTTCTCTCTCTCAGACATAATGTATTTTGATATCCAGTGATTGCCTAAAGCACAGCCTAGAGGGGAGGGGAAAGAAAAAATCACTATAAAAGAGATAGACCAGTGACTGTTTTGGATTACAAGACCAACTACCTCAGGGCTTCTTTAAAATGCAGTATGAAAACAAAACTATGACAATAATCTGTGCCATGGCTTTGAAGTTATGACTTCAGCCAAACCAGCAACGTTTCCAACCAGTGGCCATTAGAGCTTCAATGTCTCCCAGAATGGCAGCAGTGAAGTGTGTCACGTACTTTCTCTATGACTAGGCTCAGAGAAGAGGAATGCAGACCACACCTGGAACACAGGCAGCACCTCTGGCACGTTCAGCAGAGTGCCTCTCCTACTATCCACAGGATATAGGGGCATCTCCCAAAAGCTGCCCATTTGTGAACGAGACCAGAATACGCCTGTTTTAAAAGCAGGAAGTACAGATTAATTCAGCATGAAAAAGAGAAAGTGCAAACCTGTGTGAAAAAGCCTAAATCTGTTTTTCACTGCGCAGTTTACCAGAGATATCCAGTGTAACATACAGCACATCACTCTCATTTTATCTAATATAAGTATAGGATGGTTTCAGGTGGTTCTATCCAGCTGCTCTCAACAGAACAAAAATTGCTCCTGCTACCAATCCAAGCAGTAGTGGAACTGTTTTTTAAGGGTTATTAAGGTAAGCCACGGTGATTAAGCATGATTTATAACCCTGTCGTTCTTATGACATGCTAGGCAAGTCTCAGTCCACAAGTACCACAAGGTTTAAAACCAGTAATAATAAAATTCTGTCATCACTGTACTTGGGAGTGTTGGTGTACAGTTCTTAGTTACCTTCTAATAGGCACATGTCAGAGGTTTCAAAATAGACACAAAATTCCCAGTGGACAAGTTATAAAGCAGGTCTTGTATTAATGCAGCTGGAGCTGCACGTTAAATATTTATCAGCATAACCACATTTTTCTGGTTAATTGGAGGCATAAATAGTTTCTACTGCCGTGGTACATTTGTTGAGAATGTAACAGAAACTGCAGAATTTTAAAAAAATAAATAAAAATAATGGGTACACATACATGAGGTAACCACCCTGAGCCCTTTACAATTAGACAAGAGAAAGCAGGAGCACTGAGTACAGCCCTGCCTACCAGGAAGTCACTGTTTGCAGTGAAAGTGAGATGAAATTCAGATGTAAATGTAAAACTAGGCACAGATGCAGTGCTTTTAAGGTTTTCACACTCATACCTTGGTGGAATAAAATGGCAAAAGACTTGGTCACCAGCAATAAAGAAAAAATAACTGGAATAAATTCATCGCTTGGCTCTAGAAGTCATGAGCTTTCCAAAACTCTACTATTCACCTGCACTGGGAATTACCATGAGCAATATCACTTGCAGTACACGACAGACAAACTTCTGTCTTTTAATTTCCTCCTCTTTGTTAAGCAAAACAGTTTAATCCAGTGAACCTTGACCTGACTTTTTGCATACTTTATACTTTGATTGTTGAATTTTGTTTTAAAAGAGCTGCAATGTATGGATGGTTAATAAAATATTTAGCTATTAGGAAGAGTCACATGATTGACTCACATTCTATACAAAAAAGTAAGAGTTTGGGTACTGTTTTCTTTTTCCCCATATACTAAGCAGAATTACACTATTCTGGAAATTAGTTACAAAGCTGCTGATTTGTCACTTAACTGAAAAACTAGATTTGCATCATACCGATATCCTTAAAAATCTGTCATTTTTAACTTGGCTGACATATCAAACACGGACTAATTTTATGCAGACAACAGAGACTGCACTGGCCAGACACTTTTGCTGGAGGAAGCGTTACACCGGGGCTGGAATCCCTTCCCAGTGACACTGCTTATTGCTCTGCCAGAGCCTCCTGCTTTTCAGACCCCTAGTTTGTGCCTTCATAAAAATTAGGCGGCGTTTAACTTTTGGTTCCCCGCCTGTGTCAACCCATTTTCTAGATGTGATACCCTTCCACAAGGGAACCAACTGTATATTTAGTCTGATAAAGAAAAATAAGAGAAAATGTTCACCTTCGCACCACAGCTATCTATGAAAGAACATAACCCCGCTAATGTAACAGTCGCAAACCAGCTGCAGATTTTTCTAAATCTTCAGGGCTGCAGACCCTCATTTGCATGGGTTTGGAGAGCAGGAAGTCCCTCACAGGACTCATTCCCAGTCTCTGACTGCCTCCCCCCATCTCTTCCAAGTAGCTGTCTGCTCTCCCGTCTTAGGAACAAGAACAATAAGGCAACATAATGCCATGATACTGGGGAAATGATTGAGGTCACTCAGATGGAAAACACTGGACACTAAAGACACTCATTTCTTTAAAATATCTATTAATATATCACTAACCAATGCATTTCTGCCTACCTACTTAAGGTCATTTTTCTCTCTGAAGGAGTCAAGTAGGTCTACTCAAACCTTTACAGGAGCAGAACTACCACGGGGCCTCTTTCCTTTTAAGAATAATAATAAAGGTTAGGGTTCAATGTGAAGCCATTTTCATTTAAAGCAAAGGCTCCATGACACAATTGCAGATGAAGGCAGTGATTTCAAACAAACTGCATGTGGGGGTGCAGAGCAGCCTCTGAGGATACTTCAGGGCATGACTGAGGCCCATTTGGGAAGGTCTGGTACACTTCTTTACGAGTAGTTCTCAGATCAAAAGCAAGTGCAGGAAAGGCAAAAAGTGAAAATGAAGAATCGTTATTGACTGAGCTAATTGACTTGCTGATCTCAAGATGTTTGAAGGACTAGTATTGTAGGGAAATTTTTTTTCCATGTGACTGCCTTGAATTCTTCAAATGCCTTATCTATACTGTCCTCTGTGCCTTATACATGTGCAAACCCCTACTGGGTGGCTGGTTGGAGAGGGGGTGCTGGCTGAGGACAGCCGTGCTGGGGCCTGCCCTGGCTCTCCATTGTTGCAGAAGCATGCACCAGCTCAGCACTGCCCCGCTACGCACTCTAAATCCCCGCTTTTGTGTTTCCTCACTGGCAGAGATAGCTGCTCTGAACAGCAGCCTCCTTGCCTGGCGCACTGAGACAAAGAAATGTACAACTGCATAGTTGTACTTCATGACTCAGCTGAAAAGACATGAGTCAAACGGCAACCTCCTCAGGACAACAGGAGCTGCATATTAACCACCCATCTGTGCATGCGGTCGTGATTTTGCGTCATATTGTCTGATTCAGAAGAATTAAAACAGGCACAGAGGAAGAGGAAACCCGTAGAGAGATTTATTTTTTCCCCCTGTGGGAAGACATCTCTTTGTAGAAGTCTGTTTGTACAGGTTGCATATTCTCTGAGCAGTGAAACTTTCATCTGGGCATCAAAGTGACACATTTACTATTTAACTTTCATTGAGTAGAAGCAGACAGATGGATTTAGTTTGGAATTTTGTTTTGGTCTGTTGCCTTTTTTTTTTTTTTACCATTAGATCCTCAGTTAGAAGTGAAGCCAGCTGCTTATAATTCAATTCCAGTGATTCAGACTGGTTGCCTGCATTTTGATCACTTGTTTAATACAGTTGGTATTTCAATGGTCAAAAGTAACCTTTGAAGTTAGCACCCCATTAAGAGGAGAGCTGGAGGGGGAGGAATTGCAGCTTCTGTGGCTTGTGATTTTAGTGTATTCTTAGCCTGATTGAAGAAGACTGCTGGGGATTGATTTTCACAGCCTGTTTCAGTAAGAGGGGATAATTTGAATCCCAAGAACATAGCAATGCATGCAGAGTTATAGGTATGTATTACATCTAAGCTTGAGTGAACATATTTTGCATGCACTTGGACTGGGGTAGTCAAAACCTCAGCTGCTGCCCAGCTCTACAGACAGTTCTGCCCACATGCGTCTATTTTTTACAATAAAGGTGCTGGCTGCACACAGGTAGCTACACAGACCCTTGATCTACAGCTGCTTGGCACCCCTCTTTTCTTTCTAAACCTTTCACAGCTCCACAAACATCACACAACTCTTGATCTGAACTCTTGAGGATGAGAGGACTGACAAGGTGGGCGGTTCACAGAAAAAAAACTGCCCGTTTTTTCTTAAAACAAGGAGTAAGTGCTGGTTATTTAATCCTCCCCACCCCCATCTGTGACAGAAGGGGGAACAAGGCTGATTTCCACCCTCGCCTGCAGGAATTCAAGCCACCTTCTCCCATGGGAGAGAGAATTTAGGTCTGTGACAGAGAACTGTGGGTTCTATTGCTGGCAACATGTATTTCACCAGTTACAGACGACAACACAGCTTTGCCACATGCCATCTCCTTTGCAGATTTGGCTTTAGGACATGCTACAGAAAAATACTTCAGCAGATGCTTAGCTCTCAATAGCTGCTTAAAGCACCATTGGCATCAACGTGACTCTACACAGAGATGTTAAATTAACACAGCCAACCTTGTGTGAATATTCTTCCACAGCGTGATCCTTCTCTATTGCTATGCACATCTTGTATTTGCCAGTTTTCTCTTCTTTCAAAACCATGCAGAGATGCTAAACAATTCTACCAGCTATGTATTAACAATTCAAATATCTTGATTTCTCATTCTCTCTGCACAAGGGCTTTTAGGCTTAAGCAGAAGCTATTTTCTTAGCAGAAAATATTAGTGTAACTGCACTGGAAATAGATTCCAAAATATGCACATCTCTAAATCCCCCCCCCAAAAAAACCACAACAAAGACTGCACTAACTAAACAAAATTCCAGACAAGAAGTTAAGCCTTGCCATAGCCATTCCAAATGAATTAATAGCTCAACTTACAGTTGAATGAGCTATCCAGTTACTAATATTTTTTAAAAAAAACCCCTGAACTTCAGTTTCAGACCTTTAATCAGACCTGCTGATTGCAGGAGCAGTGCTTGACTGTGCAAAATGAATGCCAGTTGTGATGCAGGTAATGACAGAAGCTTGATGGCAAAGCAGACTGTGGCAAATAATTCCTCTATAATTGCTGTGGGCTTTATTTTCCATCCTATCTGAGCAGAGCAACACATTATATTGTCTCCTTTCTACTGGACAGCAAAAATCACCTTCCACTTCCCTTAAAGTTCTTATGTACTTTTTCAGCTGAACAAAACAGCCATGCAAGATACACTGACTCCACAAAGCATGCAAATTTGAAAGCATTGTAAGTCTGACAAATCAAAACCCAGTTTCACTTAGTGACATTTCATACAGTTTGCTTTTAAGATCATTCAGAAGACAGACCTTTTTTGGTGTTAAAGGAAATGCTCTCCTTTCTTTTTTTCCTCTACCCCCCGTTCCTGGCCTGTAATACAAAAGGCAGTTGAAATGGTTTTGCTTAAATAATAGCATTAGAGCTACGTAATGCTCAGCAGGACTGGCAGACTTATGTCTTAGAATAGGATGGAATATTTCAGTTGGAAGGGTCCTGCAACAATCATCTAGCTCAATTGCCTGACCACTTCAAGGCTCTCTGAAAGTTAAAGCAAATTATTAAGTGCACTGTCCAGATGCCTTAAACATTGAGAGGCAGTGTCAGTCTGGAATTGAGCTGCAAAATATACTCCATTTCAGTTTCCTTTTAAAGATGGCCAGAGCAATTATTATCTTTATATTGTCACATTATCACAAAAACTACCTGCAATTTTTAGAATATTGTGTTTTCCCTAAATTGCTTTCAAATTACCAGTTGTTGCAGGACTCGTTTCATTTCCTTTTAATGAATACATGGAAAAACTTTTCTCCCCTCCCGAAGAGACTGGTTAAACTTGTACATACAGAAGGCACTTGCTCCTCCTTGTTCTCCATGAAGCCCAGATGGTCAGGGAAAAAGGAGTGGGAGAAAGGTGGTTGTTGATTTGTTGTTTTTTTTTTTCCTTTTCATTCTTCCCAAATCAAAGCCAAACCCACCCTCTGGCTCCTCATCTACTAAGCCTTCTCAACTAGTAAGATGATTCAGAAATAGAAGATTAATCATTTACTGCTAGAACGCTTCAGCAGAAGAGGTAGTCAGAGAAACATCAACAGAACCACGTTTTCCATCAGAAAACATGACGACATCCAAGTCTGTCTAAGCCAAGCTTATTAAATATCTACAATGGAATTTAATTTAGGAAAAGACCAGAAAAAATAATAGAGTCACATCCTTCTATGAAGCAGCCATATAGACACATCTGTATACTGAAAAAAAAAGACATGAAGAAACTGCTTTCATCAAATTTCCTTCCAAGAACACTTTATGAAAGGCTATTACTACTCTTCCTACAGGTGTACTCTGTAGCAAATGGCTACACTTTAAAGGGAGGGGAAGGCAAAGAGAATTTTGGCTTAATAAGACACAATTTCTCTCCATTGCTGTGCCTTGGGCAATTCCCAGGCACCCTCACTTGCAGTGTGTTGCAACCGTATACAGGTTATGTTGCAATAAGAGCAAAGTTACCATTATTCTAAAGTTAATCTGCACTCTCTTGGAAATGTACATCAGTACCTGAACCTTTTCTTTTTTTAATTACTCGACTACTTAAGTTTTCATGTTTTGTGTCTGAGCCAGGCCTGAATGCTGCCAATGTGTAATCTTATTAAAGTATGCTACTGAGAAGCAAAAATCAGGTCAGCATTTTTGGAGCTTACAGAGAATAAGGAAAATTACTTCTCTAAAATAACACGTGCAAGTCTATTAGGACAATACTGCTTAACTGATAAGGTCAAATAGTTAAAATTTCACATGGAAATAACTTTTCTCAAAGAATGATTCATTCTATGAAATGCAATTTTCATTGTTTTGAGTTATGACTCCTTCAAGAACTACATTGGCCAGATGTGCATTGGAGCTTCTTAGAAATTACTGAGCATTATGTCAAGTCAGATCAATGGTTTTACACACAATAAAAACTTGACTTCTGTGTCAAGGATTTGAATGATGCAGATGCAGTTTTAGTTTAAGACATAAGACCAACCATCATTATGGCAGCTTTATGAAGGAAGGGAAGTAGAAAGGTTGCAACGGTGATTTAAATGGGAGGATCTCCAGTTTTTCACTCAAAGCTGCATTTTTTTATCCTCTGGTGTGCCTTTTTGTGCCCCACATATAGTCCATTAGATATAGAATTGTAGAAATATTGGTAACTGTTGTATGAGTGAAGCATAAAGTAGGTAAATCAGCAAAGCTTTTAGTTGACTCTAAGCACGGTCTGATTTGTTAGACTAAACAAATGCATTTTAAAATATGACTCATATTTCTTGATAGAAAAGGGTCTAACAGAAGGCTAACCAACTTCTCTTTAAGTACTTAACCCCACAAGATGGTCTTTATATCTTCAGGACTATCTATTTTACTGTTGGTGAATACACTACTAATAGTGTGGTAGCTTCCTCCCAGTGGGCACAGTAATAGCAAAATGTTTTAATACCAAATCATTCATGGATATAATTATATCCTTTCCTTAGCTTCAAGTCAGACGTATCCTCTTCAGTATAACAACTCAGGCCAGAGTCCTTGTACTAACAGAGACAACATCTTTACTGACCTGTCTCAGAAAAAGATTTGGCCAGTCAACAACAGTGAGTAAGAATAATTTAGATTTATTTTGTTTTTTTGATTGCTCTTAAATTGCATGATTTAAGAGCAGACATTCAGTTTTTTGAGATACCGGAAATGCAGGAAAAATGGGAGTTCTTCTTAAGATGCTATTCTCTATAACACAATAGCAGTGTTTCAGTTGATCTTAAAATGTAAGAAAAAGAAGTTGGAAGTTTAAAAGCGTGACTCTTCCAGATGCTGTAAGTGTTCTAACAGAGGACACTATCTTTCTATGCAGACTTTGCCTTGTTTATCTTTGTAATATATAGCCTTCCTCACCCACAGCTTTCCTGCGTGGACGTAAATACTAAAAATATTGGAATATCTGTTAAACTCAAAGGTCAGTTCATTTGTCATGGAAACAAACATTCCCAGAAAGCAGAAGAAAATCAATTGGCAAGTAAGTAAGTGGTTGAGAGGATCACAGAATCCTAGAATTGTCAGGGTTGGAAGGGACCTTAAAGATCATCCAGTTCCAACCCCCTGCCATGGGCAGGGACATCTCCCACTAGATCAGGCTGCCCAGAGCCCCATCCAACCCAGCCTTAAAAACTTCCAGGGATGGGGCTTCCACCCCCTCTCTGGGCAACCTGTTCCAGTGTCTCACCACCCTCATGGTGAAGAACTTCTTAACATCCAATCTGAACCGATCCATCTCTAGCTTTAATCCATTCCCTCTAGTCCTATCACTACCCGATATCCTGAAAAGCACCTCACCATCTTTCTTGTAGGCCCCCTTAAGAGACCAGAAGGAGAAGCTGTAAAAACGATATATCACAGGAACAATTCAACTTCTGGGAAATGAACTAAGATGACCCTTTCACAGAGAAAATACAGTCATCACCAGTTACATAGGAATATGTAGGTGGGGAAGCATCGTGTATGGGTGCCTATACATTATGGAGAGTTACATAAACTTTCACTCATTTAGCATTAAAAAAGCCCACATAAGCTCACTTACTTTTGGGTCTTTAAGGTGCATGACTGACAGTTGGTACCCTTGGAACAATCAAACAGTGAACTGAAAAACACACCCACTCCTTTGTGGCCTTTCCTCTTTTGAAAAGCATGATGAAACTTTACGAGGCTGCATAAGACAAGGGTTCAGATCTCAGGTCAATACCCATGTCACATGCTGTAGGGTATTCTGCAAAGGGTTATTCCATCTCTGCTACTAACGTTGGTAGAACCTTGCACTATATGTTTCAAAAAATATTTAATCAGTGCTGTGTCAGAAGGAGGTATCGAGGAGAATACACCTTAAAATACCTGGCAACACTTAAGACATGCTCCCAAAGCAGTGGTACAACTCCTGCTCTGAAATGGGCGAAAACTGCTTTTGAATTGACTTCCCTCATTCCAGATGGATATCCTAATTATCGAGTTCTTGATCGAATGAAGAGCATAACTTCTTATTCTGGTATGCCTGTTAAGGAAATGCAGCAAAAAAACAACAATCAGGGGATTGTGTTAGGAAAACAGTCACCACAAAAAAACATGGCAAATTTCTGTCAAGAACCTGTGTCACACAGGTGAACTGAGATGAAAGGTTATTACTTCTGAAAGAATATGAGAAATGGTTTTTGAACAGATGAAACAAAGCTGTGCAGACAGGAACGTGGCAATGAAACAGAAGAAGTATCATGATTAGTAGAAAATATTTTGAGAGGTTTTTTTCCTTTTTGTTAGCCTGATGCCAAAAGGTAAAACTTAAGTGTTTATTGGGGTGTAGTAAGAGCTGCACTGAACTAAGAGCAATAATCCCATCCTATGTTTTGATACTTTTAAAAGTAAAATTGAAGATAGTTATGTACTAAGTTAATTGTAGCCTGTTATCTAGAAATAATACCAAGGATTTATAGAATTTTTTTTCTGTCACACTTTCCAAGCTCACTTAAAACTTACGTGCTATACAAAATGAGCATTAATAGTGCATTAGATGAGGAGAAAAAAAATCTAGTATGTTGGTCAACAATTTCCAGCCTGCTCAGTTGCTGATATGCCTAAAACTGATTCAGTTTTAACTGAAAAGAGTTCAGGTTTATTTCAGTGATACTGAGAATGTCTACATTCACTTCTACTGCATCTATTCCCTTAAGAATCTGTGTTTTAATTTTGATCAACTGCACTGTTTTCAAGGAAGAACGCTAAAAGCATGGAAAGTTAAAGTTTCCAACTATAGAATAGGCATAATAACAAGCCTGTTCATATATTGCCCAGTTCATCATCTCTAGAAAAGCAAAGGCACAAATCTATATGCAAAAACTATTTAAAAATTTTTTTAACTCTTTTTCCTCCTTTTTAACCAAGGCTTCTTGAAAGAATACAAATTCCTGTAAACACAAAGTGAAATTATTCCTTTTAATACAATGTCGGGTGCAAAATAGTACTTACCCGTAAAGGCAGACCAGAAACTTCCGAAGGAGGTAATTTTCCAGAAAAATATTAACCAGCCCTTAGTTCAGTCACCAATCTTGTTCAGCACACCTTGAGAATGATTTTCCAACTTCAGGGAGACAGTAATGTTCAACAACAGATGCACATATAAATATTCCATTCATTTATTGTGGAAACACTGAAGACACAATACAGCTTTAACATACTCCTGATGAACAACTGCTCATTCAATCTGAACTTCACACCGTTTATTGTGGAAATGCTGCAGACACAAACACAGATTTAAACACAGTTCCAACATCAGAGAACATGACACTTCAAGGAAGGTCAAACCAAAATGGCTCTTAAAGCTAAAAAGGTAGAGGCAGATGCCATTTCCTAGAAATGAAGGAAGGTCGGCTCCACTGGAGCAGCTTTAGTGCTGGGCTTTTCATTTGGATCGGTGGCATGTGAAAAACCCAGAGCCCAGTGATTTTCGTTTTTTACCTAATTGCTCCAGTCCAGGAATCTTTGGCACAGGAGTTTTCTTTTGCTTTGTGACTATGAGATTATTCAGGCATTTGGTCTTAACAAGGCCACTGTTTTCATTGGCTTCATTTAATCCTACTGTGTGGCATTTAATTGCGTGTTGTGCAAAGGCTGCTTTTGAGTGTCAAATTCTATTTCGACAGGAGACTAACAGCATCAGGTTATTGCACTAGTTCTTTTTTACTCTATTTTTACCTGATTAACAAACAAGGCTGTTAGAGAACTGATTTTCCTTATTATTCCCTACACTGGCCTTATTTTATTGCATTTACACTGACAGCTTGACAAATACATCTATGTGCAAGAGGAAGGAATTCCACTGCATTGATTTAAAGAGACAAAAAAATGAACTGCCAAACTGAAAGTTATTTTAAGGTAAGCATGCAGATACTCTATGTCTAGTTCCATCTTGCACGCTGCCTAGATTTAAACCACAAAGTTGCACTTCTTTGCACAGTGGAATAAAGATAAGGCCTATTTAAACACCTGCACCACAGAGAACAGTAACACATGGCTTATACTGTCAGTCACAACAGTACGTTTTACTTCCTCATTGCTCTGTATCAGTTGTGAAGCTCCATTCACGAACAGGGAATGTTTATATATTGGCATCTTGTGCGTAAAATAGAATAAAATCACGTGTGCATTTCTTAGACATCAATTAAAACACAGACAAATTAAAAGCATTATAAAAGATTGTAGAAAACTAGAGCTTTTCTAGACTTTCAAACAGCACAAAACCTATCAATCTCATTGTGGAAATCAAAACAATTTTTAGGGTGCAATTCTTTGCATGCCATTCCTCCTTACAGTGCTACATAATCACGTTGCTTTTTCCTCTCATTTCAGTATCAACAAACATCTGCCTACACATTAATTTAGAAAATAGTAATTAAAAACTGGAAAGAATTGGAGCCTAGCACACAGATTTAAAATGTTGTCTCTGATCATATATTTGATATCAAGTTCAAGCATGAAACTAATATATTCAATCCAAGTAGTTTCTTGTTAGGAAATAGCACACATACACTTTAAAATAATTTTTAGTACAAAAGACAGACAGATAAAATATTTAAACTGAAGAGCTCTGAAGACTCCTAGGCATCAGTAGGGAAGGCACTTTTCTGGTCACGTAATTCTAGCACACTGGGATTCAGCACAGCTTTGGTATTTCAACATCTCCTTCAGTTTCTATGCAAGTGATATCCACTGACTGCCCAGTCCTGAACTTCTCCACTTGCAAATAATGCAAAGAAAATTGCTCCAAATAGATTAATAGAAGCAGCAATATAGAAAACAGTCTGCCATTCTCCCACAGTATTCTGTCAAAAGGGGGAAAAAAAAAAAAAAAGATGCAGTCAATGTGCAGCTCCACACTCAGGCAGCAGCAAATTTAGAACTGGTGCTACATGCCTTGCCTATTTAAAATTTAAATGCTATTCAGCGTGATTTCATAGCAACAGAAAAGCACGATAAACATAAAAGATTAAATCATCAGTATAGTCAGTGGCAGTTTAATAGTACAGCTTACTCAGTCCTATCAGAATTCCAGACTATCTGGATCAGTTTATCGTCTGAGATACAGAGTTTTCATATCAAAATTCACATTTGCACAAAGGCTACAGAAACTCATAGAGAATGTTACCATAAGGGGAAACACTACCTTGCTTTCAAGTCAGGTGATCCAAGAGCTCAAATGCTCTTTACTATGCAGGAAGATATTCTTAATTACTACTATGTGGATATTCCAGAATCATAAGCTTTTTAGCCCAAACAAGTTAGTTATATTTACTTGAGTTTCAAGAGAAATCCTGTAAATTCTGGTTTAGAAGGGCTTTAAGACATGGGTGGCAAAGAACTGTGGTTTGTTTTTCTTTTCAAATAAAGTAATATCTGCAGATGTCTTAAAGCTTTCTTTTGTTTTCTCCAGATAACTACTGTAACTAACCTCACTACAAAAACAGAATAATACCAGAACAGCACATTAGTATAAGTAAAAATCACAGAATCACAGAATGTTAGAGGTTGGAAGGGACCTCGAAAGATCATCTACTCCAGCCCCCCGCCAGAGCAGGATCACCTACAGTAGGTCACACAGGAACGCGTCCAGACAAGTTTTGAATGTCTCCAGAGAAGGACACTCCACAACCTCCCTGGGCAGCCTGTGCCAGTGCTCTCTCACCCTCACTGTGAAAAACTTTTTTCTCATATTTTTATGGAACCTCCCATGTTCCAGCTTGCACCCACTGCCCCTTGTCCTGTCATGGTACGCCGCTGAAAAGAGCCTGGCTCCGTCCTCCTGACACTCCCCCTTGACATATTTATAAACATTAATGAGGTCACCCCTCAGCCTCCTCTTCTCCAAAACAGTTGAACCCAAACAAGCAAAAAAATGCACTTGTTAAGATGTCTGGAAGAACTATTTGTTAGGATTCATGCACTAATGAATATTTTCACATGATTTTTAAGGAAATCATTGGAGTGACCACCAACTCCAAAAATTAAACTGCTATCAATAAATTTACTCCTCCTATCATCGTTCCTTAAAAGATTTTAGAATAATTCATACGGTTGATTTAAAAAAATATATAAAAATTTAAAACAATTCCTTACTTCCTTTTTCTACTCCAAATCACGCTTTGACTAAATCATCTTGGAAATCAAATCTAACACTGCTCAAGGGAGGTGTCTCCTGAAACTACCGCAGCTTAGAATGTCCTAAACCAGTAACGTACATACAAGGAGATGCATTATAAACACCACACATTTGAACTTAGTTTCTCACTCATCTGACGAATGCTGACCTTACAACTCAACAACTCATGAGAGAGACAGCTTTAAAAAAACAAGTAAGAACTTGTCTAAATTTGCTAAAATAATACCCTAACTGTCTCATCTAGTTGGCATTTTAACGGTTTGACTGCGATAAAAACATATCCATTTTATTGCTAGAGAATATAAGGGGTGAGTCACTAAAATTTTAAAGTCATACACAGATCTTTGATTTTACCTTTATTTTCCTGATCAGAATCAGAAGAATAAAGGCTAGGAATTCAGTCCTTCACAACAATGGGACAGTACAGCTTACATGTATAACCTAGATTTCATTTAATGACTGCAGACTTAAGACGACAGAATTTCCATTCAATGGAGATACAAATATAACAAATGAAAAATAGTAAACAGTCTTACATTATGAGTGAGGCTCTTGGCAATAACTGGCCCCACCATTCCTGGGATAGTACCAAAAGAATTTGTGATCCCAAGGAGAATTCCAGCATACCTGCAAGAGAAATTGTTAACATTGCTTATTAACCCTGCTTATCAGTCATGGAAACAATTTTGCCTGACCTGATCACAGAGGCCTCATCTTGATCACACACACAAATTAAAATACAGCTATTCCAGTGGGAATGCCTTGCTTTTGTTCTAGTAACAACTCAATGACAACTTGGTACATACATTTTTAGGGACATAGTTTAGTGGTGGACTTGGCAGTGATAGGTTAGTGGTTGGACTTGATCTTAAAGGTTCATTCCAACTTAAATGATTCTATACATCTCTATATTCCACAGGCTAGTTACAGAATTTAACTTAAATTACACATGGCTTTGCTCAGGATCCATAATCCAAACCTACATTCCATTGGCTAAGCTACAACCAAACTCTCTCAAATGGGAAAGTTAGAAAAGAAACATCACATGCCTTGAAGTAGAATCATAGAATCGTTTAGGTTGGAAAAGACTTTCAAGATCATCTAGTCCAATGTTAACCTAGCAATGCCAGGCCCACCACTAAACAAGCTCACTAAGCACCTCATCTACATATCTTTTAAATACTTTTTGGGATGGTGACTCAACCACTTCCTGGGGCAGCCTTTTTCAATGCTTGACAACTCTTTCAGTGAAGAAATTTTTCCTATTATCCAATCTAAACCTCCCTGGGTGCAACTCGAGGCCTTTCCTCTTGTCTTATCTCTTGTTATTTGGGAGAAGAGACTGAAAGAAAGACAGCAAGGAACATCACGGAGTGCTGTTTGGCAACAGTAGGAGCTGGGTCAGGTATCATTGCTACACAGTGTTTGCCAAGAAGGCAGTAGCACCAGTGTGGATGATTGTCCCCACTTCCGCTACACTTCTGTTCCAAGACCTGAGTTCAGAGCGCTGCGGCAGTTCTTCCCTTCAGCTTTCAGTGGGTCAAGGCCAATGGGAAATGGGTCTGACTTAACCAGTTCTGCTGGTTTCCATTCCTGCAGCTCCATTCTGAGACATCCTATTCCACGAACTCATTGCTCTATCACACACACGTGCATGCAGATGCACCAGCAGCCATAAAAACTTGCTGAGAAAAGCTGGTAACTTGCTTAAGATCTGATTCTCAGCACCTCATCTCTAGGCAATTAAAGATCTCCCTCATGGCAGTGTTGCAATACACCAAAAGATCATGTTTGAAACTGTACCACAAGTGCAGACTTGTGAAGCAGGCTGAAGAGAACTAAGAGCTAGACATTCTACAGCAGAGCTCAACCTTCCAACCACCAGAGCATAGATCCATGTGGTTCAGCTTTTCAAGGTGGATCTGCTGGCTGAAATATCATACAAAATACTAATAATTGCAATTTAGCACAAGAGAAAGGAGCTATCTCCCAGTGATCATTTTAGGCTGTTTAGCAGAGTGAAATTACATCCACACTAATTTACCATAATAGAAATATATTTTTCACCTCTAAAGAGAGATGACATTTTATTTACCAAAACAGGAGAATTCAGCTGTACGCTGTTATTATAAAAGGCTGTGATATATGTATCCAGTCCAAAGATGTTGTCATGTTTTCCCCTGAGAAAGCAAACCAATTATCGACCTTACTAGTTGATTATTTTTGGAAGTCAACACTACGTATCAATTCAAAGCATGGCAATGTGTATTTCAGACTGAGCTCCAATGCCTTCATTAATCCTTATTTATTATAAAGGTAGCACGTAGTCTGCTTATGTCAGAAAGTACTTAAGAATTAATAGTCCTTTATGAAGCTGAATGTGAAAGTGTAAAAGTTTCCCTTAGGCAGACAAGACATGTAGCAAAACTCCATATAAAGACTTTAAGTGCAACTAAATGCATTTTGTCTTCGGCATGTTTAAACACTGCAACACCGCTAACACACAGTTTCAAAACTAAACCCAGTTTAATAGTTTCCCTGGTCACCAAGGATCTTTGGCAGTCAATTGGTGGCAAAATGCCTCTGGTTATGCCCAGTGTTTCTGACATGGGTTGCATTCCTGATAATGCTCGCTGCTTGATGCAGATAATTGCTACGCCACTCCCTCAGCACAGCGGAGACTCCCATAGGAAAAGTGAAAGCAAAAAGTGACACATCTGTAGAGCAAGACTAATGGGAAGCTGCTGGTCAGGTTCTTACAGCACAGTGAGGATAACCAAATACAAATTGACTTGTGGAGCAGTTAAATAGTAAACTCAAGAGTTAAACTCAATACTCAAATACTCTTGAGTTTACTCAGAAATGTGAAATGTTTAGTGTATAACAGTCACGGGACTATTACAAGGGCTCATAGTAGCAGCAATACCCAAAATTGTAATTGTGGTAACATACTGATGTAGATCTAAAGAGCCAGAATACAATACATTTTCCCTCACAATAACAATCTTGTCTCCCACCCGTCCCTAACCCTCCCAGTTCAATACACTGATGGCATTATAAATACATGCTAGAAACTAAGAACATATAGCAAATATTGGTTTTCCCTCAGTATTTTCATTCCCTTTTTCCTGTGATTATGATTTTTTTTTGGTGTAACGCAAGTTTTAGTAGCAAAAAGGGACTCTATTACTCTAGTCAGCATACTTTTAACCAATTAAAATGGGCATTTAGGAGCATTTTGAAACTGCTTTGAAACACTTCTGGTTATTCTAACATCTTCCAGTAAATGAAGAAACAAAACCCAAGCTCTGGGTAAACTCTTAACAGAGTTTAAAACCTTAACAGAAGTTTCCTTCACAATTTTATGCAGACCCCATTTTCAGAATTACGTCAAGCATTGCCTTGAAACTCTGAATGTCTGCCTTGGCTATTTCATCCAATAAAGTCCAGACAGCTGCAAAAAGTTAAATAGGAGGGAAGAAAAAAAAGGATTCCTTTTCCTCTCATTTTAGATGTTTTTGTATTTGAATACATTTTTTTTCTATGACCTTTCTACAGGGACATGCCCTTTTTCTTCTCCATTTCAATTTGGACAGATTTACCCTGAATTAAAGCATGCCTCTGCTGAATGGAGAATTACTCATTTCAATAAAACAGCATCCGTGCTGACCACGTTCCCATCCAGCAGAGTTTTCCTGCACACGCAGCTATTCGTCTTTAGAGGCAATGCTGAGCCAAAGTTCCTGAATTATCAGCAAGACACCTGCTTTTCCTGCACTCATAATCAGTATGTTCCCTCCAGCTTATCTGAGAGGAAAGAAGGGCTAGAGGAACTTGTGTGGTTTAAATGCAATGGGAATAAAAGCAGGACTTTGTTGAGGGGAGGAAGAATAGAGCAGGATTTGGTCAGAGGGATCAGCAGCAGTTCATGTGGTGAATCTAATTATGCCTGCTGACACGTGTCAGCATCACACCACGCGATTTTTTTTTTTTATGTGGCTATTTTCAATAGCTAAAATACTCTGTATACTGTCATATACAAATCCACCCTTGAAATAAGCACATTAAAAATGCAAAGTATAGTATCTCTAAAATTAGAAAACACACACAACTTCCTAGTTCTGGAAACCTCAGCCATCACCTGCATACAGAGGTTCCTTGTGCAGATGCCTCCCAGAGGCACACACTGCAGTTGCGTGATTTCCTTTCTCCTGTGACAGTTCTGTTGCACTCAGTGGACAAGATGAATTGCACTCACTTAATGAGCACCATTTAATATTTTGTTTCACTTCACTTGCTCGATGCATGGGGCTAAGCCTTGCTTTCTGCACGCTATTCAACTGTCGCAAGCAGAATTTTAATCATCCCAAAGGCTTTCCAGCAGAACTCCTCACAATGTTAGTTTATTTTCACAACACTTTTGGGAGATAGGTTAGACACTGCAAAACTCATTCTACAGTTTGGAAATAAAAACACAGGCCAAGCATGCCTGTGCCTAGTGAATGCTTGATTTGAGATCCTCAGGACCTTATTTTCAGAGTATTTAACAGCATTGTTCACGTGTTCAAAGCACAGCTCCACTGACTTCTGTCTGCCCTCCAAGTAATACCATTTTTGCAAATCAGAACTTAATAGTTTGAAGATGTACAGGAAAGCAAGCAATGCATTTAGCTAGGCCTCAAATAATCTCACTAGATCCAAAACTAACTTCTCAGCTAAGATGTTTAAGTTTGGACTCTGGCTGCTGCAGACTTCCTTTACATATTATAGCATCTGAACCAGCCTCAAGAAGTTCCCATGACACTTCATAACTAAAGAAGACTCTTGAAAGTCCAGATTCCTAAAGCCAGAGGGTATGAACATGGTCCTCACAGATGATCACACTATAGTGTGATCCAACCAACCTACCACGTGCAAATTCTGTGACAGAGCACTGAAAGGACTGAATTCCCAAGAGCAATGTTTAGTTACCTTAAACAATGCTTCTTTTCTCCTCTAATGGCCTGCCTCTGTTATTATGTGCTCACCAACTACTACAGCTATGAGGTAAAGGATTTGGGAATGAATGCCAGTCTCCCTCTCTTATGTGTAAACACCGAGTCATTTCTAGAGCAGGAATCATCCTGTGCATTGAGTGAAGAAAAGGTCCTGTGCAAGGGAATATTACAACAACACACAGATGAAATTGCAATGCACAGAGAAAAAGAGACAAATCAAAACTGCACAGATATCCAAGTTCTGCCATTAAGTTATAGCATTAACACTTAATATTTTTTATTATGAAACACAGAGACATAAATAAGTCCAACTCCTAGCCAATGTCTTATATTTTTAGGAAACTAACTTGTAGTTCTGCAAAGCTAAGCTTGAAGCTGAAGTTGTACAATGGCCCCATAATGGCCCAGAAGCACTGCTTGAACTACATCTTCTAAATTTGCAATTCTCCTCGAGTTACAAAGTGCATCACAGAGGCTCATCTTCTTACTTTCATACTCAATTCACAGTACAAGATATTTATAGAGTTCAAAAAAGAGTTTGATCTCCAAGAGAACAAGTTTGCCACCATCACCAAGCGGTGTGGTGCGGACACTGCAGGGAAGGGATGCCATCCAGAAGGACCTTGACAAGCTGGAGAGGTGGGTCCATGCAAACCTCATGAAATTCAACAAGGCCAAGTGCAAGGTCCTGCAACTGCATCGGGACAATCCCAAGCACTGATATAGGCTGAGCAATGAGTGCATTGAGAGCAGCCCCGTGGAAAGGACTTGGGAGTGCTCGTGGATGAAAAACCGAACATGAACCAGCAATGCGCTCTCACAGCATCCTGGGCTGCATTAAACGAAGTGTGGCCAGCAGGTTGAGGGAGTTGATTCTCCCCCTCTGCTCCGCTCTCATGAGACCCCACCTGCAGTGCTGTGTTCAACTGAGGCCTCCAGCATAAGATAGGACATGAACATGTTGGAGCAAGTCCAGAAGAGGGCCACAAAGATGATCAGGGGGTTGGAGCTCCTCCTCTATGAGGACAGGCTGAGAGAGTTGGGGTTGCTCAGCCTAGAGAAGAGGAGGCTCTGGGTAGACCTTAGAGCAGCCTTCCAGTATTTACAGGTTGTGTACAGGAAAAATGAGGGACTCTTTATCAGGGATTCGTAGTGATGGGACAAGGGGTAATGGTTTCAAAAGAAAAGAGGGTAGATCTAAATTAGATATTAGGAAGAAATTATTTCCTGTGATGGTGGCGGGGCACTGGAACAGATTGCCCAGAGAAGTTGTGGATGCCTCCTGCTTGGAAGTATTCAAGGCCAGGTTGGATGGGGCTTTGAGCAATCTGGTCCAGTGCAAGGTGTCCCTGCCCATGGCAGAGGAGTAACAATATAGTATCATAGAATCATAGAATGTGTTGAGCTGGAAAGGATTTTTAAAGGTCATCTAAGTCCAACCCCCTTGCAGTGAACAGGGACATCTTTAACAAGATCAATAAGATCTTTAAGGTCCCTTCCAACCCAAAACATTTTATGATTCTGTAGTTTGTGTATTCTGGAAAACAAAACATCACAGACAACCCCCTAAGCACATTCTAATACTGTAAACCTGAGTCAGTATCAGTGTTTACATTCCAGGTCTGTACAGCGCAAGGTCCATAGCTAAATCTCCTAGGCACCCCAGCAATACATTTATGGCCACTTTTTTTTTTTTTAATCACATGCATTAATAATAGCTTCAGCAATACTTACGAAGGTGCTATGTCCAGATGGTTGATGCTATAGCCAGATGTACAAAATCCTCCTAGTGTTGTAGATATGGTCACAAATGCAACAGCCAGGGCATAGTTGCAGCCTGTAAATCCAGCTGCCACCAAGAACAGCGCAGGTCCAATCATTCCTTTAAGACAGAAATCTTAAAATCAATGGACTTCTAACACGAGACACATTAAAAGGCTCTACGCTGTGTATTTTCCATACAACTTCTACCGCCACCTAGTGTACAGAATCCAGCACTGCATTACATGCATTACAGTGGGCCTGTAAGGAAGGGCAGCACATGGGTTGCAAACATTACTGCCTCAGGAAACGGTGGCCAGACCAGAAAAATCCCACTTTAGCTGCAAAGAACAAACTTCAACTAGATAAAAAATTAACAACAATCGCCATATACTGAAAGTAACCACCATATACTGAAAGTGACTTCAGAAATTAATTTCATTTATTGTTATAAAAATAATAGAAGCTGCACTGACAGTGCACTGCAGAGAAACTATCCCGATTTTACTCTCCAGGTTTCAGGAACATTGACTTCTGCAGGTCATAATAAAGTAGAGCTGGAAGGGTCCATACAAATACATACATGCATATATATATATGTATGCTTATTTCTCCAGTAGGCACCTTCTAGAACAAGTTTTATTTCAAGTTTACAAGATCTGAACACCTGCTGTATCTATACTGGAGCCTGCTGTACAATTTCGAGAACCCAGGCTACCTTTAGAGATGCTACATCAGGTACTGAAAACAGCTGAGCAGCCATCATGAGCTAGTGCACGATACCTCCTGTCTTCGGTCACATCTGGTACCCATTTCCCAGCTCATGACCCCATCATGGTCTCTGTAACAGCTCCAGGTACATGCTTTTGCTGATGAAGCCAACAACCCAGCAGTCCTGCTTTTCCTAACACAACAGCAGGTTACCCCTTCAGTTGTACATACCTGGATGTGAGGCCCTACAGTAAACCATATCACCGACAGGGTGTAGGCTTAAAATAAAAAAAATGCTTGAGATTTTATTATAAGAGCTGCTTTAAAGCAAGCAACTGAATTAGCAGAACTGAGAAGGCAGCAAGGATGGGCGTACATCAAGCAGGCTGCAACTTGTGTGGATCCTCTGCCTAATCTTTCTTTTTTTTTTTTCCCCCCCTTCTTTCTCCTGCCACTCTTTTAATCAACAACCAACTTTTTCCTATATTCACTAAAAACCTGATCTTGACCATCTCTCGGTGATTTCAGATCATCTCTCCTCCCAATTAATCAAGATCTTTTTGGATTCTATTTGGTCTTCCTATGCTGGTAGCAACTGTAAGTTTTGCAAGCATATTCCTATTCAGTTACTTAAGTCTTAAATAAAAAAATATACTGAACAACACAGAGCTCAGATAGGCTCAGGCAGAACAATATCACGTCTGAGTTTGAGAAAGCCATTCACAAGGTATCATGCTGTTGCCTGATCTAGTTGAGAGGCGTCCCTGGCCATGACAGGGAGGTTGGATTAAAATAATCTCTAAGGTCCCTTCCAGCCCAGGCCATTCTAGGATTCTGTCAAGCAATTAATCACCACTTTAATGGTGATTTGACCTGATCATTTCTCTAATAAGTTTGCTTGTAAGGATGACATATCTTGCACTAAACAAAGCTTTTGGCAATCTCTTACTGTTCTCTGATCCAATAAGCCTACTTTTTAATGGAAAAAGATAGGATTTACTCTTGGCAAACTAATGTACAAATATAGCTGCCCCTCTCGAGCCATGCACAACCCCGCCTAATCTCACAGTGGAATGCTACACTACTCTCTCAAACCCTTAATTTTCCCCAGATGTGATATGTTCCAAAGAGAGATGATACTTGCACCTACCTATAAGGGTAAAACATTTGCGAACACAAACAGTGGAAAAGTTCTGTTTTTCCCGTAAGTAATCAGCAATTTGTCCAGACAGAATTATACATAACCAGCAGCCAAAATAAGGTAGGGCAGACAAAAACCCATTCTGTTAAGAAGATTTAAAAAAAAAAGAAAGAGACAATTAAACTGCTGAAATGACAATTCAATATGCTGAAATATCACTTATGCTGGAGCATTAACAGAGGTGTCTAAACCATCCATCCACATAACTATTGCCAGTATTACCATAAGAGAGAAACCTAGGGATAGGAAAAGCAAACCATTTTAAGGTCACCAATGTGTAAACTGTCCATTGCATGACTTAATCTGTAACTACCAATGCAGCCAGACCAGAAACTCAAAGGTTTAAATCAGCAACTGCGTTCAGGAAAAATGAAACTATCCATGAAGTTATCTTGTGGTTATTAACCTGATCATGGAAGATACCAAACCCACCAATTTCAAGTAGGACAGGCTATCAAGTGAGTTACTGAAGTAAGTGGAAGCTGCAAATATTCAGAATTCTGAAAGCTATATGGACTCTCAGGGTTTTGTACTACTTACTGTAACTCTTGAACATTACAGTATCCCATATCTATCTGCTGAAACATCCGATGCTGGCTGTAATCAGAGACAAGATACAGAACTATGACTTTCATCAGATCCAGGCTGGACATTCTATGATCTCAGAGCAAAGCTATTACTCAGGACCTGACATTACTTACACTGAAGTCACCTGTTAACTCCCATTACTTTAAACAAGAGCTGTTTATATGCTTCTGCCTGATTCTGAATGTTTTTCTGATGAGGGGAAAAAAAAAGGTACTGCTGTGCTGCATCCGTTTACAACCTTTCCACATAATTATGGATAATTACTCTTAACAGAACTATAATTTGACCTTATCTGTGATTAAAAAGAGGTATTTGGATAGCTATTGAATAGAAATACTCTAATGTTTATACACTATTATAAAATGTGTATTTGTCACAGAAGTGAAAGCTTCCCTAGGAAATTTAATTTGAAATGAGACCAGAAACACATCCCCACCTGTAATCTACTCTACCAGCACTCAAACGCTGTCTGTTGGGTTTCAGTGCTCAAAAGCTGTAAGTTAAGTTTTGAAAAATAGAAGATAAGTCTCGGTAATAAAAAACCCAACTTCCCTAGAAGCACTGTTCAAAGACACAGCATTATTTTTAACCAAACCCTTTATTATAAGATGGAAACTGATGGACTATACAGTAGCAACTGTATAAAAAGAGCAATGCAATTTCCATCTAACTGTGTGGCAACAAAGTTAGTCCAACACTATTATACAAGATTTTTTTTTTAAGTGTTCACAGTATCCAGTACTCTAAGTCACTCCAGAAAGAAGAAACATAACCCAGAGACATAGGAAACCACTTCACAGCAGAACCCAGTAACATTTAATGCAACAGCATTTTACAAAACACATGCAATTGAGGGCTGTGTTAGCAAATGACTGTCACAGATGTTTACACAGGTATTTCCTCAAGAGGCATAGGAAGGAACCCAACCAATAACTTCAGCTGTTTTTCTTCCAGCCATTTTGCAGCTTTCCCTATGACAGCCTTCTTTTCTAATGCTGAGATTCCCCATCTTTTCCTGCTGACACCACTTTATTGTTGCATATTTTTATTTATCTCACCTCCTCTGCATCAAATCGCAGGATCTCCTTCATGTATGTGGGCAAGAGTGTAAGAAGAGTATAGAAAGTCCAATTATATGAGAAATGTGCCACAACGATAGCCCAGAGTGGAAGGGACTCCAATATAGGTCTCCAGGGAACAGATTTCTGTGTAGAAAGCTAGCAAGCACCAGGCAGAAAAAAAAGAGAAAGAGTGATCAGGACATCAGTGTGAACATTTACTGAATAGTCTTTTGATCCTACCCAAGTCTCTGCTGATCATTCATTCTGAAGGGCAGAAAATGAACCTCAGTTAATAGATGCAAGTCGTCAGCAATGACTGAATTAGTGTGTTCAGTTCTCGCTGAAGGCATACTAATACACGCCATTGCTCTGTTCTTTACTACTGCAAAACAAACAAATTACTATTACATTTTGTAAACAGCATTCCAAAAAAAGTATACCATCCCTTGTTGAGATTTGTTGCCTCTTGCTTTTGCTATAAGTGATTGAATATTTAAAAAGTCACCCCTTCACGAGTTTGTTCAGCTGAATCTTTCCTACTCAATCTGAGATATTAACTTTGGTCTCTCAGACAGCTTCATGGATTGTAACTGCAGTTAACCCCAGTCACAGCAATGAACTATAAATGCTTTCTTTGATTACTAATTGCTTCTTACTTATACAACTGCACTGTATTTTTAATTTTTGGTTTGACAAATACTGCCTCTATGTTAGATTAAGGATTTCTTTTGTAGATATCAACAGAGCATGACACTAATGACAATATTTGTGGTTTATGTTGTTACTTTACAGAATCACAGAATGTTAGGGGTTGAAAGGGACCTCCGAAGATCATCTAGTCCAACCTCCCCACCAGAGTAGGATACTTATGACTATAGAAAAGTGCTGTACCTGATCTTTTAGAGAAGAGAGTATATATTCTTTTTCAGCATGTGAAATGTTCCTGTGAGTTTCTGGTGTATCACTAACCAACCACATCCAGAAGAAGAACCATACCACACCAAGTGCACCTATTGGGGAAAGATGGGTGTAGAGATAGAAATAAAAACATACGCAGTTCCATTAAGTGAATAATTCTCTCAAATTATTTACTTATAAGTTTTTTGCAAATACTCTGATGTAATTTTAATGACATTGTTTTTTATCTACTTACAAAAAGTAGTTCCTCAAAGTGGCTTAACAATGCATATTTAGAGATAATATACAATGAATCAGGAAAGAGGAAAGTGCTTGGCTGGGTTTTTTTTCTTTTTTTTCTTCTTCCACTTGGAAGTGCCTCATACAGCAAGAAAGTTGCATACACATACACATTTTATTTTTATCAATCACATGGAACAGCCACAAACAAACAATGTGGCTTGCTCAGAAGAAATAAAAACTGGCATTAAGTTTCATCACAAAAAATGCTTTGCTCACATACACGGAATATCACTACATACAGCTTAACTTCTGTACCAATCCTACTTTTCTTAAGCCAAATCCCAGAACTGTCATTTCAAAAAGGTAACTTTTCAATAGTCGGTCCAAAACAAGTGTATTTTTATATAACATTATAACTCGTTTTATTTGGTCCAGTTCTTTGTTTTGAATCCTTTCTGTTTATACAAAACTTGAAGGTGGTTTTGTTGAGGAGAATGTAACTTGTGTTTTATTTCGATTGCTCAGGCATGTAAATAGACCTATAAAAAGCATCGGTTAGATCTATGACATGCTGTTAAAAAATAGTTTCTATGTTTGAGCTTCTTCTAGAACATAACTCACACTAAACCTGCTATGCCTTGCATTTTGGGCATTCCTTCAGGGTTCCTGTGACTGCTAGAGAATTTCCACACAGCTTCCATTTAAAGCAGCAGTAATTTCTCACATGTTCACTCATTCAGAGTAGAAGTTTGTTCCTGGGATTAAAGTTATTAACTCAATTTCACACTTCAAATAAGAAATTTCAGCCTGTTGTTTCCCAGTGGTGGGAGAGTTAACAGCAATTGACTTGTGTGGGCTTTTGTCCAACTCGGAGACAGCTTTGCTCATTGGAAGCAAGGCTTACATAGCCACCTTACACAGGAATCTACTTAGCTTTAAATATCTCTAATTTCCCAGGAGGAATAAAATAGCAACCCTGTATGTCAAACATATTATTAAAACTTAACATAACTTTTATAGTATACCATGCTTTTCAAGAAGACTATGGATTGTACTTTTAATAATTAAAAAAAAAATCACCTTACCAAATATGTAAAAGACATAAACCCAGTTCATATAGTAGCAAATTAAACCAGATAGTGGCAGAGAGACAACAGTTCCCAGCTGTGCACCTACCAGAAGAAAGCAAAATAAAGCAGAAAAACATTAATTATATCTCCCATAGACCCCTTAAACTAAGTGGCATTTCACAGTTATTTTATTCTTCTGTAATAAATAATGCAGGAAAGATGTGGTCACCACCACTAGGAGTACCATTTCACCATAAAGAAACACAGGCACAATAAGTTGCTTTGGCAGCAGAGCCACAGAGCCACAAAGCCCTAAGCATCCAAAATTACAAGCAAAAAGCACTAAAAGAGAGGCATTCTTGGTATATTCATCTCCAATAAAGCAATGGCTCTGTTACATCCAAACGAATGCAAATCAGTCAACTGGCACTGCTGAACAACAGAGCTGATGGTAGTATAATTAAGGACTTGGTGGGGAGAGATATTATTCTGAGTTGATATATCAAGTTTGCGTTTCTCATAACTCTTACCAGCTCCACAAAAACAGGAATGCTAGACACAAGAGCCAGAAAGCATACACATAACCATATAACCAGCAGGATCAAATCCCATGAAGATTTGAAGGGAAGAAAGAAAGGAAAGATGAGCAGATTCCAGTTCAGGTACAAGCCAAAAGCAGGAAAGAACTATTCCTGAATTCTTAATTTGATATACTTTTTGCAAAGTATGGCAGGTTGCCCGCCTCCACTCTAAATCTAAACCAGAAACCTAACCCATATTATTTACATATTTAGGAACTCTGAACAGTAGACCTTGTTTCTTAATGTTAATTATATGACCTAATCTTGACTCAGAAAACAATAGACTAAGTTTATATGCTGGCTGCCTAGATTCTCTCTTCATGGAAACAATTTTCATTTGGGGCAGAAACCTTCAACCATGAAGAACAAAACCATATATAAAGCAAAATATAAATCAGAATACCAACTACATAAAACCTCAATCACATGTTCTCTTAGAAAAATCAACATGATCGGGATTACGTAAACCACAGACCCCATGACTGTCAACCATGAAAAAGTGGGGAAAACACTCTAAGTTTACACAAGATGCTGTATCCATCCATGATTTCTAACAATTGGCCGTTCAAGGCCACAGCCTCTTCTAGTGGCTAGTACATTAGTATAGTTTTACAAGGTACAAAAGGACAGTTTAGAAGCTCCCAGTGGTTAAATGCAGTATATGTCAATCCCAACTCTGTGCTTAACTTCAGACATGAAGACTTCTTCTGAAGTAGATTTAATTCACTAATAAGGTAGAAGACAGACATGAGAAGAGAGAGAAAGCTTTCTGCTGCATTAGGTGGGCTAAAATATCTCATGGAACGCTCTGATGAGTGCCCAAAATAGCACAAAGGAAGGCACGAGGCACTTAGCTAGGAAGCAAGTAAGGAGATGTGAGGAAGAACAAATTATTCCTTCCTTCCTGATGGCAAAATAAAACTTAGCTACTTAAGAAACTGTTACCACAGTTTACATGGCATAGTCCTGTTTTCTTGATGAAGTCCAGGAGGAACAAAAATGCTGTACCAGAATTAATACTAACAAGAGTGAGTAAAACAAACCATTGCTTCATTAAGTGAACACAAAATTTGTCATCATCCTCCAAGAAATAACATCAATTTTGACTACCAGATTTATAAAGCTACATTTTTCACATGCCCACAAATACTGCATTGAGCAATGTGACTGACCAATAAACCCCTAAAACAGGCAAAGGCTCAGTGAAGATGGGCAAGAGCAACATGTCCATGAAGCCCATAGAATAACGCAGGCTGTGACTTCACCACATCTACTGCAAAGCAAGCTGACTTTATCAGAGAACCATATAGAATCATTAAGGTTGGAAAAGACCTCTAAGATCATCAAGTCCAACCGTCAATGCAGCACCACCATGACCACTAAACCATGTCCCAAAGCACCATGTCTACATGTTTTTTGAACACCTCTAGGTATGGTGACTCCAGCACTTCCATGGACAGCCTGTTCCAATGCTTCACCACTCTTTCAGTGAAGAAATTTTCCTTAATGTTCAATCTAAACCTCACCCTATGCAGCTTGAGGCCGTTCCATGCTATCACTAGCTACACTGAAGAAGAGACCAACCTGCACCTCATTACAAGCTCCTTTCAGGTAGTTGTAGAGAGCAATGAGGTTTCCCCTCAGCCTCCTCTTCTCCAGACTAAACAATCCCAGTTCCCTCACAAGGCTTGTTCTCGAGACCCTTCAACAGCTTCGCTGCCCTTCTCCAGATCTGCTTTAGCACCTCTGTCTTTCTTATACGGGGACACCCGAAACTGAACACAGTATCAACATAAAGAGGACCTTGTTTCAGATAAATAGCTATGTCAGCTGAGTGGATCAGCTGGAAGTGTAACTGTTTCTTCCTCAATTCATTAGAAGTGTGACCAGCATGAGGGGAGTGAATACTGAAGGTATAAAAGCTAAAAAACTCACGACAGAATTTCTAAGAGAACAATAGACTTGAGCTGCCTTAAACCCACATACTCTTTCCTGGTGAACAGGGATTCCCAGCATCATGACAGCAAATTAGAGACCAGCAATGCAAATGTGTATTGCAAGTGCTCTGTGTTAACTTACATTTGTACTGTGCTTTCAGCATATTTTGTATCATTCTGCTAAATCAAAAATCCTGTGTAACATCAAATATATTTCAATAAGTAAACTTGATATCAAGCATTACATCTTCCACACATAGAATATCTAAGAGAATCTGGTCAGGGAGCGTTGGACTCTGCCAAAGAGCTCTTGCAGCAATACCTGGGACTTCGAACATTTTCTTCCTTGAGCTGCTCCAGAAACACTTTAAAAAAACCAAACCAAACAAAAAAAAAACAACCAAACACCTCTATCCTGTGATTCTGCCCCAGTTTTCTTTGTTCCTAATACTAAATCTTCTTTATATACAGGATCTTCTCTAATAAACTTCACAGTAACTCTTTACACGATTTTATACCAAAGCTGGCCTGAAGTTTATGCTTAGTTGCAGATCAATACCTTTTCTCAGGGTTATAAAAGTATGAATAAATGAAGATAATGAATGCAAAGCAAGATTTAATTCAATGTTACGCTTTCCAGATTAAATGCCGATTAAAATTTATAACATAAATCCCTTTGATTTAAGTCAATCCTCCCTGATACTGCAGTAAAAATGTATAATCCCATTATCAGCGTGGGAATTTCTCACCTGCATACGAAATACTGAGGAGCTTGCTGCGTTCCAGTGGAGGAGCCCAAGAAGACCACATTGAATGCATAGCTGGGAAGGTAACACCCTAGAAAAGAAATTTCATTCTGTTGAAATGTGAGCATTCCAGACCTCCCTTCAACTTCAGATGTTTCAAAGCATATTTCATTACAAAGCAGTAGTAAAATCTGCTAGTTTCTTGTTTAGCAAGAAACTACTTTTTTAAAAAAAGTATGCAAGGCATGAGAGTAAGAAGGCAGAATTAATTTCTCCTGCTTTTGATTCTCTACATACTGGAAAAGCTCCAAAAATACAAGCAATACTGTTCTGAGCTCCTAGTTTCTGAAAAATGAGAAGGGATAACTTTAGTTTTGTCTCAAGTGTCCTTACAAATAAAACCTTTTTCTTATTTGAAAAGGTTAGCCTAAAATATGGGCAAACATTTTAATTATTCAGGAAATCCCCACAAAACACTAAGCCACTCAGAATGAAACAATCTATATACTACTCCAGCATACTGACACCCACGGGGTCTAAACACTACCAATTAATAATATATTAGTCAGATACATTTTCAAGTTACATTAAAAAAAAAAAAAAAAGGATTACCTCTCCCAGTCCTTCCAAGGCTCTGACAGCTATGAGGTAACCAACTCCCAAATTTGCAGCCAAGGGAGTAAGCAAGGTGAACACAGAGGTACCAAAGATGCCAAAACCCAGCAACAGCTTCCCCCCAATTTTGCTTCCAAGATATCCTCCTGGAATCTGAGTAATGATATAGCCGTAGAAAAAAGAGCCAAGGATCCATCCCTGAGTATCGGCATCCCAAGAATACTTTACCCCCTAAACAGAGGGGGGGGGAAAAAAAAAAAAAGCAGTCAGTTCAAAATAGCATTTTCTCTGGCCATATTTTATATAACTTTGATCCATCCTTCAGTCCTTCACACCTAAATTACAAATCTTTCATGGCCTTCGCCCTAGGGTCTCCTTCCTTTACACACATCTATACTGGAATCCAAGTTGTGTTGAAAGGTAATTAAGGTCTGTCCAGACATATCTAGTGCAAATATGACAATTATAACAACGTGAAATGTAAGTGCTCAGGTAATTGTTCCTTTTTGAGTTCTAAGCAACTTAGGTTAGGTGACACAGGTACATCTGTGTCACCTTACACAGTGTGCACGAGTGTGAATCCTACTTTTGCAACACAATGTGGACATTCTGTCATGCTCGAGAAAATGGCATTTTGTGCAAAAAACGTACGGACAGAAAAGCAAACAAGGAGAGGCAGATGCTTAAATTTAATATAGAGAAAGAAAGCAGCCAAGGACAGGACTTACAAGCTGGAAGAATGGGATAAGCACAACAGAGAGAGGATGAGATTAGCTGACAAAGTAATAAAAGCAAAGAAGGTCGAGATAAGGAGCCTGAAGCCATAAAGGAAGTCAGCAACAAGACATGAACTGTTACCCAATAATGTGATTTTGAAGTTTGGGAACACTTCCAAAAGACCAATTTATAAGCACCTAAATGAGCAGCATGCATTTCACAGAAGTGATGAGACAGAACCTTCTTCCCATAAAGCTCATGGTTATAATTTGCTTGTGATAAATAATGAATAATTTCTAAAGAAGCAAACAAAATGAAGACAGGAAGATGGCAAGAGTGCTCAGTAATAAGCTTCAATTATAAAATCTATGCAAGTCCAAATTTGTAGAGGTTGTGGGTTTGGGATTTTTTTAAAACATTTTTTCAAATTCAACAGTTTTGTTCAGTTGAGAAATGTGATTTTCAGGATTACTGGAAGAGAAGTCAGAGATAAAGGATAAAAGGACAAGAATCATGATATGAGAAAGAGATCAAAGCAGTGAGGAGAAAAATATTGCACGCTAATTTGTAATGAAATTTCATGCCATTGAGACTGTATGAGAAACAGGCAAATAGGGACAGTGATGTGAGCTATGACGCAGACATAACAGTAACAATTGATCACTGGCAAATAAAACAGTGAGTCATAGCAGATCTACAAGGCCAGATAGGCCAATTTGCAAGGAATCGCACAGAAAGGATGTAAGTAAAAACACTGACCCTAAGCACAGCACTTCTAAATTAGCTAATCATTTGATGCTGTTATTTTTCAGAACAGCTTTAGAAGAACCCCTGAAAAGGCCATCTGGTAAAAAGCAGCCTGTCCTCTTGCCGCCTGAGCACGAACCATCAATCACAGATTTCTGTTAAAAACACTTTTCTATGCCACATTACAAGACAATACGGTTGAGGCCTCACCGTTGTGTTGCGAGGAACATTTTTGGTGGAGGAATGCTCTGGGCACACATTGGAAGTTGTATTCTTCACTAAACTTGTGTTTGGTTCAACCATATCCACCAGAGCAACACTTAGGTTCACACGTAATGCATACAGGAGGAAAAACCCAAAAAAAGCCAGTAGTGCTAGGTTGTAGCGAGCTGAGCAGCACACAGGGACTGAAACAAGAGCAAATGAAAAATTTTTGTTTTAACAGAACAAGCGATAGCAGTTTTTACTAACAACCTGAGAAATATATGGGTAAGAAAAATATAGATAAGGAAACAAGCTAATTGTTCTAGTTTGAAGGAGTGTATTCAATAGTGTTATAGGTTGAGAGAAAAAAAAACAACAAAAACCACAACAAAACGCAACCCACTTTTCCACTGATGTGCAAAACAAACATAATTCTGGTTTAGGCAACTGGTAGCTAACCACACGAGAGTATGCAGTGGAGGTATGGTGGGTCATCTGTGGAAATGGATTTAGAAACACGGTTTCAAAAGTCCTCTCCAAAATACAGTAATATTTATAAAAAGTAGAACTTCACACTAAAAGAAAAACCCCAGAACCAAGATTAGCAGGAAGCCTGTCATGTACATGAAAACAGTTCAAGAAAAATAGAGGTTCTTAAGTGTGTTAAAAAAGTAATTGAGATTTCAGGCTGTTTTCTAGGACAAGTTTTCCTTCTACAAGTTTGCTTATGAAGGAATATGTGTTTGCTCACAGTTGCCAAACAGAGAAAACTAGCAGAAAGGGAGAACAGCAAATATTGTGGTGGCGCTATGAAACAGCAATTTCTCTTCTGCAGTTACCACACAACGACAAATTTGGCAAAGGAAAATGAGTCTCAGGTTCAGCATAAAATTGGTGTTGTGACATTAACTCAGCTCTATAAAGTCTTTAAACCCAGATTGCAGACTTTGCACTGTTACACAGTTATCAATTCCCTTCCACAGTAGTACAAAGCAGTATTTGGCACAGATTGTTCATCAGTACCAGGAGATTCAGATCAGAGTTGTGCTGGTCAACTTAGAGCTCACCACCAGGAGCAATAAATTTTGTATCCATACAAAATACAGTTTACAGCTTTGCAGATACTCTTTATGAGCTGGGAATGCCTGAACATACTGAGCATAAATGTTGAGAAAGCACTTGAAGAACCTGCTGAACTTACAAATAGGGGGCAGAGTTTCCCCCTTGTGAAGAAACTATAGAGCTAATGGAAGATTTTATAATCTGGACATGTGAAACTCTGGGAGGGCTGAGAATCAGCACCTGCAAATATTACCTCAGTCTATAGTAATCTCATCTTCCTCTGGCTATTCAGAATTCAAATGATGAACAGAACAAGCATATCCATGAAAAATAGGATTGACTGGATCTAGTTAAAGATGTCCCTGCTTACTGCAGGGGGTTGGACTAAATGACCTTTAAAGGTTCCTTCCAACCCAACGCATTCTATGATTCATCTGCTTCTGCAGTATGTCTTTTGGCTGGATTCTCTATTTGCAGTAGGAAGGTAAAAACACGCCCCACGGCCAAGCTATCTGCAGATTTTCCCCAGTAACTTCCTTGAAACAAAGAATGAGCCTATGCAATTTTGGTTTTTTTTCAGTGGGGACACCAACAAAGCCTTTCTGCAAGACTATATTTTTCGTGAAAGTATTAGAACTTTCTCATTTTTGAAATCTCTAACCCTGACCAACATTAGGTGAAGTTCATTACATCTGCACAAGTTGTTAAAATGACACAGAGAGGCTTTATTTGCTATGCTCACTTAGTAAATGAGTAATAAGTGAGACTATTCTACAAATACGCAAAACGCCTTCCAGACCTGCTGTAATTGCAAGTCTTGCCTCAGCAGCATTTGAAAAAGCCATATCTAATTTTTAAATGACGTTAAGGAGAGCAGCCAAGATTTTATTGCTTACATTAAAAACAATAGACACCAAGAGCAGGAAGTGCTTACTGCACAAAAGCTAGTCAAGCAGCTTTGTTTATTGTTGTTTAAAAAGCAATTTGCCTTAAGTAGAAAACGCATAGTCATATAATTTATAACAATGAATATAATTATGGATAAAGCTACTTAAACCTTCCACTACCTGTATTTGCTTGGGTTAAACAATAACAGAAGGGCAATGGTGTAACCCTTCCTCGAAAATGCAGATTAACTGGAACATCCACTACTCTTCTTTTGGAAGCCTCTTACTAGTATACATCTTGTCTAGTCAGTAAACTCCACAAAAAAAAGATGTGCAAGAACTTTAGATAGCTAATGTCAATTTTTCTAAACAGTAAATACTTTATCATAACAATGCAACAAACAGGTTCTAAATGATTGCTTCCTTGTCTTTCCACTAACTGCATCTGCAGTACCTGAGAATATTAGATCAGGTTAATGGAACAGAAGGTTCGAGAAGATTCCAGATATGTTACAATTACCAACCTCTTCAGGAGATGGCTGCAATCAAAGAGACACAGACATTCATCCCTGTAAAGTTTAAGGCAGTGAACCAACATGTTCAAGGTCTTACCTTGATTGGTAGTCTTGGGTCCTACATCCATAATTAATTCTGATTTCAGAGGCATTTTTTATAATACTGTAGCTATAATTGAACAAGATTCTTAAACTGCAGTTAAAAAAATAGGTCTGTACTGCAAGTTGTACAGCAGTTAAAGGAAGTTGCTCTTCCACTGTATTTCTCTTTGTGGGTGAGGTGAACCACCTCAACTAGAGTATGATGGATTGTGCAAACTTAAGGACATATTGCTTTAATAACTGACTTGAACTCAGATTTCTCTCTTTCTGGCACTTAAAACTATATTTTTTAACAGCCCCTCTTGCTGCAGTTATACGTTTCCCAAGTAGGTTAGAGTATTTTTTATGTGGCATACTGAAGAATTTAAAAATCTTACTCTGCTCTTTACAGTCTGAGAGAGCTGGGGTTGCTGCTCAGCTTGGAGAAGAGAAAGCTCCAGGGGAATCTTATAGCAGCCTTCCAGTACTTAAAGGGGGGTACAGGAAAGATGGGGGGGGGGGTCGCCTCTATCAAGGAATGTAGTGATAGGACAAGGGGTAACAGTTTCAAATCTAAAGAGGGTAGATCTAGATAAGATATTAGGAAGAAATTACTTCCTGTGAGGGTGATGAGGCACTGGAATAGGTTGCCCAGAGAGGTGGTGGATGCCTTCTGCCTGAAAGTGTTCAGAACATAAGTTCTTATGTTTAAAACATGAGTTTTATGAGGAAAGGCTGAGGGATCTGGGGCTGTTTAGCCTAGAGAAGAGGAGATTGAGGGGAGACCTCATCGCTCTCTACAACTACCTGAAGGGAGGTTGTAGAGAGGCGGCAGTTGGTCTGTTCTCCCTAGTGGAGAGTGATAGGACGAGGGGAAATGGATTTAAATTGTGCCAGGGGAGGTTCAGGTTAGATATTAGGAAGAATTTCTTTACTGAAAGGGTTGTCAGCCATTGGAACAGGCTGCCCAGGGAGGTGGTTGAGTCACCGCCCCTGGAGGTGTTTAAGCGATGGGTGGATGTTGCGTTGGGGGGTTGATAGGTTGATAGGGCTGGGACAAAGGCTGGACTTGATGATCTTCTAGGTCTCTTCCAGCTGATACCATTCTATGATTCTATGGTCTAGTGGGAGGTGTCCCTGCCCACGGCAGGGCACTGGAACTAGATGATCTTTAAGGTCCCTTCCAACCCAAACCCTTCTATGGTTCTATAGTTTGTACATTCCGGGAAACAAGGCATGGCAGACAATCCCTAAAACACACCAGCTCTGTTTTTAAGCCCTCCTCTCTACCATCATGCCTTCTTTCACCTCCCTCCCTCTCCATACTTCCACACTAAGCCATTAACCTTATTCCCCCATAACCTCGCCGGATCCCAGCTCTCATTCCTAGTGAGGCCGGCATTTAAGCTGGAATGACCCACTTGCCTCCACCGCAGGGCCACCAAGCCGAGGGCGGGTACTGACGGGCGAATTAAGGGGGCTGCGGCAAGCCCCGATCCCCGGCAGGGATCTCCTCCAGCCGAAACGTATCTCACGGCGCGGAGCGGGAGGGAAGGTGAAGCCCCGAGGCCGCGGGGACGGGCCCCGCACCCCGGGACGGCCGTTACCTTGAGGGGGGGTCCGCGCGCCTCGGCGAGCAACGGCTGCGGCAGAGCCGCTCCGGCGCCCGCAGGGCCGCTCTCGGCCCGGGCCCCGCGGCTCCATGGCAACGCGACGCCGGGGAGGCACCGCGGCCCGGCCCGCCCCTCACGGCGCCGCGCCACCGGGACCGGCAAGTCCGCGGCGAAGCGTTAAGCCCGTGTGCCCCCGGTGCCGCTCCTCTCACCCGTGTCGGGCTGCGATTCCTTCAGCAGCGGGGTGCGGTCCTCTCCCTCCTCGGGCTCCATCTCGCTGCCAGCCGGACGGCGCAGCGCGCCCAGGGCCAGACCTCCGGCCGCCACCGCTGAGAGGACGGGAGAGGTGCCCGCCCGCCCCGCTCTGCCCCGCCGGCGCCGGGCGGCGGCAGCCGCAGCCCCCCGGCGGTCATGTGACGGGCGCCAGCGGGCGGAAACGGCCTCTGCCGCAGAGCGGCACCGCCCCCGACCTGCCCTCGGCGGCCATCTTTGATGAGGGCAGGGGCCGCGGCGGCCCGCCCATGGGCAGCGCGAAGGCGGCCGCTGCCGCCCTCCTTCCCTCCCCCGGGGCGGGCCGACGGGGACTGAGGGACGGAACAGCGTGATCCGCTGTGCGGACTGACTCGACTGTTTTTGGGAAAAGTTGCTCATATTTAGGACAAATCTCATCAGGCGAATCACGCCTTCCCTTCCCCCGGCGGCCTGACGCTTCTGCGGCAGCCGCGGGGCGGTGGCGGCCTGTGAGGGTGTTTCGAGCTTTGCTTCACGCTGCGTGCCCCAGAGGAGCGCCAGGGCTGGGCAGCGGTGGGTCTTGAGGGCTCCTTGGCTTGGGGGCCGGCGGCCGTGGTTCGGCCACACCACACATGGCTGCGTGAGAGAGCGGCCTCTGGGCAAAGGTGAACTGTGGCGGCCACGTCAGAACTGGGGAACACAAAGTGTTGCGGGTTAGGGCTGGGCCGGCCACTAAGTGCAGACAGATGCTCTCTAATCCCCCCTTCCCCCCCTAAACGGGAAGGAAAAGGGAATGAGGAAGGGAGACTTACGAGTTAGGAAAGAAAAACTAGGAACAGCTTCAATGGAAATAATAATGAAATGATAAAAATTACTATATACAACTCTATGTAAGCCCAATAATGAACCTGACTGCCCCCCCGCCCCGCCCCCAATATCAATCCCCACTGGTGCTGCAGAGCAGGTGGCACTGGGGCAGCCCCAGGCTCAGCGGCCCCTGGAGCTGGATACAGGGAGCTGGATTCAGGAACTCAAGATCCGGACCAAAAGCAGGAGATTGGATGGAGTCCTCCCTGGACACCAGTCATTGCAGAAAAGGGAAGAAACTCTTGTGATCACCCAATTTATACTAAATATGACATATATGGAATGGAATACTCTTGTTGGTCACCTGTCCTGTCTATTACCCCGTGGAGGTGCAACCTTTTACTTCCTTGTGACCCCTCTTACTACCCAGCACCCCCAGCGTGGCACACAAGAACCAGCAGTGGCCTTGGTCACTGTAGGAATAAACATAAGCAAGAGCCTTTCTGCATACTATTCTCAGGCAATCATAGAATCATAGAATCATAGAATGTTAGGGATTGGAAGGGACCTCGAAAGATCATCAAGTCCAATCCCCCTGCCAGAGCAGGAATGCCTAGACTATGCCACACAGGAACGTGTCCAGGCAGGTCTTGAATGTCTCCAGAGAAGGAGACTCCACAACCTCTCTGGGCAGCCTGTTCCAGGGCTCCGTCACCCTCACTGAGAAGAAGTTTCTTCTCGAGTTTAAGCGGAACCTCTTATGTTCCAGTTTCAGCCCATTACCCCTTGTCCTATCAGTGGTTGTCACCGAGAAGAGCCTGGCTCCATCCTCGTGACACTCACCCTTGATATATTTGTAAACATTAATGAGGTCACCCCTCAGCCTCCTCTTCTCCAAACTAAAGAGCCCCAGCTCCTTCAGTCTTTTCTCATAAGGGAGATGCTCCACTCCCTTAATCATCCTAGTTGCCCTGTGCTGGACTCTCTCCAGCAGTTCCCTGTCTTTCTTGAACTGAGGGGCCCAGAACTGGACACAGTATTCCAGATGGAGTCTCACCAGGGCAGAGTAGAGGGGAAGGAGAACCTCTCTCGACCTACTAACCACCCCCCTTCTAATACACCCCAGGATGCCATTGGCCTTCCTGGCCACAAGGGCACAGTGCTGGCTCATGGTCATCCTGCTGTCCACCAACACTCCCAGGTCCCTTTCCCCTACACTACTCTCTAATAAGTCATTCCCCAACTTATACTGGAACCTGGGGTTGTTTCTACCCAGATGCAAGACCCTACATTTACCCTTGTTATATTTCATTAAATTTTTCCCCGCCCAACGCTCCAGCCTGTCCAGGTCTCGCTGGACGGCAGCACAGCCTTCTGGTGTGTCAGCCACTCCTCCCAGCTTGGTGTCATCAGCAAATTTGCTGATAGTACTCTCTAGTCCCTCATCCAAGTCATCGATGAATATATTGAATAATACTGATCCCAGTACCGACCCTTGAGGCACTCCACTGGATACAGGTCTCCAACCAGACTCTGCCCCATTGACCAAAACTCTTTGGCTTCTTCCCCTCAGCCAGTTCACAGTCCACCTCACTACCCGAGAGTCTAGACCACACTTCTGCAGTTTAGCAGCAAGGATGCTGTGGGAGACTGTGTCAAATGCTTTACTGAAGTCAAGGTAGACCACATCCACCGCTCTGCCATCATCTATCCACCTTGTTATATCCTCATAAAAGGCTATGAGGTTAGTCAAGCACGACTTCCCTTTGGTGAAGCCATGTTGACTGTCTCTAATGACCCTCTTATCCCTGATATGCCTTGAGATGGCACCAAGGATAAGTCGTTCCATCACTTTCCCAGGGATGGAGGTGAGGCTGACCGGTCTATAGTTACCCGGGTCCTCCTTCTTGCCCTTTTTGAAGACTGGAGTGACATTTGCTTCCCTCCAGTCCTCAGGCACCTCTCCCGTCTCCCAAGACTTGGCAAAGATGATGGAGAGTGGTCTAGCAATGACATCAGCCAGCTCCCTCAGCACCCGTGGATGCATCCCGTCTGGACCCATGGATTTATGGATGTCCAGATTGCTTAATTGGTCCCTAATCCAGTCCTCATCGACTAAAGCATACTCCTCCACTGCCCTGACTTCCTCTGGGGCCTCAGGGGAATGGGGCTCCTCAGGACAGCCTCCAGCAGAGTAGACAGAGGCAAAGAAGGCATTCAGTAACTCTGCCTTCTCTGTATCATGTGTCACCAAGGCACCCACCTCATTCATCAGTGGGCCTACATTGCCTCTGGTGTTAGTTTTATCTGCCACGTATTTGAAAAAGCTCTTCCTGTTGTCCTTGACCCCTCTCGCCAGGTTCAATTCTAGGGAGGCCTTTGCTTTCCTAGTTGCCTCCCTACTGTAAACATCAGGTGTTATCACTGCCAGTAGCACACGCTGTCTGCAAAAACATGCTGCTGACTTCAGAAAGTGCAACCTCTTAGAAGAGACTAAACTGGAAAGTAAAAATCACAAGACAGAATTGGGGTTTTTAGCTAAAAGCAGAACACAGAGGAGCACAGGTGTTGTGTTTCACTGTAACCACAAGAAGGCCAAAGCGACTGAATGGTGTTATGACAAGAAATGGCAGTATCTGCAGTACAGGACCTTTTTATTCTGTGTGGCTGCTCAGTGCCTGATCCCTGGAATGAAGCCTTAAAATGCACCAATGTAAATGAAAAAGCATCATAGTGTATATAGGCAATTCCTCTCAGAATCAGTGCTTTTCATCCTCAGCCCAAGCTAACAACAGGGTAGAGGTCTTTAAAAATGTTACAGGCTTTTACATAGGAGCCTACCTCTGCTCGCCTGTGCCCTTGCCAGGGCTGAGTCCTGAGTCATTTTGACAATCCTGCCAGTCATCTGCTCAAACCCTGGGCTTTGCTAGATGCCTGTGTCACCATACTGATGTGTAAATAACTGCCTGGAAAATTTTAAGTGCTGGAAAATGGAAGAATGTAAAAGATTCCTGGCAGTGTATTCAGCGACATTGTTTCACATAAGGTAGATACACTGAGTTTGCAAGTATCAATAGAATGACTGTGGCTGTGTGCCCGTCGTGCAGTATTACATCCATGGGAAACGTGAGACAAACCAGGTCTTCTTTTCTGGTTCTGAAATTTAGCCTAAGAGCATCTTTCGTGAGTCAAACTTACCTGGAAGTCGCTTTTACAGCCAAAGTTACAGAAAGAAAACCAATTGCTTTGTTCTGACAAAACAGACTTCGAACATATTTTGCAACATTTTATGAGACGTGGAGATGTGGCTTGTGATACTTGAAGATGTTGGCTTTGCATTTCACACATGCTGTACTCTTCCTGGCCTTCCTGTCCACACCACCAGAGACCCCGGTGCACTGGCCACCAGCCCATGAGGAAGGAAATCTGGGGCTCAGGACTGATGTGCTACTGAGTATGATCATTTCCATCTGTAGGCTGAATCCCAAGCTCTCCCTAGGCTCTTCTCATCACAACACAGGGAGGACAAGAGACTTCAGGGACTGGAGCGATAGACAAAGCTGTTCCTAGGCTTCCCCTGTTTTTTACCTCTCTTCTATTTCTTCTCATCAAGATAAATTGTGTCTCACATCTATCTACAGTTTCAGTATGAGATAACACCAACAAACCTTGCAATAGCAGTTTCTCTGCCCTGCTGCCTCCTTCTCAGATCTTCCAGACCCTCACTGGTGAGTGATTCTTCTTCACTTAGCAACGTGTTGCACCAAGAGCAGCTTGATTTCAAGGCTGCAGCCCCAAGGTCAAAAGGTGACACTTACAATTACGGATTTTGAAGTGTGTGAGGAGCATTGACTTTTGTCATAGCAGATAACAGCATCATTCCTTGCTCCCTGGAGGCTGACTTTGTGCACAGCTGTATGCAAAGGGGCACGGTATGCTTCTGGCCAGCCTACCAGGAAATGCTGGTTGTTGCCTGCACTCTGCTCTACCAGGCTCTGTGTCATAGTTGTGATGTGAAGTGTTTGAAGTAATATTTTTATTCTCTAAAAAGTTCTATTGTGTGTATTCAACCACTTTTGCACTGGTTACTTTCAATGCTGGATGCATCTGTGCTCTGAGATGGGCTGGGGAGGCAGTGGAAGGTGCTGTTCAGCACCCTGCCTCCCTTGTCATGTGGCTCCATGGCACAGGGGAGAGGAGAACAGCAAAGGTTGCACTTCCTTCCCTAAATCCCACATGATCAAGCTAGAAAAACACACAGCACGTCTCATGTACAGCAGCAGATGGCTCTCTTTCCTGTGAAGTGCAATTGGGGAAAGAAACCTTGGATAGTGCCTGGGTCTTAAGAGAAACTCCAGCCTTGCACCTTCCAGTGCCCTGTCTTCTGACAGCAAGCTCTCATATGCATTCAACAGTGCAGAAAGGGTATGGCTGTGATAATGTAAGAACCCATCTTAAATTGTTTAACACTACCTATACTAAATAGCAACCCTCAACCCTAAATGTTGAAGGTTGCTTAGAAGATGAGGAAGGTGGCCTGGGAAAATACATAAGTGTCGCTAACATAAGTCACAGCATTTTGTCCTGTAGCAAGGTAATGTCTCTTCTGTCAGCTTATAGAATTTTGTAGGATATGGTAAAAAAAGTTGTTTCTGGATTCCCACATATTTTTCAGTCTTTTAAAAATTAATATTACAAGATACCTTTATTTATTTATGCTCTTTTAAGGAGTCAGACTTTGGAAGTCTTGTGTTTCAAGATAAACTGAAGAAAGGGGAAGAGAAATAAATCTCTTACAATGTAAGAATGATCTGATTATTCTTAAATAACTTTTAAAAAGTAACATAAGTTAATGAGTGAAGACTGAAGTATCTACTTTTAAGCTTGTCTGAGTCTCCTTATACAGCACTTTAAATTTTAAATGCCTAGCAAGGATATTTATGTTTTAGGCCAGTAATTTACAAAATGGAAGAACATAAAGTTATCATTTGGACAAGAAAAGATACACACATGCATCCAAAAAAAAAATTTTCAGGCTTCCCACAAGCAAGCAAGTTACAATCAATCAAAAAAAGAAAAGAATTAGGATGCTTTCAGCTGTGCAGTCCTTCTACTGTAAAGCTGAATACAAAATCATTACTAAATCATGCATAAGATGATGCTGACCACATCAGAAATGGGTTATGCGACTCTGGCAGTACAATGTGTTTTCATCTGTCTGGAAATATTCTCTGTCTGCTGCAAATGCCTCGGGGCTCCCTGTCGCTGCAGATATTCTTTCCTGGGGCTTTACGTTGGAAGGGGAGGCATTCATCATGCCCACTTTTCTTACAATTTGTTATCAGAGGCACTCCCTGCAGTTCAGTTTTCGGCATTTGCCACAACAGCAGAAAGCTTGGGGCTTTCCTCAGTTGGCAACATTGCTTTCATAGGGAAGAAAGCAAGCAGGTAAAGCAGCCTCTGCAAGGTATTCCTCTGGGTTATGTGGCAACACTCAGCTACAGTCAGAGAAGTCACTTAGGCTTTGTATTGCTTAAATTTCAGTGCTGTGGAAGTCTAGACTGGAAGTACAGGCAGTCTTGATGTCTAGACTCCTTTAAAGATGTTCTTCCTAAAAGAAATGGGAGGATCAATAATGCTGGATATTTCTTATTCAACAGCTGGTCTCTGTTCAGGACACTCATCTGGACATGGAAACATCAACTCATATTTCTCCTCTGCCAGTGGCATTTAGTTTTACATCTGCGGTGAATGTGGAACCTCAGGGAAGGCAATGCACTGGGGCCTTGTGGAATCTTTTTGCTTTTAACTATAGTTGTTTCCACATGTATAGAAGCCAGGAATGTCATTAGGGAAAAGAGCAGACTCCTCACCAGCACTGCCCCTCAGGTCTATGAATGAATTCTGTATTTGCTGGGTTAATCATAGAATCATAGAATGGCCTAGGTTGGAAGGGACCTTAGAGGTCATCTAATCCAACCTCCCTGCCATGGACAGGGACGCCTCTCAACTAGATCAGGTTGCTCAAGCCTCATCCAACCTGGCCTTGAACGTCTCCAGGGAGGGGGCATCCACAACTTCTCTGCACAATTTATTGCAGAGTCTTGCCACCCTCATATTGAAGAATTTCTTCCTAAAATTCAATCTAAATCTATTCTCCTTCAACTTAAATCCATTTGCCCTCGTCCTATCAGTGGACACTCTTGTAAAAAGTCCCTCCTCAGCCTTCCTGTAGGATCCCTTCAGGTATTGGAAGGCAGCTATTAGGTCCTCCCAGAGTCTTCTCTTCTCCGGGCTGAACAATCCCAGCTCCCTCAGCCTGGATTAATGGCTTTAACTGCTTTGCTGTGGATATATGGACTACTAAGGGATGTTGGAGCAGTCACTAAGGAGTGCAATTCTTTTGTCAATGGGATTATAAAAACATATGAATAGCTGTAGTGAGTCAGACCAATGGTCCATTTCCCTCAGTGTGCTATCTCTCACAGCAGTCAATGGCAAATGCTGAGGGAAGGACTTGTACAGACCAAACAGGGGTGATGCATCCTCTGAACAGTCTCACCATGTTTGAATACCCTGACTGGTGACTCAGGCTCTTCCTGAGCTGGATGTGGTGTCTTCATGCTCATTAGTCCCTGACAGCTTTGTCTGTTAAGAATTTATGCCATCTGTTTTTGAACTCATGTAAAATTCAGTATCCTAGCAAGGAGTTCCACAACTGAATTACATGCTAAGGACAGGGTTATGCCTTTACAGTCTTAGATTAAGCATGTTCTGAGAAAAACTGCTTATTTCCTGAATCCCTGCTCAAGGCTTCCCTCTCCCTGGCTTCATGCCTAGCCATAGAAATGTTTAAGGCATTTTACTAGTACAGAGGTGCTGAAATATTAGGACTTTACAGGTTTTGGGGTGTATTCTCTCAATTCCAGTGGTGTGCATAAATGCTGAACTTATGGTTTCAGCTGTATGGTTCAGTCTTGCAAAACCATATCTTTCCACCTGTGTGATGCCAGACTAGAATAATTCTTTCAAGGGTTTCCACCCCATGATGTAGCATCATAATACTACAATGTTGAGGCTGTTCAGATCGTGGCAAAACAAAATTAATCTGAGTTATCCTGTTATGAAAGATTGAAAAATGAAGATGAAAGATGGTGATATCTCACAGGTTATCTCAACAGAATTTTGTCCTGTTCCTGCTGGGAAAGCCTGCTGGAAACTTGATTGGTAGCTGGATTTGCCAAAGTCTGGAACTTGCCAAGAATATGCTGCAGCTGTCACTTTTTATTCTAACTTCCTTTGAATGCAAACTCTATAGTGAAAGTTAATGATAAAAATTTTAAAAAGTATTTCCAGTTGCGAAGAAACTTTACTTAATCTTAGAAGTGCTGATATACGCAAACCTGCATTATGCACAACAGGTGAAGATCCTGAAAAATATGTTTATCTCATCAATAACTAAGAAAATAATTTCTGCAGAGATCTCAGAAGGCCGAATGGAACTCTGTCATGCAGGACAGGATAATGTGCTTTTTTATACTCAACACAGTATGCCAGTTAAGGCAAGAAACTGTGAATTAAGTACTTAATAATTTGAATAAAAGTGAATTTAGGAGACTTGAAAATGTGTGTGATGGTGCGAGATCCCTTAGACTGGTTGGGGAAATAGAGAATAACCTTATTAGTTTTTACCAGCAGGTGTCTAAGGAAGACCTAAGTTTGAAGATTCTCACATTTGGTACCTAGGCGTGCCTAGCAAAAAGGAACAAAACTTCTTGCAACAATAAAAGACACTTCTCCTTTGATGTTGATTTGAAAAGTGTTGAATTTTGAAAGAGTACATGTGCCATCTTTTTATTAAAGCGATTTGTTACAATGTTGCCCCAAATTATGTCTCTAATTTGTCACTCTGTGCTCCAAAATTAAGCCTAAATTTATGATAATTATAATACTTCCATAACAGAATCAACCTGTTTTATCTTTTGTGAATATTGGCAGCTATCCCCAGCTGTTACATCTAGAAGATGTACATAAAAACTTGACATAAAAATACAATAGGACTATTAAGGAAGAAGCCACACTCACACACTCTCACACACTCTCAACCTCAGCTGCTTCTTCTTCCTTGAGACTCAGCCCTAGGTTTCCTGAAGCAGGGTCTCAGACACAATATATTCAAGGCAAATTTATTGACTGGTACAGCAGTATAGAACAGCTGGAGCTGGGTGCCTCTGGAGAGGGATCTCGAACAATGAAAACCCTGGGCAATTATACCCTTACAATCTAAGTTCATCTCCCCTCACGTGAAGGTTTGGCTCAACAGTAATATTTGACTCTGAAGTCTTGTTCCTCATTGGATCCTTTCTCTGACTCCAGGCCAGCCGTTCCTTTTCTTATCTCGTGGATGTAACTTCTGCTGATGGATGTGGTTGCCTCGTTTTTCACAGGATGCACTGGTCTCGAAGCCTCCCTTCACAAAACTCACTATAAGTTCAACATAAAATCACTGCTTTAGCAAGTCTTTCGGAAGTCTTTCTATTAATACTATACAATGGATTCAGTTTGAACTACTACAACAGGACTATTACAAAACAAACATGGGCCCCATTCGGTTAACTTCTAAAAAGCTGAACCCAGTTGTACAACAGTGCTTGTACTGTCTCAGATGAGTCGTTGGTAACTGAGGAGCCTTTACGCAGCTTTTAGATGTACTGTGTGGTGCCTGGTGGCAGAGTGCAGAAGCTGCTGCATAATCCAAGTCTCCATCTGGGGAATCCAACCACCCCTCAGAGGTGCCAACGTTGTGGGACTCTGGCATCTTGCTGCAAGCCCAGCCTCATCCTGCTGTGGGGTGGTGGAGCCTCTGCAAAGCCCTTGTCTTTTCCCTCCTGCAGACTGGCTCCATGTCCACTCCTGCTGCAAGACATCTCTCTGGAACCACTCTCCAGGTTATTTTAGAGTTGTTAATCCCATGGACATTGTGGAAAAGCTGTCACTCTTTCCACCTCAGCATCTGGAAAGTAATATAAATGTATAAATTCAGACTTAAAAATTCTCAGCAAAGAAGGCCAATAGACCCCTTGTGAACACTCAGTTTCTTCATGAGGTTTGTTTTTTATCTTACCCTACACAATATAGCTGCAGGCAGACTTCTTTCTGGCTAGCATGGAAAAATCTTCTTCAGTCTCATAATTTTTATATATTCTTTAAATACCCTGTAAGTGTTTTTTCCTTCTATTTGCTGGGGAGCATCAGGCCTCAAGGGCTGAAACTTTTTGAGATAGATACAAAGTATATCTATGCTTTCCTTGGAACCCACCCTGGCCTGACCCAGTTGGTGTCAGCACATCCACACTGCTCAGGATCACTCTTGGGACATGTTAGCCATGGACACATTGAATATCATTTGGATCAAATCCTGGCATAATGTCTATGTGTCCTGGTTTGAGAGCACCGGATAAAAGTTTTCTGGAGCTCCTGGCACATGTAGCAATCACAGGTCGGGGAGGCAGCTGTGCCTATGGGGAGGAGAGGATGGGTCAGGTGGCCCAAATGGACCAAGCACAGTGTTCCTTCCTATGGTGCTCAGTATATAAGGGGCCCTAAGGAGAGCACTGAGGCTTTTGGGCTTGCTGTGTTGGGAGGATTGTTGTCAGCTGTTCCTTGTAGCTCCCTGTGCTGTTGGTGTTTCTGTCTCCTGTTATCGCCCTGCAGAGGAGCACAGTGTGATGCAGGTTTTTTCCACCTGGGTGGGAGTGGCACAGCTCCTTTTCTGTTTGGGTTTTTTTTTTGGTGCTTTTTTTTGGTTTGTTTTTTTTGGGACTGCCTTTGGGACTCTGCTTGGGTGCTTCTCTTTGCTGCTGAGTCCTGTCTAGGACCTTCTTTTTCTGCTCAGGACCTTGTCATTTGGAAGCTGTGAGTCCCATATTAACATATTCTCTTGTATCTTTGAGCATATTCGCAAACTTGTATATATCCGTATATAGTTTGACATCTTCATTCTTATTGTTAACATTTTTTTTTTTTCATTAAATTGCTTCAAGTTTTTTTCAATCTCAAAGTCTCTCTCTCTCTTTCTCCTGTTATCCTCCCCTGGGTAGGTGGTGAAGGGGTCACAGAGAGCATCTGTCAAAGTTCAGTGGCCAGCCAGCCTTAAACTTCAACACTGTCATGTGATCCTTTGTATGCGCTTGCTCAGGGCTCTTTTTAGTGTACAATATGTGCCATACTGCTATACGTCACTGGGGAAGATGAAACAGCAGTGTTACAGACTCTCTGCTTCCTTACCACCTATTCTGATTGGGACTGTCTTCTGCAGTGTAAAAGAGCTGTTTGTCCTGTTGGCAGATTTTCTGTTTACTAGAGAAGGGAAAACAAGGCAATAGTAATTATTGCAATCATTCAAATAGCAGCCTGGTTGTGGTTGATATTATTTCAATTGAGATGAAAATGTATGAGCATTGCAGCTAAACACAAATAAAATTCAGCTGGAAGATTTTAACAACCCTGGTTAAGATATAGTGAAGAATGTTACTGCAAACTCCTAAACTCTGTATCATCTAACCATCAGGTCCTGCAGTCTCAATCCTGGGATTTTTTCAAGATCTTTCTGGATAAAATGCCAAGTAACCTTGTCCGACCTCGCTTCCCATTTTGCTTTGAAGAGCGGGCTGGATTAGATGACCTCTTGAGTTCCCTGTCCTGAGTTTTCTTGTGGTCCTGTGATCACAGAATTATTGAGGCTGGAAAAGACCTCTGAGCTCATCAAGTCCAGCCTATGACCCAACACCACCACATCGGCCAGACCACGGCACTAAGTGCCACATCCAGCCTCTCCTTAAACACCTCCAGGGACGGTGACTCCATCCCTTCCCTGGGCAGTGCATCCCAGTGCCTGAGCACCCTCTCCGTGAGGAAGGGCTTCCTGAGACCCAACCTAAACCTTCCCTGAAGCAATTTCAGGCCATGCCCTCTCATCCTGTCACTAGTTGCCAGGGAGAAGAGTCCGACCCTCACCTGACTACACCCTCCCTTCAGGGTAGTTGTAGAGAGTGATAAGTTTCCCCATGAGTCTCCTCCAGGCTAAACAACCCCAGTTCCCTCAGCCTCTCCTCATAGGACTTTTGCTCTAGTCCCTTCATCAGGGTCGTTGCTCTCTTCTGGACCCACTCCAGCACCTCAATATCTTTTCTGAAGTGAGAGGCAACCCCTCTCAGGAGCAAAAAACATCATGTATTCTAGGTGTTTGAAACATAGTTGTTTTGTTGGTGTGGAGTTTTTTTTTGTTCTTTGTTTTGTGGGTTTTTTTATATCCAAAGTAAAAAGGAAGAAAAGAAACTCCCAGAACTGCTGTTAGCAGCCAGAAAAAAATCACAGGGTGAGGCTTTAGTCTAAAAACATGTCTCGGAGGTCTTAGAAACTTGTCCAATATGGGACACTTTTCAGAAGTATGACAGCAACTTGAAAACATTCAGTTGCTACGGTAAGATTTGGAAAGATGTAGCTCTTGGGTCCACACCCTCTTCATTTAAATAAACTCCACTGCTGCTGTGGGTGGTTGGCAATGGAATAAGTAGTTGCTTTTTGAACAGAGTGAATGAATATCCTATAGTGGCATTACTCAGAGGCTCAGTTTATTTAGACTTTGGCTTATTTGGTTGCTAGAAACATGAAACCTTTACTCAGATCCTTCTTAATCACTGAGATTGGACTCCTCACCCTCCGTCCTTTCCTGTAGGCAGTATGTGGTAAGAGTTAGTCCTCAGGGAGAGACAACTGGTATTTACCTGTGTCTAAACTAAACATAAAGTTTTGTGCAAGATTTATAAATAGTTTGAGTATATTTTTAAAAATAATTTTAATCACTTCTATCTATAGAAGTGACTTTAGCTGCTACAGAAACTGATTCCTGAAGAGATTACTTGCATAACACGAGGCTGACTCTCATGTGATGCGATTGTCAAATGGATGTCATCTAAAACAGAATGGAGGTTGTGAGAGGTTTTACCTACACAATTAATGTCTGCCTACTTCTACCCTAAACAACTTTTGCTTATTGATACCATGGTGAAGTCGTCTGGAAAATGAAGGCTATTTTTCCTTTTTTTTAGGTTTCAAAAAAAGACAAACTAAACTTAAACATGATCACAATTTTAGTTTTTGACCAATTTCCAAGCAGAATATTTCATTTTCGCTTTTTAGAAAGAAAGCTGTCCTGCAAGAGATCACGTCCTACAAAAACTTTTCAACTTAATAACTACTTCTAATTCTGTCTTCTTTTTTTCTGGTCTTGACCTTTTCTGGACATGCCAAGATGGAGGAAACCGGGACTGAAATAGTGTCGTCCCCATCGTTGTTATTTTCTGTCCCTGATGTCAACTCTATTTAATTTCCTTGGGAGCAGATTCCTGGCATGTCCTTTCTGGGGTACGTTTATCTTTTTGTGTATGATTTTGGTCCCTTGGTTCAAAAGCAACCTCATGGGTTTTCATCATGCTGCCGGGAGATGCCCTAGCCTCATCTGTATGTCCTTTTGTACAGAATTTCAGCAAGTTGCCTCCCTCTGTAGTCTAATTACTTAAGACATTTGAAAAGGCATTCAAGTTTGATGGGAAAACATAAAAAGAAGAGACAGCCACCACTTTCCTTGGTTGTATGTTCAGAAAAATAATCTCTGTTGATAGTGTGTGCTTCGTTTCTGATTTGCATTTGATTTACCTTAATGCCTGACCATTAGTGTTTTTTACACTTTTGTCCCACAGATCAGCACCTGTTATTTTCTTCCTTTGGAAGTGTCATGGAAGCCCTTCTCAGTGTTGTCTCTCTGGTGAGTTAAAATGTGCATCTCTGTAGTGAGTTGGTTTAGGGCACAGTCTCCACACCGTGACTGACTTTTGCGTGGAATGTGGAAAATGAGGTTTCTCTACGCTATGAACTGCTCTCAGGTCAGTCTGCTTTGGAAAGGAAGCTGCCTCCGCCTACAGGGATACACTGGTCTATAAAACAGACGGCTGTACTAACATCCCCTTTTTTATGGGTAGTTCAGTGTTGTAAATAGCTATTACAGAAACATTAATTTTAAAATCTGCCAGTTTTTATGTACTGAATTAAAAGCGACGTTACAATATATGAATGCATGTATTCCAGACTGCTGTGATATACTACTCTATGACATTATGGAAACACTCGGTTTAGAAATTCTTTTTTTAAGTTGTAATTTAAATGTACAGTTAAATTATAGGCTATAGTTTAAGATAATTGACGCCTCAGGGAATTCTCACCTTCTTTAAAATGAAACTGTCAATGTACAGTAAATTGTTTAATAAAAATAAGGTTTTTCTTGGCCCTTTCAGCAGCATTTGCAATGAGGAGGGATTGCACTAACCATTTGAAAACCCTCAGAAAACCAAAGGAATAGGGGCAGATAAGAAAATGATTAAGGAAGCTTGGTAAATGGAATTTCATTATATACAACTGTAAAAAATACTGCCCTAGGAAAACAATTTTTGAGGGCAACCTGTCATAATTTGTAAAAGTTTAATTTCTTTTGCTTTTGTAAAAAAGCAGTATGTTTGTGCATGTTTTGACATTCCCCTAATGTATGGTTGAACATTTTACAGTCAGAGAAAAATGCTAAACTAATATAAAGTCATAACTTTCACTTCACTACAAAAAAAGGCATTACATGACCCTGCTTCCTAAACGTTCTGCTCATACGTATAGCATAAAATATAGTATAATAATCAAAGTTAAGCGGCTAAATCCAGCAAATGTGGGAAAACTCAGCTCTTCATATCAAAGCTACAGAGATTTGAGTTCATGGAGGATACAATTTTGAGTCCTGACCTCACTGAAGGCAATGATTTCAGAGCCCTTGATTTCTGTAAAGCCAGGAGTCTACTCTGAGGATGCCTGTAGAGGAAATCTGAAAATTCAGCTATACATAAAGACTTGTTACAGATACCATATTTACTTGTACCTTGGAGGACCTTCAGCACATCAGCAATAAGAACATAAGGTCATTTTGCAGTAATTCATTACGGTTCTTGGCATCAACTGCCAAGAGCTATTTTTCTGGGAAAAACGTGAGGAAAGGTCCTAATTTTCATTCCATTATGGTCTGTCTACACTGCTCAGTCAGCCCAAAAGGGCTGTAAGGCCAGGGAACTTGGTAACTGAGTACTATCTTTGCTGTAGGGGAACTCCTATGTGTATCATTTGTAAATTTGCTCCTCAGATTTTCATGTTTCCCATGGTATAATTTTGTTTGTCCTTCTTTAATTCCCTTTCTTTCTGAATCTAGTTTCTAAAAGTGGATCTCTCAAAACCTCATGATGTCTTAACCATGATGTCCTACCTTTGATGCTTCCTGAAAGACACTGCTTTACTTTATTGGGGTACTTCAAAGCACACATATAATATTGCATACAGTGCAATAATATAATGTTTACAGTTTTGATCACATGAATTTGTGGGTGTTGTTAAAATTTGTGCAAGTATTTTCATAAAAATTGAAATATTATTAAAATATAAACATATAATTCAAATATAATAAGCTTTTCCTATGCTACATTAATGAAGAAGGAGCAGCTTTCTCCTATTTGGACATTCCTTGCTTGTTCCTATGCCAGCCTTTGAATAAATAGAAACAAAATCCAATACCTTCAAACATGCCCTGGTCCAAAGCTTGTCAAAACTAATATCTGTCTTTGGGTTTGATTCATCAAATAGTCAATGATGACATGTTTTAATCATCTTATGCTCTGGAGGTAACAAAATAGTATTTTGACTACTTGTCTTGACTCTCTTTTCAGACATGTAATAGAAATTGGTGCTTTGGGCTCGGATTCACTTGCATCATTTAGGCCGCTCCTTCAAACATTTGTATCTTAATGAGTCATATAAACCTGGTCTGAAAAGTGTGTATTTCACTCCATTGTCTTTCCAGCCAATGCAAATAACTCAGTTTAGACAATTGCAGACATCACATTTGAGCAGGTAAATCCTACACACTATTAGTGAAGTAACGGTTTAAGTTGGAAGATAATTTGCAAATTATGTTGTTTATCAAGAGGGACGTCTTCAGGTACTGGGAAAAAAGATCTTAATTGTAATGCAGACAAGATTTTCATGAAACTCCACCCTGGTAGCTCGGGGCAAGTTTCAGTGTGTGGCACACCCTTTGTCAGCATAGCGTAAAATATGTTGATACTTATCATCATCAGAATCAGCATCAGAAGTGCTATTACTGAGAAATTCTAGGAGAGATTTATATCCTATGTTCCCTTCAGTAATTTTCAGCAAATTCTTTAGGCTTACATCTAAGCAAGGAGTGTGCCCTCCTATTAACATGGAATGATCTTTCACCCACCTATTTTTAGTATTCACTAGAATTCTTCTCCATTGAGTGATGAAACAGACTTTTGCTTCCTTCCTGGTTCTGTGAGCTGCTGAATCACAGCTTCTGCTAGGACCTCATCCAAGGTTAGTTAAAAGATTCATCCGTCCCCTAAATGAGCTTTGTTGCAGGCCTTGAGTTCAGTGATGCATAAGGCAACTGGCTAAACTTTTGCAAAGAGAATATTGTGCTGGAAGAGACTATAGTTGAACTTCCACATAACATAGCTCTTCAGATTTCCCTGAATTTGCCGTATTTCATGGAAAAACCTTTTGTGTGCACCACAATCTGGTTGAATGCTTGCTGAATCCAGCTGAATGTCAGACCAGCCAAGTTCACTGTCTAATGCTAAAAGCAGGACAGGGCATTGATCGTTCAGGTCCTTGCTGTTGTAATTTTTGTTGAGATTTTCCTCATTTTTTTAAGTACTGTAATGCTTAGGTTGTTATGTTTACCAAACAGTATCTTATTCTACATGTGATATTAGAGAAAAGGAGACCTTGCTATGCCTTGTGTTTATTTCCAGCCAATCTTCAGAAAATTAATAGAGCTTGTTAGATGCTGCCATCCTTATTTACCAAGGCAGAAGCTGCTTTCTGGACTTACTAAGGAACCATTTCAGTTTTCTGTATTTACTTAAGCACATTTTTTAGAGTATACTTAGGCTGCAATTCAAAGACGTGATTTCAGTTGATACTAGTACCTATATTTGGGCTAGACTTAAGTTGAATAAGAACTAGTTGCTAGCTGCCTGAGGCCATAGCCAATGCTGCAGATGACTTCTGCAGCCTTTACAGGCTCTGTTTGTAAGAGACCATGAAGGATTAGCAAAATTAGGTTCTTGGGGAACAGTGAAGGTGGTAAAAGTGGAATTTTCATTATGGGGACGTATCACAGATGGGTGTAAAACTTGAGTGTGGCAATGCTTGCTTAACTCCAAAACATGAAAATTGAACAGAGAGGGATTTTTCAGCTAGCTTCCCCTGCTGGCATGCCCAACACAACGACAACCTGTCTTACCTCCCAGATCATGTCTCCAGAGTATCCACTTCACTGGCTTGGAGCAGTTGAAGATTATTAAATCCATTCATGCTAGGTTACACTCTTTCAAAATTATTTCTAACATGCAGAAGTCAGGTCCAAAACAAATTTCTCTTACATGGTGATCTCAATAAGTTGCTGTGCAGTTCCCTGCTTCCAGTTTTGTGCACAGGTGTTTGTCAGAACCAGGCATTTAAAACCTACTTAGGCTTGAGACACTGTCAAATGGCTGTTTCCATGATCTTGAAAATTATGTCTAGCCCCGCTAAGCCATTTTGTTTAAACATCTGTGAGCAGTTTAGTAGAACTAATGTAATCTGTTTCACCTGCCTGTTCTAGATGGACAAGTATTTTTTAGCTGAAAATGTTTTGTGCCCTATAACAGAAGTCTGTAAGTATGCAAAAACTTTTCAAACATAGGCATCCCTGTGTTTAAATCTGACCAATTTAGCACAAACTGAAGAACTGTTTGGTTTTGTTTGACCTAGATCAAACTAAGCAGTGACATGTCAAACTGCATAATGAAACCCCAGTGTAAGAAACTGTAAATGAAAATGAGCAGATAAACAGCATGTAGGGGAATGCAACAGTCCTGTAATTGGAAAGGTTGCCGGATAAATTATACTTACCTGAAACACAAGTCCAACAGAACAAATAGTTTAACACTTATGGAGTGTGAACAGGATACTAACTTAGCCCAATTCTCTGTAACTATGCTTATTTTCCAGTTACTCCTGACTTGTTTTTTTTTCCTCTGTGTGCAGAGGAGGCTTGAGGTACATGGTGTAATTATAGCATAAACTAGCTATAGGGCTGAAGTTGGCTTAAAATTTCCTTGGTTTACCTCATATCTGCCCATGCTTCACAGTTTCCTACCTAAATACTGTGCTGATAGGCAGTTTGTGGGGCTGTACGAAAAATGGGGGCACTGAAATGAGCTGCATTAGAAGTAAACCTCTTGCCAGCAAAAGCTGGTTGTACCTGCAAGAAATGAAGCTTCTTGCTGTAGGGTTCCTTTATTAGTATTTTTGTAGAAGAGATCAAATACATATACGAAAGTTTCTTTAAAAAAACAAAAGATGTGAGTCTACAATACTGTTGGACAACTGGGCAAGATCTGTGACATTTGCAGGCACTTTCACTAATGGACTTTCAGGCTATGTTGCTGCTAATGAATTAAACAGTGCCAGCAAATGTTCTTGGGGCTGGGTCTTGATTGTCTCTACCCTGAAGCTGACCTTGGCATCATTTTGCCCTGGCCAGCAAGTGTTCTCTTGAACAATTTGAGGTGCAGTTTGGCGGTTAGCATGGACCATACTCAGGAAGAAGTTGGGATGTGGCCATCCTGTTTTGAAGAGACCTGATTAGTATTGACACGTATGGTGGAGTGCCAGCTGGGCTTAGTGCCAGAGACTGGGGGAATGTGTGCTCTGAGTAGCTTTACCACCCGAGGCTGGCATGCTTAGCCTGCAGCACTAAGTGTAAGCACTTTTCCTCACCATCTCCGAGAACAGGAGTAGTAGTGACTGTTCATCTTTCCTTAGTGCTCACAAGCAATAAGTTAACAATCTGCAAATAACAGCAAACATCTCCCAAACTTTGACTCACCGCGCACCTTCTGCAGGTGAGAGGCTGCCAAGCCTGACCTTCCAGGCATCAGCTGTGGTTGCTGTAATACCACCCTTTCTCTGGTCCGCAGAGGTGACACCATCCCTCCTGGCACTCCAGAAAGAATCAGCAGAGTTGTGCAAACTTACAAAAGCAAATTTAAAGGATATTAAAAGACTGCCTGGGATACTGTTAGAGCACAATATTAATGTACATTGACTGTTCATATCTGATTTTCCTAAGAATGAAATGTGATGTCTCTATTCAGGGCTCTGAACAACTGCATTTTATCTGTGTAACTCAATGCAGAGAATGCCAGCCCAGCACTCCTGAAGAGGTAGGCTTCAAGAACCGGGTGTTAGACTTGTGCAGGGGTGAAAGAATTCAGATGGATAAAAAAAGTCGTTAGATGTGTCTGGTCTGCACAGCTACAACGAACATTCTGAAGGAGCAGGATCTCACCCAAACTGCTTCAGTGCAATTTTTTTGGACTCTGGAAGTCAGTTAAGATGCGTGCGCAGACATGACCTTATTTCGCAGATACTGGGCACGGAGAGCAGTCCAGCCAGAGCTACATTGCCAATCGCTTCACGTTTAAGGAGCTGTGAGGCTTCTTGAATTTCTGCCAGCATTCCCCGTTCAGACCCAAACGGTTCCCGACTTGCCTCCGAGCCCCAGCCCCATGCCAGGCGCGCCTCGGCGGGCTCTCCAGCTCTCTCCGGTGCAGAGCCCTGAGGGTAACCGGGCAGTTCCCGACGACGAGCTGCCGCCCCGCAGAAAAACGTTACTCTCGGTGTTTATTTCGTAAGATGTGCTCGCCTGAGAATCCCACCCGCTCCCAGCTGCATGTGCTCCGATGTACACGGCGAGAGGGCTGCGGGGAGCCGGGACGGACCCGCGGAGACAGACGTGTATGTGTCTATACCCCCCTGCTTGCCTGCCCCCCTCCCCTGGGGCCGGCCTCGGGAACGCCCCCGCGGGTGCTCCAGCGCCGCCGCCGCGGATGCCGCCTGGCGCTGAGGCAGCGGCAGCCTCTCCCTTCCCTCCCCCGCCCGCGGAGCCGCCTCCCGCGCGGCCCCGGCCCCGCCCCTGCGCACAGCGGCGGCCCCGCGGGCACGGAGAGCCATGGCGCGGGACCCCGGTGCTGTTCGCCTTCTCCTCCTCCTTTTCTGCAGCTCCGCGGCGGCCGGGTACGTGGGGCCGGCTGGGTGGGAGAGCGGGTCGCTCCCCCGGGGGCATCCCTCGGCGCCCGCCGGAGACCGGGCAGGGCAGGGCTGGGCAGCGCTGGTGCCTTCTACTCCCCGTCCTGCAAAGGCGGGGTGCGCTCGGCGGTGCCTGATGAGGGAGCATCACCTCCAGCCTCCGGGTGCGACAGAAGAGCTTCGTGACATGTGTCGCACGTTGTTAGACGGACGCTCTTTTAGGGGGGCATGTGACTTCATTCCCTGCCTTTTCTCCCTCTACCCGTTTGGATTTTCCAGACCTACGTTCTTGGTGGCAGTTCCCTGGAACATCAGGCCTGGAGCAAACGTGAGTGTTGGGGTCGCTCTGCTGCCGGCCAGCCCAGCACAGGTCACCGTCAGGGGAGAAGTGATCAGAGATAACGAGACCATCTTGAGCAGGGAAATGGTCTTTGAGAAAGGTAAGAGAATGGAGTCGGCGTGGAAGGATTTGCCTTCTCCCACGGATGTTTTGTTGCTCCCAAAATATCGCAGCTTGTAACTGATACTAAAATAGGAACTTCACTTTACCAACTAGGAGTCACTTATGGAAAAATAACCTTGTACTCTGTGGGCTCTGTGTGCGGCTAAGCTGGATAGTGAGTGGTTGCATAGGTGTGCCAACTCCTTGTGAACTCTGAAAATAATCGGAGAGCAGTGAAGTCTCGTGGACATAGGGTTTCTGAGGAGCCAGGAAGCGCTCTGGCCAATGTAGTGGGACCACTGAAGAAGTAGTAGAGGAGGACTTGCTCACTGGTAGGCTTGTTGCCAGGGTATGAGGTGGAAGGGAGTGGGATAATGGTAAGGGTGGAACAAGGAAGGTGGTACAACATCTGGAGCTGTGTGGGCTTCTCATGCCCAAAGAAAAGGAGGACCTGAGGGCAATGGGAAAGTGGCAATGACTGTGTCAGATGCTCTTCCTTGGAAGCTCTGTGCGTTTGCAGAAACAAATTAAGGATCAAGAACTGAATTGTGGGACAGGTTGGGATTGTAGATAAGTAAACCTTCAAGTAGGCTGATTTAATATATGCCCCTCTGGGCAGCAGTAGAGGATGTGGTGGCAGTTCTGAGTAGTTGGAGAACTCAGATATCCTAGTCACTATTCCTTTTCATAAATGCCAGCTGGGAAGAGAAGAACAGAGATGTCCTGCCTGAGATTTGCCCTCAGTGTAAAGAAAGTATTTTTATCTGGATAATCCAGCTTTCAAACTGCTCGTAGTACGAGACAATAGAAATGACACCGAAACTCCAGCTTTTAATTTGTCAAAAGTAGGGAATCTGGGGGTAGTATGAGGTCCTAGGAAAATCTGCTCTGCCACGATGCACTTTCTTCTTGTTGGGGTCAATTAATTTTTCTATTAGTATCTTTTAGTCAATGTAGACACCTTAATTGGAACCATTACATCTTCATGAAAGCCTTCCTCTTCATAACCTGAAGACAAAACTGAGGCTTTGAGTGTGACAGAGTGCATTTGACCAGATAAAAAACATTCATGGCCCCGTGATGGAGTAGAGAGTGTCTGATCAAAAATCTTCTTGCAGTTTCAAATATTCTGAAAGTTTTCCAGAACTATGCATTAGCAAGTTTTACTTGTTTATCTGGTATATATCCTCCAGCAGTCAGTGTAAAAACATAAACCTGAGGCAAATTTACAGCAGTACTGTGGTTAATTAAAAAACCCCAACGAACAGTTGATCTAAGTGTTCATTCCTGATTTAAATAAAATTATACACCTGATCTGTTAGTGTTCAAATCTAACACTAATAGTTGTGGTGATGTATGCCTCAGGCAGTTGCTTTGGAAGGACTTATTTGCTAGCACCTACATATGCATGCAGGTAAACCAAACTGTCTGTCATACCTGCGGTCCTTAAATCTCAAGTCTCCATAGCACAATATACAGGCCATGTTTAGATTTTTCTTTTTCAAAAGTACAGACCAAGCCTGTTGGACTAGACATAGTGGAGGATTCACCAGTGGATAAAGGGACATTCATATTCTTTGGAGAAAATAACTGTCATGTATATATTATGCCGTTAATAGTAAGCTTGCCTTTTTAAGTTCGTAATTCCTCTTCAAAGCTTTCCTCACAGTATTTTGGTACAAAACCAAAACAAATCTAAATCAACTGATATATTCTTTCTAGGAAAAAAATGTCTTCTCCTTTTCTTCCTCTAACTGCACTGGCTTTTATTTCCTGTTTCTGTCTGCTTAACATCAAGTTCAGTGAGAATTGCGTGAATTTGAACCTCTCTGTTGTTATCCTTTTCAACATTAAAAAACAAACAAGCAACTGATAATTCCAGGCATGTGAAAATATGTGGATGTGTCTGTCTGCACTGTACACAGAACAGTGCTCGATACTGGGAGTTGCTGAAGTCAGGGGGAAGGGTAGGTGATAGGAACCGGTATGACACTGTGTCAGACTGAATACAGTGAGGAAAAAGGAGAAATACTTGAAGTGCATGGATTTATTGTTAATTTTTAATGTTTTCCCTGTCTTTAAAATATGTATTTGAATGTTCCATGCTTTTTTTTTACTTGATAAATGGGACAGGAGGGTGCTGAGCATGCAGCAATTGTAAATTTAGTATGTGGCCATCCATTCTTTATTAAAGTTATGTAACTTGTTAGTTATTTGTTCTCTGTGAACAAATATGTAAGCAAAACTGTTATGAGCCAGGAGCAAGGGAACTCCCCTGTAACAGAGGGTGTAGTGTTGAATGCATGTATCCCAAGGTGCTACAGGAGTGAATCAGTTGTGAATAGGGTTACTCAGAGAGAAAGCAGTTTGTCAGAATAAGATTCTAAAGCTGTCAGTTCTTGCTCTTGAAGAGCAAAACAACCTTAGAATAAACTACAAAATGATAGTGTTGTAGCTGTGTTACTCTAAGAATGTGACCGAGGGAAGATTGAAGGAACTGTTATTAAACCAGCTGTTGCAGCTGAGGGGAAAAAACCCAAACATCTCTCCAGGCACACAAAATCTTCTTTAGATGACATCATTGCTGCATATATTAGTGCCCAGAAAATGCTACTTTATCTGTCGCTTGGGCCCGTGAAGTTACTCAGAGTGGCTAATACAGGGGTATGACTGTTCCTGCTCTGCACATGAGTTTGTTGTCTTTTAATGCCGTGTGTCTATGCAAAATAAGTAATAAGGGAGACAAGGTGTAGGGTGTAGTTGTTGACTGTGCTGAATATCCAGAAAGCTGGAACGGATCACCTGCCTTGGTGAGGCTGCAAATTCAGTGACACTGTTGCCTAAGCTGGCTCAATTAAGCTCTGTATTTTTCCTTGCATGGTGACAGCAAAAGCAGGGGATTAACTGCTTTGAGAAATGGCTCTGACCGAAAAAGAAAGTTTTTGTTTTGCTGAATATTTTTTTAGGCAGACGGGCTGCCTGGTTCAGTGTGCAAACGTTTGTGCTGATGGAACCGAGATGGGCGTAGAGCTGGGAATTGGATGCTGGGGGCAGAAAGGCTGAGGACGTTGTTTTTACTAGTGCTATTTAATCCTGCACACCAAGTTCAGATGAGTACCTAAGGGTAAGAGCTGTTAAGCGTGTCTGCAGTTGCTTGTAGTTAAGGATGTGCTCTGGTTCTCCAGCAGCACCTCGGTATGGTACATGGTCTAAATTTCCGAGTTAGTGCCATAAAAGCATCTTATTGAATTAGAGGCACAGTTATTTTTTCTTTATATAAAAACTAAAGTGCTTGCCTAAAGATGGTTGATGAAAGGGTATGATGAAAGGTATGATGGAAGGGTATAACTGTTTTAATGTTACTGAAGTGGAATTTTGATATCTTAGTGATTCTTGGGAAGTTGTCCATTAGAGAAAGGCTTTAGCAGCAGAGGTTAGTCCACATCTTTATCACGCTTTTCATATAACAAAAGGGAAAGTAATGTATTAGTAAGTGGCTAGTTTATGTTCTTTGGAGTGAGGAAGAAAATGTGCATGTACTCCCATTTAAAGAAATACTAATGTTTTTGAGCTTGGCTCAATATTCCAGAATCTAAATGTACTGTAGCAAGGGAGATTCTTCAAAACTAATGTTTTCGTACAGAAATTAAGTGAATTAGATTAAATGTAGTGAAAACAGACCAACTGAAAGTTTGTAAACAGGATGTTGCTGCTACAGGTAAACTTTGTGTGAGCAAACACAACCAAAAAAAAAAGAAAAAGGTCAGTGCGTCATCAGGGGAGAACAGGTTTCTGTTGTCTTCAGTGGACTCCAGAAAAACACAAAGCACTAACTAAAGCTGTTTCTGTGCGCTGTATCAAGCCTTGACACATTTTCTGTGGAGATGCAGTATCAGAAAGATCCTCACTCTGATTGAAAATGACTGCATAAAATAACAATGGCTTATGTGTGATTTGAGCTGTTAGGTTTTCTGGGTCAACAACAACAACAAAATAATGATGGGAATAAGACAGGCAAGTTAAATTTTATGCATGAATTACTTGATTTTCAGTGATTACAGTGAAAGGTGACTCTTGCCATGCATATTTATCCAGTCATTGATCAAAAAGAAGCAGTTTGAATTGGCAAGAAATGTTGTCTTACAGGGTTTGCTACCCAGACATTGCAATGTGTATTAGTGTATGAGAAACCTTATACATTAATTGCAAGAGCTTCTTAAATGTCTGTTTTCCCTGTTGGTGCTAAAGTGATTTGAAAGAGTAATTAGGATGTAAGGGGGAAAAAAAAAAATTAGTTTCAGGACAAGCTTTCATGTGTAGTGAGGTGTCATCACATTTACCTGACTGCATGAATGTTTTTGGTTTTTAAGAATAAGAATAAGATTTAGTTAAAGCATCTGGTATTTAAGTTACAACATAATGTATTTAAGGCATGGCAAGTGAGAACTACTTTGTGAATGGAAGGATCTGTTTTACAACAGCATACATGGTTTAAGTTACCTGTAAATTACTTGTACATGTTTAATTGCACTGCAGAGGTTACTGAGCTAGAGCATGATAAATACTCAACTAGGATTTATGAAACAAGATAGAGTCTGTGAGAATGTCTGTCAAGTTCAGACATGTAGTGATCATTCATATAGACAAAATCTGCTTTTACTGGAAGACTTATTATACTTAACAATATAGTTCTGACTATGTTAGTATGTGAAACAGTGCAAAACGCTAGGAATAGTAAGTTGTAAAGTAACAGCTAAATGGGAATGAATGGCTGTATGCCTGTCCCTTTTGTTAATTTTGAGTTACCTCTGTACCTTATTTCAAAATATGTCTGGCTCATTGGTGACCTGAAATTCTGTGGGATAAATTCTGCATCAATGCCTAAAAAGCCAAACGGCAAGAGAGCAGGAGTACCTTGATTTTGTGCCTATAACCTCCAAAATATATGTGTAACTGTGCCTCGTGAATAATAAGTCGTCAAATAGCACATGCAGATAACCTATACAAAATGATAATGATTGAAGCTTTGGAGAAGGAGGTGAATCCAGAGACAAGGGAGCTAGTAGAGAAGAGGGCTCTCTCTTACAGACTTTCATATTGCTGAAGTACATGTAAGGAAGAAAACCAAACAGGCTTCTGTGACTGTTGTTGAATCCATCTTGTTAATGGATCCATGAAGTAGTTTGCAGAAGAATGGAAGTAGCAGCCCCATCCAGGACTTGAGCTTTGTCTTACTAATTGGATGGTGTTTGAGATTTGAAAGTTCTTCAGGGATTCATATTAAGGGGATAGGTACACATTAACAGAACAGAAGGGTAGGAAATAAATTACTGAACACAACCTTATCACTGGCCAGAAAAAAACAGAAAAAAGGAAAATAGTATGTATACACTGAAAATGAGATCAGATTACAAAGGTTGAGCTTAAAGGAGTAGCATGAATAAGAAAGGACAAAAGTGGAAAGGCCAAACTCTCAGTAGGAAAAAATGTGAAGAATAATAAGGTGGGATTTAAAAATGTCATATTGATAGCAAGAAAGCTAGTGAAGGATGTGACTTGCTGCATACTCTGATGAGAAGGGCATTGGTCAGATGCTGAGAGGCAGTCAGTGCTCATTCTTCACTAAGAGGATCAGCTAACTGCCATGGAAAAGGGTTAAGAATTAAGGCAACAAAGGGAAGGAACAGGTTAAAGAGTATTTTGGTAGATGTTTGGGCCTGATAAACTGAGGAAGTGTGGTCTGGATGACCAAGTAGTGAGGTGGGTCGAGAACTGGTTGAAGAGAAGAAGCCAGAGGGTTGTGGTCAATGGGGCTGAGTCTGGCTGGATGCCTGTGTCTAGTGGGGTCCCTCAGGGGTCAGTGCTCGGGCCGGTGCTGTTTAATATATTCATCAATGATCTGGATGAGGGATTAGAGAATGTTGTCAGCAAGTTTGCTGATGATACGAAGTTGGGGGGAGTGGTTGACACACCAGAAGGCTGTGCAGCCATTCAGAGAGACCTGGACAGGCTGGAGGGCTGGGCGGGGAGAAATCTTATGAAGTTTAATAAGGGCAAGTGTAGAGTTTTGCACTTGGGAAAAAATAACCCCATGTGCCAATATAGGTTGGGGACTGCCCTGCTGGAGAGCAGTGCAGGGGAAAGGGACCTGGGGGTTCTGTCCAAGTGGACAGCAGGATGACCATGAACCAGCAATGTGCCCTCGTGGCCAAGAAGGCCAATGGCATCCTGGGGTGTATTAGAAGGGGAGTAGCAAGTAGGTCAAGTGAGGTCCTCCTGCCCCTCTACTCTGCCCTGGTGAGGCCACATCTGGAATATTGTGTCCAGTTCTGGGCCCCTCAGTTCAAGAAGGACAGGGAACTGCTGGAGAGAGTCCAGCGTAGAGCCACAAAGATGGTGAAGGGAGTGGAGCATCTCCCTTATGAGGAAAGGCTGAAGGAGCTGGGTCTCTTTAGCTTGGAGAAGAGGAGGCTGAGGGGTGACCTCATTAATGTTTATAAATATGTCAAGGGGGAATGTCAGGAGGACGGAGCCAGGCTCTTTTCAGCGGCGTCCACTGACAGGACAAGGGGCAGTGGGTGGAAGCTGGAACACAGGAGGTTCCAGAAAAATATGAGGAAAAACTTTTTTACTGTGAGGGTGACCGAGCACTGGAACAGGCTGCCCAGGGAGGTTGTGGAGTCTCCTTCTCTTGAGACATTCAAAACCCGCCTGGACGCGTTCCTGTGCGCTCTAGTGTAGGTGATCCTGCTCTGGCAGGGGGATTGGACTAGATGATCTTTAAGGTCCCTTCCAGCCTTTAACATTCTGTGATTCTGTGAAAATTGCCTATAGAATATTTAGGGAATTGATTGAGATAATGCTAGTGACATTTTGAGAGTGAAGAGGGAGGTTCCGGAAGATTGAAAACCTGCAAATAGAATGTGTTCCACCGTGTGCTGGCAGGAGTTGTAGGTGAAGAAGAAGCAGGGATATTATTTTATTTTGATTTTAGTAAGGCTTTTGATAGTCTGATGTGGCACTCTTGACAGGCCAGCTGAAGAAACGGAGACATCATGGAGCTGTTGTTAAATATGTTTGTGACTGGATCGAAAGTAATATTCACAAAGTAGGTCTAGGTGGTTTGCTCTCAAAGTGGAAATGGAAGTGGTTGTCCTGATTGACTGACATGGATGAAAAAGGGAGAATGTTTATTAGATCAGTGAAGAGGTGGCAAGGATGCTTGGAGGAAGGATTAGATTTTGAATTCATTAGAGTAAAAATGAGAATGATTCACTTGGGCAACTACTCTTGTTGAGGAATAGAAGAACATGAATTTACCGGATGGTGAACAAGGTGAGGCAATAGCCCTGCAGAAAGTTGAAAGCTTGTAAGTAATACTGTGGTGCTACAAAAAGAAGGCAAACACTGTACCCAGATGTTACACAGAGATATATTTTCTGTAAGCTATTAGAAAGTATTCTAGTAATCTTCACAGCTCTAATTAGGCATCCTGGGGAATGCTGTGCCAGATTTGGGCCACTTCTCATGGTGGAGGCTGTGAACTAACTGGGGAAATTCCAGGGAGAGCAGAGGGAAAGATTGGAGATCTCTCAGGAGACAAGTTCAAACCAGATAGAAGAAGGTGACCCTTCAAATGAGATGGAAATAAACTGTGGAACTCTGCATCCCGGGAGTTGAGAATGAAACATGTGATTGCACAAACTCATGAAATGAAAGTCCATCAAGGGCTGATTGTTTTTATGCTGTTCAGAGGTCTGTCCTTGACCATTGTTGGAGATGGGACCTTGGGCTAAAGAGATAATTGGTTTTACCCTGGGAACGTCTTCTACATTCTGGAAAGTGTTTGAGGAGAGATGGGAGGAACTGGGGTGAAGTGTCAGGAGAAGTGTGCTGTGCACCTGGTTATTTCCCTTCAGGTACATAAAAGGTAGCTTTAAAGAGAAGGGGGTGGGAGATGGATCTAGGGTGATGTCCTTAGTGGTGACTAATTAGAAAGAGATCCAAGCTGAAGCATGGAGGGTTGTAGAAGAGGCAGAAGCAGAAGGCAGTTTTTCAATTCTTGGGTCTCCAGTCATATGCAGATGACTTCCCTTTTCATAAGACTCTTATGACGATCTGCACTGGCAGCGTTACTGATTGCCATGCTCAACTATCCCTGACTGTGAATCGCAGAACCATAGAATGGCCTAGATTGGAAGGGACCCTAGAGATCATCTAATCCAACCTCCTTGCCATGGTCAGGGATGCCTCTCAACTAGACCAGGTTACTCAAGGCCTCATCCAACCTGGCCTTGAACACCTCAAGGGAGAGGGCATCTACAACTTCTCTGGACGATATATTCCAGAGTCTTGTCACTCTTGTACTGAAGAATTTCTTCCTAAGATTGAATCTAAATCTGTTTTCCTTTAATTTAAACCCATTTCCCCTTGTCCTATCAGTGGATGCTCTTGTAAAAAGTCCCTCCCCAGCCTTCCTGTAGGTTCCCTTCAGCTATTGGAAGGCAGTTATAAGGTGCCCCTGGAGTCTTCTCTTTTCAAGGCTGAGCAATCCCAGTTCCCTCCACGTATCCTCATAGCAGAAGTGCTCCAGCCCCTGGATCATCTTTGTGGTCCTCCTCTGCACTTGTTTCAACTTGTCCATGCCCCTCTTACGGTGGGAACACCAGAACTGGATGCAGTATTCGAGGTCGAGTCTCACAAAAGCAGAGTAAAAGGGGAGAATCACCTCTTTTGATCTGCTGGCCACACTCCTCTTGATGTATCCCAGGATGCAGTTGGCCTTCTGGACTTCATGAGTGCACTGCTGGCTCATGTTGAGCTTCTCATCTATCAACACGCCCAAGTCCTTCTCTTCAGGGCTACTCTCAGCCCACTCTGTGCCCAGTTTGTGTCTGTGCCTAGGATTGGCCCGACCCAAGTGCAGGACCTTGCATTTTGACTTGTTGAGCCTCATGCAGTTTGCACTGGCCCATTTCTCAAGCCCATCAAGGTCCCTCTGGATGGCCTCTCTTCCCTCAAGCAAGTCCGCTGCACCACACAGCTTAGTGTCATTGGCAAACTTGCTGAGAGTGCACTCAGTGCCGTTGGCCATGTCGCTGACAAAGATGTTGAACAGCACTGGACCCAGAACAGACCCCTGAGGAACTCCACTTGTCACTGGTCTCCATGTGGACACTGAGTTGTTGACCACAACTCTTTGAGTGTGACCTTCTAGGCAGTTCTTTATCCACTGAGTTGTCCATCCATCAAGTCCTTGTGTCTCCATTTTAGAGAGAAGGATGTCATGTGGGACAGTGTCAAATGCCTTGCACAAGTCCATATAAATGATGTCAGTTCCTCTTCTCAAATCAACAAGGGCTGTAGCTCTCACAGAAGGCCACCAAATTAGTCAGGCATGATTTGCCCTTAGTGAAGCCGTGTTGGCTATCACCAATCGCTTCATTATTTTTCATGTGCCTTAGTACAGCTACCAGGAGGATCTGCTCCACAATTTTACCTGGCACAGAGGTGAGACTGACTGGTCGGTAGTTCCCTGGGTTTTCTTTGCTTCCCTTTTTTTAAAAAATGGGAGTGATGCTTCCTCTTTTCCAATTTGTGGGAACCTCACCAGACGGCCATGACTTCTCAAATATGATGGCTAGTGGTCTAGCAACTTCAGCTGCCAGGTTTTTCAGGACCCGTGGATGTATCTCATCAGTTCCGATGGACTTGTGTGCCTTCAGGTTCTCTAGGTGTTCCTGGACCTGATCTGCTTCTACCCTGAGTGGTTCTTCATTCTGCCAGCCAATGCCTTCTGTGACTTGGGGGGTGTGGCTCAAGTGGTTACCAGTGAAGACTGAAGCAAAAAAGTCTTTGAGTACTTCAGCTTTCCCTATGTTCTGAGTAACCAGGTCCCTCCAGAGAGGCCTCACATTCTCTGTAATTTTTCTTTTTTCTCTCACGTATCTGAAGAATCCCTTTCTGTTATTTCTAATGTCCCTGGCCAGATTTGTCTCTGTCAGGGCTTTAGCTTTCCTAAACTGGTTTCTGATTTCCCGAGTAACTTCCTTATAGTCGTCCCAGGTTACCAGTCCTTGCTTCCATGCTTTGTGTATTCCCCTTTGCATTTGATTTTGGCCAGGAGAAGCTTGTTCATCCATAGAGGCTTCCTGGCATGAATCATAGAATTGTCAGGGTCGCAAGGGACCTTAAAGATCACCCAGTTCCAACCCCCTGCCATGGGCAGGGACATCTCCCACTAGATCAGGCTGCCCAGAGCCCCATCCAGCCTGGCCTTAAAAACTACCAGGGATGGGGCTTCCACCACCTCTCTGGGCAACCTGTTCCAGTGTCTCACCACCCTCATGGTGAAGAACTTCTTCCTATCCAATCTGAACTGATCCATCTCTAGCTTCAATCCATTCCCCCTAGTCCTGTCACTACCCGACATCCTAAAAAGCCCCTCACCAGTTTTCTTGTAGGCCCCCTTGAGATACTGGAAGGCCACAATAAGGTCTCCTTGGAGCCTTCTTTTCTCTAAACCGAACAACCCCAACTCTCTCAGTCTGTCTTCACAGGAGAGGGGCTTCAGCCCTCTGATCATCCTCGTGGCCCTTCTCTGGACATGCTCCAGTACATCCATGTCTTTCTTGTGCTGTGGGCTCCAGAACTGGACGTAGTACTCCAGGTGGGGTCTCACGAGAGTGGAGTAGAGGGGAAAAATCACCTCCCTCGACCTGCTGGCCACGCACCTCTTGATGCAGCCCAGGACACGATGGGCTTTCTGGGCTGCAAGTGCACACTGAGGGCTCATGTTGAGCTTCTTGTCCACCAGTACCCCCAAGTCGTTTTCTTCAGGGCTGGTCTCAAGCCAATCACTGCCCAGCCTATATTAGTGCTTGGGATTGCCCCGACCCAGATGGAGGAGGACCTTGCACTTGGTCTTGTTGAGTTTCACGAGGTTGGCCTGGGCCCACGTCTCCAGCCTGTGGAGGTCCCTCTGGATGGCATCCCTACCCTCCAGCATGTCAGCCGCCTCACACATCTTGATGTCATCAGCAAACTTGCTGAGGGTGCACTCAATGCCACTGTCCATGTTGCTGATGAAGATGTTAAACAAGACTGGTCCTTGAGGGACTCCACTTGTCACTGGCTTCCACTTGGACATGGACCCATTCACAGCCACTCCTTGGGTGCGGTCGTCAAGCCAGTTCTTTATCCACCGAATTGTCCATCCATCAATCCCATATTTTATCAGCTTGGAGATGAGGATGTCATGCGGGACAGTGTCAAAGTCTTTGCTCAGATCCAAGTAAATGACATCAGTTGCTCTTCCCTTGTCTATTGATGTTGTGACCTTCTCATAGAAGGAAGAGTTGAGATCCTGTCTGCAGAAGTTGGATAGATCACGGCAAGAGATGATGCTGGTTCACCTAGATTTACTGCCGTACAAATAAGTACATGCACAGAAGACTTCAGATGCCTTCTCCCTAACTTCTCCAGCTTCCTGGAAGTGCATCTGTGAGGTCCAGGTGCTTATTTTGTATGGTTAGGGATGTGTACTACCTTTATATGCCAGTGAAGAAAGTCTCTGGTAATGTTTTTTGTATATCTAAATTATTTTGTGATCTCTGAAAAGCTATGTGGCTTTGTCATTGCACAGTGAATGCATTCCAGAAAATGTAAGAAAACCGATATGAAAACAAACCACCATCTTTCGCTTCCTCTAAGAGGAAACTTAAAATAGTTCCTGACTGTTTTATTTGCAGTGAATGAGTTTGAGAGGTGACTTCACTTTGGAATTTTGCTCCGGTTGCAGCAATTGGTGCGGTGAGGGTAGTATTAATACTACCAAATTTCTGGCACAGACAGGCGTAGCCATATTTTGTCAATCTATTATGATTTCCCTATGTATTAAGTAGGAATAAAAACTGTGGCTCCTTTAAATTGTGGCAATAGTGGCTTTGTCAGTGTTTATGTTGTGGGCATCAGAATGGATAATAACAATGGCCAATAGTGCCTTGAAAGCAGGATGTGCAGTTGTGTTTGTGCATAACCACTAAGGGAAAACTAAGTGTATGAAATGATTTTCCCATTGAGTTGTGTAAAAGGGTTAGGTCTTGAGATTATTCTGAATTTTCTGTGTGGTTTCGCAGACTGGATCTGAAGTCAAGAAAATGTTCTCTGTAGTTTTCAAAACTTGCTAACAGCTGTAAATTTGTCATTTTTGGGAATACAGTTGTTTGGGTGTGGTAGGCAGTGATAATGTCATGAGCATGACAAAAAGTCCGTGGATGACTCTTAGAAGCTGGTCTTGGGAAAAAGTTGAAAAGAGCTGCTGGATTGCTGGCAGAAGGTCTCCGGTTAAAGACTTGATTTAGTTTTAGAAATATGAAGCCATTTTGTTTTCCTACTGGGCATGCAGCCTCTGAGATAAACCACAGAGCATTTTAAGTATTGTGCTCTTGCAGCTGGTCACTCCCTGACCACTCAGCAGAAAGTGGTAATAATAGTAAAATCCGTAGAGTTGGTTGTTTTACTTTAGAGGACTGGGCGGAGAATTAAATGTCTAAATTATTACCTGAGTGTTAAGAGGGACCAGTCTGCAGGAAACTGGGTGCTTGCTTGTGCAAGGGATCACGGATGTGGTAGGACAGTGTCTGTCTCTCTGTCTGAGGGGTTGAGAGATGGTGACTTTCCTAAAGGGCAGATCTGGCAGTGCCAGTGAGAGAAGAAGGGCTGAACTGGTAAAAGGGACAAACGTGAAGGTATCACGACTCCTTTGCCACGTGAAGGAGAAAAATACAGGGAATGACAGGGTGGGGGGGAGGAGGGAGAGGAAGGACAATGTCCCTTCTGTTCGTACCTTCTGGTGATCTGTCCTGACCATGAGTGTTTCACAGAATCGTAGAATGGCTTGAGTTGGAAGGGACCTTAAAGATCATCTAGTTCCAGCCACCCTGCTATGGGCAGGGACACCTCCCACTAGATCAGGCTGCTCAGAGCCCCATCCAGCCTGGCCTTGAACACTTCCAGGGAAGGGACAGCCACAACTTCTCTGGGCAACCCGTTCCAGTGTCTCACCATTTTTTCTAGTTATACTTTCTAGGATTGGGTTTCCACCACTCTTCTGACTGTAGGGTAAAAGCAGAATGGAGAAAACCCTTCAGATTTAGCTGGAGAAGGTTTCTTTCTTTCTTTCTTTTTTTTTTTTTTTTTTTTTTTGGTGAATTGTCCTCATTGTCAGGGAAACATCCCTATGTTCTGCATTTCAGGCTGAAGCTAGGACTTGTGAGTGAATGCGGAGTTTGGTAAAACGTGGCTCTAATTGCAAAACCATCTGTGCATGTTCAAGGTCAGGCTGGACTGGGCTCTGAGCAACCTGATCTAGTTAAAGATGTTCCTGCTCACTGTTAGGGGGTTGGACTAGATGACCTTTAAAGGTCCCTTCCAAACCATCACATTCTATGATTCTGTGATTCTGTGTTGCCTTTCTCCTGCCCTCTAGAGCTGCAGTGCCCTGCCTCTTGACTGAACCCTCAGGTAATAACTTCTGGTCCATTTCATGTTTTTTCTCCTGTCCCTTTATGCCTTTCTCTACAGGCAGTGGTGCTACGCTGACTCTCTTTCTTTCCCTTTGTAATTTCTGAGTGCTTTTAGCCTCCAAAATTACAAAAAGGGCTGAAAAAGGTGAGGGGCAGTGGAAACAAGGAGTAGGGTAATGAGCGGTGGTGGGGGGAACGCTACATTGTTCTGGCATTCAGCCAGGATTTAGGAAGCTTTGTGGATTGAGTTATATACCCCTTTTACTACAGGCCTGTTGGCTTCATTTGGCTTTGGATGTGAGCCAAAGCCACCGATGTCCCCTAACAATCCCTGCTGCACGCGTTTGAGCGTTGTATTGCCCCTCCTTCTATCGTCTGGCCCAAATTTAGCCATAACTTAACAGCAGTGGCTCACACTATGTATTTTTGGCTACTTGTGTAACTGACCAGTGTGAATTTGAGTGCTAATTTTAGGATAATAGACAAGGAGTATAACACATTTAAAGAAAACCGTGAACTCAACAGATTTGCAGGCCTTCTTTTACAAAGAAAAATATTTTTCACTCCTTAGTTTAAGGCTTGATATTTATGCTTCCTTTTTTTTTTTTTTTTCCCCCCAATAAGTATATGCAAAAGCAGTTTGTATTTTGGATGGGAATAAAAATCTGGAAGGACGTTAAAGTATGTTATTTCTTTATTTCTCTGATGTGAGTTTTTGAAATAGACTCTGCAGTAGAAAAAATTCCATTTGGCACTGCAAAGAAAATGCTTTTCTGTAAACATTTCCTAAGCATGGATATGTGAACACAGCTGCCAGAAGAAAGACGTGGCACTATTTCAGTAAATGAATCCGTAGTGATTCTAGTTATTTTTTTCCATTCTTACACAGGACTAAGAAGGAATGAGGTTCCTCATTCTGGCCCAAAAGTAGAAAAGGTTAAGTGAGAAAGTCTGTTTGTAACGATACCTGCCACATGAGCAGAGTCCAGACCTGGGTTTGTGCGAAGACTGAAGTGCTGCTGTACTGATTTATATTGGCAGAAGTTTTACTTTACTGTGCCAAGCCATACAGTCATTTTTCTAGAACTTCTGTTCTTTTTGGGGAGTGCAAGCTGAAACATTTACGTCTGTTCTTTGTGCTGGTGGTGTCAGCTCAGAGAAAGTTAACTTAAGTTTCTGTGTTTGGGTTAGGCCCATGCAGTGAAAGGATGTAAGATGCCATCATTTGTGCAGCTCTCCAAAAATCTAAAAAAAAAAAGCATGTATTTGTCTCTGTAAATTTTTTTCCTATTTGCTTTGCTGATAGGAAGACTATTAGACCTCCAAAAACCAGAATAGTGGCAAGGTATGTTAAAAAGATGACTTTGTTTCCCACTGCCGTCTGTTCTGGTGACATGTCACTACCACACTGGCTTTGGTTCCTCTTCTGCTAGACTGTCCTAAATGCCAAGGACTCTGGGGGGAAAAGGAGGCAGGACAATGTGGTGTTTGTTTCCACAGTATTTCCAAGTATTTCCTCAATGCAGTATGTATTGAATGAATATAGTCAAGCTTCAGGAATTCTGTGAGAGAAATGATTTTGCTAGTGATGAGGAAGGATATTTTTCATTGAAAGATCATGTGACTTCTGTGAAGATTTTTTTGGTTGTTTTTTAACTTTCCTCAAGATTAGTCTGGAATGGTCCAACAGATTTTTCCTGCCTTCCCCTGCAGTTAGGGCAGGGCTCCCAGCTGGGAGCTTTCTTTAACTAATCCCTTGCAGTAGCAGGGACCCGTCCTGCTCTCATCTGGTCTTTCCCCTCTGTGACCTGTTGCAGGGATGTAGTGAAGGAAGGTGACAACTGTCGCCACTTCTGGGGACGGTGGATCTGATGGATCTCGTGTGTAAATTGTGTGGAAGTGTTACACGCTGCACGTGGGTAAAAATGTTCAGCTGTGTGATAGCAGAGCTTCCAGCAGAGTAGCCCTATGTGCTAACTCTTGGAACATGGTTAACTCCTTATAAACCTGAGGTTGCTGCGTGATTAAATATAACTTTGATTCATCACGTGGACAGAAAAATGCAGTGAATTTCAGCAATTCAGCGTTGGCATAAAGGAAATATTTTGCCTACGGCTCTCACTTGAGCACATCCGAAGCTGTCCTTGGGTGTAGCTGAGCAGAACTCCCGGGGATTGATTACAGCTTGGTAGTCTCTGAGAACATGGGAAAATCTTGCATGACAGGGAAATTCACTGCAACGCCACAGAGTTTCGGATCTGCCCAGACTGCTCAGTTCCTAGCAAAATAATTACGTAGTGACATGAATTGGAAGATTACCTCATGCCCTGGAGCCTCTTTTATGATTTTCACTGGCTGGGAATGAGACGGCAGCTCTGGGCTTTATCAAGGCAGCCAAAGAGACTGTGGCTCCCTAACACTACTTCAGAAGGTAAATACTTTCTGAGTTGCACAAAGGATTTAAATCTCCCTCCTCCCCAACTGCTTCCTCCTTTACGTCATGGCTGTTATCTGGCTCAGACTTGATGTTAGGTCTTCTCAGGCCTGGGAACATGGAAGAAACCCAGTATTTCTACCCTAAGGTTTCTGTCTTTTGCATGCTGGTTGTTCTCAGAACAGGTGGAGGCAAACAGGCTGCCCTGATGAGAAAGAAGCTGCAAAGTACCTGCCCTGTTACATGGAAGGTTGCTTTGAAAGCTGTTAGATGCTGCACAGGGCGATGTGTAGCCGTCCTCTTTGGTGCTCCGCTCTTGCCGTGCACGTGTACTCGTGTGTTTGCACTACTGTAGGTAGAGAGGGAAATAGAAACCCCGTGGTGTGGACTAAGGTATGAATATCAGATTTGTGCTTGCTGTCTCCCAACATACTGAAGTCACTGCTGTAGCTGTTGATAAAATTAGCTGTGTTGGATAGATAAAAGCTAATGTGGCAACATTTATCATGTCCATATGCACTCAGGTGCATGTGGTATATAAAACTAAATTCCTGTTTCTTACTAATAACTGATTATCAGCAGTAACAAAGGTTTTATGTTTTGTTTTTTTTTTTTCTGGTGACATAGTGTCACGGATTGTGGTTGTACAATACCCAGTTCTAGCACAGCCTTATTTCACAGAGGAACAGGAACTGGAGAAGGGTTAGGTTTTTAGTATACAACTGAGAGAATCATAGAATCATAGAATGGTTAAGGTTGGAAAGGATCTTGAAGATCATCCAGTTCCCACCCCCCTGCCATGGGCAGAGACACCTCTCTCACACTAGACCGGGTTTCTCAAAGCCCCATCCAGCCTTGAACATTTCCAGGGATGAGGCACCCACAATTTCCTTGGGCAACCTGTTCCAGTGCTTCAGCACACTCATGGTGAAGAATTTTTTCCTTATATCTAATCTAAATCTACCCTCTTGCAGTTTCAGACCATTGCCTCTTGTCCTGTCACTACAGACCGTTGTAAAAAGCCCTTCTCCAGCTCTCCTGTAGGCCCCTTTCATGTATTGGAAAGCCACTATTAGGTCACCCCAGAGCCTTCTCTTCTCTAAGCTGAATAACCCCAACTCCCTCAGGCTGTCTTCATAGCAGAGGTGCTCCAGCCCTCTCATCATCTTCATGGCCCTCCTCTGGACCTGCTCCAGCAGATCCATGTCCCTTTTGTACTGTGGGCTCCAGAACTGGATGCAGTACTCTAGGTGGGGCCTCACCAAAGCAGAGTAAAGGGGGAGAATCACCTCCCTCAACCTGCTGGTCACACTCCTTTTGATACAGCCCAGGACACAGTTCGCTTTTTGGGCTGCAGCTGCACACTGCCGGCTCATGTTGAGCCTCTCATCGACTAACACACCCAAGTCCTCCTCAGGGCTGCTCCCAATCTGATCTCTGCCCAGCCTGTGTTTGTACTTGGGATTGCCTCGACTCAGGTGCAGGACCTTACACTTGACCTTGTTGAACTTCATGTGGTTAGCCTGGACTCACCCTTCAAGCCTGTTAAGGTCACTCTGGATGGCATCCCTCATCTCCAGTGTGTCGACCACTCCACACAGCTTGGTGTTGTCGGCAAATTTGCTGAGAGTTCACTCTATCCCACTGTCCCTGTCACTGACAAAGATGTTAAATAGTGTTGGTCCCAGTAGTGATCTTTACGGGACACCACTTGTCACTGATCTCCACTTGGACATTGAGCTGTTGATTGCAACTCTTTGAGTGCGACCATCTAGCCAATTCCTTGTCTATCGAGTGGTCCATCCACCAAACCCATGTCCTTCCAGTTTAGAGACCAGGGTGTCATGCGAGACGGTATCAAATGCTTTATGCAAGTCCAAGTAGATGACGTCAGTTGCACTTCCCTTATCCACTGATGCTGTAACATCATCGTAGAAGGTCACCAAGTTTGTCTGACATGATTTGCCTTTGGTGAAACCATGTTGGCTGCTGCCAGTTAGCTCCTCTATATCTGTGTGCTGTAGCAGCTTTTCAAGGAGGATCTGCTTCATGAAATGGAGAATAGAAATTTCAGGAAATGTCTTTATACCATCTCTGTTGTTGCTAGGTACCCTCCATCCAGCCTCCTTTACCAGGGAGATATCATAGTCCCTTAAAAAAAATAATTATTCCTGGTTAACAGTAACTCTGTCTCCCCTGGGTTAGGAAGACTTAAGTTTCTGTTAGCTAATATGATGTCTCTTTCTGTGCGACTGAGTTGTTTGGGTAAATGTTGGGAATAAATACATCAGCAAGTTTAAAGGGGTTTGCATTGCCTACAAATCGGGTATTCTGCAGAACTGTGTAATTCCTTTCCTGTACCTGGTGGCTGCCCTGTCTGCCAAGCAAGCTTGGTCCAGCATAGGGCTCCCTTCCACCGTGCAGTGGAGCAGGGTGCCCTCTCCAATATCCACTGAGAAAAGGAGTGTGTATTTTGCCTGATACTTCTGGCTGGAAAACCTCAAAAGCTGGTGGGATTTGTCAGCCTTAACGACTGCACGGGTTACTTCTTGAGTGAAGAGGAGAAAGGGATGATAGGAAAAAAATTTGTGGCTTTAATAGTAGCATAAACATGTTGTGGAAAGAACTGTGTTGCCTAGGGCCCGATGCCGCCCATCCTTGTTAAGCTTCTGAATACCAGAATGAAGTACTGGAGTGTGCTACCCGCAAACTGCATTTGTGGGATGTGAGTCATTTGGTTTAACCCAGGCTATAATTTGAGTAGATGGTACATGCTGGACGGGATTTTCCTGCAGAGCTCTGGCAGCAGCCAGGACAACCTGTGTTTAGTCCATCGAGACTTCCTTCTGTTTGCCACTGTCAAAGGAAAGAATTCCTTGACTTCTAAAATTAACAATTATTGGAGTACAGAGGTCAGGTGATTGCTTCGTCTTGAAATGCTTTTATGTCCAGGATCAAGAAGGACAGAAATTAACTTTATTTTTTTGTTGCATACTCCATGAAACAAATGATTAAAAGGTAGGTGTAAACTCATTGTTTTTTAGGAGATGGAAAAGGTCTAACTGAATGGAATCAGCAAAAGAAAATATGAGTCAGTAGGAGACAGCAGTGTGCCCTGGCCTCCAGGAGGGCAACCCGCATCCTGGGATGTGTCAAACGCAGCATGACTCTCCTGCTGTATTCGGCATTGGTGCAGCCTCACCTCAAGTACTGTGTGCGGTTCTGGGCCTCCGGAGGAGGGCAACAAAGCTGTTGAAAGGGCTGACAGAAATGTCCTATAAGGAGTGTCTAGAGACATTGAGTTTATCTAGTTTGGAGAAAAGGAGGCTGAGGGGAGATCTCATTCTCTCTACAGCTTCCTCAGGAGGGGAAATGGAAAGGAAGATGCTGAACTCTTCTCCAAGTGATAGGACGTATGGGAATGGTTCAACACTGTACCAGGAAAGGTTCAGACTGGACATTAGGAAGTATTTCATTACCAAGAGAGGGGACACACACTGGAACAGACTTCCTAGAGAGGTAGTTGATGTCCCAAGCCTGTCAGTGTTTAAGAGGCAGTTGGACAATGCCCTTAACAAGCTTTAACTTGTGGTGAGCCCTGGAGTGGTCAGGCAGTTAGACTAAATGACCATTGTAGGTTCCTTCCAACTAAAATAGTTCAATTCCATAAAACATTATGTGATTAAAAGCTGTGACACTAGTGGCTCCATGATGTAATGATATCCAAGAGGATAAAGGAAAAGAAAATGTTCAAGTGGAGACTGGGGATGTCAGTCCCCACCAAACATAGAAGTAACGTTGCTATAGACTGGAGTTCGTGCTTTTGCAGGCCTGCAACGTGTATTGTGCACCTTCCGTCAACCATGTAAGGGAGGAAGGAGTGGAGTCGATGAACAGGAAGCTGAGAGCCAGTGGTCAGTGAAGAAATAGCTTTAGGTGGTCATAGAGGCAGTGACTTGACATAGACACAGTGCCATGCTGCCGGTTTTGTTTTGTAGCAGTGAAGACACCAGGTAGGAGGTTACCACTGGAGGGAATGGCCAGGATTAAGGCAGTTTTGGGTTATTTTGCCTTTCTCTAATAATGTGAAGTTTAAAGTCTTTGCTTATTCCTTGTAGAGAAATTGTTAATCTTGATAAAAATGACCACAAAAAGTAGTTGCCTACTAAACTGCAGAGGAGATTAATATAAAATGTCCTGGGTTTCCCTTACATATGAAGGAGATGTGGAATCAACTTCTTTGCAGAAGCAGAGGGATCCTTTGGCTTTAGGGCAGTGGTACCCAAGAGGAGAGTCATTCTCAAGGACCGTAGTGTCAAACCACACCTGCCTTTTTTAGGTAGCTCCAAGCTGGGACGCCACTGACGCCCTCAGACCATTCTTTAAGTGGAGCACTGAATTTCAGTTTTTCTGGTCTGTCCTGCTCTGGCTGCCTCTTTTAGCAGGTTTGGGATTGTAGTGATTGTAAGGGAGTTGCTGAATCTGGTAGCCTGATGGTGAGGGAGTTGTGTCTCTGACTGGGGTTTTGGGGTTCTCTCCGCTGGCTGGTGTGTCTCTGGGCTTGTGTCAGTGGGTGTGTGGTGGGCTGAGTGCTTTCCTGGGATGAGGTTGAGTGTTATCGAGATTCCCCTGCCTGCTGTCCTTCCTTTATGCTCCTTCCTATGTCTGTGGAGATGAGCTGCTTATCCTAAAACCTGACAGTATCCTTGACAGGATTTACATGGCATAAATGTGGGGAGATGATGGGTGAAGTATAAACACAGTATGTCAATATTGACTAACGCAGCAGTTGCTGCAGGCTGTATATTTTTGAGTTTCATGTCCAGAGGGTGTTTGGCAGCAGCCAACTGACCGGTAAGCGTGTGCCTGCTGGCTGGACATTGCCTGTGCCTTGGGTGGATGGTCCATGTGCCCTGACCTCCAAAGTAGCCACATCAAGGGAATTCAGTCACCCAGTGGGTATTACGGGCAGTGTGGGGATGGGGGAGGAGCACTGCTTTTTTGATTAACCTGATAATGTTGATGATTTACTAAGTTTTTATAAGGTTTCTGACAGTGTGGTATTTCTTTTTTATTCAGATTCCTTTGGGACTCTTGTTCTTCCAGTAGTAAGTATTTCTTTCCTGCTTCCTCAGAAAATGTTGACTCTGTAACTTTTCGTCAGTTGGTGTTGATGAGATGATGTATTTTGTATGTGATCCTAGCTATTTTCACATTCTCAGATGAGTATTTACTGACCAATAAGCCAAGGAGTTTTCAGATCAAGTGCTCTGGAGCTTGTTAGAAGTGATTACAGGGCTTGGGAGCTGACTTCCAGCATCAGCACAAGCCATCATTGAGCACAGAACTTCACTCTGTGGGTTTTTTGAATGGCTGATATCTACATCTTTATTCCAGACACACCACAGAAGCTAATTAGAGCTGAAAGAATTGTGCAAAGCAGTAACTGAGAAATATTGAAATAAAAATGTATTTATGCGGTTTCCTTAAGGATTTGAAAATATATGTTCGGTGAAAGTACATAATAACCAAACTAGCCAACAAAAATGTATAATATTGAATTGTGTGTTGAATATGAATCCTGAGTTTATAATCCTGGATGTTCATCTTGAAAACCTGATCTAAAGAATTATGTATTTGTGCTAGAAAAGTGTTTTATCTAAGTCTTTATCTTTTTAAAAACATCTGTAAGTCTGAGTATCCAGTGGGTTTAAATTCTGATCTCAAACTGTGTATCTGATGAAATAATCTGGAAATGTTAGATAGATGGGTAATCAATGCCAACGAGCAGCTCAAGGTTATGAACGCTACTGGGTTGAAATGCATCCCTAAAAATTATAAATTAGGAAGCACAGAAAATTCAGTTTAAAAAAAAATTAAGAAGTTCCTTAATATAATCTGGCTAGGTCTTAAAATATTCAGGCAGTTAAAACCAGGCAAGTGAATTCTTCCCTCTCTCACCACTATCTAAAGTGATGAAAACTGACTAATTTTTTAGTAGTAAGATATTTTTTTTTCATTCATGTAGCCATGGTAGACTTATGTTTTGCCCAAAGTGTAGTTGGCTGGTAGCATAAGGTGCGTGATGACTCGTGTTCCAGCTGTCATCTTTTCCAGAGGAAACAGGAGCTTCCCTGTCTGAGGTGTGGGTGTGGTACCTGAGATGGCCTTTTTCTTTCTTACTTTAGGAGTGCCAAAATGGGGATAGCAATACCACTCACTCAGAGGTTATATTGACTAAGATAAAATATTTTCACAGCCAGTTCCTACTAGCTACTGTTAAAGGCTCATATTTGGGTTGAGGAACAACCCTTCAGATGAGGAGGAGGAGTTGATGGGGCAGGGACCTTCTGGAAGTGTTGGATTAGTGCAGCCTCTGTTAGCACAGATGGTGAATCAGAACATGGGTTACTTTGCTGTCCTAATACACTGCCGTGGCAATGCAAACTTCCTCGCCTTTGGCTTTTACATCAAGAAAAGTGCGACAGGCAGTTTTGTCACTGTATTGCAGGAAGGAAAGATTTTTTGAAATACAAAAAGTGTAAAAACCAAGGGAGCAACCTGTGCCATCTCTGATTATTCATGACAGGAAGAAGATACAGAAAAATGAGGTCTCTAAATGGCATTTACAGACTTCTGAAGACATCAAAGACAATCTTTGCAAATATGTTAAAATAATGCTCTAAGAGCACAATTCACGGCTATATGGGACAAAACAAGCTTATTTTCCCCTTGTTTTGATTTTAAATGTTGATAATATTGCTTGTAGGGAATCCTGTCTACTTTTAAGGAATACACCTTCTTTAATAAGTGGTAATATTTGTAAATTGATTAATTTTGAGGTCGTATTTGACAGATGCAGTAACTAAGTGATTGGCTGTTCTTCCTGCTTAATATATTCCAGAATACTTGGCTTAGAAGTTGGAGAGTGTTGAAATATGTGAATCATATGTTCTTGGCCACGTGCATAGAAAAACCTGCAGTTGAAGAAAATGCAGAATCTATTTGTGTGGAGCTTTGCACCTAAAATTTAGTTATATAATTTCAGCTTTTAAAGGGGGAAGCTCGTCTTCCTGTGTCGTCATACGCGTGCTCATGAGTGAAAAAGAGAGCCTGTTTATTTTTCCCCTTCCAGATTTTTTTTTTATCTGGCTTGTTTTTAAAAACAAAGTCAACAGAGAGGGATGAAATTATGGTTGATTCTTCTTCATAGATAAACACGCAGAGAAAGTTGCAAATGTCTATATCGAATATGTTTCTATTTCATTTGTCTCACTGTGACATTTTTCGCTGTTTGGGAGTTTCTGTTACCTCTCTGTGCACTCTGAAAGTGAGTTTTGACAGCATGACAGCCCTTCATTATAGAGCTTGGTAGGATACTTTTGATGTGCTGTGCCTAATGAGTTAACAGCTGTAATTTCCATTACCTCTGCAACAAGAGTGCTTCATTTCCATACGTTATGCTGAAAAATGCAAGCCCATCTGTTTTAGTTGTCTTGACTTCAGACTTTTTACTCTGGATTTACTGTTGTAACTGCAAACAGACGCATGTGACACTTAAGCTTTTTAGCAGGGCTGCTTGTTGGAACGGGCTGTGTGTGGCGTTAAAACCCTTCTCCTTCTTCAAAAAGACACTCCTAAGCAGATGGTGATGGTGCTACAGAAGCCAGCAACTGGGCTGGGGTGTCCCTCCGGTCATTCGTTGGCTGCGTAGGCTCTGCTTGAGGTGAAATTCCTGTGTGCTGCAGCACCTCTGCATTGAGCCGTTCAAGCCCTGTGACTGGGAGTCCTCCCACCTAACCTTAAGAAATGAACTGATGCATCTGAATCACAGAATCACAGAATGTGAGGGATTGGAAAAGACCTTTAAGATCATCAAGTCCAACCATAAATCTAACACTGCCAAGTCCACTATTAGATCATGTCACTAAGAACCACATCTACATGTCTTTTCACAGAATCACAGAGTGTTAGATGTTGAAAGGGACTTCAAAAGACCATCTAGTCCAACCCCACTGCCAGAGCAGGATCACCTACAGTAGGTCACACAGGAACGTGTCCAGGCAGGTCTTGAATGTCTCCAGAGAAGGAGACTCCACAGCCTCTCTGGGCAGCCTGTTCCAGGGCTCCGTCACCCTCACTGAGAAGAAGTTTCTTCTCGAGTTTAAGCGGAACCTCTTATGTTCCAGTTTCAGCCCATTACCCCTTGTCCTATCAGTGGTTGTCACCGAGAAGAGCCTGGCTCCATCCTCGTGACACTCACCCTTGATATATTTGTAAACATTAATGAGGTCACCCCTCAGCCTCCTCTTCTCCAAACTAAAGAGCCCCAGCTCCCTCAGTCTTTTCTCATAAGGGAGATGCTCCACTCCCTTCATCATCCTAGTTGCCCTGTGCTGGACTCTCTCCAGCACTTCCCTGTCTTTCTTGAACTGAGGGACCCAGAAGTGGACACAATATTCCAGATGGGGATGAATGATGAGCTCCAGATTTCCTCTGTCCACTGGAGAGTCAGAGACCTGTGCACGGTTATTCTAATTTTATGTGATCTAGATTTCCTTGCCAGTGATATCTCTCTGTGTTTACTGCCAGCACTGAAGGAGACTTTAATGTTAACTTCAGTAAGTAGACCATATAAAATGTCTCTTCCTTTGTTCCTTAATATTTTGGGAAGAATAATTGTTTTATTTTCCAGGTGAGTCATGATGTGTGCTGTAATTATGAATCACTAAACTGAAATGAGAGAAAAAAAGTGAGATTTGAAACACAGCACCTCACCTCATAAGATCTTCATTCTGAATTCGATTTTTCTATCCCACAGGACATGAAGCTAAAGCTCATGAAAATAAGTACAAGGTTTTCTTCCTATCCTTGTCATCTTATCTGGGCATAACTTCTTCAGCTCTTTTATTTTTGTAAAATTTGTTAACAACAAGTGATGAAGTCAGAAAAAACTTAGCCCCCAAAATCAAACCCAAGAAATTTCCAAGTAACTGAAAAGAGAGAGCACAATGTGTGTGTATGTGTGTGTCTATGAATGGTGTGTGAATACACAGATACATACATTGTTGAAAACCTGATTACTACTGAAAATGAGATGTAAACATATTGGAAAGATGCTGCTGCTAACACATTTTCAGATAATTGTTGACACTTTAAAGCCCTGAAATTGTTTATCTTTTTTTTTCTTGTTTATCTCTGTTGACAGTTTCAGAAATGTGCCAGATCTTTATGTCAAATGTTTTTTTTTGAATAATAATATCTTCAAGAATATTTTGGATAGTTCATAGAGAGTCACTGTTTTCTTTTCAGCTGCCTTTAAACAGTGCTTCTGGGAATTACGAATTACTGGTAGAAGGCCATGCTGATGGCCGGCGCATCTTCTCTAACCGTACCAGCTTGCAGTACATGGCAAAGAGCGTCTCCGTATTCATTCAGACTGATAAATCTATGTATAAACCGGGACAAGATGTGATGTTTCGGATTGTCACCGTCTATCCTGATCTCAAACCTTACAAAGCATCTTTGAATATATATATCCGAGTAAGTATCCACAGGAACCTAGTTATACACTAAAATTTGTCATTTATTCCAAGTTCATGTGACAAATAAAGATCATGCGTATTGCTACCTAAATCTTGTTGGTAAGACCACTGGCATTTAACATGCAGCCTGACTTTTCTCCTAGGACCCTCGGAAGAAATTGATTCAGCAATGGTTGATGGAGGAGGGTGACTTGGGTGTAGTTTCCAAAAAATTTCAGTTATCGGTGAACCCTCCACTAGGAGACTGGTCCATAGAGGTTGAACTGAACGTGAGTATTAATATTGCTAAATCACAAAGAGATTTAATTTTTCCTAATAGACATGAATAAAACTGTGTTTACTGTGGTGAAGCAAGCCCAGAAATTAGCATGGACCATGAGATGAGAAAATCCTTCCCTCATGGCAAATGTAAAATATGCAAACCTCACAAGATTTTCAGCAGTATATAATTTTGTAAGGAAAGATATAAAAACCCCCATACATATATATTTTACATATGTAATTTTAATTTTTATTCTAAAATACAAATGTTACTTAAATAAGTGAGGGCTTTTAATATTTCTGTGAAAGAAAGATCTTTTGGAGTACTATTTTTTTTTAAGTGAACTGCCCTTATGTTTATTTTGTAAGCAAATATACAGAAATTCATTGTGCTGTGCTGTGCAGCCAGTTGCTGTGTCAAGGGGTGTGGAATCAAAGACTATTTACAAGTCTCTGCCCAGTTCTAGGGGTGTTTCATCAGTGCACAGTGACTGAGGTGTTACTGAGGAAAAAATAGCTGCAGAATAGGAAGGGTGAATAGTAAAGCAGAACTGTTGCATAACAAAACTGGTATGATCTAGTTTGCGTGTTGCTATTGGTAATAGTTCTATCAGTCCAATCCTTTAAGCTGGACAGTCCTCATATGCTGTGGAATATGTTGCAAAAATAGCTGGAAGTTTAGCTGTTCAGAACTATGTGTTGAGTTTATTCAGCCTGCTTGAAATGCCTGTAATTTGGGAACTGCGTTTCCGACTTGGCTTGCAGTGGCTGTTCAGAGACATTTAGCAAGTACAAACAGGACTGCTTAATGTTCCCTAATGAGGGAGATGATGGGGTAGAAAGCCGAAAAACTCATGTGATCGTGTATTACTTGGAAGAAATATTTACTGATACCGGTTATATGCTTCATAGATTTCTATAGGCTGAGGTAGGTGAGGGTAATGCTCAAGTGAGTGTCACAACTGGATTTTTTGAGCATATTCTCATGTGGGTGTGGAGTTTTTACTATTGTCTTTGATAGAAGTGGTTTAGGTTGTTCCTGCTCTTGTCCCTGTGCTTGGCTGCTCCTTCTCATCCCTGTGCTACTGTTCAATAGTTTCTCAGTCATGCTGAGGCAGCCGTAGTAAGGCTGAGATGTAAAGCATGCTGGGGAGGCCACCCAGATTGAAAAGCATCTCTGTGTTTTAATTTGCCTAACCCAGACCTATTCACTGACCTGGTTGACAGCACAGCCCCACTTAGAGCTGCATAGGTGCTTTTCAGGCAGTGGCAATGTGTGGCTGAGGCATAGGAACAAAGGCTGGTGGCAGCGGTGGTCTCCTTCAACAGGTCACTTGTCAGGCAGAAAAGTGTTTGAGAAATTTTGCTCGGGCTCTTTGTGAAGTCTTGAGTAATCCTGAATTCAGGAGGATGCTGCTGAAGGAATGGCAGCAGCTGTTTTCAGGATCTGAATATGAATGCCACTCCCTCCTGAAAGAAAATCAAAAAGTAAAGGAAAAAAAAAAAAGGTAGTTGTAAAATTGAAACCAAAGTGCCATATAGATTTGTCTGGGCTGATGAAACAGCTAGAAGAAAAGAGACAAGTGAAGTGAAATCTTTTCTAGATTTTAGCCATTCGTTACTAGCACAGAAGGTTAATGAACCTGCAAAACATATGACAGGGTGGGACTGTCTCTGGCAGCATGAGTAATAAGGAGAAACTAAGCAGAGAACACTTTGTTCACTGTCTCTTTCAGTATGTAGCTAGAGGGCACCAGGTGAAGGAGGTAAAGAGTAATTTCAAAATCATAAACCAGCATAACTGGACTGTAGAGCACAATGCTGGTGAAGGTTGTGAAAACTAAAAAGTCATGCGGGATTAAAAAATGTCTGGACAAATTCACAGAAGTACACTCCCCTCAGAACTGTTAACTAGAAAACCCTGAGGCTTGACCTGGCACAGTGTCACTGCTGGCTGCTCTGGTTGTTGCAGTTCTCTAGGTGTTTAACCTTGGGCACTGCCAAAGACTGGACATTGGTCTTCATATTAGCTCTACCAGGGTACAGCTTTTCCTAGGTTGTCTTTATCATATTTCTATCTCATTTTCCCTCCTATTAAGTTTTTAGTACTTAGGGTTTTAGCATAAAGTGTTTGGGCTTTTTAATAGAGCCCTAAATGCTTTGGTGACATGAAGAGTATCCAGGGCCAGGGACTCATCATTCTAGGATATCTCTGTTCACCATTGTTATGGGAGACAATTCAAGGTGGAAAGTGTTGCAAAATGCTTTTGATACATTTAACTAAGTGGTCTCTTGGGAAAAAGATAAACTTGGTGTCACACCCTGCCCAGGAGGGCGGCAAAAAGTTATTTAGATTTGTAATTCCCCAACAGAGGGGACAACAGTGAGACAAGTCTCAAGATCCATACACAAACATGCAAAGGCCTCCCTAGAATTGAACCTGGCGAGAGGGGTCAAGGACAACAGGAAGAGCTTTTTCAAATACGTGGCAGATAAAACTAACACCAGAGGCAATGTAGGCCCACTGATGAATGAAGTGGGTGCCTTGGTGACACATGATATAGAGAAGGCAGAGTTACTGAATGCCTTCTTTGCCTCTGTCTACTCTTATCCTTGGTGCCATCTCAAGGCATATCAGGGATAAGAGGGTCATTAGAGAGAGTCAACATGGCTTCACCAAGGGGAAGTCGTGCTTGACTAACCTCATAGCCTTTTATGAGGATATAACAAGGTGGATAGATGATGGCAGAGCGGTGGATGTGGTCTACCTTGACTTCAGTAAAGCATTTGACACAGTCTCCCACAGCATCCTTGCTGCTAAACTGAGGAAGTGTGGTCTAGACTCTCGGGTAGTGAGGTGGACTGTGAACTGGCTAAGGGGAAGAAGCCAAAGAGTTGTGGTCAATGGGGCGGAGTCTGCTTGGAGGCCTGTATCCAGTGGAGTCCCTCAAGGGTCGGTACTGGGATCAGTATTATTCAATATATTCATCGATGACTTGGATGAGGGACTAGAGAGTACTATCAGCAAGTTTGCTGATGACACCAAGCTGGGAGGAGTGGCTGACACGCCAGAAGGCTGTGCTACCATCCAACGAGACCTGGACAGGCTGGAGCGTTGGGCGGGGAAAAATTTAATGAAATATAACAAGGGTAAATGTAGGGTCTTGCATCTGGGTAGGAACAACCCCAGGTTCCAGTATAAGTTGGGGAATGACTTATTAGAGAGTAGTGTAGGGGAAAGGGACCTGGGAGTCTTGGTGGACAGCAGGATGACCATGAGCCAGCACTGTGCCCTTGTGGCCAGGAAGGCCAATGGCATCCTGGGGTGTATTAGAAGGGGGGTGGTTAGTAGGTCGAGAGAGGTTCTCCTTCCGCCCCTCTACTGTGCCCTGGTGAGACCCCATCTGGAATACTGTGTCCAGTTCTGGGCCCCTCAGTTCAAGAAAGACAGGGAACTGCTGGAGAGAGTCCAGCACAGGGCAACTAGGATGATTAGGGGAGTGGAGCATCTCCCTTATGAGAAAAGACTGAGGGAGCTGGGTCTCTTTAGTTTGGAGAAGAGGAGGCTGAGGGGTGACCTCATTAATGTTTACAAATATATCAAGGGTGAGTGTCAGGAGGATGGAGCCAGGCTCTTCTCGGTGACAACCACTGATAGGACAAGGGGTAATGGGCTGAAACTGGAACATAAGAGGTTCCGCTTAAACTCGAGAAGAAACTTCTTCTCAGTGAGGGTGATGGAGCCCTGGAACAGGCTGCCCAGAGAGGTTGTGGAGTCTCCTTCTCTGGAGACATTCAAGACCTGCCTGGACACGTTCCTGTGTGGCATAGTCTAGGCGTTCCTGCTCTGGCAGGGGGATTGGACTTGATGATCTTTCGAGGTCCTTTCCAATCCCTAACATTCTATGATTCTATGATTCTATGATTTATTAGTTTCTCACAGTGTATAGATCGGATTCATGATAATTGGTTAAGTTACAAGACACATTAGGGTAGGTAATGTACTATGACTTCCGGCTTAGCCTTATCAGATTCCTCTACTACGTTCAATTTGGCACTTACCAGTTTGCCACACAGGGCCAGAGAATGGTCTCATTTTAGACTAAGAAGTGTTTAGGGCAAACATTTGCACATCTGTCTGCTACACTTGGGCAGAACAGAAGTGGGATTCATCTTTTCATTGACAGACAATATGGTTAATATTTAAGAAACACTGCATTTCATAAGTGGGAAAAAGAGGAACTAGGAGATAGGTGTCAATATAAATGAAAGTCGGAACTCTTGCATATTTGTAGGAAATGTAAAGATCCCAAGGAAAACAAGTTTGTCAGGAAAAAAAAAAAAAGAAATTCCAGCTCTGACAGAGTCCAGTAACTTGAGCAAAAGGTAATTATATGGCAGAAATGGAAACATTTAATAGGGGTAATGGTTCTGAGTGGTGAAGTGAATCTCGGTATGCGTAGATTTGAAAAGATCATCCACAGATGAATGTCCTTAGCAGGAAAAGTAAGTGAAGTAATGTGGGAAACTATAGACCTGCCATCTGTCATGAGAAAAACAGTGACAAAGGTGATCTGGGTTTCCACTGAAAAAGAGTTAAACTCTTCAAGGCTATTATGGATTTGGTTAATAAGGTAGATATACTGATGTAACAGATTTTTGTAAAAGCTTTTCATTGTACAAAGCCTTAATGAAAAATAACAGTGTGTATAAAGTCTGTCAAAGACGGGTGAATTGGTTTTGGGGCAATCGACACTCACCTGGGCTGTTTCTAATATAAACTGATGACAGGGTTTGCGGATGAAGCCGGGGATAAAGCTCCCTGGTGGGAGACTGCAGAAACCCCATTTGTTGACTGTATATCAAAGGATCAAATGAGTTGATTGATTTATTGATTACAGTCTGTGAGTGTTGTTACAGATTTTGAAAGTTGTGTGGTTTTTTTTTTTGTTTTTTTTTTTTTTTAATCCAATGTAAAAAGGCATAGTATGAACCAACTAATAGAAGTTGAAGCCAGACATTCTCTTTGGCATATGTATGCCTTTCTTCAATGAGGGTCTTAATCACTGGAAGAAACAGAAAAAATGAGAGTGAAGGCTTCTCTATCACTTGATGTTTTAGCATCAGGAATGGTTGCCTACTTGGAAGATGCATTATAATAATGCAGAAGGCTGGAGCAGCTGAATATTAGGGTAACCAAACTTAGGATAAAAGGAGGTCAGGGCAAACAGTTCCTTCTGACATTAAACTCTTTTAATTGAAAATTAAAATATAGAAAAAAACTCACAGTATATTATATGAAAAAAAAAAAAAAAAAAAGTTGTAGGCTTTGGGGTCCAGGAAAACCTGTCTATTCTTGCAATACTTATCCTCTGAGAATAAAACAGCAACCCCAAGCCCCACACACAGAAACTTCTGTTGTTTACTTTCAGACTCCCATTCTTCCATCGTTGACACCTGCTCTGCTTTAATTTCCAAGTCTGATGTTAAAAGAATATAATGACAAAACAATGTGTGTTATTCCTGCAGCATGTGCCTATGCAGCATCTTACGTGGGATAAGGCTATCATATGCAAAGTGCATTAAATAACTAGGACAATATTCTCGCTATTACACTAAGTCTGTCTAGTGGGTTGTCTCACAGGATGTTGTTTTTCTGTTAATGTCATACCACTTGGGTTATTGAAACCTGCAAGAGACCTGGCAGAATAAAGGAAAAGAAGTATGCTGATGGGAAACTCTTTCTGACTCTCTTGGTTACAAGTGAGCTTATACGTTTCTATCATCTACTCAGAGCTTTAGGAACATCTTCAGATGACAAACCAAGGCTAATCTCCGAATATCTTAGATCATGAAAAACTCGGGATAGCTGAGCTTTCTAGCTGAATCATCAGCTGTCTGGCCTTTGTGTATCAGGTTTCCCTCTTGTCTTTGAAGAGTGTTGTTAAGTCAGTAAGTATCATCTCCTGTCTAGTGGTTACAGATCAGTTCCCAAGTGTACCGAGTTTGGATTCTTGGCAGTATTGCCACTGAATCCTGTTTTAAATCAGGTTCTGGCTGGTTGCTGCTGTTAAACATCCTGTAGTAGTTTTTAATAAGAGTTCAGGTGTTAGTACAGCTGTTCCAAGAAAACTCAAGACAGAGTAATTACAGTCTGGTTCCCAAGTCTCCACCTTGTATTTTAGTTGGATATCTTATATTTCCTGTTGTGGAGCTTGCTGCTGAAAGGCTTTTTCGTTGCTGAATTTTGTTAGTAGGTATCTCTGACCAGAAGTTGTTCCTAGTTATAAGGCATTTTGTGATCTACTTTATGAAAGTCGTTATCTGGAAATTTATGCTCAATTGTTGAAGAGCAGTAATGTTTCAGGTGCAGTGAGGGCTTTCTAAAATATTTGTCAGAGAATCATAGAATTGTCAGGGTTGGAAGGGACATTAAAAATCATCTAGTTCCAACACCCCTGCCATGGGCAGGGACATCCCCCACTAGATCAGGCTGCTCAGAGCCCCATCCAGCCTGGCCTTAAAAACTTCCAGGGATGGGGCTTCCACCACCTCTCTGGGCAACCTGTGCCAGTGTCTCACCACCCTCACGGTGAAGAACTTCTTCCTAACATCCAATCTGAACCGATCCATCTCTAGCTTTAATCCATTCCCCCTAGTCCTGTCATTACCTGACATCCTAAAAAGACCCCCTTGAGATACTGGAAGGCCACAATAAGGTCTCCTCGGAGCCGCCTTTTCTCTAAACTGAATGACCCCATTTCTCTCAGTCTTCATAGGAGAGATGCTCCAGCCCTCTAATCGTCCTCGTGGCTGTTCTCTGGACACATTCCAGCATGTCCATATCCTTCTTGTAGTATTTTTGAGAGTATTATATTTTTTAAAAGCTTCAGATGTAAGGCAACTTCCAAATCAACTGGGATTGTTTATATACTTAGACTTTTTAAATTTTTTTTTTTTTTTTTACTTTTGAGGTTTTATGTGTGTTACAGTGAATTCTGTGATGTTTTACTGCTAGGTCAGCTACAGATTTCATGTTTGATCCATTAAGCTTGAGGTTATATATGTCATTACTTAACATAAGTGTCACCTTCCTTCAAAATCAGACTATGTGAAACGTTTGAAATTAGCTGTGGATTCAGTAGTGGGCAGATGAGCACTGCTATTTAAACAGTGTGAATACTGGTAACACTGGTGGGACTCTGATTAGTTTCTAAACACTGTGCTGGTGGATCTGAACAGAAGTTTGGGAATTCATACAGAATTTTGTTTAGACTTTATTTCCTCCATGTGAGTATAAAGTGTGAAAGTGATGGTGAAATGCCTCTGTTAATTCTGTCTAGATAAAATCTGTTTTATTTAGCAGCAGAGCAGAGGAGTGTTCCTGACAGGGGCCGTAAGGTGGCGGTGTCGCCACAGGAACGCAGCCAGTGCCAGCACTGGGTTGGTGCCACCACACCCAGGGTCTTTCCTGATGCTCTGACTTGTGACTTACGTAAATGTCAAAAACAAGTAAGAAAATAGACCTCGACCAGATTTGTTTCAGGGACTTTCGGTTTCCAAAGAAGAAACAACTGGGGGAGGGGGAAACAATTCCTGTGATCCCACTTGTTGGATTAGACCCAACTTCAAACAGGACTGGTTTGTCACAGCGGAGCAAAATCTGGGCTGTAGCCTTTCGTGATTCCTAGCTGTTAGAATCCACAGCATCTAGAGCTCATCAGCAGAAAGGCTTCAGAATCCTCTTAATCTCGGAATACTTACAAGGATCTCTTTTTGGTGCTGTTTTCTGAATATGCTGGGCAATGCACACAGAATGTAATAGATGTTTTGTGGTTTAAGAGATGCTGATTTAGATGCTAATAGTCTGGAAGGGTGAGTGTGCTTAAGAAGTAGAAGGCATAGAAGACAGAAGCTTGCTAGAATAAAGCAACTCTGGAGGTGGAGTAGGCATAGTGGTGTTTTCCTCTTTTAAAATAAAATAAATCTCTCTTGTGTTTATATATATATATATAACTAACTGTTTGTCTCAGAAGCCACCACTCCTGGAAACTGGTTTAACAACTTTGACTCCAAAACATTTGAGCAATATTTGCCAGTGATACAGCCCTGCCCTGAGGAGCTAAAATAATAGCGAGTGAAGTGCTGTTACTTGCCCTGTTGCAAACCAGTTTGCCTGAAAAATGTTTGGTAGCGGAAAATCTGGCTTGGTGTTCAAGCCATCAGGGTGTTCTAGTGGAGTCTTTTCCTTCCCTTGCACTGTGAGACACGGTTTGCTTTCGGTTGTAAAGGTTATTATTTTAGAGAAAGTGCAGCCAAGAGCGCCAGTCTCGCTTTAATCTGTTTTCTAATGCTCACTGTTCTCTTGGCTTTTAATTATTATTATTTTTTGGCTTCTGCAGTAGTGTGAAACAAAATCTGATTTTCAAGGGAGATTCTTTTTCATCCTGCTACCTGGGGTAATGTTTTGTTCACAGTTTGCGTAATGGCAAGGGTGACATCTATATGCTTAACTTTAGAAATAAAAGTTATACGGAGAACCAGACATGAGATAAATTCACTACAGATCATGTTCCTAAAATACTTGTTCCTAAGATTACTTGATAGTAATCTGATTGTGGACTGCATGTCAGTGCTGTAGCATTTAGTGTTGTAAGGATTACAATCCCTGTATCAAGCATATCATATCGTCTGAGATTCAGAACTCCAGTTCTAGGTACTGCTGGCAAGTCACTTCATGCCGTTTCCTTGCTGATGGCAATTTTGGTGTGATGTTGTAAAAAAAATCGGACTGAGAATTATGTGTCTGCAGGCAAATAACTTACGTGCTTGGTGAGAATTATAGAATCATAGAATAATTTAGGTTGGAAAAGACCTTTAAGATCATCAAGTCCAACCATAAATCTAACACTGCCAAGTCCACTATTAGATCATGTCACTAAGAACCACATCTACATGTCTTTTCACAGAATCACAGAGTGTTAGATGTTGAAAGGGACTTAAAAGACCATCTAGTCCAACCCCCCTGCCAGAGCAGGATCACCTACAGTAGGTCACACAGGAACTCCTCCAGGCAGGTTTTGAATGTCTCCAGAGAGGGAGACTCCACAACCTCCCTGGGCAGCCTGTGCCAGTGCTCTGTCACCGTCACAGTGAAAAAGTTTTTCTTAATGTTTTTGTGGAACCTCTTATGTTCCAGCTTGCATCTGTTGCTCCTTGTCCTGTCATTAGACATCCCTGAAAAGAGCCTGGCTCCGTCCTCCTGACACTCCCCCTTGACATATTTATAAACATTAATGAGGTCACCCCTCAGCCTCCTCTTCTCCAAGCTAAAGAGACCCAGCTCCTTCAGCCTTTCCTCACAAGGGAGATGTTCCATTCCCTTCATCATCTTTGTGGCTCTGCGCTGGACTCTCTCAAGCAGTTCCCTGTCTCTCTTGAGCTGAGGGGCCCAGAACTGGACACAATATTCCAGATGTGGCCTCACCAGGGCAGAGTAGAGGGGCGGAAGGACCTCTCTTGACCTACTTGCTACTCCCCTTCTAATACACCCCAGGATGCCATTGGCCTTCTTGGCCACGAGGGCACAGTGCTGGCTCATGGTCATCCTGCTGTACACCTGAACCCCCAGGTCCCTTTCCTCTACGCTGCTCTCCAACAGGTCAGCCCCCAACTTGTACTGGCACATGAGGTTGTTCTTTCCCAGGTGCGAAACTCTACACTTTCCCCTGTATTTCATAAAATTTCTCCCTGCCCAGCCCTCCAGCCTGTCTAGGTCTTACTGAATGGCAGCACAGCCTTCTGGTGTGTCAACCACTCCTCCCAGTTTTGTGTCGTTTTTATTTACCTCTAGTGATGCTGACTCAACCACTTCCCTGGACAGCCTGTTCCAATGCTTGACAACACTTTTGGTGAAGAAATTTTTCCTAATATCCAGTTTGATCCATAATATGGAATCACTTTATGTCACAAATTGTAATCTAACTTAAATGTGGGTGGCATTTGTCCTAGAAATTATGTTAAGCTTGCTAGTCTCACCACAACTGTATGTATTTTCTCATATGATTTTTTTTTCAATAGGGTCAAGTTCATTATCAAAGATTTAAAGTGATGGAATATGGTAAGTGTTACTTAAGGGCAGTTACTTATGGTAGTTGATTCTCCATTAATTCACTTCGGCTGGCACAACCCTTTTGAATACTCCCAGAAAGTCTAATTCCTAAATCTCTTGCTTCCTGAAACTGACTCTGTGTCCTGGGAAACACTGTCTTATCAGCTGCCCTGTTTATCTTTGGAAGCTTTAATGACCTAGTGCTGTAGTGTCTGGATGTCATGCAATCTTTGAAGTGCTTATCTGAAGCGTATGAGATGCAGTTACTGCTCCTGTTTTTCCAGGATCCACGCAAGCAATGTGTTCCTTTCAAAATATCTGTGTAACGTCTGACTATGAAGATTGCTGCTGATTCTGTAAAGGTTGAATAAGCTAAATGTTTTATAATTCAGTTTTAGAAGCTTGTGTCCAGGCTGCTGTTGTGATGCTTGTTGTTCTCCTTTCAACAAGAAGTCTTAGTCTGGGCCATGAGCAGGGTGGGCTTAAAAATATATCTTACCTTATATTCCTTAGAAAACTGTGGTAGTTTTTATCATATTACATATTGAACGCTTATTACTTACAAAAAATAATATATTTTTCTTTCTTTTATCAATTTAATGCTTCTGTAATTTTTTTTTCCAGTTTTACCAAAATTTGATGTTATGATAACAACACCATTATACTACTCATTGAGAGAGGAAGATGTAACTGGTGTTGTCACTGCAAAGTAAGTAAATCATTGATATCATTGTCACCTCACTCTTAAGAAAATTGTTGTGGGTCTCTGAGTATCAAAGTGAAAACTTATTTAGAATGTTGAAGAAGTGCCTTCTAGTCAAAATTAGTTGCCTAGCATCTGTTCTAGTTACTGGGTTCTTTTGTAACAATGTTAGGTAGATCTTCAGACTTCTAGTGAGATTCTTTAGTTCTCGTAAAGATATTTCTAGACTGTAGCCAAGACATTTTTAGCTACCTTATTCAGAAAATATACTGAGTCTTTTGTTTATAATGTGGGGTTTTCAGGTTTTTTTTTTTGCTCTTAATGGCTCTTTCATGGTGCTGTCCAATGTATCATTTCAAGGTCTGTAGGTAGAGCAACTATATTTTGTTAGACCATTTAGAAAATTATGCAGACTTCTATGCACATCCTTCTTAATCCAATTTATCCACATTGTGAATTTGAAGTATAGGCTTCTCCTGCCTATCAAAATACCTATACTTGTAAACAGGCCAAAAGTTAAAATATCTTGAGAAATTTAGAGGAGGCTTCACTGTAGACTGTTGTATAAATGATATTTAATTTTTCAGCTGAAAAAATATCTAGACAAAAAAAAAATAGTATGCATTGATCTCAAATAGAAATTAATTTTAGTTTGGGAAGATAAGAGCTGTATATAGCAACTTGGTGCAATAATTTAGAAAGACCTGAAATAAAAGGTCCTTCATGGGTTTTTCAAAGCCATAAAATACATAACTTTTAAATAAGCACTTAATGTAGAAGTGAAATGCAGAAATTATTGTTTAACAAGATATTTAAATTAAATGTTTGGGCGTTTGAGAAAAGGCTTCTCATAAGGGAAATTTGATATAAAAAGTTTTCCTCTTTTTTTTTTTCTCCATTCTCCTTTGCTTTTGGAATCCATTATATGCCAACGTGAATTTGGTTTCCTAAGTTACTTTGATCTTCCACAGGGTATTTGCCTCCTTCGTTAGATATACTTATAAGGTGTTTGAAAATGTGTCTGCCTGCTGCAGTAAATCCAGACTGGATGCCACTGAATTGTGCAAACTTGAATCCCAGCAGTACCAAAGTTTTATTGATACATCATAATTATTTATAGGGAATGACTTCATCCCTGGTGACTTTTTATAGGCATGATGCCTCTGTATACAAAGAGTTTATCTGTCCCTTACATTTGTAAATGTCATAAATCTCTATTTCCTTTTTCATCTCTGGAGTGTTATTAGATCAAGTAGAGCTGCTAACCAGTGGCAGTATCATATCAAGGTTAATGGCAGCTTATTACTGTAGTTAGGTCTGCTTGGAAAGACCGAGTTCAGGTACATGACAGCATTGTCAGAGTTCTTCCTGTAATTACACTATTTGATTATTCTTTCCCTCTACTTTTCAACTTTTACACTCCTTAAGTGGCTGCCAAACAAATCCATAATGATTTAAAATAAAGTTATCGCATCTGGATGTAGTGGTGCTGATGGACTAGAATGATTTTGAGTTTTCCCCCCAGTGTTTCTCTGTCAGAATCTGATAATGTCATGGTTTCTCTTATGTATAACTTGGAAACATTTATACAAAATTTTAGTTTTATTACTGAAGTGAATGTTAGTTTTCAGAGTTGCCAGAGCTGCAAATTATGTGTGCCATGTAATAATGCCATGTTTTCTTTCGACTGTGATTACTAAATAGTTAAATAATACACGTGTCCTGAGATCTCTCATTTTGTGTCAGCAGCATTTGGGAAGCAAAACACTCGTATTTCCCATGTCCTATTTTAACTCTACTGCCTATTAGTTATGATGCTACATTGGTGTTCTATTCAATAACTTGCTTATAGCTTAGCTTAATATAGTTAATTTTCTTACATTGGATAGCCCATAATAATAGTAATAGTTTTATGGAGCTTGTGTGCAGGAAAGAAAAGCACTGTGTATCTTCTCTAGGTTTTCGGCCTCTGACATTAGTGTCAGTAAACTGGTCTCAGTATTGAAAACTCCATGCTTTGAAGTACCAATGTGTTCTAGCCAAGTTTGAGACCAGGGAAAAATATTTTAATAGAAACTTCTGTCTTGAGAGCTCTTTGAGAGTCTAAGCCCTGGAGGTGGTGCCGTTGTTTGACTTGGACTGATGTGTTTCAGGTACACGTATGGAAAGCCAGTAAAGGGAACTGTGACGGTCACTTGCCTTTCCGTTTCTTACTGGACAAACAAGAGAAATATAACAACAACAATGGAGGTGAGACTATTTCTATTAGCGGTTTGTAGCTTTGTAGATTTTAAGCCTGTGTCTCTTCTGTAGGTTAATTATGGCTAGGACCATTATTGAGTCTTGGGTTCGGTTCTTATGGTCTATGGAGTGACTTGCACAGATAGTGTTAAACTCTTTAATTTCCAGAATAAACTGTTTACATTCAACCTGCTTGTTGGGAAATGATACTTGGCCACTGTGGTCCCATGAACTGTACCTGGAAGTTATTTTGGAGAGTGCTCGTTGACTCAGGTAGAAAAATTTTCCAGGAGCCACTGTAGCAGCGTAAGTGATGGAGGACACGTGCCCAGTAACACTCCGTGGCCCTGTGTCTGCTCCTGCTCACTGAGCCCTGTTCTTCAAGGCCAGAGAAGACCACTGCAGTTGCCTAGCTGGAGCTCTAGAGACTGAAATGTTTTGCCTGCTAATTGCCTGGTAATTACATTGGAGTTGCAACCTGAAGCGTGACATTTAAAAAGGCATGCAGTTTTGATCTGGAGATCTAAAAGTGACGATAGTTTCATGGCATCGTTTTGCAAAATCAGGCACCTTACTTTTGAGCTGTGGACTATCTCTAAAGCAGGTTCAATTTCTGCTAATTGTGTGCCTATTATTTGCTGTCAGCTGACTCCAGCAGTTGACTGAACTCAGTGCCTTCAGCAGCACTTAGATATTAGGAAAACTAGGAATTAGATATTAGGGAAAAATAAAAGTAACTTTCTCCATAAGACATTGTTAACTCTAAAGAGTAAATGAACTTCTACTGGATTTAATAAAAATGTTTACCAAAAGCAGATAGTAAAGATGAGCATTCATAATTTTCTGTCGTTGACACTCCAGAACTTGTATATGGGGAGTGCTACAGGACTTTAACCAGAAAAGAGCTGTTGTAGATGGAAAAGTGTTCTTGGCTTTGCTGGCTCAACAATATTTTTTTTTTCTATATTGCAGATAAATGGATCTGTGAATGTAACCTGTAACAAACTTATGTTGCAAAACTTGAAGGCTGATCAGTTGTGGCACCAAGGTGACAGTGATTACACAGAGCCAATAGAAATTATTGCGGTTGTCACTGAGTCACTCACAGGTATGTGGCTGTGTGATGTCTTCTGAGAGAATTCCAAAGAGTAGGTGGTGCTGGAAGAGCTTGCTGCTATGTGGAAGGGCTTACAGTGCTAGAAAAACATCATGGGCTGATGAGAGTACGAAACATTTACGTGCAGATATATTATCTGAAAAAAATATTATCTGAACTGTTGCTTGCCTAGATACTTAATAGTTTAACCAGCTGTTAATTCAGTTGAATACAGTTCTGAGCTAAATGATTTATTAAATAACCAAGAAATATGTTCAGATGGGGGCTTAAAGTCAGTAACTGATCACTTTTGATGAGGAGAGCAGGCCTAAAGAATTGCTGACATTAGCCTGAGTCTTCCAAACTTAAGTTTAATCATGAACTTACCTCACTTGTATTTTTGTAAACCAAGTCTGTAGGAAGAGTCCGCTGTCTATCCTCTTCTAGACCAGGTGAGCCTTTTTGTGAGTCCATGTTCCACTGCACCTTGCATATTAGAAAGTAATCAACAGTACAAAATTTCTGTCTGTCCCAGAAAATAATTTCATTACGGACTTTCTGTAGAAACCCTGTCAAGATGAAGTTGGCCAGTTTGGGATTTGTAAGTGTACTGCCTCTTACTGATCCTTAGATGGAAGGATGAAGGGCAATAAGAGTGGAAATGGTGGAAAAACATATAAAATCATTTTAAAATCACAGACAGTAAATAGTATTGCTGCTAAAGGAATATGTACGTTAAAAGCATGTTTTCTAAACACATACAATTATTCAACAGGAATCTCCCAAAATTCAAGTACCATCATATTTCCAAAGCAAAGTGACTATTTTATTGAATTTATGGACTACTCTAGAGTTATAAAACCTTCTCTGAACTTCATAGCTACTGTAAGTTCTTTTGTTTTATTATGACCTGTGCATAAACAAATGTGACTTCTCTTGTATTTTTGCTTGGATGCCAAAGTTTGCCTCATATTTTTGAGTATAATTTACGGATTTGTTTTCAAATTACCTCTTTTTCATGATACGTATTGACAAATACTAAACTTAAAGATGTTTACTCTAGAAAAGGATGAAGTGGCAGGGAATGCTGTAGAGCTGTAGGATATATTTGAGTATAGTTTATCAGTGTTCTTACAGAAGAGAAAGCTTTTCAGTTTCTAGCTGATTGTTTTCCATTAGCTGACTGTGCTTTAAAACAGTACGGTAGTTATTGAGTCCCGACCCTCCTAATAGTATTTGCATATGGATATATACACACATACAAATGTATATGTACTTTAGATAATACATATATACATATAATTAAGCAGCTTTTACAAAATTCAGTAAAACTTATCAAATGTATTGCTCTCAGGGCAAAGTGTCTTTTCTGCCTTCTGTCCTGTCTTTTTCATACCAGCTACAGTCCTTTTCTAGAAGTATTATTTCATGTTCTTCGTGCTGTCCATAGTTTGCCTTCAGTATTTCTACATTTAGCAGAGGTTGCATATTGTGGGAGTAACTGTTTTACTTGGAAACGGGAATTGACTTTACAGTTCTTGAGCCCTTATGGTATAGAAGTCAGATTTAAATACCAATGAAATACACTTGAATATACACTTCTAGAGGGAGATTGACTCAAGTCATAACTTTGTGCTGGCCTGATAATTTGGGTCTTTAGTTTTAGTCCTTTTCATTTTCCTTGCCAGCATCCCAATTTGACTCCAGCTCTGACCTGCTTCTGCTTCCTTTCCCAAAGATTGGCTGAGTGAGAGGTAGCTGAGGCATTTAGCAGTGCTTGCAGCTGACAGAGAAGAAGCTATCAGTTATACTCCCAGAGGTGTGTCAAGGAATAGCTACTGGTATTACTAGTAAGTGGGGGTCTGCATATGCTGTACGAAGAGAGGATAGGAGAATAATGGCAGAAGAGGAGAGGTAATGGAGTGACAGACCTCTGGATTGAAAAAGAAAAGGGAAATATGAGTTCATTGCTTTTAAATGTAGAAGTTGATTTTTTGGAGTGTGTAATGCAGGAGAATGGTTTTACTGTGAATGATAATCTGCTTGGATATGGGAATAAAGGTTGATGTAGGTAGTAGTGCTGATTGATGGATGCTGGAGTGGACAAGTTGCAGACTTGTTTTAAGTCTTCAGCTCATTTGAAGAATCCATAAAGACATCTGACTTGGCACCATCTCTGCTCATCTGAGACATTTTCCTGCACATGATGTTAAGTTGTCCTTTGTTGTGGTGGTGAGATACAAGTGATAAAAATAAATACTCAGGCTGTAGGTAGGATATGTATAAATTTGCCTTTTCAACAAGAAGAGTAATTGGGAGAGCTGAAAGACAGGTCATATTTAGCTTCTTTCTTCTTTGCTCTTGCTCTTTTCACTTCCTGGAGTTACAAATATTTATTCCTGGCTGACTGCAGTGCTCACAAAATGTTAAAAAATAAAGTTACTAATATGTAGGAAATCTGAGGGTACCCTTGTTTTCTGATATGATGTGAACGCAAATATGTTGGTATAGATGATATGTTTTGCGTTTTAGCTTTATCTTGATCAATGGATGTTTTCTTTTTTTTTGGTTTTAGCTAAAGGTGACACGTTCTGATAGCAACCAGCTGACGACTGAAGAGAGGCAGCATCTTGTCACAATCACTGCACAACAGTCAGACCTGCCTTTTCACCACTCTTCACTTTCTCAGCTTGAGAATGAGGCAACAGAGGAGAGAAATCTGACAGTCCATGTCCTGAATTACACTGTCCCAGAAAATGGAATAATTGATATTGAATTTCCAATCCTGTCTGATACAAAAACTCTGAGAGTTGAGGTATTGCTTTGTAATTTGTTGCTTTGGAGCAGTGACACACCAAATTGAGCAGGCTTTGATCAATGATGTGCTGTTCCTGCCATCTGCAACAGCTGATATTTCACGTACTGTTATTTTCCTTACCTGATGTTCATTTGAGAGGTGAAGAGAATGTGATAGATCCTGTCTAAATGTGATGTAATAATTGCACCAAGATAGCAAGGGATAAAACAAAACCAATACAAAGAGAAGTAATAAACTGGTCCTCTACTGCTATTAAGGCTACCATGCTTTTGTAAACAGTACAATACATGTGAACATCACACAGATTTTTCTGTTTTTTCAAGAGCTTTGTTTTCCATTGTCTCGCAGGCAGAGTTCCTCACCAGTAGGACTGACATAGGTGTTTATGATGTGTTCAGCTCCCCCAGCCAGACTTATCTCCAGATTAAAACAAAGAGTCAGGATATAAAGGTACAGTCTGAGACAAAACTTGCCAAGATAAGAACCATCCAAGTTGCTAATCATGTTTCCATACTTATTCATGTGAATTGTGTGCTTTTCCTAGGCTGGGAAACCTTTTGAGCTGAGCATTGCAAGCAACAAGCCAGTGAGAGAGTTCCACTATCTGGTAAGTTACTGGTTTTATGTATGAGGGCAATCCAAGATGACTGTTACCAATTTGAGAAATACTTCGGTGAGTGGAATGTGACTGAATGTTAGATTCAGCATTTTTAATGTGCTTTGTGAAAGAGGTGATACAAAAACTTCCTTTCCACTACGATGGTCACTTTCATAGAATCACAGAATGGTTTGTGTTGGAAGGGACCTTATAGATCATCTCATTCCAACCCCCTGCCATGGGCAGAGACACTTTCCACTAGACTAAGTTGCCCAAAGCCCCATCCAGCCTGCCCTTGAACACTTCCAGGGAGGGGGCATACTCAGCTTTTCTGGGCAACCTGTTCCAGTGCTTCACCACCCTCACAGTGAAGAATTTCATCCTAATATCTAATCTAAATCTAGCCTCTTTCGATTTGAAACCATTACCCCGTGTCTTATTGCTACACTCTCTGTATAGAGAGTCCCTTCTCAACTTTCATACAGGCCCCTTTTTACCAACGGATTGTTTCGCTTTTCCTTTTCAGGTGTTATCTAAGGAACAAATTATGGCTTTTGGCACAAAGGCTGCAAAAACATTCACTTTAACAGCAGAAAATTCCTGGGCTCCTTTGGCATCTATACTTGTATTCTATGTTGATGAGCTTGGGGTGGTTGTAAATGATGCTCTCACTGTCCCCATTCAGCCTGTTTTGGATGACAAGGTAACTATATTGAACTTAAGTCTGAGATCATGTTTTTGTCTCTTTGTTCTGTGGTAAACATTATTTTAGATCGTGAGATTGTAAATTAGATTGTAAATTAGATCCTCACTGAGGATCTAATCTGAGGTTTGTGTAAGTCTTTGGAAAGACTTCTGTTAATACCAGTGCAGTTAGGGTTCAGCTATTGCCTCTCTGAAGGAAATTTCTACTAGCCTTATGTCTTCCACAGAAACAGGTGCACAGCATCTCCTTTTGCTTTTAGTGGTTTGGTCAATTAGCGAAAGGTTGCTCTGGCCAATATAGTGGAAAGGTACTCATAGGCACTCTAAGCGTGGAACTGTGAATGTTTATAAAGATCTTGTTCTAGCCAGGCAGTGGTCACATTGTATGTGGTGTGTCATCAGTCAATGTGACCAGTGTTTGTGTTTCATGTGACTGTGCACACATTAACTCAAAAAAAAAACTTAAAGAGGAATGGGAAAACTACTATTGCAGCAATAAATCGATTGCACAGCTGCCCCTTCTTCCCCCACTGTGATTGCCACCAATGCCAGGCAACCGCAGAGAACTTTTGTCCTGGTGCTCTCAAACCAGGACACCAGCTTATTTAGCAGGATGAGATTTGATCCTTTGTGCAAATAAAAGCCTCGCTGTGACTTTTTACAGGTGAGACCACCCAAAGGATCTTGATGGGTTCAAATTCATCCTCCCCTATGGAAACTTTAACACTTCTAACCAGACATCGGCAGGGAGGCTGTTTTACTCTTGCACAAAAAAATTCTCCATTCCTTTCAGGATTTATTCAAATTTGGGGTATGAGCTCTGCTATCACAGGATAAGAAAGTGGAGAGACAAGGTGGTGAGAGAAATGCAGGCACACATTTGTTGTTTGTGGTTATTATGTACCAGTTCCTGAAGAATATAAATAAATAGAAAACAAATAAGATAATTTAGTAAACAAGTAAGATAATTTAGTTGAAACTTGGGAGTTTTAAGGTAGATAGAGGAAGATATTACTAATGAGGAAGGCATAACAGTATGATTTAGTCTTCTGCGAATAAATTGAAATCTTTCCACAGACTGTAGTTGTAGTGTGTTGACCCTGGCTGGATGCCAGGTGCCCAGCAAAGTGCCTCTATCACTCCCCACTTCAGCCGAACAGGGGGGGGAAAAATATAATGAAAGGCTCATTGTCAAGGTAAATGCAGGGAGATCACTCAGCAGTTACCATCGTGGGCAAACCAGACTTGACTCTGGGAAATTAGTTTGACTTCTTACCAATCAAATCAGCGATGGGCAATGAGAAATAAACACAAATCTTAAAATCTCTTCCTCTCACCCCTCTCTTCTTCCCAGGCTCAACTTCACTCCTGATTTTCTCTACCTCCTCCCACGCACTGATGTAGGGGCACTGTGAGTGGAGGTCACAGTCTGTTTATCACACATTCTCTGCTGCTCCATGCTCCTCAGGGGGAGGACTTCCCCTCCTGCTCTTCCCCTACTCCAACGTGGGGTCCCTTTCATGAGAGTCCTTCATGAACTTCTCCAGTGTGACTTTTTCCAAAGGGAGAGAGTTTTTCACAAACTGCTCCAATATGGTGCAGTCCTTCAGGAACAGACTGCTCCAGTGTGGGTTCCCCATGAGATCACAAGTCCTGCCAGCAAACCTGCTCCTGTGTGGGCTCCTCTCCCCATGGATCCACAGGTCCTGCCAGGAGCCTGCTCCAGCATGGACTTCCCATGGGGTCACAGCCCCCTTCAGGCACACCTACTTGCTCCGGCATAGCGTCCTGCAGTGGCTGCAAGTGGACATCTGCTTCACCACTAACCTCCATGGGTTGCAGGGGGACAACCCACCTTGCCATGGTCTTCACCACGGGCTGCAGGGGAATGTCTACTCTGGCACCTGAAGCACCTTCTCTCCTTCCTTCTTCACTGGCCTTGGTGTCTGCAGAGTTGTTTCACGTATTCTCACTCTTCTCTCCCACTGCAGTTGCTGTTGTGCAGCAACTCTTCCCGCTTTTTAGATCTGTTATCTCAGAGGTGCTACCACTGTTACTGATGGACTTGGCCCTGGCCAGCGGTGGGTCTGTGTTGGAGCTGGCTGGCACTGGCTCTGCTGGACATGGGGGAAGCTTCTAGCAGCTTCTCACAGAAGACACTCCTGTAGCCCTGTACCAACAAACATGTATAAGCAAAGAGGATAAAAAATGAAGTTTAAGTTATGAGAATTTAGTATCAGCCATACTGTATTTGCTATATTTCACTGGATAGTGATAAAAATATAAGGTAAGAAAAGGACTGATCTCAGAGGCTTCAAAATTTCAAGCTATTTGCATTTTGCCATTTCAAAGCTAGACAGTGACATCAATTCAGTACTATGGTAAGCTACTTTCTTTGTAATTTATAACCTTGGCAAACATTTAATTTCTGTAAATTAGTTAATAAAATTAAATACACTGACCTGCAGTGCTGCAGTGTACCCAGATAAAAAACCATCTTTTCTGCGTAAGTTAGTCTCATGCCCATCTACAGTGAAGCACATGGTGCTAATCCCATTTGTGTTGGCAACATTAGTGTGTTTGCTGTTGCTCTGTGATTTTTATACTGAATGTGTTGGGAAGATACCATTAATACAGATTTATCAGAGGAAGTGTATGATGGGACTGTAGATTCAGACATGTAAATACATATGTTTACATGTAGGATCAGGATTCAGTTGCTTCAGCCCAGACATATGGTGTCCTCCAAGGAGCCACAGGGTATTCAAGGTGTCATCACAGGATGGGTAGATGTTTCAAAGGTCCTATGGGAGACCTATTCCTTTCTGAACTGGGAGCTTAGGGTCAGACAGCATGCTGTGAGACATCTCAAGTGGTTCCAGGTGCCTTCATGTGACTAAATTTCACCTCTATATGTGAGTTATGTGTCTAAACTTGGTTTACAGAGGATCAGTTGTGCCAAGAGTATCATTTTTCTTCCTGGACTCCAGTGCCTGCTCCAGAAGGATAAGTTATGTATCCTGTCTGACAGCACCACTGGACATGTTTTGGATATCTTTGAACATCTCAAATGGTGCTGAGTGCCAATGTTTATGTAATTGAATCCCACCTGCAGCCGGGACAGTCAGTGAACTCTGTAGGAGTGTCTTCTTCAGCACCAGCTGGATTTATGCTTCATGGTGAGCCAAGCTACTGCCTAGTCTTCATTATTTCTTTTGACTCCATGTGATGGCAGCTTAAACACTGAAATAAAACATGGACAGCTAAATGTAGGTAGCTTATGTGTGGGGCTTGATTCTGCTTGAAGACTTTTTAGTAGCAGTGTTTTGATGAGGGAAAAGAGTAAAACTGTTCATTTTAAACAGAAACTCTGCAGTGTCATCTGATGCAGTGGAGATGAGATGCCTTAGAAACACATTACAGCAGACGACCCTTCCTCTCTTCAGTACGCAGAGGAAAGCATACTGGTGCTGTATTAGCATCATTAGCCTCTTTATTTCCGTCTTTCTTACCTATACACCTGTTACATATATGCCTTTTCTGTATTGATCTCACTGTGGAACACTTAGTTTTAATCTTTGAGGGCTGAATTTTTTTCCTGGAATTGTCTTTCCCTTAATATGTTCCATGCTGTGTTGTGCATTGATAAAGAGTGAATGCGTTTCTTCTGCTGCCCTCAACTGCAGAAACTGGTGTATCGTTGTGGCTCAGGAGGTTGCTGCTTGCATACTAAATACTAGTTGAAATGACAGTGAATCCTGGCTTCCCACCAGTCCAAGAAACTGATCGTGGAATCATTTTGGTTGGAAAAGACCCTCAAGATCATCAAGTCCAACCATTAACTGACTCTACCAGGTCCATTTCTAAACTGTCTCCCTGAGAACCATATCTAAGCAGCTTTTAAACACATTTGAGGATGACGATGCAACCACTTCCCTGGACAGCCTATTCCAGTCTTTGATAACTCTTTCAATGCAGAAGTTTTTCCTAATGCCTAACCTAAACTTCCTGTGGCACAGCCTGAGGCCTTTTCCTCTTGTCCTATTGGTTGTAACTTGTGAGAAGAGACCAACACCCACTTCTCTACAACCTCCTTTCAGAGAGTTGTAGAGAGCAATAAGGTGTCCCATCAGCCTCCTTCAGACTAAACAACCCCAAGTCCTGCTGCTGCTCCTCTTAAGACTTGTTCTTGAGACCCTTCACCAGCTTCGTTGCCCTTCTCTGGACCCACTCCAGCCCCTTGATGTCTTTCTTATACTGCCCAAAACTGAGCGCAACACTCAAGGTGCGGCCTCACCAGTGCCAAGCACAGTAGGACAATCGCTTCCCTACTCCTGCTGGCCACACTATTCATGATGCAGGCCAGGATGCCGTTGGCCTTCTTGGCCACCTGGGCACACTGCTGAACTAGGAGAGCAGGAGAACAAAGTGAATGCCATAGTATTTTCACAAAGATCCTAGGAGAAACAAATCCAGAGTCTTAATTATAGACAATTAAGCTAAGAAATGCCTCCTTGCAGTTGTTAGTGGCTGTATATATCACTGTATCATTTAAAACAATGCTGGTTTCGCCTTTTTTATAGATTAAAATCTCTTGGAGCAAAGACAAGGTGAAGCCATCTGAGAAAGTCTCCCTTAAAATCAGTACAACAGAACCAGGATCGGTCATTGGACTTGCAGTTGTTGATAAAAGTGCAAAGCTTCTGGGAGAAAGTAGTGACATAACAGAAGATTCTGTAAGTAAATGGGAAAAAAGGTTTTAATTATTGTGTATGTGTGTATGAAAGATGTATGTTTAGGTATTCATGTGTGTATGAAAAATACATGTTTATGGAACTATTGAAGTTTATATACTGAATGAGTAATGTCATTTGGGCAGGATTTTTAGTCCTTAATTATGCAAGTACTTCTGCAAGTAGTTTATCAACATGAGCAGAAAAGACTGTAAGGCTTACAGACTGGCAGACCCAGCATTTTTAATCTAATTACTACTTTATTGTTCTTCCATTTGATAAGCTACTCAGTTAACACTTGGCAGTTTCTTCTTTTAGGAAAGACAAAAAAGTCAGAAAAACTTCCTAGTGGTGTGTACTTTGTGCTCTTTAAAGTTAGTGACATAAAAATAATTGTGTAATTTAGTCTGTTCTTCAAAAAATACATCTTTTTGAATTCTTTTTATTTGCAGAAGCTCTAGTACATCAATGATTGAAAAGAGCTAAGAGTTTACATAATTCCAAAACTGTTCAAATGACATAACCTAAGTGCCACAGAGTATCAGTGGGCTGTAGGCTCCGTTTTGGGGTTATATAGTCTTGGTCACTCTTCCATTGATCAAGAAACCATTGCAACCTAATCCCCTTAATCATGTTGAGGATTCTTTTCTCTTTGACGTGAGAGCTAAGCAAGCTGCTGCTTGAGGTATAGCTCTATGGATTAGCATCTAGAACAGTGAAAATTCTGAAAAATGTGAGTTTGCACTCAGTCTTTGGATGATTTTGTTTCCTTTGTCTTAGGTCTTCCATGAGCTCAATTTATACAACTCAGTGCAGTATTTCCCCCTGGTCAGAGGTTCTTTTGGTGTTTTTCAGGTACTATTTTTTAAAAAAAATTCTAAGCTGGAGTTTTTTTACTGCTTAGTGATTTATGCATCACTTGCTAGAAGAAAATGCCCTTTTTAAAGTTTGGGACTGTGGACAATGTACTGTTTTCATGGCTTACGTGGGTTTTGAATTGTGAAATTTATCAATATGTAAATACTCTGAATGCATAGAAATAGGTTTATACTTTCATAAGTACAAATTACTTTATGGTTGATGTTGCCTTCTCTTTGAGAAGGTTTCAGTCATTAAGGCAATAGTCAGATTCAGATGATCTTCTTTGTTCATTCCTGTATATTACTTGCTTTAGCTCTATGGTTGCTTTATTATGATAACTTAATTTTCTTAAAAAGAAAGAGAAAATAGATAAGCACTGTTGATGTCCTGAATGCCCTTTATTGAGATATACTGTATAAATTTTATCCAGAAATGCAGCCTTTGGGTATCAACTGACGCAGTTCTTGAGGAGGATAAGGAACATTTTCTTTGTAAGTAATAAAAATGAATGTAGCCAAATCTAATTTATGGAGTGGGGAAGGAGATCCATGGGTTAGGGCCTCTATTAGGTCTTACTGTACTCCACAGACTGCATCCTGCCTTGCAAACCATTACCATTTCCAAGGTTCAAGACATACAAAGTGCATATGACTAGTATTGTGGAAATTTCCTTTTTGCTGCTGTCTTGAGTGACACTACCCCTTAAAGGCCTAAGGGTAAATGGAGTTTTTATTTGCAGTTTCAGCTGATATACGTTGCAGTGGTTTGTCGTATGTAGCCCTATTAAACCAGTTCCGTAAGCATTCCAGAGAGCCCATGTAGAGATTTAAGTTTGTGTGAAACTTTTTCTTTTATTCTTAAAAAAAAATCCAAGGAAGAAAAAAAACCCCCAAACATAGACCATGTCAAAGAGTAGTGTTAGCATATGTAACAAAGCTATAACTTATAGTCCAAACGCTCTATTAAGTTGACTTTTCTTAACTGTATTCATTTGATTTTTCTTGAATCTAGATGCTTACAAGTAGGACAATATTTTTTTATTTTGTAGATGGTGGAATGATACCCATAGAGGATGGTTTTGGTGATGATATGCCAGTATCTAAAAATGGACCTCCTGATTTTGGCGATCTCTATGTGAGGACACATTTTCCAGAAACCTGGCTTTGGATCGACACTAAAACTAGGTACAAGATTAGAAGCAAACGGAAACTGATTTACCCTTGCCACTGTTATTTTGTAGAGTTTAGTAGCATTCTGCACTGGTGCTGGAGAACATGACACTTAAAAATATGTTATTTGTGTTCTGCTACCACCTAGAGGCCACAAGTGAGATTGGAGACCCACTAAGTAAGGCACAAAATAGGACAGTGCCTGACTGAAGGCCTCGTAGTTTCAATAGAAGCTAGATAAAAATCCCGGAGATAAAAAAAAAACCTCAACTCTTTTCCTTTTACAGATAAGGAGATAACAGATAGGGAGGCTTGGTCTTTTTCTCTATAGTACACGAGAAGATGGTGATTAGCCCCAACAGGGAAATCATTTCCTGCCTGCACCTAATTCAGTGAACAATTCAAACTGTCAAATGCTGCTGAAACCTGACCTGCACAGATCTTGTATTCTTTCACAGCTGAAAAGGTCGGGAAGTAACCATCACCAGGGATTGTTTTAAAGGATCTGGAAAAGTTGATAACATGTAATGTGATTCAACTACCATCAGTTCATGCAATTTAAAATAATTTCTTTAAATCACTTTGATCCCATCACAAGTGTTTCTAAAGGAATAGGAGGAGAAAACCAAATAATCATCAGCTTTTCCTGCCGAGAGTTTGGACTTAATTTCTGATGCGTTTTAGACATTTGTGTCCACTTATGGATGTCTGTAAACGGATGCTTTTGAAAGCCTGCTCTCCCCTTCCGCCATCAGATCTGACAGAGACACCACAATGGAAGTCGTTGTACCTGATACCATCACATCCTGGGTAGCCAGTGCTTTTGTGATGTCCGAAAAGGGAGGACTTGGAGTGACGACTGCACCGGTGGAGGTACCATCGCACTAGACAGTTCTTTAAATGTTGGTAATGCTGTTGGTTATTACCAGAAGCTGTATTGTTTTTCTAACAACAGCCATCTTTTTAACTAATAAAATCATTGAGAGGCCATGTATATTGAAACTGTGAAGAAAACATCATCACTGAAGAAATATGAGATACTCTATCAGCCTCCCCTTCATGTTCATATAAATATCTCAGATGTCGCAGATACTTGGATGTCTGTTTCTGTTGGAGCAGTGGTTTTGTTATAGCACTTTCAGGATGTGCCTACTTCAGAATTTTTGTATGTGGAAAGGGGAAATGACTGCCTGGGGACAGAGTGTTTCCATGTTTTCTTTTCTCTGCCAAGAGGGCTTTCCATCAGTTGATAATGCGTGCAGGGAGATTGACACAGACTAGCTGGGAAGAAGTAGCTGGAAGGGGAGGGTGTTGGAAAGATCATGCCAATGTATTGCTCCTCTAAAACTTTCCCCAGCAGGTAGGACAGGAGAATTGCTTAAAGACTAAATTCTGGCCTCACCTTCATTTATCTGTCAAAACCAGTCTTGTACTAAACATAGATGGTGCTTTTTGGGTGATTTATTTTGAGAAGCAGTTGACTCTTAGAGCCAGCAGTGGGATGACATACTTCTTGCTGTCAAGTTCTTGTCTCCTTAGGCCTTTTTTTGGGCTTCCAAGTGTTTGAGGAGTTTTAGGAATTTCAGCTGAATTCAGCACTCTTTAGATTAGATCTCTAACCCAGATTCCAAGCGTCCAGGTGCAGTTGTCCTAAGATCTCTCTGTATTCATGGAAAGAGCTACTTAGAGTTATTCAGCCTGATTAATACAGGAATTACTTTTTGAAGTCTTATATATGTTGAAGGTAGTTATCTGCTTTCATTCATTATAAGAAGATCATAGAGAAACTGTGTTCCTAACCGAGACAACTCAAGTGCCTAAGGCTAGAAACTGTGCAGTACTGGGTCATAGATTTGCAACGTGATGCCAGGACTAGTGCAAGCATAGCTTGGAAACAGCCATTTACCCATTTAAGTTCTCATGCCCTCAAATTCTTGGGGAGGGGCAACTTTTTGGGATCCAAACCGAGATCTAGGTCCAGATTTCATAGTTGGCTGCTACACCAGACACAGAACATGTGCTTTGAACATCTCGATCATAGCTCCACCATAGAATTTGGAGCCTGATCTGAATTTTGTGACTAATGGCTCCTTTGAGACTGGAGTCGTGGTTCTCATTTCTTTGACTCGGCTTGGCAGAGATGTGACAGAAAGAGAAATAGTTTTCTGATTCAAGCTGTGTGAAAATATATACTTGGCCTCTCATCCTCAAATCTGAGAAGGCTGCAAGTAGAACAGATGTTGAGATTACTATTTAACTATAATCACTCACATGCACTGTTCAGTACTTCGTTCTCATTCGGGTGTTTAAATTGTACTTAGAGTTCCGTATAGCTGAAACATGTTGATCAGTACCATACAGAAAGGCAAATAAAAGAAATGCATGAAAACTGTAATGGGGAAATATATAAGTGACATCTGTGTGCTTAATGTCATTTATTTTGCATCTTGCTTTTATTTGACATCTACTACAGTGTCGATAATTTTACCCTATCATGATTTATTGTAATGTACTGGAATATTCCTGATTGTAAAACTTAAGTATCGCAAGAGTTGTAGAGAAAAGCAAAGCAAAAAAAAAAAAGACAATAAAAACTGGTACACAGGGTAAAACGTGGCGAAGAACTAAAAAAAAAAAGTTATCCATCAGAACTTCTCTAATATCTAAAGAAGTTTTTGACACTGAAGGCTTTAGCAAACAGCTTCTCAAAGTTTCAAAAAGAATCTATTGGAATATTTGCTAGCTAGGAAGAAAGCTGAAGGGTTTTTAGATTTGAAACTCAAAACACTTGGAAGATTTTTTTTTTTTTAATGAAAACCAAATTAAAACCATTTTTAGCTAACATTTCAATAATAAGGAATATCATGCTTCAGTCATTCTTATTGTACAGATGTTCATAAACAGTCAAATTTGGATCCCCTTCAGCTTGATGAGAGCTTACCACTGACTTCTCAGAGCCAAGACTTTGTCCAAAACCCTCGATTCACAGATAAAAGTAATTGCTTGCTGGTACATTTCTGCAGTTTTTATTTTAATTAAGAAAATCTGTATTTTTGGAAATATAACTGAAGAATTTATGCCAACATTAATCTTTCAAAATAACACATCCTTCTAAGGTGTTGGTGAATTACAGAATTTGGGAGAGTTAGTTATTTTGTACTCCAACGTCTGTTTCTGTATTGACATGGAGATAAAGCAAATGACAGATTCTTAGTCATCCGTTACTTGTGCGCTCAAACCAATTCAGTTACCTCGGTGAGATCCCAGGACAGATTGCAGCTTCCAAACTTGCCGGATGGAAGGCTCTTAGACCCAGTTTGGGTGCCTCTGTTGGGACTTTCCCTGTCAAAGCTGTCAACAGACCTCATCTAGATGGCACCACAGAGTTCCTGCAAAGGTGCTAAGGACAAGAAACATCTTTGGCTTCTGCTTCAGCCCTGCAGCAATACATTTTGTTAACTGTAGAGTACAAGTAAACATACTTTGTCATCTGTATTTAAAAATGATGGGAAGACAAGCTGTGTCGTCATTTGCTTGCTAGTATCCGACTGTAGGGGTTCACTGCTGATTTTGTTTTGCAGCTAGAAGCTTTTCAACCTTTCTTCATTTTCCTGAACCTTCCCTATTCTGTTGTCAGAGGAGAGCAGTTCATTTTGGAAGTGAACATCTTTAATTATTTGAAAGAAGAAGCTGAGGTAAAATAACAGTCTCTTTGTATCTGACTATTACTAGACACTGCAGGCTTTTAATCACTGATGGAGACGACATCTTTCTCTTAAGAGAACTTTAACGTTTTCTTCAGTGCATGGACAGTAAAGCTATTTTTCTATGCACAAAAAAGGTGGCAGCTTATGAAAGCAGTTTTTCAAAATGAACACTTTGTATTGCAAATGTTACTGTGTTTACAGGTTACCGTGATCCTGGATATGAATGATGCTTTTGAAATTATCGTAACATCCAATGAAATAAATGACACAGAAAATCAACAGTCTATATCTGTACCAAGTGAAGATGGGAAAACTGTTCAATTCCCAATCAAGCCAAAACAGCTGGGAGAGATTCCCATCAAAGTGACAGCAATATCGTCCGCTGCTTCTGATGCTATCATCCAGAAAGTTTTAGTAAAGGTAACTAGTTTGCAGTTGGCTTGTTCCTGAAATAAATTGTTCCCTAAAATAGACAAAACATCAAATAGGCAAAAAATCAAATCAATTCACTTGTCTACCTCTTGCTTTGTGAGGTTGGTGTCAGGTTAGGTGGCTTTAAGCAGAAAACATTTCTGTTAAAATAATTTATCCTGTAATATTCTTTAGATTCCCTTCTAGGAATGAACATATAAATGTGTTCTACAACAAATAGTGCATCAAATATTTTGAAAGCAACATGAAACTTGTCTGTGCATCAGTGAACCTTTTGAATCATTAAGATTCAAGACCTAACTTAATCTGTGGAGGGCTGACCAAATAACTGTGTCATGGATAATTTTGCCATATACCTGACGAGTTCAAAGCCTATTTTATATGAACATTTCTGTATTTTGCTAGTGGGGGAAATTTAGACTACAGACTTTCTGATAAACCAGAGACTGGTAAGACTTTCCTAACTTTGAACATCTAGGTCTGATTCCTGTTAGGCTCTATTTCAGTGGAGGGTGGTAGACATTTGTACTTCACATCCTAAAATAAATGCTTAAAATCACAGAATCAGAGACAGAGGTTGAAGCAAATAGTGGAGGTAGGTCTTTATAAGAAAAACATTTCTGTGTCACTTTGAATGGGCCAATAGCTCAGGTTTTTGATGTGTTAGCAAGCAGCACAAAATACCTAACTGTTTTAGATCCCTCAGCACAGTAAGTGCATAACTCGTGTACTAAAATCAACAAACTGTTGGAGATGGCAATAATCCTTCCTGTCTTTATTTGGATAGGCTGAAGGATTGGAGCAGACATATTCGCAGACAGTCCTTTTGGATTTGACTGGGAATAAGCCACAAGCAGTGTCCAAAACTTTGGATTTCACTTTTCCTTCTGATGTTGTAAGTGGCAGTGAGAGAGTGCAGGTCACTGCTGTTGGTAAGGATTATCATACTCTGTTTCCATCCTTATATAATTTACTGTTCAGCTGTATTTTTTTTCTTAAATATTTTTTTGCTTGCTGGGACTCATTATCTAAGATATATGTGCCCATAATCCAGCTACAGGCCTAGGTGGTTTTTAAAGAACAGAGTGATTGCCAGTAATAATTAGGAGTAAACTCTTGTTACGTGGAGCAGGGAGGCTGATATGTAATAACCTGAGCTACGTTGTCAGGATTTGACAGAGCTTCTCTCAGAGCACTGGCTGAAGAATACTTAGAAGATTTTGCCCAGTATGGCTGTTGATTTATAGGTTTGTAGGGAACTGCACTAATTTTTATTTAACTGCTCTATTAATAGGTTGAATCGTTGGTTCAAAATCATACATTAGTCTACCCATAGGAGGAACTTGTGGGTGGAGTTTGCTATTACTTTGATTTATGATATCATAGTATTGACTATCCATTTTCAGAGTTAGGGAGTCAAATTTTAATAAGGAAGGTCTGGCAAAGTTAGCTAGTGTCCTGTTTTAATTCTGCTTGTCTGCAGAATAAAACCTAAAATCTGACAAATCGTTGTTTCTTGTGATCCCTAGGCTTTGATAATAACTGTGGGTGAGAAAAGAAATACAGGAAGTTTCAAATATGTATCATTGCTGAAACAGTTTCCTGGATTAAGTATATTTTGTATATGTTTTTTTAAATGGTGGCTGTTTGAAATGACTCGGTAGTTGAAAAGGTCAGTGAGAAGATGGGTCAATGGGCACAAAGTTGATCAGAAGATAAAGTATCCTTTATGTGTGAGGCATGCATTTATTTACAGTAAGTCGTAATTTATTTTTATTAAATTTTACCTTTCAGGTGATTTACTTGGGCCTTCCATCAATGGTTTATCGTCATTGATTAAGATGCCTTATGGCTGTGGTGAACAGAATATGATCAATTTTGCTCCAAATGTTTATGTTTTGCAATACCTGACCAAAACCAGGCAGCTGAGAGAGGATATTAAATCAAAAGCTGTATCATTTATGAGAAAAGGTCTGTATGATTAAAAGAAAGATGTTAGATTTTGAAGAACTCTTACTGGTAAAAAGATGTCTGTGACTCTGCATTTGGTATTTGAAATACTGCTCCCTTTTTGTTATGAGAACTGGAAGAAAAGCCCATCTCTCTCTTTTCCTCTTTTTTTTCTGGGCTGACAGAATTAAAGAGCAAATTATTTTGTTTACAAGAGCGAGTTTGCTCAGGAAAAGACATGTTGTTTTTACAGAATTACTTTTTTTCTGCGTGAAAAATGCATTTTAGAAGGTAACTCATATGGATTTCCTAGGTGATGGTTATTTCTCCTTTGATAAAACTGTGCTCGAACAAACATTTATCTCTGTTTGAGGCACAGAGGTTGATAATTAGTCAGTGGGCAGAGTGAACCATGTTCATCCCACATGTGTATCTGTCTTCAGTGACACTGTCCCTCTCCTGCTACGTCCTTGTAGAGCTCAAGGATTGGTTGTTTGATCCGGTGGCTGGTGTTCGCCCACCCAAGTTTTGGGCTTAGTCAGAAGTCAGCTCTCTGCTGGAAATCAAAACCCGGAAAATTTTAGTTGAAAATTGTTGTATATTTTAATCGGGATGTGCTCCAGGACATCACAGATTGTGGAGAACAGAGTTGCACTGTGCTTCTTTGTGCCTTTTGGATCAGACAATGTCTAAACTGCAGTGTACCACACTTGCCACGTCAGTCTGCATACCGAGAGCCTGGTTCACAGGGAGGAGTGAGACCATCCTCATGTGAACTACACCCTTACTAAGGCATCGTGATGACATTTTCAAATTTTGCTTGCTCTCTGTAGGTCTTTGAATTATTTTTCTTTTCTTTGTGTGTGATTTTTTTTTTTTAAGTTGTTGACATTCCCTTTGGAAAAGACACAGCTCATAATAAATTTTCCTTTCATCAAAATCCCAATTTTCTGTCAAAAGCAGTTAAATTTTTTTATTTTTTTTTTTTAAATCCTTCCTACTGCATGGATTAGTTAAGAAGTAAGATGAGGGGAAAGAGATGTGTTATAGAAACAGCTACTCTGAAGTTTGTCAGCAATCTACCGCTCTTTAAAGCCTGAGGTTTTCTACCACACTCTTCTGAAGCTTCCCAGTAGCTGAAATGCTACAGTTATTTCAAAAGCACGTGAAAATTACAGGATTAAATGTCACTTGTATACAAAGCATTGTGTTACTTGTTCCTTGGGACTTTGAAGTTAAGTATGTGTTTTTAGAACTGTAGTCTCATAGAATCATAGAATGGCCTAGGCTGGAAGGGACCTTAGAGATCATTTAATCCAACCTCCCTGTCATGGGCAGGGACCCCTCTCAGCTAGTAGTCAAAAGAGTAAGTATGCTGAAATATTTGTTCTGTTAAGATAGGAAGAAACCACAATCTAAAAAAAAATCTATTTTTTCTCTTTAACAATTGATTTTACTTGTTGCACCGATTTTTTTTTTTTTTTTTTTTAATATCTTAAAGTTGAAATTTATCTTTAGTTTGAGATGTAACTTTTATAAGATCATGGAATGGATTGTGATGAAGTTTAATTTAAACCAGACTTTATTTCACATGTTAGAATTCACTAAATATTGAAAAATTGACCTCATAGTCTAAAATAAGTATAATTAATTTTAAGGCTAAATGCTTGTGAGGAGAAAGGATCATATAGCTAGCAGAGACTGCTGTATGATCTTTCTTTTAGCAGTTTTTATTTACTTAGAACAAAGGTGAAGCAAAAAAAAAGGCTGCACTTCAAAAAAATAAAATCCTTCAGTTGTTGGAATGACAGATCCAACTTTGAAATCACTTCTTTGGAAATAAAAAAATGAATCCTAATTGATCTTAAAACTTAGATGCTAGACCCAAAGCAAGGAACAAGTTTGAGCGGTATTTCCAAGCTGTTCGAAATGTGAGGCCCTTTAGTCCTTTGCGTATTTCTGAAGTCCTTTCCATCCCGATGGACTCCTTCAGCCCTGCTCCGCGAGCCTCCTACATCTCTTGGGTTCCAGCCAGTCCTCTGGGAGTACTAGTGTACATCTTCATAATAGGATCCTTCTTTTCCTTGCCTTTCCACTTACATGTGTTGACATCCGAGGTATCATTTTTCATATCTGATTGAATGTCCGTTGGAACGAACATGGTGGTTTGCAGCCCCCAGGTCTCCTGTTCCAGCATTTCTGCGGGCTTCTCCGTATTAGATACGCTCGTGTTTGGAGACACTTGTGTGACTGCAACGGGGCTGGCGCTGAGAAGAAAGCAAGCAGACTGTAGGAAATAGCTGAATGATCGTGCCATCCTCCCTCTTGTTCTCCTCATCTTCCTGATGCTTCCCAGTCTTAACGAATTCTGAGATAAATTTATCCCTGTGTAAAGGCTGCTCCGCAGTCGTTCTTAAGCAGGATGTTGGTCTTAGTGTTTTTACACTGACGGCAGAGTGGTGATTATAGTACTTATTGCTGTATATTGCTTGTTCTGCAAAGAAGCAAAAGACCTCAGTTTTCAGGCCTTATAGTAAGATCCTTTTGAAGAGGAAGAGATCTATTCGTACATGTATGTATATTCTGTTCTTCATAGCGCATAATTTCAAGGCTGAAATTTTGAGAGTGGCTTTTCCTTTCCCTGGTGAGAAATGCCACTCATACCTTCTTTTTTTTTATTCCCACTCAAGAGTGCTTGACTCCTCAAGATCATTAACTGAGATTTGTCTGTATGGGAAGGTTTTAACAGTTTTAGTCATGTAATTAGCCACTATTGTTGTTCTAAATCGATTGTAAACCCCTTATATTTAAGTGGAAATTGTAATGCCAAACTCTTCCAAAGAGGCAAAAACTAAACCTGATGCTGCAGAGATAAGAGTTTATATGGGAAGGTGCACTCTACTCTACTGCTATTGTACTGTAGCAGTTCAGATTCACTTCTTTTTATCTTTTTTATTATAGAGAGAACTTGACAGGATTTCATCTTAGTGTAACTTAGGTTGAGGTACCAGGCCATTTGTTCCACAGTACTTAAGGCTGTGCTTCACTTACTGTGTCTGTATTCAGGACAGTGTGTAAGTAGGCGATGAATCCTTTATCAGTGAAAGCAAGCAACATTTTGCACAGGGGAACAGTTGTAATTAGATGGAGCTCATGGGACTTATTCATTCAAGTTCATTCATTTGCGTAGGACTTAATGACAGTTACCTGAGGGTTTTCCTTTTGACTTGACTGATTCAGTATTGTGTCTGTATCTGTCCTGTGTTAGACTAATGAATATACTTTCTTAATTATGACAGCCAAAATAGTAAAGTCAAGGAAAAAGACAAGGTGGGGGAGAAAGAAGAAAAGGTGAAATGCTATAAATAGATACAATTATTGTTCTGATGCACAAGCAAAATATAAGGGAAGGAAGGCTTTAGATATCAGGAAGTAGCATATCATAGTAACATATAATGTCTTAATTTTCAGTATTAATGAACATTGGTTCTGCACTGAAGTCAGCTTATTGAGTAAGGGTGCTCATGATCATGAGCAGCAAGTGAACCCTCGGGACCTTTGTATTGTAGGTGTTCAGCAGTCAGGATGAAGCTGCACTTGTTCTGGAGACTGAAGAATCTCCAGTACATTCTAAATGGATCCTTTTCAGGATCTTCAGGACTACTCAAGTTTTGACTCATTTCTGAACAGCCTCTTCCAGGATGCTTACTCTGATAGCTAGTTCTTTGATTTGGAAAAAGCAAACTGCTGAAAGGGTCTGCTTTTCAGCAGCATTTGATGCTTCAGCTGTACCCTTGCCCTTCCAGTTGGAAGATACTACATTTTTGCTTGTCCTTCCTTCTGCTGGAAAGGTAGACCATTTCTGGAGGTGCGTTACTCCAGCTCCCCAAAGCACTGAAAAGCTGTTACTGTGTTCTGTGGTCACTGCTGTGCTCCTGGAGCCACTGAGTTATGTGGGAGTGTGTCTCTGCAGCCCATTGTCGTGTTTGGATGGCAGATGAGTGGGAGCAGGAGCTTCTGGTTCTGCTTTTGTGGATGGGTCCTTTGGGTTACTGCTACCCACTTTCTCATCATCTTCTGCATTGTTTTGTGTGTTCCTGCATATTTGGGAAGTTGTTTTTTTGAAATAGGAGCTTGGGTTCTGCCCTTCTCAGCCTTAAAAAGTGCCTCACTTCAAATGAACAGGCAGTTTGTGCTGGCACCCACATGAGAGGAACATGTTTGATACCTATCTCTGCTTTTCCACTTCAGGCTACCAGAGAGAGCTGCTTTTCCAGAGGGATGATGGCTCTTTTAGTGCCTTTGGAAATGAAGATCCCTCTGGGAGCACATGGTAAGTAGTTCTTCCAGATTCACTGTGGAATTTGAGTATTTTAGATATTTTCCCTGCAACTGAAAATTTTTTGTGAAACTGGTAAAAATTTCCAACTGTATCGGCCTTCTGCCGGTTTTCATTAGGTGTTTGGGCCAGCTCTAAGGTCATTCTGCTGGATAACATGCTGTCAGAGCCATTATTAGGGCAAGGCTTTTTAATTTCACAGAACATGAATAATGAATTATTTTAGCCAGAGAAATAGCTTGTGCTGAAAGTTTTTCTGTTGCTTTCCTCAAAGCAATGAAGAATAATAATTAAACAACTTGCAGTTGATTGCAACCATTTAGGGCTATGATGCTGTGAAAAAGCTGAAATCAGAACTTAATAGCCTTGATATCAATTAAACAGGTATTCTTTATTGCAGCGCTGGCCGCAGTGGGGATAGCTCCACCCACTGTGTGTGCTGTGAAGGGCTAAACGTATAGCTTATATGCAGTTTAGATATACATATTTGTGCAATTTCCAAGAACTCATTACCATATGTTTCCGCCCACTCCCACATGCACAATACAGTCTTTCGTGGTCATCAGGGGTCTCTGGTGGTCGTTTTATTTCATCATGATAGTCTTCATCGGGGTGTCCTTTTGATGGGCTCCATTCAGTTAACTCCTTGTCTTTGTTAAGAGACCCCAAGGCTGGCCTAGGCTGGTTCTGCATATCTTAATGGCATTTGGGAGTCCTGGGGCATTCCATCTTTGAAGATAAGAGCATCCTGTCCTTGGGGATAAGCTCCCGCTGTAGAATACCTTTGTCTCACATCTCTGTTCTCCCACTGATTCTACTTGCTCAAGCATATTAAGTCTCCTACATACCAGCTAAAACTACAGTTCTGGCTTTAACTATGGCTCCAGCTGAAGCCACAGCTTCAGCTATGTGATCATGATTGCTTCAAGCAGGTTGTCAGTTCTCTCCATACTGGAGGCGGAAGACTGACTGGGACATTTCCTGGGAGGTGAACAGGGCTACTGGTGGTAAAAATTTGTCCTACTCGCCTCTTTCACACCTCCTTTTTTTTGACACTGTAAATATGCTGAAAAAGCCTTTTCAGTTCTGAATTTCACTCTGAGAAGCATAGTGAGCATAGTAGCAGTAGTGGACATAGAAAGCTAGATAGATAACAGAGCCAAGTTCCAGCACCGTTTTCAGCTAACCCATGTTGTTAGTTTAAATGCACTTACGTATTTCAGTACACGTTGCTGACTTTAAAAAGAACATTCACAGTCACTGTGGCACTGATGGAGTCACTCCTTCAGCAGTCAGTGAGCATCCTTCATTGACATCAGCAGAATTTGCCTTAGACTCAGTCTTAATGGGTTGGAAGATGAAGATAATTTATCTGTGTTGTCAACTCTGATGCTTAAATAGTGCAGTGACAGGTTACATGAACGCACGTTTGGTGAAGGAGGAAGTCAAAGCAGAATTTGGGATTATTCATAATAAAATAGCAAAGGTTGCTCCAACAGTATAATTGCAGGGATAATTGTGATAATTAACATCACACTCATAACTGCATTGCTTGTAAGCTATGATTTTTGCCACTTTAACCTAGCAGCAGAAGGCAGGAGAACAGCATTTGAATAAAGATATACATGTGCTGGCAGACTTGGCATCTATACTCTGTATTTATTTTTGAAACATAACAGCTGCAAAAGGGGTGATCTTCAGGAACAAGGGCATAGCTTCATTTTTTGGTGGATTAAGGATGGTCGACTTGCTTGTCTGGGTGAAGTATGTATTTTTCTCTGTGCTTAGGAGGTGTGTGTAGAAAACCTTGTGCATCACAGTATTCTTAGATCATCTTAAACAGAAGCAGCTGTAATATGTTGCTAATTTTGTCATATTTGATTAACCTTTTCCCCAAGGTTGTCAGCTTTTGTATTAAGATGTTTTCTTCAAGCTCGTCCATTCATAGATATTGACCAAGATGTACTCATGGATACAGCCAAATGGATTGTCCGGCATCAGAAATTAAATGGAGAATTTCGTGAGCCTGGGAAAGTGTTACACAGTGATCTTCAAGGAGGCACCAATAATCCAGTCACTCTCACAGCTTACATTATGTCATCCCTTCTAGGGTTCCCAGATAAACAGGTATTGGAATTCATAAATAAAATTCATAGTTACTGGAAGTCTTCATAAATTATCATAATACTGGGCAAACACTTGGCAGTTTGAAGAAATAGAGACAAAATTTAACCTGATATTGTTAAACTTCTCTTACCTATCTGAGACAATGCAAAGTTGTTCAGTTAAGTCCTTCAATTTTATGTGCCTTTGCCAAATCTAAAGGCAGTTGCTTTTAGCAAGAATGTTGTCATGGCTTTAGTCCAAGAACTTGCGAAGAAATTTTTGAGAAGAACTATCCTTAGAAATGTTAGGTCATTCCAATTTATTTCATTTGAGATTACTCGTAAAAGAGAGTAGCAGATCAAAAGGCTTGCCTGTGAGGTTCATGCCTGTGACGCTGAAAGAGTATTTCTTGGTTGATTTTGGTGACAATAATGTTTCTGTATGCGTTTTTCTTTTAAATTATAATAGTATAATATTTTGGTATATATTTTATTAACTCTGTATTCTTTAATATGACCTTAATTTCCAGCATACTTATGTCATCAAGAGTGCTACAAACTTTCTAGAAGATAAATTAGAAGAAGGCATTTCGGATAATTACACTTTGGCACTTGTGACATATGCATTGTCCTGGGCAAAAAGTGCAAAAGCGAAGGAAGCACTGAATTTACTGAACCAGAGAGCAGATCATCAAGGTATTGCACAACTGTCTTATACAGTAGTGTAGACAAACTGAGGGATTTTTTTTTCAAATTGAAAAATTCCTATCATATATCTACCGCTGCATATAGAATTAGAGATTAAGAGAGTCCTTCTTCTGAATTCAAATCTATTTTGAGTAGGTTATAGAGAATAAAGTGAAAAGTAAATGAATGACAATTCACAACAAAGCTAGACCTTTCAGTCTCAATTACTGTGTTCCTGATGGGAGTGCCATGATGCTGTGGAAGAACATTACTTGTCAGTTTTCCCATGTTATTATGTGCCTTTGATCAGGCTGGTTAAGGAGAGATGGATGAGGTTAGCTGTTCCAAAGTGGTTTGGTTAGATCAGGAGCCTGTTGGGGGGACAATTAGTTAAAATCAGTATCAGAAAGAAGAGTTGAAGTTGTACTTTCTGTAAGAGGATACAGAGGTCTCTTGTGTTTTCTTTAGGGACCCATCATCTCATTATGTTTAACCTCTTCCAAGTTCAGCACAACTGAGTTTTGTTCCCTGTTTTTTGAGAAGAACAGACCATATAACAGATTATGAGAAATGGAAATTTTTGGCTCCAAATGGTGACTGTCCTCTTGAAAAATCCAAAGGAATTCATGGTGTAGCCTAGAAAAGGAGCCTTTTGGGTGTCCCTCTGTTTACCGAGTCAGGCCTTTTGGACAATCACTTTTGGGAAGGGTAGAAGTCTCTTTTTTGAAAGGCTTCACTCAAGAATGAGCCTACTGTGCAGCTGCGCTGCCTGAGGTGCCTTCTCTAGTCCTGAAGATCAAGGAGCAGCCCAGCAAGGAGGTGGCCTTTTCACAAGAGCTCCTTTATGTGAGCACTTTGGGCTGACAACAAAAGATCGATGTAAAGTTCCCTGAAATCAGTGGGAGTGACTATTTGTACTCCACCTGGTTCTGAATCTAGACTCAGCCACTGCTGAAGAAGTGTTTAAGTAATTTCTGTATGGAACACACACCTCAACTTTAAGACAATTTTAAAGAACTTTGCTAGAAGAACCATATGTAAGCATTAATTAAGAGATTTTCTTCACATCTTTCCTAGAAGTCCCAAGACTTCAGTCTGTGGATCTGAGGTTACTATTGATTCCTTTTGCAGGAGAATTTCGTTTCTGGATAACACCGGCTTCTGAAATTTCTGATTCATGGCAGCCACGGTCCATTGATATTGAACTTGCAGCATATGCTCTGCTCTCACATTTTCATCAAGACAGATTAGCAGAGGGGATCCCCATTATGAAATGGTTAAGTCAGCAAAGAAATCACCTGGGCGGATTTTCATCGACTCAGGTAATATCTTGTCTCAAGAGGCTTTGTTATACCTCCTAAGTGAGAACTGTATATATATATATATAAAAAAAACTAGAAAAAAAAAAAAGAAAGAAAAAAGGGCCATTTTTTTAACATAATAAGTACTGGATTTTGCTTTGCTGTAACACCCTTGGTTACATGCAAGCTTGGATTCTTTGCAGTATTGACATCTTAAACCTGGACTACCAATCTTAGTATTTTGGCAAGTATAATAAAAAACAGAATTAGAAGGTCACCTTGATTATATAAAGTATTAATAACAAAAGATTTTAAATTAAGATGTGGTGCACATGGAAAAATAATAAATCACATTTTCCAAGCAAGTATGATAAATATCTGTGTTTACTTTCTTTCCAAGGAGAAAAACTTCTTTCTATTCTTTCCATATGTGGGTCCTCAGACTCCTGAAAGACATTAACCGAAGATAAGAAAGCAGAGTAGGTTTTAGAGAAACAGCCTAACCTAGTGCCTCTGTTGGCAATTGGTCTTAACTTTATAATGTACTTTGTCCTCATTATTGTGTAGATTTTTGATGAGCCATGAAATTTGGAAGATCTTCATTATCTCCAGGAGGTTTCCATGTTATTGAAACCACATCTTGTAAACTGTACTGGCATCCAGAAAATTTATATAGTACTTTGGATTACATTAGTTTAAACTAGCTTTTAAATTAACTACAAATGCTGGTCACAGTAAAATGTCACATTTCATCATACTGCTTGAGTACCAAACTGTACAGGCTATCCTATTTTCAGATGTTTCTTGCTATTAATCTGAGAGAAATTAGTTCTACTAAATAAAATGCAATTTAAGAACCAGCCTGGTTCCCCTGAGGTTCTAGTATTTTCCTAATGTGCTAATTCTTGATTATTATTTGAAGAGGCTGACTGAAGCACTAAGGAAGTTGGAAAAGATTTTCTCTATTCTCCAGAAACCATTTTACTTGGGAGTTTGAAAATCCAGCAGTGTACCTTTTACCCCTGAGGATGAAGTTAATAAATGAATTTAATCCGTTTGTTCCTCTATAGTCTAAACTATTTTGATTTCAAAATTACTCCAATGTCTCTCTAGATGCCTTTTTTAATTTGTGGAAATGACCCCATACTTTTTGGTAACTTCTAAGATTGCTTTAATAAAAATGTTTGGAGTGTTTCCTTCCATGAATTTATTACATTGGAAACTTAATATATTGTTAAGCAGTAAAGAGGGAAGTAATCAGTTGCATGTGTCATGTTTTGTACGTTAGAGTATGATAACTCACTGCAATTTGAATATGTGGTATAGCTTACTATAAATTTGCAATCAATGTATTTTGCTTTATAATGCTTTTAATGTTTGCGCATAAAATGTACATATTTAGTATATACAGGAATACAATTTGTGCATATATATGTGAACGCAGATTTAAACAGTAAGAAAGAGTAACAAATTCTGCAAAGCCTGCGTTGCTGAAGAAGAGGGACCTGTGAATCTGGCTTAAGACGATATTCCCTAACTTTTCAAGCTGTGTGCCGGGTGCTGAGCCGGGCACCTCGTGCTTCAGCTGTCATGTGTTTCTGGTGAAAAGCCTTGGGTGAGAAGCCAGGGGAACATTTATCTTGTCTATAGGTGCTTCTTTGCTCTCTTGTTTTTCACCTGTGTTTCTGAGAGTGATTTGAGCCTGGGATGTGGAAGAGCTCTGAAGTCACCTTGAGCAATGGCAGATAGCATTTCTAGACATCTTGAACTCTCTTTGAATTTAGGATGAGAAATGTAAATGTGAAAAATGTAATTGTAAAGACTTGGAAAAGTCAGTTCAAGGTATTCCTTGGTTTCCACAACTTAGGTAAGGACAGGAATATTTCTTCTTTCAGATGATTAAAATGAGATTCTCCAGTAAGATCTTACAGGTACTTAGATCTATGAGATAGATCAGAGATGTGATAGGCTGCTGTAGTTTCATTCATTTCAGTGTGAAAGAATTTTTGTAAGTTTGATCTTCCAAGCTGTAGATGTCCATTAGAAGCTGACACACACTGGAGATTTTCAAGATGCAATTGGACAGGGTGTTAGATAACCTCATCTAAGCTCCCTTTCCCACAAAAGGTTGGACCAAATGGTCTTTTGAGCCCAACCTGGGCTGTTCTGTGGTTCTATGATTCTATATGAGTGGTCTGAGTAAGAGGATAGTTGTTTAGACACTTGATCACTGTCTTCTCTACAGGAGTAGTTGAAGACATTCTTTAAGGGTAAATATTGGCCTCCTACTGAAAAAATCTGCCACTTACTCCAGACTATTAAATCTTCCTGTAACCCATTCATTGTATCTGTTCTGTCACACCACGTTAAGCTCTAGAGTTGGCAGCTCAGCCATAATGGTTCAGCGTACCAGCAACTTTGGCACTGTTGCTAATCAGCTGATCTTTCTGGATTCTAAGAAATTGATGCAGCGGGTCGTTCCCAACAAGAATGTGGCACAGGAAGGAGAGTGGTTCCTAATAATTTATAGTGAAGAGGCAACATGTGCTGGTACCTTAAGGTCTGACAGAGTCACCGTGTCGGAGTTAACGATCTTCTTTTATGTTAGAATTCTGTTACTAACAGTGATCTCAGAATGAATAAAACATTTCTGTATGTCGAGCCTGCAAGGCCAATTCTTTCACTGTCACTGGTTAAAAATAGGTGGAAAATGAACTGCACAAACAGCAAAAATCCCTGCAGAGCATTAGAGACACAAAATTGATAACTGTATTTTTTTTCCAGAAGATAGTGGGTGTTAAAATTCTCATTCACTAACCTCTGCTGGACCAAATGGTCAAAAACTGTCTCTTGTGTTCAAAACCTGGAGAGCTAAGCCTGCAATCATACACAAAGATAATCAAAAGAGGATTTTAGATATATATCTATATGGTAAAGTGTTTATAAGCGTGTTCTGCAGTGGATAAACAAAACCTTTTGATCAAATATAGAGTATGAAAATTAGGATGAACCCCTCAGAAATTGTCGCTGATAAAACCCCATTTCAGGCATTTTTAATAAATGTTAATGATTTTTCAGACCTATAGCTTTTGCTTCAGTGACAAAGGTAACCTCAATAACTCCTGTATAGCACTGGGTATTTAATACTTTGTCACTAAACAAATCTAGAAAGTAGCAGTATCATTACTTTGCTTATTTACTTTCTCCTCACTGTCCAATTCTGAGTGTTGTGTCTGTTGGTGTGTGAGATCTTTCACATGCCTTGTGCAAGAGGAAGACTTTCTTAGCTCCCACCTCATTCTCCACTGCATGTCACAGTAGCTTAACTTATCCTGTGTTGCCACCCCTCTTCTGAGCTGGGAACCTTCATGCCAGTGGAATCCCAACAGGGGCATGGTGGCAGCTGCATGAAGGCTCTAACAAAATCAGCAAATGGGACAGTGCAGGGATCGTGAGCTCCCCAAGGCGTGGTCAATAGACAGGTGGTTCACTGCAAAAGCTTGTTCTGCTTGTAATGCTGAAGATTTTGTTTCTCTTAACAGGACACGGTGGTGGCTCTGCAAGCTTTGAGTCTATTTGCAACTCTCACCACAGCGGGCAAAACAGAAATGGATGTAACAGTGACAGCACCTTCTTTGAAAATGCCGGAAGTATTTTCAATTGATACTCAAAACCGCTTTCTGCTTCAGACCAAGGAGGTACTGTAGAAAGCAAGCAATACTTTCCTAAGGGCTGCTTACTGAAAATACTTTGAAAATATTGTTATACTCATTTTTCTTTCAGATTGCCCCTGCACAACCAATGACAATTACAGTGGAAGCAGAGGGAACAGGATTTACTGTCTTTCAGGTATGCAGTGCAGTTGTTCTTTGCTACAGATATGCTGTCTATAAGGAAGGTATGTTTTGGAAGCTTTCTAAAAAATAGTAATAAGAACAATCTGAAATGTCTTAAATCAGTACCCAAGCACTTTACTGATTGAAGAGTGCTGTGAACCAAATACTGTATGAATGGACGTATTCATATGATTATGTCTGATGGCCTGGCCTTCTAATTACTGCTGGATGATTGACAGTTTTGGGGCACTTCCATGGGCTAAAACCATCTCAAAGCAGCCCTTCCCTCCTGCAGAAATGCAGTGACCGTTTGCAAGACAAAGGACTGCAACAGCACATTGGCTGGCACAAAGGTCAGAGTGAAAAAAAAAGGCATGTGAACTAGGCAGAAATCACAGAATCACAGAATGCCTCATTGGAAAGCTGTAGTAAGCCATAGTAAGACAGAGATCAATACAGAACAAGATTATACTGCTAGTTACTAGAGTTATTTTCCTTTTATTCAAGTAGAAAGAACAACAGTGCAAAAGCTAAAAGAGTATTATGGCCAGGTTCTCTAGCAATTTTTACACTGTTCTGAAATAGCATGAAGGTCAGAGTCAAAGGATCCTGCAAACTGCCAACAGTATCAGATGCTCAGCATCAGCAAAAAGTGGGGGCATGACACAGAGCAGAGGGCGGTATAGTGATCCACTCTAATTGGTTGAAGGGTAGAAGTCAGAGAGTTGTGGTCAATGGGGCTGAGTCTGACTGGAGGCCTGTGCCTAGTGGGATCCCTCAGGGATCAGTGCTCGGGCAGGTGCTTTTTAATATATTCATCAATGACCTGGATGAGGGATTAGAGAGTGTTGTCAGCAAGTTTGCTGATGACACGAAATTGGGAGGAGCGGTTGACACACCAGAAGGCTGTGCTGCCATTCAGAGAGACCTGGACAGGCTGGAGGGCTGGGCAGGGAGAAATCTTATGAAGTTCAATAAGGGCAAGTGTAGAGTTTTGCACTTGGGAAAGAATAACCCCATGTGCCAGTATAGGTTGGGGACTGCCCTGCTGGAGAGCAGCGCAGGGGAAAGGGACCTGGGGGTTCTAGTGGACAGCAGGATGACCATGAGCCAGCAATGTGCCCTCGTGGCCAAGAAGGCCAATGGCATCCTGGGGTGTATTAGAAGGGGAGTAGCAAGTAGGTCAAGAAAGGTCCTCCTGCCCCTCTACTCTGCCCTGGTGAGGCCGCATCTGGAATATTGTGTCCAGTTCTGGGCCCCTCAGCTCAAGAGAGACAGGGAACTGCTTGAGAGAGTCCAGCGCAGAGCCACAAAGATGATGAAGGGAGTGGAACATCTCCCTTATGAGGAAAGGCTGAAGGAGCTGGGTCTCTTTAGCTTGGAGAAGGGGAGGCTGAGGGGTGACCTCATAAATGTTTATAAATATGTCAAGGGGGAATGTCAGGAAGATGGAGCCAGGCTCTTTTCAGTGATGTCCAATGACAGCACAAGGGGCAATGGGTGCAAGCTGGAACACAGGAGGTTCCATAAAAATATTAGAAAAAACTTTTTCCCTGTGAGGGTGACAGAGCATGGGAACAGGCTGCCCAGGGAGGTTGTGGAGTCTCCTTCTCTGGAGACATTCAAAACCCACCTGGACATGTTCCTGTGCGCTCTACTGTAGGTGATCCTGCTCTGGCAGGGGGGTTGGACTAGATGATCTTTCAGGTCCCTTCCAACCTCTAACACTCTGTGACTCTCTGCCTGTCCTGCAGAATACTGTGGTTTGGTAGTATCAATTCAAATATCTTTACATATATTTAAACAAATTAAGCTTAAATCTGCACATGCTGTATTTAGAACTAGCAAACCATAAACAGCCTTTTCAACTGCTTGCTCTTGCCTCATAAAAGAGATAATATTCTAAACAGGGATTATGTTCCACCTCTAAGATTTTCCCTAACCCTGTGAGAAATACCATATGAGAAGACGACAGTATTGGTTCTGATTTGATATAGTAATGGTAGTGGCTTAGAACCACACAGGTGAAAGACAAGACCTTTGAAAGCTACGGATAATACAGAAATATTAGTCTTTGAGCATGAAAGACTCATTTTTTTGGAAGTATATGGATGAATTCATGACTGATGAATACATCACAAAACCAGACAGTGCTTCTACAAGATTCCTTCTAGTTATGCTTGGGAAAAATGGGCTAAGGCTGCCTTTAATTGTCTTAAATTCCTTCCAACCTGATCTTCACTTCAGTTTTCTTATGCATATGGGAAGCAATAAAGCATGCTGATGGTTGGTAAATATGCTTTTGGATAGAAGACCCTTACAAAGAAACGTTCACAGCTGCCTATCAGCAGTGAACAGCAGCTAGAGATGCACCTCATTCATTTGGCACCAGTCTGCAAGACCCATAGTACCATAAATCATGACCCCTGTTTGTAAGTTCCCAGAAGTGCAAATAAAGTTTACAGCAAAGTTCAAAAGTTTCGGAGGAAAATTTAGGTTCAGACCTGCAGGGCAAGATAGGAATAAGTGTCTCAGCAGGACTGCATTCACTGTGGTTTCAGTTGTGTGTGTCTATGTCGAATGTAACAAAGTGGAGTTCCAGAACAGTTAAGGCTACTTAACCTTAATCATTGTTGAGAAATACTCCCTGATATTAAGTCAAATAAGTTGTCAGGCAACCCGGTCAAAAACTTTTCAGCAAACTGTTTCTTGTTGATTTGTTGAAATGAATGCTTTTTGTGGAAGCACGTTGGTTCCAGTTATGTTTTTGCCAGCAGGAAAATTTCACATCCAAACCAGCATGTCTGATGAAGACTGAGTACAAGTCTTCCATCCAGAATAGTCAGTAGTTGACTCCGTGTTGAGAGGGCTCCTTAGGGGTGGATGGCACCATGGTTTAAGTTGCTGGTTTGTACATGAACATGCAAATGTGCTCCCAAATAACTTGTGTTCAGGAACCGACAGCAGATATCTTCTTCATTGAGGTCACTGTGCTGTTGCCTTTTTTCCTGCAGCTTTGAGTTAGAGACGCTGTGACTTGCTTCAAAATATTGTGCTTAACAACCTGGAGTAGATTCTCCAAAAGCTTTTCTTTGCTGGGATCAGTTCTTTCCTTGTGCTTCCTTTGGCAGGTCTGGTACTCTAGAAGAAAGAGCAGTGGTGCCATTTGAATGAGATTTCTCTTTTTCTCAGACGAGCTAGATCTGGGTCACATGTAATAAATCAGATGGCATATTGACATTTCTTCAGCTGGGTTTCATTGTCTTGGGCCCGCCAAAGTACAGTGGTGAGATTCACTGTTCTGGGATTTGACTTTCTGGCCAAGTGTAGCATGTCAAAACAGTAATTCATTTAAATATCACAAAACACAAGATTTGGTCCGTTAATGGAAAAGGCTGCTTTCCCAACAGAATGGATTCTTAGGAAAAAACCTCTCATTTTTTTTGGTGAAACCTTACTGTCTCTGTGCGAGTTGGCAGTGCATTCACTCTTGACCCTGCAGGATCCCATAAAATGTGTTTATTTTGGATTGTTATATAGCAAAAGCAGACGTTCACTTGTAGTTTTGTGGTCTTGCTGTCAACAAAGTCTCCTAGCTCATCCCTTCATTAAGTGGGCACATACTGTGGATGACCTAAGACACTCTGCAAGAGGAAAGACAAGACGATTGTAAGGTTAGGGCAGATGAAGGGTACTGTCTTGGAGAAAAGAGTTGAAGAAACAATCTTCCTTAGGTGCCCTGCTGACTGTGTTGGAAGAAACACCTCTGCTGTCTGGAACCTCTGTGAACTGGGCTTAGCAAATGCCTCAAAAATTTGGCGTAGCCCATGCCTTCTGGAAGGAAAGAGAGTGCCAACGCAATCCAGGACTAGCAACGAGGGGAGAGTGGGCAGACCCAAGGAGGATGGATATGGGCCAGGGCAATAAGTGAGCAAGATCTTGATCTCCTGGTCATGTATAGAGAGGAAGTGAGGAAAAACCTGAGAATCATCTATCAGTCATTGTGGAAAAGCACTGACAATTTTTTCCACTCAGTGTGTTTCTAGTAGGCTTAGTCAAAGGACTGAAACTTACTCAGTGTGATGATACTGGAAAAGGTAAACTGGGAAATGCACGCATATTTCTCCATCACAGTTTAAGTGGATGCTAAGTAGTCCAAAAGAAAAATATTGGAGATGATGTCACTGCACTCATGCCCTCAGTTGAGCACATTTGTGCTGCTAATTGAGGAAAAAAAAGGGTAGGGAAAGAGACGTGGATTAGGGCATTATAAATGAGTCATGTTTTGTGAAACACAGTGCAGCTGATTGGGTCAGATACTGTTACAAGCACCTCTTATGCAGTAGATTATCTTTTAGTTTTCTCTTCTTGGGCCTTTTGCCAGAACTGGTTACAGTGTGACAAAACTAGACCAGTTCTGCCTTTAGCTTTGGCAGCTATTTCTGAAAAAGGGTTAAGAAGAAATGCAGTTGTTTGTTTTGTTGATTCAGTGCTAGTTTCTGTATAGTAGCCTTCTGGCCCCAAATTAAGAGTGTATAAGGAAGAAGGCCTTAATTAAACTCTGTGTTGTGAAAAAGATTTTTCCTTCATTGTCATGAGAAATCAGGAAAGGAAAGTCAGACTGTAACAGCTATAAGTTTACTCCATGAAAACACTAGCTGACTGACCTGTTCCGTATGTAGTTTCAGACATCCTGTGTTGGCAGTAAATTCCCATTTGTTAGCTTTTTCTGGCAAAAGTTAAAACAACTTTGTTTCTATGATGACAGATCATTGAAGCACTGCCAGCTTGTCTTTACCAAACTTTCTGCATGCCTTTAACTGGCAGGATTTCTAGATTGGCTTCATTCTTGGTACTGCCTTCTCCCGTGGAGCAGTTATACAGGAAAAATCTTCGTTGTTGCACCACAGTTGTCCTGCGCGCCTGTACAGAATTGGCTCTGTACTCATACAGCGTGCTAAATCCAGCAATGCAAAGCAGGGCAAGGGGAAACGCGTGTGGAGATTGAAAGAAAGAGCATAATTATCCTGTATCCTGTAGTGGCCAGTGGAGAGAGGATGACCAACAAAGGCTGCTAGAACAGGGCAAGCATGAAGTGATATCTCACTGGTATACTCTCTTGTCCTTCACCAATTTGCAATCCATAGGTTGTCTCTGTGTGTTCTCTCTGGCTTGGTAGATATTTTCTTGATAGATGTTTTTTTTCTTCCATAAATATGTAACTTTTAAAATATTTCTAAACTTTTAACAGCCACAGCTTCTCGTGGCAAGTAGTTCTGCAGCTAATGGTTTATTGCATGAAGAAGCACTACAAAGAAGCATGAAGAAGAGATGGAGATCTCTTCTTGAATCTGCTGCCCTAGTTCTTGTATTTGGAGAGAAGGCATAAAAGGGACTGTGTTGTGTCAGAGTGAAGCTCAGTCTAGCGCTGTGTTCTGTTTTCCACAACAGCCAGAAGTGGAGGCTCAGGAGAGAGTATAAAACGATAAATACATATAACGTATTACTTGACTGTCTTCCACTTCTCAGCATGTATTATTCAAGACCTTCAGCTGGGGATAGTTTTGGTGGGCTTAGAAAATTTTGATTCCATGAAGTTATCTATCCTGCCCTTTGAACGCTTATACTTTCTGCAGCATCTTGTGGGAAGGAATTCCACAATTTAATCTTGCATTGCATGAAAAACTGTTTCCTATTCATCTTTCCTGTGCAAGTCATTGTTCTGTAGACCTTTACTGTGTCCTTCTTCCAACTTACCTGTTTATGGTTGAATTTTCATCTATTTTACCGTTTCTTAAATGCTAAACAGATCTGATAGTAATCAGTTCAAAACCCATTATTACATACATAAAAATGCTTTCATTCTGCAACTCTTTGCAGTAATCCTAATCTTTGCTACCTCAAATAAATTAGTATAATCACAAACTCTATCACATCGGATTTCACCCTGTTTTCTGCATCGTGTATGGATATGTTTAATGGTGGTCACCCAGCACAGGTTCCTTTAGGACTCTACTCTTTTCGTATGAACATTCGTTCCCACTCTCTCTATTCCTGTCTTTTAACAGCTCTTTATCCCTTGGCAGCCTCTTTTGTTCTGACATCTTTGGCTAACAATGTTTCTAAAATGCTAATGTAACATCCAGGTATATTATACTAGACAGAGCTCCATTGTCCATTTTTGTCTTAGATTCATGCAGCTGGTGGGCTTATAGCAATGGCCTAGTCTCCATCATGTCATATTTACTCATTTATCCACTACTTTGACTCTTTATTATAGTTTTGACCATGTTTTATGGTACAGATACCGAGTTTACTGGTTATTCAGAGTTTTCTAGACCCTCAGCACTCTTCTAAAATTGTCACATTTGTCATCCTCCAGTCTGGTATTAAGGCAGTTTTAAAAAAACACTTCAGATAATGATTTGGCTGTTTCTTTACCTCACCAAGTCATTCTGCAGGCACTACCAGGCAGTAGAGCCTGGTTTTTTTACTACATAATTTTCTGTCATGGCTGATACCAAAAGAATACTTGTTGGATGTTCAATTCCAGCTCCAGCATTCCTGCTTTGGCCCTTGGCATTGGTAATTTTATAGGATACTGAAATAATCAGGCCATCACCTAATTATTCTAAGGCCTCCTGGTTTTACCACTCTTCTGCCACTGTTTCAAGTATCTTATACACATCTACACTAAATAGGATTGAGCACTCTTCAAAACGGTGCCTAACGGATTAGCTTATTATATTAATGTTACTGTCCTGCACTGGACATTGAATCCTTACTTGGCTTGCTTAGCAGAGCTTGGCAGTTGAGCAGAAAGGGCAAGAGTTCTGTCCTGAAGGCAGCCTGAAGACTGTAGCTTTGTTCTTGCACAGAAGAACCAGATGAACGAGCTACTTACTTACCTGCAAGAAAACTGCTGTTGGGAGCTTGGAGTAACATGCTGTTCCATCTGTTTTGAGTATATGAATGCTGTGACATGAAGACCACGGACAAATTCTGCACATATGCTATGTATTTGCTCTTGCTCTGCTTTCACATACGGCCTGTCTCTTTTAACCCAGTGGGTGTTTATCTCTGAAGTTTCTCTTTATTCATCCCATTTCAGACTGTCAGGAAGTAGCTCCACATAGTATCAACCAGCAGATGACAACTTGGGAGAAAATTGCTGGTCATCCTAGAGCTCTGTTGTGTATGCCTTGGTTGTATTTTGCTAATTGCACTGGTTCCGCTGCATTACAAAATGTTCAGGAGGGATATGAATCTCATGTGTGCAGCTGTCAGATACAAGGCCGTGTGTTCTGTCTCATGTGAGCACTCCTTTGGTGTTACGCTGTTAGAAACTTAGTGTTTTAACGACACAGCTTTGCCTTACATGTCATTTACTGTCTCTACTTGCAATCCACAGCTCAATGTTATTTACAACACAAAACACACTGATCAGAGGCTCAGATCTGTCGGAAAACAAGAGGCCTTTGACTTGAACGTTGATGTAAAGGATGACAAAGATGATAAAAACCATTTGACTCTGAATGTATGCACAAGGTAGGTAATTCAGCTGGAGAACCTCACACCTCTATACATATTTTAGATGATTTAATATGAGCTAAATTATCCAATTATTTGTATGGATTTACCAATATGTGGGATATAAATACATAACTAAAGAGAATAAAAGAGTCACTTTGTAAAAATGGCAGTAGTTAAACTCAGAAACAGTTCATACACTCACAATAGTTCTTTTGTACAAAGTTGTTGGTCAGGTGGTATTTTTTTTACCAGTATGCGTAAAGATAGTGGTACCATAAATGTTAGAGGTATATGGAAGAATTTGTGTGAAATACAAGAAAAAAATCAAAGGCTTCTTCGATGCAAGTGCTTCTTAGCAACTGTGGACAGACTTGAAAACAAATGTCTTCTATATTCTGATTTCTAGTAGAAGACTGTGACAACTGCCCATTACTGTTACCTTTCACGAACAGAGTGCTTTGTTTTTGGATGTAGATACTTTTTTTTTTTTTTGAAAGAGGGAAGGAAATTCTGAAGTGCTAAAACCACCATGAATAGAAGTAATCAGTCTTTGGTCATCTCTATTAATAAGCTTTCCTCAGAACAATTTTGGTGAGAGCCAAAATCTATATTTACATAATGATATATTCATCTGAAGTTTTGTGTTACTATGCAAGTATCTTTGTGGTCTGTCATTTACCAATATGTCTTACAGTTATGAATTTGGTAATATAATATAATGTGTCATTCTAGAGTTGAAAGAGGTGATGAGTTTTCTGGCCAGCCTAATGCTATTCTTTCTCTGAATAAAGGAGGGGGATGGGGCGAGGACAGGGTGGTGTGGATGTGTCTGAGATGATGCTTCTTGCTCAGTAAACAGCTACTAAGAACTGAGCTGAGACTGCTGAAGTATCATCTCAGAGATCACACAACAGCCACCAGATGTTAACCTGGATAGATTTTGGATCACATGAGAACGGGTGACATTGAACAATCATATTGCATATTCCTAGGTCAGCTGGTCATTAAAGCAAGTTGTTTCTTTGACTGCTGCCTCAAATTTACTTGCTGTGAAAGTGTTTATACATGTTTTTAAAAGAACTATATCAACATGTTTGTTCTGGCAGTTTCTTCATTATGCACTTCTTATTGTGGTTAGAGAGCACTGCATATTTCACAGAAAACCCTATTGTATCTCTCTCTGTGTTTTTAATCTTTGATTTTTTTATTATCTACAAGGATGTTGAGATTACTACGTTCTTTGTATTTTAGGATTTCATCTGCCTGTGAATACATCCTCTAGAAACACTGTTTTCTCCTGGTGGTGTTATAATGGGTTCCTTATAAATGCAAGATTTGCAAATTACCACCTGATCCCCTCTGATTGCTCCTACATTCCTTTCCTCCGCATCCTCTTTTTGTTATTTGTTTAAACTTTAAACGCCGTATGCCTAGAACTATTTTCATTCTCTGCCTACCACAAGGGAGCTGTGGCTGGAGATGGAGCCTCTAGGTGACACCATCATACAAATAATCAGCTATAGCAAATATGATTTCAGTACAGTACAGAGAGGATTGATTTAATTTGGGAAATAGCCAGCAGGCCCAAAACCAGAGTCCTGTTTTTGTGTTTCTGGTAACCAGTTCAGTGATACAGATGGTGGGCAAGGACACTAGAGTACATGACAGCTCTTGAAATAGAATGGACTTGCTCTCTTTTAAAGTTTTCTGTGAAGTGTCAACAGCTTTCTGAGGTCTAGCACAAACTCTTGACATGTAAAGGGATAAGCCTTGGCTGAGCATTCTGATTTTCTAGCTAAGAGTTTTGGCTCAGGAATATACACAGGAAGGGCTCCATCTCTCTGGGAAGGCTCTAGAGTGATGATGTTTTAATTGCAAAGTGTTCAATGGGTAGCGAAAAATCTAGTGGCATTACAAAAATGCCCCAGGAGAACATTTGGAACATTAAGATCCATCAACCGTTATCACAGAAGGTGGACTGGTATTAATTCTAGTAATCTGTGTTTCTATTCTGTGGGCTGAGACTTTGTGTCTCATTGTTTGGCTTGATAAACTAGTCATTCTCTTCCCCCCCCCACCCCCATATATTATGTATAATATGTGTAATATATGCGTTATCTATATTACATTCCTGAATTAGTTTGAAGTTGGTGTACTTAGGATCTTTACAACAGGATATGGCATTTTGGTAAAGAAACCAAAGCAGGCAAATACAGAGAGACTGCTGAAATCTCAACCAGTTTAGCTGGCTGTAGGAATGTAAGGTCGGGTAGTGGAGGCTGCAGATTTGCAATTTTTCTTTCTCTAATCTTCAGAATATTCCACCTTGTTTCAGCCAGCTTGGTATTGATTTGCCATGGTCATTTCAACCGGATATCATTTATGACACTGGAGCAGATACGTCATTTGAATTGAACTGGTTCTTGGTTAGAGAAGCTAACTCACTGTCTGGCAGGCAAATACCCAGACCTGGCAGTTTCTTCTCTTGTTGCCTGCATGCCGCTTCCAGGCATAGGAAACAATCATCCAGGCTGATGGTTCTGCTCACTCACTTGTTTATGCCTTCTGCCTGCACTAGCTTGGTGGTGTTTTATGCTCTTTGCATTATCTATCTATCAGAGATTGCTGAAGAGCTGCAACATAAAATTCAACTCAAAATTATTTTCAGTTCTCTTCAGGTTCAAGTTTTGAATTTCTTTCTTTCTCTTACCGGTCGTTCTTCTGACATGGTGGTTTTTTATTTTTTGGTTTTTTTTAAGAGGCCATGAAGTTGAAGAAACTACCAGAAGCCACCCCTAAGGCTGTCCTTCTTCTCTGTTAAGAGAGATAGATCAGCATAACTTCTAGGGATAGATCTTACTCACTCCTTGACAATACCAACCTGGTTTGGTTACCTGTTTGTATTTTGGTAGCACCCCAGGCTGGTGTTTTCCTCCCCTCTTATTGTTAATTATGCAGAAATAATTGCATCCAGTTCCAATTCAGTTATTTATTTTCAATAGCAGCTACTTTGGCATAGCACATCATCCAACAGATGGTTTCATTTGTTTCTAATCTCCTGAGGCAACTGAAGTCAGCAGTTCTTTCAAAGTCGTATCTGTGTTCAATCAGCCATGCTGCCAGGCTTAACAGCATTGCTTTGAAAGCAAGTCTTCCCTTTTTTAAAACCATCCAGCTCTACAGAGAAATGCACTTACTTTCAGCTAGTATCAGGCCTTGAAAATGTGGATTGGAGCCACTTCTATTCTAGTATAACAATAATTATTTACCCTCCATGTCAAGGCAGGGGGAACTCTTTTGCTACCTGCTTTGTTTAAAGCATTACAATCTTTTGCAGGTCATTTAGGTACCACAGAACACCATAAATTATAGTTCTATTATGCACTGTAGTATGTAAGGCTTACTCAATACAGCCAAACTTTTAGTCCAGCATCTGATTCTCACATTGCGAAAAGATGTAATAGTAAGCATTATTTAGGAAAAAAGAAAGAATTCTATCAAATCTCCTTTTCCCAAAGCTAGATGAATGACATGGCTATTTTAAAACTGGAGTTTCAAGAAATCTGATAATGATGTTGTTAATAGAACCGTCTATCTTTACAAAGGAAATATGAGAAGTTTGGGGACATTTCTTTGGTGTATACCTTTACCTTACCCTCCAAAAATGAATAAAAACAAAACAATGCATCCATAAGAAGAAATATCAGTTCAGGAGTTCCTACAGTGGTTTCTTAATTACTTCTTTTGAAATGTGTTGAATTGCAATATTTCCTGCATATTTGTGATATAAACCTGCACTTAAAAATGCCAGTTGAAAACTAGTGGTGTCAATGTAATTTGTCATGTGATTTATGAACTGTAGTTTTCTTAGTGCTAAACATGCTTTTTCATGTGGTTGACATTATTAAGCAAAATGATGGAGAAATCGATTATTATCTCTTTATTGTTGGAACTTTTCTTGTTGGCATTTTGCTCCATTTGTTTCTTGAGTTTTCTTAAGCATTATTGCTTCCACAGTTGTGATTAAATCGCAGAATGTCAGGGGTTGGAAGGGATCTCTGAAGATCATCTAGTCCAACCCCTCTGCCAGAGCAGGATCACCTAGGTTGAAAATGATCGATTTCTTTGTAGAGTGAACTATTGTATGTCTACTAAAACTTTTTTTACCTCTGTGTTTTGAAAAGGTACATGGGTTCTAGCACAGCTCCTAGTAGTGGCATGGTCCTCATGGAGGTTGGCTTACTCAGTGGTTTCTCTGTATCGCCGGATTTCGTTCCATTAGACAATACAGTTAAGAAGATGGAAAAGGACAATGGAAAAGTCAACCTATACTTAGACTCTGTGAGTTGTAAATAACAAAGAAATATGTTTGTAGTGATGTTAATCATTCCTCTGCCATTGTTTGTTTTAAATTTGGAAGAACATTATGATTGTATTCTTTGGGGAAATCAACGTCTGCTATTCACATTGAATTAATAGTTCCAGTGTTTTTTAGTGAGATTGATTAGATAGGTACAACTTAATTATGTTTGTAAGGGGCTTCTAAATTAGACCTCTTAAAAATAGTGTGTAAATAGGCAGATTATTTCAAGAAGTTCGTAATTTGGCCAAAATTACTACAAATGAGATAAACATCTTTATATGCATTCTAAGTCTTTAGAAATGGATTGCTGCTGAGCTAGAAGTCCTTACCTCTTCCATGAAGCCACCATCAGCAGGGTTCTCAAGATGTTTCTCTTCTGTTTTTCTAGCTAAATGAAACACAGGTTTGTGTGGATATTCCGGCTGTGAGAGACTTCAAAGTGGCAAATATCCAAGATGCTTCAGTGACAATAGTGGATTACTATGAACCTAGTAAGTGTCAATCATTCCAAATGGATCTTAGTGATTCAGAATTTTAAAAGAAAGTTTCTTTCAGTGGACAAATTTTAATGAAGAAAAAGAACCATCGAATTGAAAATTACTTTTTCTCATTGTACTGTAGCCTTTTTGGACATTCACATGCCAAATTTTCTAACAAGTAGTAGTGTTTTCCCATATAGATTTTTACTGTTCTAATGGGTTGGCTCCTCAGATGGTGTGAATTGTCACAACTTTATTGTCAGGTGGTATAAATTGGCTTCAGTTTGGCCCAATGTGTTCCCAAAACTACCAAAATGAAGCAGGAACTTCACTGTGGTTCACTTACCAAGTTAATGATTATCTTTCAAGTAACTTTTCCATCTGTTTCTTACTTAAAGTAAGAGTCCTTCTCTGGAGAAAATGCCAGTGTTTTGATTTCTATAGTTGCGTAAAAAAAGATGTACATGGGGAAACCGGTTTCAAAGTTTTTTGATTTGGGTTGTGTTTTTTCCTTTTTGCGTAGAGTGAGGCAGCTTTAGAGGAAGGCAACAATGTGCAAAGCTCTTGGGCAAAATGAAAAGCGAGGAAAGGTTACAAGCTGCTGGAGAAGATATTAAAAGGGTTTTCTTTACATCAGCCAGCCGAAACATTAGTGAGGATTTGGGCCTGGTTTGAGATAAGGCACAAAGAAGTTGCATAGGCAATTTTCTTAATGTGGGTTTGTTTTAGCACAAGACAAAAGACAACCAGGCATGCTATGATGTGTACTGCTTTAGGTAGATGATGATCACATTTATTCTAAGTAGGCTGAAATGTTTGCTCAGTCACAGAATTTTAAAATAAATAAGGAAATTGATGGGTATAACTACACTGTCCATTAAACTAGAATATGTTTTAAGGCCTATTGGCTTAACAAATTAAGGTATTTTTTGAGACAAACACGTAACAGTTAGAATCTATGTCCAATGTGAATTTTCACATGCTTCAATTTCTAGGAGAAGAGCTCAGGATCTAGTTGTTTATAAGAATGCTGTTAGATAGGCTAATAAATATGTATATAAAAAAATCAGATATAAATGCGTGCGTGTAGATATTTTTATGCTAGTTAAATACATATATTATCCATACATTCTCAATTAATAAATCAATATTAATTTAAAGATAAGAGTTAAGATCTTTAAAGACTAAAATTTGTATGATGTAGTCAGTGCTGCAATAGAAAGCTTTGACTTTAAGAAAGAGACCGCTTCAAATATACTTTTACAAGGCGCCATTCCTTTTACTATGTAGCATAGATTTTGAGTGCCCTGATTCTGACTTCTCCTGAAAGAACCCCTTCCTGTCTAGTACAGGAACATGCTTTTATTTTAACTTGCTGTTTTCTATCATTCTTATATCTTGTGAGCCAAGCTGCAGCTATATATTTTATATGCTGGTGACAGTCAGATTCATGTCATATTCAGAGCCTGCAATTGTCTAGAGTCCTCATGCTCTGGCATTTATTAAAAAAGTGAAGTCTGTGTGGCAGATATTACAACTGGCGTGGTGTAAGATCTGGCTTGGATGATAGTGAAACAGTGACAGCAAGGACTTCTGCCAGGGTTAATATACACAGCTACTCTGGACTTTCGGATGACTGCTGCTTTTCTTACCCATCTTTGTTCAGAGCTAGTTTGGGTATCACTATTAAGTAAGCATTTTGGCCGGTAAAGATATGTCTTTTATTTTGGGTTTTTTCTTAAAATATCTTGAAGCTTGAAAGGAAACATTATGATTTCAGTTATAAATACTAATCATAAGAAAAGAAATTGGAGTCTCCCCAGTTGGAATGAAAACCATCGAACCCCAAAACCCTCTGTGGGAGTGAAACTTTGCAAAAACTTGTTCTGTGAGCAGTTACCTGCATTGATGTTTTTGAAATGAAAATGATTTTTCAGGCTTCTAGTCTGTTTGGCTCTGTAGCAACCCTTCAGGGAATGGAGGAGCAGAATACAGGCGCAGGAGCTAAGTGAGATGAGCAGTCACAAATTCAGGAAGCCAAAGCTCCCAAACATAATCGTGAGAGAGAACACATCAGTTATGAGAGACCAACCTCTTAAACAGTATAGCCGGTAACCAGGTGAAATATCTGAATTCCTTTGTCATGAGTGTTGCTGTGTAGGTAGGAGAAACAAAAAAATCTCTTACAGTGTTTGACAGGCTTGTGAACAGATTGGGTCTAACAGTTGAGACTGAGTCTGTGGAATCGTGTCTTTCACCAAGCATTAGCCTGAATATATTGTGAAAATTTTGATGGTTTGGGAGAAGAACAAAGATTAATACCTAGGTTTAAACATGCACTCTGGGAAGTATTTTACAGTGTGTGATGAGGTCTGCATCAGAATTTATTGCATCCTTTAAAAACGCTTTTTTTGTGAAGTTAATTTGTTGGTCAATTCTGAGAAGTTCTTTAATTAATGTTTCTGAACAGGGAGAAGAGCGGTGAGAAGCTACAATTCAGAAGTAATGCAAAGTATAACCACTTGTGACTTCTGTGAAAGTGATTGCGGTCTTTGCCACCGAGATGGTTCTCCAGCCTTGCTTCAGCACTCTTCGTTGACCTCCTTGTTCTGTGTGCTGTTTGTCCTTCATGTAAACTTGCTGTGCAGTTGGGTTCTGTAAAAGGAAACAGATTATGTTTTGCATCTAAGATTTCCATAAATTATCCAAAGAAAACTTTATGTTCAGATACCAGCCTGTCTTTAGTGATTACAGTGACCAAACTCCTGCTGTGTTCAGGGAGAGCTGGGCTGGCCCGTATGGTAAGTTCTGGCTGTGCCAGAAAACTTCTTTAACTGTCTGCTGGACAAACTTTCCAAGTTTAGTTTCATACTGAAGTTATTTTCTGAAGAAGCACAGAGTTACCAAGAAAGCAGTCTGAGAAAATACAAACCTAGCTCAGTGTTCCCACACCTTTTTTACCCCAGCTTTCAATTGTGCTTGTTTTTTAGGGATGTGTGTTAGTTTACGATGCTTTTCTGTAATGCTATCTGCTTCTCTGTTGGGATGTTGGTAAGCAGAGCGCTGGGAGCTTCTATCAGAGTGAACTTTGTTCTGTTCTGCAGACATGACACTGAACATTAATATTGAATTTCACTGTATGCTCTCATGGGGAATAATATGAAAAAATAAAAGGAGCTGGCTCCAGAACAGATCTGAGAGCCAAAAAGTGCTGTGTTCACAAACTACTGAACACTCCAGAAAATTGTCAGGTTTTTTTTCGTTACAGAGAAGCTAGGTGGATTTTTTGCCAATTCATAAGCTAATCATGTTTGAAAATAAAACCTTGGGATGTTCTCATGCATTTTACTCGGAATGGCTCTTACTGTAAATGTATCAGAGGTGAAGTCTGTGTTTGAGACTTCAACTTTTTCCACAATTATTCAGAAACAAACCTAATTCTCTTTCCATGTGAGAATGCTGGTGTCCACTGGCATATTTCTGTCCAGAAAGATGAAGGTTGCTTGAAGTCTTTTCTGTTTTTTCAAAGTCTTCTAGAAATGTCGCTCTGGGACATCATTTATGCCTTGTGTTTGCAGTGTTGTCAAGGATTTAGGTGCCATAACCCAGCTGCTTACTGCTCTCTGTGCTGTGCCACCGCCTTGGCCCTTAATGCCATCTGTGCCTGCAATTCCTGTTGGTTGGCGGGAGAGGCTTTCGGGAGGTGTGGACTGCACGTGCGTTCATCAAAACAGTCGACATGCTTGCTTAACTTGAAACACACCCTCAGATGCTGAAGTGAGGTGGAGGAGAGGGATGATGAAGAGCAGTGGGCACTTTTACATCCAAACCTGCTCTTTGCACATGGACAGAATTACAGGTCTCTGTGACTGTGGAGCTGTGTGAGCATGGGAGCTCTTTCCTCCTGAGTGAGGGTATGAGCGTCTTCCCTGTCTGGCAGCCCATTTATCCTTCTTCAGCACTGCCTATGATATCTAATGCTACTTCTTTTTGATAAGCAAGCCAAGCTGATAACTTTCCTAGTTACTAAAATTAAGTTAATAGCTGTCATGCTAACTAACAGAGGTAAAAATTTTAAGGCTATTGATTCCATGTCTTTATATCTTTTTGAGACGGAGTGTGTATTGTGCACATGTAATAATATGGCATTCACTTTCCTTGAGCAATTTCTAACTTTTATCCAAATCTTGCTACTGCTTAAAATGTATATTTTTGTATTTTATGCTCATCTATACTTTTGTTCACAAAGGAAATCAGTGAATGGTAGCATGGGAAGAGGCTTGAACATCCTAAACTGGGTGTCTTCTTATACCAAGGTACAGGTTTTTAACTGCAAAACTCATATAGGTGGAGTTATTTGTTTTACATTAGCTGTTTTACGATTTTGTGATGTTTTTCACAAACTTGGGGTTCTGTTCTGTTTCTCTGGCAGACCTTAAGCCTGGTTCTTTGTAGTCAGTTCATGCTTTTCACTTGTCTTTGGTGCACTTCGGATCTAGCCCCTTGAATAGTTGACTAGTGCCTTAATATGAGTGCCTCTACTGCTCTCACCTGCAAGAAGTCATAACATATTGATTGAAATCCAAAGCATGACTTAGTCAATACGAAGTAGGATCTCACTTTCTGTAAGTCATGCCCTTGGTCACGCAGGTCCAAAGTTAATGGAAATCAAGATACAAACTGAAACATATCTTTGCATCTCAAATCTTTTAGCCATTGTGCCAAATGTAAGATCTGGAAAACATCTAAACAGCTCTAAACTGGGATGTGTTTTGCTCTGGCTTTGATATCCTGGTGTCCTACAGAAGGAGTCTTCTTTTGCCTTTGGGCACAGCAGCCTTGATTTGTTATCTGCCTCCATTTCATATGATTTCAAGAACCCAAAGCTCACTTACTTTCAGTTTTTACTATGTGTATATCTTCTAAGAGGGACATTGATACCTGATTAATCTTAAGATAGAGAGGCCCGTTTTCTACTGGAGGTAAACTACTCCTTTGCAGTAGATTGTAGGAATACATCAGTTTTATTTTGCAGGCAGTTCCAACTTCCTGAATATCCTCCAGAAAAGTGGATTTAAACTGCTCAGCCTGATTTCAGACAGTTCAGCTTTTCTTAGTATTCCCTTACATTTGTTTTTTTGAGAAAAACAACACATGTTTTTAAATGACTCTTGGCTGCCTTGGACACCCTACTAAGAAACATCAGTCATAATCCACCATGTCGTGGAAATTGTCGAAGTCAGTGAACAAACATCCTCTTTTGCTTTACTATTTTTCTGTACAGCAGGCGTATCATTATAGACATCCAAATCTGCCTCTGTGCTATTTTAAAGGAACAGCATACATTATATGACTTCAAACAAATGTTTACACCAGGTGGCCTTTAACATTCCTACACGGATGCCTTCAGTCACTTTGCAGTTGTGGCAAGTGCTTGAATGAGTTGTAGAGGATAAATTTTGCATTGTGTGTTGGCAGCGAATGGAACAAAGGAAAAGGACTGTTATGTGACATAGTGACTTTTTTTGTTTTCTTAGTCTTTATATAGGAACTTCTACACAAATGCTCAGCACATATGTTTTTACATTGCTTTGTGAAGACAGTTTTTGATGTTAGAGGGGCCATGCTCCCTCTGGAGTTATTATGAAATCTTTTAGCAAAAAATCCTTAGGAACTCTCTAGGAATAAGGCCTTTAAGAAGCTTTAAGGAGTGGTGCTAAAAGAAGTCAGGAGAAGGTATTTTGTGGCATCCCCATCCTCCTGTTTACTTCACAAGCAGTAGCTTGTGGTTTGTGCACATTGACGGGACGTGACAAAAGGGGGAAGTGGCCAGACTCATGCAGGAGAAATAGAAGAGCCAAGGTCCAATGTTAGGTGCCTCTCTTTTGCCGTGAAAGTCACTGTGGAAATCGAACTTGAGATTCAAAAACTGGTTTTATTCAGTTTTCAAAATATTATCCTGGCAATATCTCTCCAAATGTGTCATTCAAATTGGTATAAGTATCAAAAATACTCAGTCTAAGCAGATTGTTGTAGAAAGCAAACATATATACATAGCCATTTCATAGACTCCAGTATACTACAATGTGCAATGTATATGCAATTAAAAACATACCAGATCTTCACAAAGTGCCCAAACCAACAACAGTGTGTGATGTTCTGTTTTTCAAAATAGACAGGTTTTTAGGAAAGACTATATTTGGAAAGTATCTGGTGTCTAATGACATAGTTTTTCTATGATGTCAAACACTAAGAAAGAGTATTCAGTTTTAATTCTAATGGGCAATAATATTTTTGTTATAGCTTTGCTTCTTCTGCAGTAAATCTTTATGCCTGAAACATCTTTAAATACATAGAAGATTTCTAAATTAGATGTCCTCACTAGTAATTTGTCCAAAACGTATAACAGCGGTTATGTGATCAGGTCTTTTGAGTTATTACTAGATTCTCCTTTTCCCTAAGTCAAAGTATTTGACTTCAATGTTGTTTCTTGTTCAGTTTATTGTATTTTTCATGTGCCACTTGGAAATATTATTGCACTAATGCTATTCTATGCAATAAGGTTTGACAGTGTGCTGTATTAGATCAATCCACTCATTATTTTTCTTAATGGATAGCTTGTTATTTTCAGATGTGTATGAGCATTAGCTGCCTAGGTGCTACATTTGAGTCACCAGAACTCCAGTGTGAAGATTTCTCTTTAATTTCAAATCATACTTTGTATTTATGTATTTCTTGGCGGTTACCCAAAAGCTTCATCAGCCTTTATCAGATCTTACAATGTTATACTATGAATTGATTTTTTTTTTTCTGTTTTGGTTTTTACTATTGTTAGGTTGGGTTTGCTAATATGAGGAAGAAAATACAAAAGATGCTGTCTCAAAGGTACTATCAAATAAGCAGGTGTAATGTAGCTGTCCTACTGGCTATTGCTCCTTTCTTTTCCATATCAGGCCTTAAGCAATTTGAACTAAAATTTTTGACTGCCTTGAGACATAGTCGGATACCCACTTTGCTCTAGTTTAGAATCATCATACACATTTCTGATAAATCAGAAATGATAGAAAAATAATGCTTTTATGAGCTGTTTTGAGCAAACAGAGGCGAACTAATATGCCAGCTATGCAAATTGCTTCTATCCTTTCAAATAATAAAACATGCTAAGGAACTAAAGTGTTTCATGGGATTTTGGAAAATTGTCATTGATTTGTTTTTCTTCAAATAAAGTTTGCAACAGCTGTTTTTAAATTCTATTAAAGATGACTTTTAATAATATATGTCTAGTGCTTGTTCGTTTGTTTGACAATACAGATACCTGTAGTAGGTCACAGTTTCTATACACTGTCAACTACTACTTGTTCTCCACACGTCTTAGGTGCTGTCTCAAACGTGTTTTAAAGCTCGTAATCTGAAGTGGTGCAGTGGTAGTTTCCATGGTCAGGTTGTTAACGATAACCTTGCAGATCGTTGTTTGGGTCTTTTCCAACGAGGGATCAACTCATTTTAAAAGCGTATTATTTTATGCAACATGAAGTTATTGGAAGCTTCGCTGTCATCTTTCACAGAAGTAATATAAATGGTCTTAGGAGGGGAACTCAGTCCAAGTATGACCCTTGTTATCATGGAGAACCTCTGGAACTGTGAATGGGAACAAACCTTTTGGATATAGAGGTTATTGCTGCCTGAGGCCTGAAGTGGCAGTAAAATAGCTCCGAGGAGTCTTTATGCTGAAGTATTTTGTAAAAACCTAATTGAATTGATGTGTGGATTATTTTATTTTCAGTTGAACTGCTATTTCAACTGTCATTTTTCATGCTACAGAAGTTTGGTTATCATGAGACTGTCTTTCCATAATTCTCCTTATAATTCTCTCACTGTTCCTCCTGCCTGCCCTTGGAAGAGCTGCCTGTTCCATTTCAGCTTCGAGATCAAGATCTGCTCAGCCTTGCTCATCTCTTACCCTGACCTGTCAGCAATTTTGCCCGGGAGCTCAGCAACCATGCCTGTACTGATGTCTGACAGATCTGCCCTTTCTTTTAGAGCTTTTGTTGCCTGTCAAGGTTAAAATCCTTTTCGGCCTCGCTTCCAAATAAATAGCAATAACTCAAACTCAGAGTGGATAAAAGATGCTTGGGACTTGCCAGCACAGATTTATAGAGCTGAAATAATGTTTAACAACCTGATAGCTTTTTGTGATGAGAGGATTGGCTGCCGGGATGAGGAGAGACAGTGGATATTTGTCTGGACTTCGGTAAGGTTTTCTCTCAAAACATTCTCATAGATAAACTGATGAAAAATATTTTCCCTTATGGTCAAATAACTTTTGCTCAAAGTCTTTTGTTCTTGCTTCCTTTTTGCCTCCTTTCTCCCAATTATTAGCACATTAGGGACTGAGGAGTGGTAATCTTTAAGGACAGTGAGAACTACAGCAGACTGTGACTAGTGAATGTGGAGAAGATAAATGTCTAATAATACAAAATGTTGGATGCTGTCTGCAAGCTTTGCATGCTCTGCAAATTTTCTTGTTTTCTCTCTTAAAGGTATTTTCCAACCTAAACAATTCTATGATTCATTTGGGTTTACTCCTTGTCACTAGCGTGTTGCTGCAATCCCAGTAATCACAGCACAGTCCTGAGGGGTGGCAAGACTCTGCCCTTAGGGAAGTAACTGAGGAGGCAGATCTTCCTATATTGTCTGAAAAGGGTAGGTCAGAGTGCCTAAATTGTGTCCTTATTTATTTATTTATTGTGCTTCTGCTATAGAGGGAGCCTAAGGAGACTAATATCCTTATGAAAGTATCATAAGAGTCATCAAGATCACTAAGTTCAGGGGAGACATGAGTTTGTAAGGGGAAGAAAGGGTTAGCTACTAACCACCAGCACTCCCTTTGCTTTCTCTTGGGAACGACCCAAATCCCAGCGTGATATACAAAGTCCATCAGAGGTAGAGCAGCCCTCGAGTGTGACATACGTTGTTAGTCAAGGAGCTGCTTCAGAGAGGGACCACTTTTGTGGCTATGTTTTTTCTATCTGAAAAAAATGCAATCTAATACAGCCATGATTTCCAGGGTTTATTTTACCTCCAAGCATACTGTGACTGAGAACAGCTGTACTCACATGGACAAAGGAGAAGTTAAAACTGCATGCATCAGAGTTTAAGACAGCCTTGAACTGAGAGATTAGGAAGACATTTGATGTAAAAAAGAGGTGTTTTATTTTAACTTAGCAGGCAGCTGGACACAAAAGAGCCATTCGCTCACTTACCCCAGTGGGATGTGGAAGAGAATCAGAAAAAAAGGTAAAACTTGTGGGTTAAGATAAAGGTAGTTTAATAGGATGGAAGAGGAAGGGGAAATAATAAGGGTACGAGAATACGCAAACCAAGTGATACCTAATGCAACTGCTTATCACCCACTGACAGTTCCCCAAGCAGCAGCTGCCATGCCCCAGCCATCTCCCACCAGTTTTACTGTTCTGCTTGGAGTCACAGAGTACAGAATATCCCTTTGGCCAGTTGGGGGCAGCTGTCCTGGCAGCTTCTCGTGCACCCCCAGCCTCCTCAGTGGCAGGGCAGAGTGAGAACCTGAAAAGTCCTTGACTTAGTGTAAGTACTGCTCAGTAACAACGAAAACATTGGTGTGTTACCAATTTTATTTTCATCCTAAATCCAAAGCACAGCACTGTGCCAGCTACTATTAAGAAAGTTAGCTCCACCCTAGCCAAATCCAGGACCAGGGGTATTGTGCAGTTAAATTTTCACAGCTTTCTTTAGAAGCATCCCTCACTGGTTTCATGCCTGGGCTGGATATGTTGCTGCTGTTATCTGCTGTAGTGCAGTCCCTCAGTCCTGGTGCAAGCTTATCATCCTTTTCTACACTTTGAAAGCCTTAAAGTAACTGACTTGCAGCAGAATCATAGAATGGCCTAGGCTGGAAGGCACCTTAGGGATCATTTAATCCAACCTCCCTATCATGGGCAGGGACACCTCTCAACTAGATCAGGCAACACATGGGGACTAAACAGGGAAGAAGGCTTATCTTCTGAAGCCCCAGAGGGGAAAGTTACATTGAGTCAAGTTTCACAGGGGTGTTGGAGTCCTGTTTGTAACCCCAGAAAAGACCGTTATTAGGTTTGCAGGCAGCAATAGATTGGGGGGAGGGGAGGCTTCTTGCAATGCAGAGATCAGCATGCAAGTTGACCTTGAGAAAACACAGAAATGTTCTAAAAGCATTGTTTCTGCTTTGACAGAGATAAGAGCAAAGCTCTGTACTCAGGAAAGACAGTGCTGAGTTGCACAGGTGCAGGCTGGGGAGTGAGTAACAAGGCAGAAATCCTGCTGAAGAAAAGCTGGGATGCAAACAGATAATTCACTGAACGTGGGCTAAGCTATCGCATCCTACAACATTTGTCAAGATATTTCAGAGGAAGCAAACCATACTGGGTTCTGTAAACAGGAGCGTTGTCTGAAAAGCTGTGCTTTGTCCATCCAACATCGCTGCGGTCTTAGCTGGAGTAGCTGCTCCTGCATGGGCTCAGCACTGCAATGAGAAAGGACTCTGTTGCAAGACAGTACAGGACTGGTGCGAAGGTTCTGCCCATATTCTCGCGAACAGAATTAAGTCTCAAAACCAAGTCAAGTGCCCAAGAGCTTTATTTGCCTGATGACCAGTGCACCAGTGCAAAAGAGGGAGAAGGAGAAAAAGAGGAAGGAAAACAAAAGGAGAAGTTAGTGTTTATCGATACCACCACAAAGCTGAGAAGTTCCTGCAGTCTGATCCACCCACGGAGTGAAGAAGGTGGAAGAGCTGAGGTTGAGCTGGAGAGGGGTTGGACTGAGAGAAAGACAAGAAGAGCCAAAAAGAGTAGAGGAAAAACAGCACAAAGTAGTCCTTTCTTCCACTTTTATCATGTCATCTCATTATGTATTTATTTTTTTTCTGAGATTTTTTGCATATTTCACGAGCTGGTTTGCTTAACTCTGCCTCCCACCAGCGGTGGTACACATGCCCAATATCGTCACTGAGGGGGGTCTCAGGAAGTAGACCCCGGGTCTGGGTGCATGCATGGAGGCTAGGTTGAGTTTCTCAGAATCTGCTTTATATTAAGTTTCTCAGAACTCACTTCATGTTCAGGTCTGTACAGTGACAGGAAACCTATAGTCTAACAGTTGCTCTGTTGTGATGGCACTGATGTCTTTAGTGGCTTCGTTTCATCAATGTTGAGGTAAAAGACCTACACAGTGTCTTACAGGCTCCCAATGGAAATGGCAGCTGAAATAATCAGGGACCTCATAGATGGAGATATGTGAGGAAGGGGTTAGAGAAAGCATTGGTTTAATCTACAGAAGAGACAGCAGAGGTTAATGTCATAACACTTTATAGTAGAGGTTATTATGGTAATACTAAAGAGATTATGGTAGTAGTAAAGAGAAATAAATACCAGCAAGGAGTGGTTAGTGTAGGTATAAAGACATGGACCTCTTGGAAAAGGTCAGGAGGAGGGCCACAAAAAAAATCAGTGCGCTAGAACAGCTCTCCTAGGACAGGCTGAGGAAGTTGAGGCTGTTCAGCCTGGAGAAGGGAAGGTTCCAGGGAAACCTTATAGCAACCTTCCAATACTTAAAATGGTCCTACAGGAAAGATGGAGACAATCTTTTAACAAGGCCTGTTGCAATAGGATGAGGGGTAATGTTTTTTAAACAGAAAGAGGGTAGATTTAGACTAGATAGAAGGAAGAAATCTTTTACAATGAGGGTGGTGAAACACTAGAACAAGTTGCTTAGAGAGGTTGTGACTGCCCCATCCCTGGAGACATTCAAGGTCAAGTTGGCTGGGGCTCTGAGCAACCCGATATAGATAAAAATCATAGAATCATAGAATGCATTGAGTTGGAAAGCATCTTTAAAGTCATCTAGTCCAGCTCCTACAGGACCTTGTAAACAGCCCATCCACATCTTTCCTGCAGGCCGCCTTCAGACACTGGCAGGCTGCTATAAGGTTTCCCCAGAGCCTTCTTTTCTGCAGGCTGAACAACCGCAACTTTCTCAGCCTGTCCTCATAGCAGAGGAGCTCTAGCCACCTGATCATTTTCATGGCTCTCCTCTGGACCTGTTCCACAAGTCCACATCCTTCTTGTGTTGAGGGCTCCACAGCTGGACACAGTACTCCAGATGAGGTCTCACCAGAACAGACTAGAGAGGCATAGTCACCTCTCTTCATCTCCTGGTCACGCTTCTGATGCAGCCTGGGATGTGATTAGCCTTCTGGGGTGCAAGCATGCATTGGTGGCTCGTGTTCAGCTTTTAATCCACCAACACCTCTAAGTCCCTCTCAGAGGGGCTGATCTCTAGCACATCATCCCTCAGCCTTGTACTGGGTTCAGCTAGGATAGGGTTAATTCTCAGTAAGGGAGCTATCTGGGCATAGGGGGTCGCTAGTCAAAGGGTTATTCGATACCATCGTGATGTCATGCTCGGGGTATATATATATGGAGCGGTCGGGGTGGGGGCTGGGGCTCTTTCCCGGTTTCCGGTCCGGTCGGGCGGTGAGCTCCGCGTTACATGTTACTCGTGTTATATCTGGTTAAACGTTACTGTTATTTCACTGTTATTGTTACCATTTTATGTTCACCATTAAACTGTTTTTATCTCAACCTCTGGAGGCCTTTGCCTGAACTCCTCTCGGGCTCTTCCCCTCACTCTCGGTAAGGGGGCGGGGGGGGAGGGAGCGACCGCGTGGTTCCTTTGTTTCCTTCCCGCCGGTAACTCGGCTCGAACCACAACAAGCCTGTATTGATAATGAGGATTGCCCTGACCAAGGAGCAGAACCTTGCACTTGGCTTTGTTGAACCTCATGAGGTTCACATGGGTCCACTTCTCCAGCTTGTCTAAATCTCTCTGGTTGACATCCTGTCCCTCTGGTATGTCAACAGCACTACTCAGCCTGGTGTCATCTGCAAACTCGTTGAAAGTGCACTTGATCCCACTGTGCATATCATTGCTGAAGTTATTAAACAACACTGCTCTCAGTATGGATCCCTGAGGGACACCACTTTTCACTGATTTCCATCTGGATGTTGAGTCATTGACGACCACCTTCTAGATGCAACCATCCAACCAATTCCTTATCCACTGAACAGTCCATCCATGAAATCCATATGTCTCCAATTTAGAGGGAAGGATGTTGTGGGAGATTGTGTCAAAGGCCTGACAGGAGTCCAGATAGATGATGTCCATAAGATGTCCCTGCTCACTGCAGCAGGGGATTGGACTAGATGTCCTTTAAAGGTCCCTTCCAACCCAATACATTCTATGATTCTATGTTAATAAAAAGAATCCTTAGGTTTCTGAAAAAAAGCTTGTGGGCTGAATAATGTAATGGAAGCTTGGGATATGAAATCCATCTGTTGTAGCTGGACAACTGAAAGAGTGTGAGGCCTGATAGGGGGGCTTTGTAGCAGTTAGGTACAAATGAGCTATATGTGCCTGTACTGCACTGGGAGACTAACAAAGGCCGGTGTAAGTCATTGTAGGGGTTAATGGAGGAGCTGTTGTAAATCTTGCCTGGGGCGTGGACATGATTTCTCCATGTCCCTGACACTCATATTTATCTGAGTCCAGAAACCTATCGTTGGCTCTACTTCCCTAAGACCAAAGCAAGCACTTGAATAAACAGTTGCCTAGCAGAATAGGCTCATTTAGATGCAAAAAATGCTTTGTGTTTATATTTGTACTAGTAATTTACATTTATTTTTTGTCTTGTACTTTAGGTACTCTTTGTTGCATTCAGTATTCTGTTTTATTTTCTTCATTTGCCTTCAATTTAGGGCTTTTATGAAACCCATACCACTGATTCCTTCCAAGCTGACTACAAGGATTGCTTTGTAGTTTTACCTTATATTTTGTGTAGTTTTATGCACTATTGTTTTCCATAACCTCCCAGTTGATATATGAACAGATTAATAAACTAAGAAGTATATCTTCTAGGCCAACACTTTTATTACAGTCATTGACAATGCAATAAAACTGATTCACTGTTCATGAAAGCATGTAAGAAAAGGAAACCCACTGAGTTTATTACAATGCCATTCAATGTTTTTTATTATTCGACAAAAATCGTATATAGTTAAATTCTCAGATGGTTTAAAATTTGTAGGGTGGTAGATAAAGGGAAGTTAATTTTGTGGTCAGATGGGAGATACATGGTGGTGCCCATACTGTGTTACTCATATAGGAATCTGAATTTCAGTTATGTCAATAATTGTTTAATTTGAAAATAATTTTGTGTTCAATATAAAAAAAGAGAGGCTGTAAAAATGTAACATGGAACAGCATCTTAAATCGACTTTGACTGTCAGTCAATGCATTATATGTATATATTTTTGTTTAATATTGATATTACCGCTAGATAAAGCGAATTGAGAAGGTGATACATGTAGACTATGAACCAGTTCCTAGAAAGGTAGTTTTGGTGCAGGCTAAATGATAAAACAGAGGAACAACCAGGGCTTCAATGTAAGTGTAGATATTGGTGCAAACATACCATCTCTTCCTACACAAGCAGTCCCAGAAGTGTCAGGCAGATGCATGTGTAAGTAGTGCAGGATTGTTGGCTCCTTTCTGTTTTTCTGGCCCATGGGCACCTTTAAAATACCTGTTACCACTTGCAGAGGAGGCACAAGTTGGTGGTGGGTGCTTTCTGAGCTCAGTGTCCCGTTCCCCGTGCTGTCAGGCACACGTCTGTCAGGCACTAGCAGGGTGTTCACGTCTTGAAAGCAGCCAAGACCTTTGGCGCTGCTACTTAGGCAAGAGAGGATTTTAATATGTCTGGTGCAAAGAATGAGAAATCGTATCCCTAATAAAGTGGAATAAAATGATATAGAAGAGAGCCTCTTGATCTGATTCACAACAGCCGCCTACTAGGGAGACTCCGTGGATTTCCTTTGGGGATTCTTCTGGCTCACATTGATGGAAAAGGGAGGACTGGGCTGAGGGATACTTTAGGTAAGTGGATAGACATTTCTATATTTTTTTTAGAGATGAATGCTTATTAAAATGCTGGATCAAGGAGCAGGAATAATAATATAAGCACATGTGGAAATAATGTACTGAGAAAGCTCTGTGGTTTCATATGGAGAAAAAAGATAGCAGCCAACTCTAGCTCAGTGGGCAACTAATTAAGCCAGAGATCTCTCTGTATGTTGCATTCCAAGTTCAATACAAAAGCATGTATCAGCAAGGTGCTGTATGATTTTTCCTTTATAGTTTGCAGTTTGATTTCAGGAACAAACTATTCATCATCACCGTAGTGATCATTTGAAGATGAATGGATTGGCTGGATGTTAGATGAGAGTCAATATGATTAATGTGTCTTGTGCATGATCATTTTCCTTGGTCAGTTGTTTACAAGCCGCTTAGGTCTGTTGTTTCTCCCCCCCTGGTTTTAATTGGATTGTAGTTAGAATAATGAAAATATGAACACTTAGCAACATTAAATTATATTGAGACAGCTGTAAGGAGTGAATTTGCCATTGTTACATATTTTTCTTGCTCCATCTAAAATGGGATGACCCGGCTTTCACGGTTCCTTATCCCGATTCCTTCTGCCATTTTTCCAGTGTACAGAGACCAACCGCAGTCTAGAAGACTTTTATTACAGGATACAGGAGAAACAAAGCCAAAAAAAAGAAAGGTGTGAATTCCTTGTGAGGAAGCATAGCGTGTGGTACCTCTCACCAGAGGAATATGAGACCTTTAGCAGTGCGTCACACAGAAAACAAAGCGTAGCCTGACCTATCCATCTCTACTTCTGCTACTTCTCTAGTTTCATTATTTTTGCACTTACTCATAACTACATTTGCAGTAAGTACAACTGGGATAATGCTGCACAAGGTCGAATACTGGAACACCCTGAAACATGAACTTAAGCCCCAGGTCCCTCTAGATGAGCACAGTTCACCTGGCAATTGGTGGGGCACATGTGGCTTGCAGGATGTTCGTACCTAGCTCTTTTCCCCAGACATGATTGAAAAAAAGTGACGTGAACTGCAAGCAAAACCAAGTGCTCCCCAAGTTCAGGGCAGCTGCAGGCACAGGGTGGCAAGGAAGAGGGACAGTGAGCAAAGGTGGCTACGTGGAACAAGAGCAGCCTAATGAGTGGTGCTGGCTCTTTGCATGGACTTTGCCCAGTGCTCAGGCGTGAGAGTGTCCATCTAGCACACGGGGCAGTCGCCAGCCTCTGTGCCCACTCACCCACCTTTGGCAGTGGGATGTGAGTCTTTCTGAGAGACGTAGGGGAAGCTGGTTGTGTGGAAGAAGGAAAGCAAGAGAGGGAGAAGGAGCAAAACTGTTAACAGGCTGTTGTTAGACTGTCAGTGCTGGACCAGTATTTACTCCGTGTAAGTGACAGCAAAACTGACTCTTTGGGCTGACATAACATGACCTGTTTTACAGGTCTCAAAACATATTCGTATATGCATTCAAGATGCTTTTTATTAGCCTGAACGTGAATCTCTTGCTCTACATCACGTGCAGTGTAGATGTGATGTAGATCACTGCACGAAGGATGTCAAGAGACAGGACACGCTCACATAAACAAGCCCAGCAAGCGTCAACAACATCAAGCTGCAGTGGAAAAAAGCAAACAAGAGAGCCTAATGTATAAACAAGAGTACCCTTGGGAAACACATGATGCCTTTCCACTTCTCAACTACTGGGAATGCCACATGTTTTGTTGAGGTCTGTGACAGGAAACCAGTGGTCTGGCTGTTGAGGTCCCAGGGGCAGACAAGGGTTGTCTAGAAAGCACAGCCACCACGGGAAGGTTAAATGAATTAGGGTTACTCGAAGCCCTTGGAAACATCTTATCCCTGTGGGATAAGATGTTTCAGTGTCAACTATGTTCAGCTATATAAAAAATTTTTGAAAAGTTGAGGAGAGTCATTTGTTTGCTGTGACCATGAGAGGTAAGATTGGAAGCAGGTTGTTAAATTGCAGAAAGTAAGTTTCAGTTTAAACATCAGGGAGAACCTTCTTAACAGGACAAACAAACTGTGGGTTGTGGGAGACAGCCTACTTCTTCAGAAAGTAACTCTTTAAGAGCAAATTAGACAAACATCTGCTAATAATGACCTGGTATGAGTCTGTCTAAGTCGTGGAGATGGAATAAGTAAGCTCTTGATGTCCTTTCCAGTGCTTTTTCGTTATGAGCTGATGTCTGCAAGGTCTGCTGCAATGACACAGCATTGGACAGCTTTTATAAGAGACCTACTGAGACATACAAGATGCAGCTTTCTGCTGATTCTAAAGTAAGTGCTGAAAACCTGCTTTGAATTCACTGCAGTTACAGTGGAGTTACATAGTGTAAAAGAAAGTCTGGCCCATAATTCCCTCCATAAGTCAATGCTGACTCTTAAAACCACAGTGGGACTGCTGGGGCATTGGACTTCAGATCCATAACAGGGTTCACAGTATTTGCAGAATGAAACAGTCACTCCTGAAAACTCCTGACTGGAAAGTATAGGACCAGGCATCCTATAAAAAGTGATATCAGATACAGCAATCTGAATTTCTAAATCTTTCCGGGGTTGTCTATGCCGAATAAAGGTGAGCAGACACCCAACTACAGATCTTAGTAGCATAAAAATACACCTTTCTCGCAGGCTGTTCCTAATGTGAGAGTGAATAATACCATAGGTTTTATAGCTTTCAAAGCCCAGCTCCTCATTATTATCAAGAGATCTAAATGATGTCTTTGTGACTGTGCTGGTTACAGCTGTGTTGTTAGATTACAGTGTGCAGATTCAGCTTTACAGACTACGAGCAAGCTACCCGGGGAGTGTTTTCATTAGTGGCTATGACTGTGCCAAGCTTTGTCCTTCATATCATATTTCTGCTGAACTTTCCTACTTCTTCACCATTTTCTTCCCCAAGGATAAAATCAAAATGCTAGAGGTTACAAAACAGGAAAAATGATACTGAATATACATTGGGCACATAATAACACTCACAGAAACAACACTGTGATAACCAAGATAACAAAACACTTTTGATTTTTAGTTACACTTTTCCATGAAACTAGAGCTCATGTTTGCTTGTCCAAACAGATGCTAAACAAATGAACTATTTGTCACGCAATTGTGTGCTGAAGGCAGGCTGTTAGACAGAAGCATAGCTGTACACCCACTACCTTTAAAAATATATCTGTAGATGAGATTGGCATGGTGCCAATGTTTCCTATTGTCGTATCTCTTGCTGTACTTACAGTTTTGCCACATTTTAGGTGCAGAGACTGGCTGTGCCTTAGGAGCCTGGGACTACACAAGACTCCAAGAGTCAGGGTCCTTCCAGGGTGTCTTAAGCTTAGGAGCCCCATGAACTGTCTTAGTGAGTAACCCTGTTCTTGCTGTTCCCTGGCACTGAGGTGGTGGGGTAAAAGGCCCCTTATTTAAGTGACTAAATATCTATCACATGTAATATATTCACTGGTGTACTGGAAAATGCAATATAATGGGAGATTGTTTCACATTTTTCAAAAAAACCCTGCTTCTCCAGGAAAGATTGTGTTGAGGATTGAACCTTGAGGGGTTCAGTTGTGCAAGAGAATACAGAAGGGCATTGGCCTAGGTAAGAGAAACTGGTCACAGGACATGCCTGCTGACAATGACAGCTGACAAGACAACTGTTCGCCGAATTATTTGAACCAGAAGCAACCCCTGTTCCCTGGGAGGCTGACACAATTGCAAGATGGAGGTTGATGACATGGGTAGTAAAACGAATAGGGAATTTTTCTTTTCCTGGTGAGAATACTCACTACCTCCATAAAGACAACTCGGAGGGAGAACAAGCTGGGATATAGAGATGTCCCAACATCTTTAAACTTTTAGCTCTTGAAAAATTCTTCGGTGCTGCTCTGCATCTTTTCAAATATCCCATTAGCATTTACAGAAAGAAGTCTATCCTGGTTGCTCAGCAACACTGCTTGCTAGAGCTGCTAGTCACCATTTCAAGTGTCTGAGAGAATGACAGAGAACATAGATGGTAGCACACCTTGTTGAGCATATGACAACAAAACCCAGCTGGCAGGATTACATGGAAGAAGCGATAACTGTAGGGAAAGATTTTTGATGTCTGCAAGTTACTAGTTTTGCATATCCACATGCATCTGGCTTGAATAGAAGCACAGCAGTTTATTGTTTTCTGTTCTACAGCTCACAGCTGCATATATAAACAGCTTAAATTTGAAATCCTCCCAAATCTATGAAATCCCCAGTGATGCAGGTCTTATATCCTGGCAGGACTTCAACTCAACATCTCGAAATGGCTGTTGATGAGGTCTGCACACTCATCAGATACTCTCTGTATTTCCATTCTTCTGGGGTGAAGATGCCTATGAAAGAAGCCACAATGTTGGACGAGAGCAAAGACCAGAAATGATGCCCTTGAGCCACTGTAGCTTTACCATCTGGGAAACAATTGCATCCATTTTAAAAATCAGCTGCTGTGTTATTAACTTTTAAAAAATTGTTGTTTCTTGGTGAGAGGAGTAATCTAAACACTACCACACACTGGTGCATGCTTTGCAGTAGTTGGAGCACAGACAGATCCAGGCATAGAACTTCCTTTGGAGGCCACCAATGAATTTCATCCAAGGCACCTTTTCAAAGTGTGGATGTAATTCTCATCTGCCAGTTGCATATATTTTTTTAGGCCATCTTCATGTACTTATGTTGAATATTTCAGAAATGGAGATGTGTTTTGGTTCTTGGTTTCTGAAAATCAGAGTCTGAGGGAACTTTAAGTGATCCGCTCCTTTGAAAGTGAGCTCACTTCTGCCTGGTGATCCAGCTGAGATTGTAAGAGTTTACTGGTAGGTTCACACTGGAAAAGACATTGCCAACAGTAAAAATGAAACAAATCTGCACATACAGTATTGGCATAACTGGGGTAATGCCTAGCAAGTGAGCTTAGCAGGATCTGAGAACCAGATGGCAAGAGGGTTTTGTTTTTTTTTTAATCCTCTTTCTCCTGATGCCAACAAATGTCCCAGTATAACTCTAGTTCTATTCCTCAGTGATTTTATGTGGTTTTGTTAGAGAAGTCAGATTTTGTGGAAGTTTTTCCATACATGAAGTTAAGCAGAGAAAATAAAGGAAGTAGAAAGATCAAATGACTACATTGTTAGATTTTTTTTTCCTTTACTTACAGCAGAGAAAGCTTCTGTACCATCAGGTTTTATGAAGGAGGCTGATGCTCAAGCAGAAGAGGATCACACATAATTTGTGACTGAAAGTACCGGGTTTTTAGCTTACTCGGGAAATGCCACTAGTTAAGAGAAAATGCACATTCAGCCACTGACTGTCTTGACTAGATCCTATGTCCAAATCATCCTGTTACAGAGTCCCAAAGCCACAGGAACTTAGTAAATTTCCCTTCAAGCTTCCAGATGATCTAAAAATATTTCAGTAAGCTTTGTATAGACTCCTGATACAAAACTAGACCCCTTAGTTAAACAAAGAATGTGCAGATAAGTACCCAAAGATTTTTTAAACAGGATTTTCTTTTAAGTGTAATTACAGAAGGAATTTATAGCAGGTTTTATGAAAGCATACCAGATGAAGTATTTCAGATACATTAACCAAAAGATTTTGCAAAAATGAGAACATTTTCAAAAGCTCAAGAAGCAGTTTATTCCCCAACTGCCATGAGCAGCAAAATCCCATTTTGAAAAATCTCCTGTAACTGATTGTAAATGCTACAGTAATTTCCTAAACAGATTTTCCAAAAACAGATTCCACTTTACCTCCACCTTCTGGATAGTCTTTCAGGTGCTAAACTCATAGAATATGGTGTCCAGCCTCAGCTGAATTGTAACCTGGTTGAAAACTTGTCAACCAAAATCATCCTAGCCAGATCATTAAACAGCTGATTCATTCGTTCTTTTTCCTGGGGTATGTGAAACTTCAGGCACGCATGTGCAATGTCCAGTTATAAAAAGTGTGATGGAGAAGCACTTGGCACTTCAGGTCAGGACTTGGTGCACGTGCAGCTGTCAGTGACCATATCGTTCCTGTTAGCTGGGACAGATACGGAGCCCATTTCAGTCACCCCAACCACCTGTGCAAGGCATTGTGCAAGCGTGGAGCAAAAATAGGGTCCTTACTTCAGAAGACTCAGTATTAACACATGAAACAAAGAGGACACCGAAGGATGTGGACAGGTGAAGGAACATAGCGAGACAACTGCAAAGCAACAGGTAGATCAATCTTGATTTGTAGTATGTGCCTGGTAGATCTCAGGTGTAGAAAAAATCCTGGACTGATCCTCGCATCTTCTCTTTGAATCTCATTAAAGCTACAAAGTATCGACATCCATAAACTTACTTTAACTGTGTAGATAATTGGGGCTTATGCTGCTTTGCCTGTGTCATGATTGGTTTTAACGGTCAGAGGAAGAATCATGATGGGATTTGGGTTCAGCTATAAACTTCTGAAGTGATTGTGAGTTTGGGATTGACAGATTGCCTCTTGGTTTATATGTATAAAAATATTGCCCTAGTTTGTTTTTATTACTCCCCTATGTAACTAAATAGTTATTGTGGAAATATCATTAAAATGGATTAAAAAGAAATTTATCCATAAGAGAAATTTCATCATTTTGTTCAAATTTCTCCATGGAAAACAGTAGCTTTTTTAATGCAGCTGAATGTCAAAGCTCTGCAGATGTAGTTGTTGCGCTTTTTAAAAGAAAAAAATTAATTAAATAGAAGTGACACTTCTCTGATTAGCTTTTTTCTGTTTTTGGATGACTGCTGCTCCACCTCTCTGTCCATAGCTAGTGAGTGGAAAAATCACACAAGAAACTGAGAAATGAAAGAAATGAAAAATACCTTAACGTTGCTGGCTTCATCTCCTGTCCAGCAAATACCACCTTCATAAATAGAAAGGATGACTATGGTATTCTGGAACTGCCTTGCCATTCAGAAGGTGATTCAGAAACAGAGGTCATCCAGAAGAACGATGGGGGTGGTGATGAGAGAGGGAGAACTACAGACTTCATAACGCTGGAAAATTTGAATCAAACCTGAACTTCGTTAAAGTTTCCGAATTTCTTTCCTGAAATTTGGAAATATCAGAACAGTACAATTTCTCCAGTGGTTTAATACTTGACTTTTTGCAGCTTGGGGAGAGACGATAAAGCAGCTCGATTCAGAGTCAGCTCCAGAGAGCTCCTGCATCTTATGCACACATCCTGCCGAGTACTGTAATAAAGCCAACAGCTTTATGCCTCCAAGAGATTGACCTCATTGCACGGGCTTAGGAAGCAAAGTGTTTTAGGAGTGGGAAAGTATTTATCAGCCAACTGTACTGGGAAATGTTTGCATCTGACTGAACGGTAACATACATTCTTATGCAGGTAAAAAAATTATGTGCTCATCTGGCTGTACTTTAGGATGCTTCGTGTCCTGCTCTGTACGTGGTATGTGATGTATATGAACATCTGGAACTAGCAGAGAGTATTTTTGATAAACAGTTGCTGCTGCAGCCCTTTTGTACTTTTTCACAAGCCTGGAGGTCTGTTAGAAGCTGTTACAAAAGCTGAGCATTTGTTTGCAAGGGTTGAGTTTTGACATCACAAGCAAATAAACAAGAAGTGACTGCAGATTCCCAGACATACATACTCAGAAACCGTGTTCCACCTGCTAGCCTGAGGTGCAAGCACAAGGGCCTCCTGAGAGCCCAATTTCAGGGGTTCAAAATGGGTCAGATGGCTATTTTGGCCTGATGTTGATTGTTGCCAGTGCCTTGGGACAAAAGAAGGATTATTGATCACATTGATGTAATTCTAGGAGACACTTGAAGAAATTTCTCAGAATTTCCTACTTTTCTCTTTCTCTTCTTTTCACTTTTGATGCTAAATGTGACTTTTCAAACCAAGATAATCCTGAGAGATTTCTATTTTGAGAACTTTTCATGATGAGTGCATTACATATCTTAGCAGTGTCATCATTCAGCACTTTACGGCAATGAGTTCATTCTGTAAAAGCTGTAATTCACCATAAAGTTAGGGAAAAGACCATAAAACTTGCTGGAACTGTAGAAAAATTGTGAAGTCTAACTCACCTAACAGAAGCTTGGAAATTTCAGTAAGCTGAGGTTCAAATTTGATTCAAATATTCCAGATTCACTGAGTAGTGATAGTTTTCCTTAAATGATCTTTCTGACCTCATTTAATAAAAATACCGTAATCTCAAGACTGATTTAGTCTGTGATATTTCAGAAACTTGGCAGGGGGCAGGGAGTATTTTAATAATATCGAAAAAGGTACTGTTTTTCTCACAATATTGTCTAGAATAGTCCTGTTATGGTAGTGCCTATTTCTTTTCTTACAGGTTAGATAATGTCTGATATAATGGAACCCTAAACACAACTGTTATGTAAAAGCTTTGATGTAGGTTTTAAGACATGAAACCTGCATCTCCAAATAAACACCTAAATATTTGGCTGTTGTCATCCTCTTACAGACTGATTTTCTTCAGACCAGAAATTCTAACTGAGGATTAAAAAATCTCTTCCTCCAAAAAAAGTTCTTTAAATATCTGAGCTCTGGGTAAAAACTACTAAGATAAAAGTCATACCTTATGACTTCGAGGACAATTTTGGGTTTTTTTGTCCTTAAAAACCTTCAAGAAATCGAGACTTGCACCAAGGTAAGAAGACTGGAAGAAGTGGCATTCAAATTAAACTCAAGCTTTGGATTCTGATGTGAGACAGTATCAAGATAGTAGCTTCAGAAGAAAAAGCTACAAAAAAAAAAAGAAACAAAAAAACCCCAGCTACAAAACAAAATCCCAATTCCAAAATCTCCCAAGGAGAAACACCTGGTTTTGGCCTGGTATGTCTCTGTCAGTTCTTAAAATTCCAGTTTCATGGCTCCAAACCCCTAAAAGAGTGAAGAACATCTTTAATGTTAGCAAATGAATACATCGTTATCAATAGGCAGCTCCAGTCAGACTGTTGGTGAACTGTATGTTAGAGATTGGTTCCAATTCTCTTGTTATATCAACATCACATAACACCATAATCTGACTTCTCAGGAGCACGAGTGAGGTAGTGCTAAATTAAAGCTTCTAACCCATGTTAATCCCTGCACAACAAAATGTTTCCATCCATGCTAGGAATCATGTGGATCTCATTTCTGGACTTACCCTATGGGATAAGCTAGAACAATGAAGCTCCAAACTGTATTTCCTTGCACAAAGAAATTTTCTCACCAATTCACACAACATGAATACCCTTAAAGTGTGCTGAAAGTGGGCTTGGCACTATGCACACTGCGAAAATAGTCTCTCCCTTCACCTGTCTATAAACTGAAAAAAACCCCAAAACCCAAGAGAAGGTTAATTATTGAGAAGGTTGACAGAGAAAGAAGCTTGAACACATTAAAAAAACTTAGCTGCAAGTCTTGTGATGAACGACAACTACTTAGTTTTTGGAGTCTCTGTGTCTATTGATTGTAGCAATGACCCATGACTTAGAACTGATAAACCAAATTTATAGACTAACATTACAGGATTTCTTCCTTCCTTCCTGAATTTGTATGAGGTGTCTTCACTTGCCTTGAAAAACAGCATCTTTACCTAATAGCATACTGAATGACTGAGCCTATTAATATTTTCCCAATTTTAAAGAATGCCTTGCAATAAAACTTGTTTAACACATTAGAGGACCCAGTAAGCCAAATATCAGCCTGTGCCGTTCAGTGAGGAGGGTGATGTGTCGTCCTCATGACAGTGGATAAATTGTCATGGTACTTAGAGATTCATCCTGAGATGCCAGGCAGCCTTAACTCCCAGGTGTGTCAGAGACACTGAGGAGCACTCAGAAACTTGTAGCTTCGGGGAGTTCTAGATGAGGTACTGGCATAGTGCTTATCGAGACTGATGAGCTCTGTTCACAGTCCTGTTTCCTTTTAGAGGTGGAAAAGACCTGTCCTCCAGCTTGTGAGCCATGTTTTCATTTGTCCCCCAGGGCAATGTGCTACCACTTATAGTTCCAGAGCAATGAAACACTTTTAGTAAATTAAAATATAAGACACTCAGAAGGGGTGAGTCTTTTGTTTCCATGGTTAATTAAGTGTTGCTAAAGATACCCTGAAATTTTTTCAAAATGGAAAATTTGCAAATTCTGTACTGTGGGGCACAGGATAGGTCACAACAGTTTTGCCTGCCTTCTTCATCACCATGAAAATATCATGTAGTTCAAGTTAAGCAAACCTAAACTAGAGCAAGTCAGCCCTCTCTACTGCTATCTAATCTGAAGTCGTCTCTGGGAATCGGATACCTGTTTTCCACTCTCTTTCTTTGTAGACTTTTTGCCATTCAGATCTTTACCTACTCAATAGCTGCTCTCTGCCAGGTTTTGCCACGTCTCTTCCCTTCCAGTAGCAGGTCACTCTTGGGGTTGCCCTGAGGACTTCTGTGCCAATTTTCTCCTCTTCTTCCTCTGCCTGGCTTTTGTTGACTTCATTGCTGGGGCTTCTGCTTCCCTTGAGAATGTTTACGACCATTCAGAAATTACCTCTACTAGGAAATTATTCTTTTCCTTAAAGGAATGTGTTCTTAAAAATAACACTAACCTTTCAGGGTAGACTCAAGGGATGATGAATATTTTGGCATTCTCTCAGTAGTTCATATTCTCTTCTCTCTCTTTTTAGTTCCATTGTGTTCTAACTCTCTTTAGAACATAATTGGAGAGCACATCTTGGTTTATCTCTTTCACTGCATTTTTTTTTCCTCTGTAGCCAATTTTGCTACTCTGAAAATACAAAGGACTCTGAACAAGTAAGAAGAGGTAACCAGTGCTTTGATGACCATCATCCTTATTTTCTCTATGTTCTTTTAAATTCAGCTTTTGTTTTCCTATTTTTTTTGCCATCTATGGTGCAGACAATGCAAGCCTTAGCATTTTGCAGTAGACATCTATAGCAATTCTCCACTTCCCTTCTTTTGTCTACAGCAATTGAGCTCAGCCTATCCTCTTCAGATTTAAAGGTTTTAGAGAGTATAGACAGTATAAATCTCTGTTCTTTTTCTCTCGTCCAGCTGAAATGGTGTGGAGGGTTTTTTTTTGGTTTTTTTTTTTTTAAATAAAGAGGGACAGATTATTACTGTGCTGTCACCAGCATCCTCTGCTAAGCTGCATAATTGCCAGCTTGAAAAGGCTCTTGGATGCTTCTCTTTCCCAGCATGTGCTGTTCTGCTGTTCTACTGTTCACACCACTTATTCTAATACTTGTCAGCTATGCAGTGCTTTTTTTGTTTTTTTTTTTTTTTTAACACTAATTGACCCCAGGAGGATAAGTGTTAGTATGTTTTTAAGGGAGACATAATCAGAACAACTGATTTCTGAAGGAGAAAGGGGTGAAAGCCATTGCATTTTCTGGCTTCCAAAGCACTTAAATGCACGGAAGTGACTTCAAGACCAGGTTTCCAGCAGTGTTAAATCGTTGTAACTTCTGTTGCCTTCATTTGAGGTGGAATGATGTAATGGCCTGGTCTGTGTCTGCTTGGACTGGCACACAGAGGTTGGCAACAGTAAGAGATGTCCCTGTGATTGTGCTGAGACCAAGAGGATGCTGGGGACACAGCCCTAGAAGAAGCTCTCCAGATCACTGACCTGAGGACAGATTCGTTAGATAACACCTTCCGGCAGCTGACTGAACTCCTCCAAGACCAATCTTAGGGCTAAATCTCAGAGCACTTGAATTTCTATCCCCTGTTCTCTTTAGTAGCTATGTTAGGAATCTCATTTGCATCCGCATTGTTCTGCTTGTTAGGAACTTTCTCTTAACATCCAACCTAAACCTATCATTTATCCTTATGGGCTTGGCTGCAGAAAGCAGCCAGAGGAGACAATTCCAAGAAGAGGTGATCACCAATGGTGTGTTTTACTGGCTTTTTTTATGGGTCTTTGATACTTAGCTTTTTCTAAACAATTAAACAAGGCTGTCTGCCATGACCACTTTTTCTTTTTTTCTTTCTTTAATTTCCTGCCAGAAGTGAGTCTTCTCTTAGGAAGTCACTTTATCTCATCTCATCAGCTCAATGCCATCACAAGATGGATGCAGTGCAACATACTTTCTGTGCTACAGCTACCCTTGGGAACATGGGAATGTGCCTGCTCAGAGACACGCTTATAACACAGAGACTCCACCAACTGTACTTTAGAGATAGTAGTAGGGTAATAAATGAGCTCCAGAATAGTTCAGGTAGCTTGGAGTCATTCAGTGAATGACTCCATGAACGAGTAAGCCTGATTGCTCCCCCTTTATTGCTGTGGTCTTGGACATGTTAGCAGTGAAGGCAGGTGGATAGGACCCCCATGGAAATAAAAAAAATAGTAATAAAAATGGCATTTTCTATCAGAACCCTTTGGCAGTGCCATTCCTCTCTGCGGCCCAAGATCGACAAGGACAGACCTTCAGGGCACACTGCAGTGTGCCCTGTAACTGAGAGAGGGCATCACTGGTGTGCTGCTCTATTTGTTCCTCACCTGTTGTGCATTCCTTTCTGTTTGGCTCATGCTCCTTTTCCTCAGTCTGACATAATTTTTACAGATGAGGCATAAATGGAAAGATTCCAAGAGACCTCTAGTATCTTTTTCCATTGACATAATACTTTATACTTTTAAAACTGTTTCAAATAAATATGATAATTGAAGAGATAGTCAACAAATTGGGAACATAAGGCACTTTTGGAGGATGAGAAAAGGCCACCCAGCTTATCACATATTTCCTTTGCACACATATCTCCCCAGCCCTACTCTAGCCAATTGCTACATAAGCAGCTCTAATATTACAATCCTAGCTGTTTTACTGGTTATGTCTCGAATTTGCCATAGTCATGATTAAAAAGTGTGCTATATGCTTGACCAAGTAATTGCAGACCATCCCAGAAATGATAGAAAAGAGGGCTCCTAGGAACTTCAGCTGATCACTATTCCCATTGTTTCCATCACCACTTGTCATGCCTGACAGATATTTACCTAACCTGTTCTTAGAAGTTTCATGTTAGCTGTCGTGCTTCTTTGGTTTCACAACTAAACCAACACTGCACTCTTCTACCACTCCTGCTTCCTAATGAGTTCTTACTCCCAAAAGTTCTCATCCTGTGCCCCTAATGAAATAGGTGTTGGGATGACAGTTCGAACTGGGGATATGTTTTACGGTTCCTGGGTCAAAAATGTTTTTCTGAAGTTTCATTCCGTAAAGCTTACTGGCACAAATTGGAGCTGCAATTTCTCACCTGGGCATTCAGAAGCAGGTTGGTTTTGCCAATCACAGCAGCAGCAAGGGTAGAAACCTCTTTTTCAAAAGTCTTGAGAAGCTGCTTCTCCTTTCCTTTCGTGCATGACTTTTTATTTACATAGATGCTCATAGTAGAAAGCACTCTCAATACTCTGGCACCTTTGGCAGACTTCAAAGTGTATTAAAATGGTCACATTGCATTTCACTGAGCACAGTCCCAAAATGCTGCTAGATCAGAAGGAAGGAAATGAGTTCACTCCTCTGCCATCTGCAGAGTTTTATGTCCCTTGGTTCCCCACCCACCTCCTCGCAGGCAAGTTATATGATTCTCTCTCAGAGACTGATGACAACATGTGGCTCAGGTGGGGGAAATAATTTCCGAGACACTGAGCCCTAATAGAAAATTTCCTGCTGTGCTCCCGCTCCTGCAAAAGTGGGACTCAGCAACAGCACATCTCTAAGGTAGCTCTGACCAGCTGCCACAGGGGAAAGAGGACGTCTCTTAGGAAAGGCCTGGCTTCCTAAGTCTGGTTTTAAAATCCTTGTCTGGCAGACAGCCCGTTGTCAGTGCAAGTCTATGGACAGCCCACGTTTGGTATCTTCACAAGCAGAAATGCCTCCTCAGAAGTGGGAGGCTAAGCTGATTAGCTGCAGCCTCCAAACGGAGCCGAGCCATTGCCCAGTGCAGAGCACAGCACTGTCATGTCATCTCCAGCTGACATAGGCTCAAAAAGTTGTAAAGTTCATATAAAAAAAAAAAAAAAAGAGAAATTTAAAAGAGGTGCAATCCTTTAGCCATCTGGTAAGTGGAAAAAATCAAGCTTTGCTATAGCAGATTTCTGATCTTTGCCCGGCTGCTGGCATGCTGACCAGACACCCCAACTACAAAACCATCTGGAAACAAGCAGAAAGTGCAGCTATTTCAACTGCTCAGCACAAGAGGCAGCAAGTGTCACCTATCTGGGGCCAACCCTCTAGTGCCCCAAAATGCTGCGTAATACAAGTGACAGCGCGGTCAGTGGATACAGTGATTTTAAAGCAAACTGTCACTGGGATATTTCCCTCGCCACATCCCATGTTTATTCATTAGTTCAGTCTGAAGTCCTTCAGAGTTGCAGATGCTCCACATATCTGAGAATAATGCTGGCAAGACAACCCCTCAGTCTCTTTGATGAATGTGCTATCCTCAGCAGGAGGACAGCGTCGTGGGAGGGAAGCAGAGGAGACAACTGGGTTTCATTTCTTCCATCTCTGGAAAGGGGGAGGAATAAGGAGCAGAGGTGAAGGGAGTGAGCAAGTTACCTGTTGTTCCTTAAAAAAAAACAACTTAGTCTCCTCTCTTCAAAGTTATGACTTCTAAGCAAGTGTGGGAAGATCCTAAAAATCAAAGTGCGGTACCAGAAGCAATGAACGGAAAGCAGAAGGCCCTGTCACAGAATCACATAATCATCACAGAATCACAGAATGTCAGGGTTTGGAAGGGACCTCTGCAGACCATCTAGTCCAGCCCCCCTGCCAGAGCAGAATCTAGGGCAGCTCACACAGGAACGCATCCAGATGGGTCTTGAAAGTCTCCAGAGAAGGAGACTCCACAAGCTTTCTGGGCAGTCTGTTCTGGTGCTCTGTAACCCTCATAGTAAAGAAGTTCTTCCCCATGTTGAGGTGGAACTTCCTATGCTCTGGCTTGCATCCATTGCCCCTGGTCCTATCGCAGGGCACAAGTGAAAAGAGGTTTTCCCTTCCTTCTTCACTCCCAGCCCTCATGTATTTATACACATTAATTAGGTCCCCTCTCAGTCTTCTCCTCTCCAGACTGAAAAGCTCCAGGTCTCTCAGCCTTTCCTCGTAAGGCAAGTGTTCCAGACTCTTAATCATCCTTGTAGCCCTCTGTCGGACTCTCTGAAGTAAATGTCCCTCTGGAACTGGGAAGCTAAGAAGTGAATGCAATACTCTAGGTGAGGTCTCACTAGGGCAGAGCAGAGAGGACCGTGGACTTGTCTATATTCAATTTGTGTAACTGATCTCTAACCTAGTCTTCACTGACTAGTGGAGAGTCTTCCCTCCTCCAGGTTTTCTCTCCTACATCCAGAGTTCGCAAGGGCTGGTCTTATGAGTAAATGCTGTCCTGAAAGCACTGGTGAGGTTTTCTGGTTTCCCACTCAGTGCTGGACTTTTCTTGAAGCTCCTGTCCTGAAGTGTCTATCTCACCTCACGCACTGTGTGACGAACTGAAGACAGATGCCTGAACTTAGATCTTGTGAGGGCCAGAGCAGTCAAGACCCTCTTTGGGCTTGATCCTAAATGTGTATTCAGTTCATATCTGATGAGGGCTGGACAGACTGGTCCCCCTGAGAGCCAATGACAATTGCAGTCAGAGGCTAACACTTGGCTGATTCCAGTCAACGGTAACAACCACCCAGGCTGTTTCAAAGAAGTCCTCTGTGAAGCAGGTCTGCCTTTTGACTGGGACTAGCAGGTGGGAGTTCCTTGGCTTTCTCTGCATCTTGCAGTGCAATTCAGGATGATAGCAGAGCTCTGCCAAGCCCCCTGAGGCTGGGTCTGGGCAGACCCTGTGCGGCAGTTGCAGCTGGAGCTGGCTATCCCTGAGCTGGTTCTGCTCTTGGCTGAGGGCTTCTTCCCTCAGGAGCTGCATCCTGCTGGAAGCATGGCCCAGGGAAGAGCTGTCAGAAGGCTGTGCTGCCATCCAGTGAGACCTGGACAGGCTGGAGAGTTGGACGGGGAAAAATTTAATGAAATATAACAAGGGTAAATGTAGAGTCTTGCATCTGGGTAGGAACAACCCCGGGTTCCAGTATAAGTTAGGGAATGACATTAGAGAGCAGCATAGGGGAAAGGGACCTGGGAGTTTTGGTGGACAGCAGGATGACCATGAGCCAGTACTGTGCCCTTGTGGCCAGGAAGGCCAATGGCATCCTGGGGTGTATTAGAAGGGGGGTGGTTAGTAGGTCGAGAGAGGTTCTCCTTCCCCTCTACTCTGCCCTGGTGAGACCCCATCTGGAATATTGTGTCCACTTCTGGGCCCCTCAGTTCAAGAAAGACAGGGAGCTGCTGGAGAGAGTCCAGCACAGGGCAACTAGGATGATGAAGGGAGTGGAGCATCTCCCTTATGAGAAAAGACTGAGGGAGTTGGGGCTCTTTAGTTTGGAGAAGAGGAGACTGAGGGGTGACCTCATTAATGTTTACAAATATATCAAGGGTGAGTGTCACGAGGATGGAGCCAGGCTCTTCTCGGTGACAACCACTGATAGGACAAGGGGTAATGGGCTGAAACTGGAACATAAGAGGTTCCGCTTAAACTCGAGAAGAAACTTCTTCTCAGTGAGGGTGACGGAGCCCTGGAACAGGCTGCCCAGAGAGGTTGTGGAGTCTCCTTCTCTGGAGACATTCAAGACCTACCTGGACACGTTCCTATGTAGCATTATCTAGGCATTCCTGCTCTGGCAGGGGGATTGGACTTGATGATCTTTCGAGGTCCCTTCCAATCCCTGACATTCTGTGATTCTGTGATTCTGTGTACATCAGACGAGAATCACCTGCTTGTCCAGGGTACTTAAACAGGAGAGCATCGTTTTCTGTGAAAAGCTGGGTATCCACAGGCAAAGGAGATATCAGATTGGGTTGCCAGAGGTAGGTACCTGATTTAATCACAGCTCTGATGGGATTTAAATAAGAAATTAGTAGTTAAATGCATTAGATGTAAAAAAAAAAAAAAAAAAAAATTGAGACAAATCGAGGTTATAGACTTTCATTTTAACAAAATGGAATGGTTTGCCCAGAAAGGTGGTAGAAACTCCATCTCTGGAAACATTCAAGGCCAAGCTGGATGGGGCTCTAAGCAACCTGATCTAAAGACGTCCCTGGTCACTGCAGGGAGGTTGGACCAGATGACCCCTGAAGGTCTCTTCCAAGCCAAAACATTCTATAATTCTATGAAATTTGCTTTTCTAGCTTTTTACTTCTTACATATCTCTTGAACAGGGACCCTATCTCTAGCATTTTGCAGTAAGAGTGCAAAAACTGGCCTTACATTCCCTGGATATCCCATCCTATTCCCATGGGGATTTAGGGAGGAACTGCCCCAGACAAGGATTTTTCTTTTTCTGAGCACAGAAAGCTCTGCTTCTGTTTGATCCTGATGAGACCAGTGTTGAGGAATTTGCTGTCAGTGCTGAGATTTTCAGGAGGATGAGACTGCAAAGGCTCACGGTTACTGCTGGGTGAGGAAGGAAAATGGCATGCACAGTAGCCTTATTTAACCTGAGTGCTGCCCCTCAGACAGCCTGACATCAGGCCTGCTGCGATGGCAAAACAGCACTGCTCTGTCTGCAAAAATAATTAAGATATTCTGCTGCTGTGGGGACTGCAGCCAAGCAGCCAAGACAATCTGCCTTTGGATGCATTTAAATGCGAGTTTCTGCTCTGAAGGCTGGGACGGGAAATGCCAGGAGGACTACTCAAGGGCTAGCAAGACATCTGGCCCCAGGGCCAGGCATCGTGACAGCTCACACTCAGCCGCCTGGTCACTGCCACCTGCCTCTGTCTGAGAAAATTGTGGGGCATTTTAAGAAGGATTGTCAACCGAGACTTTTGATCTTTGGGTATTGAAAGATACCTAAACTGTTTTAGTGGCTACTAGTGCTAATGACAATGATCACAGCAAGTTCTAATGAACGAAATGGTTTAGCTTGAACTGTCAGTCCTAAGGAATAATGGCAAAATGGCAATGTTCAAGTATTATCGTATCTGTCTATAGTTTAAAATACAACCTGCACACATTTACTTTCCTTTTCGGGCGGAACAAAAGGTTTACAAGTACTGTGGCTGAGCACCTGTTAGACCTCTTGCTGGTCTCTGTCCAATCTTGAATCCAACTGCTTTTCACCATCAAGGTGAAATTCTCAGCTGCAGAAGTGCTGGAAATTTTCTCTTAATTCATTTTTTCCTCTAGTTCCAGGATTGAAATAACACTATTAAAAATGCATCAAAACTAGCCTGGAAAAATGTTTGCTCTAGTTCAGAAAGCAGGAGACAAGAAGTCTCATGAACCACAGCAATTTCTGCACGTATGTACTCGAATCAAATCAAATTTGACTGGCAATGTGCATACATTATTTCTTCTAGACTCAGTTGAACTACTGCCTCATTTGGTATAATGCCTGTGTGCTTTTTTCCTAAGGCAGGTCTTGTTTGTAGTCTCCCCTAAAGCATGCAATAGTAACTCTTATACATCACGTGATTTACTGTCCCAGCTGCTCTTAAAGAATACAGGTTTTTAGTCGAATCAGTCTGATGAATGAAATTATTAGTTGAATAAATCTGAGGAATGAAAGAAACTCAGCAAAAATTCTCACCAATATTTCATAGTCTTCTATCTGAATAAAGCCCTTTTGCTCAGACTTTGTGAACAGCTGAGTCTGTAGAGTATATATTTTACAACCCAAGCATTAAAGATATTAAAGGTATTAAAGAAAGACTTTGAGCTGTTGGAGTGAGTCCTGAGGAGGCTACCAAGATGGACAAAGGGCTGGAACACCTCTCCTATGAGGACAGGCTGAGAGAGTTAGGCTTGTTCAGCCTGGAAAAGAGAAGGCTTTGAGAAGACCTTATAGCGGCCATCCAGTACCTGATGGTGGCCTACAAGAAGACTGGGGAGGGACTGCTTACAAGGGCCTGTCGTAATAGGATGAGGGGTGATGGGTGTAAGCTGGAAGAGCATAGGTTTAGACTAAATATGAGGAAGAAGTTCTTTACCCTGGGGGTGGAGAGGCACTGGAGCAAGTTGCCCAGGGAGGTTGTGGATGCTCCATCCCTGGAAGTGTTCAAGGTCAGGCTGGATGGGGCTTTGAGCAACCTGTTCTAGTGGGAGATGTCCCTGCCATGGCAGGGAGATTGGAATGAGATGATCTTTGAGGTCCCTTCCAACGTAAATCATTCTATGATTCTATTATTCTATGATTTCTTTCAAGCAGAGATCCCTATGAAGTAAAGGCAATTGAATATTGAATTGTTGGCATTTGCAGTGGGAAAAAAGTAAAGCAGTCAGTAAAAGCCATCTGTGAATTTGCTTCTCAAGGAGCATCTGTGCCCGGGGCTCACTGCTTGTGGCTCTGATGCAAGGGGTGGCAGGCAGCTTACAGTCCCACCAGCTCACAGTCCCACCAGCCTTCCACTCCCTTCATCATCTTTGTGGCTCTGCACTGGACTCTCTCAAGCAGTTCCCTGTCTCTCTTGAGCTGAGGAGCCCAGAACTGGACACAATATTCCAGATGCAGCCTCACTAGGGCAGAGTAGAGGGGCAGGAGGACCTCTCTTGACCTACTTGTTACTCCCCTTCTAATACACCCCAGGATGCCATTGGCCTTCTTGGCCACGAGGGCACATTGCTGGCTCATGGTCATCCTGCTGTCCTCCAGAACCCCCAGGTCCCTTTCTACTACACTGCTCTCCAACAGGGCAGTCCCCAACCTATACTGATACAGCTGTTTGTTCGTTCCCGGGTGCAAGCCTCTACACTTGCCCTTGTTGAACCGCATAAGATTTCTCCCTGCCCAGCCCTCCAGCCCGTCCAGGTCTCTCTGAATGGCAGCACAGCATTCTGGTGTGTCAACCACTCCTCCCAGCTTTGTGTCATCAGCAAACTTGCTGACAGCGCTCTCTAATCCCTCATCCAGGTCGTTGATGAATATATTGAATAGTACTGGTGCCAGCACTGACCTCTAAGGGACTCCATTAGATACAGGCCTCCAAATAGACTCTGTCCTATTGACCGCAACTCTCTGGCTTCTTTTCTTCAACCAGTTCACAATCCGTCTCACTACCCAATCATCCAGACCACACTCTCTTAGCTGCTCCTCATAAGACATGTGCTCCAGATCCTTTGCCAGCTCCGTTGCCCTTTTTTGGACATGCTCCTGCACCTCAATGTCTTTCTTGTAGGGAGGGGCTCAGCACTGAACACAGGATTTGAGGTGTGGCCTCACCAGCACTGAGCACAGGAGTAAAATCATTTCCCTGGTCCTGGTGGCCAGACTATTCCTGATACAAGCCAGGATGCCATTGGTCTTCTTTGCCACCTGGGCACACTGCAGGCTCATATTCAGCCGACTGCCGATGGACACTCCCAGGTCCCTCTCTGCTGGGCAGCTTTCTAACCACTAGACAGCTGACAGTTCAATGGCCAGTTATGGCCCCTATTTTAGAGCTGAGGATGTTGACAAGAAGGGCTTCCCTTCCATCCCACACCAAATACACTCCTGTGGCTGGTTGCAGACCTTCCAGCCCCTGCCTTGCAGCCCTTCTCACTCCTCTACCTTTCTCTTGCCTAGTCTCTCTCATGGTTCAATACAGTAAAATGCCCACTGGAAAACAAGAAACTCCAAATCATTCCTGTTCCCAGATGTCAGGGAAGCCAGGCTTTTCCCTGACGGTGCATGTTGGGCTCCAATCCAGGGGCAGCTGTGAGGGTGGTCCAGCCTTGCTGCTGGGGGCTCAGCCACAGGCGAGACGGCTTTGGGAAGGAAAGCCCTTTAGAAAGCCAAGGTATTAATCACACCTGGGGGTGGGAATGACAGATCCAAAGTGCAGAACAAAATGTAAAGATGGCTTTGATTACAAGAAGATTCAGAAAGTCATTACTTAGAGAGAAACCCAGCACCTGGGAAAGGGACATGTCTCTGGGAGGGGAAGAGCAAGAGAGGTTTTAATTTTCATATGTTTTTCTTGAGTCACAAGAAGAGGTGACACAGGGGATACTGTGCACTGGCACAGCTCCACCACACAGCAGCTGCTGAGAAATGAGCTTTATATTCCTGCTTTGCCCATGAACAGAAAATTGGAAAATTTCAATGTGAAACTGAAAATAATAAAATTTAATTAAAAAAAAACCCCACCATGTTCCCTGGGGGATGTATTTTCACCCTTTTCACAAGTGCTCAGGCTGTGAGTTGTGTCCTTGGTCCAAACTGAAAAGATGTTAACCTAGATTGCTTCTGGGTGTAAGAAAAGACAAATGATGTAAAACTGTACAACAATGTGCAGTTCTACTACCATGACACCTCTGTCTGTAGCAGACTTTTGCTCTGTCTCCCCAAAGCAGCAGAATAATGAGGGGGATTTATACAGTAGAGCAGCAATAGATGTCTCACAGAGAGAGAGACTGGGGATGTAGCTCCTTGGAAAACTTCGATGTGAAACTGAAGAATTTAAAATTTTACAATTAAAAAAACCAACAAAAAGCCTCCTGCAGGTTAGCTTTCAGCCAAAGATGTCAAATGTTAGGGGGAAATGCTTCAAAATGGCACATGATAAAAGAACTGTGGTTTCCTATGAAAAAAACAAGAGAAAAACTTCCAGGAAAGTTTTTGCCTAGTCAAAAATGTACTTTTCCATTAGAAACTAAAATACACGATTAGATCAGACAATTTGTCCCCAGTCCTGGTTAGACCCAGCATTCCTGAGAGGACCATATCCACTAGATGTCAGACTATTTCCATGCAATAAAAACAAATGAGCCAGAAATGTCATCAGGAATTTTTCAGGATGAGGATATTTCCAGTGAGCTGTCTTCCATCAAAAATATTGCCAATAACTCCCTGATTTCTATAAAATTCCTCAGCTTTGGATTTCCAGAGTTTTTCAAAGTGATTGCAACACATTCCATGGACTATGCCAGCCAGATATTTTTCCACTACCACATCTAACCCCCGACTGACCTTTGATTCACCAGATCTTTAAAAACCCTTAAGCAATGTCTGAATACCGTATAAAAAGAATTTAATCCCCCCTAACTCCTCCACCTCTCATGCCTCCCCCTTCAGTTCATGGTGTTACTAATTTTATAGAGACAGAGCAGCAAGCAACTTATTTAGTTGAGGTATACGTACACGGAAAAGAAATTAAAATATTTCTTTAACATAGCTGCCATAAAAATCTTTCTCCCTGATACCAACATATGAAGGCAAAAGGGGTGTATTCCCTGAAACACGGACTTAAAAAAAATCCTGATTGTTTCATTCTCAGCAACCATTGATTTTGGACCGAAAGAAACGGTGGAGATGACGACTACAGAAAAGGATACTCGTCCCACCAGACATGACAAATGTGTGATACTGGAAATTGCTTATGTTGATTTTCATTCCCAAACTGACTTCTGTGGAATTTGTGGCAGTTCTATCACAAGAAAATGTGGCTCTCAGTTTCTAAATGTTGTGGTCTGGGTGGTGGCTCTTTCAGTATATTCTGCTGCTTGTATCTTCATCAGTATTGTTTGCACCTTCTTCAGTACTGATTCCATTCCAAGAAAAATATGTGGGATTTACCTTTGGCACAGAATGCAATAGGGGAAATTAAGCTGACCCCAGATCAGAAGGGTACTTTCTTTCCCAGCTGCAAAACTGTAATATTAGGAGGTTTGTTCACATACCTCCCTTGCTGAATTAGAACCTGAGTTTTCAGAAGACTGAGGCTCCCTTTCACATACGCATACAACTGTAATAACAAGGGCAGCTCAGATTTGGCAGGTTTGTATATGAAAAGCCAGCTAACAGAGACACCTAGTCAATATTTTAAATACAAACTCTGCTAGGGCATCTGAGTTGAAACCTTTTCTTGATGATCATTTGTGATTCCCTCATGGTCAGACAAAGCCCTGTATCTTAAGAAAAACTACAATCTCTTTTTCCTGAAGGTTATTTTTGTTTGTATAATTAATTTGCATCCAGTACTTGCTGCTGAATTTCATGGGCTTGCATAGCTTCTATGCTTTTGAATACTGAATTATTGAGAGACAGATAATCAGCTGACAGAAGGAAAAAAAAAAAAAGTATGTGTCAGATTTGTGTTTTTCAAGACTGGACAAAATCGAAAAAATAAAAGAGCCCTCTTGGTCGTAAAACTTCAAAGTCGCACCTTTCTCTCAGAATACAGGAGTGAAAGTTAAGAAATGTACCTCCATATATTAACTACCCTCCTGTTCTCCTGGGTGGTGGGCTTCAAGTCATGCTTTATACTAATTACTGGTCTCGGAAGAGACCAAGGGACAGTTTTGGGTGGCCACTGGCCTTATGCTGATAATGAGAGGAAGACTTATCTTTCCCCAAGAGCTGCTGTGACTAAACTATACAAATTAAACTTGTTTTTTACTTCTAAGATAAGTGGCTGGCATAGTAGAGAGGTGTAAATAGATAGTTAATAAGTCGAGTCTCTTGATGTTGACTGGAGATTATTGCCAAGAAAATTGTCATCAACAAGGCCCAAGAAACCATACACCTATAACTCCCTCAAAAGGAGCCTAAAAATATCACCAGCAAAACTTTGGGAGAAGGCACGAGGTAAATACATATTCTGACTTGTAAGCACTATTCCCAGCCACATTTAGCTTTCACTTAGAGGTCTTTCTTTGTACATGTGGTCTGTCTCACAGGTGTAGTGTATTCCAGACAGCAGAGATCAAATAAAATTGGATAAATATGCCTACTGAGACTTAACACATGCTGTATACTGGAAGATATGATACACCACCTTTGGTCCTCTGTAGTTATAAGTTGGAACACACTCGTGTTTAAAGAGGTTGACTGGAAAACTGATGTTTAATTCAATCTAACCTGACACTTACCTTCAAACCATCAGCGGGATTTTCCGTGTAACTGCAATAGTTTATATGAGCTGTGACGTCCCAGGTGGGTTGTCTTTACTTTTCAGATAGTCAGAAATCATTAGACAGTCTGCTGGTGGCAATTATTCCTCCCAGTTCTTTGGGAACACGCGCAGTAATCAAGCAGTTAAAACAGCAGGGGAGACAGCCCAGCCCCGCTTTATCCCTGTGCAGTTTCACTGCTGCACAAGCCCTGTCTTAGAGGGTCACCAGAAAGCTTTAACTCCTTTCACTTAATAGTCCAGATACTCCTAAGGAATGGGAAATAATAGTTATTTTGGCTTCAAAGTTTTCAACATGCTGCAAAGACACATTTCCTCTTTAGCTAGATGACGAGGTTAAGCTTTGCCTGTAGAGTGACCTGGGAGAAGAGTTTTTCAGCACAGGTACTCTGGGCTATTGCTTTGACCAAAAATCTATTGCTTCTTTTTGCATCATTTTCTTCTAGATTTTGCTCTGGGTCTAGGATATACGGAAAAGTTTACTTTATTTGGAAAATACCCCTTGATAGAAACAACAGAAAAAAATATAAGGTTTTTAAATTTATTTTGACCACTCACATGGAAAGAATCTGCTAGATAACATGTTGCAAATAATCACAGAATCATAGAACAGTTTTGGCTGGAAGAGACCTTCAAGATCATTGAGTACAACCTTTTCTTAGCCCTATCAACACCACTAAACCATGTCCTTCAGGGCAACATCTACCCTTCTCTTAAACACCTCCAGGGATGATGTCCTGGTTTTAGCTAAAAACCCCAATTCTTTCCAGTTTAGTCTCTTCTAAAAGGCTGCATGTTCTGAAGTTAGCAGCACGTTTTTGCAGACCGTGTGTGCTACTGGCAGTGAAAACACCTGATGTTTACAGTCACTGCCTGGGACTGGGATGCAGAAAGGCTCTTGCTGATACTTATTGCTGTAGTGACCAAGGCCACTGCTGGCTCTTGTGTGCCACGCTGGGGGTGCCAGGTAGTAAGAGGGATCACAAGGAAGTAAAAGGTTGCACCTCTGGAGAGTAATAGACAGGACAGGTGACCAACAGGAGTATTCCATTCTATATACATCATATTTAGTATAAATTGAGTGATTATGAGAGTTTAGGTGTCTTTCTGCAATGGCCGGCATCCAGGGAGGACTCCATCAGACCTCCTGCTTTTGATCTGCATCCTGAGTTCCCAAATCCAGCTCCCGCTGCCGTTGAGCCTAGGGCTGCCCCAGTGCCGCCTGCTCTGCAGCACCAGTGGAGATTGATATTGAGGGAGGAGAGTCAGATTTGATATGGGGCTTACGTATAGTTGTATATAGTTCTTTATTTTTTGTAGTTTCACTATTATTTCCATCATTGGTTCATTAAAGCTGTTCTAGTTTTTCTTTCTTAGCTTGTAAGTCTCTCTGCCTCATTCTCTTTTCCTTCCTGTTTGCGGGGGAAGAGGGTGTTAGTGGCCAGCCCAGCCCTAACCTGTGACAGATTTACTGATGCCCACCATGGGGCAATTATAAATCTCCTAAGGGAGAAGCTGCTGGCCATCAGACCCTCTTTCTGAGGCCAGAAAAGCCTGAACCAGGGCCATCCCTGAAGCACACGCAGATGGCTGGGTCCCATAGAATCACAGAATGGTTTGGGTTGGAAGGCACCTTATAGATCATCTCATTCCAACCTCCTGCTATGGGCAAGGACACCTCCCACTAGATCAGGTTACTGAAAGCCCCATCCAGCCTGGTCTTGAACACTCCAGGGAGGGGGCAGCCACAACTTCTCTAGGCAACCTGTTACAATGTCTCACCATCCTCACAGTAAGAAATTTCTTCCTAATAGCTAACCTAAATCTACCCTCTTTCAGTTAAAAACCCATTTCTCCTCATCTCATCACTACACTACCTGATAAACAGTCACTCTCATTCTTTCCTCTAGGCTCTCTTTAAGTACTGGAAGGCCACTATAAGGTCTCCCCAGAGCCTTCTCCTCTCCAGGCTGAACAACCCCAACTCTCTCAGCCTGTCCCCATAGGGAAGGTGCTCCTGTCCCCTGATCATTTTTGTAGCCAACCTCTGGATCAACTCCAACAAGTCCAAGTCTTTTTTAAGTCGAGGGCTCCAGAGCTGAATGCAGTACTGCCAGTGGCATCTCTTAAGAGCAGAGCAAGGCAGATGGGGAGAATCACCTCCCTTAACCTGCTGGCCACACTTCTTTTGATGCAGCCCAGGAATTGGCTTTCTGGACTGTGAGTGCACATTGCTGGTTCATATTCAGTTTTTCACCCACCAACACCCCCAAGTCTTTCTCCACAGGGCTGCTCTCAATTCACTCATCACCCAGCCTGTATTTGTGCTTGGGATTGCCCTGACCCAGGTGCAGGACCTTGCACTTGGCCCTGTTGAATTTCATGAGGTTTGCATGGGCTCACCTTTCAAGCCTGTCAAGGTCCCTCTGGATGTCATTCCTTCCCTCCAGCGTGTCAACCACACCACACAGCTTGGTGCTGGCAAATTTACAGAGGGTGCACTCAGTCACATTGTCCATGTGCCCAACAAAGATGTTAAACAACACCGGTCCCAATATCGACAACTGAGGAATACCAGCATGAACTGAGACACATAATCTTCACTTTGCTGCATTATGTATTTTTGGGGAAATGTGAGAATTGTTTGGGCACTCCAAAAGGTCCTGTCTGTGCTGCCAAGACTCCACCTCAGGACTGTGTGAAATGTCAAAATGGATCATCTGAGGACACTAAATAAAACGGACAGACTCCTAAGAACTGGATGGATATTATTATATGGCTGTGGTAGATGTTACTGGTCCCCATATGATCAAATCTAGAGTCTGAATAGGTGTATGAAGGAGGAAAGCAGCTACAACAAGCAGCAGTTCCTCAGGTCAACTCCAGAAAGAAAACCAGTAAGAAGGTTGCATAAAACAAAGGACATCACAAAAAGATGAAAGATGAGTGGAAACACAGGGCTGGTATCTGGAGAGCTGGAGCAGCTGCTGAATGATGTTAGTAAAACACCTGACCAGCTCAAGTAGGTCCCAAGTGCTGTGGTTGTGGTGCTCCATTTTCTCGTGGTGGCAGATGGAGGGTGCAGGAAACAGGGAAGGTGAGGAAGCGTGATGGCAGAGCACTCTCCAGAGGTACTGGGCAGACTGATACTACAAACTGGTGCTTCCTGAGGCTAGGGGAATGCTGTGCACCCACTGCCAGACACTGAGATACCACAGACTGCAGAAACAGGAGTGGGAGGGAGTGGAGCAGAACATTGTATGTCAAAGCAGTAGTGTGCTGCTAAGATATTAACTACAAACTCCCTTTGGAATAAATTTATTGAGAAAAGAAGGTAGAAATATCTAGATAGATGTTTAGGAATGAAACAAATTTCTCTGCCAGGACAGTATGCCTTTAGACAACTGGAAAGAAACATGAAAGGGGCTGACTAGCATTAACCTGTTGAAGTCAGGCTGACAGGGAAGGCTTTCATGTCTGAATATCAAAGATGCCTAAGAGATGTAGGACAAAGCTGAGAGATTTTTTGAACATTGTTCTTGACCTGAGAAGTGCTTGGCAGACTAAATATGATTCTTCTTCAAGGTGTTAAGTTAGCATTCGGTTCCATAAAAATATTAGAAAAAACTTTTTCGCAGTGAGGGTGAGAGAACACTGGCACAGGCTGCCCAGGGAGGTTGTGGAGTCTCCTTCTCTGGAGACATTCAAAACCCGCCTGGACGCGTTCCTGTGTGACCTACTGTAGGTGATCTTGTCCTGGCAGGGGAGCTGGACTAGATGATATTTGAGGTCCCTTCCAACATCTAACACTCTATGACTCTATGACTCTGAGATATAACCTGAAATGGGATGTGTTGTATCCATGTCACTGATTCTCCATATTAATTCTTTTAAATAAGAATATATTATCATTTGATAATAGTCTGGGGTTTAAGAGTATAAGAATTTAAGGATGAGTTTTCCACTGGCAGGGCAATGTTTGGCAAGATTATCTTTTACTAACAATACTCCAGGAATCAATTGTTCCTTCTGAGATTTTTCAGAATGGGAGATTATGACACAAGCTCTAAGAAGACCGCAAAACCAAATGAATGGGATTTCTTTGCCCATGTAAAATTAACAGAGGAATGCCAAAATTCATCATTACTGGCAGCCTCAGGGCATATTGCTGCAAGTCAGTGGTGTCAGAACAGTGCAGAGAGGTTTGGACAATGTCTGCTTGCACTTTGCCGAGTTCTCATCATTGCTTATTCACTACTCCCTTCAGCGTACTAACGCCAACATTATTCATGTTTGGATGGCAAAGCCCAGCTGAGTTAATTAAATCAGAAGTGAGCAGGATACCAAGTGATTTCACAGAGTATGTCAGCTGTGATTTTATGCAGGGGATTTTCTCAGTATGTTCGCTTTGGAACATGGAAGAAAAATCAAAATGTTGCTGTGTTTTTCCCCCCATTTTTAGTGTGCGTGTTGAGTAATGCCCTTCCGACCATGCCGTATTTGTCAGGAGAGGTGTGGCAGCTCCTCACAAGCTCTGAGCCTGATGAGATAAATCACAACAAAGCAGCCTTAGGGTTTAGACATGCAACCAAATTGGTGGAGTTTGACAAGTTACTACAAGCCAGCTGAGCCACAGTAATTCTGTGGATGTGCTTTAAGAACATGGCAAATCTAAGTAGTAAAGCTTCAACCTCTTTCACTGCAGACTAAGATCTGCAGCATCCAAATTAGGAGTTAACTTCTGTACTTTGCTGGGAGAGTTATAATACAAGAACAATGGAGATTTTGCATCAGGGCTATACATGCGATATGGCTCTGCAATACACACAAAATATACCTTCTACTGTTCAAGACTAAATAGTAGGTCAAGCTTTGTCATCAGAAGGTCATGTTTTGAGCTTTATTTGCACAGAGAGCTGAATATGCTATTTTTTACCTCTAAGCAGCCCTCCTTTCTATCTCCGCTTGTGGCTGTTTTCCTCTCTTCCACCTGTGTGTAATCTTGATAGTCAGAGTTGGTTTTGATTATGGGAGGACTGGCAGCAGATGGTAAATAACTGTGATAAAATTTTTTTGTAGTGAGGACATTACTCCTCTGGGAACTCCTGTAAAGGTGATGTATTTCACAAAGTCTGTTTGCAGAAACAGGGAAGGATGAGTTTCCTTTGTATGGTGATAGCTGAAGTTGAATCTTAAAAATTTAAATTTTGCTTCACCTTTGTTTGTTTGGTTGGTTTTGTTAATGAGGTTTTCTTGTCAGTTGCCAACTTTTTGAAGTGACATTACTTAGTGAATAGTGTATAAGAAATGAAAAGTATTTTGGACTTTTTTTCCAAAATAGCGAAATGCACAACTTGGCAAAACTGAATTTTGTTCTTCTTGCCATTATAACTTTTTTTTTTTGCCATTTATAGCTGTGTGATCACATTAGCTTCTACATGTAGTTATTCGTCAACAAACATATAGTACAATCCATTCCCACTAAGTGTTTGAGGCTCTCACAGGACAACTGCATGAGAATCCAAAGAGGCTAAAACACAGTGAGCAGCTAACTGAGTCCCTCAGGTAGCATTAAGGGAGAGGAAACCAAACTGCCCACATGCATAAGACAGCTTTCCACAGATTTTCCATTATATGTTCTGTCAATTTGCTCAAGTTTTCTTTGCTTGTTGGAAGCAGCCAAACTAATGTTACAAAAAAGATTACTTAGCAGTGAGAAGGAAACTCTGGGAGTTTCCTTCAGCTTTGGGAGTTTCTTCTTGATTTTTTTTTTCCAGTTTCCCAGCCAACTACAAGATATCAGTATACCTGCCTCGGTGCCACATGCAGCTTTGTAATGTCTTGCAAGTACCAGACAAATGTTTTTGTGACATGCATGAAGTCAGTGAGGGATCACTTTAGAGAATGGTTATTACTGGTGTGAATAAGAAACATAAAAGGAGAGTAAGAACAGGTGAGGGTATCTGAAAATACCCAAAGGGAAATTTGAATATACAGTACAGTTGTGTTTAAATTACACTTTTAATCTGCAGTCACTTGGTGACGCTCTTGAGTTACATTTCAGTTTTGGAACAGATAATTGGCAGAAGGGAATGTATTACTTAATTTTTCTTACATTTTCATTCCTTTTTCCCATCTGAATCCTGAATTTAGGATAGGGACTGACTGTACAATCCCGAGCTCTCTCCTAGGTCCCTCCTACACAGCCATAGTGAGTGAGGCTAGACTCATTTTGAGTTCTTCTCTGCCAGAAATGATCAGCCCAGGAGGTGGGATTCATCTCACAGTTTCCAGACATCTAAAAATATCCACTGAAAATTAGTTGTTCAGACTCTGTTCATTGTAGCTACAGAGACAGAGACCCTTTCAGAGAGTACTTCATCTCAACTCACCATAAGCCAGGTAGCCAGCTCTCCTTTGACAACAGAGGAATTCTACATGAGTATTGTATATTTAATCTAATACACAATACTCATGGGGTGCCCCTTCCTAAGCTCCTTTTTCTCCTTTTTGGCCATGTGAGTTAATCCAGTCCAGTGTTGCATTCACAGTGCAATACAGCCAGGATCTACCTGAGATACTGCAGAGAACATGTCATGCTGTAGAAACCAGCAAGAGGCATACAACTAAATGTTCAGAGATTTCTGCAGTATCTCCACTGTAACAGTTGAACTTAGTTAAGCTGAGTTAACTGGGCAGCTAAACTGTATCCTGAGATAATACTAAAAATAACTGCATCAGTTCTGTCCTGGTATTTCCAAGACTTCTGTTGATACCAGCCTGTTGTGGATGCACTGGGGAGCTAAGTCTTCTGGAACTGCATGTCCCGAGGACCTGATCCTGGGACTATTGTGACACATTGCTTCTCATCTGAAACACAAAAGGTTATTAGAGTAATAAAATGGTCTAGTCAATTCTAACTTGTATACAGGGCCAGAGAACCCAGTCACATTTTATTTTTCAGTGCCTTTTCCCTCAGATGGGCAAGATCTCTAACATGCTAACTCCTTGGATGGAAAAGTTGTTTTAAAGCATAACTACTTACATGTGCACTTTATGTTTTGTGTTTTAACAGTGTGTAACAAAGGAAGCTACCCTTGTGATGCCAGAAAATATGCCTTAAATAACAGGTGTTTATAAGAAGATATCTTCAAGTTACATAACTGATGATTTTGTATTCATAGGAACTCAGTGGGAATTGAGTGACTTTTACACCAGACTCGAATACAAAGATCTTTTTATTGTCAATGTCCTGTCTTTGTAAAGTGTATGTTTGAAAGCTGTTGTTTCTTTGGTCCCATGATATGACTAATCAGACAGCTTAGAATTGGTGGATGTTGAATCGGCACCAGTTTTCGTTAAATTCTGAATTCTGGGTATGGTGATGTGCCGTTTGTCTAGACATGATTTTTCAGAGTTTGTTCTTGATCAACAACAATTTGAACATGATGTAGCAGACATTGTCTGGACTGAACACTGCATTTTTGTTGCTGTGAGTTCTCAAGTAAGTGCTATTGGGCGGCTTTATTACCTACTGTGAACACTGGAAATACCAAAATGGAAAGTCAGTTAATATCAAAAGTCATCTTCACGCCGTCACATCCTGAGGGCTGCTTAAATCTGTTCATGTGTATGGGGATGTAATAAAAATATGATGCAGTAATAAAGTTGAAAAATCTGCTGAAGAACTGCGGACACTCTACCACCTGTATCCAAGGAATTTTCACGAAAAGGTGATCTAAGGGCAACTTGCAAGCCAAACACAGCCTCCTGTGGCTCAGGACATCGATGGCTGAGCTACTCCTACTGTCAGACTGTCAGTGAGGCTGACCTGAACTTGACTTTTTTAATTATTATTATTTTTATTTTTGTCTGCATTGCATTAATAAACCTTGCTGGCAGGTTTGACACTGCAGTATTTTCCAATCCCAGTGCCTGGAGGGCCCCTTCTGCTCATGTAGAACCTGCAACAAAAGGGCTACGGCAGTTTTCTCCCTTGCTTTAGGAACAAAAAGCAAAATGAGGAGTCCAACTAGAAGCGTTCCTAAGCTTTCAAAAACAAAATGCACATGTGTCAGAGTCCTCGGCTTGTGTACTCCATCTACGGAAAGAAATAATTAAGTGCTGAATCAATGAATTCCTCTCTAGGAGATTTCTCAAGCACTGTAAAAGAGTCTGATACATTGAATGAGACATCTGTGTTGAAGAGTGGAGGAAATGTTTATTCCATGCTTATTTCTATTTTGTCTCAATCTTGTTTTTTCTTCTTTCTGTTTGTTTTTCAAGAAAAGAAAACGTTCTCAGTAGTCATCAGCCTGATACCTATGAAATATTCTGCTTTTTCTGAATGACCACAGGAAAAAGCCTAAAGTTGTGTGTTTACTGGAAATTGTGTGAATTATACAAATTATTCATCATACAAAATGATTATTTTTATAAAACAAGGAAGACCTATGTTTCCTATTTGTCATAATCATCTTACAAAGAGACAGAAAACATTGAATTCCGTACAGCAGAAGAAATAGTAATCCAGAATAGTTTTAAAGTGTATTGCCACAGTCTATGCCAGTCACTGGAAATATTTTCCAGTCCTTTCTCCACCTGTTGGGTTTTTTTTCGTACAAAATTGCACTTTGCAAGAAGAGGTATTTTTTGTCAAGATCTGATTGGTAACTGAATGGCAGCAGTGTCTTTCAGCTGACGTGTTTGAATATTCAGATCTAACCATTTCTGGCAGAATGAATGCCCTTAAAATGTAGACAGTTGTTCTTGCAACAGTCACGCATTTTATTCAGAGTTCTCCATTTTAAATACAGATTATGCTGCAAATGACATAGTGAAATGAATGATTTTAGTAATCTCAGAATATAAGATTATTTGTAGATCTTACGTTATTTCTAGGTTAAATACTCTAAACAGATATCTTTTTATTGCATTTCAAATTATATCTATGTGATATCTCAATGTAATTTAATGGATGCATCCAGGTAGGATAGAGCTTGTTGAAAGATGTTATACTTATTAGGTTGTACTTCCCTAAACTTGAGTGTTTACCAATGAATACCACAGTTCTTCAGAATTCTACTGCAGACGACTTTATTGTTTGAGTCAAGTTTGGGATGGGCAGACTAAGAATGAATTGGTAAAATGCTATTTTACAACAGCTTCTGGGTTAGTAGTGTCTTCTTCTGGAGATTCATGCACCACATAAAAACTTTGTTTGGTACTTAATGGTCTGAAGAGTATGTGAAGTAAACCTAAGTGTAGTTACATCTGATATACAGCATTCTTTAGTGATCTGGGAATCAGACTGTGTGGATTTAATTCCTGACTTGCTCAGTGAGTCTAGGTATACTCCCCATGTGCAAAATCAGAGGGTCACTGGGGCCAGGGTTAAACTGCTGAGCTCAGGGTGCTTCATTACTCCCAGCACCAGGTAGACATCACTTGTGGTCCAAACCCATTTAGGACAAGATCTGCATGATCTAATATGAATTGAATACTCTTGTTGGTCAACTGTCCTGTCTGATACTCACCAGAGGTGCAACCTTTTACTTCCTTATGACCCCTTTTACTTCCCAGCCCCCAGAGTGGCACACAAGAGCCAGCAGTGACCTTGGTCACTATGGGAGCAAGTATAAGCAAGAGCTTTTCTGCATCCCAATCGCAGCCAGTAACTGTCAACATCAGGCATTATCACTTGTAGTAGCAGAGACTGTCTGCAAAAAACATGCTGCTGACTTCAGAAGGTGCAGTCTCTCAGAAGAGACTGAGATGAAAAGCAAAATCACTAAATAGAATTGGTTCTCTTTAGCTCAAACCGGGACAATGGCATCACTCCTTCACCTTGCTTTTCATGGGAATTGGTGGCTTGATAGGGAGAAATGGATGACTGGGAGCCAGAACTGTTAAGGCATTGAGGTGTGCTAAATATATTAGGACTGCAGCCCAGATAGCCCAATTCCTATCCAAATGAATGAATTCAACTCCATTCTTTGAGCTTTGAGCTGCTACTTAATAATTGTTCATGATAGATCTGCTAAATAGCTTTGAATATACTGTGTGGTCACTAAAATGTGCAATTCTGTGGCAAGCCAGGAGCTAATGGTGTGTCTGCCAGCAGCTACTTGTACAGAAGACCAGATATAGGCAGTAGTGCCTATGCTTCATTTTCCATCTCTTTTGTTCATATGCTGTTGTGTCTTAGAGCCAGCTGTGTCTAGTGGGAACACAGAGCTGCTGGACATTGAGGATGACTTGGCAAAAGGGCATGAGATACTGGCTCAAAGGCACGGATTCCTGAAAGGTACTAAAGTGGTCAAAGAACAGTGAGGAGGCAGGAGGGAAACAAATGCCTTAAAAGAGTAGCTATGTCAGGAACCAACGTGGCACGGGTTGTTTCTACAAGGAGAGGGAGATCTGCTCTTAGTGCTGCAGCCAACCTGGCTGCATCATCCCATATTTTACTGGGTCATTTGGCTCCTAGGTCCCTTGGAATGGAGCAGCAGGACAAAGTGGCCCAGCTACACTGATGTGGAATTATATATTTCTGTGAGACCAACACTGTCTTTGACAGTTACTAGGTGGGTGACCCTGAACATAAATTTGCTTAATAAATTGGTCATTTTAACTTTCCCTTTCTTTTCCATAGAACTGCTGCCTAAATGAGCTTCTGTGCAACTGATTGTGCCTAGGCAAGTACATAACAGTATTCTTAATGAGGTGCATCATATTTTTTCTAAGGCCAGCTCTAAATTTTGTGAAGATCAATCAGAATTTGCATTCTGCCCATCTCAGACTTGATTCCAGCGCTCTTGTGCCTTCCCAGCTCTCCCCTACTCCAGTATCAGTTGTAGTTTCAGTGGCAGCACTCTCTTTGTCATTCAGATCATAAGAGAAATAACTGTAGATCAAGCAGAGATTCCTCTGGATGTTCCTTGAGATTTCCAGTTTGGCAATTAAACTCTCATAATTAGTCTCTAGGCACATTTACATGGGAAAATTAAGCATGCTATGGAATAATCCTGGGGTTGGGACTCCATCATTTTTGCTATTTATGAACTGTTAGAATAGTCATGGCTGTGATTTTGGTCCAAGTCAGCTAACACTTTTCTCAAGCAAAATTTAAGCATGGGTGAGGCTGACATGGACCAGATATTGCTTAGGCTGAGGAACAGGTACCCTAGATGTGATCACTGTGTTCTGGAAGAGAAAGAAACTAAACAATGTGGACATAGGATACTCTGTGCCAGAAAATGGGTCTAAGCACAGTTTGGTTCACTTGTAAATTTGTATTGTCTGGATTTAGCCTTTCCATAGTAGTTGCAGCATTTATTTACAGTTTGTGCATTATTTATTTGTTTCTAAGTCATTGATAAAAATGTGATGGAGCGCAGTTCTAGAAAGTGTGCGAACGTTAAGGTACACACCACTGACTGCACTTCACTTATCTATAAGCCGTAAAGTCTTTTGCAGAAGGAAATTAGATGGATTTGCCAGAACTTTATTGACTGACTCATCTCCTTGCTATTTTCTAAATGTATTTAAATAACATGGATTTTTGTTCTTGTACTGACCTGAGGTTAAGCTGACTAACCTCTAATCCTCTGACTCTCATTTCCTTCATTCTCTAAAAAGAGATCCTTGATTTGCCCTTTACCAGTCTTCTGGAGCCTCAACTATCCTCCACAAACTCTTCAACATGATAGCTTTGAAATGACATCAGAGTAAATTAAATCAAGCCAGCTTTTATCATTGCCCTTTCATCTCTTATTTCCTGGCTCTAGATCAGATTCTTGCTTTCTTCTCACTTGAAGAAATAGCATTATCTCCTTCAAAGTTTTTAATATTATTTTAAGATTTCTTCTTCCACTAAAAAGAGAACCATTCTTTGAAAGGTCTTCAGATATTACCTGGAAATGAGATAAAAATTTTAATAAATTTAAGTGTTCTGTGGAGTTGTAGGAAAGTAAGGTATTCACAGGTCTATGATCCCAGAACAAGACATGCGTTTTGTTAGTTGTTAAATACTTCTGTGTGACACAGTTGAGAAAATGTGAGAATGAATTGCGTCAAAAGTTCACACACTATTCTGTTTGCCACAGTGATTCTTTTACCTTTAGCAGTCATTAGACTGTTTACCTTTGATAGGAAAGAGCGTCTTATGGATGTACACATGGCAGAGAAGAGACAACAAGACTTTATCATCTGTCAAAACCTGTGCTGAACAATCTGAGACAGTGTTATATAGACTTTTTTGGGGAGTGATATGAGTGACTAACTTGATAATGGAATTGCCAGAGACAATGTTGGCTAAGTGCTTGGACCAGGAGCTTTGATGTAATAAAACTGCATTTTCAAGGCCTTTCTTACAGTGTTTTGGACAGTCAGGAGATACAGCGATTACTGTTCCATTATATCAGTCCTGGTGGGTATTGCATGCTGATCCTCACCAAGTTGCTTAAGTGCATTAACTTCTGAGAACTCATAATTTAACTAATACAATTTTTTTATTATTATTATTGATTAAATTTATTAATTAGTCTTGCATGGATTTAGAATTTCTCTGTATATAATGTTTATTTCTGGCAGGAATATGAGTGTATTTCTGAGTCTTATTGGAAGTGGAAAAGCCACTTTAATCTCTTCCGTATCAATTTCATTTCCATTGAAACCTTCTGTTTTCACATGGACTCTAGTTAGAAGCCTTCTTAATAACATGGTTACTGGTAGAATCATTACAGAATTTTATCTCTGTCACAGGCACAGTCTGTCCACTAAAGTCATGATGTATTCATCATCTGTTCTCATGTGCAGAACATATTTAATTATAGTCTGACATTTCCTTAGCTTTCTGACCTGATATTCTTGAATACCATATTTCGGGTAGAATTAAAATACTGTCATTACAAAATAACTATCACATTTTCAAGCAAAATCCATCAGTTCCTCCTAGACATTGAGCACCTAAAATACGTTATGATACTGATTCCTCCTTTCTGCAAGTAGTGTTTAGCAACTTACTGACCTGTTATTAACATATGTTAAAAAAGTTAAAAGCTTTTATCAACAGATTGGTCGGAGGCATTGAAGAGACTGATTGATTTCCCAAGGTAGAATTCATCTGAGACTGAGACACCTACAGCTAAATATAGGTGCTTAGGCCTTCCTGTTAAAGATTTGATGGTGCTTGGAGATTAACCACTAATATCTTAATTCGATTGCTTTAATTAAGGTGCTTACCATTACTTGAGGTGCCTCAGGGTGTATGAGACATCTGTGCAACAGCATCCACCAGACAACACTGCTGTGCAAGAAATCACTCCTGGAATGGCAGATTAAGATGAACCAGGATGCTCCATTTAACATTATACAAAAGGCAGTGAGTGTTTAATTTCAGGTAAATTAATCAAGCCCTTGACATTTATTTTGGGGCACGATGAACAGCTCTGCGGGCTCTGCTGACTAGATTGACCAGAACGCTGCTGTTTGTGGAAAGCTTACACAGCTGGCTCAGACGTGGATGCCTACACGTAGACATCTGAATTTAGGTATTTGAATCCAGAGCCAAGTTCCACCGTGGAACTGAGACCTTGCAAGCAGCTTGGAATATTATGCACATGAAATCCTTGTACACAGAACAAAGAAAAATAATTTAATGTTTAGAAGAATAATTTCTACTAAGTTAATAGAATACTGTCATGGAAATATATTTTTTTCTTCTTTATCTTACATTTTCTGTACTGTTCTTAATTTCTCCAATGGTTAGAATCATACTCTTACCTATCAGAGTCACTTTTTGACATCCAGAAATTCATGTTCTGTTGCAGACAGCATTTGAGTTCCCACGTGTCAGTCAAACCTGTGTTTCACATAAATGGGTGAAATCAAGAACAAAATTCTGTCTTCAATCACTTAAGACGTACTCTTGAAAAGGGTTTCATCCTTCCCTTTGTATGGGAATGCACATATTCTTTAGCCTTTGTATGACCAAAATAGTCCTTTTAAAGGTGTTCACAAAACTTCACTCATGTTTCTGCTTTCTCAGCTTTGTCTGTTTGGTCATGAAACTCCAGAGAAGATTCTGACAACTAAGGACAGAATTATGCAATAACTGTATGATGGAGAAGGCCCAGAGTTTCCCTAACCAGTTGCATAAAAGCTTGGGGGAAGAGAAGGGAGCATATATATGCTTTCAGGTGTGTTGGAAAGATCTAGATTTTTTTTTTTAACAGTGATAACAAAGTTGTCAGGAAGCAATGCTGTTCCATTCCTTGTCATGCAGAATGTATGAAAATGAGCCCTCATGTATGAGAAACAGCATAATTGTACATTTATGCCAGTTACATGTGCTTTACAGAGTTGGGGCTTAATTCTCTTATCCACACAAGACAATCTGTATGAGAAGCAAAAAATATCTTTTAACTGCATTGATGGTGAACATTTCTCCTTATGTGGGGAAGCTCCTTATGTGGAGATAGAAAGACTGCACAATCGCTGTCTGATCTCCAGTGCCAGCTCCCTTGTTACCCACAGTAATGGAAAGTAGCTGTCCTTACTTGTGCTGGAGCATCATCACAGGCACTTCCCTGCTTTTCCGTGCTGGAAGAATTTGGCTAAAGACAAAGTCATGAAGCCTGATGCAATCCCTCTGTTACTGGCGGGACAATGCCTCTGAAGAAAGTTCAGTGTAGGGGCTCTTTACACTGTGATATGCACTCAGACATTTCTGTATTGTCGATTTAACATCACTATAAATCTGTACACTAAACTGATTACAAATCACATCTAACTTGGCATTAGTTACAGACTAGTAATCCTGTTTGAGACTTTCAGCTGATGTCATGACACATAGCTGGACTGAAGAAAAGAAGAAAAACGTTCAGTAATGCTCAGCTTGTCTTCTGGCGTGGGCTTGGTTTCAACAGCGTTCAATATCCGTCACATTCTAGTAAAAAAAAAAGCAGAGAGATGCTTGATAACATTAGCTACAACTAAATCTGGTGTCACTGAGAGAAGAAATTGCTAACAGGCATTCTGATCTTCATTGCGAAGTGGCTAATACGTGTAAGGCAACACAGTACATAAGTCAAGGTTTTGTTCTAAGAAAACCTCTGTCTCACATTACAGGACTGGTGTTGTTTCAGAATCAGCCTTTACTCATTGATCTGTGGGGAAAACTATTTGATCTTTCTAACAACTAGCATGCAATTAAATTGATGAAGTTGTGATTCAGAGCTGTTTTAGCAATAAGCTGAAACAAAGTTCTCTGCAAGACAAAGTGGAAAGTGCATTTCTAATAGCCCTGGGCATCTTCAGGTGGCCTTGATGACAATAACTTTGATATCTTCCTGGAGAGGAAGGTCATGCAGGAGGTGTGTGTCTCTCTAGGCTGTCCCAAGAGTGATGGAGTTCCACTTCAACGTGTAATGAATTCCTGCTAGGATATTTGCCTGGAAAAGAGCATGTCTTTACCAACTCAAGTCTAAATAAATGAAATGTCCCGTCTTACACAAGAGCTCATCAGGGTTTGGAGAGCAAGCACATAATTTTCTTGAGCAAGTAAGTTTCTGACCAGATGACTGAAATCTGCAATTCTTGCTATACTGTTAATACTAACCACATTTTAGGAAAAAACCATAACAAAAATGTAGGGTTATAGTATTGATAAGGGTTGTAAACAGTATTCTGGGAATTTAATGGCAATTCCAGTCCAATTAAAATGCGCTAATCTTCATTCTTATACTTTAAAACTGTTTGCATCAGACTGCTGTGTGTGTACATGTGTGGGTTCAAAACATGTACATATGATGGCTAGGGTACAATGAATACATGTGGGTTAGGTTGGACATTGTTTCCTTTCCACAGTTATAATCAAATAAAAATACGTAGAAGTTTAATTTAAAAATTAAATTTTAAAACATACCAGTGCTAGGACACAAGCTTTGTAACAAACCGCATGGAAAAGTGATGATTACAGTCTTGCATTTCTCCTTGTGTTCTCTGTTGGGTTCATATGACGTGTGCTACCAAAGTATTTATGTTCTCCTTTCCTTTCCTCAGTGGAACAAAAGTCTTATAATTGCTGCTTTTGTCTTCATTAACCATGGTGTTTTATTCTACTCCGCAAACATGCCATCAGCCCTGTCATTTAGTTTAAGATTTTTAAGGTCAAGACAACTTGTCTTTTTATCTCCACCCCCTGCTGTGTAGCACACTGGCTGTCAAAGGTGACACAGGGGTTCTCAATGGGTTCATTATGTGTGATAACTAAAAGCACTTTCCTACATGATTTATTTATAGATGATAACTAGTAGAGGCTAGACTGTGTAATGGAGTAGATTACTTGGTCTCTTGTAAACAGTATCTTATTTCTAAAGGAAAGTCATTGAAGAATTACCAGTTGTGATCCAGCAAATTGGCACCATTTCAGCAGTTTTGGTCAACTTATAAAGTTGACGGCTTCCAGGGGCAGTGTGAGAAGCACCTTCTATTTTTCTGTATTTCCCTCAGCCTACTACAACTACAAAGAAAGGCTATGAATGGTTTTATCATGAATCACTGAGCTGATGCCAAGTAAAGATAGACCAGAGCTTTCCTCCACCATAGATCCTAAGAGCTTGTTCAGGTCCCTGTAATTCTGCCCCTCACAGACTTGGCAGCTGTCTCACTAGTAAAGGGTGGGAAAACAGTGGGTCATATAAAATTAAATACATCACCACCCAATTTGCTCATCTAAAAAACTGAATTAAGCTCTTTCAGGCATTATCTGAAGTCTTTATCAGAGAGGCTTACAGCAGTTCTCCTGGGTGAGCTCCAGGGTGAGCCAAGGTCTGCATGCTGCGTGGCAGAGAAGGGAGCTGAAGACAGGGAAGCTTTGATGTGTTGGTGAGAGCTCAAGCATGAGGAACACTCCTCCTGCTAGGCTGTGATAAAAAGGTCACTAATAGCTGCGTTGGAAAGAAAAGAGGCCACCACTTTGGTGGTGAGAGATGAGGCTCTGACAGCTTGTTAGAAGGCCAATGGGACACCTTGGACACCTGCCTCAGGAGAAGGATGGCTGTTGGTGTTTCTCTCGCTACCAAAGAAGAGCCCTGGCTTTTTCTTGGATCCAGCCTGTGATGCCCAGCTGTCCCCTACACACAGGAGTTGGAGGGGGCTCACCTGTTTCTGGGCATCAGTTCAGTTCCTGTAAAGCCAGGTCCATGATTCCCTTTTTTAGGAGCTTATAGATCAATGGTGCATCAAAAGGTATTTTAATGCCAACCCTGTCTCCGTTGGTAAAGAAATTGTTAGTCATGGGAAAAAAAAAATCATCCTTGAATGATGTCATAAACCCGTGCACTGTAATTTAGATTTCTAAATTATGTGATGTAGCCATCACATTGATTACACTGTAGTTATACTGAGTAGCTACTAGTTGCCTCTCAGTAGGATGTGTTTTGCTATGGCAAAGTCTACACAAAAACATAGATCTGCATGTGCTCATGTTCAAGATTGTTAAGCCATTTCCTCAGGAGCCTAAAAATAATGTGTTAAAAAAAGAGCCATAACATGCAAATTTCTGATAGGTGTTTTTTGAATTTTACAAACTAACCAGAAACTAAGTTGGACAACAGTAGACTTAAAAATTTGTCTGTAATTGGAGGACTGCATTTTACTCTTGTATACGTGTAAATCCAGCACAGGTCCACTTCAGGTCCAGCACAGGAACTTCATTTTCAGCATGTATAAATGTAGGGGCTAGAGACATTGTTCTTCTCTTGTGAATGGAAATATTATTTATTAATTAAAAAAAACCAAACAAACATTCAGCTTTCTCATAAGTAAGATTTCTAGCCACAGGAAAAAATAATAAATAGAACAAATATATTGTTAATATAATTTATTGAAAAATATCGTTATTTCTACTTCTGAACAATCAGGAATAGAAATCTCTCTAAAATGTTTTGACTGTAGAAAGGTCGCTTCAGCTGTGCTCTATTTATGCAGAGACTAGACTCTCTTAGTCTCTCAGACTTGCTCAGTAGAGAACAGGTGGTTTGAAAAAAAGGAATTAATCAGCTGGTAAATGAAAAGATGCCAGACCACAGGAGGGGTCTCAGCTCAGGAGGTCTTTCATTTTTGAATGTATTAGATTATTCTGAAAGAGACTTTGAGCCGTTATTTAATCTGTCTGCTTGGCTAACCACAGGCTCATGGGGTTCACCATCATTCCTGACTTCTTACTTCTTCAGAGACAGTTTCCTTGACCATGGAGGTGCTCCAGTTCAGCACTTTTTTTACTCTTAGAGTGATTTCAAAACATTTTTTCTCCTTTTCCACAGTTTTGAACCTATGACTTCTGCTCACAGTAGAGAGCAGTTTGTTTTTCTTTTTTTTTGCAGCAGATTTACGTATATGAAGACTGCTACCATGTCTCCCCTCTAGACTAAATATCTCTAAGTTCTTTAGTTCTGTTTTATGAAAATAATCCTGTTTTCTTTTTTTTTTTTTTTTGTAGGCTTTTGCAGATATTCTCTGGAATGTCTGTGTTTGCTTGAATGAAATACCTTAAATTGTACCGTATTGTTCCTAGAACAAAATGTATTTAGTTATAGTTAATTTTACTTAACAACAGAAGTGGGGAAATAATACTTTTTTTTTGTTTTTACTAAGGGTTTCCCTGAAATATGATTTAACAGGATTCTCTCTCTTGCTCTCTTTTGTATTATAATTCTTGATTCCAGACAATAAAAATCAGTTTACATCTTGGAAACTATAGTTGAGTAATCATAAAATAAAATGGATGATGTCAAGATTAAGATAAACAAGCTGAAGGCAATCTGGCAGTATGATAAAGGACTGGTTTAATTGTGAGAAATGGCCAAATAGATAAAAGGGGAAACCCAAGTTAAGGGTAAACACAGATGAAAGCCCTAGTAATGGAGTATTTGTTAACTTTTTTAGTAGAATAATCTTGAGCTGTGAGATAGATACTTTTTGATGCTGTTTTGTAGAAAACATAATAGAAAAGTCTTTGTAAATCATTAGCTGATTTAATGACCACTGTAGAATTATAATTTCCCAGTTACTCCACATAAATTATAACTGAGAAATCAGGTTGAGTCATGCAATTAATTTTTATTGTTATTTATTCCTCAGGAAATCATTAAACTCCACAGAGCCCATAGGAAAATACACACAATAATAAGTTTTATATGTTCTAGCTACTCTGCTGAGAAGTACTTACCCATTTTTAGACAGAGGGCAAATAGGCTTTCCCTCAGCTTTTGTGGATGATAGAGGACTTGCAGAAATCCAGGTGACTGAGTGTGTTCCATCATCTGGAGGAGCAGTCTGGTACCATCCCACCAGTCTCCTTCTCTGCTATCTGATATGTGATATCTGCTCCTGTGTACTCATTGCCTGAAGACCACCTCTACTTCATTAGAGACTCCACTTCCTACCTCTATAAAGAGCTTCCATGTGTCCCTTTACCTTCTTTTATGTTAGAGTGGGCACTTCTCTGCTAAGCACTGACTTGCTGAACTCTTGTGCCAGAGGACATTTTTGCAATTGTATGGAAACGAGAATCAGGAGAGGAAGCAAAGTCTCCCTTCTCTGAGACTGATCACCTGTTGCCACAGCATATCATAGACAGACAGTCCTGGTGGAGATTCACAGAAAATCTATTCATAGAATGGCCTGGGCTGGAAGGGACCTCAGAGATCATTTTAATCCAACCTCCCTGTTGTGAGCAGGGATGCCACCAAAACAAATCACAAAGACAACTTCATAATGTCCTCCATTATAGTTAACATTGGGTAGTTGAAGCCAAAGTTGAGGCACATGTACAAAAGACATGTGCAAAAGATGCTTAACTGTTCCACCTGGTGATGCTGGGTCTAACCAGAGGCACATCCAAGCTCACAGCAGTGCATCCTCCCTAAAATCTCGGTTTCCACAGAGAGGGAGCTTGGCTGTGTAAACTGTCAAGGATCTGTGGAATCACAGAATCACAGAATTACAGAATTATTGAGGCTGGAAAAGACATCTGAGATCAAGTCCAGCCTATGTCCCAACACCACTACATCAGCTAGAAGATTGTGACTGCTTGCCCTGCCTGGAGGCATGGAAGATCTGGAGCCCAGAACATGGTCACGCTTGTTATAAGTGTAGCCTGTAGCTATAGGATTAAACTCAATGTCACAATTTACTTTGTGAACCCGTCGGTCAGTGTGCGCTTGCTGTAATTCTTAAAAACATCATCAGCCAGAAATCACAAGAAAAATTACTTCATTAAGAGGTTCTGCCGAGGTCAGGGATTATGGTAATAGCAGATCTGTAGTCTATTTTGATTTTGCGTTACATCAGATAAATGACTGCTGTTACTGCTCTGATGGTTGTTTACTCAGCAAATGAACTTCATTCCAATTCATTTTATAGTATATCATAATTTATTTGCTTAGTGCTGTTTACATCATGACTAAGCTGACCAAGACTTTATCATGCTTTCATTGAGAATGCTGTGAAGAAATTTAGACTAGCTGGCGTGTCCTACGTGTAGGGAATGTTCCACTGTGTCAAGACACTAGCAACTTGATACATACTTATACATAGGAAGAAGAGCATTCCTTAATGCTGATGACCTTGTTAACCTACAATTTTTAACCTACGCTTTTTATTTTCTCAAAAGAAACCTTGTAGTCATGGCTTCCATCTGTTTTATTGAACTTTTTGTCATTGCCACATGAGTTAGTGTAGTCTTATGATTAAACATGCTTGCAGGCCCAGGTTAACTCTACTTTCTAATACAACTCTATACCTCTCTGTGCCATTAACTTTCTATCCTCTCTAAGCACAGTCTTGATCATACAAACTTTCTGGCAAGTTGTATGAAGTGAGTGATGCAGCACTGAATTCTTCAGGCTCTGCCCTCTTGCATGTTCATATCCACATGCAACTCTTATCCACCCTGGTGTGGTAAGAGAGAAAAGTCAATTTGTAACAGTCAGGAAGGGAAGTTTCCACTCTTAAATCCAGTTACAGAGATGATCAACACCAAATTTCTCTCTAGTCATCTGGAAAAGCAGCTGCCTCCCTCCTACCAAGTCATCGTTTTTTGAGATGACCACACATTATTAGAGATGGCATTTCAAGGTTCAAACACAATTTTGTATTGGTGTTAATATATCTGTTTGTCAGTTTAATTAGGGCCACAGATGTCTCAATTAGGCTCTACAATGTTTGTCAAATAACATAGTTTGGGTATGGGAGTGTCTGTGTTCATTTGACTTTCCACTCATTGACCTCTCATTCTGCTGTAATGATAAACACAGAGAAAATTAGAGCTGATTACGGAATATGACCTGGAAGAGAAAGCATAAAATAAAATACAGCAATTACTGGAAAATGTCAAAGCATTTTTATGTGGAACCATTTGGATGAATTTGGTGGCCATTTGGAAAGATGGCCCATCACTGGAGCCAGAGGACAAGGGCATGTATGCATCCAGAATTAATCATGAATCAAAACAAGTGAAGATTAAAAAATTAATGAGATTTGCATACTGTGGAGCTGCATCATTAGTCTGAGCAACCTGATTAACTGAATGGTATCCCATTGCCACCTCTACTCTACACAAGAACACTTTAAAAAATTCTCTCTGCTTTATTGTTATTTAGTATTGTGTTTGAATCTGGTATTACTTGTTTGGAAAAAAATACACTTACCAGTGGTGTATTCAATATGTTTATTTATTTAACTATTTAAGAGGATGCTTGATGTAGAAGCATGTGGCCTGGAAATCTGACTTATATTAAAATCAGAATATGCAGGCTAAAAGGACTATTCATTAACATTATTGACTCAATATGTCTTGCATGCAAACTTGGGCAGCCAAAACTGCATTTTATCTAAACAGCTTTCCCTGTGTCTCGTGGCGCTATTTGGGGTTGTGATGTGTACACATTATAACCCTGAAAAGGGTCCTATGAGGTAAAAACATGTTTATCTTCATAGTACAAGTTATTTGCTTGCTTGTCTTATCTACGGTTTAAATCATAGAATCGCAGAATTATTTAGGTTAGAAAAGCCCTTTAAGAATATTGAGTCCAACCATAAATCTAACATGGCCAAATCCACCACTGAACTATGTCACTGAACAGTACATCCATATGTCTATTTAATACCTCCAGGGATGGTGACTCAACCACGTCCCTCGACAGCCTCTTCCAATGCCTGACAACCCTTTCGATGAAGAAATTTTTCCTAATATCTAGTATAAACCTGCCCTGGCACAACTTGAGGCTGTTTCCTTTTGTCCTCTTTATTCTTACTTGGGAGAAGAGAATGACAACCATCTCTCTACAACCTCCTTTCAGGTAGCTGTAGGGAGCGATAAGGTCTCTCCTCAGCCTCCTCTTGCCCAGGCTAAACAACCCCAGTTCCTTCAGCTTCCTTCCTCGTAAGATTTGTTCCTTAGACCCTTCACCAGCTTTGCTGCCCTTCTCTGGACCCACTCCAGCACCTCAATGTCTTTCTTGTAGTGAGGCACTCAACACTGAACACAAGATTTGAGGTGCGACCTTACTGGTGGGGAGTACAGGAGTAAAATGCATATTCTACTGGCCACACTATTTCTGATACAGGCCAGGATGTCGTTGGCCTCCTTGGTCACCTGGGCACACTGCTGGCTCATGTTTAGACGTCTGTTGACCAACCTCCCAGGTCCTTTTTCACTGGGTATCTTTCCAGTCCACCTTCCCCAACCCTGTAGCATTGCCTGGGGTTGTTGTGACCCAGACAAAGGATCCAGCACTTAGCCTTGTTGAACTTTATTCCATAAGCCTTGGCCCACCAATCCAGCCTGTCCAGATCCCTCCGTAGAAGCTTTCTATCCTCAGCCTGACCCACATTCCAGCCCAGCTTGGTGCTACGGTTGTGTCATAGTATTTCTGCTGCATGGTGCCTTCCAGCTCCTCCTGTTTGTTGCCCATGATATGTACATTGGTGTAGATGCACGTCAGTTGGGCTATTGATCTTGTTCCTTTCTTTGGGGTAGAAGCACTAATTCCTACTTGACTATTCTCAGGTGCTTCTGTATTTTCTAATGCATCAAGAACACTTGTGTCTCTGCTGCCACATGGATCTTCATCCCCCACCTCCACTGGAAAAATGTAACACTATGAGCTCTACAACTCAGTTGGTTACGGTAAGAGAATTGCATTCAGTGACAAAATTGCCCCAGAATAATTACTTTATTGATAAATGAAACCATAACAGACTCTAGAAAATACGTGAATAATTTTACCATGTTAGGATTGATATTATCATGATTTAACCCCAGACGGGAACTAAGCCCCACACAGCTGCTGAATCAGGGCTGTCGCTGAAGCACACACGGATGACTGGGTCCCATAGATTCATAGAATGGTTTGGGTTGGAAGGGAACTTAAAGATCATCTAGCTCCACCTCCCTGCCACGGACAAGGACACCTCCCATTAGACCAAGCTGCTCAAAGCCCCATCCAACTTGGCCTTGAACACTTCCAGGGAGAGGATATCCACCGCCTCTCTGGGCAACCTGTTCCAGTGTCTCACCACCCTCACAGGAAGGAATTTCTTTTTAATATGTAATCTAAGTCTACCCTCTTTCAGTTTGAAATCATTACCCCTCATTCCATCACTTTACTCCCTGACAAAGGGTCCCTCCTCATTGTACGAGAAGCGATTGAGGGAGCTGGGACTGTTCAGTTAAAGGAAGAGAAGACTGAGAGGGAACCTCATCATGCTCTAGAATTACTTGAAAGGACATTGTAGAGAAGTTGGTGCTGGTCTCTTCTCACAGGTCATTAGGGACAGAACCAGGGGGAATGGGTTCAAGTTGAAACAGGGCAAGTTTAGGCTGGACGTTAGGAAGAAATTCTTCACGGAAAGAGTGGTCAGACACTGGAACAGACTGCCTGGGGAGGTGGTTGAGTCGCCATCCCTGGATGTGTTTAAGTGTCGCTTAGATGTGGTGTTGGGTGACATGGTTTAGGGGTGAACTTGTAGTGTAGGGTTAATGGTTGTAGTGTAGGTTTAATGGTTGGACTCGATGATCCCAAGGGTCTTTTCCAAACTGAACTGTTCTATGATTCTATGATTCCTGTAGGCCCCCTTTAAGTACTAGAAGGCCAGTACAAGGTCTGCCTGGAGCCTTTTCCAGGCTGAACTGTTTCCAGAATAAATCCAGATCATAGTCCCATAATAGTGACTATGAAGAAAATTAACTCTAACCCAGACAAACCAGCACGGTTAGTAATTAAGGTTTTCTGATTTTCCTGTTATTCTGTCCATTCTTTTTTATGTTTATAGTGTTTTTAGCATTTTGATGGTCACTCTACTGGGTGAGTTATAGAGTAAGTTCTTCATGAAACTTCTGTGCTGCATATAAGACAGATATGAAAGACCTTTAGTTTTGGAGAGAGTGAAATGAGCAGTGCAAGTATGTAGAGATTTTTTGTTGTTGTTGAAATATTTGTTTAACGGAAGAAATGTGTTAATTAATTGCTTGAGAAATGAAGTGCATACTCCAGTACCTTAGACTCATGAGAACAGAATTGCTAACCTGCATCTGTTGCTGTTGTTAGCATGTTTTTAGTTTGACTTGTGTACAGAGTTTAGTTTGACTTGTGTACAGAGCGATCCTAGAGCAAGTTTGGCCTGTATTTTATTTATCCATGCTAATGCTAAAGAATGTGTGTGTACAACTACATATTACTTATCTGTGGCTATATCTAGAAGAAAATAATTTTCCCCTGTACTAAACTCAGGAGAACAATGTGTGTATGGCTTTCTGCATCAAAAGATTCTTAGTGCTATATTTCACTTTCCTTGCTCTTTTCACTATGGTATGATATTACAGTATTTCAAAAATAATCCTGTATATTTTACATTGTAGTTCATAAATCACCCCTGAATTGTTGCCCAAGCATTTCCTTGTAAGGATACAGAAGTCTTGGATTAACATCTATCCAGTAATGTTTTGGATTTGTATCAGCAATACAAAACAGGAGAAATTAAATATCAATTATAATTCCTAGTAAGAAAAGGTGATCTCTGGTACATGTATGTAAGACCCTCTGCTAACTGATTGTAAACAGCTTGATGTGCTGAATATTATGACTCTGTTTCTTTAAGATGTCCTTATTTTTTTCTGCTCATGTGTGCTGTTTTCTATAGCCCAAAAACCTGAAAAAGGTAGAAGGATATTTGCAAACGGAGAGTCAGGTGTTACCAGTTTGTATGGACAGTGAGCACATCCAGGGCTGGCCTAGATGATCAGGGGTTGGACTTGGTGATCTTGGGTTGGACTAGATGATCTTTTGTGGTCCCTTCCAACTCCTAACATTCTGTGATTCTGTGAAAAGAAATACATGGCAGCAATGAAATGTATGGTGTCTGGCACATCAGTGGAGATGGAAAATGGCCTGATGTTTTTGGCTGTGTTGGTGTTTGTGATGGCAGAGTGTCTTTATTTGCCAACAACATCCCAGCCCCGTTCAGGTTACTCCCATGTAGGTTTTTACAGGCAAGCGCACTCCAGCTCTGCTACAGTCCTGGCAAAAGTGAGCTGGTTTTTGTGCCTGGTTGTCTCAAAGCACAGTATCGCAGGTTAAAGCTGGGACGGCCACTAACAGAACTGGATTTTTAGCTAAACCCAGGACACACAGGCATGTCCAACCTACACAGGCTTATAAAAGGTGATGTCAATAAGCCATTTGTTTCACTGTCTTTAAAAAATCCACACACATGATTATGCTAAAGAGAAGGGAAGTCTTCAGGCAGAAGGAACTGGGAAATTAAAGCCAACGGTTTACTCCCAGTGTGGGTTTAGTATGTGGTGGAAAACTGAGCTATCTTGTACCCTCACGATTGGTTGTTTTTATTGTTTTGTTGTGACCTAACCCCAGTTAGCAACTAAGGACCAGGCAGCCTCACGTTTACTCCTTCTTGCTCGCAGTGGGATCAGGAAGAGATTTGGGAAAAAAGAGAAAAACCCCAAACTTATGTCTCAAGATAAGAACAGTTTAATAATTGAAATAAGATAAAATAAAAAAAAATAATAATAATTATAGCAATAATAAAAAAACCTGAGAAGTAACTAGCAATGCAATTTCTCACCACTCACTGACTGAGGCACAGCCCATTCCCAGCTAGTGAGACTGGAGGAGAAAATCTCAAAACCGCAGTCCTGGAAGGCAGAGAGGCCCAGCTTCCCAGCCCAACCTCATCTATCTATTGAGCATAACACTGCACGATATGGAATATTCCATTGGCCAATTTGAGTCTATTGCTCTGGGTATGCTCCCTCCCAGCTTTTGCAGCACCTGCATACTAGCAAAATATGGGGAGTTTCATAGGCCTTTATTTCTTAGCGACAACTAAAATCATCAGTATATTATCAGCATTCTTCTCATAGCAAATCCAAAACATTTCCATACTGATTCAGAAATACAGTATCATTCTAGCTACTAAGAAGAAAAAAACAGCTCTATCCCAGACAGAACCAGGAGTCATTCTCAGTGTAAACGTGTGAAGACACACTTAAACAGCCTAGCTCAGGCACTTGACACCTTGAGAAGGAGAATTCAGGCATGCATGATAACAAATTACCATGCCAAGCTCCCACTCAGGCAGTTTGGATTCACCAAATGCAAGGCAGGAGTACTGCAGTCTAGTCTGTCGGTGGACATCTTATACATGACTCTTCCTGCACACTTGGTAGCTGTTTCTGATGACAGAGCCAGGATACAGTTGAGTTTCAGTCATCATGATGTTTGGCATGTATAAACCTTAGTTTCACAAAATAGACATGATCTAAGGGTTGCCAGGTAAGAGGGATTCTAAAAAATTCTGGGAAACATGAGAAGAAATGAAACATGTCACAAATCTAAGCAACCTTTGGGAAGCTACTACGAAATGTAAATCAATGTCTTTATTGTCTTCTTATTCTACATCAGTAAATTTGTAGTTTGGAGATGAAAAATGAATAGAAATGTACTGAATTTTCCAAAATGCTCTCATAACTGCGTGTTCTTTGAAGTCAGCATATAAATTAGTAACTATGACAATTGCTATTACGAAGTATATGGATCCTGTGTCATAATAATGTTCCCTTCGGTGCAGTACCCAGTCTTTGCCAGTGGTGAGTAGTAGGTGCTGGAGAGGAGAGTAAAAATACCAAGCATCTGGTGACATTCCCCGGAATAATCTGGTCTCCAGAAGTCTATGACTTCTTCACTTGAGGCATAGCGCCTGACTAATAGTTCTTATATGAATGTGTGTAATTGCTTTTAGACTTTTGACATCCTGTTGAACTGAATTCAAGAAGTTAAGTGCATGTTGTGTGAAGAATACCTACTCCTGCTCACTCAGAACTTGTGCTACCTTCTTGTGCTAGCCCTCTGTCCCTCTGTTCCTCCATGATGGGAGAGTTCAGAGAGGCCAAGTAGTGGAACAGAAAAATAATAATAAAAAAAATTTAGACTGATATACTTCTCAAGAGCCCTTATGGAGTCTAAATATCTCATTTGGTCAAATGTGAGAACACCCAAACCCGAAGGTGTGTGAATCCAGGACACAGTTTTTGCATTTTGTACCCATTTAAGGAAAACACAGTCTCCAAGGCACATTTGTGACACATGTGCTGAAGCCACCCGCTCTCTGGGTAGTTCCTGTGAACTGCTCTGAGGAGCTATGCTGCATAGTCATCCTCAGTTTGGAGGGCAGAAGGCATGCAGAACAGCCAGTGCAAACCTGTGCTGTGGTTCAGAGATAGTTTCCCTCAAAGCATTTGAAAGAGCAGACACAGCTGGGGATCATTTCCTTTTCCAAACAAACATCATGACCTGATCTGGCTCTTCAGACACTTTAAAAGTCCATTTTTTTCAAAAATTCACCCAGAGTAATATATTGGAGAAAGATCTTAAAAGCACTATGACTAAAAGGGCTCTAGGGAAACAAGATGAACTGATTAGACATTTTTGTGTAGTTTGATAATGCTGCAACGTTTATTCTCATATTTGTGGTACATATAAAAATAAAGTATTCATTACTCTATAAATAGTTTGTTGGCTAGAGAAGCAGAGTGATAGACCATATACTATTTTTTTGCTTTGATTTAGAAGATATGCTCTATTCAGGGTATCCATGAGTATGTGTAGCTTTTGAGGGAAGATCTAGTGACTGCCTCTGTTTATTTATCCATCTCGGGACCCCTCAGCAACAATTTTTATCCACATGAAGGAACAGCTCACAGAAGGATGTGATGGGGACTGGGAGGCCAAACCTAAATCAATATTCCTTGCTTTATACTGACCCTAGAATGAATCTATGGAGACACAGCAAGGATGATCTATGAAGAACAATACTTGTAAGATGAATAAACATTTGTAAGACAACCATTGCTAAAAAACATCACTAAAAACTACTTCTATCCTTAATGCTCCACTGTCTTTCAGAAAACTATGAAACAAAGTCCTGATCTAGCACCTCTGAACTAGAGGCTTTCACAGCTGAGCTCTCAGAGCTGTACGTAGTGTAGGAAGGTCAGAGAGCTTCCACCCTTTCTTCAGACTAAGATCATATAGATGAGTATATTTGCTTATAGAAGTATGCTGCTCTCAGGATGTACTAGGTGAACACCCTAGGATGACGCTGATTTTCAGCAGATTTGAATTAAAATTCAAATATTTCTGTGAATGTTTCCTTTTGTTTTGTTTTTCCTTTCTGAGGTTTTTCAACAACTGGGAATATCTCTGAGCCACCATCTTGTAATCAGCTGCTAAAATTTTCAGAGTTCATCACCAAATGTTTTTGTGTTATTCAACTTGTGTAAGCTTATGGCATCCTTTTCTCCTACGCTGTCTGCCTCCAGCCTGTCTGATTTACTGTGCGTCTAGGACAAACAGCTTCAGTCTTCAGTGTCTTCCAGATGCTTGCTGCCTTCTTTTCTCACAGCCCACTTCAAATTTACTACATAAATTCACATTCTGTATAGGTTTATTACTCCCTAGCAACAATAAGACTTCTATAGCCTGAAAAAAGCAAACATTTGTGCCATGGGCATGCTCCCCATGAAAAAAAGCTCTTCTAGTAAGTGCTATGTACTTCTTCTGCTACAAAATTTAGAAACGTGAAATAAAACAATGAACTGCTTTTTAAAGTGATAGCCGTGTTCAAGTATTGTTTTCTGGACAGAATATTTGGTCAGGTGCAAGCATTACTTTGTCTACCAGTAACACATCTGTATGTCATTTGCATTAAAAATCAGTCTCTGCATATTATATGTACAATTTTAAAACAAGAGCTTTATACAAATATAAGGACTGTGATAGTACATGTGGTTTGTATTTGGGTACTTCAGTACCTTTTGTAGAAACACTGTATAGGATTCTATGTGTGGTGGCCAACAAGATGTGACGTTTGACTCTGTGCAACATGTGAAAGAGACCTTCTAAATGGGAGTGAACAACTAGGTTTTGCTGGGAAGAAATAGATGCTTATAGAGCACGTAAGGGGGATTCTGAATCTGGTAGCCCGGCATAGGTGAGGTTGCACAGCCCCATGCTCTGGGCCCAAACACTAGTGAGACTGAGCACGTGTTATTCCCAGAAGACACACAGGCACATGCGTACGCGTGCGGTACATATGTCTACACATGCATCTGGCCACACAGATTGACAGACAGACACATTCAACACTCGTACAAACACAAAGAACATCAATGTCATCATCATGTGCCCTTACCTGGCTGATCAGCCTGTTAGTGGGAAATAGAAGCTGAGCGGTGAGGTTGGCACACCTGAGGAAAGGATGCCACTTAGAGGGACCTGAACAAGCCTTAGAAGTGGGCCTGTTGAACCTCATGAGGTCAAGTGCAAGGTCCTGCACCTGGGTTGGGGCAATCACCGGTATCATCACAAGCTGGGGTTAAAGGGACTGAGAGCAGCCCTGCAGAAAAGAAGTTGGGGGTACTAGTGGATGAAAAGGTGTACATGAGCCAGCAATGTGTGCTTGCAGCCCAGAAAGCCAGCTGTATCCTGGGCTAAGTCAAAAGAAGAGTGGCCAGCAGGTCAAGGGAGGTGATTCTCTCCCTCTACTCTGCTCTGGTAAGACCCTAGGTGGAGTACTGTGTTCAGCTCTGGGGTTCTCAGGACATGAACCTACTTGAGTGGATTCAGAGGCGGGACACAAAAATGATCAGAGGGCTGGAGTACCTCTCCTACGAGTACAGGCTGAGGGAATTGAGGTTGTTCAGCCTGGAGAATGGAAGGCTCTGGGGAGACCTTATAGCAGTCTTCCAATACTTAAAGGGGCCCTATAAGAAAAAATGGTGACAATACATTTAGCAGGGCCTGTTGTAATAGGACAAGTAGTAATGGTTTTAAACTAAAAGAGATTTAGACTAGATATAAGGAAGAGTTTTTTTATGATGAGGGTGATGAAACACTGGCACAGGTTTCCCAGAGAGGTGGTAGAAGCCCCATCCCTGAAGACATTCAAGGTCAGGTTGGACAGGGCTGTGAGCAACCTGATTTAGCTAAAGATGTCCCTGTTTACTGCAGGGAGGTTGGACTAGAAGACCTTTTAAGGTCCTTTACAACACAAATCATTCTATGACTCTATGATTCTATGTACAGTGCACACTATTCTCAGCAGCTGGGCTGAATTTCTGCTCTGCCTGATCTCCTGTGATGGGCTTGAGAGGAGCTGAGGCTGGGTGTAAAATCTGAGTTCCCCCATCTGCCATCGTTCCCGTATGCTCCTTTCCCTGTTTGTGGAGATTAGCTTTCCATTGCATAAACTGACTTGTGTAGTGTAGAATTAATTTTTTTTTGCTTTGAAATACTGGATAGCAGTGGAGTGAACAGGCCTCTGAAGAAAATAGAAATCCAGGGACAACAGCTGCTGTAGTCTACTTACAGCAAATCCACAGCAAATGTTAAATGTTAAGAGGTAACCTGTAGGCTACAAGGGTAATGTCTCCTCTGCATGATGAAATAGAAATGTCCAATAAGCTCTAATTAATTTTGCCTTTTCAAGCCTCATGTTTGCATTAGTTTTCAGCAGAGAAATAATGTGAATGCTGAATGTCCATTTGCCATCTTACATCACAACACTTCTGTTTAAAAGGAGCTTTGGGACTCAAAATGCTGAGCAGAGAATTCCCATAAAATGAAATAAATTGAAAGCTTTTACACAGATATTCTAGAAAAACAAATTTAATTTTGGCAAAATTACATCTGCAAATTTGAATTTTATGTCTCCCTGTTTCCTGTTCTGAATGTTGAAGATATGATTATAAATAATAATAACGATGTAAGGTGTGGTCTCTGATGAAATAACCATGCTCATGCAGAATGGTGTCTGCTCAAATGCTTTTCCAGCAGTGTTAATCCTCAGACAGTACTTGGCAATGCTTTCCCACTGGTTCCCCACACAAGGCTTTGAGTTTCTTATGGAGGTGAGGGACTTGGAGTTGTTCGGAGACATGAAGATAAGAGGAATTCCATTAGAGTTTACAGAATTTTTCACTTGCCTCCAACAAATGAGGGAGATGTGAAAGTTTAATGGATACAACTGATGTTCACTAAGCCTGAAAAAGTTGACATTCCAGGACATCTACGCTTTTGGGCTCGTGAACATGTTCATGAGCAGTGGAAGGTTACGGCTGACAATGAGCAGCTGGGCCTGTTTTGAAAATCAGTGGTCTGGGAGCAGTAAGATAAACAGCAGCTCAACAGAGTTCTACTAAAAAATAAATAGAGAATGTTATGCCTAACTTTTGAACAATTAGGAAACAGTACCATCACGTTGAGCATAGACTTCATTATTTCTAGTTTTAAAAAATATCCAGAAGGTCCTGATTTGTAGGAACTTGGCTTTGATCTGGAGGAGGACAATAGTACTCTTCATAGAAGTTAGGTTACATATCCCAAGGTCTTGAAAATAGCAGACTGGTTTTTACTTGAATTAACTTCCTTTAAGTACAGCTGATATTCAAAGTTCACTTCATGGAGCTGACCATGTATCCTAGCTAATTGTACTTAAGGATTCATTATGACTAAGTTTAAAGCTTTATTCTGCATTTTTCCTCTCTCCATTTTTATCTTTATATAAATATGGCATCAAAAATGGCATCCACAGAGTGCTGGTCTTAGAACTGAATGCGATACTGGTGGTCCTGAACTAGATTCTTGTAATTTACCACGTACTTGACACCTCTTCTCTTTTTTAAAAACAAATGGTTATAACTTCTATTGGTTTTAATTTTAATGCACTTGAATTAGCAACAAGTTTTCTGAATTCCTGTAAGCAGAAGTTCTGCCAAAAAAGTCTATGAATAATAGAACTTAAGAAAATCCTGGAAGTGCATGGGTTCCACTATCAGACTGCATCAGGCAGAACTCATTTGGCAAATTTACTAGGTTTTAGGGAGTACTTATTTTTAATTTTCTTTGTTCCATTTTTTTCTCTGTGGAACCAGAAATCCACATTATATCAGCTATCGGATGAGAATTTTGTAATATTTTACAGAAGAAAATAGATTGAAAATAACGTACTTTTTAAATAAGAACTTGTTGGTTTCTTTGTTGAATGAAAAAGAAATCCTTGGAGAAAAGTAGAGAGCCTTGTTGGTTTTTACTACACACACCCTGTAAAAGTGTGCATCATCAGACATTCTATACAAATAGCCTCAAACCCTCAAGAAACTTCAGAATTGTGCTATCCCATTCAGGAAAGCTATTAAAACTTAACTTTTTCTACATTTCATACCTTGAGTGATTTGACAAAACGAGAATTGAAGAGATGAAAATTATAATAAAATGAACTGTGTTCACTGCTCCTTCCCAAGCAAGGTGCCTATTTGTTTTCCAAATTTAAAGTTTGGCTTGATGATGAAGAATCACTAATATTTAGAATCATAGAATCATAGAATGGCCTAAGCTGGAAGGGACCTTAGAGATCATTTAATCCAACCTCCCTGTTATGGGCAGGGATGCCTCTCAACTAGATCAGGCAGCACATGGGAACTGAACGGGATCGAACCCACGACCTTGGTGTTATCAGCACCACACTCTAACCGAGTGAGCTAACCAGTCCCCATTGTCTAAGGGCATAAAATAAAATGTATTTGCTAGACTGGGCTTAAATGAAGTACCTCTTAAAAAATTTCTGGAAGTAGTAATTGTTTGCAGACATTTTTTCTGTTTTTTTTCATCTATAAGTCAATGTGCATACTTTTACTTTTAATGTTGCTGAGTGCTCCCACGTGTTTCTTCCAGTTATTAAATGCAGCTCTAGCGCAGAATTATAAAAATTCTTAAGGGATTGTGTTTTAAATATTTAAATAGTGATATAATGACCTAAACTAAACAACAATTTACAAGTTGAAACTAAATACAGTCTTATCTCATAAGAAGTTCCAGGGTAGAGGTTTTCAATTAGTTAACTTCTATCACAAGTTTCTTGAGGTCTGTAAGTGTTTTATTAGTTTCATCTTTTAAAGGGCTGCAATTTAGGCTTAGGCAAGTAGAAGGAATGGCCATATTAGAAAGGATGTATATTTTTTTCTGAGGCAGAAGAAATACAAAGATCTAATACAGATTATGTAGGAACATACATGCGCTTGGAAATAGCTTTTTAGCTATTAATTATTTATTTAACTATTAATTAGTTGTCCAATCATCTTCCCAAGGACTGAGGTGAGACTGACTTGTCTGTAGTTCCCTGAATCGTCCTTCTTGATCTTCCTGAAGACAGGGGTGACTTTTATTTTCCTCTTATCCTCAGGGACCTCTCCCAGTCCATCTTTTCCATGACCTTTGCGACATGATACAGAGTGACCTGGTAATGACATTGACCAGCTCCCTCAGCTGCACTTGTGGTTGCATCCCACCAAGCCCTATGGACTTATATATGTCCTGCTTGTTTAAGTGTTCCCCAACCTGGTCCTCATCCACTGAGGATATCTCCATTTCTCCATACTTTCCTACTGGCTCAGGGACCTGGGATTCCTGAAGTTCAGTCTTATCAGCAAGGCCTGAGGCCAAGAAACCACTGAGTACCCTGACCCATTTTCCTTAGCCTTCCTTTTGCAACTGACACAAATGTAGAAACTCCTCTCCTTGCTTTTCATGTCCCTCACCAAATTTAACTTAGGCTTTCTTAACCCCACCCCAACACACTCAGAGCACTCTTCAGTAAGGTCCAGATCATATTAATCGCTTTGAACTGGGAAAAACTGCATCAAAGTAGGTATTATTTTCTGTTAGTGAATGCAAGTCTTATACTGGTAAGTTGCGGGTTTCTCCCCCCCCCCTTTTTTATTTTTGTAAGATTCTTAACATATGTGCATTAATGTATTGAAACTGACTGCATCATAGACAAGAATAAACAGGCACATCTGGGAAATGTGTATAACCTTCAGGAAAAATCACCAACATTACCTGAAAATATTTTCTTATCTCAGTTCTGTTTTATCGTAATTGATATCCAAAAGATGCCTATAAACACTAAGAAACAACGTTGTCTGAATTTTAACAACAGAGTAGATGCTTTTCCAGAATTCGTCATTGCAAGCTTCTTCAACCAGAGGATCAGATATAAAGTATATCTATACACAGTTGTTCAAGTTTCCTCTGCATGGTCATGTTAAATTTCAAGCCGGGGCAGTAACAAGTGCAAGGGGAACTGAGATAAAGAGCAGAGAATCTCCCATGCCCTTTGCAGTTTCTCTAGTCACATTGAGGCTGTGGTTTAGCCAAAAGCTTGAACCAACCTAAGGTGGCATAGATGCCAAAAGGTGACATTCAGGAATGTGCTTCTGAGGTGGGTGAAGGAGGAGGATACACCACTCCTTCAAGTGGCAGCACGATTCTAGGTGTTCTTAAACCAACTGTGGAGCCATCCCCTAGGGGGACTACAATGAGTAGGAGAGAGGGTGTGTGACACTTAAAAATAAGAGTCCAGTCTTTAAAATGCTGTCACAGAACATGTTGTTGTTAACACAGAGACAAGGTCATCTTTAGACCAGGAATATTTTGCGTAAGTATTGTTATTTCCATCTCCCCTCTTGGATTTCAAAACTACTAGAAGATATTTATTTTGATTCCCAATGATCAGGACTTAGAACTGGTTTACAGTTCTGCTCCACAATATACCAAGTGGGAAGAAGTCATGTTAGGTTCAGTCAAAGTTGTAGTAATTTTTTTTAATTTATCCCTTTAAGTGTTTACTTGTTTTACTTTCAATATGTTGAGAAATAGATTTGGTCAATATATTACAAATATATTTGACTAGATATTCCTGATATGAAATATCTTCTGGAAGAAGTACACTGGTTAGTTTCCATCATATATTTTGTATTGCTGTTCTCTTGAAGTAGCTTTCAGAAAGGAAACCATCACTTAAATCATTTGTCAAATCTGGCTGTAAATCAGTTGAGACTACACTGCAGAAGATATTCCTTCATTGGCAGGTACTTCGATGGAATGACCTCATAATTTTTTCCATCTCCAGTACGGAGGTGTCTAAGATTTATTACAATCTTAATATAAATTCAAGATTATGGATATGTTTTTATGACTCATTGTCGTGACAATAACAAAAAAAACCAACATAAGATAGCTTTATAGTGTCAGGATATTAAAATATGGGGAAATTTGAGTAGGAAGCATCTTAAAATGGCATATTTCTCATCTCTGTTTTCTAATATATTGAAGTAGTTAACTTTATTATAGAGAAACAATGTTTTTGCTATCAATTTGATATATGATTTAAAGAGAAAATTCCAATTTCAGGATATTAACAATGTTCTTGTTAATCTTTCTGGATTAGATTTCAGACAACTGTGTCCTATGTCATGACAAAGGATTAGAGTAGGAGGCAGATCTAAAAAGAAAGAAAGGCATGAATAAGAAGATATAGGTAGACTTCTGTTGCCTTTTTCAAAGATGTGATCTGACTACTTCTTACCTAACAGCTCTCTCTTTGAGAGGTTTTTAAATGTCAGTAAGAATGTTCTGTTAAGTCTGAAAACTCCCAATATCTAACTTAATGGCTAGATGTCTGCCATCCATCCATCCACCTATTCATTCCTGAAATCTAGAAACAAGACAGGGACAAATTTAATATCTTTAATAACTTTTTGGATATTACAGGTCAAAGTAAACCCTGAAAAGACTTTCAGAAATTCTTGTGCTAGTGAAGGAAATGCATCCAGGCTAGTGGCTACAAGAAGTTGGACCAGTTCCTGCAGTCATACCTTCTCCCCCTTCTAACTTCATCACATTTCCTATTTGTTCTGCCGTACAACAAGGAAATAGCTTTAATCATGATTTTGCCATATTATTTCTTAAGGATGAGATCTCGGGCACGTTCTCATTTGTATTAGTCAGCAGACGCCATTGTTACGCAATGAATACAATGGCCATGGTGCTTTTTTGCACTTGTATTCTGCAACTGTAGTCTCTGGAAAGAGCTTTCTTGTGCCTGGCTTCTAGATGACAGTTTGGGCAGCCTCCTTTAACCATCAGATAGTCCTTTCAAGCCTCCTTTAGTGGTACAAACTAGATGATCAGGATACAAATGTTCACCAACTAAGTCACAGTCACATCTCTTCAGACTCTAACTCTCATTGCACTATTTTATGTCTCCATCTCTTTTTTTTTTTCCCCCCATGCAAATTTGATGATTCCTCTTTGTCTCATTTGGTTTTTCATTTGTAACTGTCCAGCTAGTCTTTGCAATCAAGTGACATTACAAGTGTAGCCACAGGGCCACTGACAAGAGCCACCTGAAGTCAGGGTCACTGTCAAGAGAATCTTAGAATCATAGAATCATAGAATCATAGAATCATAGAATCACAGAACAGTTCAGGTTGGAAAAGACCCTTGGGATCATCAAATCCAACCCTTAACCCTACACTACAAGTTCACCCCCAAACCGCATCACCCAACACCACATCTAAGCGACACTTAAACACATCCAGGGATGGCCACTCAACCACCTCCCTAGGCAGTCTGTTCCAGTGTCTAACCACTCTTTCTGTGAAGAATTTCTTTGTAATGTCCAGTCTAAACTTGCCCTGTTTCAACTTGAACCCATTCCCCCTGGTTCTGTCCCTAATGACCTGTGAGAAGAGACCAGCACCAACCTCTCTTGAAGTCATTCAAGTATCCTTTCTCCCAAAACACCCTACCTAAAGGCGGACTACATGGATGGCAACAGAAGCCAGGCTCTTTGAAGTGTATACAAAGACCTTTTCTTTACTTTGGTGGGATGTGAGAATGCTACGGAAGCAAGAAACAGAAACCCAAGTCAACATCACTGAGCATCTAAAACAGTGGCAAATCTCATTGAGCATCCCCCACACTTAAAAATTCTTACTTTACATGTGGCTGCTCTGTGATGGTGCTCCTCATGCAAAATAGATAAATTATATACAGGCAAGAAGGCTCAAGGTGAATACGCAGTGTGCAATGTGGCACGCAGTCATGGTGTTTAGGGAAACTCACGAAGGGTGGCTGATGGCATCAAGGTGGGTGGTGATTTCCCTAACCGAGTGGTGACTCCCCAAGTACTCTCCAGAAAAGGAATGTTTGAGCTGTGTGTTGATTAGAGGCATCTGCCTTTATTAATACCGTTTTTGTCTGATACATGGCAGACAACTGAGAGTAATACCAGGGAGTATCACATCCTCGGGATGAGTTGGCAGAGTTGCGATGTCAACATGGTTGGCAGAAAAGAATTTGGGGCTGGGAGACTGTAGGAGTGATTTGGGAAGAAGGGTGAAATTGGATGGATGGGATCATTGTACACAAGCAAAGGGTAAAAATGGCACTTGATATGTCTGGTGATGCAGATGGCTAGAGTGTGTCAGAGAGAAGTGGGAACATCAAAGGCAAAAAAACCTGCTAGGGACAACATGGTAAGGAAAGACAAGGAAGAGGAAGGTAGAAGAGAATTAGGTCATCCAGGACTTCTGTAGGGAAAAGAAGTATACAAGGGTGAAAAGAACATGTAATGAAGTGTTACCCTACAAAGGCAATGATGAAGAAAAATAATTTCTTGCCTATACTATTGCATTTTCACATTAAAATATGATTGTTTGTAATAAATATCATATGTCAAATCAGTCCAAAGATGCTACCTACACAGTATAAAACACTGCTAAAGGAAAAAAAAAATCTCATTTTGACTTTATATAAAATAAGTAGATTAACTATAGGAAAAGTATTTTTCCCACCTTCAGGCCTATATTTTCCACCATTATTCAAATGTCCACAACCCTTGAAGATTTTGTAACTGACTGCCCGTTCACGAATGTTTCATTAGCTATTTTACAGTCATAAGTGTTGGCCAAATGTTTTTCTTGGACTACCAGCATGCAATACACTTTATTAAGAAGTTGGTGCTTCCATTATGTTATTTCCTCGCCGTTGGCTGCTGTTCTATGAATCAGATTTTTTTGCTGGTAATAATTTGTTTCAGGCCACAGTGTTCATTGGCTTAACTTCTTCAGAAGACCAAGTATTAGGAATATAGATATGATCACTGGCACTGAAGACAAAAAAGACACTTTCATATTTGCAGGAATGTAATTGCAGAGGAAGAAGTTCCATAGATTTATAGCACAGGAGCTCAGGAGAGATGAGTATACTTAGTTTGTTTCACCTGATGTAGCCAGCAGATTTCTGGAATGTCTTCTAAAAAAGCATCAGAACTCGGCACTATCCTTGAAAATGAAGATGGTACTTGATTTTTCAATACTTATTTTGATACACTTCTTATCTTGGAAATTTTTGCATAAAGATGCACCTGTAATAAAAAGTTTGTAGTTCCTCAAGGCTAACAAATTCAATCAGTGAACAAATGAAAATGTGGTTGTTAGATAACAGAGCACTCACCACTTAGGTGAGTTTTGACAGGTTTTTTTTCTTGATTACAAGAGAAAAGGAATTGCTTGATTCGGTGTTTCACAGTGAAAGAGGAAGAATATCAGTTCCACAAACTAAAAGTTCAGTCATGATTCACAGCTGATTGGTCTAATGGAAGCAAAATTGGTTTTGCACATGTCTATATGTGCTGCAGTTGTGGTAAGATCTCCACTTCTAAGATATGCTTGAAAACCAAGCCCGTGCTCATACAGTGAAGATTGAATAAGTCTTCTGATGCCTTGCTGCTGCTGACAAGTTTCTTTTTCTTGTGTATAATTTCCTGCCAAGTCTGGGAGAAGCTTGTGGAAGGTGAGTGTGTGGGAAGTGTGGAAGGTGATGGGCTCCAGAGCTGGAGGTACTCAAAGGGTTTGGTTCTAGCTGCCCTCTCATAACCTGTCTCTTTTATATGGGGCTTGGGGAGACTGCCTTGCTCCGATTCATGTATCCACCATAAAAAAGACATGGACCTGCTGGAGAGGGTCCAAAGAAGGGCCACAAACATGATCAAGGGGTTGGAGCACCTCCCACATGAGGACAGGCTGAGGGAGTTGGGGGTTTTCAGCCTGGAAAAGAAAAGTCTCCAGGGAGACCTTACAGCAGCCATCCAGTACTTAAAGGGGGCCAACAGGAGAGATGGGGAGGGACCCTTTATCAGGGAGAGTAGTGATGGGATGAGAGGTAGTGGTTTATAAACTGAAACAGGGTAGATTTAGATTAGCTATTCAGAAGAAATTCCTTACAGTGAGAACGGTGAGACACTGAAACAGGTTGCCCAGAGATGTGGATGTCCCTTCCCTGGAAGTGTTCAAGGTCAGGCTGGATGGGGCTTTGAACAACATGTTCTAGTGGGAAGTGTCCCTGCCCATGGCAGGGGGGCTGAGATTAGATGATTTTTAAGGTTCCTTCCAACCCAAACCCTTCTATGATTCTACTTAACATCTCTCTGTCTGCACATGGATAACAATAGTGATGGAAAATAGACAGAGTCTCTCTTAGGTTTAAAGCTTCCATACCTCACTCTCCCACCCTGGGTCTCCAGGCTGAAAGTGACACAGGTTATTTCATTAGAGGGAAAGTCTGTGTTTCCTCTCTATGTTGCATTTGGAATATAGATGTCAGCAGTGTCAACTGCAACACTGTAATTAAATTGCTAATGTTTTCCATTGTATGTATTATGCCTTGCAGGACAGATGTGTTTTCTTACAGCTTGTTCCCAAGTAAAGACTTTTTTCAGTAATGTTATTGCTTATTTAAGGAATGGGCACTTGTTCTTTTTTTTTTTTAATAATGGCATATGCCTTCTTCCTTGCAAGAGGTTCTAATGCAAAACAAGACCTCCCTCCCTGCTCTGATAACATGGCTTTGAATTCCACCTTCACCATTCTAATAGTTATCTCCCCCTGTGTGCTTGACAAGTAGAATATCTGTGTTTAAATAACAGGTCTGTGACAGACTCAGAGACACCTTATGGAACATACTTGAGATTCCTGTCTTTCTGTGGGAAAGATCAAAGCACAGTGGAAAACTCTGCCCACAATAATCCCTGATATATACAGGTGAAAGCTGCAAGTTTGAAAAATTTTTGCTCTGCAGCAAAGACCAAGTGTGGTGCCTGCATTTCCGCTTGCATGTCTCCACCCAGCTGCTGCTGCAGAGAACCCCTGGTTCTTGAGGTAATGAAAACAAATTTACTCTGCATTTCCTCTGTGGTTTTGAGGTTTCTCCTGTGTCAGCTCATACATTCTTTAAGGATGTTTAAGCTTTTGTCATAGACTTCCATCCAGTCTATCCTCCTACGAGTAGGATCTTTCATGAGATCTGTCAAGTATATTAAGCCGATGGTTTACGAAGTGATGATATCAACTTTCAATCCTCCCAAATGACTAGTCATCCAAATGCATAGCACTGGACTTTCTAAAAGTGCCTGTTTATAGGGCTTTGAACATGGTGCTAAGCTATGCCATTTAAAGAGTATTCTCCTAGAGTATAACAGGAAGAAGAAATTGCTTTCAAGATCTGATAATTTTGTTTGACCTCTTGAGAAAGAGAGACTTACATGAGAAAAGTGAAAGGTAATTTTCCAATATCAAAGTTTAAGGCTGGGCCAACCACTGAACTTTGAGAGATACTCTCTGTGATCCCCCACCACCCTCCCATGGAAGGATAACAGGAGAACCAGGGAGAGAGTTGAAACCGTTTAACAAAAAAAAAAAAAGAATAATGCTAACAATAATAACAAAAATGTCAATAAGCAGTCTGATATCTAACAATTACAAGAAAGAAACTAACCATAAACTAAGTAAACAGTGGTGAAGGTACTGGAACACAAGACCTGTGGGGAGAGGCTGAGGGAGCTGGGGTTGTTTAGTCTGGAGAAGAGGAGGCTTAGAGGTGACCTCATCACTCTCTATAACTACCTGAAGGGAAGTTATAGGCAGGTGGGGACTGGTCTCTTCTCCCAGGCAGTTAGCAACAGGACAAGGGGGCACGGGCTTAAGCTCTGCCAGGGGAAATTTAGGCTGGATATTAGAAAGAAATTCTTTACAGAGAGAGTGGTCAGGCATTGGAATGGCCTGCCCAGGGAGGTGGTGGATTCACCGTCCCTGGAGGTTTTTAAACTGAGATTGGACATGGCACTTAGTGTCATGATCTAGTAAATGGACTGGAGTTGGACCAAGGGTTGGACTTGATGATCTCTGAGGTCTTTTCCAACTCAATTGATTCTATGATTCTATGAATAGCCCTTGCAGAGGTAGGGCCAGAGGGAGGAAGATCACCGGTCCAAGTTCCTGTGTTGGTGCAACCTAGCAGGGCTTAGGATGCACCTGCTGTCGTCTTCTTACTTTTTCTTCTTTCTTCTGCTTTTTTGCTTTATCCCACCTCAATTTACACTTTTCTACATACTGATGTATAGTATGTGTGGGGAAGGGTACGGCACTTCATGGGGTGTATGTTCACAATAATCTTCATTAGTATCCATAGGAGATAAGCTGCGAGGCAGTACCATCCTGCCTTCACAAGACTCCTTCCCTCATGCATATTTGACTGTTGGAGGCATCTGTTTCCTGCTTAGCCTTATCAGTTCTTTATACCCCCATTTTATATTCCATTTGGCACTCACCAGTTCACAAGACCCCAGGACTTAGGGACCCTTATATACTGAGCACATGGGAAGGAACACCATGATTGGTCCATTTGAGTCACTTGACACATCATCTCCTCCCCATAGGCCCAGCTGCCCATCCTCCCTTATTGTGGTTGTCACTAGTACCAGTCAGCCCCAGAGAACTTTTATGCTGGTGTTCTCAAACCACGACAGCCAGTAACCACTTAGGTTTCATGTTCTGATGTGTTGGACATTGTCCGTGCACTCCAGCAATTTTTGGCTGAGATTAGATGATACTTATGAACCCCAGAGATGGCATGGACTAACCTGAGGTGAAAATGTTAAAAAACAAGCCATTTACAGTATGTGAACTATGTTCGTATCTGATACCATAGGCTGGTTAAATGATAAAAAGCCTTAAAAGCTTGATTTATATATGAAAAAGGTCATATATTCATGTAATACGTACACAACAAAGAATTGCTGGAAGAGTCCTGTAACTCCAGAATTTCAAGCACGGTCTGTTTTTTCACACCTTAGAGGCCCATCAGGTTCCACAATTTCCAGGTAGAATATATGGAGGCTCTGTGATGTCTAATGAATTTGAAGCTCTGTCATGGATGTGCAGCTACCTGCTTTGATGACATGTTTTTTTGTAACCTATGATCAGAGAACTGACATAAAGCAGAAGAAGACTTGGACTTTCTCATAACAGCAGTTCCTCTGACCAATCTGGCTAAATGTAACAATGAGTGCATTGCAACAAAACACTTGGAGGGTACTCTGGGGAAGGGGATTTTTAGTTCTGGTAGATAAATGAAAATATTTTAGGGTTTTACTTGAGTTTTATAAGTAAATTCTCAACAATTGTAGACTCAACAGTGTTGTTAATGCAACTAACACTGCAACTACACACATCTGCATTTCATCAGTCTTGACCTTGTGGATCTGAATGCATTAAAGGACAATTACAGGTGGTGAGAATCAGCCTAGGGGATGGCTTCCTGACTTGGAAATACAAAATGTTCTGGGAAGACAGGAAGAGGAGGATAGAGGAAATGTTAAGCTGTTATTCAGAGAGGACAGGTAAGGCTCCCTGATATAAAGAAGTAGGCAGTGGGTTTATTTTTTTTGTTGTTGGATGGAAAGCAAAGATCATTCTTACATGTTACACCCAAGTAGCCATGGCAGCCAAACGGACAAATTTGTTTGGGCAAAATGTTTAAAACTTCTCCAGTGTCAGCTAATGACCAACCTACTAAAGTAGAGGTGCCTTAAGACAGGTAGAGACTGGGGTCTTGACAAGAAATACTTATGTGGTGGGTTCTGGAGGAGACCAGTGAAATTTCTCTGAGCTCTTTTAAGGAGGAATTCCCCATAAGGAGGATAACTCTGCCCTAGTACAGAGATTGCTTTCAGATACTCACCATTGTGAGTTCTTGGCAAGGATATGAATGAAGCTGAACTCACATGGTCATTTTATGTATAAGGTATCAGGGCTCTTAAATCTGCTTCCAGTTGTAAGTGATGTATGTTTAACAAAAAGGCAAAGCCAAGAGCTCATCCATTTCATTTTATACATTCTATTGTGTCTTAAAATGCCATAAATACTATCACTTGAAGTAAAGGAATAATTATGTTGATTACAGCTCTGAAAGAGAAATGTATTAGACGAAGCTTGGTCTGTGAGACTTGAAAATATCCTTGCTTTTCTTAACGTAATTTATGCAAGGGAAACTTAGGATCCCAATTTAAATTCAACTTCTTTTATTGCTAACAGACAGGAAATCAGACAACTCTTAAAGGGTGACTCATCGGATTCTAATATCCTAAGATACTTGTTTCTTTACAACAGTATTTTGCAGGTTTCAAGACTTAAGAAGTTTTCCTTCAACCTTCTTTTATTTTAGCTAATTAACGTAATTTCTTTCAAGATCTCATATATTCTCATAAGTCTGTCTTGTTGGTCTATAGTCAGAAAAAAAAAAAAGAATAAATAATTCAGTTGAGGATGACATCTATTTAGGGTAGAACAGAAGGTTTACTTCACGTGACACCACTGACTCCTGCTCAAGTACCCCATAACATTGTTTGCCATTTTTTCAGTTGTGTGACATTATGTTTAGCTTGTGCATGTTTAGACTGCTGTTAAGCTTGTTGTCCCCCACCCAGTTGCTCATTGCTACAAAAATGTCCAAACTTGCACTTGTTTTTATTAAATCGCATCTTACTTTTTTTCAGATCACTCTTTCAATGTGAGAACAATGAGAGAACTTGAATTCTTATCCTGTTATTCAGTGCTCTCTTAGCTGTTGATGTGCTTATTTGCACTTTTCCCTATTGTTTAGATGGAGATATCAACCAGGGCTGGAACCATATCATCATCCCACTGAACATGCGCTTTCATTTTCATACTGAGTATTTTAAATCTTCTGTCTGAATACTGTTTTAAAATAAGTTTTGCACTACCTTATAATGGTTTCGTTTAGGCCACATTCCTCTTTCATTTCCAAGACTATTGCCCTATTTCCCTTTAGGAAGCAAATGTCAAAATGCTTCAGAGGTCCCTTCCAACCCCTGCCGTTCTGTGTAAAGTTGAGATATGCTGTGTATGAACTCTCCTATCCTCAGCGTCACTTAAAGAAATATTTCAGTTGATCTGAAACACACAGCCTCCCTCATGCTATTAATACAAGTGATGTATGAAGGTAATTGTTAAAATGACAGTGAATAATGTTATTTAAAGTGGTCTTTGCGTGATTTATTTATTTTTTTAAAATCAAGTTAACATAGTGGTCTTCATCAGACTTAAACATGGCTGTGAACTTTGTCTCTGGAAAACACTTTCCTGTGACTACTATTTTTGGTTGTGTATTTTCATGTCTTTTTTTTCTGAAGGTAAGTGCTCTGCCTGTATAGAGGAGAGGGTTACCTCACACTCACTCCTCTATTTCCTTTTTTGTGACACTCCCAAATCCATTTGACCTAGGGAGCTATTTAGAAAAGTAATTTTTCTCTCTCTTTTTTCTCTTGTCAAAAGAACACTGGAAACCACTGAAAAATTAGACCACCAGGTTAGCCCCTGCAGGCCCTTATTTCTAAAGGATTTGTATTTAAATCAGTGAAAGGCAAATATGTATTGTACTTGGCACACGCAGAGACAATGGAAAAACATTTCCTTAAGAGTGAGTTTCCTGTATTGCAGTGCAATCTTCCTTTCCATCGATTTGAAGAGCAATACAATGACAATTTAGGGAAATAAAGGAATAAATGCTCCATAATAATGGTTGCCAAAATATCTCTGCAAATAAACTAGAGTTCATGCAAATGAGTGTGAATAGTTGAACACTGACATTTTTTATATATATAAATTGCATTTCACGTTCAAGAATTATGCAGAATTTGATGCAACAGCTTGGTTGCCACAATCTTATTTTTGTTTGCAAAATGTTTTGAGATACCTTATACGACCATTTCTGAAGAAAATTGAGCTGCCTTGAAGTGAAATGGAATTACATATTTATTTTGAGCTTTTAAAACAGATAACTGTCAAATGAACCCTGGAAATAAACCAGATAGCACTCTGAAGGCAATTCTTGTAACATCTGTAATATCTGATTAAATCATTGTGGATGTCTTCTAGAAGCAGCACGGAATATTCCTCCATATATGAAAAACATGATCTTGGCTGATTTTATCACACAAAAGTTTTTGTGTTTCTTTCCCAAGAATGTTGTAGTGGTATGGCAAGTGATAGCTGTATTCTGGCCCCATAGAAAAGGCAGTTTTCCCTTAGTCCTGGAGGAGAGTGAAAGCATGTCACTGCAGTAAGAGGAAAGGGTAGATATTTGCAAGTCTACTGTGAACCATTAAACATATTCTGATTTATTATAACTATATTAGGGTTTCTGAAATTCCATCTGCAGGAAAGAGTATCTGAAACTTAATCCCTCTGATATTAATTTTTCATAGTTTATGTATGCACATATTTATGAGTGCATAAGGATAATATTAGATAAATGTATATGCAAAATAATATGCCTGATTTGAGACAAAGAAAGAAACACTTTATTTGACCATATCTTAAAGTAAGGTTGGTTGCCCTCATTTTCAAACCAAAACTCTTTTCTCTGTGATAATTTGTCTGCATAAATTCCTTCTTCATCACATCATGTATGGACATTTCTTTGTTAGGAAAGTCGCCTGCAAAGTCTGATGTAGACTAGTTATATTTTCTTTGTTTCCTGACAAAAAGCCAAAAGATCTTGCTGTATAGGTTAACTGCTCATGACATTCAAGAAGTATTGGCTAAATTTATACCAGTATAAAGCTAACACTCACCAAAGCCATTGCCACAAGGTTCTTTGGCACAGCCTGGTCATCTACCCTTCTCTTCATCTGTTTTATACTACGTAGCAGGTGGCTGGACTCAGGTACGTGCTGAGAAGGAGCCCCGACCCAAGCCAGCTCCCTGGCTGTGCCCAGTACTCATCTGGGAAAGCTGCCGTCTGTCTGGCCAAAAACCATGCTGGGAACCTTGTAGAAGATCAAGTTCCTGCGTCTGGAAACGTTCCTTGGCACTGCTCATTTTGCTTGTGTAAAGGTGGCTGTGATGTCTGACTTGAGCACACTGGTAAATAGAGCTGTTAGGACAGCAAACTAAACTAGATTTTTGTATATATATATATTTAATATTTAGATTATGGTAATTTATATATATAATTCTGATACAGGTAGTTCTTTACAAAGGTGACAGGTATAGATTGTTACAACTGCTGTCTGTATATAACCACAGCAGTGCAGCATATGTGGTTTCTATAAACAGGGTGCAAAATGTTGACACACAAAATGAGTTGTGACATTCTGTTGCCTCCCCTTGTGTGCACGCTTCCCTGCCCCTCATGAGGCTGATGGTTGTGGTTAGGGAGAAAACAGAGCAGTGGATTGGTCAGGAGGGCTGTACTTGAGTACTTGATCTTATTTTAAATTCTTTGTCTTTCAAGTTCGTAGTCCCAGGAGGATCATTTGTAAATCCCTCTGGGTCTGTCAGCCTTGAATGAAGACAGGAGGTATTGAGAAAAACAGCTACTCCGCTGCTCTTACCTGGATTTTCACAAATTTTCCACCTTTTTCTTGAAGAATTATCCCTGGGTTGGAGACAGCAGTAGCCTTCCTTCGGCTGCATACATTCAGATGTTAACCTGCTGTGCCCTACATTGGATATTTTGTTAATAGAATCTACAAATTCCTTTTTTTTTTCCCCCCCCTTTAAATAGAATTCTTCATTGTTCTTGCTACCTTACATTTCCTTTGTGAACCATTAAGGCCCCTAGATATTTCTCTACCAGTCTCTGTCAATTTTTCCTTTAAAAAAATTTTTCCTTTCCACTTTTATTGTATCAGCCTTTACAATTAGTTTCTTCATTTCAGTATTATTTTCAATTGTAATGTGCTTACACATCTTCCCATTCTTGTCATCCACACATTTTATCAGTACAATTTCTACTCCATATCCAAGTTGCTAATTAAGATACTGATAGAATTGGATGTGAACAAATCCTTGACAAGACTTAAAGATTTTTTTTCTTCAATTTGATGACTACTTTTGAGAAAAAAATTCCATCATCTTATAGCCATTTCTAAGTTATTCTAGCTAGACCATATTTCCTTACTTGCGTTATGAGAATATCACGCAGGGCAGTGTCAAAGGTCTTATGAGTGTTGAGATCTAGGACCTTGCCTTATTCACTTACCTACCTTGTCAAAGGAGGAGATTATACTAATTTAGCAAGGTTTCTTCTGGAATAATTGTTTTTGACTATTCATTTTTTCAGGAATTTACAAATTGTTTGCTACTTTTTAAATATCGGATTCTTTCTCAAGTTAGATTATAGTTTCCTTTTCCAGCTTTCAGGCATCTTTACTGACTCAGTAAATTCACAGCACATCAAAAATATTGATAGCAATGTGAAAAGAGAGAATACGAAGAAGAAATCAGCTTTGTGAATCTCTAATGAAACATAGTGAAACATAAGTATCTCTACAAAGTGGAAATACAGGATGGGTAGTCACAGAAAGATAGCAATTGGATGTAGGTGATAAGTGCATCCTGAAGAAGACCTGCGAACCCATATTAAAGAAATGCCAGGCAGTGACAGGAGCAATGACACCAGACATGCAGTAACACTGGCCTTCCCAGTCTAGGAAATCTGTGTAATGTGCCTTGCTTAGGCTGTCTCACAAACTGAAGAAAAGGAAATAGGAGACAGTGGTGTAATACAGACCTCTTTCTATTTTGATGTGTCTATTTTCATGGCTTACTTAGGGCTAATGTAAGTTAAAACCTCTCAAATAGGGAAAACTTGCTATGAATACCCTGTATGGTGACATCTTGGTGCACATTTCATGGACATTTCTCAATAATCTGCCCTTTTAGGCCTACCAAAGAACCCAATGATAAATTGAAGACTGCAGTTTAAAGTAAAAAAAATGCATTTGTCATCTCCATATGTGACCTTTTCATACAGTGTTTGAGTCCCTAAATGGACAGGATTATAATTTCCCTGTACTGTTACACAGCTGAAAAAAAAAGGTGGTGGTGCAACATTTGCTTAATTTCTCTCATTTTTAGAGACAATGGTTTCTTGGGTGTTTTGTGGACTCCATTCAGCTGTACTTTGACTGATTATCATAATCCTGATTGATACTCCCTATTGACTAGAAAAGAAGTAGTTCTGGAAAGACATACAAGAATTTTAAAGCAAGTTATATATGCTCCCAAGACATGCCTATGCTGTTTGACTTTGGCTGAGTATCTGGTACTGAGCCACTGTGCGGCTTTAGAGTTGTATTATAATTCTGTTTTAGACCCCTAGGAAATATGTAACATTTTAAAAGTGTATTAGCCATTTCAAAGCATACTACTGACCGTGAGCTGGCAGTTTTTTGTCTCTTATATGAAGATTTTTAATCTTACCACATCAGTGAAGATGTGAGAACTATATTCCCACTTTCCTATTGTGTACTTTAGAAGTTACCATCTGGAAGAGCAAGAAACTGCAGTTAAGGACAAGTCTTTTACCAGGCATGATGAGAGGAGGGGTGAGAATTGTGACTTGAAGATAGTTTTCTGCTTCCAGGACTGAAAGCCAAACCTACTCCTGGCATGTCTTCGAAGAGCCTGGGGGATGCACTAAATAATTCTGGCTTTATGCCTGTAATGACTCATGTAAGCAGTTGTATCACAAAGGGACTCCAGCAGAAGCCAAGCATCAGACCTTATTCGTGGATCTGTGTGAGTGACAGTAGAAGGGAACAAACCAAGTCTTAATCTTTTTTTTCTATAGGTAAATGCTTATCTTGTTCTTTAATGAAAAGTCTTGCATAGGAAGCTGCAAGGCATCAGCTATCCATTTGTGAAATATTTTTGGAGCTGTAAACAACTTACATATGCAAGTCCTGCAAATGAATCTGTGAGAATTGAGCAGAGCATGTCATTTTGGGAAGGAATACCGATATTTTCTAAATGGGACCTCTTAAACTTCAAGCCACAAACCATTAAAACTCCTTCAAATTACAAAATATTGGATAATGCCATCTGTAAAGAACAGGAGTTGAAAGAGATGTGCAACACTGCTCTACATATGTAATATTCTGTGTCATCACAGTAAGCATGAAAGATCTGGCACGTCATTCAAGGTTGAGAAAAAGTAGCAGTACATACAGCACAGTTAAGCTTGTTCTTGTAACTTTCGTGCAGAAGCAAGGTAGGATGATGTTTCCTAAAACATGGTTTTCAAAACTGGAAGGCAGGCTCAAAGTAATATTAGTTGTGTATAATGAACAAAATCTTTTTATATGTCCATTAGTTAATGCAGAATTTTTTTTTATATAGCTCAAATACGGAGACTTTTTGTGATGCAGTTACTCAAGTCAAGTTCAAAAATAGAATCCAACACTTAATTTATAGATTCTTTTAATAGATGACTCTATCCTAAACTGTAATAGCAACAGGTTTGTGTTTTGTTTTCTTGGGATTTTTTTTTTTTTTTGACAGGCAGGAGCCATATTTACTTTAGAATTTTTTTTTCAGCTTTGTTTAGTCAGGATGAGCTGTGAAGTTAGCATCTTCGTACTACAATGAAGATTTTAGTGTTTGATAGAACAATTTTACTTAAATACTTATTTTCTTTTAAGGAAGAGAGCGCTGGGAGTGAACATAGGTTAATGCTTCTTAATTCTAGTGGTGAATGAAAATTAAGGGGCTTCTTGCCGTATAGGTTTTGTGTTTAATTTTCATGTGTCCAGCTTTCTCTTTTCCTGCTTATCTTCTAAATTATCCCTAAGAAAGCAACATAGGCAAACCTTCCAGGTTTTTTTGCTTAGCTGTGAGCACGCACGTGTTTATATCTGCAGAGAGATGCCCTCAGTTTTGCAGTCCTGTATATCGTGCCATTAATAGAATACAATTTTGTGTTAATGCTTAAAAGACCTAGAGAGCTGAAGATAGCAAAACATAGTCTGCAATAAATGAAGAATTGTCAAATCTTCATTTACTAAGCAGTTTGAGCAATACTATGTGTCCTCTGGAGGTGAAAGATGGTCACAATACCATATCACATAAGAAATTCCAAGAAAATAATTTAAAACTTGAACCTAAGGTAACTATAGATGTTTGCTTTTAGTTTTTAGCACTTAACAACTTCAAATGACACTTAAAAAAGAATAAAATCATTATTTGCTGTGAATTTGCTGAACTTCTTAAAACCTTTTTCAGACACTGTGGATTAATTCAATCAATATCTTAAATTTTTGTTCCACTTTGTACCTAATGCTCTTCATTATGTGATCTAGTTTTATTCACATCTTACTACATCCTCAGGTAAATTTTGTGTTAGTGATAATAGCTTATGAAGAGTGTGTAAGAAGAATGAAAAAAGGAATTAGTAAAGCAAAGTTTGGGAAGGTAAAAAATGGAGAATTGTCACCTCTGGGAAGGAAATGAATATTTTTGTTTGTAAAAGGTATTTATCAAGAAATAAAATAAAAGTTGACTTTTTCTTGAGAGCCTTTACCAGCTTCATTGCCCTTCTTTGGAAACACTCCAGCACCTCGATGTCTTTCTTGCAACGAGGGGCTCAAAACTGAACACAGGATTTGAGGTGCAGTCTCACCAGTGCCAAGTACAGGGGGACAATCACTTCCCTGGTCCTGCTGAACACACTGTTCCCAAGACAGGCCGGGATGCCGTTGGCCTTCTTGGCCACTTGGGCACTCTGCTGGCTCATGTTCAGGTGGCTGCTGACCAACACCCCCAGGTCTTTTTTTGCTGGGAAGTTTTCCAGGCCCTCTTCCCCAAGCCGTAGTGTTGTGTGGAGTTGTGACCCAAGTGCAGGACCTGGTGCTTGGCTGGCCTTGGCCCAGTGATCCAGTCTGTCCAGATCTCTCTGTAGAGCCTTCCTACCCTCAAGCAGATGGACACTCCCGCCCAGCTTGGTGTTGTACACAAACTTACCAAGGGTGTGCTCAATTCCCCCATCCAGGTCATTGATAAAGATATTAAAGAGAACTGATCCCAGTACTGAGCTGTAGGGAGCACCACCTGTGACCAAATACCAGCTGGATTTAACTCCATTCACCATCACTCTTTGGGCCTATTCTTCACCCAGCAAAGAGTACTCCCATCCAACCCAAGAACCCCATGATAGAAGGCTCATTAATTCAGTATCTAACAACCCTGCAGGTAATCATTACTAGAATTTTTATGACTGCTTAATGGCAAGGATAATATCACTGAAACTTTGCATGGATCATTCAGATGAGGTCGGCCAATATTTACTTTCCTCTTTTGTTCATAAACTTTATTCAATGGGCATTTTTTCTCCTTTATTTAACTCAAGATATGTATATGGATGTACATTTATCTTCCACAATTGTCTTGATATCTCACCACCACATACAGATTTTACCTTTCCATCATAAAGAGGAAGAACAGGAGAACGTGGGTAGAATCCACATGAATAAAAGAGGTGATATAATATGAATGAGAACCAACTCATAGTCTATCTAATATTCCGTTTCTGATGATAAGTCATATCAGTTACTTCAAAAGAATATAAGGGAAACTGAAAATAGACTTATAGGGTGGAAGATTATCCCAGAAATATTTCACACTAATCTTTAGGAGTTATGGATTTGTTTAGACTTCTAAAGTATTTTTTGGACATTGATAGTTATGGTAATGTTTAATCTAAGTAAATATCTGATCATTCTTTGCCGTCTCAGAACAGGAATATGAAATATTCATGAGGGAATCCTGAGGCCAAATTAAAGACCTTGACAACCCCTGTTTTATGGAATATAACAGTGGCATTCCTTATAACTTACATACATTTCCCAGTACATACTGATTTTAAGGTGTCTATTATACAGCCCTATGTAATTTAAAGAAGCACAGCTATTCACAACTTTACCTTTCTCAGTTTATGCATTTCTGCTGCATATAAATAATTAGACTCAGGTGAGACAGAGAACATGTGCAGACATGTATATGTGCACATCCACACCTTTCCCTGAAGGCTAAATTTGCTCATCTTCCTGTAGGAACTGAAAAACATCTGCTAAATATTCTCTGCTCAAAGAGAAACAAACACTGGGTGGGTGTTTTAACCCTTGCTTTTTCAGCCATTAGGTGATGTTTATTCTACATATTGTTAGAACATGAAATTGTGCTCTTCTTGCTTTAATATCTGATGTAAGAAATACTACATCAATTAGTCACTGTCCTCAGATCACTTCCTTCATTGCATTGAGTCAAAGACTGAGATAGAATAATCTAACTATAAGGGGAAAGTATTAAAGAAAATAAAATCAATGAGATAGATTCCTGGGAAATTCGAGATACTGTTCAGACTTGAGAAACCTGCCTCAAAATAACTTCAGTCTAATGATTTTACCATTTGAATCTTCCTTTTCTGAGGAGATTATGACATCTCTAGCTCCAGCCAACAGCTTCTGGGAAAGGTGGGACTGGCACAACTACACTTGTGATGGGTGCCTGTTAATTCCTGACCTCAAGTTACTAGCATACATCTGCACTGATAGACAGAGCCTGACACGCGTGATGCCTCATTTTGCTCCCCTAAGGGCTCACTGTTCTCCCATCAGGATGAGCAGTTCTGACAAGCGTGGGCTGAGATAGCAGGTGCCCTGCAAGTGGCACTGAACTGGAAACTCCCTGAAACAAAAGAACCAGTGTCAGAACTAGGCATGTGTCAGAACTGCACCTTTTCAGATTAGCAAAAAAATTAAGAAACAGCCTGTGTGAGCTGCATGGTTCAGTGGTGATGTAGTGGTGGACCTCACATTGGTAGATTTGGCTTGATGATCCTAAAGGACTTTTCCAACTTAAATGATTCTATGATTCTATAAACTTCTTGTGCTTAATTCTGGATCTCCTGAGCTGCACCAGGGTCTGGAAGCACTGACAATTCAGCACATGGTCCAGGCTCGTGTGAGAGAGAGTCAGACACAAGATTGTGCAGCCTCTCTGATCCCCATCCTGCTTCACATACAGGCTGTATCCACTCCTGTCTTGTTCAAAAGACAGGGCTGCCTGCTTAAACACATGGCCAAAGCCTTTCCCTCAGGGATCTTTGATTTCCTGAAAAGTCCTGGTTTTTTTTTTTTTTTTTTTTACTCTGTGCTGGAGGCAGAAAGAAACTAAAATTTCTTGCCAAGCTCTATGTAATGAGGGGAAGCAACTAAACTTTCCAATTGTTGACAGTATATTGCACCAACTCTGCCATTACACTGTAGAAAGGACAGAAATCTGTGCCAGGGGCTTAGCAACATTTGGGTCAGTGATTCGAGAGGAGGAACTAGGAAGATTTCTGATGAACACTGACCTTATCATGGAAGGCTTTTTTTCTGAACTGAAAAAGGAGTCTCAGAAGAAAACAAGACCAATAATCAAGCTCTAACTGAGGCAAAGCGTCATTCCCTGACAGAGAAGGAAGTGGGAAGGAAAGAGATTAACAAAAGAATTGTGATAGGGTTTTGGGGCAACTGAGACAGGACTTATGCTATGTGCGAAAACAATGAAATATAAAAACATGGAATCAAAGTCATAGTGTAGAGGTTTAGGGATGGGCCAGTCACTAAACTCTGACAGACACTCTCTGTGATCTCCTCACCATCCTCCCACGGGAGGATGAGTGTAACCAGAGAGAAGTGACTTTGAGGTTGGAAAAAAACTTGACCCAGTTTAACGAAATAGAAAATGACATTAACAATGAAGATGTTATATAGAACTATACAAAAGTACAGAAATATATCCAAAGATACAAATGAATATGCTAATACAGAACCTATGCCTTCTGGTTGGCAACTTGGTCCTGATCGTAAAATTCCCAGACTGAACTCAGCAGTAAACGGAAACACCGAAGTGTAGAGTCCCAATTACAGTCCAAAAAAAAAAAAAAAAGGTTTAAAGTAGTTGCACTGCTCCCACTCAGGGAGGCAGTGGAAGGTGATCTGTTCCCCCAAACAGCGCCCCTTTGCAGCTTGAAAAGCATGAGGCAGGAATATCAGCAGCACAGGGGAGACCATCTGACGAACCTGAAAATGTACATGTCCACGGGACCCGATGGGATACACCCACGGGTACTGAGGGAACTGGCGGATGAGGTTGCTAAACCCCTCTCTATTATATTCCAAAAGTCATGGCGGTCTGGTGAAGTCCTCATTGACTGGAAAAGGGGAATAATAATCCCCATTTTCAAAAAGTGGAAGAAGGAGGAACTGGGGAACTATAGGCCAGTCAGTCTCAACTCTGTGCCCGATAAGATTATGGAGCAGATCCTCCTGGAGGCACTGCTGAGGCAGAAGAATAATAAAGAGGTGATTTGGTACAGTAAAGATGGCTTCACCAAGGGCAAATGGTGCCTGACAAACCTGATGGCCTTCTATGAGAAGGTCACAACATCAATAAACAAGGGAAGAGCAACTGATGTCATTTACTTGGATCTGAGCAAAGCCTTTGACACTGTCCCGCATGACATCCTGATCTCCAAGCTGATAAAATATGGGATTGACGGATGGACAATTCGGTGGATAAAGAACTGACTTGATGACTGCACCCAAGAAGTGGCTGTCAATGGGTCCATGTCCAAGTGGAATCCAGTGACAAGTGGAGTCCCTCAAGGATCAGTACCGGGACCAGTCTTGTTTAACACCTTTGTTAGTGACACGGACAGTGGCATTGAGTGCACCCTCAGCAAGTTTGCTGATGACACCAAGATGTGTGGGATGGCTGACACCCTGGAGGGTAGGGATGCCATCCAGAGGGACCTCCACAGGCTGGAGAGGCGGGCCCAGGCCAACCTCATGAAGTTCAACAAGACCAAGTGCAAGGTTCTCCGTCTGGGTCAGGGCAATCCCAAGCATCAATATAGGCTGGGCAATGACTGGCTTGAGAGCAGCCCTGAAGAAAAGGACTTGGGGGAACTGGTGGACGAGAAGCTCAACATGAGCCGTCAGTGCACACCTGCAGCCCAGAAAGCCAATTGTGTCCTGGGCTGCATCAAGAGGTGCTTGGCCAGCAGGTCGAGGGAGTTGATTCTGCCCCTCTACTCCACTCTCATGAGACCCCGCCTGGAGTACTGCGTCCAGTTCTGGAGTCCACAGTACAAGAAAGACATGGATGTGCTGGAACATGTCCAGAGAAGGGCCACAAGGATGATGAGAGGGCTGGAGCATCTCTCCTATGAAGACAGACTGAGAGAGATGGAGCCGTTTGGTTTAGAGAAAAGAAGGCTCCGAGGAGACCTTATTGGGTACTTCCAGTATCTTAAGGGGGCCTACAAGAAAGCTGGTGAGGGGCTTTTTAGGATGTCAGGTAGTGGCAGGACTAGGGACAATGGATTCAAGCTAGAGATGAATTAGTTCAGATTGGATGTTAGGAAGAAGTTCTTCACCATGAGGGTGGTGAGACACTGGAACAGGTTGCCCAGAGAGGTAGTGGAAGCCCCGTCCCTTGAAGTTTAAGGTCCCTTCCAACCCTGACAATTCTATGATTCTATGAAGATCCAATGCTGCTCTTCCCCCTTTCCCTCCCTCTTAGCACAGTAGCACTAAAAACTCAGAACTTGTCTTAGGGGCCCTTATATAGTGAGCACCATGGGAAGGAAGACTGTGATTGGTCCATTTGGGTCACCTGATGCATTCTTTCCTCCCCATAAGCACAGCTGCCCCTCTCCCCCATTGTAATTGTCACATGTGCCAGGCAGCCCCAGAGGACTTTCATCCTGGTGCTCTCAAACCAGCCACCTAAGAATGCCAGGTCCACCACTAAACCATGAACCAAAGCACTGCACCTATGTATCTTTTAAATAACTTCAGAGATGGTAAAAAGGAAGTAAAAAACCTCCCTATACTAGAAAACATAACGTATATAAGGCTGCTCAGGAAGGATTCAGAAATGGCAAAAGTATTAAAGTCCCGTTACCTTCCAATTACAGATGCGGCCTTATTGGGGCAGAGTAGAGGGGCAGGAGGACCTCTTTCGACCTACTTGCTACTCCCCTTCTAATACACCCCAGGATGCCATTGGCCTTCTTGGCCACGAGGGCACATTGCTGGCTCATGGTCATCCTGCTGTCCACCAGAGCCCCCTGGTCCCTTTCTCCTACACTGCTCTCCAGCAGGTCAGTCCCCAAACTATACTGGCACATGGGGTTATTCTTTCCCAGGCGCAAAACTCTATGCTTGCCCTTATTGAACTTCATAAGATTTCTCCCCACCCAGCCCTCCAGCCTGTCTGGGTCTCTCTGAATGGCAGCACAGTGTTCTGGTGTATCAACCACTCCTCTCAGTCTTGTGTCATCAGCAAACTTGCTGACAACACTCTCTAATCCCTCATCCAGGTCGTTGATGAATATATTGAAAAGCACTGGCCTCAGCACTGACCCCTGAGGGACCCCACTAGACACAGGCCTCCAACCAGACTCTGCCCCATTGACTACAACTCTGTGTTTAACTCTGTTAAATATAAGTTTCAATAAAAGAACCAAAATGGTCTTTGGGCAATTTAATGAAAATTTTCTGCTCAATCAAGTGGTTGCTCTTGATAGAGCCTCTGTTCTTGGTTTCTGTTAAGCTCACGTTTTTCTAGTTGTCCAGGAATTACATCTTCTCTCCCAGTTTAATGACCTGTGGTATCATATATAAATCAAATTTTAAGTGGAATATAAATCTTTCTGTCAAAGAAGGCCCAGGTATGGATAATATACGTTCTTAAAAAGTAACTATTTGGTACATTGACAAGTTGAACAGTCTAGAAAATGGGAACTGCTGACTAAAATAAAAAACCAAACCCAAGGTCAAGGTGAGTACAATATTGCTTATAGAAACTGTCCTATTTAATTAATGTTTGAGACACTAGAAAGCAATTAAAGGTTCAGTCCTTGAAGTCAATGGGATAATTTATGGCATGTCATGTGGCATTTTGTGGAACTCGGCTGCAAAGCTCACCAGTCAGCATTTTGAACTACTTGCCTGGGAAACCAAACAACAGGAATAATTCAAAAAGTGAATTATTTTAGTTTCCTTTTACCTTACGCAAAAAAAAATAAGTATTAGAGCTCTATTAAATTTTGGGCTGATTCTTTTGATGTCATTTTTTTGGCTTTTTACCCACAGTGAACTGCAAGAAGAGAAGCTGAAGGAAAAAGTACCGTTCTGAGCAGTTTCCCTCAAAACACTGTAGTCTACAGCACACGAGAGTGGTTACAAAACTTTTTACTTCATGGTCTAAGTGTATTTTTCGTGCCTACTCTGGAAGGTGCATCATAGGCAGTTCTCCACCGCTTGATGCCAGCAAGGGGATGCCCAGTGCTGTGCAGCATCCTGAGGACCTGTCCTGACCCAGTCCCCAGTTCTTTGGACACCACTGTCTGTTGCTTCCTGAGATCAGCATACATATCCCAGAGACTCTCATCTACCTTCATCACTCATTCACTATTCACTCAGATGATGACTTCAGACCTAACCTATCTCAAAGACACTGACTTTAGTCAGTGAACTATAGTTCACCTTTTTACAATCACCCAGCAAACTACTTGGACCATCAAGTATTAGGGGGCCTGATTTTGTGTCTGCCCTCTACTATCATTCCCCTGCCATTAAAAAGCTAAAAGCTAAAAGCTAATACTTTTAGTGCAACTAGCCACCACCAAACAGTACTTGTGTCCTGCTAACTTTGTCTTTGTGATAATTGAGTGATAATTGAGTTCCCTGCACATACCTAAGGAATGAAAAGAATGGGGACATTCTGGGCAAGTCATTTTGATATTATGGCTGAGCTAGCACTGACCATGGAGATAGCACTTAAAATGTGAAACTCAAAGAACCTCTTGCAATCAAGATCATATTTTTTCTGTTTTCCTTAGTCTACTTTCATCCAGTGGCATTAAGTCTGCAAAATATGACACCAAAACTTCAACCACTTTTGGCACTGATAAAGAAAAATCTTTCTTTTGACCTTAATTGATTTAAAATCAGGCCTTTAAAAGGAAAGAAATGATTTGTTAACTTGAAGAATGTTCCAGTTTCTAGGCATGAGTGATTTTGACAGGGCTTACAAAGGATAGCCACTGTAATGATAAACTTTGTCAGCTGTTATGGTGTTGTGAGTCAGATGTTCTGCTGAGGAATTGAAGGTCTGCTCTTTAAATGGTTATCATCTTGCGTAGTCTACAATTTCTCTTTCTTCAGGAAATTTACTTCACTTGTATAACTGTCAAAGGTTTAACATATGGGATGTAAAAATGAGACATTTCCTACATTAATTAGCTGAAAGCAGAAAGAAAATATTTTTGCCATTATAGCACATCATCCCCTTTGTTAGCCACATTTCAATAAAACTCAAAGCCTAAACAGTGTTCAAAGGTGTTTTTTTTTCATTTGGTGCTGAGCAAAAGCACAACTGTTCTAAAGAAACTCACACAAAAAACCACATAGAATTATTCCTTTCTCTCAGTGATCTAAATTTTACTGTTTAATATTTAGGTGAACAGTACATATATTCAAATTTCTTTTGTCAGGAAGAGAGTTAATGTGTGTGTGGTGCAGTGTAAAATTTCACTGGATTGATGGATCTCTCCTCTTATATTACAACTAAAATTTCAACTATTATTCAAAGTTATTTCTGTATTTTATAAACACGTAAATTGACAAAGTTGCTGACACACAAATTTAGTTTATTTATTTTTATTTTAAATGATTCTTTTAGGAATTGTCACATATAAACACCAAAAAGATCTGAGTCAATGTAAAATAATCTGAAATACTTTTATTCCTGAAATTAAATAGTGCATGTCATCTCTGTGTCATTCTTTTTCAGTTGTACGTATAGCCAAGCTGCACTGCAAAGTTCCAAGATTCTGTCTTAAAAAAAACCAAACCAAGTAATAACATCCCATTTTAAGAGTTGAAACTTTAATGTAGATTTTTCGTAATGTTAAAACTAGATATAAAATGCACATATTTTGATATTTTTTCTTTCTTTTTTTTTCTTGTTGTTTTTCCTTTCAGTATGTACTGTGAGAGTTGTTCCCAAGTAGTGTTTCTAGATAAATCAAATCTTAACAGCAACATGAGTTGTATTTGTACTGATGACTGGGGCAAAGTGCTTGGTTTAATTCTCTGTGCAATTCCACAAGTTAAAAGATAGCCTTGTTAAGCTGGAGTAACGAGACATATCAGCTCAGCAGGGTATCCACCACGCTACCTTACAGTTTGGAATGCAGTCTTTGGCAGGTCTTAACAAATTTTGTGGTTGTTGCTCAAAGCACTCTTGTGGTCCATTGCAAAATAATGTATGGCTGAAATACAAGACGATTACAAAAATTCATGTTCTGGAAAACTAGGCTCACCGGAGATACAGTCAGATATTCGGAGATTATAAATCACTCGGACTGCACTCATTCAATACGGATTTAGATTCTATAAGGGCCTGATAATCTCGTTTTGTAAGAAAAGAGTTCCCTGAAGATGGGATTCAAAGACCAATGAAGTCATTGGGAGGTTTTCCATTAATTTTAGTGACTTTTAGATCAGTCTGCAAGTATTTAATATTAATCTATTTTTACAAATAAAGTACAGGTAACCTTGGAAGCAAGTAGAAACAGACATACATTTAGAAAAGGACATATCCAAAACATTAAACTTCAAACAAAACTTCAAACGAGAAACAGATTCAAAATCCCTAACAACTTTAGGCAATGAATTCCACAGATCGTCACCGCCCTTACAGGCTGTGCTTTGCTCTACCACCATACCTTTCTTTAGTTTTTATCTCCACTATGAAATTTATGTAAACACCAGTATAGCACAATGTGATTACAATGCAGAGAGAAGGGTTCACAGCAAAGGCTTGGAGCTGGACATTTAATGAGATTAATTTTGACTGGTGTGACCAGCTGAATCTCTTGTCATCTATCTCATTTCCATTTCTTTTTAGGGTTTTATAGCTGACTACTGGAGGACCGAAGTGATGTGTCTCAAAGCAATACGTGTGTTTGTGAGCCGTTTGATTGACTACCTGTACAGTTGTATGCATCAGTGCCCACATAACAGAGTAACAGGGACGAATGGTTACTGGAGGACAGGAAGAGAGACGCTATCCATTTTAGCCAAAGTGCTCTTACCTTGTGCCAGAAATGACTGCTTGTGGAACTAGAGCATAAAATAAAACATAGACACTGACCTCATTAAGAAAGACGCAGCTCACTAGATCTTTGAGCATATAGCTGTGATAAACACACTGTCTCGTCACTAGATTTCAGACATTTACTTCTGGCGTATTTGGGGCCCTTTAATTCTCCCTCTTTTTTTGTGTAATTTACAGTCACATTTCTAAGAAATTAAATCATCTTGGATATTGGCAAAAAATAACTCTTCATATTGTAGTAAAAACAGTCTTATGACCATTTTGAAAAGTTATTTTTATTAATATTGTAAAACATTTGTAAAGAATGTAAAAATTCATTAAAATCTTAACCCAGACATGGACATTTTATGGGCAGGAAAAAGTGATTCTTTCCATTTATGAAAAATAGACAGATGGCATAGGAAACAAGCATAATTTCTATTAAAAAACCTTCTTATTGTACTGTGTTCAACTACACTGAGGTCAATACAGTCTTTTGGCAACCATTACTTGTTTTCTGTAAACAAATTCACATTTTCAGAGGACCTTTACCATCTTGCTGGAGAGCAGTACTGCTGCGGGCACTTTCCCTCCTTTACATTCTTGTTTGATAGTATTCAGCAGGGGTGTTATGCTGCTGACTCAGAAAATGATGTGGGAATCAGGCCCTGAGATAAGGCACGTGGCAAATGGCAGAGAAGACACGACCAAAATTACTGGGGCAGGCCGGAGTAGTCTGTTACTTCCCTGAAGATACTACAAGTTCTTTCCATTGGTGTCCTGAAGATTGCTCATAAGCTTTTTCCCCGATTTCTCATGCTGGATTTTCTGCTTCACCCTCAACCTCCATCTCCCTTTAACTGAAAACAGAAAAGTTGGTGCCTCAGTAAACTTACTGAAATGGGGACAGAAATCCAGAAGGTTCCATGTGAATCTTTCCCTGGACATATCTGGCTGAGGTTCTAGGCATAATCAGAAAAACTAATCACAATCAGAAAAAAATAGTCTTCTAACCTCTGGGCCTTTCTGCTGTAACATGAATATATGATTTTTTCTTTTTCTTGAGCTCCTGTGTCTATGGTCTCTGATGATGAATCCTTTTGCCATTAACTTAAATGGATGAATTCCATAAAATTCAGGTGTAGCACATAACTAGCGTTTTGCAGGGACATACGTCTCTGCATTTATTCTGAAGAAGTAGGTGGAACTGTACCAAGTAGCAATGGACCTTTGCTGTCCTGTTTGGAAAATGAAAATCATCAGCTCAGCCGTAATTTTGTTACGTTATTTTTGCCATTCCAGATGGCTCTGAGCTATTGGTAAAATTATATATAGCTTTAAACAAAATAAGCTGTATTCCCGATTGGCTTCTGCTGTTGAGCTCTTTTCCTTGTTTTAGTACTCAGCAGTGTCAAAATAAATCACTGAAAGAAAGTAGTTTTTTTCTTTTTCTTCTTTACCAGTGTGTCAGGGGCATTGATTTCAGCTGTTAACAACACCTTCGGTGTGATTGTTACTGTATACCAAAGACACTGTTATTTAAAATATGATTTAGGGTCATGTTTAAATAAGATACTTACCACAGGAAAATCCGTCATGATCAAGTGAGCATACAGATTATATTATCAGGGAAACATATTCTGAAATATTTGATTTTTCAGCTTGATATTATTGAACGTGTTTTCAAAAGATTCAGTGCTCTGTGAAAAGAAAATCTGTGTATGGAAGTTTTGGTCTGAAAAATATTATTCCAAAAGATATAAAATATGAATTAGAAATAAATTATTCAAACCCATCTGGGGGCCTGAGTTATACTGTCTGTTTCTTGGCATTAAGTGTCTATTCTTGCCGGAGTGTGTCATAGTTTCTGTTAGAAAGTGTAAAAAACCTGACCAGATGATGTCAGCACAGACAAGGTGGCTCCTGGCAGCAGATATTAAATAGTGGCTGGGCTTCAATGCTGTGAAATGCATCTGGCTAGCTGGCGGCAAGCTGTACTGTGTGACCTCTCCTTCTAGGCACATAAGCCCCAGCCAGATGAGTCCCTGGCACAGACATGAGCACAAGCTTGGAAACATGTACTTATTTCAGGCAGAGGCAGCTCCTTGCCCACTGCTGGCTCCTCTTAGCCCTCCTCCAGCTGGAAACACCCCCCTGAAGGTTGCTTCCTGGACTGGTGAATGTTTCCCTCTGGAAGGAGCAAAATGGACTAACATAGGGGTTCCCAAAGATTTCTTTCTGGAGGGCTCTGTGATAGCTGGGAAGACCATAACAAAATCCAAATGCTGTCCAACACCTGAAGACTTTCCTGTTCCCTCTCTCTGCTTCAGACCCCACAAATCCATATATGAAGCCAGGTGCCCAATCCTGCTGCAACGATACTGGACTGTTGTCCAGTCCTGGCACCATCCCTGGAGCAGATCCTGATGAATCTTCTTGGGCTTAACATAAAGGCCTAAACTGATCTAGGGCCTGAAGCATGTGCAGAAGCCTCCAGGATCCATCTGGTGGGTCGGTGTCAGTCTCTGACCACTCAGAGACTCACCTGGGTCCTGTCGTGGGGATTGCAGATCTCTTTTAGGTATCTCTGTGCTAATGGGGACCTGCCTTGCACCCTCAACTGGGACTGCTGTGCTGTCACTCCCTTGTTCAAAAATGCACCAAATAAAACAATGTCTTGTAAACCAGAAGCAAAACCCCACCTGCAAACTAACAGACAAATCCAAGAGTGCTTTGGCAATGAGGCAGCTGGATCTGTCTTCTAGGTTTGCTGTTTGTACATCCCTTCAGGGATAGTCTGAGCTCCTCACTTGACACACTTTCTTCTCCTGTAAGAATGGGCTCAACTTCTCCCACTGCAAAGGTAGAGATGTCAGCCCTGTTTTCTTTTTTAAAGATGAAAACCAAATACTGATCTGTGTTTCAGGTTTTTCACATGATTTCACTTGTCTCACTTGGAACAAGGCAGGTTTTATACTTTTTTTGACCTCTCTGTTTGGAATGATTCAAACCCAGTGTCTTTTGTGTGTCTGAAAAACAAGTGGTTAAAATACATTTTTTTCCTTACCTTTTTTTTTGGTATCACACAGTGCCCCTGACACCCTGTGTGGAGTTCTCAAGAGCTCCCATTCACACTGATCATGCTATCTGAATATCCTGCAACACCAGTATCTCCCTCAGACCAAACCAGATGCTTTACAGAGGTGAAAGAATCCTTATGACACAGAAAATTTTCTCTTCTCCAGGCTGAACAGTCCCAAATCCCTCAGCCTGTCCTCACAGGGAAGGTGCCAACCAGGTCATATGAGTCCTTAAGCAGGGCCTGTATGTTGCAGGACTTTTAGGCCAGTCAGCAGTCAGGAGACGCAAATAATCTGACTGGCACCAGCTGGGAAGTGCACAGTCAGAAGGTGCACGCTGCCTCATCCCTTGGTGGGCAATTGAGACCACTTTGTGGCCCAGACCTGTCCAGCAAACTGGCTGCAATGCAGGCCTATCTTACCATTTAAGCTGGAGAGTATGGTTTTCCTTCTATGATAATGAAAAAATTGCTGGTTTTGGAATACGAGATGCAAATCCTAAGTTAGTTACTTGGGTCTGTGTTTCTCACTTATTTGGATTTTCTGGAAAATGATGTGCATGCCATCAGCAAGGTATGCCTTTCTGGTCTCCACCCTTCTCCTCACCTCGTTCACCTCCATGGTTCTTTTTAGACATGTATGATTTGCCGTTTCTGCTATTTGGCCAGGAACAGCAGCCTCTGCCCAACGGGTTTCTTTCTCCATCACAATGATCTTACTTTATATTTCCTCAGAAGGTTCCAAACAGCACTCCTATGGCACTGCCCCCAGTCCCCTTGCTTATTTAGTGTTGTCAGTTATACAGTAGTTAGCCATTTTCCATTAATATTCTTCAGGGGTCTTGGTAAGTCACCATATTCTACAGCCCCTCTCTAGAAGGAAGGACTTTTTCCAGCTGTTCAGGCACTATAAAAATATGTTCTTGAAAACTAACACAGACCTCAGGCTACAGCCCTCAGTCTTAACTGACAGACAGGTACTATTTAAAAGAGGAAGTGTGTTCAAGGACTTTGGTGACTTAGAATCTTGTTTGTGGCCCTGTTCCTCCACTGTCCTTTCCCGTAGTACTGGACAATATCATTAAAAATGCCCAATCCCTCTTTTCATATGAAATTAATTTCTCTGTGTTATGTACAAGCAAACTCTAGTTCTCTGCTCTGCACTTCCATAGAGTAGTACTTTGTCTTGTTATTTCCCTTATGATCATAAGCAGTGCTCTCTGTGACCCAGCCTTTCTGTGCTGATCCCACACACCTCTCTCATTGTCAGACCACTGCACCTTTGCTGTCTGGTCTGATTGATTTGCTGAATCTTATAGGTTTGTGATTCACTGTTGTATTCCAGTAACTCTTTGACCCGCATTAGCAATGAGGTAGTTTTGTTCTAGGCTAGCCTGTACTGTCACGTCCCACATTCAGAGAAATTTTTTTGTGGCTGGATGCCTGAGATGATTTTCTAAATCACTGAAAGCTTTTCCAAGTTCTCATTTCTATACATGTATTTTTGGTACAAGAAAAAAAGACAGAGAGAAATTCTGGCTTCTCTCTATTCTATGATTCTCTGGTCTAGTAGGAAGTACTTAATGACCATTCTTTCTAAGGTTGCTTCCTAAGTTGAGCATTTTACCTGCATATGCTGGGCAAGAGACAGGAAAGAAATGCCTTCTGGCAAAAGCCACAGCCTTTTGGCGTTACCTATGGATGTACTGCACACTTAGAACCAGGAAGCACAGCCGTCAAGCTACAAGATTTATGACACACCAAACTCAATATTTTAGTAGAATAAGGGAGAAAGAGTTAGAGGAACCAGCCTTCAACTTCTCTATGAGAGTCTACCTTGGAGTACAAGAAGAACTTCATGAACTGCTTGGGGAGTTGATAAAATGTAATGGATGGATTTGGACAGAAAGACAGTTGTTAACACAGTTCTATTTTCTGGCAATAGGAGTGTGAGGGCTAGAGTCAAAGTCATTTCAGTCTATCTGTGTTCAGGAAAAGAACAAAAAAGAATCTGAATTTTTATTGTTAAGCTAGCAGTACACAGACTCACAGTTTCTGATTTCTGGAAAGCCAGACATGCTTCTTAACTGAAGATTATTAAAGCAAGACAGCTTGAACTCTGCTTTAGACCCAGGAGTGTAAATCTGGAATAAGTTCACTGGTTTTGATGAGGATACTTTGGATTTACACCAGTGACTGAGAATAGAACTTGGCTTTGTATCTTATTCTTCTGGTGGTAGTGAAAAATGCAATCCTAATACAGATGTGCAAGCGATCACAGGAGTATTCTCATACTGCTTCTAGACTTAACTTTTAGATACAGGATTTAAGACTGTGGAACAACATCCAGCTTACACAAGAGTACCTCTGAGCAACCTGGTAAAGAGGATCTACTTGAGGAGCAGCAATATAATGCTTGCATGGCTCATGTAGCTTTTTTTGTATGGGCCTCTCTGGCCTCATGAGAGGAGATTCAGAAAATATTGTTGTGTTATATTCTTCTGTTTATTGAAGTTTATGGGCATAATGCACAGAAATAGTTTCTGCAGTACTTGGTCAAAAAAAGGGTATGTGGAGTTCAGGAGGAACTGAACGAACCCAAATAGCTTTTGTTGTAATGCCTTTACGGAAATGTCTGTGATGGAGTGGATCGTTATAGGCATTATCAGCTTTTGAACAACAACATTATTCTTTCTAGCCCAGAATTGTTTTATTGCAAATGACTGGTTTGCAGATGAAAATGATGCAAGCACAGTAAAGCTGCCTAAGCCTCGTGCTGTTTTGACAAGATCTTCTCTTTTGTGAGAATGTGTATGGAAAATCTTACAGATATACAGCTAGAATCAGTTCAAGCCTTCAAAGCTTTTTTTTTTTTTTTTCCTTTCAGATAGTATTCCATACCCTGCTATGAGTTTTCAGTTGTTTACTTGCTATAGTGCAAAGACCTCGTGAACCACCCTTCTTGGCATGATCAATCCAGAGATTGTGTGCTTTAAAATGATACACAGATGGGAAAGTTTCTAACAAGCATCAAAGTCATTAGATTTGTGTTGCTTTTCCTATTGTTTGGTAATCAGTGAGAGGGAATGGATCCTTCTATGACCTGGCTAATTGAAATGAAAGTCACAGACTATTAAAAACAAATGGGGGAATGGAAAAGAAAGTTACAGTAGGATTTTCAAAGGAGTTTTCTATCTCATGGACATTCATTGTCACTTGAGTGACTGTCTCAGGCTGCAGTGGAAGTCTCATCATGAGAGCAGGAAAAAACAAAACCACAGCTAACACATACCTTTAAACTGAAAAAAAAAAAGAAAGAAACTACAATCACAGACTAAATAGAGCACGGTTTAGGGCCATCCTGTGCTTCTGCCACTGACATTAATTGAGTAAGCTTGTTCGTGTGCTTTGTTTTTTCCTAGAGACAGAAAAGAATCAATAGAAGTGTCATCAAGCAGCACATTTTGCTCCTTATTCAGTCTGATGTTCCCTATCCTTATCTGGAAACTGCTGCCAGTGTACTTAAGATGTAATGTCTTAATCACACATCTCTTTAACTCAGTGAGGTGATGTTCTTTAAAGTTTAAAGGGATGAGAAAACCCAAGCACTTTGGGTGCTGAATGTTCACGAAACACATTGTCTCTGGCTATTCTCCCTTTTCAGAACACTTAACAGTTGAAACCAAGTGAGGTTCCAGTCCAGTAAAGCACTTACTGTTTCACAATAGTTGAGGGACATGAATGGCTTTATGAACTCAATTAAACTACTTCTGAGGTTAAAATAACTAGATAATGCTTTCAGATACTTTCTAACCTAGTTTACTCTGAGCCAACAAACAGATCTTCATTTTTTTTACTCTTTGGTACTTGTTTCAGCCTTCATTTTCCATTATGCTCTCAATGCATGAGAAATTGGGATAGAACAATAGACTGACTTTATTAGCGTGGGCTTTTTTGAGGCAAAGAACTATGCCTTGTTGTTGTAAAAGAAATGTCTAAGAGAGTCTCACTGAGCATAATGAGCAGGGCTTCTATTGATGTCATTAGAGATGATATATTTAGAGATGCCTACTTTCTAATGAAGAGTATATTCAGTCACACAGATGGCATATCTGTTTTATATGACTTTTCCTGAAAGTTATTTACAACAAAGTTCATTATTATTCTGGATTCTGTTTATATTTGTTGGGACTTTCCCACGTGGGGTGGTTAGATGTACTTAACACCTACAGAAACACATGCACTGCAGAGTTACAGACAAATACATACAATTTATTGGATGATCAAAGTGTGACATGCTCTACAATTACTTGAAAGGACATTGTAGAGAGGTTGGTGCTGGTCTCTTCTCACAGGTCATTAGGGACAGAACCAGGGGGAATGGGTTCAAGTTGCAACAGGGCAAGTTTAGACTGGACATTACAAAGAAATTCTTCACAGAAAGAGTGGTCAGACACTGGAACAGATTGCCTAGGGAGGTGGTTGAGTGGCCATCCCTGGATGTGTTTAAGTGTCACTTAGATGTGATGTTGGGTGATATGGCTTAGGGGTGAACTTGTAGTGTAGGGTTAATGGTTGTAGTGTAGGGTTAATGGTTGGACTTGATGATCCCAAGGGTCTTTTCCAACCTGAACTGTTCTATAATTCTATTCTATTCTATGAAACCAAAAAATATAAATGAGCTCAACACCTCAAATGTCTTTCATTTGTTCTGTTCATAGAAAAGATTCACAGAATAGATCCAAGTATTACCCAGATATTACTATTTTGGTTTTATGTTCTCAACTCTTTGAGGAACATAAAGAATTTTTACCAGTGGTCACTATGTTCTTCTAGTGCTAAGGCAGAAGTAATGCTGGGGGTTGACAAAGATCTTATTAAACTTCCTTAACTCTTTTGTAACAATGACACAAGCCTGAAAAGTTTTATCACAGCTATGCTGATTGATGACTGCATGGCTGCATGTTAAGAAATCTGAGATACTCCAGTGATGAGAGAGTCTTACATCTGACAAGGGAAAACTGGAATTCAGTTTTTCTCCATAACATTTAAATCCAAATATTATTCTGTGTGCTCAGACTGTAGCTCAAGTAATTCTACAGTTTTCTTGCTTCTTGTGTGTAGTCATTTTTTTTTCTGTCACTATAAATACTAAACACTGCATGGGGTAGCAGTTGATGAGGCGACTGTCAGAGTTGCTTGCAATGAAAGTTGCAGTATGACTGCATGGAGTCAAAGACTAATGGAATCAGAATATAATCACCAGTAAATCTGGTTGTTCACCAGTTAGATGGTTAGCTGGTCATTCACCAGTTAGAGGACCACAGCATCAGAAAAAAAATGAGCATATGTTCTACTTGCACTTAAAATTCTTCTTCTTAACATATAAGAATTGATGAACCTTCTTCAGACTCCTCCAATTAAAGCCATGTCTCATCAGCCTGACAGAGTTGTAATTAAAATAGGATACTATCTTTTACTCCACGTTGTGAAAGCATAAAACAAGATACAAGAAGGATAGGATAAATACCTTATTTCCTTGTCAGAGGTTCCACTGGTACAAAGTGTTACTGGCAAGCTGATATTAAGGAAAAAACCACAAAGCATACCAAAGGCTTTTGTTTAGAAAGTGATGTCCAAGAAAGGAAAACTAAATGATCTATAAGGTTGCTTCCAACCCAAACCATTTTAGAACTAAGTTTAGATATGGTGAATCTGCTTCCTTGGAAGAGTGTCTAGTGAGTTACTTTTAATTTTAAAGGATTTGTAACAGTCTTAGTATAGCATTTCAGAAAATTTAATAATGAAATAAGAGTAACATTAAGAAGACCAAATAGCGCAAATAATTAGGTATACTTAATTTTACTGTTGATTTCCCAAGGCGTTTAATGTTCTAGAGAGACACACAAAACCCCTGAATCTACAGGATTATATAAATGGTCAAGCAATTAATAAGCCCTAAAATGTAGAACTATTGCTATGGAAAAGTTATCTGACTTTTGAGTTGGCAGAGTGAACTCAAGAACTGACAGAGCAGGAGTGCTTTTAATGTCTCATTGCTGAAAAACATTCTTAATTTGAAAATATAAATTTGTTATATTTTCACACTGCACAGCTGACATCAGTCAGGGTGTTGAAATCCGTGGTTCAAAATGCGATGTTATGAATATCCTGGAAGCATGGACTCAGTTCTGGCATTGAATCAGCAAAGCATCCTCTCCTCTCCTCTCTCTCCTCTCCTCTCCTCTCCTCTCCTCTCCTCTCCTCTCCTCTCCTCTCCTCTCCTCTCCTCTCCTCTCCTCTCCTCTCCTCTCCTCTCCTCTCCTCTCCTCTCCTCTCCTCTCCTCTCCTCTCCTCTCCTCTCCTCTCCTCTCCTCTCCTCTCCTCTCCTCTCCTCTCCTCTCCTCTCCTCTCCTCTCCTCTCCTCTCCTCTCCTCTCCTCTCCTCTCCTCTCCTCTCCTCTCCTCTCCTCTCCTCTCCTCTCCTCTCCTCTCCTCTCCTCTCCTCTCCTCTCCTCCCTCTCCTCTCCTCTCCTCTCCTCCCCTCCCCTCCCCTCCCCTCCCCTCCCCTCCCCTCCCCTCCCCTCCCCTCCCCTCCCCTCCCCTCCCCTCCCCTCCCCTCCCCTCCCCTCCCCTCCCCTCCCCTCCCCTCCCCTCCCCTCCCCTCCCCTCCCCTCCCCTCCCCTCCCCTCCCCTCCCCTCCCCTCCCCTCCCCTCCCCTCCCCTCCCCTCCCCCCTTCTCTTCTTTACTGATCCATGTTTAGTCCCCTTGATTCATCCTTCTCCTCTCTCCTAAACAATCAAGACAAAACAGAGAAAAGAAATAAGTGCTGTCATATGTATAACTAAGGAGGCTGGCTGGACTTTTAACCTCATTTATTTGAATTCTTACTTGGTAAATCCCTCATGGCAGGAACTCTTTCCTTCCCAAGTTTGTACAAGAAACAACCCTGGAGGGGGCCTTTGGGGATGACTGCCATCAAGCCTAAAATAACAAATGCTGAATTTGATCCAGAATGCTGTGTTTGCAGAACTTATGTGCTTTATATTCTAAGTTTCCAGACTTTCTATGATTAACAGAGTGAAAGGGAAAATCTTCCACATCTTCCTTATACTACTAAACAAAGATTTCTAAATGGCTTTCATAAGAACGAGTAGGCAAATTTCATAGCTCTCATGGTATGATGCAACAAAACTGAACTATGTTACATCTCCAAATCTTCAGCGCATTTCTGTATAGATCTGAGAAGCTCCTGAGTGCTTGAATCAGTTTCTAATATCTAACATATTCTTGAAGCTGTACATAAGGTAGATCAGCATAGAAATGCCTTAAATATTTTGCATTATAAGTATACCAATATATAAGTTATTTTATAACATAAACCAATACCTGTTGGACAACTTATATCAATTCTGCAATTTGCATTTCTTCTACTAATTCTTCCCTTTCAAACATTCTGAATGCCTCATTGATTTTGCAACTACTGTACCCAGTTGTGACAGGTCATACCACTTTCAGGCAGTGATAATCAGTAAGCAAATCTGTCCAGTGTGTCACCCAGGATTTACCACATTAAATCATGTGATGGTGTGACCTGCAGCCTCTTCTATGTCAGAGACTGACCAAAGTCTCCACCACAACTTGCTGACAGCCGCAGTGGGACTTCCAAGGAACAAAGGTGTAAGACCCGCTGCTGAATGTCAGAGATGACTGTTCGTAAGTCAAGCAATGTCTGTGATGCAGCATGCGACCTTCTGGTCTGTGTCCTTCAACTCTGTCTCCTGCAGTGCTTGGTTCTTCCAGCTCGATCTCTTGCCCGTTGTTGTGCTCCCAGTTTCAGTTGCCATTCTATTGATCTGGTTGCAGTCAGCAGGTTTTATGACTGTCTTATACGAGCCCTGAGAGATAGCTTTGTTGGTGTGAATAATTCTCTCTCTAACTCCCCTAATTACTGCTAATATTTGTTTTCATAACAGCTCCAAGCCAGATTTTCCATGAGGGTGTTACCAATAATGCTGCATACCCCAAGGAGTTCATGTGCCTGCTCTCATGCTGTGTCAAATTTTTACTCATTCTTGGTAAACAGATTTTTTCTGGGAGAAGTGTGTCCTGAAGACGACACGTGGTGCACTGACGCTCATCTGTTTTTTAGGAAAATGCATGACCAGTTGAAATCACTCCCATATCTGTGACTGCCGGTGGTATCAGGTTCCCCTCACACATTCTCTCCTCTGCGTGAGCAGACAAAGCCAAGCTGCTTGAAGGTACACGCCAGATTACAGCAGTGTTATTTAATTTCCCGTCCAGCATTTAGCTGCCCACATTTTCCTCGTGGATTGCTCCAAACTGCCAGTCCAACCACGTGACTCGAAGTGCAGCCAGCTGGCTGGAGTACAATCAGAGCCTGGTCAATTTTTGGAAAGAAGTACACATGCTGTCTGATTTCAGCTGAAATTGTGGAATATCCATAGATAGAGCAAGACTTTTAAAGAGGTTGGACAGCTAGTCATTTGTCAGATTGGTTAACAATGACCTTAGTCTGTCCATCAAACAAATTAAAGTGCTTGAACAAAAAAAAAAAACAAACCAAACACATAAAAACATAGTGCAAAATCATTTCAAACACCTTACCAATGGTCCAAAATCTGAATTTCACAGTTCCGTTTCTCAACAGAAGCAGTAAAAGCTGGAGACAAAGGACATGGATATGAACTTATTGCAGGGTGGGTTGTATGTACAAAATACATGCGCAAAATACATGCAATATCTCTCCAACTATTTAGTGAGGCTTAGAACCTCAAGTTCCCCCTGTGTTCCTGTTTGACACTGTACTCCAGTGACTTGGGCAGTTCAGGAAAGAGCAGCCATGTGCTAGAAGGAAAAACAGAAGTAGGAAAAAACCTCTCCACATTCCAAGGGAGAAAGGATCACTCACTTCTGCTGTCTGATTTCCTCTTATTCAAGATTTTACAGAAGCGCACTTCCGTTTCTATTTTATTTGGAGTTTGAGTTTGGTTCATTTGCTTTTGTAGGAGAGTTTTCAAAAATGCTAACATTAGCTTTCACTTACCAGAACTGAGATTTGTGAGTGTGAAGTTTTCAGTGCTTTTTCCCATTCAGTCATACAGGAAGTTATCTAGGGAGCTGCAGCTAAGCCAGGTGATATTATGAAAACATGACAGAATATTAATAAATCCTGATGAATGGTGAAATGACATCTCATGAGCCTAGGCCAACAGCAGAATAAAGTTCCACTTAATTCAATATTTAATTGCATAGAATAAATAATGTTTTATCGAATTCCATCATTAAAACTAAGTGGGGACAAAATGTTCCTGGTTGTGTATATTAGAAAAGTAGTGATCCTAACGTGTGAAAAATAATAAATCAGAGAACTGAAAGTAACCTGGCCAATGTGCAATAAGATACTGTGCAATTTGCCAATGAATAGCTATATCTGGCAGTGAATACGCGTCTGACATGTTGTCCCACTCGATATTTATGAACATGTTCCTGTGCTCCACCAGGCCCTGGACAGTGGGAGATTAGTCCTGTCATACATAACGAACCATAGTATCTTAACAGTGAATATGAGTGGATGTGTAGAATGAAGTCAGACACTGGGGTCCTGTTGCCCACACTATACACATTACAGAGACATTTATTTTGACATAATTCTAGTTTATGTTCTTGGGCTGTTGGACTATATTTTTTGAAATTCAGAGTCATAGAATGGTTTAAGTTAGGTTGGAAGAGACTTTAAAGATTGTCTAGACGAACTCCACTGCAGGCTGGACACTAGGGGCAATTTTTTCCTTTCAGTCGTATTTTTCAATCCAGTTGTGTCTTGGTATTACTTCACAATGTGAACAAAAGCATGGCAACGTGAGATGACCCAAATACCCACGCACCACTAAGGTGTAGTAAATTCATGAGACCACTGAAACTGGTGCAGATATCCTGGGACAAAGAAAATACCTAACCAGGATTATAGCAGTATTAATTCTATCTACTGATTTGTTTCTTTTCTAGTTAATAAAATGCATTACATTTTGAAATTCTTCTACACTCACAAATGCAAGATCACTTAGCTCTTTTGCACCTTCAGAGTATGGCTTATCCTTATATGTACAGACAGGAGCTGACAGAAAGATTGGAGCAGTAAAAGGAAAAAGTGACTTCAAACCAACATTGTAGGCTGCATGGGCCACTGTCCTATGAACGAAAAAAGAGCAGGAAAGTGAGGTTGTAGACATCTGGTCTCAGAACTGCTGAGCAGATGCTGTGTAAGGGATCTATGCAGCAGTTACTAACTTATTTCTTGTCATGGATACGTTGGGCTTTATATGCCACAGTCATCTGTCTTGCCCCTTAACTGTTTTTTAAATAATCTATAATAAACAGCCTGCTTATGGGATGGTGATTTAAGTAACTGGATGACATCTTGGCACAATTGTCATTGACTTCAATGCAAGGATTTTACACCTCACATCTTGAAAAAGACAGCGACTGAGGTATCACTCACTTCCCCAAATACAAACAATTATTCTACTAAATTACGTCACCACTTTTATATTGATGTTGGATTTATTTATTTATAAGGAAGAATACAAGGAGGAATGCTGTGACACAGCTGACAAACATCATGAAATATAAAAGCGAGATAAATGTCTTTCAGTAAACATATTTACTTTCATTCATGACTCAGGCCTAATTATTGCCATGATTTTGTTATAATAAATTCTAAAGAGAATAAGATTGCAGTGATAAAACAACATCTCTTACCAATGAGTACCTAGTGCACACATGCAAACAGTTAGATTTTCTGCTTACTCTGCCAGCTAAAAAACACCTCAGCTTAATCTTTCACTATTATTTCCAAAACCATCTTTGAAGTCTGATCTGGAACAGCTCATCCCATAAAAAATATCTTAGACCTCTCTGCCCAAAAGAAATAATCCAATTACAAGAAAAACCAAACAATTCTATGGTTCCCATGATTAATGTTCACTTTTTCTAGAAATCTACATTCAGGAGATCTCTTCTGTCATAAATCCTTTGTTGATATGCATCTCAGTTGCTTGAAGTAGGAAATTTCTCAATTACAGCAACCCACAAGTATTAAAAATGAAAAGTTTTGGTCAGGAAATATAATTTCATTGAAAGTGATTTTTTTCCTCAGCAAGGAACGGTTTAAATTAATCTTTTAGTTAAGAAATGATTCTGAAACTTCTATGATGTGAAATTTTGGCATTTTAAAAATGATTTTTTTTTAATGTAACTGTATGGGCATGATAAATCCACAATTATTTGTAAGTTTATGACATTTAGTGTCATGAAGAAATTTAGCACTAACAACAGGTACCTACTAGCGTTAAATCAATGTTTACCTTTGAGAAGATATCCGAAATGAAGAATGAGGAACATTTAAGATGGAACTTCACATGCAGTAGCTTATTACATTGCCTTTTTATTGCCAGTCAAGAGACATTGACATTATTAAAGTGTGACAATTTTATGTGTCCATTTTAGGATGAAATGGTATACATTCAAAAGGGCCTACAACTATGTACTTTATAACCTAGGATCACTATCTCAGCTATGGGTGTCTACAATAGGTGAAACAAATTTTGCCTCAAAAGGAAGAATTAAGGTACATGTATTTCCATGTTACACATCTCCAGATTTCTGAAAAATTCCCGTTTTTCTGTGCTTTATCTTAGTATACAATTACAATGCTTTCTGACTCTAGAAGACTAGGTTCTTGACAGTAAAACTGCCTCTCCCACCAATGTTTTCCAAACGACATACAGTGATTTTTTTTCAATTGCATACTGCAACATTAACAGCAGGGAAAAGAATCAACAATTCCTGTAAAATTTTTTTTTCCATTTAGTTTTTTATAAAGTTGTCACACACAGCTACAGTATTGCAATATAGTGAAGGTGACATTATCGTAGAATCATAGAATGGCCTAGGCTGGAAGGGACCTTAGACATCATTTAATCCAACCTTCCTGTCCTGGGCAGGGATGCCTCTCAAATAATCTGGTTGGTTATAACAGGAGAAATAAACAGGAAAAAACTGATCCTTCAAATTTTTTGAAAGAAATGAAAGTAGTAAGAATTTACAGTCTTGTTAACATTAATTTTGCAGAACGAAACTGGATCTCAGTGTTCCAGTATACTTCTAGTGACCATGAGCTGTGAAATATCTCAATGCACATATGATTAGAATAGAATGGAATGGAATGGAATAATAGAATATTCTCACTTGAAATGGACCTACAAGGATCATCTAGTCCAACTGCCTGAACAACTCAGAACTCTACAGAAGGTAAAACGTGGTATTAAGGGTATTGTCCAAATGCCTCTTAAACACTTACAGGTTTGGGGCATTGATCACCTCTCTAGGTTCCAGTGTTTGACCACCCTCTTTGTAAAGAAATATTTCTTAGTGTCCAGTCTGAACCTCCCCTGGCACAGCCTTGAACCTGTCTCATGCATCTTATCACTGGATCCCAGGGAGAAGAGCTCAGCACCTCCCTCTCCACTTCACTTCCTCAGGAATCTGTAGAGAGCAATGAGGTCACCACTCAGCCTCCTTTTCTCCAAACTAGACAAACCCATGGAAATGTAGAAGTTAGCAAAAAAAATCAGAAAAATGAAAGGAAAAGGAAATTAAACTATTTGCTTTGTATTTCCCTTGAGGTAGCAAATAATTATCAGATGATTTCAAAAGTACAAAAAAAAAATCAAATATGATGTGTACGTGTGTGTCTGTGTGTCCTTGTGCGTGCCTGCCGTTCCTAAACGCTTGCTGATCCTTTTTCATTCTTGTGAAACTTGTTCTTTGCTCCAAACCTTCTACTCTAATTTCAGACTTTTAAAATTGCTACTAACCAGTTTCCACTAAACATGCTGGAAGCAAATTTGCAGTCATGTATTTTTTAAAATTTTCTCTGACAGTAGTAGATGTTTCATAAATACATATGTCAAACTAGCAAGAGTTAGGGCTAGTTCAGCCACTAAACACTAAACCTCTTCCTCTGCAAATGAGAAGGGAAAGGGAATAAGGTAGAGAGACTTACAGATTGGAAGAGAAAACAAAGCTAGCTTTAATAAAACAATAATAGTACTAATAAGGAAATAAGGAAAACAATGAACTATATACAAATATTTACAAATCCAATGTAAAACACAACTTCCTCCCCTTCCAATAGCAATGACCACTGATGCTGCAGAGCAGGAAGGCACTGGGGAAGTCCCAGGCTCAGCAGCAGAGGGGAACCAGACACAAGAGCTGTTTTTCTGAAACTCAAGATTGGGATCAAAACCAGAAAAATGAATGGAGTCCTCCACAGACACCAGCCATTGAAGAAGAGGAAGAGCAAGAGAGCTTAACTCCAGTGATTTGTCAGCATTATAACAAATACGACATATATGGAATTAAATACTCTTGTTGGTCACCTGTCCTGTCCATTCCTTCCCAGAGCTGCAACCTTTTACTTCCTTGTGATCCCTTTTACTTCTGTGAGGAGTGCTCAGTTAATCCACAAGTGTAACTAAACTGAATTCATTAAGAAATGAAAAGCTCCCCCAAATTCACAAGTTCTGATATTGGTTGGGAAAAACAGTTACTACACTACACCCAACTCAGAATAATGATCTGGATTGGATATACACTCACCCATATAAAGATGAGGACTCTCAACCTCAAGGAGTCACCTTGGCCAGCGTCCCAAACTGAGGAGGAGGCTGTGCCCCAACTGCAGGACCTGCTGCTCCAGAGGGATTTGCTCCAACATGCCCCCGGCAGGACTCTGTTTTAAAGCTCAGTTGAATCTGAGCTGCGGTCAATCAAAGTCATCTCGGCTTCCCATTGTCTACCAGCCAACTTCTTGGGTGTACCCCTAGGCTGGTGGGCTAGACCCAAACTAGCCAGAAACTTCTAGCAGTTTCTCTGAAATCTGCCTGGCAACCACTGTGAGGGAAAGCATCCCAGACTGGGGGGATGCACCTGCCACTTCTCAGCACCCCCAGTGTGGGACACAAGATCCAGCAGTGGCCTTGTTCACTATAGGAGCAAGTATAAACAAAAGCCTTTCCAAATACCAGTTCCTGGTAGTAACTATAAACATCAGGTGTTATCACCTTTAGTAACCATCACTGTCTGCAAAACTGTGCTGTTTGGAAATAGCTGAAAAGTAAAATCACTGAACAAAATCAGTTCTGTTTAGCTCAAACCAGGACATAATTTTAAGAATATTTGTAAATATGGTCCAGAAAATATAGTATCATGCAAAGTAGGTATACACAGATACATAGTCCCCCCCATTTGATGGTTTATAGAATCACAGAGTCATAGAACAATTTAGGTTGGGAAAGACCCTTAAGATCATTGAGTCCAACCATAAACCTAACACTGCCAAGTCCACCATTAAACCATGTGACTAAGCATCACATATACAGGTTTTTTAAATACCTCCAGTGACTCCACTGTGACTTGGTGTCATCTGCTGAGGGTGCACTGGATCCCCTAGTCCAGGTCATTGATAAAGATATACTCACTTCGAGTACTGTGATATAGATATACTCACTTCAAGTACTATGTTCAGTTTTGGGCCCCTCACTACAAGAGGGACATCGAGGTGCTGGAGAGGGTACAGAGGCGGGCTACCAAGCTGGTAAAGGGCTTAGAACATAAGTCTTATGAGGAAAGGCTGAGGGATCTGGGGCTGTTTAGCCTAGAGAAGAGGAGATTGAGGGGACACCTCATTGCTTTCTAGAACTACCTGAAGAGAGATTGTAGAGAGGCAGGAGCTGGTCTGTTCGCCCCAGTGGAGAGTGATAGGACAAGGGGAAATGGATTTAATTGCACCAGGGGAAGTTCAGGTTAGATATTAGGAAGAATTTCTTTACTGAAAGGGTTGTCAGCCATTGGAACAGGCTGCCCAGGGAGGTGGTTAAGTCACCGCCCCTAGAGGTGTTTAAGAGATGGGTGGAAGTTGCATTGGGGGACATAGTTTAATAGGTTGATAGGGCTGGGACAAAGGCTGAACTCGATGATTTTCAAGGTCTCTTCCAGCTGAAACTATTCTATGATTCTATGATTCTATGATATTAAACAGAACTGGAGCCAGCTTTGAGCTCTGGGGAACACCACTTGTGACTGGACACCAGCTGGACTTAACTGCTTTCACCACCACTCCTTGGACCTGGCCATTCAGACAGTATTTCACCCAGCAAAGTGTATGCCTATCCAAGTCATGAGTAGCCAGTTTCTTCAGGAGAATGATGTAGGAGCTGGTGTCAAAGGCTTTACTAAAGTCCAAGTAGACAACATTCATAACCTTTCCCTCATGCACTAAGCGAGACACTTTGTCGTGGAAGGAGATCAGATTGGTCAAGCAGGATCTGCCTTTCATAAACCCATGATGACTGGGCCTGATTACCTGGTCATCCTGTACCTGCTGTGTGGTATCTGCTTCGTAACCTTCACCACTTGATGAATTTCTAAATCGATGGCCTATAGTTTTGAGTATCAGTTTAGGCTTACATGGTCATTTGCATGGCAATATAGGTCAGTCATCTGCTGTTCACCCACAGGAGTTAGAAGTGTCAAGATACAGATAAAGTGTATGACTGACAAGCTTTTTCTCAAAATTTTAGTCTTATTTAGTGAAATAATCATGAGTAAAAATGAAACTATTATTTGAACAAATTAATAAGTGTAGCATAATTTTTACTTTCTAAAAGTGTAAATGTGGGGTGTGTGTATAATATAAAATAGATTTTGAAGTTATAATATTCAGTGATCATTCTTTTCTCTTGTGATTTATTGCCCCTGTGTTGTTACGTATCTGTAATATTGTCAGCTAGCTTTTCATACTGTCATGCCAGTTTTCTAATTTTTAATTAACTTGCTAAGGAATTGATAGTCTTTGAGTGTGACTTAAAATCAGTGTAAAAGGAGAGCAGCATCTTGGCCTGCCATCATGCATTTTAGATGTATGTTATTAAGTATACTAGTAGGTAAAAACAATTCTTCTTGGATGAAATAACTGCAGAAAAAAAAATGTTAAAGCCCAAGTCACTGGGAAAAGCAAACTGGTTAAAAGGTGTTGGTGGATAACCCAATTGCCTTTCATACAAAACTGTGATGCAAGTCTAAATAAGAAATGTGGATTTCCTCCAGTGTTATAGTCCATGAGTTCATGTCAGTGATTCAGAGTACAGTTTCTTCACATCTGCTCCTTCTTTTTCTCTGTGCCAAAAACTTTGGAAGCAATTGTTTGAAACCACTTAAAGACTTGTATTTTTATTTTTATTTTTTAAATAAACCTTTTTCACATTAATAGTCTATTTAAACATGACACAGTCAGTCTGTCACAACTCAAACTTCAGTCTGTTTTCCCAGTGATTTGTCTTGCATCACTGTGATTTTTTTCCTGGAAACACAGCTTGCAAATAAGTCATCTTCGTGGACAAAGATAATTATTTGTCATGGTAAATAATAGGAAAATCATGGAGTAAACCCACAATAGCTAGTTTTTTGAAAAAAGGGGAATAACAACATTCCCTCAAACCTGAACAGAAAATTTTAATTAAGGTATTTGTCCCAAGGACAAGAATAGTCCAGACAAATAACCCTGAATACACAAGGAAAATATTTAGACTCGTGATGGCAGTAAACAAATAACTTTAAATCCTTTAAACAATTTGCACTCTTTTCTGAACTGCATCCAGTATCTTCTTCTAATAACTCCCAGTTTACAGCTTCTTTGCTACACTACAAAGATCCTCTGCATTCCTGTGCACTGGATCTTTCATTACCTTATATATGGCTGAGTTGACTTCCTTAACTCCTTTATTTCAGGCTTTGTACAGCTTTTCCCTCCGTTGTTTAGTACACATTAAGAACCTTAATACACATCAAGGACTTTGGACTATGACTGTTTTTCAGAATGTATATGGTTTTTTGACTGTCTTGAGACTTTTGTTTATTCATAGTATCAGATTCTGGAATTTGTCTGTTGTTATCCAAAGTTCTGATTTAAGCACATTGAAGACAGGGTCTTCTGAGTGCTCAGGCATTTTTATATGTGGACTATAAAGTTTTAAATTAAAATGTATGAGCCTTAAGGGGATACCTGTCTGTTTTTTTAAAGTTTGCAGGCAACCTGTCAAGGCACACATTGATGTTATACCTCTGGTAGTGTTTGAGATGAAAGGGTTATAACTTTCTTCTTTTCCCTGTGTGGGAAAGCAACCTCTGGCAACCCTGACTAGATACAAAGTTATTTGTCTGTTCCTTTGAACTCGGATGCAATAGCAATGGCACTACCTAAGACAGGATCTGCTAACAGGGCTCCTGAATATGGGTCTTATACACTACATTATTATACACTTATACACTATAAACTTTTTCTACAAATGCCTTAAAAAAAGAAATTGGTTGGGAATACCCATAACTAGGAAGAGTATGAAGGTTTCTTCATCTACATGATTGCAATATTATTACTGTTATTGTAAGGATTATATAACTTAAAGAATATATAACTCAACAACCCTTTCTGGAGTCGTGATTTTTTTTATAACAGTTATATCCTAGCAGAGAGTGTAATGTGGCTAGTTAGGTTTGAAATAACAGCTGAGACATGTAACCTAGTTTTAAATTTTATAGGCAATAAGAGTTCAGATGTGTAGAACTGAAATTAGCTGCTAGCTTCACCCCCGTGATGTTGACTTCCCAGCTATTTTAGCAAAGGTGTGTTAAGAAAGTTTGGGTTTTTTTCTGGCTTTGTTAAGCATTGTGAACATACCCAGTGACTGAAGATCAGAAGGAATAGATGAGACACAGGGAAAGAAAAAAGGAAGAAGGAGAAGAACTGTAGATCCTGAGAGTTCAAGTTTGTGCTGCTATAGAGTTTCTAACTATGGAAATAACTTACCATTTCTACTGATTGTTTTTAATATTTCATATGTCACAGAATAAATTCACTTGTGGAGATTTTTTTTCCTTTTTAATGATTTTAACTTAAGATAAATAAAGATAAATAAGATACTGTTTTCACTCAAATGAAACTGTCACAACAGAGACAGATGCTGGAGGGAAAAGATAGTAATAAGAAAGAGATAGTTAAAATAAGAGGAGTGCACAGGTACACTGGGGTCTGGACTACTAGGTGTGTCTCATGCCAAGGTTAGAAATACAGTTACCTAGAGTGTTCCTATAGTGAGCAAAAATCCCTTATTACCAGTGAGTGATTCAAACCATTGCTGAATGAGAAAAGGCTCATTTGAAATGATACATCAATACAAGTGCTCTACATATGTGAAAAGACCCACAACATTGAAAGACAGGAATGTTGTGGCTTTTAATTGTTTTGAATGTTTAGTGAAAAAAAAAGGAGAATGTGGCCTCACCAACTGTCATAGGTGTGGGAACTATAAACATGTCGAACATCAGTTAGAAAAATTCCTGACATACATGTGTGGTAGAAGGCTGTAGGCACTAAAAAAGTGTAAGATAATGGTCAGCGCTCACAACTGAGGGAAGCTGTAGCCTGTGGTCTTTAGCTTTCAGATGGTAAATGTTTGGACTTCACCGCACTGCACTTTTAGCAGAAATATATCCATGTCTTACTGCTACTTTGCAAGCTGTCTAAATAAAGGCCCTTGAAAACAGAATTCATTTTGTCTGGGGTCTTATGTCCACTATTCTAGATATTCTATGTAGTCAATGAATAGAAAAAAGGCTCTTTGAAGATGTAACTCCTCTGAAGTACTTCAGACAGTTAGAAGAAGAAGAATCACCTTTTTCTATAGGTATACAGAGAATTCTGAAGGCAGCTCATAGGTTGATACGTACATTACGTAGCATGCATCCCACCTTGAGGGCTGAGTCTGCTACTGGGTTATATTTATGACATTAGAATTGGTAAGGAAAACAGACTTTAGGAGCACCTGTGGAATCAGGGACTCTCAAGTGATCTGTAACTCCCTGTGGATGCTCCAAGGAGGGTAGGGGATATGATTCCAGAAAGAATATCCATCAAAGAGACAAAAGTGGTTGTTTTCCTAGCAGACACCTGAATAAAATGAATCCAAAGCTTAGTCTGCCCAGAGCTTTCTGTAATTTAAATGCTGATAACTATTCAGGGAATATCTTCACCTGCTCATGGGGAAGCATTGTGAAATGAGAATTTTCTGCCTATTTTATCACTAACAGCTTTATATGGTAAAATCTCTCATCACTCTGCAATGAACAAAAAGCAGAAAAAAAGAAGATAATTTCTTCAGGATGTAAAACTTGAAGAGACAATCTTCAGTTGGGAAAAAAAATGCTCTTTGGAGCCAGTTTCAGGACTTTACAGAACTAAATCATAATTGTTGAAATATGGGCGTTGCTAAGATTGTATCACATTTCTTTTTTTTCCCCTGTATTCTATGGCAGAATATGTAAGGAAGTTTGCAAGTGTTCTGGATGCCAAAGCATATTGTGGGCCATCTCTTCAGGTTTCATAAGAATCTTAATGGTCTCCAGAAGCAGCTGAAATAATACTGCTGTGTCGGTGTTCTCCTGTTGGAATGCTCCTTTTCCTTTGTTTCTTTTTGATATAGAGAAACGGACATTTAACAACTCAGTGCTATGGAGGTTTGTAATATTACCTTTCTATATGTGAAAAAAAAATCAATCCCTTCCTCAACAGGGCTGATCAGGAGAGATTAGATTGTGTTGAGAATCACTCAGCAGAAATCTAGCATTTCTTTCCTTCTCGGTTGTCAGTATGTTTCTATTTGCTTATTAGTTGACTACCTGTGTGACATACAATGGTGTTTTCAATCTGGTCTGTGTTGTGCAGGCGTGTATCTCTATCTGTATCCGACACTGCTTCAATTGATTCAGCTGAAGCTGAAGACTTGCATGGTTGGGTAAAATGAGCTTCTTTCTCCCACTAAATCTAGTACCTGTCTATCAGAGATGACTATAATTGAGAGACCAGCAATTTACATCATTCTAAACACAGATGCTGAAGCACATGGCCCATCTGCAGTTCTAAATATGAGTATACCGTATAAAGGTTATTTTGGAAATACTTTTCCTGAGAGATAAAAGAGCCACTTTTTGATGCTTAAAAGTCCTACAGGAATATTAAGCTAGTTTACCAGTAGCACAAATGCCAGGAGAAGTCTTACAAAATGACTGAGTATGGGATGTACGGCAGAGAACAAGGACGCTTTGTCAGTGAAGACAAAATGTCCTTCTTTTTAAGCATGGTTCCAGAAAACTGTTGAAGTCAAGATATCACCAGTAAGCAAATGATCAAAGTAGTGTCTTAATTTTAATAGTGGAATAACTAATTCTCTCCAGCTCCCATAAAGCTTCCAGAGGGTTAATGATGAAGTGCAGGTTTTGTGTACCGAAGACTCAAGACTGGATATGTGTACTAGTATGGAGAAATAATTGATCTTTTTCTCCTATGAAGAATGAAAACTATTTTGTAAGGTGTTTCAAAACTTACTGTTGAATGGAATGAAGCTTTCATACCTCATCTGTTAAGTTAATGCCTTTTATGGTATTTCCTGAACAAGAGAAAGTGTTTCAATTTCCATCCAGACACAATTTTGAAGTATGTCAAAAACACTGACCGGGCCTCATTGTGGATGACATTAGTGGAAAAGAAATTTCATAATAATACAAATACTCTCTATCACAGAAAAAGATTCTCAAACTGATACACCTTGCAGCAGAATTCCCATCTAATTTATCAAGATTCATTCTATGCCGACATTAAACATCTCACTAATAAATGAACAATTGTTGATTTATACATTGGTGCATATACATCGATCCCCTGTATTGTAACGTTCATTAGGAGGCATTTCTAGGACTGATATTAATGCAAAAATCTATGCCAGTTTCTTTCTTTCATTTCCAATTCCAGTACAGAAAAATCGTTCAGAGAAAATTGAAAATAACTTATTTTATACATCCCTAAAATAATCTTGATATGGGCCTTCCCTTTCTCATGTGGAATTCCTAGTAACCTTTCCAAGACAAAATTAAAAACTAACCTCCAAATACCTCCTTTTTTAGTTATAGTATCAGGATTGTTTCCTGTGAAAGTAGACTTACTCCAAAACTTTGAGGAAGAATGCTAAAAAAATCCCAGAATCTACCTTTAATAAATACTGTGTGTGACCTCACAGCATTTCTTCATTAGGGGTTTACAGTAATTTCAATACTGGATTATTTTTCTTCCTGTTAATCCTGAGTGTATGCAAATGGCAATGTAGGTCACCTCTGTCTCCAGTAGATATGTTAGAGACAGAGAGAAGGCATGGTTAGAAGCTGATCCAATAATTCCAGGGCACAACAATAGAAACATTAGGTTGTCTCAAATTACCATTAAAAATATTTTCTTAGCTTGCTTTTCCAGCTGGCATAGATTCTTTGTTTTAGCTTTGTGTAAATCAGATTCGTCTTGACCCTGAATGCGTTGATGAGTTTCTGGACCATTTGTTATTACAAATGGTTATTTTTTAGAAGAAAAACTGTGGCAAAGAGAAACATCACAGAAACGTTATCGTAAGTGGTAAACCATGGGAAATCCAGGTCTGGGTGAAACTTTAACCTTTTAGTTTCACTGCAAGATGGGAGCATTTCAATTCTACTGACTTCTGTTATTCTCATACTTCTTTAAAAAGCTCCTCTGTAATTTGTAATAAATTCTGTGCGTCTCCAAAAAGAGTGATGTGGACTACGTGTGCTGTTTTTTCCTAGTATTTCATCAAGCTCCTTATTAACATTGGACATATCAAAGGAATAGCCAAAATAAAGTAGACTGCAACAGCTGTGGAGAGGCACATTTCTGTACACTGGCAGCCTAATTTGTGAATTTTTAACTAACCTCATTAAAACTTGTCCTTTGGAAAAACACGTGTCTGTGTTTTTTCAAAGCTTTTACACTTTTTTCTCCGTTTACATTCCTGAAGTGATGGAAATGTGGTGTGAAATATCACAGGTCAAGAAATTACAATAGGATCTTGAAGGACAGAAGAATTCCGCATGAACTATTTAAAAAATTGAAAACTGTAGCCATAGTGGCTCTCCCAGTACAAGAGAGGTATTGGGAAGCTGAACGAAACTCAGGCCACCCAGGTGGTAGGGGTGCTGGAAAACATGACAGAAGAGTAGTAGCAGTTTTTTCAGCCCGCAGGAGAGAAGGTCAATGGACCCGAAATCCTCCACTGCCAAAAGGAGGTCATAGGGAAAGCAGGATCAGACTCTCCCCAGAGCTGTGCCACGAAGAGACAAGAGGCAGAGCTCACAAAATGCAGCAAGGGAGATTCCTCTGAGATTAAAAAAAAAAAAAAAAGACATTCTGGAAGTCATCCTATGACATCGCTTTCTCATAGCAGGGCTCTGATTCCATCCCTTGCTCATATCAGGGTTATTTCAAAGTTAGATCAGTTGCCACATCCAGTCGATTCTGAAAATCTTCAAGCATGACATCATGGTAGTTTATTATTATTAGTATTATATATTTGTGTGAGTAATCTAAATAATGCTAAAGCTTTAGAATCAGTTTGAAAATATAAGTAATTAACACATTAAATATTAACTGTTCATATAACTGTATTTTTTTATAGTCAAAACTCTTCTGAGTCACAAAGATGTTTAAGTTGTCTTTGGATTTGTTATGGTCTCTAATTATTTGTACTTGAAGCAATAACTTTGAAAATTGGATAGGAGTATTTTCCCACAGGCATAGTATCTTATGCCTTGTTTGTTGAAGACTGAACGTGTGTTCTCTCCAGGCAGTAAGGCCTAAATACTTAGGCCTCATCATGAAAAGAATACAAACAAACAAACAAAAATATTTAGGATAGGAATTAAAAAAAAAATCTTTAAGCTGTGCAAATAAGGACACTGTATAAATTACTCTTATAATAAACAAGCACATTAATTTTCTTTAAAAATTAGTGCATCAAAACCAGGATGTGAACAAAAAACATAAGGAAATTATCTAAGTTATCTAAGTACAATTAAAAATGTATTTTTGGAAACTACTGAATTAGAATTTTCATGCCAATGGACTCTGACATTAAGTGGGTAATTTTAAAGTCGTCTGTGCATGTTTCCCATACTGCTCATCATAGATCTCTGGATCTCTGGGTAACTCAGAGGAGGAGAGCAGTGAAATTCTTCCTATTATTTGGGCCGAAAGGTGACCCAAGCTAGCTGATCTGACCGGCTGCTTCATTCTTTTGAATCCTTTTCTCAGCAATCATATCGCATCGTTTGTGAGTAATGTTTCATAGCATCTCCAGTTGGCTCAGAGACCATGTCCCATTCTGGTGGTTGATGACCTAGCCTCTATTATTCATACCTTCATCACCTTTTGGCTGGAGTATAGCTGTGTGATAAACCTGGGCATGATGCCTACAGCACTTAGGAAACTACAACTAATAGAGAAGGCTGAAACACATCTCCACAGACACACTGGCTACCATGGGTCCACCAAGCCTCCCTACAGAGATTTCCTGTGGAACTTCAGCTCCAGTTCAAATTCCTTTTCTACTAACAAAAAAACCCAGATTGTAATTCTGCGATGAAGTTTGAGAGATCTGCTCTTTTGCTATGGATGGTCCATTGTAAATGGGATAAAACTTATTTCTCAGAGCTTTCCTGTGGTTCAAACTGAGACCTATAATGCCTGCAGGGGCAAAAGAACGTCACTAGTTTCTCTTCCTCAGCTCCAAGCCCCTCTTTTGCTTTGCCTTTTCTAATACAAATGCGTAACGACTTTCCTAATTCTAAAGCTTAAACCAGGCATTACTCCTTCTGGACAGGATGAGAAAAATAGGAATCGTGCAAGAGCTGCACAGTTCCTTTCCTTACTGCAAAGTGGGAGGACAGAGGGAGAGTGAGCACTGCAGCCACAAGGACGTCTGTGGTGGACCAGATGGACCACGCACAACTGGTAGCAAGCTCACAGTCTAAACTGTGGCTTTCTTTTGAACAGCTGTGGTTAAAAGGCATGGTGGCTAAATTTAGTGATGGAAAATATTCTCTGAGTTCGACAAAAAAATCCTTTTGTTCGCTACCACAAGAAACAGTTGATAAAATCACAGAATATTTTAAGGCTTTAATTCATCAAGGCATTTACCCAGACATCTAAGTCCATTCCTATTGAGTGAAATATGCGAGTATCTCAGTGTTTTGTATCTAATATTTTCTGTTTATACTGGCCATGTGAGAAGTAAGCCTGGATGTTAACACAAGAGGGAAGCAAATTTCAGAATTTTCTGTTGTGGAAGCAGAACATCTGATAAGTTAATGAAAATAAAAAATTGGACAAATTAAGAATGCTTTACTAGTCTCTCTGAATTAAGCAACTACTCCTGAGAGCAGAACTGAAGCAGCTTGTGATTTATATAGCTTGGACTCTTATTAAGAAATAGATGGCTGTGAGTATGGCTGATATGGAGGTGCAATTCCTAGAACCACATCAGGTTGAACAATAATAAAAATAATAAATTATTATTATTATTATTGTTAAGTGGGACTTCTGAAGCTCTGCCTCTTGAATATAGTCTCTGGAAAGAAAAACAAATAACTTCCTAAATATTCAGGTGGAATCTCTGTGTATAACTAGCTGTGGTTTGTCCTAGAGAACCCTGTAAACTTCCTCCTTAAAGCTTTACTTATTTCATTCTTCTGTACTTGATCCAGTGAAAGCAATTCCTTCTGCGTACCATAGCTGACCTACTGTACCACTTCAATTTGAGGGAAATGCAATAAAAATAGCTAAAGAATGTCCTGATGAGAACAGTTACTGAGGGAAGCTGTCATGAGGTTTATAGCACCTTCTTAGTTTGCTGGTGCTTAAGATCAGCTGAGCTATGAAAGCGGAGAGCTGCAGCTGGGAAACAAAGCCAGCTTTCACATGCAAGTGATATTGATATTATAGAGGAATGTATCTACAGAGAAAAGCAAGATATGCTTTGACAGCACCAAAAATCTCTCCGTTATATTATTTTCCATAGATTTAAGCAATCTGTGCTTCAACTGCGAAAGAATTAAAGAGATTTACAATAGTTAAAAAGGCATATATATGTATGTTTGTATATAGGTATATTTTAGGTTCAGAGAAACTGTTTTTTAAAAATACTACATTGAATTCATTGTGAAATGGCTGAAATATTCTTATTCTAGGCAATTCAAAGGAATCTTATAATGAATTTGTGGCTTGGTAGTGTACTGAAGTTGCATGCACTTCTGTTGTCAACCTTTGAATAAGGTATTGCAGCTCACTAAAATAATTTTGATTCCTCCACTCAAGTGTTCTTTTTTTCCATATAACTTCTTATCAGTGTGTCAACAGGGAACTCCAGCCATGGTTAACAAGGATGATGAAGCAGTTATCAGACAAGCAATTTTATTTTACTGTTATTATGTAAACCGTATCAATTTAGGAGTTAAATAGTTTGTGCACTAATGAGGGCCACACACATCTAAAAGATAAAAGTAATAGATACAGCAAAAGGAAAAAAAGAGGAGGAATAAGAAAATTAATGGAGCTGGAAACATTCCTAGAACTGCTAGAAACTTTTCTAATTATCCCATGGTATATTTGAGGGATATTATTGAAACAGATTCAGTTATGCAAAGAAAAACCAATTAGTATGTTCCCTTTGGTCACATATGTAGCAGATTATGTAGATAATTAATTATATCTCCCTGCTTCACCTTGGACAGATCACCTGTGGGACACCCAATATTTAGTGGAGGTCAGTGATAATTTGGTCTGTAGCTTTGCTCTATCACGTTTTTATATAGTTACATGTATTATATTCCTTTTCTACGCAAAAAAAAAGTGCTGTGGGTACCTCAACGATGACTTCTATTGATGAATGAAAATGTATACATAACTGCAGATGGAAAATGCGATTGTTAATAAAAATACACACTGAGACAGATGCTAACGTGTAGACACTCTTTTCATTAATATCGTGCTCTTCAGAGTCTTTGCACAAAACACTTATTTTTTTCCTTTAAAGACTATTTGTCACTCAGTAACAAACTAAGATCCCAGGAGTCAGTCTGTTTTTTTTTTTTTGTGTCAATGTTCTTTACAACTTGATGCATAAACTGCACAGGAATTTCCCAAACATAAAGAAAGATGAGCTATTGCTTTATGCCCTTGAGCATCCAAAGTAACAAAGACATTTGGAAATGCTCTCATTATACTCAATCCCAGACAACAGCATTAGATCATTTCTATTTTGAATTACTTTTTTTTGTGTTCCTAAATGAGAGAATCTGTAGAGTGTGTATGAGATTCCCAGTCTCATATACACTCTACACCTATGTCACATGTAGTAGCCTCTGCACTTAATTCTATACTGCATGTGAGTATTTCTGTACAGAAAAACACACGTAAGTATAAATGATGTGAAGTAGTGTGACTGCAAATAATATCATGATCAGGCACTAATTGATTGATGGCAAAAAGAATTATAGTCTTGCTATACTACCTTTCCCCTTGGATACCCTCCATTTACTGAAGAGCAGGTCCTCTATTTACCTGTTCTGACAGCCCCCTGCACAGCACCCTGTGGCTCTGGGAGCTGGCCCTCAGACTTGCAGGCAAGCTCTCTTATGAGCAGTTTTATTAATGTAATTCCTCTCATGCTTTAACAAAACAGTTCCCTATGAGGTGTTCAAAATACTCTAAAAAAGAGATAAACTTTCTCTCAAACAGCATAAAGCTGCCCAGATATATGACTACACAGGCTTTTTTTTTTGTGAATTGAGTTTTGCTAAGTTGTTTTTGAGTCATGCGGTGGCATAGAAGGTCTGGATGGACAGGATGCGAAAGATACAACTTAAGAGGCAAAAGGCAAATCTTTCTTCACAAACAGTTGTATCACTCCACTGGCCAGCATGAGCTTTCATCACCTCCAGATGCTCTTGCAATCCTTATTTGATTCAAAGATATTAGAGCACTTTTGAAGAACTCATTAAGACTCCCAGTCTCATACACACTCTAGACCTGTATTGCATATAGTAATCTCTGCATTAAATTCTGTATTGCGTGTGAGTATTTCTGTGTAGCAAAACACATATAAACATTGTTACTGAACCGCATTCACCCATATCTGCAGGGTACCCTCACACAACAACCAGTGTCAATGCCCAAAGAAACTCAGCGTTTCAGAACTCTTGTGTTATTTCCATTCTTAGCTACAAAGAATACAAGACCGAAGGAAAAAAAGCAAGGCAAGTAAGCATGGTGGGGAAGAGATAAAATGGAGTAACAATAATATTTGGAGTGTATGAGGGTGCTCATTAAGAGAGGGGAAGAAAAAACTAGGAGGCAGAAGCCTGCACAAACATTCAATTGAAAAAGCAACAACATAAGATGGAAAGAATGGCAGAGACAATAAAATGCTCAGTTGAACAGAGGTACAAAACATCTGAAGGACAACAGTGGCCAAAAAGGCAAATATGCATTATTTTACTTATCTAGCACAGTAGTTTCATGGCAACGCCCACCAGCAGCCTTTGAAATTTCTTAACTCTGAACACACTTTTTGAGTAAATTTTTTTGATGTTTTAAATCCCAAAGATTTTTTTTTCCAAGGCCAAAAATGATAAAACTAACAATGGAAATGAGGCTGTTTTGAGATTCAGTCCTCCTCTGGCAGTAAAACAAAAGCATAAAGATCTTAAAAGGTCATGATTTTTTTTTTAAACATTGATCCTTTAAGAAGTTCTATAGTAAAGCATGTAAAAGCTGTAGTGTGACATGGAAAAAAAGTAAAAAACAATTTTTTTTTCCTCCAGATAGCTCCTGAGTTAGAAAGAGACTGCTATTTTGAAATTTGAGTAAGGATGCCAAGGATAATCGTTGTACCTAACTCTGTCTGGAGCCTCATCTCATACCCGATACATGTGGTTGGAATTTCTGTCATAATATGTAGGTTAGGTGGATTTAAACACTCTGAGAAACAATATTCTGAGTAAACAATATCTAATTTATAAATATCAGTCACCTAAGGAGTTCTCTGAGGTGTTAACTGAAGAATTAAATTCTTAAGGATAAGCTGGTACAGGGAGGAAACCCTGTTTATCATCAAACACTATTTCTGTTTTTTTTTTTTTATCCACTAGTTATAATTATCCATATGTGTAGTTAAATGCAGGATGCAGGGAATGAGGACAGAAAAGATAAAGCAAGCCTCATGTTCTTCCCACTGAAAAAAGCCTAATTACTTACCTAGAACTTGGATTATTCCCTCTGATTTCGCTTAAAAGTTGTATTGATGTCAATGGAATTTCCAAATTTAGAATGAAGACAGAATACACTTTATGATAATTTTTGGAGCATAATAAAATAGAAACCAACTATTTATAAAATATTTCTGATTGTAGACATTGTGGAACACATCATTCTTAAGAAGTTTTCACAAACATGAAGGTAAGAGTCACCCAAACTGGTAAACAGAATTCAATGCTAAATAATAAAAATTTGTATTTTTAAGTTTTTAAAAGCACTGGCTGTATATATCTCCCTTACAAATAGCAGCCAAAAATTGCCAAATGAAAGATGATAGTGATGTCACCAGTTTATATTTTTATGTGCATGTATTAATCATTTTGTTTATAAGGTGATTTTTCCAGCAAAAAGTAAAAAAGAGAGGTCAAGTTGCCTTATTAAAAACAATCCAAAAAGATAAAACAAATGGACACAGCAGATATTAATTAGTTATAAAAGAAAGATGTTGTCATTCATTAATCAGTTTAAGTGGTTTTATCCGATTGCTGTGCCAGTTAATATGTCTATGCCTGGAATCCTTATAAAAAACAACAGGAATTGGAGAAGTAAATCATTTATATATGTCTATTTCCAGCAAAGCTTAATCCAAAATTCAGAAATGAAGGATTTTGATCTTACTGTGACCCTGACCACGAATGCATATAAGCTGATTTCTTGGAAGTTCTTTTCAATTGTCTTCTTGGAATGTAGCAGAGGAGTGCTGGATGAAAAAAAAAAAAAGTAGAAAGTACTGAACTGCAATTTTTTACTCATTTCTTTTGCTGTAACTGTGTTTTACTGTTCAATGGCACACTGTCTCTATCAGAAATTTTATAATGTCCCACTTGTTTTCCTGTGAACACCTGGCAAATGGAACCATGTCCAGACATCCAGATGGGCTGGCCATTTAGTCAGATGAAATGGCTTTAGGATGTGGGATTTTGTAACTAATGATGATCTAGTTTGGAATATATGACAAGAAAGGACTTTAGTTTAAGCTCATTGTTTTGCAACTGCAAGCAGCTATGATGTTTAGTCTAGATGCCACTGCCTCTTCCACGGGCTTTGTCGGCTCCTCCTTCCACACAGGAAAACTGAATGTGCTTGCAGCATACCAGAAAACATAAGATTGTGTTCTGCTGTGGGGGGTTGAGGTGCTCACTAAAGCCCCTCTAACACTCCCCTCGTCAGCTGGACAAGGGAGAGAAAATGTAACAAAAGGCTCATGATTAAGATAAGGACAGGTAAAGGTCATTTGCCAATTATCATCACAGCAAACCAGACTCGACTTGGGGAAATCCAATCAAAACAGAGAAGGGTAATGAGAAATGAAAACAGATCTTAAAAAACAACTTCCCGATTTCTCTACTTGTTTCTCACCAGTGGTACAGGGGAAGGAGAAGTGGGGGTTATGGTCAGTTCATCACACATTGCTTCTACTGCTCTTTCCTCCTCAGAGAGAGGACTCCTCACACACTTTCCCTGCTCCAGTGTGGCGTCCTGCATGAACTTCTCTGATGTGAGTGCTTGCCACAGGGTTCAGACCTTCAGAAACTGACTAATCCAGTGTGGGTCACCCACAGAGTCACAAGTCCTACCAGCAAACCTGCTCCTGTGTTGGTTCTCTTTACGGTTCCACAGGTCCTGTCAGGACCCTGCTCCAGCATGGGCTTCCTGTAGGGTTACAGCCTCCTTCGAGCACTCACCTGCTCCAGAGTAGGGTCTTCCATGGGCCGCAGGTGGATATCTGCTCCATTGTGGGCTTCCATGGGTTGCAGGAGGGCAGCCTACCTCACCCTGGCTCTCATCCCAGGCTGCAGAGGAATCTCTGCTCTGGCACCTGGAGCACATCCTCCACTTCCTTCTCCACTGACCTTGGTGTCTACAGAGTCACTTCTTTCACATATTATCACCTCTCTGGTTGCAATTGCTCTTGGACAGTAACTTTTTTCCCTTTCTCAAATGTGTTATCCCAGACGTGCTATCGTCATTGCTGATGGGCTTGGCCTTGACCAGTGGTGGGTTTTGTCTTGGAGCTGACTGGCATTGGCTTTATCAGACATGGAGGAAGCTTCTGGCAGCTTTCCACAGAAGCCATTCCTGTAGCTCCTTGCTACCAAAACCTTGCCATGCAAACCCAATACATCTGCTAAGCCAGTAATATCTTTCAGGTGGCATCACAACAGTTCTTCAAGAAGAGAGACTTTGGTGGACCTGTCCGGAGCCTGGTGAAGAATTGATCGTGTTTACTTTAAAAGAAAAAATAAAAATGAAAATATGAAAATACCTTGTTTTCTGCCATAGCAGATGGGGTGAGAATTCCTTCTTGAGCCCTGATTTGATGTTGAGTACATCATAAGCAAGATCTGCTGATCTAGCACTGAGGAGATTTCTAACCAGCTGTAGATAATAGAAGTCCTGAGCAAGCCAAACTCACTTGATACTTTTTGCTAAATTTATACTTGTTCACTTGACTTGTTCAGTGGACCTGAGTATGAAGTGATGTGCTGTTGCTGGCACTGCTTACCATCTCTGTTCTGCAGAAAGCACAGGCTGTGGCAGGAAAGTAATTCGTCACTGCATCCACTCAACATTTAGGCAATTATGAACTTGACTGCTGAGGAAAGAATGTACACGCAACTCAGTTCTCAAAATATTTACAATAAAACAATTCGCTCACAGGCATGGGTCCCAAATAAATCTGTTTCCTTTGTGAGAGTGGTATACCCGATAATGCCAGAAACCTGGGATTCATGGCGAGTTTCTAAAAAACATTACCTGGTTATGATGATTATCCCTGACTGGAAAATGTCCTGAGCAACCTGCTATATTTGACCCTGTTTTGAGCAGTGGTTGGACTAGATGAACTTCAGAGGTCCATTCCAACCTCAACACTTCTCAGATCTTATGATTCTGTTGTTACGATTGTGATAAATCATAATTACATATGTTGAGTAATTATTGCTGAGGTGTAAGCAAATATTTAATGCTCATGGGTGCATTGATCCGTGTGTGTGCAGGTGCAGGTTTGTTGTGCACTGAGCCCTGAAGACATACCAGTCCTTATCACCTCCTGCTTGCTAGGCTACCATGGCGCTGGCATCCCTAGGAATGCAACATAAAAGGGTGGGTTACCAAAAGGGCTAATGAGGCTGGGGAGATACGCTCAGAGGGTGGAACATCAAGGCTATGGGAACCTGTGGTTTCTGGTAATGAAGGAGGAACCTTCCTTCCCCTGCAATTTACACACCAAAGAAGACTGAGTGCCTTGCTGCTGAGACAGTGTCCCTATGCGAGGTGGTAGGCCAGCTTTCTAACCCACCCTGGGCGTGATTCCCTCCTCCCTCCACAATACGTGATGGTGATGGAAGTGATGAGACAATACATAAATGCCAGAGGACTTTTTGTCCTCATCCAAATAAAAATTAACTTAATCTAACTGCCTCCTGGCTGTGTCTCATTAAAAGTAAGCTGTATTGAACATTCAGAAATGTTTAGCAATGTCAGAATTTAATTACTGTTCAGTGGGAATGAAACTATGTATGTGAGCTGCACAATTCAGGGAAAGTCAGCCTTTGGGTGGTGTGCTAATAAGGACTGGGTGATCTTTGGCATTTACTGTGGAAAGAGAAATGCATTACAGAATGGAAAATAAAGCCCATGCTAGGCGTGTGCAAAGGTACAATGTTAAGCAGACAAATATGCTGGAACATAACTATATCGAACTCATGTTTCTAGCCACAAGGGTGAACTTTCTCCAAAACACTGCAATGGCTGCAAGATCCTTAACCTTCAGCATTCCTTTGTTGTTTAGTAAATCACTGTGAAGCTTATTGCATAATGTAGCCTTCATCCTTCTCTAGTGGCTTGCCCTTACAGGGAATAAGAGCCTCATTGTTCCAGCTGTACTCAAATAGGAGCTACAACCTGAAATAAAAGAAAGTACAAAACATCAGCCCTTTGAAGAGCTAGTAAACTTCTCAGATCAATATATGAGGATTCTCAGTGTGTCTAAACCAGAACACCACAAATTAATAGGCATGTAAGAGATTTGGTTTGATGTATTTTCTAATTTGTGTCAGTTTTGCATCCCAGATCCCTAGTTAGCTTTCCTCAGATGACTCTTTTGCCTTCAAAGCATTCACTGTTGAAGAAAGAGCTAGTTCTCAGGAGCACTTGGGGAGTCCTGCAGCTGAAATCAACTAAGTCACTTTACCACTTGCCTTCTTAAACTGCTTGCCAGATAATAAGGTACCTTTCTGTTTCACTGTTTTTTAATGTGAGAAAGGAATTCCACCAGCAGATTTACTGGGGGAAGGGGTGACTCAGAGAAAACAGTCAGAATTATTCACTGACCTGAGGAATGAAATTTAAGTAAAAGGTAAAACAGATGCTCTCTGGAAGAACTTGAGAAAATGATAGGCATGTGCACTGTATCTGCATTCCAAGAAGAGGATATGATTATAAAATCCACAAGTCCTGTAACCTCTGGATTCTCTAATGAGGACTTCATTTTAATCCCATACAGTGATTTTATAATCTTTAAAATAATCTGAGAAATCCTCTACTCTAGAACATTTTTTTTTTTTGGTCACTAACTAGAGTAAACACAAGCTCTAGCATTAATATCTGGTTTTCTTGAATTCTTTAATCTTCTTTTTAATTTTTCTTCCCATTTCTCCAGTTTCTAATTACTGGGCAATTAAGCATTGAAATGTTCCTTTGCCAACAGAGTTCACAATATATCAGGCTTCTTTATGATAACTGCTCACACAGAGACAACGATGCTGTTGTGATCATACATTCCACATTCGGATCTCAGTCTTGAGAATCAGACTCCCAAGAGATATTTCAGTTTGAGTGTCATTCCTTCAGTGGTTTGTTCTGTTCCGCTTCTGCTGATACTTAAAGTTAGATTGTCACAACATTATATCATCTCCTTGGAGGACATTAAAATGATAGTAAAATACAGTGCAAATCCATATGATTCATCAGCAATAATTTTGAATTGTCTTTATACGTTATTTTATAATTGATTCAGTATGGTACTTTACTACTTCAGCTTGCGTGCTAAAACGTGCAAGCATGGTGAAGTTAAAAATATTAGGAAAACATTTCTTTTGGCTCAAGAGTTAAATATGTTAATAGATTCCCATTAAAGAATTCTCTTTATTGTCAGATAATGTGGGCTTGTTATCTAGGCTAGTTAAAGAATGTTTCAGGCCGACACGTTTTGTAATTTTCATTATGTTTCATTATGAAAGTCCTTTTCAGAAGCATTATCCATAGTGGGTGCACCATATGCGTTATATCGTCTGTAATGGCTTTTACTTTAAATTACGTATCATATCTTAGCATTTCTGTGCAGAAGAACACACACAACATTACCACCTCCACCCCTGTCTGCAGGTTACACTCGCACAACAACTGGTGTCAATGCCCAAAGACACTCCCAGGCTTTCCAGAACTGCTGTGCCATTTCGGTTGTCAGCTACAAAGAATACAGACTCAGATTTCTGTCTCAGCCAAACAATGCCATTCAGCACTGTGTTTGCTTATTGCAGAAGAACAAAGAACCAAGTCTACTCTAAACAGAAAGTGAATTTATGTATTCAGAATTTGTGAGTTTTCCAATATGGGGCCTAGATGACTTTTCTCACTTTGATTTTATTTGGTAAAAATAGTTGCTGGAGGCCTGAGAATTAACAAATGAAACCTGAAAGATGCAGATAAGAATCACACAATATATGTTTACAATAAACACCATAAATCCTTCTTTGATAATAGCTAGCTGCAATAGGAATATTTTTAATTACTTGTACTTTTTTTTTCTGATAAAACACAGCTCCCAGATTTTTCTTAGCTCCCCAAACTTGCTTTCCTAGACTCTTAGCCATTTCACAGTAACATAAACACAGTTTATCCTGTTTTGCTTCAGAAAATGCACAGTGCACAGTGCTCCTCTAAATGTGCTAGGGTTATCCAGATAAAAATAGTTTGAAACCCTTTACAAAGACACTGAAATGAAAGGAAAATAGCTAATCAGGCCTTGATTTAACAATTGTGCAAGCTTCCATTGTGTTCCTGAACTTTGCATCCAGTCTCTGGGATTACAGACAGGAACAAACTGGAACAAATCTTTACCTCTCAATCGAGTTTCGCTAATGCCTCTCCCCAACCTTTTAAAATTAAAAATGTGTTTACTATTTTGCTGGATCAGAATCTCAGACCGTGAGACATTTGAGCTAAGAAATTATATTTTATTGGTATTTTGAAATATTACAATGTTTTCTGGCATTGAATGAATCTTTAAACGTGCATAATAATGGCACACTGTGGAACAAAAGACAACACTTGGATAACTTGATTTAAAATTTCTTGGAAAACAAGAACATTATATCTTGATTTAATAAATTTTGTTCCTCTGGGGTTTTAGATTACTTTTTTAACAGTGTGACAAGCTGCTAGAGAATTATCTTTGGTTTTGAGAATTATGTACACACGGATTACAAAGAAAGAAGGTGGCAGGGTCCTTTCAGTTTTGGTGAGATGTATTTGAAGATTCGTATGTCAGGAATTTTCTTAACAGAAGCTACTGAACATTGCATATTTGTTTTTCATGATTAGTGAATTGTCCTGTCAGTGATGCTGCAGGAGCACCTCCTGGGACACTTCGGTGGGTTATTTCCTTTGGTTTTAACTGAGCTTATTGAAACAAAGCGAACTTTGGGAAACTAAAAGGATACTGCTACTTTGCATTACACATCAGGAAATAGAAAAAACAGAAGAATTCTGTTGAAGTGTGTGTAGAATACAGCCACAATGACGTGCGAATATAAACAAACCAAAGTCTCTCTGAACTCCCACTTACCACGGATCACGTTTCTGCCTCATGTTTTGACTACTAATTTGCTGAACTTGAAACTGAATTTGAAATTCAGGTTTTAATGCAGTTATGCAAACCATTTTACTTTGATACTGTAGAAGGTTGAAGCGCAGGTAGCAAATGATTTAACAGAAGTCATGTAATGAGATAGGCAGTTGGTGAGGTCTCTTGTTAAAATGTTCCACAATTCTAGCTGTGCAGCTCTTGTGCCACTGATAACTACGGCCACCTTCACCTGTATTTCTCGGAAACAGCTGAAGATATCACAGAATCTTCCTGAAGTTTCACCTCTTAATCTCATTTCCCCCCTTTTATATACGATGCGTAAGCAAGGAGAATAAGAAACTTTGAGTTCTTTTGCAAGATCCCATATGTATTTAGAACAACGCTTTATTTGTGTTTTTTAACACTGATGGCCTATATTAAAAGACCACACAAATTATTCAAATCATAGCATAAAAATAAATTCAAAAGCAAACTTCAGGGTCAACGAGCTAGCATTTCAGGAATCCTATCTTAGTCATAGTAATGACATTAAGCGAGAGGGCAGCCATGACAAAGGGAGTATGAGTCAGTGGTTTCTAACTTAATCAAAGATAAAAATGACCAGAGTTAAAGAAATCAGATGCATAATTTTTTTTTCCATATTAGGAAAGTATTACAGCTTCATAGTTACTACAGAGATGGTCAATTCCTAACGATAATATCATTCAAAAGCCAAACACTGAGAGGAGGAAATTTTAGTCTTACCGTACAAATTTCTCCTCTTGTTAGCTTAATCCATTTGATGGTTCTTGTTCTCACTAGTGAAATCTTAATCTCTAGAGTGCATTTTATTTTTCTTTGTCAAACAGAGGCCAAATCATATATGAAAAAACTTTAAATCGAGATGAACTGCAGCATACTGGATTGCAAGTGGCATCTGACTGGGATTTGTCCTCTGATGTGCTGCTGATTTTGTATCCAGTTTCTGTTGCTTCTTAGTGTCTAAATTTCATTCTTCCAAATGTCTTGACCCGCAACCTCCTCAATCCTGGTCCAAACGGGTGACAGAGGCCCCTGAGTCAGCTCAATACCTGAAAAAAGGCAGAACAGAAATAACAAAAGATGTGCCCAAGCATGCCTTAATCATTATTTTTCGATAGAAGAGGATGGAAGAAGGAGGCATAGGACACACACAAAAAAAATGGAGCTATAATCTATTTCAGGCTGGGAACACAGAAGTTTTTGTTTTCAGGCTTGACTTTGATGTGACTTCCTAGTAGCATTGAACAAACCCTCTTCAGCTTTTTTTGCCTACCTTTTGTGTTTCATACTAATCTGCTTTTTTTTTCTATCTTTTTTTTTTAAAAAAACCTGCTTGGAATTGTACAAGACCTACAGAGTGGCTAAATATAAAAGTATAATACTGAGCCTAAAATGTAGAGTAATTCTAAACAACTAATTTACTTTTAAAAGAGTAATATTATACAGGGTGTTAAAGATGCTGTAGTGAAGTAAGTTTTACATTTGACATCTCTTCTACAGTAGAAGGATTTAGATTTCTTCTTGTGACTAGAATAGATGTCAGTTAGAAGAAAGTTAATTAGGGTGATGAATCTAAAGTAAGAATTGTCTAACTTTCTTCGAGCAGAAACCCCTTGAATAATATATTCAACAGAAAAATGATTTGGGGCCATGGTTTTCAATAAACTTTTGTGAGCTGATGACAAGGACACATGTAACTAATTTTGTAAGCAAGATGGTGGCTTGCTTAAGAATGATACACAGCACCAAAATCTGAAAAGATATCTATACAGCTGTGGATTTGCTGTATTGCAGAAAATATTTTGGTTAGTGCTTGTTGAATAAAACATACCTTATCCAGTCAGGAAATGAAATAACATTATGTGATATCTTTTTTATTTTGACATTTGCACAAGTTCTGCACAAAGTCGGATTCATCCTGAGCACAGCAACTTGCAAACATACGTCCCTTTCACCTGAGTAGACCTAAAGATGTTTTTAGAAACTTGATATTATAAAAGCAAGGACAATATTCTTAGGAACAGTGGAAAATCCAACATTACTACTTCAAACAGTTTTGGCAAGCAAGATAATATTCTTGCCAGAGCAACACCAATGCTTTCATAAGCACTGCCCCAGAATTATCACTGACTATTATAAATGCTGTGTCGTTTACTTGTTTAGCTGAACTACCCAGTTCACTTTTGAAACAAAAAACATTCACCATTTCATAGACAGAAGGAGCCTAATTCTACCAACTCTGGTCTGTTGAAGTTTACTCCATCTTTAGGCTGTAGAATTGGGATCTGCCTCTCTTTGACCATCTCTGTTAATCCAGCCAGCTCCCTAGTCCTTAAATCCTCATAAAACATTTACTGATGTTTTAGAAATGATCTATATAAGAGAAATCAACAAAAAAGTCCCTGCGATCCACTGCCAAGATTCTGCAGGGAGTTAAGAGCTGACTGTGAGGGCTTGTCTACTTCCAGAGCCAGGAGCAAAATCTTTGCCACAGGAAATAAGACAATGCATCAGCAATTTAGTTTATCTTCCAGAAGAAGCATCTTGCCTTGGGGAGGAACACCAAAAGACAGATACTGTCACACCAAAATCTGAAACAATTTCATTATTGATCTTTGAAATAAGAAATAATAATTTATTCAATTCGTTGTTCGGAGATGATTTGATGAGTCTCTCTTAGTGACTTACAGAATATATGGCACCTAGAGTGTTAGTTGATTGCAACCACATGTATCAAGGGCAAAGGAGCAGTATAAAGCCAAAAAACCAGCCTGTCAGGGCCTTGAAGGCACTAGAAGGCCTCCTCTGCGGCTGCCCTCCAACCCTGTGCATGCCCCAGGACTCTATTTCAGCCTAGCCTAGAGCAGTCATCACCTGCCACGATGTCAGACTCCAGCTCCATCTCTATCCCTGTAGGTAGTTGGCCTCCTGGGTGGATGCCCTCTCCCCCTGCAACGTGCTGTGCAGCATATCCCCAGCCCTGCCACTGGTCCCAGCTCCTTTTTCTCCTGATGGGACCACCTGGCCAGACCTTCACCCTGGTTCGTTGCTTTTTGTGTCTGGCATGGTAGGCATGGTCAAAGTCTACAAACAATAGTCATCTCCTCTCAAAATCATTACTGCATTTGACATATTTGAGGACTGTCCTTGTGTTTATATGCTAAGTGGAAGCTAGGACAGCATTTTCTGAAGTCATAAGGCCAACAAAAATTAGTCAAGTAAGTTACGGTGAAAACTTCTGTGGTTAAATATATCTTAAACTGCTGACTGATGCAAGCATGGAAGAGGTCTTTCAGAAGGCGAAGGAAAAATTTAACAAAAGCTGGTTTATTGTTGAATTAGTCTGCCTCTGAGACAGTCCTTTGACTCAGAACAACAAAGTTGGTAACCCAACTGACAAAGCTGTATCTTAGACTATTTCTCTGCATTAAGAGTATAGGTATAAACTGATGATACATGGGGAGGTAAACATTGGTATTAAATTAAAAAAAAAAATAAAATTGGCCTGGACTTGAGTGTAGAATGTGTGGAGTTGGGTGGGAAAAACTTCATTAAAAGTTTTTCTAAAATACTTTACAGCAGGAAAAAATTACATACCATTAATGCATTGAAGATATCAAGTTAACAGAAATTGTAATTATTGTACCACAAAGGAAAAAAAGAGTAGAAAAGGAGAAAAAAAGGAGAAGAAAAAGCGAGAGAAGTAGGGGCAACAGAGTAGTAGATGGATTTAGTGGTACAAATTAAAAACTAATTTGAAGAATTACTAAGAAAGTCACATGAAATTTGAAGGAAATGCAGCTTGAGGGAGCTGAGAAGGATAGAAATAAGCTAAATAGTTGACAGAATTGCTCAAGAAAAAGCAGCAAAAGCAGTACTAAGGAAAGTAACAAATTGGTAGAAAGATTATTCATAAAGGGACTAAGAAAACAGCTTAGTTATTACATGCAGCACACATCAGGTTTTGTTTGAAACAGAGAACTTAGGTGTTGATCCAAAATCTAGTAGAATCAATGGAAATATTCCTTCTGAGTAATGCAGAGCTTTGGGACAGGACCTCAGCTGCTGCGGTGTGTCCAGATGTCAAAGAAATATCTTATTAGGAGAAAAGGTTCAAGAAATAAAGCAAATGGAAGAAAACTGTAACGTTCCCTAATTACAGATTACAGAGACTTAAGCAGTACTGCAGTTATGTGACGTTTCAGTGGCAAAACTCTTATGTGCATCTGTGTAAGGAAATGTTCTGGTTAGAGATCAGACTACGTATTTTCAACCAGAAATGTTGTTTCCATTTAGATGTGGAAAAGGGCAATTAGTGCCAAAGTAGAGGCCGTCAATATTATGTGTTATGTAAACCAAGACTGGTGTGAATATTAATTCACATATTCATATATAATTATATCATAGAGTCATAGAGTCATAGAATCACTTAGGTTGGAAAAGTTCTTTAAAAACATCAAGTCAACCATTACCCTAATGATGCCAGATTCACAACAAAACCATGTCCCTGAGCACCTCATCTACATGTCTTTTAAATATCTCCAGGGATGGTGACTCAACCACTTCCATGGGCAATCTGTTCCAATGCTTAACAACCCTTCCGGTGAAGAAATTTTTCCTAATATCCAATCTAAAACTCCTCTGGTGCAATTTGAGGCCATTTCCTCCTGTTCTATTGCTTGTTACATGGGAGAAGAGACTGACACCCACCTCACTACAGCTTCCTTTCAGATAGTTGTAGAGAGTGAAGAGGAGTGTATATAGAGAAAGAGGTATTCAGGGGGTAGATTTTTGTTTTAATCCAAATAGCCATTCCTTAAAATATATACAAAAGTGATTCTAAATTTCTGCATTATATTCCATGTGGAAATTTTAAGTTTTGCACTTTTCTACTCTTGCTGACTGGATAATGGCAATTTAACATTGCTCTTTCAAATGTGAATATTATTCCTGAGTTCTCTTAATTTTCCCCATCAAAAATTAGAATGCTATAGATTTTCTAAGAAAAATAACTTCCCGGTGCACGTAGAAATTAATTTAATAGTTATATTATAGTTCTCATGTCCACTTTTAAGGCTCTATGTTATAAACAAATAACCTCTTGTAAATATTTGGAAGCAAACAGTTTGTTCATATGTCATATTACAAGCACTCACAGTTTTATCACAAGTCTCAAAATATTTGTTCTTTGAGTAAGAGTATCTACTGCTGAGAGAAGTCACTACATGATAAACTCAGCTTCCACACACAAAATGCTCCTACCTCTCGTGAATGTGGAAGATATCTTGAGCTCATGAGCTGACGTCTTGTTCTCTCAGAAACAAAAAGTTAAACAATCTCCTATTTTCAACTGATGACATAGTATGATTCTGAGTTTCCTAACTGGCCTCACTTCTGCAGGGGAGAGTACTAAAAAATTACCAGTGAATTTATTTTGTTCACTGATTCTCTGAAGTAATCTTCAGAGAATGTAAGTAAAATTTAGTAAAGCAAAGATCATCCTGAGCTTAGAGATAAGGAGTGTGTTAATAGGGCTATTTTTCAAAGATTAAATGTAGATCAGACTACTCAGATCTTCTGGCTCCTAGTCTAGCGCCTTAAGCACAAGACCTTGTATGAACTTCAAATATCTGAGTAAGAAATTTGAGAGGACTTCAGAGAAAAAGAGACGTGTTAACGTTCAAAGTCTACCTCCATGGTCTGGAGAAGTACTCCTGTAGACAATGGGGCTATCATTCTTGGATATATAAACGCATTTCTCTTGTCAGACTAGAGCCTTGCTAAGATAAAGATACTGAAGCAAAGAGCTGTGCTCACACTTTGATGTCCCCACATTAGTGTTCTTACATTTAAATCAGAATACAAACACAGAAAAATCATAGTGCAGGTACAAGAAGAGAAGTAAAACAGAAATAAAAATCTTGAACTGAAACACAGATTTTCTGAACTGTTTATAAACCTCTAACTCTTCGAGTCTACACTTTTACAGTGAAGACAACAGTATAACATACCCCTTGCTGGTTGTGACTTTGGGTGGTAAAGCTACTTGACAATGTTGTCTTTCATTTTAATGATTTCAAAGCTAGTCATTGTATGCTATGATTGTAAGAATATTTTTAATCCTTTCAGATTGTCCTTGTTTGAGCTGAGCAGAACCAATATTTTTAATCCTTTCAGATTGTCCTTGTTTGAGCTGAGCAGAACCAATATTTTTAATCCTTTCAGATTGTCCTTGTTTGAGCTGAGCAGAACCAATATTTTTAATCCTTTCAGATTGTCCTTGTCTGAGCTGAGCAGAACCAATTCTGTTCAGTGATTTTCACTTTTCAGCTCAGTATCCTCTAAGAGGTTGCAGTTCCACCCCTCGCCCCCCCCCCCCCAAAAAAACCAAACCAGAAACCCACCATCTTTAACGGATATGAAAATAATAAAAAGAGTCAACCATATACATACATACAAAATTGATATCAAACCCTACTTCCTTCCTGGTATCAATCAGCACTGTTATTGCAGAGCAGGTGACACCGGAAGCTCCAGACTCCGTGGCAGAGGGGAGCTGGATTCAGTAACTTGGGATTGGGATCAAAGGCAGAAGATCGAACAGAGTCCTCCCTGGACACTGATCATTTCAGAAAAGACAAAAAAGAGACCTAAACTCTCATGATCCCTAAGTTTTGTACTGAATATGACGTACGTGGAATGGAATACTCTTCTTGGTCACCTATCCCATCTATTACTCCCCAGACATGCAACCTTTTACTTTCTTGTGACCCTTCTTACTACCCGGCACCCCCAGCGTGGCACACAGGAGCCAGCAGTGACCTTGGTCACTATGGGAATAAGTATCAACAAGAGCCTTTCTGCATCCCAGTCCCAGGCAGTAACTGTGACCATCAGGTGTTTTCATTTCCAGTAGCACACACTGTCTGCAAAAACATGCTGCTAACTTCAGAATGTGCAGCCTCTTAGAAGAGACTGAGCTGGAAAATAGAAATCACTGAACAGAATTGGTTCTGCTTAGCTCAAACCAGGACACAGATATTAACATATCATATCAAAGATAGGTCAGGTTTAGATGCAATATCCTTTATGGTTACTAAAGTGAAATTTGACTTAATATCAAGGCTTCCCTATTGAATGACTTCAATTAATTTAACTACAAGTGACAATGTCTGAACTATAATCTGCTTAGGAATTCCATACTTCAGGAATCCTGGATACCTGTATTTTAAGAATCATAGAATCTTAGAACTGTAGAATCATTAAAGTTGGAAAAGACCTCTGAGATCGTCAAGTCCAACCGTCAACCCAAGAAGAAGAAGTATACTCTAATATTTTTATTTTTTCTTGGAGCTCAGTAAGGCATGAACATTGAAGTACTCAGTTTAACATTTAAAATGGGATTTGTCACTTAGTCTGTTACACCAGTGAGTTCAAAAGAATATGATACATTCTCATCTCATCTGTCCTTATACATGAATAAATGACTGAAGTAAAATCAGGTCTGAATCTTGGAAATTAATACTGGAAGGCAACTATCCCATGTCTATGGTATTTTAATACCTCACTGCATGTACTTGTCATCATAGCTACATAGATTGTTGACCAGATGGCTTTCTGGACTGATCCAGTAAAGAAAAATTTAGGCATTCTGAAATTCCTCTGCTGACCAAATGGAGGAACTAAATAGCTATTTCATTAAGTGTAAAGGAGAAAAAAATGTTAAAATAACTCGCTTATACAAGCTATCTTCTTCAAGTCCTATACCCATGAAAGAAAAATCAACCTTCTTCAATTACTAGAATGGGCAGCATGTTTCCTATAGAGTTTGTTGATACCACACTGAATAGTAACTCAAGGTATTCATGTAGTTAATAAGGTTTGGTCATTACTAAGTATTTGAGGTTTGTTCCTTCTTTTTGTTCCTTCCCATATAATCTCTTTAGATCACATGTATTTCTCAGTGTTATCCCAAAAGTCTCTTGTCAGAGAAAATATGCACTATAGTAAAATGTTTTCCATCGTGAAGATAATTTGGTGGCATTTAGAATTGTTCACTGATGGCTTATCTTAATATTCACATACAGTTTCATAGTACAAGAGTACAGGCTGACAGCTATAGTTCAGTTTAATGTCATGATTTTAAAATGCTGTGTATGATTAAGCAAAATAAAGGTAAATCACCTTTCTGGGAACATAAGTGAGCGAGGAATCAGAATCATAGAATCATAGAATCACAGAGTGGCAGAATCATAGAATCATTAAATGGCTTAAGATGGAAGGGACCCTAGAGATCATCTAACCCAACACACATGCCATGGGCAGTGACATCTTTCAACTAGACTAGGCTGCTCAAGGCCTCATCCAACCTGGCCTTGAACAACTCCAGGGAGGGAGCATCCACAACGTCTCTGGGCAATTTATTCTAGAGTCTTGCCACCCTCATACTGAAAAATTTCTTCTTAAGATCCAGTCTAAGCCTATTCTCCATCCATGTCTTTCTTGTGCTGTGGGCTCCAGAACTGGACACAGTACTCCAGGTGGGGTCTCACGAGAGTGGAGTAGAGGGGGAGAATCACCTCCCTCGACCTGCTGGCCATGCAGCTGGCATGAAAATCTTTACTTGCTGTGGAGACCAGCTTCAGGGCAGGTAAGGCTGCCCTGGGGAAGGGATCTAAAGTAAAAAAGGCCAACAAAAAGCTCTTTTGGCGGCTTTTTTAAGCCGGGAAAAGCAGCTTACCTGTGCCGGGGGTTGGCAGCTGGAGGGTAGGCAGCCGAGCTAGCTTGGATGGAGCCACCATCAGCGCCGGTTAATCTAAATGAGACATTAACGCCGTTAACCAGCCGTTAATTGTGCCCTCAGGGTATGAGAAGCCTTGGGGAGCACAGGAGCAGCTTCCTGAGTGTGTGTGTGTGCCCCCTGGTAGGTATCACTCCTGTCTACATCTCATACGATTCAACCTGATCACTTGTAACAAGGCAGTAAATGGTCTGTGTTAACAGCGGAATAATTAAACGTGCCATAACTAAACTTGTGTTTAGTTTTGAGAGGTCATTTGATTGTAGAACCAATTATGGTTGCAACCCGATCAAAGGCTTCTAGAAAAACTGTGGGCACCCAGACAGAGGCCCCAGGCAAGCATGCAGGCGTCCGGGCCTCTGGATGCAGAGAGGCACTTGCAACTTTGGGTAGAAATGACAACACCTGTCTTAGATGCGAACAGGTGAATGATCTACTCTGTCTGGTGGCTGAGCTGAAGGAAGAAGTCGCAAGACTAAGGACTATTCAGGAATGTGAAAGAGAGATAGATTGGTGGAACCAGGCTCTGCCATCCCTGAAAAAGAGCCCTCAGGTATGGGTTGCACAAGAAAAAGGGAATCCTATGTCCTCTTGCCACCCAGAATAAAGAAAGTAACCAAAGACTTTCCCCATTGCCCTTACACAATAGGTATGGGGCTTTGTCACTTAAGGGCTCGGCGAATGAAGATGGAGACAAGGAGCAGGGTCAACATGAATGGGTCTCTGCCTGACAAAAAAAATGGAGCAGGCATGTTCTCTTAAGAAATGTTCCACATGCAGTGCCCTTGCAGAACATCCGGGGGTCTCTGCAGGAGAAGCAGGTTATGAGCAAGAAAGAGAGCTCACATAGGCCAGAAGTGCCACCAAGGACCTCTCACCCCAGACTGGCCATCAAAACTGACCCTGAAAAGAAAAATCGGCAGGTCATTGTAGTGGGTGACTCCCTCCTGAGGGGAGCAGAGGGACCAATATGCAGACCGGATCCCCTTCACAGGGAGGTCTGCTGTATACTAGTTGCCCAGGCAAAGGACCTCCTAGATAGACTTCCCACCCTTGTAAGGTCTTCAGATTATTACCCACTGCTGGTCTTTCAGGTGGGTAGTGATGACATTACAAGAAGAAGCTCAAGATGAATGAAGAGGGATTTTAGGGCCCTGGGGCAGTTGGTAAAGGGATCGGGGCACAAGCTGTGTTCCCATCTATCCCTCCAATGACAGGGGTGAATGAGGATGTCACCTGGAAGAGTCACTGGGTCAGCTCATGGCTCCAGGATTGGTGTCACCATAATGGATTTGAGTTTTTTCATCATGGGCTGGTATTTAAGTTGCCAGGTCTGCTGGCAGGAGATGGGATGCACCTGTCCCAGTGGGGGAAGAGGATCTTGGGGCAAGAGATAGCAGGGCTCATTGACAGAGCTTTAATCTAGGTTTGAAGGGGGAAGGGGCTAAATCTGGGCCCACTGAGAATGAGCCCAGGGAAAACAAGCTGGAGTCTATAGGATGGTATGCTTGCAAAAACTTTCACTCCCATATCTCACTAGATACGGGGAATGGAGGTGCAATGGTAAACCAAGGGGAAAGAGGCAGTGATGTTCTATAAACCCTGGAAACACTTGAGAAGGTTCAGGTAGGAATTAGTAACCCCTCCCATACAAATTGTTAGGTTTGCTAGCTCACCTGAAGTGCATTTATATCAATGCATGCAGCCTGGGCAACAAACAAGAGGAGCTTTTAGCCATGATGCAACAGGAAAACTTTGACATAGTGGTTATCACAGAAACGTGGTGGGATGCCTCACATGACTGGAGTGCCACGATTGATGGCTACAAGCTCTTCAGGAGGGATAGGCAAGGAAGCAGAGGTGGGGGGCTGGCCCTGTATGTAAAGAATAACTTTGAATGTGCCGAACTGGAGTATAGTGATGACAGGGTTGAGTTTGTTTGGATTAGGATTAAGGGCAAAGCCAACAAGTCTGATGTGGCTGTTGGAGTCTATTATAGGCCTCCCAACCAGGAGCATGAGGTGGACGAAATTTTCTGTAAGCTGGGTGAAGTTTCTCGCTCGCTGGCACTTGTTCTTGTGGGGGACTTCAACTTCCCTGATGTCTGCTGGAACTACAACACAGCAGAGAGGGAACAGTCCTGGAGGTTCTTGGAATGTATCGAGGATAATTTCCTGATACAGCTGGTGAGTGAACCAACCAGGGAAGGAGCCCTGCTGAACCTGCTCTTTACAAACAGGGAAGGTCTGGTAGGCGATGTGTTGGTTGGAGGGTGCCTTGGGCACAGCAACCATGAACTGATAAAGTTTTCTATACTTGGAGATGCCAGGAAGGTGTGCAGGAAAGCTGCGATTTTGGACTTCAGTAGGGCTGATTTTAACTTGTTTAGCACTCTTATTGCCAAAGTTAATTGGGAATCATTACTGAGGGGGTTGGGAGTTAGGAAGGCTGGAGACTCTTTAAGAAAGAGGTCCTGAAGTCGCAGGAGCAGTCATCCCCGTTAGCCGTAAATCCAGCTGGAGGCATAGACTACCTACCTGGCTTAACAGGGATCTTAGGCTGGCACTCAGAGAGAAAAAGAGGATTTATGGCCTTTAGAAAAAAGGACAGGCAACTCACGACAACTACAAAAATGTTGTGAGGCTATGTAGGAAAAAACCTAGAAGCTCCAAAGCCCAGCTTGAAGTTCATTCTCTCCTCTATCGTTAAGAATAATAAGAAAAGTTTCTGTAAATATCTTAACAACAAAAGAAAGGTCAAGGAGAGCCTCCATCCCCTGTTAGATGCTGGCGGATGACTAGTGACATCAGACGAGGAAAAGGCTGAAGTGCTTAATGACTTCTTTTCCCCAGTCTTTATCAACAGGGACAGTTATATAGAGGGAATCCAACTTCCTAAGCTAGGAGACTGGGACAGGGAGCAGGAAGACCCCCCCCATTCCAGCAGGAAATAGTCACTGACCTGCTGCAACATTTAGATGTACACATATCTATGGGGCCACATGGGATGCACCTAAGAGTGCTGAAGGATCTGGCAGCAGTGATCACCAAGACACACTCCATCATTTATCAGCAGTCCTGGCAGACTGGAGAGGTCCCATCAGATCAGAAGTTAGCTGATGTTACTGCCATATATAAGAAGGGACGGAAGGATGATCCAGGGAATTACAGGCCTGTCAGTTAAACTTCGATCTTGGGGAAGCTGATGGAGCAGATCATCTTGAGTTGTATGACGTGTCAGGACGGGTTCATGAAGTGCAGGTCCTGTTTGACTAACCTGATCTGCTTCTATAACAGAGTGACCTGCTTACTGGATGAGGGAAAGGCCGTGGATGTTGTCTACCTTGACTTTAGCAATGACACAGTTTCCCACAGCATTCTCCTAGAAAAGCTGGCTGCCCATGGTCTGGATGGGCATATTCTTGCCTGGATTAGGATTTGATTGGATGGCTGGGTCCAAAGAGTTGTGGTTAATGGATCTAAATCCAGCTGGTTGCCAGTCATGAGTGGTGTCCTCCAGGACTCAGTGCTGGGTCCACTCCTCTTTAACATCTTTATCAATGACCTGGATGAGCGAATGGAGTGCACCCTTATTAAGCTTGCAGATGACACAAAACTGGGAGGAAGTGTTGATCTGCTGGAAGGTAGAGAGGCTCTTCAGAGAGATTTGGACAGGCTGGATCACTGGGCCAAGGCCAATTGCATGAAATTCAATAAGGCCAAATGTCAGGTCCTGCACCTTGGCCACAACAACCCCCAGCAGCCCTACAGGCTTGGGGAGGAGTGGCTGGAGAGCTACCAGGCAGAGAGGGACCTGGGGGTGTTGATAGACAGCCGGCTGAATATGAGCCAGCAGTGTGCCTAGGTGGCCAAGAAGGCCAATGGCATCCTGGCTCGTATCAGGAATGATGTTGTCAGTAAGATCGAGGAAGTAATTGTACCCTGTACCCAGCACTGATGAGGCCCCACCTTGAGTACTATGTGCAGTTCTGGGCTCCACAGTACAGGAAGGACATTGAGGTTCTGGAGAAGGTACAGAGAAGGGCAACCAGAATGATCAGGGGACTAGAGGGTAAGTCTTATGAAGAGAGGCTTAGGGAGCTCAGACTGTTCAGCCTAGAGAAGAGGAGGCTGAGGGGAGACCTCATTGCTCTCTACAACTACCTGAAAGGCAGCTGTAGTGAGACAGATATTGGCCTCTTCTCCCTAGTGAATAGCGATAGGACAAGAGGGGAACGGGTTCAAGTTGCACCAGGGGAAGTTTAGATTGGATATTAGGAAAATCTTCTTCACCAAAAGGATGGTGAAGCATTGGAATGGGTTGCTGAAGGAGGTAGTGGTGTCACCATCCCTGGACATGTTTAAAGAATGGTTGGATGTGGCATTCCGGGAGATGGTTTAGTGTTAGGGTGGTGTAGGGCTGTAGGTTGGACTTGATAGTCTTAAAGGTCCTTTCCAACCTTTACGATTCTATGATTCTATGATTCTCATCCACCAGTACCCCCAAGTCCTTTTCTTCAGGACTGCTCTCAAGCCAATCACTAAAGATCACCTGATAACTTCACTAAATAAAGTCTTGTACATATATATATATATAAAATTATTTTGTATGAAAATAAGCTTCTTTTATTAGAATGCAGATTTCAGTTGGTTGTTGGAACAAGTTCTATCAAGCACCAGTAGAGCCTGCTGACTACACTGATCCCTTTAACCAATATTCGTACTTGAGGCAGAGTTGTTTCCTGACAACCATTGTTCATGTGCTGTTTGTGACCAAACGTTTTCCATGATGGATTTATTGTACAAACAGAATTGATTGCATTAATATCTGTCAGAAACCACAATACTAGGAACTTGGAAACAGAAGAAAACATTGAACTATGTTCTTCAGAAACCCAAAGATAGGGTGACTGTCCTAGAGTGTTGAGATACAAGGCCACGTGCCAACTTATGTCTGGATCTTAATTCAAATTCTTGCAATGCCATGATTTTCTATCAATAACTTCATCTTCATAGAAAAACATGCCATCATGTACCACCAGACAGACTGGTCTGCATTACTATGACATATATTTTGGTAACTACTTACATCTACGGAAATTAGAGAGTGCAAGCCTAAAAATTCTTTTTCTAGAAATGGAAATTAGTATCTTTCATTAGTAACATATAAAAAATAAGCAAGCAAATGTACTACTCTTTTGTTTTGTAGTCTTGATGCTTTTGCCCTCAAGATATTTTTTTTTTTTTTCTGCCAGGGTCTCTAATAGCACTTTTGCCAGATCCTTATGATCAGTAGTAGATGACCACTGCCAGTTTTTCTTTGCTCTGACACCATGTAGAATGATTCATGTAGGATCTTTCTTAAAGTCTTATAAGCTAGCTGCTTCTAAGGAAAGATAGCTGTAGTGAAAGATTTGTCTTTATACTTTTTACTGTTTGTGAACTTCTGTGCTCATACGCTTTATCTTGTTCTCTGCCCTGACAGCACTTGCAATGACCACCTTGTCGGGAATGCAGGCAACTCATTGTTTTCTCTACCACAACACTAATCCAACTTGTAATTCCTCAGTTTTTCTTTTCCACTAACTGTGATTTCAAAATAAAAGCTGTGGCTGGTAGTATCCTTCTGCAGTAGCATGTGAGAGCAATTCTCTTTTCATTTCTCCTGCAGTCCAGTAACACTGTTCCTAGATTCTCAAGAAGTTTGAGGTTTCAGAGGTGTTTCCAGTAATTTGCATAACAACAGGAAACAGCAGGTTGCTCTTGAGCACTGATGTAGCCATTCATTTCTTCTAACTCGTCACAATGGAGGTTCAAATATTTTCATCTTTTCTATCCAGCAACACTTCAAGAAATGTATGTAGAAAGCCTCTTATGGGAAACAACCTGAAATGTAAACCCATCAGGAATGCTGAGCCAGAGAAAAACCTAAAAATCCAACAAGTACTGTTGCCTATTTTTGAATGTTACGGGAATACATTCTATTTACTGCGTAGCTTTATTTAGAGCCATGCCTTTCGGAGAGCACTTCAGCAATAAAAATTATGAAGACAATTCACTAGAACATTCCTTACTTGGAACAAGTGCTTCCAAGCAACTCTTAAGCAATCCATCACTGGATAGAGAAGCAGATACCACAATTCAGTTCCATTCTTTATTTTATGGGATGTCTGGTCATCCTCTTTGTTGGCTGATTGACTGGGGGGAGCCAGGATGCCACACTGAAAGCACTGGGTTGACCCTGGGAGCAGTGTGGCAGTACTGGTATTTTGGGGTCAGAAACAGCCACTCTGAGAACTTTTGGTCTCAGAAACACCCATATTAGGGATGTTTTAATCCTTCAGAACTCCTGTTTTGGGACCAGAAACATTGATTTGGGGACCTTCTGTGGGCAGAAACTGCAACTTAGGAAGCTTTGGAGTTCAGAAATGTGAGAAGTGCTCCCATTCCCAGTCAAATCCACAAGCATAATTAAACTGGATTTATTAAGAAATGAAAAGCTCCCTCAAGTTTAGAAGTTCTGGTATCAGTTGAGAAGAACAGCTAGTACACTACACCCAATCCTTAACAAAGAATAATGATCTGAATCATATTATACACTCACCAGTACAAAGATGAGGACTCTCAACCTTGAGGAGTCCCCTTGGCTGGCATCCCAAATCAAGGGAGAGGACCCATTGCTCTGACAGGACTTCTCCAATGTGCTCCCAGTAGGACTCTGTTTTAAAGTTCAGTTGAATCTGAACTGTGGTCAATCAAAGTCATCTCAGCCTCCCACTGGCTACCAACCAACTTCTTGGGTGTACACCTAGGCTGGTGGGCTAGACCCAAACTATCCAGAAGCTTCTAGCCATTTCTCTGAAATCTGCCTGGCAAGCACTGTGAGGGGAGGCATCCCAGACTAGGGGCATGCACCTGCCACAAGAAATAACTGTTTAGGGAGTATTTGGGCCTCCTAAACACTGTTTTAAGGATGTTCTGGGCTCAGAAATGCAGTTTGAGGAGATTCTGGCCTCAGAAACTCAAATCTGGAGAGTTTTTGGCCTGAGGAAAAAAAAAACAACAAGAAGTCTTTTGATTCTGAAAAAAAACCCCAAACAATTTAGGAAGGTTTTGGGCCCCAGATACACTCACTGATGGAATTTTTGGGCTCTGAAACAGCCATTTAGAGAGTTTTGGCTCTGAAACACCAATTTAGGGATCTTTCGGTTTCCAAAACACTGTTTTGACAGACTTCTGTGCTGCTTGGTCCAAAACACTGATTTAGGAAACTCTTGAGCTGAGAATTAGCACTTTAGAGAGCTTTGATGCTCAGAAACACCCACTTAGAAACACCTACTGGAAGAACTGGGGTGGCACTGGGAGCACTGGGGTGGGGCAAAGAGAGAATCTGGGAGCCCTAGGGAGGCACTGGGAACACTGAGGGGGAACCAGGAAGGTACTGGGGGAAGCAAGCTAATTTAATATTAATTTTTCAGTGGTGTTCCATCCATAACAATTCATATAATTATTCAAGAATTGACAAAAATAATTAATAATATTTTAATATTTAAAATATCACAAAATAAAATAATTACAACATAAAATAATTTACAATAATCACAAAAATTTCAAATGTATGCATCAAGAATGATTAATAAAATTCTTACAGAACTGATGTGAAATAATTATTGTTCTAGTGTCTGTAATAGATCAGTGGTAGGCTTATATAATTAATAAATATAAATGTAAATCAATTTTATTTTAACATAATTTCTATTAATATTTTATGGATTTACTATAAAATAATTATATAACGTATATAATCAATATAACATTTTATATGAAACATTAGCCTATTTTCATATCAATTACTACTAAATACTAATATCATAGAATCATCGAATCATAGAATGGCCTAGGCTGGAAGGGACCTTAGAGATCATTTAATCCAACCTCCCTATCACGGGCAGGGACGCCTCTCAACTAGATCAGGCAACACATGAGGACCGAACGGGAATCGAATCCACAGCCTTCGCTGTTTCAGCACCATGCTCAACCGAGTGAGCTAAACCGGCCCTCCTGATATCCATATATCAGGCATTGGAATGCTCAGGGAAGTGGTGGAGTCATGGTCCCAGAAGGTGTTTAAGGAGAGGCTGGATGTGGCACTTAGCACCATCATATCGGCTAGACTATGGCACTGAGTCATAGGCTGGACTTGATGATCTGAGAAGTCTTTTCCAGCCTTAACAATTCTGTGATTCTAAGGTTTGATATAGTTGTTGAATAATTAATTACTCAGACCTGCAGCGCACTTGTAGCAAGTGTGGGTAGAGCCCTTCCCATATCTTCGTTTGTGAAGCCTAGCCATGATGATAGAGCTTCTCAGTCATTTGACTTGCTTGTTACATTACACTTACTATGTTCTACCAATAAGCCTTTACCAGGCAAGTGTTTGTTTCGGGTAAAGGTAGGTTTAATTTGCAGCACAAACCATTACGAACTAACCTCCCCAAAAGGTAAGAAAGTTGGCAAGAGCTGAAGAGCTGTCTGGCCACTGACAGAGGAATGCTACTGATCTTCCGGTAAAGGAGGAACATCTGTGCAGTGGATAAAAAGAAAGAAATGTATAGGGCTAGATTTCAGTAGTGTATAGGCATGAAGGGTAGCAATGGGTAATGGACGATGGGGAAGTCTGGAGATGGTTAGAAGGTAGAGTATCAGACTGGAGGATAGGCAGGAATGTAGGGAACTGTGAGAACCACACGTGGCACAATTGATAAGGAATAAACTGCTGTGATATAAAGTGATCAAGAGGGCACCCTAATGTGCTCAGTCAAAACATGCTTGGTGTCCTAACTATGCTGTTGAACTGAGCTGTGCTGGCCTTTTCAGGAAAGACAGGCCAGCCAGGCGAGGTGGTGGAGTCGCTCTTTACGTGAAAGAGCAACTACAATGTCTTGAATACCATCCAGGCATGGATGAGGAGCAAGTTGAGAGTGTATGGGTTAGAATTAAGGGGCAGGCTGGCAGGAGAGATACTGTTGTGGGTGTCTATTACAGGCCACCAGATCAGGGTGAGGAAGTTGATGAGGCCTTCTACAGGCAGCTGAGAGCGGTCTCACAATCACAGGCCCTCGTTGTCGTGGGGGATTTTAACTTCCCTGATATTTGCTGGAAGGACAACTCAGCCAGCCAGCCACAGTCCAGGAGGTTCCTCCAGTGCATCGATGATAATTTTCTGATGCAAATGGTGGAGGAGCTGACTAGGAGAGGAGCACTGCTGGATCTCATCCTCGCTAACAAGGAGAATCTGGTTGAAGCAGTAAAGGTTGAGGGCTGCCTTGGCTGCAGTGACCATGAAATGGTGGAGTTCAGGATCTCATGTAGCAGAAACAAAATAGCAAGCAGAATTGCAACCCTGGACTTTGTCAAGGCAAACTTTGGATTTTTCAAGCAATTACTAGTGAAAATCCCATGGGCAAGGCTGTTTGAAGGTAAAAGGGCCCAAGATAGTTGGTTAGCGTTCAGGGACTGCTTCTACCGTGCTCAAGATAAGAGCATCCCGACACGTAGGAAGTCAAGGAAGGGAGCCAGGAGACCTGCGTGGCTAAACAGGGATCTGCTGGGTAAGCTCAAGTGAAAGAGGAGAATTTACAGATCTTGGAAGGCGGGGCTGGCCACTTGGGAAGAGTATAAGGCTGTTGTCCGAGGATGTAGGGAGGCAACTAGGAAAGCAAAGGCCTCCCTAGAATTGAACCTGGCGAGAGGGGTCAAGGACAACAGGAAGAGCTTTTTCAAATACGTGGTAGATAAAACTAACACCAGAGGCAATGCAGGCCCACTGATGAATGAGGTGGGTGCCTTGGTGACAGATGATACAGAGAAGGTAGAGTTACTGAATGCCTTCTTTGCCTCTGTCTACTCTGTCGGAGGCTGTCCTGAGGAGCCCCGTTCCCCTGAGGCCCCAGAGGAAGTCAGGGCAGTGGAGGAGTTTGCTTTAGTTGATGAGGACGGGGTTAGGGACCAATTAAGCAATCTGGACATCCATAAATCCATGGGTCCAGACGGGATGCATCCACGGGTGCTGAGGGAGCTGGCTGATGTCATTGCTAGACCACTCTCCATCATCTTTGCCAAGTCTTGGGAGACGGGAGAGGTGCCTGAGGACTGGAGGGAAGCAAATGTCACTCCAGTCTTCAAAAAGGGCAAGAAGGAGGACCCGGGAAACTACAGACCGGTCAGCCTCACCTCCATCCCTGGGAAAGTGATGGAAGAACTTATCCTTGGTGCCATCTCAAGGCATATCAAGGATAAGAGGGTCATTAGAGACAGTCAACATGGCTTCACCAAGGGGAAGTCATGCTTGACTAACCTCATAGCCTTTTATGAGGATATAACAAGGTGGATAGATGATGGCCGAGCGGTGGATGTGGTCTACCTTGACTTCAGTAAAGCATTTGACACAGTCTCCCATAGCATCCTTGCTGCTAAACTGAGGAAGTGTGGTCTAGACTCTCGGGTAGTGAGGTGGACTGTGAACTGGCTAAGGGGAAGAAGCCAAAGAGTTGTGGTCAATGGGGCAGAGTCTGGTTGGAGGCCTGTATCCAGTGGAGTGCCTCAAGGGTCGGTACTGGGACCAGTATTATTCAATATATTCATCGATGACTTGGATGAGGGACTAGAGAGTACTATCAGCAAGTTTGCTGATGACACCAAGCTGGGAGGAGTGGCTGACACACCAGAAGGCTGTGCTGCCATCCAGCGAGACCTGGACAGGCTGGAGGGTTGGACGGGGAAAAATTTAATGAAATATAACAAGGGTAAGTATAGGGTCCTGCATCTGGGTAGGAACAACCTCGGGTTCCAGTATAAGTTGGGGAATGACTTATTAGAGAGCAGTGTAGGGGAAAGGGACCTGGGAGTCTTGGTGGACAGCAGGATGGCCATGAGCCAGCAGTGTGCCCTTGTGGCCAGGAAGGCCAAGGGCATCCTGGGGTGCATTAGAAGGGGGGTGGTTAGTAGGTCAAGAGAGGTTCTCCTTCCCCTCTACTCTGCCCTGGTGAGACCCCATCTGGAATATTGTGTCCAGTTCTGGGCCCCTCAGTTCAAGAAAGACAGGGAACTGCTGGAGAGAGTCCAGCACAAGGCAACTAGGATGATTAAGGGAGTGGAGCATCTCCCTTATGAGAAAAGACTGAGGGAGCTGGGGCTCTTTAGTTTGGAGAAGAGGAGACTGAGGGGTGACCTCATTAATGTTTACAAATATATCAAGGGTGAGTGTCACGAGGATGGAGCCAGGCTCTTCTCGGTGACAACCACTGATAGGACAAGGGGTAATGGGCTGAAACTGGAACATAAGAGGTTCCGCTTAAACTCGAGAAGAAACTTCTTCTCAGTGAGGGTGACGGAACACTGGAACAGGTTGCCCAGGGAGGTTGTGGAGTCTTCTTCTCTGGAGACATTCAAGACCTGCCTGGACACGTTCCTGTGTGGCATAGTCTAGGCATTCCTGCTCTGGCTGGGGGATTGGACTTGATGATCTTTCGAGGTCCCTTCCAATCCCTAACATTCTATGATTCTATGATTCTATGATTAGACAAAAAGGTGGCCTCAGGGAAGGCAAATTCAATACAGGTTATGGGCTCTGCCTCTGAATGAATCCACACCCCTACAAGGGCACAGGCTGCGGTGTCAAGTGATGACCACCTTCAGTCCTGCACGCCTTATGTTTCCACTGGAAATCTATATGTTTTGACATTGTCTTTCATCACATACACACCACACACAGCCTCACTTTAGCTCACAGCTGTTCCAACTCATTTCTGCACATAATCTCATCCACCAGGCCAACAACCCAGCCCACACCTCTCCGTCTCCTTCGTGAAGCTCCCTCCCAACTCTCTCTTCCTCCCTTGCTCATGCCATTAGTCTTACATCAGCCTATACATGATGGATAAGCTGGGAGAACCAGTCTTCCATTATCATGTACACTCAGAGTTTCCGAGTGCATAATTCTTGGGAACAAATAGTGGAGTTGGTTTATGGCTGTATTTGTCCAATATCATGAAATTTCAGCTATGAGAAAGAAATTTAGTGACTGCAACCCAGTAAATCGGATTGAGTTCCATCCTCAGAGTTTGCATCAACTGTTACTCTTTGGAAGGAGTTCAAAATCTGGAGGAAAAAACTCTGCCAGAAAAAATTAAGACCAAAATATATAAATTTTCCGTGCATTTCTTATATGCTGTGAGAAACTGGTTTGTGGGTCAGCCCTCATTAAAAAAGAAGTTACTGGAGTTTGTTGTCTTCCCTAGAGAGAGACGTGTGATATCATTCATTCTACAATTAGTTAAATTTCAGATTTAGATTTTGGCTTGGTCATGCAGTTTCCAGTCTTCCAGATCATTGCCTGTGACCTTTCATTCCAACATAACTCTGTGGAGACTGAAAACCAAATTGTTACATGCAGCCTGTAACATACTCATCAGCCTTTTCAGAGCATTTGACCCAGTGTTTGTGCATCCTGTATTTGTGAATCAACACAGGTCTCGGAGCTCAGTGTCAGCAGCTGTGAACTATCTGTGTAGGAGCTATGTTGAAATAAACCACTTGACCATTTGTCTTATCACATGAAAGGCATGTCAGAGACAGACCAAATAACTTCATGATTGCTTTTCATCAGTAAAGGCCAGTATGGTGTAACTTGGTCAAGGCATGCTAAAAGGCAAAACATAGAAAGTTTTTAACAATCTTGCATGCTTGACTGAGGATATTCGGTGGAACTTGGCATAAGGAATCCTGAAATGTTATATGAAGACTGTATTGTAATGTGAAAATATAGAAAAATTATAGAATTAATACTGGCTATAGTGTTTTCATATCTTATTAATGAGTTTATTAGGAAAATAGAGAATTAGCTGGCTCAAGTATTTAGAATAACTACTGTTAGCTTCCAGCCAAGGTGATGTATACTATTTTCCTGGATAACTGCCACATCCTCTCATAGTTATTTTTTTTAAAAGTGGTACTTCTTTAAATGTCAAGTTGGGCTGTGCTGAATTATGTCAGATTAGAAATTTCTAGGATTTAATTTAATATAACATGCTTAGTAAACAAAGTTTATGTTTCAGGAGATATACAGTATAAAGAAACAAGTTTTTAGGAAGAGAGCAAATTTTATGTGGTCGTAAATTCATCCACAGGCTGCATAGGCAGGTGATTATTTCAAGAGAAATACAAATGAGGAATAACAAAACCCATAACCACATTGGATACTGATATTTGAGATACTTGCCTCAGGCAAAGCCATTGCCATGTTTGTCTCAACCAGATCTAGCCACATAATTTGGTTAAAGTGTGGTACAAAGCTGATGAAGTCTAAATATATTTCAGCCTGGCCATTATTAGACAAGCACTGTCAACACTTTTATAATCAGGGAAAAGTTTTGCACTTTGAAGTAGAACAGTTCCTGAGAGCTAGAATTAGATATAACAACTGCAGCCTGCCTTTTTTTTTTTTTTCCCCCCCTTCTTTTAATATGCCTGCTATTCTATTTCACTGAATCAGAAACTCGGGCCCTTATATCAGGGATCAAATAAAACTGAAGGAGATTTCTGAGTTTTCTTAGTTGCACCATGTGAGTTGAGATTATAATAAGTTTCCCCCTTTTTCAAAGGACGGATAAAGATTTCTCTTATTATGTTTTTCTTCTCTACATATGGATCTCCTGGCTCATTCACTGACACAATATAGTGTATTTTCAAATGCAACATGGCAGTACAGTATTGCAGTATTTGATGCTGGTAAAATATAATATATAGTTTGAAAGAGCAACAGTATTGAACTGAACTATTTTCCATCTGGAAGATACTTGCTGAATTAAAATGCTTCATAAAGTAAACGTGAAGTACACTAGGGTCTTCCATCAGTCAGAAGACTATGTCCTCATATTGTGATAGGTGTCATAATACTAAGAACCTACAGGGAAATGTGTTAGGAGAAACTGTGATTCACGCTGTTTAAAAAAAATGCTTACAGAGTTAGAATGCTAATCTTAGAAATGTGAATGTAAAGGCAAATTTTATGGGTATAGATAAAGCTGACTGTTATGCATGCAGATTTGTTTATTATGGTGTCAGATTCCTTGACATTAAATCGGTTCCAGCAGGGGGGAAAAATAACCAAAACACATGTAAATTATATCTCTGTGTGGAATGAAGAACTCTATGTACTCTTGATTGTATCTGTTATTACACATTATTTTAAAAAAGAAACTGAGTTAACTGATGAAATTGCATAAAGAGAATAACATTAATTTTCTAGATCAATAAATTGAGAATAAGCATAATTAAATGACTCATCATAGATTGTACTAGAAATGTCTTGCAGCCTCATTTAAAACAATGCTAAAGGAATGTCCATCTACACTTGTTATCAGATTAAAATGAGAACAGGTAAAAAGTTAATAATGTTTAACTTAGTGTAATGTGCTCAATATTTCACATTTACAGTTATTTACAGTTGTATTTCCAAGCAAACTTAAGTTACTCATTTAGGCAAGCTCCCAGAGAATACTGTGCTGGGTGTCCTGCAGCTTTCCCTCCAAAAGGTCCAGAAAAAAGTGATGTGGAGAATACTTTCTCAATCATCCCTGCAGTTGAATCTCTAAATATAATCTTCTGCTCGTCAAAATTTAAGCTGTACCGAAAGATTAAATCAATCTTTTTTCAACCAAGACCAGAAAGAGATAAAGTCATTGATGATAAAAATCAGCTGTATTCACTTAAATTACAACAGAAATTAATTCGATTTAGAAATTACTTAGTTCCATAATGTTTCTGAGAAGATGCTACATGTTAATAAAATTTATTTCACACCAGCAGATCTCACACCTTGTTAATTCTGGGACTTGTTCTATGTAATTAAGGTTCAATTCATGAAAGCTTGACGCAGCCTTCTTGAAAAATCCTCAGGGTGAAAAAAAGATACCTACAGCTCATACTAATTTTAAAAGTACGTTGCCACTAAAAAGTGGGATACCATCATTTTTACTCACTGAATTGGGGAAAGAAAATGTGTTCTAATAGGTTAGATTTCTAGTTTGTTTTTCTCTGCGTTTGTCCTGGGAATGTGGCCAAGTTACCTCTTTGTTGTTCCAGAAGTGGATAAACCGCTATTTAGCAAATTCCCGGACATTAGAAAATTTTTCCTAATATGTAGCCTGAAACACCTCTTTCGAATGTTAAGCATATTTGATTCTTCTTGTTCCCACGACTGACATGAGGAGATGTAATGCTCCTTCTTTGGCAGAAACTTTTCATGGCACTCCTTTTGCTCTCTCAGTCTTTTAACACTTGATCATTTGATTTTTTAATCTTTGTGAATAAGCCGTATTTACTGCTGTGTATTCCTGCTGCTCTCCTCTGCATTGTCACTCCTTGATTGTGGTGTGGTACTCTCAGACTTGGTTTCATTTCCTCTTCAGAGAACTCTAGCCAGGGCACTGCAGATCTTGACTATAACAGAGTCATTCTTCACATGTCCTGCATGTGCCAGTTATTCTTTCCAGGTCCAGATAATAACCATTGTTTTTATACAAGACTTCTTGGCATTGTGAGTCATTTTGCAGTTTGCAATCTGCAATAATCCATTTACCCTCCCTTGGCCATGTGGAGTGTATCTGGGTTTGTCATCTACGTGTCTTGGTCCTGGTTCTCAAAGCCCAGCAAGTAATTTTGCAGTATTCTTGCTTTCTTTGGTGAAGAAGCAGAGGCGTGGCAATGCCGAAGGCTCCACTTCAGTATTATTAGCAGCTAGGGTGGTGCAAGGTTGAAGGTCTTCTCTCAAGCTGTTGAAATTTACTAGTGATTGAAACCAGTGTAAATAAATAGAGTGTGCTTTGGATTTTATCAGCTGACCAGTTCACTCCTCAAATCCCTCTTAGGTGCTAATTGAACTATTAAAGAACAGCCCTTGAATGTTTTGTAAATAGTGTGCTGATCTCAGTGGTATTGCCTGCTTCTCACTGCTTAGGGAAATGAACATTTTAAAGATAAATACTGAAATTCAGAACGTATTAACATCTAGACCTAGAAAAATCCTAACCGCCATTAGAAGAGAGCTTCCCTTCCCATTTGATTTTGATTATTATGAAGGGTGTGGGCTGAATTCTAAGAGTTGGAGAACCTTTCATGTGTTTTTTCAGGTATATGTTAGATGTTTTTGCTATTAATGAGATCCTGTTACTTTCTTTACATTAAACTGCAACCCTTTCCTCTTGAAAGGTCCAGATTGCTGCTAGGATACAAGGATGGCAAACATGATTACCTGAAAAAGTATTATTTTTCACTCTAATAAGATTAATTAGGGCTCCTCAAAGCCTAAGTTGCTTGGGGGAAAAAGGAAACAATTTTTCATCAATAGTCATAGTGTCTCCCAGGCACACGGAAAAATGTGGTGCTGGGTAGATCTTAAACAGAAATTGTTCAGCTTAAGCAATGTGTAGGCAGGAATAGGAAAGAAGCCGGGTGCAGTGTCATTCTCAATATGACAGTTCTGCAGTAACCAGTCCCAACAGTGCAATACAGCAACACACTGGTGTCACCAAAAGCAGGGAAGCTGATTATAAACTAAAATTTCTCTAGTGTGTGGTCATAGTTCAGCTCGGATAGCTTTCTACCTGGACGACAGTCTTTGAGTGGTTTGTTTCTTAACTTACCAAACAGTTCCCTGTTGTGGGACGACTGTGCCTCTTCTCCCGGGGCTAGCCGTCTTCTAAAAAAGAGCCCATAGAGCTTTTTAGCCATTTTGCTTAGATTGCTTCAGAAAAATGTGTTTACTTGCAAGAAAGTAAATTCATAGGAGAAAATCCCAGCTGTGCATACTGACATATGCTCTTGTTTCCAAGTAAAATACAGAGTGGTGGGGTATTTATTCCTTGTGGAACATAATGTATAATTGAACTTGTCTGAGGTAAGTGAAATATCTTTTTTCCATATGAAACAATCACTATAGGAAGTGTTTACTTCTATCGTTAAAAATAAGATCATATTGCTTTTTCTCAGCTACAGATCCTAGAGCAAAACAAAATGTTTTCCAGATAGTGAGATGAAGATCCAATGTCAGCCATCTTCAATGGCTTCCTTTTTGTTATGAGAACCTGCTCAAATTTCATATTATTTGCCAGATTTCTATCATTCATATTTCTCTATTGCCAAGAACAAGATAATAGATAATTTTTTAAATGCATAAAAAATACATTCTTCTTTGATGAGTATTTCCTTTCAGAAAAAAATACTCTTTGGTTAGAAGGAGCATGGAATTTTCAGGAGAATGAAATGTTTTGGTTTGTATGTAACATTTTTTGCTTGAAATGTGATTATTACAGGTAAGTGTCCGTATTTGCCTGCCATGTAGCCACAGACCTGTTTCTCTGAAATTCAATAGAAGTGTTACTTTTGACATCCATGTTAGCAAGTCTGTTTCTGCCACAGGCAAAGCTGTTTGTGCTGCCAAGTGTTTGTCCCTTCCTTCCTTTATTAGACTCTGCAATATTTTTCTGTTATTATCCTTGAAAACCTAAACTGAAAGGGATTGAAATCGCCCTGACTTGAGTATTAAAGGAAAAGGAAAATAAAAAAGGAAAGTACACATCTGCAAGCTCTGGAAGCTTTGAATTTACTTGTTGAAGAAACTGAGGCTGTGATCCAGGAGATGAGACAGGGACAGAGACTGGGGAATGAAACTAGGAAACACACTGGATTTGATGACTGGGAGAAGCTTAGACAATTTGGGCAAAATGAAGACCTGAAGAGATACTGAAAAAAATGTGATTCAACAGGGATACAGGAGAGGCACAGGTCAGGAGTATGTGGGCACTGAGACTTGTTTAGAATGAAAATTGGCAGCAAAAACCATGAAACAAGATGGGAAAAAGATTTAAAGAGGTGTTGTGGGAATGGCAGGGGAATCAGGTGTGGCTTGGAAGATAAAATGAAGTGGCATCAAGGAGACATAGTATGGAAAGATTGAAAGAGAGAGGAAATGGAAATGGGAGAGAATGGGTAGGAAAAAGGTGTAAACGGGCCTAATACTGAAATAAGGTAAGGTGCTGAGGGGGAGTTCGTGTATTTACTGAAAGAAGAGATACAAAATAATTGCTGGATCTCTGTTACATCTCTCTGCTTTCACATCAGCTTCTGCTCTTCTAAAAGACTCTTTCTCTTAGTATTATCTTGGGTATTCATTGCTCATGGCAAACTCCAGTTGTGATGTTTTCATTTTTTTTCTCAGTTTCTTCGTTCTCCAGGGAAATTGTCCCATTTGGTTCCATTTGGGCCATTCTGTACAGTCTAGATATCTACGAAAAGCCTTGTACTCTCTGTGGGCTGTTGTTGGGATGAATTTAAAGTCTGATTCTGTGGTCTCACGGTATGCCAATATAGAGATACTGAAGTGGGTAAAATGTTCCCAAAATTTCTACAGAATGTATTCCCATTGTTTTCAGAGGAGTTGGGCAGAGTGCTTTTCCCTTTGGGGAACATGGTCTTGCAGACTGAGCTGTCTGGAGATTTCACTGTGTGCTGGTACCAGTGAATAGCTTTAAAAGGCAGTGGCAAAATGTTTCATCCCATATAATAACCCTGATGCACAGAATAGACAGACTATTAGTGTTGGTATTGATTCTGTTAATATGTGTGGTGAACGTGTCTAATGAACCCACTCGTCTTTGACAATAACCATGCAAGTGTGTATAAAATGACAAAGGACAAATCTTCTCATACACGTCAATGCACACATGCTAAGCTTCTGTACAGAGAAGTTTGTTTATGAAGATGGTACACAGAGTGTGTTTTTCCACTGCTCAGAAACAGGTGATGACTCTGGTTCTTTTAATTTAATCTGAAATTATGAAGGTTGGAATTATTTTCCTTGAACTAATGGGTAACTAATCAGTTCTTTCAGCTGACAACAATTATATTTCACTTAGACACAGTACTTTGTTACAAGAAAGTTGAACTGAGATGAACTCTTCTTATTTTAAATATGACAACTTGTTATTGAAAGGGAAGATTTGTTTTTATCTTTATGTTGCATTTATTTATTTGAGTAGGTCTTTAAAGTAGGTCAAAATAGAATAGAAAATCTGAATTCCTGTCTCCTATGCATATGGTTTAGTGGAAAAAAATGCAAACAAAGTAAGAATGCCTAAAAAAAAACATTTGCAGGAAGTTATTATTTTCCTCTGTTTAGAACTTGTAAGGATATATCTGGAGCATTGTTCTGATTTTCGGGTTTCTCAGTTTGAAAGACACTTGTAAAACTGGTCAAGAGTCTGGAATGCACAACGTACATGGAGTTGGACTTGCTTTGACTGGATCAGACAAGTCAGTCTGTGGTGTTTTCGTCCATGAAGGCTTTCAGATTTTGACTGAACATTGCTCTGCTCAACCTGGTTTATTTGTGAAATCATGCCTTCTTTGAAGAGGAGGTTGACCTTATCGAGATGCCTTCCAATCTTAATTATTCTATTATGATATAATGAAACAATGCTGTTACATCAGCAGTAGTATCCTATAAATCAGCCTTACTATCTCACACTATTGATTACAAAACATCTTTTCTTTACCTTTATTTATTTAACAGGGATTTCATTGCCACTTACATGAATTGAAGTGCACGGTGTATATGTTGACTGCACAGTTAACATACTGCTTCCTGAAGCCTTCTCTTCATAATCTCTTCTTTACAGATATGAGATTTTAGAGATGGAACAGACTATCTGTATATAACATCTCACTTCTACACCTTTCTACATACTTATTTCATGCATAATCCTACGTAATAAAGGTAGTAACATGAGCTTGGATAAAGCACACATTTAAAAAAGTATTTAGTTTGGATTTTAAGTCTTCATGAGGCAGAAGATCCATCAGTCCTGTCTTTCAGGTATTCTCATCATTAGTCTTCCTTTCTGCTAAGAATATGAATATAATTTTTAATTGGAAATTTTTAGCTTGTATTGGGTACAAATGGCAGGGATTCCATAGTGGTCAGCTACAGGGTGCCTTGTGTGGGAAGTGGTGTGATTTGCCCTCACCCAATCACAGCCAACTCTGAAATCCATGCAGGTACCCCATGATGCCTCAAGACTGCAAACAGGTGGGGGAGTATACTGAACCATGACTCAGACACATTTAAGAAAGAGTGGCAGCCCCCAGTGAAGGAAATATATGAAGAAAATATGTTTGTACACATGTGGGTAGATGCTCTTGGGAGGACATACCCCATGTGCCAGTATAGGTTGGGGGCTGACCTGTTGGAGAGCAGTGCAGGGGAAAGGGACCTGGGGGTTCTAGTGGACAGTAGGATGACCATGAGCCAGAAATGTGCCCTCGTGACCAAGAAGGCCAATGGCATCCTGGGGTGTTTTAGAAGGGGAGTAGCAAGTAGGTCGAGAGAGGTCCTCCTGCCCCTCTACTCTGCCCTGGTGAGGCCACATCTGGAATATTGTGTCCAGTTCTGGGCTCCTCAGTTCAAGAAGGACAGGGAACTGCTGGAGAGAGTCCAGCGCAGAGCCACGAAGATGATGAAGGGAATGGAACATCTCCCTTATGAGGAAAGGCTGAAGGAGCTGGGTCTCTTTAGCTTGGAGAAGAGGAGGCTGAGGGGTGACCTCATTAATGTTTATAAATATGTCAAGGGGGAGTGTCAGGAGGGCAGAGCCAGGCTCTTTTCAGTGGCGTCCACTGACAGGACAAGGGGCAATGGGTACAAGTTGGAACACAGGAGGTTCCATAAAAATATTAGAAAAAACTTTTTCACAGTGAGGGTGACAGGGCACTGGAACAAGCTGTCCAGGGAGGTTGTGGAGTCTCCTTCTCTGGAGACATTCAAAACCCGCCTGGAGGAGTTCCTGTGTGACCTACTGTAGGTGATCCTGCTCTGGCAGGGGGGTTGGACTAGATGATCTTTGAGATCCCTTCCAACCTCTAACATTCTGTGATTCTGTGATTCTGTGACATGTGGAGGATGTGCTTTGGAGATGAATGGAGAGACAAGCTGCCAAGGAGACACATATCTAGAGGTTTGCCTGTTGGAGGAGGACCTCCGTGCCAAAGGGGAAATCCCCTGAGAGACTGTGGTTAACCCACACTGGGGCATGGACACACTGGAGGGACTGGCCTGTTTAGGAACCCGTACTGTGGTTGGGACACTGGGATGCATGGACAGCTGGAGGAAATCTGGTAAGAAACATGGAGCAGCAGAAAAAAAACTTTGTGTACATGATCCAGGCCTACACTGTGTCTTGTTGCTTCACCAAAAGGATTGGGACTGAGCAAATGCAATGCACAGCAGAAACAAGGCCAGATGAGAATAGAGATGGGGAGGACAGGTGTTTAACTTAAGCTGAGCCTGGGAACAAGGTGGAAAGGAGTTTACTTACATATTTATTTAACTATTTGTATTTTCTTTCTTTTCATTGCACAAATCAATGATTAGAAGTTTTTGTTAACTGACAATAGGACAAATAAAAATTTCTGATGCTGAGACTTTTGTGTATAATTACCTTCTAGCAATTGGTCCTTGTTATTCCTTTTCTCTGGAACAAAGAATTCTGTAGTACAATCTATTTCCTTTCCATCAAAGGATGCCTAAATTATAATCAAACTGACTACAAGTCTTTTTGGTCAGTCTATAAATACATTAAACTACTGATGTCTCCATAAACTGGCAGTTTCCTACAGCCTCTTCGGTTTTCAGCCTTCTCTTTAAATGATGGACAGAGCACTGCAACACTTGTCTGTGTGGCTATGTAGAAAGATAAAATAAACTCTCCCCATACTGACTTTTCCCATATTTATCTAACTCACTTTAACTTTTGCCAAGATATCTAACCTCATTCACTCCAGTTCCTTCTTCACCTTTCGCAGGTATAACCCATCTGCTTCTGTCCTCCATAAGTAGATGGGCTCTGCACTCAATCCCCCGAAACTTTGCACTTGTCTGCACTTTTTAAATTGTCACAGCCTGTAAAATATTCCAAATCACTCGGTACAACTGCCCCATCCTCATTTAGAAATTGAGATACTTCTCTCTTCCTCTCTACTTCTTTACCGTCTGCCTTCTTTCCCTGGCTATCAGTTTCCATAAAGAATGAATGATGATGGGAAAAGTGGATATAGTACAAGAGAAGGTCAAACATAGTCCTAACTTTGCAAAAAAAGGAAGACTAAACAGCTACACTTTGGTTAATCTGATTTGGCCTCTGAAACAATGACTCAAGGAATTCTAGAGCTATCTCCACGAAACATAAAGCAAACTGAATTTAAATAGCTAGAAGACAAGACAAAAACTAGCCAGTATAGATTTGTCAAGGACAGGTCACATAAAATAAATCTAATTTCTTCTATGAGTAAATCTAATTTTCTCCTTTACCAGGAAAAGTGGCTAAATGGATAATTGGAAGGTACATGTGCAAAATGATATATTGAGCTTAATAAGGCTTTTCATGCTTTTCTGCATGACATTTTGTTAACCTAGGGAAATATGATGCAGTTATAATCATGAGTACAGATTTGGTTGAAAAATTTGTTTCACAAAGCAGTTATCATCACCAAAGCAAAAAATATGACGTTAAACTTACAGAATAGTAGTATGGGAGAAGAAAATGAATTTATTACTTTTTTTAACAATGCCATTGGAAATTTTTATCTTTACTGAGTGATTAGAAACATGGCATAGGAAAAAGTAATGCTTAAGACCAGATGTCACTTCAATTCTCTCTTATTCATCAGATCTTTCAACGTATTTGCTGGACTTGTTTTTAGCATATGAGAGTATTTGCCAGTAAAAGAAGGGAGATATCAAGGTAGGTAGCTACCCACTAGATATTGGTGGAATAAAAATTAATGTGGAAGATGCATGTTTAAGCCTTTTACTGTTTGGGGTATAAGGTCAGATGATTCTTGTGTTGTAAACAGTAGTGATTATCCATGTAATAATTTCTAGCACACTAAACCCAGTATTTTTTTATTCTTATGGGGATTCTGGTACTCCTATCACAAGGGAAGAAAAGATTATTATTCTTCCCTGGAAAAAGAAGGGAGATATATTTACTATGGTAGGCAAAAGCATTCGGTCCTGATGGGAGGGGTAGACATCTGCACTTTATTAGAGGAGAAAGCCTTTATAAGAAGTGTTTAGGTTGGGAAAGAGAACCTTCTTTCCAAACAAATATTGCAACAAGATCTGTTCATACCCTGACCCTTTGCTGTCAGGGCCATGAATGAAGGCCTACAAAGAGCCCATTTTGAGGTCACAATAGTGCTTTCATATATTATTTTATGAGCAGATGGACTATGAAGACATGGGTCCCAGGAGAGGATCTGAAATGAAGTCCTCTTTGCTGCCTATAGCTATACAGTACTTCACAATATTGTGCCCTTCAAGTTGGAAGCTGACAACACGCCCACAAAACCCCCCCAAAAAACAACCACTAAAAAAAACCCCGATCCAAAATTATGGGAGAAAATTGGAGAGATTTTCATAAAAGTACAAGTAGGATACTTGATCATCTTAAAGGTGATATGTTCATATGTGTTTAATCTCACCAAATTCTAGGTGTTCACATGCAGTTAGTGGTCTAGGATCACACTGTGACACGTAATCTTGAGTGCTGACCATATCATATTTCTGCTTTGAATGGGAGACGGACTGAGTCAGTATTTGAATCAGAGATATCTACTGAAAAACTCAAGAGGTTGGGAAAACTAAGGAGCAAAGGCTGTCTAAAATTAAGGGTGGTATATCTGAACCAACATGTACTTTCTTGTTATACAGATTTGATTTCCCTCAGCTCTCAGTTTCACAGAATCACAGAATTTTGAGGCTGGAAAGGACCTCTGAAATCATCAAGTCCAGCCTATGACTCAACTGCATCGCAATGGCTAGACCAGGGCACTAAGTGCCACATCCAGCCTTTCCTTAAATACCTCCAGGGACGGTGACTCCACCACTTCCCTGGGCAGTGCATCCCAATGCCTGAGCATCCTCTCCATGAGGAAGTGTTCCCTGAGATGCAACCTAAACCTGTCCTGACTCAACTTCAGGCCGTGTCCTCTCGTCGTCACCAGCTGCCCGGGAGAGAGCCTGACCCCCACCTGACTGCAACTTCCCTTCAGGTAGTTGTAGAGAGTGATATGGTCCCCCCTGAGACCCCTCTTCACGGGGGACCTTATCACTCTTTGATCTTTACAATCTTGTATTCCATTGTTTTGCAGTGGGTTCTAGCAAAATAAGGAATTTTCTACAATGTTTCATCAGTTTCATCAGTTTCATCAGTGAAGTACAGGTATCACCAGAAACAACTACTTTCACAGAGCACTATGTATTTCATTACATACATCTATATTTATTCATATGGTGTAGTAATGCACAGTAATAAAATATTTGTTCTTGGTAAAGTAGCTACGTCAACATAGGAAGTGTTGCTAGAGGTGTTTATAAATGTTAACACAGAGAAGAAAATGGGAAAGTATCTCAAGGTCAGTGAAGATTAATTCTATTTCCTAGACTTCTTTCCATCGTCTGCTTATGTCCAATGCTGGAGAGCAGTCATGGAAGTAGATGGCACATGGACAAACCAGCATGGATACTCTAACATTCTTTTCTCTATACTTGTAATATATCTCTGAGCTGGGCTGTGTGACATAGACAGACATACAAAAACACAACTTGCTGTTTCATGCTACCAGTGTACGAGAAGCATTTCTATCCTATAAACATTTCATTCTTAATAGACATGTCAGGCTACTCTGAGATGATGGTCATACTTCCACATATGTCTCCCATTCCAGACCTGTTGTGAGAACCTCTTAGTTTTCTTCCACTATTACGTCTTTTAATCTCTGATGTTAAGGAGGAGAGAGGAGAGGAGAGGAGAGGAGAGGAGAGGAGAGGAGAGGAGAGGAGAGGAGAGGAGAGGAGAGGAGAGGAGAGGAGAGGAGAGGAGAGGAGAGGAGAGGAGAGGAGAGGAGAGAGGAGAAGGAGTTTGTTAAAGGTATTGTTCAAATGTTTCTTAACAATGACAAGCTTGGGGCATCAACCACCTCTCTAGGAAGCCTGTTCCAGTGTTTGACCACCCTTTTGGTAAATAAATGTTTCCTAGTGTTCAATCTGAACTTCCCCTGACAAAGTTTTGAACCATTCACACACATCCTATCACTGTATTCTAGGCAGAAGAGCTCAGGACCTCTCTCTCCACTTTCTCTCCACAGGAATCTGTAGAGAGCAATGAGGCCCCCCCTCACCCTCTCTTCCTCTGTCTTTGTATTCGCCTCTAGGTTTTAATATTTCCATTTACTTCCCTGTGTGTCAATGGGTACTACTCACTCTGTTTAGCTAGCACTTGTCCCATGTGGCATGATTTTCATGGGGTTATGTGGTGAAGCTCTGCAGTGCCAGTCCTGTTTTGTTTATGAGGCAATTATACTCCTGCCATGAACAGCAACATATGAAGTTTTTAACTTGCTTGTAGACTCTCAAGAGGCTTATTTCAAAATTATATTGTAGGTTGCCAATATAGTTGTATACAGTCCTTAGAGGGGAAAAAACTGTAAACTACCACTTCAGTTCATGACCGTTAAAGTTTAAATACATTAATTCTGTCATGTTTAGATACATTGTGTCCATGAACGTGCAGACTGCAGGAAGATTGTCTCACAATTCAGCTCACAGAAGTTCAGTTCCGGGAAAAGAAAAATGAAAACATGGAAAGAAAAAAATAATACAGAAACTTCAAATTTAAACCACAACTAGTATCCATGGTCAGACCAGCATGTCCATCTGAAGGACTTGCAGCATTATCAATCCATAAGTGTCCTGTCTGGTTTTGAAAAACTTTTAGAGTACAGGTTGTCAGGTCAATTAGGAATCAGGCAGAAGCTATCCTGGGAATTAGAATAACATTTATCTCTGGGGCGGATATCACATCTCTGCAAAGCAACCGCACTTGATCTCAGGAATCACTTGATCCCTGGAAGCAAAATAAATTCTTAAATGATTGACACATGAATTGAAAAGCACTAAACTGTAGAATATCTTGTAGGAAAGAAAGTGTGAAACTTTTTCCAGTTCATGTACACGAGGCTAATATTAAAACTACCAAGTGTTCATGTGCTACATCTGGTTTAACACAGACAGGCTCAGATGTTGTTCTGTAAAACTAGGGTGACACAGACTAACAAAGGCAATGACCTGGATCTGGTTTATTCCACGAACCAAGAGCTGTGTCAACCACAAACAAGGACCTTTCTAAACCTGTGTTTATTAACGAGAGAAAAATACATGGTGCTGATCTCCTGTGAGTGGAATTCACAATGGTCTAATGTTTTGTGTTTTTTTTTTTAATAGTTTTCCAGCCTAACTACACCACAGAGCTCCCATTAATGTCTGTGGAAATCCTGTTCTCACCAGCTCTAGGAGATAACATTCTGGTTGCCGTCTGTTATCAGTGTGTGTTAATGAGCCTTCTCTTCCAGCACATTTTAGAAAGTCACATTTTCTCCTCTGTGTTTGTTTGCGGGAACAGCAAAGTAAGCTATTTTGCACTATATTTGGGGAAAAAAAACCACCGAAGAAAAAGTAATTAACACCCTAAGGAAACAAAGCGAAACAAAAGTGCAAGTTGACATTACAGAACACCTGCCCTTTCTTTAGGTTATGGTAAAAGAGTCAGAGGGGACTTTTCCCTACAGACCAGCACGGGGCAGTGTTATCCAAGCAAACTCAGACTGCTTCTACGGCGGATTATCATCAGCACCAGTATTTGTGAGGTTTCATAGAATCACAGAATCACAGAATGCTAGGGATTAGAAGGGACCTCGAAAGATCATCAAGTCCAATAAACACCCCAACAGACTTGGAGCCTCTTGTAAGTAGCTAGCTTGGCCAAATATAGTTACATGAAAAAATAATAATAAAAAAATCATCTTCAGCAAGAGTATTAAATGTGTTTCCTTGTGTTACATAATTGAGGAAGCAAACAGTGTGTCATAGCAGCTAGGAATAGATGTCCCCAACTATGATTATGATGACAATGATGACAATGATGATAATTAACGTGGTGTCCAGTAGCTGACGACGAGGAAACATTAAAGCTAGTCTTGTTCAAAGTCATACTAAAAAGGTAATGTAAAGAGGTGCTGACAGAGGGAGGCCCCAGAAAAGACAGAAGACATGATACTCTTGAGTAAGATGAGCTGTGGAGTCAGTAGGTTAAAAAGCCAGATTGTACCAGGTTAGTTTGTATGCATCTTTGCAAATGAGGGCTTTGTGGAAAAATTACAGGATTTTTAGAAGTAGCAAAAGAAGTGTCTAAGTGCAGCTTTCGATAGCAATGTGCTCAACTCCCGTTGCTTCTAATTGATGTTAGGGATCTGGCTAAAGGTAATTAAATTCTGCTCCTAAATTCAGAAAACTCTATTTATTTGTTTATTAGGAGATGGCAGTTAAGGTCTGTGTTTAATCCTTCACTACTTCCATATTCATAAGGCTACCTTCCACAAAAATAGGTCTGCTTTGGCAGGGGAATTGGACTAGATGATCTCTAGACATCCCTTCCAACCCCTAGCATTCTGTGATTCTATGATTCTATGTTTCTGTGGTTCAAAAGAAGCCACACAAGTTCTATTTTAGAATTCTATGGTCATTCAGACACATATTTTACACATTTTCCAGGATACTTGACAATCAAGATCAGAACAACAATGCTGGAAAATGCTTTCACTAAGCCTTTCTGTGCCTTTTGACGTGATGTGGTAGCTAGAAAACAACTCATCAATGTGGTAGCTAGAAACAACTCATCAATGTGGTAGCTAGAAAACAACTTCATCAATCATACACGGACTGTTTTAGGAAGAACTGGGAACACAAAGAGAAATCTTTCAGCAGCTCCTTAAAGATGCGAAAATCCATAACCACAAAGTGGTACTTGGATGGAGCGAGAGTTACCACTTTGCAGTCACTGCCGATCCCCGGAGAGGAGAAGAGGAAGCTTCCTCTCTTGGTGATGAGAAGGAGCTCCTGAACCCTCTTGTAGGCCTGTTAAAGGGACAATGCTAGAGCTGAGGTGATACCCCTCAGGACTTGTACAGCCTCATATGTGAATAATGTTTCTTACGAAGTGTCATTGTGTTTTGGGTTTGTGTTTGGTGGGGTTTTGGCAGTGGGTGGACTATGGGGTTGACTCCTATGAGAAGATTCTAGTGGCTCCCTTGCCTACAAGTTGGACCCACCCCTGGCCAAGGCCAAGCCAATGAGCATTTCTGTGACAACATATACAAAGGGGAAAAAGCAGCTCAGTGATTTCTTTTGTTCTGAAGAGGAGAGGGCTGTGAGAGTGTTACTAAAATTCTGGTCAATGAAGAACTTTCTAACACTCAAATTAGCATTAGAAAGCAGACATTTCTTTATTACAGAGCCTGATCCATAGGGGATAGTTCCAGCTATCATGCATACCGTATCTGGCACACCTCCAAGCTTATATGCCCCTGTTACACACACAGGCATCAGTTTTCCAGGAAAGATTGTACATATTCATTCTATTTCCAGGAACTATTTTTTCTATATACATAGTTATTACGCATGCAGCCCGGATCTCTGAAAGGCTTCCCTGGAGTTCTTCAGTAGTCTCTGGTGATCCCTTGTGGCTGATGGACAGGTATCTTTTAGTGAACTTTCCATATCTCAGCCATATCTCTCTTCTTTGTGGAGCCCTTCTTAACTGGCATCTGCTAGTCTCTGCTAATCTATGTGTTTCTTCAAGGTGTCTACCACAGTTGGTAGCTCTTGATGACACGGTTGATAGTCCTTGATTATCGAGGGGCCCATGCAACAATTGTCTCCTCTAGGGTGCCAGCCACAGTTGTAGAAGGTGATATCCTTGCCTACATTCCTGCCTGAGACCCTTTCACACATTTCTGTCCATGGTATGTGACAAGAGAAGCAACTATGTGGACATCAAGGTAGGTGAGGAAAGAGAGAAAGAGGTGCAGCAGAGCAGATATCCCACTGCATCCTGTGATGGGATGGCAGGCTGAGCCCCTGCAGCCTGAGGAGGTTAGTGGTAGAGAAGAATCCTACTTGCAGTCCATGGCGGACCCCACACCAGAGCAGGGGACCGCACCCAAAGAAGACTGTGACTCTGAGAGAAGTCTGTGCTGGAACAGTCTGTTGCTGGAAGGACTACAGTGGAGCAGTTCGTGAGGAGCTGCAGCACCGTGGGAAGGACTCATGTTGGAGAAGTTTGTGGAGAACTGTCTTCTGTGAGAGAGACTTCTTGCTGGAGCAGTGAAACACTGTGAGGAGTCTGCCCCCTGAGGAGGAAGGAGCGGCAGAGTATGATGGACTGACCGCAATCCCCATTCCCCATCTCCTTGCCTTCAGGGGGACGAGGTAAAAAATTGAGAGCACAGCTGAGCCCAGGAAGAAAGAATGGGTAGCGAGCTGCTGCTTTTAAGATCTCATTGTATTTCTCATTACCCTGCTTTTACCTGACCGGTAAATCGGTGGTGGGTTTGTTGTTTAAATTAAATTAATGAGTTTTTTCCTCAGGTTGACTCTGTTTTTGTGTGACTGCAACTGGTGAGTGAGCCCTCCCTGTCCTTAGTCTCAAGCCTCAAGCCTTTTGTTATATTTTCTGCTTCGCATTCCAAAAAGAGTGGCGTAGGAGTGAGTGAGCAGCTGTGTGGTGTTTAGTCGCTGGCTGTGTGGGCTCAAACGATCTAAGGATGAACTGGATACCAGGGCCTGGGCTTGTTACTGCTCAGAATCTGAGGAGGCAGACTTGTGTTCTGTTCTTACCTCCTCTCCACCCGTGACAGATTTTCTGCTCTTGCACATTATTTTTTTTCCTTCTGGAGTAAATTATTCTGAAACATGGGCAACAGGTATGCTTCAATGGCACAGCCTAATTCTTGACCTTAAAAACTTAGGCATAAAATCCCTCAAGTACAGATTTATGATATATTTATTTATTAATCATTGGAATTTCTTCCTTTCTTACTGAAATTTCCTTTACATATGCTTTTTCAGAATTTTTTTGTTACTCAATGAAATGCACCACCCGTGAGGGCAGGCTTTTGAGAATGGAGGTAGATATTTTCAGGGATGTTTAGGTTGGGCAAAAAAGGGTCTCCTCATTAAAAATAAATAAATGTTGAAATATTTGTTACAGATTATATTAAACATTATTCAAATCCCCCTCCCACCAGATGTATGTCTCTGAATTCTTCTGGTGGCTTTGTGTGGAATTAAATGTTGCAGGTGCAGAACTGTCTGACACAACAGTACTAGCACCTATTAGTGTGTATAGGGTCTTCCCCAGTGTTTATACAGCCTAGTATATTAGACCAGAAGTATTAAAATAATTCAAAATATGATGATACATTCCTATGTTACTGAGTTTAATATTAATGTTAAAAATTGGTTTAAAATTAGAAGAAAACATAAACAGAGTTCTCTCTCAACAAGCTAGATAGTGTTGAAGACTTATTCCATATTTTTTGTTCCTTTTTTTTCTTTTTTTCTGCCTGGATTCCACCTCTGCAGATGACTTCAGTTAATATGCTATGTGTTTTCTTCTTTGCTACCAACAGCTCCAGAGAAAAAGAGACTTCTTTAGTAGGAACTGAATGTTAAATAGAGACTGTCAGGTATGTCATCGAGTTTAATTTATCACACATGAAGACAGTAGTGTTTGCCCAGATGATCTGGTAGTAGATTTAGGACACTGCTAATTTGTGGACTGCTGACAAATTGACAAGTTGGCAAAATAATAACACTGTTAAAAAAAAAGAGAGATTAAGCCAGTTTTTTCTTCAAATAAATGTGGATAGTATTGCTGGGTCTGTTTCATATTCTTAAAAATTAAACACGAACAAAAAGTCAGGAAAAAGAGAATTATTAAAATTGATACCAAAACATGTTTAGCATGCATCTCCTGTATAAAAATAAGTAACAAGATGGTTCTATGATTCAACCTATAATTCTAAAAGACATTTGCAAATAGAACTGGAAACCAAATCCTTTTTATAATAGTCATTTTTTTTTGTGATATAATATCCCTGAGATGGAGTTATGTGACTCTGGGAGCAAGCACACTGTGGGGAAACACAATTCAATTGAAATATTTTGAAAAGTAACTAAGAAATGAGATTTGAGAATAGGAAAAAAAGACTTCAGTGTTAACAGTACGTTTTCTGTAATGTGATACAAAACACAGAAAAACAGACACTTTCTGTCTTGTTCTTTTCCAAAATCAAATGGTAACATTAACATTATTTTCTAAGTAACAAAGCTATGAAAAGACACTTGTAGCTCTTGAGATATTTAAGTTCTCAACATATTCAACACATTAATTTTCTGAAAGACATTCAGCCCACTTTGTGAAACTGTGTTGGTTTTGTTTTTCTTACTTTTCCTCTGGAATGAAGATTATGGTGTTGTGAAAACAAAAATATTTTAGAAGTTCGTATTGGTGGTATTTAAAAATGCTTAGAACAGATTGCTTCATAAAAATTAAAGGGAGGTAAACTTTTAGAAAAAAGCTCATAAAAACAAGGACATATCAGAGTAACATATGAAAGAGCAGCAAAGGGATGCAGCAAAATCCATTCTGTCCTGACGCCCCCAAGGAACCTGCCCCTGGCAAATTTTCACTTGTGGTTTGAACAGAACAGAAGTTATGGAATGCAAAGTACAGTACTGCCAGGTTCCAGAAAGAAAGGTCCAAATTGACCTAGGCCATTCTATGATTTTATGATTGACTGGGCCAGGCAGTGAAAAAAATTTAAAAAAAAAAAAGAAAAAGAGAAGAGAAGAGAAGAGAAGAGAAGAGAAGAGAAGAGAAGAGAAGAGAAGAGAAGAGAAGAGAAGAGAAGAGAAGAGAAGAGAAGAGAAGAGAAGAGAAAAAAGAAAAGAAAGGAAAAGAAAAGAGAAAAGAAAAGAAAAGAAAAGAAAAGAAAAGAAAAGAAAAGAAAAGAAAAGAAAAGAAAAGAAAAGAAAAGAAAAGAAAAGAAAAGAAAAGAAAAGAAAAGAAAAGAAAAGAAAAGAGAAAAGAAAAGAAAAGAGAAAGGAAAGACTTCACATTGTCAGGAAGGAAAATGTGTGGCTCATTCTCTCAGATTGGATCACTTGTGCCATGTCTGTGGTACATATTTTCAGCTCAGTCTGAATGACTTTTGCAGAATTGCCCTGGACAATCCATTTGTTTAAAAGTATGAAGTCTTAAGTGTTCTTTAGAAGAATGAACAGACAGTGCAGTTTGGAGGAATGTTATTTAAAATTGCTCTTGGCTGGGACTGGTGCCTCAGTCTTTAGTGACAGTGAGTTGTATCTGAGTGTTGCACTGAAATGATGCTAAAAACCCTCTGGTGAAGAGGCAGCTGCCTCACCTAGGGAGAATCCCTGGATAGAGCCAGACTTGTGATCACAGTTTCTCCTTTGATTTTGCCTTTAGAAAAAGAATGATTTGCTGCAGACCTTTACCAAACCCTGGGGCTGACCATGGGTTTCACCAACCTCCTACTGCCTTCCATTTTCTCCTTGCCCTGTGGCCCTGGCAGGAGCTAAGTGTTTTGCCATCCTTTTCATTAAGATGTCCATGTCTCACATGAACCATCTCAAGTCAGCACAGGGTGCTGGAAGGCCCCAGCATAGGGGCCACATTGGCCACATCCACCCATTGACTAAATAGGACAGGAACCAGGCCTGAACACAGTCCCCTGAGCTTGTTTATACCATTTAATTATTTGCTCTTTAAAAAATGTTGAAATTCTTTGAAAATTTTCAAGTAGAGTGTAGTAAAGGCAATAATTCATAGATAGTAAGTTACCTAAAATAAATAGTAAATAAAAATTAAAGAGACACAAGTATATGCCATACAGATTGCTCAACATTTGATATAAATCATTTTATGAAGCTTTTTTCATTAATGGCTTTTCCATATTTCAAAATCACAAAATGAGAGCAGGGTGTGCTATGTGCAAAACTGGTGGCACGACTAGTTCAAAGGAAATATTATCGAAAGTGTTAGAAAGAAATATTTAGCAAAATAATTAGGACAACTGTTACATGGAAAAAAGTATAATTAGGTATCCCAAATCAGTTCTTATAACTTTATCAAATTAATGAACCCTAGTGAATCTATAAATGCTAAATTTAAATTTGACTTCTGAACAATTCCTCTTTTTGACATGCAAATTATGTCTTCTTCTGAGTAGACATGTAACTTAGATTTTGCATATCTTTGCTAATAATTGATGTTGCAGGAGGAAGGCAAGTGTGAGGGACACTGCAGAAGAAACTGGCAAGAGACACACAAGAGTTTAGGATTTGCAACATTAGGATTTTGATGATATGGAAAGTCTCTTCAAAATATTCTAAAATAGTGCTTTTCATCTTTGAAACATATGAAATGTAGTGTGAAAGCCTCTTAGCACACCTAGGTAGCCAAAACTTGAGGATAGAACTCCCTTAATGGATGATATTTCCATTATCATTAAAAAAATCCCCAAGTTATGATCATAGAACTTTTCTAAAATACAGAAAAAGCATAATGAGAAAGGGCATAAATTAGAGAGAAATTAAAAAAAAAGTAAAAATCCCTCCCTGGTCTTATGCTCCCCAATTAGTTCTTGCAGGTTTGTTCTCAGCCCAGCTTCCTGAACTGCAGCGAACTCTTCCCAGTCTCTGTGGACCCCCAGAGGACAGGTGTCCCCTTGCAACACCTCTGAAGCCTGGTTGCATATCATCTCCTTTCTCAGGCTCTGCTTGTGTTAATGGTTTCCACTTGCTCAGTCTCTTCCTTCTGCCAGTTCGCCCTGCCCGCTGAGTGGGCCTTCCAGCATTTCATATTGTAATGCTGATTATTTTCTGTCCTGTCCATTGGGTGGGACAGATTATTCTTTCTCTCCAAAGTCTTGCATGATTAGGGATTGGTTTTCTTCATTACATTAAGCAAATTCAGTTAATTCAGTCTCTTTTTGAACACTGTATTTTCAAGGTTAGAATCAACGATCATTGCTAAAGTCTGCTCCCTGGATTTTCCACAGTCTGTCCAAAGCAAAGTACCTTAAGCACAATAAATGAAGAACCGAAATATATAAAACAACAACAAAATTCAATTTTGAAATATCACTTTTTGATTCCTTCTGGAACATATGTCCGATACATACTGTGTCCAGCTCTGGAGCCCTTGACACAAGAAGGACACGGACCTGTTGGAATGAGTCCAGAGGAGAGCCACAGAAATGATAAGAAGGCTGGAACATCTCTCCTATGAAGACAGGCTAGGAGAGTTGGGGTTGTTCAGCCTGAAGAAGAGAAAGTTCCAGTGAGATGTTTTTGCAGCATTTCAGTACTTAAAGGGAACCTATAAGAAATGTGAGGGCCATCTTTCAGCAGAGCCTGTTGCAATAGGACAAGGGGTAACGATTCTAAAGTAAAAGATGGTAAATTTAGACCAGATGTAAGGAAGAAACTTTTTCCAATGAGGGTGGTGAAATATTGGAACAGGTTGCCCAGAGAAGTGGTAGTGGACTCGTTCCTGGAGACATTCATGACTAAATTTGGATGGTGGTCTGAGCAACCTGATCTAGTTAAAGATGTTCCTGCTCACTGGGGAGAGGTTGGACTAGATGACCTGTAAAAGTCCCTTCCAACCCAATCCCAATGCATTCTACGATTCGATGATTCTATGATTTTGTGATATGACTCTCTGGACTTTCCTGCAAATTCTATTTCCCTGTCAAGTACATCTAAATATGAATCACAGTCTTTTCTCTTGATGTAATGAAACTTCTGCATTTTAGAAGCTTCAGAAAAGAAAAGTGATTTAAGATTGACGCCCTCTAATGCCCACGACTTATGAAACTCAAATATTTTTACTTTGACTACATGATTTATTTTAGACCAGACTAACGCTTTTACGGTTTTGTCACACATTTTCTCCTTAACTTAAAGGTTTCATTGTAACCTTTTATTATCAACATACATTGTCTTTCATAAGAAGTTCACACCTCCTGTACTTGAACAATTTGAAAAAAACATTTCTGTGGTCATCCTACTACTGTGTCCTAAAAATCCCTATACTAGGTAAAAATCCGTGCCTTTGAGAGGTAGGAAATTTTAGTTTAAATTTAAACCAGTGCTAATACAGCCCCATACCTTCCAAATTATTCTGCACACAATTATATGGAGTGTGAGCAGAAGGACGTATGGATAGCCTGTGTGGAGTACTGAAATACATGCAAAACCCCAAACATTTACAAGCAATATTTTTTTTGTAAGCTGCCTCAATGGAAGCAGTTGTTAGGACTGCTAGATGCCCAAATGGCTCTGGCTGTTACAACACACAGAGGATTTGATGAGGTCTTGGGTCTCTGTGCCATAGTATGAAAGTTAATATACAGCCACAGCCTTGCCAACCTTATACTTAAAAAATGGTGAGTCATGACTTCAAGACATGAAAGAGCCTTATGTGATGGGATCCCCAGTCGGGCCAGTGCCTTGAGTTGGAATCGCTTCACTACTGAAACCGAGCAGTTCTCTAAAACTAGGCATGCCAAAAGACACTGAAGGCTTCCAATCTCTAGAGGTATATTTTAATAAAATCCAAAAATAGTAAGCTGGAACATGGCAATTCTTTCCAGAGAGAAAACTCAGAACTGCTGGGTGAGATTGGTTAAAAATGAGTCTTGAAAACAAATCTTCCTTTTCTCAGTTGCATCCTGGCAGGACAGAACCTTTCCTTCTGGCTTTCCTTTTGGTCTAGCGACCTTTGGTGGTTTCCTGAGTTGCAGAAAACATACACAGACCTCTGAGGTCTCCACGAAAGCCTTCTCTAGGGGTTCCATGGTTCCTCTTGATTCCTTGCTCTATCATGACTCTCCATTGGTTTCCTTTTGAAGTTGGAGACCTCTGGCTGCAGAGATTTATTTTCTATTGAAGGAGAAGGAATTTCGCTCCGCTCCTGAGAAGTTACGCTGATCCAGCGGGCAGCAGCCAGAAAGCAGCACATAGCTGTCCTTCTCCCAGATTCTTCAGTAGAATGTACAATATGTGACCTGAAAACAAAGCAATTAAACTGCCATACCCGTCTGTCACCACTTGAAATTATGAGACTTAACGCAATTTTTCTCTGAGCAGTGAAATCAATGATGTCTGATTTCCTAAAGATTTATTCCCCTCTCTGCAGTCCCACACTTTTCACTAATCCCATTTTTCCTGTAATAGCCCTGGGGTAAACATTACACCTAGCTGGGAGCTGTGTGATCTGCCAGGTCGACAAGCACACACTGCTTGTCCAACAGGAAGCTGCAAAAATTCACTGTATAAATGCGGAATTTACTTCCCTTTTCTGCATACATCAGGAACATTCTCCTAAACCAAAGTGATTTTCATGACTCTTATGGGATTAACTGTTTAGACTTCAATGTATTATTCTCATCTAGGTAAGATTGGCTGATGGGTTCCAAAATTACTAGAAAGAGAAGGGCAGACAGATGGTTAGACAGAAATACATACAGAGAGACAACTAGTTGTCGTATGCACATTAAACTAATTTCTGTGAGATGCTAAATTAAAATACTGAATTATTTCACCTTGTTGCTACTTTCAAATTTTAGTGCATTTTCTTTTAACGAAAGCTGAGCTTAATGACTGGATTTAAATGTTGTACTGCCAAGCCTGGAACTTAAAGAAACCCAAACATGATGAAGTAATGAGATCTGGCAGTACCTTTGCAGTTCTACTCACAGGGAATAAAGCCTATTGAAGAAGGTATGGTTTAGTTGATCACTATTTTTCTCTCTCTCCTTTCAATTAAAGCTAAGATATTACTATAGCAGTCAGAGTTCAGGCAGTTGAGAGGATTTATTTATAACATGTGTTACATTATTTTTAATAATTCCATTAATTTTTTTTTGCAAAGTTCAGAAGTTTCAGTGATTATGTTTTCTGTAGTGTTCGCATTCTCACACAGTAGTTTCACAATCACTATGGAAATAAAAATGTACTTGGTGTTGTTAAAGTTCTGGCACCCTTGGAAAGTAAAAGAATGTATCACTATTATACTCTAAACAACCAGAAGAGGTTTTATTTCAAAAGACAACATTTTTTAAAAAAAGAGGGTGATTATAATGTCCATCTAGGAAAATTCTCAACAAAGTCGGTGTAACAGGTTTCTTTAGCCCTTTGTATTTTTGTCCTTGTTACCTCCTGACTGTTATTGTAATTGATAGCCTGTTTCTCTATTAACATTTGCATAATGGAGTTTCATTATAAAGTAAAGCAAAATGCAGATGTTGAATCTAGTCCAGTGTAAATCCACATGTCAAATCTCATTTGAACACTAGGTGGAAGCTGGCTGCCCAGAAAAAAGTTTAAGGAAAGATCTCCTGCCTTACCTATAGAGCCTACATAGATGTATATGTATAATTACATACGTTTGCCACAAGAAGTGGCAAACACTTATTCTGTCAGCTGTTCTTTATTATTCTGAATAAACTTGATGGTATCTTACAGTTACCATCAGTGCCAGTGAGGTCTTAACTGAAGAAATTTTCATTAAATTAAATAGATTTTTTTCCCACAAAGCTTATGTATTTTCTTTAAAGCTGCCTGAAGATTTTAGTTTACTTCTTGAAGAGGAGAAAAATTGGACAGTGAAATATTACATTAATAAGTTATATAGTAAAACTTCTGTGCTGTGTATTTTGGGCAAAGTAATAAAGCCTGGGCTGTCCAAAGTCACTCTCTGAAAGATATATGATTTGTGAATTTATGTGGTGACCCTGCAAATATAGTAACAGACAGAAAACCTTTACAGTACCTTCAAATTCTTACCAATAGATGACATTCGCTACATTTCCAGTGCTTTCTTCTTTTTCATTTGCTCCCAAAACTTTTTTCTAGTGTAATAACAGTATTCAGGGATACTCTGACTGACTCAAAGTTTCCCATTGGTTATTTGGAGAAATAGTGAAAGATACATATAGAGGCCAGATTTTTTTTCCTTCTAGTGGTGAATGTGACTATTAACCCGTCTGCACTAAAAATTGACTTTTTTAAGGCATGGAGCTCATGAAGGTGATAACTCAAATTAGAAAGCAACATCTTATAATTTTAATGGTCAACAGTATATGTCATTGACAATATGGATACCAACAGCTAACAAAACAAACATCTACTTTGCTTTCAAATGCATTCAGGATATTTTCCCTATATTTTTTAATATACTCTACGTTTGACTTGATTTTGAATGTTTCCTCATAAGACTTTGTTTTTAATATTAGAAACATACATAATCTTGCTGTTTTTCTGCCATGCGAGAGAGAAACCACAAAATCAAATAGAAAGTCCAAATGTTAGTATAAGCTAAATAACGGGGGAAAACATATGCTCATAACAGCTGTTCATCAACTATCTAAAACAAAGATACTAATAAGTACTCAAAGGATTAAAAACTAGAAAAATTTCAATGTTATTCTTCTAACTTGATGTAATCAACCTAAGTCAAGAATATAAAGTTTCTGCTTGACAAGAGAGCTTTTCTGAAGCGAAATGGAAAAGCTCTACAGATACACTTGAGGAAACGTGGGGTAAGCCAGAATGTGAAAATCATCTGAATACTTGTTGAATAGAGTAAGAATCAGTGATGAATGGGGTAAAAATTTCTCAGTTACTCAAAAAACCCCATCAATTTATAATTCTCTCCTGTGACTAGGAATCTGAGAAGCTGTCAGCTGCCTAATACCAGTAGTTTTTCCTTATATAACTAACAGAATAAGCTGATAAAGGAACACCTTCATTTTTCACTTTGACTCGGATTGTACATTCTCATCTTGAAACTTTGCAAATGCATTTTAAAGAATAGTGAAACAATATCACATACAACATAAACTTACTCTAAGCAGTCAAGTTATTGCCCCTGAAGGCTAGAACACAAAACCAGGGTATATTAAAAGATAACACTCTCATGCCAAACCAATGAACCTCACAACTTTCTCATGTAAAACCATATGATGAAACCGCACTTGAAAGACAATCAGTAGTTTATACAGGAAATTATGACACTATTTATTCATTATCTCATAATATACAACACTTAGATAAGAAATAGTTCAAATATGCTAAATTTCAGGATATGTGATTTGCTTATAAACACATCAATATTGTATCAAGCTGAATATAAAACAGGGAAAGATGCAATATTATGTTGCAAATTAGCCTTTATTATTATGTGTCAATTATTTTATTTGTACATGCTACTTCTCAGTATATTTCACATAAACCTCTAGAACACAGAAAGATACTTGTCATCACTGTTTTGTAAACCCAAAGAATGAAAGTGAAAAACTGACAGTTTATATTCTGGAGATTTACAAAATCATTTTGGAAATATGTTGCCTTCTTTAGTTTTTGGGTAGGTAACAGCTGAAGTAAGTAATCCAAGCAATTTGGTTTCTGTGGAAGTTCTAACATTATAAATTAAACCAAAAGATTTACAGGCTAGAAAATTGCTTACCTAGAGATTTTAGAAGATGGAAAGGTAGTAGTTCTGGCGAAGTTCTACAAGGTGATAAAGTTGAGACATGCCTCAGGAGAGGCTGAAGTGATGTGCGGGAGAGTCCTGTGTGTTGGAAACACGATGAGCTCCGTGTGGCCGGCGGTTGGGGTAAGAACAGATGAGTAGACAAGAGCTACTGTCCTGCAGCCCTCACTCATGGTAGTAGAGCAGTGCAGAATTGGAGGCAACCCTGACCACTTGCAGAAAACCTTGGGGGCTGTAGTAGAGAAATAATTCCATGTACTGGAAATCCAGTGTGAGCTTCATCCAATCCCAGTCATAATTCAGGAGGTCTTCAGTTTTTGTGAAAGTTGACAGGATTATCTTCCGGTGTGATGAGAGGATTTCTGTCACACGAATGCTCTGATAGTGGTGCAGCAAGGGCTTGGCTTCTGCTGGCCACTGAAGGAGACTGGATACATGGCTAATATTTAGCTTTAGTGTGGGCAAATACAGTTGTTCTTATGTTTATGTTACTAAATATATTTCTTTATGTGTAAACAATATGAAATATAGTGCATTAATTTATAAACACATTCATTAAGACATACATAGAGATATCTTCAAGATGTATAAATTGGTCCAGCTCTACCCAGTCTTTGAATCTATACCTGATTAAGATCTACTCAGTATTCCATTCTTGTTTGTTTTTTTTTTTTTTAAAAAAAACCAGTGCAATACAGATACACAGAAAATATCAATATGAAAGTTATTTTTCTGAGGTGTCTGTTTTTATGACTCTCCTGGTTTGAGAATACTGGCCAGCCCAGGCCTAAACCTCGACAATGACTTACCAATCTTAAACATGAAATATCTAATTAAAGTCATCAGATTTCATGAGAGTAGAGCATGAAATACTGGGGCAGAATTCAAGAAACAGAAAATGAATAATTTAAAACAAATTAAATTTCCATTACACGCTGTGAGAAAACCTATTTGAAGTGTTTCTAATGAAATGTGGGTATAGATGAAGTTCAGATGTAAGCATACATTGTTATGAATGTGAAACTTGACCCATATTTGATAAGTTTTTTGAGTAAGATTCCATCTGAGTCAACATAAAAGAGTCTGTGATTCAAATGAGAAAACAGGTGGAAATTTACCTTAACAATTTTGTTCTGAGAATTCACTACCCAAATTAAAGTCCCGAGAGATAAGATTATGTAAACCAGGTGTAAGAAAAATTTTGTTTAGAAATTAATGCAAATTGACAACTTGCATCCAAACTTTTTCCTCTATGAGAATGACTGAACTATGCAGATATTAAAATCTCCATTTAATATAATATACACTTTTAGTTTGGAGCAGAGATACAATGGGAAGGGAGTCCTCTGGAAATTTAAACAGAATCAGTTTCACGCATAGTTTCATGAGATTAGGACCAAAACAAAAAATGTTTCTTTTGAGAACAGTTAATTTTGTGAGAAATTTACACATTTGACTTGAAAACTCTCAAAGTGTCTGTTAGACTGGCATTTTTAAACATCCCAACTAAGGATCTGCCTTCCTGAAATGACTGCTGTACACTACTGTAGCAAAAGAATCTGAATTGTTCCAAGAAATGATGGCAGTGTTCTTGGAAGTAAAAGAATTAAACCAAATGCAAATTTGTATGAAGTTATTGGAGGAAAGCCAGTGGAGTGAAAGATGTGTGGCAGAGAAACTTCTGTAAGCAGTGGTCCACTCAAGCTGGAGCAAACCAAGGCAGCTAAAGACTATCTGGAAGTACTCCTCAAAGTTGTAACATCTGTATGTTTCTTTCGATTCTTTTCTTAGATCTTTATTATTAAGATATGCACAGACAAATATTTATCCTAGACATTGTTGGCAGATCTCATATTCTTTTAAGAGGTAAATAAGTTTTATCTGTGTAGTATTTTGTTTTCTGACAGATAAATTAGCTGGTATATTGCTTTAATTTAATTCTTTGGATATAAGTGACGAGTTTGGAATAGACAGGTAGACTTTGAGTGTGTCCAGATGGTGCACATCATTCCATATGGAGAAAGGGAGTAAGGGTTAACAAGTCCAAATGAACTCTTCCCTTCAGTTCTCTTTATATAAAGGAATAACATTTAATTGTTCAAATTTCATGTTTATTAAAAAGAAAAAAAATCAAGTTACAATCGTTAAAGTAGATTTGTGCTTCGTTCAAAACCAGGCTAAAAGAGTACATTAATAATTTCAGAAGATTTGGTCTCCAATACTCTAAAACCTTGTTCTATGTGATAGTTATCTAAAACAGACAGTAGCAGAAACAGATGTTGGCTTTTTCTCTCTCTGCATGGAAGGCGTAAGATTTCTCCAGAATAAGAGGTATAGAAACCAAGAGGAAACATATTTTCTCCTTGCACATGTTTTCTACACTTGGCCTATTAAACTTGGATATTATGATTGCCAGACATGCCTGCTTTGAAATAATAGATATGGAATAAAACATCCATGGTGGGAAAACACTTGAAGGTGACATCAGCTACAGCCTGATTTATATACGTTTGAAATTCCACACAAAATTGAATGATGCAGGCAATTCTTTTTTTTTTTTTTCTCTAAAAATAGGCTATTTTGATGGTACCCATTTAGAAATCTGCAAATGAGTATTCAGTAGAGAAAATTAAAAATAAAAATTAAATATAAGACAAAAAACATCAAGAAATATGTTAATTGGGAAAGTATTTCACAAATATTTTTATTTTTGTTCAAGATCAATCAGAAAAAGAAAAGAGGGCCTAGTGACAAAGTTTGCAAAGATGGAGAAAAGGAATGTAGTAATATGTTTGTATTTCTTTCAGTGCTTTGTAATTATCTAGCACTCCCTTTGGCTCTATTTAAATTTAGTAGACAGCTACAAGCAGAGAGAAGCCTGAAAGTGTCTGATATCGATAATATATTACATTATGACCAGAAGGTTAAAATTATGAGCAGAAGAGAGTTCATTCCACTTGGAAACACATAAATAAGGTATTTGCTGAAACTAGTGCAAAACATGGATAACCGGTGCCTTGTTGCACAGGGATGCCAAAAAGAAACAGCAGCAAGGATGTCTGGCTTTAAGGGTTAGAAGTGAGTGGAATGTGTCAGCAAACAAGGCCAACAACATTTTGGCCTAAGACATTAAAAAACCCCGCACATGTCACAGTGTAAGGAGATGGAAATGCAGCTGCTCTGAGCACCAAGGCCACATCTGCAATGCTCCGCAACTCAGCGTCACACTACTGGAAACACATTAGCAAACTGGATGCAGTTTGGAGAAGGATTGCAAAAAATATTGTTGGATTAATAAGAAAAGTTTACAATACCTAGATTAAATATAACTTTGTTAAAATATAGACAACTGAGACAGACATGTTGACTGAAAACTGTTTAAGGAACTTTTCTTCAATTATGTGTAGCTATGAACAACAGGAAAGAAATATTTAGGCTGTTTGGAGAAAAAATTATTTCAAGAATAAGATGTAATTGGTGAATGGAAACCATATGGGGACAGTCTAGTACACTTAAATCAACAAAATAATCTCTAAATCTAGAAAACAAATCCCTAATTACAGAAGGATTAAGTGGCTATAACAATTTTTTTTTTGTATTTCTGAGTTTGTAACACTTCACTCTGGAAAGGACATTTTAACATCATTGAGGAAAGTAAGATGTCTCAGTTGTTGTTGTTCCTTTTTTTCTGTTTTTTAAACCTAGCACTAGCTCCTTAAAACTGTTATTAGCTGATCAGAAAGAGAGATCAGCTGTTCTTGTCCATGTTTTTGCATTAACACTTATCTAGATGAGGCTTATAAGCATAGAGTAGGGCCTAGGAGAACAAAATCAGTCTTCATGACACTTGAGGCTGGCTGATCTCCGCAGTAAACATGTGCCTCAAACTTATAAAGATGACCTAAAAGTGAAGAGGGAAATGGTTTTTTAAGGTTTTACATGACAAAACTCTGTACCTTTAAACCTGTAATCTGTAACACATACTATGGGCCTTCTTCTCTCAGGAATGCTACAGATCCTGGGAGATCAAAGTCAGCCAGAATCGTCCTTTAGGCAGTGCCTCTTCTGGCACTGTCCTCCATGATAAACATTCTTTGTGCTGTTCTTGTAAAGGTGATACTTCAGTTGGTATCTGACTTGGAGACTGATAAAAGGAGTTCTCAAGAAGTGTAAGGCAGGGTGCAAAATATATTATATTCATACTGTGATATCCAGTGTCACTCTTGAGCTAGTATGCATCTTTCCTGATTTAATTACTGCTTTTCTCTGGCTTTACAGGTATCTTCTGCCTTACACATGGATTATGATGTAGCTTGAGATAAACAGGGATGTTGAGATAGTCGGATAGAGTAGGATGTTTGGAATAGTACTACAAAGACACCTGATCTGTTGTCTCAATATAGTAACACAGAAGATTGATTAGTATTTACCTGGACTTGTTACAGCTGCCGTATAAATATGAGTTATCACTAACAGGAATTGACCACATCTGAATTATGAGAGTGACTTTTAATGATGTTTATCTTGTTTACTAGGTATTTGCAGATATGATAGGCTTAACACAAAAGACCCAAATTTAGGGCAACTGAACTGAACTGTTCTAATTTCATGTTGAAATTGATTGTTAAGTGTGCATTTGTGCAACAGTTTATGAAGGGTTCCTTATAGAATACAAGGTATTTAACCTTTTTATCCTTCCTCACTGCCTATTATTTTTCCATGTATCTGGTTAGTTGCATGACACTTGAACTTCATAGCATCTGTATGCTACAGTGCTCCTCAGGCTATTTATCCCCTGATCATCCAAGCCATGGTTTTCTGCAGCTCCCTATAGCCTGTGGCCTTGGTTTCTGTGTCATGGTGGGGTGGATGTAGTACATGACAGGGAGTTTAACTGTGGTTGCAGGCAGAGCTGGATGTGTGACCTAAGACACCATCGCAGATCCTTTAAACAGGGCAATAAGGTGTGATGTTTACTTGGAAGGACAGAGTACAGGCTCTCCTTCAGGCCTCTTTTAAATGCTGCTAACTGTCTTAATTGAGGGAGTGGCGGGGAGGTTGAATTAGATGCTCTCTAAGGTCCCTTCCAACCTAAGACATTCTGTGATTCTAATAGTAGGGATATGGTTTGGCTGGTCTTTGCTCTACTTATTCAGAAGTCTTGGTGTGTCATCTCTGCCACGTTCTGACTCAGATATAACAGCAACTGGACTCAATGGTCTGGTTCAGGGTGTTTCTGAATTTGAAAGCACAGAGATAGAAGACCTTTTTTCCCTTGTGGTTTCTTCATACAGTTTCTTTGAAACTAAAAATTAATTTTCTTACAAAGGTAAACCAGAGGCTCTAATTAATTTGAAATCTTGTACAAAATTCAAAGTAAGCTATATATAACTTCTTTCTACACTTCAGCCTTGGTCTACTTATATTTTGTCAGGTAAAAATATCTGAAAATAGCTGTTAATATTTTATGGAATGGAATGTTCATATTTCAAAACAATAAATATGCTCACTCTAAAGCATTAGATTATTTTAGCTTGAATTTATCCCTAGTTTCAATTGTATGTAGAAAAACTATGAATTTCTACTCCCACAGAAAGAGGTAAAATAGGTCTATATTTCTTATAACTATAAGATTAGTGTCAAAAAATACAGGAAGGATCTGTGGCTGTAAATCAAAAAGATTAGGACCCACATATGAGTGAACTTTGATTTAGAAATGGGTTGTAAGGTCAAGTGGAATAAGATTGTTTTTACTAATGCGTTTTATCTTTTACTGAGTACGGAAGAGTTATGAAGCAATATTTATAGAAAGTATTGTTGGCATGTCTCAGTAGTGCAGTATATTTCCTCCTGAATTCCCAGGACAAGATGTTTTTCTGATCTCATACAGGAAAAAAAGAAAAAAAAAGCAGTAACATTTAATATTTGTAGCTCTGAAACATAATTAGCTAAAGTTTGTCTTCTTCAGTTTTTCATATAATTGTCAGATTTTAAGCTATTTATCTGTGGAGTTTCTCTGGCACTAGCTGTACTGCCATGGCCAGATAAAACAGGTAAGAGTGGTCCAAAGAGGAGATGTCCCTTCTCAAAGCATTATTTATTCAACTGGAATTTTCTTCCGAGCTTCCGTATTTCAAAGTATTGCTAATAAACATTTAGTGACAGTATTCAAAAAGTATCAGTAAAACATACTAAAGGAATAACTTTAAATACTCTCTGAGATAAAATTAATGGGTGATGGGCTGTTGCTATAAGACAATGCAAATAAGGCTTCTTAGTGCTTGGAGTTTTTTCTGTGCTATTAGGTCTTTTGATGAGGGTGTTACAGTTTACTCTCAGCGATAGTCACTACTCTGTGACCTTTCTGGTCTGCCAAATCCATCAAAGTTGTGCTAAGAAAGACTGCTTTTTTTTTTTTTTTTTTTTACCTGATACTTTTGGTTTTTCCTTTGTTATTTACTTCTTTTTGATATGGAGAAATCACATTTTTCATTGATTTATAAGGCATCTAGTCTGGCAGTTTTAAATCATTTTATTTTCTATAGGCTGAAACTATCAAAGGTGTAGTAATAGTTTCCTGAAATATCCAAGAGCAATTTGTAGGAAAAAAAACAAACACAAAACAAATCCAAAGCAAACAAAATAACCCTACATAAATAGATCCTCTACCCTGAAGTTAGTTGGCATTTTTGCATCTTTCTGAAATTGGAACAGCCCCTCATAGAAATCTTTGAGTACCTTTAACTTGTTGGCCTGATGAAGAACTGGATGACTCTTGAAACGAGGGAAAAAACTCGACAAACCTTGGGAGTGTTCAGTGTTTCTGAGGAGTTACACATCAAAATCAGATCCAAAATTAACTGTTGGACTCCTGCACTTGCCTCATAAGTTCTATCCTGAGCAGTGGCTTGGTTAGGGCTTGAGCGAATGAGAATCTGCACGACATCGGCATTTTATGCAGTTTATTTTGTCAAAGTTGACTTATTCTGCCAGTTTATGCTTATCTAAAGTATTTGACTTCTGAATTGGTTTTGAAGTGAGGACTGTGGACTATGCCAAGCTGCAGTATGGATTTACTATAGAAATAAATGTCAAGTAAGTGTGTAGAGTTGTGAGAGTGAAACTCACAAAGAACATTTGGAGTTTGGGTCAAAACCAAAATTGTCAAGATTGAAAGTCAAAGAATTTTCATCTGTTTTTAAGACCTACTATTACTTTGATCCTTTTTTTAACAAATCCTCCTCGTACGGATGTTCAGGATGAACAGTATGATGATCAGAGGACTAGAAGACCTGTCATAAGAAGAAAGGTTGAGAGAACTGGGTTTGCTCAGCCTTGAGAAGAGAAGGCTTAGAGGAGACCTTATTACCATGTACCAGTACATAAAGGGTGGCTACCAAGAAGATGGACACTCCCTTTTTACAAGGAGTCACATGATAAGACAAGGGGTAATGGATACAAGATACACTTGGGGAGATTCCTATTGGACTCCAGAAGTAAATTTTTCATGATGAGAGCAATTAGACATTGGAATATTCTTCCAAGAGAAGTGGTGGATCCCTCAATTTTAGGCAGTTTTAAAGCTCAGCTTGACAGGGTGCTGCACCATCTCATTTAAACTGTGTTTCCTTACCTTAAAGAATTGAACTAGATGATCCTTGAGGTCCCTTACAAACTGGTATTCTATGATTCTATGTTGAGCTCCCAGTTACTACTTCAGCAGTCTGTGTTCCTGTTGGATGTGTCACAAGAATATATCACAGGTTGAATATGTTTTGCTGAGAAAATATACAATTGTTTTTTTTGTGGTTTTTTTTTGTGTGCCTCAGGTCGTCGTGGATCACAGTCCCTTGTGCTCAGTGGACAGCAGTAAGATAATGCATGTGGAAGATCTGTGTTACCATCTTGTACCTGAATCTGCCTAAAGTTGCAAGAGTTTGGACGGTTTACAGGGGAATCAATCCGGCTGTCAGTTTCACAATGAGACAGTATAAGGGATGTATACTTGTTGCTTGATCTTCTCAGACACCCTTTTATTGACTCACTTCCCAGTTCTTGATGGTGTAGTATTGATAATCTGTCTGCTTATGTAATTAGCGTGGAAGTGCAATTTTTCTCTGACTTCCTTGTGGCGGGATAAAGCTCGGCTTTGCCCTCCTTGTGACCTCAAGCCCCAGCTCGCAGAGGCAATAAAAGATAAAGAATCGTAGTTAGATATGTGGTAAGTACCAAAGTCTCAGTTAGTCCATATATTATGCGCTGGAAGTTATGGTCTTGGTTGAAGGCTCTGTTTGTATTGTTGAGGAACTTCCTAATGACTGCCAAAGTACTGATTCACATCCTCTGACTCTGTAGTGCAATATATCTACTCATTCTTTCCATGTCCTTTGGAGAGAATAAGTCATAAAACATTCCAGTAACCAAATATCGAAGGTAGTAATAGCTGTTCTTTGTGTTACTACAGTTTGTAAGAGTTTAGGGTGAAAAGGAGACAGAGCCATGTGTGCCAGGACCAAGTGGAGATGCTCCCTCGCTCCCTGGAAACGGGGGCCAGGCTGCCTGGCCTGTGGAGCAAGTGCCTCACAGGCATGGATGTAATGCAAGAAATGGTTCCAGTTGCTCTGAAAACCACAAACCAGCCTTGTGCCTTCCTGGAGGGCCCTGCATTTCCCAGCGTTGTTGCAGCAAGTCCTCTGGCTATATCAACAACTACACTAGGAAACTTCACAAGAAAGTCGAGTTGTGGTCTATTATGGCTGCAGGTTTTGCTGCTAGGCACAACTGGCTCTGCAATGCACATGCCCATCCGAACAAAATCTGGTTTGTATTCTAGCTGGCTTGTGTGTTTGAGGAAGATTCTTCCTCAGCAGATGGTAAAAACTTTTTGCGAAACATTGCAGAGAGTTAGATATTTACTGAAAGACACATGCTCACTGCATGGTAACCATCTGTGTCTCTCGCCTTCACAGCGCTGCCAAAACCTCCCTCTGGCCTGGTTTGCATTTGCATAACAAACTTAACTTTGGGTCCAGAATGCAACACAGAAAAGGGCTTGCACAGATTTCTCCCAGCACATCCTAGTAAACGACATTGCACAGATTTAAAAGCCTACATGCTCAAGTGTTAGCAACAAATGTTGTAAAATAATTCTTCAGATCTTCTCACTAACTAGTGTCAGCCAAAATCACTGGCTCTGAAATTGAGAGATGTCACTGAGTTCAAGAAAGTGCAGAAAGCACTATGAATCTCTTCTGGAATTTCAAACCTTATACTGTAATTGTAGGACTGTAGGATTTTTTAATCTTTTCCAAGTTCTGATGTCAAGTGCAATGTTGATGTCAGACATGCACAAGGAAACAATGCTATATTGCATTCTGCATATCATATATAGAATCAATATGTAATGTATTTTGCACATGACAAATCCAGCCCTAGAATTCATGCCATACCCAAGGAGACATGAAAAGAAAGAAATAGCATGGGCTGTAAGGATCTAACAGACTTAAAAAAATTTAAACCCTGAAGTAGAAAACTTATGTCAGAGAAAAAATAAATACTAGGCAAAAGTCTGCTTTGAATTCTAGAACAATGTTAATAGCAGAAAAAACAAGAACAAACAAACTTCATGACTTTAAATGTTTTTCTGTCTCCTACTTCTCTAAATTATTTTTCATGGTTTGAAAAGTGAGGAAAATTTTAAGAAATAGAGAAAAGAGCTGTCAGATGAAGAAAACAAGAAGAAACATCACTTCAGCAGACGGATTCACATTTTCAGTTGAAACTTTCCTTCCCTCATACCTAGAAATGAATGGAATGTTTCCTTCTGCAGAAAGATCTATACAGTATTTAGGTCAGGTTAAATGATAACAATTGCATTCTGTACGCTTTGTACTTCTTTTGCAGCAAGTACTTTAATACCAGTTGTCATCAATATGGTGACGGATGAGGCTGAATCTTAAAATATGAAAATCAAAAGCTGGAGATGAAAAACATTATATAAAAATGATGACCACATAAATACTTATATACTAACGGCATAGCTGTTTGCATAGAACTTTGGCAGCTCGTTGTGAAAGAAATGGATCTGAGTGTCATTCCTTTCTGCTTCAGGGTCCACATGGTGTCTGAATTCCGAATGTGTGGGGGAAGAAAAGCGTTCCAGGGAGGAGCCAGTTATGGGGATGAAAGAAATATGTGCTGGGAAGATCCACATAAGACCAGCAGGGCTAGAGGGAGAGATTAATTGACACTGGTGGGGTTATCAGAGTCTTTTCCACAGATTTCTGATCTGGGCATTTGCCTGCTCTGCCAAACCTCTATGTGTTTTGAGTTTGTTTCTGCCTTTTCCTTTATGGACCAAAAGATCTATGTGAGATTATGAATATTCTTGAAGAGTTTTAAAGCAAGATCAATGTTTCTGTATTGCCATAAAGGTTTGCTACTTTGGGATAAAGAAGTTGATTAAGCTAAGCTATGAGTGTGTGCATGGGAATGAGGAAACATTGCAGAAAGAGTTCCTACTACAAATAAATAAATAAATAATAATTGAAGCAGTGCATGAGTAAAGCACCCTGCTTGTGCACAAAAATACCCCATAAGCGTGAGACTGTATCTGAAAGGGGTGGGAAGGAAATAGCCTCCTTAGCCTTGGAAAGGAGGTATCCCGCTTCAATGAGCAAATTTGGTGTTCTGCCTTGGGGTGGGAATTCCTCACATGGAGACCCAAAACCAAGAACACCCAGATCCAGATGGAAATCTGGGACAGGAAGCAAAACCTAACCAGTCCCAACTGCCTTGGAGGGATGATCGGTTGCTCAAACAGTGTGGGCTTAAGACTGAATGCTGAATGAATAGGAAAAAAATAATTCAGACATGTTTTACCTTACTTTTTAATAAAAACTAAATTCTAGTTTATTTGAAGGTATTTTCTTTATTTGAAGAAATAAGTAAATAAAACTCGGGCAAAATATTAAAATCTGTTGGGGGAAACAAACTTTAACAATTCCACATGCTGTTTAAGTGATTGCTGAAAGATGCTGGACCTACTCAAATGTGGTATAACATTTTTTGCGTTCATTGTGTATTTCTCAACACTTCAGCTAATTCAGAGTATTCTGGCATTCCAATGACAAACAGACTTGCTTAAATGAGAAAAGGATGTAAATGCCACTTCCCTTAAAACAAACATATCAACACATAAAAAGTAAACTTGTTTTGTTTTGTTGTGTTTTGTTTTTTTTTAAACTGATACCTCGTATTGAGTGAGAAGACATCCTTTGAAAAATTGACAACAGCTATATTTATATCACTATTTACTTTTGAATTCTAATTATAAAAATTATAGATATTTAGCATATTTGAAAGCCAAGCAATTTTTGTTGCCTAAGTATAGAAAGTGATGCTTGGAAATTTTAGCTGTTATTTCTCTAGACAATAAGTTTAAGGAATAAAAAGTCCACTTGATAAACACTGTATTCAATATATACCATATAGCTTTTTAAGTCTTCATTCTTACAAGTATTTCTTTCCTACTCAGTTGATCTTTCCAGTAGATTTGAGTACTGAGAGCATCTTAACAGCTAACCGTTGTGTGATAACTCATCAGTCACTGGAAAAGGTTGACTCTTTACTTGGTTATTATAAGCAAACAACAAAAAAACTAAAAGACATATATATGGATGTATAAATTGGTACATTTAAGCAGGACACATTTTTTCCTACCTACGTCTATCACTTCTCTCAATGAAGTGTGATTCTTCATTGAATTCTCCACAGTCTCACTCTAAAGTCTAGAGAGAAATGTACTCAGTAGAATATTATTCCAGCATAGGAACAATTATTTAGGAGCTACTTGGGGAAAAAACAAAAAACAAAACCAAAAGAAAGTTACTTAACATATTTACAAAGATCTTAGCACAATGTTGCACCAATTTTTGCCTGGAGCCTTTGGTGTTGCATAGTGCAAATGCTAAAAAGGGATGACTAATGAAGGCTGTTTTATGGTGAAATCACAGAATCACAGAGTGTCAAGGGTTGAAGGGGACCTCGAAAGATCATCTAGTCCAACCCCCCTGTAAAGCAGGATCATTTAAAGAACCACATCTTGCGATGTCCTTGAGTGTCACACCGCAGCTAACTAAAACAATTCAGACTCACCCTGCTCTGTAGTTTAATTGACATCTTGAACTCATGACCATTCAGTGCATCCTCTGTCCTATTTAAAATAAATAAAAAAAAATTTCAAACAGTTTCTACCACTGCATCTAAAGACTGTATTGGCCACACTTTCAGCAGAAATGCTGTTCTCAGCCACCTCCAGTCTTACTCCTCACAGTGAAAAGATGAGCTTTTGTATAGTTTTAAAAGTCTTCAAAGCTAATTTCTCGAGAGCAGAGTGTTTACAGAGCCCCTTTTATAGATGGCAGTAAATATGTTGTCAGGTCGTAACAGGTTAAACATGCCTTCATGATCAAAAGATTTCTGAAAATTACAGGATTTGTCATTTTTTCAAGATGCACTGGAATCTCAGTTTACTGTTTAGTGGGACGTGTAGGTCATATAAAGTTTTTTTTTTTTTTTTTTTTTTTTTTTTTTAAATCCTGAGTTTATGATCTTTGTACATCTAGGTAGGCACTGAAAACAATGATAGTGAAGATGAGGAATTTCTAGTGATATGGTGTTAATTATGATTTCCAAGGGGGAAAATTTGGACTTCTTGTGTTGGTGGATCAGTGTGTGGAAGGAAAACTGTTTATATACAGAAATTTACTCACCTTATCCTTAGCCATGATTCTGGGAGAAGTTAAGATGTCTTCATTTAGCAGTTGTATTGGTGAGTTCTGTAATACAGGCAAAAGTAGCTGTGTCTACTCAGTAAGTGCAACAGAACTGTAAGCAGTGAAAGTCGAGGTAGAATTTCTCCGTCATGTTTCCTTTCATGATATTAGAAAATTAAGTCTGAACCTAATCATGTTCTCTGTGCCAGTGTATAACCACAGAATACAGGGATTATCCTTAGATTCACATTGTCAAAGAGAAACATTTAGGGCGTGGCTATTTTGAACATTCCAATGATGACTGATAGTTTTCTTAATATTCTTAAGTGAGTCTGCACATTGACAGAGAGATTATTCATCTGAATAGTAAGTAGATGAGACTAAGTATAGAGTTCTCTGCTGAGCAGCACTAGAATTAACATTTGTCTGCATCTGAAAATTAGAGATATGGGGCACATAAATGCGTCTCCTAACATTTCACAAAAGAGAGCAGAATGCAGCTGACAAAGAATATGCAGAAAGACAAAGACAGTACGTAACTGAAAAGAAGAAGAAGGCTTCCAAACCTACCGCACACCTAGGCCCTGTGCAAAAACTCCCTTGCAGCCCTTTGGAAAGCTTCCTCCTGACTTTTGGATGCATGAGTTGTTTTTTTTTCTTTAAATAATTGTGATCTGTTGCTTTTGCAGTAAGACAAATCTTAAATGAGGCCACACAGTCTCTAAATGCCTCCAAGCAAGAGTTTGAATCATCTGAGTGGTGCATGTGCTTTATTTTCTGGGCGATGGGGAGCTGTGGGCTACTCTCTAGCTGCCAGGCTAATGTTGATGGTGCACTTCCACACCGTTCTCCCTTTTGAGGCTACAGTGTGTCAGAGGGAATATTAATGTCTGAGCTGTGGTTTTCTCCATGTGAATAATGGAAAAAAGGGAAATGCTTCTAACTACTGCCTAGAAAACAAAGTAAAAATGTGATGTTCAGCCACTGGTTGAAGTGTCACATTAGCTTGGAAGAGCCTTTCTCTGACAGTGGGCACAGGTTGTCCCACAGCACAGGTGGTTTCAGGAGGCACCCTCTTACTTGTTAAAGACAGGCAGCAGTGAACTTTGAAAGCCTGTGCCAATGAACTTGAAAATACACACATGTTTAAGTGATTTAAAATGAGAACTGTAATACTATATTTGCATGGAAATAGCTCTAAAGACACTAAAAGACCTAATTGTCAATAATTCCCAGGATCTGAAAATAAACCAGACTTTCTGTAATACAAAAGCATACTGAGCAATTTGGCTTCCACTGGCTTCATAAAACCCTTGAACCCTAAACCCCATGAGTACAGATAGTTTTGATTCCACCAAAACTATGCTAACTGTGCTGTGCATTAGGAGTTTCTAAGAAAATACTTAGAGGAAAATCGTAGACAGTTTACTAGGAAAAAAATACTCTTTTTTCTCTAGAAACTATTCATTACTTTTTTATCCTTGCTCCAACTCTCTCATGGTGTGTTTAAAGATCATTCTTTAATACATGTTATTTGTCTTTTTTCCTCTAGAGCCTTTAATCTTGTTCATTCCGTATTTAACTTCTATGGCATTCTGCTTCAAAGAAATTGTTTGGCTGTAGTTAGTCCAATGATAAGGCAGGAGGCAGTAAGTGTACAAGCAAAAAAATAAAATATTGGAAATAAAAATGTATTGCTAAGTGGGTATCCACTGGAGAGCTCTAATATGACCAGGAAAAGCACTACTGGAAAACATTCAGGGAAGGAGACATAGGGACTTATGCCAGGTAGTGTAAGTGCAAAGGCTCAGGACAGATGTACAGCCAGCAAAGTGTCAGTGCCATTGGTGTGGAAAGCAGCCACTTAAAGCTGTGATGTGGCAGAGGATCAGAGAACACTGGTGCCGCAGCTCTGCATGGGGAAGAAGCAACTTCACATAAGAGTTAGGCTCTGTCACACAGGCTTGAAGACTTGCCTGGGATGTCAATCAACCTTTAAAAAAAATATTCTGCAGCTATATGACTCTAGTCAACTCTCATTAACACTTGCAGACATTTTTAGAGAGATAACTCTGACTTCTTTCTCTCCCCTCCACCGAAATGGAAAGCAGGAATAAAATTTTTGTTCTATTTTTCACAAAAATATTAATTTTCTTTTGATTGGATGATCAAAGAAGAGAAGCTGTGTATGCTGTTTTACAATGTGCATAGTTTTGTGTGCATTAGTGAACCCCAGCTGATGAAAAAGTCCATTTGCACAGGCTTCCAAATGGCAGGATGTTTGACCAGATTTGTTTATGGTAACCATTTCCACTGACCTGTGGATTTGCATGATTGAGCTTTTGTTTTAAAAGCCAAAGGCAGAAGCTGACCTTGCTGTCATGGATACCTGACTGAAACCATAAATTTTGTTTTCATAGTCAATCATCTCCAATGTCTCTCCTGTTGTCATTTGGAACTGATTTTTTTTTCTTCTTTCATTAAATGCCGTAGAGAGGGAGTGCACGGGTGTGGAGGAAGTGTCTATACCCAGAATTTTATTGCTTTTTAATGAAATTGTTGAAGACTGATTCAGATTATTAAGGTTTTAAGGGCCTAAAGGTACAAGATCATTGCATATTTTCCATTGGTGTCTCTGGGAGCTAACAGAACCTGCCAGATTTCAGCTTTCACTCTAAGTAAGGATGACTATACGATTTCAAACCTGCTCATCAGTATGGGACAAAATAAAAGAAGTGTGACGAACATATTTATTACTAACATTGTATGGAAATAAATATTTAAGTGTATGGATATGAGTGACCATGAAACTTGGATATAAATTCAGGATGATATTGGGAAGAAATATGAATTTTGTGCATCTCTGGAAATAAGCAAGAAAACTACTGAGGTGCTTTAATGACTTTTTTCAAAAAGATTTAGAAAAGATATGCAGGTTTTTGAAAGCCTAACTGCAAAAGCAACTGACCAGACAAACTGAACATATTCAGTTTATCCAGGGCAAAGTTGAAAAGTTCAGAAGGAATCTCTTGCAAAATATGATACATGACTCATAAATCTATGAGAAAAAGGAAAACCAAGCTGTACTGAGTCTATTCTGTAGAGAAATGCTAGTAAACGTTTTAATAGATTCTTAATTGTTAATGTAGAGTTAACTCTCACATATAGAAAAAAACTCATTATCAGTATTAAAATCTAACCCTTGCTATTTAACTAGTGGTGGTTAAAAGCTGAAAATAGATATAGTTTAGCCATGGCAGAAGATAACAATATTTTCAAAGTCAGGGAAAGGATTTATGGAAAATACATATGTTTATTAACGTATATTTTATGTAAATAACTATACATAAATGTATCCATATGTATTCATATTCCTAAACTTCTAGACATATATTTAGCTATTTATTGGTAAAATTCTAAACCTGTGGTGTTCAGGTGATGTTGTTTGTGGAGAAATTATAGATCTACATTGTCTTCAAGATTGTTCTTAACACCCAACGAAAGTAGTAGAGATACATATAGGTGAGATACTATCAAGCTTAGGACACATAACAGACAAAAGTTAATGAAAAAGAGGTTTTAGTATAACATAGGGTTGCAGATGCTGTCTACTTAGAAAGACAGCTGAAAAGTTGCAACTATTACATTATTTCATATATGTTTTACTTGTAAGAACAAAAATTGTCTGCAGAATAAACAATGCTTGATTGCCGCATATTGTTTCAGCTTAATTATTGACAAACATCTTACTTTATGCTATATTTACCAAGCTTCACATCAGTGACAAAGAGGTCGCCTAGTTCATATGACAAAAGACTGTTATTTTTTCATTCAACATAATCCTTACGGAGACCTTATAGACAAAAAATATTGATTTCTAAAAGTTTTTCCTATATTTTCAGTACCAGTTCATTGTAAGGGCACTCCATACAATTTTCTTTGTATTTTAACATTCAAGTTCAGCGCTGGTTACATACTTGAAAAACAAGAGCCAATAAAAACAACTAAATCTGGGAAACATTAGGACTTTAAAGACACAGAAACTGGAAAAGTTGCAGCCATTGTGCATGACCATGATTTACTGTAGCTTCAGGTTTGGTTGTAAAATATTATGCTTATCATGCAGGGCATTATGTTATTCACTATAATTCTGACAATTTATCAAATGAATTGAGAAGTTATTTGTTACCTGTTCTAGAGAGAAGGGTTTTTGTAATGTTTTTTCATGAAGTCTGAACCAGTTGAGTTAGCATTTTAATATTGATGTAGTTTCAGTTGGATCATACACTGCTTTACACTTCAGAAGAGGCATTTTTTCTGTTCTACTTTCTGTATAATTTCAGAAAGATTTTCTTAACTCCTTTAATACCAGATGAGTGTCTATGAAAGAGGATTTTTCATTATGGTGTTATTTGTTTTTACTACAATACCACACTAAGTGAAAAAAACCATTAAATACTTTTGTGTAACATCACTGTATTAAATTAACTATGGATATAGGTTTAATAGTTTCCTTGAAAGATCTCTTTTATTTATTGGAATATACAGGCATGTATTTGTGCTATGTGCGCATGTGACTATGGTATGCAAATAACCTCTGTGTCCAAGTTAAATGATTTTTTTTTTTTTCTGAGTTATTGATTTTATTACAATACATATTAATACCTTAATCCTCAATGTGAAAAAATGCATTATGTTCTCAACATCTGTTGTGGATTGTATTTCATACATTCTTGGAAGACAAAAAAAGTCAATAAATGAAATAGTATTACATATAAAAGTAAATTCCAATACTAAAAGATACATTTTTTTTACACAGAACAAAAATACACTTTATTCCAGATGCTCTAAAATATCCAGGCCTCCTCTACTGTAGGTAGCTATTTTAGTCTGCATTCAATCCAGTTTATTTTTACGAGATTTACGAAACAATAAGAAATTTACCTCTGCTTTATTTGTTGCAAAATTGAGGAAAAATAAATATGGGTATTTATATAGGATGCACCTAAATAAACATAGCTCCAATTGTTATTCTGGATTTCTTTAACAAGAAAATCCTAGATTTCCACCATAAACTCAGTGAGCAACATTCTTCAAATTTTTTTTTCTGATCACTTTCTACATGAATGGTGAGAACAACTGAGTATCTTTAAGACATAGGTTCAGCCCCCTTTTAATTTTCATGGTCATGTCCCCATTCAAAAAGATGTTCAGCTCTTCTTCTGTTTATCCAACAAGGGTTAGTGACGTGACATCTTTTCTTCTCCTTGTCCCATTTTTCTCACATTCTTTAATGGGTTAATTGTATCTATGATTCTATACTTTATATCAATTGTCTTACTTCCTGCTGAGCATTGAAGAGGAAACCATAGAGATTTGTTGAATGAAAGATATTGTGTATCACTACAAATTTTGCCTTTGGTGGTCTGCTGCTGGCCATCCTAGTGATCACACTCCTTTAAGAGCACTTTCATGATTATCTTATTAATGCTGCCAAGTAGTTCAGCCTGGGCAGCATTTAAAAACCAACATACAAACAAACCTTTAGTTTTCTCTTGTCTGTAATGGAAATTCTGATGAAACAGTGTTGACAATGCAAACTAAAATCTACAGAAAACTGCTTTGGCAGCAAACTGTCTCTGACCCTTGCAACTGAGACTCATGTCATGAAGAGGACAGCAAATGCCAGAGCAGATTCACAGAGATTAAATGATTGTATCTGGAATTAAAAAAAAAAGGTTAAAACTGAGGTTACAAAGTTGTATGTGCACTACACAACTGTCGTCACTGCTCTTGTTGAATGCCCGCAAGAATCAGTGTGCAATCGTTACAATAAGCTTTGCGCTAAATGTCATATGAAAGGTCTTCCTGCTCTATCCTTGGTGGTGTAAGAGTCTGGATATGTTCTGCGATGATTCGGGATTTCATTATTTGGGAGCACTAGAGACATCTTCCCTTACTTTGAAACTCTTTGTGTACTTAAGTCAGTGATAAATGAATTTAATGTCAGATAAATCTTCAAAAGAGAATTATTTTGGTTTTAATTAGAAAATGTCTTTTTTAAAAAATGAAATTTAGATCCTTCAGCTTTCTGAAATTTATCACTGTATTTTTGGAAATGAATTTCTAAACATTTGTCAGTGTATATATATATATGGTCACATCACTACTCTTCCTAGATTCGACATCTGTTTATATCACAGAGTGCATGTTGTAGTCTTGTTATACTGGAAGCAAATGTAGATTTTACTGAGTTAATTTATTTCTGCTGTTCTAATGCCAAATTTTCTTCATTTAAGTACCCTGATAAACTTTAGAGAATACAGGGGTTTCATTCTTTTAATTAGTCTAATTTCAGCTGATTAATCCTTAAGAATGAGACAAGTTGGTTTTATATCATTTCATAGAATTAGATGTCATGTATTGTGGTTTACCTTTAATGTCAGGAATAGACAGATAAGATGCATGCATTTTTTTCATTTGTAAATACCATGCCAGAATATTTTTTTTACAGTGAAGTCAAGATCTAGAAAAATATTTAGGCATATAATTCCTCATGGAGTTAATGAGTTCTGTACTTCTTCAAGAAAAGCCCAAAGGAACAAAACCTAAACCCAAATCCAATAAGCTTGTTTCCTGACTTCTAAAGTGGAAAAAAAAAAAAAAGAAAAAGGCACAGGGAGCTCAAGTAACAATCAAAGGTAGGTGTATTCTAAGCCTAGCATATCTAGAGAATCATATGAAAAATACCACAGAACAATAGAATGCGTTGAGTTGGAAGGGATCTAGTCCGATGTGGAGGGCTGGTAACCTCACCTGTAATGGGTTACAGGACTCTTAGCACTGTTTCATTGCCAGCAGATTTAAATGCTGACATATTTCAACTCCCCCTGTCCAATTTAAATTTGAAAACTGAAATTTTACTGTGAGGTGTTCTCAAAGATGGGCAGCAATCCTTCAGTCAAGCTATAAAGTCTTGAAAGACACAGAGCTTTAATATAGTTCTCTACTAAGGTTCAAAAAAGAAGATGCGTTACAGATGCATGTCTTATTCATTTTGCAGCTGCAGTTGTGAATATACGAATTATACGATGTCGGGCTGCACATTAGAATTTGGAAATCTGACTGATGACCAGGAGTCATGGTTCTGCTTCAGGCATGGGACATGTTCCCAAATTCTGAGCAAAAATAGTGCCATCAGTGCAAGGACTACATCTGATATTTACTATTTAGCTTAGAGTCTTGAAAGAATTGACTACCTGAAGCCAGATTCATTGATGCTGAAGCTACATTGGAATTAGCTACAAGCCAAAACCTTGCCTGAATGTCAATATAGATTTCTCAGGAAATGTAGCAGGGCAGGAGATCAGAAAAATATCCGTGAATCCCCCGTATACTGTTCCGCAACATCTCTAGATAGCAGAGCATAAATAATCAAATGCCAATAGTTTAGTCTTTAAAGGCCTGTAGGAGTTTAAAATATAGTTTTTATTTTGTGTAGTGTCAACCTTTTTGTCTAAGCAGTTTACCCATGCCATAAAATGAAAAATTCTTCTCTGAAAAGATACACATGTCATCTTGGTCTCAAAAAAAGTGAATGTAGGCCCTTGGGTATAATGACTACACATCCACTCAAAATGTTTATGGGATGAAAACAGGGAAATGCTAGGGAGGATCTAGGAAATTTCTTGAGAATACAGAAGTTTACCTCCTGATACATGTGTAAGGGAAAAGGAGATAACTCTGATAAAATACAGCTTAAACAAATGAGCTTCACAGGAGAGTCAGATGAAAACTGGTATTCCTACCACACTGGGTCTGGGTCTTCAAATATTCTGCAGTCTCACCATCTGGTAGTGCACTATTTTTTCATAATACTTTTCCAAGTTCTACTCTGGTTGTGGTAAAACCATAGTCATGGAAACTCCAGAAATGCTTTTTCTTGTTGTCTCTTCCATGAAGATCCTGTAGAAAGATAAACAGACATACAAATGTGCTTCAAACTACTTTTGAAATAGTAATTTGGAAAATATTTCATCTATTCTTTTCTGAATGTTAATTAATCACCTTTGTAATGAATCAAAGGTCTCCGAAGCAGTGGCTCTCACTACACAGAAATTTTAAAATGTGTTCTTGTGTTTTACTGTTTAGAATTCAATAAAGACAGTTCCTATTAATGAGTAGAAATGTTTTATATCATTATGGCACTACAATTGTGTAATTCTTAGTACATATTTGGGAATGCTGTAAACATTAATTTCTTGTTATTGTTCATCCAAACCTAGGATTAGTGTGATCCAAACCAGATGAATGAGAAAAACAGCTACTGTTTTAAATAGTTTACTTGTACATTTTCCAGGCTGAAGACAAATGAGCTGTAAATCACAGTTGGTCAGTTTAACATGACTTTCGGAGTCCCATCAGAGTTAAACCAAACTCTGGAATCATTAGAATGTAATATTTTCCATGGGTGTGGTATTAAAACCAGCCACAGACAGAGAAGAACACACTCTATGCTGCTTTAAGCATCATTGCAGATGATTCTCATGGTTATTAGAATTTGAAATGTATTAGTTAAAAAGCTGATGACTACTTCATATTGAAAAGGGCTTTATAAAACAGGTCACCCCACATCATTAAGCACTACTATAATGTGTATTACATGGCTATTCTAGAAAGAAGGTAGATGTGTTTATGCTGTTGATAACAGAAAATTAATGAAAATCGTTCTATGCTCACTGCTGTTAAAGTTATCATAGTTATTCCATGTTATCGTGATATAAAGATCTTTTCCACAGAAAAGTAATTTACCTTTATTTGTCATTCTTCCACATATTCATGGCCTGGCAATTTAATAAGCCCATGAATATTGTTTATTATCTTCTGCGTTGCAGAGGTGAACTCCTAAATTCAGTTAAGCTTCAGGGATGGTAATTACTGTATTTCTCCTTGTCTGTCCAAACAAACAGATGCAAGAAGCCACTCTCACTGCTGTAACATCTATGGCAATCTGAAGAATTTCCTTACCGGCAATATAAACTGTTGTGTTTCTACACAGACTGACAACAATTGTATTTGATAACTGATTTTCAGGGACCACAGTGGTCCTTTTTTGGTTATTGAATCATCTTTTTTTTTGCATGATGTAATGTTTCATCCAATCCTATGATCTTCACTAGAGAAACATTTTAATCATTCAGGTGATTTCGGTTACTAATCATATAATTTTTTAACTTGATTCTGAAAGCTGAAATAAACTCACTCAGCAGATTTTCTATAACTTACATATGTCTCTTTCTGAATATTTTCCCATTTCACAGGCTTGAAGAAAAACCCTGAATTGCAATATAATGAAGATGCAGATAAATCTATAATAACTCTTAGGTTGTCCAGGCCTCCAACCTTGGCATTCTTAGGAAAGAAGAAATATGTTTTCATTGTGATTTTAAATCTATTTTGAAAATACAGACGTAAGAAATTTCACGTTTAAGTATATGGCCTTCTACTGGAAAATATTAATAGTAAATTATGCCAGATTCCATTTTCTGTTTCATCAGGACAGCATGGAGATCCTCTCTGGAAGTCAGTGTACTTATTCAATCAGCTTCCTTGAATGTGAGGTAATTCCCGTGGCAGTTGCTCGGAGTTAACTTCATCCTTAACAGAGAAAAAAACATTTAAACCAGCTGCATTTAAATGTATGCTGTTGCTTTGGACTGACATTGAGTTAAACATACCAAGCACTGCGTAAAGTTGTTGTGCTTCTCTCACTCCCTGCAGAGCATTTTTGTTCTTGAGGTCCAAGTAAATATTTTGGAGAGAAGATTCTCTTAACTGCCAAGAGTAGCACATATGCCTGCTTCCCGTCATAATTCAGTTATGCCGTAAATTTTCTCAACAAATAGGATGTTGAATCTCAACATTTCCTTGGTTTGTAGTTTTCCTATGTTGGAATATATTCAAAATAACAGCTTTCATACATTGAGTATTTTAAATACTCAATTTTGAATACCTTGGATATTGAGATACATTGATTGATACAATATTCACAACAGAATGATGTTTCCATGAATACTGTCTACGGAGGGACCACTTTGTCTCACTCAGGATCTTTCACTTTATTGGAAGTTAAAATTTAGATTAAAGTGCTTTCATTCAGCTTCTGGAAAACATTAAACAATGGCATGTGGTGCCACTTGAATTCTTCTGTGATATCCCAGAGCTCAAGACAAATTCTTCCAACAGGTAACAATCAGATTTTATGTGCAACTTTCTGCTGTTTTCTAGTCGTAAAACTAGATGAAGAGTCTGAGGCTGCCAGTGCCTGGGACTGAATCCTCTTCTTCCAGTTGTAGAAGCTCTAAAGTCATTGGTTAAATAAAATCCTGCTATGGCCTGAAAAGGGACACTGTTGCACATGTGTATTTGAAGTGTTTTTTGGATATCATTAAATTTTTGACTTTGAATATGACTTTTCTTAGTGAATTCTGTACTTAGTTATGGCTCTTAAAGTATTTGTTTTAGTGATTTGCACTTATATTTTCTTTGCATATCAGTGACTGCATCCTTGTTGCTGAATATGAGTATTGGATTTATGTTTTTATGGTTCTGTTCCCTTATACTTGTCTTTAGATCAAAAAGAATAATTTACTACTGTCGATATTCAACCTTATGGATTTTCTATAATAACCATGAGTGAGCCTCTTATATTTTTTTTACATCTCTTTGAGATTAGGAATCAATTCTAAGTCAAAATGCTCAAATAAATGGTAATATCAATTTATGCAAAGGCAGTGTATTTTCAGCATTATCCTCCACCACATCATTAATGTGTATTTTGATTGACTTTGGAGGTGTTTAAACCAGGTCTTCAGTGATTTTCTACAAGTATCAAAATTCTGTTTTCCATAACTCATTCATGCTTTTTTTCACTATTACATAAAGCTTACTGTATAGGAAATAGCATATAAATCCCCAAACCACTGGGAAAGGCAGAGAAATATAATGGAAGAGATGCATGGGTTTGCTATTAACTGATTTTTTGTTTTAAAAAAAAATGTTCAAATTAATTAATAAAAAATTGAACTTCCAGTCTGAATGCCCTGAAGTTCCTTCTTCTGCATCTGTTTTTTTTTTTTCCAAAGCAAGTTTATGACCTGACTGCATGTTACATGACTGTGGAATGTGGCAAAGCTACTCTCTGGGTTTTTTTTCCTTTCCTCGGCCCTGCTGTCTGTTTCCTTAAAAAAAAATTTATATCCAGAAGAAACTTAGCTATTGTCATTGACATTAGCTGAGGAAAAGCTAAATATGTGAAGAAATAATTTCTTCTGTGTTTCAACTTTCTGTGGTCTCAATTTTATTTTAGTAACTCTCGTAATTGTTCTAGGATGTGTTTTTTTCCTCATAAACCTGTAGATTACAAAGAAAACTGGGCAGTCACATAGCCAAAAAAATAATCCAATGTAAATATACATACTCTATCAACCAAATTTCCTTTTATATTCACACTAGGAATAGTAATGTAAAAAACATTGTTGGAAAGCGCAACTCTCTTGGAGGTTCCCTATGAAGTCCTATAGTTGCCACTGAAGGCTTTGTTTCAGGATTTGTTTATGTCAGGAAAATGGCAAAATCAGCAGATTTTCCCAGACTTTCTAAGAGATAGTATTCTCTCCTTTATTTTTTTCCTCCATGGCTTTTCAGAGAAAGGTGCCCAAATGCATTGTCATCGTTCATAGATCATATTTAGTAACACACATTTAGTTCATTGAGTTTTGTTCTACCACTCTGGGAAAAACTGTAGGTCCAGTAAACTCAACAGGAGTTTGCCATTGACTTTTACGAAGCCAAGATTCTATCCCCTGCATCAGAATTTTGCCTGTCAGGAAGGCCCCTGCAAATTTCTCTGGTATCGTAAATGAGCTAAAAGGTGGAGATCAAGATGTTTTCACATGGCCACAGTACTGTCAAGGCATTCTAACTTATATGACAATTGGATCCTTAATAAACCGTGGAAAAAAATCATAAAAATTTTAGTCCAGATCCTCAGCTGTGATAATTCCATGTAGGTGTGTACATTGAACCTCACAAAGACTCGCTCACACAAGTTGAGGGTCCAATCAAACTTTATTTTGATAGTAGTATTTTATTTTAGATTTAGTTACTTTTTTTAAGTAGATGACTGAGTGATAAGATAATGAGAAACAACATATTTTCTCCTATGTTGCTGAAATGGCTGCAGATGTATTTTATTAACTAGTTATTAAATAATCATTATTATCTAGAAATTCAAAGGGGAAACATCTCAGAAATATGATTTTACCAGCATGTCTGAGTTGTTATTTTTCTTGCACTTTGTATACCAAATATCATGTGTAGGAATAAGATAAAATCAAGAAAGTAGTTTCATAATATCATAAAGGGAAGCAAAAAATATTACTAGAAAATATATATCCTGTACACCTAAATAATGTAAAAAATGAATATGTGGTAATATTTCAAGGCGCAACTTCTATTCCCCTTGATTAATTCTTAAAAGTGATGTGTTACTGAGCACAGAAAAGTCAAGACTGACACTCTGAATGGATTCCGGTAAATTGCTATTTTATGGACAAAGAATGGTTAAAATTCAAATTAGGATCACACAACCAATATTGTAATGTCTTTTATTTCAAAAAAATTTTTTTTTTTTCACCATTTACTGTGACCAAAAATGAAAAGCAACATGAAGTGACAGTTGCCTGAAGGGGTCACAGCCTCCTTCAGGCATCCACCCACTCCAGTGTGGGGTCCTCCACAGGCCACAGGTGGACATCTACAGCCCATCACGTCCACGGGCTGCAGGGGGACAGCCTGCTTCACCATGGTCTTCACCATGAACCAGGGGAATCTCTCCTCTGACACCTGAAGCACATCCTCACCCCCTTCCTTCCTCACTGACCTTGTTGTCTTCACATATTCTCATTCCTCTCGCTCTCTCTGCCAGCTGTTGTGGGGTGCAGTTCTTTTTCCGTGCTTCTTAAATACGTTTTCACAGAGATGTTCCTATCGTATCATCACTGACAGGCTCAGCCTATGCCAGTGATGGGTCCATCTTTGAAGACTGCTGGCATTGGCTCTATCAGACCTTGGGGAACTTCTAGCACCTTTTTGCAGAAGTTACCTTTACAGCTGCTCTACCATTGAAATCTGGCCAGGCAAACCCAACACAGTTATAAAGAAAATGATCCTTCAGATATTTTTTTTGTTATCACTTATTTGTCTTTTGTCCCAAAAAACTCAGTCTCCAGTACAGACATTTTTAAATGTGCAACAGGAATGTTTTTGTTGTCATGGTAATTTCTATGGATTATGTGTGCTAAGTCTGACCCTCCGGAAAGCTCCATTCTCCACTTTTTTTTTATAATAATTTTTCTCTTCTTGCCCTCCTTAAAGTTTACTAAGTCGGTTCACAATCTGACGCATATGCCAGAGTAAGACAATATGTCTTTAGCTCCCAGCATCCGTGCTTGGAAGACAGAAGACACACTGACTCTAAGGGGTCACAGCTCAGTATGAGTCACTTGTCGGGATTTTCTTTATTGCATTCACAGTTTTTTTAAAAAAAGTCCTGTATAGGTTTTCCTTTTTGCTAGTCCGAAAAAGCATAGATGTCACAAATATAATACCCAATAAATATTTATATTAGGATTTTTTTCCACCCACTGCTATAGTTTCGTTGTACAACACATTTTCCTTTTACCAAACTTATTTGTATGAGACAGCAACTTGGTTTTGGAAATACTGATTGCTGACTCCTATATGGCTGCCTAAGAAGTAAAACAAATGATGAGCTTTTAATGATGATATTTTTACACAAACCCACAACTCCCTAGAAATATACAATCTTGTGTTTTTCCTCACATTATTTCCCACTGAGAACAATTCACACCTTAATCTCCAGCTACATTCCATCAGATTTTCCACCAAATGAGCAGTTATTTCCATTGGTGAGATGTTACCCTGTTCATTCTCTTAAGTGGTATTTTCAAATTACCCCTTTGTATATAACTAACTCACCAATTAAGTTAATAAATGTTCATTCAAGGGGTTTGTTGATTTTTTTATTCAAGCTTTTTGGTTAGTAACGTGACACCTCACTAATGTATTTATATAAATACAGGTTAGGCTAAAGACTGCTCCTTAATTTTCCTCAGAAAAAAAATATTGTGGAGAATCACAGGTCTTTATAATCATAAACAACATTTACAGTTAACCATGTCTGAGTTCTCATCTGAGGTCATCACATCTGACTCCCTATATAAGATATTAGTTTGCTCTAATACTTTCACACCATTCCTCTATCATCATTTTCTCATTTTACTCATATGCGAGAGACACACCCGTGGTTTTCCAGTATGTTCTCCATAAGGACCCTTATCCATACCCACCTCTCAATATCCATGCTGAGTTTGCTGCAAAAGCGTGCTGTTGCTGGGAAAAATCCGTCACCAGGAGTAAAAGTCAGAGGTGTATGTGCAGCACCTGTGATAAGTCCTTACTTAACCACCAGAAACTGTAAGACTGCACTGGTCTCCAGCCAGTGATAGTTATTACTCAAGGGTGAACTCCTGTTGTCTTTGGCTGTGGACGTGGATTCCATTACCACTGATGCTCACACGGACTTGGCAGCAGTCTCGGCATACACTGTATATGGGTGACATTATCATATCTCCATTTCCAGTATCATCCTACTGCTAATCCTAATTCTACCCTCTCCTCAACAAGGAATGACACCGCTGACACAGGCCATCTCCCTAACAACAGCAGTTCAGTGTGAAACTAGTGCAATGGCACAGAAATTAAGGACAATTGTCACTTGCCTCACAGGTCAATCAGTTGAAATATTTTCAGTCAACTTATTATTTGATACCTAGAGAAGGTAAAAATTAAGTCCCTATAGTGGGGATGAATAGCTATTCAAGCTTATCAAGGTATGAAATGACACAGTGTGCCATATAGGTAAATAGCTATAGAAAAAAAAATCAAAGAAATGCCTTATCTCCTGCAAATAAACAAAGCTATGGTCAAGTGAGGTTTCAGTAGCTCTTACTTCTCACTATAGCAGGGTTCAGGTTCCTCTGCTGCTGCATTGTTTGTTGTAAGGTCAGCTCATCTTTTCCTTAGTTCCTTATTTCTAAACTTAGGACTCCAAGTGGTCTCAGGGCCTTCTTACTATGTGAGTAACCGGGCCTCCCACTGATTTTGTAGAATGCATTTATAGTTAAAAGTGTGCTTAAAAATATTTTCAGAAATTTCTGCTTACAGCACCTCCAGACAAAAACATTTCAAATTGTAATCTAATTCAGAAGTTAAACTCAAATATATCCAGCTGACCCTTCTCTCCAGAGTAAGACAATAGAAGTTATTTCCCCAAAATAAACCTTATCCTAAACTTCGGCTTGTGTTGACTGTGACCAGAAATTTATGTTTTCTTGCTAGAAAGATGGGTCCTGTGACAATCATTAAAATTAAGATTGAATTTGGATTATAGTTTGATATTATGAGAGCTTGAAGAAAGCAGTTAATTCTTCAACTGTTTTCTGCCCACAAGAATTTGGAATAGAGCTAGAGTCTGTTGTCAACACTTTTTTTTTTCATATAGTTCTTCTTGTCATAATTACTGTTATGTTGGGGGCTTGCAAATCTAATACTGGAGTGTAGTTTTGTCTTTGAGACTGAGCAGCCTTCAGAAAGAACATTGAAGAGAAGTCTGGAGTCAATTGTGGTCAACAGCTTATGTTCCTTCACCGGATAGGTGGTTCCCTTGGCTAGAATTACTTTTCAGGGTAAGGTTATTTGGGGGAATGTAATGGCTGAAGAACCCATTTCAACATCTGGTGTCTTGCCCTCAGAATTAGGAAAAAAAAAAAGAGTTGGTTTAGGCCAACAATTTGTGCTCTTTTTTTCTTATAATTTTTTCCATGACCTTGGTTAAGTTCAGCTTTTATGTTTGGGCTAGTGTTTGGGAATCTACAGACTGAAGAAGGCAGTTAAATGCTGGATGTTGCATGTCTCACCATTAAGAAGAAGGATGTTAAGGACATCTGATGCTTTGTGTCCTGTTTGTTGGAGAGTTGCATTCCCTGATCATTACTGGCTTTAGAATTAGGGCTGGACTCAGGGTTTGGGAGTTGGAAAGCGAGGAGCTCATTTTAATGTTTGAAGCTGCATGATCTCCAGCATCATAAAAGGAAATTGTATTACTTGTGTATTGTGTCTATTTTTAACCTTTCATTTTTTTTTCACTCTTGTTTCTATCCTTTCTTGTTGGGATTCATTCTTGGGTAACAATTGTAAGGAAAAAAAGTTTGGGAAAGGGTAAGTCGGGGTGAATATTCACTTTATGGCTTTGATCAGACAGAGCTTGAGGTTTGGGATGGCTTGAGAATTTAAATGCTGCATATATATTTTGTTTCTGGAGGACTGGGCAACTTCGGGTTGAGAAAATGGCTTGTTTGATTGGGGTCTATATGTTTTGGTCTAGACTAAATGTTGACAGCCAGGGTAAAACTAGGTTTAGACTGGATAACCTAAAGATTAAAGATACTACTCAAACTGTGTGGTCCTCATAGCCATGGGCTAGAGCTGAATTATGGTTAGGAGAGACAGTATAAACTATTTAGAGACTTCTTGCTTATGAGGTAATGTAAGATGTTCAGAGGCTTGCATCTATCATCACCAAAACATGATTTCTTTTACTGTGCTTACATATGGTTTAGTTTACAGCTAGGCATAAAAGCTGGATAGAGCCCAGGAGAATTACGTGTCTTGGGACACAAAGAGTTAAGGAGAAGGTTGATGTCATGGAAGTCCATGTGTTTCCTCTCTCACCTGTGGAGATTAATTCCCTAAATTATTAAGAGGTACTTGTTTGGTAGTAGTTCATTTCTTTTTATATAGTGTAAATAAATGTGTTTCGTCAAACAGTTTCTATTGTACCCTGCACATCTGTTAATTCACTTCTGTGGTCCTCTTGGGAGGTTAGGTAACCAATGTCTCTATCAACAGAGTTCAGTTCAAGGGACTTGTATCTCTATAATTTGTTAATTGTCTTTACAATTTGTTGGAGGTAGTATGGGAAGATTTGTGCCAGATTTGCCTCCTCCTGTTCTACACACTCATCAGATTTCCTCATGAGTGTTTCAGTTCTTGAGATGCAAATTCTCATTTTTCTAGGGAAAAAAAAGTGATCTCCTCATCTGCACTACAGGCCTCACATTATTTCTTTCTTTCTTCATTGTACAGTTTTTCATCTCCTCCATGCCTGTGCACACAGGGATCGTTATCCAGAGATGTTAATTAAAAATTTACTTCCAAGAAATATATCTGTCTGATACATGACAGACAGTTCCGTACTGTTCTTCTTGGCTGTCCAGAGTGTCCCTTGGTTTTCCGGGCAATGCCCCAGTATCCTGGGCTATGTTTCTGAGCAAATGTCTTGCTTTCTGTCTTCCCGTGGCATGTCACCAGTAAGAGCCGTAGACCTAACTCTTCCCTTTCCTGTCGTTCTGTGATATCAACCAACCTCACGCATACTCTGTTTGGGAGCAGTTCCTGTCCCACATTAATCTCTGAGCTGTATCAGAGACTGTTGGATGTTGGATGGTACAGGCATATCCCATCCGTGCTAACAATCACATAATACGGACAATTTCGTACAAGCATTCAACCCATGCCTTGTCCTTGATTACCTTGTTAGTATAGACACTGTCCAGGTGTCCTTCCTCTGCAAGGAAATAATTGCTTCCCTCTTCCCATTATTCAGTGGAAATCTGTCAGTGGAAACACACACTATGTACAAAATCATGATAAATGCTTTAAGAAATAGCTAAAATAAAAACAAGAACTTGAAGATGGAAATTAGAAGGAAAAAAACCAAACTCAACAAAAGCAGATAAAGACAATGGCATAAGTGGTAAGTCTGTCAGCAATTTCAGTTTTAAATACTGCTATAAACTTACCCATCATCCATGAATTACATTCAAGGTAAATGAAAGTGACTCATGCAGGCAGGGTAGGTATTTTTTTAATTTTATTGCACGTTAGATAAGGTCTCCAAATATGTGCAGTATTTACTAATGAAAGATGTAAATGCAGATTAGTTCCAAAGCTTTGGTGGAGAGGTTTCAAGTGTGAAAATTCAAGAAAAGCTTGGATCCAAGAATCTATCTGTGATAACAGTGTTCGGAATAATAAAGGTACTTTTCCATTGCACTCTGGTAAAACACATGGTGAGGACTTATTTTGGTTAGAAAATAGGAACAGTTTATCTACAGCACTGCAAATGAAGACTTTCAAAATGTCAAGAGCCAAATCTTTTGAAAGAATATCATAGTATATAGACTGTAACAGAGAAGTTTATTTTGCCACTGTGTTTCTTTGGTCTTGATGGAACTTTCACAACTCCATTTTTTATTTTGTTTCTTCCATTCATGACCTCATAAACCCATTTATTAATAAGTCTGCCTGAATAAACACCCACAAACTGATGCATTCAAGAGCAAATCCTTAGCTATCATGTCTTTCTAGTCTCAGCGAAGATATTTGAGTCAGTCAACTTGGTACACTACGTGAATGGTCTTCTATACAGAGAAACAAATGTATTTTCTGAAGTATCATGTTAACTGTTATAAATAACCCCAGATTCAGCATCCACCTCAAAAAAAAAAAAAAAAGCAGCGTCATTGTGTATTGGTTCTCCTTCTCATGGGCAAGAGTGACAGTGACAGAATGCTGTGTTCTTATTAAAACTACTTAATTCATTGACAGAAAGGGTCATTATTCAGAGAAATATGATTTTGTGAAATGTGAAAAGTTTGACAAAAATGCCAAGGGTGAAATAAATTCACACAGAAAAAAAAAAGTGTATTGTTCTGCCAGCTTAACTGGCAGGTTGCTGGGAATCCCGAGCTCTTACTGTGTCCAGATTCATAGTGATACTTTCATGAAGGTCATGCTCTGGTTGGCAGTGCAAGGACATTCAGGCTGAGACTTTCTCTGGCCTCTCTGTTGCAGACTAACTCCAAGTCGGGAAGCCCACAGAGGTTTAGCCAGCATGTCCAAGAGCCTCCCTGAGCAAGAATTTTCAGGGTTGTTGAGATTTTCTTTTCAAGGCTGATAAATTATCAGACCAGAATAAGCTGTGAATCTCTGCTAAGTGGTACCTCTACATGATGCCCATTGGGCAGCACTGAAGTGGAGCAACATATTTTCATAACATCTGCTTGAGACAAGCTGGGAAGTGAACCCAGGAGAGTTCCCATAGTGTCTTTAGAAGATAAATTATATCTTCAGTATACTTTTCTGACAAGCAGCTTTCGGTGGCTTCCTGCTATTTACCTTGTTGTTAGCTCTCTAGGACCTTCTCTCAGCTACAGATGATGGTGCAGGGATGTGGATTTACATGCTTCAGTTGCACATATGAGAACCCTGCTTGCAAAATCTCCCTATTCTGAGTGCTGGAAAATCAATTTGAGAAGTCTTGCTGTGTCCAAATCTCAAGCACCCACCTTGAGTGTCTTTCAGAGGTGAGAAAGATGGCTAATAATTAGTTACTCATGGAGTGAACTTAATTTTTACATTTATATTTACATTTATACCTCAACTTTTAAATATAAATTCATAATTCTTTCTGAAGTTCTTTTAGATTTGTTTCAGAACAGAAAATCTAATTTCAATGCTGTAATAATGTTTTGTTCTCCTCTTAACTGTGCTTTATTTTTGACTTAGTTACACCCCTTCCAGTACTAATGGCACCAAGGAGAATTGGGATTTTTTGATGTTTCATCTTCAAAAGAACTGTCTTTCCATTGTCTTGAATTCTTAGCAGTACTTACATGTATACAACAAGACTGAAGACGGCTATGAGGCTAGGGACAAGATTTATGACACTTCAAAAGTCGTTTGCCAAAGAGGACATTCAAAAATCTCTGCTCTACTGAAGGAGACTGGTACAAGAGCAGGAACTGAGGAAGTCTGTAGGACATACATTTTAAGAGAAAACAAATGGATTTCACACCTGTTTTTGACTTATTGTGCAAAGTGAAAATACTGAATGTAACCACTTGACTGAGTAATGATAAATCCACTACTAGCAATCTGCCGGATCAGTCTCTGTTCTTGGACACTTTTCTACAGTTCAACAGAAATCATAGAATCATTGAATTATCAGGGTTGGAAGGGACCTTAAAGATCACCTAGTTCCAACCCCCCTGTCATGGGCAGGGACATCCCCCACTAGATCAGGCTGCCCAGAGCCCCATCCAACCTGGCCTTAAAAACTTCCGGGGATGGGGCTTCCACCACCTCTCTGGGCAACCTGTTCCAGTGTCTCACCACTCTCGTGGTGAAGAACTTCTTCCTAACATCCAATCTGAACCGATCCATCTCTAGCCTTAATCCATTCCCCCTAGTCCTATCACTACCCGACATCCTAAAAAGCCCCTCACCAGCTTTCTTGTAGCCCCCTTAAGATACCGGAAGGCCACAATAAGGTCTCCTCGGAGCCTTCTTTTCTCTAAACTGAACAAGCCCAACTCTCTCGGTCTGTCTTCATAGGAGAGGTGCTCCAGCCCTCTAACCATCTTTGTGGCCCTTTTCTGGACATGTTCCAGCACATCCATGTCTTTCTTGTACTGTGGGTTCCAGAACTGAATGCAGTATTCCAGGCGGGGTCTCATGAGAGTGGAGTAGAGGGGTAGAATCACCTCCCTCGACCTGCTGGCCACGCACCTCTTGATGCAGCCCAGGATACTTTGGCTTTCTGGGCTGCAAGTGCACACTGACGGCTCATGTTGAGCTTATCATCCACCAGCATTTCCAAGTCCTTTTCTTCAGGGCTGGTCTCAAGCCAATCACTGCCCAGCCTATATTGGTGCTTGGGATTACCCTGACTCAGATGGAGGACCTTGCACTTGGTCTTGTTGAACTTCATGAGGTTGGCCTGGGCCCACCTCTCCAGCCTGTGGAGGTCCCTCTGGATGGCATCCCTACCCTCCAGCGGGTCAGCCACCCCACACAGCTTGGTGTCATCAGCAAACTTGCTGAGGATGCACTCAATGCCAGGATGCACTCAATGCCACTGTCCGTGTCGCTAACAAAGAGGTTAAACAAGACTGGTCCCAGTATCGATCCTTGAGGGCCTCCAGTTGTCACTGGCTTCTACTCGGACATGGACCCATTGACAGTCACTTCTTGGGTGTGGTCATCAAGTCAGTTCTTTATCCACCGAATTGTCCATGCATCAGTCCCATATTTTATCAGCTTGGAGTCCAGGATTTTATGAGGGACAGTGTCAAAGACTTTGCTCAGGTCCAGGTAAATGACGTCAGTTGCTCTTCCCTTGTCTATTCATGTTGTGACTTTCTCATAGAAGGCTACCAGGTTTGTCAGGCACGCTTTGACCTTGGTGAAGCCATGCTGACTGTACCAAATCACCTCTTTGTTATCCTTCTGCCTCAGCAGTGCCTCCAGGAGGATCTGCTCCACATCTGCACTCTCTCCAAGGGGTTCTCACCTGCAAAGACGGCTCATAAAGACAGCTTCTCAAGATTTAGAATTTTGATTCAGTAGGAAATTCCGAGAATAACCAGAAATTCTGATTAGAAAAATAAAGCACCTAAATATTTATTTTACATATTAGTAAATTTAAATATGAGTAATATACCATTCCTATCAGAATGGTAGAACAGCATTTATAATGAGATGTCTTTTCTTTTTGCTAAATGAGCTCCTCTTTTCCTTGCAACGCATTTCCCTAAGCTAGTGTCTTCCTGTGGCAAAGTATTTAATCATCTCCACTGAAGAATAGCAGTTTCTGAGAAATATAAGTCTCTCCCTGGTTTTGGATGGTTAGTAACATTTTAAATGGCAGCCAAAATTAAATTAATATATTGTTAATCCAAAGTCACAGTGCAATAACCTTCAGGTGAGAGTGATCCTGAATAAATTAATTAGACTTAAATTTTGATTTCCAAAATGTGGAAAAGCGTACATGGACATGCACACTAACAATCCAGTAACTCCCAAAATAATTAGCAGATGCAACTGCATGGAGAAACAAGAGTGTTACGCAGATCTTTTAATTAACTAATAATCCAGAAGATGCTTATAGAATACAAACCTTTTGTATCTTCTCTGGTAATTAGAAAGGAAAAACAGTGACTGTCATTAGACAGACTACTCTTTGTCTTGTTTCAGTGGAAAGTCTTTGATACCCAGCTAATAATACAAATTTTAAAAGTCCTTACATATAAATTTAAAAAGTCCTCACAAACCTTAATTATGTTGAAGGTTTTAACTCAGGCTAATATTTAAACTGAATAAGGAAAACTGATATACATGCCCAGCCACATGGTCCTGTGAAAATATGAGTTGCAAATGTTTATAAATAAAATTGGAGAACAGTTGTGCACAAATACAGAGTAACACAGTTTGGTCCTTTACAAAAGAACAGTTTTTATGAGAGACATTTAGATTCTATGTAAGGAGCTAAACTGAAACAAGAAAAAAAACTCGAGAAGAAACTTCTTCTCAGTGAGGGTGACGGAGCCCTGGAACAGGCTGCCCAGAGAGGCTGTGGAGTCTCCTTCTCTGGAGACATTCAAGACCTGCCTGGACACGTTCCTGTGTGGCATAGTCTAGGCATTCCTGCTCTGGCAGGGGGATTGGACTTGATGATCTTTCGAGGTCCCTTCCAATCCCTAACATTCTATGATTCTATGATTCTATGAAGACTAGATTTCAACATCTGCAAGTCAATCTGATTTCACTCAGACAGATTTTTCTTTTAAAAAATTAGACAATACAAAATATATACCATCAATCTCACATCAGGAAAATATCCTCAGATGATAGATCAGAAAATAAAATACAATAAAGAAGCTTTAGCTAATATGCAAACCTAGCATATTTTACACGTTACCTTTTTTACTAGAATTCACTTCTGAAATTAAACTTTTAAAAAAAAGGTGTTTTCTACTTTTTTTTTTTTTTCATAGAGGCAAGCATTCACATATTCTTACATCTGCCTAGGACTCCCAGAAACTCTCAGCCAACAGTATGTATTTAACAAATGGTTTAACTTAAATTAAACATCAGAAATGCCCAAAGTTCACAAAACCTTATCCCATTGAAATGTTCGCTTTAAAATCAAGGTTTGAATAGAGCCAAGGTATTTCCTCTCTCATTAACATCTTCCTTTCAGTGTAGAATTTCTAGCTACTGTTCCTTCTGTTTTCTTGACTTACTTGTATTTCATTTTCATTTTCTGCTAAATCATTCAGCTTTTTACTACTACTGTATAAATACGTGTTCAACACTTAGGCTTGCAGTTGGTGGAAATGTATATTGCTGTAATACTATCCTCCCAAACACATCATGCTTTCCCCATATGGGCCCTTGCATCCTGCTAGTTTTAGACCTCTGTAAGGTTGAAATTTTGTTCGAAGTTTGTTTTTTTGGATCTGATTTTATTTTTAGGTACTTCAAAGTTTAATTTTTTAACCAACTATTTGTAGGTATAAGAATAATTTTGGGCAAACACTGTCTGTTTTTGACACATCTGCTATTGTCTTCTGTGGATCGTCTTTTTCTCTGCCTGAAGAACATCAGAAGTGTATTCCTAAAAGATTAGTATGTGGTAGTGGTGTGTGAACAATTTGAAGATGCCTTCTGTAAAAACACAGGATTATGCTAAGTTGTCTCATGACTAATTCTTCCTTGCCAGCAGAGCACTGGTTTTTGTCTGTGTGGGAAGAATTTCTCCCTGAATCCTGTCACTACCAGTGTTCAAACTGAGCCTAGAAACTTGATGGGAAAGACACACGATCTTCTGCAAAATGTAAACTTGATCCACATTTCAGATGTTTAAAGGATTTATGCATATAAAATGTCTTCTTTGAACATGTTATTTCTGGAGAAACAGAGTGCCTTTTTCTCGTAAAACTTCGCAGTTTTGCTTTTAGAAGACAAAATTAACAAAGAGTTAACAAGTAAAGGCTTAGTTTTCTATTACAGAGTTGAGGTAAAAGTTACAGAAAAAAAAAACAGGAACAAGATCATTAACACAATGGGTTAGAGTATTCTTGCAACAATTTGCCTGTCTCTCACCTAGGATTTTTTTCTAAGCATGGTTTGTTCGTTATAGAGCAAAGGTCACTATATTCTTAAGATATATTTTTCAGTCTCAAACGTCCTTACTCTGGACTTTTCTCTCTTGCTTATGTCTAATAACTATCTCATTACTCTTGAACACACATGAAGTTTGGAGCTATGTTTCATCTTACATTAAGATTTAGGGAAATGTGTATCAGGTAACTTTGATTATTGATTCATATGTATGAGAAGATAAATAAAACTTCTTTTTATTGTGATTAGTTGATTTCCCACAACATGCAGAAAACTTTTTGGAACATAAGTTTCTCATCTGTTTTAGATTCTTGCTTAGGAAGTCAATTGAATCAGAGAGTTAGCTGACTCCTCCTTTCCCAAACAATGTGTTGTTCACTGTGAACACTTTCCCACTTGGCATAGTGAGACACTGAAAAATGTGCAAGAGGAAAGCTATTAATTGAACAACTTCATGATTATGCAGCAGACTGTGACACATCATTAATTTCCCATAGCAATTCTTTAAAATATACCGATAATACGTATCAACTGTTTAACATACAAATTACTTTGTGTAAACTGCCCCTTTCCATCTGCCTTGTTACTGACTATGTTAATCCTAAAATTGCATCCTGTTAGTTCTTGCCAGGAATAGGCAGACAATGGAAAACTTCTACCTTGGTGTAAGCTTGAAAAGTAGATACTTCCAAGTGCAAGAAAGATTAAGTAATAGATGCAAGCTAGTAATTCTTCATTAAAATATGAAAAGCACTTCCATATATGAGTGTCTCTTGCCATGTCCCTTCAAAAGGGTCTTGATTATCTGAGAGATAATAAAACTAAGCCTGGGAAAGGGTTGCTGGAGAAAATCTGTTTGTTATTTGCTAACACCTGAAAGACTTGACACTGGCTTTGCATAGTTCTTTGTGGAAAAGGAATTTAGGAAGAAGCCTAGAAACGAGGAGGGAGCAGGAAAGAGAGTGGAAATAGTTTTTGATTGAAAGAAAGCTGTCTGTGTGAGTTAGCTGATGAAGAAATGATAATGGACAAACATGGTAGGAAGACTTGGTACACTTTAGCACAAGATTCTGAAGAAACCAACATGGAGATAGTAGGTCATGAGGTGAGATATGAGGAGCACATTAATGGAAATATTAAGTCAGTTGGTGAATTAATAAACACTCTTACAGAAAATAAGGTTATATAGGGGATATTCAGTGCCTGAACAATATCGGGTGAAAGAAATTGCCCTTTTAAGCACAGGAACCTTAACAAATTTACTAAGTCCCAGAACATGGCTGTTCATGGTAAGTACCATGAGAGGGTGCCCTGAAAGGGGATCATACAGAGTTGTGGTATATATAGGATTGCTGTTACCCTTGTTGTACTCATGTAAGCAAGTAATGAATATTTACATAAAGATGAGACAGTATTTTATGTAGTTTTCCTCCACTGGTGTCAGAAATCTGTGGTCTCCCATTTTGTCAGAAGTCCCTAATAGTTGCCTCCATCAGCAGCTCCTCCACCCACCTGTTTCCTGCTGCACTGGCTGTAGTACAAGTCTGTACTTGAAGGTGAGTGAAATTCTTTACAAGGGGAACAGGAGCTCAAGGTAAATCCCGTGGTTTTGTCAGATGAAATTCATTCAGTCTGACAGCTCATTAGCAAGAGATAGTCATTGAGCTAGAAGTACCAGCTGTAACTGCTATAAACAACTGAAAGGAAATGGTAGTTGAAGACTTTGGATTAAAGAAGAAAAAAAAAAAGATGTTTTAGTACCAGAGGAATATGTCTTCTGAGTAATTTCTGGTCTGTAAGTGGGAAGAAGGAAGGATTTCAGAACTTTTGAAGACTGAGATGTTGTTAAATATCTGTGACTAGAAAGTCTTAGTAATGTTGGCTAGTGGCAATCTTTGAGACATTATTCATGGGAAAAAAGGTTTATAGAAGGTTATAGACAGATGTGATAGATCTGATAACATTGTTCTTTGACTTACAAAGAAGTACTAACCAGTATTTTTGAATTTTATGTAGCTAGTGCTTCCGAAACTTGGCAAGGTTTATCAGAAAGATGAGGATGTTGAAAACATGATTTATTGCACTAAACTAAGAGTATTTAGGAATCACGCACACTTTAAACATAAAAGTTTAGGATTAAGTGAAGTGCTGAGAGTTATCTCAAATTTCTGTTTCAGTGCCTTCAGACGTGCACCAAAGATTTGTAGTTCCTTTAACATACAATTTCACTTAGATTGTGTTCTGCAATGTCTATCATATAGAGAATAGTTTGGTATTTTTAAATTCTGCTTTAATGTCTCAGTTTATTATTCAATTTATTAATTATTCAGTTTACCCTCTTAAAATCATTATTATTTGCTCAACAGAAGATCGTAACTGTAGATCATACTAAATGTGGCCCATACAGCTCTTGTTGCCTTGACTGAGAAACACACCATGCTACCTTAAATGGACTGCAATGACAACATTTACACTGGAGTAAACCCCAGCAGTCATATACTTCTCTGTTTCAAATTTTTCCCCACTACTCCCACACAGTTTCTGATCCTAGTTCCCCTCACTAGCCCTGATTCTGGCCTCTACCTGTGGGCCAACATCCTGGCCCAGCCTGTGCTTCTTCCAATTACCAGGGAGCTACAGGATGCCCAGAGCTGGGTATGTTTCTCATGCTCACAGCTGCCCCATTCCTGTCCACGGTGGTGGACATGGGTGCATGCTGGGAGTGTTGGGGTCTCTCCTGTGGCAGCAGATCAGAGTCTGGCAGCCAGCATGCACCCCATACAGAGCCCAAGGCCTCTGGGTGAGCAAAACAAACACATAACAAATGTTAACTTCCATTTAAATCTTTACTGCATATTCTGTGGAGATCATTGTGGGAGATGTTCCTCATGCCCTGGTTTAGATGTTTGCCTTCTAGACTAATAAAAATCAAATCGCACTGTAACAAAAGTGAAATTTATAGTAAAAAAGGGGAAAGAAACAAGCATAAAATAAAAAGTTCTGTATGAATCTTATTTAGTTTGTTCAAAATAACTGTTTTACTATAAAAAGACAGCAGTAAAAAAAATCTTATGTCATCAAAGCCAAGAAAGTTTTAACTTGATTACTTAAAAGAAGTTGATTGTCTTGAGGCAAATTAGAAACATAGAATCATAGAATATCTCAAGTTAGAAGGGACCCATAAGGATCATCAAGTCCAACTCCATGTTCCACGCAGGAATACCTAAAACTAAACCGTATGACTAAGAGCATTGTCCAGATGCTCTTTGAACTCTGAAAGGCAGTGAAAACTGCACACAACACTCAAGGTGGGGCTGTTTTCAGCGCAGTGTAGAGTGGGACAAGCACCTCTCTCAACCAGCTAGCTATGCTGTGCTTGATGCACCCCAAGACACAGCTGTCCATTTTGGCTGTCAGGGCACACTGTTCACTCATATTTGACTTGCCATCAACTCAGGCTCCTAAATCTCTTTCTGCAGGACTGCTCTGCAGTCTCTCATCCCTCAATTTGTTTGTATAACCACGGTTGTCCCATCCCAAGTGGAGATACTGGCACTTGCTCTTGTTAAATTTCATACAATTGGTGATTGCCCAGCTCTCTAGTCTATCCACATCTCTCTGTAAGACCTCTCTACCCTCGAGTGAGTTCACAGCTCCTCTTAGTTCAATATTGTCAGCAAATTTACTTAATGTACATTATAGTTCTGTGTGTCCAGATTCCTTATCATACATTAAAGAACACCAACCCTAAAATCAATCATGGGGAACCCCACTGGTGATTGGCTGCCAGCCTGATTTAATCCCATTTGTTGTAATCCTTTGGGCCCAATTCATCATCCAGTTGTTCTCCCAAAGTATTATGGATTTGTGCTCAACAGTTTATCCAGAAGGATACTGTGAGAGTCAGTATCAAAAGCTTTATTAAAATCCAAACCCACCATATCTACTGTCTTTCACTCATCAATTAGATGAGTGACTTTGTCATAAAAGGAAATTAAGATGATTAAGCAGAACTTTTCCTTTGTGAATCTGTGCTGGCTCTGACCAATGACTGTGTTTCTCTCACGTGTTTTTCAATAACTGCTGGAACAACCTCCTCCATGATTTTACCAGGCACTGAAGTGAGTCTGGCAGGCCTATATTTACCAGGGTCTTCCTTTCTACCCTTTTTGAAATTTGGAAAAACATTTGCCAACTTCCAGTCAGCTGGGACTTCTCCAGAATTATTACTTAATGAGTATAGACAATGGTACGCTCAATTTAATCCTTCTACTCTCTTCCATTATCAGGACAACCATGTTGTATATTCTGGAGCTTGGGTTGGTCATGGTGTCAGTTGCCATTGTTTTTTTCAGCTCAGTCCCTTTGTGACTTGAATGTCTGTAGGTCCTGTGATATAATTTCCATATACATTTCCAATACAGCATTATGGTAGAAGCCACTTTATTTAAGAACAGAAGAAATTTATAGAATGTGTATGGCAGTCCTGTGCCATATAGTATTAAGGCCAGGTAACAGGCCATGGCACTGTTCAGTTTACTGTGGAAACCTGGCTCAGCACAGTCTAGGAAATTCTCTGGCCCAATTACTTTAAATATCCCAGAAATCCAAAAGAATTTCAAACTAAAAAGATATGAGTGAGACTTGCAGCATATGTGTTCCAGATTGAGATAGTCCATGATGACATAGTAATTCTGACCCCAGGCCCTGGTTAGTTTTATAGGGAGATATATGTCTCTTGTAATGTTTAGTGAAAGAACATTTGGTGAGAAATTTTCACTTCATTATCCCTTAATCAAAAAGTCTTTTACTAAGTATAGTGCTTAACGCAGGATCAAATATTCATGTGACAGAGCTTTAACTATTCATACCTGAAGAAGTCACTAAATATGTACTTTCAGTGTCAGAAAAGTAAAGAAATAAGCTAAAATTATAATCTGCAGTATTTCTGTTAAATCTGTTAAAACATAATTTTGTATAAATGATTGTTTGAAACCTGTTGCTGAAAAATTGCCATTGAACACATTTAGTGCTTACTCGTATCTACTGTCAAAGTCATCATCAGTACAGAACCAACACTGTGTAAGCTACAGAAATAATTTGGTGTTCTCTAACTGGTTTATGTATATAGCACAGGCTCCTCCACACTGCTGTTGTGGAGCAGTGCTAGGTACAATCTGTATTTCTCAAACTAATTTTATGTGGGTTTTGTTTGGTTTTTTTTTGTTGTTTTAATAAAGAACAGTAATAGAAGTGCTTGTATAACTCTAAAATCTCTAAATTTTTACCAGTGTTCTGTATTTATCTTTCATTTTAAAAATATGATGTCCACTCTGGCCACACTCCTCCAAGATCTCATGCACTATGAGAAAAATCTGTCCTTATTTATTATCTGTTACAGACTCTAACCCTGAGATGAACAAAAACACACTCAGAAAAAATGGCCACTGTGACAGCACTCTATCCCGAGAAGAAGGTTTATATTTCAGAGTACCTTTGCAAGATGAAGAGCTGGACTGAGGTTAAAAAAATCTGTTTGAGAAAACGGCTGGATTTGAAATTTAGTTTTTCTTTTGAATTAGAACAAACTGAAAACTTTCAGATATTTTCAGGATATATGTGTTTTCTGATAAGGAAGCTCAATTTTTCAATTCGTGTTTCTTGTCACTGGAAACAATCCAAGAATCTATCCTGAACGCTTGAAATCTCCCACTGTAAATGCTGTCAAAATCAATGTTTCTCTGCAAGACATCCCGGCTTTGATGCAGTTGCTTGTTTTCACCGAAAGCAAACAAATAAGTTGTCAGACCTGCTGACTAGTTCTAGTTAGAAGTAATGTAGATGGAAAAAAGATGTGAAGATGATAGACACTTTGACATTAACACTGCAGCTAAACTATTACCCATGAGAAAGGGTGTAAGTGGGGAGCCAGCACCATAAATAAGAGTGACCGACTCTGGGGTCGAATTCCATAATCACTGTGGATGACTTCCTATTGCACGCAACTGTTCCTGCTGCTTCTAATGAATAATAATTCCCTTTTGAGCTTTGTAACATACACCTATTGGCACATGATAATTCATGTTTATAGTTGTCATTTGGTCATACAAACAAGGACAACTTTAGTCAATTGAAAGTTATTACCAAAATGTGTCAAGCACCAAAACAAGTAGCTAGAACTGAGTATGGTTTTTTTTTTTTTTTTTTTTTTTTGTCTAATACACAATGACATAAAATAACTGCACCATGGAATTTTATTGAAAAGTGTAAAATTAGATTTTATAGAGGGCTCAGTGGGGTAACACATTCTTGGATTTTATTGAAGCCTAACATTGTCCTGAGCTTCTCAGACATAGTATGTTTCAGTCACCGCTATATTATTCCAAAAAACTATTGTGAACAGATCCTGGTGAAGTATTATATAGCATTTATAGTCCTCAACAAGCCAGTATTCCCAACAGAATTTCTCAGTTTCTCCACATTTAAAATGCCTTTGTGCTTCAATAATGTTGAGTCAGCTCTACTTCGGTTATACAAGATATTTTACGAGAAAGCATGTGCATTGAGCTAACAAAATCTCAGCACTTGATTAGAGGCAGAAATCAAGTTTATTATACAATTTATTCTGCTGAAAATGTTATGTACTGTAACCTTTACTAGGGTCTCATGAGCCTGTATTTTCTTTGTTCTAAAGTACAGTACATTAATTTAACAGTGGTACTAATGACATTATGTCAATTGAATCAGGATTACCTGAATTTTACAGCACTGATCATTGCGCTTTGCACATGATATTCTAAAACTGTTAATAGCATATATTGCTCTTCAGATGACTCTGTTTCTCAATCATTTTCCCTGCTGACGTCTACAATAAGGCTGAACAAGTTGGGAGAACAGAATGGAGTTTCAGCTGGCCTTAGGAAATGAGATACAGCTGTTTCCAAGTTTTATAAATTTCTGAGTTATGCAAGCAATTTTTCATGACACACATAGCTTCATGGTTTGCTTTTTGTATGACCCTGCTGGAACAGAAATAAAATTGTCGTGGACTTGGATGTTTTTGGCTGTTGTTGGTAAGCAGAAAGGAATGACTCTTGAGATAAAGTGGCAAAAATCATCAGGAGCATATCATTACCAAATGCCAGGTAAAGCACAGGAACTACTCCATAGATTCATGTTGGCTCAAAAACACGTGCTGAGTTCAATCTCTCCCTTAACATCCTCCTCCTGTTTTTTTCCAAGAGTTCTTCCTATGATCAGTGAGGAGGCAAAGCAGAGATGAGGTAAGGATGTTGTTAATTCCTGACATGCTGGATATCTTTCTAGTATCTTGCATTACGTAAGATTCCCTAAGACAGAATTTTGGGATTCCTTACGCAAGCTGAAGTTTGAATAAATTCAAATATGCATGAATGGAGAACTGAGACTGTTCTGTGTGTCTGTGTCCTCCCTGGTGCTAGGACAAACTGTGTTTGCAGGGGCCATGTAGGGTACTATGATATTTTATTTTTTTGCTGCAGAAATCTGTGTACACTGACATGCTCCCATTGTATTCATGACCTTCAAACCTCCACCAAGTCTCTTCTCCTGCAGCCTCTGACAAGCACTCTGCTGGAACACTGCCTGTGGCCTTATAAAGGGTAAAAATGAGACTCAGATTTGTTCTTTCTGATAGAAGGACCTGCAGTTTCATTTAATGGAGTTTATAACAGACAGTGATATGTAATAAGAGAAACCTATTAACTTTTCCCTTCTTATTCTACTCATATTTTCAAAGTGTACAACTTCTTGCATGGAAGCCATTTAAATTCTAGATAAAGGAATTCCCCTTAGCACAGCTTGAACTAAGAGCTGTTTATTACTCTTCCACATTATTTTCCATTTCCCATATGCCCTTCTGTGCAAGAACACCAGGAGGAGCTTTCAGTTGTTAAAATATAGATGATAGGAAGAAGAGGAAAATAGGACAGAGGCAAGGGAGAGGAGGCAGATAGGCCTTTTTGGGACAGGGGTGATTTTGGTCCATCAGCTTGTGGAAACTCCTTGCTTAAGAGCCAGTCTCTTGCTGCTGAGACAGCCTCACGTGCTTTTCCTTTGCCATACACACTGCTTGCCAAGGGCATACAGCTTTGCTTCCAAGAGGCATTTGCTTCCTCTCAGCTTGTGTTAAATGTTACCAATGAAAAAAGAAGCAAACAGAAGATTTGTATTTGAATTAACTGTTTAAGAGGAAAATATTATTTGCAAAAAGCCCAGATAGATTTTTTTTTTTTTTTTAGTTTGCTCTGTTTATATACAGAAATATTCAGTAGTTTATTTTTAACACATTTCTAAAGTAACCAAAGTTTGTCTTTGGAAAAACCTGATGGACAACTAAGTATAACTTATGTTAATGAAATTAGTTGACTAATACTGAGATTAAAGGGAAGGAAGATGTGCTCCTGATACCCAACTTTGTTTGCACAACGGGCTTCTGTGTTGTGGTGCAGTGTTGAGTTTGCGGGGACTTTATCAGACAGATATGGAGACACTATGAATAAAATAACAACATTTTCAGAAAAGTACGTTTCTACAGGGTAATACAACAGTCAGTCTCAATCCTTCCTTGTAAGAAAATACCATAGAAGACTTAAGGTCAGAGATGAAACCACAGGCGTGTGTTTGTGGTGTGTTTTAGGCAGATGCTAGCTAGTTCAGGAGAATGGTAGCCAGACATCATGTAAGAAGACAAATTCAGCCCAAGACCAAGGTAATATGCCCTGCTTGGCAGCAAAGGCCTGTCTGGAGCTTTAGAGTTACCAGTCTGCAGTGGTTCCACATGCAGATCATCATCATAGATCATCATAGAATAGTTTGGATTGGAAGGGATTTTAAAGATCACCTAGTTCCAACTCTCCTGCCGTGGGCAGGGACACCTCCCACTAGACCAGGTTGCTCAAAGTCCAGTCCATCCTGGTCTTGAACACTTCCAGGGAGGAGGCACCCACAACTTCTCTGGGCAACCTGTTCCAGTGTCTCACCACCGCCATAGAAAAGAACATCTTCCTCGTGTCTAATCTGAGTCTACCCTGCTCTAGTTTAAAACCATTGACCCTTGTCCTATCATCAGCATACTGTCAGAGCAACATTGCAAAAGAGCGGATAGATGTACTTTTACTCCAGAAAGTTGTAGGTGGCACCAACTGAGATTTTGAACCTAAGGCTTGTATTCTGCCTTCAGTTACACACTTAGAATTTCCTTTCAACTTCTAAGTTGAAGGAGACTTCTGAGGTCTCTGTGGCTGCATGATATGTCTAGAGAAAATGATGAGCTTCAGTGGCCCACCAAAAAACGCGTTCCTCTCCCCAATATCTAGGTTTCTAAATATTCTTCTTCTCTCTGCTGAGTTCTTATTAAAGTTTTTGCCTAAAATTTTGACTATTTCAAATTCATTAAATTTGATGTTTGGAAAAGAGCTTTTTGGAAGACTCTTGAAAATCTTACCATTGTTCTCCATGTGCCTTAATATTCTGTGTTAGTCTGCAGAAGACAGAAAAGTCTTGCTCTGCAGGTTTATAGGACTTCCTGTACATGTGTGTAGGATAGCTGGGATTCCTACATACCACTGTCTTAGAAATAAATACCAGTGAAATCCCTACAGAATTTTCCTGACTGTATATTCTTTGAGCTGCCACTTAGCCATCTTATTTAGCACATAGCTTACCAATATAAAAAAAAATGCTATTACTTTGAAAAACTATTTCTGTCTTTGTCCTAATTGTAAATCCCTTTTATTCATTCTGAAACACTATCAAAAATATGTTCCTAATCCTGTGCTATTATCTTCAGGACAGAATACCTTTCAAAATTACTGCTCTGGGCTTTTGTTGGCATTTCATAGTTCTAATTATGCTGTTTTATATATTCTTACCCACTGACAAAAGTGATTAAATACGCCATTTATACTTCTTGAAAATGGAAGTTGGCCCTTTTCTTTGGGACACTGTCCTCTTTTCTGTTTAGACAATGAGGCTAAGGAATAGTTTAAGCCCCGGGCAACACTGTTATTACCTACATAGTGCTTCACTTTGAAATGTCTCATTCTCCACTGTTTGCTGTTTGTTTCCATGCCTACTGCGTGCATTACTGACAGGAACACACATCTCTCTGCAAAGAGCATATTTTGTTTAAGCACCCAATAGTTTCCTCTATTTCTCATCCTCCTTTACTCAATACTATTTGTTTTTAACTGGCATATTCTAAATCCTATTCAAATGACCTTTTCCTCTCTCATCAGCCTGGAAATTGAAATGTGCTGCAATCCAATAAGCTGTTTCATGCAGTTGACCTCACATCTGTTTAAAAACCACCACATGTTTGTCAGTATCTTCACCTGGGTAGTGAGTTGTACCCTCACAAAACAGTCCGTACAGCTGGTGCCAGTGTCTGAGGCAGGAAGCAATTCAGTTTCAAAAGGGAATAAAGGAATCTTTTTAATATCAAGTTATAAATACTTCTACCGATAAAGTTACCATGGTAGGACAGGACTGTAGTTAACACAGGACCTGGATTTCGATCTCCCTATGGAGGTAATGGGTCCAACTTGAGCTGACTGGTGCTGCCAGTGTCATGAGCCAGACAGAAGCAAGGGACGACCTTGGTCTCAGGTTTGACTGTCTGTACCTTGGGAGTAGGTACCTGACATGGCAGGTATCTCTCACCCAACCAGTTCCCTCCTTTGGGAACAGGCTGGGGCTGTTCCCAACAGGCAGTTTGGGCACTATCACAGTGTTCTGGAGGCTAAGAGTTTAACTGTGTAGATTTGACCAACACCAGGCTTATGGCAGCTAAAGGATGGATTCTGGAACTGATTAGATGATACAGTTTTTGCCTCCATTTTGTTGTATTTTTTTTCCCTCTAATCTCCCATTCAGCTCTCAAGTGAAGAAGGAAATGCTAATCACTTCTCTGTTCATTTATCCTGTTTCCTTATCACTGAATCCTGTTTCCTTATCACTAAATTCTATGACTTTTTCTTACATAAAAGAAACGATACACATAGCTTTCATAGATCTTGCATAGATATGTATAATTCCTAGATAATTTGTTTATAATCCCTTTGAGTACCCGCATAGATATGCTGGGTTATTAGACAGTAATGCATTTGTCAGCTGGAATATTTATTTACAACATAACAAACACTGAAGTGTAGCTCTGACATCACTACTTGGAACAAATGAGCCATTATTCAAGAAAGCAGCCTGACCATCTCTATTTGCATGGTACTGCTGTCCCTGAGGCTTCTGTATTTCCATTTCCAAGTCCCAGTTGTTGGTTTCTTAGCTTAAAAACTGTAGCCGTAATTGTGGAGAAAAGTAAATGGACTACAAAAAAAGCACTTAATTCAACATAGTTTTTCTTCATAATAACTATACTTAAGAAACTGATGGTTGAGTGGCATTCCTATTGCACATGTAGTCATAGTAAATAATAGCTTAAAACGTAGACAGCTATGCAGTGCATTAGGAGTAGATGCTATTTAACTGGACAAAGATATTTATCAGGTTAGATGGTAATTCACAGAAAAGACTCTTAAAGAGTATGTGGTCGATATGGGATAGCTGCTTTCCAAACAGAAAAAAATGATCATATTTCTTCCCCTGCAACCAGAACACAAGAACACTGAACAAAGAAATGAGAAAGAAGGAGGAAGGGTAACTTTGCATCAGGCTTCTGTTGGACAAGACTTGTTCATATGCATTTATTTTTTTCACTTAGTTGTATTCTTTTATTCCACTTCTGCTCATTTTTTTTGTAGAAATGGTAGCCTTTTGGGACAGAATTTTTCATCAACAGTGAGAAAATGATTTCTGTATGGTTAGGGCCTTGTAAAATGGGGCCCTTTAAACATTGTTTAGCAGTGAAGACCACAGCTTCCTCAGTTACCATGAACTAAGAGAGTATAAATGTTAACTCATATATTCATTCAGAATGAAAAGATAGAAATAAACAAAAAAAAACCCAGAAAAAATCTCTAGAACTTACAAAAATGTGATGACGTAAGTATCATCCATTCTTTCACTATTATAAATTCTTTACAGCTAGTCTTCCTCTAAACTAGGAAAGATCTTGTAAGACTGTTGACAAAACCCTATTTATGCATCAGAAGATGTATGATTTTAATCTGTAAACCCGGTCAAGTCTTGATTTCTTCTGTTCAAAACAGCGACTTCTTTTAATTCAGAAAATATAACAATGCTTTACAGAAAATATGGATTCTTTTATGTCACCTGATGTGACTGTTGGAGATGAGATGTAACATCATTCTTACAAGGCTTATTAAATCTGAAACGGAGAAAGACTTCCTGTGAGACAGAGCTGTACAGTCAAATCTGTAACCTGTCCTTGGCAGAAATATATTTCTTGACTCTCTGGCTATTTACTTTCTCTCTCTCTCTCTCTCTCTCCCTCTCTTTCTCTTTCTGTTTCCCTCCCTCTTAGGTCAAAAAGTAAGCAACATATTTCTAAATGCTTCTTTGAAGGGAAGGAAACATGTTTTACTGAATGAACCAGAATCATATACTCTAGAGGCTAAAAGGTAACCTGAAATTTTTGCCTTCCATTATTCCATCAGCCATCATAACTCTTCCACTACCCTAATTACTTTGCTAGCTCTCATTTTGCCCAGGAGAGTGTATGAAAAATAACCTGTAGCTCAAGTGGGAATGTGCTGCTCTTCAGCTTATTATGGGAATGCCAGTGCTTGATCAAGGCTGCCTCACTAATTTGTTCCTGAGGAGAATATATGCATCTTCTCTCTCTTGTTTTGTCTTTTCTCCTTTCCCCTCAATACATTTATTGAATTATCATTTTTACTTTTACTTAGACAAGATTCACCGTCCCTCGAGGTTTTTAAACTGAGATTGGACATGGCACTTAGTGCCATGATCTAGTAAAAAGACTGGAGTTGGACCAAGGGTTGGACTTGATGATCTCTGAGGTCTTTTCCAACCCAATTGATTCTATGATTCTATGAAGAAGGCACAAAAGCTCTGATTTTCATTTCTGTGTCACATCCTCATCTGAGACAACACTCTGCTGCTGACAGCAAAGCTAAATGAGTCTTATTTGATAACAGTCCGGTTTGTTGTTTTGTTGTTTTCGGGTTTTTTTAATAAATAGGATAAGGATCTAGAAATATGAAAAATAGAGATTTTTTTTTGTTCTTATGTTTTTATGTATAAAATAGTACTGTATTCTTCATATATAATTTATATGAAAGCAATTATACTTTGGGACATATATATATATTCTTGCGGTAGGTCTTTTTACCATATTTGTTCATAAGCACATTTGTTTCATTAGCATTCATATAAAAACATTGCTGTCTGCGAAATCAACTAGAGAACCAGGACACCTGGGGAGAAGTTAAAAAGGAGGATGGGTTTTCAGAAGTCTCTTTCCAATTGTAATGACTTCATACAATACCATGAGTCATATAGAAAGAAATCCTCTAATTTGTAAAAAGATACAGCATAACATACGTAACAGCATGTCTGCCTTTTCTTGGTACAAAAAAAGACATCATGAAAAGGCCATTTGTTGGGTGATACAGTTGGATTCTATTAGGATGATGCGTGAGCTTTAAAATCATGGAGATTAGACCATTAAATTAGGCAAAATACATACAAGAATGCAAGCTAGAATCCAATTTCAGGGATTTGCAAAAAAGCCTGTCCATCAAACAGCTACAGTGGTTTGACTTTGTTATAATAGCCATTGAAATATAAACACATGTACATGTACAGAAGAAAGCATCATATTAGATGACAACATTTCACTGTTAAAATGTATGCTTTTTTTTTCAAGTAGCATTTCATTTATGTTCCTTTCATAAGTATTTCTTGTTTATGTTATTTATGAGTTGCTCCTTCTCTACCTTGCCTCCTTATAGAAAAATTCAAACTCCTTGGCAAACCAGGGTACATCGTCTCCCCTTTGTACCTAAGCTATTTATTCTTAATGACTTGTACTGTGATAGGAGATAGAAAAGAGGTAACTGCTAATGACCACTTCATGATTCAGGGAAATCCTACATCTCCTCATTGTCTGCTTTGGCTTTTCATCTCTATTTGCTACATTTGTGAACAGGCATTACAGGGAAAAAAAATATTCCTCTCAGTGAAGATTTCAACAAAAAAATGTTTCTTGGCTTCTGTCTGATGACATTTGACTATAGTATTCCCAACCCAAAGACAAGTCTGTCCAGAGAGTTTAAAGAGTTGCTCCTAAAAGTCATGAGGTAAACCTTGGCAAAGTGTGACCAATTTAAAGCTGAGCAGTAGCATGCAGATGAGGTTTCCAGAACTGGTGGTGAGTACACCTACTTTGTGCCAATGGCTGGGGAAGATATTAACTGGAGAGCTACTATGCTTTTGTCTAAGTACAGAAAACCAATCTAAGACCTTCTGGCATGGTGTTCCCTAGATAGGACCTAACCATCAAGAGTGCTTTACAACTTGGTTCATATCTTCCCTCTGTAGCATACCAGACTGACTGTTGCACAGATGTGGCAGTTGATGTTTTATTTTCAGCACATGAAATGCCTTGTAGAAGAGAAAAATGTATATCAATTACATTTGTTTCTCATAAAGTAAATTTATCTACTAGGCTTCCTAGAAAATAGCTGCAGCAAGTGCTTGACCTCAGCAAGGAAAATAAAAAATGACAAGGATGTAGTTTCTTTAAGTTAATTTCTTCTAGAAACATAACCTGGTAATAAATTGTATATTTTTTAAAAGAAGGTTCTTTCCAATTCCTATTTTTCTAATCTGATCCCTGCTAAAGGGACACAGCATGTCCTCTGTGTTCAGTACTAGAAAACACCTTCCACCTATTTTTCTAATTGCCTATTCCAAGTTGTATTTCCAAGTCAGGTTTATCATCAAAAAAGCCCCATATGTGTCAAACATTTATCCTGGATCCCTGCCCTTTGTCACGACAAGCGCAAGAAATAACCTCCAGGAAAAAAAAGTGATTCAATATCAAGGTGGAACTTCGATATTAAGGAGTAGCACGTTGGCCAGTCATTCAAAATCACAGCAATCAGTTCATCTTCCAGTCAACACTGAATATCATTCATGTACCATGGATGAGGAATATGTAGATGCTCACATGGAAAATCACCTGACTGTGGTCATCAGCAAAGGCTTCCAGAATGAGTGACACTTCAAAAAGAGGAAAAAAATCGTACCAGCAGCAATATTAAATTCTTGCTTCTCAGTAATACTTTTAACAAGACAAATTGTCAATAAGTAGATAACATTACATCATAAAAAACCTTCTTAAATTTATGGCTACATTATAAGCAGCCAGGATTCATTGCCAAATACAGTATATTAACTGTTTAACTGTAAATCAGGTTTATAGTTGGCATGTGTTAAAACCGTTTCTTTAAGACTGCAAATAACACTTGAAATGTTCCCATTTGGCAGTATAAAGGATGATTTTCAACTAAGAGAACACTGGGCCAATGTGAACAAATTCTGAAGTACTGTACTTCTATACTGCTTAATTAATATGTTTGATTTCCAACAGTTCAGTAGTTTCAACATATATGTTCTTTCAGTCTGGAAGCAACAGTGTTTGTAGGTTTAAAATTCAACACGGAAGGAAAGTACACCTTTTCTCTGGACCCCACAGTCTCAATATTATTAGTTTATCTGTGTGGAAAGATAAATTTTTTACACACTTCAGTGAACGGAACAACATGTGTAAAATTGAAAGAGATATCCAGAACCTGGATGCTAAAGAATGCATACTTGTACGACATTATAAGCAATTGTCTAGGCTTAATTCAGTTAGATATTTTGTGGTTCATGACAGCTGCTATACAGATTTTCATTTTTTAGGGGTGTATGTTTAGAATCTAAGTTCAGTATCTTAGTTTATAGAGAGAGATTTAAAAAAATTCTCATGATTTACATAACATTTGAAAATGGCAATGAATTAGCTATTAAATTAAACTTTTCCTTGCATGTAAATATACCAGCTTTGGACAGACAAATCAAAAAAAGAAGCTGTGTACAAAGACCTTGAAGAATAAAATTGAACAAAATTTAATTTGGCTTTAAAGAAGATGGTTTAGGAGACATGAAGACACAATCGACAGAAATGTGTCTCATTGTTCCTTTTTTATGTGGCAAAAATACATAACCACCAAGAACTGACTGTATCTTCCTTGTTGAAAATGTGACTAGTGATTAGATGAAATTAGAAAAATGTACAATATTCAAATGAGTAATTTCTGACAGAAAACATCATCAGAAGTTTCCATTGTGTAGGAATAGGTCTTGAAGATGGCTTTTCTTTGTGGTCCTACTGCTGACAGTAATTTATACTTGCTCATGCATAAATTAACATGTGTATCTCCTGCTGACACAGTGTAGATAGTGTAAGAACATATAATATCTTAAGAGAATGGTGTTGAAATCCAGAAAAAATGTATTAAATGAAGAATGTATATCTGGACTCTTTCAGGAAGAGATGACGCAGGGTTCTTTAAAACAGTACTGTTGTATTTTCAGGCCTCAGTGACAGTAAGATAATTGAGGAAACTTAAAGGACATTTCTGGGTTATTTCATAGTTTATCAATGAACTGTGTGATTTTCAACTATGTATTTCCCCTGTATTTACAGATTTTTCAAAACCCCTTGAAGTTCTTGAACAAAATACTGGCATATTGTTGCTATAAAACTCAAGACGGAGTGTGGTTATAGTTATGCTAAGCCTAACTTCAAGAGTCTTGACAGGTTTTTGACGAGTTCCTGAAGTTCTGCAGTTCTTAAGAAATAAAAAAAAACCCATGTAAATACAGAAATGAACATATGAATCAAGACACCAGAGAAATGAAACCTAACTATAGATAATAAGTATTTCCAACAGTCACATCCGAGCAGTCAGCTAACCACAAACTCGGAGAAAACACAGATAAAGTTCTGGAATAGGATCCTCTTTTTGTGTTGGATCACAGCATTGGATTGTTTAAGATTTTTTTGAGATTCTATTCAGTAGATTTTCACAATTACAGAAAACCTTTGTCTTACCGACATAGCAGAATATGGAGTATTAAATTTTAGAGCCTGAAAAGTTCTTATTCCCTTGCCTCTGTGAAAGTTAAAACACTGAAAGTGTCTATTAAAACATGAGTCACCTCATCACAAAAATCTTATCAGGATAGTCATGCTTGATTTGTGCTAGTTAAATTCATGCTCAGGCTTTCCAGGCGCTGTCTTTTATGTGTTTAAAAGTGACTTCTCAGAGGACTTAGTCTACAGCATTCATGGAGTTAGGCTGAGTAAGCCTGTATCTTCCTCATTTTCATCCTTGCGCTTCCTGTAGACGAGTATGACATTTGTCTGCTTTCTGGTTGACAGGAAACTTTTGTGACTGCTATCACCTTTCAAGATTATTGAGCGCCTTTGTGATGACGTCTACAAGAACTCACAGGGGTGTACATTGTCTCATGCTGTGGACTCCTTAACGTCGAAATTGCTTAAGTGTTCCCTGTTAACTTCCTTAAGAGTGGTGGATACTGTATTCCCACAGATTCTGCAGTACCACCACGCCTCAGTATTTCCAGTGGTGTCATACGTGTCTGAGTATCCATCGACTCTAATTCCTCCTACTTATTTCTCATGTGCATGTATTTGTGTCCAAGCACTTGAGATAGGCTCCAGCTCTACTTCTTTCTGGAGTGGAGTGAGAGAGATGGCTCTGTCTTTTGAGTGTTTCCTTTCTGTTTTCCCTTCACCCACTTCTCTTTGGGCACCATCCTTGATGCACCTAGTTTAACATCCGCTTCAGTAGGTTAGCAAAGTCAATTGGCAAACATGCTCATATACCTCTTTGTACGATGGGTTTCATGTCTCCCAGCAGTTCTCATTCCCTGGTCACAAAAGCCAACACTTTGCCTGCAATAGGTCATGCAGACAGGTGTTGGTCTGCATGATGCATCCACTCCTGTGGCCCTTACCCTAGTTGCTAGAGCTGGTCTGTCCTTCAGTTTCCCCTCGCTGTTTCCCATAGAATGAGTTGCAAAAAGTCTGACAGTGGCAAGATCTTTCCACAGCTCATGGATCTTCCCACAATGCAGCACTTCTCTCTCCCATAATGCTCCATAATGACAGATTTCCCTTCTGCAAGGTGTTTCTCCAGGAGACGCATCGGAGGCAAGAGCAGAGCCAACCAAGAGCCTTCCAGGACAAAAATCTGTATCATGTTCTTCCATGAGTGATGTGCAGTATGGTTGTCAGATCACAGTGCTGATTCTCCTTAGACTGTCTACTGCTACAATTGCTGCAAGAGGAAACAGTGTCAATCTAGTGTGGTTTTTATATGCCTTTCCTCTTTTGTGCACAATAAACAAGGACATCTTGCAAATCTATTTAATTATGTTTGGGTTCATTTTTTAAAATCTGTGTGAAGAAAAAGTGCAAATACTTTCTAATTATAAGTTGGACTGAGCTCCTTATGGCATTTCAACAAACCAGAGATCTAAAATTCTGTCATATCCAGATTTACCGCCTGAAATATGAAAAAAAATATCCATTTTATGATTCACATATTTTGCAAACAAAGTAAACCTACAAAAATGAGCCAACCAGAAAACGGCTAGCAGATGCTAGGCTTGTGGTGTACAACATACAAATATTTTCCTTCTGAGGGCACTTTATTATTTACAAAAGAAAGTTTCGAAAATAAGTGGTGGTAAGCTTTTGGGTTGCTAAGAATTCCTAAATACTGAGCTAAAGATTTTAGTTTAGTCCCCACAGCAACTGCTTGGAGAAGGTCTCACTTTTCTTTCAGTCATCTTAATTAGGAACTCAATTTCGTTGAATGCAAAAAGACCAGTGTAAGAGATATAAAATATACTCCTACTAGGAGTGATCTGTAGAAATAGTAATTGATTTTGTTTTGTTGTAAAGCCCTATTTAATAGGTAGATTCTCATATTGAGACACAAGTTTATACAAACTTATTGTGTGAAATTTTCTCTAGGATTCACAGAATATCAACTTCCGACTGTGCTAACAACAAAGCTTCCCTGTGTTTATCTGTGAGACTGCTGACAATTACTGGGTGGAAGGCCAAGCCCAAAGAGTAATGGTGAATGGAGCTAAATCCAGTTGTCAACTGGTCACAGATGGTGTTCCCTGGGTCTCAGTACTGAGGTTAGTTCTGTTTAATATCTTTATCAATGATCTGGATGAGGGGATTGAGTGTCTCCTCAGTAAATTTGCAGATGACACTAAGCTGGGCAGGAGTGTAGATTTGCTGGGGGGTAGGAAGTCTCCATAGAGAGATCTGAACAGGTTGAATAGATGGGCCAAGGTCAATTTTATAAAGCTAAACAAGGCCAAGTGCAGGGTCCTGCACTTGCACCACAACAAGCCCATGCAATGTCACAGGTTTGGGGAAGAGTGACTGGAAAGCTGTCTGGCAGAAAAGGTTGTGGGGGTGTTGGTCAACATGAGCCGGGTCACCAAGAAGACCAATAACATCCTTGCCTGTATCAGAGGTAATGTAGCCAGCAGGATCAGGGAAGTGATTGTCCCCCTGTACTCAGCACTGGTGAGGCGTCACCTCCTGTGTTCAGATGCTGGAGCATGTCCAGAGAAGGGCAACGAAGCTAGTGAAGGGTCTAGAGCAACAAGTTTTATGAGGATTGGCTGAGGGAACTGAGGTGGTTTAGCCTGAAGAAGAGGAGGCTGAGGGGAGACCTTATCACTCTCTAGAGCTAACTGAAAGGAATCACAGAATCACAGAATGTTAGAGGTTAGAAAGCACCTCTGAAAATCTAGTCCAATCCAGCTGCCAGAGCACGATCATGTAGAGCAGGACACACAGGAATACATCCAGGGGGGTTATGAATGTCTCCAGAGAAGGAGTCTCCACAACCTCTCTGGGCAGCCTGTTCCAGTGCTCTGTCACCCTCACAGTAAAGAAGTTTCTCCTCATGTTGAGGCAGAACTTCTTACGTTCTGTCTTACATCCATTATTTCTCGTCCTATTACTGGGCATCACTGTGAAGAGACTGGCATCTTCCTCCTGACCCCCACTCCTCAGGTATTTATATACATTAATAAGGTCCCCTCTCAGCCTTCTTTTTTTTGGGGTTTTTTTTTTGAGACTAAGCGGCCCCAGTTCTCTCAGTCTTTCTTCACAGGAGAAATGTTCAAGTCCCTCAATCATCCTTGTAGCTCTCCATTGGACTCTCTCCAGAAGATCCCCATCTCTCTTGAATTGGGGAACCCAAAACTGGATACTTTAGCAGGAGGATTTTCCACAACTTCGAACAGTCTGCAACATCCCACAGCTGCAGCATTTGTTTGAACAGACACTAGTTTTCTGAGTGAAATGACTTAGTAAAGTTGCTGTGCAAAAACCAAAGACAACTAAGTTTATATCAGAGATATATAGCCAGGGTTCTTTACATAGCTGAACATCCACAGCTGTGATAGCAATCAAGTACACAAAGGTCTCTTTTCTTTATTTAGTTGTTGTGATGAAATTGTTTCTGAAGCTTGGAGAAGTCAGTAGAAAGCAACTGGGAGTAAGGAAAATGGCAACAGACTCCTGGCAGCTAATAAAACAGAACTGAAATGTAAAGAGCACAATGTAGGTAGAGACATTTGGTGCTGGTATTCCTGTGATTCTCCAGTAAAATAGAAAGCCTTTTTTGCAGGGTAATGCTCAGAAGTAATGGTTTTAAAAGTTTTTCCAAGACCTTACACACCAGAGCAGAGACACGTGGGCTTGTAGCACACAATTGACACGCTGGCGGTGGCCTTGCTGAGTGGCTGAAACAGAGGTTTATGAACTCATCACAAAAGAGATAGGAGAAAGACTGATGGAAGTTGTGAAATGTACTTTCTTCAAAAGATGAGTGGCTTTTTTTGGCCTGAATGCTAGTACCAGTCTGATGGCTTGTGCAAAGGGGATGGAAGAAGGACTGGAGGATGGGTCAGTGAAATACTCGAAAGTGTTGTATTGAATTACAAAAATTGGTTTTGAAGTCATTCTCTTTCCTTTTTGTTATCCCCAGTATTTCTCCATGGCATACACTTATTTCATATTCCTTCAATATTTAAATCCTAGTGCTACTGTAAATGCAGTGAAATGCAATGCATAAAGATGTATTCCGTGCTCCAAGATGACAGAAGTAATGTTAGAAAAAAACCCCAATCTTCTCAAATCTGCATTGCTTTGTCAGGTACATGTTATAGCAGGAATGTTCTGTTTTCCCATACCTGTATGGTGTAAAAGCAAAACCTTCACAACCACATTATCACATGGCTTCTCTCAGACTGCAGGGATGCCACCACAGAGCTGCTCAACTTTGTTTCCTCAGTCTCCTGCTTTGTTCTGCAGCCTGAGCCCCAAGTCATTGTCCTATTCGCTGGCACATTCATAGGAGCCTGGTTAATTTAACCCCTAATGCAGGTAGAGATCGCTTAATTCTGGGTTAGATTTGACAATTAATATCTTTAGTTCCTTCCGTTATTCTTTAAAGATTTGGCTTCATACATCCACCTATATCTAACTACAATTTTTTTATGTGATCACAATTTATTTCCCTATAACTTCCTTGCTCCTTATTTCTCCATTACATTCTCTCTTTTCTTTGCTGACACTTTGTCTCTTCACTAAAATTTTCTGAGGATGACTTCTTATTTATATTTCTCTTTCATTGTCTTTTTTCTTCTAACTGTAACCTAGAGCTACATTCTGTTAGAAAAACTATTTATTGATTTTTTTCCAATAAACAGTGAGGATGTTGTTTAATGAATGGATGCCAGGTGACACCAAACACCGTAAAGGATAAATGCTACAGTTCTGGAAAGAAGTTAACAATAAAATCCTTAACAATATCTACCTTGATTCCCGTATTCACAGCATGGACCTTAATTTAGTCTAACAATGTCAGAAGAACTTTAGGAAAGTAGTTTTTAATAGTTTAGAAAAGATGTCTTGATTTGGAGAAGACAGAAGACGGGAAATTCATCAGGCCTCTCCTGGTATACTCGAAATAGCCAGTTCCATCAGCCTTCTTTACCTACTTCTGGAAGATTGAAGAGCCCTGTAGTATCTGCTTATTTCCTTTAAAGAAAATAATGATTCCATCTTGCATGTGAACTAAGCAGGAAGCCCTTTAACTCTTTCTGACACAGTTTTAAATTGGGAGTTCTGGATTAATTTTGTCCAAGTCTGCAATCATATCTGAAGTAACTGCTTTCCCTGTTCTGTGTATTTGCCCTGTTTTTCAGGTTTCTTGATTCAGAACTTTGCACTTGAATTTCGTTTTGTGCGTGTGATCTCTATTTTTCTTTCTGCCAATCTTAATGCTATTACCAAAGATAATCAACAATTATTTAATATGATAATCCTGTGTAATTTTGGAAATGCTGTACAGGATTTGCTGTATGAAATGCTCTATGGCCTCAGGTTTAGTACCGGTTTCTCTGTGTTACAGTAGAAATTCACTGATTCACTTGAAATTTATTTATGATTACTTGTTGTTCTATTTTTTTTTTAATAATACTGGCTATATGTGGTATTTTTTCATCTGAGTAAAGTAATTTTCCTTAACTGAGGTTTATGTCTTTAACTAAGACGACAGACATAAAAAAGACACTTGAGAGCGTCTGACCGCAAATTTTCAGTGATGAGAAGTCAGCTCAGTTTTTCGCATCATTAAGAAAGAAAAATGAAGTATTGATTGCCCAGGTCAGCTTTACTGCCCTTGTCCCTTTATTCCAATATTGTTGAGGCATCTTTAGCCAGCTGTGAAGGAAAGAAGGGACTGAGGTGTTCTCAAATGTGAAAGAATCCCAAGCTAGAGTAAAGCCATATTTGTGCCAGTGATCCTTCATGGCTGTCACAGAAGGTATTGTGGGCAAGGCAGAGGTCGGGGCACACTGCATTCCTACACCCTTTAGCAAAGGAGGAATGCCTATGTAATATTCCCAACAGAACAATTTTTAGCAGCATTTGCACTCAAAAATGAACCAAGCTGCTGATGGCTTTTCTCTCTTACGTTGTTTTCTCCTGTCGAGCTCACTGGAGTTTCTTTTGATTTGTACTGACGTATACATGAGGACTGAAGGTACAAAAAGGATTTGCATAAATTCAGACATGACTTCCATGAGTCGACACTACAGAACACAGCCCTATAAAAGGTACAAGGCCATCTGAAACAGCAGATCCAAAACCAGATTAACTATTCAGCTATTTAATTTGATGGAAAGTAATTCTAGGAAAAAAAAAAAGTTAGCTTGTCAGTATCCAGGGGATGAACTTGGTCATTATGCATGTTTTTGAAGAGGCCAAGTTCAGTGCTATTTTTAACATTTACAGTACACAAATGCAACTAATAGTAGCATAACAGACTAATAGTCTGTTCTGTAACAGACTGAACACTTTTCTATGTAATTATTTTTGAGATATTTTAATTAATTTATTTATAGTTATCTCTATATATCTATTGATATATATCTGTATATCTATATCTATATGTCTCTCTATGTATATTTATCTATATCTACATTTCCAACTTACAAGCTTTGTATTACACTTAATTTGCTTGGGTTTTGTGTCAGAAATTCCTCCCATCTGTTCTGGACATGAAAAGAACACAGACATAACTTGTTTACTGTGAGGGTGACAGAGTATTGGAACAGACTGCCCAGGGAGGTTGTGGAGTCTCCTTCTCTGGAGACTTCAGAACCTGTCTGGAGGTGTTCCCATGTGGCTACCCTGGGGGATCCTGCTCTGGTAGGGGGGCTGGACTAGATGATCTTTCGAGGTCCCTTCCAACCCCTAACATTCTACGATTCTATGATTCTATGACATTAAGCTCTGTGAAAAACTGTCGCGGGTTAGGACTGCGTCAGCCACTAAACACAGACAGACGCCAAGTCTTCATGGAGTTGAAGCCTGGCATAGCATCTGAGCATACTTTTTTCTCTGCATCCAGTCCCTAAATTTCTCCAAATACAGGCTCTGTTTTGTTGTGGAATATAGACGCAAATCTACTACCTTTTCATGTTAGAGACTGAAGTATCAACTATAAATATTCAGAAATATAAATATTCATATAAAATTACTGTTTTCCAAGTGGCTTCAATTTCACTGACGTCAGTCATAAAGCTTGTTTCCCTCTCATATGTTTCTGTCATATGATCAATGTTATAGATCAGTCATAAAAGGGTGGGGATTGTGCAAAAATCAGATACAGATGTAGTTCTCCTTTAGACCTGAGACTGTTTATTGGTAACTTAAATTTATTTCTAATGAATTTTAATGGCTAAACAGCTAATTCAGTGTTCTTAGGAGTCAGAAAAAAACTATTATGAAACAGCACAGAAACACTGAAAAGAGAAGATCTTTGCACGGAACTTATTTCTTTGAAATGTTGCATTACTGTCTTGCCAAAAAATGACAGTGAGTTAAAAAAGAATATTACTAAGTTAGGCTAAATCTATGGTGAAAGAAAAATCGAAACCCCCAAACAAATGTGCATTTAGGGACATCCATTTTTAAACTGTTCAACTGCCCTCAGATTCTTTTCAGAGATGTTTCCTCTCAAGACTCCAAATGATTTTGCAATTGAATTGTCTTTATTGTGAGATGATGATATCACCCTAAACTAAATGAATGCAGTTCAGCACGAGCACAGAGTAAGAGCGGCTGTTGGGCCCAGCTAGGCCTGTGTACAGGAAGGGGAGGCTTGACCCAGCTCTTCTCCTTGAGAATTCTGTTGGTGTCTCAAGGGCTGCAAGCGAGTTCATCCTTCCTTGGCCCTCCATTAAGCCCTTGTTTGATGAAACAGATATTTTAGGGAGCTTATGCTACTGCACTTCTCTCTAAAATACTTTCTTTGAGGCTCCTCTATCATGAGTTTGGCCAAAAGAACCAAGGGCTTGAGAAGGAATGCTTTGCTAGGAAAAAAGCCTTAGAATTTCTTCCATGAACTCCGCTAGTAGATTTATTTTAAAAAGTCTTTCTGGTTAAAATTGTCTGAAAACTGAAGGGTAGAATCTGCAGCAACTGAGGCACCACATCTTTTCTTACAGATACAGGAAATTCAGCAGTATTAGACCTTGTAGAAAGCAAATATGGTAATTCAAATTCATATCCAGGCATTTATATAATCTTTGTTCCATTACTACTAATAATCATGTTTGTCTCAAGGCCATCTAGGAAGACAAATGATTGTATCAGGAAGGCTTTATACAGAAAATGAATACAGAGATGAAACATTTCTGTTAATACAATTTATGAAGAAACAGGTTTTGCAGGTGTTCCATATTATGCATTTGGATTTCCAAATCTGCACCTAATATTTTTTCTTTCCATAGTGAGTATAGTAGATTCATCTTTATCCAAATATCTTTTAAAAGAACATTCTGTTTCATTTGCCAAAACTGAATATGAATTTTGAAACAGAAAAAATGTTCATGTTTGCTCTAAGAATTGGCACCCCTTCTGTATCACTCCAGGAACAGTTCCTGCACGAGTCGTTTGAGAAAAGGATGAAATTTATTTTTGAAGTAAAAAACCACATTTCTAAAAGGTGATATTTTATTTGGTTTTTAGTGCTTATCAGGCAGAAGTATCTGTCTCCTTCTACGCTGAAGTTAATTATTTATTTTATCCCTTGTTTCTTAGTGCCAAAAAGTGATTTTGGCACTCCCAATCCTCTCTCTAGCTTGTGGAGGAGAAGATAAGCCAAATTCTGACAGAGTTGGTATATGACATAAGGAGCTGCCTGAAATCCAGTGCGATGGCTTGAGTGTAACATGACGGGTTGTTACCGAAGACCAGGCTGATGACAAGAAAAAAGGTCAAGAAAAAGTTGATCTTCATTTTATAGTGAGTCATTCTGGCTTCTGAGGTAATAAATAATCTTGATCCTTCACTAGTGTTCAACTACATACTGGCTCATCTTAGAATGTGGTCAGCTCTGTCCCCTGGGAGCAATGGCTAAAACGATGGGAGTGATGCTGAGTTCAGCCAGAAGGAAAGATGAGGATCCTGTCTCCTGCCAGTGGGATGCCAAACCATCCAGTACTGGCACGATGGACAACAGATTTTTTTCATGATGAAAGGAAAAGGGTTTGATGACAGTCATGGACTGTCTCAGGGATGCATTTTTATGGCAGATCACACCAGCAGTGGTATAAGGGGGAGAAAATATAGCATTTATAAATAAGACTAAGAAGCTGTGTAGCTGATACAAGGCTTCCTTTAGAAGCAAGGTTTCCTAATCCATGTTTCTTGATCCACTATTAAGGAAATATTGTTACTTTGAAAATGTCATAATCTTAACTGTATTAGCATTTACCCTGGACTTTGCCAAGGCAAACTTTGGATTTTTCAAGCAATTACTACAGAAAATCCCATGGGCAAGGCTGTTTGAAGGTAAAGGGGCCCAAGATAGTTGGTTAGCATTCAGGGACTGCTTCTACCGTGCTCAAGATCAGAGCATCCCCACACGTAGGAAGTCAAGGAAGGGAGCCAGGAGACCTGCGTGGCTAAACAGGGATCTGCTGGGTAAGCTCAAGGGCAAGAGGAGAATTTACAGATCTTGGAAGGCGGGGCTGGCCACTTGGGAAGAATATAAGGCTGTTGTCCGAGGATGTAGGGAGGCAACTAGGAAAGCAAAGGCCTCCCTAGAATTGAACCTGGTGAGAGGGGTCAAGGACAACAGGAAGAGCTTTTTCAAATACGTGGCAGATAAAACTAACACCAGAGGCAATGTAGGCCCACTGATGAATGAGGTGGGTGCCTTGGTGACAGAAGATACAGAGAAGGCAGAGTTACTGAATGCCTTCTTTGCCTCTGTCTACTCTGCCGGAGGCTGTCCTGAGGAGCCCCGTTCCCCTGAGGCCCCAGAGGAAGTCAGGGCAGTGGAGGAGTTTGCTTTAGTCGATGAGGACTGGATTAGGGACCAATTAAGCAATCTGGACATCCATAAATCCATGGGTCCAGACGGGATGCATCCACGGGTGCTGAGGGAGCTGGCTGATGTCATTGCTAGACCACTCTCCATCATCTTTGCCAAGTCTTGGGAGACGGGAGAGGTGCCTGAGGACTGGAGGCAAGCAAATGTCACTCCAGTCTTCAAAAAGGGCAAGAAGGAGGACCCGGGTAACTATAGACCGGTCAGCCTCACCTCCATCCCTGGGAAAGTGATGGAACGACTTATCCTTGGTGCCATCTCAAGGCATATCAGGGATAAGAGGGTCATTAGAGACAGTCAACATGGCTTCACCAAAGGGAAGTCGTGCTTGACTAACCTCATAGCCTTTTATGAGGATATAACAAGGTGGATAGATGATGGCCGAGCGGTGGATGTGGTCTACCTTGACTTCAGTAAAGCATTTGACACAGTCTCCCACAGCATCCTTGCTGCTAAACTGAGGAAGTGTGGTCTAGACTCTCGGGTAGTGAGGTGGACTGCGAACTGGCTAAGGGGAAGAAGCCAAAGAGTTGTGGTCAATGGGGCGGAGTCTGGTTGGAGACCTGTATCCAGTGGAGTCCCTCAAGGGTCGGTACTGGGACCAGTATTATTCAATATATTCATCGATGACTTGGATGAGGGACTAGAGAGTACTATCAGCAAGTTTGCTGATGACACCAAGCTGGGAGGAGTGGCTGACACACCAGAAGGCTGTGCTGCCATCCAGCGAGACCTGGACAGGCTGGAGTGTTGGGCGGGGAAAAATTTAATGAAATACAACAAGGGTAAATGTAGGGTCTTGCATCTGGGTAGGAACAACCTCGGGTTCCAGTATAAGTTGGGGAATGACTTATTAGAGAGTAGTGCAGGGGAAAGGGACCTGGGAGTCTTGGTGGACAGCAGGATGACCATGAGCCAGCAGTGTGCCCTTGTGGCCAGGAAGGCCAATGGCATCCTGGGGTGTATTAGAAGGGGGGTGGTTAGTAGGTCGAGAGAGGTTCTCCTTCCCCTCTACTCTGCCCTGGTGAGACCCCATCTGGAATACTGTGTCCAGTTCTGGGCCCCTCAGTTCAAGAAAGACAGGGAAGTGCTGGAGAGAGTCCAGCACAGGGCAACTAGGATGATTAAGGGAGTGGAGCATCTCCCTTATGAGAAAAGACTGAAGGAGCTGGGGCTCTTTAGTTTGGAGAAGAGGAGATTGAGGGGTGACCTCATTAATGTTTACAAATATATCAAGGGGGAGTGTCAGGAGGATGGAGCCAGGCTCTTCTCGGTGACAACCACTGACAGGACAAGGGGTAATGGGCTGAAACTGGAACATAAGAGGTTCCGCTTAAACTCGAGAAGAAACTTCTTCTCAGTGAGGGTGACGGAGCCCTGGAACAGGCTGCCCAGAGAGGCTGTGGAGTCTCCTTCTCTGGAGACATTCAAGACCTGCCTGGACACGTTCCTGTGTAGCATAATCTAGGCATTCCTGCTCTGGCAGGGGGATTGGACTTGATGATCTTTCGAGGTCCCTTCCAATCCCTAACATTCTATGATTCTATGATTCTATGATTTATATGCACTCTTTGGAGTGATAGATAAATTAGATTGACTAGATAATTTTGATAGCTGGAATGATAAAAATAGACACAAAAGGGGAATCTGAAAGGTTTTCTTTTGAATAGAGCACTAGGAAATTACTATCTGACTTGTCTGAATTCCCTTCCAGATGACTAAATTTCTGATTAAATTTTTAAGGTTGCATATTAACAGCTGTACTCAGACTTCCCTTCTGAGAAAAGAAATTGCTCGTTACGTGGAGGAGAAACACAACACAAGTAACTTCTAACTCCTCAAGAGGGCACAGAACTAGGGACTTTAATTGATGGCAAACTTAAATTTTTGCAAAATGAAATAATTTGGTTGAGTTATATAATGTGACATGATATGTTTTTTGGCTTATTTTAATTCAGACCAGAATTAGAATTTTGGAGAGCTGATGGAGAATTTATGAACTCTAAGACTACTTCTTGAGATAGCCTAATTCACAGTCACATAAAAATTTGAATAATATAATTCTATGTTCAATATTTAATATCAGAGGATAAATATGAGAAGAAAAAAAAATTGTCTCTTCCTAAAAAAATTCTTTTTGTCATACTTTCACTGTGATTAGAAAAACTTCGCTCAGTTCTCATAGTATTTTACTTTGATATTAACTCCTGGCTATATTACTCACCAGGAAATATCCTGGGGCATTCTATATTCCTCCCGAAACAGAACAGGAAAATGATTGTTTCTTTTATTTTTTTTTATTTGTTTTAATGACATGAAACAAAATATTCAAGTGATGTAGTCAAAAATTCACTAAAAAAACTGTTCCTAAAAAAAGAACTTTAGGAAATTACGATGTCTTTATAGGAGCTTCATGTTCACTCTTCCATGCTCATTCTTCTGATTTTGTCCAAAATTGATGACACTTCTTGGATATATACTCTACTGGACATCACTCATCGTACTACTTTATTAGACACTTTACTCAGTTTCACTGTTCCATTGGATTCTGGTTTTTATTGTTTTCCTATCAATCTTTTTCACTTGCAAAAAGTATATGGTCATGTATAAGCCTATTATACAGGTAATTGTATAATATTTATTTCTAAGTACATGCATGAGGAGAATGATTTCTCCTTTTTAGTGTTTTTATTCCTGCGTAGAACTATTTATGCACATACTAAAGAATACAGTGATGTCTGGGGAAAGTGATACAGCTTGAAAATATTTTCATTTTAGTGAAAGATGAATGAGTATCTAATTAAGTTGAGGTGACACTTTAATTTAGGTCTGAACATAAATTAGTAGTGATATGATCCTTCTAAATTTAGCTTGCAAAAATATTGAATTGTGGAAATACATATAGATCTTCATCTAGGTTTGTTAAGATCCTGAGCTTATAACTTCCCTCGTATACTTTCATCAATTACATTGTCTTCAGTAAAAGTTGAAAAACAGCCTCCTCTGAGTACTCTAAGTTCATATTTCTTCATCCAAGGTACATTCCATGAGTCATAGGCTACTTGGGTTAAATGCACCATGTCCATTTTAGATCAGATATTTCTCAACTCCATATTAACTGTCAAAATAGTTTGGAAAGTTGGTTATGGGTAATGGCGTGTTTGGCAGCTAATAAAAATTGCATAATCAACTTTCATTTTCCCTTGTCCCGTTGTCTAACAGATTAGGTACCATAGGCTGTTGTTTCTTTCTTTTTTTATAACTATTTTCAAATCCTTATTTGGCAGAAATTACCCTCGAGCAAAGGTAATAAATAACCATCTTCCCAGGTACTTGCTTGAATGCAGTTAGTAAAAAAACATGTTTATAAACTGTTTCTCAGCTTGTGTTAGGCTCCTAATTTTTTAGCAGCCACACATGGCCAAGTAGTACTGCAGGTTGGGGATAAATAGTTCTGCTACGGAACAAGAGGACTTTGCTGGCAGCTTTGTGCCTAGCCTATTTTGTCTGACAAGAGGCACTGGTTGTTCCCCAGGATTGTTCCTAGCATTCATAAACATGCTAGATGGGAGCATTCAAGGGCAGGGAAATCTAACTTCATTCGTAGAGCAACCAACCCTCAGATGAATCTACAGAGGGGGAAAGATGTGAAAGCTGGAAAGCAAGAAGAAGGTATCATTGTAATATCAGTTAAAGGTGAAAAAAGAAAAAGCAAAAATCATACAGACTATTTATTGTGGTTTTTTTTTCTGTTGAATACATGAAGACATGAATGGCATGGATTTTTCTTTCAGTAGTTTATTTAATTTGCTTCTCACTTCTTATCACACAACCTTATCTCCTTTAAGCTTCATAATATACTTTTAAGTCTCTCCTCCTCCTGTTTTTTTCCATGCTTCCTCTACTTCCCCAGAGTACAGTCTCCTTCCATAAATTCTTCTTCAGATGTTCCATTTTAGAGGCTTTCTTTCATCCTTCAAGTCCAAGGCCCTTATTCCATAATCCTATCTTATAGAGTGAAATTTGAGGCTACCCGACCTTGCTGCCAGCATCTAGTTAATGTAGATATAACAGGAATACACTACATAGTTGAAACTCTCCTTTTCTGAATGTAGACAATAAGTCTTAAACTGAAACCATCCCACATAACCTAATTTGCTACTAAACAGTAAAAATCTCCACTTGCATTCTGCTTATGTCTGATATATGCAGAACTATTTCCTAAAAGTCATTTAAATTCATTTAAAGTGAAGTAAAACATATGGAGACCTTTCCTTGGCTCAGAATTAACATCTCAAAATATTTTTGGATACACTAAGATAAATCACTCAAAAATTAGATTTGAAGTGATCAGTCTGGGAAAGAAGACAAAACATGCTGTCCACTGCATTAAACTTCCATTTTCACTCGGGTTGTAGCTGGCTTAGGTCTAGAGTGACATACTGATTTGGGGTAAGTGCAGAGAAGGAGCACAAAGAGCACATTGCCCAAAGTTACCTTCAGTTACTTATTACTGAGCAGATCTAAACAAAAAAAGTCTTCTTAAGCCAATCCCAATAAAAAAAATAAACAAGGATACAGTAGAAACAAAGAGATTATGCTTCAACTTTGTGTTGCATTTTGTATCAATAAAGAGACTAGGTACATTCCAAATAAGGCAGTAGGTAAATTGTAGTATCTTCAGTCATTCAGTGTTCCTGAAGTCAATCCACTTAACTGATCTGTTAGACAACTATTTCTGAACAATAACATTTAAAATAACTGCTTAGTATTAAAAATTCAGTAAGAGTGCTTGTCTGTATTAAACATCCTGAAGTACTACGTATATATATACATCTCTCTATTTTATTGTCACCTAGGTTATTCTCCCTGCTAATTAGCTTAAGTGTCCCAAGGTCTGTTTTTCTGGCCCTAAGGCCAATTGGCATAGTTTGACAATATTGTTAAACTCCCTTACTTTCCAAATCATGTCTGATTTACCTTTGAGGACTGGCCTGTGACCCATTCTAACTCCTAATCTCTGTTAGGGAATTTTTATTAGAGGTGTCGTCGTCCCCCCCCAAAAAAAAAAAATACAACAGATTATTAAATTTTAAGAGCATAGTCAGTTGAGTTCCGGTGTCTGGTTCTTTGCCATAACAAATAGCCATGACTGAAGAGTACTAGAACAAGAATTATTGCCCCACTTACATTTAGCAGATATATGATTTTCAGAAAGAAGAGGAAAAATTTCACTTCTTAATCAAATAGAAACTGTGTTGACCTATGCACTTTAATAGTTTTTTATATTAAAAACCAATGAAAGCTTGGACTGGAAGTAACAACAATATATCTATCTGTCAAGCTCAAACCACGACACTATCCTAGCTGGGTTTAATTTTTGTGATTCAACAGATTTTGATGGGGGGTTTTTTTGTTGTTGTTGCTGTTTTTCCTTGACATTTTACAGTGCCTGTGATTCACCTGAAACTGCAGATCAACTAAAGAAACAGCGTGCTAAAGGCAAAACTTCAAACTAAACTGAACTTCACTTTTTGTGATTTTCTTCTTGCTGAATTTCTAGGATACACAGAACTTTACTTGCTTCCAACCCTCCTGCTCACTAAGGTAGGGTTCACTGAAAAAGCAAACAAGCCTGTTAAAAACCTGTCCACGCAGAACTTCTTTTTCGACCCAGGCTGTGCTGAAGATGACTTGCCCCAATTTGTTAAATAGGGTGTTGAAAGCACAGCTGGTTCTTTAATACATTGTTTTGAGTCTTCTCATGCCCTGTTCCTCATTGCTCCTGCCACTTTTCCAAGTCAGGCATGTTGGTTTAATAAATAACTCTTCTTTCTTGTCTTCATGCTCAGTGTTGGCATGTACCATTTTAGTGATGGACCTGACATTGCGAGGTTAATGGTTGGACTTAATGATCTTAAAGGTCTTTTCCAACCTAAACAATTCTATAATTCTACCCTTTCCATCTTTCTCTTCCTGATGGGATCCCCAGTCCCTGACAGTTGCTTGGGCTTACTGCTACACTTGAGCCTACCCTTACACAAATTGGCCTCAGTTTTTAAGCTAGGTCATATCACATAGGCATGGCAACTCTATCTTTCATTCGTAAGAGTGCTAAATTCTGTCCCAAATCTTAGGATCAGAAGCCTAATCCTAAAGGCCAATTGGTCATTAACAGTGAAATAACTGGATTTATATGTAGCAGCATTCTGAATTAACACAAACATCCAGTAAATATATTTTAGCTTTTTTAACTGTTTTACAAATGACAAATTTCCAAACAAATGATTTTATTTTTTTTATGTTATTTAAATGTTTCTTAGAGAGGTCACAGGCTGCACACGCATGTATAAAACACATACAAGTGCCCCAGCAGAGATATTTTGTTGTTTGGGAAGCAGCAGGCCTCTCAAGGTAGAAAACCTGATAACATCACTATGATGTTATGTAATAACCAAGATCTTCTTTCCAATCAAACATATTAATAACACCTTAGTATTTGAAGTAATAACTCAGCCTACAATAACATTCTGTGAATCTGCAATATACACAGAAATCAGCATATATTAAAAAAAAATACCTAACCGCAATAAGTAAATACACACATTTTATAAGAAGCAGAAAGAGCCTCTTTTGACTGCTTCATAAATCATTCACAATTCCATCACAGCGGGAATTTCTGTTTCAAATTTTCTGTTACCCACAAAGAGAGGGAGAAGGATTAAAGAGAAGGCTCAAGGGGAGCCTCACCAATGTTTATAAATAGCTGATGGGACAGAGCAATGATGAAGCTAGAATTTTTTCAGTGGTGCCCAGTGACAGGACTAGAGGTAATGGGCACAAACTCGAACTCTGAACATCTCTGAACATCTGAACATTCTCTCTGAACATCTGAACATTCCCTCTGAACATCTGGAAATGTTTTTTTTACAGTGATAGTGAGCAATCACTGGGACAGGTTGCTCAGGGAGCTCATGTTCTGGAGATATTAAAAAACTATCTGGACACAGTCCTGGACAATCAGCTTTAAGTAGACTTGGTTGAGCAGGGAGGCTGAACAATAAGTCTCTTCCAATCTCAACCATTTTGTGATTCTGTGATCACAGAATGGGAACAAGGATTCTGTGTTTCTGGGAACAGGGAACTAAGGAATCAGAGAAACTACATAGTGGAAAAGACCACTGCAGCGTGTAGACAGCCTCTGAACAGCAAATGTTAAACCAAAAGAGTATATGAAGGGAAAAGGAGAACATGTGTGTAAAAATACTTAGGCCACCCTTTCATCAAAGGCAGACATCATGTAAGGGTTAGTGGCACAGGATCACAGAGTGGTCAAGGTTGGAAGGGACCTCTGGAGGCCATCTGGTACGATGACCTGCTTAAAGCAAGGTTAACAAGTGCAGGCTGCTCTTCTTGCATAACAAAGTGAACATTTTAGATCTGTTTGATCCATAATAATAACCTTAGCAACAACAACAAAAAAATTGTTATAAACTACTTGTAGATAATATCAGTGAGAGAAAGACCACAATAAATATAGGAAGAACTGAACTATTTTATGTATAAAAATGTATGATGTAAGGATAACAACAGAAAATTTATTTCCAGAAATTATCAGATTAAGTATAGCTGGTATTCCTGTACACTGGAAAACTACGAACAATTATGACCTCACACATTCAGAAAACAACCTAGAAACTGAATGTTTGTAGAATAGATTCTTAGAAGATTTAACAGAGTATAGAGTGAGTAGAGAAAAAGAATTTGGGGTTCCTTAACAAATCAAAACAAATAATGAGATGTCAGTGGAACAGAGAAAAAGAAGGAAGAAAGTAATCTATTGGTGCATATAAGTCATTCATCATTTTAGGGACCCTGTCAGAAAGTTCTGGTTTAAATCCTGTGTACATGTGTCTATGCCAAAAATCCAGATTTTATTCCACACCACGAGAGATTAGCAGTTCTGTGTTGGCACTGTAATTATTATTTTTAACAAATGGAAGCAAATAATTCTCTTCATGCCTTGAACTACACAATGCCCTCTGAATCTAGCCTTTTTTCTTTTTCTAAAGCAATGAGACCCAACAATAACTAACTTCTTGATTTTACTGGGTTTAGACAGTGTAATTAATACAGTCAGTATTCCAGAAATACTGAAATGCTTTGATTACTGTAATCTGGACCCAAAGCTGTGTGAACAATCAAAAATCACATTAAAACATGCTCACATCACTTCCAGTCCAATTTCCTCTTCAATTTCTCTTCATTGTGGTGTTAAAAACAAGTTCTTTTTGTTCTTTTTTCCTCAATGGTACAGTGGGAAGATGTTCAAAAGTCAACTTCCAAATTGGAGGGCTTTTCAGGGATTACGAGATAGTCTTAGGATATGTGACAAAAGCTGTTCTGCACATGCAAAAAGAAGCACAGAAAAGCAATGGTAGGAAAGGAGTCCCTTTTGGCCTGAGGGGCTGCTGCTGTATGGAATATATCATGGAGTGCAGGGAAAGAGTGATTCAGAACAGCAGTGGACTATGGAATGTTTAAGGGAGGGAGAGACACAAGAGTGTGAAAATAGAAGGGTAAGGATAAAGTATTTGAAACTATATATGAAGAAGTGTATGAAAGGGAAAGTATACGAACTCAGAATAAAGTAGCTTATTGTCAGAACTGCTGAGGAACGTTACTAGTGGTAATGGATACACCTGAAATAGCTCATATCATATAGTTAGACTTTGGGAATGTAGTTTAAATCCAACAATCATTTTTAAAGAAACTGGAAAGATATGCATTTCTTAAGGATTTCTCCATTTTCTATTAATTTTAAAATAATTTTGGATTTCAGTGAAATCTTTCTTACGTATCCGCAGATACATTTACTTGTCCTTTCACAGTGTAGCAAGTATGATTCAAAATAATACAAAGGAATATATAAATATGAAAACAAGACACATTACTTTGAAAGAAACCACGTTCCAGACACAAATTAGCTTTGGAGAAAATACGAGTGTAATATATGAGAAGAAGTGAAGATAGATCAAAAAAGGCTGCTCACAGATGTGAGAGATGTCAACACTAGAGATGAAAAGCTGCGAAAACACTCATCCAGTGAAAGTTATTAGTGAAAAAAAAAAAGTCAGAGGAATTAAGTCCAAGTCATTTTAATAAGAAACAAACTGCTATTCATGACAGTGCTGTGTTCTGTACATTACTTTTTTTTTTCTTTTTCCCCCAAAAAAGTACAGCAAGGAATAATTCCAGATCATCAAAATAATTGTTTTGAAATTAAATTCTTATACTGACATAAATATCTACCATACGGAATACAAAGTTGAAAATCTGGTCAATTTTCCTTAAATAGAATAAAATTCTGCTGAAAAGATGAAAAAATATTGAGATTTCTGGTTTGTGGGGCTGAGCAGTATGTATTTCAGCATTGTATTTACATTTCCTGGTTTACCCACTTTCTACCTTTTCTTTAGGTCTGTCTTGATCTTACTACCACTGACAGAGGGTAACATTTACAGTTAATGTATAATCTAAACGTGCTGAAACAGCTTGCATGTGTGACAAACTTGATGAGAAAATATCTTGTCCAGTTTATGAAAAGTAAAACCCAGATATTTCACAGAGTTGTTTCCCTTGCTAAGCATCAGATACATAAGAGACCTAGCAAGAAAATGTTATAAACTATTTCTTTGTCCAGAATGCTGGTCTTAGGTTGTTGACATCTCTGCAAACTGTAACACTATGTGTCTAAGAAAAATCAGGTTCATTTCTGTTATAGAGTATTCAATGAAAATATATTTCAGAAGTTTTATAATGTTCAATGATTGTTTTGAGAAGAGAAAAAAGAAAAAAAAAAAACATAAGAAGTAAAACAGTCAGCTATTTCCACTTAAAGATCCTTTTGTATTGAGTTTAGAGTCACTGAAATATACTGACATTTAGGACTGTTTTTTTCCCTTTCTGTTTATGTTGATCTCCGTTGTGCCTAACCGCTGTTACATATTGTGATGATACTTCTGTAAAAGTTTTGCCAAACACTTGACCTTGCTGAAGTTTTTGGTAAGATAATATGAGCTATAAATGACACACAAACACAAAAAGTGATCTAAGTTCTTTATTGTTTTCAGTATTCACCTGTTGATGTAATGGATGTTTACATAAAACCTTTAACATAATGTAGTTCTTAATTAAACATCAGATAACTCTTCATGGAAGCAGATCTTTTTTTGCTCCTTGCTTTTTCTTAATCCAGCAAAGTCCATTTTAGTTTAACTCTCCCTAGCTTTACAGTAGACCAAGCAGCCTAATAATTCCATGATAGCCTTATGCTTTCACCTTGTGTACATTGCTGTAGGCTATGTTTTCACCTATTGCAATTTTCTTGGAAATATTAAAGGCAAGTTGTGGTGCTGCTGTATCCTTCTGATACAAATGTAATCATAGTATGTTGAGTCTCAGAGACTAAAAAAATATTAGGACATGTGTAGTGGTTTGACCCTGGCTGGTGGCCAGGTGTACACCACAGCCGCTTCATCACTCCCCCTTCTCAGCTAGACAGGGGAGAAAATATAGTGAAGGGCCCATGGTTTGATATAAGAACGGGAAAATCACTAGCATTTACCGTTCCAGGCAAAACCGACTTGATTTGGGGAAATTAGTTAAATTTATTAAAAAAAATCAAAGAAGAGTAATGAGAAATAAACCAAGGTCTTAAAAATGAAACCTTCCCCTAACTGTTCCTTCTTCCTGGGCTTAACATTAATAACATTTTATCCTCCTCCTTACCCCCATGGTGCAGGGAGACAGGGAATGGGGGTCACGGTCCATTCATCTGATGTTGACTCCACGGCTGCTGCTTCCTCCAGGGGAGGACCCCTCACTCTTCCCCTGGGCCATTGTGCAGCCCTTCTCATGGGAGATGAACTTCACACACTTCCTTCAATGTGAGTCCTCTCACGAGAGACAGTTCTTGACAAACTGCCCTAACGTGAGTCTCTCTCCATGGGGTGCAGTCCTTCAGGGGAGACTGCTCCAGCGCGAGTACCGCACGGTGTCACAGAAGTCCTGCCAGCCATTCTGCTCTGGTGTGGACTTCTCTCTGTCTCCAAGGGCTACAGGTCCTGGCAGCAACATACTCCAGTGCGGGCTTCCCGCAGGGTCATAGCCCGCTTCAGGCATCCACCTGCTCCAGCGTGGGGTCCTCCACAGGCCACACGTGGACATCTACACCCCATCACCTCCATGGGCTGCAGAAGGACAGCCTGCTTCACCATGGTCTTCACCACAACCCAGGGGAATCTCTGCTTCCGCGCCTAGAGCACATCCTCCCCTCCTCTTCACTGACCTTGGTGTCTTCACATATTCTCACTCCTCTCTCTCTGACAGTTGTTGTGTGGTGAAATTGTTTTTTCCTTGTTTCTTAAATATGTTTTCACAGAGGTGTTCCTATCTTATCATCACTGATAGGCTCAGTCTTGGCCAGGAGCAGGTCCGTCTTTGGAGCCCGCTGGCATTGACCTCTATCAGACCTAGGAGAAACTTCTAGCAGCTTCTTGCAGAGGCTGCCCCTACAGCCACCCCGTCACTGAAATCTGGCCAGGCAGTCCCAACACAAGAAGACCCTGAAACCATGAGACTTTTAAAATAAAAGTTATTGTGGACTATATTAAAAAAAAAAAAAATCTTAGAATACTGAGCTTTTCAGAGAACACATGCCCATAACTTCCAAATTATCTTTGAAGTCATAGACCTAGGATTTCAGTGACCTCTTAATTACTTAGAGACTTATTTGTAATCATTGCACTCAAGGATCTCCAGTGATAGTAAATGCCATGAAAGTCATGATTAAATTGTTAGTGCTCATAGTGCCATGGATGCTGCCTATAAAAAGACATTGTAACTAACTGCAGTAAGATACTTTTTAGTGCACATAAACTTCTCGGCATTGTACATGATGAGAGTGGTGAAAGAAGAAATGGTTTAGCAGCACTGCAGCAGGCTGTCAGGGCTCACAGAGCTTTTGGGAGCCATCCAAGTGAGGGCATGTGGTAAAATGACAAATTAAGGAGGAGGCACTGAAGCATGCTGTTGTGTTACAGGGCATGAATGAATGATAATAGACAACGAGAAAATGATGAAGGGTCAGATGGAGAGAGCAAGCAATTTCCACAAAGTTAGTTAATTGCAAAATAATTTGCATAATTTAGCACCAGGATCATAGCATCATAGAATCATTTAGGTTGGAAAATACCTCTAAGACCATCAGGTCCAACCAATAGCCTAGCAATGCCAGGTCTATCACTTAGCCATGTCGCTAAGCACCGCACCTACACATCTTTAAAATACCTCCAATGATGGTGACTCAACCACTTCCCTGGGCAGCCTGTTCAAATGCTTAACAACCTTTTTCATAGAATCATAGAATCATAGAATCATAGAATGTCAGGGATTGGAAGGGACCTCGAAAGATCATCAAGTCCAATCCCCCTGCCAGAACAGGAATGCCTAGACTATGCCACGCAGGAACGTGTCCAGGCAGGTCTTGAATGTCTCCAGAGAAGGAGACTCCACAGCCTCTCTGGGCAGCCTGTTCCAGTGTTCCGTCACCCTCACTGAGAAGAAGCTTCTTCTCGAGTTTAGAAATTTTTCTTAATACCCAATCTAAACCTCTCCTGGTACAACTTGAAGCCATTTCCTCTTGTCCTGTTGCTTGTTACATGGATGAAGGGAAGTTGTAGTCAGGTGAAGGTCAGGCTCTTCTCCCGGGCAGGTAGTGACAGGGAAGAGGGCACGGCCTGAAACTGTGTCAGGGAAGGTTTAGGCTGGATCTCAGGAAGCCCTTCCTCACGGAGAGGGTGCTCAGGCATTGGAATGCACTGCCCAGGGAAGTGGTGGAGTCACTGTCCCTGGAAGTGTTTAAGGAGAGGCTGGATGTGGCGCTTAGTGCCGTGGTCTGGCTGATGTGGTGGTGTTGGGTCATAGGCTGGACTTGATGATCTCAGAGGTCTTTTCCAGCCTCAACAATTCTGTGATTCTGTGATTATCCATTGTATTGCAGCACAATCTCTGCTCCTTTCCTTTTTCCCACCTCTTTTTCACTTTTTTTCCCCCTAAACATCTCCTTCCACTCCTCCAACCTTGTTTTCTTGTTTCTGTAACCCATACAAACAAATCTGACTGACATTCATAATGTAATGCTTGATTCCTTGACACATTCTTAAAGGCGTATCTCTACCTTTCGCTTTGTGTGATTCTGTATCTTTACTATGCCAGAACAACATACTACACATTATGAGTAGTCATAACCTTTGACATGTGCATGCTTTTTTTCCCCTTTTTTTTTTCCTATTAAAACAGCAACATATATGCTCTAGGAGAACACTATGTCTTTGTGACAGTCCTGAGCTGTGAATGCATTTATTTTGCCTACAGAGAATGGCAGTAGCAATATCCAAGCCACTAGAAATTGGAGCTGAATATAAATATATTAAATGGCCATGACACTTTTGTAATGTAATTTAACCTCTCTGAGGAACGTAAATATGTTCTTTTTTTTCCAAATTCCAAGAGAAGGAAAGCTGTGCGTATGGCAGAGTTCATTTGCCTTTGAGCATAAAAGTAGCACTTTTCTTCATAAAAGGAACATAAAAGTTGAGAGAGTACAAAAGTAAGAATGAAAAGACCATTATTGTCTTATTTAAATCTCCCACAGAAAATATCAGTTATTTCTTCAAAATTTAACTGCAATTCCTATCAAAGAAAAAATGGTATTCTGTACTAAACTTCACATGAGACTCAAGATTTCATTTTGTCTTAGTTTTACTCCACAATAAAAGCAACAATATTGGAGTCCTCTTTTGCTTGTTTTGTGTCAGATTTTTTGGCCAGGGCTGCTCTGCCTCCCAAATTTGCAACGTATGCAGCTCTAACCTTTGCTGAAGTGGCTTCAGAATACTGGTAGAGATGAGTTGATTGGGTAATGATGACAAACCCAAAATTTTCTATCCCAGTTTTAAATATTACATCCACAAATTGACTCTTCTTCCAGAAACTGATTATTGGAGAATCAACACAAGAAAAGCATCAAAAAATGCGGAAGAGACCTTCACACCCATACCTTGACGTTCTGCACTGTTTTGCAGGCATCTTCCCTTTGTTCATAGAACCCAGTGGAAACAGTCTGCGGAAGTTCATTAAAGTGAGAATAGAGATGTTACAATAAGTGTACAGGTTGCTCTTTTTTTTTCACCTTTTCACAGTGATTCTCAGCCAAACAGAAAGAATCACTGCCTAGATATATAATCCTGTCTTTTGTTGATCTGCTCAAAGTAGTTATTTTCCCCCCTCTTCACATATGGTTAAGTTTCTGTTTGATACTGTTGACTACATAGTCAAGTGAAGTAGTGACATAGTTTGAGACAAAGAACGTTGTCCTGGAGCTGGAATTTTCAAATTGGTGCTGATATTTGGTCACCAAAGAATAGTTTAGCACATCACAGCTGGGACAAAGATGAAGTACAAGCTCATTGAGATGAAGAAGAAAGAAAGATGTTCTTCTGAAAATCAAGTTCATGAGGGAAATGTAGAAACCACTTAGCCAATCAAACATTCCTGAAACTGAAATGTAAGAACAATAATAGCAATTATCCTGACTGCAGCTCTGGAAACTTGAACCCAAGTGTTTTGATTTCATTTGTTTTATTTTCCTAGGCTTTCTTTTCCTTTTGTTGTTTGCTTTTAGTTTCCCTCCCACATCAACTCTTTTCTTCATTCATTTCAGAAGAGACTTATTTTTGGTAACACAATTTTTATTTTAGTAGAAAACATTTTCAAGTAAGTCTGCTACAGCAGACTTACGTATAGATTTCAAATCTATACGTTTCACCTGCTCCGTGTATTGTGTTTGGGTTACTCATCTGGTATTTTTTTTTCTATATACAGAATTAAAGAACAAATGTTTGCAAATATAAGGCAGAAGAAAAATAGAGGCAGAGGGCGTAGACATTTTTCCTTCTGCATATTCTGTACATTTACAACTTAGAAATAATAAAAATTGCCAAAATAATTTCACTGTAAGGGCAGTCTAAAGCGTGGTTTGCATGAACCTGAACCTGTAACTACTGAATTTCCCTAACTATTTTGCTTCAGAATACGAGGAGGACCTTCAGATTCCCTACATATTAAGAACTAGTTTTGCAGTCCACTAAATTCACTATCCATGGGTCAGTAAGCTCTTCTGTGCATTTCCCAGCAGCAGTAGAACTTAAATCAGGTTTTCTTCTACTCAAAATCTGGTGTGTAGCAAACCAAGTCTTTTTTTTTTTTTTTTTTTTTTTTTTTTTGTACTGTAGCTCTGTACAGCGTCTCAAACTCTCTCTAGACCGGCTTTTATTTTTTTTTAATGCACTGGTGAAAGTCTAGACTCCTAGCAACAGGAGTAGAGTTACTCATATTATATTGTGTAACTATGCAGGCTGATGGACCGAAGCCTGAACAAGAAGAGATGTTGATCCCCAGAGACTGGAAAATCAGTCTTCCCATGAGGGCTGAGGGCAATGGAGAAGAACAGAGAGGGGGTGGCTAGATCAGGCCAATATCCAGGCAGAAATAAGTCCAGTTTTCACACAGGTTGGCAATGGCATGTGACACTTCTACTGAAAAGAGTTGTGTTATAAAGTTGAGATAATTATACAATGTCATTCATAATCAGCTTGTGAAAGGCACCGGCAAACAATTTTCAGACAGTCTAGGATGGGGCTTTACAGTGTCAGCCCTGGCTGCAGCCTGCAAGCTGGCCTGGATAAAAAACTGCATGAAAAATTCTGAGAATTATTTTTTGGGGGGGAGGGGGGAGGGAAGAGAAAATACTTCATACTGACTATGTCAATGTTGGCATGTATGCTGAATGAATTGTGCCTATCAGTGCCTTCTTTCTCATGAGATGAAATGCTGCCAGAGGCTTCTGTGTAAGGAATGGCTCAACAACCCATAGTAGCAACAGAGCAGAAGTCCAGCCAACTGAGTGGATGTTAAAGCAATGCGGCTTTTTTTCCCTTTTTTTCTCTTTTTCTTCTTTCTTTTTTTTTTCTATTTTCTTTTTTTTTCTTTTTTTTTCTTTTTTTTTAAAGACAATCTGACTAATTCAAAAGATAGCTATAAAAGGCCATGTTCAGTAAGGATGATTAGAAGCAAATATGATTTGCAGGAATACCAGAAAACTCAGCTGGAGATGATTGGTTCTTTTCATGGGGGAACTGATGAAGGGCAGAAGCAGCATCTGCTTTGAGCAGAAATAACCAATAGTTGGTCAGGATGAGAGTCATGCACTGAGCCTCTTTCTTCCCTGAAGCCTCAAATGGGGCAGGCTGCTGAAGCTCTCCAAAACTCAGCCTCTTTCCCTCCTTGGGACAGCTGGTAATGCGTGAGCTGTGAGAGAGAAACAGAGGAGCAAACAGTCTCCTGGTCCTGCTGTTTTCAGAGGAGGACTTGGCTTTGGACAACTACCAGAGAGCTTTGCCAAGGTTGATGGTAATTTGCCACTTGTGAATTCTTACTGCTTTTTTTTTCTTCTCTTCTGCCCTCTGTAGACACAATGAACTCTTACTTAAAGCCCATCTGTTGAACTCACTGCCTCCCTGAACGTCCAGATAATGTAATTTCCTAGATCTTTGACTGGAAGCTCAAGCCAATGACTGTTCAGTAAGGATTTTTGAGAGGTGAAGACTATCAAAGATGAATGAGGAAGACAAACAGAACTGAGGAATAAGTATTTTAGATGTGAATGCTTGTCATGGGTTAGGGCTAGGCTGTAGAGAAATTTCTTGTGGAGCAGAGGCGCGGTATAACTTTAAAAGTGTGGACAACCCAGCTTAGGCCTAAACAGAGGCTCTGTCCTTGAAGCTGCCTTGGAACACAGGGAGGAGGAGGTTTTATCTGTTTTGTGAGAGCTTTGCGAGATGCTTGGTGGGAGGTGCTGGCCCCGGGGGGAGAAGGGGGGGCGAGAGCCACCTGCATAGTGGAACGGCACTACCCAATAAAACGGTGGCGCGTGTAAACCTGTAACTGACCAACTCTGTTAAGGGGCAGGCGCGTGGACACTGCTTCACTGTATATATTGGGCTGTCCAGAGCAATAAAGGGAGGACGATCTGTAGCCATATTGGTGTGATGGTCGTTAACTTGGCCGGCTCTCTGAAGGGACCCTTCTAGACTAGGCTGGCCACCAAAACGCAGACAGACGCACTCTAATGCCCTCTTCCCTGCTCCCATCCAAACGGGAAGGAAAATGGAATGAAGCAGAGGGAAAAGAAAACTAAACCAGCTTTAATGAAAAAAGAATACAAATAATAGTGAAATGATAAAAATAAAGAACTATACACAACTATATATAAGCCTGATATCGAGCCTGCCTCCCCCTCTGATATCGATACCCACTGGTGCTGCAGAGCAGGAGGCACTGGGGAAGCCCCAGGCTCAGCGGTGGCAGGAGCTGGATACAGAGAGCTGGATTCGGGAACTCAGGATCCGGATCAAAAGCAGGAGGTCTGATGGAGTCCTCCCTGGATGCCGGCCATTGCAGAAAGACACCTAAACTCTCATAATCACTCAATTTATACTAAATATGATGTATATAGAATGGAATACTCCTGTTGGTCACCTGTCCTGTCTATTACTCCCCAGAGGTGCAACCTTTTACTTCCTTGTGATCCCTCTTACTACCTGGCACCCCCAGCGTGGCACACAAGAGCCAGCAGTGGCCTTGGTCACTACAGGAATAAGTACAAACAAGAGCCTTTCTGCATCCCAGTCCCAGGCAGTAACTGTGAACATCAGGCATTATCACTTCCAGTAGCAGACACTGTCTGCAAAAACATGCTGCTAACTTCAGAAAGTGCAGCCTCTTAGAAGAGACTGAATTGGAAAGTAAAAATCACTAAACAGAATTGATTTTGTTTAGCTGAAAACAGGACAATGCTGCTCGGGCTGTGGGAGTAAGGCAGTTTTGAAGGTTTGCACTGGGGTCATGGTGGCAATGAATTGGTAATTCATAAGTGCAGGATTAGGAGATTTGTGAAACAGACACAGCATGGCTATATTTATTTAATTTCCTGAATGAGCACAGTTTGGTTTCTGGTGACTGATTACACTTTGTCTTGAATGTCTCAGTTCTTAGTTATGTTTCAGGCAGAAGTACTCATTCTTCCACGAAGTGTGGAATAACAAACATGCAAAATAGTTCCATGACATAGAGAATTCAGGTTTTCTATGGCACAGAGATGACATATATTCTATAGAGCCTGTGATATTAAAAGAAATTAAAATAAGGTTAAACTTTAGTACAAATGCTAAAATACACAAGGCTGCAAAAATTTTACAGCATAAATATGATAATTGTGCATAAAATTTAATTCATGGTATACCCACCACGAAACCCCTAAGCACTTTACACAGTACATGTTAATGGCCTGACATTTTTCTCCTTTATTTTAGAAAGGTCTCTTTTCAGCTTAGGGGAAGTGGAAGGTCACTTCCAGCTTTGCATTGCCATGGTCCCAACTTGATCTGAAATTTAATACTGTCTCACTGAGACAAGACAAATTTTCCTCACAGGAAGTGAAATTGCAGTAATAAAAACGGCATGTTAATATGTTTTCTGTTTAGATCACAAGGACGAAGTACTTCAATGATTTCATCACAGTCCCAAGTGGACATTTGTCTCCATCAGAAACAATTTCAGTTCGATATGTTTTGAAAATTATGTGGAGATGACAACTGAGGCTGGAACAGCAGACATTTAACAAGATGAGACATTGTTTTGATTAAAATTTATAATGGAAGAGTATTGACTAAAATACAGTTCTTCCAAAGAAAGACAGGGAGAACTTTTAAAATAATTTAAGCTTGTTGCTTAAGCTCATTTCATAGAATCGTAGAATTGTTGAAGTTGGAAAAGACCTTAAATTTCATTGAGTCCAGTCGCTAACACAGTAATATCAGGTCCACCACTAAACCATGTCGCTAAGCACTATACTTGTCACATATATATATATGCTCAATTTAAATACAGATGACTCATACCTTCTGATGGATTAAATCAATGAAGATCATTTTGTTTAGTTCAATTTAGCTTCATGGACTTAAAGCTGTGCTAACAGTACATTATCTGACCACGTGGGTACATATATATGAATCACTCATACGAAATTGAAACTTCTGAAGTAGGCAAAATACATTAAGTACTATTTCTCATTAAAGACCCAGTCCTATGCAATCTGAGTCTGTGGGACTGTTGCCAATGTTTTCAGTGGATTCAAGATTGAATTCTGTGAGGTAGGTGGTCAGTTACCTCTCCACCCAAAATCCCTGCGCATGACACTGAGATGTATGGTGGGGCTGGTGGGCGAGACCTGTGCTCCTGTTGAGCAGCTTCTGGTCAAAAGCCTGCCTAGGACACAGCTTCCCAGGCTGAGCCTCTGCCTCCTCTCCTTGTCCAGCATTCTGTTTGCAGTTAAGACATTGATCTTGTAAGACAATACTTAGATTTGCTTTTTTAACCATATAGTAAAGCCAAGACACTTTAATGCGAAACTTTAGTGTTAGGTGTCTCCCCTCCACATTCTCCTCAAGCCAAATTCAGACCTTAGCAGTGAGTACAAAATACTTACAAAGCTTTGAATTCTGTGGAAGCACAGATATACACATTTCTCTACTTTCTGAGGGCATAGACTAACTGTTCTGTGTATTTTCAAGCCTAACCCAACAGGGAAAATAATGACAAGAATTAAAGGGTTGCCAAAGCAGACGTCATTCAGAAACATGCCTTCTGAAGTAGCTGTCAGCTCCATTGGTCACATTGGATTCAGCACTACAATTGGAAAATGAGTTTCTAAATTATTACTGTTCGAGTTAGTTTTTTCACTTGGAAGAATTTCCTTCTTGACAACATAAAAATATTCTAAAACAAGAAGCCAATCTGTAAGGTTCCAATAAGCATTCACTTACAGAAAACTACAGCTAAGCTACAGAAATAATATATTCCCCTGACCCCTAAATGGTGGAGGATGATATATGGCATGTGTGCTACACATGTAAATCTTAAATACCTAATTGTCGAATGAGCTCTAGGATTTAGAGGGAAAGTCCACACACTGTTATTATAATTATAATAATTATGTTTTTTAACAGAATGATATTTCTGCAATAGAAATCATCATGCACATCTTACATAGGGATGGTTATAAAGTGACTCAAATACAGTAAGGAGACAGGTGTGAGAGTACAGTGAGGGATTTACTTGTGATGTACATGAGATGTTGTTAGAAAGTGCTTTTGAGACTAAGTCTTATAATAAAAAGACTTTTTTTTACATTGCAGTAAAAAAGGCAAGAACAGGAAGAAAACATAGTAGCATAGACAGAAGAATAGAGACTTCCTGGGTTTTATATTAGCTTGTGATCTTGGTTCATATTTAAAGCTACGTGATTGTGCTGATGCTAGTAGGTAATTTAGAGATAAAGAGTTACTATAGGAGGAAAGGGATGAAAGTAGGGCTAGAGACAGTTAGTTTCCATATTTAGGTAAAAACGTGAAAGTATATGCATTAAATATCTTGGAGATAAATATGAGGATTTAGTTAGAGAATTAATTGGTTTCAAAAGAAAACAACAAATATTCAGCATGTGTCTTGTCTTTATTGATAGAATGGGATTCTGACTGGTAACAAAATATCGGTATACATTTGCTAGAATTTATATTTATATTTATATTTATTTTTTAAGCAGATGAAGTTTATTTCCTCTTAATTTTGCAGTGCAAACATAGGATATTTCATACATTGTGTGTGACAGAAAGATGAGCCTTATTAAATCAGAAGTACTTAACTGGCTTATCTTTGAAAGGAAAACTAGATTCAAATCTTTATTAAACCTACTTTTAATCCCCGAATCTTTGAACAAACACAATTCAGTTTGTATTCAGTAACCAACAGGCACTTGCAGGAAGGAGGGGAGGTGGTTATGGTGTATTTGCAGGTAAGATAAAGCAAAAGACCTTGTCCCTGGGTTGAGTTTCCTAAATATTGAATGCTTCATGCCCAAATATATCACATAGCCACAGGCCAGCCTAGAACCAACCAAAGCGTGTTTTACAGAGATAAGGAAGCATGGAAAAATTCTCAAAAAAAGCTGAAGATAGTGATACAGAGAAGTAGAAACATTTAGTCAGACATTGCCAATGCAGTTGATAGTTTAGCGAAATTTAAACACATAGTCAAGCCCGCTAACACTGCAAGTAGTTTAGAACCTTTTGTCGCAAAAGAACTCAGACAACAAGAACTACTAACACACATATAGACATAATAATGGGAAATTTATTGCCTGTAAGGACCTGATGGAAATCTACTAGCTAAAAGCCTTCTAACAAACAGCAGCAATGAACAGCAATGTGACAGTTGTGTCGTGAGATGGGTCCCTATGGACATTTGATGCTTTGAGCGGGACTTATCTCTGAGAATGGAACGCAAGGTTACTGTGAGATAAACAGGCCTCAGACTGCAGACCTTGCTTGTCAGCAAGAACAAGGGAATACAGGCTATGATTCATCAAAGAACACGGTGATGAGGAGGACTAGGAGCCTTCCTACAGAAGACCCCAGCCCACAACCACCAGACGGCACTGCACATGTGGCAAGAGGAGGAGGTCCAGCACGCTTATCTTAGAACTAACCCAGCCTAGACTCATAAAGATCTATGCTTTTGTGTAATACATATCTGTCTATTTGACCAAACGGTGTGCAAGCTTTGTGGAGAGATCCCTTTGCACCCGGCGCCAAATAAACATACCTGCTTTATAACTCCCTGTGAGTTGTAGAGTTTGTTTCCACGTGTCAAAAGGATTAAAGTATTATTGCATCTGTCAGCCATCTCCAGTACTGAACTTACTGTCTGTGCACGTTCAACAAAAAGAAATTGTCAGGTGGTTCCAAATTCTTTGATATTTCCAATAACAAAATGTCATCTTTTTTGAATTCAGATTTAAGAGGCATTTCTTCTATGAGCTAAACACTAAATTGACTTGTTATGGTTTTTTATACATTTGTTTGTACTGAAGGATGCTTTTGTTATGGCTGCACATGATGTTCTTTTTCTATTTCAAACAGCAAACTGTTCCTGCATTTCCTTCCATATGGAGCTGAATTTCAGTGCCAGTGAAACAACCACATTGCAGCTGCCATCTAAGTCTGCATTGCTCTCAATTCCTCTTCTATACCCTTACTAAATCAATTTCCACAGCATCCAGCAACTCAATAATTTGCAAATTTTTTTGAGACCAGAGAAATAACATAGGAATATATGTCACTGTCACACTTCTGACGTATTCAAAAATTGGTATAACATGGATTCAAATAAAAATAGTTTTTCATGCTGACCACAGAAAGAATTTAAGCATGATTAAAAAAAAGCAGAGGTTTAATTAAGTTTTCAGAAATTAAAAGATTAACCAGCTTAAATATTTCAGTGTGAAACCTACCATCAAATAATAGATGAATTGAGAAGATTGATACATCTTGTGTGCTTTTACAGAAATTCACGGACACATGTATTATTTCTCCTCACTCAGGTTACAAGCATACAAGTAGCTAATCATTACATGCAAGCCTCAGAGGCTGATTATTACAATTCCATAGGAGTTAATGTCTTCTGCAGAAGACAAACTGTTAAAGTCAATTACTCAAAGTCTCTAGAAACTGCATTTTCTTTTGAAGATCCAGGGGAAAATTTGATGGTCCTTACTATTAAACTAATCTGAAGTGCAAAGAAAACTCTTTGATGCTGAGCAAAGGAGAGTATGGTGTTACGCTTTAGTCTATAGGTTACAGAATTACATTATAGTCACAAGACATTGAAATAGAAAAACACATAAAGCCTCTTCTGGTGTGGAATAGAAATTCTCAAATGAAACACTACGTATCAGAAAACATGATTTGAAAGAAATCAGAACTTCTGCTGTACTTCATCTATTTAGAAGGCAAAACCAACAGTAGTGTTGAAGTTTAGGGCTGGACTGGCCCCCAAACTCTGACAAATGCTCTTTATGACCTTTCCACCGTCCTTCCAGAAGAGCATAACAGGACAACCAGGGAAAGAGACTTTCAGAATGGAAAAAAATTTTGAATTGGTTTAATAACAAAAGAAAATAATATTAACAATAATAATGATGTTGGATTGCATACAGATATATACAAGTATGAAAGCGTATTCAAAGATACAAGAGGCTATGTTAATATGGAAACTGTGCCTTCTGGAAGACAACTAGCCCCCAAGTGGAAGAGTCCCAGACTGGAATTGGAAGCAGATGAGAGAGCTTGAGCCTGGAGCCCTGACGACAGTCCAGAAACATCAGAAAAGGAAGCCTTGGAACAGCAGCACCTTTCCCATCTGAGGAGACAGGGGAAGACAACCTGTCCTGACAAACAGTGCTCCTCTGCAGTGCAAAAACAAGAGGTGGGAACACCAGCAGCATGGAAAGGGATGACAAACAACCAATAGCAATCCTTCCAGCACACCAGGCACAAAAAAAACCTCTGGGTTTTTCCTAGGGAGCATTTTCTACTGAGCACTATGGGAAGGAATACTGTGATTGGTCCATTTGGGTCACCCGACCCACCCCCTACACCCCATAGGTATAACTGCCCCTCGTACTGCACTGGGATTGCCATTTGTGCCAGGCAGTTTCACAGAACTTTTATCCTCGTCATCTCAAACCAGGACAAACAGCTGCAATAGTTGTCTTCACGTACTAACCAGAATATCTGGTCAAAAAATTCATCTGAAAATAATCACAGTGTGAGAGACTGAATGACCAGGTAGGGGTTTGTTGGTTGTTTAGTAAAAGAGGATGATCTAGTAATAACAAAATAAACTTGTCTCAAAGCAGAACCTTGTCCTGGGCCTTATGCAGGTCTGCACCTGCTATACAATCAGCTCATGAATAAGGTGACTCTTCTTATCTCGTGAATTTGGTTTCTTTCCAATAGGAGAAGAAAAAGTACAAATCCTGGATTTTTTTTCACCAAAGGAAATTCATGTTTTCTGATTACTTCTGATGCTTTCCTGAATGATTTAATCACAGTTTAGGTTTACATGGAGATCAGAAAAATCACAGAACTGTTGGCTGGAAGAGACTTCACGAGCAAGTAGATAACTACTTGCTGCCTTGGACAGCATCAGTATTGTCTTTGTTATTCCTGACAGATGTTGGAACTGTTTCTAAAATATTCATGATGTCCAAGAGCCCACAGAATACTCAAGTTTTTTGTTGAACTTTTAACCCCTCTTTTTCCTGTTGCAGCTTAGTACCACCACTTCTTAACATATCCGTTAGTAGCCAACAAGCTTTCTAAAGGAATTTAGGTTGTTTCTTTCACATTAATATTCCTGGCATAGAAAAATAACCCATTAAACTGTCTTTAACAATTAAATCCTTATTTTGGTTATATATCAGGACTTTCTACTTCCGAAATTTACTTCCCTTGTCTGTTGCATTGGAATAAATGCATTTCTGATTAGCAGCTGATGCATTCTTGGTTTCTACCTCTTTTGACTCTGTTGTGCAAAACTATCTTTGTCCCACTGCCTTTTAAGCTCCTATCCTGTTTATACTTACCTGGAGGAACTCACTTCCTCTCCCCTCAACCTTAATTTAAAATATTTGCAAGTGTGCAAAAATACTCTTCCTTGTTTTCATTTGGGGGAGTCCATCCTCGTTCAGCAATTCACAGAATATCATCCCAAGATTAAAGAAAGCAAAGCCCCACTGCTGACATCATTGACATGGCGATATTTACCCTCAGGCAGTCTTTGTCCCTGTTTGAACCCCAATTTTTTTCCTAGGGAGTGCTGATGAGAGTCACCCCTGTCACTGCTGCAGTGCTGTAGTCACTCGTGAAGGAGAATGTACACCAGGAGCCTAGATGTGCTTCTTCAGGCTGTCAATAACCCTTTAGAATAGCAATAATCAGAGCTGGGAGACAAATGGAGCTCTTCACTGCCGGCAGGGGGAAGTCACCAACTACTTTTAAGTTTTACTTTTATTCCCAAGAAGGAGAGGAGTGAATCTCCCAGTATTTCAGGGTTTTGCCTTTTCCTCTTCTGCCCTTGGCATTGCATCTTCCTGGGCTACCCAAGATGTCTGTTTATTTATTTCTGGAAAAATTAAAAAAGGAATAGCAGTGAAGCAGTGAAGTAGTTGTTACTAGTTGATGTGACTGCAGATTTGCCCAAATTTTTGCTTTCGTCGCTGACTTTTAGGCTGTATTTTAGCTTGAAATGGTGACCCAAATTTCTGGAGTATCACCTTGCACATGGACACCATTCCTGTTGTTGTCTTCTGTTCTAGAGAAGACAAAGATGAAGTACTTATTCTTTATCCATGTACTGCTCCCATAATACAAAGCTTTCTGCCAAGGAAATACAGGTACTCAGGGTGTCCATCTATAATTTAAAATGTTATTAATGAAACATTGACACTTCAAAGTTTAAACAGCAAAGTAAAGATGCATAAAATAGATGTTAGCTTATGTAATTGTTCTTTTTTTCTTATCAGCTTTTTCATATCAGATATGTCTTGGTGATATTCTTATACATATAAACAGTATTGATTTATTGCAGAACAGTAGTACCCAGGAAATTAAGCTATTTGAATAGTACCAACAATAAATTGAAGATATTTATGTGAACAAACATGAATAATTTACTGCCTATTTGCAATGACACATAATTTACTGATCATGAATATTCACATAGTTATGAGGTTATTCAAAAGAATATTATTTTTTCACACAAAATTATAAATGTTTTTCAGTATTAATATAAGAATGCTTGCAAAACAAATACCTAGTAAAAAACAGTTTGTGACAAAATGTTTTGAATCTCAGTTGAGGAAAAACCCCTTATTTGAGGGGGGGGAGAATTTAATATTTTGTTGTGGTCCTATTTACTTGAGAATGTATCACACAGGTATTTTCAGAGTGGAAGAATATAGTTTTATTTATTAAAAGGATATGATTTTCAGAACAGTACAGAAAGGCTAAAAGGAAGTGCAGAAAATATTCTTTCATTTTTTTTCATTATATTCAGAGTTCCCTGTTGTCTTGGAGATCCAGCCTCATAACAAAAGTTCACACAAAAGTAGGTGGGGGTTCACCCTTTTCAGCTGTTCATTTGTGTGGAAAGAAGGAGTTGCTATGTCATGCAGTACAGATTCTCTGGGGCATTTTGACAAACCATGTGCTGGGTCATTCTCAAATACTAAAGGCTGGCATGCAAAATATTAAAGCTTAGAAGGTAATCAATCAGATAGGATATAGAGACTCTTTAATTGCAGTGCTTATATAGCTAATATTTCTAAATCCATCTCTTTGGAGCAAAGCTTTAAAGCATATAGTCAACTGCACCTACACGAATAATCTAATTTAAAGCTATGAAGCTGAGATATATGCTGACAGATAAATACCTTCTTAAGTGTTTTCCAAATGCAGAATATTGTGTGGTTCAATTCAAGAATTAAAATGCAAAGTTTTAGAACTGCCGGGCTCCCCATGCTCAGGCTAAGATCCTCAGACATGTTGCACCCAGGTTCAACAAGGAGGCCAGCCATGTTACCAACCGGTAGCCCAAGTTCACACAACATAAGAAGTAAAGAGGATCCTGTTTCTCTTTGCAGTGATCAGAAGGGTCTTCTTGAAAAACAGAGACAAGCACACCTAGAAGAGGGATGTTCTGGGTAGTTCAGTCATTTGGCATGGTCTATATTTCTCTGCTTGATATCATCATGATCATCTCAGTTGGCTGGGAATGGATTTGGCAATAAACCTTAGAGGTGAGTCCTTTCTCAATGTCACAGAATCACAGAATCACAGAATGTTAAAGGTTGGAAGGGACCTTAAAGATCATCTAGTCCAACCCCCCTGCCAGAGCAGGATCACCTACAGTAGAGCGCACAGGAACGCGTCCAGGCGGGTTTTGAATGTCTCCAGAGAAGGAGACTCCACAACCTCCCTGGGCAGCCTGTTCCAGTGCTTGGTCACCCTCACAGTAAAAAAGTTTTTCCTCATATTTTTCTGGAACCTCCTGTGTTCCAGCTTCCACCCATTGCCCCTTGTCCTGTCAGTGGATGCTGCTGAAAAGAGCCTGGCTCCATCCTCCTGACATTCCCCCTTGACATATTTATAAACATTAATGAGATCACCCCTCAGCCTCCTCTTCTCCAAGCTAAAGAGACCCAGCTCCTTCAGCCTTTCCTCAGAAGGGAGATGTTCCACTCCCTTCACCATCTTTGTAGCTCTACGCTGGACTCTCTCAAGCAGCTCCCTGTCCTTCTTGAACTGAGGGGCCCAGAACTGGACACAATATTCCAGATGCGGCCTCACCAGGGCAAAGTAGAGGGGCAGGAGGACCTCTCTTGACCTACTTGCTACTCCCCTTCTAATACACTCCAGGATGCCATCGCCTTCTTGGCCATGAGGGCACATTTCTGGCTCATGGTCATCCTGCTGTCCACTAGAACCCCCAGGTCCCTTCTTTAACAGTTTGTTTTGAAACTATGTCAGTTTCTGATTTAGAGGAAATAAACAAAGAACAAACAGGTTTTTGATTTCTTATGTGGCTGCAATGTTCCAGGAAAAATGGGAGTGTAGGCAGAGTAATCAATATTAGTCTTCAATCAATATCACTTCAGTTTCATCTCTTGTTGAGCGCTGCCAAGATAAATGGCTAGTACAGCCAATCTTAAATATTAGTTTAGATGAGTCACTTAAAATGTTTGCATAGTGGGTCAGATAATTGTTATTCAGTTTATCAGCATCTTGTCTTGTTTCTTTGAAGCATGGACAAATATAAATAATTTTTGAGGCAGTGCAAGAGCATAATCCCCCGTGACAGCGTGGTGCGCTTCATACAGCTCACAGGGCTCTTGCTTAGCTTTCTGTCAGTGACCAAATCCATGTGTTTCAGATGGACTGCTATTTGCTATTTTGACAACTGGGAGTAAATACCAGGGGCAAATATTTTTTACATCATACAGCTGTGACTGAAACAAAGATTATCATGATTTTCTTATGTTCTTGTGGTTTTCATTCTTTGAGTTCAACACGATCTGGATCTTCCATGCCAAAAAAAAAAAAAAAGAAAAAGAAAAGAGAGAGAGCAAAACAAAGGACAGGGAGGGGCAGGACGGGGAAGGGAGATTAATCTTGCAAACCTAAAAGCTAGTTATGAAATATAAGATAATATACATTCTAGCTTTCCACCATAAGGTACAATAACTACACAGAGATATTTTACACTTCTTTAAAAGGAAGTTGAGAGTCTGTGAAACCTTTGTACAGAGATAGTTAAAACTCTTTGTGCTAGCTAAAATGTAGGAATAATGTGGTGGACAGCCCTTTGGCCCAAGGGGGCTGGGTAAAGAGTCACTGAAATTGCTGATGATCACAGACTTCTTGACCTTTCAGGTAAGACGTGTATGGACATCTGAGCTTCTATACATTCAGCATTTTGAGCTAGAATTACATGGTGGGAGATTACAAGTCTCCCACAATGGGACTGTGATTGTCTAAGTACTGATGAGGAGCGGTGGAGTGCTGACACTAATGAAGATGTGCAGAAAAATTGAAGGGATTCTTCAATTCCGTGATGGCAGTAGAGCAGGAAACTCCTAGGCAGAAGACAGAAAAAACCTGATGTGGTTCATGGGAAAGGGCTCCCTCGATGTTGGTGCTGGTGCCTGAAGCAGCAGATAAACAACAGTGGATCTTCAAGGCTGCCTCTGAAAAAGACAGGTCAGGCAGTGTGGTGATGAAAAGATCCTCAAAACCGTTCTATGATTCCATGATTTGTGCTGAAAATGTAATACTCTGGAAACTCACTCATTACTTGGTTGTGGTACATCACCAAAAAACCCCACTAAGGTATTTTCCCATGTTGGAGGTGAATGACTTTAAAATTCTGCTTTAAGATCTACAAGTGTAATAAAACTTATTGTTCCACATTCCATTTTTCTAACTAGAAACAGCTAGATCACTTCTAAGTTCTTGTTATTAAATATGACAATGTTACTGTCTTTCAAAATATTCGTATTCAATACCTGACATCCTTTAGAGCAAGACTTGTATATTTGAAGTATTGCACGAAAAATGGAATTAAATTTATGCTGTGCCCAGTACACAGACCCTGTTGTCCTGGAATTGAAAGGAGAAAAACAAAGGAGGGATGCGGTTTATTTAGGCCATACTTTTATTAATTGAACTTGTCTGGTAATTGTGCAGCAGTAACCTTCATGCTGCGGGTCATGTTTCCTTACAGAACTGTTTCTGCTTGATAAATAGCTGCCTTGCCATCATTGCCACAGGGCCCCTAACACCTTTCCTCACACAGGCACGATGGGGAATCCCAGTTTGTTCTGAGGATGTCTTCCTCTTGATGTCCTTCCAGCTTATTCCTAGAAGGAGGTTGAGCCCCTTCTGGGACATGAACCTGTGTGATATACTTGAAACCTGCTACATACCAACAACTGGTTGGTTACCTCCTTGTTTCTCCTGCGTTGCCCTTGGTGTTACATGGGGTAGAGAAATCTTGTACAGTGGAGGCATCTCAGTGACCTGGGAAATAATCCTTTTCGGTTTTCCTTGAAAGCTGATTAGAGTAATTTCTGCAGAAGGTCTTGAAACCACATCTCTGTGTTAACCTGAAGGCTTAAGAGCAAACCTGGGTGTGACAGAGATTTAAGATGTTAAAAAGCAGTTCACAGAGTCACAGAATCGCAGAATGATAGGGTTAGGAAAGGACCTCAAAAGATCAGCTAGCACAGCCTCCTGCCAGAGCAGGATCACCTACAGGTGATGGCACAGGAACGCGTCCAGGTGGGTGTTGAATGTCTCCAGAGAAGGAGACTCCACAACCTCCCTGGGCAGCCCGCTCCAGGGCTCTGTCACCCTCACAGTGAGAAAGGTGTTTCTAATATTTTTGTGTAACCTCCTATGTTCCAGCTTGTATCCATTGCCACTTATCCTGTCATTGGGCATCGGTGAAAAGAGCCTGGCACCGTCCTCCTGACACTCCCCCTTGACATATTTATAAACATTAATGAGGTCACCCCTCAACCTCCTCTTCTCCAAGCTAAAGAGACCCAGCTCCTTCAGCCTTTCCTCAGAAGGGAGATGTTCCACTCCCTTCATCGTCTTTGTGGCTCTGCGCTGGACTCTCTCAAGCAGTTTCTTGTCTCTCTTGAGCTGAGGGGCCCAGAAGTGGACACAATATTCCAGATGCGGCCTCACCAGGGCAGAGTAGAGGGGCAGGAGGACCTCTCTCGACCTACTTGCTACTCCCCTTCTAATACACCCCAGGATGCCATTGGCCTTCTTGGCCACGAGGGCACATTTCTGGCTCATGGTCATCCTGCTGTCCACTAGAACCCCCAGGTCCCTTTCCCCTACACTGCTCTCCAGCAGGGCAAGTCCTCAACCTATACTGGCACACGTAGTTATTCTTGCCCAAGTGCAAAACTCTACATTTGCCCTTGTTGAATTTCATAAGGTTTCTCCCTGCCCTGCTCTCCAACCTGTCCAGGTCTCTCTGAATGCCAGCACACTCTTCTGGTGTGCCAACCACTCCTCTCAGTTTTGTGTCGTCAGCAAACTTGTTTACAATGCTCTCTAACCCCTCATCCAGGTCATTGATGAATACATTGAACAGCATCGGCCCCAGTACTGACCCCTGAGGGACTCCACTAGACACAGGCCTTCAGCTAGACTCTGCCCCATTGACCACAACTCTCTGGCTTCTTCCCTTCAACCAATTAGCGACCCACCTCACTACTTGGTCATCCAGACCACACTTCCTCAGTTTACCTATGAGGATGCTGTGGGAGACGGTGTCAAATGCCTTGGTGATATCCAGATAGACCACATTCACTGCGTGGCCATCATCCATCCACCTGGTTGTGTCTTCATAAATGTTCAGGGCTTTTTCAAAGACCAACAGGAACTAAGGAAATTACATCCAATGATTCAAGATATTCTTCATCCAAATTTCAAATAAAAAAAAATGTGAGTGCTTAAAGGAATATTTATTCTTTTTTCCTGTTTAGAAATTCTGCTAACATTTAAGTTTGTCATATTTATACTCATGTTCTTGTGATGAAATTCTGCTTCTAAAACACCTTACAAGAAACTTGCCTCTATTCTGTGTACTGAGGAGTTTGCAAAAGGTTGTTATTGACTGTGAATATATTCTTATTTGAGTTTTCTGTAGCAGAATATCATGACAACTGGGTTTTTTTTCTTTGAGAGGAACAGTCTTTGCTCATGCTCCTTGCAATCAGGTTTTAAACATGTAAGGAATGAGTAAGGAGGCACAGATTGGTCTTACAAAATTTGAAATACCATGAGAGTTATTTTAAACCTATTGTGCTTAGATTTACTAACTGTTTTTTTGCTGTATGTGTGAAGAAGTCTGCACAAGTTAAATATAAACATAGGAATAAAAGGATCTGTGTACTATCCCTGTAAAGCTAATCTTCCAAGATGCTGTTAAAATAATGACATTTGCACTGGAACCAAAATGCTTATCTTTTTTAATTCTGTAATTTCCATAAGCTGGCCAGTGGCTCTCATCTGGAATGCTGACGAGGCCTCTGCTCTCAGACATCTTTCCTAATAACGTAAACCACACAGTGTTTGGTCAATCAAACTAAATTCAGGGAACGATCTCCAGCTTAAACTCCTCTTGCAAACCACAGGTTAAAGTTTATGTACACCAATAATATATTGCCAATTCAACAAGAAATGCAATCAGGACATATTCTTACCTCTGACAAAATCGGTATTATTATTTTTAAATGACAGTTTTTCTTTAGAACAGTCCTTTTTCTGTCATCTTAGAAAGCTTATCTGAAACACCTGGGAAATAGCCTCACTGTGTTCTCAAAACCTTTTTTCTTATTTTTTTATTTATTTTATTTTATATTTTATTTCATAGGTGTAGGCCTAAGCAGTCGACTTTTAGCTTCCTTTACACACGAAAGAAATGACATAATTTATGTGTATGGTCTGTCCTTATAAGATTCTCTGTTATTTCTTGAAATTATTCCAAAGCACTACGTCAAATAATTGTATTTTACTGCTGGTTCACATTTAAGTAACAGCACAAGCAGCCCAGTAGTAGTATTCCCTATGAGAATAAACCTATGTACAAGGTGTGGCATTGTGCAGAAATAAAAAGTTCATGCTTGGATTGTACATAGCATTTACATGGATAAATAGATATATGTGGGGATAAATGCAGATACATCAAAGGATGAGAGCTAGGTTTTCTTTGGTTCCTGCCAGGTTAATAACTAGCTGTCTCTCTGTTTCCCTACCTGTTTAATGTCTGATGGTTTTACAGTGCCATACAGGCTCATACTTCCCACAAATTTTCCACACAAAATCAGTGTCAACATAAAGGTGAGCTGTTCAAAAATCAGTGCAGTGGATGTGGTTTGTCTGGATTTCAGTAAAGTATTTGACACTGTCTCCCACAGCATCCTCATAAGTAAACTGAGTAAGTGTGGTCTGGATGACCAAGTAGTGAGGTGGGTCACTAACTGGTTGAAGGGAAGAAGCCAGAGAGTTGTAGTCAACGGGGCAGAGTCTAGTTGGAGGCCTGTGTCTAGTGGAGTCCCTCAGGGGTCAGTACTGGGGCCGGTGCTGTTCAATGTATTCATCAATGACCTGGATGAGGGGTTAGAGAGCATTGTAAACAAGTTTGCTGACGACACAAAACTGAGAGGAGTGGTTGGCACACCAGAAGAGTGTGCTGGCATTCAGAGAGACCTGGACAGGTTGGAGAGCAGGGCAGGGAGAAACCTTATGAAATTCAACAAGGGCAAATGTAGAGTTTTGCACTTGGGCAAGAATAACTACGTGTGCCAGTATAGGTTGAGGACTGCCCTGCTGGAGAGCAGTGTAGGGGAAAGGGACCTGGGGGTTCTAGTGGACAGCAGGATGACCATGAGCCAGAAATGTGCCCTTGTGGCCAAGAAGGCCAATGGCATCCTGGGGTGTATTAGAAGGGGAGTAGCAAGTAGGTCGAGAGAGGTCCTCCTGCCCCTCTACTCTGCCCTGGTGAGGCCACAGCTGGAATATTGTGTCCACTTCTGGGCCCCTCAGCTCAAGAGAGACAAGAAACTGCTTGAGAGAGTCCAGCGCAGAGCCACAAAGACGATGAAGGGAGTGGAACATCTCCCTTCTGAGGAAAGGCTGAAGGAACTGGGTCTCTTTAGCTTGGAGAAGAGGAGGTTGAGGGGTGACCTCATTAATGTTTATAAATATGTCAAGGGGGAGTGTCAGGAGGACAGAACCAGGCTCTTTCCAGTTATGTCCAATGACAGGACAAGGGGCAATGGATGATACAAGCTGGAACATAGGAGGTTCCACAAAAACGTTAGGAAAAACTTTCTCACTGTGAGGGTGACGGAGCCCTGGAGCAGGCTGCCCAGGGAGGTTGTGGAATCTCCTTCTCTGCAGACATTCAAAACCCACCTATTCCTAGTTCCAGCATGGTTTCAGACAAGCATCGCTTCAAAACAGAGCAATTACTAAAGGTGTCTATATAGAAAACTGTTTAACTGGGCCTTGTGAAGTTTGCCTGAAAGCTCTGATTCGTATCTTAAATATGTATCAGAGGATTATGGGGAGCCACGGAATGAATTTAGGGTTCCTATGCTTGCAGCGTCCTGTGTCATTAAGAAAGTGGTCAGAGGCACCAGATATAGACTGGAACATAATCTTAATGCACTCGGATACTGATACCTGAATTAAGACTATTATTAATATACCATTAATTAATATCATATTTAGCTTTAATGCAGTACAATAATGTAAGGACATTGATTTGCACACCAGAGTCACTATGTTTATGATGAAACAACCAAAATAATTTGTTTGCATATTGGAAGGCAAAGAAATCTTGTATTATATTAATGCTACATGTGACTCATCCCTAATGAAAAGTGAAATTGTATTTTGAGGCTCCAAATAATTTGATCAAAAGAGGCTTTAATAGAATCTGAGAATATCAAACCAAATAAACAATGGAATAGTCTGAAGAGACAGCAGTACAAAAGAACACTTAAGCAGGACAAAATAGTACTTAATCATGTGCAGAGCTTAAATTTGCCCCCTTATGTTTCCCACTGTGGTTGTCCTTGAATTCTGAAGAAGTTTGGGTGGTTTCAATAATTTAAGCCAGATATAGCTGTCTGGATACTCAGTTCAATAAACCATTTATGATAAAATACAAAATATTTTTGGTGCTTGCTTTATGGTTTTCACTCTGTAAGCTACCTAGTGTCTTCTTGAAATTGGTACGTTCAAGAGAAACTTTCTGCAAGAATATGGATCTAAATAACTGCATAAATGTCCTCTTTTGGTTGAGTTTGTTAATCACAGACCATCTAATAACCCAGTTGTGCCTCCTGCCAGAGAGTCAGCTCTGAGTCTCCACAATGTGGCAGGGGCAGTGGACACTGTCCACAGCTCTGGGGTGGATTTGCAACGTCTCTTCTTACACTACTGAGTTTAGGAAGATCATGACCTCCACCTTGTTTAGTCTAAGGCTGATAATTCTCTCTTTGTGAGGTGTGGGGAGTACCCAAAGAACAGGGATAAGAGAGGCTGCATGTTGCAGTGCCCAGGCATAGGTCCTGGGGGCAAGGGAAAACCCAGGTGGAACAAAAGGCTGTGGAAAGTCTGGCTGGTGACTACCACTGCTCCTAGAAGGAGTGGGTGAGGACACCAGGGAGAAACTATGGCCAAACATGAAGGGGAAGGAGTTCCCAAGAAAAGCCATTCCATGAGGATTTCCCTCCCATCTTCCAAGGATCGATGAGCCCAGTTCACCAGATCTCTCCAGCTCCAGCCAGTCCCCTTCTCTGTTAGTTCTCTTGTGACTGAAGTTTTTCCTCTTCATCTTGAACCAACAAAGTTCAATTTTGTTTATACTGCTGAGAAGGTTTGAACTGGCTATGAAAATTCCCTTTTTTTTTTTTTTTTTTACCCAACAAATACAGTTTCGATGGAGTAAAATCTCTTGGCTTTTTTCTTCATCTAAAAATCTGTCATAAAACTGAAATATCTTAAAAAAACTTTTTTCTGAATGGACTTTTAAAACAAAATGGTCCTGTTGTTATTGTGCTTTTATTTTACTTTTTTTTTTAGAAATAAGAACCGCTCTTTGGCTTGCCTGAAGCTGTTCAGTCGCCTCTACAGACCACAGTCCATCTGACGCTGTGTTACATAAACTGCAGACCATGGAGGGAAGAGGCACAAAAAGGGAATACATATTTCTCAATGACAGTTTTCTGCATATGTTCACAGTTGTCAGTCTTACCTTCTTTTTATTCTTTTTTCCTTGAAAAAACCTTTCTGAGATGTACAGCATTTGTCAAAGAGCAAGGCAATACCCAGACAGATATATTACAGCCAGTCATTCCAGATTGTACGTAAATTAAGTAGTTACACAGTGAAGTAATAACCTTTTCAAATGACTGATAATAACACTTAGAAATTCTTGGAACAGCCCTACTAGCTGGAGAGAAGTAAATCAAACTGAAAAACAGAAGACGACCAGAATGACAAGTAGTGTCCAGTTGATCACATTTCTTTCCTCAGGAAAATACTTCCATTAATGCAAATGGGGATATAATTTAATATCAAAAACTTCCAGAAGGGTAACAAGTAAATAAAGGACAAATTGTACCAGGAAAATATGACTGTCTGATTTGACAGCATTACAGAAATAGTCAGATTAAGAAAACATTCCATTTGAGGGACCATTACTTAGAAGTGATCTGATTCATAGTTTGTTTTTTGTTTTGTTTTTCTTTCATAGCATTTAGGTCAAAAGGGATCACTGGAAAATCCAGGCTGTCCTCCTGTTTGTGAAGAGACTTTACATTTCACACAAAGGCTAATGTATATTTATTTTATTTTATTTTATTTTATTTTATTTTATTTTATTTTATTTTATTTTTATTTGCATTCCCTCTGTTTGGTTGATGTATATTCAGAATTATTATTCAGTCTTGAGATGAAGACCCAAGAGAGGATTATCCCTTCATCCTTGTTGGGACTTCACCTCAATCATTTGCCATTTCAAAAGTATCTTCAACAATTTTTTTCTGCTTTGACTTTCACTGAAGATGTGGCATAATTAGCTTTTTAGCAAGGCATTTACTCGAGCATTTAATACTGGAATAATTTTATTTAGAAATGGTTTAGACAATCTTTGTTAGAGTTATTGATAAACTCTGAGATTTCAGTGCTTGTTAGGAAATGTTTTTTTACTTCCAAGTGCTTTTTTTTTCTTTCCAAACATATCTTCTCAAACATTGTGCAACTTCTCCTTTCACACGCTGTTCTGAATCTTAGGCTACATTTCAGCAGGTTTCAAAAGCCCTTTGCAAAATGCAAGTCCAAGGCAATTCCTTTGCTCTGTGCTCTATTTGGGCAAGAATTTGTGAAAAAGAGGAGAAGATGAAGAGGTGGAAGGTGAGATGCTATGCCCAAACTGATAAGCTGTCGACCGGCATCTGAGAGATGGGTTGAAATCTTTGATGTATTTTTTATTCAGCTGAGAAACTGGGAGCTGGGCATCTTGTAGTTCACAATTTCCTGCTCTAGTGATTGGCTATTCTAAAGCAGCTGCCTTGTTTCTGTATTTTGGAACTGTTTCAGTTCCCAAACATGATTAATTACTGATGTTGAGGATTGACCCTAGCCCTCCCATGCAGCAGAGAAGTTCACCAGATGAAGGGCACCACTTGTCAGCACCTTGCTCCTCCTTTCTTGTAGCAAAAAATAATCTTAGACTACAGATGTATCATCACACACAAGTTATTTTACCTTAATGAGATAGTCCCATGCCAAAATGTGGTGTTGGAACCTCCCAGCTATAAGTTGAAATGCAGTAGTTTAAATAACAGTGGAGATGAGATAGGCTTATAAATTTCATCTCACGTTAAAGATAAGTGAACAAGGCAGGCCTGAAATGACCTTGCAGCAACTAGGAAGAAGTAACCTCTCAAACTGTCACAACCAGAGCATTTCTGGTTACATGTCTATGCCCCAGATTTCATCCTACTACATATAATGAGATTTTATGAATGGCAAGACACTAAATTTGTTTTCACTTAGACTTATCGTACCATTTCATGCAAAATTACTGGCAAACAGTATATGTAAACACAATTCAAAATCTTGTTTTAAGACTTTTTTTCTCCATTTCTCACTTTCTAATGAAGGCAGTCTTGGAAATAGTTTGTCACACATGGAACTGTGAACTACAGACACCTGCTTCAAATTTAGATTGAATAAGAGTTAATCAGTAGTTGATTAATTCTTTGTAGCAGTAAATACTTCTCTTATTCATTGCATATTGACTGAATTGCCAGGCATTATACTGAACAATGTCTTATTTCTTCTTTCTCCCCACCCGTCCCCTAGGTACATCCTGAATCTGAATGCTGGCACCAAATATACACATAGTGTTTCAGGAGGGGGAGAAAAGTAATTTTGGATTGAGACTTTATTGCCAAAGCCAATCCCACTAGCAGTCCAATCTTCTTTCTAACAGAGATGTTCTAGCTCATGTCAGAGTTTTCATGTTTTTGCACATTGTGACAGATGGTATAAAGGTTTCATTTGTGCTGGATTTACTGTATGTGCACCATATGTTCTGTTTTACTAGAGACGTGTTGCTGAGCAAGGTACAAGGTGGTCTTATCCAGTCTGTCATATTCTGGGTCAGGTAGAAACATCTGGTGGGAGGGAAGGTTTCACCCTTCTGGGGAGCAGCCCAGCATTCGCATGCAGAGAAAAGACATGAATTCGGAAAGCGAGGAAGTGGCAACATACGTCAGGGATGGGAGGTTCCCGGGCCATGGGCAGGATGGAGGCTAGTGGCCAGGCTTCGGAGGTGTTTGAGAAAAATCACCTCTCAGCTCAGGAGGGATGATGTGAACACTGACAAGGTTCAGGAAGGTGCTGAAAGATACTGGGCTGCAGACAAGTCTGAGGTGAAGGGGAGGTTCTGAATGGTGGAGTACATACACAAAAGGGAGATGGATTTTGTAACTTTCTGTCAAGGGCTAGGGCTGGGCCAGCCACTAAATGACTGACAGATGCTCTTTAATAATCCCTCTCCCTAAAGGGGAAGAGAGAGAGACTAAGGCAGAGAGATTTATGAACTGGAAAAGAAAACTAAAAGATCTTTAATGAAACAATAAATGTACTAATAAGAAAATAATGAAAATAATGAAACATATATAAATAAAGACAAGACTAATATCGAACCCAACTCTACAATGGCAGTCACCAATGACGCTGCAGGACCGGCAGCATTGGGGAAATCGCAGACTTCATTCATCAACAATAGGAACTGGATTCAGGACCTGGATTTGGGAACTGGATTCAGGAACACACAGTTTGAGATCGAGGGCAGAAGAATAGATGTAGTCCTCCTCAGATTCCAGCCATTGATGAAGAGGTCTTAACCCTTGTGATCCCTCAGCTTTGTACTAAATAAGACATATATGGAATGGAATACTTTGTTGGTCAGGTTTGGGTCATCTCCCTATATGTGCAACATTTTGCTTACTTGCCACTCCATTTACTTACTGGTGGTCCCAATTTAGCACACAAGGGCAAGCACTGGCCTTGGTTACTACAGCAATAAGTATAAGCAAGAGCCTTTCTGCATACCCATCCCTGGCAGTAACTGTAAACATCAGGTGTTATCACTGCCAGTAGCACACACTGTCTGCAAAAACACGTTGCTAGCTTCAGAAAGCGCAGCCTTTCAGAAGAGACTGAGCTGACAAGTGAAATCCCTGAACAGAATTGGTTCTGTTCTAGCTCAAACCAGGACACATTCTTGCTTGCCTAGAAGAGCCGATTTTTTTCTGTTTCAAAAGTTACAAGTCAGAGGATGGTAGGGCTTTACATTCTTTTTGGTGTATTGTTCATTATGAAGAAAAAGCGTGGAGGGTCAGCCTTAAAGCTCTGTCAGTCACTACATATTCTGTACTTCATGTACCCTGCAGTGTATTAAAAGAATTTGTTTTTGAACTAATTTACTTAGTCCTCAGCAAACATAATCTGAAGTAGGGGGGGCAATGTCAGGGAAATTTTTCTGATGTATAGTTCTCAGTGCACTTCAACACATCTAACTACTTGTGATACTTGATAATAAATGTTTTTTTCTCTACAAATATCCACAGGGTAGGTGGTATAAATAAATAAGTCAGGAAAGACCTACCACTTATGTTATGCATATGGTTCAGATTAGGTGATAGTGATGGTCCTCTGTCAGCTACTGAGTCTGCTATCATGGAGCTTTGCAGCTGTATGAGGTGTGAACTTGTCTGAAACCTCCATTTAGAACAAGCAGAACATAGAAAAAGGAAATGGTCTGGAAGCATTTTGTTGCTGTTTGGTTTTTCCACAATTCCTTTTCTATCTGTGTCTAATGACAGAATGTATTAAGGACCTCAACAACTTGATCTAACTTTGAAGTTAGCCCTGTATTGAACAGGGCAAAGTATAAGGAGATCTGCAGAGTTCCTCTTCGGTCTAAATTATTTTCTTATTCTGTAACACAAATTGTCCTCTGACTCAGAAATTTACTTTTTCTCACCTAAATTTGGCAGAATAATAATTAAAAGAGCACTATAATTTACCAAAAATAAGAATGTAACTTTTCAATCTGTAGATCACCAAGTTGTTTCAAACAATAGTGACAATAAATTTTCATTATTGGAATTACAATGAATGTCTGTTGCCTGAAAGAAGTATTAAAAGCCTTTAGGTTGGTAATATATTTCTTTTTATGCTTTGTCCTTTTATTAACATAAATTCACAACACAATGAAGGTACGCTTGGTTGATTGACAATTTTTTTCTGTATTTTTCTACATACCAATAGAAAATATTTAATCTAAGATACTGAAAAGAAAGCCCTTTTATTTTCAATATGTGCCAGTTTTTCATTGTTTGTAAAAATTACACTGTAATGTGTGTGAAGGGTAATAATCCCATTAGTATGTTTCTTTGAACTGTTTGCTTCACTACGACATATGCCAGACTCTTCTTCCACATTTTTTCCTGCATCCACTCCATATTTGCCATAAACAATCTGTAAAACTTGGTAAAAAATACCCCAGAATTTTTTCCTTTTTTTTTTTTTCCCCCAGTTTAAGTTTTTTGACAAAATTTTCACCTCCCCCCCCCCCTCCCTGGGATTACCTCTAAATTCTCCTTAAATCTCTACATCTGTATTCATTCTCCTCATTTCATATTATAACAAAATGCACACTAGGGTTACACGCTTGTCCAGGGTGATTTCCCTAAGGTTTCCCTTCCAAACTGAATTTTGGGCTGTTTCTACCATTTAATAACAGTGCTTTGAGCATCGGATGTGTTTTTCTGGGACATGGCCAGGAGAAAACAATCATTAGTTTCTTTGAAAAGCAGATCCAAGATCCTTTTAACAAGCTGATTTTAAAAGGCAACATTAATAACAGTTGCTTGTAACTCATTTTTGCCACATTCTACCTACAAAGCAACTTTCTAGCTACACTTTAAATGAAGTCTGCCTGAAGGACTACAGCAAAGTAAAATGTGTGAGATTTAACAGATAACATTAAAGTGAACATTTAAAGCCAAATTAGGAGCGGTTGAAAGGCACCAATTTCTTAAAGGTCGCTGAGGTTCCAGTAACGAGCTTTACAAAACTGCTGAGATTAATAAAACTTGCCAGACCTCCAGCTAGCCTCCTGCTTTCCAGACTACCTACAAAACACCCACATGTTACTGGAAAGCAACACCTCGGAATAATTCCACGTGTGTCTCTGGGTAGCAACTCGGGCCTCATAAAGCTCCCTGGCTTCAGCTGTTTCAGCACTCCTGCTGAAGATCTTAGCTGAACCAGAGGAACATGCACATTTTCTAAGCTAAGCAGATAACATTTTCAACACTGTAATGATCCCCACCTTATCTCCCTGCAAAAAAACCCTATCTCTTCCAGTTCATGGCCTGGGACACTCCTGTTTCATGGCCCTATATCAGGATGAGTACCAGAAGCAAAACTCATACGAGAGTCCTGCTACCAATGTACCGCAGCCCACACACTGCCCTGGCTCAGCACACAGGGCTCCCCATCCCAGCTGTGCCACAGATGGACTCCCTTGTTAGTCCTCTTCAGTGAACATTTTCTATCTTTTTGTATATAAATAATGTGCTGCGATATACAACTGCAGCTGTAAATTTACCTTACAATATGGTAGACACTGTCACTGTAATAATCTTCTTTGATATCCATCACGAATTTTTTCCACAAACTGTGTGGTGTCCCTGAAGACATTTTGTTAGTATGAAAATCCTCTACATATCTTTAACAAGAACATGTAGAGTTTCCTTCAAATTGTTTTGTGGCATCAATAATATGTGGAGTTGTAACCTTATATGCCGTTCCCTTCTTTGTGCTAAGCACAAAGTAATCAAAACTCCTATCAAAAAAAGGTCCAGAAGTAATTGCACATATCACTCTTTGTGCTGCTTTGATCAAACATCTGATCAGTGAGCTAGAATTTACATAGTTTGATTATTGTTTCTAGAAATAAGTAATTGAAGTGGAAACAAAAAAAAAGCAAACCTCAAACAGCTGAAGACAAAAGTCTATATTAACTTCACTATCTGAACATTTATATATCTGAACATATATTAAATGCTGCAAATGCTCATTACCTCATGGAGTAAATAACATTATCCTTGTCACTATCATGGTGTATATTATCTTCTTGAAGCCTGTTATTCAGGTAGCTTTAAATGAACATTGAAACTTAAATAATGTCTCTGAGATTACAATGCTACAGAATATCCTCTATTATTTTTGCTCTATCTTTTGTGACATATGTGGCTCCTGTTCCCATTAGTACATGCGCATATTTTGTCTCTCAATCTATTTTTATTGACTTATTAACTCAAATAAACAGAAGAGGAACTAAAAATAACCAAAATCTGGAAAGCAAAAATTTGAGTCCACAGTGGTTAAGCAGACAGAAAAGTCACATAGCATAATCTAGCAACAATTCAGTTATTGTTACAGGCACGTGGTGACTCAAAGCAGAAAGGAAAGGCAGCTCAGAAAGATAACAGTGATTTACTAGAATAAATATGGAAGAAAACTTGAAGAAAATGTTTATTTTTTAAAAGAATTTATTTTTTAATTAAAAAACAGTTGTAGATAATTTTTCTTTCATAAAGGTTTTTTATAGTGAAAGTGAAATATATATTAGGTGAAACTCTTCACATTTTTAGTCCTCAAGACAAAACCACTCTGCCAAAAAAAAAAAAACAACCAAAAAAAAAGCCTGTTAAAAAATATTTTCATCCTGTATGGTAGAAGTCTTTTAGTGCTGGGTAAAGCAAGAAGACAACAAATTCAATGCAAATTATTTTAAAATAAAACCAAGCTGCTTTAAAATCTGCATTTACTCAATATTTGGATAGATTAGTATATTTATGTGAAGATGGGAATAAAATGTATTAGGTGAATCAGTTATAATAGATGCATAACAACGTACAAAAAGAAAAATTACTAAATATATCCTAAGTAACTAAGCTAGTTACACACATAAAACATGTATATTGGTGAAGGGCTCCAAATTAGAGATTACTATTCAGGAAAAAAAAGTCTGGATGAAGTTATAACTGAGATTTCTATGAATAGTTCAGTAGCAACCATGGAAACAGACCAAGAAGTAGCAGTTACAGGAAAAGGCATAGAGTGAAAAAGAAACAGTTTCTTTGTGTGACTCTGAGTCCACAGTGCAGCCCTGTCTTGACTACAGGTTACTGTTCTCTTCTCTTCTCTGCATCTCAACAAATGGTGAGGCACGATTGACAAGGATTCAGAGAAAGGATAAAAGGGTAACAAAGGGTCTGGAAAACTGCTATGAAAGCAGTGATCCAATAAGGTAGGTCTCTTCAGCCGGGAAAACAGACGACTGGGGCAAGGACACGAGAACTGTAAAATCTCAGAGGGCACAGAAACAAGGACAGCACAGTTATTTGTTTCTCATAATGTGGGTACTAGGAGCCATCAAAGCAGATTATCAACTGTCAAGGTAGAAAACAGGAAACAGCAAGTTTCAAAATGGTGGGATTTATCCTCAAGACAATACGACTGTCAAAAATTCGTGTTGCTTCAAAATACAAGTAAGCTGATTCATACACAGAATAAATCCATCAAAGGCAAACTGGAGGCCATCTAACCCAAAAGGACAATTTAAGGGCTATTACTTATAGATCTGGTGAATCATGGGTGGCTCTTATTTAGTGTAGCTTTTCAAAAATGTTCTTCAACCCTTTGCTATGTACCTATTGCTGTTGGTGATAGTATGAATCAGGATGAACAGCCATTTTTGTGAAAGTAACTATGTGGTACCAAGTCTATTTGAAAGAGGCATTTTGAATAAATTGCTCAATATTACAGCTAGATTGACAATGTTCAGAAAGATATAGAAAAACCCTTAGCATAAATATCCAATTGAATTCTGACTGAATATTTTCCAAAATACCAAGATAAGTTTGTTCTAGCACTGTCCAAGCTATTTGATTATTATACTTCCTGGAAACTCTCCAGACTTCATTCTCTTCATGCTATAAAATTTAATGAAAAATAACTTTTCTACTGTTCCTGATAGTAACAGGACTTAAAATGAGCATATTATTGACAATTTCACTTACATTCACCTGGTTGGAAACATTACTTTGTACACACTAGTTCAGTCTTAGACAATTCAACCCAACATCCGACCATCAAGAGTAATTTATTTAGTAAATTATTACCTATATTCATTAAAGAAAAAATAATAATGAAAAAAAACATTATATTTAAAGAAAGAAAGGCTGAAATTCTCTTCTGGATACTGACTGAGCATGAAGAAGCTCATATTTCAATACTGCAAATATTAGAGTCATCATATAAATTCATGATGTAAATTCCCCTTGAATTCTGAGTTCAGTTTTGTCAAGTAGAATGATTATAGCAGAAAAGGGAAAATACAGAGGAGAGTTGTATTACAGATGAGAAGAGATAGAGAAGCACTTCACAAAGCAATAATGGATGAAGAACTCCTGTGTGGGAATGAAATTTCAGAAAATAGGTAGATAGATCAGTTAATCGAATGCTATAGACCGTGATGAGTCCAAAAATCCCCAAATCTATAACCTGATAGCCCAGCAAATATGATGTTGCCATTGCTTGCAACATGCCACAATTTTTTTGTGAATGTCTTAATGACATAGGTATATGTTATTTCTAGTTATTTTAACTCTCAGCTTCATAAAAACTTGTATTAAACACATTTCTCATTACTCTTTCGTTATAATACTGAGATCGTTTTTTCTATCCTGTCAAAGATGTCCTACTATTTACAAATAGATGATGTTCCAACAATATAAAAGATCAAACTATTTTAAATGCTCAGACTGTCATTATTCTTATTAATATTTCTGCTGTGCTTATTGTCACCTGTAATCACCCCTTCTGATTTGATATTCCTTTATGAAGATCTTGAAATAGGAATTAACATTTGGTACTTTGACAGATTTGGAGAAGAAAATCTGTTGTCTTGTAACCCTATTTAATTACATGAGCACATGCTAGGTAGAATAAAAATTACATATATTGCTTACTTCTTGTTATTAATATGAGAATAAAATCTGGCAGCAGAATGAGGAGCTCTTGCTTCTTTTTGTACAGTGTAGTGAGAGAAATAAAGCCCTGGTGAAAGGGAAAGATGTTTTAATACTTTTGAAACTAAGAATGCTGCACTTGTGCCAACATTTGCTGAGCTCAAAAGATGCATACAAATTTGGATAATGAAACTGCTAAAGAGTAGCCCAAAATGCATTGAACCAGTGTCCAACCGAACCAAAACAAACTGACTGGTTTTAATGATTTTTACCAAATAATGGTAAAAGGGATTCTTGAGAAAGACCTTCAAGCAAAGAAGGGACAGCAAATGTTAATATTAGGGTCCCACATTCTCCCTCTCAGCTTGTAAAAACTTGCTATGCCAGATGTTTCTGCACATGCAAGAAGGGGCTAAGACTGGGGGAATCTGTTTGTTTTTCCATTTAAGTAGAATACTTTCTCAGAATTGTAAATTCAGAGACCAGCAATGCAACTTGGCTAGGAAACTTCACTCTTGCTTGAATTTCTCTAGAAACACGCTATGCTTCTGAAAAAAATAATACACAACCTTGGCCTACTGGATGACTTGGCTTAAGGCTGGAAGCATCCATGGGTTGGATTTGTGGGCTGCACAGTGGATCAACTGTCCACTTTTACATTTCCTTATCATGCTCCAATAAATTCATTTCTCCTAGTGTCTGGTGTTACAAGTCACAGAACGATGGTATTATAGAAAGACTTTCAGTACACTGAATTTTTTTAAACAAGTTTTTATGAGTCAGGACACTTCAAGAATAATAAAAGCTTTAATAAAAGGCATGGAGAGCTCTTCAGAAGCACTCTTTATGTCTTGAAGAATACCTTTGGGAAAAAAGGAAAAAATAAAATCAGTCTTTCTCTTATCACTTGACACTACATTTCTGATTGTTTTTAAGACATACAGCATTAATATCATTTTGTGGTGTCAGAAGCTAAAAAATTACTTTATTCTTTCTGTAAATTGTGCATTAGAATTCTAAAAAACTCTCACAAGAATCTGCCACATAATTAAGTTTAAGGAACATTATTTCACAACTGCTATTTATTCTGGCATTTCTAAGCTGTTTTGGAGGATGGATGAAGATTTCCATCATAGTAGCCAGAATATGTCTGATTTGTAAGATTAAACTGTTAGAGTCAGTTATCTCAGAGCATTATAATGACACTAATAAAAATGATCTCACACAGAAAGATCAGTGTGGCTGTCTCTTATGCAGCACTTGTTCCACAAATGCGTCTTTAAGAATGTGCTTGTTACACTCACCTAGGCAAGCTTTAAAGTTTCTTAATTGAGTAATGTTGCCATTTTGGAGAATTTTTTAATGTTGTTAAAGATTCCGTCTTCTTCAGCAGTTTTACCAATTTTAGAGGGAAAAGATTGTGAGAATGTATAACGAGCTTAAATAATGAGCTCGGCTTAATTTTCTGAAGACCAATGTTGCAATACAGGAAAGTAATATCATTGAAATATGTATCTAATACTTACTCTTCATTCTAGTCAGTCTTCCTTCCACATGAATCACAAATTGCAGTACTACTCAAAGATACTTTTCAGAAACTAAAGTAACAAGAGAAGGGAAATAAAAACTGTATTTCATTAACAACTTATAACTGCTGGTCATATTATGCCTGCACTTTCTAAAGAATGAGATTTGCACACTGCCCGAACTGCTACTTCGGTAGAAAGAAGATCATCCTCCATTGCCACAGTAAAAAGTCTCTAAGGTTTTGCCTATATTTCATACTGGAGTTCTGGGTTGCTGTCAGTGGTGGTGGTACTGCCTATTCAGAATAAAAGGGCAGTATCTGGATGAGTATTTAAGTGTGAATAACTCCGAACACACACCGTTTATTTAGAAGTTTATTTTCTAAAGTGTGATTCATTAATATTTCTAGCCACACTGAAATCTCAGTAACAGAAGCTGCACTCACATTCAAGGCAAGAGAAAGGACGCAATTCCTAAGTAATGACATTCTAGAGCACCATTTAAACAAAGTTACCTATGTTACATGCTTATCACAGTAGCATTAAGGGGAAATTTTTCGGAGTTTCGCAGGTGAAGTATAAACAACTCCTGAAGAAAACTGATGAGTATATATACTTAGTCCAATGTACAGTGAATGTCTGCACCTTTAAATGAATTTCTTTTTTTCTGACATCTGAAAGTTCAAAGTAGTTGCACTTATTCCTTTGGAAGCTAAGGCACTCAGCTCCTAGGGAATGCAATGAAAATGAAGGAGTCTTGCTTATCACCAGGATGGCTCGAGCAACAGAGGATTGATAGAGAAGTCTTCCCACAACATAAACCACCAATACATTATGTGTTAAGTACAGGCGATGCACTCATGATCAACCCAAAATTAAGAAGTTAAAGTCAGGACAAATAATTATTTACAATAGTGCTCAGATGAGATTTTTCTAGAAATGCAAGGAGTAGCCGCTTTGTCACTGTCAGAATTTACTTGCAACTAGGCTCTGCAGGAGAATCTGCCTCACCTGGCGCATCAGTTCCATCTTCTACCCTCTGATCAACAAGGTGTTTTTGAAAGCACAGAAGTATCTTAAATTAGAGCAACTAGCAAAGGGCATTGGTAACATGGAAGCAAAGGATTTTAAATAGGTTTTAAGGAGAAAAAATAACTAAGGTCTACCCAAGAGAAAGCTCTAGTATCTACCGCATGGTTCTAGTGCTAAATCAGGCTCAAAATCTGAAACACCACCAGAGTAGAAATATGGATTTAAGAGCTACTGGTCTACTATTAGGAATAGTAATCAACCCCTCTGCAGTAACATCATCTGTAGGGGACACCTTCAACTAGATCAGACTGGTGAGAGCCCTGTCCAACCTGAAGTCGAATGTATCCCACCAAACTATCTTCTAACAAAATAAAATTCTAATGCTGTTATGTCGCCCCCAGGAAACATGAGAGAAGACTTTTTAGCGTTTTGCAACCTAAAAATGTGGAAATAATTTTTGTGATTTAGATTAATTTCTTAATAATTTGTAGACTCTGCCATACAATAGAAAATTCAGATCATCCTAGAGTTGATTTTGCTAAAATTAATAATTGAACGATCAATTTAAGATCTACTTGTTTTGCTATTCTGTCTTGAAGGAAGCCTACACCACAAAAAGATGATTTTCATGTTTGTCTATTCAATGTCCAGAATATCTTTCCACTTAGACTACTAAGATTTCATAGCTGAAGCCCTAAAAACAAGCTGAAAACTTTGTTCAGTACATGTTTATCAATTCTCTAAACAAATTCTTAGAAATAGACATGACAGTTTTAAAATGCATTCTCTTTTTTTTTTTTTACCTGAAGTAATGAGAAGGTATGTTTTAACTGATGTGATGCAGTTACATAATTTGCCTAGAAGTAGTCTGTAGGATAAATTGATTGACTTCATTTTGAAGCTATATAACTGCATTCCAGATGACTTTCCACATGGTACATGGAATGATGCAGCTAGTTCGCAGTATATGTAGCATATGCAAAAGTATAAAGATTTTGACATTGACTCTTCTATGTCATTAGAAGCTGTAAAGTAATACAGAAAAAAAACCTATGTTTTCCTTTGTTGTTTTCAGTAAGAATGACAAAGAATTTGCTTTGTTGTTTCCAGTGAGAAGAATGAAGCATTTGCTTCATATAGAGAGATAATCAAAAGTAGATTTTTAGAAAATACTAACAAGAATCTGTACAAAATGGAAAAAATATTATGCATATGCTATAAGCTATTTCTTAAGGGGCTAAGACATCAAAATAAAAAATTGGATGTCTGCTTTCTTTCCACTCATATATTGATGTTTATCTGTGTACAGTAGTTATCTTTTGGTGCATTTGGGGTTTAAGAATAGCTCATTTGCACTGACAATCTTTTAAGCAATGCATATGAAGAGCCATTTAAACCACTCCAGATTAGTATGAACTGCTCTCTATATCTCATGCTTAGAACAAATAGTTGCTTTCAAGCAAAGTTAATACCTCTGGTACTAGCAGAGGTATAGCTAGAAATCTCTTCTCTCTGTGCGTTCCCAGTGCATGAATTCACATACATTTTTCATGTTCACAGAATCACACAGGATCACAGGATCACAGAATCACAGAATCACACAGAATCACAGAATTGCAGAGAATCACAGAATATCAGGGGTTGGAAGGGACCTCCAAAGATCATCCAGTCCAAACCCTCTGTCAGAGCAGAATCACCTACAGGAGGTCACACAGGAACATGTCCAGGCAGGTTTTGAATGTCTCCAGAGAAGGGGACTCCACAACATCTTTGGGCAACCTGTTCCAGTGCTCTGTCACCCTCAAAGTGACAAAGTTTTTCCTAATACTTTTGTGGAACCTCCTGTATTCCAGCTTGTATCATCCATTGTCCTTTGTCCTGTCATTGGACATCGCTGAAAAGAGCCTGGCTCCATCCTCCTGACACCCTTTACATATTTATAGATATTAATGAGGTCACCCCTCAGCCTCCTCTTCAAGCTAAAGAGACCCAGCTCCTTCAGCCTTTCCTCAGAAGGGAGATGTTCCATTCCCTTCATCATCTTTGTGACTCTGCGCTGGACTCTCTCAAGCAGTTTCTTGTCTCTCTTGAGCTGAGGGGCCCAGAAGTGGACACAATATTCCAGATGTGACCTCACCAGGGCAGAGTAGAGGGGGAGGAGAACATCTTTTGACTTGCTAGCCACTCCCCTTCTAGTACACTCCAAGATGCCATTGACCTTCTTGGCCACGAGGGCACATTTCTGGCTCATGGTCATCCTGCTGTCCATCAGGACCTCCAGGTCCCTTTCCCCTATGCTGCTCTCCAGCAGTTCTGTCCCCAACCTATACTGACACATGGGATTGTTCTTTGAATGGCAGCACAGCCTTCTGGTGCATCAACTGCTCCTCCCAGTTTTGTGTTGTCAGCAAACTTGCTGACAGTGCTCTCTAATCCCTCATCCAGGTCGCTGACGAATATGTTGAATGTTGCTGAAGAACAATGACAGAGACGCAAGCGTGGTCAGCATAGAGGATTTTCTCTAAATTCACTCCCAGTTTAAGTGGAACTGCATTTAAAGCTATCAAAACATATAAAGCTTTTTAGATTTAAAGCCCTCAGTACTTGCAACCTGTTTTTTAGCCTCCATAGCATGTCTAGTTCGACAAATGTGGTCCCAACAGCTCCAGACAATGACATCAGCACTGTGCCTTCCTCTGTTGTTCCTGGCAGGCCTTCAGCAGAAGGAACGGTAGTAAGCTTTTAATCTATACATGTCTTAGGGACGATCACTGAAGTCTCACTCCATTAAACTGTCAGGCAGAAGCACAGACTTTTTGCTTTACTCAGTCACATGAACTTAGTCCAGTTTAGGGACTCAGAGAACATACACAGCTCTTGTATTTGCATAATAGTTGAAAGATTAGGTTTGTGAAGATTCAGCTGTAGCCTGTTGTACTATTTGTTAGAGATCCTGCCTTGGTCCTTAGAGATCCATTAAAATATCTTTCTCATCACAGAACTGGACTTACACATTCTTTGTTTACAAATACTTAAAGACAATTGTCAGTAGCTTCAGCAGTCTCCTCCCGACTCTAATGGAATTAACTTGTTTTGTTTACTCCATGTCAAGTGCGTGTTGGCTAAGCACACTCTCATGCAACCTCTCAATATTATCCCAAATTGCCAGCTGCCCTCTTCTGCTTCCTTTATGCAAGTCAGCTGGACTAAGGAATAGGATTTTTTTTTTATCTGGATAGGGATTTTTTTATCTGGATACTAGATTTGATCTTTGTGATGCCACCATAGTGAGACTGAATAGCCGGCCCTCCATGTTGTACTGAAACACATGAGCTCCTCGACGGCAGCTTAGGTTCTCACACTGAGGTACAAGACACAGCCCACAGCTCACATTCAGGTCACACAAATACTGCTGTTGTAGTTATTTTCAACCTCAAAAAAAGCAAATCTTCTGCCAAAAGCCATGGTAAGAACAAAACATACTATTATTATAAGCACTCACGAAAGGGCACAACATGTTGTTGCCCACACTATCCCTTGCTTGCAACCAGATATCTGTTTGGATGACTGCATCCAAACCATCGTTTTTCCATAGCCTATGTAAAACTGTTCTCTTAGTCCTACGGAGTGGTAGAGGAGGGTTGAGTTTTGCAGCCAACATTGTAAATAGTCCATAATCTACATTAGGCTAAGTCTGTTCGCAGTTCATCTGGTAAACTATTTTATTCACTGCCACTTCTTGCTGTAGACTGCTGGAGATGAAATAGAAAAGCAAGACAGTGTGGCAAATACTTTATTAAGTCTTCATAGAAAAGGAAGAGTTCATAGATGAGCTAGTACTTCAGCATACTGTTCACCTACGCAGTCTGTTTCTAGATTATTTTTAGAAGCAGAAGTCATCAGGGCAATTTGAATGTAAGCGTCAAATCCTGATCTCAGCTGCATGAAAAAATAACTCCAGAAGCATCTGCCCATACTGTAGGTCTAGTGGTTTTACCACCAAATGGCTAACCACTGAAATCGTTACAGATTGCTGATCACTCTTAGATGAAAAAAAAATCACATTCAGTGAATATTTCTTTACTTCTTTTGCAACAGCAAAAACCACTGTTAGGATATTGGCACTGCCTACGTATTTACTATACATCATCATCATAATATCTATATATATTAAAGACATAGAACTGAGCTTTTCAACATCTTATTAATATTGTCCTCTATTTGGGGAATAAGAATGCAAAGGAATTGAATAAAACGCCACTTCTGTCATAAGGTGACTGTGGTAGAGTTGGGAAATTATCCTATGTTTAATGCATGCCAATCCACAGCCTTGTGACAAAGCAAGTTGGTGTCCTTTGTCTCTCCTTTGGCATTTGCAGATGCCTGTTTACAGATGCCTTATTTTTCAACTCAGTTTTTCCAATTAAGCTCAATTTCTTTAAAGGGACTGAGCCAATCCCCAGATATAAACTCAGCGGTTATGCCTGATCACCATTTTCTGCCAGCTACAAGTAAAAATGAGCGAGTGCTAGGCACTAAAGGAGTGTGTGTTGAATCCCAGCATTAAGAGATAGTTCTGCTGGCCCCAGGATGAACGAGAAGAAAGGAACTGTTCCTGGAATTCCAGGGACTCAGAAAACCAATATGTTACACCAGCACTGTGGACGTGATAGGGAAGAATGTTTCATACTCAATATTCTGGTTTAGATTATTCAGGCATGAAAAGCATTCATAGTGTGCTGGATGTGCACATTCCTAAATAATGCTACACATTTCTGATATTTCTGCCATGCACACTATCTGAAGAATGCAGAGATGTTTTCCTCTTCAGAATTGAATTGGAATTCCTATAGAAAGGAACATTTAGCTAAATATAAATCAACTCTTGAGCTGGCTCAGAAGAAAAGTGTCCTAAAACATACTAGTACGTGTTTTGATTAGAAATGAAGGAACACTTTATTACTAAACATATACAGACAATTCAAAACATATGTTCTGTACATAGCATTTTAGGGCAAAGTTTCATCGGTAAAGCAAACTTAATCTACATTTAGTGATTTGGAGAGATGACTGACCAAAGAAAACCTGCATGGTTTTAGTGTCGTATCTAAGGAATAACAGAATATGGAAACCTTACTTTGGCTGGCAAACAGGGATGAACGGTTGATTGATTGACAGGGTTAGACTGGTAGTAAAAAAAACTATGCTCATGGATGAAAAAAGATTTTGTAGTAGTCCTGAGCGACCATGGATCCACTGAGGAATCACTGAGGTTGAAAGGGACCATGACCCATAGTGAGATTGATCATTCATGTGGAATATACCCAGAATATTTCTGGTCACAGAAATCAACCTGAAATACCAGGCCAACTTTGTTTTTGGAGAGTGTGTCTCTGAATTCACACCCAAGAAATACAGATTTTGAGAACTCTGGCTAGAAACTGAGGATCATTTTTAAGTTTTCAGTCTGGTTCATTTACCCGCAATACAAAAGAAAGAAAAGAAAAATGGTCTTTCAAAGTAAGTAGGGATTGTTACAAAGTCCTTAGAAGTTCATTTTTATGTTCTTAAAGTGCTGAAAGCCAATCTGTTAATCATTTTTACAGCTGATAGAGTTTAATCCAGTTTATAGCTGGAACAACTTGACAAAGTAGAGAAATCCAAAGGTCTGTTAGTCTCTATTGTATGTGTAATAATGCTGAAAAAAGTAGGCCCTCTGGTGAATGAGGTGGGTGCCTTGGAGACAGAGGATACAAAGAAGGCAGAGTTACTGAATGTCTTCTTTGCCTCTGTCTACATTGTTGGAGACTGTCCTCAGAAACCCCAGTCCCCTGAGGCCCCAGAGGAACTCAGGATAAAGGAGGAGTTTGCCCTAGTTAAGGAAGACTGGGTTAGGGATCAATTAGGACACTTGAACATCCAGAAATCCACGGGCCCTGATGGGATGCATCTGTGAGTGTCTAGGGAGATGGCAGAAATAATTGCTAGGCCATTCTCCATCGTCTTTGGTAAGTCATGGGCAAGAGGTGAGGTGCCTGAAGACTGGAGGAAAGAGAATGTCACTCCAGTCTTCAGAAAGGTCAGGAAGGATGACCCGGGTAACTACAGACCAACCAACCTCACCTCTATTCCTGGAAAGGTGATGGATCAACTTATCCTCAGTGCTGTCTCTAGGCACATCAAGGAAAAGAGGGTCGAGAAGTCAGCATGGCTTTGCCAAGCAGAAGTCATGTTTGACCAGCCTGATAGCCTTTTATGAAGACATAAGCAGGTGGATGGATGGTGGCCATGCAGAGGATGTGGTCTATAGGGATTTCAGTAAAACATTTTACACTGTCTCCCACAGCACCCTCATAGGTAAACTGAGGAAGTGTGGTCTGGATGACCAAGTAGAGAGGTGGGTCGCTAATTAGTTGAAGGGAAAAAGAGTTGTGGTCAATGGGGCAGAGTCTAGCTGAAGGCCTGTGTCTAGTGGAGTCCCTCAGGGGTCAGTACTGGGGACAGTGCCTTTCAATGTATTCATCAATGATCTGGGTGAGGGATTAGAGAGCACTGTCAGCAAGTTTGCTGACAACACAAAACTGAGAGGAGTGGTTGGCACACCAGAAGGCTGTGTTACCGTTCAAAGAGACCTGGACAGGCTGGAGGGCTGGGTGGGGAGAAACCTTATGAAATTCAACAAGGGCAAGTGTAGAGTTTTGCACCTGGAAAAGAACAATCCCATGTGTCAGTATATGTTGAGGACTGACCTGCTGGAGAGCAGCATAGGGGAAAGGGACCTGGAGGTCCTGATGGACAGCAGGATGACCATGAGCCAGAAATGTGCCCTCGTGGCCAAGAAGGTCAATGGCATCTTGGAGTGTGCTAGAAGGGGAGTGGCTAGTAGGTCAAAAGATGTTCTCCTCCCCCTCTACTCTGCCCTGGTGAGGCCACAGCTGGAATACTGCATCCACTTCTGGGTCCCTCCGTTCAAAAGAAACAGGGAACTGCTTGAGAGAGTCCAGCGCAGAGTCACAAAGATGATGAAGGGAATGGAACATCTCCCTTCTGAGGAAAGGCTGAAGGAGCTGGGTCTCTTTAGCTTGGAGAAGAGGAGGCTGAGGGGTGACCTCATTAATGTTTATAAATATGTAAAGGGTGTCAGGAGGATGGAGCCAGGCTCTTTTCAGCGATGTCCAATGACAGGACAAGGAGCAATGGATGATACAAGCTGGAACACAGGAGGTTCCACAAAAGTATTAGGAAAAACCTTTTCACTTTGAGGGTGGCAGAGCACTGGAACAGGTTGCCCAAAGATGTTGTGGAGTCTCCTTCTCTGGAGACATTCAAAACCTGCCTGGACATGTTCCCATGTGACCTCCTGTAGGTGACTCTGCTCTGACAGAGGGTTTGGACTGGATGATCTTTGGAGGTCCCTTTCAACCCCTGATAATCTATGATTCTGTGATTCTGTGAATTGAGCATAGCAGGGAACTGAGTGCTATCCTAGAGTCACAGGCAACCAGTTCACTTTTTTAGCTTTGAGAAAGGCTAGATTAGTCCAAATGGATTGAGTTAAGTGAAATCAGAAAATTGTTTAGTACTAAAATTACGTCCATTTCCACTGAAGTCAGGGGGAAAAAAGTCTGGGTGTAGACTCTGACAGGTAGCTCTGCGACTGTCTGAAATTCTCACATAAATCATGGGCAATCAGGTTTCTTTCTTTATTCACACTTTTGCTGCCATTAGTCCATGGATAATGATAATATAGAAAGGGTAAGGTATGCATCTGACCTCATTTCAGGAATTGATAGCAGGTTATTGCCCCAAATGGTGTTAGTTTCCATCCAGTTGCCAAGTATTGACTGTGTTAGACATCACCACCACGGCTCAGTCCTGATCACATTCACCTTCACAGTAACTAATGACCTTGACTGAAACCTTTTCCTTCCCATTGCCTTTAGTTAAGCAATGTTTCCACACCATTTTCTCATCTTCTGAAACAGATAAGAGATGTGACTCGGCTGTCAGATTGACCTGAGGACCAAATCAGACTTTATAGAGGTCTTACACATTACATGCCTGACTCCAACCATTTATCTAAAAATCTTTTATAGTAAAACGTTGGACACAGTATTGGTAAACATTAATAAACCTGAAGCAAAAGCAAAAGATGGTTGGATTGTAAACAGCAGAGAACTGGTATAGGTGATAAGGATGTTTCATATGTCTTGCTACTTCCTGCAAAGAAGTCAAAAATGAGCCTTCTCTCTTACATGACATTGTCCCTGCTACTTCATTAAATTACCATATTGTACTAGTATGACTATTAAAATAGCAAAAAAACACAATTTTGAGTCACGTTTTTATAGATTCCGCAGACTTGAAGGAATGTAACAATTGCACTCTCTTACATCATCGTTTGCTGTAGTAAATAGATACTGTCAATTCATTCCCAAAGCCTCAAACTTCAAGTAAAATCTAAATTTGATGGGAGTGATTTATTTTTTTTTTACTCTACTGGAGAAGTTTCATTTTGATATATAGTACGCAGCAGCCTTATTTTGATTAGCCATTTTAGAAAATAGATGTAAAGACTTTGGTAGACAATAGAGGTTTATATAATACATGTGTAACAACAGTAGGTATTGTTGTTGCATCTGCTGCATTATATAAAAGTGCAGTCATTAACATGCAGACAGGCTAGACAGCTTGCCAAAGGTGAACCTCATGTTGTTCGGTAAGGACAAGTGCAGAGACCTGCAACTGCAGAGGAATAACACCAGGCTCTAGTACAGATTAGGGGACGGTCTGCTAGAAAGCAGCCTCATGGAGAAAGACGTTGGAGTCCTAGGGGACAGTAAGTTGTCCACGGGACAGTAATGTGCCCTTGTGGCCAAGACAGTCAATGAGATCCTGGGGCGCATTAAAAAAAGTGTGTCCAGCAGGTCTAGGGAAGCTCTCCTCTCCCTCTACTCTGCCCTGGTGAGAACACACCCGGAATCCTGTGTCCAGTTTTGGGCTCCCCAATTCAAGAGAGACAGGGACCTACTGGAGAGAGTCCAACGGAGAGCTACGAGAATGATCAAGGGACTTGAACATCTCTCCTATGAAGAGAGACTGAGAGAACTGGAGCTGTTTAGCCTTGAAAGGAGACGGCTGAGATATTTCTGTATTAACATACAGAAATATCTGAGGGGTGGAGGTCAAGAGAAAGAGGACAATCTCTTTTCAGTGGTGCCCAGCAATAGAACAAGAAATAATGGCTGTAAGCTAGAACATAGGAAGTTCCTCCTCAACATGAGGATAAACTTCTTTACTGTGAGGGTGACAGAGCACTGGCACAGGCTGCCTACAGAAGTTGTGGAGTCTCCTTCTCTGGAGACATTCAAAACCCTCCTGGATGCATTCCTGTGTGGCCTGCCCTAGGGGATCCTGCTCTGTCAGGGGAGGTTGGACTAGATGATCTCTAGAGGTCCCTTCCAAACCCTAACATTCTATCATTCTATGACTGGTTGCCTGTCTCTGCGCCTTCTCCAGCCCCTCGATGTCCTTCCTGTATTGTGGAGCCCAGAACTGCACACATTACTTAAGCTGCAGCCTCACCAGTGCCGAGTACAGGGGCACAATCATTTCCCTGGTCCTACTGATCACAGGATATCGCAAGAATGTAGAATTCATCAAGTTTAGAAGAACTGACAAGAAGTTGCATAACGTTTGCCAAATACTGGGACGTAAAAGCTGCCTCTGTTCCTCTACAGTGAAAAGGAAGTTATATTTTCCCTGTTTGGTGCTTTGCCTCATAGGTCAAGTGAACTGGAAATCACTCCGGCCATGTTTTTCAAGAATCATCTTATTTGAGTTAGATGTCTTGCCTCGGGAGAAACCCCTGGGCTCTGTCTCAAGGAAGTAACACAAAATGATGAGTGTCAAGAGTAAAATAATGAAAGAGAATTGATTCTTTTTGTCTCAAACCAGGACGCATAAGTAATCAAATAAACCTCAAAGGAAGACAGAATTCAGATATAAAAATGTACTTAGCTTTACCCAGTATCTTTGTCTTCTGAATGAACATATGAGAAAGCTGAATTATTCCATGTAGTCTTCTAATTCAAACTTCTGTTTTAGAATTTAAATTCTTCGCCATAAACTGTTCCTGCAATATGATTGGATGCCTATGGTTTGCAGGTGGCCAGAGTAGATGATCTGGCAGTCCTTCAGCAATTTGTAGAATACGATGCATATACGGTATTCCATTACAGGATTTTTCTCTCTGTAAGTTGCCCATTAATCAAACAAGATAGTTATTAATTTGCTTGCTATGCATAGTTGCTCAAGGGATTGTATTTATAACTATTCTTTGGACTGCAGGGATTTGGCAGCTATTACTATAAGAGCTCATTTGATTATTGACATTAAGTATTTGGTTGGTGAAAAAAATTTGCTTACATCCCACAGAAAAGCTTTTACTGCAACTGAATGAGAGAAACAGTTAACACGAGTGTTGAATAAAAAGTTTGATAAAAAGTTCCTGTCTTGGAGAGTAGGGTGGGCCTATCTGGAAAATTCAGGTGAAGGATTTTGGGGATCAATAACAATAAATCTGTCATTATCCCAAAGAACTGACTGCATTTGTTGCTCCCCTCAGTGGAAAACCAGTAATAAACTAAATGAATTACTCCAATATCAATGGTGTTGTCAGTGTACCTGTTTATGTGCAAGTATATATATGTACAGAGTTAAGCAGATAGACGTCATTTATATGGAAATGCATGTACTGAGGGTGGGATCACCTGTCTTAGTTCAGACACCTGAATCTTCCTTTGTGGCCAGTGGACAAAAATAGGCATCTCTAGAAGCTGAGTCCTCCTATGACAGGTTTCTTAAGATAGGTCCTGTAAATAAGTTCTCTTGTAATTTCGTTTTTTCTTAGGTTGGCTTGAAGGGGTAACCAATGTTAAAGCTTCCTCATGCAAGCATGTGATGACCAATCAAACAAATTAACATGTTAAGAAGTGATTGTCTTTCCAACATACTACTAATTCCAACTTCTCCACTCAAACTGAACATCCCAATCTCCCTGTTGGCAGTTGAGAGATGACGTGAGGAAGAAATGTGACCCGTTGATCATTGGTATCCAGGAAATGCGTCGATTTCTGATATATTACATTACAGAGTCTCACATTTGTGTGCTCACAGCCCAGAAAGCCAAGCATACCCTGGACTGCACCAAGACAAGCGTGACCAACAGGTTGAGGGAGGTGATTCTCTCTCTCTGCTCCGCTCTCCTGAAACACCACCTGGAGTACTGCATTTATTTCTGGGTCCTCAGTACAAGACATACAAGGATGTGTTGGAGAGGGTCCAGAGGAGGGCAAAAAAGATGATGAGAGGGATGGATCACCTCTCGGTGAGGACAGGGTGAGAGAGTTGGGGTTGTTCAGCCTGGAGAAGGAAGGTTCTGGCGAGACTTCGTTGTTACCTTTAAATACTTAGAGGCGGTCTATAAGAAAAATGGGGACAGACTTTTAAGTAGGGCTTGTAGCGATAGGGCAAGGGGTAATGGTTTTAAACTGAGAGAGGGTAGATGTAGACCAGATATGAGGAAAAAAAATATTATAGGTGTGAAACACTGGAACAGACTGTCTAGAGCAGTAGTAGATGACCCTTCCCTAGAAGCTGGTTGAACAAGGTCCTAACCGATCTGATCTTGTTGAAGATATCCCTGTTTATTGCAGGGGCATTGGACTAGATGACATTTAAGGTCCCTTCCAACCCAAACTACTTTATGATTTTATTATTAGTTTTTAGAATATGTTTTTTACTGTCTCTTAAGGGCCAGAGATGGGATACCTGAAATGAAGTAGTAGAAACTATTCCCTTTCAGATAGCTGAGTGGCTGTAAAAAACCAAACAACAATATTTTGTTGTACTAGGTTAAAGATAAATCTTCCAGGACACGTCATAAGGACCTGCAAAGACAGCCTAAAACTTAAAATCTCTGTGGTGTGGTTCAAGCACCATCACTGGTGGCAAATCCATCTTGGAGCTGGTTGGCATTGGCTCTATTTGACATAGGGAAAGCTTCTGGCAGCTTCCTGGAGAATCCACACCTGTAGCTCCCACCACTGCCAAAATATTGTTGGGCAAAACCAATACAATTTGTAACAAAATATTTCCATATTTTATATTTTTCAAAATGTCCTTACTTTTTTAATTATTCATACCACAGATATTGAAAGTACAGTGTTTAAAACGGGTTTTTTAACTTGCAATATTAGATAAGCAATCAGAGAGGAAATTCAGGCAAAACTGATCAATTTCAAACTTTGTAACTGAATAACAAATCTCTTACTACAAAATCTCTATGAACAATGTGAGCCTGTCCGCATGGCTTTTCCATGCATAAGTTAGCGGTAAGCATATCCAGTTTACCAAGGATTAGTGCTTACACATTCTAAATTGAAAGCACAAATCAGATGGAAAATATTTTTCTTAGAGAGGGTTTCATTTCATTCCAATTTTAAGAAAGACTTGAGTGATCTGAAATTTCCAGTGGATGAGTTGCTGACATTGATAGAAGAGCTGATGCAAATGTTAATTTTACACCAGAGTTCTAAGAACATTTGAAACCCATTATTTGGGAGGTTTTAATACATACATGGTGGTATCAGATGGTGCTGAAAATATAGGCTTTCTCTTGTCTTCCTAGCTATTTTTCAAAAGCGTATATTTAAACTAGTTTTAGAGTTTCCATTGATTTCAGTGATACAGGATGAGGTAGTTAGGCTGAAAGAAAGTCAAGAGCAATAAAAAAAAATGCCGATAAAGTAAGAAAACAATCGTGGGCAAATGGTCTATCAGAGAAAGATTCCTTTGTAAGCATCTGTCTAAAATAGTACAGTCCATGTATTGTAAAAATAATTAAAACATAATCTATTTTCATATAATGGAGTGAGCTGAAAGATAGATATATTCTGGAGCTGAACTATGTATAGATATCCCATCCTTTTTTAATACTGGGAAATGCTGCAGCACAGGAATAGGAAGATGTAGAGAGTGACAAATTAATACATTTTTATCAAGTTATTTAGTGCTTGGTCCCTACAAATAGACTGATGTGGCTAAGAAAGGTAAAGGAAATCCTTCACCTCTCAGTGTCCATAAGTCCCAGGCAGTGGCTAGGCAGCAAGTTGAGGGTAAATCCTTCCCACTGTCTGTGTCTGCCAGCTGTTTGCTGTCGTTCGCTTACTGGAAGCTATCGCTGCCACAGCAGGGTCAGTGGAAGGAATTGTCTCATCTGCTTCAGCGACATATAGAATCAGCTCCTTTCTTTTACAGGGCTTTCAGAAGCAAGTTCATGTTAGGAAATGAATTTTTCACTGATGTTGATGAGATTTGCTCATGAGTTGATCTCTGGGTTCATCTGCAAATGGGCTTGTCTCCATTAGATATATGAATAAAAAGAGCTGCTTAAGGTTCAGAGCACAGGCATAAGAAACTAACCTGGATATTTTCTGCAGTGACTTTTGACTGTGGTCTTATTAGCAACATCAGTCTCAGCAGGCAGACACTGAAAAACCCAGTGTAAAATGGCAATAAGAAAAATCCTAAAAATCAGAAACTTCTCTTTGCAGTTTTCTATCTAGTATGCTTTACGAATCCTATTTCTTCCAGCTTTATGCATTAGGAATTGAAAAAAATAAGAACAACTAATCTTTCAGAGTACGTGAACCAAAAAGGGCACATGGTATAATAAAAATATACTTCTCACCTGATTATACAAACAGGCATCAAACAGTGCAGTCCTTCCACTAAGATTATTTCCTCAGTGATTGTTTCTAGGCACATACTAGAAGGAATATTAATTGTAACCTGCTATTTATGACTTATGAACCATTTTGAGTGTTCATGGTGTGCTGCCAGTGTTCCTGATGATAGAGTTATATATACCATAATAAATTCCTCACAAGAAGACTCATGTCTGCAGTATCAGTACTTGCATATGGAGACTTTAAATTTTTTACCTATGAAGACTAGACAGGAAGAAATCATAAAAGAGCAAATGAGCTTCTAGCAGAGACCCATTGAATTGCTGGAGTGACGAGGGTCACGACTCCCGATTCTGACAGTTCCATGGTTTGACAAGCCATTTGTTTATGCTTTTTTGGGTGTGTTTGGCCAATGGGCCAAACTGCTGCAACTGTTTCACAGTAAAAATATTTAGAGTCTTGGGGTATTTTATTTTTTGTTTTTCAATTCATAGAATCATAGAATCATAGAATGTTAGGGATTGGAAGGCACCTCGAAAGATCATCAAGTCCAATCCCCCTGCCAGAGCAGGAATGCCTAGACTATGCCACACAGGAACGTGTCCAGGCAGGTCTTGAATGTCTCCAGAGAAGGAGACTCCACAGCCTCTCTGGGCAGCCTGTGCCAGGGCTCCGTCACCCTCACTGAGAAGAAGTTTCTTCTCGAGTTTAAGCGGAACCTCTTATGTTCCAGTTTCAGCCCATTACCCCTTGTCCTATCAGTGGTTGTCAACGAGAAGAGCCTGGCTCCATCCTCGTGACACTCACCCTTGATATATTTGTAAACATTAATGAGGTCACCCCTCAGCCTCCTCTTCTCCAAACTAAAGAGCCCCAGCTCCTTCAGTCTTTTCTCATAAGGGAGATGTTCCACTCCCTTAATCATCCTAGTTGCCCTGTGCTGGACTCTCTCCAGCAGTTCCCTGTCTTTCTTGAACTGAGGGGCCCAGAACTGGACACAGTATTCCAGATGGGGTCTCACCAGGGCAGAGTAGAGGGGAAGGAGAACCTCTCTCGACCTACTAACCACCCCCCTTCTAATACACCCCAGGATGCCATTGGCCTTCCTGGCCACAAGGGCACACTGCTGGCTCATGGTCATCCTGCTGTCCACCAAGACTCCCAGGTCCCTTTCCCCTACACTACTCTCTAATAAGTCATTCCCCAACTTATACTGGAACCTGGGGTTGTTCCTACCCAGATGCAAGACCCTACATTTACCCTTGTTATATTTCATTAAATTTTTCCCCGCCCAATGCTCCAGCCTGTCCAGGTCTCGCTGGATGGCAGCACAGCCTTCTGGTGTGTCAACCACTCCTCCCAGCTTGGTGTCATCAGCAAACTTGCTGATAGTACTCTCTAGTCCCTCATCCAAGTCATCCGTGAATATATTGAATAATACTTGTCCCAGTACCGACCCTTGAGGGACTCCACTGGATACAGGCCTCCAACCAGACTCCGCCCCATTGACCACAACTCTTTGGCTTCTTCCCCTTAGCCAGTTCGCAGTCCACCTCACTACCCGAGAGTCTAGACCACACTTCCTCAGTTTAGCAGCAAGGATGCTGTGGGAGACTGTGTCAAATGCTTTACTGAAGTCAAGGTAGACCACATCCACCGCTCTGCCATCATCTATCCACCTTGTTATATCCTCATAAAAGGCTATGAGGTTAGTCAAGCACGACTTCCCTTTCGTGAAGCCATGTTGACTGTCTCTAATGACCCTCTTATCCCTGATATGCCTTGAGATGGCACCAAGGATAAGTCATTCCATCACTTTCCCAGGGATGGAGGTGAGGCTGACCGGTCTATAGTTACCCGGGTCCTCCTTCTTGCCCTTTTTGAAGACTGGAGTGACATTTGCTTCCCTCCAGTCCTCAGGCACCTCTCTCATCTCCCAAGACTTGGCAAAGATGATGGAGAGTGGTCTAGCAATGACATCAGCCAGCTCCCTCAGCACCCGTGGATGCATCCCGTCTGGACCCATGGATTTATGGATGTCCAGATTGCTTAATTGGTCCCTAACCCAGTCCTCATCGACTAAAGCAAACTCCTCCACTGCCCTGACTTCCTCTGGGGCCTCAGGGGAACGGGGCTCCTCAGGACAGCCTCCATCAGAATAGACAGAGACAAAGAAGGCATTCAGTAACTCTGCCTTCTCTGTATCTTCTGTCACCAAGGCACCCACCTCATTCATCAGTGGGCCTACATTGCCTCTGGTCTTAGTTTTATCTGCCACATATTTGAAAAAGCTCTTCCTGTTGTCCTTGACCCCTCTCGCCAGGTTCAATTCTAGGGAGGCCTTTGCTTTCCTAGTTGCCTCCCTACATCCTCGGACAACAGCCTTATATTCTTCCCAAGTGGCCAGCCCTGCCTTCCAAGATCTGTAAATTCTCCTCTTGCCCTTGAGCTTACCCAGCAGATCCCTGTTTAGCCACGCAGGTCTCCTGGTTCCCTTCCTTGACTTCCTACGTGTCGGGATGCTCTTATCTTGAGCACGGTAGAAGCAGTCCCTGAACGCTAACCAACTATCTTGGGCCCCTTTACCTTCAAACAGCCTTGCCCATGGGATTTTCTCGAGTAATTGCTTGAAAAATCCAAAGTTTGCCTTGGCAAAGTCCAGGGTTGCAATTCTGCTTGCTATTTTGTTTCTGCTACAGGAGATCCTGAACTCCACCATTTCATGGTCACTGCAGCCAAGGCAGCCCTCAACCTTTACTGCTTCAACCAGATCCTCCTTGTTAGCGAGGATGAGGTCCAGCAGTGCTCCTCTCCTAGTCGGCTCCTCCACCATTTGCAACAGAAAATTATCATCGACGCACTGGAGGAACCTCCTGGACTGTGGCTGGCTGGCTGAGTTGTCCTTCCAGCAAATATCAGGGAAGTTAAAATCCCCCACGACAACCAGGGCCTGTGATTGTGAGACCACTCTCAGCTGCCTGTAGAAGGCCTCATCAACTTCCTCACCCTGATCTGGTGGCCTGTAATAGACACCCACAAAAAATTCTTCTTTTTTACCAATCAAATAATTTTTCCACTTTTTGAAGTGGAGAACAGACATTATAATTTGTAAATTGCAGAAACTTTTTAATGTTATTTAAAGTGCACAGCATGTTCAAGACATTTTTTTCTAGATTCTGTTCATTTTCTTTCCACAAAATCCCAGAACCAAAAAAGTAAAATGATGAGGAATTGCTTCTTAAAAAACACAGCAATAGAGAGTCAAAACATGGTATCTTGAGGAAGGGGAAGAGGAGAATTCAGCTGTGCAGTCTCCAATAGAAACTTAAGTTTTCCCAGATATTCCTTGAAGACTGCAGTAGAGGAGTGGTTTTAATCCACCCACCAGCCTGCATCAGGAGAAGAGGTGAAAGGCATAGACTTGAACAGAGGAACTTCCATCTAAACATTAAGAGGAACTTCTTTATTCTGAGGGTGACAGAGTACTGGACCAGGTTGCCCAGAGCGATTGTGGAGTCTCTATGTCTGGAGACCTTAAAAACCTGCTTAGAGGTGTTCCGGTGTGACTTACTCTAAGTGATCCTACTCTGACAGGGGGGTTATACAAGATAATATTCAGAGGTCACTTCCAGCCCCTAACATTCTGTGATTCTGTGTGATTCTGTGATTCTGTGACCTAGAGACCTGTACAGACAAATGCTGTTTTATTTTCAAAGCTCATGGTAACATTTTTATTAAACAGAAAGATTTTCTTCTAAAGCAGAAGACTGGAAACTTGTAAAACTACTGACTTTGTTGCACAATGAAATGTCTTCTCCAAGTTTTACAAATTTAGCAACAGAAACATGCCATAAAACAGGAAGTAACAAAACGCATTTTTAGTGCCCTCTTAAGTTTCACTATCTGTAAAAGTTCAGATCAGTGGAAAATGTGAATAATTGTAAGTGGTATTAGCATCAGAGTATGTCTAATTCATAATTACCTACTTTGTGCACAGCAACAACTTACAAGCCCTCTATTCACTGGCAATTTGAAAAGAACTTTCAGATGGGATATTTGGTAAATTTCAGTTAGAGTAGAAATGCCTTGAAGGGCCAGTTACATATTGTGGTATTTATGCAGACATCAAAGATTTAGTTGTTTAGACAAGGAAAACAAAGACCATCTGACTACTCAGAATATTTAGGAAGAATTCAACCTAGAAGTTTACCATAAATAGATGTTCCAGTTAAAAAAATCGTTATGCATTCTGGTAATCCAAATTTCTGCATTGGTTATGTCCATAACTTGCAACCTTAAAATCTTATTTTCTTTCTTTTTTTTTTTTTTATTATTGTACACTACCACATAGATATAATAATACTGAAGAAAATTCTGCACTGTCACTTTTACTGTAGTTTTCATGAACAGAAGTCCCTAAGTGTCACTGAGTTGAGTTCAGATTTTTTAAAACCTTGGACACTGAGTATGTTCAGAGTTTTTCTGGACCATTTAATCATGATGGGAGTAGTCTGTTTTCTAGACCATGTAGATAAGTTGTATTTGAATTTGACTCTCCATGCTTGCTATGCTTTTTCCAACGCACTGTTGTTCCTTCTAAGTTAGTCCCAACTTTTGCTGAAAAGGCAAAAGACTGACTGGTTTATCACTAAATAAACTACTAAACTATTAAGCTGTTAAACACATTATTTCTTCAAAAAAATAGAAAAAAAAATGCAATCTAGATAAAAATTAGGTGCTCAACTGCTAGGTCCTAATTACTAATGCACAGAATCATATTAAAAATATAGAACTTCCATTGCAATGTTTTCTGGCATAAACCCATAAACGTATGTACAGCCTTCTGTCCATGGTATTTATTCATGTTACTGTCATATTCTCCTTCACCAAGTGTAACTATTCTGTTGTATTGTTCTTCCTTTTTAAATTCACTCCTTTCTGACACCTAAATATATTTGCATGTACTTTTCTCTGAACAAGTAACAGATGAACAGAACGATGAATCATAGAATCAGAGAAAAACATGGAATCATAGGATCATAGAATCACAGAAACACAAAATGACTTCATTTGGAAAGGACCTTAAAGACCATCTAGTTTCAACACCTCTGCAATGGGCAGGGACACCTCCCACTAACCCAGGTTGCTCAAAGCTCCATCCAACCTGACCTTCAAAACTTTCAAGGAGGGAGTTTCCACAAGTTTTCTGGACAACTGGTTTCAGTGCCTTACCACCCTCACAGTAAAGAACTTCTTCCTAACATCTAACCTAAATCTACCTTCTTAAAGCCATTATCCCCTGTGCTATCATTACATGCCCTGTGAAAAATCCCTCCCCATCTTACCTGTACGTCCCCTTTAAGTATTGGAAGGTTCCTGTAAGGTGTTCCTGGATCCTTTTCTTCTCCAGGCTGAAAAGCTCCAACTCTCTTATCTGGTCCTCATATGGTAGAAATTCCAGCCCTCTGATCTTCATGGTCCTCCTCCGAACTCACTCCAACAGGTCCATGTCCTTGTGTTGAGAGCTCCAGAGCTGGACACAGTACTCCAGGTGGAGTCTCATGAGAGCAGAATAGACAGGAAGAATCAACTCCCTCTATCTGCTGGACATGCTTCTTCTGATGCAACTCAAGATAGTTGCTTTTTGGGCTGCAAACACACATAGCTAAGTCATGTTGAACTTCTCGTCAGCTAACAGCCCCAATAATGAGGAAATTCTATGCCGATATGACCTTTTAGTAGGTTTATTTTACAATAGTTACGACGAATATCCAGACATGCCACATGTTAAATTCTTTGGTTTTTAACAAACAAGAATTCAGTACTTTTAGCAGCAAAAGGCCTTTGCACTTAGAAGTCAAATCTACATATTTTCCAAGTAGTTGGTTTGCTTTTTTTTTTTAATTGCTATTATTTTTGTCCACTGTGCTCCTTCGAGCAAAGTTAGGGAGAAATATGTGTGTTTAAAGCCCTAAGACAGCACAAGTAGCAGACCTGTTCTTTCATTTTACGTGGCATGCTTAATATCATATGGTTGATATGTTACATAAGTAATACAATGTACAAAGGCAAGGACTCAGAACAATAAATAGGAAAGCTAAGGACTACTTAAGAAATAAAAATATAAGTAAGTTCTAATTGTAAAAATACATTACAATAGCGAAGTTGTTAAATTTTGTCTTCTGAAATAGGAGAAGAGTTGAATTCCTCTGTTAACTGACCTAAAAAAAAGTCTTCGTGTCAGAAATTTGCAAGGTTCTATGAAATTTCATTATCTCACCCACTTCTGGACAATCTATGTGTAACCTTTCCGATTTTGCTATCATACATCTCAGAAACTTTTCAGAACTTGTGATAAAGAGAAAAAATCTTGAGAAATTATTACAGAGTCACTGCAAAAGAATAAAATGAAATGCCAGCATTCAGCAGAATTCAAATCCACTGAAACTGCTCTGAAATTTTAAAATGTATCATTAGTCTGCTTTGTCATTTGTATTTATCTTTCCTTTTATGAGCATTGACCAGGTTCTGAAGGAGAACAGGCATTTGTGGAACATAGCTTATGTTTATGACATATTTAATATAGTGTAGTGAAGTGTATTATAGTTATACAATTTGTCAAATGAATACTTTCAAAGCATGTTATGTTAGATTATTTAAAGTCTGCAATTTAGACCATGTGTGACCTAATGACAGGGATTTGATCATTAATATCCACTTACTGTAGCCTATTTCTAATTATTTTTGAGATATGTTGAAATGCAAATGGACATCACCACGCCCTTCAGACACCTTCATAAAATAGGAGGCGTTATTTGCAAAACAAAAAGCCTACCTTGACAAAAACATTGGAGATCCCGCCTCTACCAACAACAGCTCTGCTTTCAATATATTGATAGGGAGAAGAATTTTCCAGAAGAGAAGTCACCGAAGACAGAGATAGGTCCTTTGTAGAGACAATGTCTATAGCAGTGACATTCAAAAGCTAGAGGAAGACACTCTTCTAAAAATACTATTGAACAGCAGTGCACTTAGAGTACCAGAATATTTTATTTAGGCCCATGGGTTTGCATAGCTATAGACATACACAGGAGTCCAGACCCCTGACCATGGATTAACATATGCTTGGAAAGAGATACCTTGCTGTCCAGTAAGACTTTTCTATAATACCATTGGGATGGGTTACTCTAACTTAAGTAGATCTCTAAGATATACCAGAAGTGTTTGGTTTTTTCTGCCGAATTTGGGAGAGAAAATTAATCTTTGAATTTGCTTAAGCATGTTCTTTGCCTGTAGCAACCTCATGCTCCCTGGCAATCTTCTTGGGTGATTTTGCGTTTGTATGAAAGTTTCACTCTTTATTTTGTTTTCTTTCATGCTTTGATTTTACCTGCTTACTATTAAAAATCTGATGAGCTAAAGATCAAGTAAAATGGAAGTGTCATATTTTTATAGTAAGTCATTGGTGGGTTTTGCAGTTGGAAGGAAATGGCAATTTGATATGAGAAATTGTGACTCTCAGATGTCTCTCATGACCTAACTTTATATTGGCATACTTTTTCATTGGAGGTGGGGTGGAGGGCTTTTCTTTTCTTAAAGTTTTTTAAACCTTGGGTATTTCTAGGAAAGCCCAAATTTGTTGTTATATTGCCCTCCAGAAGGCAAGATGAAAATGACTTCTTCAAGATCCTTACAAGGTTTGAAGAGGACCCAAGCACTGAATGTCATATTCTTCGGTATGCAGCTTAATTCCTAGGACATTATGGAAGAAATAGTTTCTACTGATAACACCACTAGTATTAATTATAACAAAGTGAGTCGTAATGAATTTGATAAATTCACAGAAGAGAATTTGGGAGTCTGAGTACCAGAATGTTCAAAGTATAACAGTGAGTGAGATGGCTGTGCCAAGGAGAGGTATTTCGGAGGTACTTTTGTGCTCAGTATTTCTTACTGGTTAGCCCTAGGCAGTCTGCAGCTCAGGGTGACTTTACCATGATCACCTTTTACGGTGCGTGGGCAATCGACAATAAGTTGCACTACGGAGTTCACCTGTGCAGGTCAGCTGCAGATCCATACAGATCCATGCAGTCAGTGGGACTGTTTCCATGAAAGACCATCTTGTACCTACATCAGTGTCTGGAAAAGACTGATCCTTCTTTTTATCTCTTCATTCTCTTCCTTTACCTTTTTCAGAAACGTTTGTGGGATGGAGATTTACTGTTTTGCGACCTTCCTGAATGTTCTTTGGTCTGAGTTTCTGAAGTGAACTTATAAAAACTAAAGGTCCTGAAGTTATCATGGGTCTTAGCAATAGAGATTATGTGATTATTGTTGCTTCATCTCTCGCTTACTGTCTAGAATTTTTTTTTAAAAAATGTGTAGGATAAGTAGGTCAAAAGATGAAGAAAGAATATTTCTACTGATTTTGTCTGAAACAATGGAATGAAACAGATTTTCTCAGAAAAAAAAAAAAAGACATTTGCATTTCTTTTATGCGATACTGTATCTTACAAATATTTAATAAAGTTCACGTTCTGTAAGTACAGTAGGAACAGGACAAGAAGCAGCATCTTTGCTCACTCTTCCAAGCCTTTTTAAATACAATTCATGACTTAGCTTAAAATATTTTTCATTGTGCTTTTTCATGGCTGCATTGCCAGTATTCATCTCACTGTTCCTTTGAATTTTCTGCTCCTATTCTTCCCACTTTTTCTTTATTCCTGCCTATCTCAAAACCTCATGGATCAGGAGAGGAACAGTTACATGCTACTATAGTAATTTAGGTAACAGTTATTCTTAAAACAATCTACAGCAATCATGAAAGATCCACTCTGTTACTATTATTCAAATAGACTTTATGTTGCTAGCTCAATGATCAAAGCCAGTTATGTGACTTAAAGCTGATGAGAATGACTATGCAGGAATGCAGCTCACAGAAGTCTGTATGCAATGACTTATGTCTATATTTATTTTTTCTTGGTTTCCTGTAATTCACCCCTGCATCTTTGGTAGCAAATGTGTGAGACTTACGGTAGAACACATAAGTGGCAAAGTATGATGGAATAGTTTTCAGGTAAAGAAAAATCTAGTTAAATTACTGCAATTATCACTGAAATATCTACACTTTGTATCTTGATTTTTCAGTCGCCTATTTCAGGTAAAATTAATTGCATTACATGACATGATATGTAGAAGAGCTGACATAGTAAACAGTACAGCATAATAAGCCTTTCCAAAATTCTTAACAAGGACTTTTATTGGGTTATGGATAGCAATAACTTTACCATAAAAATAATTGACTTAGCAATTGAAATTGACTTAGCAATTAGGAATTGACTTAGTGGTTGCAAATACATTCACATGTTCTTGTGCTTGAATTGAGCTAGGTGGCTAGAATGCTTTTTGTATGTTTCTCTTATGCATGCTCAACATCTGGCCTCAGCCTCATAAAACAGGCAACACCAATACCAAAACCAGAAATGAAATGTGGGTAGTTGAATTAACAGATGGAGAGTGTCAAAACTTCCTCTGCATATCATAAAGTAGGGAAATAAAAAGTTACATGCACAATGGAAACAAAAGAGGAATGGAAAAAATTTTGCCAGTTTAATAAAGGAATGAAAATTTTCCTTAAAAATATTGAACGAGAATTTTGAGCTTCCAGAGACCTCTCGGAAATGGAATCTCATGAAGTTTTGATTGGATGCATCATTTTCTAAAAATAAGAAACTTTTTTTTTTTACCATTTCCAAACATTAAAACAAAACTATCACCACAGCCCTTAAGACAATATACCTGTATTTTAGAAATTGTGATAAAATGTTAAAATATTGAAGTGGTGTTATGACTATTATTTGCAATTGTTTAAATCACTGAAGTCTTTTGCAATAGAAACATGATGGATATATCTGTACAATTAAATAAGGAGTGCCAGGAAACATTCCCAGTTTCTGAAACTGAATTGTCTATATAGCCAAGTTGTTAGAAAGGTTTATGGTGCGTTTCTGGTCCGTAATAGCTAGTTCACCTTCTGACAACTCCTGGCAAGGCTCAGAGACTAGGCAGAGCAAGCATCATTCAAGACAGGTTTTCTGTATCCAGCTACATAACTTCTCAGAGGCAGTTTTGGACACGGGCTATTGAATGCCAGCTGGCCTCATTGCCAAAAGAACAATCCCAAACACCTTTAATTTACTGCTATTGACGTAGTCATTGTGTCTATCTGATACTTTTGACTACGCAAAGAGTCTAAGCCCAGCTGTTACTACAGAAAGATGACAGAAAGTGGTACTTTTACAGATTTGCAGTCTGCGTCCATCTGGGTCCCTCTAAGAGGTGGAGTTTTCTGCCCCTACTCACATCAGTCTGGAATTTCACAGCTTTCCAACTTCTGGACTCAAGTTTGATTAAAACCTGATTAAAATTGCCTGGTTGTGACAAGCAGTCAGTACTACACAACACTACAGCAATTTATTCCTGAGAGAAGTTTGTGATATTATTGCATTACCAACCTCCTTTGAATTTTAAATAGACAAAATGTTCAAACACTATATACAGTAATAAAACGGTCTACATATTTGTCTACAAGCAGTAAATTTTGTATGTTCAACCATAAGCTTCATTAAAAGAGCCTCGTCAGATAACCCTCTCTTTGGAGTCAGAGTGGCAGAAGACGTGCTGGATGTCACCCTTCAGCTCAGGAACACTAAGACCCATTGCTGTCTCTGGCTTGCCCTCCATGGAATACTTTCCTCAGTCTGAGGTTTCCTGTTTCAAGCAAACAGCCTTTTTCATAAATCTCAGGCTTCTGGGTCCCCTTACTATGTACCTTGTACAAGCAGGGTTAGGTGTTCAGCATCCTTTTGCCGGTTACCTAACCAGGACAGAATTATTTTATTCAGGTTGTAATCATGGCTACAGAAGAATGCTCTGGGACCTTCTATCCCTACTCCCAACTAGCCATAGAGAAACCTTTTTTTTTGACATATGGATGAATATTTATCATCCAATAATCCTTTGCATGTCACAGCCATAAGAATGTGTACTGTGTTCAGTACAAATACCTCTGGAAGTACAATTTTCCAAAGGAAAAAGAAACTATACTTTAATAACAGAAGTAATGTTTCCTTACAGTATTTCATGCTTCACAAAGGCAATGGCTGGAGATTTTGTATTATTTTCAGCACTCAGTTGCCCAGAGGAAGTGGTGAAAGCTCCATGATTCAGCAATTTAAAACTAAGATTAATAAAGTGTTAAGAGATTTAGTGTAGAGAACAGTTTAACTTTGAAAGGAGGATGACCTTCTTCCTTTCGAATATCTGCAATATTTGACATCAGTGTCATCAACACTGAGTCTTTAGTAGGGTGTTAAAATATTGTTTGAAAAGATTCAGTATGTCTCAGAAACACCTAAAAAGACAGAGAATCGGATATGAGTTTTGAAATACATATGAAAAAGAAATTTAATTTGGAGCACAAAAGAAAGTCAATGCATTACAGAAAGGTTTAAGTTGCTTTTGGTGCCCCTAAAGGTATTTACTTCTGGTAAGAACCATATTCCTTTCAAATAAGTTTTGAGGGTACAATTGAGAAGGATGGTTTATTAGATGTTTTGTTTCTGGCTCAAAATAAGCTACTTTCATGGTTTACATGCAGGTTTGTTTTTTTTTTAAAAAAAAATGTGCCTACTTGTAGATCTAAAAGGAATCCAGTTTGTGACAGAAAGAAATTAATTTACATTTCAATATAACATCTATACCTTGAAAAATGTAAACAGAGATGTAAGCAGAAATTTTGAAAGATCTCTAGCTACAAACAAGCAACACATGGAAACCAAACATCTCACAAAAAATTAGTTTTAACAGTGATATAATGAGGTTCATTGATTAATCTTATTATGAAATAGTTGTCTAGGATTCCCAGTAATATAGAATATATCATAAAGTACGAAGTTGATTAAAGGGAAGTTATATTACTTTAACAAAACCTTGCAATAAAGTCTGTCTGGTCAGAGTACGGTAGTACTAGTAGTATACTTACCTGTTGTATAACTTCTCTGAAACACAAATGAATGAACTGTCACTTGAAGGGAGGTGAATGTGACATAGAGGCCATACGAGTCTTTACTAATAATTTTGGAATTTATGAAAGGACACAATGTGAGATGAAGTAGAATGTCACCAAACCAGACAGGTAGTATAAACTGATACTGTTTGGATTATGAACTCTAGATTCGTCTGCATGTAGTTACAAGAAATATGTTCATTTAGATTCAGCATTGAAAAATGGAATTGAGAGGCTAAAACTTTGCCTGGGAAAGTCAATAATGTCAGACATGAATTTCTGCTTAGCACTGCAAGATTATGGTCGGGGGCCAGTAACACAAATTATGTCAACTGTTGATGTTTTGATTAGGTCAATGAAGACCAACAATGTCTGACATGCTAGTGAGTGATGCCAGAAGAACTGGGAATTTTCTAACAAAGAAAGAAGAGGTAGGTAAAGCCAAATAAATAAACACACCAATAAATGTGATCTGAAGTCCTGAACCACTGACCTCACTTCCAAACAACAACCATACCACTGTTCGTGTCTCTGATGGAATTGGTGACTGCGGACAAGCCAGGTCTCACAGTCAGTGTTTAGTTTAATTCTAGCTTTGTTTTTTGATGCATGCTGTTGTGCACTTTTGAATCCTTTTCCAGATCAGGTCTTTGCTGTAATCCCTCAGAACCATTCACTTCAATTTCCTTAGCACAGAAATTGAGGCATGGAGAAAAAAAAAAGAGAGAAGGAGACCAGCACCTTAGTCTATCACGGAAGTGGGATGTGGTTAGGGCACAAACTTGAACCCGGGCTTCCCAGATGGGAAGAATTCTCAGGAGTATAGATTCAGGAGTTTTACATTACAAAAAAAAAAAAAAAAAAAAAGACAAAGAGTCTGATCATATGGTGGACTAACCTTAATCATCTGCTCTGTCTGACTACAGAAAAAGAATCCATTGTAAAGACCATTGTAGCCAGTGGTGTTCTCTATGGTCAGTGATGTTCCGCAGGGATCAGTATTGGATCCAGTTTTGTTCAATATCTTCGTCAATGACCTGGATGAGGGGATGGAGTGTACCCTCAGCAAGTCTGCTGATAATACAAAACTGGGAGGGGTGGCTGACACACAGGAAGGCTGTGCTGCTGTCCAATGAGATATGGACAGGCTGGAGAGCTGGGCAAAGGGGAATCTTGTGAAGTTCAATAAGGACAAGTGTGGAGTCCTGCATCTGGGGAGGAATAACACCAGGCATCAGTACAGATTAGGGGACATCCTGCTAGAAAGCAGCCCCATGGAGAAAGACCTTGAAGTCCTAGTGGACAGTGAGTTGTCCACGGGACAGTAATGTGCCCTTGTGGCCAAGAGGGCCAATGGGCTCCTGGGGTGTGTTAAGAAAAGTGTGTCCAACAGGTCTAGGGAGATTCTCCTCCCCATCTACTCTGCCCTGGTGAGACCACACCTGGAACCCTGTGTCCAGTTTTGGGCTCCCCAATTCAAGAGAGACAGGGACCTACTGGAGAGAGTCCAATGGAGAGCTACAAGAATGATTAAGGGACTTGAACATCTCTCCTGTGAAGAGAGACTGAGAGAACTGGAGCTGTTTAGTCTTGAAAAGAGAAGGCTGAGAAGTGATCTTATTAATGTGTATAAATACCTGAGGAGTGGGGGTCAAGAGGAAGGTGCCAATCTCTTCACATTGGTGAATAATGACTGTAAGCTATAACATAGGAAGTTCCATCCAACATAAGGAGAAATTTTTTACCATGCGGATGATGGAGCACTGGAACGGGCTGCCCAGAGAGACTGTGGAGTCTCCTTCTCCGGAGACACTCAAAACACACCTGGGTGTGTTCTTGTGTGGCCTGCCCTAAGTGATCCTGCTCTGGGAGTTGGACTGATGATCTCTAGAGGTCCCTTCCAATCCCTAACATTCTGTGATTTTATGATGATTCTAAATTTAGCAACAGCAGCTATTTTGCAAGTGGAATTCACTTTTTTTCTAGAATCCATTGTTAGATTTAAAGAGAAACTTGTAATGAAACTGAGGGCTCCTAATATAGAAGGTACCTGCAATTTCAGACTAAAAAGTGGTTTTTTTAAATCGCAAGAAAGAACCTCTAACATTATTAAGGCATGTGATCCCAGAGCAGAAAGAATCGGTTTCTGTTAAGTATGAACCTCCATTCACATAACTTAGGAGAGTGGTTTGCTTAGTATGTTTGGCTTTACTGCTTGTTTCAACAAATTAGTGAAAGGGCTGACTTTATGACTGCAGCTCTTTTAATTTGGCCACCAGGGATGCGCTGCAGTTCTAATGCAAACTGCTTAGGAAAGACTACTAGCTTGTTAAAGTTGGTCGTGTAAATAAAATAGTCACTGAGGCTGTGCATTGCCTACTGCCTTCAAGTCAGAAAGCAAGGCCAGTGCCAAATTAACAGATCCCCTACTTGCTGCTTGGACCCATCAGGACTGACTTTTTATTAGACTGTCTAATAAAAAATAGGAAGTTAGGAACTGATCCAACAAAATGTTTAAGTATAAGCTTTATATCCAACACTTGACTCTTGGGCCTTGGAAGCAATACATGCATAGAGGTAAGCATGTGCTGACGGGTTTTGCTCAGTTGAGGTCTAGGGATTCTACCCTTCCTTTCCATAATGAGTTTTAACTTATCTCTGGCACTACTTCTTATCACAGAAGAGAAGCCAGGATGTGTCACCCTGGAGAGGAGATGGCCTGAATCCTCTTTTTCACAATTTCTCTGGAACTCATTAATGTAACTGAGTTGAGACTCTACGATAAATTTAGCTTCTGCTTTCCAAGATGCAGACTGGACTGGTCCTTGGTTGCTGCATACTGCTTTGCCACATCCACATAAGCTGTGACTTAGACTGTGTAGAGCATCCTCTTTCCAAATTTACCATACATGTATTTAACAGGAATATTCCATACAGAACCCAGCTCTCCTCAGGAGCAGCTGGAGGCTCCCATAACCTTGTATTTCACAGAATCACAGAACTGTTGGAGTTGGAAGGGACCTCTAGAATCATAGAATCATAGAATTGTCAGGGTTGGAAGGGACCTTAAAAATCATCTAGTTTCAACCCCCCTGCCATGGGCAGGGACATCCCCCTCTAGATCAGGCTCCTCAGAGCCCATCCAGCCTGGCCTTAAAAACTTTCAGGGATGGGGCTTCCACCACCTCTCTGGGCAACCTGTTCCAATGTCTCACCACCCTCATGGTGACGAACATCCTAACGTCCAATCTGAACCGATCCATCTCTAGCCTTAATCCATTCCCCCTAGTCCTATCACTATGCGGCATCCTAAAAAGCCCCTCACCAGCTTTCTTGCAGGCCCCCTTAAGATACTTAAAGGCATACCACAGTTACACAAGTTCAACAAACTTTATTGTCACCAACATTTTATTTGCTCTCACTATCTTTGAGATGCCACAGCTAGTTGACTGTGAGGCAGGAGTCAGAAAGTTTCCTGTCTACAAGCTCAGGAAAAGCTGAGATCCTCCAAAATGTCTTATCTTGCAGTATTAGGAACTGCCAAAGCACCTGTTGTTAGAATAAATTTGGAATATTAGGGCATGAAAAACATCAGTTTGTCCTCATCTGAATCCAAAGGCATGAAGGGTTTAAAAATAACAATTGTGCTTTACTGATTGGCATTTCTGTAAAATTGTTAATGTATTACAAAAATGACTTGACCAACTCAGTAGGAGAGTTGACAGTGTCATCATCTGTGTAAAACAAAAAGCTGTAAATGAATTTGCAAACATGTTTTGATTACATGGGGTATCTTCCATCTCTTCCTTGATAGGTTACCTTGTGTCTCTTTGTGTTGGCGATCTAATTGTGTAAATCCCATTACTGGATTACCCAAAAATTGAAGCCCAAATTTTTGAAATTATCAAACAGAATCAACCTCATAGCCGAAAGCAAAGTGTGTCCTCTTTTCCAAGACAGAAACATATAGCACTTTCATGACCCAAGATAATTACCCAGGTAATTCTTCCTTGTGAGATTTGCATATCAGAGAAAGGTATTGCAGGTGCTCCTTAGACCATTTCTCCATCAGAGCATGTCCCAGTCTCTCCACTGAAGCAGCACCTTCTGTGCCAAATGGGCTGGGAACCCACACTGAGCTCTTAGATCAGTCTGGCTCCTGCGCATCCCCAAACAAAACGACCCAAGTCTACAACATCTGCCAGGCCTGCTTACGTGTTACAGTGTACTGCTCATCTATCAACTTCGTCATACAGCTATGGAGTCCTTGGGATATATCAAAATAAAATCACTGCTGGAATGAGACTGGGATGTTCTCAGCACCACCAGCAACATGCTCTGGTCAAAAACCATATGAGAAGAGCTTGATGTCCTTTCTTCTTTTTCTTTTGGCTTTTAACAGATGCATTGGCTTCCCTCGTTTTCTTTTTTTCTTTTTTTTTTTCCGACCACTGTTTCTCACAAAGCTATGACTAGGAGAAGAAGAAGGCATGACTCTCAGGAGCAGAGGACACACAGCAGTCTGGACGGTAGGCAGGGATGTGAAAATGGATGCCTGGAGATGAGAGTAAATCTCTTCTACAGGGCACCCACATAACATGGTAAGATGTTTTGCTCCATAGAGCAGTGCCTTGTCAGGGTGTCTAAACAATACATGGCATTTACATCCAGTCCTGGTCTTTAACTTTGCATGCACAAATTTGACCAGGAAACTTGACTTGAAAGTGGAATCGTTTTGATGTTTGAAAGGAATCAGGCTTGGTGTTTTGGAAAAGCCTAAGGAAAGATGGAAACCCAGTTTAGACATCCTAAATGCCCAAACTCTAGGAAGTATTTGGATGCAGCAATATTTTTTCAGCTCAGGTAAAATACATAATAACTGTAGATGCTCCACTCTGGCACATTTGGGTAGGAACTTTTCAATGTGAACAAGGAACCCTGTTACTCTGTTTCAATATTGAACTATTTGTTATCCTCTCTACCACACATTATATTTGTAAACTTCTGAAAGCAATGGGAATATATATGTATTTTGGAGAAAGTCCTTCAGGAAGGATTTTTTTGGATCATAGTTAAATGATGTGAGAAGTTTTCACAGGGGCCAAGAGGCCTTTCTTTTTTTTTTTTTTCATGTGAATGCTCTGTAGTAGAACCATCCTCTGCCAAGCTAACTGACCTTTCTGTAAACTAAGAAAACAACACAAATAAAGGAACCAAAATCTTGTGTACATCTGAAATCTGCAAAGATACACAGAGAAAAGTCTTTATTTCATTTTTCAAAAAAACACCCTTTGGCTGAGAAATGTCTATAAGCACTTTGGTGTATAAAACATCTGAGTGAACTGAGCAGAAGTGCCTGTGAATTCTGTATTTTTTAAAATGCTTTTGCTGAACACTGTAAAATGTGAGAATGTTCTGCAGAAGTTCCCTTCTTGAAAAAGCACCACAAGATGGCACTTTCTGAAGAGAATATCTAACTTCTAAATGAAAAAAAAAAAAATAAGAGTTGTCTTATAAAGAACTCTTACTGAATATATGGTGGATATGAATGAAAAATGTAGCAGGGACTAAGCAATAAGATGGGGAAGGATAACATAATTTTTGGATTTTATGCAATCCATGACTGGAAACATTTATATACATGTTTATCTTTGTAACTATATTATATATGCATACATACATTCATATGAATGCCAGGTCTTAAAGTACAGGTTTTACCCCCATATAACAGATTTGGGCATATATTTCTGAGCCTCCAAAATCTGTATAGCAGGCAATGATAGCTGCAAAATACAAACATGTGTCATCTCCTTTAATTAGGAGCTGAAAAAAAAGTATATTTTGATGAATGATTATGGATTTAAATAGAAATTACGAAATTTCTGGAAATAATGTATAACTTAACTTGCAAAGAGGTGTAGATGAGAACCAATATTGTTCTTTGCTACAGCAACCATTCTCTCTTAAAATAATGTAGCTGTATGTACGCATGCACAAACACATCTTGTATTCCACATAGACACAGGGCTAATATGTATACAAGCACACTTCTCCTTAAAGGGCATTTCCTTTTTCTCCTGAACAACTATTAGCATTGTTCCTGAATCAAGTTTTTTTAATGATACTATGACTTTTAAAGTGTTTAAAAGAAGTACAATCACCTTTCCTGGCAAAACATCAACAGAATCGTATTTGGTAGATGTGTCTTAAAGCATCACCATTTATCTGCTCTAATCTCAACATTAACTGATACCTAATCCAAAACAAGTGATTTTATGTTTTCTGGCTTAAAATAACCGAGAATAGAGAGTAGGTTGTGCAAGCTAATTTTTAAGAAACTTAGTTATCAATAGATTGGTTCAACAGTTTTGTTATGGATTCCTTTTTTTTTGACTCTAGAGCTCCCTCCGTCTTCTCACAAGTATGAACAGGGTAGATGGTTCCTCACTGACATTAGTGTCTCTTTCTACTCAGAAAGCATATTCTGGTGTCGCTGGCAGAGCAGAAGTTGGCACAGTTTTTCAGATGTTTACAAGGGTGGCCATCAGCTTGTTGAGTGCCAGGAATGAGGGCAATATATCTGTCTCCGGAGAAGGAACTCTTTGTTCATTTAGTTTTCTTCTTTTTACTGCGTATTCCCACCGAAATAAAACAAATGGTTTGCAGTGATACATCTTAGACAACTGACCCTTGGAGATCTGTCACACAAGCCAGTAAAACACACTTGAGTACCCCAGTGAAAACCATTTGAAAGACCTTTTAAGCCAATAACATTAGGTCATTGAATCAGAACACAGCAGAGATGTGGTTAAAACTGTGTTATTCTTTCCACTTCCATGTAGAGACTTCTCATTCAAACACTTCAGAGCAATAACCTTCTATGAAATTTGTTATATTAAATTTAGACACTAGAGAACATCCTTTACCTAATTATGAAAGGTTTGAAATAGTTTAAAATCTGAACTTTAAAACTGGTTGCTTCAAGCAATTTAATGTTTCAGTACTTAGCACATTCACTTGGTATGATGTCCTGCCACAAAATTCAGTTGCTTCATAGGACATTTTACTGGCAAGTTATCTTTTGTAATATTATGATACGGACAGAGCAAGAAAAATTGAAGAGAAAGAAGGTTTTCTGAAAATTAGTTATTAAACTATGTTGCCGCCATCTGTGGAATTGTAGTCTTTTTCCTATATACTGTAATTTTCATGTTGCAAGACTATACAGATAAATAAGATAAACTGATAGTATGGTTTTTTAAAGGCATTGTGTTTTTAGACCAAAATGCCAAACACAGTTTTTAAATATTGGTCATTTGCCAAATCATTGAAACCACACTGCCAGCAATTCGTCCCTGTGATTAACAGAAGTCTTATTGCAAGTATGGAATTTATGGTTACTGATAATGTGATAAGCACAGTAGGCAAAAAGTATATATACCTGAGTGATTAATGGAGGCAGAAAAAAACAGGCGAATAGATAAAAGCAAGAGTCTTAACAATGCAAAAAAAAAATGTGGAAAAAAATATCTAGTATGATCTGAGGTTCCTATCAGTCACATTGACCCCTTCACAAACTTCTAAATTATGTCAGCCCATAAAAATGAATTGTTTCTCTTTCTAGGTAAGTTGGTGATATGTGAGTTCACTGAACACAATGCCTTTATAACAGGCATTAATCTTTATGGAAAAAAATACTCTATGTGCTCTGGAATGCACTGCATCCATTCTCCTCTAAAATCTCATATTTTTTCCTAGTAATTACCATCTGTTTCTAATTTCTGACATTCTGTGTCGGTGGCAAAGGCTATTCAAGCTTCTGTACACAATAGGAGTTAAGGTGGTGAATATATTTTTTTTATATAATAAGTCCATTTTTCTAAAAGCAATAAACAAAATTTAGCTTTTGAAACAGAATATAAAGTTCCTCTGCTGATGCCAGTCTAAATAGGAGCAGGAACTGAAAACCATTTACAAATCTTACTGTGAGTAGCCCATACCTTTTGCTTGCATGTATGTCAAGACTACAAAAAGTCCTTACAGAACCTATCTTTCTTGTAGCAATGAAAACAAAATTCCTGTATCAACATATATTTCCAACACAGGCAATTAGTTAATGTAAATAACATCCTTGCATAAACAAGTCAAGTTATATTTCACTCCTGCAAGTAAAGTCTGGACTTTCATTGAGAAAATTCTTAAGATTTGCAGTTTGGTCTCTGAACCAAACACCACACTCTCTATTTTAATATAAATCAGGTGGCTAAAGTACCACACTGTAGCAATTTTGAGGTAGAGATTTCTTTCTTCCCTGACTTTGATTAAAACTCTTGCAAAGCTTGCAAGCTTGCAAAGATTTTTCAGAAGGGTAGAATAGCTCGAACAGCAGGTGGCTTTTGTCCCAGGGTTTCTGACACTGTTTGAAGGTTTACTCGGCTTGTTAGTTTTAACCCCTAATGGTAAAGAAAATCCACACAATGTATCCTTCTAGATCATATGTCATCAATTTTAAAGTAACAAATTCTTTACAGACTGACATATTGGGTCAAGCTTTGAGAAAAACATAAAAAATACCCAAAGAGCTGGTTGTGTCACTGAAGATTCCATAAGAAATTCTAATAGTTAAAGAAAACTTTTCAAGAATATGAACACCGTGATTTGGGGTGAGTAGGTGGAAGGATGTATCCCTTGAAGGCAGCTGGCCAAAACTTCCAAAAAAAACCCCCAAACCCAACAACAGTTCCTCTATCTAATGAGCCAAGAACCTGTGTCACTCTGGCATGTCAGGTGATTTGGGGCCCTGATCTAAAAACCGTTGTAACAATGGAAACAATCCGATTGTGAATTTCCCAGCTGGCTCAGTTAAGCTTGTCACAGAATCACAGAATCACACAGAATCACAGAATCACAGAATGTTAGGGATAGGAAGGGACCTTAAAGGATCATCAAGTCCAATCCCCCTGCCAGAGCAGGAACGCCTAGATAATGCTACATAGGAACGTGTCCAGGCAGGTCTTGAATGTCTCCAGAGAAGGAGACTCCACAACCTCCCTGGGCAGCCTGTGCCAGTGCTCCGTCACCCTCACTGAAAAGAAGTTTCTTCTCGAGTTTAAGCGGAACCTCTTATGTTCCAGTTTCAGCCCATTACCCCTTGTCCTATCAGTGGTTGTCAATGAGAAGAGCCTGGCTCCATCCTCGTGACACTCACCCTTGATATATTTGTAAACATTAATGAGGTCACCCCTCAGTCTCCTCTTCTCCAAACTAAAGAGCCCCAGCTCCCTCAGCCTTTCCTCATGAGGGAGATGTTCCACTCCCTTAATCATCCTAGTTGCTCTGTGCTAGACTCTCTCCAGCAGTTCCCCATCTTTCTTGAACTGAGGGACCCAGAATTGGACACAATATTCCAGATGGGGTCTCACCAGGGCAGAGTAGAGGGGAAGGAGAACCTCTCTCGACCTACTAACCACCCCCCTTCTAATACACCCCAGGATGCCATTGGCCTTCCTGGCCACAAGGGCACACTGCTGGCTCATGGTCATCCTGCTGTCCCACCAAGATTCCCAGGTCCCTTTCCCCTACACTACTCTCTAATAAGTCATTCCCCAACTTATACTGGAACCTGGGGTTGTTCCTACCCAGATGCAAGACTCTACACTTACCCTCGTTATATTTCATTAAATTTTTCCCCGCCCAACACTCCAGCCTGTCCAGGTCTCGCTGAATGGCAGCACAGCCTTCTGGTGTGTCAGCCACTCCTCCCAGCTTGGTGTCATCAGCAAACTTGCTGATAGTACTCTCTAGTCCCTCATCCAAGTCATTGATGAATATATTGAATAATACTGGTCCCAGTACCGACCCTTGAGGGACTCCACTGGATACAGGCCTCCAACCAGACTCAGTCCCGTTGACCACGACTCTTTGGCTTCTTTCCCTTAGCCAGTTCTGTCCCTTCCAGGTATCTCATGACATCGACAACGTCTGCTTCACACACACACACACACACACAAAAGAAAAGACGGACAAAATAAAAGATAGGACAATACCATAGCCTCCAGCTGATAAGACTTTGCTTGTTCATACAGGTATATTCATTTTATACAGGCCTAGAATTCTCTGCCTCACAGGGGCTTTCTGCAGGATCCAGTCCTCTGGGAGTACTTTCCAGTGTTCGGGAGAGATGAAATATCACTCTGGATCAGGGCAACAGTGAGTAGGATGGATAATATGCATGAAAAGGGAGATAACAGGTATTTGCCAGCCCACATATTTCACTTATTTGTCCCAGCTTGACAATGAGAGCATTTTCTTAACTTGATGCCAAAGTATCAGCATATCTTGGCTTTTCTTTGAATTGGAATCTGTATAATATATCTTTGGAGAAATACCACTGTAGATAAAAGAGTTGTTTGTTTTGTCCTTTTAATTACTGACTATGAATACCTGAAGAGTTTAAATAACAGGAAAGGGAAGGGATATCTAAGTTAAAGAACAATGTTGGCACAAGAACTATCATGCAAAAACCAGCCAGGAACTTGGTCTGGAAGCCATAATCATTCAAATAATCAAAGCAATGCTATTCTGTAATTGCTTTCCTTGGGCTGTAGTATGGACTAGAAATCTAACCAATTTTAAGATAAATTTATGAACGGGATTAGACAAAGTGTTTTCTGAAGTAGCAGGGGACTTGAATCAATGAAACAAGAAGTACTTTCCAGTGCTAGATCATAAGATCATAAATTTAAACTGCTGCTGCCCTGCTTCTCCCCTTCAAGTAGCAGCATGGAGCAAGAAATTAATTTCATGTCTCTGTAGTCAATTCTCTGTCATCCAATATGTTATGAGCTTGGGTTATCCTGGATAATGCTAAAGAAACATGCTGGTCAGTCCACATTAAAGCTGAATCTGGCAGAAACTTCCACATTGAGCTTCTTGCATTCATATCCTGAGCAAATAAATTTTGACAGAAGAGACCTGAGCCCTGGAACTCCTGGCTGCTAGTGTCAGGCTTGTGAATATTCCAGGTTGCAGGGAAAATTAACATGGACAAAACACTGACTAGTGTGGAAACACTACCCCATTTAATACACTGCAAAACTTGAAAACTGTCTGTGCAGAGAGCTAGGCAGGTCTGCAGGACTGAACTTCTTAGCTCTGGCTTAATGCCAGTCATGCCAGACCCTGCTAACTCCAAACAATAACCCAGCCATGCCTGTGTCTCCCTCTTCTGCTCTGCATTGCAGGAGCTACTTTAGCCTAAAGCAGGACTACCCTTGTTCTAGATGTGTGCAACTACCTGGTTGTAATAAACGCTCTCAAAACATAACCTGATACAAAAAAAAAGGGAGCACAAACCCCAGACTTTTCTGGGGTTTTCTTGGGAGTACATTGTTTTATGGCCTACGTATAATGACGTGATTCCTAAAATTATGATATATTGATCATAGAATCATAGAATCATAAAGGCTGGAAAGGACCATAAGGTCATCAAGTCCAAACTACAGCCCTACATCACCCTAACACTAAACCATCTCCTGAAGTGCCACATCCAGTCTTTTTTTTAAACATGTCCAGGGATGGTGACTCCACCATCTCCTTCGGCAACCCATTCCAATGTTTCACCACCCTTTCAGTGAAGAAATTTTTCCTAATGTCCAATCTAAACTTCCCCTGGTGCAACTTGAACCCGTTCCCTCTTGTCCTACTGCTATTCACTAGGGAGAAGAGGCCAACACCTGTCTCACTACAGCTGTCTTTCAGGTAGTTGTAGAGAGTGATAAGGTCTCAGCCTCCTCCAGGGTGAACAGCCCCAGCTCCCTAAGCCTCTCTTCGTAAGACTTACCCTCTAGTCCCCTAATCATTTTGGTTGCCCTTCTCTGTACCTTCTCCAGCACCTCGATGTCCTTCCTGTACTGTGGAGCTCAGAACTGCACACAGGACTCGAGGTGATACAGGATGTATTCATACATTATGTACCATACTGTGCACAAAATTTTAAAGCCGATAGACATTCAACTCCTTAAATTTGCCTCTTAAATAGAAATTCAGCTCCTTAAATTTACCTCTTAATGGTCCTGTCCAGTAGCAGTCTTTGTTTCTCTGCTTCAAATTGTATTCTACTTTGATCACCTTTCACCATTAGCCATCTTGCCTCATTCAATACACAGCATGGCTGGATGCAAAGATGGGTGATGTATCAGAAGTATGCACAAATATTCATTATTATTCTTTATTCTGTTTCCCAGTGAAATAAAAAAGAGTTCTTTTAAAAGTTTTTCTTTCTTTTTTTTTAAGTTCTTTTTCATTGAAAGACTACCTTTTTAACAAATTTGAAGGTCTTGTGGAAAGACTGGCATCTAGAGGTTTTATCCTTGATTTATGTTTTATTGATGTCAACTAGTATTCTTCTCTATCTATTTTCAGCCACAGTTGAGTTATTTTAATCTGCTGTTTTCTAAAACTATTCAGCCAAAGGAAGACACCTCTCACAGAAAATTTCACTTATACGATTTAAATTTGCAGTATTGTACATCTATGTCTATTAGAATGTGGAATGTGCCAGGAAATTCAACAGTCCTCCCATACCTTTTATCCCCTTGCTGCTCTCTCAGTTTACTTCCAGCTAGTGTTGATCAAAGCTGAAAGAGAATTTCCTTCTCTTAGGAAACCCTTTTACTGTTTGCAAAGGTCTTCCCTATAAAGCAGAAAGAAAATTTAATTTAAAATATATCTCCCTGGAAATAACTTTTTTTCTTTTCCATAGCCAAATCCTCTTCCTGGACAAAGGAACCTGGACTCCTTGAGAGCCCTGGCCCCAGGACCATAAGATAGATGCTGGAAGCCCAGGAATTCCCAGTTCTTCCATACGGCAGAATTTTTTGTGAAATATGAATCCTGGAAATTCAGAGTTCCTGAACATGATCTGACAAAAGAAATAGTTTTACTGGCAGAAATCCTAGCTGGCCCTATTTTTTTCTGGCAATTCAAGGCACTCTTCTGAATGTCCAGGACAGCAGGTGACTGGAGATCATCTCTCCAGCCCAGACCCACAAAACTGGCTCTTTATGAGATTCAAACTGAAGAACAGGTCCATATTTCTCTTTCGGGGAAAGCAGTACTTAAAGGTAGTCAACTGAAAATACTAGACAAAGACAGTAGCTGGACACACTCTTCCCCAGGTCTGGGGATCCTCTTCTGAAGGTGTGAATGTTAACTTCGGCAAACAGCCTCTCAGTCCTGGGTCACAGACCTAATTTCTCTCTGACACTCGAATTTAGTTGCAGAGCTCCTACTTCCCAGAGGAGTACCTCTAGACTATACTCAGGATTGCAGAGCAGGGGCATCCCCCACTAACTGTTTGACACAAAAGAAATAAACAGCTGAGTGAGTGAGGAATGGGGTTGTCCTTCACAATGAGTGGAAGGACAATGCTGTCTGTAACTCCCTGTGGCTGTCGCCCATTGTGGGTCTCCTGCTACCCCATCACGTAATGCAATCACTTCCAGTTGCGGCAGGTCAGAAAACCCCATGTGTTTCCAAGGCTCACGAATACCTGATACAGTCTAACAGTTGGGACTATTCTCACACAGGTGAGCTATAGCTCAGTTGAGTCCTGAAAGCAGACTTCAGAGAAAGGTGCCTTCATTTTTTATCCATCTGGCTAGGCTGTGAGTGCTGCATCTGTGAATTAAAATGACTAGATCAAAGGACTAATCAAGGTAGGCTTCTTTTCTAGCTAAATAATTAGGTTGGTGAAGCTAAAAGTCTCCACACAAACCTGACATTCTTATATATTCCCACAAGGAAGAATTTTAACATGTGTGCCTAACTGACTTCATTGTTGGTAACTCATGGAAAATGATAGGTAGATGGTTAACAGTTAGTGCCAGAATCAACATTCTTTCTCTTCCTAGAAGCTGAAGATTTAAAGATTTTCCCATCACAAGGATTTATGCAAGTATTTATGAATTCTGAAAAACTTGGCTTGACCTGTATTATTCTCCATGTCTTCTGGAAGTTTTATTTTTAACTAGTATTTTTCTAATATAAAAGTAGTGAGCACTTCTGCATGAAGTCCATACCACATCATAAGATCACTCATTACCTTTTCTTTTATTTATCACTTCTTGCAGACTTGTTATAATTATTATCACTGGAAAAGTTGCTAATTGACAAAAAGATACATACTGTAGTAATAATATTTTGATCAGTTATGAAACCTAATTGCACTAAATCCACACATTCAGAGCTCTAGAAATTGTTATTCAAATTAATTTCCTTTCTCTGGAAGCTCGCTCTGCTTTCTCTCACCTTAACAACAATGACCTGGAGACCATGAGTCTAGATCTGTTCTGATGTAAATGTCTCAATCAATTTATTTTTAAAAGTATTAAGTTTTGTTATCTCTTCTGAAACATTTGAAAGGGAGATAAACACTGTCAAATGGGTGACAGTAAGAAAATGTGTCCACACGGGCACTGCTTTTGTCATGAAAAGTTTAACTATGGTCAGAATTTTATTACAATTAATATCAGTAAAAAAAAAAAAAAAAAAGAAAGAAGTTAAAGACAGAATAGGAAAAAAAATAAAGAATACTCATCCAACTAGGATGTTGTCAAATCATGTGGTCCTTTCTAATCCACCTGAGGACATTTGCAAAACTAACTGAAATAATTTCCAAGCTACATGTGATTGTCTTCTAGAACACACAAGGGAATAATGAAGTTCTGAGAGCCTGGAAAATTACAAATACAGAACCTAACTTTAGAAATGCGAAAAGAAAGAGTCAGTGACTTGCAGAAGAATCATCTTAACTTGAGTTCCTGGAAAAGTACTGGAACAATAATCAGCTAAACCATTTGTAAGCACTTGGAAGATAACAGGGACGTAAGTAAGAGCCAATGTGGATTTTTTGAGAATAAACTTCTCTAAACTAGCTTCACTTCTACTTGTGACAAATTAAGAGGCCTTATGAATAGAAGAGAATCCATAGATGTTAGATACCTCTTGACTTTAGTCAGAATATTGACAGTTTCTCACATAGCATTCTCATAAGCAATTCTAAGAAATATGGTCTTAGTAAACTGTAGTAAGATCAGTGCAAGACTAAAGTGTAGTGGTAAGTAGTGTTTCTATTTGTCTTAGATCCAGTAGAGGACTTTGAACAGAAGGTGGTATTATTCTTTTTACAAAAAGCACCAAGTTGAGATGACCCTCAAATACACAAAAAAAGCAGTAGTACAATCCTCACAAACTGTAAACATAGTCCAAAAAATAGGACATCGGTCAATAAACATATTCAGGTATATAGAGTAGTCTGTGTAAATAATCTGATAAATAGGTTGGATAACAATATAAGGAAAACAAGCTCTGCATAAAAAAAGCAATGTCATATGGCTGGGAAAAGTAGAAAATACAATTCTGAAATGTACAAAAAGAGATGTCTTCTATAAGGTATGTCTACTCAATATAATAAGACTACAACAGGAGCAAAATGTTATGTTTTCAAGATCTTTATTCAGGGGATTTATCGACTGTTTGGAAAAAGTACAGGGAAGAAGAATGATCAGAGGTCTAGAAAGTACAATCTAGGAAAAAAAAAAATACCAAAAGAATTTGGAGTGTTCAGACTGCAGAAGGGGTAGCTGGAAGGACTGATAACACTTTTTAAAAACGTGAAATGTAATAAATGTAATAAAGTGTTCTGTCTTTAGCAGTCTGAGATTGCAGATGCTATAGCTCAACCCAAGTAATGAAACCCTGTCAAAGAGCAGAGCAAGGACTGCAACAGTCTGTCCAAGGACATTGTGGACTCTGCCAGTGCATATTTTAAAGAGCAGTGTTAGACAATCATCTTCCAAGAGTGGTTTGGATACAACCACTCTTCTCGTAGAGAAGGATTCAGTGACCGTGGGGTTTCTACCACTCTTGTTTTCTATGAACTATGATAAACATAATCTAACAATAAAACACTGTGTTTTGGCCCTTTAAATTCAGTATGTGGACAGTTCTGAAACAGAAGAACTTCATAGTATCATGTTGTTAAAAAGAACACATTTCAGGAAAGGAAAATGGAGTAGTTGAAAATACCCAACATGTCTTCAGTAGCTGCTGTATTACTCTTACAAAGAAAACAAAATGTTCTCAAATGCGAAGAACAGCACATAGTTTGTTAGTTTGTTTGGATGTGGCTTTCAATGAAAAGTTATGTACAAGGTACCTAGTGGTAGCTTCTTACAAACTTCTGGAGTTTTATTAACCACCAGTGATAATTGGACTGTGTTGGTGAGGTAATGCCCTGTAACAAGGATTCACTACCCTAGGATCGTATATTGTAATATTGTAATTGCATTTCGGTAATAATGGGGAAACTCTGGCTCATTTTTTCTCTCAATTTTTTAAATAGAGTTTTATAGTTACCTCATTACACGTCACAACTGTTAATTATTATTATATCTTTTATTGCCTTTGTAAGATTTTACTGAAGTTTGTAAGACAACATATCAGTGCAACTATAGCATGGAGCTTCCAGAAGGGGGTAAGTGCCCTGGTATCAGAGGAGGTGCTGGGACTTGTGTTTATGAAGCCTCTGAGCGGGTGGCACCTGAGCCCTGTGGCAACACTTGGAGGAGGTGGTGGGAGAATCCCTGCTGCGGGACAGAGGTCCTTGTCTGCCCACCAGACCTACTGCCTAGGGAGATTCGCTAGGTGCCAGGAGCTTGGATCGGGGGATGTTTTCCATGAGGCTTGTCCAGCCCTGCGACTGTTGTCCCTTGCTACTTTTCCCAGGGGCAACAATGATATTGCCCTGGAGCATATCAAGTGTGACTGCATGGTTCCAGAGACAACGGTCAAGGTTAGGGGGAGGTAGCATAGTGTCTTCTCAATCCTGCAGGTGATTGTGAAGAACTTGAGGAGTACTGGATGGATCCTGCAAGCAAACAACTGTTTTCACTTCTGGTTTTAACAGGAAGGATTCAGTTTTTACAACCACAGGATTTCCTTTGAGGACCAAGGACTGCTTGGAAGAGATGAGGTCCACCTAATTAAGTGAAACAATAGGGTGGTCATATTGGTGACATAAGTTTTAAGCTAGGAGTGACAGGAGAAAGACAGGATGATCAACAATGAAGTGAGGAAGTGATGGACCATTTGGCAGGCAAAGGATGGGGGATGATATGAACACAGCAGACCACAAGCAATCTGGGAGGTTTCTGGAGTGCACTGATTATAGATTCCTGACACAACTGGATAAGGAATGAGCACAGGAACGTGCTTTGCTGGACATACTTGCAAACAAGGAAGAACTGCTCGGCAATGTGAAGGATGCAGGCAACCTTGGATGCAGTGAGCACGAGATGGTAGAGTTCAGGATACTGAGAGGGGGGAGAAGGGCAAAACACAGGGTCACAATCCAGAGCTTCAAGAGAGCAGGCTTCAACCTGTTCAGGTACCTACCTGGAAGAAACCCATGGGAATTAGTCCTGGAGAGAAGAGAGATCCTGGAGAGCTGGTTGATATTCAAGGATTACTTTTTTCAGGATCAAGAATCTTCCATCCCCGTGCACTGGAAGAAAAGGCAACAGGTGGCTGATCAAGATATTCCTGTCGAAACTCAAACACAAAATGGAAGAGGTGGAAGCAGGGGCAGAGAGGAATATGGAGATATCGTTCAAGTGTGTGAGGAGAGAGCTAGCAAAATGAAAATCCACCTAGAGTTGAGTAAGGTAAGGGATGTGAAGGGCAACAAGAAGAGCCTACACGTACATCAGCCACAAAAGGAAGAAGAGAAAGATTTGACAGGGCAGGGAAACTTCTGGCAAGAGATCTGGAAAAAATCCAAGGTAGTAAATGTCTTCTTGTCTTCAGTCTTTACTTGTGGGATAGGATTTCAGGGCTCCCTGACTCCTGAGACCAAAGGAAAAGTCTGGAGGGATGGACACTTGTCCTCAGTGAAGGAGAATTATATCAGGAAACACTTAAACTGGACATACACACATTCATGGGACCTGATAGTATGCAAAAGAGTGCTGAGGGAGCTAGTTGGTGACACTGTGAGGCCACTCCTGAATATTTTTGAAAAGTTGTGCCAATCAGGGAAGCTTTTGAAGGATTGGTAGAAAGCAAATATCATCCTTATCTTCAAGGGGGGAGGGAAGGAATATTTAGAGAATCACAAGCCTTACTTCAAACCCCAGTAAGGTTCACAAAGCAAAAACTCCTTGAAGCCATTTCAAAACATGCGAAGGATAAGAAGGTTCTTCAGAAAGTTTCATAAAGACAATATTTTATTTTGTTAAGAAAAAGTATAATAGGAGAACAGCGTAAAAATATAACAGAAAATTACAACAGGAGATGAAAGCTAAAATCTAAAGACAACTCCATTGAGAATAGAATGCTGTTTTGACAAGGGAGGGTTACTGACAACTAAAACAAGGTTCTTAGTGGCAGGAAGGATTCACTGTCATGAACACCTCTAGATCAAGACTAAGTGGCTTTCCAGGATAGGTTTCAGATATGGCGAAACAATCTGTATGTGCATAAATTAGCAATTTAACGTCCTAGAGAGGTTATGTTTTATGCACGTTTGCCTTTGGGCTTAATCTCAAAAAAGAAACAGTTTCTATCCCTGTGAATGGCGTAGAACAGTGCTCCAAGAAGCTCATCCCAATTGTAATGAGAACACAAGATTCTCCGGCAGTTAACTCTATACGTGTGTGATACTGACCTAAGACACTATCTGGCAATAATTTCATTACCAGAAAAGACATTTGTTGACACATGGTCTGAGAACCACAACAGACCGTAATAAATGAAATCCACCTCATTTTCTCTTTGTGCTTTAGAAATACCCAGTAAGTAAAATAAAACATGGTGTTTGATCCTGCAACAGAGACCAGCTAGATTCACTATGTGTTTGGCTCTCTGATGGTCTTCAGAGACAGATTTCCTAAAGGAGAAGGTGTACGACATTTTCGTCTTTTCCTTTGACAATTAGTAACTTTGTGATGACCCAGAATGCCATGCAAGACCTTGAATTTACTTCTCATGGAGCCTTGTAGTGATTTCTGCACATCAGCATCAGTAGATTGTGTTATGTCATCAAGTAGTAGTTGTTTTACTACTCACTTTGTTTAGTTTGGTAAATATGACCCATTGAGTCATCAGTGACCAATTAGGATTTATAAGCAGTGCTTCTTATGACATGAAACAACATTTTCTGTGCTATCACAGTAGCATTATTTTAATTTCATGGATGATTGTAAACAACCTGGTTTAAGTCACTTCATTACTGCCCCTTTACTTGCAAAACATGTTTTCCGAAGGCTTTCAGGTCTGAATTCTAATGAAAGTATATCTGATTATTACTTTAAAAGTTTTTGCTTTCTTTCCTGAAGTCATTCCTCCACAATCAAAAGCAAAAAAAAACCCACTTTCCACTGATCTTTCTTACATGGCATCATCAAATGATTTAACAAATCTGTTTAGAACTAGATTATGCAGAACAGATGATGCTGTACACACTTACTTCTGCTTCTCCGTGGTGTTACAACATGCCACTTCCCTTAGGCATCCCCAGTCTCCCAGGAATGAATCTTTAGACAACACAGTTACTGAAGATGTGTAATATGGAAAAGCATGTAAACTTTTCCAACAATCTTTCTACTTTGGGTACTACTATTTGAAGTACTGTTATTGTTCTCCACTTTGTAGTTCGTTCAGATGACTACGTTCTTCAGTTAATTTACACTATGCTATTCATCAGGTATGTAAGTTTCAATCTTGCTAGAACAGTATTTTCCTCTTTTATTTCCTTGCCATAGTTTGAGAACTGTTTAATATGCTCCTCCTGCTGATCCAGAGCCATAGTCCAAGCTGTGGTATCATTTCCATCTGCCAGCATGTCTGCCATTTTCCTATGGAACACCTCTGGTTCATCTGAGATACCACAAGAAATGTTGTTGTTATCCAATAATGTATCACACTTACATGAGAACATGTAAATGTAGAAATTGGAAATGCAGAGTTTCAAGAAGAAGAAGAGTCAGATTGTCACACCAGCTGAACAGGAGGTAATGAGCTAAGTCACACAATGAAGCATAACATTCTTCCCAGTGGGTGGAAAATGTTTACAAACTATATGCTTCTCTGGTTGACAAACTCAAGTACTAGCTTCCCCCTGTCCCTTAGAAGGTTTATGATATCTGATATGTGACAAAGGCAGACCATAACTTCTGCACAAAACCAGATATATCTTGGCAAGGCTGAAAGAGTCTCACAAAAATTTTGATGTATGTTTAAATAGGAAAACAGTCAGCAAGTGCAGAAGACCCAGCAGATACATTTATTGAAGAAATGTGAAAAGAAATGGCAAGAAATCTCCTTCAATCTGCAAGGTACTAAGACCGTACGTGACATTAATACCAGGAAGACTTGCTGTGTAGCCAGGATATTTAAGAATTAACCTTACTATGAAAACCTTAACCTTACTATGAAAACACTTAACCTTACTATGAAAATCAGAATCTCAATCTGGACCTTTATTCAAAATCTTGTACCTATGCTGCAACCGCTGCATGAACATTTTCTTGCAGTTTCTGCTGTGTTCAGTATTAAAACCAGATCCTAATCTACTGAAGCTGCTTTAAAATGAATGACCACATCTTCATTCTCATGCCTGAGAGTACGTAACTTCCCTTTCCTCACTTTTAATTTTTTTTTTTAAGGACATAAATACAATTAAAGTAACTTTTACAGTTCTCTTTCTTAGTTAACCAGTACTATTTGTCATTATGTGCCAGTGAGGTTATGGTTTTACCGGTGAGTTTGTCAGCGACTCTTTAATGCACTAGACAACCATACCTGTCTTCACCAACGCTGTTATCGTGTAAGTACACTGGTAGGATTTCTGTGCTGTTTTCCCAGTGGACAGTGGGAACGGTTGTTTAGTTCTGGAAATTCTGGGAAATGCTGGAGGTGTAACATTTGTTTACTTTAATGCATCCACATTAAATTGGGGAAGTATTACCAGTCTTACCAAAACAGTAGCACTCAGCGTGGCTGTTTAGCTTTATCTGAGGGATCGTTTGATTGAGAGATTTGGTTTTGCACCAAAAGCAAGGCTGAGGAGTGGCACTAGACCAGGAGTACAGGCTCCTTCTGCTGTGAAGGCATAGCTGAGAGGATAGAAGCCTGTGAAATGATTGCAGGTATTCAGATTTTTTTTTTTTTTAAATCCAAGCTCTTGACAAACCACACTCCAGCCTAGAACACATATTATGCCATTGTTTAAGTTGTCTCAAACCCCTTTGGGCTATAATAGCCACATTATATTAACAAGTAGTATAGCTGGGAGAACTGGGATGTTCCTTTCAACACCTTTCTGCCACTGGGATGTCACTTCAACAGTAGTTTGTTAGTCAGGCTGAGGCTATAAAAATTGCATCTCTGAAGTTTATGGTGCTGTTTTTCTTTCTCTGTTTTTTGAAGCTCAGCTGCGGATGTACAGCTGGCTAGATGCATGCACATAGTACAAGCCAAAAAAAAAAAAGAACACTTTCACAATTTGAAATAATTATACAGTTATTTAGGGAATGAGAAGGTAAACTGCGGTCAGTAGTAACTAGTGGACCTTAATTCATTAGGCACTGCATAGAATAGTGAATACAGAGTCATTATAATTGCTTTTCTCTGTCTCCTAGACACGGAAATTCAGATAGCCACAAAATCAGTGAAATACTTAGGAATGTGGCCATTTGCATCACTCCTAGCTGCCTAAACCTGAAAGGACAATCTTGTCCCTAACCCATCAGGATCAGAGGAAGAAGGCAAGCAAAGAAAATACTTGGTAATGATTTCAAAGTGACAACATTCTTGGAAATATTATGTCTGGAAAAGTAGGATGTTTTCAAGGAGGAATCCACAGATGCCAATTTTGCTACTGACCTGCTGTGTAATTTTCAGGAGGTCCTTTCAGTTCTCTGTGATATATCTGCACCATCTGTACACAGAGATTAAAATGACTCTCCAGAGTGTTTTAAGATTAATGAGAGCTGCAAAGATGATTTTCACAGTACTTACCCACAAAAGATACACCGCAGGCAAAGAGAGATGCCTCAAGCCTCCAGTGATGCTGTGCTAATCAAGGGTCTATTCCAGGCACAACTTGTTCCATAGGTTCATAAAAAATTAAATCAGCCAGACAGCTGAATGTATTGACCTTGTGAAAACAGGTACTTTTTTTCTTTATGGTGTCATTGTTTGAGATTCCTTTAGTAACATAAAGTTGTAAAAATATGTATAGCTCCTTAGCAATTTGTTTCAACATAACTTGCCAGATAGGGCTAAGATCAGTGTTTATATAGCATCCTCTTCATTTCAAATTATGACCAAATCATTTAATAGCATATAGTACATACCATGACATGTTAAAACTGACTAGGCGAATACTTAGTGGGTGTCAACTCGTAATGAGCAACATTCCACACTCAAGAAATACCTTGATGTTATTTAAAAGTGTTCTTTTAACAGTAAGGAACTTTATTTAAGAGTTGTAGGAAAAATATTTATTAATACCACAGTGGTGGCCCAAAAACAAGGTACTTCAACATGGTTCTGAAGGCCAGAGACAGAGGTACACTAAGCACTAAGAGAAACTCTCATCCATTTATGTCAGCCAGTGTGCTTACAGACTAGATCACTGGACAGGAGAGCAGCTGCAGAATTTTCCTGTTTATGCACAGCTGTATTCAGCCTTTCTTGGATAACCACTCTGATTTATAAAAGATAGCTCTTCCCTATTAATTTATTACTAGGTTGTTATTTTAGCCAGTTTGTTTTTTCAGTTCTACCGGCGTAGTGGTACAAAAGTGACACAATGCTCTTAAAATATCAGCAGTAACTGGGCAGCCCAACAGGTTTTCTTTAGACTAATAAAAACGCAAAGCATTTAGGATGTTCCTGGATAAATGAATACAGGGCACTATTATAAAGTGGACATTCATTATAAGAGAAGACTAAACTCAATGACCTAGCAAGCCTCATCCTGTTCAAGGTTACTGTGAGACAAGAATCAAGGCCAACAATTTTACCAACTAGGTAAAGTGAGTGTATCTCCTAAAATAGTTCTCAAAATTCTCATTTCACATATCCTTATTCCATCATTAATTCCAAACAAAATGAATATTTATGGCATTTAAGTCTTGCCAATTAGAGTTCATGCATGAAACCTTGGCCTCTTTGTCTGTGTTTTCAATAGGGGTAGGGTTTCACCCCATGTTTTTTTGTGCTGTAACTCAACTCAAGATATACCACAGAGTCGTCCTGTAAAAAAAAAAAAAAAAACCGAAAAAAAGAAAATTAGTTTTCTGCATTAAAACTGTGTTTCTATTTTCTGAATTTTCCCATGTTAAGTAAAATATTTCTGCTGGTGTTTGCTGAAGTACAACATAAAACTGATTAATAGAAAGAGTGGTTATTTTAAAAATTTCTCTCTAATCGGAAGATATCACTTCATATTATTTGGCTGACATTTCAGCAGCAAATAGTGAAGTTTCTGTAATGGAGCAAGAGTGTCAAATGTGTGCTTTGTGGACTTGAAAAAAAAATACTAATCGTATCTTGATGAAATAACAATACTACTTTTGGGCATAATATTCCCAAGTGTCCACTTTCACACAGGACCTCTGGACCTTCAGAATGCCATACAAAACTTGAGAGCAGTTAAAAGTAGAGGAAGAAAAACTGAAGGCATTTTCCAGGAATACAAGGCTGCTTAATGCTGGCATGGAGCAATGAAACTCAACAGGAAGAGGTGATAGGTCTAAATGCCCTAATGTAGCAGCAACCAGAGACAACAGCTTGGGTGTCACAGGTTCTGAAACTGTGTCGGGTGGCACTGAACCAAAATTAACCCGGCTAAGCAGGCTGAGCACAGCATCCCACCAGCACAGCCTGGCTGGAGCTGCCAAATCACTGCTAGTTTACAGACTGCAGAACGAGAGGTCAAGGCTGGATGACACCTTTGGAAACCATTCAGTTCAATTGGGGTCAGCTACAGCATCTTGCACAGTGTTGTATCGGGTTTTGAATATTTCCAATGTTGGAGACTACACAGGCTCTCTGGGAAACCAGTCCCAGTGCTCAGTTACCTTCACATTAAGAAAACACATCTTTGTCTTACATCTGAGTAGAATTTCCTGTATTTCAATTAGCCACCAAAGCCTGCCACAAGGTCCTGTCCTTGGAAATCCCAGAGATCCTGGCTCTATCTTCTTTGTTTCCCTCTACCATCACATTCATAAGAACCACCCTGAGCCTTCTCCAGGCTGAACAGCCACAGCTCTCCCCACCTCTCCTTGTATGACATATGTCTGCACAGCACTGCACTGTGCTCCGTAGTATATCTGTGCCCTGAAGGAGATTTTTTAAATTGCATCTTACAAGAATATTAATTTTGCAGCCACATACATTACAATTGCTAGGATCCATGTATAACAATATCATAAATCCATTTTCTTAACGTATCAGAACATTCTGTGAAGAGGAAGTACAAATTCAGGGCCCCTATATCTAGCAGACCAATATAAGGGGCTGCACTGGACATTAGTGACTTTCTGAGAAATGTATACTTGAAGCTGAGGATAAGATTTCATCCTCCACACATCTGCAGACTTCTTAATCCCATGTGTCAGCAGGACTTTTTTTTTTTTTTCTCCTCAACTGATGTCCTGAAAATTCCTTTTCTCTCCACTTTCTTCTTTCATTCTCTGGATTATGGGCTCTTTCCTCAAGCCACTTCTGGCTGTGTCTTCTGGATAGGGTTCAGAGACTAGGAAAAGAACCAGTTATACCGGATGGTTAAGTCTTTATTGTTCTCTCTTTATTTGGTTTAAAGTCCATGTTACAGAGACCTTGAAATGCGTTATAAGCATATGTACTGTATGTGAATGAAAGAGGCTGTACGGGCAGTTATCCAACAATAACTGTGCCTAAATGTAAATCTGACCCTAACCACTTCACTGCAATGCTGTAACAGAGCAGCATGGTGTTGGCGCCATGCCACGGCTTAAAAATAAAAAAAAAAAAAGGAGTCTGGTTTCAGCCCTTTGGGGATTTACAGTTCCTACCAACCTTTAGTCGCTAGGTGTCAGGGTTTTTTCTGGCAATACCCATCCTAATCAAAATATAGTGCTTCTGTAGTTCAGCATACTACAGACGTTTCTTGTCTGCTCTGGGCCTCAAGTGAATGGACAGAGCATGCTGGCAAACATTACTAATGCAAAGTTGGAGTAATGATTTTGTTTATTTGAGTATGTGAAACAAGTAAAAGTCTTCACACAAAAAAAACCCCAAACACTTTCAAACACAACGCTTAATAACATGGTCTGACCAAAGAAAATAATTGAGCTCTTTGCAGTGGCATGCCTCAGTAACTATAGTGGCTTTAGTACTGATCTAAAGAGCACACTGTGCAACTTGAGGCAAGCATCCTTGACCCCAGAATCTGCCTGTGCTATGAGGTCTTCACTCTGTAGCACTGAATTCCAGCAAAATTTAGATAGTTTATAGGTGAGTCCTCACTGCCTCATGGGGAGTGTACTCTGCTGAGGCCATCAAAGTTTGGAAAAAAAGAAGAACTATTCTCTGTCCGTAAGACCAATAGCCCAACCTGTTTTATGTCCCCAAATAAGAGCTCTCTTTACCTCCCAAACCAGAGAGTCCCCATCCAAAACTCACAGTGGGACTGGAGCTGGAATTATATTTTAAGTTGTGAATCGTGGAACTGGGTGTTCTGGTTTCTGCACTGACAGACTGGTTTTCTGCTTCCATTCTGGCTCAGGTGTATACACAGGCACTGTGTCTGGCACCACAGGCATTGTTCCATCCCTTAGTAGTCATCTTTTCTTCTGCGTCTGCTGTCACTGAGCAAGGTTGAGCTGTTCTTTGAAAAACACAAAATTCAGCTCTCAAGGTCAGAGAGTTCTCTATGTCAGCAGCCTCTAATCCTACTTTGGAAACTCAGTCCTTTCTCCCCTTGATTGCTGCTACCGTTTTACTAGCATTTGCACTTGGATTTATGCTTAAATGACAGCCACACCCCATGTATATATATTCATCATTAATATGTTTCAATTGCTCAATTCATTATTAAATTTATACCAGTAGTATAATTTGGTTTCCATACCAATCCAGATTTACAGTCCCTTTTACAAAGCACTTCACTAAGATCCAGATATTTGAGAACGAGTTGTGCAATTATTGAAATGAGATTGGAGCAAATTAAATTTCACACAGACTACTAAACCAGTGACACATTGGTCAGGACTGAAACAAAGCTATTGACTGAGGTCTAGAAGCTTCCACAGGCAGGTGGTATTCCCAAGAGTGATTCCTGATATAAACACTTGTAGGCTTAATATCCTTGTGTATTTTTATTCATACACACATATATACATATGTAGCCAACTATATGGACACAAACTGTATACATGTTCAATGTTAGTATGTTTTAGTTGCTCCTGTATTAAATTGTTTGAAAACGGACTCTTCCTGATGTAATAAGACATAAATACAAGCAGTCAAAAAAAAAAAAAAGAGATGAATAATACTATAGAAAGAAGTATCATGGATTTTAAACACACAAACCAGAAACTTTATAATAGGCTGATATGTTTTAAAAAGTCTCTGAAATTTGGGACTGGAAAGGCAGCCATCAGGCCTTATGGGACTGTCATCACTACGCATAGGCTTCCCTTCCCTCTCTAGCACATGTGGTCTTAATTGCTGTGCTGGCAAGACCGTAAAGCTGGATTCTTCACAAACTGGCTGTAACATTGGCAGACATTTACTCATCCACTGCTAACAGCTTTTAATGGAAAATCTGTATCCATTCATGCTAGAAAAATGCTTATGTTAAAACAGAGGAAAATTAAGGAGAGAAAACCAGATATCAGTAGCTTTTCCAGCTGCCAACAGTAGATACTCTACTACTTCATTAGCATTTATTGTATTAAATTTGAGGGTAAAATAATGAATGAGTTCAAACATTGACAAAATATTACAGACTTGTATACAACTTTGAAGGTATTTCTGATTCTGAATATGCTACAACTTGAGGATTATACAACATGTGATTGTAAATTAAGGGGTTACTTATACCTGACTCAAACCTATGAGTAAAATACGCTGGAAGTAACTTTATCCTTGCAGAATGGCTACTGCCACATAGTGCCACTAAGGCATGTATCCTTAGACACATACAAGCACTTCATTCATGGTTGTTGTGCTTGACCACTGGAGTATTAATTCTCAATTAGAGGTCCCACTTGCCTTTGCAACCACAAATTTTCCTGCACTTCACAGCTCAAAACACTCTCCTGATATTACAATACTCACCGCATTTCTTCTTAGACAGATATGTCCGTTATCAAGGGGAGACTGGAATTATGAAGAGAAGTCAATAACCTTCCAGGTCTGTTACTCACTGGGATGGGAAAGTTCTCATTCAAATCTCTGCTACTTTAACTTGCAGAAGAAGTTCATGACTTGTAGTAGTAGCAGAAGCTGAGTCTATAGTGGAACATAACAGTAAGGCTGGTACAGAGTAAGTAAGAGTAATTAAGATGGGTGCAGAAAGCTCTGTGTAGGTTAGGGGAAACAAGAGTCACATGTGTTAAAAAGGGCAGATTAGGCTAAAAGGAATTTATGGCTGCAGCTTCTTAAGGATCAGTCATCAGGCCAATATTATTTCACATTTTCAACACTGAACTTGGCACAAGGAGTAAAAATGGTCTAATGAAATTTGTTGATGACACATGCATCAAGAAATACAGACAGATATATACGTATTACCAGAAAAAAAAATCAAATTACTTGAAAATTGAAGTAATAAGAATGGGATTAATTTGACAATAGAGAATTAGGGTATACATTTATAGAGCTGAAGCAGAAGGGTTTTCTCACCTTTCCAGTGGTTCATCCATAAAAGGATAAAAAAAAAAGAGAGGATAAAGGCTATGAACAAGTTGCACACTGTCTCAGCATCATCATTTTCCACACAAGGAAAAGCTGAAAGATCCTAAAGTCCAGCCAGCAAAGTATTACTGGAAAAAAAGATAGAGAAGTAATAATGCATTTATACAGTGAAAAAAAAAAAAAAAAGAACATCGGAAGAAGTGTGGAGGAGGGCTACTGGAATTTGCAACAAAGAAAAACTTTCTTTATAGAAGGATGGTAAATGAGATTTGTGTGTAGCCTAGGAAAAGCAAAGTTTAGAACAGGTGTGATTGCTAGCTCTAGGTATGTCAGGTGAACAAATTCCTGTGATGACAGACACTATTTATTTCAAAGAACAGCTCTGGCAAATGAGTATTAAATGTTAAATTAACACTTTTTGATTAATGGATAAAAAAGGCTGTATGGCAATCAAAACAGTGAGATTCTGAAACTGTTCCCAGTCATAGAGTCTCTTGGGTAAATAAGCTTTAAAACATAGTTTGGTTGTTCTGTAAAACAGATCAGAAGACAGAGATGCCAGAAATCTTAAGGTGCTCAGTTCAATGATTCAAATTTTTCAGCCTTGGGAGCAGAGTGTGAACCTGAAACTTGGTTGCCCACATCTTCTCAGCATCCTTTACCACAAGTACTCAATCACAGTCTATTTGTTCCCACCACTACTAAATGTGTAAATGTCAAGCTGTTATGTTATCCATTGACAGTCTGTAGTTGGTGTCTCCATATCTTGTTCTGACATGTGCTCTGGCCTCTTTATAAGATTAGACCATGTAGTCAAACTGGAAAAAAATGTGCATACATAGTGGGCTTAGACATTTAACTACTTCAAATAATCTGGACAAAAGCAACTTGTCCCAGATAACATGGGAAGTCTTTCTCAGAGCAGGAAATCAAGTCTAAACCTACTGATCGTCTTTCTGTGGGAATTCATCGGGGATTCAGAAGAACTAAGTTCAAATCTCTGTAAAGGCACTCTTACATCTTGGATGAGAAATGTTGCCTTAGATCTGAATTTTTTTTAACAACGTTGTGATAAACAGATTTGTGTCCCATTTTAATGAACTGCAGTTTTCCAGCAAAATACATTTCATTGAAAATCTTCCAAACAGCTTTCACTCCAACATCCTAACCACTGGGGTGTGGGCCGTTTTGGAGAACGAGCAACACTGTCTCTTGTATTTCAAATTAAATTTTTCAAAGGATGCCATTTTTATTCTATTACAAAATGAAACCAAATGTTCAAACTTTAGGATTTTTCTGAAAACAGTATTCTTATTTTCCATCCAGGAACATTCCAGCTGCCATTTGATTCACTGGGTTATGCATCTTATGAGTAGATGAAATGAATTGCAAAATCTCGGCAAAGCTATTATCAGTATTTCTACAGGATCTTTGTAGCCAAGACTCAACACTAGCTTCTTAGTGAAAATTAATTGGTCATTTAGGGTAAATGGAATGCAGTGTTTGGTACAGGCATTTCTTTTTAAAATGTATTATTCTTTTGAGTCACAATTACTTTTCCAAGGATCAAATCTAAACACGCACAAAAAATATGACAGCATAGTAAAAGTCTTCAGAACACATAGAAAGATATATTTTCTGACTTCTCTGTCTCTCTTCATTTGCACTCCTGGCTTTTGTCTCCTTTTAAATTTATTGTCAATCATCAGGGTTTTTCTGCCAAAAGGATGGAATGAAAGCATATTTAGTAATAAAATAATCCAATCAATGCTTAAGTAGAAAGTAGTAGAAATATTGAAAGCCGTCTTGATTTAAAAATTTAATATCAACTTCTTCTGAGTTGCCAGCAGATAAAACTCCTCTTGGACAAAGGGATAGACAAAATCATATTCTGCTTGGTGAATTAACAGTTTTTACAGTGAATCTTGGAACACTGGATGCTCATTTTGAGGACTAGTTTCTTGAATCATGAGGATTTAACCCTTCATTTTTAATGACGGATTTAATCTTCATATGAAGCAATGATTATTGCTCCTCAATGCTTTCCTAGATAGTAATTTAAACTTAGTTAATGGACTAAGAAAATCCATCACCTCATTCTTCAGAAATCGTAAAGCCACAATACTTCACTCTTGCTTCCTGCAACAATATCATTTTGTCTTAATCACAATCATATAATTACTGCATGATATCTCTATAGGGAAGATGTGAGGTTATCTGACCATGCAACAATGCATTACTACGATTTTGAAATATTTCACAAAATCACAGAATCACAGAATCACAGAATGTTAGGGTTTGGAAGGGACCTCGAAAGATTGTCTAGTCCAACCTCCCCGCCAGAGCAGGATCACCTACAGTAGGTCACACAGGAACGTGTCCAGGCAGGTTTTGAATGTCTCCAGAGAAGGAGACTCCACAACCTCCCTGGGCAGCCTGTGCCAGTGCTCTCTCACCCTCACAGTGAAAAAGCTTCTCCTAATACTTTTGTGGAACCTCTTATGTTCCAGCTTGTACCCATTGCCCCTTGTCCTGTACTTGGATGTTGCAGAAAAGAGTCTGGCTCTCTCCTCCTGACACTCCTCCTTGACATATTTATAAATATTAATGAGGTCACCCCTCAGCCTCCTCTTCTCCAGGCTAAAGAGACCCAGCTCCTTCAGCTTTTCCTCAGGAGGGAGATGTTCCACTCCCTCCATCATCTTTGTGGCTCTGCGCTGGACTCTCTCCAGCAGGTCCCTGTCTCTCTTGAGCTGAGGGGCCCAGAACTGGACACAATATTCCAGATGTGGCCTCACAAGTGCAGAGTATTCTTTCTAATGTAATCTTTAATCTTAAAGCTCTGACTCTTTAATTCTATGCTTTATTTCTTTTTTTTTCCCTGTGCAATTTACCCTCTAATATTTGACATATGCTTTCACCCTCAACTCTTGTTTGTGAGCAGCCGACTATGACATGACACAGCAGTGCTAGATAAGAGGTGATACCATCTCTAGGAGCTCATGAAGGGATGTTGTATCAGTAAAAGGTTCTGTATGACCACTTTTAGGCCGAGAGATCTGAACACCTTCTGCTTGCCAGAGTCATCCTTTGCATTTGGCCTTGGTGGCGATGGTGAGTCATAGATATGTGTCCTCTTCCCTCTGTTTTAAAACTTTCAAGGGAAGCAGTAAGAAAGCAATGCTTGCACTTCAGTTCCATGGCTGAGCTTGAAAATTTAGTGTTGTGTCTTGTTATACTTAGAATATCAGCTCAGAGAGATACACCTCTCTGACACGTTTCTGGGTCTAGACCAGTAGAAAACACATGTACATAAGTAACATGGCTGACAAAACCTTATGAGACAGGTGACTTTTCTAGACCCATTACAGATGATGTAGTGGTGTATTTACTTACAGTGAGATTGCAACACTATGCTGAAAAAAATCAGCACAAAGCAAAGCCCCGTAACACTGGTCGTAGTTCACCTAATGGAAAAGACAAAGAAACCTACATACCAGTAACCTACGTTTCTCAGTCTTGACATCACTGCTATGGAGTGATACTCAATGGTCATGCATTGTACACTTGATGATGCAGTTAACCTCATTTTCTCTTCCAACAGAGCAACCCCACTCTTCCTCATGGAAGAGTAAAAAGAATTCAAAAATAGCCTTCAGTCGTAACAACTTTGATGGAAAATTCCCAAGCCATCTTCCTCTTCTTTTCATCTTTATTGAAATTTCCATGAAAGTCAAATTTGGTAAAGGACTTTCCAAAATATGGCATGGCTCTGGAATGTCATCACCTATGCTGCAAAATGTGGGTACGAGCTGTGGTTAAAAGACAATCTTGGTCGTCAACACTGCCCAACATCAACTGGGAGCTAACGCTCATGCCTTCCAAGCTCACAACTTGGTCTTACAAGCAGCAGAATATCTTTGTCAGTGCAATAGGGTGGTGCTGAGTAAATTGTATACTGAGTTGGTAGCACTGCCTAGTATTAAGGCTGCAAACATTTCCTGTTATAAGACCTAGTTTCTTATACTTTTGCCAAACTAACTGTTTAGGTTGAAATTTTCCATGCATGGCATTTGCCTTATGAAGACATCTTTTGGAAAGTCTCAGCCAAAATGCTTCTGCTGTGAAGCAAGAGAAAAACATGCTATTTTTTGCTGTTAAAAAATAATCCCGTAACCTTTACTTTGGCGGCTCTTGTGCCCTCCTCATATGTTGGAGCAGGAACTTGACATCTGGCAATACGGTGGTCTGTGTGTCACTGATGTGCTTTTTGTTATCCATACGAGAAGCCACTCATGATGTAAATCTTGGAAGAGTCCAACTTGTATGAACTCACCAGAAGTTTACTAAAGTTTGACCACGAAAATCCCAGAAGTTTCTATTCTTACTGTGCATACCTCGACTGCCCCCCCTTTCTGAAGCTGCCTGTCTATATGTCACTCCCAGAAAACACTGGGTTGTGCTGCTTTTCCTCTTGTTTGAATGGCTCATTCATTCACCCCAGCATGGGACTGTGCTCTCATCCCATGTATACTTGGAGGATTTGTGTTTCTTCTTAACGTGGTTATTTTCAGGCTGGGATGAGGCCAGACATCAGAAGGGAGAGAAAGAAGCTCCTGTCTTCTGCACTGTGAATGATCTTGCTGACACTCAGCAGCTGTCACAGAAGATGTCACATGCAAAGGCACATGGGACAGGAGTTGAATGTAGAACACCATAGAAATGCAAGTGAAATAAGCAAGAGAGGTAGATACTAGTGCAGAGCAGAGACTAGTAGCAGATGGGAAATTTGGCTGGTCAAAACACTATGGCTTGGAACCAAGAAACGAAATCTAGAGGCAAAACAAAATCCATGTGAAATGTAGGGTAAAAGATGCAGCTACAGAACTGAAATTTTTATACCTAAAAATTAACAGAACAAATCAAGTTCTATTTTGGGTTAAGAAGTAAGAGTCTGTGAATAGTAAAGTCTAGATGAAAATCTTATAAATGAGTCAGACTTCTGAGAAAAGTAGTGTTCCTGAGGAGAAAACAGCTTCTTTAGTACCAAGTCCCCTTCTCAGCATGGAATAAGAGGTCCTACAGTGATCTGTTAAGGCCACTACCATTGTATGTCATGTTTCATGTACCCCTGGTCTGTGCTCAGGATAACAACCTATTATTGCTATTCCTCACTTTATTAGCTCAAACATCAAAATTAGGGGCACATTTACAGGGGACAGGGAAAAGCAAAAGGTCTATTACCAGCAAGCAAAACATATTATACAGGAGTCCACACATCATTACGGGAAAAAGTTAGGGATTCACAAGCTGAAAATGGTTTAAAATTTCTGATCTGAAGATTACAGCTTTTCTGACAATCCATGCAGACATTACAGAATGAAATTTATAATTTTCAGTTTGCTTTTTACAACTTAAAGAAATTGCATAAACATGATAAAAAGCTAAATTTGCCATGTTTTGGTAATTTTGAGTGATTTTACAACTTAAATGTGAATTTTAAGGCTCTATTTTAGCAGGAACTTTTCATCTATCTTTCTCTTCTGTAAATAATAGACTAATAGAATTACCAGGGTAAAAACACAGGAGCCAGAAATGTCCAAAGATTAAACTGAGTACATGCCCTTAGCTCTGCTCAATGCTTAGAAGTTTTTTGCACTTAGCAAAACATTGTTTTCAGATACTACATAATAGTTCTGAATTTCTGTTATCTAATGTTATATACAACCTGAGGCTTTTATTTCTTCTCTTAGTTGAATTCCCTTATTTGTCTTCCTGTTTTATCCACATCAGCATCTACTATTCATACACTTCTAAGAACACTGAAATTCATGGCTTAAACATACAATAAAACTTCTATCACAGATTTAGGTGGATCTACCTTGTCTTGTACTGTAATGTAATTTTGTGTATTTGTAAACTGCATTTGCAATCTTTCGAGACTGAAGAACTGTCAGAATAGTGAGGGACAAAAAGAAATGTGAGTTGTGAGGACGATGTCATCTAAATCCTGCATGAACTTTTCATTAACAAGTATGACACTAAACATCTTAACAACAATAATGAACCTATGTGAAAAGTATTATGAAAATCTTGCAGGGACTGATGTCAGTGATTAGAACTGTGAGTTTAGTAGTGGTTTTTAATAAGAATTTTAACTTTCTGTTATGAGTAAGTGTTAATTTGACTCATTTAAAACTTTAAAAATCCCTAGTATCCACGTGATATGTTCAACAGATCATAGTGGGATAAAATTCAGTAATTTACCTTCCTAAACTGCTCGTTACTGAATATTTATCACAGAATCATAGAGTGGTTGAGGTCTGAAGGGACCTCTGGACATCATCTGGTCCAAATCCCCTGTTCAGTCAGAGCCACCTAGAGCCAGTTATCCATGCTTGTATCCAGACAGCTCTGGAACATCTCCAGACATGAAGAGTCCACGATATCTCTGAGCAACCTGTGCCAGTGCTTGGTCAACATCAGAGTTAAAAAGTTTTTTTCTGATGTTAAGAGGGAACCTCTTGCATTTTAGCCTGTGTTCATTGTCTCTGGTCCTGTCACTGACCATCACTGAAAAAAGCCTGCTAACATCTTTTGTAGACTTTTCCTTTCCAGAATGTATTTATAAACCTTAATAAGATCCTCATACACATGGAAGGAATTGTTATTATCTATGAATTAAACTATAAAGGAAAAGTACATGTACATATAGAATGCCCTATAAGCTGTTCTGTTCAAGTACTTTGACCATTCAAAAGAATGAATTTCAAATATTAATAACATTGTCATATTTCTGGTACCATTTGGAGAGAAAAAGAGAAAAGTTTGAGGATTCAACCTAGTTACATTTTTTTTTCTTCTTAGATTTTACAACATTTTTTAAACAATCATTTAAAAGAGGGAAAATAATTTTTTTCTTAAAATAATTTTTAAAAACCGCTTTATGTCCAGAGTTCATGTCAGCATTTTCAACAAAGGTATTGCAAACTAACTTTCTGCTTACTTTTTTTTTTTTTTTTATGACCAAGCAAGAGAAGTTTCAAATAGTGGGAAGCCAAATGGAAATGTTACCACATCCCAAAAAATGTTTTTGTGCTGGGCGTCTGCTTTCTAGACATTCTAGCAGTTGCCACATAAGTGCCTAAACACGTTTTTCTTAAACTGTATACTGAAATATTAGAAATTACACTTGCATATGGCCACTCCTATGTAGACCCCAAAAACCATTTCTAACTGAAATGAAATACTTTAATATTTGATTTGCCTGTTAAAAGGTGTGGTTATAAAGCATTGTGAACACAAAGCAGGTGCTGCTCCAGTCTGCTTTGCCACCCTCAGATTTATTTTCTGTGATACCTTGAAATAACATCAATAAGTCATAACTAGTAGCCTAAACTTTCCAATGAAGCTTTCTTTTCCTGAGGATTTTGTGTAATGCTCTTTAACGATGACCTTGTTTTCCATTGCTTCCAAGAGACATTAAATTCCCTTACTCTCCAGAATTGAACCTCATATTAAATTCTTTTACTCTCCAGAATTGAACCTCATACTATTTTTTCTGGTACATGTCGCGGTGACTCATCTTGCAAACCTAGCACTTCTATGGCAGTTCCTGGGCTGCGATTGGCCTCACCAGCAAGTGGCCAAAGAAATTCAATCCTAGTACGTGTTGTGAAATTTTCTTACACAGATACCGAGACTGCGAACCTGGATCTTGGAACAAGCAGGGCTAATTTGCACAGAAGCTGAGACAAAGACAAGTCTACAGCATGTTCTAACCTCAGCTTCAATGTAGCCAGAAGCTGTTGGATGCCATCCTGTGCAGCCTGCGCTATGTGAACCTGCTCTGGCAGGAAGAGGGTTGGACTAGATAATCTCCGGAGGTCCCTTCCAACCCCTTTAATTCTGTGGTTTTGTGATTTTAAAACTGGCGTATGTTAAAAAACCTTCATATTTGTGGCATATAGATGCTCCAAAATTGAGAGGCACTGTGAAAAATAGACAAATCTGATGATATCTGTCCTAATACCAACTCACACACAAAAAGTGTCCGCAGATGGGCACTTTGAATGATTTTTCCTTGGTCAATTCATAAGATTTTGTGGCAGTATTCCCCAAGTTAAAACAGAGATGTTAATGAAAGGCTCATCGGATATTCAAGTTAAGAATAAAGCAGAAGCAGGGAAGAAAATAACCATTCCTCTTTAGCTGCACAAACCATTCTAGCTCCCCATACAGGCTACTTGAGAGGTGGAGATCCTTTCAGGCAGAACAAGAAGGGAAATCACGACTGCAGAATTCACACTTGCACTCGACAGTCCAAGAAAAGAAATGGGTTGGCCTCTTTATGTATAATAAAAAGCACAAGAAAAATTCTAGTCTAAGTGACACAAAGAGCAGAAGGCTGATTCTTCTGAGGTAATTAATACACTGAATATATAAGCTATCAAATTATGTCTGATTTTTAAGTACAAGCTTGAGTCAATATCTTATTCTTTCACTTCAGAACTGCCCAATCTGCAAATAATTTTTAATGACTAGCTGGATAAAACAAGAGTTATTGTTTTCCCTTTTTTCTATTTAGTCTAGTAATAAAGTGATTTCTGTGTGGTTTAACAAGGACAGGGCACACGTTCCTTTAAGAGTGGTGAATAAATCAAAAGAAGAAAACAGCAAACTTTCAGTTTGCCTTTTGAAGTGAGAATCTGCAATCAGAATCACTGAAGTAGGAATGATGTTGGAGTGATACAAGAATGATGTAGGCTGACATAGGAATCATGGGCATTCACAGAACCACAGAATTCCAGAATCACAGAATTGTTGAGGCTGGAAAAAACCTCTGAGATCGTCAAGTCCAGCCAATGACCCAATACCACCACATCAGTTAGACCACAGCACTAAGTGCCACATCCAGCCTCTCCTTAAACACCTCCAGGGACGGTGACTTCACCACTTCCCTGGGCAGTGCATCCCAATACCTGAGCACCCTCTCTGTGAGGAAGTGCTTCCTGATATCTAACCTAAACCTGCCCTGACACATTTTCAGGCCGTGCCCTCTCATCCTGTCACTAGTTGCCTGGGAGAAGAGCCTGACCCTCTCCTGACTACAACTTCCCTTCAGGTAGTTGTAGAGAGTAATAAGGTCCTCACGGAGTCTCCTCTTCTCCAGACTCAACACCCCCAGCTCCCTCAGCCTCTCCTCATAAGACTTTCCCTCTAGGCCCTTCTCCAGCCTCGTTGCTCTCCTCTGGACCCGCTCCAGCCCCTCAATGTCTTTCTTGCAGTGAGGGGCCCAGAACTGCACAGAGGGCTCAAGGTGAGGCCTCCCCAGTGCTGAGCACAGGGGCAGAATTACATTCCTGCTCCTGCTGGTCACACTGTTCCTGATACAAGCCAGGATGCCATTGGCCTTTCAGGCCACCTGGCCACACTGCTGGCTCACGTTCAACTGGTTATCAACCAGTACTCCCAGGCCCCTCTCTGCCGGGTTGCTTTCCAGTCACTCCTCCCCCAGTCTGTAGCACTACAGGGGGTTATTGTGGCCAAAGTGTAGGACCCTGCACTTGGTCTTGTTGAACTTCATCCCGTTGGCCTCAGCCCATCGACCCAGCCTGCCACGTCCTTCTGCAGTGCCTTCCTACCCTCCAGCAGATCGACACTTTCCCCCAGCTTGGTGTCATCTGCAAATTTACTAAGGTTAGACTCTATCCCCTCATCCAGGTCATCAATAAAGGTATTGAACAGGACTGAACACGGTTGGTCACCAGATGCCAGCTGGATGCAGCACCATTCACCACCACTTTCTGGGCCCAGTCATCCAACCAGTTTTTAACCCAGCAAATGGTGTACCTGTCCAAGTCTTGGGCTGATAGCTTTTCCAGGAGGATGCTGTGGGAGACTGTGTCAAAGGGTTTGCTGAAATAGAGGTAGACCACATCCACAGCCTTCTCCTCATCCAATAGATAGGTCACCCAGTCGTAGAAGGAGATGAGATTGGTCAGACAGGACCTTCCTTTCCTAAATCCATGTTGGCTGGGCCTGATCCCCTGGCTGTCTTTTACATACCACTTGATGGCACTCAGGGTGATCCACTCCATAACCTTGCCAGGCACCTAGGTCAGGCTGACAGGTCTCCCCTGATCCTTCTCAAGGGTGAACAAACTTCATATGGCAGGTCTTCTAGTCCTCTGCTCATCTTTATGATCTTTCTCTGAACCCTTCCCAGCCTATCTGCATCTTTTTTGTATAGCAGGGACCAAAACCGAACACAATACTCAAGGTGTATTCTGACCAGCATTGAGTAGAGTCATAATATATCTACCACGGTACCATGCCTCCTCATTAGACGAGTGATAATCCAGGGCCAGTTTGGCAAGAAATAAAAGAGACGCTGAAATGGCTTCTGTCACAAGGAATACAGGCTTTCATAAATTCATCAGTCATTGCTTGGTTCCAGCGTCCCCCCCCTAGGATTACTTCAGTAGTCATGTGTCGATGAATCGAAAGAGCACTATGAAAAGTGTTACATTTGATTACCTGTGAGAGAAGATAACTTAATCCAGGCACAGAAAGTCTTCTGCACTGTTTTTCTTATACTACCCATACCTTTCTCAACTTTCATATTGTTCCTCTAGTTATAAATGCTGTAAGTGTAGCTGGACAGTAGGCCAACTTTAATTGCATTCTGGTTAGCACACTCAGTGGGAAGCATCTTGCCTATGTTGACAGATGCACATAGTCACCATGAAGTCTGCCAGGGGAAAGAGATGGTTGTGCGCTGGAAATCATTCACACTTAGTAGCACAAGAATGGCTTTATACCCAGCCCTCCCTCCTGAGAGAAAGTATGTATCAGTACCATCACATGCTGATATGTCTGAACAGCTTCTGGACCCACTAGCCCAGACTCTGGTCTGTGTTTCACTGCACCTAAATATGAATGCATCTTAACTTCCACCTCCAGAAGAATTGGATTTTGAGTGGCTGGGGAAACGTTAATGTTTTCTCCAGTAAATTTCCTATTATTCGGTGCTGCGTAGTTAAGCAGGCTTATTTCCTGTTCCAGGAACTCTTCTCAATAACATGAGTAACCAGAATATGTATCTTTGAGTCAAGAGAAAAAGATATTTCAGTTGTCAACAAACAGTCATAAAAAATTCAAGTTCAAACTCTTTTAATGGAGGTTTTTGCTAAGAATATTCTCACACATGTTCTGCATACTGACTTTGATGTTTTACTTCTCTTAGTCACTTGACTTTCAGATTTGATGTAGTCTATGTGTGACATTTGATGGCAAAGCCATATGGAAACTCTTTGGTTTCATATGTAATTGAAGGGCAAAACAATCCCCTCTAAGGAAATGAAGGGCAGCATGCCAGCTAGCTAGTGAAAAGGCTATTCTGAATGCTGGAGTGGTGGCTCTTATCAGCCAACATAGCATAGTAATTAATATATCCTATATTTCTTACCCACTTTGATTTCTAAAAGATTTGTGCCTAGGAGTGGAAATGTTGGTGTTCAAGGACATTGTTAGATGTGACAGCAAATCAAGCACAGGATCATACACTGGGTTAGAGGATGAATGCTCAATAAGAGAGCATTACTGCTCTGGCCTGCTAAAGGAGAAAAGGATTCTTATTAAAGATTAGCATGTGATCACATATCAAAGGCTGCATCCACAAGCAAACCTAATTCTGCTTTTAATAATTTTTAACTGCTTGACTTTGCAGTAGTATCCTTCTGAAGTTTGAATGTGCAAGTAGTGCCCATGTGGGATACGCGTATTTAACATGAGTCATCACAAATACGTATCATTTAAACTGTTAGAATAATCATGGGGAAATACGTGCTATTCTGTTAGTGTTCAGTATATATACCAGTGGGTACATGTGGTTTTACAGTATTTACAAAGTAGATGCCATTGTTGTTACATAAAGCAGAAACAGTCTGCATCTGCAATGTTACTTGTATATATTTAGTGCAACCTGGGGCTTAGTGGGGCTGTCTGCAAAAACAACCCTGTATTAAATCCATCTTTTTACATTCTGGAAAGTATTAAAATTATTTCAGTAGAAAAGTGGAGTTAAATTGCTCTGTGGCTTAGGAGTAACGAGTACTGCCAGCCGAAATGCTTCACAACTCAGCTAAGGTTGAAATACCAATACCACAGGCATGCATTTCATCTTCCTTGGGATGCTTTGGTGAAGAAGAAAGACTGAGGAGTTCTCTTGAAATTGGCTTTATCAAGTTTTTCTTTTAAAAAAGAAATAAATATCAAAACTATATTGCTATCATAATCTGAGTGATTCGTGGTTAAGCAGTTTGGCCTCATCGTGGTCTCTTTACTACATCACCTTTTGAAGTGCCAGTGTGAAACTGCAGGAACAATATCTAGAAACATTGTTTAGTCGAAAGGGCAGTGACTGGCATTCACTACTTTCAGGTACAAGATTTTAAATGGTGAGACGTCATAACAATGCTACACAGACTTTTTTTTTTTTGGTAGAAAAACTGTTCTTTGAAGCAAGGATTGTATATGTTTCTACATAAATGAACAGAAGTTAAAAAACAGTGATGATGATAATAATCACTACAGAATGTCATCCTTCAGACAAGGAGTTAGCTACCCAGAGTTGGAATCCTCTAATAGAGGAGCTGCAATTAGTAACAAAGCATAAGCAGCAAGGAATCTCAAAAGTCAATTAAAACACTTGCCTAAATGTAGCAAAAAAAAAATAAATACATTTGACTGGCATCTGATACCCATTATGACAATACTATATGCTTTTCTCCTCCTTCCCCTCTACGATGTGAGTCATACACAGCAAACATCGGGCAACTCATCTGATGTATTTTACTCACTGCTGTAATAGCATCACTTGTTACTCAAAGAAATACACTGTTTCTTTTTAAATTGAATGCCTTAAATACAGATAACAGTATTGTTTCTGGTGTTCCCAGTAGATGATGGCTAATCATTCTTTCAACCCTAAAGAAAATGAACATCATACACATTTTCATTTAGTTTCTGAGCTGTAATTCTCTTCAATCCTCTTACAGTGCCTATAATAGTGAATGGCAAATTTCCCTAAGAATTGGTATATTGTTCTGTAGAGGTAAATGACTTTTGTCTAGATAGTTTCTTATGGCAGAGCATCAACAACACTCTTCCATTATGCTTGTTTTCCACAAGGAAATACAGTATGTCAGGGCAGACTCTTGATCTCTTAAATGAAGGAAGTGGCACTAAATATCTAAAAATTATAAGGCTTATTTCATTGGCCATGTGTGTATCTTTTTTTCCCCCATTACTCTTTAAAATTAAAAGTCAGTTAAAGCACCTACACTTTTAAAAGAGACGGTGTATTTTTAAAGCAGAATGTAACGGAGTACTAGTGTATAACCAAAATTTTGGTGAACTGTTCAATGAAAAAGAGGTTCGATTTCATTTCAGTATGATAACAACATGGGTCATCTGCATGAGTACTTATGATAACAAACTTACTTTTGTAGCTCTTTATACCTCTAAAAGCAGGAAATGTGTTTCTAAAGAGGCACAAAATTCAAACTATAATAAAAACAGAAGCTTTTTTTTTTTTTGTAAATGTGCCAGAATGGCAAAGAAATATATGAAAGACACAGAATAATGAACTGAACAGAGCTCACAGTCAGCTGGATTCTCAACAAAGGTGTTGAGAGCACACTGAGACTCATGTGCTGTGCTCTGTACACCTCTGCGTAGCAGAAGAACCTTGGTCTGAGCAGATTATGCTTTAAATAGACTTGGCAAACACAGCAGTAGGGGAAGGAACATCTGGGCCATACCATGTGATGTTGGCAAATGTCTGATAGGTCTCAAGACATATGCTGGATGGGCAGGTTTTATCAGGAAGATTTTATCAGAAAGGTTTCAGACAAATAGAAAGAAAACTGAAGCAGTGATAAGTGAGTCCATTTAAGAAGATAGTTTATGTGAGCAAATCCTGCAAGACAAAGGGGGAAAAAAAAGAGGTATTTGTGGTAATACCACATCAATCAAGCTTTATTTGAGCCTCAAAGTTTGACTAGGCCAGCTACAGGGGCTGTCAGACTCTTGCCTTCAATGACCTATGCAGGAATGATACAATCAGTAATCACATATAATTGATTCCCATCCTTCAGATGAGACACCAGGAAATGGTGATGGTTTGGTTGATGGCGGAGAAGATCTGGCCTGAGTCCACAGAACATGTCAAATCCATGCTATGGACCTGCAGGAAATTATTATAACCACTCAATTGCAATAATGCAATATATATATGCTTTTTGCTTTCTTTATACTTGTTTCTTGTAGTACATAAAAAAGCATCTCTAAAGATTATATAGCAGATCATCTCTCTAGAGTTTCTATATATAGATAGAGCAAAAAATGAGAAAAGTGGTAAAAGCAGAAGGATGTCCTCAGTCCTCTTCTCATGAGGCCAGACAAAATCTTAGCTACCTATTAAAGCATGGTTTCCTCTAACTTTTGTCTTTTTATTTTATAACCATGCTGTTTGGGAAATGTAGCCATAGCAGAATGTTCAGAAATGAACTGGTAAAAGCTGATATAATTTAAGTTAAAAGAAAAATATATGCATGAGTCACATCCTGAGTAGGGAGTTTATTTAGTCAGTAACAATATGTTAAAAATATTTTAGTGAATAGTTAGTTCAGTTCCTTCTTTGCATACCTTTATGTTAAGTCACAATACTGGCAACATTTAATCTTTTAATCCTTTTGATTTATGGGATTGTTACTGCCTGATATGCAAACTATGCCCCAAAATCTTAAGAACTGTGAATTTCCTTAAATTCCCCATCTTTTATTTAGACAAGACTCCTAAGGACATCGGTAGAACTGCTCAGTGGAAATGGTCTGTAGTCCTCAAGGCTCTGTAAACCGTGGGCTTGGTTCGTTTATTTCTGAAAATAATCCACTTCACGAACAAACGGAGACCTCCAGCATAAGTAAAGCAAGTAGGATTTTACTCTTGGAAATCAGGCATGTCTGCCTGGTGGACTTGCTACTGAGTAACATAGTAAGTTATTAAACATAAAATTCAAGTACTTTAAAATCTAGCAGTTGCTTTACCACTATACATTTTAAACAACCATAAATTAGTACTTCAAAAAGAAGTTAAAAGAAGAACAGTTGTTGTTAAATGGCAAAACCTGAAGATCCACTCTGTGTAAAATATGTTAAGGAGAGAAATTCCACCTAGCTTACCTAGACTAGATATTAATTCACACCTTTGCCTTTGAAACACAAACTTTTAATTCTAATTCATGGAGGAAAAATAGAGTGTGAGTGCTACTACATGGTTTAAGAACTTCATATAGAAGACTTCATGTATAGTGAGCAGGAAATACACCACACACCAAATAGCTCTGCTAATGAGATAGCAGAAATGAACCGCAGAGATTTTCTCTTCCAGTCAAATAAAATAGCTCTTTTGTCTTGCAAACAGACAGTTAAGTAAAATAATGTAATCTAAATGTAAGTTGATGATTCCTTATGAAAAATGAACATACATTGCTTTTTCAAATGAGCAGCATGCGAGCAGTCTCAATCTGCCAAGAGCAGCAAAAGGTATTGCAACACTACGTGAGGGACTATCAAGTGTCCTGGTGCTGTGGTGGTCTGCGGTAAAGCCAGATGTCCATCTGGAAGGACTAGTGCTTCTGTTACAGTCAACAGGATAAGTCCTTGAGCTCTTGAGTCAACAGACAGTTTTGAGGAAAAACTTTATATAAAGAAGTCCTTCAACTTATTCAACTGTATTGCACAAATACGCTTCCATGCCTTAACCTGATTTGGAAACTGATACTGTGGATTGAGTTCTCCACTACATTCAATCATGCATTTTCACTCCTAAACAGTACAAGGTCTCCTTAGAATGATCCTATTATTATATAATGGGATTTTGTACCAACCTTAATGAGAAACTAATCAAGTTATACACAGTAAAGAACACATTCTATACATATAATTAATTCAATTCAGATTTACACTTTTTTTTTACCCTTTTTTTTTTTTTTATTAAAGTCTAAACATTGTTCCTGGGTACAGTATCAGATTATCAGGAAATTAAACCATGAAGTATGCAGTTCTTAATCAAAAATTCTTGAATAATTGCATATTATTTTGGCACTTCAGGTTTATGACTTAACATTTAATGACTTTTTTATTATGTTTACACACTTGGAATGTCCTAGTACTGTGCTATTCCATGACATAGCAAGTATTGCTCATGTCTGTAACTTTTTTTTTGCTCAGATTGTAATGTATATTGCTTCATATCAAACACAAAACACTGATAATGAAAATGACTTCCCTAGCGCAAAGCTTTTGTCAAGTGTCAACAATTTATGGAGACTAAGATGAAAGAGAACACAGGCTGAAATATGAAAAAGTAACATTTTTATTGGAGCATTTAAAACTATTGAAGGCAACATTCCTCCACTTCGCTGGAGGTGGATTCATTCCCTACTCTTATTTTAGTAGCAGATTTTTCATCCAGCAATATTAAAGTATCTCCACACCTCACAAATCCTCTGTAGCATGATTCTCACCCTCGTCCTCTTTCCTGGCATCAGTGGTGGACTGTTTTCTCTACTAAGATTGGGATCTACTTAGAGAAAAAGGAAGGAACACTTCATTCACTCCCCTGAGTTTTCATTTAGGTCAATGCAAATTCTCATTCTAACACTAATTTATATAAGCTAAGATGGGGAAAGGAGATGTTACAATTTATGCAGTTAGATACTACTTTAAAAATATGTGCACAGCATATGAAATTAGCATTGTGTTACCCAGCAGACCTTTGCCCATGCCAGATAATTGAAGCAGGGGAGCATTTATAGTCTTATCGTGGTCACAGATGTAACTATAGCCTAAGGTAGAGCTATTGAGGCTAACTGCAAATCCCATAAACTGCTAAAGGAATTAAGTGTGACACATAACAAATAGGGGACACCAGATTTGGGACCATTATTTGGGAGAGCTATTTAGTGCATCCCTGAATAATTATTCTTAGAGTTAAAGCTATTTTCAAATGTTGGATGTCTTAAAATCTAAATATGGTTACAGTTACCCTTGAAAATTTTACACATTAATCTGAATTTACTGATTAGTTGTAAATTGATCTATCTATATTTGCATAACTGTAGGGGGAGAAAGTGCTAGATTGAGCACTAGTGCATCCTCTTTAACCAAAAGATTTCAAATATGTGTTTGAGACTCCTGAATTCATACTTTGACATTCTTAGCAGTACACAGGGATTGTTTCACTGGCTTTCTTTCTGCCAAAGGCGATGTGAAAATGGAGTAGAATGTCTGATATGAGTGATAGCCTTTACTGTTTATGTATCTGTGTGGCTACATAAACCATCTGACAGGCAGGACTTTCAAGTCACAATTCACTCTAAACTCAGAATCTTCCAGTTCTCTCTTGAGTGTATCAAGTTATAAGATTTTGGGAGGTGAAGCACTAGGATATTCCTGTTGTAACTGCTCTTTGAATAGAGTACTTAAAGAGTAACGTAAGGAGAGTTACATAAGTGTAGGAACTGCCCTCTTCTCTGGTATTTCAGGTGGGACTTTAGGGATTCATCTCACTTTGCTTTAAACATCCACTGTGTCTACATGACACCATGTTATGCTTGTGCGTTTGTGTCACGGCTCACTCCACATTCAGGAAAAGAAATAGAAATCCCAAGTTTAAGTCACCTGAACTGTTGTCACAATATGCCTGAGAGGAAGGTAATGGCTATAGAATCATAGAATTGTTTAAATTTGGAAAGACCTTTCAGGTCATTGAGTCCAATCTTTAAACTTGCACTGCCAGTTCCACAACTAAACCATGTCCCTAAACACCACATCTACACATTTTTTTCAATACCTCCAGGCAGGATGACTCAACTACTTCCCTAGGCAGACTGTTCCAATGTTTGACAGCCCTTTCGGTAAAGAAATTTTTCTTAATATCCAATCTAAACCTCCCCTGGCTCAATTTGAGGCCATTTCCTCTTGTCCTATTTCTTCTTACTTGGGAGAAGAGACCAACCCTCTTTTGCTAAGGTCTCCCCTAAGCCTCCCTTTCCCTGGGCTAAACAATCCCAGTTCTCTCAGCTGTTCCTCATAAGACTTGTGCTGTAGAGCCTTCATCATCTTTGTTGCCTGTCTTTGGACATCCCAAAGTGGAAAAGAGAGTAACAGCAGTTATCCAATCCTGGTTAAGAATCAGAAACAAGCTCTGTTTAGATATTTAGGTCATACAAGTAGAATAAGTGGTGTTTCATAGAATCATAGAATGGCCTAGGCTGTTTGTATTTAATTTTCTCACTTTTGCCTCTCAAAAACACCTGTACTTGTCTACATTAGAAGTTATAAATAAACGTTTGTATCTGCATTTTATTTTCCATGGTTTAAGTTTAACTGGAAAGTAGCAACGCATTCCTCAATTAAGAGCATGATAAATATGAACACTGGACATCCTGGACACTAGAACAAATGTCAGTATCTTCCCAGCTCAGGGTCCACTGGTTCTAAAAAGTAACAGAGTGCCTCTATGATATGTACAGGTGGAGATCTGGAATTATAGATTGCAGTGTAGACAAATGTCCTCTGTAACATTAAAAGGTGTCTGACATATGGTAAAAGAGTGCTTCGTGGCATAAGGAGGAGATGCACATTTAGGTCCTGAGAGTCAAAGAAAGATGTCATTCATATTTTACATCTTAAGGTGAAGAAAATTGTCAAAGTACTTATTTGTTGCTGTTATCTAAAGGAAGCTGAGGGTATCTAAATGTACACATCTGAATTTAAACAGGTGAATCTGACCTTTGTGTGATGATGAATTTTATTTAAAGTTGGTGTGAAAACATGACAGGAAATTACTTTTTCTCTTCAAATGGCATATAGCCTGGCTCTTAAAGCATTTTCTTGAAATGACTTCAAAACTGTGGTACCTGGGACCTATATTTCCAAGTATGAGTGAAAAATCTAACCTTGGACTAATGAGTAAAAGGGAGAGGAAGAGAACAGAAACAGTTTGAGTAATTTTTGTTTTGTGAGTCCGCTCTTCTTTGTATTTCTTAGAACGTATAAAATGTCTAATCTCTAGCCAAACGCAATGTGTGGTATTGTATTAAACTATTTTCGTTTCAACAAGAATGAGAAACAAATATTTATGGTTTGATCCAAACTTTTTTTCTAGCTTGGCTGTTAAACAGGGAAAGCATCTGTTCAAACATCCATAAAGCCTTGATATTGATCTCGTACCAGACTAAATGAGGAACAGCTCCAGTAAGGTTGTTTGGGTATATTGATATAAAATGGTGCTATGTAAATGAAATCAGAATGAGGCCTTGATGACAGCACCCATGTAGAAGAGACACTCTGAAACCTCATCTAGACAAGAGAAAATGAGCAGTAAAGCTCATACCACGAAGGTATTCCAAGAGTATTTAGCTGTTCCAGACAAGTTCCCATGTGAAATCTTTATTTAAGAAAAAAAATAACTGTATTCCAAGCTAAAGCTAAATCAGCTGATTCTACAGTCTTCATAACAAATGAAAAAATGGAAGTGAAACCACACACTCAGGTTTTAAAATAATGTCTTCCCTTGTAATTTTAAAAAAAATAAATACATACGAATTGTTCTCCTCAGTTGCTAACTTGAGATTTCATGGACATTTTATAATATAAATACACCTGATTTAACACTTCATTCTCCCTCCAGTATGAAGATTTTTGTATGTCTTCCCAGCTAGGATTGTTATGGTCATACTGTTCTGAAGCTAACTATATAATTTGTCTGTACCAGTGATTTCTACTCTATTAGTTGAGCCTGAAAAATTTAAGGCACAGAGTAAGTAGTGGAAAAGAAGTTAAACATGTATTTTGGCATTCTACCTCCTTTATGAACCTGGTATTTTTAAAGGCCTTTGTTTTTCAGCAAGAAATGCCTTCCCAGCAGTCTATCCTCATACAGGAATAGAAAGAGAAAAAATCCACAATTAACATACTTTGACACCGTCATCTATCTTCAACTTTTACTGAAAATTCTGTTAAACTGCTAGAATTGATAAAGACCAGTGCTTCCTAAATAAATATCATCCATTCCTGTTTCAGGCTGTCAACAGGCTTGCTCAGTAAAAGTTATCTCATGCTGGGAGCAGTGGCGTGTGGTAGGGGCAAGTGGCCTGGAGCAGCTACATGATCTTGGGTAGCTTCATGGAACAAAGTGAACAACAAAAGCTTATTTAAGGGTTGCATTTGCCACTTCAGTGCTCAGCAGTTCCTGTCATCATTAACAGTTTCTTGGTCCAATTTATGCTCTATTACAGAGAATCAGCAGGTCCTAAGATGTTTGGTTGGAATTGTCTTAAAGTGTTTTTTAAAAACCTGCAGGCATTTTGGTGCATTTGGTCTGTAACAATAAAATTAGTGTCAGTAGTGCTTTAAAAGCAGAAATTAATTCTCATAGAAATAGACATAGAGTTCTCAGTGAAATGAACCAACCTATTTTGCATAATGGAGTCCATTACTAAAATTAAACACTCAGAACTTATTCCTAATGAATGTACACAAGTTGTCTTTGTACTACAAAATTTCTATTATGCGAAGGGCACATTAATGAACAGGGTGGGTTTTTTATTGAGTCATGAATTGGAAGAGTGTTTTTCTTCACATTAAAATTTTCTTTTTACAAAGTCAAACACCATCTAGTTTGTTTGAACTTCTAGTTTACCAGATGTTCTGTTCGGATTCTATGTTACTGCATTGTGGTCATCGAAGTTCACAGATGGGCTTTCCACTGATCTAATGAAAATCTAATGAGATCTATATATGTGTTTAGCATTTGACAATACAGTACAATATAATGCCTTATACTGTTGTTTGTCATTCATGCTTAAATCAACAGAGCAAATGTAAGCCTCCAAGAGACATTGTAAGTTTTCAAGCAGCAAGAAGATATTGCTTCTCTTCTCTCCTACAGTGTGTGTACGTGCCTCCTGCTATCTTATGGTAGCAGATAACTACTCTTTCAATGGTGCCTGGGTTTTAGTTCTGTTTTTAGCTAGTAAAATAGGAAAACTGAAGGTCAGACAAGGGGAATGTGTTGACAGAGTTAGTTAAACTGCAGGGTTACTTGATATGAGTGGAGAATATTTTCAGGAACAGAAATCAGTGAGGAACTAGAAAAAAACATTTTAATCAGTTTCTGATAAATAGCAATAGTGGACAGATAACCCTGAACACTGTGCTTCTACAGTCTGGTGTATGAATACTTGACAGGCACAGAAGGTTTCGTTTTACAAAGTCTAACCAGAAGCCAGTTCCAAATGGTGTTCAGCAGAGGCTGATACTGTTCAGTGGCTGCAGGGATGGAATACACCCTCTGCAAGTCTGTGCAAAGTCCTACATCTGGGGTAGGATAACCCCATGCAGCAGTGCAGGCTGGGCTCTGAATGGGAAAAAAAGAAGCTCTGCAAAAGATTACCTGGGTTCCTGACAGTCAACAAGCCAAGCATTATTCAGCAGTCTGCCTTTGCAGCAAAAAAGGCTGGTATCATCTTGAGCCATGTTAGCAAGAGGGTAGTTAGCAGATAAGGAAAATGATTATTTATTTCCGTCTGTTCAGCCCTTGTGGGCTACATCTGAAAGTGTCCAGGTGTGTACTCCCCAGTACAGGAAAGACATTGACAAACTAGAGTCCAGAGCAAGGTCACTGTAAAGATTAGGAATCACATGACACACACAAATGGTTTGAAAAAGCTGTGGTTTTGCTTCTTTGGAGAGAATGAAGTTAAGGGGGGAATCTTCATACTGATCCCATCTGTCTAACAGGAGGTTATAGAAAAGATGAAACCAGATGCTTCTTGAAGGTGAACAGCAGAATAATGAGGGACAATGGCGATAAGTTGAGAATTCCAGTTAGCTGTTGGGAAATAATTTTTCACAATAAAGGTAGTCAAGAACTGAAATGGATCACCCAGAGAGGTTATAGAACCTCCATCATCAAAGGTAATTGCAATGAAATTGGAAACTGTTGAGCAACTGATTCAACTAGATGGATTTAACTTCAAAGGTGGACCTGTTTCAGAAGTTCCTTCTGGGTCCTACATAAACAATTCCGTGTTTCTGTTTGGATGTTTTCAATGCCTTCTAGTGTCACTGTCCTATTTACAAGAGACTATTGTTAATAGTGAGGAAGTAATGATTAAAGTCACTGTTAATAATTTTGCTTTCCTCTATCTCCAAAGGTAACCTGAATGCTCCCTAAGGAAGAAAGCAGTGTTTTGAAAACAGACTAATGACTTTACATTTGAAAAGAAAAATTCTTTCAATTTGAAAGTTTTTTGGAAAATTCATTAAACATTCTGGAACTTGCAAATAGTGACCAACCATCCAAGACATGAAAATGGTTGCTCCAGCAACCACACTGAGCAGAACCCACCACTTCATTTTTAACATACATATCAATTGTATTATCTTTTTACTGTAGGTAATAGAAAGATTTCTGCATGTAACCCTGGGATTGTGGCACAGTAACACAGAGCTGTGGCTATGTTTTCCCTTCCTTTATTACTGAAGATGGATTCCGAGCAGGAAAAAAAAAAAAAAAAAGTATTGTTTTCTTGTCTCAGCATAAAACCTGGAGAATTTTTGTTCTAGGAAAGTATACTAGGAAATTTTGTGACCCTTTTCACACAGGGAAATTGGGATTCATAACCACCTGGCTCCCTAACTTTTGGCAGTTCATGTGACAGAGTCGAATAGTGGGGATCCTTGCAGTTCCCTGGTCCTACGATGCCACCATACAGATGCAGGCAGCCAGCCTCCAGGATGCTTCACTAGCTCCCAGGCTCCAGTGCTCCTCAGGAGGCTGTCATCGAGTGAGGGAGCCTGAAGAGCACAATGACTTTCAGAAACATGGACAAGTTCCTGTAGTGGAAATATAGAGTATGGTTTCTCATCCTCTAAAAAAATGTTTTCAAAACATCAAATCATTTTTGCAGAAATGAAGTCAGGCTTCCCAGCCAGGTGGGTGTCTGTGTTGAAGATCCATCCAGTGCTGACTGAGCTTTTTAGTCTAGTCACAGTGCATGCAGTAGTTGCTATGTAGTCTAGGAAGGCTTATCTGAGGCAGAGCTGTCTTCAAATTTTCCAAACCAATGGACAGCGAGTGTCTCAAAGACGGTACAGGTGGCAGAAAAGTGCTTTCTCCCTTTTTATAAGAAAGTGATTACTCCATAGTACATTCCTACCGCATCAACTCATGGAAAGACAGACAACCTGATAAAAGTCATGAAAGTAAATGAATATTACAGTTGTGCTACATTCCCTGAAGAAAACACATGTTTTTGGTGTTCTCTGCTCATGGGAGTGTGTTTGGAGGAAGTGAGAACATTTGACTACATATATCAGTGTCTGCACCAATTCTTTAAAATGTATATTACTTTAAAATGTATATTACTTTATATGAAGAGCAGTTTTTGGAAATTATGAGGCAGTATAATATATTGTGCAGGTGATAGTAAATATGATTAATGTTCAAATTGTTGCAGTCTGACAAGGACTACCATAAGGAAGAGATAAGATGTGCAATGCATAAATCAAGTCCAAGCATCAGCCTTTTTAGATGTCAACCAGGTCTAAAGAGAGACATACGCATGTGTTAGTCATACATCTTTGAATTGCAGGCATGTATTTGCACACCTGTGAGAAAACAGATGATCTTCCCACATCCTTTTGAAGTAATGGCATATATTTTTGTCTATGAGCAGGGCTCTATCTCATTTTTTCTCACAACATTTCTCCTCTTCCTTTTCATTTATTTTGCATGTTCAGTATGTAAAATATTAAGACAAAGCCAATAAAAGGACTCAGGCAGTAAAAAAAATTGAGATAAGACTTTCTACCTTGAAAAGTTAATTCTCTAAAAAGACAAAACAAAAAAAACCTGTAAGATCAATATATGGGTAATGGAGCTATAGGGAGATTTTATTGCATACTTTCAGTACTTAAAGGGAACCTATAAGTAAGATGGTGTACTCTTTTTAGCAGGACCTTTTGTGACAGGGCAAGGGGTGATGGTTTTAAACAAAAAGATGGTAGATTTAGACTGGATATAAAGAAGAGATTTTTTTACAATGAGATTGGTGAAACACTGGAACAGGTTGCACAGAGAGATGGTGGAGGCTCCATCCTTGGAGACGTTTAAGGTTAGGATTGATGGGGCTCTGAGCATCTTTATCTAGTTAAAGACGTTCCTGCTCACTGCAGGGGGGTTGGACCAGGCGACCTTTGAAGTTCTCTTCCAACCCAAAATGTTCTATGTTTCCATACGAGGAGATCAATTTCAAACACCCAATTTCAGTGTAGTAACTAACTTGCTTTTGGTTTTGTAGTTTACTTTGTAAGAGAAGGCTGTGAATCACCTCTGAGTACCTTGTTAGCTGGAAGATGGTGGGAGGTGTTGGAGACGAAACAAGACAGAAAAAAGAAAATGGTACAAGGACTTCCTTAAAAGCCAGAATCTTCTCAGCCTCTTTGGAGATCTATTGGCACCACCAAAATAGTTGAAAGAAGACTTCAGTGTACATTAATGAATCACTTAGACTTTATCTAGCATTTCCTTGATTGATCCACACCATATATGGGACACTTTTTGTAGGACAGTGTGCTGTAACATCAATTTCAGGTGAGCAAGCAGTAATAAGACCTTTGGCTCTCCCAGTCAGATATAGTACACTGATTTATTGTTACAGGAAATAAAACAGAATAGTGAAACAAAGTGTGTTGCACAAGCAACTAATAACTTCTTTGACCAAAGTGTCAGACTTTCATTCTCAGGACAGGGCAATTCCTATAACTCACTTGGTGGTTCTTCAGTCTTTGGTTCTCACCTCCATTTTGCTCAAGTCACTCTTTTTACTGCATTTTTACTCTCAACTACAATATCATTAACATCCAGCTGACTATATTCAAGTGTCCTGAACTCAGAAGAACCCAAGTAAATCTAATTACCATTTATTTTCAATTTGTTTTCCGGGAAATTTTGCATTTCTTACTTGCTACAGTTTTGCACACTGCTTGACATTGCCTCGACTTTATTTACCATATCTCTTTATAGTAGTCAGATGTATAAATGAATTACACTTTCTTGTATGGACCTTGAAGGGATAAGAAAGAATGAGGAAGAAGGTAATATGTTATCTTCTCATTTAAGATGGAAGGAGTCTATGTACACAAAATGGCTAAATTTTATGTTCTGGTCCAAAGAATCAGTTATTTGCTTCAAAACACACCAATAGAAAATAACTTAAACTATACTTATGTGATACTGAGCTTGTAACAGGTGGTTGCAGTGCAGGAAAGAAACCTTGGTGTTATCACTGATAATTATCTACCAACATCAGCTCAATTAAGAACTCGTCATATCAAAAGGACCATTGAGAAGAAAAAAAAGAAAAAAAAAAAACCACCACTCAAACATGAAAATAAACTCACAGCAACATAAACCCTCACCTCCAATCACATGAAACCATTGTGTGCTTACACCTTCAGTGTTGTGTGAGGTTCTGGTGTTCAGCCTCAGCCTAACTCCACCCTCAGGAAGTGCCCAATGCCTGGGGCTGGGGCTGTCTCTGCTGCGGTGGGAGATTGTGGAGGCAGGCAGTGTCAGAAGGTTCAAAAAATAAATGAGTAGATCTTTGGGTGTCAGGCTGAGAGGTACCAAAAGGAATAAGATATCCCCATCATTGCTAATCCAGGGACGGTGGGTGGTGGGGGCTGCTGTAGGGTGCACCACAGATGTTAGCCAAGCTTTTGTGCTCCCCTGCTGCCAGACAGAGTGATTCCTTCAGTGGGCCACTAGTACGACCCTGTCAGACATTTGTAAATGCTCTTGTGAAGGTAGAAAACAGTACTGTAACTGCTCCAGAAACCCAAGCGAATCTGGAAGAATATTACATGAAAATAGCTGACGGTTGAAGTCTTATCTGTGTCATTGGATCCTACCCTTGACATTGTGTGTTCAGGAGTGCCTACTGCCTGCCATTACTCCACCATTGCCTCGGTGTTGTTCATGTCTTTCCTTTAATCTCCCGGTTGACATTAGTGCCAGCTCTGCCTTCCTCTTTACCATGCAGCCTATAAGTCTGATGTACCAGGAAAAGAAAATCCTCCATTACTGTACCTCTTTTCCTCTCAGAAGAGGAATGAACACCCTAAGGGTAATGGAGCATGCCCACATACATTGTCTGCACAGCAAAAACATGTCACAGTTCATAAAGTTAGATAGCGAGGCCAGTCTCTTTCTATACCTCCACTTTAACTGTGAATTATTTTCTATACGTATAATTTGTTCATGGCAATTATAAGAACATGAAAAAGGAGACAATCATCAAGGTTTCAAATTTCATCATTTAATCAGCTGACCATTTAAAAGTATTTGGATTACCTTCTCTATTTTCTTTTTTTTCTTCCTTCAGAAGCTCAAATATGCTATTTTCCACATAAAGCAGCAGCAGAGTGGAAGCGCTGCCTGTGGTTAATCTCCTATTCTTGGTCGGCATGTCTGTTGGCCCACAGCTCTCTTGGAGCCAGCTTGCTGACCAGGCTAATGGGATTTCCAGACCTGCCCTCTCCTTATGATTGCTGTTCCTCACACATCCCCAGAGCTCCCAGAAAGCATGCCAGAGAAGGGGTTACCCTTCAGAAAAAAAATATCAGAAAAACAGTTTAAGGAGGGCAATGCATCTGTACTTCCTCAGTCTTTAAAGGAAGGCAGTGACGTCTCCATCTGCAGGACTGTCCTTTCTCATCTCGAGCATAGGTCAATGGTCTCTGTTTTAACACTGAAGCTGTCATTTGACAATGGCTTGGGCAGTGTAATCAAATGAACCCTTGAACATATTTCTCTGTGCCAGGTTTGGACTTTGAAACTATGCATATTGAGAAATTAGGCTGAACACATGCCAATACACTGTTGTATGGAGACAAGGCCAGAAACTCAAAATTACAAGTTTGAGAGGGCTTGTGAGAATATGAGAAACAGATGGCAGCAAAGGAGGTACCAATTTTCTATATTGCTTTCAAAACTTTTCATAAAGAATTTTGTAGAGTTCTAAATTCTCAAATTACTCTGATGTATCTTTTAACATACTAAATCACTTATTCCTGGAATTTAAAGACAGACTTCATTGATTATTAAATGATAACCAAAGCAAACTGCAAAAACTAAAGTTCCTATACTTACCTATACTTACTGAATTCAAGGGATATTTTACATGTCTACCAGTGGCACAAACATATGTCTTAGATTGCATTCCTTTATGCCTCCTGAAGATTTGATGTGGATTTGACCGACTGCTGTTGTCACTTAACATGCATCTTACAAAAGGTAATGACATGGTGATGGCTGATTCTTTACTTTTTCAGCAACCATAGGCTCTCAAACCACTGCTGAATGTCACCTAATTGTATAACCACACCAACACAAAGGAAACAAACAAATCCCTGCAAATATTGAGTCAAGATTAAGCCATTATCTTCCAAACTACGTATTTCCAAAAATAGTAGACTGAGACTCAAATTCTTGAATTATCTTGTCAATAAAATCTGGCAAAAGACATAAATACTTTATGAACATGTTACTTTTTTAGGTGTGCAGCAAAATACATATGTAGCAAAAAAAATAGATGTATTTTTAACCTGCAAAGGGCTTTGGTAACTGTCTAAAAGTCTATATGCATAATTCCTCATGCTAAAAACACCACAAATTATAGCTGACAATTCTACTGCAGTCTGTGTTGTTTTTTCCTACATGCATGAAATACTGCCAAAATATCAAAAAGATCCACGTTTTCTTCCTAATGTGTTGTAGTCAGTTGCAGCTTCCCAATAACTTGTTAACTCTGAAGGATTCTTTCTCTGCACTTTCCCAGTGACAAATGCGAGTTTAGATTATTAGAACTAAAATGCTGAGAACATGTCCAGACTGATCTGGCCAAGTTTGACACTACCTTAGAAAAGGAGTTTGGAAGTGGCAAACCCTGAACTCTACTCATTTCTTTAATTCTGTCCAGTGCTGACTTGGCCACTAACTAGCTTTAGTTCAGATTTGTCACTTCTCCTTTTCAACAAGACTCTGCCTTTTGTGAGGTATCTGGGGCCATGAGACCTCCACATTACATTACAGGAGATGAAGTTTAGGAAAGAAAAACAGTTTTTCAACAAAGATAGAGGCACAAGCCTCTAGGAGGCAATGTAACACAGTGATGAAATCCAATGTGATGCTGAAATGATTATTGCAATTTTTCTTTAAAATCTGTCAATATACATGAAATTTTACAAACGTTGGTAGAATTGAGCTACACAGGTTTTGTTTAGTTTTGGATGTGAAGAATCCCTCTGTGCCTTCAAAAAGATGTCAAGATATATTCCAGAATATGCCATGTGAACTGCTTTAGTTTTGGCCTTTTATATATAGTGAAAATAAATCTACCCACTATATTTACAACATCTGCGTACAGAGCATGGCATTCTGTTCAATCCTTTTAGCCTAGGAAAGATGGACTGCCTGAGACACATGTAACCTGAGAATCAAAGAAGGAACTGACAAAGCCTTAGGTAGGGTTACACTTCTAAGGGCAAGATGTAGGCATCTAGCTCCCCATGGAATCAGTGGAAAGAAGTAAACACCTCGACCTCATTTTATGGGTCTTCCGTTAGATGCCTACCATAACTAACACAGAGAGTGTGAACATACCCTCTGAAAAGAATACAGATATATAGTCCCTGACAAAAGCCCTTGCAGTTAAAAGTCATCAACTAAAAGGAATCAACAGCTCCATTTCAGCCTTCAAAAGATGGTTTCTTGAAAGCTCCCAGAAATATTCACCATTCCATTAAAAGAGCTCATTTGGAAAGACTGTATTTGTACCCTCAAATTAAATTTCCCACGTCCTGCAGTGAATGCCATTCCTTTGAGAAAGGAAGCCTCAAGCTTGTGTCACTGGAATCAAATATTCAAGCAATGCGATGGGGGAAAGCAGAGGCGTCAGCAGATGGCAGCTTGCTTAACCCAACTACTAGATGAAAAGCAAATGTATTATGAGGTCTGACGTCAAATGACAGGCATCTTTCCAACAGAAATTCTGTCAGAGCTTCATATAAATCAAAAGACAGATTGTGAAGCTTTTTATTGGCAATTGCACTTGTTCATGAAGTATGATAAATTAATAGGGAACAGGAAGGTAAGCCAAAAGGCATCTTCACGTTGTAGACCTTGCCTTGCAGTTCTGGAATTTCCTGAACTGACAATTGTTAAGAAAATCCAGAGATGGTGTGTTCACATCCATGATTAGCTGCAAAGAAAATTAAATTGTAATCACTAGAAGTGCTTCCTAACTAGATGGAATTTGAGACAAAGGAAAGCATGGGGGGAAAGGTGCATTTTAGCCAGCTTTGCGCTTCTCTAACAGTGGTAACAGCCAAGACCTTAACGCCAAGGAAATTTAGAGCTGTCCTAAACTACTTATGCATTTGGATGGCTTTCTCTGAGTTTTATGGGGGCATATAGTTCGGCCAGGAATGCAAATTGTGATCTAGGGTTCAAAAACTCTCTGGAGACTTTTCCAGATCGTCAATGCTATGACAATTGGAAAGCAGACAAATGTTTCAGTAACAACAGTCCAAGGGACAGTCTGTCCTCAAAATCACTACTGCAAATGCAGCTTTATTTGCCCAAGTCTAGACTGCTTCTCCAAGAGAGATCTGACAGAAGTCAGAGACAGCAGATGAATACTACAGTCAATATATCAATAATTATCTTGAAGAAGGTAAAATTTATTAGCTTTTGAATGTTTAGTCAAGCCTGGCAGTTGTAAAGTACCTGAAAAAATATTGTTACATCGTTTTCCTAGACCTGTAGGATAAATATTCTCAAGTCCATGTTTTTTTCTATTCAAAATAATTTCACTAAAAAAAATCTAGTAAAAACTAGTGGACTGACACTGCCAAAGAGTGATTTAGCTTTTTGTCAGATAGATATCCTCCCAAGTTGCCTGTCTTTCCCATTTGACTACAGAAATCTACAGAAGAAACCTGAATTGAGGCAATGAACAAGTCTATGCTAAAAGCTGTTGATGAAAAATGATCATAACACTGCTTTCATGTTTATGTCTTGCATATGCCTGTATTTTCGCTGGTGAGTTACATTTGAGTTGACAGTCTTTGTTGCACCTGCCTCGTTCTGTGAAAAAACTCAAATAATTTTCTTCATCTATTCTAAAAAAGCCAGAAGTATTTTCACAAAGTTGTTACTTTTACCTGATTTTCCCAGTTATTTTGTTCTCATCCAAAATTTTTTATTTTATTTTACAAAAGTTAAGCCACAAATTTGGGAAAAGGTGTCATGCTTGTAATTAAAAACTGGTGAGTTTATGGGATTCTTACTCCTGAGGAAAACCCCAAATTCAACAACTAAATCCTGAGTATGGTGACATAAACCAACAAATATTGTTTAAAAGAATTGTCCAAAGGATGTTTATGAAAAATTACAAAAATAAATAAAAACTTGGTATAATGATTCAAGAAAGATTTTTAGAGATAACAACTAGCTTTTTTTGCTATTATTGTACTGTGATTATCTTTCTTATTATTGTCTTATTCTACTTATGAATAATAAATCTGTGTTATAGTTAAAAATTTCTCCATGATGTTTCAACATTTGAGAATCTGCTCTAATTGTTTTAATTTAATATAACTTTAAATAATGAATTTGCTAGATGGACTTAGTAAAAATCTGTATGATGTTTTAACAAACTACATTAAAAACAGGAAAAAAGATTTGCAAAGATTTCAGAATGCTCATCTTCCTCATTTTAAGGGAATATAATATGGGTGTATTTTAATGTCCTTTGTAAACTTTCATTAGACAGGTCACTATATTTTAGGTGCTCAACATAAAAGTATAATGAGAAAAAAAATGGGGGTGAACCTTGGTTGCTTCGTCTACCCAAGACTCAGAACAAAGTGTTTTCTACAAAATATTCTTTGTGTCCAATGACATGCTTGAGTGAGTTCATCTGGAGTCCCTGAAGTAGGTATAAAAACTTCCTAGGTCCCACCTACCTCTTCAACAGCACAAGAAAGTAAGATAAATGACACTGACTTATCTGAGCCAGCAATGCAAGACCTGACCTGCAGATGATGGTGTAGTTTTTGGCCTTCTCTTTTGCTTGTCGAGGAATGCTGAAGTTCACAATAGTAGCATCTGAGCTGTGATCAAGGGCCCATGCTGAGAGGAACAAGCAATCTGTGTTTTTCAGAATTGCTCTCCGGAGTGTTAACATTCTTCATGCTTGCTTAGTAATATTTACATCAGCTGTAAAATATACTCACCATATATGTTTGATAGTTTTGTATTTTTTAACTTTAGCACCTGTGATTCTAATGAGGGTTGGAAACCCAGTAATATGCTATGATTTTCTGGTACAGATAATTTCGACCAAAATGGGTCAGATGCTCCCAGTCAACCACAGGTGATCATAAAAGGTCCTGTGTGCTGATGTCGAGACAAAGGGAGCCAGTAGGAAGAAAACTTTGGGTTGGATAGCACAGTGGATGAAAGGGCAGTCAGTCAGTTAATGCAGGTCAGTGAATTCCTCTGTACTTTTGTTCGATACAAGAACCTAAAAAACAGGGACACAAGTGAAAAAAAAAAAAAAAAAAAAAAAAGGGAAGGCAGATGAAGAAAGAGACAGTAGTGTTTTCTCCAGAATGGAAAATGTGTCCTTCCTCATCTAACACCATCAGCAATACTGAGAGGGAGTGGCAATGGTGCTTCTCCCCATGGTTTGTATGTAAAATTCTCTTGCTTTAAATTCCATTTCATCTTCCCAAGACTATATATAAAATGCTGCAGAACAAATATTTCTCACCTGGACAGTTAACAGTGTCATTATTCTTTTAGAGGGAACAAAATGCCACAGGATACTTACACATTTACACACCTACACACATGAATCCTATTCAGAGGTGTCTAAGTCTGCACAAGTGCTACAGTCTTCATTTCTTGGCTGTTCAAATCCAGGAGATGCTGAGATGCACCACATTTCCCTTCCAGTCTGCTCAGCAGAGGAGGGGCGTGTGCATGGCTCTCAGCTCAGCATGGTGCAGGCACGCAGACAGAGCATACCCAGAAGCCCAGGAGCCACAACCCACACAAGGAAGGCATAGGCTAACTTTCCCTAGGGCTACACATCAACTTTTTAGATTCGAACTCTTTTCCAGACTTCCAGATGTAGGCACAGCAATGCTGACATACCTGTTTCCTTTGACAGCCCACATCCTCCCAAGGTTTACAGAGGTACAATTAACGTCCCAATCACACAGGCCATTGTTCTCTAAATCCTTCAGACTTTTAACTTTCAGTTTGCATCCAGGAGTAAAACTGATGGATTGTCCTATTGTAACCACAATGCCATGTTCTAACCCCCTGTTCTTTTTTGGGTTTTATTCCTGTAGTATATTATTATCTCAGGCATAAGAGATTGGTTCCAGTTCTTTTGGGGCCATTGACTTTGAATTAAGTTTATGAATGCAAAGTGGTTGTCTGAAAGACTGTCTAACTGCTCAAAACCTACTGACTATTCTGCTCTGGGCTGACCACCTTAACAACTGAGATGCAAATACAGCTTCCTACAGTGATCAGTGCATTTTAAAGCTGTCTGTGCGATTAAATGTGACAGCATAGTTTGTTGTTTCTTAAAAAATAAGATTTTCACAATTACGAACTCAGTGCAACCAAAGTGTTGCAAACATAAAAATCGCAGAATTACAGAATCACAGAATGTTAGGGGTTGGAAGGCACCTCTGGAGATCATTGAGTCCAACTCCCCTGTCAGAGCAGGACCACAGAAAATGCTCCAGTATTTTATCATCTTTACCTATCGTGCATACTCACTCCATCCTAAATGAATTTTCCTCTTAGGTGGGATTTATTTTTTTTCCCAGGCAAGGGATATGAGCTGCTGGAATATAAAATTATTAGAAAACTGAATTCAAACTAAGTGAAGCATGAGAGAAATTAAATAAAATGATATTTGCTTCATAACAAAAGCCCACAGCTGATTGAGAGGAGTTAAAGGAAATGGGAAGGAAAAGACGACTGTGATATGCTTACCTTGAAAGTATTGGGAGCTATATAACCATGCAAGAGAAAGTTTCTGCCAAGATTCATCACAGTGTGTAGCATCTGATTGCAACAAACAAACTGTGAATATGAAAAAGAAAGAGATTGCCGTATTATTTGAGCCATATGGTTCTGTAAAGCAGCTACTTACAGAGCCAGGTTTGAGGCATTCAGTTCTTTGCAAGATATAATTAAGGTACAAGTATTTGCATCAAAAAAACCTTCTTGGGTGCCTTCCTACTCGTAATATCCCAGAGTTACCGCACATGTCTTGTGAAACCTGCATGTCATGAAACACTCGTACTTATGCCCTTAACTTCTGACGATACAGACAATTTCCTAAACTCACCATTTCTTTGGAAAAATGGTTTAAATATGAAAATCTAGCATTCGTAATCTGAAGTGGATTGGACTTTGGAAAACGCTTACTGTAAAGCTTATATTTGTGACAAAACATTGGCTTAAGTGCTGCAATTAATGCCGGTCTGTGTTGATATTTCACAACATCAGAATTGGGAAGTGGCCATGCAGAACATTGACGGGCTATTGTAATGCCCAAAGTGTATCCTTACCTGCATTCCATCCACTAGGAGATTAGTCTATTCCAAATAATACTTGAATGTTTTTCACGGTTTAATAGTTCTCTGGCTCAATCCTTATCTATAATCCAGACAATTTTTCATACATTTGTGAATTTCTACACCGTTTCAGGCAACAGTTCCTCAGACAGGTTGTCCAGTCTACATCATCAGGAGTTTTCAAGACTCAGATGGATAAAACCTTAAGAAATCTAGTCTGGCCTAAGAGCTAAATTACTTTAAGTGGACTGGAGTGGAGACCTCCCAAGGTCCTTTCCTGACTTAATTATTTTACAATCTCTTCTCCCTATGTAATTTATTAAATTAAAAAGAGAAGCATAAAGGAAATGTGAGCATCTGACAGCTATACCAGTATGGCTCACACCATGAATACATGCAGTGATAAGTCCTGTTCCCACGGACATCAGTGGGAATCCCGTTTTTGGTTTAATTTCCAATAGTCTCTTACTCAGTATGAACATGAGGAAGTGTAGACTTTTGACTCCTAAAAAATGTAGAAATGGCAAAATATGTGGCAGAATACATTCAGTACTGATAGAATGTGTTCAGTACAAACCACCTTTATGGTCTTATAAAAAACTTTATATTTATATTATTTTATATTATTTTAAAACATAGTCTAATTTCTGGATTTAAGAAATGTACCTAATCTTTTATCTCAACAGACAAAACTTTTGTCTTTTCTGAACAATATCATGCGTTTTTTGAGCAGTATCTCTGAAGAATCAGATCAGATGTGTCTACCAGTATTTTTGGAAGCAACATCAAAATCCTGTAATAGGAATGGTGGGTAAATACCAAATATTCTGTCTGTATATTCCTGCCACATTTTTTCCTGCAAATGAAATGCAATCACCCATTTTATTTTTTCCTCCTGTGAATAGTTTTAAGTTTAGAGGGATTCTTAAGACAAATTGAGCTGTAGTATTTCCAGGTTGTCTTAGATATGTTGCAATCTCTTGGAAGTTATTTGTTCCCTTATTCTCGGTCTGAATGTTGAAATCTTAAGACAAGCATTGAAATGTGGATATAAACATTTACATACCAATACTCAAAGCCTTCCTTTTCCTTATATGGCTCATCACAACTTGAACTACACAGATGTTTTTCTCTTGTGAATTTATTCAGTATAGTTCATAAGCTCTCCACTCTTGCAAATAGAGTTAGAAGTTGGTGGTACTGCCAGATGTTACTTTGAAATTATGCAGCATGTTCTATTCTTCAAATCTACTCAGGGAGTGGCTCATTTTGAGAGCAGAAATGGGGCTTTTATACTTATTGTATACCATTCATTGGCAATTACCAGAGCCATCCTTCACCACTGTAGGAACAGGAGTGCCAGAATAAACACAGTCTCACACTCCTGTTACTTCATGTCTGTTTATAAATACTTGGTCATCTGCCAGTGTCCCTTGGTCTGTCCTAGGAAACCTGTGCTCTCAACACCTGTAATCAGTCAAACACAGCATCACTGTGTAAAAGGATTACTTTTCAATAATGTATGTGTCTGATTATTTATGATATAAAAACTGAATTTAAATATGCCCTAAGATTTATGAATAGTCATTAAAGCAAGGATGTTGCTGAGGTGTTTTTTATAACTGTAATACTCATTGTTCACCTATCAAAGTAGATAATTACAATAAACAGGTACAATGAAGAATTTATGTCTCAAGGTGCAAATATTCACTGTGGTTTGCATTTCCACCCCCAGAAACTCTTGAGGTTACCACTTGTTCCATTCTTGACATTCATGAAGATAATATACTTCAGGAAAAGTCAGCATTGTTTTTCAACTTACCTTGTGCTCTGGCACAAAGGATACACTTTTGCTACAGGAAGGATTTCCAGGTTTAGGAATGCAATGAATGCATGTGGTTCTGACAGAATTATTAAGTTTGCAACAGCATATGAGTTCTGTAGAATGGGAATCACAGAGTTTTGTGATAATATACACAATTTTTTCCTTTTGAGTTCTCTACCAAAAGATTCTCTATTTGATTCATAGAAAGATAATCCTGATTGTATCAAAACTCCTATGGATACTACGTGTAAGCTCCATTTATGATAGATTACATCATCTTTAAGCAAGACTGATACTGTAAGCTACATATGCTCTGCATTCTACAGTCCTGTCAGTGTTTGAAAGTTGCTTTAACTGTTCTCACTCCAGGGGAATACATCAAGTATGAAATTGCACATCTGGAGAGAGTCAGAGCTCCTGGAAGGTACTTCTAAACAGCTGAAGTAAATTTGAAGTTTTTGATAGTCATCGTCCAAATGAGATCTGAAATATGACTTCTTTCATCCACGTCACAGAAAATGTAAAGTTCACCTTAATTTAACCATGATGACCAAGACGAAGCTTTTCCCTATTCCAGTTCTTCTTTCTGGAAACATTTTTGTTCCTACTGGAAACTTTTTGGTTTAACTCTTCTTTTTACTTGGCACTCTTCTTCAGGTCTGATTGTCCTACTTTTCTGAAGAATGGAAGTAGCCACAGTCACTCCCCTACAAAAGCTATCTTTAAGCTTTTCCTCTCCAGAACATTTGCAGCCATTTTGAGCCTACCAGGGAAAACTAATTTTAAAAATAGTCTTTGGCTAAGAAACAACAACGAAGATAAAAAAATTCTCTTTCCACAAAATGATGTTATAAAAAGACTAAAAGATAAAGCAGCAATACCTCCACCAGACTGAAGGCCACCTTTCTTTTGCCCCTTAACTTTTCTATCACTGAATACAAACAGCAGTGTTGGATGCATAACTGTTTTCCACAAAGAGCATATGCATTTTTAAGTACATTTGAAAGAAACATTATATACTGGCTCAAACTAAATGCAGTATTGCCAGCATTCTTTTTCCTCTGCAAGGCATGTCATGTCCCTGGAAGTTCAGAAGTGCCAGTTTAGCAAAGGTCAGCATGATGCACATTGTTGTCATGTCCTGTGATTTTCTTTCTCATCACCAATTAAGACAATAGTGTTTGTCAGCATACAAAGCCAAAAGACCAGAATAACACAATGTAACAAACTAAAGGCAAGACTTGACCTGAAAATGATCTCTGCTTTTTCACTTTATCCAAAGAATACAAATGTGCAAAACCCATAAAAGTTAAAGATACTTCAACCAAATGTTTGTTTTGGGCTTAAATCTCATTTATTGCAGTTGTTACACTATTCTTTACAATTTCTTTTGAATATTCCCAGCTAGTAATATATTTTATACAGCTTTCCATCATTCTGTTACTAATTATTCTTTTTTCCTGGCAGTTTTCCTTTTTTCATTTGTTTCACCTTCCCTACTGAACACACAGCCAAAACATTCAAACCACGCTCCTGAAGTCTGATGAGCATTCAGTGAGATGCGGATATCTGGATATATATGATCTTTCAAATGGTCAATATTTACTTCCTTAAGAAACTGATGTGGGAAGATCGTAGGCAGGAGTCCAACACCAGCCAGAATAAATAAAATATAAGTAAGTAGGCTTATAGAATCTAGAAAGTGGCCTGTATGGGGTCTTCCAATCCATGCCTCAACTGCAACGAGAAAAATTTATACCTTAGTTGATACTGATAGAGGCATGTCTAAATTACTCTTTAGGAATGCAGACATTCCCCAGTTTCTCAGGCTCTCCAAAGTGTGCTTCTACTCCTTATAGTAAGAAATGATCCTGGTATTTAACAGTTTTGACTGGAAGAGACCTTCAAGATCATCGAGTCCAACCTTTGTCCAAGACCTATCAACACCATTAAACCATGACCCTCAGCACAACATCTACCCTTCTCTTAAACACCTCCAGGAACAGTGAATCAACCACCTACCTGGGCAGCCTGTTTCAATGGCTGACAATCCTCTCAGTAAAAAGTTTTTCCTAATATCCAACCTGAACCTCCCCTGGAATAACTTAAGGCCATTTTCCCTTGTGTTGTTATGTGCCACTAGGAAGAGCAGATGAACCACCACCCACCACCTCCTTTCAAGTAGTTGTAGAGAATGATAAGGTCTCCCCTTAGTCTCCTCCAGGCTAAACAGCCCCAGACCCTTCAGCTGTTCCTCAAATGACACATGCTCCGAATCCTTTACCAGCTTGGTAGCCCGACTCTGTACCCTCTCCAGTACCTCAATGTCCCTCTTGTAATGAGGGGCCCAAAACTGGACACAGTACTTGAGGTGGGGCCTCACCAAAACCGAGTACAGGGGCATGATCACCTCCCTGCTCCTGCTGGCTACATTGTTCCTTATACAGACCAAAATGCCGTTGGCCTTCTTGGCCACCTGGGCACACTGCTGGCTCATGTTCAGCTGGCTGTCTACCAACACCCCCAGGTCCCTCTTAGCCTGGCAGCTCTCCAGCCACTCCTCCCAAAACATGTAGCTGCTGGGGGTTGTTGCTGCCAAAGTGCATGACCCAGCATTTGACCTTATTGAAACTCATGGAATCGACCTTGGCTGAGAGGCACAGCCTATCTAGATCCCTCTGTAGATCCTCCCTACCTTCAAGCAGATCGACACTTCCACCCAGTTTGGCGTCATCTGCAAGCTTGGGTATACTCTATTCCTTTGTCCAAATCATTGACGAAAACGTTAAACAGGATTAGCCCCGCTACTGAGCCATGGGGGATTTGCCATTGATTACTGTGTAATAAAGCACTGTTGTGTGCTCTCTGAAGGGTTATGATTAAATTCTGTTTATAATCTAAATGTAGGATAGACTTTGTTAAGTAGAGTCTCTCATCTTGTACTTGCATCAGCACCTCCGACTTCCACTAATTTTTTTTTAGCTTCTACCTGGAATTTAAAGTGATACCATTGGAAAAATTATGATAGATGTGGACAATTGCTAAAGATTAACAGGAAAAAAGTTTGCTATTTTTTTTCTCCCAAAATACTCTATGTGCAGATACATTTTAGTGTTTAGCTAAGCGAGTAAGGAGGTGCCTTTCTTTGTTTAATTTTAATAAACAAATTTGATTCCTCATTTCTCTGAGATTCTCATATTGTTCTGTTATGGGGAATACTCAAATAAAACATCTTATAAAAGAGAAGTTTTTTTTCAGATGATCTTCTTCTAGGGAATTCACTTCCTCCCCTTGGTTTCTTTGGACTGACCATTTACACAGGTCTGAGGGCTCGGTACTAGGGGCAGTTCTAATTAATAACTTTATCAACGACCTGGATGAGGGGATAAGGTGCAACCTCAGTAACTTTTCAGGTGACACAAAGCTGGAGCGTACGAATGCTCTACAGAGGAATCCGGACAGACTGGATTGATGGACCAAGGCCAATTGCACACATTTCAACAAAGTCAAGTGCTGGGTCCTGCACTTGGGTTATGACAACCCGCTTGGGCAAAAGTGTCTGGAAAGCTGCACGGCAGAGAAAAATCTCAGTGTGTTGGTCAACAGCCGGCTGAACTGGTGAATGAGGCAACAGTGTGCCCAGATGGCCAGGAAGGCCAAGAGCATCATCACCTGTGTCAGAAATAGTGCGGTCAGCAGGAGTAGGGAGGTGATTTTCCAGGGAACCAATTGTCCAGGGAAGTGGTTGAGTTACCACCCCTGGAGGTATTTAAAAGATGTGTAGGTGAGGTTCTTAGGGATGTGGTTAAGTGCATCGCTAGGACAATGGTTTGACTCAGTGGTCTTAACCTAAATGATCCTATTGTTCTATGATTTATTCTGAACAAACTTTTGCCCACTTTTACCAGTCTAGGAAAATTTATGTGGAATTTCTTACGAAAATCCACATTTGTCTGCTGCTTAGGGTAAGAGCATTAATTTTGCATTTTATTAATATATTCTTACACCTCTCTCCAAATTCAAAACCAGAAAAAACACCTCTTAATATACTAGAATGGTGTATTACTGGGTTTCCTTTTTATTATCTTTTATTACACAGAAAATCAAAAAGTGTCTTGAAAAACTATATTCATTTACTTCCAAATTAATAACCTCTTTCAGAATAATGTGGCATTGTACATAATGCCACACTTTTTAAAGAATAATATTGAATAATTTATTGCTGTCATTCTCACACACTTCATTTTTGTAAGTGAAAAAATAAAGCATTATTCATCAACGTGATATCTTAATATATGTGAGTGAGGATATCGATCCCCGTTTCAGAGTTTATCTGTTAATCTTCTCTGGTAAGAAGCTAGACTTTGGTGACATGAATGTCTCACTACAAGCTACTGAAAAGTGACAATAGTCATTAGCTTCTAGAAATTGTCTGGGATTAAAAATCTTAACAGGTTTACATCACAACTTCTCTTGATAAAGCCTGGATTTCTTTGTTTTGTTTTTATTACCTGTTCATTTGTTCGTAAAATAAAAATGCTTATGGACAGCTCCAAGATAGTCTAGAATGTAACCTAATATCCCTGATATTTTCTTTGCTTTTAAATATTTGCTTCAGATTCTCACACATGTTATGACAAAGAAAAAATAAATCATTTACAATAAGTGAACCTTGTTTCCAGATTCAGACAAGGACCAGCAAGTGGAACTGCAAAAACATATGGCCGTAAGGTGACTCCAGCAAAATTAAGTCTGTGTGCAGTGTGTTTATGTGAAATTCATCAGGAACTGGACACAGGCAGCAGCGTCAGCAGCAACCCTGTCTGTGCTCTGTCCTAGCTAGACTGAACCGCACACAAAATCTCAGTTCCAGTTTTCCTTGCAGAATCTGAAGTCTCATGTTCTCCAGTATGAAAGAAGTCAATAGAGGGGTCTCATCTGCAGTTGGTAGGAACATTCCTTTTACCAAATAATGAGTAAGAGTGGAGGAGGCCCTTTTTCCAAATGGAACATATTTGCCTTTTCCAGAAAACTCCTCATGAGATTTATGTGATCTTTTTTTGAACAAAAGACCGATCTATGAAACAAATGAGTTCTATTTATTTGACTGAAAATTTACTCAGACCCTAAAAAAGAAACTGCAGAAACAAAATCTCCATTTGAGGTTTAAGAGGTAGGGGGAAGAAGCTTCTTATTTTCACTTCTTTTGCTCTGGTGTGTGACAAACTGTCAAGTGCTAAGTGCTGTACAACTGAAAACACGTGTACAGGTTGGGAAAGAAGCTAGGAGTATCCCAAAGAGGTTTTCAACACATGCTAGTGATGTTGACTCCATAGCATGCACAAGTTTGTAAAAGTGGAACCATATAAAAAGGGAAAACTGCAACTACAGCTGATGCTGCCTGAGCCTCATGAAGAGCTGAGATGATGTTTCAGATGATTTGTTTATCTCTACCTAGTAGGGTTACAAGCCTCTGACAATTCAACAGCTGTTTTCCACCACAACTGGGGTGAGGTAGGGGACATGCCACGTGCATTTGTTTTTTCAACATGACACTCCTGTCTCAATTCTATTTCAGCGTAGTGCTTTGCTCATGTGCATGCAAAATATTCTGCTTGGTGCTGTTTAAATGGGAATTGTTTGTAAGCACACAGGAAGGGGAAAAGAAAGGGAGAACAGAGTATAAAATTCTGATTTTCAGTCTAAGCATGTGTCAAAATTGGACCAGCTACTGGGAGTCTTAATAAACTGGAGTGAAATGAAATTCCTCTAAATAGTGTATATGCTTCCTTTATGTTTCAAGGCCTGTGAAAAGAAGATATTAGTGCAGGTCTTTCCACTCACTGCAAGGCCTTTTGAGAATTTCTCTTTCTATATGGGTAATTTACTATGCTTGTACATATTAAAAGGCTGGAAATATCTATTGCTTGCCAGATAAAACTTTTGGAGAAGGTACTGGAAATTGGTCTGGAAGGTATTTTGTGGCCTGGAAATAACTACAGATTGTAGTTGCCAGGTATACATATTTTTTAAAAAAGGAAAATAGTAAGAAAAGACCTACCTCTTATAGCTATATATGATTCATTAATAAAAGAACAGTTGTTTCAGGGGTTATTTACAGTGTCTTTTCTTAGGCATCTAACAGGTGCCTAGGTTAAGAGATGGGGCTCCCTCTACAGTCAACATAGAGAAATATACCTCTGCAAAGATGACTGCTACAGTCAGTTACTTACAACCCAATTTTGCTGCTCTGATTTGACCTCTTCAGGCACTGGTCTTCGTCCATTGACAATAAAGAGCTGATTTTGACTGCCTAACAACAGTTTCTTCACCACATATCTTGGACTGTAACAAAGAACAGTGTTGTCAGGTACAGGACATCAGTTGTGTGGTGGCCATAATATGTCTTAAAGTAGTGCCGCCAAAAGGCATAAATAGATACCCTTGAATTTTTACCCTTTTGTTTCTTGTCCTCCAAGAGAGTGCCCTCCATCATATATAGAGGCCCTGCAGAGAAACCAGGGAAGATTCAAACAAATTTGAGTATTTGAAAACTAATTCATGATTGGCAATGCTTCCAGGTATTTACTGATCCATATTAGTATCACTTCTTTTTACAACTTAATATTTCCTATAGAAATTATGGAAAACAAATGTCTCAGAATTCAACTGCACATTAAGTAGTCTGACGAAGAGAAATTTTGAAGATGGAAACAAGTAAAGAATTATTTCCAAAAGTAAAAAGAAAAAAAAGTATCATTAAGAAGTCCCAGCAAGATACACTGCCATAGATGGCAGAGATGGTCTGTACTAACCAAGTCCTGGACTGCTTGAGTCAAGGTCCCATTTCAGCTTTGCATTTAGAAATGTGGTTATAATATTCATTACAGAGCACTGAAATGATCTTGCAAGTTGCCTGTGATACCACTTAGGCACAGGTCTGAAAAACAGATGTTCTAGTCTGATAAAATTACTAGCTGTGAGTTGTACCATACTTGTAGGAATGGACTTAGATGTGCCCCATTTTTATTATGGGAATCATAAAGCATCTTGACACGTTGTGCTGATTGATTATGGAAACTGGACTTTAAATCACTAGGGTGAAAACGGAGGTTAAATTTGCTAAAGCATGTATCTGTAATAGTAAGAAATTAAGCAAGCTGCATTTCAGCTTGATCCCGTAGATTTTTCTGTCCCTATTCACTCTTCCTAATCCAGATTCTGCCCCATCTAAGCCTTGCTTTACTTCTAATTTTACAAACATTGCAATGAATTCTGTAAAGGACTTTCTAAACGAAGGTAGCATTTAAAAGCAATAAAACAATAAAAGCAATAAAGATGACGAAACATGACCCTGCAGTTTATAAAACTGTTCTGTCATGGAAACAACTGTTTCTTCTAGTAAAATGCAAGGGTTTAAAAACAATTGCTACAAATCCTCTTTTTCACCATATTGTCTCATATTAGATGACGTAACTATTATACTCGGGACAACTCAAACTATAAGCACCAAATATGAATTCTAGGTTATTGAGTACAGCCTGCTGAATTCAGAGGATTTAGTATATAAATATGGCATTTCTATTACATTTGGCTATCCTTGTTGAGGAAAGGAAAGAAGAAAACAGCTGAAACATTGCAAGGCGATCTTTATTTGGAAACAAAATGGGTTACATAGCAGAGAAAAAATGTGTACAGACACCAGAGGTCAGTGAAACCTATCTTGTCAGCAGGGATTGAGCTGAAGAGTAGGACAAAGGTGCAATTTTAACCAGCATCTGAAATTCATTATATTTCCAAATGTAAATTCCAATACACGTGGGGAATTTGAGCTCGCAGTCTGTATGATATTCTGTACTTATACTCTCAACCCCAAGTCATCTATTATTGTTTAACGATTTCTTTGCTTTATTTTGACCTTTTCCATCACAATTTTGTTCTTTTGAAATAAATATATATGTTGCATAAGAATTAATAATTTATCATTCAAAAAAATTGTTAAGAAACACAATGGTACATTTTAGCCTGAACCTGTGAACACCACTGAAAGAAGAGGGAAAGACAGAAAGAAGAAGGAGGACTACAGGATGTATTTTTTTGTTGTTACGTATAGGAGGTGATTTACAAATTTTGTAGTGTTCCTTTTCACACAGCTATGTTTCGTGGAGAATTATACCCCATCAGGTTAAAAATGACCACAAAGTACATCAAAGTCAGAGAGAGATCAGGACTGGAATGTCACACTGGCTCAGAACAGTGAAAAATAGGATTTCTAAGGTATTATGCAAAGTTCTTAATGCCCTGTTCTCCCTTTTTCAGCTGTTATCCTCCTTTTTACTGGATTCTTTATCCTTTATTTCTTTCCCACTCCCCTTTTTACAAGTCTTCTTATGGGAAAAACAAATCAAAGAGTTTTGAGTTTTAATCTAGTTTTAAAAACTCCAAAGTCTAAGTGAATTTGAGATCATATAAAGTTAATAAAACCCAGATACAACAGGAACCATTTATGATAGAATTAATTTAAGTTCCTCCATGATTTCCTGCTTAGGAATATCAGTGTCATCTTTCACCTTCTCTTTTTATCTAGACTGTCTTTTCACTTATCTTTCAGCGATACAAATCACTGTAGTTCCTCTGAAAGCAGCTCAATTGTACTGATTTAGAGCAGCTGTGATATTTTCGTGTACTCCAGTCTGTACCTATTTGGCAGTAAGAAGTCTTAAGTTACCGATTTATATTTTTGGTGTTTAGACGCTTGCTCTGTTTTGCCAAATTGATTTTATTTTTCATTCAAGATTGTTTTAAACTTTCCTATAGCTCAAAGGTAAACTCCCTTTCCTCTTCTGCTTTTCTCTGCTAAACATTTTCTTTTGGAACATCCTGTGACTCTATAATGCAGCCTCTCCCTTTGGGAGGAACCAGGCTTCTGTAATAGCTATTATGTCCTAACTTTCATTTGTCATGTTCGTGTCCATCATTGAGCTTCTCTCTCTGTTTGCACTTAGTTAGGAACACTTAATTTACTTTCCAGTTTCCTCAAAAATAATAATGATTGAGTTTTTATGGTTTTCCTTGGTTTTACTTTGAATTCCTTTACATGTTCTCTACAATCGCAATACTGAAAACAACTGTTTCCATCTAGCTACGTGTTAAAATACAATTCTTTTACCCTGTCTTCACCAGAAAAAAATACTTATGACTTCATTTGATGAATTTTTTTTATCATTCTTCTCTCATTCCCATATGTGTAAGCACACTCATTATCTGCTGCTTTGCAATGATAATACCCTTACTTTCAAAATGTTTTTATGGGCAAAATAAAACATACAATATATAGGAAACCGTGAATTAATTACTAATCTAACTCATTCTTTAACATTCAGATAAGTAAAATTCTTAGTTAATAAAAAAATCCTCTTTAACTTGTTGAACAAAGCCCAGCATCTACCCTTTACTTAGAGTATTATCTTTGAATTTCTAGTAAACCTCTGGGTCCTAATCTTGACAGCTTCTGTCTTCCTCAGAAAAAAAAGGGATGTGACACTTGTCGACATCCCAAGGTCTTTACCATGAGGAGTGTGATGCTTCTTATGAAGGTTTCTGTCTTTTCAGGAAGTTCACAGTGTTGGTAGTGATGCTGTTTTCCTCCTTTTCTTGGGGGTACACTTCTGTTTATTTTTTTTTAACTTTATAAACATTTTTAAGACAGTGCTCACATATTCCTTCTTTTTCTTGGTTTCCAGTTACAGAGATTTTCTGTTTTTGTTATCTATAACTTCTCTATCTCTTTTCTTTTTCTGAGTCACAAGGTTGCACTCCTGCAGTGGTCATTGATTGACAGGTTTCATTTGTGTTTACAGGCTGGGAGATCTGGTGTCATCCTGAGCCTGTGCTCTTCTGCATTTCATTTTATTCTAGCCATAAACAGTTCATACGGTACAGAATAACTGCCTGTGATTAGTGTAAACTGAAACTAAACTGCAACAACCTTAGACATTTGTTATGTGACTGCTAGACAGTTGCTACCACAACTGAAACAAGCTAACATCGGCTCAGGCCAAGAAAAAGCCCAGGTAAATCCAGAGATCTTATTGTCAGGCTAGTATAACAGCCAGAGTAAGGGCACTGGATGTTGACTTCTTGGGAAAAATCATTGTTTGTAAAGAGTCAATAATTTTATTGAAATTGCAATTACCTGAAATTGCAAGCCAAAATTAATACTTCTTACAGCTGATAGCACAACTCAAAGAAAGCCATCCTTAGACAAAAATTGTATAAATGCTGCTTCTTTGCGTCATCATCGTGCAGTAACTTCTGCTTACACCTTGTTCCCCCTGAGGAACAAAACTACATGCGCAAATCCTCTTCATGATAGAGTGGATTAGAGAACGGAAAAAAAAAAAACAATTCAGTACTTTCCCCTTATAAAACCAGAATTTAGCCATTCTGAGATGCCAGGAAAATGGCTTGTGAAACCAGAAAGCCTTGAAAAGGGTACTAAGGACTTGAATAGCTCCAGTATGCTTGGTATATTGGCAGTAAAATGCCTTTTCCACCAGAACTTCTGCCACAGATCACCACGCTTCTTTAGAAATATGGGCCACTTGAAGCCACATGAAAGCAGGTTTGAGTTCCAGTGGAGAGCTTTAAGCAGCAGAGAACAGATGAAGCAATAATAAATTATTATTATCTTATGTGAAAGGGTAGGGAGTATAGGTCAAAACACCACTTTCTTCTCTGCTGTAATGACCACAAATCAATTTCCTGGCACTACTCGATGAAAAATTTTAATTCCATTCTTCAGAAATGGTTGTCCTGGTCCACAACCAATTACCACATTCACTCCAAGTGAGATTTATGTTCTTGACTACGGAGTCTTTTTGCACCTCATAACGTTGACACAGGAGGTTCTGAAAGTTCCGCAAAACATCAGATCCATCTCCACAACAGATCCACACCTTCCTTTGATGACACAAAGTTACCCAGGAACTGCAAGTAACCTTAAAATAAAAATGCTGAGTTAAAGGAAAACATCTTCACAGCTTCAGAAATCTATTAAGTGAACCAATCTAAGTTTAGCTGCTGATGCAGTGAACTTCACTAAATTGTTCTCACTGTTTGTTTCTCATTCCTTCCAGAGGTATTAGCAGCAAAATAGAGTTCTGATTTCACTGCCACTTTGGCTGTACTTGTATTCTTGACTTGAAACCCGTAGGAACTCTATAGAGAAACAATGGCAGCTGGAACATTTGGTTTGGATTTTATTTTTATACTACTATACAGATGAAGTTTTAGTTTCAACATCGAGAAAACAGTCACCTAATTAAGGATGACATTTCCATACATTAGCTGAAAGAGACTTTCATGTCGGTGACCAACAGTTTCCTAACAGAAACCCACAGTAGACAGGGTGGAGAAATACTCCCCAACTGGTATTTCTGTAGTGCTACTGATGTAGGACTACAAAAGGGGTAAGCAAAAGGGGTCAGATAGCTCCAGGTTTCATGTGCTTCTGCTGTCTTAGAAAAGAGGTAGCAACTCCAAACTGGGGTGGTTAAGGGGGAGCAGCAGCAAATGGAAGAAGGATAATGTTACCTCCTTTATTTTGGGTCAGTTTTTCTGGTCATGTTTAACTTGGTGCAGAGACTCTGTAACCAGGAAATATGCAACTTTAAAGTGAAAATCAATTTTTAATTGTTGATTGCACAAAAAGTATTTAGGATCTGATGTGCTGTTGGACTAAGCATCCATGTGCTCAGAACTCCAATACAACACCCAGAAGGGATGGGAAAGTTGGCCCTTGTGGTTTCTGGGGACAAGTTCTCAGTCCTGTTGAGCTACCATTGTCCCTCAAGTCCATTGACATTGATGACTTATAACTTGACCCAAAGTTTCCTAATCAACCTCAAGCAGACTCCTTTAGTATTATATGCCTTTCAAAGTTGACATTTCTCCTTTTGAATGCTTGAGCAACTAGTGATCCTGACTCAGCAATCACACCTGTAAGTTTCTTTTCTTTTTACAGATCCTACTCACGGATCTTTCTCATGACTGAGGAGTCTATTCTGCAGTCTGAGCCCAGGTGACACTACTAGGGCTGGTCAGTGGCTGGAATCCTGGGCTGGCAAAGGGGAAGAGTAGAGCTTAAGGAAACACTTATGTTAAGGAGAGATAAAGGTGCAAGAACAGGATGTATATTGAGCCTCAAATATTTCTTGCCAGATCTATATGGATTCAGCGAGAATTTGAAAATGTCATACTCAAAAGCAAATTAAAAGAAAAAAAGTAAATCAATTGATTCTGTGAGGAAGCCTGCATTCAGTGCTTCACCTTACATTGGAAGAGATTAGGTAGGTTGTAACCAAGCTGCATAAAATGGGATTTTTTTAGTTGTAGCACTTTGCAAATATTTACTTTTTTTTTTTTTGTATTTTGCATCACTTTATCTTCATGAGCAAAGATATAAATGAAAGGGTTTTTTAAAGTGATCTCAGGTTAACATATATATATTTTAAATATAGCACAGTTTTAAAAAGTTTACTACAGCAGGCAGAAAGCAAAGGTGATTATTTATATAGTTCAGACAGTTTTGAGTACCTTGATTGTAATTTGCATGTTGCCTGCCTGACAGATAGTGAGCCTGTTCAGTTACATGTTGGAAATTGTTTGCTAATGTGTATCTTCTTTTTAGATTCAAATTGATGGAGGTTTTTTTGAGAGAGTTGTGTTCTGTCACTATTTTCGGGGATTTCTTTTCAAAATTGTTTGACAAGAAATGCCTGAATGTATTTGAAATCATGTATTATATTCGTAAGATGTTTATCTGTATATTTATACTTCTACACCATTTTAATATAGGGATAATTTAACAGCTTTGAATAATGGTTTAATGTTACCCTTAGCTCTCTGATATATGGCACACCCGATCAACAGAAAGCTATCGAAGAGTGAGTAGTCTAGATATACACGCAAGGTTCATATTTCTTGTGAAAAGGAAGAAGTGAGAGGATTTTTTACATTTTGTAAAATCCCTCTCTAACTAAGAGTCAAAGCGAGTACTTAAATTTTTTGTTCATTATCTTTCACATGAGAAATTGCCCTTTATCACATATATGCAAATTCTATACCAGAAAACACCTAGACGTAGGCCCATGACATTCATGACATTCTTTCCAAGAAAAGTTTAGATTCAATTTTAGGTTGCTATATTCCATCAAGGACATGTGCTTATATGGAAATTCAGTCCCTTTGCAGAATCATACATAGCTTTTTTGGTGTCTTGTTAAATTGTGCCGTACCTTAAATCCGTTTGAATTATTTTGCTTCTCATTTGACACACTGGTGTGGTATCTGGTGTCTGTTTTTTCCTACCAAAAAGGAGAAAGAATTCACTTCCCGCAGTTCTCTCCCTGACAGCATTTCAAAGTAAGAAAAGAAATTGTTGTCATTCCTGTAGAAGTGTACCTATGTCACCAGAAAATATTTTGGTCATTGCAATCACTTTAATTAAAGAAATATGCTCTCTAAAAATACCTCTGAACAGCACTTCATTCTTTATTTGCTGAACAAAACAAAATTGTTTCTAACTGAGTCCCAGACCCAAAGTATTAAGCCCATATTATTTCTGTTTATAAATCATTAGTCATAATGATTCTCAGCCAGTAAACCTCCCGATGTTGAGGCAGAAACATGCACATATTAGTTTGCTCCAGCTACTGCTGCTCTCTGTTGGCTCAACAGCTGCTGACTACTGAATACTCAATTTTATTGCAAAACTTCACAGTGCTTTATGTTGAAAAACTAATGATCACATTTATGTAATTTTTTCTAACTATGTTGAAATTCAGTCATAAGTAGCATCTCTTTCCTTAGTAGCTTTCTATTTTATCTTCTGTCTCTTCACACGTTGCAAAATAAAACAGTCCTTTGTTAACATTCTTTAAAATTGCAGAAATACAAATGACAGTGTTGTAAAATTTTAAATTTATATTATTTTCCAGATAAATCAATTTTTTTCAATCAGTGAAAATTCAGCGACATCACAACTTTGTTATTATGTGGTAATACTTCCAGAATGTTGTTACTCCCATCTTCATTTTTAAGCATTTGCTGGCTCAGCATCACACGACAGTTTGCTTTACTCCTTACAGAATTATGGTCCATGCTGTCAATCTCATTTGCTCTGTGCTTTATCATTCTCTCCAGGGTAGCAACAGCGGGCATTCAAGAAGGACAGGGAATTGCTTGAGAGAGTCCAGTGCAGAGCCACAAAGACGATGAAGGCAGTGGAACATCTCCCTCATGAGGAAAGGCTGAAGGAGCTGGGTCTTGCTAGCGTGGAGAAGAGGAAGCTGAGGGATGACCTCATTAATGTTTATAAATATGTCAGGACAGTCTCAGGAGGACGGAGCCAGGCCATTCTCAGTGATGTCCAATCATAGAATTATAGAATGGCCTAGGCTGGAAGGGACCTTAGAGATCATCTAATCCAATCTCCCTGTCATGGACAGGGACGCCTCTCAACTAGATCAGGCAACACATGGGGACCAAACAGGGATCAAATGGGGATCGAGCCCACGACTTTGGTGTTATCAGCACCAAGCTCTACTCGAGTGAGCTAACTGGTCCCCTAAACAAGGGGCAACGAGTGCAAGCTGGAGCATGGAAGGTTCTGCAAAAACATTGGGAAAAACTTTTTCACTGTGAGGGTGACAGAGCACTGGCACAGGCTGCCCAGGGAGGTTGTGGAGTCTCCTTCTCTGGAGACTTTCAAAACCCACCCGGAGGTGTTCCTGTGTGATCCTGCTCTGGCAGGGTGATTGGACTAGATGATCTTCTGAGATCCCTTCCAACCCCTGACATTCTGTGATTCTGTGAAAAGTTTGGTCCTGGTCAGTTGAATCAGCTATTAAAATCACAACCATTTCCCATATCACCTGTTAAAATCCCACTTTCAATCTCCTCTGCTTCCTCCTGCTACTGTTTCCTCTCTGGTACTCCACTCCAGGGATTCTCAACTCAGAAGGCAGTGTCGCTTGAGAATTTCACAGTCTTGAGGGATGAGGAGATTCATCCCTGCTGGCTTCTCACCACAGCCCCTACTACCTTTCCTCAGTGCTACCATCACCCCTCACTTTTAGAAAAGGTGCTGCCCAGCTGACAGTGTGTGTCTGACATTCACATGCATCTCCTTTCTATTGCTGATTTGCATAGGAAGTGTAAGCATGCATATAACTCATAGTTAACTTTTTGGCCTATGAGTAATTTGGTTTACTGTGCTCATCCTGCACAGTAAAAAATAGTATTAATTAATAAAAAATAGTATTAATTAATAAAAAATAGTACTGATTAATTTTCATGCTGGAAGTCTGCAAAACCCTATAAGATCTCAGCTGAGTAAGACTGAAAATAAACAGCTGTTCTTTCTCCCACTATAGGAAGGTAACATGGCTCCCACCCACATGCTGTGTCCTAGGCAGGGGATACTACCAACAGGCAAGAGGAAGACTCTGGGAGATTGAATACCTGTATTCAAATTCCTGTGTTTAAGATATTCCTGGATGTTGATATTTATTGTAAGTATAGTATTACTCATCTTTCCTACCTCCATACATAGAAATCCTTAGATAACACACATAAAGATGCTTTGAATTGCACAAGTAGAATTGACTGTGTTCTGTTATCTTCTGCTCATCTTTAGTAGTCAAGTTTTATTGCTACGATAATTTCTTCATGTCCGATTCCAAGTATGGTAACTGAAAAGGGCATATTTCTCCTCTAAGTCACTTCTGTCACTCATGAGGTCTCTTGGATCTGTGTATTTAAATAGTTCAAATAGAGAATAACAGTAATGTTTTGACATTTTGGTTTTTTTGAATGTGCTGTGGTATTAACTAGTAGCAGAAAGCTTCCTGTGTTAGGCAATAAAGCAAAGCATTTTTTTCCATAAGTGGAATGTCATGTATTATCAAACTGAGTTCACTCTGTTTCTAATAGTTTTCCCATGTGTTTATTTAAAGGGTCTTACTGAATCACAGCTCGAATATTTTGATCCCAATTTATTTTGAGCCTTTTATTAGATTTGGGTGAGCTGTAAACTTGAATCATTGTTGTTGTTTATTAGTACGCTGCTTCAGTGGTATGCATGTGGGATAGAATATTAAGTATTTAAATTGTTTAGTTGACATTTACCAAAATAGTCATCATAATTTGGTTAACAGAGAAGTTATCTTGTGATATTTTGCTTATGAAAACAGAGAATAAATCTCTCGGAAGCAAAAGACTGACATTTATTATCGTACTTTGCTTATATTCTGTAATTTAACATTTGCATATTTTTTCCATAAATGTGTGGAACAATTGCATTAAAATCCATACTCAAGTTACATTTTACACAAATACAGCTTAAGAAATTGCATTTAAACTCTGTACATTTTAGGTAGGGTTTATTTGCTCACCACATAAACAGTGTTATTAAGCATGCTCAGGATTTATGTCCCGGAATTTGATGTTTTATAATGCAGCCATTATGTCAAAATACTACTTTTTGTGTGTGTTTTCCTGTAAATCCTTAGAAGTCCTTTACTTAAAACAGGAAAGCCTTTTTTTTCTTTTTTTTTAAACAATGAATTCTTTCTCTTTAATAAAATTTCTAATCACAGCTATCCCTTGTTGACCAGTACAGTATTGCCCTAATTCCGGGATATATCTGGACGGCTTATCTCCTAGTTTGGAAGCAGTGTGGATGCACATTTTGGAGACTGCTCCCTTGACTGCTTATATTTACATTTTGCACATAGTTTTATTACAGCTTTGGATAAAAGTTGAGAAAATGTTCACAAAAGACACAGTTACATGTGTGTGACAAAACTTGTAGGGACTCTTGCAAAACTATTACATCTATAGGATTTTTCAACCTTAATAAAGTTGAAACAAATTGTAAATGAGAGAGAAATTAAAAGACAGCAAATGTGACAGCTGCATTTACAGAGAACAGCATAGATATACGCTGTAATTCTGCATCCTGCTTAATGGAATGACATGTCTCAGCTGTATCCTCGATTGTGAGTCATCTTCAAAGGTCACCTCTCTTTTTTTTTGATTTATCTGAAGTCCCTTTTCCCTTTGTTTAAGATACAAGTATCTTCTTGTTAGTATGTTAGTTAGTATGAGAGAGAACATTCAGGAGGACTAATCTCTTCCCTGGCTACTTTAGGCAAAAAGAGCAAGAGCAAGAGGCAGATTCTCCTTTGGAGAATGAGTCAAGAGAAGAGCTTAATTTAGACTGGTCTCTGTGTTTAAAATTAGCCATTGTGAATAAGCCTTGCTTATCCACCCCTACTAATTCTCAGATTATAACATCAAGGATCCTTAAAGGTCCCTCTAAATGATCTTTAAAGGTCCCTTCCAACCCCAACCATTCAATGATTCTATTTAAAAAAACCCAAAACAACAAAACAAAACAAAGCAACCCAAAAAAAACACTCTAAGAAAAGTAAAACAAATGCTAGCCTAAAAGAGGCATATTCAACTGTGTGTTTAAGCATGTGCAATACAATGATTTCTTACAAAACAAGAACTCAACTTTGTCTGCGTTTCCCATTTTTAATAAATGAGGTGCAATCATCCGTTAAAGGGCTCATCAGCTCTGAAGCATTCAGTCAAACTGATCTACTGTATTAGATAAAGATATATAGGTTTTATGTAGTCCCCATGGATTCATGGAGCTAAAAAACACCTTGCTGTTCAGTTTACAGCAGTGAATCTGCTTTATCACTATGTGACATGGATTGGTTTTTATAGAGTAGTCTCACTGCTTAATCCAATATCTTCAGAAAGAGATTGAATTTCCCCATTAGTGTGAAAATCTAAGAAATATTCTTTTGGTAACTAAGGTTTTATGAAGAGAAAAATTATGAAATTCACCAAAGAAACTGACAAAAAGAAAGAACTGTTCACTGGAACAATAGTCAAATGCTTGTTTTTCAAAAGTCACGAAGACACCTATTATTTTAGTATTTTAGTCCACAGCTGGGCACAGTGCAGGGGCTGGCAGCAGGCACACAACAGAGATGTCTGCCTGTGAACCTGGCAAGTGGGTCTTCCTCACACTGTGTCCAAAGGGAGCAAAATTCTCACTCTGTCACCTCAACTGTTTATTGTACAGACTCTGGTGCAACATCTCTGCCCAGCAGAGGACATTGCTTGTTTAACTGGGAAGGAATGTGAAGGTAGAAAAGCAGAATATCTGTTAAGAATAACAGATTGATCAGCCCATCCTTTTATCAAGGATGGGGACTGTGTAGAGAGGAGGAAATTTGGGCTATCAGTTCATTAGCCAGAGATGGACCAGGGATATCACAGCTATGTGTGGGTCAGAAAGGATCAATTTGACTACCTAAGGGTTACTACAGTTAATTGAAGTGATTCATTATGTTGGTTGGCTTTCTCTCCCTTTATGATAAACTCCTGTTGGCTTGAACTCAGCTGTTTAACACATTTCCTATGAACAAGGAAGATGTGCCCTTCCTTAAGCATTGAGATAATATGATTTACTTCTCTAGAGGGCTATGTGCTGATTAGAACTGTGGATTTTGTGGATTTTATGTTTGGAATATGATTCTCATCCCATGCTGATAACATTTGGTTCATTTTAAGGTCTCCAAGGAGACCTCATAGCAGCCTTCCAGTACCTGAAATGTGCCTACGGGAAAACTGGGGAGGGACTGTTTACAAGGGTGTATGGCAATAGGGGGAGGGGCAATGGTTTTAAATTAGAGCAGGGTAGATTTAGATTGGACATTAGGAAGAAGTTCCTTACTATGAGGATGGTGAAACAGGGGTACAGGTTGCCAAGAGAGGTGGTGGGGGCCCTGATGTGCTATCAGGGAAGAAAATATTAAAAATAATCATCGTACGCTTTCCTTTTTTAAGGAAGATTTCATAAAACATAAAAAATAGCTATTTTACATAGTGCTTCATAGAGATGCTGTACTCAGGTCGGCTCTTTTACTCTTTTACTGTTGCTACAAACACTTCCAAGCATACAGTGTTCCCAAAAATGATGTTTCAGATCCAATGAAGAAAGCCACTTTCTGTTCTTGAAATGTCATTCCAGACAAAGCAATTCCAACTCAGTAGTTCATAAGGCACCGAATGCTTCTTATTTGCAGTCACTGGGAGTTCATATTTCATTGCCTGCAAATGGATTGATATTATCTTAGTTTGCAAAAAGGCTGCACTGAGATGATCTTGAGGGAAATGTAACTTTCCTTACTAGGAATGCCAGTGGATCCCAAAGCAGGTGTTCGGACAAGACACTTTAATGCTCTGATTCGTGTTCAGACACCTCTGGAATTCTCAAGTAACCAAATAATTTTTGGCTGGAGGGACATTAGGTGGCCATTCCAGTTTTATATTTTGCATATGAGATGTCTGTCCTTTTTCCCATGTGCAGAAGAGTGTCTCCCTTATGAGAAAAGACTGAGGGAGCTGGGGCTCTTTAGTTTGGAGAAGAGGAGACTGAGGGGTGACCTCATTAATGTTTACAAATATATCAAGGGTGAGTGTCACGAGGATGGAGCCAGGCTCTTCTTGGTGACAACCACTGATAGGACAAGGGATAATGGGCTGAAACTGGAACATAAGAGGTTCCACTTAAACTCGAGAAGAAACTTCTTCTCAGTGAGGGTGACGGAACACTGGAACAGGCTGCCCAGAGAGGCTGTGGAGTCTCCTTCTCTGGAGACATTCAAGACCTGCCTGGACACGTTCCTGTGTGGCATAGTCTAGGCATTCCTGCTCTGGCAGGGGGATTGGTCTTGATGATCTTTCGAGGTCCCTTCCAATCCCTAACATTCTATGATTCTATGATTCTATGATTGCACAGATCTCTCAGACTTTCTCCTGCATTTTGAGAAAGGACCATAACATTTGTTTGTACTGTGAAGTCCAGTGCCTACTAAATGCTGAGCTGAGCTTTGCACTTCCTATAAGGCACTCCTTTCCAGCAAGCACCCACATCTTGGAAAGGTGATCTTCCCAATTGCTTTTTTTCTGAAATCTAGTTTTGGACATTGTCAGAGACTGCTTTAAAGCTTGAACAGATTGCTTCACGTTTATCTTTTGTTTAAATAACCTCATTTTTAAAACCACAGCCCAGCCAGATCATTATCTTCCATGCCTTGTATTCCCTTTGAAGCAGTTATTTTAGACACTCACTACTGAGTCAGAACCACAAACTCCTGTTTTGTGTAATATATGTGATTTTCCAAACAACATTTCACTTTAGAAAAATATGCCTACTCCTCAAACACAAAGGAAAGGAGGTGTGCTATTCCGTTAATTTTGATGGAAATTTGACACCCTGACCCCTCAGACATGTTTGAACACTTTCTCTTTATAACAGAAACTGCAGAAAAATTGCAAATGTTTTGCACTAGAGCTTTTTAAAGTTATTTTTCATAAAACACAATAATATTATTTCTCACTTAAAGTGATGCCTCTTAGAAAGCAGAAAAAAATATTTGTTCAGGCTGCGAAGATAAAAATCACATGGAGAAGCATATTTATTAGAAATTATTATGATCACAAGAATTTGAAAAAATATGGCAGTTTCCCAGAGACACTTTCCTTGCTTTGGAAGTGTCTCCAGTCTTACAGCAGAAGATGACAGGCATGTAATACTCCAGGCTGCCATTACTGTCCTCTTATCCACGTTTCCACATGGCCTATGAGCACCATGCTTTTCCAACAGAAGGATTGGAGAGATTTGGTTTAGAGCAGGACCTACAACCACCCCAGACCCCAAACCTGTATCCCATCCTTTGGCTTTTCAGTGTTTGACTTCTTGAACTGGCAAGAAATTCTTGTCTGAGAAAATTTAACTGATCAAAGTTAATATCGTTGCACCAAGAAATTTTAGTTGCAATGAATCAAGTTTCTTTATAGATATAAAAATGTCCATATCACTTTCATGCAGTTTCTTAGAAAGAGACAGTGGGAATCTCCTGCATGGCTAAGCAGTAGAGGACTAAGCATACTGGAGGCACTAAAATTTGCTCAGCTCACATACAAGTGTAGAGATGCTCATGATGTACATATGTTGCAATGGGCTTGGTCCTTTCTTGGTTCTTCTGCAGAGGAGTGTGAATGCTCTGAATAGGAAATAGGATGTGGAATGGGCCTTCTAGCAACCAAAATGATCCTTTTGGATCATTTTGTTGGGATTTAAGAGAAGCTTCTCTGGTTTAGCTGACAGTGTGTTGTATATATGTTAGATCTTGTAAAAGCCTGACACTCACATGCTCAGGACATAAAAATGCCTGCCATTCTCTGAACCTTTTTTACCATATGTCACTGGTAGACATGTTAATTCATGCATTAGCCTCTGTAGGTCTTACTAGGTGCCTTTAGGATGAGACTGCAATGGTCCAGAAGACCAGGTGTTGAATGAAGTTATCTTCAGTGTTACCGACTTGCTGACTAGGATGCAACTCAAGTCTAAAGGATGTTATGTTGGGCCCAGATACAAGTTAAGTCAATGGAACAATTCTCTTTGACTTCAATGAAATTTCATTTAAGTCTATTAACCATAAAATAAAATATTCCTTTTTGTAGAGACACAAGATCTTATAGGTTGCTTGGCAGGTTTGTTTCTTATGTCTTGTATTTCTTATGTTTACTCTTAACAAGGTTTTGCAATATTTCAGATATGCAAATATTGCTTCAAAATGTTTCTACTATTGGAAATACATATTTCTGTAGAAAGATTACATGTTATGGAGCCACGGTGCTTGTTTCAAGATCTGAAAGGCACTTGCCCATGATTAATGAGTATATGCAAGAGACATCAGTATGCAGATCTGACGCTCACACTCCTTTGTTCACAATATATGTGCCTCCAATTATACAAGCAAGAAATTTCAATATTTTTAACAAGCAGTTAGAACTAGTCCTGAAAAAAATGTACATATGAGAGGAAAACTTGTTTTCTTGCAAGCCTTGTTTCACCCCTCTCACCTGCAATTCAGAAGGGAAATAAAATGCTAGTTTCTTCAGTGTTTGTTTTCTTCTTTATGCTTGCTCAGACCATACACTCCCTCCACTGGCATTAAAACTATTTAAATCCTTCGAGTCGCCTTCTGATTCTCTCTGCCCACCAACTTTGTGCCAAAATAAATGTACTGTTATCCACTAAGTGTAGCTAATGGGCAGCTCAGAAGGAATTCAATGGCTTTGAAACAGAGCTTAGAAAAAGGCTAGCTGACTGCAGCAAATAAAAACTTTCCCTTCATTCAGTTTTTCCTTGGGAAGGCTTTCTTTCCACATCATTCTTTTTCACACTATCTGAATGAGTCCTTTACATTAAAGATATTGTATATAATGTCTGTTTGCCAGCAAATTTATGAGAAGGACATAAGCAGCACGGGTCAGGATACTTTATTTAGTAGAAAATAAAGCAGTAAATGAAAATGAATTTTTGGTAGGCTTGCACTGTAACAGGATGAAGCAGATGGGTTAAAAGATCTGGAGGCAGAAATAAGCTATGATGAGAAAATACAAATTAACATCCTTGCAAATAATTTCCACAATCAAAATGATAGCAACGTAGTATTTGATACGACCTTTCTTTCTCCTCCACATACTAAAAGATCATTGTTCTTTTTCTCTCCAGAGGGTAATCACCCTGGGGAAGTCTAAACTCAGCAAATGAGAATGCTCCTGGGCTGGAGGCATGGGTGAGCACTGCAGCAGTGCCCTGGCTGCATGCCAGGATGAGTTGTGCGTGTACAGCATCTACCCCATGCATGCCAGTTTCTGCCAGAAAGAAACACAGCCTCAGAGCAAGGGGGCTGTAATGCACCTCTGTAAGTCTGCTGGGCTGGGTAGCAAGGGACTGTGGGGCACAGTGTAGAGTAAATCTGCCTGTAGTATTAACAGAGTATTCCTCCCGACACTTTGCCTTCAATAAGAGAATAAAATTAAATGTAAGGGGAGAATCCTTATAATGGGGTACTGTATTCTACTGAAAGTATTCTTGACATCCACAATCCTCAGGTGTAATACAAGTTAAGAAGGGTGAGTATACTGTGCCAAATAATTACTTGGTTGAATTATTCCTCCTTTTTATTGTTTGTCAATTCCTTTTTAAGTCTTCTGATGAGAAGAAAAAACATATATGATCAAGTAAAAGAGAAAGTCATTAAAGATTTCACTTCAACTGAAAATGCTGTTGCTTACTTTCACAGCTTCCCCAAATCCTGTTCTTCAGACTGTTTTCAATCAGACCTAAATTGGTTTGAATTGGAAATGAAACATAAGGAGACACAGAAATATTTCTACAATATTTAAACTTAGACTTAGGCAAATATTAAGTTTATTCTCCTAATTTTGAAATGCTGTTTTTAAACTATAAAATACCATCAGCTGTGTCTCTACTTTATAATTGTATTCTGTTCATTTCTTGTGGGTTTGGCTTTCTGGAAGTTAAAAACAGGTGGTGTTTTTGACTATTTTATTTTTCTTGTTCAAGACATTTCTCAGAAGACATGTCTCTTCAGTGTAATCCCTGGCTTGCACGTTGTCTTCCATCCCAAAAGCTAACACAGCAGGCCCAACACTTCTGGCCAGGGACTAGAAAAAAAAAAAACCAGCTTCTTTGAAACTGATATTTTCTTGATTTATTCAAAGGACTTCCATGATCAGAGAAATCCATTACAATTGACCATACTACATACATCAGTTTAACTTAAACCTTTTCTTTTCTTGCAAGTTAAAATGGACTCAATTCAACACATCTGTTCTGTACTGGACAGCAAGGTACTTAAAGACTCACTGAAGTATCCGCCATCTCCCTCTCAAAGGTTAGTTCACAACAGCTAAAAATCTGATTATTAATTTTTTCTATCTCAACATTCTGAGTAGTATCAAAAAGTTACTGAGCTATGACTAGGTAAGTAACCCTTCATGACTTCAGGTTATAGCCCCTTAAGTATTTGCTAGACTATATCTTATATACATAGTGTACTGCTTTCTTGCTTATTTCTTTAAGGTCCATTATGAGAACATTCTAATTTTTCTGGAAATTAATGTAAGCAGGCATAGCTTAGAATGTCCATCTTTATAAGCAATTCATCCATTTACAAAAAAGTTACAGTTTAATCCTCCAGTCTCCTCACTTTCACTTCTGCAGTCCTCAGGTTTGTAAATATTTAGACACAAATCTAACATAAGCAATTAGAAGCCAGAATGTACTATCGTGCTTACTGGCAATCTGTGCCATTTCAGAAAATGGTGAATATATTAAACATTTTTTTCAAGTTGTTGCTGTATTTTACATGGAACTCGACTCCTGTTGGCTTTGGGGGGAACTACAGGCTAGTGGCTTAAGACACCACTGAACAGTGCCTTGCACAGAATTCCTTTCAGACCAATTTTTAGAGTTGAAGTCAGTCAACGATTAACACTGGTAGTTCAGGTGAGCTGAAGAATCTCTTTCACCAAACATATTTAAAAAAGAATCTCTCAGCCAGATATATACCACAGCTAAAAAAGGCTGCTTTGCACAGACTGAAAACACATTGATCTGCTCAAGCACAAGTTCTACCTGATGAGCTACGCTCACTTAAGTATTAGAAATTTTGAAAAGTTCAATGTAATCTATAGAGAAATGGTTTCTCTTTCCAAATCAGTTTCCCATATCCACCAAAGGTTTAAATCCACAAAAATCACTCCAAAAGCCAAATGGTTGACATCACTCCTCTGCCAAAAACTCACAAAAAAAGCTCACAAAAAAGCTGACTGTGGTGCAGTGAACTGAAAATAAAAAAGTTCTTCAAACTCTCCTTATCTTGCTATAGCCTTACCTGAGAAGTGGTGCAAAGATCCTAAATAAAAGACAAGGGGGAAAAAAGTAGGAAACATGATATATCAGGCTGGTTTCTTCAGAAAAAATATTGATTCAGAATCTCAAAGATCCAACTGTCTATACGTATATAGCATCCAGTGACAGATGAAAAGTATGTGCTAAAGATTAATTTGCACTCTTAGTAGCATTTTCATTAAAAACAGTTCTATCCAAACTTTCCAGCTAATCACATTTGCTTCTACATAAAAATCTGGAAGAGTTTCAGGAAGTTCGACATGTCACAAGAAGCGGTAGAGATGATGCATATTTTCCTCTGAAATAATAAACCCACTACCTCAGTTCCATGCCACAGCACTTTGAGCTTGGAGGCACCTTCAGCTTTCGATACATGCAAACCGAGTCAACAATAATTCATAGTTCCAAGAGAGTTTACAGCATTTTCCATATGAGAAGACATGAGATCTATAGGATGAGTAGTGTGCAGAGTTAACTAGTTACTGATGAAAACTCCAAGAATATTTCTGAAAAGTCTGTGCAGATGTGCTCTAAAAAAAAAAAAAGTCCTTAAAGATACTCTCATGGTAGTACAGTTTGATGTAGCACCAGTGAAAGGAATGCATTTAAAATCCCTGCAGACTCATTTAGAGTCTCTCATGCACTTAGTCAACAGGAAAAAGTCAAACGGTGCTTAACACCACAATGTACCTAAAAGAATCCAACTCTGAGATGGCAGCACATTCTTAGCAAAAAGGATGGTCAGGAGAACATACAGCTACACTAACACGGGCTCTCTCAAAATTCACCAACTCTTTTAATTTAGCCTGGTGTTTCATGGCAGTACCAAAATTTTCTTTGCTCAAGACAGTAAGAACACTTAAGAAAATGCCTTCTGGCTTTAACGGCTTTTTAATTTTTTTAGTTATGTAAATCCTGCTCTGGCAGGGAGGCTGGACTAGATGATCTTCTGAGGTCCCTTCCAGCCCCTAATGTTCTGTGATTGTGTGATTCTGTAACTCAATACATGTAAAAATCTGTTAATTGGTAATTGTCTTCCAATCTGGAATGTCATTGTGAGTGTTGGTGCCAGCTAAGCCATAAAATTCAATGTGGTTTGTGAAAACTTTTATGTACTTCTATTATTTGTTCCCTTTTTGTGTTTTACATACTGTTAAAATTTTTAATTGTCATTAAAGACATAAATTTTAAAAGATGACAGACATTTTCCTTGAAAGAGATGAAGTAATAAAACTACGTATCAATTTCAGTAAATCCAGGATCAGATATCAGGTGACCAAAACTTTTATCCTAATAGAGCTACAATGAAATTTTGATCAGTTTAAAACTGATTTAAGAACTGTTATTGTCAGATTTTTATCCTGAATTTAATATACACTCAATCCTAATCCAGTACAACATTTTATAGCAATAGACAAAGATCTTTCTTCCTTGTAACTGGGGGTACCTCTTCATGTTATTCTTTTTTGCAGGAATGCAAAATTTGCTAATTTCTGCTAGTTCATGTTACTAGGAAACAGAAACAACATTCCTGTAGTAGACTTGCATATTTACAATCCACAGAACAGTGCATAATATGTGGCATTTTTAGGATCGTTTCAAAACATGAGATACACTGATGTTAATGCGCGGGTTCAAGTGGCATAATAAGAATTACGGACTTAATCTTTCTCCTTCACTCATATGCAAGAATTCTTCTATAGGTCCTTTAACCTAGGTCCTATAGGTCCTTTAAGCTAGAAAGAGTCTCTTGCCAATACACTGTTTCTCTGTGCCTGGATTGTCCAGAGGATATGGGGAACAGATTTAGAAAAGGAAAACATTATAATAAATATTTTATTTGTAAAAATAAGGAAGCGTCCTGATACTTGTGTTCTTCCTTAGTCAGATGCAGTTGACTACAGGAGTGGCAAGTGGTTTTATGATCTTCTGGCTGCTCCAGGGACAATGGAGAAGTCATGAATCTGTAGAGTCTCAGGGCATGCTCTGGGAAATATTCTGCATTACCCTAGAGGGTAAAGAAATGAGAAAATTTCATGATGCAATACTGTGAGGACCTCCTTTCTCTTGAACATTTCTGTATTTTGTCTGCAAGAAAGGGTGCTGATCATGCCCCTGATTTAGGGCATAAGGGTTTGGCTCTCCAACAAATGACTGAATATAACCTACAGTCTTAAAGACAGAACTGAATTGAAAAGCTGCCAAGCAGTCAGAAGTGCACTTCTGAAACAGCTTCTTTATTTCCCATTTAATTTCTCTTCCCAGAAAGGTTTCTTTGTAATACGCTCATCTGTGTACTCATAGACTTCTGCTTCTTAGACATTTGAAACATCAAACTGGAAGGCCATGTTGTAATAAAGTGTCATGTAAAAAGGCAAATGTAAGCTCAAATCAAAAGTAAGACAAATTTGATTCAAAAGCACCTGTAATAACTACAGTGGTGTCTGCACAGTGGTGGGAATTCACGTGTAAAACGCTGCCCATAGCATCAGGGACACGGTTTTGTTGAGGGTGTGAGTGGATGCTGACCATGCCTGTCTTCAGTCAGCAGGACTTTTGTATGATCTGTTTAATCACAAATACCTTTAAATATAGTTTAAAACAAATATTTTTAAAACTCTGCACTTAAAACTTAGCCTAGATAGTACTCTGCTGAGTACATATTTTGAAGGGGTTTGAATTTCAGAAGAGGATCTTTTAAAGTCTCTGTAGGGGTTCAAGTTCATTCTGATAGAACATAATTTTGATACTTTCAAAGTAAAATTTTCAACCCAATAAAAACCAATCATTTCACAAAATTCTAGGGAAAAAAGTTCCCTTTTTAAACAAACCTGATTTTTAATAGCATTTTCATTAAATAATATTAAGAAAATATCTTTGCTGTCACACAAATGGGTTTTTTTCTAACATACCCACATAAATTTTCTGTCAATGCATGGGGGTTTTGTTAAGCTTTATAAAAGGAACTTGCTCCGCCAAGGGGAAAAACAAAAACCTTTTTTTTTTCTTCTTTACGCTGATCAACCTACCGCTTTGGAGAAGGTTTCCTCACTGGAAAATGCTTCTAATGCTGTCCAAGGTCAAAAAAGAAATTGTCATTTGATGGGTGTTTGGTACGCTGTGTGAAAGGAATCTGCAATCTCAGTTTAGTTCCCAGTCAACAAATGTCCAACACAGCTGTCATTAATAGGCAGTCTCCTTGGCAGCATCTGCGGAGAGGGCAAAGGCTAATGTACATGGAAGCTGACCTATTTTCTGACTTTATTAGTTGTTCTGCAGAACAGACTTCTCAGTGTGAGGAGGTGAACACTAGTTCTTACTGCCGTTACTTAGGCTCTAGGCTTTCTTTGGATAAATAAACTCAGTTTCCAAAGCTCCCAGTCTGGCATCTTTCATATAAGCTAAAATCCAGACAAAAAGAAATATTCATACAAATAGTAACTCGATGATAAAGCGTTTGAAACAAAGCATATTAGCACCAGCACTGAGAAGACTATATCCGTTAAGTTTCTTTCCAGAAAGCTATTTTGTAATTAACTGTTCCTGCTTCTTTTTCCATTAGTATTGTCAAATAGATATGGACATCTTCTGCCAGATACTGATCCTTATTCTGTTATTCAGCTGCCTGTGATTTCTGACATTCTTAACCATGATGATTTTCTAGGCAACATTTATTGAACTTGATAAGCACCAGGCTATGCCTTTGTAGTCTCACCAATAATAAAGTACTGCCTCCTGTCTACAGTATCCCATACGCTAATTCATTTTCTGCATTCACTTTTCTGTAATAGACAAAGCTTTCAGTATCACTGAGGGTCCTGTTTATAGAAAAAGGAATCTATACCCCCTACATCAAACAATTCTCTAGTTATGCCACAATCAGCAGCAAAATGTTTATCGCACGGGAGGATAAAAGCAAAGGCACTAGCATTTTAGGTTGCAAACATAGTTTGCAACATATAGTTTGCAATCATGGTATTAGAGGAGGTTCATCCTCTAGCTTGTAAACTCAGCTAGTTTAATATGGAAAAAAATGGCATATGGAAACTGAAAAAAAAAACCTAAGTACAAAGCCCTATGAGGTAATTTCTTCCATGCATATTTGTACTTTAAACTCTGACACTATTGTTTTGCTTATAACAAAAATCTTAAACTGAACACAGAGCACTACTCATTCACCAAACATATGCTGATGTCACAGCTCAGAAGCAAAAAATGATCCCTTGAATGCAAGGGACTATATTTATTTGCTATACTTCAATGTGTTTGATGAACATGAAGGACTTATATTCATTGATTAAGAGGCATATACATCAGTGGAAATAATAGATAGACTTTGTGCAAAAGAATGTTTTCTACTTCTTTCCAATTTAATTTTCTCATTTTAAAGATACCTTTTGAACTTAAACGAGTTTATTTCCATTTCCTTTCACAAAATGTTTGTTTCCAGCTTTGTAAGCTTTAATTTTAGAAGAATTTTTTTGGCTTAAATTAGCTTCTGAATTGGACATATTCATTTTCCTTTTACTCACCAAGCAGACGAGTATAAAACTCTCCAAGTTTTTATTAAAAGCACTTTTTTTCTGTTTATAACATAGTTTTACGGCTTTTAACATTCATGTATGTTTTGGGTCATCAGGACTGTTTCTCATTCTCTAAATGTCCTTGTTTATTTACCCTTCCAACAGTTTGACATTTGATGTGTTGAATTTTCTCTATGGAAAAATATTAAAGGGAAATTACTCACAGTACATTGCTCCTGCGTATTTTTCCCTCATAAAGCAGATTTCCATACACAGCAGACCTCTTGATAAGGTGAAGTTCATTAAGTGCGGCATACAGTTACATCTTTTTAACCACTGTCATATCACGTGGCAATATTCAAGGACAGGACAACCAATCACTAATTACTCACTCTAATCTCTCATAAATTTGTCTTTCAAGACTGTTCTATCTGAGTGTCATGTAAGACCATGTTTTCGACTGAGACTGAGTCACCAGTCAGGACACCATATCAAAACAGCTGTAACAGGCTTGACAACCTTTTCCAGCTGGAATAGATGAATTAAATATATTAATGATGTTGTTTAACTAAATATCTTCTTTGGTAAATGGAAGCAAATGGTAAAATGGAAGTTCTATAATTCTTTTATTAAGTTGCATGGAAATTATGAAAACAAACAAAAAATGAGCTATCTTTAATTGTATGATTCGATACAAAACAACTGAGCTTCGTCTCAGCATGAACATTCTCAGTCCAGAAGATTTAACATGTGTCAATTATAAGAACTTACATGTCACAAACCGTATGTCTGGTCATCTTTCTTGTAATATACCTGTTACGAAAGATTCATAAAAGTATCCTTTGGAGTAACTGAGCATTTACACACATGTCCCTTATCTTTCTGTCACTATGACTCTCTTTTTTAGTTCAAAACTAAGAAGTTCTCTAGTTCTCCATGACAACAGCAAGTTGCTATAATTATAGATGGATGTCATAGAGGAGACAGTGAGACAATTAGACAGGAAAAGGGATGACACAAACATTTTCAAAGAGCAAATTCCATGCACCCCATCTAGGTCTGTCATTTGCCCTTCATACTTCGAACTGAGGATTTTTTCTTATGGTTTTCTCAGACTTTCCAGTTGCTTTATTTTCAATGGTTGCAGCTTCAACAGCAAGTTTTCATCACATCCATACTACTGTTCCAAATATGTTTTCCAAGGAGGAAAACAGAGTCTAACGTCTTCTCTCCAAATTTTGTTGGTTTTCTTTTTTCCAGGGATGATCAATGCAAGAGATTTTCCCATTGTAGAGTTGCAGCTCAGGACCCCCTGCCTTTCTGCTGATGATACACCAGCTAAGTATTATTCTTTTTCCAGTTGCATTAATTATCTGACATTTTCTTTCGATGACTGGAATTGTCGACTATTTTAGATGCATAAACACTAGTATTTTCTTGACAATTTAATCTATATTTGAAACTACCAGAGGTCTTTCTTGCACAACAAATTGCACAGATTTATAGTATAATTTAAAATAATTATACTCATGTCCATGTATCTTCAATTCAGACTCAGGTTCCTCCTGTCTATCTTCACAGTTCTTGCATGTGCTGAATCACTATGTGGTGAAGTTGATCTCTCCCCAGTGGTTGAGGAAGGTAATTAAATATCTATCCAGGTCTTTCCATTAACTTGCAATAGACAGGATGAATGCAAACATCTCATCAGTTTGTGACCAGTTTATTTCCACCGAATTCACATCAGTGTCTAAAATGAATGTTGCTCTACTTACCCAGATTGTTATATAGGGTTTGTTCCAGATTTCTAAACATTTTTAAGAAATAAAGAACATTGCTGTAACTTTACAGCACATTTCAAAGAAACAAAACAGGTTTCAAAGAAACAAAAGTTAAGGAATAAGGGAAAAAAATCTGACAATCTGTCACAATGTATTACACTCTAACACTAGTGATTTCAATATAATGAAACAAGCCTGTTTCTAAGGTGTTGAAATATGTTCTTCTACACTGAAAGAACAGTATACAATTTTACAAAACAGACACCTGCTCATTTTCAATATTGTTCTCCCTCTTATTTGAAAGCAAATCTACTCCAGACATTCAAAGGATTTGCCTTTAAGTAGGCTTTCCTGCAGTAGCATTGAAAACGTTCAAGTTACAGAGGCACATCCCACATTGATATTACTGGAGTTGATGGTAGAACTATGCTAACTTGAGATCCAGACATTCTTGCTGAGTGGCCAGCAATGGAATTACCACACCTGCACAACTCAGTGGACCAGCTTAGACAAGATAAATTTTATGAAATGGAAATCATGAGATTCTTCAACTCCTTGAGAATTCAGACAATAATTCAACATTTTGTGACAAATAAGTAGAACTACTTAGCATAGTAACATCCAAGACTGATGGTTATCCAGTCCATTCAAAACACCAGTTCTTCTGCTAGGGGCAGGTAGAACATGGCATCATGATCTGAATGAGCTTTCATGAGGATTAATAAAGCAGTTCTTATCTCAAGTTTAGGAGCAAAATGTACCCAGAAACATCCACATGGCTTATTTTAAACTGTATGAAATGGGTATTGCAGTGAGATGAAGGAGTTGCTCAGACTGCCGGAAATCAGACACATGAATTTTCTGCAGTTTATAGTAATAACTTTCATATATGCCAGTCAAACGGTGTTTCTGTCAGATCTCATAAGTTCAGGAGGCCTGGGTCTGATTAGCAACAGAATCAGAAATTCCAAAAGAGTATCATGCGTACAGCATGAAGCAATGAGGACGAGTCAGTCAATGACTTTTCTCTTTGAATCCGTAATGACACAAGGTCTCTCAGTGTGTAGTGTGCCATCGTGTTGGGTTAGTAACATCTTAAGGAGAGAGATTTTGATTCAAGTAAGTAAATTCTGCTTTCTTTGGTTCAGTTTCAACTGGTTATGATATTTTTTCTTCATATCCTGGCCTCTGAAAAACTTGCGTGAAGTGCTGGAGCATATTTTAAAGTGGTTGTAATGCTTCACCCCAGAGATGGCCCAGTGGTGTTCCCCAGGGATCGGTACTGGGTCCAGTTTTGTTCAATGTCTTCATCAACGACCTGGATGAGGGGATAGAATGCACCCTCAGCAAGTTCGTTGATGATACGAAACTGGGGATAGTGCCTGACACACAGGAAGGCTGTGCTGCTGTCCAGCGAGATATAGACAGGTTGGAGAGCTGGGCAAAGGTGAATGCCATGAAGTTCAATAAGGACAAGTGTAGAGTCCTGCATCTGGGGAAGAATAACACCAGGCACCGGAACAGATTAGGGGACATCCTGCTGGAAAGCAGCCCCATGGAGAAAGACCTTGGAGTCCTAGTGGACAATAAGTTGTCCATGGGACAGCAACATGCCCTTGTGGCCAAGAGGGCCAATGGGATCCTGGGGTGCATTAAGAAAAGTGTGTCCAGCAGGTACTGTGTCCAGTTTTGGGCTCCCCAATTCAAGAGAGACAGGGACCTACTGGAGAGAGTCCAATGGAGAGCTATGAGGGAACTTGATTAAGGGACATGAACATCTCTCCTATGAAGAGAGACTGAGAGAACTGGGGCTGTTTAGCCTTGAAAGGAGACGGCCGAGAGGGGAACTTATTAGTGTATACAAATATCTGAGGGGTGGGTGTCAAGAGAAAGGGGACAGTCTCTTCTCAGTGATGACCAGCAATAGAACAAGAAATAATGGCTGTAAGCTAGAACATAGGAAGTTCCACCTCAACTTGAGGAGAAATTTCTTTTCTGTGAGGGTGACAGAGTACTGCAACAGGCTGCTCAGAGAGGTTGTGGAGTCTCCTTCCCTGGAGACTTTCAAAACCTGCCTCGATGTATTCCTATGTGGCCTGCCCTAGATTATCCTGCTCTGGCAGAGGGATTGGACTAGATGATCTCTAGAGGTCCCTTCCAATTCCTAACATTGTATGATTCTGTGATGCTATGATTCTATGAAGCATCTATAGGCACTCTGAATTTAGTAAATCTTGTACATTTTTATAAAAAAGTATAAAATGACCAGAAAAAAACTGTATACTGTTTGACCGATGCAATTTTAAACTGAGTCTGTCTATGAACCTTTGCTATTAATTAAGTTACCTACTACAATGTTCCTCTAGGCACTTAAATCTCATTGCATTATTCACCTTAAATTTTTTCTCTACTTGCTACCTTAGCAATATCTGTTTGGCATTGATATTACCTACTATTTACTATCACCTACCTTTGATCACCTAATTACTTACAAAATATATCTGCTTTGTGAACCACAGGATCTCCTTTTCTGAGGATAAATGTAAATCACAAGTTTTTTGGTGGGCAGGCCATAAACTCAAAACACAAACTTATGGTTCACACCTCTATATCAAAAAATATTATTCATATCTTAAAAAAATGAAATGTTATTTTCTAAAAGAGACCTTTTTGTTTCATTAAAAAGGAAACAGAGTACATCAGAAACAAAAGAGTAAGTACAAGAGCCAGAATTGGTATATAATCACTTTTTGTCCTTCACAGAATTGTTACTTCATTCTAGGGCTGACATCACCAACACTTACTACCATTCAGTATGTGCTTAGGGTAAGAAGACGTGCCTACCTATATGGTAAAGACAAAGAAGATAAGTGTGTGGCACAGAGAGAGGGAGAATGTGTGTGTGCATGTGTGCACACATGTGGGCACTCCCATACACATGTGCCGAATATATAACTGGCTAGCTGGGAATCTAGTTTTCAAGTTGATAAAAGGAAGTTGATAAAAAAGCAATATGCACATAACACTCATGTTTAGAATCTGAGTAGTCATTTCTGAGCAGTGAAGAACCTTTACCTTACAAAATATATCATTTTTGTTGGTAGTAAGAACTAAACATGAGAAGATTGGTAAATGCTGAAGACCAACCTATCAACATTGAGTTGGTGGCATAGGACATGCTGGATTGCTGGTAAACAGACACAGATGAATACTGAACAGTGACATATCAAAGATGAAAGCCATGCTTCCAGAATAGTAGATTCTACCTATGTTTGCAAATTATGTCTTTGAGCAATCCAGATGATGCTAAGGCATACAGAATTAACATGATTCTCACCCTTATAAGCAGACAATGTTTGTAACGTTTCAGCTCTCAACAGCATGCCAACAGTGAGGCCACATTGCATCCACATCTGGCACATGTACAAGTCTGTTTGGAATATTATGGGCAATTGGATGTCCACATTGTTTCAGTTTAACCCTACCAGACAAGCCACACTCAGTCACTACTTTATGGGCTCCCCCCAAAATGGGATGAGGGAGAGAGTCAGAAGGGTAAAGGTGTGAAAACTTGTGTGTTGAGATAAGGACAGTTTAATAGGTAAAGCAAAGCTGCTTATGCAAGCAAAGCAAAATAAGGAATTCACTCACTTCTTCCCATTGGGAGGCAGGTATTCAGCCGTCTTCAGGAAAACAGGGCTCCATTATGTGCAACAGTCATGTGGGAAAAAAAAATGCCAGAACTCTGAAAGTGCTCTCCATGAGTTTTTTTGCTGAGCACAACATCATACAGTATGGGAAAACCTTTTGGTCAGCTGGGGTCAGCAGTCCCAGCTGTGTCTTCTTCCAACTTCTTGTGCACCCTCACTTACTCACTGGCAGGGCAACAGGAGAAGCAGAAAAGTCCCTGATGTTGTTTAAGCATTGTTCAGCGATAATTAAAATATTCCTGTGTTTTGATCACTGTTTTCATGAAACATAGCCCCATACCAACTACTATGAAGAAAATTAACTCTATCTCTGCCAAAATCAGTACACACATTTAAGGAAAGTTGTTAATATGTAAAATTATTCAGTGAAAAGGTGGAAGAATGACTGAAATTTTTGAAAGAGTAATTTGCAATGAAATATTTGATGAGACCAATACACTTAGTTTAAGAGAAAGTTAGTGTCCCATCTACAGTCATAAAAGCATTGATATGGAACAACACTTTTAAATAGATGATTCTTTGTCAATGAAGTCTGCAGCACCAGAACAGACTTTAGATGGTAAGTTAGACAAATTCAGCTTAATAAGAATTTGGAGAATAGTTTGAAGGACTTTTTTTTTCTTTGAAGTTTTTGTTGGAGTGATATTTTGCTAAAAATGACAAGGACCCTTGTGAAAAGGTAACATATATATCACTGAAAGCCATGTTCTGATTCAAAGTAGACGAGGTCTATGGCTTAAGTGATGTAGGAGGTCAAATTAAAGTATCAGAGTGATCCCATCTGGCACTCTGGCAGAAAACAGGAAGATTTAAGCCTTATTTACCTGCCAGAGCCAAAGAACATTCTCCTATGCCTTGTTCATGAGCCAGAGGCGGACAGGAACACCTGGACAGCTCATATTTTTTAGGAGTTTTTTGAGAATCAAAGAACCATTTAGGTTTGAAAAGACCTTTAAGACTACGGAGTCTAACCATTAGCTTAGCACTGCCAGGTCCACCACTAAGCCATGTCCCTAAGCACTTCATCTACACATCTTTTAAATACATCCAGGGATGGTGACTCAACCACTTCCCTGGGTAGTCTGTTCCAATGTTTCACAACTCTTTCAATGAAGAAGTTTTTACTTTTCTCTTGTCCTATTGATTGTTATTTGCTTGAATAGACACACTCACACCTCTCTACAACCTTCTTTCAGAAGGTCTATTACAGAGAGCAATAGATTTGCATTTAGCAATCCAACATGGAATCATCAAATGCTAAAACTAGTACAAGTAACCTATCTAACCTCAGTTTGGATAGAATCAAGTGTCAAGTCAGTACAGTAAATGTGAGAGAACAATTCAGTTGATGAACCATTAGGAGCAGGATTCAATTCAGTGTGAAGACACATCTATTTAAGTGTCTAGATATAGATATAAACTACTGTGGCAAATGTCAGAGTTCGCATTATTGTCACTAGAATCTATTCAAGGTAGTGAGTGGAGCTTAGATGGAAATTCAGCTCACTCTGAAGTAGAGACTCAGTGTTTGCTCAGCTAACTGCTCTCTAGGCTCTGTCACAGCATCATCTGTCTCAGAAAGCCAATTGCATCCTGAACTACATCAAAAGAAGTGTGGCCAGCATGTCGAGGGAGGTGATTCTCCCCCTCTACTCCACTCTCGTGAGACATCAGCTGCAGGACTTTGTTCAGCTCTGGGACCCCCACCTTAAGAAAGACATGGATCTGCTCAAGTGGATTCGGAGGAGCACCACAAAGATGATCAGGGCACTGGAGCATCTCCCCTATGAAGACTGGCCAAGAGAGTTGGGACTGTTCAGCCTGGAGAAGAAAAGGCTTCAGGGAGACCTTATAGTGGCCTTCCAGTACTTAAAGGGGGCTACAAGAAAGGTGGGGAGGAATTCTTTATCAGGGATTATAAGCATGAAATGAGGGTTAGTTGTTTCAAACTGAAAGAGGGTAGATTTAAATTACGTATAAGGAAAAAATTCTTTACTGTGAGAGTGGTGAGACACTGGAACAAGTTTTCCAGAGAAGATGTGGACGGTCCCTCCCTGGGAGTGTTCAAGGCCAGGCTGGATGGGGCTTTGAGCAACCTGGTCTAGTGGAAGGTGTCCCTGCCTATGGCAGGGGGTTTGGAACTAGATGATCTTTAATGTTCTTTCCAACCCAAACTATTCTATGATTCTATGATTATCTATCACTGCTCTTCATTGTCTTTAATGGGAGCTTAGGCATTTATGGTGTCAGCAGTACACCTATATGTAGATCCTCAGATTTAGATGTTACTCTTCAACTGAATCCTGCCTCAATTAGTTGCATATAAGTGTTTGTGATGCCTCTGCATATCTCAGATGGGTTCTAGCTGACAGGCTGGATGGACTCTTTTGTGCTATAGGTCAGGTGTCATCTCACAGCATCAGGTGGATAACTTAAACAGCACAAAGCTTCTGGGTTTAGGTAGCTGAATTAGATCTAGATGTTTCTTTTAAAGAGACCTGAATCAGCTGATGCTTGAAAGCCAAAAGAGTATGAAATTTGTATCTTCTTAGAAGTGTCTGATTCTCAAAAGAATGAGAGAAATTCCAGAATATCTTTCCTGCAGAATTTACAAGCTCATTCAGGACACAGTGATTCATAAATTTTATTTGATTTCAATAAAATCCTGACTGGAACCAGATGAAATTCAGATAAGATTCCTCTTGGTTTTCTGCCAGCAGTCTCCACTTCCAGTCTTCACTTGCATCCATCATGCAATGTCACAGTACAGGGCGAGGAACCTTGCCTTTTCTCTGAGAGTGTTGATATCATTTGCTTCCATAAAAAAATCAAACTGCAAACAAACTTTGAAATACAGAAACCCTTCCGGAAACACAGTTATCCTTCTCCATTCTGTTCTGCTCTACACCTTTTAGGAATGTTGCCTAATAACAGACAGGAGCATGTCTGGATTCTGCTACTTCCTGTCCATCTTGGGTTACCATCATAAAAGAAATGAACGATAGACAAAACTGCCTGCAAAAATAGGCTGGAAATAGGCATTCTCAAGGGATTTCTAACATCTTTGGCTTCCCTTCAAGCTGGAAATACCACAAAAACAACCTTCTGGTTGTGTTTGTATTTCAGCACATCTGTTTTTATGGCCCACTGAAACTAGGAAGTTTAGAGCACATAAAAATAAAAAATCACCTCAAGAAAATTAACCAAAGCAGGAGAAGTCCAATTCAAGTTTTAAGAAAGTTTCAATTCCACTGTTATTTTAGACTATGTGCTCACCCACCTCTAGCTATTGGGACTGCTTCTTGAAACCTCTGTTAAAAAATATGTAACGGTTGAAGTGAGGGCCTCAAAATAATTTTCAAATGTTATTTTGCACTAATGCTTGGTAGGTTATCATCACCTTTTATTTATAGATGGCAGAAGTAAACAGGAAATAATGGATGGCCCTCACAGACCAGTGATGGGACCCGTAGCAGTGAGGGCAGTAAAGCCCAGAAGCTTTATTTCTGTGGCCTTCCTAATCCTTAGTAATATTCTTTCCGCTATTGGCCATTATTCAGTTTGTTTTCTGTCATATTCTCTTTCCCCTTTTCAGTAGAAAAATGTTTCCTGATTACTGTAATAAGCAAAACTGTGGAAAGAAACAAAAATGCATTATGGTAATCTTACACTCTAACAAGATGCCTAAGAAAATTAATTCTTCTCCCATGGCCAAGAAGCTGAAAGCTATACACCAAGACAACTCTCCTGTTTTCCCTTGGATAAAAGAGGATCTACAAATATGTTAATACTTTCTTTAAAAAAAAAAAAAGATACAAGTATTCTAAAATGCCATCACTGATTTCTGTTCAGTTTGTTCTAGCTATGCCAGGCACTGTAAGGAAAGCTGTTTTTTCTGTGATGACTAAATGTTCCTATTTTAAAGCCTAGTGTTATTTGCAGTCTGTTAGATGTGCTTATGCCTAGTCAGAAAATAACCTAACTACCTGAATATAGTTTAAAAGGTAACTTTCTCAGTGGAGGGATGTTTAAACATAAATTTCTGTGTTAGATTTATTGATATTTTTACTACTTACTTTCAGCATAACTTACTACATTACTGATGTAGGTATTTCTACATGTAAATGCATTCAGACACCCAAGCTTGTGTTTTGCATGTACACCAACTTAAAATAGGCCTGGCTGGTACCCAGACATGAATCTCTGTCAAGCAGGAAGGTTCGCTCACCTGTGCTACAATTAGGAAGCAGGAAACTTTCTAGTGCCAGGACAAAATACGCCTCTTTGGCATGCACAGCAGATGCCAGTATCTCATCCTAACTACTTCCATCTGATACAGATTTTACAAGACACTGAAATATCAATTTGATATATGTGAATCAAAGGGTGATTCCTTTCACTGCCATGTCCATGAGAGTTGTTGTGAGGTTGCAGCTATACTTCTGCGGGCAGGCTCTAACTTACTTCAGGTATTGCAAGTGCTTTCTGTAACTGAAGACATGAGGCAGATATTCCAGCTTCTGTGGAACAACTTTTGCTAATGCTTATCCAGTACATACACATTTCCTTCTGTTTGTGGGATCAGAAAATCCAAAGGCCACAAACATGTCTGAGGCCAGTGGAGGTTGACAGACAACAGGGAAAGAGCTGGTAGAGAAGGAAGATGTGTGCTGTAGTAGAGCTGAAGGCACTCTCCCTTGTCTTCCCTCTGGAGCTCAGTGACAAACTGCTCCTCATTTTCAGACAGCTGATGGAAATGAGTGAAGTTACATTTCAGGAAGCAGCTCATAAATGCCATCTGAGGGATAATATTATCAAACTGCTTAAGTATCTGAGAAGCCACAGCCACCTAAATTCATTAACAGTTCATTGTCAGGAGAGGAAGATCTGGGGTCTATTTTCAATGTTGTTTTGAAAAATGGTGAACTTTCAGTTAATAGAAATGCTTTCAAACACAGATGCTTAAATTTTGTACAGTGCTAAATGTCTAAAAAGTTATTTGTATCTTGTCCTCTTTCTCTAACTTTCTCTGTTTGAGTCCTTCCTTATTCTCCCTCATAATTAGAAAGATAATGGATGGGGGAAAAAAAAAAAAAGCAACTGTGTTTATGGAATGATTCTTTTTCCATTGAAAACACAAGGGAACCATAATTGTACATTCGCTATTACCAAAGTTTCAGCAAGTGTTTGAAAAGATTAACATAAATGTTCACTTCACAAAATACTGTGTCCTCTGTCTTACTCCCCTCCTTCAATTGGAAAACAGGGTGATAACGCTGTTAAATGTGTTTTTTCCTGTACAGCTAAACAGAAACACATTTTTCTTTCACACTCAGGCCCAGGCTTTCTAAAGCCTTGTGTGGAGTTATTCCTGAAGGTCATTCACCGTGAACAACCAGGCCTGCCCAACCTTCACACATGTGACTTGAGCTACGGGTTTGGATTTATAAAACTTTACAGGCATTTCTGCGCAAAACGAGTGCCACAAGATTCTACCTCATCTTCATGTGTTAATTAATCTATCTGGGCTGGCACGTTAACGAATTATGTTACCATTGGTACTCAAACAAGCTTTGATCTCCCACAGCCATGTATCAAGACATGTTCGTATCTCTTGTAATCTGGCTGTTAGTGACAGTTTCTTTTCGTGAGTCCCTCTGACAGTTTGTTCCAGCTGCAGATGTCAAGCTAAACACCAACATAATTAAGTATTTAGCTGCTGGTTCATTTTCTCAGCATGAGGCCCACTGCACTGCTATATATATCCCCTGAGGCCACAGTTCAAAGCCCATTTCTTTGTTCAAGATGATTAGATGGGGTGATGAAGCTTTGAGATATATAACTTCCCTTCTTAGAAAACAGATTAAAAATGGAAATGCACCTCTGACAAGAAAATTAGTCTCAAATATAAATAATAGTAATTTTTAGATGTGAAATAGTCCAATATTTTCATGTCAAAAATAGTAGATACATATTTGCTATTGATAAAATTTCCATGTATTTTATCAGGATGAAATGCTAATATCTTGACCTATATTCACAACAAAAGCAACCTCCATCTTGACCTATATTCACAACAAAAGCAACCTTCGTCAAAAACAACTTCATCAAAAGTTTTTCATATCACTTATCTTATGTAATCTGTTACTATAATTATTTTGTTTTCAGAGAAAATGTCACCTCAAATGAGAAAACCAGAACGAATCATTTATCAAAAGTTCAAACAAAATATTTATATCCTTAAATATTTTTTTCTTTTGATTGAGAAATTTGGTGAAACTCACTTTTCTCAGGAACACTTGTTTTGACATATGAGGATCTTTCATACACCAAGATCTCTTGAAAATGTCTCAGCTAACCAAATAGTCTGTGAAGACATAAAAGAATAATCCTTTTACATCCCTGAGATAAAACTTTTCCATACTGTCAGTAAAGATTAATTTGAGTTTTCTCTTACTCATACCTTTCATAGTGATTATAATTAGATATTTGATGTTTTCTGGTCTTCTTTCACACACAATGTGAAAAGTGAGAGCTGTTTTTGATTACTGGCTTCCATATGACAGGCATGGCAGAAGATTCATGGTTTCTATGATAGCCCACCATCTTCCAGTTCCCTTAGTTCTACTTACATCACATACAACATGGTTACTCTTTCAGCATTTGATTAACAACTTCCATTTTCTTCTGTCCCAAAATTACGTAAATTATAAACAAATGATATTACAGGCCCAGCTGTGTGTCTCTGTCTCATTTTATTTAAATAAATGTTTTTAAGCTTTTACGCCATTTAGCTGAATCTGTTTTAGCAATTTTGATTAAAGCTCTACAGTTAAGCGTGCTACCAGTGAGGTTTTTGACACCATGCTCCTTTAATAATATTAACAAGTAATTTCGTTTTCATGAAGTATTTTCTATTAACAACCCCAAAGTTCAGATTTTAAAAAAATATTAAAAATTAAAAATCCATTAGATCATCATACACAGACCATATAGTTGCTGCACAAAAATACAGAAAAATTGAAAAAGGAAGTGAACAGAGCCATCTTTTGAAATGCTCCTGTTCTACAGACTTAAGAAAAGCAGACAGACTACTAATTTTAGAAGTAACACAGTTCAAACCTACCTACAATTCTGTAGAGAAGCTCTGTTCTCAGGGCAATGAATAATTACAAAAAATGGGCTTGAAATTATGGAAGTACACTAAGACTTTTACTGGAGAAAAGCTACTGAGTCTTTTTTAATATTACGGATAACATGGGCTCTGGCCAAGTTCCAGATCCTGAATTTAACTGGTGCATGATGGTTAAAACTCATTAGCTTGACAGAATTATAAATGCTTCAGTTTATTCCTTGCTGAAGTACAAGTACGTGATTTCCTTCTTGATGTGTTTCCCAAGTCTGTGTCCTAGAGATCCACTTTTAACTGAGTTGTAATTAAGCCATTAAGAAGTAACCGAGTGAAAAAGTAAATGGCTCTTAAATTTTACCAAGTATAGTAGTTTTAAATTTGTGAAATTATAGAATTTAAATCATACACCAAATTTCGTTGCATATATCAGTTCCTAAAAAATCAATAAGGTTTTGCTGGGCAGCCTTATAAAATACATTGCCAAATGTCACGTCAAAATTAATGTAATTCTTTACTGTTCACAGGATGAATACATCACATTTATACGTTTTGCCATACTTCATAACAAATTTGTCAGATTTTTCAATGTGTTCTCTCATTTTAAGTGGACTGAGCTTGCATGGCTTGCATTTCCAGGCATCCTGAAATGGCAGCTTTATAAACAAAAATATTAAAAGGATAAAGGGACATGACTTGTTTTTCCTGTAATGGAGAAAACTTCTGTCTGTCCATAGATAATGTCAGAAGTTGTGGTTGAGGTTAGACAGAGCTAACTACATATTCCTGCAAATTCACTACATTTTCAAGGCCTAAGGGAAAAAAAAAAAAAAGATAATTTTTAAGACTTGAGATTTATGTAGCAATCATTAAATTACCTGGTATTTATGTCACAAGTTGAAACCCATATGATAATACCAATATGAAGCAACTGCACATGTGTTTTCAGATATGAGTAATTTTTCACACTGAGGGGCATAATTACATACCAGATACGAAAATGTGTATTAGTATATACAAAACAGGCACCTTCCCCTGCAGTAAGTGCTTCTCAGACAAATCTACCATCCTATTACACTACCTGTCACTTTTGGAAAACGGTGGGTTTGTAGCTACAGTAAAAATGTGAATAAATGTATAGGTTACACAAAATATTAACAGATGGAAATACTACTTGTCTAGGCAGTCAAGTTATGCTTTCTGTCACTTTGAATGATTTTTTCAGCTGTTGTCAAATTATTCTACTGCATTTTCTGATCTGAAATTTGGTACAAGCTACCCAGCTTTCGGCTTCTATTGCAGCCCTACTGGATTTTAGTCACTCTCTTTAAGGCTCACCAAAACATCAAGACCTGATGTGACTATCATCACCAGGAGCACACTGATGTGATGACACGTCTCTGTCTGCTCAAGAATTAGAGTTTATGTAATGCAGATATTTAAATAAACTTTCTTCAGCTGTGGGTTTAATCACGATAAATGAACAATCAGCTAACAAGAATTCTAGCTTGACTCTTTTCACTGGATTAAATCTAAGAAGCTCCATCTTTAAAAATGGTTTCTCCACACTTCATTTCTTTCCTGCCTGAGACTTGTGAGATAGCTGGTATGTTCCTAATCACATGCCAAGAGTTCACAGTTAAATCCCTCCCCTTGGAAGTTTACTCAATTATTTTGTTGGAATTCAGCCATTTAAAGAAATAACACAGTCTTACCTTGCAAATTTATCAGATTACATGTATAAAGACACATTTTAAGATATGCTAATCATATCTGCTAGTCTTCTGAACTGTTAATCATTTCCATGTAAGAATAACTGAAAATTACTTTAAACAGTGGAATATTCACTCAGAAATAAGAACTAGAATTTTTAAATGCTGTAAATATTCAGTTACAGTCAATAAAAAAATTAGTCAGAAAATATTTATTTATTAACTAAGCAGCACAGGATAATCCACCTGAAAGAAATCCCCTTAATTTGTATCAGAGACCATAAAGATTTCATCCAGTCTTACATCATCAGAACTGAGCCTTTCTCATACAGCACTGCTTAGGAATGTACTATTTCCTCATCTTCCCAGGTTCCTTCTCAGTTTGATGCAGAAGCAGAAAATAAAAATTTTATTATTTCTGGGCCTTAGAGTATACTTGGAAGATTCATTCTTCAATAAATATGTTTATTTTATTATATGTTTATTTTTATATATGTTTATTTTATTTATCTTTAATGAATATGTTTATTTTATTTTAGGTTTAGGTTTTAGGTTTACTTTCTGAGATCCTGTACATAAGAAACATGAGGTATGCGTATATCAGACAAGGAACAAAACTAAATTTTATGTTGGACAAAGTTTATTTTCTTCTTCTGTTGGAGGCTTGTATTTGCCAGTGATATACACAAATTCATTCCATGGCCTGTGGATATTGACCTTCTCTGAAAAGCAATAAAGGGACAATTGTAATTAATCCCATGGTAGTCACACAACACCATAAGAAATTTTCCTAAGTCTGGTGAATTTAGTAGGGCCACAAAGGACATCATCTAATCATGAAAAGTAGCAGGAAATAATCAAAAAAATCACAGATTTTTTTCAGTTTACATAATTGAAAACAGAAGGAGAATCACTGGGAGTATAAAAAGTTATTTTTTGTTTCCCTTTTATTTTTTTCTGCTTCATCTTCAGCACCAAGAACAAAAAAAAAATATAGCAGGAAACATTTAGGAGAAAATAAAGACACCTTCTGAAATCCATCAGGGATTTCTTTGATTTCTACACCTCCTTTATTAAGTGTAGAATTATTAAAAACATCTTCTTATGCATGTCCCGACTTTTTCAAAGGGAAACATTTTAAAACTCATGAAACTGCCATTTCAATTAGTCAGATTGTAGGTTTCTCTGATTATTCTTGATGTACTTGTTGAAATACTAATTTAGCAATTCATTGTCTCCAATAATTTTCTGCAGGGCAACGTTTGTTAAGATGTTTTCTATAATGAACACAATGTCAATATCTATCAGAATATTATCAAGTTACCAGGGAAAATCAAACAGAAGTATCACACCCTTTTTCCTTATTTTGAGCCAGATGTTTTTGAAGTGGGACACATTTCCTTATAGAGCCTTGCCTCATAAAACCTTGAAAGTTAAATGCAAATATTTTGTACCAGATGAAACCACCTGCACTCACAGCATAAAACAAAATGAAGTATATGCAACAAGATGTCTTTACAGTAGTGTGCTAACAAGGTTGACCACTACATTTTGTTCAGTTCACCTGCCTATCTACCACACTTCCTATTATTACAGGACCTTACACCTGCTTCATTCAAACCTGTATAATTTCTTTAAAAAGAAATATGGCAGATCTCATTCTTGAAATCATGTTTTTCAAAAAGCCCAAGACAATCTACACAAGTTTTATTTTTTTTCACTGTACAGGATTATTTTCCTGCAAAGATATATAATATGTGTGTGTATATATATATATATACACACTGAATTGTAAAGTTTCAGAATAATATTTATGCTTATTTATCTAAACATATCCTTCTTTGCATATTCTCACATGCATGTTTTGTGGTCTTCTTCAGTGACAATTTCTTATTGGATAATTTCTCATTCTTTAGGGATCACTACTGGAGAAGTAGTGAATTATAGAATCATAGCAGTGTTGACTGGAGTGGAGTTGTGGGCATCATCTTCTCTGAGCTCTAGGACTACCAGCTTCATGAGACAAGGTCAGGAGCAGCTTTGACTATGAGTACTGCAAACCTCCAAGGATGGGGGCTTCACCACCCCCCTAAGTTCTCTGTTCTCTGTTCTACTGAGGCACTACACTCCAAGTTAAAATGTTTTTCCCAATGTCCAACCTGAAATTCCTAAGATATAAATTGTGGCCATTTTCCCACCTACTAGTGCTGAGAAGGTTTGTCACTTGTATTGCACGTGTCATGGCCCCAAGGATGCTGCCAGTCCTGCGTGGCTCCCTGGGGCAACGCACACCCTTCCCAGAGCTCAGGACTTTGTATCACCCCCTCCCTCAGGGCCATCAGCCACTGTCCCAAAGATTCCACAGCAGGGCTGCTCTTCACCCTTCCCCAGCCCTGCTCTGACTAGCCATGGGCCCCCTGAACCCAGCCCACTTGTGGACCCACCATTAGGCCCAGTCTGAACCCAATCCCAGGGAGGTTCCTAAGACCTGGGACAGGGGCTTTTGACAACCTGTTGATATGGTCTGTATCTCCTGAATTCACACTATGCTCATAGAACTCTATTTTTTGTATTTATGACATGAATTTACTAGTAACGTAAAGCAGTTTTCCTCTCATCCCAACTTCTTGTCTCGTACTGACTTTAACTGAGGAAAAGAGAAAAGTGTTTGGACTCACAAAGCTCCACATAAAAATTACCAATTTGGAATAAATTCAGAATTATCCAAGGTCTATTCTTTAAGTACATTTGCTTTTCTAAATGTCCTTGAGTGGACAGAAAATAACTGTAGCAGGTACATACAAGTAAAGTGACAGCACGAAACTTGTAAGAAGCCGTGTAACAAATACTCAGTGATGAAATAGTCATATAATTTTCTCCTGTATATTCTATTATATTTAAAACCCATCACATTACAAATCAAAATTGTACTTTTCTCTATTACATCACAGTAATTTTATCTATAGAATTGCTGGCTGTTGGAAATCTCTGTATCTGAGACGTTAATGGAAATCAGTGTGTCAGACATTGATAAGACTAACAAAAGCAATGATGTTTGTAGTACACAGATCAAGATTTTTAAGGATGTAAAGTCTCTTTTTCAGGTGCATAAAACAACCACTAACTGACAGACTCCAAGAGAAATATTTTTCTTCTGACATTCTTTTAGAATTCACTCAGAACTGTGAGGTAAATTGATTGATAGTATAGACCACTATGGCAATTCCTTTCTGGGAAACATTAAGGCAGAGGGCTCTTTCTAGGCATCAAATATAAAAGAAAAAGTAAATTAATATGAGTTGCCTGAGACTAAAACAAGCTCAGATAAATTATCTAGTACCACATTAGAAAATAATAAGGGAGGACTGCAACATATGGAGTATAGTCTGTTCAACTGAGATAAGTTTCTAGCCAAATATGTTAAGATGTGCAGCTCTTTACAGAAGAAAATGTTAGTGTGTAGTTGTGCTACATCAGTCTGTTTAAATATTGTTTCTAATAAAGTAATATATTTAGGAAAATAAAGTGCTTTTTAATTTTTTTTCCCCAAATTTCTGTGTTTTCAAGGTCTGGTGTCCAATAAACTCAGACTTTCCCCAGCTCCTGGATATACTGCACAGAGCAGTAGCACTCTATATTCTGGGACAAAGTGTTGGTTTCTACCCCAGTAAGCTGAGATGTGTTCAGTGGTGTAAAAACAAATACAAAAGACAGGATGTAGGTATCATTCTTTTCTGATTTGCTCTACTCCATCAATCGCAAGACATCTTTCATGTTCTTCATGGAAGTTAAATTAGTTTAGCTAACTCAAAACAACAGGTCAGTTTCTCTTAAATGGTTTAAAATGCAAAAATAGTTTATCCTTTTTTCTGACACACACAAAAAAGCCAATTTTCAGGCATAATGTGTGCTTCTTGTCACTTATGAAAATGATCAATGCAGTGAGTAGGACTTTGGCAGACCAGATCCATTAGCTGCATTATCATTTTATTGTCTGCCAGTATGCGTATCGAACATATAAACAACCCAAGAAGCTTGTAGCATATGGCTGCAAAATTAGGTAGGAAACACAAGGAGGGCAAAGCTTTCTCACACTGGCAGTGGATAGGTGGAGCTGAGAACCATGACAGGGAATGTAAATAGCCCTAGGAGAACAAGGTGTGGCTGAGTGGTTGTGCAGGGTACTGGAACACAGCTTTGTGCTGAATTTTAAAGACTTCAAATATAAGAAGTAAAGCTGTATTAACACGAATTAAAGAAAATATGAGTCATAGCTGGGGAAAAAAAAAAAGAATCATAGAATCATAGAATGGCCTAGGTTGGAAAGGACCTTAGAGATCATCTAATCCAACCCCCCTGTCATGGGCAGGGACGCCTCTCAACTAGATCAGGCTACTCAAGGCTCTGTTCAACCTGGCCTTGAACACCCCCAGGGAGGGGGCAGCCACAACATCTCTGGCCAATTTATCCCAAAGTCTTGCCACCCTTGTCCTGAAGAATTTCTTCCTAATACCTAATCTAAATCTATTCTCCTTCAACTTAAACCCATTTCCCCTTTTCCTATTAGTCGACACTCGTGTAAAAAGTCCCTCCCCAGCCTTCCTGTAGGATCCCTTCCTTACATCTTGAATAAATACTTTAAAATAAGAATTTCTGAAAACATAGAATGCAGTCTAGAAGACAAATTTATATTGTCCCTTGGAAGGTGGAACAAGTGGTCTAATACATTTTTCCACCCTCCATGTGTGTTTATGCATGAGTATTTAGACTTAGAATTATAGTGGTTATATTATTTCTACATCTGCTTATAACCTAGATTCTCAACCTTCATTTCAAGAAATTTTTAGTTTTCAAATGGAACACACAGGGTTTACATTAATCTAGCAGGATGGGCCAAATTGTTCCCTCCAGAGAACAAAATATGAGGTGTGTGAGGGTATTTTGCTTTATTTTGTACATAGTGTCTCAGACACCTTCCTCTTTCATTTTCTTCCTCTTCATACACTTCTGGCTGTCCAGCTGGAAATGTTGCCTATCCTTCCATCCAGAAAGTAAAAGTGCTCATAAGAAGCCTGCCATGTAAAAAGGATTTCAACCACAGCATTTACACAGTTGCTACACCTTATGACTATCAGTGGCTTCCATAGATAGAAATGTGAAGATGTATTAGCAGGAAGAAAGGACCAAAAGCCCATCAGTGGTAATCTAAGAATGAGAAGAAGGCAGCAACTGAGAGAAGAGGGTGATAAGGAAAAAAAGTCTGCAATGTTGACCATGCCTCCAAAGGCTGTGAAATCTAATATATGTAATACTTTTGCTGCAGATGGTTTAAGTGAGCATAGCACTGTGGGAAGCAGCAGTGTTCCTGTTTGTATGATTCTGCATAACCACATAATACCAATGTTTGGGTTGCTGTTGCACTCAGCAGGGTATTCCAGATGCTCTTCCAACTTTTTAGTATTTCCTTCCCACTTGGCATGTCCTTGCTGAAGGTACTTGCTGTACGTGCTTCCCTGCACCAGTTGTAGAGCACAGAATTTTTTTAAATGGCCAGATAGATAGTCTGGCAAGATTTTTTGCAATCAAGTTTAGATGTCTACAGTTTAGATGACTACATTTTAAAAAATTTTATAGACTCTAATTCTACCTAATGGAGGAAAATAAGTGTATCTAAAGGATTCATCTGACTGTAAAGCAGACCTCTAAAATAAATTCAATGGGTTATGCATATAATTGACTGTGGTTTTGTTTAATTGTAAAAACACACAGATCTAGGAATAAACTGAAAGATCTTTAACTACAGCAAAATAAATCCTATCCTCAGTATCTTTAAAAACATAAAATATTGACTTTTTAAAATATATCTATTTTCCCTTACTGTGACTTACTCTGGGTTTTTATGCTGCTCATGAGGGATTTTGACCAAGACGAATGACTTGAAGGATTTTTATCTCTAGACTGCTGTTATGTTTATTTCTGTGGTTCCTGTGAAAGAGCAAATGTCCTTTTACTTCCCATTGCATTTTTGCAATGTGTGAAAGATAGGCCACCCTCCACAATCTGAACATTGTGTCATTGACTCAAGTACTGCTAAAGTTATGACATGGACAACTTGCTTCCTCTATTTTGTTTCATACTCTTATATCTTAATGTCAGTTTTGTTTTTTATGAAGATTTCTAAATTTATTGGGGTGGCTACATTTCACTACTTTTCCTTATTTTATACTACAGTTGAAAAGGATACACCAATCTTTTCTCCTGGTCTCAGTTTTCTCCTCTGCACTTATTCTCTCTTCTCCCAGATGCATTACCTTTCCAATAGCTGCTAATCTGAGGTGTCCAAGCCTTTGCTACATACCTCCCTTTAAAGCTCCATATGGCTGCTCTTTTGCTATTGCATTCAACTTCCCAATGAACATAATTTTTGATCACATCTCTTTGTTTTATTACCTGCATAGTGCAACTTTCATATGCTCTTCAGATGTCACATGTGCCCTACCTAAGAGTTTTCACAAAGTCAATTTGCCCATAGTTGGTCATTTTTCTTATGGCTATTTTGAGCTTAGTCATACAGAGAACCATTCCCTCAGCTTGCCAGACCTGTCAATGAACACACTGTTCTCTTCTGAACTGTGTAGAGGTAACGTATTCCTCAGAAGTGTCTTTCTATGGAGTTACTTTTTCCACATCCTGACATCAAAAGTCTAAAGTAGCCTGTCTAGAATTTGTTTTCTACGGGTTTCCTTAAATATCTCTTCTTTGGGACTCACCTTTGCATCTGCTTCAGGCCCTACAAGGAGGAATTTGATAAATTTATTCACCAGTCTCATCCTCTGCAGTGTTTCCAGTATTTAATTCTACAGGTTGGTCACCTGTGCTGCTGATCAGAATATAATGCGTGACACCATGTACTAGACTGATGGCAGGAGTGGGGACCCACAGAGGAAAAAGTAAAGAGAATTTGATTAAGACCCTTTTAAAGCATGTGCTAATCTCAGACATTCAGCTAAGCAAGAAATTATCTTAGATTTAACTCTCTCACCTATTTTAAAGGCATAGATCATTACTTACCTCACCACTCATGACACTGTACAAATAGTACATAACTGACAGATTGGACATGTTTATCAGATAATTGTAGTATAAATATTTATTCTTGAGTCTTACTCATTTTCTGGTCCTGTTGAAAATGTCATGCTTTTTGAAGGGCTTATATGATGCAGTCAGGGAAAGGAAATATTTTAAATTTAATGTTCATAATGAATAAAAGTATAGTATCCTGCTTTTCTTGCTAAAATTCTATGAGCAACTGGATTAATTACATCAAAATAAATGTTCTGTTTAAAATTTCTTAACTTTATAGTATTTTATTTTCAAACTCTTCATTCTAGCACTGACTCTTGCTTAGATTAGAAGTGTTGTGCAAATTAATCAGATCCACCACTTCCAACTATTCCATCTCAACATACATGTTCCATGCATATTATTTAATTTGCAGGAAATAAATGCCTCATAAACTGTATGAACTTTCAGGTGCTACAAAAATATTTAGGAAATAGATTTTGTATATTATTAGAGGTTTTGTGTGATTAATAGACCATGAGTATCTGATTTCATGATCTTTCAAGAACATTCTAGTGAAAATATGGAAACAAAACATCGGTACATTACAAGGGATTAAAAAAAATACTTAGCTTTCTTTTTGTTGTCTTCTCTATTTGAATTTTATTTGCACAAGCTACCATTTAAGTGAAACTTACCCTGGAAATTATGATATCTCTGTGAGTAAAAGGTAGTTTTACATTTAGTTAACAAGATTGTAACTCAAACTCTAGTGCCACATAACTGCTGTCAGTTGTTGACTTTGTATACACATTTCCACCTGAACACTTCTTGCTAATACAGCACCCTGTTATCACTTTCAGAGTTCTCTGGAACACTTTGGTACATCCTTCAAGTATGCTCTACCACCTAAATCTAATTCTGTACCATGAACTTTGGTGAGCTGGTGGAAATTTAAGATTAAGTTACTTCTCCCCAAGCATAATATAATTTTCCTTGCTCTGAACCGTTTTGGATTACTAAAATTGCATATTTATTTTTGCCAAAACTTGACTGGAAAAGGGAAAATAAAAAGGGACATAATAATTGTGCAGATTATAACAAACACAAAGCTGATGTTTGCAGACACTAGTGAGCCACAAGGATGGATGCACTTTTTTTGCCAGTTTAGCTAAACTGCAAGATTTGCACTAGGGAAAATACAATGGGAATTCTAGATCCTTTTTTAGGTTCAAGAAGACATGAGTGAATTGACTGTATTACAAATCAGACTTATCAGCTTACTTCAGTGAATATTCTCTCACTATAGATACTACTTACCTCCATTTAGCCCTGGACAAACAATATCTATTTCTATGGTCCCCAGTTTCCATTTGGCAAGCTCTCCCTTATTCATAACTATTCCTTTTAGGATTATATGACTCTGTGCTGAATCCAGTCTCCCCTTTATTTTATCTTTCACAGAATCACAGAATCACAGAATGTTAGAGGTTGGAAGTGACCTTAAAGATCATCTAGTCCAACCCCCCTGCCAGAGCAGGACCACCTACACTAGAGCGCACAGGAACGCGTCCAGGCGGGTTTTGAATGTCTCAAGAGAAGGAGATTCCACAACCTCCCTGGGCAGCCTGTTCCAGTGTTCGGTCACCCTTACAGTAAAAAAGTTTTTCCTCATATTTTTCTGGAACCTCCCGTGTTCCAGCTTCCACCCATTGCCCCTTGTCCTGTCAGTGGACGCCGCTGAAAAGAGCCTGGCTCCATCCTCCTGACATTCCCCCTTGACATATTTATAAACATTGATGAGGTCACCCCTCAGCCTCCTCTTCTCCAAGCTAAAGAGATCCAGCTCCTTCAGCCTTTCCTCAGAAGGGAGATGCTCCACTCCCTTCACCATCTTTGTGGCTCTACGCTGGACTCTCTCAAGCAGCTCCCTGTCCTTCTTGAACTGAGGGGCCCAGAACTGGACACAATATTCCAGATGCGGCCTCACCAGGGCAGAGTAGAGGGGCAGGAGGACCTCTCTTGACCTACTTGCTACTCCCCTTCTAATACACCCCAGGATGCCATTGGCCTTCTTGGCCACGAGGGCACATTGCTGGCTCATGGTCATCCTGCTGTCCACTAGAACCCCCAGGTCCCTTTCCCCTGCGCTGCTCTCCAGCAGGGCAGTCCCCAACCTATATTGGTACATGGGGTTATTTTTTCCCAAGTGCAAAACTCTACACTTGCCCTTATTAAACTTCATAAGATTTCTCCCCGCCCAGCCCTCCAGCCTGTCCAGGTCTCTCTGAATGGCTGCACAGCCTTCTGGTGTGTCAACCACTCCCCCCAACTTCGTATCATCAGCAAACTTGCTGACAACATTCTCTAATCCCTCATCCAGATCATTGATGAATATATTAAACAGCACCGGCCCAAGCACTGACCCCTGAGGGACCCCACTAGACACAGGCAACCAGCCAGACTCAGCCCCATTGACCACAACCCTCTGGCTTCTTCTCTTCAACCAGTTCTCGACCCACCTCACTACTTGGTCATCCAGACCACACTTCCTCAGTTTACCTATGAGGATGCTGTGGGAGACGGTGTCAAAGGCCTTGCTGATGTCCAGGTAGACCACGTCCACTGCATGGCCACCATCCATCCACCTGGTTATGTCTTCATAAAAGGCTATCAGGTTGGTCAAACATGACTTCCCCTTGGCAAAGCCATGCTGACTGCTCCTAATAACCTTCTTATCCTTGATATGCCTAGAGACAGCGTCAAGGATAAGATCTTTCCATCAGTGACTTGTGTTGATGTCTGTCCTCACTCTTCTCCACCCTTTCCTTTCTCTTCTTTGCCTTCTGTTCCCAACCTAGTCTCACCATGTTATTATCTTCATGTGGCTTCTTTAGCAACATAAATAGGGTGGTTTATCTTCTTAGGGTCTGAGAGAATATACTGTCATTCTGCCATGGAGTTCAAGTGGAAGAGGGCACAGAAGTGAGATTTTGGGGAAATTATGCAAACAAGACTTTTGTCAAAGACCTGTGATCCTTGCCCTCTAAATTAGTATATGTGTGGTCTGGTGCTGCTTAAGCAACTGCGACTCCAGTTATAAATAGAAATTCAAGCAATACTCAGCCTCACTAAAGGCATCCTGCAATTAATGCTGAACTAGAAAAAGTAGGACAGAACATTGCAGAAATTTCAAACTTGGGTGGTTTTAATACAGTGATAACATGGTTTGTCTAGCCCAGGAGAAGGCAGAACAAGAAGTGCCATTTTTCAAGTTGATTCTGAATATTTGGGGTCTGAAATCACTAAAACCTAGGAAGTCATATGATCTTTCCAGAAACCTTTTTCATTCAGTCCAGACAAAATTGCCTTGAACCTGAAAAAGGAATTGTACTTCTTTCTACCATTTTTTTCAAGTTTTGAAAGACTATGTTAGATTTATTTTGAAGGAAAACTGAAGTCACCTTTACTTTCACTCATTTTTTCCATCTGATGAGTCAAGACTAGTTCAGGTTACAAACTGAACTAGCTTTGTGGTTTGATTAATTCATGTTTCCTTGTGATCACTAGAACCCCACCATACTGCTCATAAGATTCAATCCATGAGAACTACATGCCAGGATTAACTTTATGGACGTAGTTTACCAGATCACATTGACAAATCATCCTGTACTTTACCTTATCTACTTAGTGGTGTCAGGGACGCATATCCACATCCATTAGAACAAATTAAAACCATAATTTGCCAGTTATTTGTCAAAATAGGTGTGTGTATTTGATTTAATTGGTTTCATTTGTCTGTCTAGTTTAAATACAGCCATAAGTCAAAGATGTTTTTGCTGTCTCAAAGGAAAATTGTACATGGCTTAACCCAAGGATACTTTTAGTGACACAAGAGAAATCATCTGTACCCTTGAACAAGAGCCAGTATCATGTAGAGTACCTGGCATTTCAACAGAGGATTAGCAACAGCTCCCACTGTATAGTAACATTGTCAGCTTCTCACATAAGCTATCCTAAAACAAATGCCTGGCATCTTCTTCCAGATGCCTCCTTGGTACACACAACCCTATCCAAGAACTTGTGAAAAGTGACACATGTCGAATCTCATTCACAAAAAGCCCTCCCCACTTGTATTGGAACACCTCACTGAACATGAGATTTCATTTCTAATGCTCATTCTGCTCTCCAGAGAATCCTGCTGCTATATTTCAGGCCTGGTTTATATCACTGTAATCATAACCAAAATTATTGCTTCAGTCTGAGAGTTTAAAACATTTATTAAACATAGCTAATGGTGCGTGACTGCATGAAAACTGAATTCTTCATATCACATTTCAGGTGAAGCATCTGAAAACCTATTTCAGCAACAGTCTTTAGACCAACATACACATTGTAAAATACTTCTTCTTACTGGTAGTAGCAGTGGGTTTAGAGAATGATCTTTCTCCCACAGAATTTATGAATAAAAGTATTTTTGGCTATAGTGATCCACAGTAATCCTAGTTCCCAAATAAATAATTCTCTTTGTACTTAAATAAAAGTAAGAGAATGAGAGAGAGAAGAGAGAGAAAAAAAAATTACCTGTTTGTTGTGGGGGTTTTTGTGGACCAGCAAAAAAGTGGCTAATATGAAGGGTATGACACGAAAATTGAAAGGGCTTAGTTCCTATCTTAGACTGATATTTCTTTAAACCTTGGGAAACTTTGAGTCTCAGGCTCTTTTCTGAATTCTCATCTTCTAGTGCAATACTGAGAGGATAAATTGCTCTGAGGCTGGACAGGACAATGTGGGAACCAGGAAGGAGAAATTCCACCCTTCTAAAGACAATCACATCTGAAAACAATTACTTGTAAACAGTTAATATCTCGTTAACAACCACAAAGATAAACAATGGGGCAAAGATATTTTGTCCCCAAATCCATCACAGAAGTAAGAGGCAAGTACCTCTCAGCCTATAAATAACCATTTGCATGTTTAAAAATCTTTATGAGCACATACAAAGAATTATAGTCAGTCAAGGAGCTTACAGTAGAGAACAGTGGTATTGAGTAGCAGATGATGCATCTAAGGACTTGCCTAAACCCTCATTGCTTAAAAGGAAATTAAGCTGATGTTATTCTGATTGTGCCTAAAAGGCAGTCATCTTGTTTATATTTGTTGTTCAGTATTCCCGAACAGTGGATAGACACAGTCGTTGTTAAATGACAATGTATCCTGTCTTGAGACAGATGTCAAGTGTCTGCAGGCTGAACTATCTGGTGGGGAAGCGTTTCTCCACTCACAACAGGCAGAGCTTAGGCAAGAGCTAAAAGTGGATGCATTGACTTTTAGATGGATTGTGTTTAATGAGATGAACCTCAACCCTGATCATCATTTTGCAAGCCTCCAAAAGCACAAAAGCTTGCTGAGTTATTTATTGTCTAATTTGAACCCTTCATTACCAGTGTCTTGTTCTTCAGCACCAATCAAAATGTAAAACTTTACCATCTATCAATCAGACAAGGATCTGACTTTAAGATCACTGCAGCTCAAGCTAATCACAGATTTTATGACTTATATGTTGGTCATTTGACTAGTACACTGTACAAAATACATGGCATGGCACAAACCAAATTGTGTGAAAACTCAGCTTAAAGGTTTATTGGAAATTCGGAACTCTGCTTAGGTTCATGAACATTATCAAGCAAACCTGACCAAGAGTTGGCTCAGGTTTAAGAAATGCACAGCCAGTGCTGTAAATGGAAACACAATACTGCACAACAACATGGAAGATTATACGCTTTGCACCATTCCTTTTTAATTAAGAATTCTATTTAACTTGAAATCTGGATGGTTTTATTATTAATACTAGCAATGTCTAACAACAAAGAGAAGCAGCATACTCCTAAACAAAACTCTTCCCATCCTCATGTCTCTAAGAGAAAATTCAGAGAAACAAAAATTACAATATAAGGCAAGAAAGATTTTTTCTTTATTTCCACATGGAAACAATACCCTATTTAGAGCTGCTAGTCTTTCCTTTGGCCTCTAGCCATGCCCTTTGTACTCTCACTAAAGTGATGAACAGCTATATTTGTATTTTATGGCTCTTTAGTACTACAGCATTGTACGTTACTACCATAAAGTCAGAAAACACAAAGTTGAAAATTATCCTTGTGTCCCAGAAAATTCTCCCAATTATCATTTGTACAACAGCAGGAAGGGAAGTGGAGGGAATGTGGAGCTTGCACCATACCTTATTTAGTTATTTAGCAACTAAGGAGGCAGTGTAAGATCCACAGCTGCTAACCCTAGACAGATATCAGTTGCATTCAGCAGGTTTTTAACAAGTAGAAAAAGGATTTTACATTTCACGGCCCTGTTGAATTCTAGCATTGCAGAGGTATCAGACAAAGGGAGAAAATGTGTTATTGAACACTAACATTCTATTAGTGATACAGTAACTCACATTCTGCACCGAGTGATATTCAGGTATATGCCTTGGAAAGAACATTTAAGTGCTACAAGCATAAAGGCGAAATGGTAGTCGGTGTTTTGATCTCTTCTGCTTCACTCCTTTCCTCCACATATTACACACTGTACTACAGAAATTTTGAACAAGCGAACACTTTTAGACTGAGAATAATTTGTCAGTCTATAAAAGGAAGCTGTCAGTTGGTCATGTGTGCCCTTGGATTTCTATGTATTTACACAGTGAGATAAAGATTCTCTTGGTCATTCCCTTTTTCTTAAACACTTGTGAGCTAATCAGGGACCTGAGAACATCTCAAAGTGAAAAGTGACACTAATATCTGAGGAGAAATGTTTAAGGCACAGGACATAGCAAGCTCTCTGTTGGGCTCAGAAAGTGATTTATGTCATAAAGTTTAAGTCATAGAGATACCATTCCCTTTTTTCTCTAATATTTATAAAAGTCATTGAATGTGAATCATTGCTGTGAGTGAAAATGGTATTCACAGTGTAAGTGACAAGTCGCATTTTAGTTCAATAATTCCAAATAAAAATCCCTGTTCCAAATGTTATGCAGTTTGGCAAGATGTCAGGTGATGTTCATTTCTCCATCTGAACTTTGACCCTCATGACTAGCTCTTGCATATCTCCAAATTAACCATGACACAAACATTTGATGTTGTCTTTAGAGATAAACTCATAAATGCATTGCATTGCCACTTACTTAATCTTCTTTGTTGTTGTTTATATAAATTCTAAGACGTAATTGTTCTTTCTGTTGAAAGCATCTCAAAGACAGTTCATAAAATTTTCTTCCTGCCCATGCAGTTACATTTATTTGAACTTGAAATAACAAATGAAAAGTGAGAAAAAAATGTAGAGGTAAGCTTTTCTTACATCTGTCATAAGAACACTGGAAACATGAGAACAATTCCAATAATTAGATAAGAAACACAAAGCAAACAAAAGGTAAAGAATGTTGATTTTTTTCTCTTTTTACTGCATTTTTAGTTTCATTTCACCCAGGGACACAGCCAACAACAAACTGTCTCATCTGGCATGTTGGAGTGTTTTGTAGAGCCATCTATTTGGTCTCTGAGGAAAAAGAGGGTCAGTTCATTTTCCATACTTGGATGAAACTATCTGTGATAACTTAGTCATGGGAGTTACCTAGCATTTTTTCAGCAAGTCTGAGGGACTATATCCATTTCCAGACTTCTAACTGAAGAAATAGAAGAATCACTTCATGTTTTGTTGTTGCTCTCAGGTCCAGACTGTACAACAGAGTTGAGTCAACACCATACCCAGGATGCACAGAATGAACATTATTGTAGAGTATTGCCACAGAGATAACTCTATGTTCTAACCTAATTCTAAAGTGCTTCATCATCACTCATTCAATGGTTAATGATGAGTCAGAATTTTCGTTAATAGGTGTAGTCACACATGAAACTTACATATGTGTCCTGGTTTGAGCTAAGCAGAACCAATTCTGTGCAGTGATTTTTACTATCGGGTGAGGGGGAGTCAGGTTCAATATCGGATCTCTATATATCTGTATGTAGTTTTTTATTTTTATTATTTCCTTATTAGTTCTTTATTACTGTTTCATTAAAGCTATACTAGTTTTCTTTTTAATTCATAAGCCTCTCTGCCTCGTTTATTTTTCCTTCCTACTTGGGGTGGGAGAAGGGATTACAGAGCGTCTGTCAGAGTTTAGTGGCCGTCCCAGCCCTAACCCTTGACAATACAAAAAATTACAGATATTAAATTTGCAATCTGCATAAAGGACTATATTTACAGAAAAAAAATGACAATGAAGTCCAAAGTTGCGTATATTCTTCTTGACATTGTTTGTATTTTCCAAAAATTGCCTTATAATCTTTTATGCTTTGTCCTAATTATAGTCCTAATTCTGGTATATAACACAGTTTAGAATTACTCATTAACACATTTAACGAGGTAATGAGATTTATTCTTTCTAAAGTTTATATTTTATTCTTTGCCTAACTTGTTCAGATGAAAACTGTTTTGTGTAATGTTAACTGCATGCATCATTAGCTTTTTTCCCCAATTCTATATGAAGTTTACTCATAGAGAGCAAGACTTGTAGAAGGAATCGATGTAAACTAGACCTGGAGAGACTAATTTTTTGTGCGTACTGAAATGAAGGAATTAGTTATTATATTAGTTCCAGTTTCTTCTTTAGGGTATTTAAAGAACACAATGTTGAAGAAATTCCCTTTATTACTAAGTTACACCCCATGTTACTGCAAATAGTTAGACCTTCTAATCCCTTCCAGAGGTTGGTGAAGCTATGAGGTAAGGCTGTCATTCTACTTATGCTTTCTTAATCCTTACTCCTACTGCAGCAGACACAGGAACATAGTAAATGTATGACAGGAGGAATGGAATGAACATCACTTAGTTCAGCTGGTCTCAAACAAAGGGCATAGTCTTGAGTTCCTGCAACTTAGGAGATGCCCCCACTTCTGTGAAATACAGTGCCATGCATAGATTTACTTTAAAACGTCTTTTTTTGCTCTTTAAGATGGCATTTTTGGCTCTACATCACTGGATCCTAGTTGCCTTCCAGCATAAACATACTCACTTTGTAAGTAAAAATATTTTTTCCAGTTGCTAGGATGGCAAACACTGTAGGAATTGAAATCTCAAGCTACTGCAGACATACTGTGGCTAGCGTGATGAAAAGATCCACTTTATTTTCTATTTCCAAAGCTTCTTACCTCCTGCTTAATAGTCCCTTTGTGTCCAGTGATTACCAGACCTTGCAGTTTTGAAAGGTTTTGGTGGCAAAACCTGAGTCAATTAATGAAGAACATACAACAGGACAAAATATCAGTACAAAATAGATATAAATGGCTATGGAAAGAATACAAAGTGTTGCCTCTGACAAAAATCTATTCTGCCCTTTGTAGGTATTCAGCAGCCAGTCTTTCAGCTTTCTTGAGTTAGCAAGATCACATGTAATCCTTCAGGAATGCTGGAGGCTGTCTTTCTCAGCTTTCATTCTTCTACAGCGAGAGAATCTCACGGAAAGTGGTGATTCTTACATTCTGATGTTTGTTTTGCATTAAAGATGGCATTTATTAAAGACCCATCTGTTGGTATAACAAGATAAAGTCCATTCTGAGAGGTAATTCCTGGCCTTTTATCACCAGAAAATTTTTGAAATTTCCATCCGTGTCTTTTGGTATCACATGGCTGGGATCAGATGATGCCTCTGGGCTCTCTTGTGTTCAGGAAGTTTTGGTCTGTAACTCCAGTTAAAATCTCATTTCCAATCTTCCTAACTCAGGAGACCTTACCAGTTAGGAATAGATGAGAAGAAGTGTTTGAGGTAACAGACTTCATCCTATTTCGAGTCTGCTCTTGGTGGAATTCGGCCTAGTTTCTTGAGGCACTCGTCAATGTGTCAATAAAAAACGACAAGGGTATAAGCATTTAGGAGGAAAAAAAATTTATTATCTCTGTCACACATACTGCTTTACCACTCTTCTGGCTTGTCTAAGCACAATTGTGTCTCCAGCAAAGCACGTTAGACTTCTGACATGATATATCTATGTAGTTCATTTGTAACTCTACAGGAGTGAATAGTCTAAAAAGATGTTGAAATGGGAATAATGTCTTCAAAAGATCTGCTGTACAAGTTTTGTTGCCAGTGGTTTTACCTCTATCCACTGCTCTAATCAGAAATCTGTTTACACCACACAAACGATGCTGGAAACAAGATGCTGCTGAGAGTAATCAGATGGAGCTATTTCTACACTTTTGCCTCTAATGTTTCCCACGCCCTTGTCCATATGAGTTTTTTGTTGCCTTTGTGACAAATATGGCCCTTCAAGTAAACAAAGCACTGCTGCTACGGACTTAACCCAAGTTTCTTTATGACTTATGTTAATCAAATATATGCAAACCTACTGTGCTCCTGAATTTCCACAGTACTTCTCTTTGGGTTGCTTGTGTTCTGAAATACGGTTTCACGTTATTTTGTTGCTTGTTCTGAGCAAGTTCTGTCATTTTTCTAGCTTGGTCAAATGCTTGCCTGGTTGTCCTTCCCCTTTCCCATTTCTGCAAGCATTATCTTGATTTATTGGATTTTTATTCAAATGAAATTTTTAAGTGCCTCAGGTTATATAACCACAATCTTTTGGCTGAGACAAAGCCTAATACCAGGTCAGGTGAAATAGTCCAAAAACGTTAAAAAAGAGATGGCTAAGTATAGCAAGGCTCAAATAAATATGATTTTATTACATTTTTACTTTCTCATCATATGTCCTACCACATTCTTATTACATATGCTGTCACATTAACTAATGGCTCTGAGCAGTAACACCTAATATCTCCAAAACAAAGATTTTCTGGCTTGTGCATCATCAAATCAGAGCAAAGATCCAGCAAGACATATTATGCCACTGGCTTCATTTATCAGCCCTGTTATTTTCAAATTCTGCCTTTTGTCAACCTTTTGTGTCACCTGGTTCCAATGAGCTCCACAAGAGTAGCCAAGAAGACTGTGGCTCTTTAGGAGCTTCATGGGTTTTTCGGTGCAGTAAATTTAATAAAGGAACACAGTCAGATTTCCCAAGATGCATTTGAAAGCTGAGAATTAAATATTGTTCTTTGTCATCCCGACAAAACCAGACAAGCTACAGGTAAGACGTAACCTTGTCATGTGGTTGCTTTTTAGATAAAGTAGAATTTTCATAAAAGACATTCCTTTTCATTGTGATACTTTGTGTGATTCATAATGTAAGTATCTTTCACATTAGCAATATCAGTGTGAAAAATATACTGCAAAGAAAATCTTAATTTTCCAAGATATTAATCTCAGCAGTTTTCATAAGCAAAACTATATTTTTTCTTATATATACCATACCAGTAATTATCTCCATATAAAAACAAATTACATAATTTATAACAGAATAAAGTTTGAGTTCATTTTAACTTTTTACCTTCAAGTATTATACAAAAAATAAATATCTCCAGTGTCTTTCAGAAGTTGATAAAAAACTCTAAAGTTCCTTACCACAATTGTTTCTTCTGGTATATTGGTGATCAGTGTGCCACAGCATAACACAAGACATGTAATAAGTATAGAATGAGCCATACACCGATACGCATAGGAGCAACGGCAAACAACAAATATTTTTTTTGCCCTCTGAGAGTTCTTATAAGATCCATAAAATTTGAGTTCAAGAAATGCGGTAATAAAAATATTTTTTATTCACATTTATAACAAATATTTCCAGCTTAAAAGCTGTAAAATAAAAAGAAAATTTCAGCATTGGATGAAGCATCGGAGAATATGATATTAAGAGATGGTCTCTTTTAATTATGTATCTTTAGTGATGTATCTTAAAAGAAAACACAGACCTCCTGTGGGTTTCAAAACACTTTCCTGAAAATGGTGGTATCAGAAGAGCAGAGTGATTGTGGAGATGTATTATCAGGAGTAGACAGTGACAGTCCATAAATCTATGGGTCCAGAAGGGATGCATCCTAGAGTACTAGGTGAACTGGCAGGGAGTCTTACCAGACTACTCTCCATCATAAATCAACAGTCCTGGCTTACTGGAGAGGTCTCAGCTGATTGGAAGTCTATAAGTGAAGGAAGGATGACCTGGGAAATTACAGGCCTGTCAGTTTAACTTCAGTGCCAGGGAAGCTGATGGAGCTTCCTGAGTTCCATTATGCAACAGGTGCATGACAACCAGGTGATCAGATCCAGTCAGCATGGGTTTGTGAAGGGCAGGTCCTGTTTAACAAACCTGATCTCCTTCTATGATTGGGTGACCCTCTTGTTGGATGAAGGAAAGGCTGTGGATGTTGTCTACCTTGACTTCAGTAAGGCATTCAACACTGTTGCCCACAGCATTCTCCTAGATAAATTGACTGCTCTTGGCTTGGATGGGCATACGCTTTGCTGGGTAAAAAACTGGATAGATGGCCGAATCCAAAGAGTTGTGGTCAACGGAATTAAATCCAGTTGGTGGCCGGTCACGAGTGGTGTCCCCCAGGGCTCAGTACTGGTGTCCCTGAGGCTCAGAGGCTGCTCTTGTTGAACATTTTATTAATGATTTGGACCAGGGGATGGAGTGCACCCTCAGTAAGTTTGCACACGACACAAAGCTGGATGGAAGTGTCGATCTGCTTGAGGGCAGAGACGCTCTCCAGAGAGATTTGTGTAGGTTGGATCACTGGGCCAAGGCCAACATCATGAAATTCAATAAATCCAAATGTCAGGTCCTGCACTTCGTCCACAACAACCCCCAGCAGCACTAGAGGCTTGAGGGGGAGTGGCTGGAGAACAGCCAAGCAGAGAGTGTTGGGGGTGTTAATAGATGGCCGACTGAACATGAGCCAGCAGTGTGCCCAGGTGGCCAAGAAGGCCAACGGCATTTTGGCCTGTATCGGGAACAGTGTAGTCAGCAGGAGCAGGGAGGTGATCATGCCCCTGTACTCGGCTTTGGTGAGGCCCCACCTCAAGTACTGTGTCCAGTTTTGGACCCCTCATTACAAGAGGGACATTGAGGTGCTGGAGAGGGTACAAAGGTGGGCTACCAAGTTGGTAAAGGGCTTAGAACATAAGTCGTACGAGGAAAGGCTGAGGGATCCGGGGCTGTTTGGCCTGGAGAAGAGGAAATTGAGGGGAGACCTCATCACTCTCTACAACCTGAAGGGAGGTTGTAGAGAGGCAGGAGTTGGTCTGTTCTCCCTAGTGGAGAGTGATAGGACGAGGGGAAATGGACTTAAATTGCACCAGGAGACGTTCAAGTTAGATATTAGGAAGAATTTCTTTACTGAAAGGGTTGTCAGCCGTTGGAACAGGCTGCCCAGGGAGGTGTTTGCGTCACCATCCCTCAAGGTGTTTTGAGAGACAGGTGGATGTTGCGCTGGGGGAATCGTTTAGTAGGTTGATAGGACTGGGACAAAGGCTGGATTCGATAATCTTCTAGGTCTCTTCCAGCTAATGCAATTCCACGATTCTATGATCCTATGATTCTAAACCCTGTACCAATTTCAACTATGCTTCTCAAAAAGACCCATATACTGATAGCAGATCACTGGTCTTCTTCCTAAAATGTCTCCATTTTCTTCATGTTGGCCTTGCTTAGGACCAAAGTTATGAAACAACATGATTTCCACAATCAACAAAAGTGTGATGAAAGGCAGTTTTGTATTTTATTTTTTCCAGATGCAGCCAAATACCACCACAAGGATGTCCCAGTGCTAGCTAGATATCTGTACCCAAATAAAGAACTGCCTCTTCCATGAACACCAAAGACACTCTTCAGTGGAAAAAGGTACAATACTCCAGAAGGTTGCTGAGAAACTTCTTGATTCAGTTTAAAGGATCAACAAGTCATTGCTAATGCAGAGAAGGAGACTGGTTTTGATCAAATATCAAAAAAGGCCACAGATCTGTCATGTCAGAACATTTTACAAGAGAATTAATTATTTCCTGTTCAAGCAAACTACAAAATTAAGTTACAAATTACAATAACTCTGACTATGAAATATATCCTAAGTACTCACTCATGTCCTGAATGAACTTCAATATTTATTCAGTCTTACCTGAAAGGTAAATTCGTATATCTGTTCTTTCTTAACTGCATTGGGAAAAGGAACTAAAACCTAATTGATTTTACTGAAGTAAGAGAAATTAATTTCAAATAATAAACCAAACTTTATTTTAGAAATGCCTGAGATAATTAAATAGTCACATGAAAATATTTGCTTAACCTCCTTTGAGTCTGTCTTCTCTTAACCTTTTTACGATACCAGCAGACCGTGCGTGGCATTCCCACGGAAAATTAAAGTATTTTCTTTAAGAAACAAAGATAGAAAACAGATAATTTCAAAGTGTGATCATAGCAGAGTTCTATTGTATCTAAGTTTCTTGCCTGTCTTTTTTCTTTTTTGATTTGGTTTTGTTTTGGTTTTTTTTTTTTGTAATTTGGGCAGATGTTTTCAGTATGCAATAGATTGGTTCATGATTTGCAGAAAAATATCAGTATTGTAATGCTCTCTTAAGCAACAAGGAAAGCTACACTTAATGAAGGAAATTATTATTATAAGCAACTTAAGCCCCCTTGCTTTAGTGGAGTTATCCAGGGAAGGCAAGGCAAGGCAAGGCAAGGGAGAATGAGTCAAGCACTTTGGTCTATTTTCATTCTTAACATAAAATAACTGAAAATTTATGTATTTTAAGGCTGCAACACTATTGCTGGACTTGATTCTCCTTTTATTTTGAGCTACATATGCCAAGCTTCATGCAGAACTCAGCAGGGAAACCCACCATGACCAGAACTCTAAATTTCAAGACTCCATTTCAGTGGTCTGTCTTGAAATATTTTCATCCATTTCTTGCATTAACATCAAAGGATTTTGCAAAATTACATGCTGTATGTTAGAGAAGAAAAATATATCCAAGAGACAAACAATTTGGTTTCATAGCTGTATGTTTAGCTTCATGTGAAAAAAAAATGTATTTGATCTGTTAATACCTCTCCTGAAAGCATTTCAAGTGATATAAAATACATGAGTTATGTATCTCATGAAGTAATAATGAAGTGAACTGTCAGTCCTTTCTCATACTTATTTTATAGGCTGTTAATTTTTTTTAAACTCTGTGGTTTATATACAAGCAAATAATCAGCAATCAGTGTACAAATCTATGGAGTCATAAATTCCAATATACTTCCAATATGTCAAGGCTTAATGCCAGCGAGGAGATTCTTTGCTAGTAGGTGTCTAAAAACAGACTGTAAGGCAAAATTTCTTCCAGAAGACTTCTAGACTGAAAGACAAAATACCAACATGAAAATCAAGTTGATACTGGTTCTTAACATAGTTCCCTCTCATCTCAATTCCCACTTGTCCCTCTGGTGTGGTAACATCTCTCCAGAAGGGAAGGCACTTTAAAAATCCAGGATAAAACTGCATGTAGGCAAATATCTGTGTTTGACATGAACACATTAGATCACGTACCATTGGTACCCTTAACAGTCACCCTTAAAGTTCCAGTGTTAAAATATCCCATTCAGACAATCAAGATAAGCATAAATAAACAGGATAACTCAATAATGTCATTAAAGTAGATTTTAGACCAACTGTACACAGAGTGAAAAAATGACTACTCAGAATTCTGGACAATACTCCCAGCTAAGTTAAGAAAAACCAAGTGAGTTTTTAGTCAAGAAAAACTGCTAGAATATCTCAGCTCACTCTTGAGGCAACACATCCTTTGAGGTTATTGCTCCCCCTTCCTTCTCTCTCCCCTACCCTAGTGAGGTTCTGGGTGTTTCTACCATGCAGAGAAATCAAGGACCAGTAAGCTCCACTTCAGCCTTCTATTTAAAGTGAAGATTTATGTGGAAGGGTGGACAGATAAGGGAATTAAGGTGCTTCTTGCTGGACTGTAGCTTAGCCAACAACATCTGTGCCAGTAGCAGTCAACAGAAGTTATCCCACCAGGGTATGAGGCAGGCAAGGGACAGGTTTTACCTGTTGATGCTTGACTTTATCCTTGTGGGTTACATCTGTGGGGCTGGTGCCATTTGAACTGGCATACGTGGAAAGATACAATGACACAGAGCAACAGTAAAATGGACTTCTCGGAGCTTTTTGCCTGTTCTAGAAGCCTGGAAAGGTTGTTGGCTGCAGCAGCAGCAACTGCCAATAGGTAGACTGGAGCGTATACAGCAGTCTTGGAATAGCAAGCAGCATTTGTCTCCCTTCCCACTCTACCATTTCAGCTCTATCACTTATCCTTCTCCTCCATCCCCGAAGCAGAAGCTTCTTGGCCAAAACATGGTGGTAAAATTTAAATTTTTTTTCCAGCACTGAGAAGCTCTGAGCTGCTCTGAACTCAAAACAGCATTCTACGGGACTGCCTAGTGACTACAAGCCAAACGATATCTCTTCTCTTGCATTTGCCAAACTCAGAATGAAAGCTGAAAGAATTCCTTTTGAGGGGATTTACTGCAATAATAACACCACACTGAATTCGGTTGGGATATGACATTTTAAACTGTAGATGAGTTCTAAACCCTATAAAACCATGGTAATGATGGAAACAATGAAGGCTGCCATAACCTGCCAATTCTCTTTGGAACTGATACTTATTCTTAAACAGTCTCAGTGTTCAGCCATTGTGACCCTGCCTGGCTAGGCCATTCCAAGCAGAGCTCCTGTAAAGTATGTGACTTCTGGATGTCTGTTTCAAATTTATTTTTATTTTCTGAGTAGACTGAGCTAGTGTCTGTTCAGAATAAAATAGCAACCAGAGCAGGTTCTACCTACGTTTAGACTTACATTTCCGACAGCTTAATCCCCTATAGTTCTGGAAGGCTTTTTAACTGGTTTACTTTGGAGTACTGAGAACAGGTAATCTATGTGGAATCAGGAAACGATCATCTGAAATTGTAACAGGAAGAATAATTATAAGACCATTCCTTTTGACTTGACAAAAATAAATGAAAACCTAAATATTATTTCTTTTTCTCTTTAAAAGTGGATTCAAGTACATACATTTCCATTGTCTGATCCTGTAACTGTCTCATTGATTGTGTAATGATTAGAAGAGAGTCTTCTATTTTAGCTTTTTATAAAACTACACAATACTATTTTAACTTTATTTTGTATACAGCAAGAAATTATTTAAAATCACTCTTCCAGAAAAAGTGCTAAAATTGCAAACTTGAACATCAAACTTTTTTAAATGCCAAAGCTAATTTTACTCAGTCCTCCTTAACTTATGTATGCATATATGCATATATATACGTGTGCAGTATATATATACATGTGCATATGTGTGCAGCATCTTCTGTCTAGTCTCCATTAATGAGAGCCTGCCCAAAGTCTCCTAAGAGCTTTGCAACAGTATGTTTGTGACGCAAAGCCATCAGGGTAAAGAAACCACTATGTAGGACTACAAAGTCCTACCCAAAAACTTAGAGGCTGTTAAGAAATCAAGCTTGACTCCTTGCACTGTGATTTAACAGGTTAAGTATTCTTTTCTGGATCATTAATGATTAAAGACACAAATGAAATAAAGAGGCTTTGAACTGTTTGTTTGGTCTGTTCAAAGAAACTTAGAATTCAGCTGTCTTGTCAGGATGTCCTCTGCACAGCCCAACTGGCAGTAGTCCTTTCAACTAAGTGCCTCTGAGGAGGATGGGATGTTGCCACTGCAGAGCACAGTAGGATGGGAATCCTACAGAGGTTCTGTGTTCATAGGAATAATGAAAATGAGGTGCCAGAGTTTTAGTCCTGAAGGTAGAATTTACATTCAAGAGAACTTGATTTAGTGGATTGCAGTCTTAGATAAAGTCTAATACGAGAAAGAAATTGTTCAGAACCTTGTATATATTTTTCCTGTTGGGCTTAGGCTGAAAGGCTACTGCATATCTTGCCACCATCACTAATATGCCATAAGTAATTACAGGATCTCTTAATGAAAGAATTAAAAAAAAAAAAAAAAGATGAACTGAATGCTTTTATATCCTCTGACTATTTCTTCGATGTTATCAGTAACCCCAACTGTTCTTTTCTTTTTGTTAGAGTAGTTCTTTCCATTCTTTCCTCACCTGTATCTAACACAGACCACAATCCAGATTTTTCCTAAGGAGCTTCCAGTCTAGCCATTTTTCTATAAAATCTGTCTGTAATTTATTTATTCCTCTCCTAAGGTCTCATTTCCTCCCTTTTCCCACTACTGCATTGTGCAAAAGATGATGTAATATGTCTATTATTAACCTCAGCTATGTCTGTGACATGGTTCTTTTTTCATGCTAGGGGACTTAGCTATGTATGTCAGCTTTTTCCAGACATAAGTCTATTTCTTTTCCTTCTTCTGCCTCTCAGTATTTTCTCAGAAACTAGGAATGTGACCTAAATGCCTTTTTTTTTCACTCTTGTCCTTACTGAACTGTTGCCATATTAAACTATTTGGTATTATAGATATTGCACTCAGGAGCTCACTGAAAAATAGTCTCCACTGTGCTTTGTTTCCTACAATGGAGTTCTTTCTCTAACAGGCTTTAAACTCTGAGACAAAACAGAGGGCAGGGGAAGACAGAGATAATGCAGAAGAATGATCCCAGTGATGGTGCACAAAGAGCTTCATTAGCTCCTTTTCTTTGTTAACTCCAGATGTGTCTTCATTAGAAGGACAATTAGTTAACAAGAAAAGGGAAGACAAGACAAGGCAAAGGAAGGGCAAGGCAAGATAAGGCAGAGCAAGAGACTTCAGGTGAAAAGTGCGTATTGGGGATTTCATTCCAGGGAATGTGAAGGGATTGTACTGATAGGGAATCTCAGAACAGGCACAACAGTCCCGTTCAAGACTAAAAATAACATCTGAGTTATATTTTGCTGTTTCAGACATGTATGCTTACACTGCTTTCATTCTGATGTAATGGTAATAGCCTTTTCTCAAAAGGGAGATGATCCACAAGGGATACAAAGTTCAGTTGAATTTTGCATTAAAAACTGCATGCTTATAAATTGCTGTCTGCCTTCTACCAGCAAGGCTAATTTTGTCCAGCGCTTAGTAGTAACAGAAGTCGTTTAGTAGATGATAATGGCTGCAAAGGGCCTGTGAAGTAGCCATAATAAATCAACCATACTGATCTCACACATATAAAGAGATTTCTAAACATAGGTTCTATGCACTGCTCTAAATATTCACCAAAATTAGCAAATGAAAATAATCAACTGACTTTGCAAAAGTGTATAGCAAATTATCATTGAAGTGTTTGTGACTGAATACAAGTCAGCATCATCCCTTTTCTTTTGTCTGCAAGATCCTCTCCAAATACTTGAACACTCCTGGCACGTGGACATCTCCGAGCACATAACTGAGGAGAAAAGCACAGATCCTCTCCCTGAGCCAAGCAAAACCCTCGCTTCTTGGGTACAGACATATTTGAGAGAAGTGCAGAAGGTCATGCTTACTTGAAAGCATATGACCACTCCCATGAAAATCAATGGTGCTTAGAGTTAATTGTAGTTTCAAGTTCATTACTGGACCAAGTGTTAAGCCAGGGATTTGTCAGTCCAAATATCTATGCTGATCTTCAATACCGCGGTGTCTCAGGATATGAGAAATGATTTCTTAGCAAAGACAATGAGAGACCACACAGAGTCAAATTTAAAGTGCAGACAAGAGTGCAAAAAGGCAACCCACAGAAGAATGCAACCTGCTATAAATGGAGTTAAGACAACTTTTGAATTTGTACATGAAGGCAAGCATAATTTCTTTTTTTTTCTAAAGTGTTTAATCCAAAATCACTGATTTTTTATAGGATTAACATAATTTTTAGAGTGAAATATTATTTTTGCTAGTTTATAAGTTCATATTTGCCAAAAGCAAATTTTATAATCAAGCTAGACACCCTCTGCAACAGCAACTAACTAAATAAAATTAAGCAAACAAATAAATAACAGCAATAGTGACAGATAAATGAGCAATATGAAGCCATTCCAGATCTAAATCATACTAACTTTTTTACCAGATGCAAGCATTTAAAGATTAGACTAATTTTTTAAATGGTCCCGACTGTCAATTTTGTAAATCAAGTTAAAGTGAAATATAGTGCGTTTCATCTTTCCAAGAGAAAAATCATCTAATGTACATTTGGCATTTTTGCAGCCGTGAAATATCTATGCTTTCCTCAGGCCAGCAGAGTTAATTTTTCCAACAATAGATACAGTATATGAGTAAATATGTTCTTCAACCTCAGTGTTTCATCATCTGCTAGCAGGAAAACTGAGGATGACTATGATTAATACAGAATAGTGTAACTCAGCCTGGTCTGCTTTTGGGAATACTTGGAGAAAAGGTAAGACAAAATCAGAATCATCCAAAACACTTTGGTAAGGTTGACTCTGTGGACAAACACACGTACTCCAGAAAAACATAGTTATGTGTTTGCCACAAACCAGCCAGCCAAAGAAAAGAAAAGAAAAACAGGGCATGGGACTGACAAAGGGAGGAGAAAATTTTTTAATTTATGTATGCGTATGAAAACAAAGTTCCTCAAGATTAAACCACTTGTTCTTTCGGGAATTCAAAGCCTGAACATGGCTTTCTGAAGGACTTTCTCCATAACCTGCTACAAGGGCTGAGGCGAAACTGACATGCCTGTAGTTCCTGATTTCTCCTTCTTTGGGGATGATTCACCCCTTTTGGAAGATGGGTGTGATGTTTGCCTTGCCATTGTTCAGCAGCAATGGAGATCAGCCTTGCAAGGACCTCAGCCAGTTCACCGTGTTGCAATCCACCTGGTCTTACAGATTTAATCACATTTAATTTACTCAAGCTGAGACAACACTATCCTCCTTTTCCATAGGCAGTGTCTTTCTCTCCAGATTTTCTGCCAGGTGCAGAGACCTGGGAGACCCAAAATTAGATATAGTGTCTATCATTCATTCCTATAGCTGCATTTCCGATCCCCAGCAGCAGAATGACTTTTGTCAGGGTACATAGATAACGCATCTTCCTTTCTGAAGGTCACTATTCATAAGATTCGCTCTTCTCTTTGTCCACTATATATCTTCTCTCTCTCCTTGTGTCTTTAGACAATGGCAATTTTCTTGATTATGCTGACAAAAGAGCTAACCTATGTTAGATGTGATATATTAATATCACCTTATGTGTCAGCAGCTGAAAAGCTATTCAAAATATAATAAATACCTCACATTGGGGATTTCTCATGTCTCATTGTTAAAGAATTTTGCACATTATATTCTGTAGCTTGGAGTTCGATATGGAAAACTTTGGGGAAAAAAAAGACTCGCTTAGTTACCTGATACAGAAATCCTAACATGATTTATTTTTAAAGATCATTAATAATTGTCTCCCATTTACCAAACAGCTGAAAACTACCTGTAAGAGAAAGATTATTCACAAAGAAGTTCTAAATGTCACAGAAAAGAAATTGAGCTGAACTCTCTTTCCTAACCTCTGTTACATCATACGTGGATTGCACCAGAGTGCATATACTATTACACACACCTGCAATATCTGCCTCAAAAATGAAAATAGATAAATGACACCCCATGCAGCAGTAACACTTGTCTTCCTTTTATAGTGCTCCATATATTTTCTCTTTGTAGCCAACTTACTCTTTGTGAGGTGGAACCGGACCGTCAATGCACTTTTGTTTGCATCTGTGGTTATGTCAAACTTCATATCCTGAAAGAATGAAGATGGCATACTAAGATCATTGCATGAGTCTCAAGATACTATTATACCAAATAACATATTCGTGAGAAATGATTTTTATAGGCTTTTCACTTCTCAAATCAGACCAGTTTTGATTTTAAAAAAAAAAAGGGGAAAAAAAAAGAGCTTTAATTTCTGCTAAGTATATAGCCTACAGTTAGATGCCTGAATATAGATTTAGTTCATGACCTTCATGTGCGCATACATAGGGTGAACTCCTGGCCATAAAGAGCCAAACTTTTACCATAGCATTCTTCACATTTATTATGCAACGACAAACACTTTTTATGCCTAAAATATGTTTCATGAGCCAAGGGTTATACACACCAGATTTTTATGTTTATATGTTGAAACTGCTGAGTTGCAGAAATCCTTCCATTATGCCAGACAATGTTCTAGGGTTAACTAATAGATTATGCAAGGTTTATACTTACTGTAGTTTTGTGGATGTAGAGTATTTGTACTTAGGAAAAACAAGCTCGAACAAACTTGTCACTTTAGAAGCTCTCTATGGTCAGCTTTTTGGATTATCTATTCGACATCTATCAAAGTCATTATCCACATCTAAAAATGGCCTATGCTATATCCTGGACCAGAAACTACCTAGGAAGCTGAAGGGAGTAGCCTTCTGGCATTCTCAGAAATCCATTCTACTTTTTGAGTAACAGAAGGAAAAAAGGCAGTATCTGCTACAAATGAAAATTTGTTTTATGTGAGCAGATAGAGAAATGTGTAATTTGGGTAGAGCAGTATCCCATAAAGGCATCAGTGTGCAAGTCAGATGATCCTTTTCTCTGAAGTAAAGATTAGCCAGAAAGGTTTTACAGCTACCTTAACAGAGCAGGATAAGAGCACTGTCATTACAGGGTGCACTCTGAGCTGTGTAGATGGAATTTGTGACCTCATAACAGTCTGAGCACAGAAGGAAAACATCCTTCTTTAACATCCACATAACAATATCTAGGCTGTTGCCACAATGAGTGGCATGTAGATGTCCATGTGTGAGAAGGATCACAGAGCAGGCAATGGTGCAAAGTAGCAAGATGAATCTTACTGCAGGAATAGGTGATCCTGCTCTGGCAGGGGCACTGGACTAGACGGTATTTTGAGGTCCTTGCCAACCCCTGACATTCTGTGATTCTGTGATTCTGCGTAATATTGCAACTAATCCTGTAATTTACCTGTAGAAAAATAGAACAACTGGAGGAGGGATGAGGTAGAGGAAGTAACAGCTCACATTAGACACCGCAATCGTAGATCTCTCCAAACACTGCACTGTGGAAGTTAATGGACAGAAGTTCTGGTTAGTGAAACTAAAGAAGGACAGTTTTTGTTACACTCTTGATCTTGCATGCACAGTGTAAACTGCTTCTTAAACCACAGCTGAGACATAATAGAAAGAAAACCAGTATTGCCAAGAGTGACTCCAACTCAAGGGGTCCTTGCTGGATATGTTGAGTAGCCAAGTGCAGACAGTATGAGGTAACTCGGTATTTGGGCATTATTCCTACTGGCAGAGGTGCATCAACGACTTACCAAAAAAAAAAAAAAAAAGATGCCAATGATCGTAATCTAGTCAGATTTCAGTTACGAGAACACAGCACTAACGCATTGTCAGCATACCTGAACCCTGAAGTGGTCACTTTTACTAAATTTGAAGCAACTGATAATAACAGAAAAAGCACATATGTTTAATGGGAAGTGTTTTAATAAAAGCCAGGAATTGTTCATGAATGTCTTATGGGGTATCCCGTAAACTACAATTTCAAGGATGTGAAAAAAGTTTATTCCAGGTAGAAGGCCAGCATAATTAAAAGGAGATGTTGAAGGCTTGCTGAAACAGAAGAAAAGCTAATATTGAGAGGACTCGATTGCAGGTACATGTCCCTCTATATGGCTCTGAAAAAAAAGAAAAATTAATTACAGTGCAGAAATGGCCAATAGACATTTCTGTGCTATATGTAGTAAGAAGCATGAGGTTCTATGTATCCCAGATTGCTGCAATAGCAATTTTACCATGTGTAGCAAAGAAAGATGGAAAGGAACATCTGTTGAAATTAAGCATTTGCAAATCAACAGGCCTAGATAACTGACACCCAAGAGCCCTAAGAAAATCAGCTGGGAGCTTTCAGAACAGCTCATGCGATACTTCACAAGCCCTGGGAAACTGAAGAAATTCCAAGTGACTGGATAACTACAAATGTGGTTCCAGTATTTAAACAGGGTAAAATGAATAATCCTGTGAATTATAAATCATTTAGCTTAATTTGTAAGAAGACTTAAATAAAGAAATCTAAATACATTCACAGATAAATGCAAATAAAGATAAAACCTCAAATTTGATTAAGTCAACATTGTTCTCCCACAAAATCCTTGTCAGAAATAAATTTGTGGTCTTTATTGACAGCAATACAAATCCAGTTTCCAAAAGCAATGGCACTGATGTAGTGTGTTTGGAGGACAGCACATTCCAATGTTTTACAGTCAGTACTTACTATACAACATTTTCAATATTGCGTTGTACACTAACAGCGGGACAAAAAGTAAGTTACTTGAAAACTGCCTTGTTGACACAGGTCGACCTACAATTTTTAAAGCCAACATGAAAGAGAAAGGATTACTAATAACAGGAGATTTTTGACCAGTCCTAGCAAGTATTTTTATCTTATTAAAACTTTCTGGTAAAAATAGAAATTAAAAATATATATATTGGCATGACAGTAAGTAGTGAGAACATTTAACTGAAACAAAACATTCTAGATCACTTTGTGAAATTGTTAGAATACAACCAGATGTGTTCAATACAACTAAATGAAAATTATTACCTCTGGGAACTTAGCATACGAACTATGAAGCAGGGTCTCTGTTGTTTTGAGAGTAGAAAACAATGATGCAAATTCACATATATGGGGCTGCTGCATGGGAAAATGCTCAGTTCACCTACTTTAAACAAGTTATGGATGGAAGGAGTTTATTGATTTATTAATGGAAAATTACTATCTAGTCATTAGAGAAGTACATATCAGTATCAGCTGTATAGCATAAACCGCCCGATCCTCATGTGTAGATGTGGGCACTCCAGCTGTGCCTGCCCCCCTGCTGCTGCCAGCACCCCACTGTGGGAAGGCACCGCACGGGCACCCCAAGGAGGCGTTCACCCCTGCTCTGTGGGTCCCTGACCGGGTGCAGCCTGTTCCTGTACTTGGTCGCGTCAGGGCTGGGGATGCTGTAAGGACATGCTTGGCTGTGCCCATCAGGGTCACTGTTTCTCCTCCCACTCACCCACTCCCAAATCACCATCACGGGCTTTAACACTGCTGTGACATTGCTTCTCCAGTTGATGCCTTCTTTGTTTCCAAAGTCTCTGCAATTCACTGGATAGTCTCTAATTAGCTTATTTTCATCTTGCTCTTTGATATAATCAGTTTGGGGCAAACTCCGTCTCAGTGTTGGGTCTACCATCACATATACTCTTACTATCCCATATCAGGCATTGCTATCAGGCCATTTTATGCTGGATTTGGTCAGAGATTTCAAGAGCACCAAAAAAATGGTCTGGAATTGTAAAAGAACTTTTGCCATGTGTGCTTGAGACAATTTGACAGCAGATATGGGAATAAACACTGAAAGAGTTGTCCAAGAGTCATAATGCATGGACATTTGGCTGGAATTTTTGAGGAAAACTGAGTGTAACATTTTTAAAATGTGATTTGTTTTCTACCTGCATCAGGTGAAGGCAGAGTTGAGCTGGCTGGCTGGAATAACCCTCTCTAACACTACCCTGTAGCACTCCTGGCTTTATTGACCAATAATACATATTAATACATTCTTAGGTTCAGAGGTTTAGTTGTAATTGCATAAGATGACTTACAAATGAGGGAATTTTGATTAAATATTTTTAACCTTTCTTTACAGCATCAGACCCTGACCACAGAGTGCAAACCTTAAAGCTGAATATAGCAGCATTTTGAGAAAGATTGATCAGTGTTTAGCTGTGCATGCAGAATCTTCTAGGTACCTGACTGAAATATGCTGCACTGCAGTTGTAATCATCTCTGGCTTTTTTTTTTTTTGGAAGGAGATTTTTTTTTCAATAACAAGATTTCTCCTCCTCCTGTAGCTTGATCAATCATTCAGTGATGATCTGGAATCTCATATCCCACTCTCTGACACCATTTATATTGATCTCAACTCTTTTGTCACTATCAGTGGAATATCAGTCTCTTCTGGGTTTTGTCAACGTCTTCTGAAGCTTTGTGAAATTACCTCGTCTACAATATACAGATTAAACTCAGGAAACTTTGGAGTTCCTGTTGATATTCATTTTCTATGAAAGAATTAGTAAGTCTTAAAATCAGAAAAGAATTTAAAAGCCCCATGAAAAAAATAAGCAATTATTCTGATGCCACAAAATAAAAAATTTGGGAAGCCTGGAATCTAAATCGCAAGAAGAAACTGCTTGGTTTCATTTAAATGAGCACAGATGGTCAGAGAGAACATTATTTTGTAAGAAAACCTTTGCCAGAAAAAAATAGTGATAAAAAAGTGTTTACACTATGACAGTGGGTATATTTTTTTATTAATTCTGCAACAGCATATTCTCATTTGAGACATTACCAACAGCCCATTAAAAATCAGTCTCAAAACCACTGGACATAAATATCAATACTAATTATTAACTCTGTAATATTTTTCTGTATTTGAGTAACAAGAGCTGAACAGGGAAATGCCAAGAAGAAATCGGCAATCTCGTAAGCCGTATGATTATAGTGATTTGTGACATGGAGGAGAATTGTGGTAAATAGCAGGCAACAAAGAACAGGATGTGCTAACTAAACAGCAGGAAAAACAAAATATTTGAAAATAGAAAAAGAGCAAAAGAGGAAAGTAGAATAAACAATTCAGTTTTTGCAAGTCAATAAGCAGTGCTGGAGTGAATTTGTATAAAATTGTGAATTTTGGTCTAACATTTTTAACCATTTAGGTATTTCATACCTTTTTTTTGTTAAGGTTTCCTCTAAAGAAAAAAAACATGAGTAGGAATTCTATATTAGTTAACACTGTCAATGTTATTATATGCTTAGTTTAGGGGACGCCAATGATTTGAGAACGCCTAATCTTAGCAAATAGGGCTTCAGAGCCATTGCTGAAACATTTCAAGTCAGAAGTACCATCTATTGAATTCCTCCTGTTAAATCCTAAAAACATAGATAAGCAACTGATGGAGTATTTCTTCCTATTTGCCTACATTTCACTGTAAATGACTGAGGCTTTTCCTTATTCTGAATTCATGTTGAAGAGTCACTTTACTGTCTTTTGCTCAACCAATGCCATCAAGTTCCTTACTGATTCCCTTATAAATTCACCTTTGATTTGTTTTCTCTGATATTTGCATCTCTTCCTCTCATTCTTTAGGTATTCATTCTTCATATTCCCCTTAATTATTTTTAGAAGTATGGTTTCTCATTCAAAGTAAATTTTTGCAGTTCTGTTTCTGGGGTATTTGGTAGGATAAAATGGAAAAGATTTCGGTTTCCAGTGTTTTCCCATATTTTAAGTCTAAATCTCAATTGCTGGTGCTATACACTGTGCTATAGCCCATAAGCATTCCATGCAGAGTTCTTCTCCATGAAAAAAAATGTTGTTTGGTGCTATTGACAGTTTTTCAGATCCTTTCTCTGCAATGTACACAAGAGGGATCCTAAGGCTGCCCCTAACCTGATGTGGAGTCCCAGCACTGACTGAAGTGTACAGGCTGACATTGGTGAAGCTAAGGGATGCTGGTGGTAGGTTACCCACATCTATTCAACCTCCCCAGAAGATCTCACAGCCACTTGATAACTATTCTAGATGATTTTCCTCATCTGTAATGTGCTTTGCTTCAACTTAGGTGACTATCCAACTACAACTGAAATTCAACCAAATTCAGGAGCAACTCTGAGTTCCTGTACATGATGTAAAGAGATATTCTCTGGGTGGCTCACGCAGACGATGAGGCTTGGACCTTATAATACCATCGAGATCACTTTTACCCAATGGAACCAAGCAATCAAGCTATTCTTGACCAATGTATTGAGAAAAGTTAGGGTTGTCCAAGCATCAACGTTTTGCCTTCCCACCCAGGTATTGGTTGTAATTTTGTTTCAGAGAGGAAGGAGCATTCCAGACAGGATTACATCATCTGATAGAAATTAGTTGTCCAGGAATGGGTCCAAACCATCTGGCTAGCCTCAGTAATATCCCCATGGTCATAAAAGAGTTCACTAACTGTGTCAGGGCAACAGGCAGGATATGCATTGTCTTACGCACAGTACTTATGGCTGCTTGAATCACAAGGATATTCAGTCGTATTCCATGTCTCTACTAATCATCATGAAAACTTCTTACACCATGATAGGTTACAAGGGCTGAGTACCTCACAACTGTTACTGTAACTAAGGCGACTCCGGTACCATAGAATCATGGCATCATAGAATGGCCTAGGCTGGAAGGGGCCTTAGAGATCATTTAATCCAATCTCCCTGTCATGGGCAGGGACGCCTCTCAACTAGATCAGACAACACATGGGGACCCAACGGGGATCGAACCCGCGAGCTTGGTGTTATCAGCATCACGCTCTAACTGAGTGAGCTAACCAGCCCCCCCAGTGTAACTTTATTTCCCTATGAACAAAATTATCTACATGCATACTTCACTTTTAAGTTAAAATATTCCTCAGTTAAAATACTCCTGGGAAATACATGTTTGACCAATCCTCAAAAACTTCTAGCAATGTAGACAAGTATTATGCAACCATTTTAGGCAATCTGTCTTGGTATTCGCCTATCTTTAGAAAGTTTTTCCTAATGTCTAGCCTCTTTTACTGTAGTTTAAGACAATTATTTCTTACACTATCCACTACTGTTATACTCCTTTCCATTGTGCAGAAGCTTTTAAAATATTTGAAGTCTGTAATCATGTCTCACATTAATTTTCCCTTCTCTAGATCAAACAACTACAATACTTGCATCTTTCCTCATCCATCATATTTTCTGGCCTCTGCCTATACTCACTAGTCTCTTTCAAACTTATCTACGCCAGTCTTGAAGTATAGTTCCCTAACAGGAGATGATGCTCCAGCTAAGGTGGTGCTAATGCTAAGGTGAGCAGAATCTCTTCGTATGTCTTACAAAATACATGATTCTCTATGTAGTCTGCTATTCAGCTTATCTTCCTTACTACATGCTGTGATGATGTTGATTTGTGCCCAGCTATGATCTACCACAGCCTTGGGATCCTTCTCTGCAGAACCATTAGGCAGACGGTTGTTTTGCACCTTGTGTTGATGTAGCTGAGAACTGGCTAAATATAGAGATTTTTGCTTATCCTTGCTGAACCACATTCATTTTTTCTCATATCTCCTCTCCAATTTGTCAAGGTCCTGGCTAAATTCTAACCTTGTCCTCTACTGTGCTGTTCCAGATTGGTGTTGTTTGCAAATGTAATAAAGATATTCTTCCTTCCATCATTCATGGTGTTAATGAAAATGTTGACTAGCACCATGAATGTTATATAGTCCACAAAACAAAACTTCCTTCTTTATTTAACAGCATTGATAATCATCCTCTTTTACCTTCTGTCTAGGATAAATCACTGGGATAAATAGGCGAAATATTGAATAGCATTAACTATTAGCAGTAAACCCCACAAATACCTCCTATTTTATGCTTGTTTGGTGCTTGCATTATGTTTCAGCACTGAGGCCTCTAAACTAAAGCTTTCTACCTTTCTTACACCCATTATTAATATTTGCATACCAGACCAGTGGGACTTCTTTTCCCTTCTCAAGATCTGAATGCCTGTGTGCCTAGTTTGGACATCTAGACTAGACACTCAAATCTGCCTATATTTCAAGGAAACATTGTCACCACTTCCTTTTCCTCTGAGGTGTGCTTCAACAAGTCTAACATCTTCACATAAGCAACTGTGCACTTTTCTATGTCTCTGCCCATGACAGGGAGGTTGGATTAAAATGATCTCTAAGATTCCTTCCAACCTAGGCCATTCTATGATTCTATCACATATATTAGCTTTTCTCCAGTTATGATACTGTAAGTGTACAGGTTTCTTCAAACTGTTGCTCAACAGATTAAACTACCTTTCAAATCCAATGAAAACAGATTAAGTTGCTTCACATTTGTTCTGCTTTTGCCCTCTAGATCAAAGTATCATCTATTAAGGCATTACAACCCTCTATATCATAAAAAAATATTTTGTATTTTTTGTTTAAAGAGTCCGTGGTAAAAGGGAATTCCAGTAGGATCTTTAGGAAAGAATGAATTTTAATTTTCTAAGAAGAGCTCTCAGAAAGCTTGGGTAAAAATATTTGGCAGTGACCATCTCACCACATGTACATTGTCCTTTGTCTGTTTTGAAGATTTCCATTCTTTTTATTTTTATTTAATATTTTTAAGTGAATGTACATGTATAAATAAAAACATAGACAAAGACTGTTTTTTGTTTAAATAATACCCACTAAGTGTATTGATACTGTTGGTCTTCTGTGTTTCTCTCTGGCTTCTAGATCAATATATGTCTTCATCCACTGAATTAGTTGAAATGTCATAATATTATTTTTCATTTACATAATACAAAACACATTGAAACTTTCCCAATCATTCTAGTTCCTCACCATTTTTTCTCCCAACCTATCGATGAGTCAGAATTCGATCTAAATAATAGGAATCTTTTCTCCTGATACTACTATATATTTGTTATTTCTCATTTACTATTCCCAATATGTTTAGCTGCTAGTAGCAGAGACAATTGCACCATTGTGAGATGCTGGCATTTATGTGAGGATTTACACAGCTCTGAAAGAACATGCAGCTGCAAAAAGTACATATCAAACAACCAGAACATAATCCCAACACTTAATCAGAAGCTCAGACTACAGCAAGAGCCTACTTCGTGATGAAACAGGATGCTAAAGTTTTCAACTGCAATTTATTGCCCGGAAGACCAAACGTCCAAGATTTTCATTCTAATGAAAGAAAGGCTTTACTAGAATCTGATAAGCAAATAAAATAGATGACTTGCTATTCATAACCTGGCCATGGACCAAATCATGATTAGAAGATGGGAGAGATGTATGATACTCAGCAACACATAAAAGTGTAAGCAGATCTTTATGAGAGCGGATGTGTTTGGTGCTGACAAGATTTGGAAAAGAAAGGAAGTTTTGAAACAACTAATGACTCCTTCCACTCTTCACAGCTTAACATGACAAGGAATCCATAATGAGATGAACCACACAGGAGTGCAAAGGAACCTGGAGCTGGCTACAGATTTATTTTATTGGCCTCAAGCAGCATGAGCAGTAGAGAGGAAATGTCAGACAAGTGAGAATTGTTTCAGAAGAAAGGCTAAAAGTGAGATGGCTGCCAAGCCATTTCCACAAGAGAGAGCAAAAGCGGAATTGCTGGAGGGGATTCATACAGGTGGGATAATCCCACAGGTGAAAGTAAGCATTCAAAAAAGGAAAATTCTTGTCTTGATTCAGCTTCACAAACTTAAATGGAGAATTTGGAAACTCAAACAACATGCTTCAAAATTATGGGAAAAAAAAAAAAACCCTAATACCTTCTGAAATGATACCTCTGTGACATTTCATGCAAATTCCCTGGTTCATAGTACAAGGTCCAAGACAACCATTACAGGCATACATGGTGGATACCAGAAAAGAGGTACTGCTTAATGTAAACCATTTGGGGAACTCTGAGCTCTATCCAGACTAGCTCTCACACCTACAATGAAGAGGAGTACACAGCTGGAATTTAAACTGCAGAGGGTGTTAGCTGCCAACCAGGGCTGCCAGACCCTACATTTCAGAATGAAAAACTCTCCAGTGCCTGAAATACAGGAACTAGGAGTTCTCAGTTTTAAGGCCCTGCAGGAAAGTTCATTTAAAAGCCTTATACTCCGTTCATTTCTAGGAAAATGCCCAGTTCATCAGAATATCCTGTAGCATAGCCTGTGAAGCTGGAGCTAGGGAAGACTCTCCAACTCCACTGCAGAAACCGTGCCACCTTGCAGAAATAAATAGAGTGTATGCAAGAAGCAGAGATACAAAATGGAAACAGAATTGCACTCAGTGATGACAATATTCTGTGGGAATTCTGGAGTTTTTATGGCATGAGCTTTGCATCAAAGAGTCTGTAAATAAAAGTCACGAAGGACACAGACTGGAAGAGTATCACTTTGTAAAGTCTTACAGTGCTCAAGGCACATACTGAACTCTTGTGCCTTAATACACAGCAGAAACCTTATTTACACAAATATTGGCACAGCCTCTCCTCTCTCTTACATCCTGTGATTTATCAATTGCCAGAAGTTTCAAAGGGAATCTCTAAGTTGGTTTCTTTATGTACCAATGCTGGCTCCCTTCTAAGACATTGCTGACTCTCAAAGATTTTCTGCCTCAAGACAAATGACATTTAGCTACTAGCAGAAAATACCTGTACCAAATAGAACGGTATTCTGAAATAGTAGGAAGTCAACCAAAAAACAATTAGGCTATTGTGATTATATGGAAGTGTTCTGGATAGATAAAATATGGCCTCCCTATAGACATTTATGTGAAATGCTTTTTGTGGTTTTGCTCTTTGTTTATAATACTATAACTGACTTCAGTTAATGTTGGCAATAGGAAGACAGTTTGTTCAGTCTTATGTAAAGTTTCATGTCGCTTGTTGAATTCTGTTCTTTTTTTTTAATTTACTTAGAAATACATTCCTTTCAAGTTGTCTTTAGAAAGATATAAAGGCAAAAAGACATACCGATATTTTCAGATTATTGTTACTACCCAAACACTAATGCTGACACCTTTAAACAAAGTATTTTTCCTCACGAGTTCCTGTACATTTGTCCTTGTTTGACTACTGTTAGTATTTCTGGGGGGCTGAAACACACTATGGCTAACTATATTCCTCTTCCTAAGTCATATAAGAAAATGACCGATAAAGAATTCAGTAAGGTTGAATTTGCAACAGCTCCCAAGCTGGATTTAACATTCCAAAAATGTTTGATATATTCCACGTCAAATTCCCTACATGAGTGCTATTTCAAAAATATATATATATGTATGAATCAAAACCCAACAAACAAATAAAACCCATTTAAGAAAAAAAAACCACAGCATCTTATTTTATGGTGGTATATTTCAATTCACTACTTTTTATGTGAGTTCAAGGTTACCTAAATTCGCTACGAAATTTCACTATTAAAGCTCATTTTTCTTTCATGTTGGTAATGGAACTCATAAACAACAGAGCTTAGGTTTTTACACATCACTAATGAGAAAATTAACAGAAAACAACCTCTGAATTGCCGAAGAACTCCACTTTAGTTTCTGTTTTGCTTAATTCTTCCCCATGCAATACATCTCCTTGAGAGTTCTCCTGAAGACATTTCTTGTCTAACTCTGGCCCGGTACACATATTCTTCTTCGTGGAACTGCATTATGTGTGTTAATGAAGTCCAGATAAATTAGATTAATAGCTGTGTTGGAAGGTGTCTTGAATATTTGTTATCTGGTCAAAGAAGCTTTTGTATTAGTTTCAAATAAATCCATGTGGGACTTTAAAACCCAATTTCCTGTGATCATTCTTTTAAAATATGTTCTAGATCCCAAAATACAGTTTCTCCATCTTAAATAATTATTAGTTTTTTTCCCTAACAGTTTGGTAAAGAGCCTATTAGGCACAGATACAGTTATTTCTTGTATTTGACAAGATCTTGAGAAGCTGGAGATAGCAATCATAATTCTCATGGGCAAACTCTTACTGTAAAGACAAAGATTGTAGGGAAAGATTGTGCTAGAGCTAAAGGTAGCTTCGTTCAAATCCTGCAGAAAGTAATAGGAACATGAAGATTTTATTAGGTTTGAAATAATAAATCTGATATCATGTGAGATTTAGAAAAACAGTGCACTAAATCTCACAAGACTTGTAATAAAATCACGAGAGTTGGCAAAAATCTTGATCCATCTCATAAACTCTAAATAAATACGAGCAGATGTAGATAGTGTAATTAAATTGATTATGAAGTTAATTTCCCAAGAAATCATCCTGGGAGTCAGAATTAGACACAGAGCCCTTTGTGTTAACAGAGTCCTATCTAATACAACAGTGGAAATTTCCCTAAATATAAAGGAAATAAGTTCTCCTTTAATCACTTTCAGTTACAGCAATTTTAAATGTAACTCAGAGCAATAAGCCATTAAGAGTCTAAAACCTTTTAGGGAAGAGAATTTAAAAGTATAATAATGAATTAAACCAGAAGAGGAAATCAAGAACACCCTGTTGAAGCCACTGGAGCCATTTTCTAAAGCGTGCTGATAGATATTGCCTCCTCTGGGATCTGGAGGCCATACATTTTTAGGAACAGACAATAATCCAAAGGCAAGCTGATGTAGCATTGTGTAATGTCAAAAGTTGGGAAATTTCTTTAACTTAGCTGTCACAGCGGTTTAGTGATCTTTAATAAAATGTTACTAAATTATTATATTTTTTTTAGTATTTCTCATATGCTTACGTCTTCCATACAGTTTTGATATGCTTTTTTTCTAACATGGTGCTTCTACAAAAACAAAGACCTGCACAAATAGAAAAAACTAGCATCTCAAATTTCCTGAAAATACTAATTAAAAAGTACTTAGCTGAGTCTCAGATTCCTGTATGAGTTTAAAGGCTCATCTTGGGCCAATAAAAAAATTTTAAAGGGTGAAAAAATTATAGAGATTCTATTTCCTCCAATGTTTCTATGACAGAACAGACCAACACAGGTCCTGTCCTCAGGATGAAATTTGTCAGACAAATTGCTACAATAAAAAGAAGCTACCCATCCACTGGGATGCCTCTGATGCCTGAAACAAAGATTTGTGACAACTATATGAAATCACTCAAAGAACTGGCAAAGTTGCCGAGTCTCTGTCAGGCTTAAAAACTAAACTAAAGAAATTTAGGAAATTCTACCTATTCAGGGAAGCTAGAAGAAGATTTAGAGAGCATTTTAGTGTTCCAAGAATATCTCGATGCCTAAAGTTGAAGTCAATTGAATGTCCATCTTTTGGGTGATGTAGTAATCACGTTTTAGACCACGTAGCACATTTATGTACTTGAGATACCCTACATACTTATAGTATCTAGCCTTATCTGGTTGAGTTATCATAGAATCATAGAATAGTTCAGGCTGGAAAAGACCCTTGGGATCGTCAAGTCCAACCATTAACCCTACACTACAAATTCACCCCTAAACCGTATCACCCAACACCACATCTAAGCGACACTTAAACACATCCAGGGATGGCGACTCAACCACCTCCCTAGGCAGTCTGTTCCAGTGTCTGACCACTCTTTCTGTGAAGAATTTCTTCCTAATGTCCAGTCTAAACTTGCCCTGTTGCATCTTGAAACCTTTCCCCATTAGGTTCTGTCCCTAATGACCTGTGAGAAGAGACCAGCACCAACCTCTCTACAGTGTCTTTTCAAACAATTGTAGAGCATGATGAGGTCCCCCTTCAACCTCGTCTTCCTTGAACTGAACAGTCCCAGCTCCCTCAATCGCTCCTCATAAGATCTATTCTCCAGGCCCTTCACCAACTTTGTTGCCATACATTATCATCTTTTGTAATGATTTAAACTCCCTCTCCAACTCAAAATTGCAGCCCAGAAGGTCATTACCTCAACACTGTCTCTTGTGAATCCTTATATTTGAGGTGTGTTTACAGCATATTTCTCTGAGATCAGCTGAAAAACCCATGATAAGTTTCCACCTTTCAGGTGTCATGGAGAGCTGATCTTCTTTTAAAAATTACTTTTTGCATGTGATCTAACTTCTACTACTAAACAACAGATTGTGCTTCAGAAAGCATTCATTTTCCATACCTGCTGTTGATGCTGGAATCACGGACAGTCAAAACCACAGTGGCATTTGGTGCTTGACTTAATATTGCAATGACTAAGGAACTTTGCTGGAAAGGCGCAGAGGTGCGGTTCCAGTCATTGTTCTCTTCAACGTTTCTGTTTTTTATCCAGTGATGATCTGAAGCAAAATGCACAAACAGTTCTGGGCACACGGCCCGGGAGCCAAGCTTTTCCAAAAGCAGAGTTCTTTAACTGCTATGTTATAAAGCCAGTCTGTTCTCCTTGTGCATTCTTGTCCATACTATAGCCCAGTATCACCTAGGGTGAGGCTCGCTTGCTATGCAAAATGTTGGGCCATTGGAGCATTTTCTGGCCTGAAATCCAGGTCTCCCTCTTCCTGGGGAGACCAGTGTCGGATCCTTGTCTAAAAGCTCTTAATTAAATACTGGGCTCTGGTCACCCAAATCCTGTAAATGGTTTCATGCTCAGAAGTGTAGTTTTCCTAAGTGGTCAAAGTTCATGCAAAAGGCGAGTTTCAGGTACATCCCTTTTGGGATGTGGGGAAGTGGCTGACCTGACATACTAAAACATGACAAAAATTAAGGGACTAATTTTCTTATGTGTAGAAATTAGGTCCCTCATTCATGGCAGACAATAGAAGAAAAATTACCACACCTAGGGACAATTACTGTTTCAGGAATTTCCTTATATCTCTATAACCACCAAACTTCATGTCTTAACAATGTCACCTTGGAAAACCACATGTGCCATTTTCACAAACTGCCCCTCAGAAAACAGTTTGTCTGGAGATATAGTAACAAAACTATACCTGAGAAAGCATCATAAACACTGGAGAAATTAAAATTTATGTCTGGGATCAGTGTCATTTTTAGTTTATGTTGCAGCCAGGTACAATGGTAATATCCTTCAATATAAAATGTGTTACAAAGCTAGCTTTCACTATACTTTAAATGAAAATTTGTGTCTCTCAGTGAATAAAGAGACTTCACAGGTTCCTATCTCCTACGAACTACATCGTCATTCATTGTTGCACATATGTTATGACAAAAAGTGATTAAATATGTTAACTGATATTGCTGGCCAGACTCTTCTTTTACCCAGGCTTTTCATCCTTCTGTTCAACACTCTATTTTCCAGTCACACATAGCAAGTCTCTGACCCAAGGAGAATCCATTTGTGCTTGTGGTTATGTGGCTGCCACACCTAAGCGAAAGAAACACATAAAAAAATTCCTGGATCCATACCAGCAATTCTCGTCTGAGAATGCCTGGAAATGGTAATTAAGAGTAGGCCAGAAAAGAATCTTTCATCGTTAACAAGTCTGAATTTCACCATTTCAAATAAAAAAGCCTGCTGGAGACCACAATCGTGTCCTTCCAGTAACACTAGAAGAAGGAACGATTAAATGACCCTTGCTGAGCAAAAAAGGATATAATTAAAGCCATGGCCCAAACCAAAGTTTGGGAGCCAGGAATTAATTAGTGAAGCTATTTGTATTCATTTGTCAGAAGGAGCTAAGAAGCAGCCAGCAGACAGGAAGAAACTGAGGAGCCTTCAAAACAATCAGTGAGAGTGTAAACTTAAAACAAAGTAGGACAAGGAGTTTTTTGGGTAGAGCACTGGAGAGAAAGAGGCCGAGAAATCAAAGCAAAGCAAAGGAATTCCCCTAGGTGTCTTACCCTTAATGTGTTCTGGAAAACAGATTTTTTTGTAGGGCATTTGGTTAATTGTCATATGAAGGAAACAAATAATTCTAACATAAATTTGACCCAAATATTGGCAAGCTCCTTGGGACAAGTAAATGACACAGTATCATAGTTTTTTCTGGGTGTTTGAATTGTATTTCTTCTCCTGATTCCTCAGCACGGTGTGGTTGTCCAATCTCAAAGTAATTTTTTGATAAGTGTGTGACATATGCCTGTGTCCTTCTGTCTTTGTTCCACAGCTGAAGAAAGATGTGGAGCCACAATACTTATCTCCTCTGCTTCAGCTCCCAGGGAGAAGGTGTGGAACAGGGCTTTGAATTATGTACATGCATCAGCCTAAGTGAAAGATGTTGAAATGAAACTCAGACAGAGAGATAGTTAAGGGTTTCTCTTCTTATCTGTTATGAAGACAAGAAAAGAGCAAACAGGAATTTTCCACTTAATGCTTTCACTTCAAGAGACTGAATTGCACATGAATCCTTCTTTCTGTTTTTGAATATGAACAGTTCAAGCACTCCTCTTGCTCCCATGAAATTCATGAAGCTCCCATAGAATTCAGTTGTTGAAGATCAAGATGTCAATGTCTGGCAAGACCTAGAATTTGGAAAATTGCTGTTTATCAAGATATAATATGTCACTGATGATGATGACGAATTCTACCTAGAGGACCAGCCCACTATCTGGAGTTTGCCCTCTTTCTACCTAGTATTTTATCCTGACCTTGGAAAACCTCAGCCCTACACATAGATGGAGGTACTTTGCATTCATCATTACAAATATAGATGGTGTTTTTTTCCTGTAAGAAAACATTGAAGAATCCCAGCTAATTTAGGTTTCACAAGGCACTAACAATGATTGCTCTTGCCTACACTGGGAATCCAGTTTGTAGTAATTGTCATGCAAAACATTTCACTAATGTGTGTGAAATGTCATTCTTGTATGAGGCTGTTGAAAAGTGTACTAAAGACCATCCTATTGTCCCTGCCCGCTTCCTTAGATACTATACAAATAAACCAATGAAAAGATCATTTGTGTGCAACTCGCTAGCAATACAGATATACTAGATATTCCTCACAATCTTTTTATATTGTAATATCATCTCAGTGTTACCAAATCAACTGTACCACCTTTAAAAATGAAGAAGTTTAGAAAATCAACCAGATTCTTCTTATCCTATTTCTGAAGTCCTATATTTGCCCTCCTCAATTCTCAGGTTCTGCTCCATCATCCTCTCCTTAAGAAATTGCCTTGGATAATCCTTTAAATGGTGTTGGGTCTCTAATTTTTCCCATGATATTTGTAAAATTGCATGTCCAAAAAGCACATTAACTAAACTGAAGCACATCAGATTTTATTGTAAGTGTTGCAGAGGAGGATTTGGAAGAGAGGATGAAAGTGGCTGTGACAAGAACTGAGCTCTCTGGGAGTAATCACCTATACCAGTCACATTAACAGACTTCTGACTTGGTTCAATTATCTGTGCTTACTGCAGAAGCATGATGCATTGCCCTTCTATATGCTATTCCTGTAAAAAGCAAAGTTTAAAAAAAAAAGCTAATTTTGAAAAAGTTGTTTCTTGTAAAATTCAACTCCACTGTTGGTTCTGTTTAAAGAATTGTGACCCATCATATCATTTCCATTTCTAAATTATTATTGTCACAAATATGAAACTGAGGTTGTTAGGTTCTGAGCCTCTATGAGTAGGAATACCATGATGGCATACAATAATGGAAGATAAAAACATCTGGATGAGAAAATAATTATTTCAGCTGGTATTTATGATTTAGGTTGGTAGTAATACACTCATGGCTTGATGATCTCATTTACTACTTCACTGGTAGTTAGAAATTCTTGATCAAAGACAAGTCCTTACCACAAAAACGTGATTGCTTGCATCTATGATGATCTATGATCTCAGCTGAAATGATAGACAGTTCATTTTATTAAGCTGTTTTGTGGTTTTTGTCCAAGAACAAATTAAAATAGAATTTGGTTTTAATAATTCTAGGTTTGTGCAGATCATTTGTTTTGGTATGCTGTGAAAATTATCCTTTGAAGGTAAAGTAATTAAATTCTCTGCTCAGAAAGCATTCAGGCAACATCTTCTTCCAACTTGTTGCGACTTGTGGTTGGGAAGAACTCCATTAGGGTTAAATTTAAAGATTTATGTGCTGATTATTCTTTCAACCAAGGAGTTGGACTTACTGTAATCCTCTATCTTTCTCTATACAAAAGCAACCTGTCTGCATTCAAACTAAAGTATATGTGATCAAGTCTGAGTTGATGGAAATTCTTTTTATACCATAAACTGCCCCTAAATTTTGGCCATAAATCAAAGCTTTTGTCGTTGAACTGAGTTTTCTGTTGAAATCAGTTTATTCCAACGTTTTGTTAGATGAAAGTCATTAGCAATTTCACATTATTTTAATATGATGTTCTTTTAATCTCTGCCTATCTGGTAAAATTCTTAACAATAGCAGCCAAAAATACAAAGCAACCTTTCCTGGAGTGCCACTGCTTTTCCTCAGACACCCTCAAATGTAACCAATTGATTACCTCTAAGATGAGAAATCAGTCCCCACACTTTGAAAGTCAAAATCCAATTGTATTTATTATTTTCCTTATTGTCAACCAAAGACGTGCATAGTAGAATCAAACATTTACTTCCATTTTATTGGCACATGTGACCTTTAATTTCCTCTGTTGTGCGGGTGTTTTCTATCACTTATTCGGCAATTCAGCTATGCCACTGGGTGACCTGATAGCACATCAGAAAATTCTTACAGCCTCATTTTATAACTCTGCAGCAATGCTTTCTTATCTTGATCAGTTCTACTTCCATCAAATAAGAGAGTTGGCACCCAAGAAGAAATAGCCGTATCGGATTAATGTACATTACTTCCACCAGCCAGTACTCAAAAATCAGACCTTAATTGAAGAAACAGCCACAGAAATTTTTAACAACCTTATAAAAACATCCATAACGTGTGAAATTTTAATTTACTAGGACCTAAATACATGGCTCTGAATCCAGACATCCAGATTTAGTAAAGTACTTGTTTCTATTTGCTGGCCAAAACCCTGACACCTCTTTACTGCAAACAATATTTAAAGTGTATTCTTCTATATTTAAAAATAGAAACCATACCCTTGCTTCCCCCTGTCCCTGAGCTATCACATATCCAATAAATAATTAATTTTGTTAAAATTTTGCTTTACATGGAAAAAAATTTCTCATTTTATAATTAAAAAAGTTATATACCAAAAAAAGTCTTCCTATTAAAATTTCTAAGATGTTTGATAGTGACTAGATGGTCATGGATTTTTGCAAAATGATGAATTTCTGCTAGAAAAACATGAGCGATAAGAAATCATTGCATTTGTCCCATACATATAAATTCTTTGTCAAAAGCTAGGTATTTATTTAAAGCTTACAGCACGTAAGTTAGAAAACACATTCTTTCAAAGATACTTCTCCATTTTAGAGAACCTATTTGGCATTGTATCACAGTGTCCCTCAAATTTTTATCTGAGAAGACTCATAGGTGCCATGGGTATCATTTAACTGATGGGTAGTTGAGGCAAAGGACATTTCAGTGGTTTACACAGGGTGGTAGAAGCAGCCTCTGGGCACAGCACAGGTCTGAGTTGTAGTCTGACAGTGACACCCCAGCGATATTGCTGTCCTTTCCTCTGCCTGGACAAATGACAACTACATGGTAGTTTTAGACTGGTAGAAATTTACATATACAGACATCTCTCCACACATTTTGTGAGATTGTGCTATATGGCTAGCACTAGTTCTCAGTGATCCAGAATTCCCTTTGCTAAGTTCAAGAAGCAAATTCTGTATTTCTCTTCCTTTTCCCAGCACTCAGTTTTGAAGAAGTTTGCTGAACTCATGCATTCTAGTAGAATTTTAAAGATAAAATACTGCCATAAGGAATAAATAAGTCACAAAAAACAGAGAAAAAAAAAATCCAGAAATGTTGAGTTTATGCAGAGATGGCTCATACTTTAAAAAGTCAGTATTCCCACTGGTTGAGATTTCATTCCAAAAACTTTTGCAATCCCATCCTTGATCTCTTATATCCTTGAAAGTGTGATGGAAAGAAGTAAGTTACTAAGTATAGGAGCATTTCTGCTAAAACATATCTAGGCAGATGTTAAAAGCTATAGGGATGACAGAGAAGAATATATGAGACAGTAGTACTAACCTTGCACTATTTAACTGTTGCCACATAACCAGTTTTGTGGACTTAACAATAAATGAGCAATATTGTGTAGGAATTTCTTACACTTTTTTATCAAAGATGTGCTAATTTATTTCTTTTTGTTAGTTACTACATATAAATTTCATTTGTTTTTGGAAAAATAGCTCTTAGGTGTTCAAAAATCTTTGATTTTTGATGACTAAAATACTTTACACCAACGGCCCATGAGAAAAAAAAACAGAGCTATCATATTCTTTCCTCAAAAATTGCTTTCTTTTTTTTTGTGGTTGTAATTACCCTACTCCTTAATTATCTTTATTTCTAATGACAGACTGTTGACAATATTGTTTTTCACTGTAGGGCTTCATTTTTGTGGTGGCTGTAATTTGTACAGGAACTTGGCAACTTTTCATATCAATGTGGTTAGAGAAGCAGCAATAGGCACAGTGTACACATCCAGAAAAGTTAAAAAAATATATACAGATAAATAAATTGACATGGAAAAAAAAAAAAAAAAAAGCAAGCCCAAGTCACAGAACAAACTGAAGTGGATGTCCTGTCTGGTAATTGGTCTTCTTTCCCTTCTAGAACCACAGAAATCTCAGTGTCTATATCAACGATTGTACCATAATCTGTCTGTTATGGGTGCTCCAAGACTGCCGTCCGGATCAAATGAATCCATCTCTTACATTCCAGCTGAGCTGCAGAGATCCCCCTAGGGTATGTGGGACCCTACATGTCCAGGTATGTGAAGCCCAGCAGGCTGTATGAGGTGTGCACTAGAAACCTGCCAGGCATTCATGAGTCAGAAGACAGAGATTTATTAATATGAGTCATCCCAAGATGTCTTACACTGGCACAGGCATAGTCAAAGGCTGTAAGAGCCATCTCTAGATGCTGCCCACACACCCCCTGGACTTTTTTTAATGCATTTTGTCATGACCCTCAGCTGGGCAGTTCTGAGATTTTCAATTTGAAAACAGACAAGTGTCGAGGCATCAAAAGAGTGAACTCTATGCATCTCTCTTCCTAGAGATAATAAAATTTTCCATGGTGTTCATAATGCAGGGAAGATATTGTTCACCTGATAGATATTTACAAATCTTATTTCCTCATTTCCCTTCTTTCAGTAGTCTTTGGGTACCTGCCACAATTGCTCTTTCATAGGATCATTATCTGGCACTGCTTTCTCATCACTTCGAGCACAGGTGTTTCTCCCAAATCCTGTTCATGCCATCACTCTGCCTGTGACCCATCAGCAAACAATGAAGCAATTCAGAAAGAGAGCAGGGTTTGGTCACATGACTGTGTTAAGCATTTCCACTTATCTAATAAACAAGTCACAACAATTCATTGATGAACATACAGCTTGGTTGTTGGGGCTTTTTCAGTGATAAATGATGGCTTGCGTTACTGCCATTCTTGCAGTTCTTAGTAATACTGTGAGGCAAACAGGACACTGAGCAAATAAAAGACATAGCAGTAGAAATAAGGCCTCAGTTTTGAGAGCTCTGTGGAAAAAAAATATTCTATTTGTCCGTTCTGTGATTGTCTCTTAATGTTTCCAGGAAAATTTTTGCTAAAAAATACACTTAAAAAATAAATCTAGAGACTCGTCAGAAAAGGACTGTTTGTCCTCCACCTACCAGAGAAATCAATGCACTGGAGAAGATAAAAAAAATAATATACTAGGTCTTCATATTCTCTGCTTTCAATCAAATACTTCTACACTATATTATTGAACAGTCAGTTGGTATTACAAGACAAGGCCATAAATTACCAAAATGTCTCATAAAAACTGTTATTTTCTGGAAGTAAAACACTCTCCATGTTTCAAATCCAATTTGAGTAAACTTGATAATGATGAGGAACAAATTTGAGTACACTTTGTACCAGCTCAGGCATCCTGCTTTGGAAAGTATATCCAGGGACATAAAGTTTAAAGCTCTCATATTTTGTGAATATAGCTCTATAAAGTCTTTGGCATGGCTGGCATGTCAGGAGAAGGTCAAAACTTATAAGTCTAAGCATAAAAACTAACAGCGTGTAGTGACGGGACACGGGGCAATGATTTTAAAATGAAAGACGGAAGATTTAGGTTAGATATTAGGAAGAAAATCTTTACTGTGAGAGTGGTGAAACACTGGAACAGGTTGCCCGAAGAGGTGGTTGAGACCACATCCCAAAGTCAGGCTTGATGGAGCTCTGAGCAACTTGATCTCATTAAAGATGTCCCTGCTCACTGCAGGGGGGTTGGACTAGATGACCTTTAAAGGTCAACCTGTTCCAGTGCCTCGCCATCCTCGGGGTGTTCTTCCTTATATCTCGTCTAAACCTACCCTCTTCCAGCTTCCACCTATTACCCTTTGTCCTATCATTACAGATGCTTGTAAAAAGTTCTTCCCCAGCCTTCTTGTAGGCCCTCTTTAGGTACTGGAAGGCTGCTATAAGGTCTCCCCGGAACCTTCTCTTTTCCAGGCTGAACAAGCCAGGCTCTCTCAGCCTGTCCTCATAGGAGAGGTGTTCAACCCTCTGATCATCTTGGTAGCCCTTCTCTGGACTCACTTCAACAGCTCCATGTCTTTCTTGTGTGTGGGCTCCAGAACTGGATGCAGTATTCACGGTGGGGTCAAACAAGAGCAGCACAGGGGGGCAAAAGCACCTCCCTCAACCTGCTGGTCATACATATCTTGATGCATCCCAGGATATGGTTGGCTTTCTGGGCTGCAAGTCCACACTGTTGGCTTATGCCGATCTTATCATCCACCAACACACCCAAATCCTTCTCCCAAGGACTGCTCTCAATCCACTCATTGCCCAGCCTGTCTCTGTACTTGGGATTGCCTCGATCCAGGTGCAGGACTTTACACTTGGCCTTGTTAAACTTCGTGACTTTGGCCTGGGCCCGCCTCTCCAGCCTGTTAAGGTCCCTCTGGATCACATCCATTTCCTCCAGCATGTCAACCACACCACACAACTTTGTGTCATCGATAAAATTGCTGAGGATGCACTCAATGTCATTGTCCGTGTCACCGACAAGGATGTTAAATAGTGCTGGTCCCAGTACTGATCCCTGAGGGACACCACTTGTTGCTGGTCTCCATTTGGACATTGAGCCATTGACCGCAACTCTTTGAGTGCAATCTTTCAGCTGGTTCCTTATCCACCAAGTGGTCCCTCCATCAATTCGTGTCTTTCCAACTTGGACACCAGGATGTTGTGGAGGACAGTGTCAAAGGCTTTGCACAAGTCCAGGTAGATGACATCAGTTTCTCTTCCCTTATCAATTGATTCTGTTACTCCATCATAAAAAGTCACCAGATTTGTCAGGCAGGATTTTCCCTTGGTGAAGCCGTGTTTGTTGCCACCAATCACCTCCACACTTTCCATGTGCCATAGCAGAGCCTTCAGAAGGACCTGCTCCGTGATCTTTCCAGGCACAGAGGTGAAACTGACTGATCTTACTGCCTGGGTCTTACTTTTCTCCCTTTTTGAAAATGGGGATGATGTTTCCCCTTTTCCAGTCAGTGGGCACTTTACCAGACTAACACGACCTCTCAGATATGGTGGAAAGTGGCCTAGCAACTTCATCTGCCAGTTCCCTCAGAACCAGTGGATGGATCTCATCAGGTCCCATGGACTTGTACACCTAAAGAAAAGATGAGGCACAAAATGAAGCTGCTTCTGGTTTTCCTGACCCCTAACTCCACAAGCTCATCCTTCATGCTTTAGCAGTGTTGATGTTACCAGCCCCGAGGCAGAGGGAAACAATTCTTGGCAGAGAGTACCTAGATCATTTTTTTTCCCTTCATTTCATGTTCCTGGGCTATCAGCTCAAGAGACTGGGCAGATTTCTTACACAGAAATGAGGTCTTTCAGAACCCTCTTTAGCCCATGTTCTAATGTAAAAGAGGTTCCAATATCTGTCTACAAGTAATGCAGTCAAGTCACAGTGTTCATGCTAGCCAATTTGTTTGGCTGTGGTACAAGTGACAAGAGAGCATGAAAAAGTCAATTTAAAGAAGAGTGCTGAGCCGCAATATTCACTGAGTGTGACCTCTGGCCAATAATGCAAAAAGAACGTTAAGTAAAGAATGCTTCTGGAGGAAGAAAAGAAAGGCAGGAAAACAAAGACAAGTTAAGGGCTTAGTATGGAAAGGACATCCCCATAATGAAGAAAGGACCCAGGCGATGAAGAGAAAAGAACATGGAAATGATTTCTCTTGTAGGTTTGTTGCTCATTTGTTTATTTTAGAAAATGACCAATGACCTTTTCTCTGGAAAACAATACGGATTTACACTATTCTAAATAACTTACCAGGAAGTTTTCCACCATTTTAACTGCTGTTTCTTCAACATATACACAGATAACACTTGGGATAGCCCATTGACATGCCTGGAAATTGATAGAAATCTGGCTCAGTTAGGGAGAGCTACATGACTTTGCAGAGCAAGATTAATGGTTGTGCAGTTTAGCTGCTACAGTTTCTTCTTGTCCATACAAAATACCAGACTGCTCTAAAAGCTCTGAACCACTGAGAAATGTTGCCAAAATATGCTGTTATTTACTGGATGGTCTGCATCCAGATGTACTTTATTAAAAATCACAGAAGTCATGATTGAAAGTGTCCCTGCCTATTACAGGGAAGGTTGGACTAGATGACCTTTAAAGGCCCCTTCCAACTCAAAGCATCCTATGATTCTGTGACTGTGATGTGACACCAGCATTCATATAAGGAAGAGGAGACCACCAGAACGATGAAAGATTACAGAGAAGAAGAAAAAAAACATTCCGAACACTGATTACGTTGCTCTTCCTGACTTCCCAACATCACAGTATTATTTATGTCAATACTTCTGAAAAAGAGATAGTTTCAGTGTACTATTCCATATGTTTGGACATGCACATACTTCTCCTTCTAGTGAGTGAATTCCTCAGATCTTGGAATTCTTTGACAAATTGCTGTTGAGGTTTTTCTCTTATTATTTTTCTATTTATATTTATTTTTCTTTCTTTTTTTCCCCCCACATTTTTCATTCTTTTTCTCAATTTTGGGTTTTTTCCTTAATTTTTTTCCTCTTTTTCCTCTTCTTATTTTTTTCTTTCTTTTCCTTTTTCCTTTTTTCTTTTATTTTTTTTCACTCTCAGATGATTTTCAATAGATTAAACTAGCACATATTTATATCTTTACCTAAATGGTAAAGCACATATTTCTATCTTTACCTAAATTGGCACAAACAAGGTACAATAAACAGAAATCTATTGCATATATTTCAATATTAAACATTGTCTAGACGGTGTAAATCTAGTTCTCCTATCAAAGAGTAGGAAGTACTAAGTCTCAGCTTCTTTGGGATATTTGAAGATCCAAGAGGCCATTTGATCCTCCTTGGTAAATTAAGTGGAGAAAAATGACAAATGATCCATCAGTGAAAGAGTATCTCTGGTTACACCCCTTCTGTTCCCATTGCAGATCAGCCCAGTCACAGCTGTGCAGGTGGACCGTGCCCCTAGGAACAGCCCCAGAGCTCAGGCTGGAGCAGTTTGTCACACCCAGAACTTTCCAAGGAGGCTCTTTCGGGGATACACAAGGACATTCCCATTGCAAGTGCTTCTGGTGACAGAAATCAGACTTTAGCTGATCTGTATTTGCTTTGCCAGGAAGGAAAGAGGAAGCAGGCACCTGTCTAAACAAGAAATAGCTCAGGATGTAGCTTGGAGACCACAGGGGAAAAAAATGACAAATTATTCAAAGTAACATATGAAATAAGAGATTCTCTTCCAAATACATTTCCAGCATGCAAGAGTTGGCAACATGACTCATATTCATAGAAGTTGGATGTGATTTTCTGCTTTTCAGTCTAAAAGCAGTGTGAGGGGATACACAAATCCCACAAGCTGGTGCTGCCAGTCCCAGGCTCATTGGTCGCCATGAAAAAGAAACTAACCTGCTTAGACATTGGTTACAAAATGTTCTTTTAGAAAAAGCTGTGCATAGCCAAGGACAAAGAAAACAAATTTACGTGGAAAGAAGTCAAGGGGAAACACAAAATTAAATAAATGTATAGCTATGGAGCAGAAGAGTGTGCCCGAGACTGAAAACAATACCGTAATGCATTTAATCTGTAATGTAGAAAAAGGACATGAAGGTTTTCAGGCACGTATATTCATCAAAGATTTCCTACACACAGTGTGAATATCTACATTACTTTTACTTCTTTTTTTTTAATTTTTTTTTTCTTTTATAGTAGGTATTTCACAGCTTTTTGTACTAGCAAGCACCAGAAGTATAGTAGTGAATGACTCACACCAGACATTTCTAACTTGTTAGTCAGGTACCTGTTAGGGGAATAAATATTGATTCTGTGCCTGCCTAAATGAAAGATGTGTCTGATGGCTCATGATGGAAGGTATGTGATATTCAAGGATCGTGGTTTTCTCCAGTAAATGTACGTGTCTTTCCAGGCAGAGGTTCCCAGACTATGCTGTATGTACTGCTAGTGGTGTTGGAACAGTTTCAGACCAGTTCTGCACACAATGATCAGCAAGTCAATTAAATTTAGGAATCTTTCTTTAAATGGAATCATTACAACTTGCTGATGGTAGGCAGGGGAGCAGGTCTAGCTCTGTCTGTACTGAGTCTGTCTATCCATGGGGCGTGTTCACACCAGAATTTAGCAAATGATCATCAGTGAATCCCCATGTGGAGGTAAGTATGAGAGCCGCAGAGCAATTGGCTGCCTAGGTCACTGTTGGGTGGTATTTGTCTGTGTGAAGATATTCCCACAATAATTCAGGGAAGACGTGAGAGGAGACAAGGATAGTCCTGGTTTAGGAAAGCAGAGTGTGAAATAGAGCAGTGAAGAAAATAGCCGTGTTAAGGGAGAGGAAGATCCCCAAAGCATGAAAACAGCTGAACAGACCCCATCACTTCGTATGCACATGACCTGGATGAGAGATATGAGTTGTCTCTATGTAGGAGGTACTCAAGTGAATAAAAGCAGAACCCCATTTTGAAGCTGTGACCCCAATTAGGATCATATGCTTGGAATTAAGCAAAGGCTGAATTGTTTTCCTGGACCCAAAATGCCAAATGGTTAATATGTGTTTATAGCTTTACTGTACTGCATTATTTAGTTACTGGCTCACTTACTGACTAGCAGAGACATGTATAATCAGACCTATGCACTATTAACATCCCTTGGTGACTCTTAAATATGTTCTTTCCACAGCTGAGACTGTGGAATTCAGACTTATCTGAAATACACTCTGTAAGGTCATGATGTCTGTTTAACCATTTGCACTTGAAGTCCTTATTAAAGTAATTTAGTCTTATTTTAAGGCTTATAGAGAATTGCTACTGCTATATAGGGAGCCATTGCCATGAGAAGATAAGGAGTTTAGGGTGCTATTTTCTTCTCTTACAACACTTAAAAGTATTTTATATATATATTTGATTTTATATAGCTATAGTTTTTTTGCTAAATGAAAAAAAATCTGTGCACATGTGCAAAAGAGAAAGAAAGAAATGAATGAATGAACATGGTTCATAAAGAATGAACATGTTCATAAAGAATGAACATGGTTTATTTATTTTAACCACAGTTGTTCTTCTCTTTCTCCAGCATTTATTATGTCCTTGATTCAATATTCTTCAAAAAATCAATTCAAATTAATAGCATTCAAAATGCCACTTCAGCAAAATGTGAACCTGTAAACAGAAGAATGGGAACCAAGTCATGCTGGATACTCTGAGTTGGATAAGTCTGTAGCCTTTCCTTGGAAGAAAGATGTTCTTCTATTTACAGTGATATTAAGAGCAAAACATATGCATGCTAATCTAGAAAATCAACGGCAATACCAAAGCACACATTTACATAATGACAATCTTTGTCTGGTTCTTTAATATTTAAGAAAGAAACTGCAGATGAAGGCTGTGTGAGGGAATGAAAGGTGAGGGAAAGAAAATAAATCTGCCCTTCTACCCACTAGGTGCTGGTGGGAGATGAGAGATGCTTTTAACCTCTGTGCTCTTCATTTTGGAGGGAAAAACCCTTACATGTTCTATTAAGGCCATTTCCTACAGTCTCCAGGAGTATTTCTCCCACCTCAGCATAGGATATATGCTATTTTCAGTCTCACTCAGATCTTTAAGTTCTGATCTTCCTGACATCTTGTGTGTTGTCCTATATTTATCGCTGAAGATATGCTTCACAGTAGCAATGAGAAAATCAATGTACCAAACCCTTCAGCTACAGTCATTAGTGCCAGGTTCAGGCAGCCAAACTCAGAATACTCCAAGAGCCCAAAGAAACAATTAAAAGCTGTCCCAGACCCACTAGTTGGTTCTGTGTATAGCTGTTACCAGCCCTTACCAGCCTGAGGCAGAGTTTAGCACGAGCTTCTATCTCAGCTGTGTGGCTTTGTTTTCCAACACAAGTCCCTCTGCCTAGAGCCTCACCCATCTGTTCCGCCCGTTCAGCAACTTTGGGGTTCCCCCAGTCACTCTAAATTAGAGCTCTTTCAAATAATTAAGAGTATTTTATTTTATTTTTCTCAAGAAGCTCCACGATTATATTTTTCCAGTTCCTGGATCTTGCCCAAAACATTCCAGAGGTTTCAAGAAATATTTAAAAAGTCAGTAAGTTTGAGCATCCTGTCTGGCTGGTGTGCAGTGCGTATGAGTGGAAGGGTACAAACCTCAACTGAGCCTCCCAGAAATGCTGCAGATTACAGGAATTTTGTTGTGACCCTAACTTTCCATCTTGGTTGCACTAGTTCTGCTCAACAGGCTCAGTCTGGATCCCAGTGAAATCAGTTGGGGAGGAGGGTTTCTACTGGGATCACCGAGAATTGGATAGGGGCCTCTGTCAGGTTTCCAAAGACTGAAAATGAGTGTGCTGGCATTTGGTAAATCTTTCCCCCTTTTCTGATCAAGGTTTCTACCCTTACTGTGAGCAGCTTTTGCTGCTTTATGTTCACAGTGAAAACTGATGGAGCTGTTGGGAAAACCTATGTGACTGCCATTTTCAGTTGGGAAAGCAGCCCTTTTTCCAAGCTCGTTTTTCTAACTGAAGTGGCTGTTAAAATCTCCTTATTTCTTTGTCTCTCTGCTTCTATACACTATTTCTTCATAACCTGCTGTCTCTGGCTTTTAAACACTTCTCCGGTATTGCAGCTTCAGCACCACCCTAAGCACAGCTTTGAGCCTTTTGTTTTTTCAGTGTTTGGAACACATTTTTGTGTCTCCCTAAGTAAAAGTACTATTTGAAACATCTCTTCTTCATTCTCTCACATCATTATTTATTCTAATAAAGTGCATTAGGCATTTTCCAATTGTGCCATTCAATATTCAGCCACAAACTAATCTATAAACCATACGCAAAAATGTGCAAGTTGAACAAATATCAACAATTTCTGGGCCTTGCACATTTGAAGCAGTCTCTCGGAGAAAACCTCCATGGCTAGGCAGTGTGAGTGAGCAAAGCTCTGTGAGGAAGTGCAAATATGCCTAAAAAGCCCCAAGTTGCTAGTTATTGCCCCTCATCTGAAGGCTGCTGCCTCCAGACATGGCAGACATAAAAAGTGACTGTATGAGAATTCTTAGATCACGTGGATGCCAAGGCTCACAGGGGCAGGAGATAAACCAGATATCACTCAGAGGGAGGTATCCCTCTGCTTATCAAAGGCTTATGTGGAGATATCCTGTCAGAGAAGCCCTGGTTAAAAGGTGCAAATTAGAGAGCAAGAAGTGAGAGGCAACTGTGTGAAACTGGGAATAGAGTTCTATGCCCAAGTCACAGGGTGACCATGGTTAAAACTCCTAAAAGGAGTAAAAAAAGAGCAAAACATTCTGAATCTCTTTTCCTTTCCCTTTCCCTTTTCTTTTCGTTTATTTTGTAGTTGACTACATCCAGGTATGTGGGTCTTGCACAAAATCCAACAGTGTTGTGAGAAACTCCAGAAATTTAGAGGTGCACCTGTACACAAATTTTAGTTTAATGACTCGTTCAGGACAGTACGATGTCACAGTTTTACAGATGATTAAAACTGGCATTACCCTTTGCCAGACAGAAAGATATTAAAAATAAACCCACAAAAACCCTAAAACTCAATCCCCAAAACTGGTGTATCAAGTTAGGTTTCCTGTGAAGAATGGTTCGCTGTAGGTGGTTTCATCAAGTAGACCTCAGGCCTGGGCATGATGAGATTTTGTAAGCTCAGGTGAACCGTACTCAGTGTAGGACCTTGAGAAGCAATCCTTGGGACAGTTTGATCTCCAAATGTAGGGTAAAGTAGCTTTAATTTGCACAAACTTGTAATAAAGTCCAAGAGACCACTAAATAATAATAAATTCCGGATTTTACCTATCCCATAGGATAGGATGTACTTTACTGATGCAGAAGCCAAAATTTGATCCCCTTATCTTCCACTACATTGATGTAACACTTTCTTCCCAATTATGAACCTATTAATTCCAAAGCTGGGCATCTCTCACTTCTGTATTTTCTCTACACTGGCAGTAAATCATTTGGATGGTGATTTAGTTACTGGGTTTTGCAGCTGCCAGATAATGCCTGGCATCTCTGAAAATAATTTTTGAGAACTCTGGGTCAGAAATAGTCTGCCTAGGTCAAAATAGTCTGCCTCAGCATTCCTTTACATCATGAGCTTATGTCTTCTTGCAGCACTGTATGGTCTGGTTTATAATTTTGTTTCGTAAGCTTCTTAGGAGAAAAAGCTATCTGGGAAAAAAAATATCATAACATTCACTAGTCCTTTAAACAAAACTTTTCACAGATGCTGACAGCTGTGTGAGAATAGTTTGTCTTCAAAGACAGAAAAGCTAAACAAATATTATGAAAATAGAAGTTGTGAAACATCAGTGGTGATTTTCCATAAGACAACTACTTGCATGCCTACGTGTTCACAGTTTGTTCTGTGTCCTTTTCCACTATTAATGACTCATATTCAATCAGAGTAGAGAAAATGTATTCATTTATCTTGTAAGTTCTTGTTTGGTTCTCTAATGAAGTAATTAACGTGAGCACGTGATCTAACCAAGAAAGTTGTCAGATACAAATTGAATGAGTTTTTGATGATGAGCCTCCAGGAATCCTCCCTGAGCTCAACATGTTCATGGAGGTTTTATAAGAAACTAAACTCTATCCCTGAAAATCCTGCCTTTAAAGCTTTTGGATCACCTGTAGGGTTTTATGGTTGGCTGCAATGAGAATGTAGAAGCTTGTAACTCAAGAAACGAAAAGGAACATGAAACAAATAAGTTCGAATACACCTACCATCTTCCCTGCTAGAGTTACTTTTCATCCTGTATCAATGCTGCTTTAAACAGATGTTGCATTTGAAACCTACTGGCAGGATTATGAGGCAGCACAGAAGGTGCTTCGTGACTTCACATACAGCAGCAAAAGAGCTGAGCTTTAAGAAATACGAAAAATGGTACAAAATGTTCTACAATGGAATAAGATCTCCATGGGATGAAACCACTGGAAAATTTTCTTTGAACACTGCAATATTTAAGCAATAGTTTAAAGTAGTATAAGACATCAGCCATGCTTCTGTGTGTGTGCTGTAACCTTATACATGATATCCATCACCGTCTGCTTCCAGCTTTGGCTTGCAGCAGTACAGACATCCAAAAGCTCTCTCTGCTCCTCCTTGTGCAACATTTCAGCAGTAGATTATTGCTCTCCATGGCTTCCTCCCTAAAAAAGTCCAGTGACTTACTTGCTGGCAATAAGAGGACAAATCAGTTACTGCCTCCTGTTGTCATTGCCTGGTACAGTGCCTCTAAAGAATGACAATGACTGTCTGCTACCCATTAATATCTTGGCTGAATCCAGTCCTGATGGCTTTTGAACTGGAAGAGGTAGAATACTGGAAAGCTGCCTTTGTCCGTTTGCCATTGTATGCCTGGACATAAGGTCAGAGAGAAAGCATGAGGAAAGGCTCCAGTGTGTGAGGAAGGAGTGTTTTGCATCCTCATTTGCCCCTGCACAGGCGCAGAGCCCAAACCACGGGCTGCCCTGTTGCCCTTTAAATACAGGCTATCCTCAACTAAACCTGCCAAGACAGTACAGGTCTAGCTATTTTTTTTTTCCATTACAGCAGCATAGCACTGCTGAGTTCAACATATCAAGTGAGAAAAATCAGACCGTTTGTCTACAGCTATAAACCACAAGTGGCTGCAGGTTACATCTGTCAGCATGTGAACATGAATTCAGCTGGTGTTCATCATGGCAATGTGGCTTGTTTAAAGAGATGTATATATGACAATTACTGTTGAACATTCACCACTGGAAAGATGCTGATAGTAATGCAGTATTGACAGCAGCCACTACATTGTTTGCCTCTGGAGAGACAAGAGGATGGGCAGCCCCTTCTGAGCTGCTGGCTGTGGCTTTTTGTTACGTGGATCAGGAGAAAGTGCTGCAGAGAAGGTTTCTGTCGTAATCACAAGCAAAACAAGCGCATATTTTTCATAGCGCTGCTAACCTGCTGCTCCCTTCATTCCTGCGGAGTACAGCGCTCCGAGAGCACTGACAATGATCACTGCTTTAGCAGTAGGAGAATACATCACTGCTGAGCCAGCTGCCTGGAAACGTTAATGGTGCTCTGTGGTTTCTTCAGGACTCTGGGCCAGCATTTGCCTCATCAGATGTATCTTTCCTTTGTTGCCCTAACCCAGCCTGAGCTCTATTCTCAGTGCAATCTATTTTCCAAGAGTGACAAGCCTGGGGGTCCCCAAAGGTAGTTAAAGGAAGGCAGGATGCAAAATGAAATACACAGAATATATGGGAAGCAAGTGGGGAAAGAAAAGAAAAAATACACCCACTGCTGGTGTGAGAAACCCTGGGCCCAGGGGAAGAGAACAAGCACAGGGTCTGGAAGAGGAGCACAGCAGGACCAAGGAGGAAACCTGGGTGGTCAAAGAGGCGAAGATTGTGACTTCAGATGAAGCTGAAGAGACTGCAGAGGAATTGAAACTGAATAAATTTACGGAACCTATAGAAGGAAAAATAGAGTCCTGTAGCCACCTTTTTCCACAGAACCACTATTATCATCCTTGTTTCAGAAGTGGAGAAACAAAATGTTTAAATGATTTGTCTTTGGCAGATTCAGAGCTCAGGTATCTCCAACCCTCAGGCTTAGATACAACTAAGAGATTTCTGTTATATGTATTAACTTCAGGTGACCTGGAGAACATTGATTAAAGTGACTAACTGCGCAAGACTCAAAATTCAGATACCAGATGTGGGGGGAGGGTCTCTTTGGATCAAACCTTGGCTCTGACATCTACCTTGCTTTCTTTGCTTCCTTTAAAAAAAAAGAAAACAAAACAGTTCTAAAAATGTATGAAAGGAAGCTGGAGAAGGTTAATCCTGGCTATTTACCTGTATGTATATATTTTTTGGCCTAGTGTTATTAGGCCTATCCTGTGAATCAACTGAAGGGTTGATAAATCTAGAGCTCACTGGGATTACATGGCACATTACCTCCACTCTGTGCTTTCTGATGATATATCCACGTTTTACCATGGCCATCAGCATATACTTTGACTCCAGCAATGAAAAAAAATAAGGCTAGCTGTAAACCTATCAGCCTGAGCCTCTTGTTTTGTAAGATGGTCTGTGATGCTTGCTCATTACAGCTTGCCCCTCCATGGTGCACAATGCATTGCCTGTTCCCTGGAAATATACATATCACAGAATCACAGAATGGCCTAGGCTGAAAGGGACCTTAGACATATGTTAGTAATAAACTTCCCATTCATAATCCAACATAATCATTTGATGTGGCTAATCAGCTACACAACCTTTTCCATTTCTAGTTTGTTTGAGTTTGTGGTCAGTGCTGCACAAGATCCTGTCTCCCTTTCTCTCACCTCACAAATAGCAGGGAATAATCTCTTGCAAATAGATGGATACTGTCAAAAACGTGACAAAGAAGAGCGTTCCGAAGCAAGCACCATCTCATCACCTTTCCAGTATATGCTCATATAATCATTCAGGTTGGAAGGAAAAGACCCTTGGGATCATTGAGTCCAACCATTAATCCTACTCTACAAAGTTCACCCCTAAACCATGTCCCCCAACACCATGTCTAAACAGTCTTTAAACACATCCAGGGATGGTGACTCAACCACCTCCCTGGGCAGCCTGTTCCAATGTCTGACTATTCTTTCTGTGACACATTTTTTCCTAATGCCCAGTCTAAACCTACCCTGTTGCAGTTTGAATCCATTCCCTCTTGTAACTGCTGGAGAGAGTCCAGCACAGGGCAACTAGGATGATTAAGGGAGTGGAGCATCTCCCTTATGAGAAAAGACTGGGGGAGCTGGGGCTCTTTAGTTTGGAGAAGAGGAGACTGAGGGGTGACCTCATTAATGTTTACAAATATATCAAGGGTGAGTGTCACGAGGATGGAGCCAGGCTCTTCTCGGTGACAACCACTGATAGGACAAGGGGTAATGGGCTGAAACTGGAACATAAGAGGTTCCGCTTAAACTCGAGAAGAAACTTCTTCTCAGTGAGGGTGACGGAGCCCTGGAACAGGCTGCCCAGAGAGGTTGTGGAGTCTCCTTCTCTGGAGACATTCAAGACCTGCCTGGACACGTTCCTGTGTGGCATAGTCTAGGCATTCCTGCTCTGGCAGGGGGATTGGACTTGATGATCTTTCGAGGTCCCTTCCAATCCCTAACATTCTATGATGATTCTATGATAATTACCTGTAAGAAGAGACCAGCACCAACCTCACTGCAACATCCTTTCAGGTAGTTGTAGAGAGTGATGAGGTCTTCCCTCAGCCTCCTCTTCTTCAAACTAAACAGCCTCAGGTCCTTCAGTTGCTCTTCATAGGATTTATTCTCCAGGCCCTTCACCAGCTTTGTTGTCCTCCTCTGCACTCACTCCAGCACCTCGATATCTCTCTTGTATTGAGGTGTCCAAAACTGAACACAATACTCAAGGTGTGGCCTCACCAGTGCCAAGTACAGAGGGACAATCACCTCCCTACGCTTGTTGGTCCCACAATTTCTAATATAAGCCAGGATGCTGTTGGCTTTCTTGGCCACCTGGGCACACTGCTGGCTCGTATTCAGTTGCTTGTCTATTAGAACCCCCAGGTCCCTTTCTGCCAGGCACTCACACTTCCCCAAATCTGTAGCGTTGCTTGGGGTTGTTGTGGCCCAAGTGCAGGACCTGGCACCTGACCTTGTTAAAACTCATACCTTTAATACTGGTCCATTGATCTAATCTATCCAAGTCTCTTTACAGGGCCTCCCTACCCTCATGCAGATCAACACTCCCACCTAACTTTGTGTCATCTATGAACTTGCTGATGATACACTCTATGCCCTTATCAAGATCATCAATAAAGATGTTAAATATAAATGGTCCCAACACTGAGCCTTGAGTAATGCCACTTGTGACCAGCCACCAGCTGGGTTTAACTCCATTGACTGCCACTATTTGGGCCTGTCTGTACAGTCAGTGCTTTATTCAGCAGATCGCATGCTCATCCAAGCCATGAGTTGCCAGTTTTTCCAAGAGAATTCTGTGGGGAACGGTGTCAAAGGTTTTTTGAAAGTCTAGGTAGACAACATTCACAGCTTTTCCCTCGTTCAACAGGCAGGTCATGCCTTTGTGCTACTGTAATGGTGCCTTGAAAACGGACTTTAATTTCATAATGATATGTGGCAGTAGTTCCTTACTGACAAGCAACCATGGCTGTGGTTGTTGAGCATCTATCTGAAAATGGAAAAGAAAAATAACCCTTACAGCCATTAAGTCCCAAAAGAGTGTTCTCCACCTACAGCAACTCTAAAACAGAATCAGCTTAAAATACATCTCAAGTATTTCAACTGTGTATTTCTCAGTAAGGGCTGAGGATTCAGAATATGGGGATATCGATTACCTCCTATTTTAGCTTTCCACAGGAGGTTTCCAAAGAGGTGGCTAACTAGAACTGAATAGACAACCACATTTGTGCTGAATAGTTAGAAAGCAAAGGAAACCCATTATGTGGTTTTTAAAAGTTTTGGGAATTGTGGAAAAAATATGTAATGCATCTACTGAAAAAAAAATACCATCATAATTATCTATATGTTCTTTATTTCATTCCAAGAATTTGTGAAAATTAATGCCTTTTTTGGATCTTCATAAATAAATAACTGGCAAAATCATTGTCACGAAATACATTTATAAACGAGCTTACTACTACACAGCTGCTCTAAACACTGCATATATTAATAAGTTTTCCACCTCTGACAAGTGGCGCTATAAAAATTATTTAAATAAATAACTTTATTTTGAGGGGCTTTTTAGGTTTTGTCTTGTTTTTGGAGAGAATTACACTAAACCATTCCACAGACACTTCTGGGCTCGTGCAACATACAGCCCCATGTGTGCTCGCTTTTCAGAATTACTTCCAGACACAGAAAGGAACAGATGTGGAGTGGTCATTGCCTTGGGAGTTTGACCTGCAGCACAGGCACCTCATTCATACTATCCTTCACTATCTACTGATAGAGTATTAGTTCTCTTTAAATCTTCTGTTTTCTTACATATGTCTACTCATGTCAGAACTGGTTCTCTTGGGTAATTACACTCATCTTTAGATTCCCTTCAAGATCAGAAAGCCATTTTCTTTACTTTTGCCTTTCAGTTCACTGCCTGCTTTGGATAAAGCTGGGTATGGAAGTATTAAAATACCAAGGTAAATCCTGCTGTCACAACAAGTTTGATCTAAAGTCCTTTGAAGTAACTCATAAACAGTGCTTCCCAATTATTGCTTTTGGGCTTTGGATCCACCCATGGCTTTCTACTCCAACGAGAAGCATAAGTATTAAAAAGTTTTCAAGAGATTCATCTGATGGGATTACCAGTTTGATTTCCTGGATAATGCTCTCTGAAGATTCAGATAAGCATGTCACCACTTGAAAGTTCTCCCTATCACCTCAGGCCAGAATTAAACCTCCTCTGCAGTCATAGTTCTTGACGTTTCACAAACAGTGGATAATTTCAGCCTTGAAACTGCTTTTTGGTCTCTCCCAGCTGAGAAAGGATACACTTTTTTAATTCTAACACCAAAGCCATCTGCTACTTTTGAAAACAGTCTTCATTATTAGAATCATTTGAAATCTGGTGCAATATTACTGGAACAATCTTGGCATCATTTCATGTGGGTGAAAATACACATGTGGGAAGAAAATACAAAGAGGGTTCTTGGACAATTACTCATTTGTTATTGCCATCTCCTCTTTCTAAGCCAGTGTCTTGCTACCCAATAGTCAGTTTATATTTGAAAGTTATCATCTTAATAGAGGCCCTAAATTTCGTATCCAGTCATGGACAGCAGCAACAGTTCATCTCATAGAAAGACCACCTGTAACAAGTACACACACACACAACACGTGCAACTACACGCCTGGTCTCCTTTCCCACAAAGTTTAGGGCCACTAAGACATTTTTCTCTAAAAACTTCAATTAACTTTGGAATGTTATACAGAGAACTAGAGGATCCAGGAGAAAATTCTTAATATTTTGTTCTGAATCTGAAATGCTACTACTATCTGCAGAACGTTTTGGACTTGTTGATCAAAATCTGCACACCTTCACTCATGACTCAGTCTGCCAAATTCAAGTACAGTTTCCTACAGTGATGCATTTGGTATCTTTTTCTCTTTTAAAATTAAACCCTACGACGTGTTGCACTGAGTTTGCATGATGCACAGGAATACATTGCCATGAACTGAGTAGAATACTTAGTAGTGGCACAAAATTTTCAAATTTCAGACATTTTGTTGAGTTGATGCAATCAAGGAACTTATTCTTCCAACTCTAGCTGAACATTGTAGTTGCATTTTGCTGGTTTATCTTCCTTCTTTGGGAAGTACTTTTCTTCTAGAATAAGCAGAATAGCCAGAGCCACTGATGGGGCAGAATAAGAAAGCAGGATCCCCAGGCAGTCCTCTGAGCAGTACTAAACGTCTATATACTGCAGATTCCTGGGACCTTGAGTAAGACAGAACGAAAGAGAAAACTGCAGTTTTATTGAAAAGATTACTTAGATGTTCTGTATTTCCTGATTATGTCTGGAAAGAAACGTGATAAATGTCTTAAAGAAATATGACAGCCTAGGACAGGCTTCTAGTTCTACTTTTCATTTGGCAGGCTGGTCTTGATGTATGCATGTATAGACACAGCAAGGCCAGTCTCGGGTCTTTGCACATGCAGACACACAGCCACCGGCACACAAGGGCTATTGAGCTATTCAGGGAGCTCTGCTCTTCAAGCCGCTACACCCACCCTCTCCAAAAAGAAAGGTGGGAACTGGACAGGAGCACCCTACAGGCTGAAACAAACCAAGAGCTACTAGGTTTAATATCACCCAGTGGTTATCCTCTAGTCTTCAGAATTTTGCTTTAGTATCAGTGATTACAAATTATCCCTATAAAGTTCGAATGAAGCCATAAAGTAGGTAGCACATGCTATTAGACATCATAGAATCACATAAAAAGTAGAGTATTTTTTAATGCTACTAGAAGAGTTGAAAGCTTGTAAAAAGAGCATGGAAGAATTTCCAAGATACTTTCATTTTAAATGGTGGGGGGCTTTGATCAGTCTACCGTTTTGATTACAATTTAAAGTTTCCACCAGAAAAAAAAAAATGTCTAAGCAAGTTGCACTGCAGTCTTGTCATTTGATAAGGCAAGGAAAAAGAGAAACAACATTGCATCATTAGCAATTGTATCTTACAAATTAACAACAACAGAAGAACAACTAAGTTGTGTTTGGCTGGAACCATCTGTTTGCCACCCGCCTGTAACCATTTGTATATCACCATCACTCAGTGAATACAATGAGAAGACAATGTATTTTTAATGTCTCCAAGCAATCATGGGTCCCTTGGTAAAGTGTAGGTTAATTTCAGCATCACAGATGTCACATCATTTTTTCTCACAATATAAACAGTCTTTCCTATGAAATATTATCCTTAACATTCTCAGTCTTTCTTTCTTTAGATGCAGCGAAAGACTTGTAATCAGCACCATCAGATAGGGTTTCTTTTTCCTCCACCCCCACTGGCATTGCTAATTTGCCTGTTGAGTTATTCCTTTGCTTGAAATTACTTTAGAAAATGTTTAGTTTTCCTTTTAACCAATAACACAGAAAACACATGTCATCCAACTCAATCTACTACCTTAAAGAAATAGAGGAAACAAATAGTTGCTAGCTAATAACGTTGGGGAGTGATATATCAAAGGAGCAGAATTTATGCCCGTGCCTTGTCTTGATTAGAGAACTCAAGTTTAATTCAGCATGTCACCACTTCCTGCTGGCTGTTCATCCTCATCAGGAACAAACCCTCCTTAGAAGCAGTTGATACCAAACACATGGACACAATTAAATCCGTAAGGAAATTTACTCATTTGCAGTTGCAGCACTGATGTGGTCACCGATTCATTCGCCAAAAGGTTTCCATTTACTGAAGGAGATTTTTTGATTTCTGGTAGAACCCTGAAGTGTAGAACTGAATGCACATTCGGCTGGTTACTGGCATACATCATAATGTGGACAAATTAGGCACTGAATTCTCATTTGATGGAGAGCCCTATTTTGTATTTTCAGGCACTTAAAGGAACTATGACCATGATAATTATAAAGCTGTGACCTGTTCTGGTCAGTCTCAAATCATATGTTAGGATAAGAATATTTGCTAAATACTACTATATGTATAATATTTTACATGAAATATGCATATACAGAGAGAGTATGTGATACATATAATGCTAACCAAAGGTATACCAACCAAAGAACCTGAGAAGGTAAACTAGCAAAATAAAAAGCAACTAAAAAGTCTGGTCACTTTTTTTCTCTGCAGTTCAAGGTCAAGATAACGTAAGAGAGACAATCTGTTCATACCTCATGTTCAGACAGAAAAGTGTTTATTATTATCACCATCACAGTTCACTTGGTTATCGTTTTACCTCTGAGACAGATCACAGTCCCGATGTAACTGGCTGAGATAGAGCTTTGGTCATAGCAGCTTCTACGGTGCTGGCTTGGATTTGTGATGTAAACAGCCTTGATAACACAACTCAGCAATAACTAAAACATTAACAAAAAAGGCCTTTTCTGCTTCTTACACTGCCCTGACAGCGAGTAGGCTGGGGAAGTCAAGAAGTTTGGAGGTGACACAGCTGAGACAACTGACCAAAAAGATATTCCATACCCTATGACATAGTGCTCAGCAATAAAAACTAGAGAGAAAGTTTGCCAGGGCTGCCATTGCTTGAGGACTGGCTGGGCATCAGTTGGTTGGTGGTGAGCAATTGTGGGTTTAGGTTTTTTACATCACTTGTTTTTCTCTGGGTTTTTTTACACTGCTTGTTTTTCTCTTTTTTTTTTAGGGTTGGGAGATTTTTTGTTGGGTTTTGGGTTTCTTTTACTTATTAAACTGTCTTTGTCTCAAAACACAAGTTTTTTCGTTTCTATCTGTCCCATTCTGTCCTCTATCCCATTGCGGAGAAGTGAGGGAGTAGCTATGTGGTGCTGAGCTGCCAGCCGAGGTTAAGTCACAGCAACTGCATTCACAACAAAAACTAATTTTTGTTGTTGCGGTTGCTGTAGTATCTTGCCATGAACCAGAACTTCACTGCACTCATAAACACCTTAAAAGAGGGAAGTCAGATTTCATATTGCTCTCTAAGGAGAGGGGCAACAGTGGAAATAGATGAGGGGTCACAAGGAGGTAAAAATGGTTGATGTCAATGTTACTGGAAGTCACATTGGCAAACAAATTACGCTTGTGGAGGAGGACACTTAACTGAGGCAGCAGAAGCTCAGCTGTCTGAAAATCCAGGGCTGACAGAGATGGCAACAGTCTTTCTGACATGCCCTGGACTCAACAGCACACACAATGCTCAGATGAGGAAATGTGTTCTCTAAATTGGCTTACAGATTACTAACACTCTGTTCTCTACCAGACCCTCCTCCCCCACCCCCCTCCTCCACTGAAATAAAGAAAAAGGAAATCAAAATCAAAAACCATGAAGGAACTCAGAAAAAGCTTCCAAGGTTAAAAACCCAGTTATTGAGGCTCTGATTAAAGTTTATATCTGATTAAAAGGCAAGTGCCCGTATTTCATCCAAGGAGATCATGAGGAGCTAAAGAGAAATACATACATAAAGATTTTTCTGTAATTTGACCTTAGTTTTCAGAAGAAAAGAAGGGACAAATTTAGATTCCAGCATTTATCCAGAGCCTTGAGGAAAGGAAAGTGTAGATTAAGGTAGAAGTCATAAATATACCTCTCTGGGAAGCCTTATACCAAAAGGGTATCTAAAAAAAGAGCAAAACCACAGAAAAAAAATTAACGTGGACAATATATTTCAGGTTACATAGATCCTTCTTACCTCCTGAAGGAGTAATCACAGGCCTACTGCCATATTAGCTGTCAGAGGCTGTGATACCTACAAGTGGAGCAGGCAAAGAGGGCAGCAAAACAAGCTGCACCAGGAGGCAGCACGAGAGGAGGTGGTGAGAAATCGAGGCAGCTGCAGCAAGCTCTAGTCAGGAGGCAGGGCACTTCATTTATGCCAGTGCCTTGACGGTAATTGCAACAAGCTGTCAGGAGTACAGCTGAGATGTTACTGGCCTGCACTGCCCATCACTGAAAAGGGAAAGCTCTAGTTCACAGCTCATCGTTCTGTGCACTCAAGAGGGCATATACCAGGTGGTGATAATTGCCCATAAGCTTGAAGATATGCAAGGGCTTTAAAAGGTATGATGCAGAAGGCAGTTGCTTAATGAATGAGCAGCTGAAGGCTAGAGGAGAATTTGTTTTTTTCTGTTTTCACTCTTTAGATATGTGGTACTGCAAAGTGCTTCTACACTGCAACAGCTTATATGGCCCAATCATGTAGCTATCTTTAAGTTGCAGCCAAACACAAGACCCTGTTTGCTTAAACACTGATTAAGCAATGGTGAAATACCATACAATATAACAAATTTTTTAAGAACATTTAATGTATGACCCTTTCCTTTGCATTTTTCACTCTGTTCCTTCACACATTTGTATATTTTTGTCTCTCAACTCCTGAGAGCGAGCTCCTTCCTTCCTCTGCTGCTGTGTTTTGTAGAACATCCAACTGATGGTAAGTAAACACAAAGAAAAGATCCTTTCAATTCAGACTGGAAGCTGCTATGAGAGAACTGGTGGGTTTAATTATTTCTACACTATTTTTGTAGCCACTCAGCCTCCGAGGAAGTATCCTTTACCAGTAACCTGGCGCAAAGTGTAAACTAGTAATAAGTTATTTTTCCCATTATCTAGACTATCTTCTTTGCTTTCCTGAATGGGGTGTTGCACTCTGGGACCGGATATATTTTTTCCAGCTATTTTTATTCTGGGCGGAAAAAAGCTTTCTCTTTGTTTGCTTGTTTTTGTCACTGCTATTTTATATGGTTGTATTGAATGTTTTTGCCAAGGATTCAGGATGGCAATCTGTGGGGTCTCAGCAATGGATGGTCTTTTGCTGCCCTGTGTACTCTTAATCTTTCATATGCATGCCAAATAGAGAATACAAGAAAAGTAAGCTGGAAATGTTATTGGTTTCCAGCATGGGAATGTCTGTCTTTGCCGCAGGCATCTTGCAAAACCATACTTGTTTATCTGTTCTTGTTCTTTCCCCTTTTCTTCCATGTTCCATTAAAAAAGGAACTCCAACAGCCATCCAACCCACGCATGTTCCTTGGTCAAACCTCTCAGCTTTCATGTCTCCTATCCTTGACACTGAAAACAGGATTTCAATAGCTGCCTAATGGCATCATAGATGCCTTAAGGAGTCCTGCCCATGCAGTACACACCAGTAGCATATCAGAGGCATCTTTCTGCCTCAGATACTGCAGAGGACCTAAAATGACTCTGTATTTAAGAACCTGCATATCTTTTCAGAAATAAACCTTTCTAATATGATACTATATGATATTTGGGGAACTAGGGAAAAAAAAGAAAAAAAGAAGAAGAAGGGAAGAAAGACATGCAAAAATGTTGAAACCCAAAGCAAATTGAACTGGCTCCATCTTCCTTGGAAATATAGCTTATCTGAACAAAGGTTTCAAACAAAAGTTACTTCAAGCCACTTCCATTAAACCCTCCTATAAGGTTCTAGAAAATTGTCTCCAAGGTAGAAATAGATGTCCTGTCTTCACAGGCACAATTTGAAGATCTCTGAGAAGTGGAAGATATTAATGAAGTTAATTTTGCAAAGGGCTGTCACCACATCCTATTTTTTTTTTTAACCAAGGAAAAGAAGAGAGCCAAGAGGCTGCAGTTTGCAGAGCCTCAAGGTAATGGCATGCAGCCAGCCTCTCCTTGCAGGTATATCCATGCCAAAGGTGATTAAGCGCAAATGGCACATAAAACAGAAACACCTGTCATTATTGTGCTGGGTGTGTGTGGATAATTATGCGAAGCTTTGTGAAAAAAAGTATGCCTTCCTGCCCAGAGAATGTTATGAAAAGTTTTACCGTGTGGAGCAGTGTGGCTGGAGTAGTTGTGCTGGTTTGAGTTGGCCTCAGAAGCACCCAGAAGGGCATTGCTCAGCACTCCCTGGAAGGCACTGGCACACCTGGACCTCCCTGCCTCCTCTTAGCTGCTTTCTGACACCCACCTCACCCCTATTCACCCTAGTGCATCAGTCATAGAAGATGGCTACGCTGTGATGAGGCTCACCTAAGAACCTTTTCTTTCATTACAGGAGTAGTAAATCTGTCACTTAGACTGTATATATAGACTTTTCAGCAATAACTTACCACCTTCTGTCGTCAGCAAGCAGTAACCTCTGCTGAGACCCTGACTGTAGTCTTGCAAAGGGCATTCAAGCTCTGATTTTATGTCAGCATGACATGAAGCCAACCCAGCAGACACATACTGCTCCGTAAGCAAGCAACAACTCTGTCTCTACAGCTCCTTGGTCCATGTTACATAGACCTCAGTGTGTGTGTCAAGGAACTGTTTTTATGAATTGGGGGCGTCTGCCTCTAGATGAGAAACCTTTGATTTCAGTATGGCAAAACAGACATTTTTTTATGTATCTCCTCATGGTTGTGAGTACGGAGTGCACCTCTATTGCACAAGAGAAGTCTTCATCTCCCCTGCCTCCGTGCCCATTCAGGTACAATGACACATTCTTTTCATGAGCAGCTGCTACAGGAACAGTGTCTGGGGACAGCTGCTGAGATTATTAGGATAAAGTTTCCCTCCATAAACCTGAGTGTAGTTGGCACTTGGGAGTGAAAAATTGCCGTCTACAGAACATTGTAGAAAAAGTTCTAGTGGTGGAACTTAAAACAGAGAAAATACACTGTCTGAAGGCAAATAAAACTAAAGAAGAAGAAAGAGGGGAGCTCATTTTTACACTAGAGAAAAGCTGTTTAGTTGTGGGACCTGTTAAATCAGACCTAGTTTCTCATAGTTAAAGAGGACTTCCCAAACCCAGTGCCCGCTACTGACTAGCAGGGTACACTTTAGGTTGTGACTCAGCCACTTAGCAACCTGGAAACCAGCAGGACTTTTCATCCTAGGAGTTCAGATGAAAGAATGGTGGCCAGGGACTACTTACCACTTGGAGTGGACTGTTGGGAAATGGTAGAGTTGCTGCCAAGGATTGGTCTCTGGTAAATTTTGAAATTTAAATAGTTTCACATGCTGTGCTAGATTTTCATTAATAAGCATGTTTATTGCAATCTTCCTACATTTTTTTAAAGTGGACCAAAATATGCAGCAGCGGGGGTTCATTTGTTGTGTTGATTGATTTTTACACTTCGTTAAAGTAAAACGCCCATTTTTTAGATCCAATTTTTTATGTCCCTGAAGCAAAGAAGAGGTTGTGCTTGGCCGTAAAGAATATAATATAATAGTAGATTAATTTTTTTGTTAGTCTTAAAATTCTGCCCGGATTTCTGGCCTTCCATGCCTCATGCCAACCCATAAGTGTCCCTGGGTCCTGGCCTAAAACAAACGTCAGTAAAAGGCGCTGCTAATTCCCTACAAAGCTCCTCCACACATTTCATTCACAGTTGTTCTCAGCCTCATGAATGAAGACATCTGTGCAAGAGTATATTCACAATTATATGTGCTTTATACATTAAACTATTCTGCACGTTTTTTTTTCAAGAATGTCATTTTTTATTAGAAACTGAACTAATTTGAGATGCTGATGCTTTTGCTTTCATTACTGTTGCTGCAGAATGCTCTCCCAAGCGGTTGGGAATTGAATCATACTTTAGAAATATTCTTAAAGATATTTAATCTTATATAGTAGCTCCTTAGTTCTGATCACAGTTCCAAATATAAGCATCTCATCCTGAAACATCTTAGGGCAGCATCTCAGTCTTCATCTGGAGATAATGAGCCATGTCACGGTCTGGCTGTACATACAATTCTGCAGGATTTCTGTAAAGTCAATTTTCATTTAAATTGGCATATTGAGGTCTGAATCAGATTCTTTTCTCTCAGCAAGTTCATATAAATTGCAAAGAACTTTGGGCACTACCAGATTCAGGGCTCAGACATTTAAAAGTTGTTCAGTGTCAGTATAAGTTTTACCCAGGCAAGATTTTTGCCCAGATAAACTAGACATTAAAGGAATATGTGGAGCAATAATTACTGGAGTATTGATAATTGTTTTTCTAAGAGGAACCATATAAAAATATGCATCCAGGTGTCATACCTAGGCAATCATCTAGGGCCTGGAGAAGGTGACGAGAAATATCCATTAACGGGAAAAAAAATCAACGCCCTATGTCTATGTAAAACAAACAAAAGGACACAGATTTCCACATGTGGTACAGCTGAATTGTGACACTCCTAAAAAAAAGGTTTGAATGCCACTGTTATAAGAACGAACAAGACAAATTCAGATTTGTGTTGGCAGCTGTTAAACTTGATGGGCAGCACGCCACGGGTCTCCTGCTCTGGCAGCTTCACAGCCTCTGAGTCCCAGGGGCAGGAAAGAGCCAACACTGTCAAGGCACTTTGCTCTTAAGTGCTTGCTTTCATCATCCCACGGTGGCTACTGCTAGAGGTGGGAGGATGAGCTAGACAGAGGTTTAGTCTGAGCATTTTCAACTGTTATTTTGTGGGTGGTAGGAGGAACAGGGAAAGTAGGCTAGGATCCTCCTGTATAAAGCTGGGAGTTTTCCCCCTTGTCCAGAATCATGTCGGGGACATTCTGTGTCCTGTCTTGTGTCTCTCTTTACCAGTAAGAGACATATTTTCTCACTTCACACCAGTAAGAGGACAGTAAATCCTGTCAGTAGCCATGGTGTGCTCAGATGCAAGGACAATAAGTACTATGCAGCCAACCACAGTGCCTAGTGGTAGCCAAAATAAAACCTTTTTCTGATTATCTGAGTACCCACCAAACCCCACAGAACTCATGGAAAAGGGTGATGAGTCTGTACACTGAGCTAGAAAATCCCAAGCCCACAAACTGAAGGCTGAGAAAGCAACAGAACAGCACTTTCCCTTTCCATCACCATCTCCTTGCTTTTTAATAAAAATTAGAGCAAAATAAACCAAGTACCATATACTCATTGTCTAACAGTTTAGGAAATTTATCTCCTTCCTAACCCTATAAATGCATATCATAATCACTATTATTACATAAATACATTTTTTCAGTCACAGTGAAAAGTATGGTGATTTCTCATGGGCCAGCATCTTGAAAATATCACACTATAAAAAGCCACATTTTCAATTATTTCACTCTGGAAAAACAGTTCTGTCTTGTGTTCCTTGATAGAAAAGATTACAAATATCCAGGGATGATTAAGCAGCTAGCTCAGGCTTCAGGTGAGTTTTACCTTTCATTGTTCACACAAGTAGAATTGATCACAGTTGGAACTTCATTCTTGGAGAGTCTCAGACTTAGTTCCTGCCAGTTACCATGAGTAAAAATTTCATGTGTGTTTTTTACCCTGTACAGAAGTCAGGGTAAAAAGCAGATTTTATTTCTCTCATACTAGAATAAGTTAATATATTGAGAATTTGTAAGAGGAAAGAAGTCCTGTATTTTGAAATCTGAAGAACATGGGTGAAATTTGAAGTTCTGCTTACAATGGAATCCTACACTGCTGAAGCACCAGAGCAGATTCCTTTAGGATTGTGTCTAGGTAACTCCACTCTTTCAAGACCAAGGTATTTTTTTTAAAGAGGCCTATGAAGGACTGCTTTCACGTTTTTTTAAGTATGAGGTAATAATAATAAAAAAGATGAGAAACCAACCTAAAAATAGCTTTTGTGGTGAGTGAAGTGTTCATTTTCCATGTAATTACAAACTCCAGAATTGGGTAGAAAAAGAAACGGAATGTTCATTTGCCAGGCTGATACTTCAGTCACTTGGCTCTTTGTTAATAGCTGTGGATTGTTACTTTCTCTGATCAGATATCCTATTCTGGAGCCAGGCAGATTCCTCAGCATAACTCTTGTCAAGATCTGCAACAATAACTGTTTCAATGGGGGAAAGTCAGAGGAAACTGTCTACTGCAAGTTATATCCTAATAGCAATAGCTTGATACACACTACATTACTTCTAAATGTTGACCATGATGAAATGGAGTTGATATATTTCTTCTGATTAGGAATTTGGTAAATCAGGATTTACAGTGTTTACAATCATAGAAAGTTCAAATTGGAAGGAACTTCTGGAGGTCAGCTAGTTTAAGTTCCCTGAACAAAACAAGACGAAGTTCAAAGCTAGATCAGGTTGCTCAGGTCTAGTAGAGTTCATATCATCTCTGTTCTACTGCTTACCCACTCTCATGTTAGAATTTTTCTTATTACAGATTGTGATCATTGCTTCTTGTCTTTTCATTATGCACTTCCAGGAAAGTGTGGCTCCCTCTTAACTCACCCATTGGACAGTTAGAGACAACAATTAGATCCCTCTTAATCTGTGTTTTTCCAGGGTAAAGAAACCAAACCCCTCAACCTCTCTTCATTCCTTGCATGCTCCAGCCCCCTAACCATCCTGGTGACCTTCTTCTGGATGCAGTCTTTTGCTAATACCTCTCTTACTGGTGAGCAGAAAACTGGACACAATATTGCAGATACGGACTCAGAAGGGCTGAGTAGAGTGGGCTAATCACTTTCCTGGATCAATTAAGTACTGCTTGCTACTGCAGTCCAGGATCTGGCGAGGCTTTGTCCCTACAAAGGCACCCTGTGAAACCTTGTTCAATTGCTTGTCCACCAGGACCACCAGATCTTCTACAAATTTCCCCTGTAACAGTCAGTCCCCAGCCTGGAGTCATTCCCTCCTAGGTGCAGGACTCTATAATTCTTTTTTTATTAAATTTCTTGAGATACTTGTCAGACAGCATATCAAGGTCCCTCAACAGCAGTCCTACCTTCAGTGAGTTGACAACTTCAGATAAGTGTATGAAATGCACTTTAATTACAACTTACTCCTACAACTAATTCACACAATGCAGTGGGGCTTAGGAGTATTCTGTGAAGATGTGTATGTCTCCAGGAGGAAGATTAAAGCTACCTTTGGTTAAAGCTACCTTTTCTAGAAAATTCAAAATTTCTTATTGTTCCTTTCTTGTTCAAATTAGTGAATAAAAATGCAATAACTTTCTTCTGCTCTGGTCTCCTGGTTCAGGATCAACAACAGGGCCAAGTGAAGTCTTTCCACTCATTGGGTTTCCATTGTCAGATATTTGCCAAGTGTTCGGCCACAGTTTCTTGGCTTGTGTTTCTATCATCCAAGACTCCCAGGTGGTCTTTCTGTCCAGGCTGGGATTAGTTTCTGTGGCAAGCTGGAGGGGTCTTCATTCTGGCATAGCCACAGGCAAGATACACTAATATGAAACATTCTATTTCAACAGTATGTTAAGCAATACATGTTTCCCAACTTCCTTTTTGGACTGCCAAGTTATTTCTGGAATAGGAAATTTATTAGAATTTGGTTTTAAATTTGTCAAGATCCTCAAAGTTTTATCTCCATCAGACAGTGCATCTGTGATCTTCATTGGAATATCCTATTTATAGGCTTCAAAAAAATCCTATAAAACATCAGAGTGAGAAAAAAATTGGCTCTCAGTTTCAACCATGACGTTACTTTCAGCCTCAGTGATATTCTGCAGCTTCCTTTTCTTTCTGTACCACTTACAACGGTTTTCCAAACTTCTTTCAAAATGGTATGTAGTGGCAGGAGAGAGATTAGTTGCAAAAAATTCAGCCAAGTTAGTTTAGGGAGGAGAGAATATCATATATTAATATGTAAGTATCAAAAGAATGAAGGAGAAAGAGTGAAGGTATATGTCTTCTCTCATGTGTGTATGGACCATGACAGAGACAGGAGCTGCTGCTGCTGGCACGATCACTGATAACATCTGCCATCTGCACAATGGCAGGATCCAAATGAGAAAATTTGGGAAGCTCCAACTTGCAGAACAGATATCAGAAAGCTTATTCGAATCATAGAGTGGTCATAACAGCTGACGTAAAGGCTGATCAGAGAGCAAGATCGGGGATGTGACTAAAGGGCACATGTATCAGCTCCACTTCCTGGAATGGAGCCACTTACTTCTCAGTCACCTTCAGCAAATTGATTAATAAATACTAAACCAGGACTATTTTATAGTAAGCAAATTCGTAGAAATAGTGTTCTTCACAAAGAACTAGTGATGAACTGCTTGCATTGTGCAGATTGTTCTCAGACTGCCAAGAAATCAGTAGTGCTGGAATTCCCAGGTTTTACCAGTTTTACTAGTAGAATTTCAGGAACTTCTAGAGATCTAGGAGACTCCACCCTGGAATCATATTGAAGGACTCACAGTTACCAGCAATAAGACTGGATAGGATGGCCTCTTTGGAGGTTACCATTGACTCGTCACAGCAAACCACTGCAACTCTAAGATTCCTCTACATGCTGTTGTTACAAATCCTGTGGGCAAGGAACTGGGAGAGGTGGCTGTTTTCTATTCCTCACTTTTCTTAAGAAAAAATCAATGAGGGACTACAACTTTTATTTTTCTAGAATAGAAGTTGTTGGACTTCCTTCTATTTCCTTGCTTTGTCTCACAGAAGACACAAAAAAAATCATAAATTATTAATTTTATTTGCATTTGAACTGAGATTAAAGAAAGACATTTTTCCTATATTAAAGACTGAACTGTGATGTCAAGATTCCTTTTTTTTCTGTATTCTTGGTACCACCCAGTACTTCCTCATGCTGTATTTGCAAACTCTCATCTTTATTCACAATGCAATTTTTCTCCAATAAGATGAAGTGATGTGCTTTATACAGGAAGGTGAAAATTCCTAAATACTTATTTTTGACCCTTCTGTATGTGTTTTGGTGCAATCTATATCACCAGCTTAGTCTTTAGACTTAGTAGACTGTGCCAGAAGTATTAGTGTGCAGTAGCTTATCCAATAAAACGAGCAGTGGGTTTAATGTTTAGACCAATACAAAAAAAGAAAGGAATGTTTCTTGCTCAAGCTAAAAAAAGTAGTAGTTCTTTGTCCACAAAAATGGAAGGCTTTTTTCATTAGTAAATTTAGTAACATTGTAGTCTAGAGAAGAAAATAATGTCATTCTTACCACATTTACTGTCATTGATTTTTAATTGGACCTGCAACATGAGAAGCAGGTTAACTAATCAACCAGGAAAAGAATAAGAGTCTGTCTTAGTGTATTCATTTGACTTCTTGTCTGTTTTGTCTGAGATAAGAGAGATTCACAGACTCACAGAATCACAGAATTGCCCAGATTGGAAAAGACTTTTAAGATCATTGAGTCCAATCATTGACCTAACACTGACAAGTCCTCAACTAAACTAAACCATATCCGTAAGTACTATGTCTACCCAACTCTTAAATATCTCTGTGGATGGGAACCCCATCACTGCCTTGGACAACCCGTTCCAATGCCTGATAACCCTTTCAGTTAAGAATTTCTTCCTAATACCCAATCTAAACCTCCCTTGGCACAATTTGAGGCCATTTCCTCTTGTCCTATCCCTTGTTACTTGGTTGAACAGACTGACCCCACCTTGCTACAACCTTCAATAAGGTAGTTGTAGAGAGTGATGAGGTCTCCCCTTAATCTCCTTTTCTCCAGACTAAGCCCCAGTTCTTTCAGCTGCTCCTCATAAGACGTGCTCTAGACGCTTCAGCAGCTTTGTCGTCCTTCTCTGGACACACTCCCCTGCCTCAATGTCCTTCTTGCAGGAAAGGGCACAAAACTGAACACAGGACTCAAGATGTGGCCATCACACACAGTGTTTCTTCTGCGGGTTTTTCCAACGTTGAAATCAAAAACTGAGCTGATCTTCTGTGAGATATCTGGCAAGAGATAATCAAACACTAGTGTAAAAAATGTCCAAAGGGTTTTAGTCAAGGTGTATACACAATAGAGGAAGACGAAAGCCTAGAGCAGGGAGAAGAAACTAAGAGTCAAGGACTTTATAATACAGCAGGAACATTGGGAAGCATTTCTCTACCACGAGAGTGGCGAAACACTGGAACAGACTTCCTAGATAGGTTGTTGATTCTGCAAGACTGTCAGGCAGTTGGACAATGCCCTTAATAAGGTCAGCCTCAGCTGGACTTGATGATCGCTGTAGGTCCCGTCCAACTGAAATAGTCCTATTCTAGTCTACATCCAGGTGTGTAGGAACAAGAAAGATGAAGTTCTGTTAGGGAAATACAGTTGCTTCTTTTTCTTATCTGCTTCAACATATTCTTCAAATTAATGGAAAACACTTCTAAAAATCTCTAGTGACAACACTCTGTCTTACCCAAAAAATGACTATTCAGTGATAGGTTCCTGTCTTGCAAAATAAAACAATAGAGAACTTTCACAATTGTACTAGTACTGCTTACCCCGTAAAGGAAGGGAGAGTTTTACCCTCTGGGCATCACTACTAAAGGGCTGTGCAGATCTTGGGCTACAAATTGCAACCAAATACTCAATTTGTCACATTGCCTTAATTGAGACAAAGGTCAAACTCTAGGCTCTGCGCTATCTGTGTGTATTAGAAGTTCTGCAGAAGCTAGGTCATCAGACATTTCTTGGTTGTCTTCTGCATAACTTCATTGTTCCAGAGAGCTATTTACAACTGTCCAGATAGTTATGCTATAAAAGGACCATGATGGCCCAGTTTCTTGTTTGACCTCTCTCCAAGCAGCTTTCTTTCTTGACTTTAGCTAGGCAATGTTTTTTTCCAAGACCCTTACGAAAGTCTCAGATCATGTTAATCCTTGAAATAGGATTGTTTCCTGAAGCAGTTTTCATCAAAAAACATCTCGTGATTTTCCCAGGACAGAGGTCTCATATGATACAGACAAAAGAAAGTGAACATGCTGCTCAGGTCTTAACCTCCCACTTACGTGCATACTTAATTTCACATGCAAAAATATTCTCATTTATTTAGACTCTTCAAGAGTAGAATATGCCGTACATATGTGTCCATAAAACTGGGGTTCATATGCTATAACACATACCCAAACATTTGGTATTACTATTGGGAAATATTGAAGAAAAGACCATGAGATTTGAGCAGAAAAAAACAAAAAGAAATTATTGTGCTGTGGGAGCCATTTCTCGGCTCAAGAAGAACCACAAAGTAACGGTTTTCTGGCTATCAGAAAACTGTTAATTGACACATAGGCTTTATACTTTGCCAGGTCACCTCTTCAACAACATTGACTAATGCAAAACATTTTGAAATTTCTCATTCCCTAAATTACTCCAATCTAAACATATCAGTGATTAGCTTTAAATCTGCATTCCAAATGGTAGATTCCTCCAACGTTTTAGTTAAGCTTTCTTTTTGCAGAGGAACTCTTAATTATTTTTATAGTGATATGATATTGTTTTGCTTTAAAATGTAATGCTATTCAAACATTTAAAAATTAACCTGCTGTTTGAAACAAGAGGACTAGAGGTTTTAGAAATTCTCAGTCTCTCTGTGTGACTCCATAGGCCATAACTCTTCAAAAAGTTCCAACCATTTGATCAGCTTGAAACAGCTGTCAGTTTCCTGGCAAAAAAAATAACTGAAATATAAATTAAAATACATATCTAATAAAATTTCATAATGAGAACAATTAAAATTCTGCTAATATATCAGAGCTCTGAGAAGATGGCCATGCTTTCTTCTTGGCCTTGCAAGAATAACAAAATTCATAACTTCACTTGCCCACTTCTCACTGCAAAGAGCAAGATATTTAGTGCTGTCGACCACACTAGCTTCCTCCTTGTCATATAAACGTATGAACAAAGCAGCCCATGTCATGCCTACTGGTCATTCAAAATAAGGAATGCCAAACATTAAGTCTTCTTCCTTACTTGAACTGAATGCCAGAACTAGGGTAAAAAAAAAGAATGCTTTTTTTTTCCTATATGTGCATTTTTTCCAAATGAGCTCCTAAGGCCAGCAGAATGCATCATGTGCAAAATTAACACACGAAATAATACGTGCTTGATCAAGTAACGTTTGAAGTGGACAAACAGACTCTACTGAATATAGATTAACACAAGTATACTAACAACGTAACTAAGGTAATACAAACTAAGATACAGGCTTGTTTCTCTAACAGTTGCTAATCTGTATTAGCAACAAAAAATAATAGGAATAAATTAATGGGGTTTTTTACGCTGTTGAAAACTTACGGATTCTCTCACAGTCAGTTGTTGCTCTTGACTAAATTGCCAGTGAGGTTCATTGGAAAATTGGGTTTAACACCACGGCTTCAACACTCACCAGAAGAGAGGTCAAATCACCAGGAATCTCAGCCCTCATAGTAGTCATCGCTACACTGTGTTGGCTCTTGCTGGGCTAATTTTCTTCACAGTAGGTGCTATGGGGCTATGTGTTGGATTTGTGCTGGAAACAGTGTTGATAATGCAGGGATGTTTTAGTTATTGTTGAGTAGGGCTTACACAGAGTCAAGGCCTTTTTTTTCCTCTTCATGCCACCCCACCAGTGAGTAGGTTGGAGGTGCACAAGAAGGTAGGAGGGGACTGAGTCAGGACAGCAGACCAAAGGGGTATTATGTACCCTATGACATCATTATCAGTATATGAAGCTGGAGGAAGAAAAAGGAACTGGGGGATGTTCAGAGTGACAGTGTTTTGTTTTTCCAAGTTACCGTTACACATGATGGAGCCCTGCTTTCCTGGAGATGGTTGAACATTTGACCATCAATGAGAAGTGGTAAATGAGTTACTTGTTTTGCTTTACTTGCACATCCAGCTTTTGCTTTACTTATTATACTGTCTTTACCTCAATCCACAAGTTTCCTCATTTTTACTATTCTGATTCTCCCCTCCATTCCCCTGGGGAGGAGGAAGCAAGTGGCTGCATGGTGCTTAGTTGCAGGCTTGGGTTAAACCATGACATACATCAATAGTCCTTACTATCAGCTTCTTCATAGTCAGAAAAAATACTCTTTTGACTATCTTTCACTTTAGAACACTAACCTCTGTGAAATGTAGTGACAAAGCAATGAAGAAATAGTAACAGTCTTTTCAGCCTGCTCTGAGCACGATGGTTGCTACTTTAAGGTAAGTAGTTTCTGGCTAAAGAAAACTGTAGAAATGAAACAGGAATGTTAAAATCAGTGTGTGAATCATGACGGTCAAATTTAGGTTAGAAACAGGATTTCGTTCTTCTAGGTGTTTATCTGTGGTTGTTCATTTCAGCTGTGCATTCTTCAGTGTTTAAAAGGAAGGATGATTTCTACTGATCAATACAGTTTATTGGTCTGAGAACTTCCTGCCTAACAATATTGGATTACAGAATCACAGAAATATTTCTGAAACAAACTTTTGCAGGTCTTAAAATCCCACTCAGAGAGAAACAATTGCCAGCACTAGTTCAGGTGCTGTGGCTTTGTTTAGTCAAGTCGTGGAAAACTGCAAGAATGGAGACTCCATCAGCTCTCTGGGTGACCTATTCCTGTGCTTCTCTACCTTTCTGGTGAAAAAGATTTCTTGATGTTCAACCTCTCAGGCTGCACTTTGTGCTGTTTTCTCATATCATATGCCATTAATACAGATGAGAGCTTAACTCCGTAACTTTGCAAATGTCATTCAAGTAATTGTAGGGTGCTGCCAGACTATCCTTAACTTCCTCTTTGCCACACTGAATGAGCCTAGCATCTCCAACCCCTCTGCAAAGGCCGTCTGTTCAAAATTCTGGACCATTTACGTAGGTCTCCGTTGGACTATTCTCTTTTTTCAGCATCCACTTGAAAAAGGGGCTTAGAATGTATTGCAGCATTCCACATGTGGTCTCACCAGTGCCATGCAGAGAGGTATAGTAAATTCCCTCAAACTGCTGGCCACACCTTCCTGAAGTATACAGTACCCACTATGCACTTTCCTATGTTCATAATGGCAGAGAGCTTTTGGCTCCTATTAAAAAAGCTTTGCAGAAAAGCCTTTGATGTCCTTGTGGAAAAGAAGCTAAGCATGAGTCAGTATTGTGCACGTGCAGTCAGCAAGCTTTTGAGCAGTATTTAAAAAGAGTTTAGCCAACAGTCAAGGTAAGCGATTCTTCTTTTTTCTTGCTCTTGTGAGACCACATGTTCTCCGTTCAATTTTGGACTCACTCTGCACAAGAAAGATACGGCCTCTGGGCTCACCCTGCTATGAGACTCACCAAGGCAGTCAGGGCGCTGAAGCAGAGGATGTTCAAGGAGAGACTGAAGGAGTTGGGTTTGGTGAATAAGAAAAAAGAAGGCTGTGGGAAATATTACTGCTGCCCACAACAATATACTGGAAGGATGTAGAGAGGACAGAGCCACTCTTCTCAGAGGTACAGAAAGGACAATAGGCAACAAACACAAGTTGGAACACAAAAAAATTCCAACACAATAAAATGAAAAAATCCCAACATGAAGGAATTTTCATTCTCATAACCAGTCATTTCAAAACAGAAGGCTATCAGGATGACTGGTTTTGATTACCTTCTTGTCCTGTTTGACTTTAGTAACAGGTTCCAAGAGAAGATCATGTGCCATGATCTTTGCAGGGACTGAGGTGAGCCAGCAACTGACAGTGTTCCAGATCCTCTTTTTTCGCCATTCTTGAATACAACCATAACGTTCACTTTTTCCATTCATCACAGTTTTTCACAGACAATACACAGGAGCCTTGCAATCACAGCAGCCAACAACGCAGCTATAGCAGCCAACTTTTTCAGAACTTTTAGGTCAGTCCCAGGAATGTGAATACATCCAGTTGAAGTAGTTTCTAACTTGTTCACCCAGTGCTGGCTCCTTCACAAACTGTTCTGGTATTTGCAGACATCAGGGAGAAGGTTCTGCTTGTGATGAGCAAAGTAAAAAAGGCCCTGAGTACTTTGGCCCTTTCAACATAATCCACACTGTGTTGTCTCTCATACACCAGCAACCCTACATCTTCCCTGTACAATTCATCCTTATGGCTCAATTTAATTAAGCCATTTTTAGCTTCACCTAGGTTTTAACTTTCCTAATTTTGTCCTTAACTACATTAGCAATCCTTTTTTTTTTCCTCCTTTGTTGCCTTATTTTCCACTTCTAACAGTGTTTGTATTTTAGTTCCTCAAGAAGATCCTTTTCAGTCAAGCTGGCCTTGTGCTGCGACTTCCAGTTTTCCCACACAAAGGGATGGCTTGTTCCTGATCCCTCTGTGAGTTCACTTTGAAGGAGTCATCCAGCTCTCTTGGGCACCCTGCCCCTGCATGGATGCTTCCCAGAGGATTTTGCTTAGCAATTTCTTAAATAACCAAGTCTGTTCTCTGAACATCCAGAGCCCTAGCTCTGCAGTTTTATTTCCAACTTTTCTTCAGATCCTGAACTCCCTTGCCTTGTGCTCCCTGCAAACTAAGATGCCACCTGTGACTGTATTTTTCATTAGTCCAGCAACAAGTCTCACAGAACAACACCCCTGGCCAGCCTCTCTAACATTTTCATTGGAAAGATATCACCCACACTCTCTAGCTTTGAATTGCTTGCGTGAAGCCGTATTGCCCTTAGAGCATTTGTCTGTACAGTTGAGGCCACCCACAACAATATGTGCCTGCAGGTAGGACATTTTCAGTAGTTGTTTGGAGGAGGCCCCTTCTTCTGCTTCTTATCAGTCAGAGGGCCTGTAGCAGACTCCCAGGATGCCCCCAGTGTTACTTTCCCCCTCTAAAGCTAATGCAGAAGCTCCCAGTAGGCATGTCTCTAGTTTTGCCTTAAAGATCTCTGTGAAGCATAGTATGAAAGATGGGCCACTACTTATATCTCCTGCATATCACTCCTCAGTGGCCTGTCAACATGTCCCATGTCAACAGTCTTTAATGGAGACTGACCATTCCTCACCTTTGCTCTCCACAGCTCAGGTTCATCAGGAGGGGGCACTAGAGGTGCTGATACATCAAGGGCAGTGAATCATGCCAGATGGTGCTCACTTGTCTGCTCATTGGCAACACTGCCTTTTGGATTGACTCAAATCTTTTGGCAAGACATAAATAAATTGCTTGGCCCTTTTTCCCTGAGTCTCTCGGCACTGTATGCCATTTCTTGGAATATGCTGGCATATTAGCAGTATTTGCTCTAGTGATACATCAGGCAATACGGACTAAGGAAAACACTAAAAATATCCTTGGACAAATGAGTCCCTAAAAGACATTCCATAAAGGAAACATAACTGCAAAAATTGATTTGCACAAAATATACAAATTTTAATGAAAGCAAGTAAAAATAGTAAGCAGTGAAAAGTTTATGCACAGTTATTCTCAGAAGCAAATGGGATTTTTAAAGTGTACTGAACAATCCAATGTTTGCATATAGTTACATATCGATCCAAGTTACAGAGGTACATTAAGACATTCAGCCTGGAATCTTAAAGGTGAAATTCTACTCTTGACCCTTGAATCTGTAACATCACTTCCGGACCTGAGCTACAGTTTTAAGATTCATGCAAGCAACAGCTGAAGTGCCATGCCATAGTCTTAAGTCTTTGTTCTATTAAATTCTACTAGTTTAGACTGGAGTAGGATTGATGTTATCTACATCTTTTTTTTTTCAGCTGCTGTGAGATTTTTACATTTGTATTAAACATTATTATGATTAATACTAAGCATTTGTATGAGCATCCGTGTGTTGAACTAGTTTTATTTGCAACAATTAATGTAATGTTGGTTTCAGTTTGGTTTAAAATATTTATCTTTTCCTCCTGTGATTATATTATCCATTAAAACTGGTAAGAAAACAAGCTCTACAGTAAAAATTGTAAGTCATATTAAAATGCATCGGTTTCCTAAATGTAATGTAAAACATTTGGACTTCATTTTCTTCCAGACACATTAAGTTTTTATTACTTCATTTTTGAAAAATTGTCCTGTGCTCCATCATTCATATTTCTTTCTGCTTTGGCACAGTATCCATTTACCAATAAATTTATTACAAAGTGGAATTTGGAATCCTTGTATTTTGTGATTTTTTTTAAATTCTTTTAAAGTTCACCTAGAAATTCAAATTACTGTCTCAGCCAAATACGAGAAATTATCTGGAAGTCAACCTGAAGATAAAAGCTCAAGTGTAAGCAGAGTGCACTGTTTAATTCTTCCTTCGTGCTCAAAAGAGTACAGTAATAGCAGAGCTGTATCAAAACGCTCATTTTTCTTTTATTTAATTCCATTCAATATTTTCTTTTATTTAATTTGAAAAACAGTATTATGACTTCAAAAAAAAAAAAAAGTAAGTACTATTTTCATCAGTCATTCTTATTAGCAACAGAAATTGAGGACCATTAAATCCTTTACAAAACATTTTTATATTTACATAAAGTCACTATTTTATGCACAAAAACATTTTCAGAAAACTAAATGATAGTTTCCATCATATGAAAAAACACCTTTTAGTTTCTCATAAAATATAAGGCATTCTGCATTTTAAGAGGTGACTGAAGGCAACTTCTATTAGAAACATTGGCGTTTACCACCACTGAATCCCATCACACAGCTGTAAGCTTTGATACTCTTGACCACGTGTGTTTTACACTTAGCCTCCGGCTTCTAGAGTTAAGGTTGCTGTCAAAACAAATAGTGTCAGAAAGCTTTGTTCTTAAAGGCCAAAAATGGTCTTTGTGTGAGCTGATCCTGCTCAGAAGATGGTGGCAGATGTGTGATTCTGTATTTTCCAGATAATAATTCTCTTTTGTTTGCCTACTCTCAGTACATCATCTTTATGGCAGAGACCATCTCTTCTATGGTATAAGAACTGTTCCCAGTGAATGAAACAGAGCTTGCTAATCCCCAGTCAGGCAAGAATTTGACAGAATAAACACAACTCTCCTTTCTTTCAGACCCATGTTGAATACAAGGTCCAAACTGTAAAACTTCATAAAACTGTATCAGTGGGCAAATGTAAGCCATAATGAATTAGATATTTTGCAGCTCCTGACCCTGAACCTTTTCTTAAAACTTGAACTCTGAGAACCAAATTATTTTTAGCTTCAAAACCCTTGGTTAATTTATTTTCATTTTGCTTCAGTTTTGTACGCCTTTGTGCTTCCGGTTTCTGGCAACGTTTACAAGTAAGAATGCCAAAGTCCTCTATTCAAATCGTATGCTTCGCCAAATGAAAAGGGGAAAACACTCAAAATCATGCAAAGCAGTCTTTTCTCATGAGTCTTCTGTTCTCATGAACTTTGTAGGCCAATTCTGGAAATGCAAAAGTTCATAATTTATGAGATATCAGATAAGGAACCAAACTTCTGGGATTCACCCATTTGTCACTAATTTCTTTTCCTTCTGGCAATAAAGCAAGACTGCTGAAGGGAGGAAAAAACAACAAAGAAGGGTGAAAAGTCCAGAATTTTTTTTAAGAAATGGAATGAGAAGTTCCTTGAACAGACTCAAAAGAAATTCCTGGAGAAAAAAAAAAATTAAAATATGACAATAGGATGGAGGGAGCTGCCTTCAGAAGGTAAATTGTGGAGAGGTAAAAGGGAATCAATAACTAAAATGAACATCTAAGTGGATGCTTTGCCGTAGAAGCCAAAACATCTACTTTAGACTGAACACATCATTCAGACAACTAAAGTTGAGTAGACTGTTATCTAAAATATTTACTTTATTACATTTTTTCCTTCTGGCACATCAGTATTTTTTTCAGCAATATTAGTAGTATTTAAAGATTCTGAGTTTTTATACACAGACATTTGTTGGAGTATTTGTAATAGGCCTCTATAATTGTGATACACACCCATAAAACCTCTTAATTGAAATTACAACTTGTACATAAACCCCATACATTCAAGTACTGTCCCACAACCTATGGGGACTTAACATGGTTGCATAAAAAAAAGTGTGTGGGAAAAAGGAAAAAAAAAGTATTCAGGTTAGCCTGCTTGACTGACTTACATCCACACGCCTGTAGATCTATCTACCCATGCACTGCACTGTTCTGTGAACTCGCATCATGCCCTCTGCATTCCTCTAGCTATTTAAAGTCTCTTGGTATAAAGACCCTTATAAATTTCCATCATGTTGGAACTTGGAATTACAGACACTTTCATCATATGGTTCTCACGTCATCTGATTAAATGATCCTAATCTTTTGAATTTGCACAGCATGGCACGACTTTTAGCCACATGACTTTCATCACATTTGGTGGATGTCAGGAGGCTAAAACCTCACAGATCACTTTGAAAATGTACACCTTTAAAGTGCTATTGTTAATCATGTTCATGGGTGCCTGCTGGGATTTCTGGCAGTGCTTTTTTAAGCTCACAGACATTTTTCATTTCTGTGTATGGTGTAAAGCTCTGCCCTTCTCACTCACCAGACACCAACTTTACTTTCCTTGCTTAAGTCGCAAGTCTGTAAAAACTGCATTTTTTCACTTAAAAAACCCCCTTTTTATGATGAACCTTATATTATTTTAGTTAGTGCCTGGCAAAAAAAAAATTTCATTTTTATTCTTCGGTAGTAAAAACAATGGAATGATAGTCATTAATGGAAGAAATCTCTTAATAGCAATCTAATATATGAAGTAAATATTCATCTGTCTATGATACATATAGATGTCTATAAAAAGACATACTTGTAAATGCTGTATATGAAAATAAGTAGGTAAAGATATGAAATATTTTTTATTAGGATCTGATGAATATTAAGTCTAGTCTCTTAGATTTGACTTGAAGAAACCACACAAAATATGTCAGCCTGGTTGTCGGTGTTGGTTGTGATCTTTAACATCTACATCAAATAGTATACAAATAGTTCAATCACAGCCCAGAGTGCCACACAACCATTTGGCAAAAAGTAAATATCATTGCCTGCCTTGTACATCACCCTGTCTAGAAGCAACCACTTCCAGCCTGAGACACTCTCTCTCCCTTCACTCTTAAAAGACTGACCTCTAACGAGTTCTCCTCTCAGCATTATCATAGTCGCCCTTTAACAAAGGAGCAGCAAAATAAAGGGCAGAAGCAAGTGTATTTCCAAGACACTCTTTTATGGTCTTCTGAAAGCAGCCCATCTTTATTTATGTATGAAACTCAGCCTCCCAAAACTTCTGGGAGGAGCCCAGGAGTCCTGGCCTCACGCACAAAGCTCCACACACACAGCTCTTTTCTCCTGTCCCTTTACTAGTAACTTTCAAATGAAGGAAAGTGAGAACATTACAACCACCAGTTAATATCCGAAATGTTTCCCTTCCATTGTAAGTAGCCTTCTGCCTACTGTATAAGAGAATGCTTCACTGTTTGTTGCCATTCACAGAAATGGTCCTTTATTAGGGATACCTGATACTTGTTGCAGAAATACAGGATGCTGGATGAGGACCCATTAATCTTAACAGGGGATTAATCTTGTTGCGTTAATGTAATGCAATTCACCATAAGAAAAATCTTATCACCAACCACCTTCCTTTTCAGCCTGGAATAAACTTGAACACTTTAAGGAAAACGTTTTAATTTCTGTCCTTCTTGGAGGTAGATTCACCTGCTCAGATGTTGGGAATTTAACTAATGTCACATGAGTTGCTGAGGTGATCAGCAGCAGCGACAGACCTGTCCTGCTCTGGCCCTCCAGCCAACCTGTCATGTGTCTGGCGAGGGAAAAGTTTCCTCCAAACAAACACCTTTTTCAGTGAAATGCACTTAGGAAAGTTTATTCCTTCCCTTAATTACTTCAGCTTTATGCCTAATGCTCAGGGGGATGTATCCAGGCTGTGCTGACTCTGAAAGTCTCATGAGCCAGCTTTTACTTTGAGATGCATCTGTCTGCACTTAGAGAGAAGGTGCCAAAAATAACAAAGGTTTAGATCTCTACAGCCAAAATTTCTGAAAACTCAGACAAAAAGCACTAATTTTTGACATCAGAATGAGTCAGCTCCTACAGATGAGATGGATTAAAATAAAAGGTTAGAAAACAAAACTGCCCTTTGGCATGCAGGTCCTTTTCACCCATCTTCTCTCAGGCCAACAGCTTTCTCCTGGTGCCCTGGCTTGCAACAGACACTGGGCAGCCTGCGTGGGGTCCATTGGGAAGGTTTTCTTCCCATCACCTCCAAGTTGTGTATTTAAGCCTCCCTGAGAACTCGCAGTGTCCAAATGCTGCAGCCTCCTGCCTGCTGGCTCCCTCACACTGGTACACTGACCATCCTATCTTCTACTCCAGATGTGCATATCTAGATTGTCATCATAGAATGGCCAAGGCTGGAAGGGACCTTACAGATCATTTTAATCCAACCTCCCTGTTGTGGGCAGGGACGCCACCTCTCGAGTAGGTCGGGCAACACGTGAGAACCAAATGGGAATCGAACCCACGACCTTTGGTGTTTCAAGCACCATGCTCAACCCACTGAGCTAAACCGGCCCTCAAGAAAGCTCTGCCTCCCAGGAGCTCTATCTGACACGGAGAGCGGTATCCATCACAAGGCAAGCAAGGGTGTCCTGTTGTCCAGCCACTCTTTCTACTGGAAAATGCAGCACATCTACAGCAAAGAGTAAATCAAGTGAATGTCCTAGATCTATCAGCACCACTGCTGTGTTACCTCTATGAAAGGCCACAGCCATTCTCATAGCAGAGGAATGCCACTTAGGAACAATTTCAACTTCCAGAGAGTCTGCACTATTACCTAATACCTGCATGTTTTATTTCAGTTCTGTTTCTTAATCTCTCACCCTCAACACAGATTCAAAACTCGTTTGAGCCTCTCAGCTGTAGCAAAGGCAGAGGTCTCAGCGTCATTGGATGGACCTGAGGATCACCTTTTTTGTCTCTATGCCATTCATTGGTTATCACCAACACATTTTTAACAGGAGTGAAAGCGCTTCTTTTCTTCTTCTTTGCTTTTTTTTTCTTAAAAAAAAAAAAAAAAGCATGTGAGGAGGTTTTTTTTAAGTTTGGTAGTTCCTTCTCTATCTTCTTTGCATCCTGTTTGCTGACAGGTATTTGAAACATGATCAGCCTTTGATTACTGCTAGCGGAAAGGGAGAGTTTGTGTTCACCTAGATCACCCCATGTAGGTACTTATTTGTTATCAACATCTTACTTTGGGGATTGTTCAAAGGATTAAGGCTTGATTTGGTTTCATTTTTTTTTCTAGGCTTTTTGACTCCAGGCATAGCCAGACTGTCAAATACAGTTTTTGTGTACAAAACTTTCAGTCCAAATGGCTAAATCTTCTGGTTTACCATAAGTGAAAGCTTGGATAAGTTTCATAAAGTGGTAAACTTTGACATCATAGACATATAAAAATATTAAGACACCTACTTGCATAAAGACAATAAAGTCTGTAGTAACACACAATTTCTCTTCCCTTTTTCTTCCCTCAGTTTCTCTTATTTTATCTTCAGAGATTACAACTCTGTTGACAAAAAAAAAAAAAAAGCTTTCCTCTCTCTCCAAACTTCACTCTTAACTGGGGGATGGTTTTTGTTTACTTGCCTTTCTGATGTATGTTCCAATACTCCTCTGACTTTTCTAAGATCATTTAAAAATCTTGAAGACTTTTTTACCACAGCCTTATATTTATTTTGTGATTTGTCACTTGTGTGTAATGGTTCTTTTTGTTTTGGCATCTCTTGACATACATACAAAGATTAAAGTTTTTATTTTTGTTATTTCTGATAACCAGCTGTTGTTTTCCTTCACAATTATCCATATCAATTTACTCAGATTTTCCATGTGCTGTCTCTGGTAATAATCCTAAAATCAGAGCATGTTTACAAAATCGACCTGTTCATGTTTGGAGATTTAACAGATAATTTTATTTTAAATTTCAGGACCAATTCAAAATGCTGCAAATAAATATGCATACAGAACTGGCCAACATCTCTTCATAGTTCTGTTCTCATAATCCGTCTACAAATTCAACAGTGTACTGCAGTTATTACTGGTCAGTATAATCTTTCTCCATTCTGTTCCATGGTTCTTAATATCTGAAAGTCACTTCTGTACTTAATTTTATTCTAATGATTATTAAATGCAAGTAGATTTTTTCTGTCTAATTTCCATTCAGCTATCCCTTATAATGGAAACTAAATTGATATAAGGAATAATATTCTCATCTAACTAATGTGAATTTGTTCCTTGGCTCTAATAATAGATCATGATATAACATTAATATTCTGTATTAAAATATATTATTCTGCACTTTTTAATGTTTTTTTTTTTAAAAAAAAAAGAAGAAGAAAGAAACACAAACGAAAACAAAAACAGATTAGACTTCCTTCCTGGTCAATGTGAAGCCTTTTTCTGCCCCTTGGCTATGGACAGAGCTCCAACAACAAGTCTAGGCCCATCTAGACATTGATTTAACTGCTCACACATTGGTGCCAAGTGTCTTTTGAATGCCCAGAGTACATATGGCATCCACAAGGGACAGGTAGATGTGTCACAAGGCCTATGTGAGACTGGAGGGAAGTAAATGTCACTCCAGTCTTCAAAAAGGGCAAGAAGGAGGACCCGGGTAACTATAGACCGGTCAGCCTCACCTCCATCCCTGGGAAAGTGATGGAACGACTTATCCTTGGTGCCATCTCAAGGCATATCAGGGATAAGAGGGTCATTAGAGACAGTCAACATGGCTTCACCAAAGGGAAGTCGTGCTTGACTAACCTCATAGCCTTTTATGAGGATATAACAAGGTGGATAGATGATGGCCGAGCGGTGGATGGGGTCTACCTTGACTTCAGTAAAGCATTTGACACAGTCTCCCACAGCATCCTTGCTGCTAAACTGCAGAAGTGTGGTCTAGACTCTCGGGTAGTGGGGTGGACTGTGAACTGGCTGAGGGGAAGAAGCCAAAGAGTTTTGGTCAATGGGGCAGAGTCTGGTTGGAGACCTGTATCCAGTGGAGTGCCTCAAGGGTCGGTACTGGGACCAGTATTATTCAATATATTCATCGATGACTTGGATGAGGGACTAGAGAGTACTATCAGCAAATTTGCTGATGACACCAAGCTGGGAGGAGTGGCTGACACACCAGAAGGCTGTGCTGCCATCCAGCGAGACCTGGACAGGCTGGAGCGTTGGGCGGGGAAAAATTTAATGAAATATAACAAGGGTAAATGTAGGGTCTTGCATCTGGGTAGGAACAACCCCAGGTTCCAGTATAAGTTGGGGAATGACTTATTAGAGAGTAGTGTAGGGGAAAGGGACCTGGGAGTCTTGGTGGACAGCAGGATGACCATGAGCCAGCAGTGTGCCCTTGTGGCCAGGAAGGCCAATGGCATCCTGGGGTGTATTAGAAGGGGGGTGGTTAGTAGGTCGAGAGAAGTTCTCCTTCCCCTCTACTCTGCCCTGGTGAGACCCCATCTGGAATACTGTGTCCAGTTCTGGGCCCTTCAGTTCAAGAAAGACAGGGAAGTGCTGGAGAGAGTCCAGCACAGGGCAACTAGGATGATTAAGGGAGTGGAGCATCTCCCTTATGAGAAAAGACTGAAGGAGCTGGGACTCTTTAGTTTGGAGAAGAGGAGGCTGAGGGGTGACCTCATTAATGTTTACAGATATATCAAGGGTGAGTGTCACGAGGATGGAGCCAGGCTCTTCTCGGTGACAACCACTGATAGGACAAGGGGTAATGGGCTGAAACTGGAACATAAGAGGTTCCGCTTAAACTCGAGAAGAAACTTCTTCTCAGTGAGGGTGACGGAACACTGGAACAGGCTGCCCAGAGAGGCTGTGGAGTCTCCTTCTCTGGAGACATTCAAGACCTGCCTGGACACATTCCTGTGTGGCACAGTCTAGGCATTCCTGCTCTGGCAGGGGGATTGGACTTGATGATCTTTCGAGGTGCCTTCCAATCCCTAACATTCTATGATTCTATGATACCCTCCTTGAGCAGCATCCAGAGGACAGGAAAGATTGCCTAGAATTTCTCAAAAGGTACTGCCTCAATAACTCCCAGATTGCCTAAATGTAGATCTCATCATAAAGTAAATTCCACTGTTTGGTTTCTGTTCAGTCGCACAAGTTTTCATGCCAACTTCTGTTTCTGTCATTGTTCAAGCTCTGGCTGCCACATCCAAAGAAAGCATTACCTAGCATATTTGCCAGCCTTATGTAGCAAAGAAGTGCGTGCCAACTGCTATTCGCATCTCTTTAAAGTGTTTAAGACTTCTGCACAAGGCTGACACATATAGCACAGCTCCAATGGGATATCTCAATACCGAAAAATCACCATCCTCACAGTCATTTCTCTCACACACAGGATTTTTGTAAAGTTTTTTTATAACTTAAAAAGATTTTCTAGTGGAAGCATCAACAGAACAAAGTAAGATAAAGGAAAAGCTAGAAAGCTTTTTCTGCTTCTCTACTAGAAGTCACAGAATTCTTTCTCATAAAGAGCCAGAATCCTCTCACAGTTGGATTAATAAACTCTTTTCCTCATTTGTGATGATTCAGCTGATTACTCACTCATCAGCTTAATACTGCTCTATTCTCAGTATCTCCTGTTCCCCCTAAAAGTGACACAAGAGTAAATTAAAACCAAGTAAGAATTTAGTAGCACAAGTAACATACATCATTACTTGAAGGCTACCACAAAGGGTAGAGCTCCCCTTCTCAGACATAATTGACAGGCTTTTTATCTCTGATTGGTTATTCCTGACCAAGAATTGAAATAAAATATGCACAACAGCACTTGTTCTTTGTGGTGAAACAGTCCCATTCAGATGGAGAAACGGGAACCCTATCAGCAAAAGACATGGGGGGGGGAAAAAAAAGTCCTTTTCATATGCTTAGGATAACAAGAGTTTAGCCAGAGTATTTTATACAGTTTACGGTGCTCAAGTTCGAAAATACTGTAGATGAATTAGAGAGAGTCCAGATGAGAACAATGAGGAAGTCTAGAAAAGGATAACCTACAGGAAAAAATTGAAAGGCACTGGAAAATTAATGCAGTGCAGAAAAGAGAGAAATAAGGCCTTTTTCCTTGGAACTATTTCATCTGCTCTGTCCTTCCTATAAAAGCTTACACAAGTTCACTTTAAGTGCTTCCACAGTGAACTGAGTTCCTAACTACCCTAGAACAGCTTCCTTCTTTATTTTATGCTATGCCTAGTAATGTATCTAGTAATAGCTACTAATCCCCAGTAAGAGCTGACTTTAAAAAAGACAATATTCTTCAGCTTCTGCTCTGGATTAAAGGATGATGACCTAAAGAATTAATCTTCCACCGCCGTTCTGTTTCTCTCTAAATAGAATAATCTGCCAACTGCTACATTTGCACTCCTTGACAAGTGAAGAAGACATCACTCTTCAAATATGTTGTTGCTTTTTGCTTGGCTTTGGATGCCTTTATTGCTAGCCAGTTAGTATGTGAGATTTTTTCCAGTTACGGTGTTCACATCAAACCAGTAAGAAATAGCCATAGTGCCAGGATGCTGAGCTTATGAAGACAGTAATAATGGAATTTTCACTCCTGGAATCTTATTTAGGGGGGAATCTGGATACGTTTCCAAGGTCAGTAAGTCCATATCAATGCACGTCATTGATACCTAGAGGAAAGAAAGAGGTATTTCTGAACATGTTGTTTTTTGGTAATGTTTTTGAGCTAGTAGGTGGTTCAAGATGTCCAGACTGTTATAAATATGAAAGTTTTTATTCTAGGCTTTAAATGTATTCTGCCACCTAGACCCCACAAAACATATAGATAGAAAGATTTCAAATCAGAGGATTCATTTAGTGACAGGCATTTTTATGGATAATTTCTGAAAATTTTATTGGTAGAAATCCCATATTCTAAAAGCAAAAGTGTAATACTAGAACTGCTCTACTAAGCTCATTCTGGAATGATGATAACAATCAGAAAAAGTTCAGTGAGACTAGAGTAGCTGTGAATTTTAAAGTTTTTGTATTAATGAGATATTTCAGCTGCCCTGTAAAGGATTTCATCAATCAGTCAGTTGCAAGACCTGCAAGAGATTACACCATTCCAGATTTGGCCTTAAGCATTTAAAGTTGAAGGGATCCTAATGGAAAAGTTGTTTTGTAATAATATTCACAATTTAATTGTTTTCAAAGCTGCAATAGCAGACAATAAGGTTAACAAATGCATCACAAGTAATTTCAGGAAGAGGACTCTCTAAAATCAGGTAGTTAGGGGCAAAAAAACATGAACTAAAAAAACCTCAAACTGTACTAGACCAAAAAGTAAGTAACGCAAAAAGCAAAATGCATGCAAACAGCCTGCAGGCTGTTCAAAAACACCAAGATATTCAGATAACCTCAGTGCTGCAATTCAGAAAGAAAATAAAATCATCCAGTTAAAAAGGCAAAGGATGTTCAAAAAGATAGTAAAAAACACACAGCATGGGTTGGTACTCACCCAGGTGCTCTGAAGTGACTCTAACATGAAACAGTAGAGCTGTTGACCAAGTTATGCAGCCTGTTGTGCAAGCAGCCATGATGCCAAAGGATTGGTGATATAACTCCCATCCACAGAAGGGAGTCTACAGCAAAACCTGGGCACTGTAGACTAATAAGACAGACTTCCAGCCCTGGTGAAGTGGTAGAGTCTATACTGAAGACCAAGACCACAAAAAAATTTAGATAAATCAAGTCCATAACAGAAGAGTCAGTGTGACTTCTGCAAAGGGAAAATCCTCCCTCACTAACCTGTTGCCTGCAGATTTAATATATTTGGATTTCTAAAAAGCCTTTACAAGGCTCCAAATTAAAGTTTTTACTGCCAGAAAGCAGCAGGAGCAGGGCTGGTCCATAAGAGGGCAATCCAGGAGCCAAGTGTGACCCCAGCACAAGCAATGCCCTTACCCTTGCACTGCAGTAGCTGAGCAAGGTGGTGAGTGCAGCAGGTATCATCAGCTGCCCAGGGATCACCCGGTAGGGTGAAGTCAGGGCAAGGGCTGATCCAGGAAGTCCTGCCAGGAAGAACAGGAGATAGAGCGGGAGATTCCCTACAGCAAAGATGCAACAACGAGATATGACTAGAGATAAGGCTATGCCAGCAATGCAGTTAAATCTCATCTAGTAAATCAGAGCAGCAGGACAAAAAGCCAAGGACAAATTTACCTACAACATGGCTTAAAGCCAGGGCTGCAACAGAGCTCCAGAGCCTGAAAGAAGAGATGTGGCTGTGGCCCCCAGCTGGTCACGGTAATTAAGGCATATTGGTGTTCTCAGACTCTGACTATTAGAGAACTTAAGCCACCCTAGGACTGGAGTAAAGGTCCTTCTGTGCAGTTGAAATTGATTAGAGGAAAGAAAGTGGAGTTTCACCAGTGGAGTCCCTTGGCCGTTGCTGCTGAGACTGGTTTTAATTAACATATTCATCAGTGACCTGGTGAGAGGAATACCTAATGAGATCTCCAAGTCTGACAAAAACAGTAAGGCCTTTAAGATGATCAAATGTTTAGTAAGTGGGCAAACAGTGGCAAGTCAGTTTCCATGTAGAAGAAGAGAAGGTGATACATGTACATAGAAATTATATGTATCATGTCTACAGATACAGCTGTCAGGTCCAAGTTCAGCAGCTCAATGTGCAGCTTAAGCACTTGGAGTCGTCTCAGCTCTCTGAAATCATTAGCTCAGTGTACAACGGCACTGGAGTGCTCATTGCCACCAGAAAGGGTATGATGAACAACATGGTGGGCATCATTTTGCCATTATTGGAAACTTTACTGCATCTTCATTTGGTATACTGTCCACACACAATATATATGCATATATTTATGTATGTATATATACATACATATGAGCAGAGGAGATGAATGAAGTGCAAAGAGAAGAACTTAATATTGTCAAGAGGATGAAGCAGCTGGCATGAAGTAAGAAATTGAAAAAAGAAGGACATTTAAGTTCGATAAGAAGATGTTTGAATGGAATATTCATGAGGTTTACAAAATCATAATAGTCATGGTTTAAAAGAGAACAAAACTGGTTTTCGCCGTAATCCACAAGACAGTCAATTAGCAGGGGATTAGTATGTAACTGCCAAAATAAAGCACATTTTTTACACAAAGAGTGGTGAACTTCTGGAACTTCTTTCCACAGGAATTTGTGGAGGCAGACAGTATCAGCAGGCTTAAAAGGGGATTAAATAAATTTAAGGGCAGCAGATCCACAAATAGATAATTTTGGACTACAAATTTTTCTCAAAGTAGGAAGTGGTTCTTTCTTCACTGTTCTGTATGGTGTTTTGATGGTTCATCCTTGAGGCATTGCTGTTGGTCAGGCTTTTAAAAGTGGCAGTCCTACAGTTACCTGCAGTGTATGAACATTAGCTCAAACTACTGTCATTGTTATGATGGTATGAGTTGGAAGCAAAAACCACAACCAGCTTCACAAAGCAATAGAGGATGGAGAGTTTAGAAGGCAAGCAGACAATTTGGAACAACATAGAGAAAACTGTTGAGCAAATGTGCTTCATCCAGGCCCCCCACTCTTGATTTGAGTCAGCATGGAATATTATGTAGCAGTTCATTTTGGACTGCACTCACATGCCATGTGCAGAACAACCAGGGGGTCAGGCCCAGCCAACACGAATTCAGAAAAGGCAGGTCCTGATTGACCAACCTGATCACCTTCTATGACCAGGTGACCTGCCTAGTGGATGAGGGCAAGGCTGTGGACATTATCTACCTGGACTTTAGCAAAGCCTTTGACACCATCTCCCACAGCATTCTGATAGAGAAGCTGGCAGCTCATAGCTTAGACACGTAGGCTCTTCACTGGGTTAAAAACTGTCTGGATGGCTGAGCCCAGAGAGTGGTGGTAAATGGAGCTAAATTTAGTTGGTGGCTGGTCACAAGTGGTGTTCCCCAGGGCTCAGTTTTCGGGCCAATCTTGTTTAACATTATCAATGATCTGAATGAGCAGATTGAGTGCACCCTCAGTAAGTTTGCAGATGCCACCAAGTGGAGTGGGAGCATTGATCTTCTTGAAGGTATGAAACCTCTACAGAGGGATCTGGACAGGTTGGATGGATGGGCCAAGGCCAACGGTATAAGGTTCAACAAGACCAAGTGCCAGGTTCCACAGCTGGGGCTCAACAAGCCCAGGCAATGCTACAAGCTTGGGGAAGAGTGGCAGGAAAGCTGCCTGGCAGAAAAGGATCTGAAGGTGCTGGTGAGCAAGCATCTGAAGATGAGCCAGCAGTGTGCCCAGGCTGCTGAGAAGACCAACAGCATCCTGGTTTTTATCAGAAATAATATGGCAAACAGGAATAGGGAAGTGATTGTGCCTCTGTACTCAACACTGATGAGGTCACAGCTTGAGTGCTGTGTTCAGTTTGGGGCATCGTTGTGTAAAACAGACATTTGTGTGCTCGAGTGAGTCCAGAGAAGGGCAAGAGAGCTGGTGAAGTCTTATGAAAAACAGTTGAGGGAACTGGGATTGTTTAGTCTGGAGGATGCTGAGGGGAGACTTCATTGCTCTCTACAACTCTACAACTACCTGCATGGGGGTTGTGGATCAGTCTCTTCTCCCAATTAACAAGAGATAGGACAAGAGGAAATGGGCTCAAGTTGCACCAGAGGAGGTTTAGATTGGATATTAGGAAAAATTTCTTTGCCAAAAGAGTGGTAAAGCATTGGAACAGGCTGCCCAGGGAAGTGGTGGATTCACCATCCCTGGAGGTGTTCAAAATACATGTAGATGTGGCACTTTGAGACATGATTAAGTGGTCATGGTAGTGCTGAGTTGATGATTGGACTTGATGATCTTAGGGGTCTTTTCCGACCTTAATAATTCTATGATTCCATGGCTTGAGCAGTTATCCTGCCATAATCTGTATATTGACTACAGCAACAGAACATGCTAATATTAACTTTGTAATTAAATCTACTGATCTGCGGAAGCCAGCCAGCGGCTGATTACATTCCTTTGCACTAGGCAGCTAAACCAGTTAGGGATGTGTTTTGGTTTGGCCTGGCTGGATTTTGGTGGCGGAGGTGGGGAGCTGCAGGGTGGCTTCTGCAAGAAGCTGCTAGAAGCTCCCCAAGTTTGATAGAGCCAATGCCAGACGCTGGCCAAGGCTGAGCCTATCAGTAAAGTGATAACAGAGGAACGCCTCTGTGAAAACATATTTAAGAACGGGGCAAAAGAACTGTGCTTTAACAGCTGGCACAGAGATGGAGGAGTGAGAATCTGTACAGACACCAAGGTCAGTGAAGAAGGAGAGGGGGGAGGATGAGCTCCAGGCGCCGGAGCAGAAGGAGTCCCCTGGGTCTGTGGTGAAGACCATGGTGAAGCGTATTGTCCTCCTGCAGCCCATGGGCAAGGTGCAGATGTCCACCGTGAGGATCACCGCTTAGATGTCCGCTGTGTAGAGGACTCCATGCCGTGTGGGTGGATGCCTGAAGGGGGACTGTAGCCCGTGGGAAGCTCCCATTGGAGCAGGTCGGTGCTGGAACCTGTAGCCTGTGGAAGAGGGAATGCCCACACTGGAGCAGGTTGGCCGGTGGGACTTTTGGGACGTTGAGGGGTGCTCACGCTGGAACAGTTTCCCCTGAAGGACTGCGTCTCAGACTCACGAGTGGTGGGTTGTCCGTCGTGAGTTGTCTCACGTTGGACAGTTTGTGATGAATTGCCCTTCATGGGACGACTCACATGGAGAAGAGAGCATGAAGCTTGTCTCCCGTGAGAGGGACCCCACAATGGCCCTGGGGAAGAGTGAAGAGTCCTCCCCCGGAGTGAAGAAGTGGTGAAATCAACGTCGGATGAACTGACCGCAACCCCCATTCCCTGTCCCCCTGTGCCGCTCAGGGGGAGGAGGTGGAGAAACCGGGATTGATGTTAAGCCCGGGAAGAAGGGAGGGATGGGGGGAAGTTGTTCTGTTTGTTAAGATCTGTTTGCTCTTTCTCACTTCTCACTACTCTTCTCTGACTAGTTCTTTTAATAAATGTACCTAATTTCCCTAAAATTGAGTCTGTTTTGCCCGGGATGGTAAATGAGAGTGATCTCCCTGTCCTTATCTCAAACCCTGAACCCTTTGAAATATTTTCTCCCCCTGTCTGGCAGTGAAGGGGGAGTGAGAGAGCGGCTGTGTGGGTACCTGGCGGCTGGCCAGGGTCAAACCACAACAGGATGTTAAGTGTTTAACATTTTTAAATGAATTGTGGAAGAGGATGTTCATGTGTAAACCTAATAGGTTGTCTATCAGCAAATAAAATCTGGTCACTTTTTGGAGCTGCTATGCACCAGTTTTAAAAATGCAGTGGTTACTCTGTTCATTGCTATTTTGATCCTCTAAAAGTCATGTTCCGTGACTTGCTTATATATTGTTATTTTTAGTGTACTTTAAATTTTTCATCTGAATATCATTGTGCTTATATAACATGCTGAATATAGCCTTTTGTAGCTGATTAAAACACATTCAAATAACATTTTCCTTTAAATCACACAGTTAAATAACTTGCAGACCTCCATAGTTACATGAGTTCACTTCTGTCTTACATCAAACCCCACTCTTGCAGACACCAGGTGTTGACAAAGCTTAAGAAAGAAGAAGTGTTGACTCAACATACAGATGGAGAGCCAAAGCCTGGAGATACTACGTGACTTGCTCAAAGATACTTGGAGCAGCAGTAGAAATAAATTAGTGTTAGATCTCTTGGGTCCTGAATCACAATATTGTCTTCCTTCTTCTCATCACTTCTATTTAAGCCACAGCTTCCTATACTAATCTTCTACAATTACATTCCTAGGGAAACACAAGGGAGTATGTCTTTTTGGGAGTCTTCCTTCTGTGGGTAGATATGCTGGCAGATGTGTGGGTGGGTTGTAGATGCTGTACATCTGACTGGGTGAGACTGTGCGGTAGCCAGAGAGCAAGGCTGCCAAGATGCTCCCTAAAGACAAGGGTCAGCGCCTGGACGTAACAGCAAATGCCCAAATGAGGATGTTAACAGAGAAGCTTCTGTATCATGAGGCAAGTGTTTTGGCTCCTCCTCTTCCTTACGCCACCACGATGACTCATCATGGTAAACCAAACTTGGAACAAGACAGAAACACTGAACACATGTAAAAATGTAGTTTTACCCCCCCCCAAAAAAGTGTTTTCCAGACTTCTTCTGAGGTCAATGCAATGTTTGCTTGCTCTGAACAATGTTTCTCCTAACAATACAGACATTGTTTGAACAATATGAACACAGACTGAACAATTGCTCTTAGCAATGCAAGCACTTAAACTTGCCATCTGCAGATGCCAGCAGAGTTAATGAAAATGGAAAACTCTGCCATCTCAAGCTATTTGCTCAGAAGTGAAATGAGGTGCCAAAAGAAGTATTCCCAAAAGCTATTTTTCACGCAGTAATTCCAGAGCCCTTCTGTAAAGGAGAGAAGGGGCTGGAAGCAGTTAACTCCAAACACAACAAATACATTGCTGGGGAATAATGTCTCCCTTCTTTGATTATAGAGATAATAACTTGGGGAAGGCAACTTCTCAAGTGTAACACAGGCTGTTGAACATAGTTCCAGGGGCTCAAGCCTTTGTGAAGGAACTACACAAATTTCAGAGGGACCCCTGAGACCGTGAGCCGACAGGACAGCCGTCTGGATTCAGAAAAGAAATTAATCCAAAACCCTTGCAGGACAGATGGTGATCCAGCTCTCTAACACAAGGAGTTGAATTTTTTTCCCATTCACATATCCATTACCCTTCCATGCCAGGGCACATCATGTGGCATATATTAGACATTAACTAACTTTGTCACATATTTTTCTCTGTGCCTAATCTTTAGATCCTATGGGTAATTGCAAATCCAGATAATGTGCCATTAGGTGCAAAAACAATACTTATAGTAAATGTTATAGCTCTGACTTATCTTACAATTTGCCAAATAACCTGAAAAATTTGAGGTGGGATAGAGAAACCCATTTACTCTTTCCTCTCTCATGCCTGTCTGTCTATTCTGCTCATAGATCTTCCTTGGGTGATTTTCAGAACGAGATCATACGTTTCCAAAGAGCACAGAGCTTTTACTCAAAAATTTTAATCCTGATGGATTACATATCCTTAGTTACAGCATTTTAATAGTTATCTTCACAGTCAAGTGTCACCTGGGTTTACTTGGTTTTAATTTCCAGCTGTTGGATGTTTTGTTTTCTTTTCTAAGCTGCTTTATAATTTTAAGCAAATGAAATTGATCTGCCCATGGTGAAATCTGAAGAAGTATTTCAATAAATGATGGGACGTTAACATATGTTAGTTACTGGGTAACACCCTTTAGATTCTGGGAGGTGAGCAATAACACTGTGAGATCCTTCTGGGTTTCAGACCACATAATTGTGCAAAAAAAGCAGTGCTCAATAGTGGTAACATGGCAATTTGTGAAGATCTGTGTTGCTTTTGAGGTGAACATTAGCTCAGAAACTCATGGAGACAAGATGACTTTTTAAAAATAGAATGTAACGTAACACACAAATGGTGAACCATAGCTCAAGACAGTCAAACCTTATCCCTTACTGCCTTTTGAAAACCACATAACCTTGTGTTTGAACAATGATAGTGTTTTTATAAGCATTCCTTAGGCAGCAGCTCGAAGTTTTTAATAATCTATTGTTATTCATAAAATAAAAGGGCATTTCAGTGTGTATGTATGTGCACATATATATTTATATTAAAAAATACCGTGTACATGTGTGTGTATGTGTACTTCTGTGTGGAGAGAAAGAGAACATGGTAGCTTTTTTAAGACACAAGACTGGAAGTTTAATTTAAAAGATGTCTTTCCAAACATCTCAAGGGACCTGTTTTGGTGCCTGTTTCCATGTCACGGTTTAGGACTGGGCCGAGCTCTAAAACGCCGACTGATGCTGTCTAACTCCCTCTCCTCCCATCCCAGACGGAAAGGAAAAGGGAATGAGGCAGAGAGGCTTGCGGGATAGAAAAGAAAACTAAAACAGCCTTAATGAAACAATACTAGTGAAATGATGAAAATAAAGAACCATATACAACTATACATATAATTTTTAAAAAGTTAAAAATCACTGAACAGAATTGGTTTCATTTAGCCCAAACCAGGACATTCCAGTAAACAAATACATCTCACGAGCAGGATTTACACATCACTTTTATCTCACCTCTTCCAAAGAACCTGTGTCCTATCTGCTGCAGCATGCTAAAATCCGTGTTATATGCATGTTAAATCCAGATGTTAGATTCATCTCCCTTTTCCATGGACATGATCACTTTTCTGTCTCACATGGGGTCCAGGATGGGTTACACACCCTGTCCCCTGACACAGGAGAATTGTCTTAGGCTTGCAAGATTGTCACTGTTGTCACTATTGATTTTTACTATTTATTTGGTTTGCAGTGATGCATCTGTATTAGCCATGGTCCAGGACCCTTGTGCACTGCACAGTCACAAAAACAAAAATTGAGACAGTTTGTGTAGAAGAGACAATAGTTAGATATACATAGATTGACAGTACTTAGTCTGAGGCAACTCTCAACATATCACTAACTAGTCTTGAGACTTTGAGGTGTTGTACAAAAGGTATATGCTAAAATATGTGTAGTTATTGGGGTTTTTGATATATACAAGGAGGTTCCTCTCCCATGAGAAGAGCAACTTCAGAAAATGCATGAGTGTGCTTCTCAGAATACATGATAGAAGAATGATGATGACTTGTAGTGTATTGTTTAGAGCTGATATTCAGCAATAAAGGGGTGATACATACAATTGCTTCTCAGTGCAGTTGAAGTGGACAAGGAAAACACCACATGGAGAAACAGTCCAAATTAAGAGCCAGGATATTTGGCATGCTATTTTTAGGCCAGGTACTGAAATACTGTAGTATTCTAATACAAATCCAAGCTGAAATCATAAAGGAGGAAATCTAACCCTTTTCTTTATCCTACCAGTTGTCCTGAATAATGGCTCTGCATGGCTTAAAGTTCTATTGAGAAAAAATCTTAGTCAATGGATCCCTTAATTCAATGTACATGACTTCCCAGCTACACATGCCCCATGCAAGACATACTGTTGCTAAAGGGCAATCTAGAGATGAGAGGTAGCAGGAACTGAAAAGCAGTGACTCCTGGGCCTTTCTACTCCCAAGGACATCAGTGCATTTCTTAGTTGCACCTGGGGCAGCAATTCCGCAAAAACATTTACCACCCAAACTAGAGAGTTGGACGACTCCTGAAGCAGACTGGACTACCAAAAATACAGTGGAGGAAAGAGAAGAGTCAAACATAGGCTAAAGGTTGAGTCCTGGCTCACTCCCCTGCAGAGATGCAATGTTGCTGCAAGCTAAGGAAGAAACTCTGATGAGGTCCTACAAACCAGTGCAACAAACTTCAAAGAAGCTCCACTGAAGTCATAGTCTGCAGTTGTCAGCAAAATTAACCAGTACTGAAAAAAGCAACAATGCACTAACAGAAGCAGAGTTTTCAATAAACGAAAATAAGCCTCAGGGTCCTAGAATCATAGAATTGTAGAATGACAGAATCATAGAATCATAGAATCGTAGAATCATAGAATCATGAAATCATAGAATGTACTGGGTTGAAAGGTCATCTAGCCCAACCCCCCTGCAGTGAGCAGGGCCATCTTTAACTAGATGAGGGTGCTCAGAGCCCTATCCAGCCTGACCTTGAATGACTCTAGGGATGAGGGCTCTACCACCTCTCTGGGCGACCTGCTTCAGTCTTTCACCAAAACCATGATGAGCACATGCCCTTAATTAGTGGCTCTGATTTGTGACTTATGTTAAAAATGGGGAGTAAAAAACTCAGAACATTTCACTATGCTTTGTCTTGACTCTTACAAGCTAAAAGTAGCCATAAGATTGTGTTTGATATGACCCAAATTTACCGAGAATAGCAGCCCTCTTTATTCATTCAATTTCAGGTGGCAAAAAAAAAGGAAGTGGAAAAAACTAGCAAATAATAAGCACCTGCTCTGCAGGCATTAGAGTTCTGGTATATATAAAAAAAAAAAACCAAACCAAAACAAAACCAAAAAAAAGGATGCCAAAACAGAGACATACTGTCCTTAAAACTCCTGGGTTTGGTACACACATCCTAAGACTCTTTATAACTGTGTGGTCCTGACTTTATTTCCAGCTGCTGGCAGGAGAAAAGGGCAAAGGAAATCCTTAAATTGCCTCTAAGACAGATTAAAAGGTCTGGTCTCACAGTAGCATTAAGAAACTTGCTTGCAGACCTTGAGATCACAAGGCTGAGCAGGAAAACAGGACTTTTCTTGCATCATATCATCATTAAATATGTACAGTGGTATTGACAAAAGCCAGACATCCAAAGATTGCCTACATTTCCTTCAGGCAATCCACTCCAGATGCTGTCAAATGACTCCTAGCGGTGCCCTGCTTGGAAAGAGGGATTAGCTGGATGATCCCTGCAAGGGGCCCAACTCATTCCAGTGTGAAAAATGTCACAGGGACAATATATAATAATTATTTCCATTTCAAATGTATCTTAAGCTACATGGTTTCAGAAATTAAGAAATATAACCAGGAAAACCCCAGGAGCAGTGATGTGATTTAATCAGAACACATTGTACAGCAGGAAAGAATTACTGAAAATGCTGCCATGAATATAAAACTTTGCTACTACTGACTAATTGCCTCTTTCTTGTCGGTATATCTCCAGAGAGCTTCCAAAAATAAATTCAATTAGCTTTAAGAAATATACACTTTGGATTGTACTTCTGTAACCAAACGATTGTGGAAGTGGTACGTCTAGATTAGGAAACTCACAAACTGACTATTAAAGAGGACAGATTTTTGCAAGGAATTTACTTATAGTCCAGGTTGACTTATATGTACATTTAGGAGCCAAATACATTTCAAGTGTCATTGTGATTTTAGGCAACTCCAATTGCAAAAAAAAAAAAAAAATGGACAATTGCATGCCTGGGTGTAGTAAAAGAAAGCTCCCCAGGATTTGGGAGTTGTTGAAGCTAATGCTCCAGACCTCCTTGCCTTCCTTCTGATCTTGTTGTCTCACAATTAGTACCTCAGGGACATGAATGTACCAAAACTAGGATAATTCTGCACATAAAAAGGAAAAAATATGTTTTTTCCTCAAATGCATATCTATTTGTCTGCTGTTCCTTCCCATGAAAAATTGGAAGAGCAAGTTATATGACAGGATGACATACTGGTACCTGTAGAGAACCCAAAGAGAGGAAGACAACTATGGGCAGGAATAAATCGGCAAATGTCTTTTCTCTGTCCCATAACCAGTGTCTCATGCATCACCTGCAGTATTCCCTTCTTCTTTCACCCCACAGTCAGCCTTGGCAACACCAAACACTTCTTTCAGAACAGCTGGACAACAGGAGTGCAGGGATCAGATAAATTAGAAACTTCATCCTGTCCCTAAAGCTGTGGAGAAATTCAGATCCACAAAGAAAAAGGGAAGGAGAGGTGGGGCAGGGGAGAGAGAAAAATCTGTGATGGGGAATAGAATCAAATCAGGAGGTGTATCAAAAGATGTGCAAGAAACATAAAAAGAGTGCAGTTTTATTATGAAGTAGACTGTTTCTGCAGATCCAGTGACAGTACGCACAGAGCATAGGACCATGAGAGCCACAGGGAGGATGCAGGCAAGCCTGATCTTTTCTCTCAAGAATGCCAACATATGCCAGGCCTAGCTGTACCATCTGATCAACTAAGGCCACAAATACAAAACTATATCCTGAACATCCATATCACAAGGTTACTCGGTCTCTGAAGATTTGGTGTCTGTCCCAGACAATGCCAAAGGAGGCAGCACCATCTAGAAATCAGGACAGTGATCAAGCCATGTTACACCTTGGAAAAAAAAAAGAAGCCGATGCATTCACTGTACTGCTCCACAACAGCCTGCTGCACATGGAGAAGAGGGTCTTCCTTCCTGGTCACCACATCACAGGATCTCAGTAATTACTTAGAAGGGGGTGGAAACATAATGAGCACCTATTAAACTCTGCTTATTTTCACTTAATTGTATAATTGATGGAGGCAAGGAGGAGCAACATCACCAACAACATCCTGGCCCAAGTAACAAAAAAGCAGCATGGTAAGAAAACAGGAAATTTTAATCTGGTGTTTCTCTACATAGGGAGACACCCACCAGCAGTAAAGATGCTCTTCTGAGTGAGAAAGTAAAAGGATCCTGCCAAGGGACTGTAGTGTGCATTTGAGGAAAGACTGGGCTGCAGAATGAGAAATGTCACTTACCTGACCCTTGCTTTGGCCCAACTTGACTCCCAGGAAAAGTTCCAAGGTTGTACATACCTCTCCAGTTAATCAGTGTCCAGTGAAGCTCTTTACATGGCATGTGGAAAGAAAATCCTGCTACCAGGGGACTGCCTTGACTGAAAGTCAATGTCCAAAGCTGAGAACACAAGATTGGATTTGACTTGACAACATTGAAAACTATGTCATGCATGCAAGAAGACTCAAAATACTCCCACTTTTTCCAGACATTAATTTGTACAGGCTCCATCTACCTGGATTATGCAATTGTGCCTCCTGGGCTGGAGTATATGGACACAACCTCTCATGGACAACAGCCTCTCTTTTTAGCAAAAGAGGGTGAGTGTTCTGTGTCCGTTCTCCCAGGGCTTATGGTGTCCTAAACTGACTCTGAAAAGGGCACAAACTCCTGTTTCCTGCCCTTTCTTCACACTAAAAAGAACTCCTAGGGCTCAGGCCAGTGCAACTGGGCTTGTTTTGAACTATGGCTTTAAGGCTTGAGATTCATGTGGTTAGGGTTTGTATGTGGGAAAAAAACTGTTTCTCACCCCCACATTCATTCTATGCTCACATATATTTCAAATCATCCATAAAAGGGCTGCAGCATGATCATTACAGTGGTAAAATATGAAAGGCAGTCTTGCAAAATTCTGCTGACTCACACTGCTTGTGTGAGTCACCTTTTATTTTAACCAGTAAGTAAAGCATTGTTTGCCTGTTGTCACCATTGATGGAAGAAGAGATAAATATATTTTCTGTGACTGTAAGGCATATTTTCCTCCAGTGCTACTTTTCTCATGGCATTTTTGGACATCTGTAGTCAAAGTATTTCATTTTTGATCCAATCATATTGTGTTTTCTCAAAATCTGGGTGTTTGCTAGACATGGAGAGCACCCAGTGCAAACACACAAAATCTCACGATTTAATTTCTCTGCAATTTGACTTTTCAGGATTTAATCAAATAGTGATGATCACCATCTGCACATCTCACTCCTGTTCATTATACAAACTAGACCTCTTGGTAATATCTGAAGCATTGCCAGTAGTGATTTTTATTTTCTTAGATAGTATGAGTAAGAGGTTACGGATGCTGAATGCAGTTTACACCCTACTTAACCATGTCATTGATCATACTCACCTGGAGTTGCAAACGGACTCCTCAGGACTACTCATGGGAAACTAGTTTCAAATATAGCAAACAGTTGTCCTGTGGATCACCATTACTCAAGAAAAGATCCACAAGTTCTTAATTCTTCTGGTCATTTTTTTGTGCAATGGTTTTGTGCATGCCTTTTCCATCTGTGAATGTAAAGGTTCCCTGCATATATTTTACCAATAGTCTAGTTTGCTCCATGAACAGAATTCTTCAGGATCTTGTTTTGCTTTGTGGTTTGTTTTTTTTTTATGGGAAGATGTGCAATTCAAGTTCAAAGCGCTCATTATCTCTTAAATATTGTACACAAAATTGACATGGCATGTAACTTAATTTGAGATTCATGCTAGTTCTTCAATATGACATTATGTTGCACTTCAACAGATTATTTCAGTAGCCAATGCAGTGTACATAGAAATCTATCCTGTGTGGGTTTGCAGCTCCCTCAGTACCTGCATACTTTGCAGTCTTCATTGTATTTATTGTAGTATATATATTGATTGAGCCTAGTCCCCACAACAGCAGATGCTGTACCATGTAATCCCTTCCTAAAACACTCCCTGGCTACTGACTTTATAAAGATCAGAATGTTCCCATAGCATTCCCCACTCTACACTTACCAATCTTCACCTCAAATTCAGTGCATTTGTGGGTCTACTTATACCAGAAGTCTGGTTTTGAAAGTCAGTCTATTCCCAGTTTGCAGTCCAACCACCTTTATGACCACTTTCAGAATGTCTCTTCCCCTTTGCCGAGATTTACCAGTTCCTGCCCAATATACTTCTAGACAACAAAGTGTTTTGTTACTTTTTTAATAGCTGAGGGGTTGGATCACTGGGAAACTCGGCACTCTGGAGGATTGCAGGAGGTTGGGTAATGGCATAATTCTTTTTGCCTGCATGACTTGGATTTGAAGAAGGCAAAGCTTTGAACTCTGGCCCATTCCCCACATTTCCTGGTAACTATAACAGACATGGACAATTTGTGAACAGCTCAGAATTTTGGACGCCACTTGCATACACAAGACTTGATCCAAAATCCAGTACAGTCAATGGAAAGACTTCTGGTTGACTTCCATCCTTTCTGGACCAGCAATACTTTATGGGTCTAGAACATGTATGCTGTCTTTTGCTGCTTTTTCTCCACGTAGTAGCACACACATATTGCCTCTGCAAATCTTTTCCAATTAATGGTCCAAAATAAAGAACCAAGTGCTTTAGCACAAAATTTCCTTCTTCACAGCAAACTTCCAAAGAAGCATAGACAGTAACTGTGAGTCACCACACCCAAAACGACAAACCAGTAAGCAGCAAATGTTCAGTAAATATTATATAATACCTATAATGTGCAGCAAAGCAAGCAAACAGAAAACTTTGGAACAAGATTCCTGCTATGAAGATGTTTGTACAAATGCTCATCCATTTATGGAACTTTGTAGCAAACAGAATTGACAGGGAAATTAACATGAGACTTATGTGAGTCTTTATCCCAGAAGCCACAGACAAAATAATTTTATTTGTATAAAAAGAATAAATTATTTATGCCAATCTGTGGTGGGAGTCATTGATTGTTCTCAGTGACATTCTTGTCAGATTGCCAAAATTGTAAAATAATCGTGAGATGTTTCATTAAGTGTAGCAGTTTAACTGAACTCTTGTAAGAATGGGAAGACTTGGCAGATGATTGCAAACTTTTGGCTATTTGCATAGCCTAGGAACAAAAAGAGATTTCCCTGCGAGCTATTAGGAAAAGATCTCAATGTGTTTGAGAGAGAAGAAAGTTAACTTGCATTAGCCCAGTGTTAGTGTTGTGAACAGCAGTGGCGGTCCTGCTATGATTACATCCCACATAACAGCAGTCTCACTGAGATGATATGTGTGTCAACATCTACATCCAGAGCCACCTCAGCAGCAGATAGCAAAGTCATGTTTTTAAATGTAATAGAACAGTTTGCTCAGACACAATGTCCAAATAGCACTTCAGAACCAGAGGAGATGAGCCCTTTTCCCTGCATGCCTAGCCATGTAGACACTAGGTAGCCTGGGGAACTGAGCACTGGCCACGCAATGGACATGTTCCACCTTGCCCCATTATTGGTCCTCACTAAGGAAGACCTGGCTCTTGCTGCAGGAGTGGGCCATGGAGGCTCAGGCCATGTCAGCAGCTACTTGAGGCAAGGATGACTGTCTCATTGGTCAGCCTAGGTAAGATACAAACTGAGCAGATCCTACTATGAAACAAATGCACGGAATAGAATCAAAGAATGCATTGTGTTAGAAGGGGTCTTCCAAGGTCTCTTAGTCCAACCCCCATGAAGTGAGCAAGAACATCTTTAATTAGATCAGGTTGCTCAGAGCCCCATCAAGCCTGACCCTGAATGTCTCCAGGGATGGTGTCTCCACCACCTCTCTGGGCAACCTGTGCCAGTATTTCACCACCCTAATAGTATCTTCTTAATGTCCAACATAAATCCACCCTGCTCTAGTTTAAAACCATTGCACCTTGTTCTGTCACTACACACCCTATAAAAAGTTCCTCCCCAGTTTTCCTGTAGGCCCATGTGCATATGCATGTGTGTGTGTGTGTGTGTGTGCACGTCTGTGTGTGCACGTGTGTGTGTGTAAGTTCTTAATGTCTGTGATGTGCTGTCCCCAGGACCATGGCACTGCTTTCATTATGCCTGACACAGATGAGCTCTGGCCAACCTTACCATGTTTCACAAGCAGTTTTAAAACTCAGATTTATTTTCATGTTATCCTCTCTGAAGTAGCCTGGAACAGTCTTACTATGGATGTCCTTCAACACAGGTCACAACACAGATGAAACTTAGTGCAAGGCATTCCTAAAGCAGGCTCAGAAACACAAATTCTTCTCACCTAATCAAGTTAGGGAGAAGGTACATTGAGGAACAACAGCTGAGCTGCAAACTGATATCCACATGCATGTCTCAACGAGAATGATCTAAGTTCCTCTCCAGCCCAAGGTGATGCCATTATGTCCTTCATCTCATGAGGCTGCTTCTGGGTTTGAAGGTAGATCAAAGACTTTCAGTTCATGAATTTCCAAAATGCATGATCTAAACTAGCACGCCAAAATGACATTTTTTAAACCATAAAAATTTGCAATCAAAGTGTTCATCAAAATTCTGAACATGTGCAAAACAAAGTTTCGGAGCTCTTCAGGGATGCAAAAATAAGAACGGGATAGGAAGATATAAGAAATAACCTGTTTTTTTCAGTTGCAGTTACAACACTGAGGAATCCAGACCATCGACCAACCCAGAGAAATACTGAATTAGTGCCAAGAAGGATTGTGATATCACGTCAGCGAGGTTAAGATGATAAACAAAAGATTGAAAGAGAAGATGTCCACATATAGGAAAGATATGTTTGTTTACCTTTTCAGAAGTATTTCTTGGGAACCCAACATTCTGCAAGAACAGACTGTACTGGCATGGGCAAAGAAAAAGCAGTGGGAAAACCTAGTAAGTCCACTTTTAACCACATAAACAAACTTGTCTCTAGGCATGACATCACAATCCATAAAAGCCTTCTGTGCTAGGGTTTCATTCTGTTTTAAGAGCATCATGAACATTAAATTGAGACTTGGCATGTTGAATAACCCCAGGGGAAAAAAATCAAAACAAGTAGTCAAGACTTCCCTCTACTCATCAGAGATCTGAGGGAAGTGTTTCCCACCAACGTATTTCAGCCTTTTCCTGAAGAGCAGCATAGCTAGAAAGAGGTATGGGGTATTTTGCAAAGTTCTGGAAAAAGGTTAAGAGCAGGACTTATCTAATCGCAGTCAGAAATCAGCTGGGTTTTGACTTCCCCATTCCATTGCCCTTCGTTAGTCCTAGGACAGTTTTCCCTTAAAAGCTATTTCATAGGATTAATTGCCTTAATTTCCGTTTCTACATATGAACCAAATGACTGTTTTGGTCCAAATTCAGGTCTGCTTGAAAACAGCTTGGAACTGCAGTTTTTCAAACCATGGTAGAAGCTGGCCTCTGAGACAAAATACATAGTTCTGCTGTATGTGGGAATAGAGCTATGAAGTGACAGGTGACCTGGGGTGGGAAATTATGCTGTCCCTGGGACACTGTTAGGTCACAGAGGACCCAGCAGAAATGCTCAGAAGACATCTCTGCGCACATCAGGCTCCCATCCTACTCCAAAACTGCAGCCACTATTTAGTGCTTTGTCATTTGTTTATGTAAAAATGTTGCCCTCTCTAAGGGTCCACTTCTGAAAATAAGCCTCCGTTTTAAATTATTTGGCAGTGACTGCATACATTTATATGACTTATGTCACAATACTTGGAAACCTGATATGCTAATGATGAATATTCAACATTTCTTTGAGATAAGTTTGCAGTGGGATCTGCGGGGGAAGGCTCGATTGGCAAGACCTCAAAATCTAAGGATATCATACAGCACTGCTAAGAACATCTTCAAGCTTTATCTCAACAATTATTTTTACAGAATGAGAAATTGTGCCAAAAATTTAAATTGCATTCATTTTATTACACTTACCTAAGTGTTTTGCATACAGGTATGATCCACTTTGCATTGCAGGAATTAAGGAAGAGCCAGTTACTCAATCACAGAATCGCAGAACTGTTGAGGCTGGAAGTGATCTCTGGAGGTCATTTTGTCCAATCTCACTGCTCAAGCACTGGCATTTAGACCAGTTGCCTGGACAATATTTGTATGCATCTCCAAGGATGGAAATTCCACAGCCTCATTGGTGCCAGTGCTCAGTCACTCATTGCATCTTTGCATGCTCATTGTTCCTATGTATCTTCCAGGTTATCTGTCCCCGCTTCTGCCTTCTGTATATTCCTTTTTCTTGTCTGAGTTTTGCCAAGAGCTCCCTGTTCAACCACGCAAGCCTTCCAGCATCTTTCCCTGATGTACTGCTCATTGGGATGAATTGCTCCTAGGATTGGAGGAGGTGAACTTAAATATCAAGCAACTTCCCTGGGACCCTCTTCCCCCTAACACTTTATCCCATTGAACTCTTTCAAGCAGATTTCTGAAGAAGTCAAAGTCTGCTCTCCTGAAGTCCAAGGTTATGAGTTTGATTTTTACCATCCCCCCTCCTCTCAGGATCCTGAACTCCACCATCTCATGGTCACTGAAGCCAAGGCTGTCTTTGAGTTTCACATTCCCAGTGAGCTCTTCCTTGTTTGCAAATACGAGATCTAGGAGAGCATGTCTCCTTGTTGGCTCCTCTGTCATTTGAGTCAGGAAGTTATCAATACAATCCAGGAACTTCCTGGATGGTGTATGCCCTGCTGTGGTGTTCCTCCAGAAATTATCTCAGTGGTTGAATTTCCCATGATGACCAGGGTCCACAAATATGAGGCTGCTTCCAGCTGTTTGCAGAGGGTCTCGTCCACTGGTTCTTCCCAGTCAGGCAGTCTCTAACAGACACACACTACAATGTCACCCGTACTGGCCTACTCCAACAAAATGTGCAGATGAAGAGTGAGTGAAAAACGGCCAGTCTGTAATAAGGTGACTGACAGCACCACTAACATTTGCCTCATTTTTCAATATCCATGAAGTCACGACTGGATAAAAATTTAAATACTGATAAAGTGTGAGAGAACAGAGAGAGATAAATTGTTGTGGGTTTTTTTATTATTTGACCTTGTCCAACTACCTACAGTTCATTTAAGTATATATGATGACAGAGAGACTTATAGGAAATGCAAAACTAATTTTATTCTTTTTCACCATTTGTTAAAATAATTAGGCTTTTATATAACCTAATTCACATACTTCTGTTCAGTGACAGATATTTTTAACAGATATTCCCTTTGTGTCTTACCTATTAGGAGTGACGGATATTTTTAGTATGAGAGAGACAATTCTTCTCTGCTTTCTTTCTCCTTGGAGCATTTTCTAGTTTCTACCCTAAAAATAGCCCACAGAGAAATTATTCTACATTTTACTTTTGTACAATCTAAGTAACATACTTAGTTAAGAGATCCAAATTCACCCACTCAAAGATATTTTCCTAGTCTTATGCTCAGTCAAGCTTTTTCATAATCTAAACATGGGGGCCCCACCATGGAACACCGACCATGCAGCCTTCTCCTAAATGTCACCTGCTTGAAAGTGTTCAAGGCCAGGCTGGATGGGGCTTTGAGCAACCTGGTCTAGTGGTAGATGTCCCTGCTCAAGGCAGGAGGGTTGGAACTAGATGATCTTTAAGGTCCCTTCCAACCCAAACCTTTCTGTGATTCTATGATTCTAAATGGCCTGTTTGGGTAACCAGGAAGGCAAAGATTTTAGCAGAAGACTTCACACTTTACTCTTGACTGTCTACCTTTCTATAGACACATACTGCTTCCTCATGGAAAGCACTGGGTCATTTAGAAGTACGGGCTCATGAGCCAAATGAATGAACTTGCTGTAGCTGTGAATGGCAAAGAAAACTGTCGAGCTTCGGTAGTTGATCCTAAAGGGACCTCATGGGGATTCCCTGGGTGCAATGCAGCTGAGCAGTATCTGGGTGTAGTTCTGGTTTTCCTTGTTTCTCTCTTCTTCCTACTACTCCTGGTAATGCCATCCCACCGCCTCTCTGGGCTTACCACCCTGAACCAATTCCACTTTCCTGTCTAACCCTTAGTCTATGCATTTTGACTGCTAAGGCTACCTGTCAACACCTTTTTCTCTAGCTTTTTTCTCGCATTGCCCTCTATATTAGTGTTCATTGAAGCCAGACAACGAATTCTTACATGCTAAGTCACTTCAAGACAGGCACATGTAAACCCTACCTGAATTTGAAGATTTGTTGTTATAAGCCACTTCCAATCCAGAAGCTATGTATATATGCTAGTTTGGTGTTGAACCTCAGAAAAAAGTGCATCCTTTCAGCAGATCGTGCTAGCTAAGGCTCAGCACCATGACAGTAGGGCTAACCATCCTCCTTTAAAAATCCGGTTCACATCTGAACCCAGAGTGTCACTAGACTCAGTGCCTAAACAGAAATTGAACTTTCTGCGGAAAGGAAAAAAAAGCCTAAACTTAACTCAGGGTACCGAGAGTTATTGAAAATCTGTCCATAATTCATGAAATTCCGTACTGAGTCATTTCTAATTAGTTTATTAAAGGCAGAACTCAACTGGTTTGGAATGAACTAGCTCTTCCTCCAGTGGAATTTCCACCACACTGAGATGTGGCTTTTCCCACAGTACAATGCACAAAGCTACTAATGTTATGGGATAACCATAGTCCAACGTGCTGTGCCAAAAGATTACGAACTAAGAAAGAGAGAAATGGTGGCTGTAAATTTGGACTGCCAAAGCTGACCTGCTTCATGCAGCTTTAAAAATATGTGTAATTTTACAGTATTTTGTTTAGATGAGGATCCTGGGGAAAAAACAGCAAGAAAAAAGTGAGATGTACCAGATAAAGCTGAGTGAACTTTAAAGTGGAACAAAATGTCATATGCTATTGGTATTAGAGTAAGAACTTCCCAGCTGTTGTAGCTGGAGCCATTCTTAAAACTGCAAAAGAAAATCATATTGAATATATGAAGTATGACAGCGAGTATACATCTTATGTATGACAAAATAGGTTTTATCTTAGTGTATCTCATTCTATTTACTCTGTTTCCACAGAACACAAAATAAAATAGTAAAAAAAAGTTATTCAGCATGGAAAATATAAGGTATTTGGATCTCTTGAAAGCACAATTGACTGGACTTCTTAATTGACCATGTAGTATAACCTCTAAGTATCCCAGGAACATTCTTTCATACTGAAAAACATTTTTATGAAACTTCGTGGAATGGTTCATGTTGGAAGGGAACTTAAAGACTTTTGGTAAGTTACCATAAAAGCAGTCTGTTATGTTCTGACTCGCATACATTTGTGAAGCATTACAATACATTCAGAAAGTCTGATAAAGACTGTTAACAGGTAAGAAAAACAAGGGAGGGTTGCCCTTTCTGAGTACTTCTGAGTAAGTTCTATACCTTGGTCTGAAATTAAACTGTTCTTGCATACGTCCATCCAGATATTTTTTCCTCTCTGGTATCTCTAATCTCAGATTGAATTGTACCACATTTTAAGAGACCATCTTAGAAGTACTTCCAAGAAGGGATGGATAATATTTTTTTCTCTGAGATATCATAAACTGTTCATTTACTGTAAAACAGAAGATGGATCTATCAAAATACACAATAGTACTATGCAGAAAATAGGAAAAACTATTCTTGTGATACCTAGTCATATGTGTCTCTAGTATTACCTATTCAGCTTTGAATAAGAGGCATAGTGTGATTCACAAGTGTGAAAATAGATTTTTTTTTCCTTTAAGGTAGGAATTTGAAATGATAAGTTGCAAGTCTGAGAAATGTAGTTTGCCTGAAGTTGAGATATATCATGAATTGAGTCAGAGTCACAAAACTGAACGAATCCTCTCATGCAGGATTGTTGAAGAAAACCTTTATCTCAGGAAAGTTGCAATGTTGCCTGACACAGTCAGTGCTTGGCTGGAATATTGTTGTCTACGTCTCTTTTTAACGTCTTTCCATCTAGAGCTAAATTCCAAAGGGAACTGCCTAATTTATCTATTTATAAGTCACTGTCTGTAGCTCTTATTTTGCATTTCTAGTTACTATTTTTTATATACTGGTGCATAAAGCAGGATATAGCAATAGTTGTTGACATTTCTGAACATATTCCCTTTTGAAAAAATGTATCAATCTCCTCCTGCATTTTTAGAGTATGCAGAAATGGTATCTGTGTACCTACTGCCAGAAAGGGAGGATGAATACATTTATTTAAAAGTGTAGACCTCTTACTTTCCTTTTTTCACAGAATCACAGAATGTCAGAGGCTGGAAGTGACCTCGAAAGATCATCTAGTCCAACCCCCCTGCCAGAGCAGGATCACCTACAGTAGGTCACACAGGAACACGTCCAGGCGGGGTTTGAATGTCTCCAGAGAAGGAGACTCCACAACCTCCCTGGGCAGCCTGTCACAGTGTTCTGTCACCCTCACAGGGAAAAAGCTTTTCCTAATGTTTTTGTGGAACCTCCTATGCTCCATCTTGCACCTGTTGCCCCTTGTCCTGTCATTGGACATCACTAAGAAGGGCCTGACTCCATCCTCCTGACACCCACCCTTTACATGCTTATAAACATTCATGAGCTCACCCCTCAGTCTCCTCTTCTCCAAGCTAAAGAGACCCAGCTCCTTCAGCCTTTCCTCAGAAGGGAGATGTTCCACTCCCTTCATCATCTTTGTGGCTCTGCGCTGGACTCTCTCAAGCAGTTCCCTGTCTCTCTTGAGCTGAGGAGCCCAGAACTGGACACAATATTCCAGATGTGGCCTCACCAAGGTAGAGTAGAGGGGCAGGAGGACCTCCTTCGACCTGCTTGCCACTCCCCTTCTAATACACCCCAGGATGCCATTGGCCTTCTTGGCCACGAGGGCACATCTCTGGCTCATGGTCATCCTGCTGCCCACTAGAACCCCCAGGTCCCTTTCCCCTACACTGTTTCCAACACATCAGTCCCCAACCTGTACTGGCACGCAGGGTTGTTCTTTCCCAGATGCAAGACTCTACACTTATTCTTGTTGAATTTCACAAAATTTCTCCCCACACAGCTTTCCAGTCTGTCTAGGTCTCACCGAATGGCAGCACAGTCTTCTGGTGTGTCAGCCACTCCTCCCAGTTTCGTGTCATCAGCAAACTTGCTAATGGTGAACTCTCCTCCCTCATCCAGCTCATTGATGAATATATTGATTAGTACAGATCCCAGTACCAACCAACCCCTGAGGGACTTACATATTCCTGTAGATCATCAGCTAAAATCTTCATCATTTTTTCTCTAGCAGATCTCAATCAATTGCGATAAATAGCATTGCCGTAAGTATGAGCATGAATATTTGAGAGCAAAACTGTAGGTTTACTTAAATTTTACAACTGTTCCAGTGTCCATAGTCCAAATATTCGAAGTTTAATATGTCGGTTCTTAATTTATTCCATTCCTCTGTTTTCAGCAGAAGCATCACTGCCGTCTTTATTCAGTGACAACACTGATTCTCTTCCAGCAAGACCGTGCTTCATCAAGTCATCGTCCAGTGCCAACAGCCATGGTGCCTCACAACACACTTCCAGCCTTAGAAGAGCCCATACAGTCCTCATAAGGGACACATTTTGTATAATTTTACTGTCCAACCTGGTGTAAGAGTAGCCCCAAATGATAATCATTTAAGGATTCCCCAAACTAAATATTGTAAAATACCATACGAGCAGCAAACAGTATTTTCAGAGACCTGAGGGCAGTGCTAGGCCTGACTGTCTCTGCCAAACACCTGCTAGGTTCTCCTCACCCTCCTATGGCCCAGGATGTCGTTTCAGATCAGGTTGGGGCCATCAGGTCCTGCCCCAGCGATGCCACAGTAGGACAGGTTTCCAGTTGTTGAGATGGTTACTCATGCAGTGATGCCTTACTGGACTACACAGAGCTCTTGCCCTTTTCCTCACAATGGGCAACATGAAACAGTTTTGGTTATTTTAATATGTTGATCTTCCATATCTCGAGGTCACTCTTGCACATGCAGATCCCAAGTTCAGGTTCTTGTATTGCACCAACTAGATGCACTTCTAGAGGCTTAATGAATGTGCGCCTTTCCGTGACTTTACAGAAAACTCATTTTAGAGTGTGCCACTAAAAATCTAGAATTTTAGTTGACAAGCATAAAATAAGTTTGGTCTCGTTGAGGTTTTTTGTCTCTTAGCATATAAAACAACAGGATGAGCATAATTTGTGCTCTACACATGGGACAAAAAAATGAGCAGTCAGAAAACATCCACTCATAAAACATTCTTGTGGTCCAGAACAAGGATGGTCGTTATGCAAATAAATCAATTACCTTGATTTCTGGGATTGCTACAAGCAGATGGAGTTTGAATGAGGACATCTATTATGCAAGAGCTCCTTGCATAAGAGTTCTCTGTCAAAGGACAAATGGAAGGTCATATTTCTCCCTTCTCTCTTCTTCCTCAGTAAAGAGTAAGCTTTCTTCCTTGAAGACTACTTGAAGCTTTCTTCCTCTCAGCCTACTCCAAAGTACATCAGCTGGTAACTGCAATTGGATGTTCCCCTGTGCATTTTCCCCTTTGCTCCTTCATATCTGATCTTTGGTTTGGTTCCTTATTCTGAACCTTTCAGGTCTGCAGATACGTGCCAGTCCAGTAACCCACACCGAGACAGTGGTTAGAAGTTGGTTGGACTAGGGCATTGGGAGACACAGCTTGCAAATTCTTCTTTCTCTCTACATCATACACCTGAGCAAGAGTAAATCAGGAGCTTTCTCAAACCTCAGCTGAAGAAAGGTTGTGTTTTAAAGGAAGTAAATAAAAACAACTTCTGGATGAGATGCATGTGGCCTTTAGGGAGTCTGTTTTCCTTGAAATTCCTTATCCTTGTGGCTCACTAATAAAGCAGGCAGTGGACAGATGATAGCTCAGTGTTTGGGCCCATGCTAGTTAATCTATTGCATTGAGAAAACTGTTGGGAATGTCATTAGTGCTGCTTTCCCCTTCCTGTCTTTTTAATCACGTCTAATATCTCAGATTCAGGAAGAAATGGGAACAAACTGTGACCCTGCAGTAGTATATAATTCTTGTGCAGGATGGTCTCTCTACTTGATTTTCTTGAACTGTGGGTGGGAACTTACATTTGGCCAGGACTGTTCTGAGTCATGGAAACACTTTAATTTCATGCCACCGTCTGAAGTAAAGCTTTTTAATCTTTACTATGCCTTTAAAACTTCTAGTTTCTGAAAGTTTTGCCTATTTCACTAGTAATTTTCTTGGCTCATTTTTTGGGGAAACAAGTGCTGTAGAGGCAAAACACATCTTTCAGACATGTCTTTGAGAAATGGGACAGACATGAAATGTTTGGTGTTGTTTTGACTTCTGTTGCTACTGAAAATAGATCGGCTAGGGAGATTGAGAAATATAACCTCAGGATACTACCTTAAAGGATGCGCTGGTAGGGATTTTACAGTCTACAGGCATTTTCAGTAAGATGTACTATACACAAGGGCATTGCCAAATAACAACAGAGAGTATTCACGGTATTCTGAGGAATTGCCAAAGAAAGCAAGTCTGCAGATTACCATTTATTTGATGTTATGCTGACATCTCTCACATCAATAGAGTTCCTAGATCTGAAAATTTAAGGATAAAGATCTAAGGACGGATACTGGGCCAGGATTCCTTTTCAGCTTCCTATTTCAAAACCCGGTTATGTTTTTATATCTGCAGCTATTTACACATAATGTAAACTAAAGTTAAAATTAAAAGCAAATTAACTGTAGTTAAATTTTTTTTCACTCTCTTCCAGTGCAAGAAAAAAGTACTTGTTTCATTTCGTGTAATTACATAGAAGAAATAGATTTGGGTTAAAAACATGTCTTGAACTATCTTACTTGCTAATTGATAGCTGTAGCTACATATAAGAAGAAAATAAGAAAATCCATCCAGAAATCTTGCCGATCTGTTACAATAATAATATAAAAACAGAAAGAGGACAAACAGCTCAAGAGGATACAGGGAGACTTGAAAAGACAGATACTTATATAAGCATAAACAATAAGGAACACTAAAATTCTGTTCCTAAAACCCTACTTTTGGTTTTGGATACAAGACAGGCAATAACAAAATGTAAGTCACATGGAGTGCATGACCCAGGAATCTGAGGAACTTAGTTAATCTTTTGTTCATATACAACCATCAAAATAAAAATAAAACAGGCTTTTAGAATAGCAGGAATGCAAAAGGAATTCATGACAGCTGAGGGATCCCTCCTTGTCAGACTTCTTTGCCAGGCTAAACAAGCCCAACTCTTGCAATCACGAAGCACTTGAGCCCCCAGAACACCTTGGTGTTCATCACCAGGACTTGCTACAGCGTGTCCTCGTCATTCTTGTCCCCAGTAAGCCCAGAGCTGCACAGGCAGGAGACCTGAATAGAGGGGAATAGCACGTAGGCTTCAGGAGAGGAAGGGAGCATGGAAGAAGGGAAGGAGGACTAAGCAGGGTATGACATGCTGGCATAACTGATAAAGGCAACACTGTCACTGTACAGTGTACAGTAATTTTAATTAATCTGTTCTGTTCATTGTCAGGAACAGAGCCCAAAGCTGCAAACATTAAATAATGTGTTGCAATTTTCCAGCAGTGGTTGCTATGAGGCATAAACAGAAGGCCATTATAACTGATAATTGCTTCAGTATTCTCCCCTTCTACTCCACTCTTGTGAGAGCCCATGTGCAGTACTGTGTTCAGCTCTGGGGCCCACACTGTAAGATCAGGGATCTGTTGGACCAAGTCCAGGGGAGGGCCATGAAGATAATCAGGGAGGCTGGGGCACCTCCTCTGTGAGCACAGACTGAGAGAGTTGGGGTTATTCAGCCTAGAAAAGAGAGGGATCTGGGGAAACTTTATAGTAGCCTCTTTATCAGGGAGTGTAAGGATAAGATGAGGGGTAACAGTTTCAAACTGAAAGAGGATAGATTTAGATTAGATTTAAGGAAAAAGCTCTTTACTGTGAGATGGTGAGGCATCCGAACAAGTTGCCCAGAGAACTTGTGGAAGCCCCCTCCATGGAAGTGTTCAAGGCCAGGTTGGAAGAGGCTGTGAGCAACCTGATTCAGTGAAAAGTGTCCTTGCTTACTGCAGGGAGGTTGGAACTAAATGTTCTTTAAGGTCCTTTCCAACCCAATCCATTCTATGATTCTGTGTTTGGGATGACAGCTCCAAATGGTCTTGCTGCATATCTTAAAAAAAATAAAAAAATTGCTAAGGACTTTCTACATCTCCAAACTTATGGAACGGATGTGTTGAATGAAAGCAAGACTCTAAATTCAACCTCACTAAATTAAGTGTCAAAACATAGCTGATCTTATAGCAGGCAAAATTCATTTTGCATTTCAGAATCACTTTTTGAGGTGGTTTGTCGCAATTAGCTCAATGATCTCACGCCACAAAAGAATAAAAACAATGAGATGGAAACGTATTAAACAAACAGCACAGGAAAATAATTTGATGAATGAAACCAAGCATTTCCTTTTAGAGCCAAGAACATATCAGCACTAAAGTCTCCATCTGAGCCTATTCTTTTTAATTGAATGTCATCTAAGAAATGTTCAGATGTGGAAAATCTTTCAAGAGAATCTCCTTTCATTCCCATCTCTTTTTCTAGGGGCATGAAAGTGGTGCCTATGCATTTTTAACCAGTTGGTCAAGGCAAAAATTTGAGGTCTTCTGCAGAACATTGAAGGAAGAAAAGCCTTTATTAGAAGCTGTGTTTTCTTGGTGCCTATAAGTTGGTCTGATCCTTTTGACTTTGAAGACAATATACAACTGCCTTCATATCAGTATGTTCAATGGGGCATGTAAAGTAAAATGACGCAAAAAGTATTCATTCTTATATTAAAAAGCTAACACAAAAATAATTAGTGTTTTCACAGTACAATACCTTCCCAAAATGTTTTTCCATTTATGACTTTGGTCTGAATTGCAGCCAAAAAATATCAACACATTATTTCACTTCATAAAGATAGTGCACAACCTCAAAGACTATGTGATGCCTTTAACGAGTTATCCACAGTGGAGTTTATTTTGGAAACCAAAAGGGACCTTCATGGGAATAAAGCTCAACTGTTTATGCTGACTGAAACTCTTCATGTCCAGCAAAATCAGTCACTGTCCCTTTATCTTCCTCCTTTGTAATCATCTCTGTGCAGTCAGTGCTAGGGCATTCAAAAGACTATCACAAAACTGCAACAGAAGAAAAAATGAAGGAAGGCAAGCTTTGAAACGAGGCTCTTTAGATGCCATCCTTCATTCTATTTTTGCCTATTATTGCATAGAGATCTCAGCAGTGATACATTACCATAATATTTACCCTTCATAAAACAGTAACATTGCCCAGGTATTTGTGCTGTTTTCCCATCCATACTACAGGAATGCAAAGAACTCGCTCTCTGAGTAAATGTTTTCAAGACACAGAAAGACCATCTTCGTTAAGGTCCTCTCTGCAATTCTCAGTCCCAGCTTCAAACAAGTAGCAGCCCTTTCCTACCTGCTTGTTTGTATCCACAGGTTTTGCCAGAATGAGAGAAAACGCACAATTAAAATTGAGCTTTTAAACAATTTCCTTCTCTAAAAATGCCAGATTATGCAAACCACTCAGTTGTGCATGAGATATTCAGGAACTTAAACTTGTTTGTATTTGCTTTGCATTTGTATTTCTCCAGGAAATACAAAAGGCTCAGCTTTGCAACAGCTTTCCCAGAAGTGTCATCACTGTCTCCCGTAACTCCCCGAGAGTCATTCCCCTGAGATTTCCTGGAAATGAGTTGTTCTTCCTTGCTGGCTTCCATCAGTAAACACACATTTATATACTGTCCAAACGTTTCAAGTATTTTCTCTGTATTTTGGATGAGCCAGTGAAAGTCCTTCTTACTTCAAAAGTCTGACTGTCAAACACTGTGGCACAGGTAAAAGAGCTGTTAAGCAGGTTTAGGGGTTACGGGGCTTTTTTTTTTATGAAATACAAACACTTTTCAGCACTTATCTCAGCTTCAGAGATGGTCACGGCTCACAGTTTGCAATTCCACACCTGTAGGAAGTACATATCCTAAAGCATGTAGCCATCTTACAGATTTGTGAGCAGAATTTTGTCCTTAAAATGCACTAACAATAATTTTAGGTTTTATTGAATGTTCAAATATTTCAGGCCACCAGATAATCAAACAGCAGCATCTCTGTTAAGGCTGATATTAATATAGAACACAAAGGCATGGTTGTCAGACGTATTTTGTGAAGAAATACAAAAAGTAATTTAAAATATGTGGTTTGAATAAGGTAAGACTTTCTGTTTGGAAGACAGAAGGGCATCTTTTTTTATGAAAGTATGGGGCATCTGGTTAAGCTTGCCCTAGGGACACGCTTAATGCCAGAAGAAGACAGATGGGAAATCAATGCAAGATTTTGGGTTTTTTAAATACAATCAAGAGAAACATTGTAATCACTTTCCAAGTTTCTAACAGCTTTTTTTTTTTTTTTTGTGCCATACACATGCATTTCTCTATTGCACATCGATCCGCAAGATGTTTCTAACACTTAACTCTCCACAGTTAGGCTTTAGTTCTCTTTTAAATGTTCCTCAGTTCAGCCCAGAATTATTCTCTTACAGTCTAAAAGGTATATGGCTGTAATCACGATCACTCTTTGAAATGCTATTTGCTTGGATTTCATTTCGCTGATAACCAGGCAGGCAGTCTATGAAGTTGTTGTATAATTTCCATTTAAGGACACTAAAATTTATCATAGAGCTTTCCAGCCTGGAGTAAAGTTCAGTGATCAGAAAGCCAGCCTACACTTCTAGTTTCACTTCTGTGACAGATGTCTGGCATTCCAGCTTTCCCAACAAAGTCAAAAGGTCCTACGGCAGACGCCATTTCTACTTCTGAGACAGACCTTGGTTAAGATGGATTGGAAGAAACAACCACCAGGTCACTCCTCCTCAGCAAGTAGTTCTTCTGGTCCACTGCAGTTTTCTTGTTCTCTCCTGAATCATCCTTGTCACCAACTCTAGGTAAAACTAAATCACAGCCATCACTGTCAGCAAAGTTTGTGCAGACACGGCTGTCCTCCAGAAGAGATAGCGGCCAGCTCATGTATGGTCCCAGCAGGATGGAGCTCAGCACACACCAGGCACTCACCTCCTTGAGCAAGTTATTTGCTAATACCGGACCCAGCGCTGCCAGTGCTCACAGCACACAAGGAATTTAACGTTTGTGTAGCTTTCGGTGCTCAATGTGGTTCAAGTAGTTCCTCAGGTGGAATGTCTCTCTCTCTGCCACAGCCTTCCATCAGAAACCCCCTAAAAAATGTCAACTGAGCCTTTCTTTGATTTTCTTCACAAAATGCTTTGCAGACTGAGTTTCTTAAAAGTCTTATTCATACCTCGGACAAGAGGAAGCCTCTCCTGCTTTCATTGACCCACCTCTAGACACGACAGCACAAATACCTATTTTAAGATTATTCCTATTCTAGTTGATTTTTGATACCTGGCATTTCTAACTGATTGAGTAAATAACACTAATCAAATACACACACATCAGTCTCACCGTGCCTTTCAAAAAAAACAATAGATGCATATAAATTTTCAGTAGTTTTATTGAAAAATGCCTCTTTCATTTCAGAAATAAATAATATAAGGCAGTGAAATTCACAATCTGCAGTTAAAATATAAAAGCAGCAATTCTATATCCATAGTCTTGCAAACAATTTCCAACTGCTTTTGATAACTAAGAAACATTGTATTCTGAAAAAAAAATCCCATACTAAATATACAACATAAACATGCAATTCCGTCTCTGCAGGATTGACTGCAATTTGGCATAAATGTTACTGCGTCTACAAACAAGGAGATTTCAGGTATTATTAAACTGTATCCAGTTGATACAATGATTTCAGCTACTTAATGTTTGTGGAGTTTAAAGGAGATGTATAAGAGCAGCATATGCTCTGCAAAGTGTAGCTAAGAATAGAAAATTACAATGATATTGGAAGGAGAGGGAATTTTTTGTTTCTTTTTAACTAGATAACACAGACCTGTGATCTGACTGAACTGCAAAACATGCATTTGATAAAGGAAAAAAACTGTAGAGCTAAAGCAGAGTCCTTGGAAAATTTGCAGCTGCTCTGTGGTTATTTTTGTTTTGGTTTTTCGGTTTTCTCTTTTTTTAAATTTATTTGTTTTTACATAATTTTAATGAAAATGCAGCACTGGGATAACTGAATGCACTGTACGCAGCCGCTATAAGCAGAAGTATTTTACAAGCATTTCCAGAGCAATACGAAGTCTCTATTGCTATCCCCACATAAGCAAGGTACAAAACAGGGGTACGTCTGATACGAAAAGACCAGAAAGTTAAATCGCGAAAAGAAGTTATGCACTCTCCCTGTCTGTATCTGCAAATGCAAGTACAGCAAAAACGAAAACCACCAACCAAAAAAACCAAAACGAGGCACAGATCTTTTACGGTTTTGTTTTTGATTTTCTTGACAGTGATCTTTTCCAGCGCATGTGCTCAGGGTACTCTGGTGAATGCATTTCAACTCCATAGTCCTCATACTCGTCCTCTCTCCTTTCTGACTCCATAGGTACTACAAAGGGTTCACCTTCAGGTTGATAGGGTCCACTTTCAGGCACGTATGGTTCTGGTTGAAAATAGTTGTCCGATTGAACATAATAGTTATCACATGTCTTTGAATCCACAAATACAATGAAAGTTAGTTTGTCTACGTAACGTTAGTCCAATCTTATTTTCATATAATAAATATATAAATTAATAGCTCACTGCGGGTGGTTTTCAGTTTTGTTCATGAATACTTTTTGGCAGTAAAATAATAAAAAGCTTAAAATTCATTTTGAAAGGCTTTGTAATTATAATACAGAAAACATTGCAGAAAGAGTCTTAAATTATGCAAGGGACCAATTACTGTAAAACTAAAAAAAAAAAAAAAAAAAAACCAAAGCAAATCAAATAAAATTATTATTTTACAGCTACTTCAGTAAATCCAAGCACTGGACTTTATTTTAAACTGTGTGATTAGTAGAAGACAAGGAGCGGGTATAATGAACAGGTGAGTCTGGCATATACTGATTTTCTCTGATAATGGGAAAATAAGTGTAGCTATCACCAGCGGCAATATACAGTACATGTCATTTTCTCGTGCTGTTCCTCGTAACAAACCGAGTTACAGCTGGTGCTTCAGGAACACCAAAAACTACAGCAAAACAGAAGAAAAATAATTACAAAACTTTGGTATTTATAACTGCAGTTACAGAATCCAACAAGATTACTTACAAAAAAAGGCACATGCCCCAATTCAGACATATTGGTAACGAGCAACAGATGGGTAGGTTTCCTAAGTTGTCAGGGATGTTATTCTGGCATATAGCAAGCAGCAGCAGGCTTTTATGCAAAAGCATCACGTAGAGTTGTTAACAGATTTTAGTGGATACAGTCTCATACAAATCATTTACAAGCCACAATTAGTTTACTATTTACATATGTCATTTCTCATTTACCAGGTTAAATCTGTCTCGTCTAATGGCATTACCTTTGCTGGTTAGTAGTTTTATAAGCCTTCTAAACCACTGAGGCTTTTGATGGTATGGGTCTTTTTTAAAAAAAGAAAGATTTGTCTATTTTATTATTGAAATGCAACAGGCTTAATGAATTGACATCACTGTCCGTTCTCTCATTCACGAGTTGTGTTAGTAAAAAGAATCTCCCCATTCTATGAGGCCAACATGGTTCAAAAACCATATCCGTGGTGAAATATCCATACGGACTCATTTTCTAATAAGCACGTGCGCAAACATCTCAGAAACAGGATTTTCATGTATTCAAACTGTAAGCAGCACTGGCGACTTAGAAAATGTGTTAGCCGAAACCTGAAACAGGTCAAAGATGATGTTAGTCTTTTAAAAAGTCCATCCAATGTGCAAAAACATACTTTCATCCCAGTAAATACATAACAGTTAAGTCATAAGCATATATTTATATATGTATACATAGCTGCTTACTAGAAAGGAGAACACTGCTGAATGACAGGTACAATTTTCTTTCTTTTTCGTTTAAATAAGAATTTTGTACGAGATCTGCACAACCACCTGGCACTTTAACCAGCAGCACTGAGTCTGCAAGTGTGTACATATATATATATATATATAAAAATTTTTTTTTTCTTTTCATGGGTACATGCACAATATACTGACAGCAATCCATATCCAATAGTAGTATCACATGTGCTAGTTTTGAGATGTCGCAATGCATACGTATTAACAACACTCTGGTCCTGCAGGATCCCCATGTTAAAATATATTAGAATCTTTCCAGTCAGAAATCTGTGGCCGTTGTGACCCTTTATTTTGATTCCAGAAACAGTCTACTGTTCTGAGCTACATCACAGAGTGGAAGGCTGATATGACTCAGGGTTAACCAGAGACTCTGTGGTGTTTAACTCAGTAGAAATTGTAGGACAGTGGTGTTTTTCTGTTGTCTGCACTGTATCACCATTGGATTGCCTTTGTGGAAATATTTTATTTCGGGTATCAATTTTGTTTAAAAACTGCTGACATTGCTCAAAAAGAGACACACGGAAATTGCCAACCACAGCATTCTTTTTATTTTTCAAGAGAATCATGGAGAATTCAACCTTGTTCTGAAGACGATTGGAAGGGGTGGGGGTAGAGGGGAAAAAAGAAGAAGAAGAAAATGGTCACTTAAATCCTACGAGCAACATTTTCAACTACTAACTGCCTATGTTTAAAAAATAAATAAATAAGAAAGACTAAAATATTTCATTACTACTTCATATTTAAAGTAAACCACACATAACATCAAGTAAGTCTGTATCAGAGTCCAAATGACCGCTCATATACCTGAGCATTACAATGAGGTAGTCCTGCTCATTGCAACCATTTCCTCCTGATGCAGTATGTCCAGGCTAGCAGGACTGTCTCATGTAAAGCAGCTCACTATGAGCAGCCACATCTGTGAAGGCTATTTAAGGAAAGTTAAGTCGTTCGTAACCTACCTGGGAATCCTTGGCCATTGTAAGGGATGCTAGCACACTGGGATGAATCACAATACCCTGGTGGTCCTGGAGGACCTCGAATACCCGCATTTCCAGGACGACCTGGCGGCCCTGGTGGTCCTCGTGATCCTGTGGAGCCTGGTGGACCAGTTCTAGATTCTCCTTGTGGACCTAATTTTAGAATTGAAATGTTGGGATGTTGTTTTCTTTAAGACCTAGCTTGACAAAACAGCTAATGCTACTGGTGTCTAGACTACACAGACTAGGCTATGTCTTTGGTGAGAAAACACTTGCACTTTGTTGCTATATGGAGGTAACAAAGAAAAACAAAAGAAAGCTAGAAATGTGACTCATCATTAATTGCTTCCCTGTGTGTGGCTTATTTAAGGATGTATTCACAGAAACTGATTTAGTAAGGTTCTAGCCAAGTAAGAAACATCAATGAATTCTCTGGTTTATTTCCCCTCCGTGTAAAATACAAATATCTCAAGGGAAACTACTGGATTAGACAAGCACATTGTATTTCAATTAAAATATAGGAGTACATTAATTCTGCTACCCTGTAGCCCCAGGATAGATGAGGTAATGTTTTTTTTGGAACCAGATTTATTATGGTTAGCAGAAAAGTAAAGCTTCAAGTAACTGGAGCTACAATTTGCTTTAAGCATCTTGTGGGTCTTGTAATAAAAACCCATGCTTAACCTAGTAAACTACAAGTAGAAACAAACGATGCAGCTAATTTCTGCCAAGTGAACTGCCATCAGTGAACAAAATTGCACGATACAAAGACCAAAACCAGTGATCGAATCATCTGACTCCATCATCTGACAACTTTGCATGTGGGAGCATTTTGTAGTCTGGGGGCAAGCTGTAGTTCTTTAATCACAAGTAGAAAATGAAACTAGATACTGCAAAAGTATTACCTGATAAAACTTATGAAAATATCCATCAAATATTTGGACAATGTATTTTCACAAAACACATTTTAAGACACGCAAGCATGCCAGATGAGTAAATTACAAAACAGAGATCAATACCTATTAGTCACTTCCAAAGATATTTCTAAATTAACCTTTTCCTGGAAACTTATACACGTCAAAAACATGAAGTGGACAAAGGAAAGCATGTTCATTCACTGTAGGCATTCTGGTTCCCTATGAAGAAATGTCTTTTTCTCCTGCTTTTCTTTTCTGGGATCTGATAAAACAAGAAATATTTACCAGGTGGTCCCGGCAAACCTCGCGGTCCTTGAGACCCAGTCCCTCTTTCACCTTTCTCTCCAGGTATTCCTACAGAATAAAAATAAAAAAATAAAAAGAACAATAAAAACCAAAGTAAGGAAACCACATAAATAAATATTTCTCATGTTCTCTCATTGATATTAATATTTAGCTCCCATTATTTAAAGTAACAAGGTTACTCAAAACTTACTCTATACAGATGTCCAAATGCGCATTTGGGAAAATAGCTTGGATAAAAATACACTAACCTAAAAATAAAGTAGGATGCAGAGGTAATTTCATGTGAATAAACTTTCTCAAACATAGAAATGTTTCCGAGATGCTTAAAACACCACAGACCACACTTCTGCTTACTTCTGCTGTAAAGGATGCTTTACACTTTCTTAGAAACAGTTATGATGAAATAACTTTAAGAAAGAGCAGAATTCAGAAATTCATTCATCCTTGATTTTTTTCCTAAACTCATTCATCCTTGATTTTTTTCCTAGTCTTTTCTAAAGATTGTACTAAAATATATGCTAGTAAACACTGAGTAAACACTGAGTCTATGCTACAGTAGAGTAGCTGGAATAAGCAAAGGCCAGAATGTAGTACAGTAGAGACACTCCATGTCATTGCAGTGATCCAGAAAATAGGTATAGCTCAAACTCAGCTCAGAGATGCTTCCCTCCCTCAGAGTATTGCAGAGAGCCAAGGATGCAAACCTAATTCTTTCAACTCCTATTTTTGATTTGTGGTAATGACTCACTTTCTCTCTTAATCAGAGTTCTGTTCTGCAAAGAGCTGTGTTACTCAAAAGAGCCTTTCAAGATGTAGCTGTTTAGTGCCAGAACGTTCACTTTTCCTGGGATATCCTGTGGAAGCTTGAAACCACAGACAAAATGTTATACCAACTTGTGTTTCATGAAACATGAGCAAGAGAGAGACAGGGGAAGGCACTGATGTAATTAACCTTGTCCTCCAGGACATCAGTGTCCCTCAGGCAATCCAACTGACCTAACAGGCTACTGCTTAGATGTGGGCTTCTTAGTCTGACATGGTAAAGGGATCAGACTGCTTCTCTGGCAGCCTCTGCACTCTGTCGACTGTGAAATATACAGTTACTTTGGAATTTACTCACCTCTTTCACCGGGTGGCCCTTGGACCCCAGGAGGTCCTGGGAATCCTGGTCTTCCTCCAGGTCCAGGCTCTCCTCTTGTCCCAGCAGCTCCTGGGGGACCAGGTGGTCCCGGTGGCCCTGGCTGGTTACGGTTTGAATAATAATCATTCGGGATTTGATTAAGCATTTGATTGAACCGGCTCATTTGACCTTCAAAAAGAAAGAAAAATGGTTCAATAAACCACATGGAATGAGTGAAAGTCTTATATCAACTATTGTAAAAAATTATCTCTTAAAAAAATCCTATCCTGGTTCCCATTCAAAAAATTAGTGGTCTACTAATACAGATGAATTAGAAAGACTTAAGATGAATGTCTGATAAGAAGGTTGAACATAAATGGAAGAGGGAGGGAAGAAAGATAAGGGGGATTCTGGAAGGCAGTAACATTAACAAAAATTAATTTTCAAGCAATTATTAATAAAATAAGCATTTGTTCACAATACTCTTGCTCTCAAGGTTCTAATAAAGGTTGTTTTTACTCTGAAGTACAGAAAGGACTTGTTACACTTCTAAAAGTAGAGTATCACATTTCTATGTACTTTAGAACTCTGAAGCAACCACAAACACGGTATAAATTACTCATGTACAGAGCTAGCAGCACACAGTCCATGAAGTCATCAGGATGCATATTCTTGTACCTATATACCTTTTGCACACAAGCAAATTTCATTTCCAGTGAAAGGTGTCTGAAAAACAGCATTGTGAAATCATGCAGGAAGAAGTCCTTAATGGGGAGCCACATCTAGCCCAATTGAGTAATGTGCCAGTCCTAGCATAACCCTGAAGAGATGAGTCAAATACAATAAAACTAAGGTATGGATGTTTTAAAAAGAGATGCTAAAAGATCTCAGATAACACATCCTTATTCATAACCTTAATACAACCAGCACCTATCCTTGCTATAGAAAGAAAGGTAAGAACAATTTATGGGTACATTTGTCTCTGTCCACCTTGGCAGTTCTACTCACTGCAAAAGCACTGCCTCAGGGACAGAGAGAAAGCCTCTGTAGAAAACATGTCCATGGGCTGGAGAGCTGCACTGTGTGGCAGCAGAGGGCTGAAATTCCATTTAGAGTCCTTCTCCAAATAAATATCATTTTTGCTTGCATAGTACAGCTGATTCTATACACAGTATTTACCCAACACTCATCTATCTCTTCCTGCTAGCAGCAAACATCCTTTTTCTCGCTGATTCCCTTCTCCTGAAGGTATGTTTAATGAATAAACATATATTGATTATATGACAAAGATGAAGTCTTTGAAGAGCAGATTGACAAAAGGAAAGCCACCTTCCTTTCACAGCTCATTAGACTTGCACATATATCTCCAAAGGTCACTGATTATTTTATTATAAAGCTAGCCATCCGCATCTGGCAAAAATTTAGTGCTATATTTGTTTCTACCTAATCATTGGCATTGGACAAGTATCAGATCACTCAAGCTCCCACTATGCTCTGCAGCCGGTATCCCTCATCTTAAATTGTTTTCTCTTTTAACAAGCAAAATAGTAAATTTCTAGTACAGGAAACAAAGTAACACTGTTTACCATTTATCAGTTGTTCACAAACTTGTCTTGCAACAGCTCGCATCATGTTCTGAGAAGCAATGTCACCCTAAATCAAAACCAAAACAAGCGCTTTATTAGTTCGTGTCTGAGCTGTTAAATATATAGTGTTTAATTAAAAAAAAATCTGAGAAAAACGGACTAAACAAGACTTACTCTGTCACCTTTTTCTCCCTTCACTCCAGGTGTACCCTAAAATAAATACAGTAAAAAAATAAAACAACTGAAGGATTATGTTATTCCACCCCACTTATAGGTTTGAGACATGGAATTCTAGAAAGCATTCTGAATCCTTCACAAAGACACCCCTGCTCCCCTCCCCCCTCCCCCTCCCCGCTTTAACCTTACATTTCAGAGGTGCTGAAGAAGGTACCAGAAAAGATGGGACAAGGAATGATCTTTTGTGTATGATTAAAGGCACTGACAGATGCAGAAGAAAAAGACCTAAAGTGAAAATTCAAACTAGGGGCAAAGAAACTGAGTTATGCTGACACTGAGACCACATCAGCAATCTGAAAGTTGAATTTCTAGCATTGCATTTCTGTAAACAGTGAATGGTCTTGCACAAATTTTATACGACCATTTGATTTTTAAGTCTTAAGTCAACTCATCATTAAAGAAGGTAAGCTAGGAAGAATAGCACGTCTAGGAAGGACAGCTCTATCCTTGAACGCACAAGAAACAGGCTCTGCGTTAACTGAAAAAGGACTATACAGAGATGACACAAAATGGAGGGAGATACCATTAAGTGCTTATTCTATTTAAAATGACAGCTTCTCTGTTGATTCTCAACCATTTCTGGTCTTACATCATACTTGCGAAAGTCTTAGTTTGAACTGCTTTATAATTATTGACACTTGCCAAGAGCTAACCTTCGTTTAACAGCAATTTCCATTTGCCTTTGAATACTCTAGTGGTTGTTGTGGGTTTTTTGATTTTCAAGAAAGCTACGCAAGAAACCAACCAGATGGGCTGATTCTAATTTTTATATATGTATGTTTCTATGTCTGGAAAAATATCAAGTATAGAGTAAATATGTTTTTAAATGCTGAACTGGAGATATGCACGCACAACCTACTCTGCAAACACCATTGTACGTGTGCACCTCCAGCACAACATTCTGAGACTTGAGCCTTATGTTTGCATTCCTCTGCTAGCAAAGAAAAGTGTAAAGAGAGGGAAAACCGTACTTTCCACAGAAAATGTAATTACAATGCTTGGATTTTTAAAGATTTTCAAAATAGACAGCAATGATCTCAAAAGGATGTTTACAACTTTCTTTAGTCTGTTTGATATGATTTTTTCCACAGTAAAAATTCCAGATGATAGAGCACCTCTGCTACACAGCCAGCCTGAGGGAGCTGGGATTGTTCAGCCTGGAGAAGACTCTGAGGGTACCTCATAGCTGCCTTCCAATACCTGAAGGGAACCTACAGGAAGGCTGGAGAGAGACTGCTGACAAGAGTGTCCACCAAAAGGACAAGGGGAAATGGATTTAAATTGAAGGAGAATAGGCTTAGTCTGGATCTTAGGAAGAAATTCTTCAATACAAGGGTGACAAGACTCTGCAATAGATTGCCCAGAGAGTATGTGGCTGCCCCCTCCCTGGAGGTGTTCAAGGCCAGGTTGAATGAAGCCTTGAGCAACCTGGTCTAGTTAAGGGCATCCTTGCCCATGGCAGGAAGGTTGGATTAGATGCTCTCTAAGGTCTCTTCCAACCTAAGACATTCTATGATTCTACAATTTAAAATAAGTAGAAAATCAGATTTACAGTCATTTGCCATAGTCACTATGTCATCCTTTGAAAAATCTGAAAATCTGCAAAGTGTTTTAAAATTATTCTTTCAATTTTGACATCAAAATACAAAAGAAAGAAAAAAAACCAAAATTGTATTTACTGCAAGACCTGCTTAGGAAGCTGCCATAAATAGCTCTTCCAATGCTCTTGTATACTCTCTGTGACAAATGCCACACCTGTACCAAATTCCAGGACAGCACAAGAAAAACTTTAACAAAAACCGTGACTCTTGAAGTGGCCAGTGTGAGTTTTAAAGGTGACTTCAGCGGATGCAGAGTTATGCCACAGCTGAGTTCCTCTAAAACTGTTATAAATTCACCTGCCAGAAGGTGTCCAAAGAGCACAGGAGTTTTGTTAGTCAAAAAGGAGCTAGCATGTGTTCAGATAGATTTTCACCAGTAGCCTAAATTATTATTTGAATGTAAGTTATATTTCAAAGGTGAAAGACCAGTTTGGTCATCTGCGGATCTGCATGGCTCTCCACACTTACACATGGCTCTCCATGGGAGTCCTAAGTACTACTGCTTTTTACATCATAGTATTTCTTTAAGGAGACTGTTTATCACCATCAACAAAGCACAGGCTAAGTGTGGGATGCAGCTGTTTTTCATAACATTCCTACAGTACCCACGATTAATCTCAACAACATGAGACAACAAAAAATCATTCCACTGAGGTCACAGCAGATACAATTTGAATGTGTTTCATAGACTTCTACCAAGGTTTCGGGCAAACAAATTCCCATGGGGTATGTCAGGCTGTGAACTTTGTATGCTATCTGAGGTTCTCTGCAGCAGGTTTGCATACATCTGCTCTATGGCATGTCACAGAAAATATGAGGCAGCTCATCCATCATTGCGTGTAAGTAGTTGGGATACAGTACATTTGCATCATGCATAGCAGACAGTTCATACAAACTTAATTGTACAGACTCAAATGAAAGACTTAGGATGATGACACCATATATGTACCACTGGAATAAACTATGCCGCCAGTGAGACAATTACTAATATGTACACAATACACCCATCAAGCTGATGAATATTCTATCCTTTCTGTCCTTCACTCATTCACCTGTATTTTCTTACTCAGTCAAATCCATGGGGAAAAGGTGTATCTTTTAATTTTAGCTTAGCAGAACTACATGCTGAAACAGACCATGGACTTGTCAATGTAAATAAACCGTAACTAAAAAACATCAGGAAAATGGGACATTTCTACCTGTCATTCTCTAATAACTAACATTGTGGTAATTGCTGATGAAACTCTAAAAGAGAGGTAATTTGACTCCCAATCAGCAGACATTAACATCTCAGTCATAAGCTATCACACGTATCTGAAATACCCATTGAATAGAATTGCAGGTTTTTCACTTGCACTAGTCTATAATGCAAAAAATCAAGGGATGGAAAAATATTAACAAATTATTTAGTCTTTCCCTTTCTGTTTGAAACTAGGTGATTTCTGCTATTATCTGAGAACATATTCATCTGAAATTATCTGAATTTCTGAGATGAAATTAATTTGAAATTATCTGAAATAACACCTGTTCGTTGTATTCTCATTCTTGCTAAGCTTTCATAGTAAAACCTCACACTGTTTTGACCCGAAGCAAATCATGTAGCATGACTTCTTGTCTAGTCACTAGGTAAATGCAAGCATTAGAAGTCAGATTTCTGGTCTACTATCCCAGCAATATTCTAAAAGTTACTTAAAATGTCACGTTCCAATGAATTTACTTGCTAGAGCATTCACACACTAAAACTATACACGGAAGATAAAAAAATGAAGCAAACTGAAAATGTTCAAATTCTACATACTATTTCTGGAAATATATTTTTGCTGACAGTTAAGAAAAGTCCTTCAGGCTGTCTTCAGCCACAAGCCGTGTTAAAACAGGAAGGTGCTCTGATAACAAAAGCACAGCATTGTTCCAAAGTATTGCCAACAAAGGTCCCCCAGCAAGAAAAATGCTAAGGCCATCTCTTAATTTTAAGTCATACACAGTCAGTTTTACAATTCACTGAAATCAAATGAGCCTCACTCTTCACTTTGTAACCTTGCAAAGATACACTGACTCAGCCTTATGATTTGAAATCTACAGGTTATTCCAAACAAGTTTTAAAATTTGAAGATTAGAGTCTGACTGACTATAGTAAATTTAATTTTCCACCTGGATATTTTAGAAATAAAATTTTCAAAAAAATAATTACTGAGATGTATTTGCACCTTCCTCCCACAGGGTTATAATCTTCTTATATTTCAGTTTATTTTCTTTTAATAGACAAAAAAAAAGTGCAACGTAGCCAACTGCTTGCCAGCATTTTGAAAAGCAGCAGCTGCTGCTGACATTTTATTTTGTTGATATCCTGCAATGAAGGAGTCACTTGGGGTCAGTGTGAGGAAAAGCTAGTTTATGCTGCGTGTGGGATTTTTCTGAACTGTGGGATGAAGGCTGTGTCTGCAGCAAAATTCTGTGGCTGAAGGAGGACAAAACAAAGGAAGTTTTGCTATTTTTACTTTAAAAGATAATGCGCTCAATTGTTTTCCCCAAAAGAATGTTTGGTCCCCACAAGAACCACCAGTTCATTGCTCTCAAAGCAGTGCCTTTCTGAGACTTCATCTAGGGTGTCTGATTAGATGGACACAAGATCAGTAAACACATGGAAGCAGAGAATGGAAAATGCTCAAAAACTGCATTTAACTCCCAACAAACATCTCCCTTATCTGCTCAAGATGACCTTCTAAAGGTTTTCATGGTCTATTTGGTCCTGGAGACATCAATCTAATAGTATCTTATATATAAAACATAAATGCCTTGCACTATCTCCTGGGGACCTAGATCAACAAAGTCAAATCCTGTTGTCACAAAGTCTGTTTTAGAAGCAAGAGAGCTCTGCCGTAAGACAAATTAGTCTGCCTACCTATTCATTACCATTTTCATTCTCACATCTATAAAACAACAGTACAGGAACTTTTCTTCTCTCATAGTCCAAGATCTTCTATTTCCTATTGCATTTATTCACAGAAAACATATTCATTTTTTCTTGAGTCGACAACCTCTTTTAGCTTAATGACTCTTTCTTACCCTTGCTGGTTGTTGCCCTATATTACATGTACAGACTGCTACCAAATTCTTCCTCACTATTTAAGCAGACAGACAGAGGACAGATTATTTTAGTCTCCTCTGGGACAGCCAGTGCTCAATTCTCAATAGATTACTCACTCATCTGTGTTCTTACTGCTCCTTTTTTGGTCATTTTGTCACTACACTGAAAAGACACCTACATTTCTCTTGGAAGCAGATTAATAAGACACATTTCCTAATTCTCTGAAAATTCAGGTAACACTTCAAGTATCAACTTGTTCTAGTGTAAGTACACATCAAGGTAGAGAAATGTTTACAGCCACATTCATGGTGTGGTCTGTCTCATCTTAGCACATTAATGGTATTTAATACATCAGGAAAGGACTCTGAGTGACTGCATTCACTGGGAAAGCCTTCACACCACCAAGAGTCCTCATAATTTGCATGTAACTGTGCATCTTTTGCCTGGGGTGCAATGTTCCTTGCTTTGTAGGAGTCGTCCACCTGATGTTGCGCTGCACAGTACCAGCAATGCAGTGTTGAGGCAGAAACAAAAATGGCAGAATCTGGTCAAAAATTGTTTACTCCTTGTATTTACCAGAGGCAGTGTGGCCTCATTGTTGTGTTTTGTTTTTTTTTCTACAGCACGAAGTTACAAATTCAGGCAGGCCTGAACTATGGTTCATGACACTGCAAGTTGTATTTGGCCATCAGGCTGCACCTTTGGCAATTCTAATACTGGACACAAAGGAAAGCGTTGAAATTCTGTCCACCAAGAGTCTGATAAAACATCTGTGCAAGGTGGACGCCAGAACTCCTGCTGGGATCTGTTCTAGAAACATAAGCAATTGTAAATATGATACACAGTGTTCCACTACAAGAAAGTGCAATAACTGGAAAAGAAATGTATTTCTAACTGAAAGGAACTCTTAAGATTAGAGTGTAGGAGAACTTACACTTGATACTTTGCAAAAGCACTGAAACAGGGCTTGCAGCCAAACTTCCTTCTATACATGTTATTTATCCACAGAAGATCTTCGCTGCCGAACTGGGTCAGCCATCCTGTGTCACAGGTGAAGGAAAACTTGGATACACCTGGTAGTTTGAAGCTCACTTGTGAACAAACTACAGCACCTTGCACTCCAGTTATGTCTATCAAGTACCTGACCTGACAAGAATATGACATTAGCAATACGTCTAAAGGCAGGAAAGCTTCAGAGCTTTCTTAGGACACTCAGAGTCTTCTAGTGTAAGGAGAAATAGGATTTATAGGCTGGAAAATGTAGACTGAACTCAACTCTGAAAATGAACCAGCAGTGTGCCCAGGTGGCCAAGAAGGCCAACGGCATCCTGGCTTGTATTAGGAATAGTGTGGCCAGTAGGAGCAGGGAAGTGATCCTGCCCCTGTATTCGGCACTGGTGAGGCCCCACCTCGAGTGCTGTGTGCAGTTCTGGGCTCCACAGTACAGGAAGGATATCGAGGTGCTGGAGAAGGTAGAGAGGAGGGCAACCAGAATGATTAGGGGACTAGAGGGTAAGTCTTATGAAGAGAGGCTTAGGGAGCTGGGGCTGTTTACCCTGGAGAAGAGGAGGCTGAGACCTTATCACTCTCTACAACTACCTGAAAGGCAGCTGTAGTGAGACAGGTGTTGGCCTCTTCTCCCTAGTGAATATCAATAGGACAAGAGGGAACGGGTTCAAGTTGCACCAAGGGAAGTTTAGATTGGATGTTAGGAAAAACTTCTTCACCGAAAGGGTGGTGAAGCACTGGAATGGGTTGCCAAAGGAGGTGGTGGAGTCGTCATCCCTGGACATGTTTAAAAACCGATTGGATGTGGCACTTCAGGAGATGGTTCAGTGTTAAGGTGGTGTAGGGCTGTAGGTTGGACTTGATGACCTTAAGGTCCTTTTCAACCTTTATGATTCTATGATTCTATGTGTATGAGAAAATGACCCAGCTTCCAGGTGCTCCTGGGAGCTTCCGCTTCATAAGAATCAAGCCTACTACATATTCTTCCAAATTATCCAGCTGTTGTATATGCAATGACATTGAAGCAGGACAGAAAATGCTGGCTGACTGCCAGACATTAAGTACAAGTAATGAATTACTTCTCATTTCAATTACTGTCTTCACTTCTGACTCAGAGATTTTATAAATGAATCAATTCAAATTTCTCCTGAAGCTGTTGGTGGAAGGCCACCAACAGTCCTGCTCTTTCTCCCCATTAAGGGTGCATTTTAAAGGTTTGAATAGAAGGCACAGAAACCATCTCCCAAAAATTTTGAAATCGCATTCTAAAAAGCACAAAACATCCACAAAAAACAAGTGATTATGTAATATTATCAAAGATTGTCCACTTTCAGCAATGTACAACACGTTTACTACACACACACGTACAGAAAGACTTTCCAGTCATTTTGCTGACCTAGTTCTTCAGGCTTACGCAGTGTAGGAATATATGTCTTGGCATATAATAGCCCACAATCTTTTTAGTGGAAACCAGAGACCACAATTTCCAGCCCCAACTATTAAACTCAGCAAAATGGCATACTATAAAAATAAAATTGTTTGAAAAAAAGGCTTGCGGTCTTAGGTCAGCTCTGCTGTATTAACCACTTTCATAAGTGCAAGACAAGTATTTAAACCAAGGAGAAGTCTCGTATTCATCAACAGACTGTAATTTTAAATTCGATACTCAAATCAAGACAGTATATCATTATCTTACTGGTGTCCCACGATCCCCTGGCTTCCCTGGTTTTCCACTTGGGCCAGCAACTCCTGGAACTCCTGGGGCACCCTACAGCAGAAGACACGTAAAGTCAATTGTGGAAACCCACAACAGCACAAGTGCTAATAAGAAATTTGTGATTGCATTGAGTGAAAAGCAATACAGGAAATGGCTCCCATCAGTTTGGGTTTTTTCTCTGTTAGCTGCATATTAGGCTTGAAAACTTTCCTCTGGAAAATAGTTTTCTTCATGGAACTGTGTCCTTTTATGTAACACCACAGTTTAACCGGCATTTCTGAGTCTACAAATGCAGAGTGTCTATATGTTTTTGGTAACACTCTTAATGACAGATTTCTAATGGAGTACAAGACAGTTTGGTCTCCTAACTTCATCTAGCAAGACTGATCTGTGTAAAATTCCACAGCAAGAAGTCCATGAAAGTCATTCTAGTAATACTAGATAAATATGAACAAAGAAAAGACCAGTGTCAGGTTATGTGATAAAAGTTGATCTGCATATTCACAAAGGAGCACAATAAAGGCAATCGTGGGAGAGTGGGTCAGTCCAAATAATACTGTGCCCTGGTGACTCCTGTCTATATAAATACACGTGGCATAAATGTGTGCTCTGTGTGCATGTGCCCACTGGGAATGCATCTTCCACCTCACTACTGGTTTGTCCTGGTAACATGGAGCTGCAGCAACTTGTGTGTCTCAGGCTATCCTATCCAGTTTAATACATTTTTCTCTAACAACCAGCACCTTTTCTAACACAGTCCCACAAAACATAATGAAGTAGCTTTTTAAGCAAAAACTAATACTCTTGTTGAGAAGTTTTTTTTTTCACCACACTACAAGTAATGAACTGATTGGTTTCAGTACGAAGTAATAAGCTGATTGGTTTCAGCAGGCCTAGCTGTGCATTTATAGACCATGGCCAAAGAACGAGATAAACTGGCTCTTCCCTTATTAACACTGGGAGAAACCAGTTTCAAACCCACTCTTACTAATGTTTGTGAATACATGCTTCAAACAGCTGCCTGCTCACAATTCACTAAGTGTTACACATATCTGTTTAGGATATATCATGTTTGACAGAAAGCAAAAACATCAATGCAGCTCTCTCTTGGCTCAGGTCTCTTATTTCAGAGTATATCAAAGAGAAAATTGTATTTACCGCTGGTCCTGGTGGGCCTCTGGGACCTGTGGGACCATCTTTGCCTGTGAAACCCTATTCAAAAACAAAAGCATCATTAGGGATTAATTGTAGCACGTTTAAAATGGCCTTTAAGATTATGTAATTGCAATATTCCTGATTACTACTAGCGTGTATTTTAAAAACTATCTGCAATGTAAGTTATAGAAATAGCTATCACATTCAACACTAGAGAATTGGAGCTTCAGCCAATTTAGAAGTTGTTCAGCTGCTGTTCATTAACTAAAGATGGAATAAGTCTCTCCCAGCACTTTTAAGAAAAGGAATCATTGTTCCGAGAGGAGAAAGATCTTTTATTTCTGTTCTCCCGCTCACAGATTAGTTGGAAAATCTGAGGTTTCTACTTAAATGAAGAACAACCTCTTTCTCAGATAGGTATCTGTAAGAAGAGATGCTGAGAAACTCCATTTCAATAATCTAACATAGCATTATTGATGGTCCGTGGCCCACTAACAACCCACCAATCCAGTGGTATGTTCTTTGGCACCTGGCTATCTCATAGTGGTCAGTTTTCATTTCTGCCTGTCAACTTCCACTATTACCTATAAATACTCATCAGCTATTAATTTTGCCTGCAAAAGTAAGACACTGCTTCAGTCACCTCAAAGGTGATATGCCACTGTGAAGACAAAAGAGATTTGCTTAGTTGACCCCAAATTAGAAGAAAGAGATTGCAGCAACTTCACAACGAAATACCTGTGTGTATGCCCTTCGCTATGAAGACATTTTGAAATTCCTCATCCAAAGAGAAGTTCTTAGCTCAGGACAGTCAAACTTTAAGGAACAAACTTGAGCACAGTAAGAATTGCACAGACAGATTCTTTACAGATATGACATCTCCCAGACACTGAGGCAAGCGGAGTTTCGAAGGCGTTCCCTGCAGCAGCAACAGTGTGTGGAAGACAGCAGAACTGAGTAGCTCAGCAGAGCCCTGCTAAGAGGACATACTGTTCTATGGGTGCAGGCATCTGGGGATCGAATCAGGAACATTAGTGGTTCAATTTTTATTGAGCCTGTCCAGCTGTCTGGGGAGGTTTTCACCACTAAGCTTTTCCACTCCTTCCATTTTTACGTCCCCAGGTTGGATACTGATAAAAGTGCTCCTTTTGAAAAAGTATATGAAAGTAGAAAGATATGGTAAAGAAGGGGAAAAAAATATCACTTTGTCTTTTGAGAACACAAACTGAGGAAACCTTACTCTTTCTCCTGGAGGTCCCACTGGGCCAGGTGGACCGGGTAAACCTGGGGTTCCCTAGAGGGAAAAGGAATGATAAGCTGTATTTGTATCAGAACAAACATTACTGCTATGCTAATTATCTCAGTATATATGCGCACATTTAAATATTTGACTGTCTTAAATATTGCTTTTTGGCACTTACATAAACCAAATTTTTAGGAGAAACATTTTATTTCGTACACATGATACAAGAGTCTTCACCCCCACTATACTTTTTATTTCCATTTCCTTAACAGCCCATAATTCAACTTCAAAAATAATTTCCAGTACTGTTCCAATAAAGCAGATATATCTGGTTTATTGCCTTTAAAAACATGGCTTACAGATGTCAGCTAATATTTTAACACCTGGTGCTAAATCTTAACTGCAGTCATTTATCAGAGTGTATCTAAAGAAACAAAAATTAGACTCATCCTTTATAGTCTTTTTCCCTTACTTTCAGTTCTGCAGCTTTATTGTGCACATTCTAAATTCTCTGTTTCTGTTCCTTGTGGTTTCTGGGTAGAGAATAAACCCTAATATTAAACAGGCATTTAGAGGACACTCAGGAATAATTTCATTCACTGCTCCTTAGGATCAGTACCACTGTTGCGGGAACTGGATATTGAAAAGCCTTGCATCGGGTTGACATGTTCTTCTCCCTTTTCTGTCTAATAACATCATACACTAAAATGCAGCTTTGCTTTCTACAGGACATTACTACTCCCTAAATGTGTATTACTCAGGGTTATAAGGACTAATAGAACAAGTAAAGAATACAAGGCCTCTCGTTCATGACTGATCTTATCTGGTATAAGAAAGTAAATGCCCAACAACATTTAAGCATCTTCCATACAGTCTTTATACCCAAATTAAATCAAGGACAATATGGTGACCAAGGAATTTTAGTTATGTCACCACATGTGCAGATCAATGACCTTAGATTATTCAGATCTGGCTGATTATAAAAAAACCACACCTTATTTTTTTCACCTCAAAATCTAATTCCAGTTTACAATATAGAAACCTGAAAGTAAGTGAAATTTAATATTGCTTTCTTCTTTCAGAGAGCATAAAATTAACGTCCCAAGACTATTTGATTTCCAAAAGTAGAAAGCAATCAGATAACATTGCTGAAGAGGAGTTCAACAAAGTTTCTGCAACCTTTATTTTAGGAAGACATTTAACTGTAGGTGGTCAGCAGTTGAGGGACCTCCCTGGGGAGTTATCAGTGTACTCTTCCTAATCCAGTGGTGTGTCTCTGTGCATTCACAACTGTCTGAATGGACATTTGGTTCGACTCACTGCAGCTGGTTTTTCACTCTTGCTGTGTTGAATGTTTTATCATTTCTTACGTTTCAAATTCCTAAGGATAAGATAATTATGTTTCCAAAACTATTTCTTAGAAAGGTATGAGAAAAGTCCGTGATTCCTAGTGATGTCAGGTAGCTGTCTAGCAGCCAGTTTGCATCAGGAATAGCGTAAAATAACATTATCTTGCCTGTGTCAACTTACCGATCGCCCTGGCAGTCCAGGCTGGCCAGCATCACCTTTCATTCCTTGACGACCCTATAATTTTCATAAATGATTGTTAGCGATGGTGAATTATAAAATAGATCCACAAAATAATTAAATTGTGTAAATGGACACAAAATATTTCTTGCAAGATAGCTGAAGTAAGGAGTCCATAAGCTAACTATGTACTATGGAATAAATCAAGATGCATATACCTCTTAGTAGAAGCAGTACTGATCAACTCATAAACATTTGCAAAACAAGAAAACACAGGCGAGCAGACATTTGAAGGAGGCACATATTTTGATATGTGCATTGATATGTGCATTTTGATAAGGAAACGACATGGACTTTTCAGTAAGAGAGACTGACATCAACGTCTTCATAAGCAGGAAAGCGGGGAAAGGCTATATGTTTTCTCCCTACCTCCATTATCTTTCTCAACTGGTGAATGGAGATGTCTGCACTTATGGAAGCTAAAGCTCAGTCTTTTTAAAATATCACTGGTTTTCTCTCATCTATGGTTTAAAAGGCATATCCACACTTCCAGGGCACAAGATGTAGGAGCATATAGAGAAGCAACGTAGTGCCTTTCACAGCTACCTTGCATTCCACAAACCTTACAGCACTGTAGTATAAATGAACAGTCTAAACTCACGTGAGCTAATTTGACAATATATTTATTCTCCACAGTGGCTTTTGTGATAATCCAGCTATTAATTACTGTTGACAACACAGAAATAATCAAATCATTTGTAACCAGAGTCTGCCAATGTGCATTGAAAATTATATGAAAAATTGAATTACATGACTCAAAGTGGCAGTCTAACTTATTTTTAACTAATAAGAAGTTCCATTAATGTTGGTGTTTTTGACTCTTCAGAAGTTTGCAAACTGAATGTGACAAATAAATATATTTATTGTGTTCCACATCTAAAAGGAATGTGCTTGGCCTTTCTTGGTGTTTGGCACCTCTAGGTCATCTTGATGAAGTTTTTCCTCCCGATATAAAACAAAAAAAATGAAAAGCATTTACAGTGATTAACAGAATCTTTCTACTTTGTCCTTAAAAGATGGAAGATGTACATAATGTCTATCTTAAAATACACTTTAGTTTCCATTGCCCAAATCACATTACAGACTGAGAATGTAACTTGGTTTCAAATGCAAAATGAGACAGTGTGCAATTGGACGTAAGTTCTATATATTTTTCCTATAAACTTTATAGGAAAAATCAAAGACTTTATACAAAAAGCTCCTGATTTTATTAAAATTCAAGCTGATCCTAAATAGGAAACACCAAAATAGTATTCCTGCTTCTGTAGTGATTACTTCTTAAAATATAGCAAAAGCAGTCTGGATACATTCAGAATGTAGACAAAAAGCTATAAAAAACAGAATCTGGTGAATGTTCAGCAGTGTTGATAGAGTTACTCTGGCTTTGAAGGCAGGTACATGAAATACTAAAATATGCGTGCTGTTGTTAAGAAAGCCCCATAGGAATTAAGAGCTGTTTTGTATGCCTAGATCCAGGCACCCATTGCCTCTCTGAACTTTCAGCTATTGATTTAAACTCAGAAAATGGAAGTGAGACATGTAAATTTGTGAGAAAATCTTCAGAGTAATAGTGCATGCTTATTTTTCCTGCATCACAGTTTGATAGTTTTGAATTCTAGAACTTGAAGGCCTGGTGTCAAGTAAGTCTAAAGAAAAGCCGTAAAACTGAAAACGGTGTAGCACAACCTATGTCACAACACTTAGACTCTGACCCTTCATAGGCATTCCATAAGCACATGTAACATCAAAGATAGAAAATGCTGTTGTATTGAAAGAGACTTGTTTCAGAAAAAGACTTGTTCCATAATACTGTTGTATTGCAGGGAAATATGAATATTAGGGCAAAGCTGCCTCCCACTTCCCAAGACCACCACCCCCCTGGACAGCTCTGACTCCCCATGCATTGCCACCTCCACTCAGAATGGCCACTCACCGGTTCACCTGGGATTGACAACCCATTGGGGCCCTGTGGACCTGGGGGACCTTGAGGACCTGGAGGACCTGTCTCTCCACGAGGACCGGGTGGCCCCTTAAAGCAGAAAATTAAACCAAGGTTGTAAATGACAAGACCTTCTTTAGATCTGCAACTTCAAAATCCTCTGGGTTATACACTTAACATAAGTCAGAAACTTGAATACACACTTAAAAATTCAGAACTGTGGAAACAGTTATTCAAGTGTCATATTCATATATATGCTAATTTTCGATTCATGTCGGAGGTCTCAGGCAAATACACATTAACTAAAAGTACAGAAAAAAAGACAATAATGATGCAGAATGTGTATTAACACCTCAATGAATGTATTCTAGTTTCCTGATGTGCAGTCAACACCTTAGAAGCTATGTATATACATAGGCTGTGTATATATAGTCTGAAATAGATAGGTTGCACATAAATAACACATAAGTATATTTCCAAATAAATTTCCAACCTCTATTCTAGTAAATTTTCAATCTCCATTCTTAGTTCAGCATAGAACTAAGCATACAAATTTTCATATAGGTAAGCATGTAGCGATATTAGAGGTATATTCCAGAAAGATACTTACAGATGATCCAGTCAAACCTCTTTCACCTCTGGGACCTTTAGCACCTGGGCCACCCTAAATTGAATATTTGGAAAGAAAATGTATTTCATAGAGGGAAAGAAAGAGTACGTCGTACTGGTGGGCATTCTAAATCCTCTTTATCAAGCTATCAGGTGAAAGCCCAAAGTCCTGAAATGTATAGCTTACACTGCTAAAAACAGTACTAGAAAAAAAAGATGTATCAGAACTTAGGAAAACCACGTAAACTTCAGCCTTGACAATTCAGTCCATGAAAAATTATTGAAATTTTTTGTCTCTGCAGATACAAACTTCTTCAATTTATGTTTATTAAAATCTCTGTATACCTCTCTAGCAGACTGTCAGGCAACCTAACTGGGCTTCAGATACTTCATGCAGCATTTTTGATAGTTTCAATGTAGAAGGACTACTACTGGGCTGAGTAAAGCTCCCTTACATTCAAAACAATTGGTATCAGCATATCCATTCCATAATTACTATTGTTCCATACACCAAAAAAAAAAAAAAAAAAAAAAAAAAATTAAAAAAAAAGACAGAGTAACTAATTTATTTCCCTGACAGAGTAAAGAATGTTTTCCTTGGAGTGAAATCCTGACTCTATATTTAGGAAAAATAGTTGTACAGTCCGCTAAAAATATTTTGTACATGAAGTGCACGACAGCTAAGATTGGGCCAGATTCTTTCAACCTATCAAACAATGAGGAGCTATTCACAGTGATCACATTGGAAATATGGAAAAAAAGATTATTACATAAGAAAGTAGAGGTGTAAGGAGCTGCCTAACTGTGTTTTAAACCAAGATGGAAGCGGAACAGATTACCATGATGCTATGGATATGTTGATAGAAGTTATCTGACTGACCTTGTTTCACAAAACCACAGATGAAAAAAAAACTACTTCATACATTTAAAAGTCAGAAAATCTGTCTGTAGCAAATAGTTCCTTACAGCTGGTCCAGGGGGTCCTGGAGGTCCCACACTGTCTTGAGTACAGGTACAAGCATTTGGAAGAGCTGGGCACTTTGCTTCATCTCTCTGAAAATTCAATCACAACTATTATTGTCCCTTTAAAGAAAAGTACTTGGTGGCAACATACTTTTCTAAAACAGTAACAGCAAGATTCTCTATTATCCTGTTCTCAAGTACAAGTAAAACTCACACTAAACAGTGATTTCCAAATATTTCTACAGGATTTTTCATATTTTTAGCAAATATTCTCTGTGACTTTTACAAGACACTAAGAACAGAGGCACAAGCAAAAGTAGATTTATATGCAATTTCTGTTGTTCTAACATACCCATTAGACAATCATCTTAGACGAAGACTAAACTAGTTAATTGTTTAATGCCAATCTGAGAGCAGATTAAATAAAAAACAATATACCTACGCCATTCATAATTCCTAGGATTTTAAATAGCACTGAAATAACAGAATTTTTTCCACCATTCCTAACGGACACATTTCTAGCACATTACAATTTTTCTCTCTCAGACACAAATCTTTAAAATGCACTATCCTTCACTGGCTGCTTAGATGCATTATCAGTATGAGGTATAACACCAGGTTAATATTAATCTTGTTAAATTTGCTGTTAATAATGATTTTCTGAATAGACTCTGGTTCATTTATACTCACCATAGCAGGAAGATCACAGCATCTGTCTCTGCTCGTCCAAACTGGACTGCATACAATGTCAAAGTTCTGGATTTCTAACTGTAAAGAAAAAGAGAACTCTTGAAAGATGCTATTTATGAAATTTAGTGGCATTATCACTAAAATTAACTCCTTAATTTATTTCTAAGGTAGTCAACATCAGTCAGACTTTCACTTCTTTTTTGACACTGACAGGAAAATTATTTTAAAATAAAAAAAAAATAAAAACAAGCCTACATAAGGCTACAAGAACTTCAAGCATGTATGCTTGCTTTTGTTCTGGGGCAAAAAGTAACTGGATAAAGTGACATAAGAAATACTTTGCAATACTTAATTAATAATACCGATGAACTTTTAACTTTTACATCGGCTGAGTGCCTGTGCGCTTCAGCATGAAATCTGGCTGAAAAGCTTTTGGTCTAGCTGTAAGGACTGCAGCCCCCCAGGTCATATATTAATTCAGATTCACGTATGGAACTTTCCACTGCAAGGAAATTCTGCAGAAAGGTTGAAGTAGGCACCTAAGGTAGGCTGTACAGTACAAGCAGTTTCCTCTCCTCTTTTCACCCCAGGAGCTATGATCTTTTGGTCTGATACATACAATCAAACATTCGGTGGTGAGCACCAAGAATCTTCTTCAGGAGTTAGGATTTGCAGACATGCATCAGATTGTGGACTTAAATCTTCTAATATGAAGCCCAGATAACAGAGCTGATTACACATTAAGTGTAGTTAATCCATCAAGATCATTCATGTGCCCTCCACAGCAGCAGACTCTTTTTCATTATAGATTTATAGATCATAAAGGCAGTGGGGATTACTGGGATCACTCAGTACAAGACAGATCATAGGACTTGACAGAATTAAAATCTCTTTGTTAGAGAGTGACTTTTAGGAAAACAAAACAATCTTCATTTAAAGATTTCCAATGACAGAGAATCCACAATAAATTATTCCAAAGACTAACTGCTTTCCATATTAAAAGAAAAACCTTTTTGTTCCTGTTTGGAATTACATGACTACAATGTTCAGCTGTTAAATTTCTGTTCTTGCATTTCTAGCTAGAATGAGAAGTTATCAAGACCAAACTTCTCAGTTAAGTATATTTGGTCTTGCAGTACAGACACTTGAGAGCTTTGGGTGCAATGCTGGTTTCTTAGCAGTCTTAGTCTCTTTCCTCAGAAAATTTGAGAGGCTTGCATTAATGAACAGATTTATATTTATTGCTTACTGTTGCTGATCTCCTGTCACCTTTCAGAAGTTTCCCAAGTATTTCATAGCCATCAGTTGTGATGTTCCCAGCCTCCTTAATTGGTTTTTCCAGTATTTCACTGCAGTCAATGTAAATCTTAACATTTGATGAAGTTACAACAATATGGACCTGAAAAAAAATAGTATAATATTTAGAAAAGACACATAGGTATATTCAATACTTTAACAGTACTTCACTGTTTAGGTAATAGGGTTTTAAATTTTTGCCCTAGTAATCCTGTTTTACTTTCATCTGGTGAAAAAACCCAAACTCAAGGAAAGCCTATGACATTAATAACCTCTTTAAAATGTGTTGAAAGTCAGTAAGAATACACAAGCACAGCTAAGAAGTATTATTTAATGTCATAGCTGAACTACAACGATCTAATTTAAAAAGCTTGCCTGAAAATTGGTTTAAGATGGCATAAAAGTAAAAAATAAAAAGAACTTTTGAGAGGAAGTGAATATAAGCTCTTCTTGTCCTCTTCTGATGGCTGGGACCACACAAGAGGTTTATGAGTCTGTGATTGCCCACTAACTAATAGACTGTCTCTAGTTCAGAGAGTAGATTGTTTCACATCCAAAGATCGAGGGTTTAGTTTCCAGAGATGACTCAACCAGAGGGATTAGTTGCATTGAGACACAGGAAGTGAGAAGAGAAGCCTGCCCAGAAAAAGACAAAATAATGAAAGATGCAAAAGAGAAATTTCTCTGAGAGAAATTTGGCTACAAAAACGTATGTCAAAATAAAGGGAAACAGGGAAGAAGAGGAAGAGATTAATTATTGGGAATAAGGGAAACTTGGAGAAAAGAATGACCAGTACAAAGGGAAAGTATGTTTACTGGGAGAAAGAGTTAAGTGTTTGGGGCAAACACAATAAACTTTAAACAGAAGAACAAACAAAATTGAAGCAAAGGTTACCATTCCAAAAATTTATAGTACGTATGGCAAATATGATGCAAGTAATTTTCTATATTTCTATGTAAACAGAAAACATTTGTGAATAACCAAGGAAGAAACAATGGTCTGAAATGTCAGTAAATCTAATATGCAGTTGATGGAAGAACATCTTAAGGCCACAGGAAGGTTTCAGTGGCTTTGTATACCTTACATACTGCATATACTTTATATAAAACATTATAACATTTATGCAATTGTTAAAATATCAACACAACAAGCTCAGCAGTAAAGAATCCTTGAAATACTTGTTTTAAAGCGTGTTATCACAGCACATAACCTTTCAGAAACATATTGCTATTTAATGACTGTTTAAAAAAATTGAAACAGAGACTCCCTTAAATGTCCTAAGTCAACAAGTGTCTGAACAACCTCCTGAGAATTTGTTCTTTTTTTCCATATTAAATATTTTCCCAAGTGGAGCTGTCTCCAAAGTATCAGCATAGCGTATGTAAAACTCTTTAAACATTATGTGCTTATGCTTTATATAATTGAAATTAAGACTTTTGAAACTGCCATCATTTTCTGTCATCTGAAATTCAATTGGCATCACAGTCTAATTCTTGGTATTGTGTATAGAAGTGGTTTTTTAATCAACATTCCAAGCATTGTTCATTGACCAAATAGAAAAATAATGGAAAGATAATTCAGTGTGTCCAAAGTACAGTTTGGTGTTATATACCAAACTTTCCACAAAATAAAATAAGCACCATTTCAAAACTTTAACTTCATTGTCATTTATATATCATCTACTGTCATTTGATTGTGTGACTAAATTTTACAGGTTAACTAATTCGTGAAACGATTTAAACTCATCACAGATGTAATTTACTAATTCTGAAAGGTACCTAACATGCAAGTCCTTTTACTGGAATGTTAACTATTTGCCACAATTTAAATAAAGTAAATGACATCTGCATAGGAAACATATATCACTGCATTTTCGTTTGCACACAGAACTTAGGAGAGGTGAAGCTACATAAGAATGCTGAATGAGACCATCAGTTTGAAAACATTCAAACAACAGTCACTGCTGAGCACGTCCTGTCCATCCAAAGTAGCAGCGATCCCAGCAATCAAAAATAGAGCTCTCTCAACTCCCCCAAGTCAGCTAACTGCTGATTTAATTGCACCGCTGAATTGCAGCCTCAATCTTATGGCCCAGGCATAAATCTAATAAAAGAATCAAGTGTTTACAGTAAGTAAACTGTATTCAGTTCTGCTACATTTTCTTTTCAACAAAAGCATTCTAACACACCGACACAAAGCACCACTTCTGATCATTTCCAGCGCCAGAAGGCGTTGAGGTTTTAAGAAAACATACTTTAATTTTCCTCTTCAGACTCCTTCTAAGATAAAGTTTGATGGTGGTCTGATCTACTGCTAAATGAACCACATCAATATGCTAAGCAAACTACTATCCCATATGTACATCAGCAGAAAGACATGCACTCATTATCAAATTTCCTGTGGCTAACTACTGCAAAACTGCAATCTAAAAGGAAGTCTAGCATGGCAAAAATAAGAAAGCAGAAGTCGTCTGTCTCTCTACAACACTCAGTTATAAATTTAATGACTATCTCAGGCAGTCAGGATTTTTCCTATGGGACTTGCCAGATTCAACAGCTTTCACCATAGCTGGGCTACGCAAAGTGCTAAAGTATGCCAAAGTAAATTTCCCTGAACCGCTAGGTGTAGTTAACTGTGCTTCACTGAATGAGCCAGTAAACCATCGAATGAAAACCACAAAAATGTTTGATATTTGGTAAAACAACTTCTTGCATTCTGAAGATTTGTAATTTCTTTGAAATTGGATGGTAGGAGAAATTGCAAAAATTCCTTCCGAAATGTGTTAAGCTTACTTTCCTTCTTTCACCCAGCTGAAACTACTGCTATCCTTTATTAGGAGCTAATCAACATGGCTGATATTTGAGGCTTTCCTAGCACATGAGTTGGGGAATCCCATGATGCTGTCAGTAACAACCTGACTCATACAGTAATCTCAGTAATCACCTTGGAGACAATCCAGAGGAGTCAGCTCAGTTACATGGTGAAAAATCCCAAACATAGCTCTTTAAGTCTAGGCTACTCAAGTTACTTCAAATTCTATCAAAATCTGAACTGTAGATTCCTTTTTGGGAAAATAAGAAGGGGAATGACAAATTGTACTAAATAACTGATATATTTTTGCCTAATAAATAGTCTCATAAGTAAGAATTCATAGTGCCAGAGCTTTAAGATAATTTGCAAATGGCTTTTACTCCTGCACATCATTTGGCATCTTAGGATTGCTTTCTGTTCTGAGGTGTGAGTATATATAATTCTTAAAATAATAAAAAAGATCTGGATTTTTAGCTCACCTCTAACTGGTTTTCACAAGCACGTGTAACAAAGTTATACATAACTGCGAGTGTTGCTGGGGTTACAGGTTTTTCCCCGTTTGCTCTGATAAATGAGCAGAGCTTCACTGTAAGTGCTATCAGATAATTCTGCCCAGATCTATCACATTTAGACAAACTACAAGGAAAAGTATGACTTTGAATTTCAGAAAGATTAGCAACAGACACAACAGACTGCTGGCAGTACAGCAGATAGAGAGCTTCACACCACTGACCTGAAGAAGGGAAGTCTCAGCTCTCACATGGATGTATAATGAGGCACGCTACATACTGCTCTGTATCTTAACAGTACTTCTTGGTGATAAGGTGACCTAATTTTTACACCAAAACAATATCTACCCTAGCCTTTAGCGACATTTTTTTTTTCTCACTCCAGTAGATTAATACATTTGCTTAAAATTCAGTTGTGCTACTAATCTACCAAGGAAAAAAAAAAAAAAGGAAAGGCAAAAAGCCAAATACCAAGGACAAAATAGCAGCTATCATATGCAAATGTGACCCAAGCCTACTCACAGATATCAGTTACAAAGCCAGTGGCATAAACATTTCTTCATATATGCAAAAATAATTAGCCACTAAAAAATTATAAAACAAGAATAATGGGATATATCACAGAAGCAGTTTGAGAAATCATCCTCTGCCAAATCCCAAGGAAACCAACAGCTTTTACAGTACTATGTGATTTTTTGTAGTCACCCATTTCAAAAAGATGAAGTCACAAAACATTATAATGCCGGTACCAGCTATCTTGCCCTGCTTTCAGCCTAGCAGAGCTAGGTTGACAATGTGGCCGCCAGGATCAGCAACTTGACAGAGGCAACCTCTTATCAGTATCCTCAAAGGAATGCTGGTAGTGAACAGTCATGCAGGAGGGGGTATCATAAAGAAAACAAATGTTATACTCCAGCCATATATAGTAATCAGAAGAAAACTAAGCTAAACAGAGGGGAGATAAACGAAAACATGAGAATGTGCATTTCAGCAGACCAAAGATGTTGCAATTACAACTCATTTTCTTTCCTTAAACACATATATACTTAGCACATCAAGAATTTTTTTTTAAGTTATGTTTTAGATATATGTAGCCTGAGCCAAACACTTTTTGATGATTGGAAGAAACAAAGCGTGGAAGGATTAAGTTTTCATAGTTTGGTGAATAAAATTAGAAAAGCAAGCACGAAGCTAGTGGAAGGCAGATGCAGTAACATGTAAGGATTTCACTAGCCTTTACAGAATCATAGAATGACAGAACAGCTTCGGCTGGAAGAGACCTTCAAAATCATTGAGTCCAACCTTTGTCCTAGCCCTGTCAACACCACTAAACCATGACCCTCAGCACAACATCTACCCTTCTCTTAAACACCTCCAGGGATGGCGACACAACCACCTCCCTGGGCAGCCTGTTCCAATGCCTGACAACCCTTTCAGTATAGAAATTGTTCATAATGTCCAACCTGAACCTCCTCTGGCTCAACTTAAGGCCATTTCCCCTTGTCCTGTCACTCACCACTAGGGAGAATAGGCCAGCCCCTGCCTCAATGCAACCTCCTTTCAGGTAGTTATAGAGAGTGATAAGACAATTCAAAAAACATGAATTTGATTCTAAATCACAGACAGATTATACAATCTTTTATGGACTTTCATTATTGTTGCTTCCTCACTTAGCATCACTTTGGAATTTTTTAGGCCCAGTGAATTTAAGCCAAAAATATACCAATACGTATTTGTACATACTAAATATACACATATACATGTATTATATTTGTTAAACATATGAATCTTAATTCAATGCACTATTCATCTCCCAAAATTAGTTCCCTGTCTTTATTTATAAGGTAATAGCTACTTAATTTCTTTGGTTATCTCTTCCTCTTCTCTGACAGATTTGAAATCATTACACTCCCAATCTTTCCTCACCACAACTTACTTTCCTTTTTTTTTCCCCCCATTTTATCTTTTATTCTTCCTCTTTCATGTACCAGAAATCGGGCTATGATGTCGTGTTCAGACATATCCCTCCACTTACACAGTCTTCATAAACTCTTGACAAGTCTCTTATGTTGGTTCAAAGAAGAGTTATAACTTCAGAGATCTTATTTTACATGATCTCTAAGTCCCTATGCCAACTTATAGTACTATACAAAGACCAGAGATAACTAATGGTGACTTTTGCTTGCTTGTCTTCTCTTTCAAAGAACAGCACTTCAGAAAGCAACATTCATAATTTCAATCCTTTACCTTATGGAAGCTTCCATAAAAGATCTTCTTTACTTCATCACTATCAAAAGTTACAGTCTGAACCTCTCCCCTTGTATCCTTGTTAAAGAATGACAGCACTTTGCTGGCAGCTGCAATAAACGAAAACAATACATTTAATTTCATATGTACTACTGAAACCACCATCGTAAAATATACTCATAGATAAAATGTGGCATACTACTCAATTGAGTAAACACAGGTTATAGATGGTCTTACTGACCCAGAAGTAGGCATATTTTCCTTTGGCTATAGAGGTAATACCAAAGTTGAAACGTAGCTTAGATGAATTATTCTTAGTTGCAAAATTGTAACTGATGTGAAAGTAAACTGGTGTAAAAAGTAAAAATACATCTCTTAAAACTAAAAAAATATAATCTTTTTACCATGTAGGAATGCTTAGGGTTTGGAAATATTTGGGAAGAATGCACACACAGTAACATAATGATAAATTCTGCATGCAGTAAGCAAAATCATCCTTACGGTCAAGCACGACTCCAACTTGTGGTTTGTAATCTCTGTCTGTAATCTGCCAGATTGCAAAAGGCTCATTGGGGGATTCAGGCAGAAGACGGAATAACAAAATGATAGTGTATGCCTGTGGCAATCCTTCTGGATGAATCTCTCTGTTAAGACAATATGAAGACATATTTTCACATGAAAACCCATGGGAAAAATAAGATCTTCATCATTTGCTCTTTCACAAAGAAAAGATGTGAGAGTAACACGGAAATCACAGTGTTTAATGGAACTGAGCTTTTTAATCACTGTCTGAAATAGAAAAGAACTCTGTGATTTGTTAAGATGAACTCACAGCCTGTCTTCAGTTAGTCCAGGCACCATGGTTATGGAGGAAGCCAGAATATTACCAAGAACTCTTGGACATGTATTCTTGTAGCTAGACTCACACACATTTCACATTCCATGATGATAAGTACAGAAAAAAAAGGACTGCAGCTTTATTCTTTCTTCATCTGGCCTGTTTTAGGCAACAAAAAGGAGCATTTAACTGTTCTAATGCTGCCCTTCAGGCACAGATACAGTGAAGGAGATATTTAACGTATCCTCTGCAATTAGTGGTGTATTTGGGCTCCACCTCATTTATCAGTGGCTGTAGTTTAGATTTGTGATGTTAGACGTTAAAAAAGCAGAAAGCCAAAAGTAAATAAAAGCATGCATTAAATGGCCTCCAGCATTTTCTGAAGAGGAATGAAGGAAAGGAACGGTAAGAAAGTAGGTAGCTTCTGCTTCTCCTGGAACAGTATAATGGAACTGAGAAGGGGATTTGGCCTCATGAACATCAACACAGAAATCTTAAAATTAAGAGAGGACCTGCTTTGTATTTTAGGCAAAGCTTATGTACCCATACAATTATGAACATTTCAATAACAGTTGTATTACTAAGTCAACACCACCACACAGCACAGTGTATGAAAATATTAAGTATAGTAATCCTATTTATAATTCAGATATCAAGTTATTTCAGGTATAGAAACTATGCCACCAGGATCAGGATGCTTTTATTGCTTCGCTGGCTTAGTCTAAAGTGAGTTTTATTTTCTGGCCTCTCATGAAAAGTAAGTGCCCAGAACACTCTGGCAAGTCTCCTCCGCCTCTTACAGCAGCAACAGTCTATGTATCACAACATTCTGGAAAAAAAAAGTAAATAGGAAGTCTGTCTTTTTTACTGTCTTTTTATCATCTTATCCTGTTAAATGCAAAGTTTATCTTAATGTAGGAGAGTTGCAAAACTGGGATTATCTGTACTTTCCTAGATCACAAAAATCCAGGCTTTCAGGGAACTATCACTCCCATAGCTATAATGGCACGCCAAAGACCTCAAGTCCTTCACTTCTGAAGTGGTGAGCTGAGAAGACTGAGTTAAAGGAATTTCTTCGTACATCTCAGGTCCTGTGACTTTGATCTGATCTTTACCCAGCCTGACAGGATTGCAGACAATTTAAAAGGCTTGTATGAAAACATGATTAAATTTCCCTAAATTTAATAGGAATAATGAGCCATCTTAGGCATCTCCTCTGACTCAGAATATTTTTTAGAACATACTTAAATAGATGTGAGAGGAGCAAACATAAAGAGGGAGAAGTACTGTTCCCTTCTTAGTAATACTAACTGCTAACTAAATGTTTCTTCTGGTGAAAAAATGTTGGCAAGGATGACCGTATATTATCTCCCCATAACCAAGCTCTAAGCCTACAGGTCCTTGAAAATTCCACTCCATTTGCTAAATATGGCAACTCAAGTAGAGGAGAAACTGCCCTAAGTCAATGATGTCAATGTGCTGCCAACTGCAGTATGAACGATGCCTCTGCAGAAAGTGGTGCTCATCCCTCCATACTGAAACCGTTTCCCTCGGGCAACGAGGAGCTGGTTGGTCATCTGCCTACAGACAAACTGTGAATTATATGCAACTTAAATGGTTGAGAAGCATAATCTCCTAAAAGAACAATAAACAACTGGATTAATAGTGAACAGATCACAACAGAAGAAATAGATCAGGACTTAATGAGAACAATAATTGGTGTTCTTTGGAGTATACTTCTCAAATTTCAGTAAAAAGAACATCAAATAAATGCATCTTCCATTAGATGCTAATGCTATCATTTATAAACTCTGCTAATCCTCCCTCACCTACTTGCCCTAAATATGAGTCTTTCAGGTTTACTTACCGTATTGGCTGGCTGACAAAAGCATTTTTGTGGAGTCTATATGCTACATAGCTTGGGAAAGAGCCTGATTCCAGTGATATGCCTTGTACAGACGCAAAATGCTTCTCTGTTAGATTATATGATTCCAGCATCTTGAAACCTTTAAATCCAGAGAGAAGACATGAAATAAATACACTATAGAGCTTTAAAAGGCATAAATGAGCCTACACCAAAACATTTACTTACCAGGTGAAGTGTATCCCTCCAAGTAAATAAGAGGACAAGCTGAAAGACATGAAACATATAATTCAAAACTGTAAAACCTCATAGGATATGAACATATATACACTTCAGAAAGTTTTATTACCAAAAATCTGTACTATTATTAGGTATCAGCCAACTTTTGTCACACTCATCATACTGCTTTTTACTCTGTGGTAGCTGAACTTTAAAAATCTTTACTCACTACTTTTAATAGCATATTTCATGACCAATTGTATGGAATAACAAATGAACGCCCCAAATATTTTAAGAGTCTAATTCGTAAGGAAAAAGAAGCACAATGGTACAGTCTCTCAATGAATATTTAAGGCATGAGTCAGGCTACATAACAGCTGTCAGATTCAGCAGGAAAAACTGCAGATTTATATGACTCCTCAGGAGCCATTGGATGAGGCAGTTAAGGAGTACACAGTTAAACATGACAGGCATGATAATTCTTTATTTTTGCCATAGAAGGATTTCACTGAGTAAACAACTGAATTTTATTTAATAATTTTAAAACAGCATCACACACTATAGTTGCACCTCTTTAGCACACCTACAGCAGTGATAAACAGGAGACCTATTGTGCCTCCCTTCTATTTCACATTAACTATCGTTCTTCTTAAAAAGTAGTAGTTCTCACTATTACTCTCTTTTTGTTATACTGAAATCTGAGACAAGATTACATAAAATATAATACCTACTTCAAAATTTTTTAAAACTTTCTCCCTTAAACTATGTCCAATTATTATGAAACCTAACTTTTACATAGTGATATTTCTCTTGATGTACCTTAAATGAGGTGGCAACTTCTATTGGTTTTGCATGGCAAGTTTTGGTATTTGGGGGCTGAAGAGGTGGCTTCTGTGAGAAGCTGCCAGAAACTTCCCCTGTGTATGACAGAACTAATGCCCGCCAGTTCCAACACAGATCTGCCTCTGGCCAAGGCCAAGCCTATCAGCAATAGTGGCAGCACCTTTGTGAGAACAAATTTGAGAAGAGGGAAAAGTTGCTGCACCACAGCAACTGCAGGCAGAGAGAGAAGTGAGAATAAGTGTGAGAAACAACTCTGCAGACACCAAGGTCAGTGGAGAAGGAGGTGTTCCAGGTGAGGTTCCCCTACTAACTGTTGTGAAGACAATGATGAGGCATGTCATTCCCCTGAAGCCTACAGAGGACCACAGTGGATCAGATATGCACCTGCAGCCTGTGGAGGACCCCACGCTGAAGCAGGTGAAAGCCTCAAGGAGGCCATGACCCTGTGGAGAGCCCATGCTGGAGCAGGTACCTGACAGGACTGGTGGACCCATGGGGAGAGGAGCTCCAGCCCTGCTGGAGCAGGTTTGCTGTCAAGACTTGGGCCTCCACGGGCACTGCAGTCTGTTCCTGAAGGACTGTACTTCTTGGAAGCGACCCACACTGAAGCAGTTCAAGAACTGCAGTCCACTGGAAGGAGTCATATCAGAGAAGCTCATGGAGGACTGTATCCCATGGGAGGGGAGCGTGTGAGGAGTCCTCCCTCTGAGGAGGAAGGAGCAGTGGACAAAACATGTGATGAACAGACTGCAATCCCTGTTCCCCTGTGCCACTGAGTGCGAGGAGGTAGAAAAAATTGTGAGTATATTAAACGTCGAAAAAAGGAGGAAGTTGGGTGATAAACTAATTTCCCCAAATCAAGTCCGTTTTGTCCATATGGTAATTGATGAATGATCTCTCCCTGTTCTTATCTCAACCCATGCACCTTTTATTATATTTTCTCCCACCGTGTCCCGCTGAAGAGGAGAGTAACAGAGTGGCTTTGGTGGGCACCTGACATCCAGGCAAAGTCAACCCACCACACAACTGCGAGAGTATATAAGCAAATGTATTGATTCAGAGAAAGGGAAAATGATGTCTTCTACTCACTTGAGGTAGCTGTCTCACACACAAAAGTGACGAGGTTGTCTTGAATTTTTTCAAAGGCATCAAAGTCATCAACGATAAATACATGACGCTCACTGGGCTTGCTGGCAATCTTGGCCAACTCATTGTAATCTACATCAGCCACACCAACCACAAAGACACTGAAGCCTGTAAAAATGACACTTGTTACTTGAAATCTAGCAACTATTTCACACAACATCTCTATCATTGATCTTTCAGGCTCTACATAGTCTTTTATCTATCCTTCATTATGAGCATACCTTCTGGATATCCTTTCACCCTATCAAAGCTCAGGAGGGATTAAATTGATTTTTACATCTTTCTTTCAAAACTTTCTCCTCCTTCCTCCACTGATTTTTGTTAGGCATTATCCAATCACACACAGTCGTGACTACACAGTCCCCTTGGTCTTTTGTACAAAATGTACAATCCTCTCAACTTTGGTCTTAAATCTGCTCTGCATCCAAAATCTCTGTGCAGACTATTAGTTACCCAGTTCTCTATCCGTTGCCATATCCTGTGTTTCATGCGTCTCAATTTCTTTTTCACTTTCTTAGGATGGTATTCATCTCAACAATTTTTACTTTCCAAGTTAGCAACAATTCTAAGCTAGATTATAGTCTTTCTCTATAATCAACAGACAGACATGGACAGATTCAGAATGTAATTAATCTCACCTCCCTAAGATCCTAAATTCAGAATAGAAGAAGCCATGGTCTGTAGATGTCTATCTGTTGTTCTCATCACTAGTCATAAAAGGACCCTACACGACAACCATAGTCTAGCTATTTAGTTGTTAGATGGCTTAAGTCAAATGAGAAGAACAGAGATCCTAGAATTTAATCATATTGCCAAGTGTAATGGCACAATCTCCTTCTTAGGATGATTCACTTCTTCAAATCCTTAAATTAGCATTTCCTTGTCTTCTATGTCAAGTTTTTGTTTCTTGCTACCTTCGAGCCTTTACAGAATTCTGTCTCTCACTCGTTTCTTACTTTCCCTTCTCCCATCTAAGCCTCCATGTGATAACTTGACCTGTCTTTGCCATACCAGAAAACAAGGGAGAAAAAAACCAAGTCATTGCACAATTCAACACTATATAGAAAAAAATATCTCACAAAATTTTGTTGAAAAGAAACTACACAAACTGCTGGTTGGAGGCTGAAAGTAGAATTCACATTTATTGCAAGTGATAAAGCTATCTTTATTTACATTTTTAATTTTTGAAAAAGAAGATAATTATTCCTCTGTAGCCAATTAAGGTGAAGCTTTGGCTGAAATACTCTGTCCAGCTCTGAGTACAACATGTAAGATGCAAAGAAACCAGAGCAAGTAGAGAGGAGCAAAATGATAAGAGGTTTGGAAAACATGATCAACAGTAGGTTGAAGGAAATGGGTTTGTTTAGTCTAGAAAAGAGAAGACAGAAAGAGGAAATGACAACGTGCTTCAAATATGAAGGTCTGTTACAGTGGACAGTGATCAACTGCTTTCCTGGTTAAATAGGTAAATGAAAAGAAGCCGGTAGCTTCATCAGCCTGAAGAAACACTTAGATGAAATGTGAGGCAAAGCTTGCCAACTGTTAGGGTAGTTAAGCACTGAAGCAGATTAACCAGGGGGGAACGTAGAGACTTTTATGAATAGGGTAGCCAAACATCTTTAGAAATCATCTACACAGAGCTGACTTCTTCAGGTCACAGAAATAGAGAAGACGACCACTTTGTGGTTTACATGCCAGTGGTTTCTGTAAGGAAGTCTGACACCTCCTTATTTAGGGAACAGAACTCCAGGTGGTTCATGCACTGAAATGCAAAACTGCTGAGTGCAGGGACAGGAATAGATTATTAGACTCACATAAACCACATTTAGCAAATCTGAAGAGGAGAGCAGTGCTTCTCAGCTCAAAAGGCAATGAAGGAGTCAGTTCAGACCCAGCTCCACCAAAAGCAGCTGCTTTAATTGGAGATCCACTGGTTTATATTACGTAAAACATAAAGCTCAAAGAGCCGCACCCATAACATAAAAAGCACTAGAATGAAGTACACTTCACAACACAATCACAATCGTCACAACACTTCACAATCCTGGGATCCACACAGTAAGGAGAGAGGTAACTAAAAGTCACGTCTATGAAACTATACGCATGAGGAATTATTTGGAAGCCTTGGGAAGCCACATCTTTCCCCAGAGAGAAGGCTAGAAGAAAGAAAAATAAGCCTGGCCCAGAGAGTCTAAATGCTTTAAATAGTTTTGAGGTTTTCCCCAAAAATGTGTCCATAAACGATTAAAGGAATCCCAGATAATTGAAGCACCACTTATAATTGCATTGCTTAACACATAAGGAAATGAAACAGCCAGGTACTGTGAATTGCTTACCAGAGTGCTGTATGATTGTTGCTGCTTTCCGGACCTCATCCTGAGATCGACCATCTGTGACAACAACAAGTACCTTGGGAACACCTCGCCTCATGCCACTCTCCCAAGTCAAAACCTTTTCTTTGATAAACGTTAGGGCTTTGCCTGCAAGTGCACAATGAGCAAAGAGTCAGCTGTATTATCCACAGGAGAAGAAATCCATTACTTTATTTTGAAAGGGCAACAGTCAAACAGTAAAACAGAAGAACATAATCCCTAATTCTTCAGCCATGCAATATTAGGATAATCAGGGAGTTTCTGAAAATATTTTCTCTTAAAGAAATATAATTACTGCACAGAATTACCTGTCCGTGTGTTTCCTCCTCTGTACTGAATATTTTGAAGAGCTCCCAGAGCCTGAGCCTTGTCATCAAACGTATTCAGTTTAAATTCAGATTTTGCCTCATCACTGTACTGCACAAATGAAACCTGAAATTGAATATATCACAGTGCTCAGTCTCAAACCTCCAAGTTTAGACCAGCTCTATCCACTGAAATAGGTATTGTGGTATATTAGTAAGCATTAAATAACTGAAAAATCTTTTTCATACTATTATACACGTATACATATTTACATACACAGATATCACAGTAATGTGCACACACCACTTTGTATGAAATGTAATATGACATTAAATATGTACAATTAAATTATTACTGTTACTACTATGCAGTATATATAGTGCCTACTCCCTGCTTCTGAGGAGTTGCATCTACAAAACCTCTTCCTTTTTTTTTTTAGGAAATAAAAAAATAATTTGGTAATAAAGTTGGATATATATCCAAAATTGTGTACTCTCCCACCTTATATACTGGAATATGATTACTGAATGTTCATCTTTAAATGTTAAATATATATATTTAATTTTGCTCCTTTTAATATTCTGTAAAATTACAGTTATAGTACGCTAATTTGATGCTGAATAGGCATTTCTATATATATATGTGCATGTTTATTGAAGTAAACTCCCCTTTAAAAATTATTAATATCCAATTCAAAACCTGAGATTGTTTCAGCTATTTAAAGAGGTATGTGACTTAAATATTTTACTAAACATTAGCATTTACATGTCTGTCACCTATATTAGGCTTTCTCTATCTCTGGGACAGGGAACCATATATAGTTGCAGGAAAAAAAATTACAAGACAAACAAATGGAAAGGAAAACTATCCAGTATATATTGGATCTAAAAAGGATAAAGAATGTCTGGGACAAAACAAAGTATAAGGGATATCCCTGCATTAAAAATTTCTAGAGAGTTAGAGATAGGGAATCAAAGACCTAAAATTATGCCTAGAAGATGAAAAGCAGTTCATGAACAAAGTAAATAGTTTTTATAGTTACTGGGGAAACTCAATCCCACAGTCTCCACCCTCCCCCCCCAAAAAAAAACCAACCCATCTTCTAACCAAGAAAAATGCGTTGCACCTGCTGGTCATTGCAATGCCTTCAAAATACTTTGTAAGAAACTCCCTCATGTTCAAAGAGAGTAAATGTCTTTGACACAACTGTGATCATCCCAGAAATCCTGAAAGTCTATTCCTTATTAGCTATTACGTTTGCTCTATAAAGATACATTAATTCATTAAGAGAACTGAGTTTCCACCTTTTCAAACTTTCATTATGGCCATGGTGGAGGAGACCCGTGTTATCTTAGAAGGAAACAGAGACTCTCAAAGGGATTCTGCCCCGTTACTGCAGAGGGATTCTGTGCAGCTCAGCAAGACAAGGCTAATGACAAGCCAGCTGGACTCTACACCAAAAGACTCACTTCTTGCACTAAGAAATTAAAACATAACCCTCACTCAACAGTTCAGACTGCCCCACCGAACAGATTTCTGATATGACACAGAAAAAACCCAGCATGTAACAAATAGGCAGTGGGCCAGCTGTTGATGCCCTGTACAGAGACAACCATACATGGACCATACATCACCCCAGTTTGGAGAATTCCCTCACGCTACAGCTTTTTTCTTTCAGAATAGTAACCTCTTAGGATAGACTGGATTCTCTTTATATTTACAAAATGACTAATCTATCTCATAGATAATTATACCTACACACACACACACCCCTACACATGCATTGTACAACAATCTAACACAAAAAAAAATGACAGCATTCTGAAAGGAAAATCAGATGTAACTTTAGTAATTCAGCATCATCTTCAGTTTACCTCCAAAATGTACCAAGAAACCTACCTGGATTCCAGCAGGATTAATCAAGTCAAAGGCCCCTACTGTATTAAAAACAAATTTCACTACTTTGTTGAAGTTGTCATCACCAATACTCCAGGAAGCATCAGTCAAGAATACTATGTCTGCTTTCGCACCTCTGCATACTGAAAGGCCAAGAAAAGGAACACTTAAAGCACATCAGTCCTACCACTGTTAAATAAAGAGCACTACTTGAAAATTTGAAAATTCAAGAATGACAAATATTTAGCTAACTTCTACTACCACACAGCCAGATGGCTAATGCAGATTTGCAATTTAAATTTATGAAAAGTAGAATTAAACTCTAAAGCAATGCATCGACTACATTAAAATACTGAATAAATCTACAAAAAAAACATACCATCTCGAGCTGGAGGGATCGTGGGAGGTGGAGGAGGTGTAGGTGGTGGAGTTGGTGCCTCTGTAGGTTTGAGGACTGAAAAAAAGTAATAATTTTTTTACTGCATATAAATTATTCAATTAAAGGGAAAACTCTAGATTATGTATTATATTACTACACAGAAAAATTCTAATCTTTTCTCGCTAATCTAAACAAGTATAATTGGCAAGGAAAAATTTATGTTGCAAGGGTAATGAGATTATATGCATTGGTAAAACAAAAGTACATAATTTCATTATAAAAGGAACACTTTTACATGAGCAGAGTAACACTGCATTCTGATAATGCAACCATTTTTCATCCAAGTGCTAGAAAGTGTTTGGTTTGAAGAAGAGCATAAGAATTTCTCTCTTCCTCATAAAGTCCAGTTGACATCACACTGAGAGAAAGATGAAAGAAGATCACTTAAAAGAGCTATTTAGGAGCAGGACAAGTCTTGCAGCTGAAATAAGACCAGTTCTGTAGCCAAAACTTAACATTCACAGTATCTGTCATCTACCTGTATGCTCCCTCATAGAGACTGGAGGTCCCTCAAGGTTAGGCGTCTGAACAAATACGGTGGCATTGTATTCTGTGTCTGGTGAGAGGCCAGTAAAACAATGGCTCGTTTCTGATCCCCGTACTGTGATTTCCTGTCCTCTAGAACCTGCCAAAAAAAGCATAATAGAAAAGAAGTTAGAACCTACCATTTCCCTTTCAGTAGGTGTACAAATAAGTGTAGAAATTAGAGACCTCTTGAGAAGAGATTGGAGAGGATAGGACAGCAGTCTTATTTGTGTCCCACAAAAGCCTTTCTAGACTAAGATTATATTGTGATTATGCACCCTGGAGCATATTGGAGAGTAATGTTGCAGTGTAAGTGACCAAGGTAGCTAGCAGATTCCCACTAATAACAGTTAATGTGACAATAAGCAGCATTCCCTCTTTACAGCTTGTTCACCACTCTAGAAAAACGGGTTATGTTCAGAGCTTCAAAGCTCAGTCAGATGTATCTTGGCTTCTCGTGGATTCTTGTCACCATCCCAAATAACTGGTGCTGTCACTGAAATAAGACATATATGTTTCCAGAAAAAGAAAAAAAAAGGAATTCACTTACCATCAGCTGGGTTTAGCTTCAGTCTGTAGGAAGTTGCTGACCGATGAGGTGACCATCGGATACAGAAAGTATCCCAACCCACTTTGTAACTCGTTAGGTCAGTGACATTCAAATATACTGTGAATAGAGAAACATAAATTGTTCTTTGAAAAATCGTATGTAATGGATGAAACACATGAAACCAAAAATTATATTAGCAGTGCTGGCCCAGAGCCCAATTATTTAAAACACTCACAGAAGGAAAGAGCAGTTCTAGTCATATCTCTTCATTTTCTGTTACATCCTAGAGATCCCAGCCTGATTATTCACAAACATTCAAAGTCTGATACCCTTCTCATATCAGGTAGCAACCCATCATATGAGTTTTTACAGGAAGTTGAGTCCTTTATAAAATAAGAAACTTCCAAATATTGGAATCTGACTGATATATGTGGCAGTATGAAAAGAATGTACTGAGTAAACAAAACTCAGGATGTTTGATTCAGCTTAACTGAAGAAATTTTTTGAGGTTTCTTAGTTGAGGCCATCAACAAAATCATCTCCTTACAAAAAGCTGAAGTTTCAATCACTGTACATCCCTGTGTTATAAAAGAGGAGTAGCAAAATGCCTTGACCTGCTTAGCATGCGTAGATTCTGTAGTACCTTGGAGCCAGTTAAAGATTGACTCTAACTAGAACTGATTTTATACCATTAAATGATTACTTAAAATTTTATTTCCATTAGTATTCCCAAGCTTAGCATTTTAAGGTCTAGATAATGGACAGATTATAAATATTCTCCTTGAGAGGATATTCAGATTTTCAAATAGCCAGTCATAAAAATTCTCTCCTAATTAATGTTATCTCAGATCAGCGTATGTGTCTACCATGACTACAATAATATTATTTTGACTTACATGTAGTTCCTTGATCTGTCAAAGGTATGCTCATTCCAGAATCATACTGGGCATAAACATTTACATCGTAAGTAGTACTGGGAGACAGATTATGCAAGGTGTAGGAAGTCACTTCTCCCACAAAAACCTCCATGGGCTCATTTGAACCTTGAATTGAAAGGAAGCATTAAGGAAGAATAGAGAGGGAAAGATTCATGATTAAGTAAACTACAACACTATCCAAGTCATTTAGTGTTAATCTTGTTTTCTTCTAAAACAAAGCATACTAATTTCTCATATGTTAGCATATTAAACTGCTGGAAACAGAACATAGACATAGCATTACAAGCTGTTGCACAATGTTTGTGTTTATAGAAAGATTTGTATATTGTTCTGCTGTTACATAAAACAAAGGTTCTGAAGGACATTAATACCTAAATACCTGCCCAATACTCATCACACATACACAATTTCATATCCTCAGAAGAACAAGAGATGTTTGTTAAAGAGAGGAAAACCAAGTCTGGTCCAGGACTTTCTCTAGTCATTGTACTAAATTCTAGCTATGTAGTTCAATCTCTGTAATTTAATATATGACACAATGTGTTTCATAGTTTGAGCTCCTTATACAATACTGATAATGGGACTTAAGCTTCCATCAAAATCAGTAAACAAAGGAAATAAATAAATTCTTTAACGCAAACATTTCATGATGCATATGATTTCTGTTTTGATTTCCCATTAGCCACTCACTATTCCAAAGGTTGTATACTCAGAATGAACAGGCTTTCTTACCCACAGGTTTGTAAACAATTTTATAGCCAAGAACAGGGGATGGTGAAGGATCCCAGGAAACTCTGAATCGTGTATACCATTCGTCAGTTATATACATATTTTGAGGAGGAAGCAGGCCAACTAGAAAGAAAGAAAAACATTCTGATTAGATTAATGTTTTTCAACCTCTAGAAATTTAGATAGCAACTCTGTCAGGTAATAATCGAGTCAAAGATGTAATTAGTATAATGAAACCTTAACCATGTTGGAGTACTCAAGGAATATGTGTCTTAAATTTAAAAAAGAATATACAATACTAAAACTAATTACCAGTTCTGCCATTTCCAGTCAGTTGTCCACCATCTCCATCTTCGTACACAGCCACAACAGTAATTTTATATGGTGTATCTGATTGCAGGGGTTGTAGTATCACGTTATTTCTAATCCCAGGAACTGTTGTCTAGCACACAAAAGAAACAGGCAAAAAAACTCACAGTCCTGTAACTGTTCAATAATGTCATTTACTAAAACTAAAAATTTGATTTGACACTTGGTGCACCTTTTTTTTATGTCCACTATAAAGTCATTAGGGATACCTTAAGTATTATAGCCTATACACAATTATTAGTATTTGTTATTTTTAATTATGAAACACTGTGGTGAGTACAAAAAGATAAATCAAATGAGCTCTTCAGTCCATACCCTCACATCAGATTGGATGCTGCACTTTCTCACCAAGATTTCAGCACTGTTCCCTCAAAGAACAGAAAAAGTCATGATGACGTGTTTGTAGACAGAAAAAAAAAGAAGAAAAAGCTCCTAAAATGGGGTCTGAAGTCAAAGTCATTAACACTACTCATCAGTTTAATTTCATTATCCTCATCTTAGGATATTATTTTCTTGGCAGAAACAGCAGTTAGTCGGAGAAGGAAGCAATAAATATTTTGATGTGAAAATGTGTCTGTTTATGCATTTCCCCAACTTTCTGGTGAAGCCATGCACTGTTGCACCCTTCCAGTGAAAAAGTAGGTATAATCCAAAAAGTGATGCTGCTCCATAAAATGGCCATAAACCACTAATATCACGGAAAGTAACTTGAGGTATCTATCTCAAAAAACACATCCCAGTCATTACATTTTCCATTATTGCTTGACAAAAAAAATCAGTTGTTTTAGACTTGATATTTTTATGAGAAGTTCAGAGAAGATATATGTGTGTCCTGATTAACAGGGAAATTTTCAACCACTGAATTTTCAGCGTGCCCTACACAATATAAAAGCAGTAATAGTATTTAAATAGCATTCTATACATGTTACATTTTGGCTGGTGGCAATCAGCAGGAATTCTGCCACTCACCTCCATAGGATGCAAGTTTGGTTTTGCTCTGAATGCTCAGAGAATTTTATAAGCTTCAGATTAATTTATACTAACATTAAGTTGCAGGAAATTAAACACAAACATTTACAATTCATACTGAACCTTAAAAAAAGCAAGTTAGGTGCTGAATCAAAGTTACTATTGCTTTCTTATTAAACTTTGCCAACTCTCTTCAATTTCTAAAATGCAGACTTATGTTTGTTCTGTATCTTAGCACACTGACCATAATGAATAGAGGACAAAGTAATAGATGGCTATTCTCTGTAGCACAGTGTTTGAATTAAATGTGAGGAAATAGGCTCTGATTAACGTGATTCACATATTTAACATGATTTTACACACAAGTTAGTTCATTAAAGCATACTTCTGCAACTTTTTTGAAAAATGGATGTTTCATAAAAACCATGGCTTCTCAGCATTAACAATAATGACCAAAGAACTATGTAAAATGTACTACATGCAGAACAGATATCTTTGCTTTTCTGTAGCCTAGAGTCAACTGAGAACATCTCAGTGCTTACTAATGAATTACAGAACTTACATATTCATCAATTGGGTCTCCCACAGTCGGTGAATAAATGATTCTGTACTGCTGGACAGGCCCATCAGCATGGTCCCATTGTACAGAAAGGCTGTTTGTGGTTTCATCGAACACTCTCACATTCCTTGGACCACTGCGAGGCACTAAAGAAAGAAAATACAGAAGGTTGTGTGGAGCATGGCTCTTCCAGTTCAGTACCACTCTTACTGATTCAAATGCTGCCCTGAAGTGAAAGCTAAGGGCCCTCCCTGAAACCCTGAATAAAGATATATACAGAGAGCAAAAAAGAGGTGGACTATTACTGCCATAGACAGATTCTTCACAACTTATTCCTAGAATGAATTTTAAACAAGTCAAGTATAAGCCAATCAAGATCCCACAGATCGAGATGTAATGAGGAAGTTTTGGTGTTTAGGCATCTCCAGTAAAAATACAAACATCTGGGGAGGTTGACATATACAATTTTCAAGTAAGACAGAGAACATAAAGCACATTTTTTTCTGTTGACAGCAGATTCAACCCATCTTAATGTGCTTTTTTTTTTCCAAAAAGACAAATTGGTATTTATCTGTATTCACATTTTAAAGAAAAGCTTTTAAAAGCTTAAACATTCAAAGTAGGCTTGTTTCACAAGTGAAATTGGTGATTGTGCAAGTACCACAACTGCCAGACAACATAGCACAAGCTTCCTTCCACAGAGGCCTATAATTGCCTCAGCCATAACTTAGGTGCATTGATTTCAGAGTTGCACTGAATGGCTTGTGCTATTTGTGACTGTAACTTATTTTAAAAATTCACACACCAGTTTTGACATATATTTCACAAAGCAATTACTGACTGCCTCTTACATGTTCTTCCCTGTGCTGGGCTTGGATTTCCTTCTCCATCTGCATACAGAGCTACAACATTTATTGAGTAAGCAGTGTCAGGAGTCAAGCGTTCCAGCGTCACATCACGAGTGTTGCCTGGCACCACAATCTATAACAGAAAAAAAAGGCAGCTATATTAAAAAAGCTCCAGTTTATGTCATGTCTTTGTAGAATGAACAATTTGAATGAAATATAGAAAAATTAGGGAAATTATCACACTGCACATTTTCCAATGAAAATAACACAAGTTTAAAATAACCAAGTAATATTGACAAAAATTCAAGAGCAGGTGAAAAAAAATTACAAGTACTTAGGGAGCTCTCATTTTGCAAATAGAATTGTTATCTTTTTCGTTTTACATTAAAAAAACTTCAGAAAAGAAAAAACATTCAGGAATAGAAACCAAACCAGTAAATTCTGCTATGGTTTACTGACATAAAGGACATTTTCTAACAAGTACTAATAGGTTCTCACTCATGTGTAAAGTAATATGCAGTTTCACTTAATGGACATAAATGCTGCATTAAAAATTCTTACACTTCCTTACATAAAAACATATTCATCTGTAGATGTACAATATGGATGTACATTTTATGTGAGTCCTTTCACACGCTTTGGTCTAAAAGTGCTCCTATTTCTACACAAATCCAAAAGCTCTCACTTAACATCCGGCAGGCAAATTTTTACCCATATTCAGACTTCACTGCTTACCAAGGCCTACTTAAACACTAATGATTTGGGGTAAACAGATGGTTCAGCGGTAAAATCACATCAACTTGACATCTGGTTTCATAATTAAACACTTCCTAATAAATATTTGTTGCTTCCTTCTTAAGAAAAAAGTTTAAAGGCTTTATTTTAACTCATCTTTACCTGAAACATAATAAGGGATACTCAAGCCTCGATACTCAGGTTTAAAAGGGAAAATCTTGTTTCTTCTTTCTTTTTATTTCACCAAATTAAGCATTTCTTTGCAATGGACTACATTCTTGTAGACGCAGTGTTTTCAATAGGGACACCCCAGGGCAGACAGTTGGCCTGAGTTTATTATTACTGTTCTACACTCATTGAAGGAAGCAATATCCTTCACACACTCTTAAGGAATAGTATAAAAACTAAATTACTTACAGATTCTGATGGCCTTGGGCCAGTCAGCGGAGAGTAATTAATTCTGTATTGCTGAACTGGACCTGGAGCAGGTTCCCATCGGACATTCATGCTGTTTGGTGTGGGATTGTAAACTTGAATGTTTCTTGGTGTTCCTCTCTCCACTAGATCAAAGATAATTTAAATTAAGTTTTACCAAGTTGCTTACATAAGTCCTAGTTCTGCTTGAATTTACAACAGTGCTCAAAGGAAGCTGAAAAGTGCAAGCTGAAAAGCCCAGGATAAACATATTACCTTTGTTATACCAAACTCTACAAACCCAGGAACAGAAGTGATTAGTCTTTACAAATATACCTCCCAGGCAGCAAAGTACATAGGTTTATGCTGCAAATTGAAAGTATGATCATATTGCTTTGTTACGCTATTGTTGATCAGACAGGTATGAAAAGTAGCCAAACTGCACAATTTAGCTCATGCTGACAATAGGAGCTTAAAATTCCTGGAAAATTTTAAGTGTATGGTACAGACATTAGTATAGATTAACATCAATATTTGCTATTTAGCCCCAAGTATTGCTACTGGAACTACAATTAAAATCGTACTGTTGTGTGGAAGTAAACAGTAAGTTCACTCAACAACGTAAGAGCTGAGCTTGCCTCAGACTACCAGACTGAAAGCCTCCACCTGAATAAACAAAGTAATTTACAGAGCTGCAACCATAACCGAGCAGGAAAATAGTTTCTTAACACTTATGTTTTCACTTTGGGGAAAATAAATGTCCGTGTTTGATGCAAAATCCATTTCTAACTATCTGAGCCACTCGCACAAAAAATCCTCACATTTTCTTGAAAGGAACTATTTTACTTACAAGTTCTTCCAGTGTCAGAAACACGTCCACCATCCCCCTCTGGGAAAACTGGAACCACAGTTACAGTGTAAGGTGTGTTGGGTTCAAGAGTCCTCAAGATGACATAATTTGTGTTTCCTGGTACTGTGGTCTATAAATTTAAAAAGAAAGGTAGAGGCATAGCATTTATGTAAATATGCTAAAAGCTTAATCACAGAATCACAGAGTGATAGAGGTTGGAGGGGACCTCTGGAGATCATCTAGTCCAACTCCCTTGACAGAGCAGATTCACCCAGAGCAGGTTGCACAGGATGGTGTCCAGGTCAGTTTTGAATGTCTCCAGAGATGAATACTCCACTACCTCTTTGGGCAGCCTGTTCCAGTGCTCTGGTACCCTCACAGCAAAGAAGTTCCTCCACATGTTTAGATGGAATTTCTTATGTTCACATTTGTGCCCATTACCTCTTGCCCCATCACTGGGCACCACTGAAAAGGGACTGGCCCCATCCTCCTGACACCCACCCTTTAAGTTTTTATAAGCAATGACAAGGTTCCAATTCAATCTTCTCCAGACTAAAAAGCCTCAAGTCCCTCAACCTTTCTTCATAAGAGAGATGTTCTAGTCCCCTAATCATCTTCATAGCCCTTGACTGTGCCCTCTCCAGCAGTTCTTTGTCCTTCTTGAACTTGGGAGCCCAGAACTGGACACAGTACTCCAGATGCAACCTCGCCAGGGCAGAGTAGAGAGGGAGGATGACGTCCCTCAACCTGCTGGCCACACTCTACTTGATACACCTCAGGGTGCTATTGGCCTTCTTGAATATGAGGGCACATTGCTGGCTCATGGTCACCCTGTTGTGCACCTCCAACAGGACTCCTAAGTCTTTTTCCTCAGAGCTGCTTTCCAGCTGCTCACCCTCCAACTTTTACTGATACATGGGGTTATTGACCCCTAGGTGCAAGACCTTACACTTGCCCTTGTTGAATTTCGTAAGATTACACTTTGCCCAACTCTCCAGCCTATACAGGTCATGCTGGATGGCAGCACAGCCTTTTGGTGTTAAGTTATTTCACACCTTCCTTATGGCTCCACCATATCCCATGTCTAGACTGGATGTGGTAAAAGCTTTACAAAAGGTGAAGTTTGAAGTAACAGCGTGCATGGTACATTCTGGAACTGCCTTTCAGGAAGGTTCTGTCTTGGACTTAACAAAAACTATCCTCTCCTACACAGTCCCTTACAGCTATCATCACTTTTGGGTCCAGAGATTCTTTTACTAATAATGGTAGCAGAATCTGCAGTAACCTCTTTAATCATAGAATCATAGAATCATAGAATGTTAGGGATCGGAAGGGACCTCGAAAGATCATCAAGTCCAATCCCCCTGCCAGAGCAGGAATGCCTAGACTATGCCACACAGGAACGTGTCTAGGCAGGTCTTGAATGTCTCCAGAGAAGGAGACTCCACAGCCTCTCTGGGCAGCCCGTTCCAGGGCTCCGTCACCCTCACTGAGAAGAAGTTTCTTCTCGAGTTTAAGCGGAACCTCTTATGCTCCAGTTTCAGCCCATTACCCCTTGTCCTATCAGTGGTTGTCACCAAGAAGAGCCTGGCTCCATCCTCGTGACACTCACCCTTCATATATTTGTAAACATTAATGAGGTCACCCCTCAGCCTCCTCTTCTCCAAACTAAAGAGCCCCAGCTCCCTCAGCCTTTCCTCATAAGGGAGATGCTCCACTCCCTTAATCATCCTAGTTGCCCTGTGCTGGACTCTCTCCAGCACTTCCCTGTCTTTCTTGAACTGAGGGGCCCAGAACTGGACACAATATTCCAGATGGGGTCTCACCAGGGCAGAGTAGAGGGGAAGGAGAACCTCTCTCGACCTACTAATCACCCCCCTTCTAATACACCCCAGGATGCCATTGGCCTTCCTGGCCACAAGGGCACACTGCTGGCTCATGGTCATCCTGCTGTCCACCAAGACTCCCAGGTCCCTTTCTCCTACACTGCTCTCTAATAAGTCATTCCCCAACTTATACTGGAACCTGGGGTTGTTCCTACCCAGATGCAAGACCCTACATTTACCCTTGTTATATTTCATTAAATTTTTCCCCGCCCAACGCTCCAGCCTGTCCAGGTCTCGCTGGATGGCAGCACAGCCTACTGGTGTGTCAGCCACTCCTCCCAGCTTGGTGTCATCAGCAAACTTGCTGATAGTACTCTCTAGTCCCTCATCCAAGTCATCGATGAATATATTGAATAATACTGGTTCCAGTACCGACCCTTGAGGGACTCCACTGGATACAGGTCTCCAACCAGACTCCGCCCCATTGACCACAACTCTTTGGCTTCTTCCCCTTAGCCAGTTCGCAGTCCACCTCACTACCCGAGAGTCTAGACCACACTTCCTCAGTTTAGCAGAAATGACTTTTACTATTTAGCAGTTCTTACTATTTAGCAGTTCTTACTATTTAGCAGATCCAAGACATTAAAAGGTCATTTTCTAAATCAAAAAAAAAACATTATACAATACTACAATATGTTAATGAGAAGAAGTAATGAGCAGCTCATGTCAGAAAGTAAAACACAGCATTTAAGAACATTTATCATCACTAGCTCTTTAGATGCTCTCGAAAGAGTGGCCATTCAGGCACTACTCATTTCACAGGTGCATCAAATTGACCAGATATGGTAAAAGAAACACAAATGGGAAAGAATATTTTCCCAGTCTGCAACAAAGGTTCCCATTTTCAAGATTTTTTTTAGCCATTTAGCAATTAAGTAATTTTAGATTAAAATAATTCACGTATGTGGATTTTTCCTCTCTCACAAATATCATGAAGCTGACTGCTTGCAATCACATGACTTCTTAGCAGTAAAACTGAGTGGAAATGAGGTCTGCTGACTTTACAGCCTTTTGTACACCCTGAAGTCAGCTTTACATTCACACGCAAGACCCAAAGAATAAACAGACAAAAAATTGTGTTCAGTATGAAATCCCTGTGCTAAGAACTAATCACCGAAGGTCTACTACGTAAAACCAAACATCTGTAATACGTATGGGAGTAACTGGCTTTTATGGAGGTGCTCTGCATTTTCTCCAGAGTAGCTATGAAAAGAAAAAAAGCCACTGCAAAGGCAAAGACCCACTTTACTCAGCAGTATTTCTCTCACACCATGAACTGCAATTTATCTGAATTAGTGAGATCCACACAGAGTATTTACCATTTCTTCTGCACCTCCAGCTGTAGGTCCATAAAACACTTTATACTGGCGAGGACTTCCTTCTGCATGATCCCATCGAATGTTGAGAGTACTGGTGGTTGGGTCATAAACTAGCAAGTTCTTCACAGTAGTGAGAGGTTCTGAAAGAGGTCAATGAGCTGTCAGAAATGTGGAAACACATCCTCTCGCCTGTGCTGTCAGATCACATCTATGTAATGTATCATTAGGACATTTAAAACTCAACATGTTAGTACCTCATGTTAAATGTTATTTGCCTTTATTGATCAGAACATATCAGTTCCATCCAACTGTATAAGGAATGCTAAATATAGTAGTAAAAATTTCTTTCTGGATACTATTTTAAAATCCTATTATGAGTTCATTGGGATGGTTTTCTTCATTCCTCACCAAACACATTGCTATGTCTCACTTTCCATCACAGGCTCAAAAGTAGCCTAAGTACAATTTACAGTTAAATAATTAATTATTTTCAAATAGCAAATTGTTTTTTATGCCCGAAGTGCCTCTGGTAGCAAATCACTTAGTGCTTTCTACAGCAGGATCAAAACAATGCTATCAACATAAAATGGTAGAGTCTTAAAGTACATATTGTAAATATCAGCCTGTGAACTGAAGGTGCTGACAGGAAAATAGAAAACTTAGCAGCACACGTATGAGTGTCACACGCCTTCAGATGCATTAGAGTTTTTACTAATTTGTGCCATGAGACAATTAAATAGATTAAAATGAGGAAGAAGTCCCACAGTAGCATTAGTGCTTCTTTCAGCCTTAAAAGCTGGGCAGGACTTCTCTGCAGCCAGCAGACTGACAAGCCTTCTCATTTTAAATACTTGTAACCCAATATAGGAAAAATTACAGCTATAGATGGGATGAATTTCACCAGGGGAAATTTTCTCAACTAGTTTGCAATAGATTAATATTGCTTCACACCTAGTAAGAAGGTTTCAAGAAGTTACTTACTGGTTCTGCCTCGTCCTGTCATTCGTCCCCCTTCACCATCTGCGTACATTGATGACACAGTAATAGCATATGGTGTGTCAGGCTGCAGCTTCTGTATCACCACACTGTTCTGCCGTCCTCCAATCATAGTCTGCAGTAAAATAAAAAAAAAAAAATCCCTTTAATGGTGCCCCTTTTATGCTTACTGTTATGGAGGAGAATGTCAGCACTTGATGCAAAGTGAAAAATGCTCATGTATACTGTAATGCTCTTGTGATTGACAGTGACAGTGGACACTGATCAATAACAATGTTTAGTACATATTCGTCTTAGAAAGTTTAGACATAGTCCAATGATACAAAGCCAGCATTCTTTAAGACTTCCAACCTTTTGTATAGCCACAATTATACATTAGCTGCCAGTTCTGTGCCAGCACAAAGCTTGTTCTCTTCATTCCCTCTGAATGTATCAGGTTGAGACCAATGAGAGTCTTTTATTCATTTTGACAGTCTGCCAGTTGGGCTTTTTGTGCTCCACTCTCAGGTAGAATCTAAGTGTGCAATAAATTACAACACTGTAGATCTCTAATGTCCATTTGGTACGATATCAATATTGCCTGTTCTTGATTACAAGAATTTTACATCATCATACTTCAGCTTCCAAAGAGGTAAGAGTCTAAAATCATTATACATCTTTCATTTAAATTTTTCTTTTACATATAATCCTGTGATCATAATCTCCACCAAGGAAAATATTTACAGTGCACTAAGAATAATACTTAGATTCTCAGCATTTGTGAATCATGAGTTTTTGGGTTTTTATTGCATGAAATTACACTTGCTCAAGAGTATAATTTGTACTTTTAAGACTACCTTCACATTTTCACAGCCTATTCAACTAACATGTCATAACACTTTAAAGCTACTCATAATGAGCAAGCATTTATCTGTCTTCACATTCCATAGAAGCAGATTATTTTCATCTTCAAGGAAACCTTTTATTTGTACTCAACTGTACAAAGCTCAGTTCTTTCAGCATCCCGTAATGGCTGCCCCCGTATCTTAGTACTTTTGTGCCTTTCGAAACCTGAGTCTAAATAATCATGATGACCTTTGGAATTTGGTGTGCTGTTTTTGCAGAGTTGTCTTCAAATCACCTGTGCTTGCTCTTGGTGCTGAGGCCATTAAACATTGGACAGAGGAATAAAAAACTTCTGGGAATTCTATTTTGAATATTTCAGTGGGGACACTGCTGCTGTCTATCCAGCAACAGTTGTTTAATCAAATATCACAGTAACAAAAGAAGCAGACAAGGAATTACTATCATATGACTGAGAATTATTTGCACAGACATTAAAATGTCATGAACAGAGTGTGAGTGTTCTGTGCGCCCTCCTCAAAAAGAGGTGTCTTCTCCGACTGTCAGTGCTGGACTCTATCCAGTTGTGAATAATTAAGTCTATTAAGTCTATTCTTCACACAAATTTCAACAGAATGCCCATAATTATTTTTTTGTACTCCAGTACCAGCAATTAATTACAACTATTAATTAACCTTACTGCTTTCTTGTTCTTCAAGTGATTTCTCACTACACTTGCATTCAAGTATTCAATTCATTCAACAGTTCAATTACTTCAACTCAAATGCATGTTGCTCGGAAGATAATAAAAATGGATGCAGAAGTAGCCAACTGATTCTAAAGTAAACATTCCTAGATACGCTTATGAACATGTGTGATCTCCAATTACAGGAGCAAGCTAAATGAGTGTGGTTTTCATCTGAGACTGTTCCTCTGAGTCATTTGGCAGTAACCACAACAGCCTCCCACTGCAGAATAGGGCATTTTTAAGTAGCACACATTTGTGATAAACAGGCTCACTGAATTATCATTCCCAGGCTGCTGCGTAGGCTGCCAGCAGTCAACACAAGTCTTGCTGACGACGCAGGGAAAGCTGGCTGATCATATTGTACTGGCTCTCCCTATCATTACATCTGCTCAACCATATTAAAAGACACTAAAATAGCTTAAACACTTCCCTAGCATATGTTTTGCATGGATTTGGTTTTGCAACTGCCACTTCTGGGTGGTTATTCTGTCCTTAGTGTGGTAAAAGACAGTCTCAGCTGTCCACAATATGTTCCACAGCAAAGTCCCTCTGACAGCATGTGAACCACAGTATGAAAACAATGTAAAACTCTGGACTATGGAAGTAGTCACAGTAGTTGAAATCATCGGTTGTTTTGATAACTTTATATCTGTGGCTTGTAGTCTCACATGCTGATTGACATGTTCCTCAACATATGTTAATTTTATTCTAGGTATACCTATAGATTATGTGATTTCCAAGAAGAAAAGGCTGTATCTAAATTTATTTTTACTCCATAAAGAGCATTCTATCTTGGATGTGAGAAAGGGAAAAGAAAAAGGTGGGAATATGTACTTACTCACTATAAATCTACATCTTCACCTAAAAGGTGATCAATATATACACTGTTGTGCTTTGAAAATAAATTATTCTAATGAAATACTTTGCAGAACTATAATTTAAAGTTGAATAACTATAGCACTTCAAAATGAGTTACCGACTGTTCAGGGCCATCCCCACTGATAGGCTGGTAAATGATCCTGTATCTCTGCACTCGACCACTGGCAGGATCCCACTTCACAGTCAAACTGTGTGAAGTTGCATTATACACCTGAAGATTTCGTGGACCACTCTTTGGGGCTGAGAAATGTAATAAAGAAAAGAATATATATGCAATTTAAACATGCAATAAAGAAAAGAATAAATATGCAATTTAAATTAAAAAGCTGACAAAAACACCTCATTCATACTCTCAGGGCTGCCTGAACACCTGACCAAGAGTAGAATGTGTTAAGTACAAGACAACATAAACTGTAATGTTTGTAAAATAACAAACATGTGGTAATCTAGTGTTTAGTATTCTTCCAAATAGAAAATAATATTAATTAAATGATCTCAGCTTTTTAATGTCAACTTTTCTCACAGTTTAGAAAAAGATAGCTCTGGGTTTTCTTTAATTATACCATACCTGGAAATTCAGATTCTTACCTTGTGTGGTGATAGGTACCAAGGGTACTAGAAAAAAAGTAGAAAGATTTTTCAGATTACTTGTATTCTTGAAGGCATATGCCTTCAGATTTAATAACTGTGAACAATAATATGCAGGAACCGTTTATTTACTTACATGTTCGTTCACTGCCAATAAGGTCGTCACTTTCTGATTCATCAGGATAGATGGCAGTAACTGACACATCATACAATGTATCTGGATTCAAATTTTCAAACACCAAACTATTCTCATCCCCATTTAAGATTGTCTTGTGGAGAAATTAAAAAAAAAAAAAAGGTAAAAAATACATAAAAACAAAACCAAACAAAACAAAACAAATAAATAGTGTGATATAACTGAGTAACTTGTTAGCCAGTAATATCAATACAAGTGGCTGTAACTATGTATTCTACACCTTCCCATCCCTGGAGAAATTCAAGGTCAGGCTTGATCTAGTTAAGGATGTCCCTGCTCACTGCAGGGGAATAGGACTAGACAACCTCCAAAGGTCTCTTGCCACCCAACGCATTCTATGATTCCATGATTCTCAGAGAATATCCGCTGAGCACAACAGGACGCTTGCAGGTTATAGACCATTTATAAACTACATTTCTGACTTTAAAAATATACCCTCTGAGAGACTTCCCACAAAATCTTATGGTGACCACATATTCTTACCTCCTGTTTTTCTGGTCTTCCATAGGGGCCCCATGTTATTCTATACAGAGAGACATCTGATGCTCCATGATCCCAAGTTCCTCTAAAACTATTTGTGGTTATATCTGTGATTCTGAGATTGACTGGTGCTGGCACAGGCTCTATTATGAGAAAAGAAAAAGTATTCCACAAAGTGTAACTACAAAATAAATACAGTTAAACCAAGAAATTACTCAAAGAATTCAAGATTACGTAGAAGATTCATCTCTCAGTTACAATATTTCTAACAACAACGATAAAATGCTGTAGTATAACTCAGACCACCCACTAAGCAAATCGTCCTTCATAAGGTCACATCATCAGGTCATCACGTGATAAAATTACTTAGCTCTGTTGACCTCAGCAGAGGTCACACTTCACTTGCCTGCTCACAACAACTGAAGTATTAGATATTACGTGTTGAAGTCAGAAGGAGTGATTATGAACCCCCACGCACAAAGTTTAAGCTCCTGCATGAGTTCCTCCCAAATCTTAAAATTCTTTATATGAGCCAAAAAAGTCATGACTGAATTACACCACTTATCTAGAAAGAATTCACAGAGGTTAACTGTAGGTTTGGGAGGCAAAATATTATAGCCACTGAGAAAAAAAAAAAACAATAGGTAAAACCAGAGAATCAAACTAAAATTAATTTATTTGGCAGAGCTTTCCTGTTTTTCCTTACACACACATTCACACAAAATCACAGCTATAGAAGAAAGGTTAGCACAAAAGCAAGAAAAAAAACCTGATAAATATTTTTAAATGTACCAGGCTACAAAATGAAAACTTCTGAAGAAAAAAAAAAAAAGAGAGAGAGAGCATGTGCATGTTTTCTCTTTTCTCTTTTTTTTCACATCAGAGTGAGAGGCAGTGATAAGGTAACATTGCTCTTTCTATTCTAGCTCTTCTAGTTAGCTGTCTTCTTAAATCATAAGCCTAGATCAGGATGAGGGCTTCGATGATACCAGCTATCTCCTTTCAGCCTGTCACCTCAATTGTATGGAGATCAGCTCTTACTGTTTGTGCAACACCATTTCCTTGCCTCTGTTTGCTGAGATTGCTTAAATGCTGCCTTTTTACTTCTATAAAAGTACAGACTGGTTTAGCATTCCATGGTACAAAAACACCTCCTTTGCACCAGAAGCAACGTCATGTCTCTCTAATCCTCTAGCATATGTCCCATCTCCCTACTCACTTTCCTAGATAGCTGAATAGGGTTTCTAAACCTTTTCTCTGCCCTCATATTTTCTTAATAATTCTACCCCTACATTCCTCCTTCAGCCTCTAAACAGAAATATTTTTGCTTCAGCTGCTGGTCTGTCACCTCTCTGCAGACTGCACGCTCAGTGTTTACTGCAATAAGACACTGATCTCATCTAAGAGTCCTAGGGATTATGATGTTGAAAATAATGTTACAAATGCAAGTAAAACATTTCTCAGATGAATTAAATTACAGTTCGACCTAAACTCAGTAATATGTTGCAACACACATGACTTAAATAGAACATAAGGCAAAAATAATGACAACAAGGAATTAGGAAAACTTACGAGTGACAGCTTCTGCATTTATTGGTAGGGATTCTCCTTCATCGTATACAGCAACAACTTTTACATTATACAGTGTTTGAGAGGAAAGGTCAGAGAGAGTAGTGCTGGTTTTTAGTCTATCGATTTCCACCTAAGAATAAAAATAGTGTCTGTGTCTTAAGAACTGTAAATTGCTCTATTTGTGACTCTGCATTCGAATAAGTAGCAAAAATTCTCATACTGAAAAACAGAGTATTCCACACTAAATTTTGTCATTTACACCTCAATACTGAGTGCTGTTTACTAACTCACTTGTAAAGCACATTGTCTCAGATACTAGTACTACTTGTTGATTTTTCACTGCCTCATTCTTTTGGAAATGAGGATGCAGACTGCATCCCTACAACACTCTCATTCCCTTTCAAAAAAACCCACATTTAATCCTCCAAGAGCTGATTCATGTCTAGCAGTGCAACTATGGAAAGCTTGCATATAACTCAAAGACATTGCTAACAGTGCTCACACATGTTCTGACAGTGGGCAAAGGGGCTAATATACCTTTATTCCACAACCCTGCCCTCCTAATTGTAAGCTGTTCTTAGAGTTTGGCAAGTTAACACATAGGCAAAGAGTAGAAATGGCTATTTATCTCCCGTCAGTTTGAGGATTTGTCCTCTCTGGAGGAGGAGGAAAAGGGGAGTACACAAAGATATCCATCTTGTGCTTATTCGGTTTCCAAGAAATCAGTACCCTTTCCTGACTGCCATCACCATGAACTGAAATTCTTTATTCTCAATGGTGGTTTATAATAGTACTTTTACTTTAGCAACCTAGCTCCTCAAAATAAAACCATCTTCTGGTACTTTCAAAAACATTCCTGTCATTTACCTCCTTTACATCAGCTTCATCAGCTATTTTGTATCTTAAGATGTATTTTCGAACTTTTCCTGGGGCAGGATCCCAAAGGACATTCATGGTGCTGTGAGTAACATCCTGAATTGTTAAGCCTCTGGGTCCAGGCAAAGGTACTGTAAAGATAATGACAGTAGCAAGTGAAAATGCTATTCATGGCAGAAGTATAGGTCTCCCACAGAAGGAATTATACTCTTTTCACGCATTTCATTGAAATAGAGGCAATAACTTTCTGGGAAGTTTATTGCTGTGGCCATTAGATAAGACAGTTTAAGAACTTGTTGTCCCAACAATGAGTAAAACATCTGTAAATTACAGTATCTTTACCTTTGTAAATTATGAGCATAATGCTTTTAGAAGTATCAGCAATTAAGTTCATAACTTTCAGTGACAACAGTCACTTTTCACAGACAGTTAAAGGTTTAACATCTTTTAGGAACCTAAGAACAGCCATACTGCCTGCATCTATTTCAGAAACATGCCTCTGTCAGAAGAAAATGCTTAAGGAGAGGTGCTTAACGAAAGGTTTGAAAAATGAAGCCATGTTTAAATTACTTTTCTTCTTGGCATGGCAGGTATCCTTGGTGTTTTCTATACTTAAGAATTGTCTGAATTCAGGAACAAGGTTTATAAGTTAACACAAGCAATATTGCCATCTTTTAAAAACACTGTAACCATGCCAACTCCCTTCATTATTCTGGGGAAAAAATCTTTTGTTCCTCTTTTAATAGTTGATCCCTTTCATTGAAATTGCCATTAACATAGTTTGGAAATGGATGAGTGGTAGAAAATCCATAAAACATGTAAAATATGGTCTTCTAACCACAACCAAATATATAAAAACTGTTGCATGAAATAAAAATATTAAATGTTGCTGAAGCAATAACAAGAAAGCAAAAATCAAGATGCCCATACGTGTCACTTCCTGGGTGGTAAGTGGGTCACTGGTCATATCGCCAAATAGCACATAAGCTGTTAAAGTGTACTCAGTATTGGGGATGAGATCTACCAGCTGAACTTCATTCACTGATGGTCCAACACGCATCTGCACATGACAAATGACACACCATGTTTAAAAACTGAAGAAAGCCATGGCAGAAAAGCAAGCAATGATTTAACTTGAAGGGAATTTTGTTTGTGAGATTCACAGTATATTTACAGCTTCCTGACTGATGTCATTGTATACAGTATCCCAGTAAGTTCACTGCACTTTGAGTAGTACATGCCAATCTCTTTTGACTATTATAACATACTAAGAAAATCTATCCAATTTTCTTAATTTGCTTTTGGTAGAGTACAGGAAATCAAGACAAATTCTCTTACCTCTTTCTCTGTGGTTGGAACTGTGGCATTCACAGCCTCATATGTTAACAAATAACCAGTAGCTCCACTGAGAGGTTCCCACCTCACTCGCATGGAAGTTGATCCAATGTCATAAACATTCAGGTTTCTGACTGAAGAGATTGGTACTGACAAATAAAAGTTATATATTAATTTATTTCCTTCACCTTTTTCACTTTTCATGTTTCACATCACAGGTAATACCACTGAGAAGATTGCACATGGGTGTTAGGGTACGTTATGGGTAGTAGAAATGTGATCTGTAAGTACTGGTATTTTAAGTGGTGCTTAGTTTAAAAATGAGGTAATGGTCAGCACATTTTTGAGTGTGCTACAGATTACCTACATACAGCCAAGTCTGCAGTGAAACACTTCAATATTCTAAAAAGCAACATTAATTCACATGAATGCTCTAATATAGAACAGAACATGACTACTTTGGGATATGTATAGAAAAGGATTTTTGGTACTTTCTTCTTTTTTATATATATTTCTCAAATTATTAAATAAACCTGAAAAACCCCACAGACCATAAAAATCACGTACATGCTTTAAGCCTAATAGAAAACAATCAAAGAAATTCAATGAACACCTAATATTCAGTACACTCAAAGAAGCAGAAAAGTCACAATATGTTGCATTCAGCACACATACATCTAAAATCAATCATTTAGACAGCTAATAATAAAAACATAGTGGTGAAGTTATGTCTTATAGAAGTGATGTAGCTGTGTTGAACTGGCTTTTTGTCAGTTTATAAGATCAGAATGAATTTATATAGTATTCTGTCTTTTAGTAGCAGAAATTAATTTTCTAGCATAAAAATGAAGGAGTACAGATTTCAAGAATTTATAAACTCTGCCTTGTAATTCATGTCTGCGGCTCTACTCTTGAACAGCTGTGCTTTATGGGACTGAAAAGAAGCTGGAACAAACATTTTTTAGCACAATGCAGTTTCACTGTGCTGAAGTTTTTCAGCGAAGACCTGATCAACCAGTTTAACACAACACAATTTGGTCATTCAAATTAAAAATTGTGTTTCCTCAAAGAAGAAAACCCATAGTGCTACTGAACAGTTCCCCACAGGCAAAATTGGCTGTTGTGACGTTTCCGTTTCTAACTTACAAGTTGTTTCCCTGCCGATTAGAGGTTCACTGCTTTCGTCTTCTACCACAGAAAACACGTTAACAACATATTCTGTTTCAGGATTCAGATCTTTCAGAACTGTCGTTGTTTCCATCCTACTTACATAAAACTACATAAAAGAGAAGCAATGTTAATCACTGTACAACAAATGCATTAGTAATCTTATCTCTAAGAAAAACATCAATCCTTCGGAAACACTTCAAAAATCAATGGTATGGAACTAAAAATAAGTACGGTCCTAATCTTCTACGTATTTTGTCTGACAATATAACACTGTTTTTGCAAAGCAACCTGCAGGGAAACCTCAGACACTGGTTTTAAATAGAGCTGGATATATCTAATAGCACTCACTGCGCATCTTGGTTTTGCACACGGTTTACACATTTATATTACTCAGCAACATAAAGCAAGTGCCAGAAATATGTGTTTACCACTATGCAAAAAGTTTTAAACTCCCCAGAGAATCTAGATGGTTGCAGTATGTGGTATAAGAACAGAAATGCCAGCAAGCACTCAAGCTGTAAAGTCAGTATGCACTAGAATGGCTACTCCAGCAACAACCAAAAGTCAAATCCCAAGTACAGGATCGAATTCCCCATGAGTCAAATCTCACTTAAGATTTAAAACCACATTCAGAGATAGGAAGTTTGGAGTTAGACACACAGAAGTGCCTAATTTCATTCTTCTAAATACTATGCTGTCTGGTTGAAGAGTGATGAGGAATTCAGATTGCCTAGAATCAAGGTTTGACAGTTACCAGCTCTCTGTCTAGAAAATAACCCCAAGATGACTTTGACCCTGTGCATTAAAAAGTTTGGAAGATGTGCTTAGGCATAGATTCAAAGTACTGTCATACCTGCTAATCTAAGGACTACCTCACAACTTGTATCACCCACTACTAGCAAGAAAATGACCTAAAAACAGTAAGCCATGAAAATTCTCAGAAAATTTCCATTACAGGCTTATTTAAACTAATATATGACAATGGAATACAAACAGAAAGAAATCACTAGAAATACCAGTCAACTGGTTTTAAGAAATACATTATACTCGCAGATTCATCATTTTAAAACAACCAAAGTAATTTGTATGCTCCTACTTTTTAAAAATTCTATTATTTACCAAAGCACGACATTCTTGACCTTGGGGGATTTTTTTTTTTCATTTACTGTCATACCACACATAGCACGAACTTCAGAATTACATTATTGTGATGTGGAAGTACAAGATTATGATGGACAATGTGAGATGAATATAGACTACTAACCTGTTGAGGGCTACCTCCAGAGGTAGGGTAATACTCAACTCTGTATCTATCAACACTCTCAGGAGGTGGACTCCATCTCAGTCTGAAAGAGCGAGGTGTCACTTCCGAAATAACTAGATTAGAGGGAGGTGGTAAATCACCTACAAGTGGAAGAAAATTAGAAAAATAATAATTTATATCAGGAATAAAAACATGAGGTAAAAAAAAATTGCTTAGGAAGAATAAATACTTTAGTTACTGGCTTATGTTTCTGTTTCCTCAGGAATCCTTTAAACAACTGTATGAAGAGAGAGCTCACCATCACACCCTTAAGATCAAACAAAATCCCTAGCATTCCCACTCTACCTTCAACACTAGTGTTTCACTGAAGAAACATCAGCTAAGACTACTGGATTTCCATACTAATCTTTGCTGTTGGGCTATCAGACTTGAAAAGAGCAGGGCTGCAGAAATTTACCTTATTAGATGAGTATCATCAAAGAACCTACCACAATGAGCAAAAAGGTGACACACTGAGCAACACAGTTCCTGACTCTGGGAGAAAAGACAGCAAGTCCAGCCATGTCATGCTGTGTTAGGTATAACACAGTCATTGTTGAAAGTAAAGGAAGAACCCCTGCAGGGTAGCCCAGGTGGTCTGCCTGACTTCCCCACACTAGCAGCTGAAAAACAGCCCAGGGCTACACAGTGCTCACAATAAGTAATAAAAAGGAATTAACAGTGCAAGCACACAAATGGAAAAAGGATTAATTAGACTGGAGGGGTGATGTACCTGGACCTTTCACACTGTTACACAGATTCGTGGTTACGTCATCAACAATGTTAGCCAGGAAGGAGAAGTCTGCAACATTGTAAGCATGGATGTCATCTGGATCTGTTGCAATCTGCTTCAGTTCATTTTCGTCTGCATTTTTAATACCTTACAGAGAAGACAGGAAAACAAAACTTGTTAGAAATAATGAAACATAATGCCATGAACTTAAGTCCCTAAATACATTCTTTGAACACCCTTTTAGGTATGTGGCCACTTCTCTGTGCATTTAGCAGATGGGCAGGTGAATGTTGGTGCAGGCCACCTCTTCTTATCATACTTACCAATTGCATAAAGTTCCACTCCTTCATCTCGGAGTCTTCTTGAAGGAGTGACTACATCATCTTGTGATTTGCCATCAGTGATGAGAACACCAATTTTGCGAGCTCTAGGCCTTAAGCCTGCATCTTGTTTGAAGTTGTTTTTTAAGATGAAGTCCAAGGCCATTCCTAGCAGGATATGAAGAAAGTAACCATCACTACAAATGACTTCCATACAGCAGTCATGCTAAAGGAGAGTATTTCATGCTAGTGATTTCACTCTGATAACATGATTCCGCAATTTTCTTCTTTCTAGAAGCACTTGGAATTTAGTTGCAGCCCATCATCTAGACTTATCAGCAACTGATACTATTTCAGCCTCTCAAAATCTCTAATCTCTTACCTTTTTTGCATCACCCTCGTGCCTGACCACTTCTAGCCTCCCTTCTGGATCCTCATGTTATCTTTATCCGAACCCTGACACCCCTGACATGGAACTGCTTTTTCTTCTTCTTATATGCTCAAAAGCAACCCCAGTTCTTCATCACCCATCACCTCATCTCCATCACATTTATCCAGACTTCCACTGTGTTTATATGTCTATGCTATGCCTGTTCTCTTCCAAACGTACTGAATTGGACTGCAAGGCCCTTTCATCCTGGACAAATTTGAGCTCACTGAACAATACTAATGTCAGCTACTAGAATTATTTTTACTGGATCTTAAGGAAAATCCTGGCAGTGTAACATACCTGTTAGAGTATTGCCTCCTTTGTATGGTAAGTTTTCTACAGCCTCTAACAAAGCCTTTTTTGTTCGGTAAGCATTGAGATTCCATTCTGTCCTGGGATCTCCACTGTACTGTGCAAGACCTGGAAAAAAGCCACGATTACTCAGTTATTATGTGACTGTGCAGTAATTATGTCTCATTTTTCCCTCCAGTATATGAGGACTTACCAATCTGTACTTTGTCAGGACCAATATCAAAAACTTCAACAATACGGGAAATGAATTTCCTGATAGTTTTAAAATTTGGTCGCCCGATACTCCATGAGCCGTCCACCAGAAGCACGATATCAGCTTCTGCTCTGGTTCTACACTCTAAACCTGCCATGTCAACCAGAAAAATATAACCTTAACATGATAGCTTTCAACCAGAAAAATATAACCGTAGCATAGCTTTCCCCATCCTTTCATAAGACATATGTCATGAGTTACCTTCCAAAATAGCTCTAGTTTTATTCACTGGCACTCTGTCAAGTGTGATCTATTTGTGAACGTTATTCACACTAGTCACTTGTTCCATGGCAAAAGCTGTATAAATTTCTTCCTGTATGTTTCCTTTCATAAATAAGGCTTTACAAATCTAAAGGCCAGTGTTCTTCTCTACTGTCATGTCATTATCTGTTTTGGTCCTTAAAGATGGTTGATAACTTGGTTTCAGAGGTTTTGTAAAACACTACTAAATTAACCACTGACATGGCAGTGAGTATTATCAGACTATTCACATTTACAGTATTTTAGTCTGGATAGCTAAACTACTGCTTAACTTTCAACTACATAACAGTGGAATTAATAGCATATATTACAACCACTTTCAAATAAATAGCATTTCTGAATTTTCAGGGGAAAAAGGCACAGTAATACAGGTGGTATAGAAGTCTGCACATACAAGAAAGAAAGAACACTATTTAGAGAAGATACACAAACATAAACACAGGTCAAAAGACAGAGAGAACAAGAACAAACATTTATAAAAAGCTGCAATGTTCTGAAAAAGTAGGAAGTTATTCCAAATATCTTCAGTTTACAAATTACAGAATAAAACACTCATCATATTGTTTTCATCACAAGAAAAATCACAAAATATTTGTACAAAACAGAAAGACACAGTGATTTTATCCACGGCCATTTGGAAAAGAAAAAATCCTTGCTCTCTCTCTTTTCCTGTAGATTGTGTTACCAGCTGCAAATTTTCTGGCTTCCTGCCATCAGAGCTTCTGGTCTTTATATGGAAGAAATCCCATTGAGAAAAATCAGCCACACTCATCACAGTTGAAAGATATTGTGATTTCATATATGTTCCACATAATTGATCCAACTTTGTAGACTCATGAATATAACTATTCCATGTACCTGGGGGTTAAAAGCATGATCCTCTTCTGCATAGAAAATATAGATCTAGTCTTTAGTCAGGACAATAAAATCAGTTGGGAGTAAGGTTTAAGTAAAACCATGTCATTTCAAAAAAAATGCATGCAGAACTTTTATATGGAAGTTAAAGTTAGCTTCATGTACTATATAAAAGCTAAATTATTTTGACTTTTATTTTTCTTCCAACCACCATAGTCTCCCACATGGAAAATTCTAGCAAAATCACCAGACCTAGGGTGATTTCTTTTCCCCTATTAATAAATAATGTACTACTACATTTACAGTCCTAGATACAGATTTCATTTTTCATATCAACCATGACACAAATCCATGCATTAGAAAACTAATTAGCTTAAAGAATATAACACTGAAGAAAAAAATGACAGCTGCTGTAATAAAAAACAACAAACTATTCCTGGGGCAATTCTGCCAATTTACTCTAATGTCACTGATGACCTGTGAGATAGTTTTTCTCAGTTTTACCCTCTTGTATTGAACAGAGTGGAACAGCAATTAATTAGGAAGTTTCCAAAAATGTTGTCAATAAAGTTACACAAGGTGGGTGTCTTTTACATAGCCCAGTGTCGAAACACGACATCAAAAATGTTAAGTAAAAAGAATATAGAGTCAACTGTCAGAAACTTTCTTTTATTTAACTCTGAAAGGCCTTTGCAGTTAGGTTCTTCTTCCTCACCAAATATTCTCTGATGGTTATGCAAGCCTTGAAATGGTAGAGGAGAAAAGTCTTTACTTCTGAATGTATAGTTGGCTATTAAGAAGCAAAGACTTGCTTCTTTATGCTTTCCATGAAGGAGAACTGAGCCCTAAAACTCTGTTCACTCAGTATTAACTAAGGATTTGGTGGGCACAACTATTAGCATCCAGAGGCCCATTAACCACACTGATGGAGTGTTGTAACATTCATAGAAGCCTTGACTGGAAGGTTCCACTACACAGGGAGAAATTACTAAACAGATGCTGGAGATCACCTAGCAATTGCATTTCTGAACTAATTTCCTCCTTCTACACTTAAATAAATAAATAAATAAATAAATAAATAAATAAATAAATAAATAAATAAATAAATGTTATGTTGGATATAAACTTAAATAATACACAATAACACTAGGACATTCCCAACTATCAGATCATTGTTCATTATATGATCTTAGTCTCAAAAGGAAAAGTTACCATATAAGGACAAGCAAGGACTAACAATCTGCTTAAAATTCCTTGTTCTACTCCTGTGAACACCCCTGTAGATGAGCTGTGATCTCTGTTCAAAAATTTGCCCTTATGTGATTTAACACAGATGTGGATGGCTTGAAAATGCAATGCAGATGGCTTTGAGTAATCAGCAAAATGTGGGTTGCCTGAGTTATCATCCTTGTAAGATCATCTAAAGGGTGCAGAGGACTAGAATCTTGAAATGGGACATACTTAGTGGGCATTTCAGACCAGTGATTATGTCGTTAGGGTATGGAGTATACTGAATTCTGTAATGAAATATTTATGTGCACTAGAAAAAAAAGATAAGGAAACACTGGAAAACTTCTCTTATCCAAAAGTCAAAACTGCCTTTTATTCAATTCAAATCATGATTGAATTACCTCTAGATAAAAATGGCTCTGAAGTAGTATCCGAAAGGGTGGTCATCTCTTGTCCAACCAGGGGGCTGCTTTCTCCTCCATCAAACATTCCGAAAACATTTACCTTATAGGTAGTTCCTGCCCTGCAATAGTTAAACAAAAGTGCTGTAACTAAAATCACTTGGCTAGCTAAATGTTGGCACTTATTAAATTCTCACAGAAAAAAAAAAATTCCCCATGGAAAAAAAAGGTGCTGAAATGTGAAGCTCAAAGACTAGTTTTTCCACAAGGCAGTAAAGTTTCAACAATGTAAAATCTGATTCTAGATTCTGTACACAAATTTATAGCCTTCTTCATTCAAGTAATTTAAGACTTCATGCTCAGAAGCACTGCATCCCGACAAAGGGGAGGCCAGGCAGAAACACCAGGAGGCCTGCAAGGATGAACAAGGAGCTCCTGGACAAACTCAGACACAAAGAGGAAACCTACAGAGGGTGGAAGCAAGGAAAGGTAACGTGGGAGGAATACAGAGAAATTGTCCAAGCAGCCAGGGATCAGATTAGGAAAGCCAAAGCCCTGAGAGAATTAAGCTGGACAGGGATGTCAAGGGCAGCAAGAAAAGTTCTGTAGGTACATTGGTGATAAAAGAAAGTCTAGGGAAAATGTGGTGTCTGTCTGGAAGAAAATAACAGACCTGGTTACCTGGGATATGGAAAAGGCTGAAGGACTCAATGACTTTTTTGCTTCAGTCTTTACCAGCAAGTGCTCAAGCCACACTGCCCAAGTTGCAGAGGGCAAAGGCAGGGACTGGGAGAATGAAGAAACTTCCACTGTAACAGAAGATCAGTTTTGAGACCATCTAAGGAACCTGAAGTTCATGGGACCTGATGAGATGTATCTACAGGTCCTAAGGAAACTGGTGGATGAAGTTGCTAAGCCACTATCCATCGTATTTGAGAATATTTGGCAGACTGGTAAAGTTCCCACTGAGTGGAAAAGGCAAAAACATAACCCTCATTTTTGAAAAGGGAAAAAAGACCCAGAGAACTACAAGCAAATCAGTCTCACCTCTGTGCCTGGCAAGATCATGGAGCAGATCCTTCTGGAAACTATGCTAGGGTACATGGAAGATAAAGAGATGACTGGTGACAGCTAACAAGGCTTCACCAAGGGCAAATTGTGCCTGAGAAATTTGGTGCGGTTTGGCGTTTTGATGAGGTTACGGTGGTGAATAAGGGAAGAGAAACTGGCATCATTGACCTGGATTTGTGCAAACATCAGGCTCTGTCCTACACAATATCCTTGTCTCTAAATTGGAGAGACATGGATTTGGTGGACAGATCACCTGGTGGATAAGGATTTGGCTGGATGGTCACACAGGTTTGACAACAACACCAAGCTGTGTGGTGCGGTCAACATGGTGGAAGGAATAGATGCCATCGAGCATGAGACAGGCTCAAGAGATGGGCTTATGCAAATCTCATGAAGTCCAGCAAGGTCAAGTGCAAGGTCCTGCACCTGGGTCAGGGCAATCCCAAGCACAAATATAGGCTGGGCAATGAGTGAATTGAGAGCAGCCCTGCAGAGAAGGATTTGGGGGTGTTGGTGAATGAAAACCTGACTATGATTTAGCAATGTGTTCTTGCAGCTCAGAAAGCCAACTGCATCCTGAGTTGCATCAAAAGAAGTATGGCCAGCAGATTTAGGAAGGTGATTCTCCCCATCTGTGCTCTTGTGAGACCCTACCTGCAGTATTGCATTCAGGTCTGGGGCCCCCAGTGTAAGAAAAATATGGATCTGTTGGAGCAGGTCCAGAGGAGGGCCACGAATGTGATCAGGGGGCTGAAACACCTCTCCAATGAAGACATGTTGAGAGAGTTAGACTCATTCAGCCTGGAGAAGGCTCCGAGGAGGCCTTCAAGTAGCTAAAGGGAGCCTACAAGAAAGCTGGAGAGGAACTTTTTAATAGGACAAGTAGTGATAAGACAAAGGATAATGGGTTTAATCTGAAGGAAGTTAGATTTAGATGTAAAGAAGTTCTTCACTATGAGGGTCATGAGGCACTAGAACAGGTTTCTAAGAGAAGTTGCAGATGCCCCCTCTCCAGAAGTGTTCAAGGCCAGGCTGGATGGGGCTTTGAGGAACCTTGATCCAGTGGGAGGTGTCCCTGCCCATGGCAGCAGGGTTGGAACTAGATGTTCTTTAAGGCCCCTTAACACAAACCATTCTATGATTCCATGATTTTATGACTTTCTCTGATTCTTTTTTAATATATTTAGTATATTTATATAACAGATTTTTACATGTTCTGGAATCTACTTTAGATATCCAGGTCTCTGAGGAAATGAATCAAGAAATAAACTACGATATTTTTAACAAACATTACATAAGGAAATTTTCAGAGGAAACTTAGGAATACAAACTTTCTCCCGTGTCCTATTAGCTTTCTCATATGTGAAATGCAGAACACAGACTGTGCACACATCTTTGCCTCCTTCAGTTCCTGTGACAACATCACAAGTGATGTGAATGAATAATCTCAGAAAGACCCCTGTCAGGTGCCTTTCAGAGACTGCATAACAAGATCCTCATAGTTTATTGACAAAGTTACTTTCTTAATTAGAGCAGGTTTTTGCCAGGTGTTTCAATCCCAGATCATGACTATACAAAACCCTAAGATAAAGTTATTTTATTTAAAATTTAAAAAAGCATTAATTATTATCCATTTATGCATACCTAAGTTCCTCCAATACCACTGTGCTGTCGTATGGTCCCACTACTAATTCTCCGAGATTCCTGTCATCTTCAGTAGGGTGGAAAGTTACTTTGTATCCCTTCACTCGCCCTGGGGCTGGCTCCCAGGTTACTCGAAAACTTGACATAGTTGAATCAGAAGTTTTCAGATTTCGAGGTGGCTTAAAGGGAGAGGCTGCAAGGATGAAAAAAAAAATAAAATTAATTAGGTCTACTTACTGAAAAAAAAACAAATATGCTTTTACATAAAAATCCATATGCAAATCCACTATTAGTGGCAGTCATAAACTATGTCTTTCTTTTGACATAAAGACAAGTATCAAGAGATGAAAGGCGAGATTCACTTCCCATAATTTTAGCTGTCTAACCAATAGTTATGTGGGCTGTTTGTTATCAAGGCTCTCTCTACAGTCAATGGGCTGAGAGATAGATAGCAATTCATCTCACATCCTCATGCCTTAAACATCCATTTGGTCTTACAATAAATGCTAACAATAGGTGAATTAACCACTGTCAGCCTTTCTCTCTATTAACTATGGAGAAAAAAATAGATGATCAGGCTAGACTAGCCCTTTTTTTTTTTAAATGGCAACAAGTAGGTGATCCATATAGATCAAGAGAGAGAAATGGAAGCAGCTTCTTTTCAAATCAACACTGGAAAAATCAGATTGTACTGCAGGCAAAAGTTGCACCCAGCCAGTACTCAGTCACCAATATCACTTTGCAAGCTGCTTCCTCCTCAGAGCGTTGGGTCCCAGAGATCAAAGCATTTCATAGAAAAGGTCCTGCAGCACTCCTCTCCTTTTACAGGCTTAGGGCCTGGCAGCTCAAGCAACTTCACCAACCACAGGTGTGGCAGTTTGTCAAAAAATGATTCTTCAGAGGACTGCCAGCCAAATAGCTTGAGGTTTTGAGGTCAAGAGCAACTTCCTCTGAAGACTAACAGCTACCCAGTGAAGGTCGGCACTCACAGACAGGGTGGTTAACAAGCCTGCTGCCAACTTCTGTGTAATTTTTGCTTTTGTGTAAATCTACAGTGCAGTCATAGAGAATGCTTCAGCAATGCAATTTCAAACTTGCAAAAAATGAGAATTAGAGGAAACAAAGTCACTGCTATAGCTTTGGAGTGAAAAGGTGAAGGGAAAAACAAAAAAGGGTTTGTCTTCTCCCTGTGCCTATGCAATTGTCTAACTGTAGCTGAAAGATCATAAGTACCCTCAGAGAGTGAATTTTGATGAGAAACAGTAAATAAACTGCCACTCACAAGGAAGAATACAGCCTCTCTGTCCCCTGCCCCATAACACTTCTCCGTGAATTATCATGACACCTTCATTTAACAGAATCACTCAGGCTCCGCTTGCTTCCAAAGAGTGATTACCACAACTATTTACACTGAAAACACAGAGGCACATCTGCATCACGATGAACGGGTCAAAAATCAAGAGCAGATGCATGATCTGTGATTTATGTCAGTATAATTTTCAAGACTGAAAAGTTAGGTGCTCATCAAAAGCTGATCAAGTTTATTTGACTCCTCTACATCAAACACATTTTAATCTTAGAAGAAATCTTACTTTGGTAACTCAGATGTCAGTACCTCCGTTATTAAGAAACTTCTGTCTTATTTCCTGTCATCATTCAGACATCAGAGGATAGCACGAAGTATTTACACTCTACCTCAGTGAATGGCACAAGTCCCACATAGGCAGAAGCATTTTGAAACAAATTCTCTTTTGATAATGGCTCTCTATCTCTGGAAGCTGATTCTAAACCTGGTTGATTTCATCTGGGTATCAAAAGAACATTTCCTTACTAAATGAAACACCAGCATCAGACACATACCAAAGGCAGGGTAGAAAATGAGTTTTGCTTTTACCACAAAAAATCCCCTCACTGAGACTTAATAAATGTTTTAGAGTTTCAGCTTGTGAGAAAGAAGACAGCTTGTCCCAATGACCATGGTCTCTGAGGTCGGGCTTCCACTGCTGACTATTCAAAATCATCTAGTTTCTTTTTATTACCTCAAGTTTTCCACAGAAAGTATGGTGGCCAAAGAAGACAAACCTAAGTAACAGGATGCTGGGTAGATATTTAATCAATATCCACGAACAAAAGGCAAATTATGAACTGACAACTGACAACACCTGATCAAGGAGTCTGTTTCAAAACAAGTCCAGTGCTTTCAACCAGATTTTCACCCTCAGTCTCAGTAGCAAAAAGCTGTGTTCAGGGTATGCCACTGCAAAGTTTCTGACAAATCAAACTCTCTTCTTAACCTCTAACATTTTCTTCAACTTGCCTGTTAATTCATGATCCTGGCAGACTCCACCATACGTTTCTACATATCGTGATTACTAATTTTAAGCACAAATCTTTAATTTTCAAATCTTGTGCAAACTTGTGATACATACCTGTTGTTCCTTCTGCTTTTCTTGATTTTCCCGGTCCAAAATCATAAATTGGAACAACACTAAGGTCATATGTAGTTCGTGGCTTAAGTCGCTTTAACACTATGCTTGTAGCAGGAGCATTTACTCTTCCAAACATCTGTCTTCCTCCACTGCGTGGTCGGTAGTACACACGGTAAGACAAGACTTTCCCAGGTGAAGGCTGCCATGTAACTCTCATTGTATTTTCTGTCTCGTTGTCTACTGTCACAGTCCTGGCATTTGGTGACACTTTTCAGTGTAAAAATATGGATAAATGTTTACTTTGTCACATAAAGATGTATTCACATGCATGTCTACAAAATTCATTCTGCTGCATTAAAAAAAAAAAGTTGCCCTCTTTAAAATAACAGTGTTTGATTGTGGGGAAGACACAGGGGAATTTCACAGGCCACTGTTAATTTTTTTTTTTTTAATTATCATGGACTAAACAAATGTGTGTTTTCTACTACAGAGAAGAGTGAAATACAAATTACACAGTGACACAGCACAATTGTAGTCTGTCAAATAATGGATTCATCATGCTCAAATGAAAATGATAAATTATAAAGCCATTTTATTTTATGAACACAATGTCTTATTAAGTTAAGATTTTTTTAAGTTTTGGGTTTACAGATCTCATAAATACCTAGATGCTGAGTGTTGGGCTCCATACAAACCATCCTTCGAACAAATGGTTGGAAAGTCACTCACCATAATTTGCAGGACAGTATATGTGCTGAAGTAAGCACAGGGACTAATAAAGCATTTTCTCTGTAAATTGCAGCGTTCAGCTTCTAAGAGATACTTTCTGGACTGTACAAGTGTTACAAATGATCTGAAGTGAACTGAAAGGCATGTAATGCTGACTGTCACGTAGAATAAGCCATCTAGGTTTTGGCAAAACAGAACCTCGGCATGCCAGAATTGCTCAGTATTTCGTCACACGTTACGGTAGGCTTTGCAGGCTACAGTCCTCTCCCAGTCCTAAAACCTGACAATTCTGCATTGTGTTTGTACCAGAAAGATGTAATGTTAGTTAGTCTCATGTCTGGGTCTACTCACAGGCCTGACAGCACGTTACATCAGGCAGCACATTGAAAGAAGAAACAAACTACGTGGCTAAGCTGCCTACTTAACCTGGAAAAGGCAGGGCAGCTCTTGAAGACAGAAGGAAGATGTGGGACAGCAGTCTGCTTTGACTCTGGGGAGTCAGCTCTTACCAACAGCAGCAACTACTACTCTTGTGTGACTTTAAGAGGAACTATACCGGGTCAAGGACAAAGGTTAATGTAGTTGAGCAGCCTGTCTCCAACAGGAGTCAAAACAGATGTTTAGGAAAGAGCACAAGAACATGTAAACACACATGATGCTCACCAGAGCACTCCCTCAGGCTTCATCTTCTCATGGCCCCTTTAGGCAAACAACAGAAACATCAAGGCCGATCCAGGGTATCCCCTTCATTCATTCTGGCTCCTCTACTTGCCAATTCTCGTTATAAAACAAACAGCGATCCCTGGCCTCACAGTGTTTTTCACTTTGCCTGCACTGCAGGAGAGGCTTGAGCCTGCTTTGATTAATACTATATAATATTAAACAAATAATTAAAAAAAAGGGCCTCAGGAAGGGTAAATAACATTCAAAATCACCCAGTCAGCCTCAGTTTGAGGACTGTGAAGACTGGGAAAGGCAATAACTTGGAAAGGAAATTAATTGATTCTGTGGGAATTTACCACACCCTTTCTCCTTATTCTATCCATAATATTTCTTCAACCTGACTTCCAGCCATCACATGACATAGAAGAGATTTTTCCGTGTTTTTTAAGAGTCAAACAAAAAACAAGAGTTGACTAATCTGAGGTGGCATTTTGGTTTGAGGGGACTTTTCAGGAAATAAAAAGAGTGAGGAAAAATAAGGCTTGTTTTCTTTAAAATATGATCATTTCATCAAGAACAGAATGTTACAAATGCTGGTAGAGTGGTACTACACTCACCATCAGTAAAAGCTTCTCCTTCTACTGGGTCTCCTTCTCCACTGCTGTAGGTTGCATATACTGAAATTCTGTATTTAGTCTCTGGCTCCAAGCCTTCTAGCACAGCATCCACTGTATTTCCAGGGACTCTCTTCTCTCCCATTGTATCATCATAAAGTGATTTCCATACTATCCTGTAATCATTAACTCCTCCTGGAGCCGGTGTCCATGATAACCCAACTGTAGTGTCAGTTATGTCAGTGGTAACCAAATTACGCGGTGAACCGCGTTCTGCAAGAAAGAAAACAGCAAATTGTCTCTAAAATACAAATAGCAAAAGTTAGCAAAGCACAAATGGAAAAGCAAAACAATCATAAGAGCAAAATCAAACTTTTGCCATGAATATTAGTTTCAGTAACATACATTATGCATGAATATTTGTAGTTCCAAACAAAATGCTTAAAGCTAAATTTAGACTATGAATGATCCTACCCCTTACTATGTAAGATACTTAGCAGTTATGCTTTAGAAAATGCAAAATAAAAATGGCATTAATCAAAGACTTGGAATGAAGCCAATGCTGAAATGTGCTCCAGCTCATGTAGGTAGGTTTTCACTCTCAAATAAATAATTTCATTCATTCATTCATTAGTTCATTCATTCATTCATTCGTCATCCTCATGTGTATATCTTTTTTCTAGGGGGTAAACAAAGGAGACTTTTACCTGAGTCAAACAGTCCTTTCTCTGACAACCTTATCTTCATGTTTAATAGTACTACACTTATCTTCCAGCTACTGCTTACCATATCTATCAGCTATTGCATTTTATGTTTACAATTAATTTGCAGTGTGTTTATTTCGTGCCACAGAAAACAGTCTCCGTCCTTCCACTCATAAGACTTGTACCTCTTTCTTCCCTGTAGTTTGTTCCATACAGCTTGGAACAAAGGAAACAGCTCGTTAGTCTGTGAAATCCTCTTGTCAGCTGGATGCGCGAGTCTCACCTAACACACCAGACTAATTCCACCACTTAAAAACAGAGCTCATCGGCCTAAAGCGGCGCAGTGAAAGAAGTGCCTCTGTTTAGTGTTTAACATAGAGTTATAACATATGTCCAATTTTCCAGTTGCAGTGGCTGGCTTTTGATGGCAGGAAAGCAGCGCTGACTAGTGAGTTTAATGCAATGACCTCACTGTGGCAAACTCTGCAAAAAGGATCCACGAAACCAGATCCACAGACACAGAGAAGTGCTCAGTTCTGCAGTCTGTGTTCTCTGTGGCCTTTATCACTGTACAGGACGCTCCTGAGATACTGCTTAGCAAGAGGACTTAAACACTTGAGGTGGCCTCATGGTACCACAGTTAAGTTTTACCTGCACTGACAAAAATATATACCTAAATAATGCCATAGCAGCCACAGGATCAAATTCAAAAAATCCAATTCAAACTGGATTCCTACCCAATTTCTACTGCTTAGGCTCCTTGTAAGAACAGACTTCATTGTTTTCAGAAGCCTGAAGTAGTTTCAATCCAAGACAGAACAAGTAGTTGCTCAAAGCCATATGCTGTGTTTTTACTTTCCATAGTCATTTGTCTTTCACTTCCACTGCAAATCTGCAACATTTCCAAACATAATCCCACTGGAGCAAACAAAACTACCTGTAGAAAGCTTCGTTTTGGAGCTATCTCATTGCCAGCACAACTTCATTAAAACTGCGCCAATTAATCACACTTTGCTTAATGATGAATGGAAATTAATTTCAACCTATCTGAAACCAACACTTATAGTATAATAAACCAGCTATGCAGATTACAGAATCAGAGGGTGCCACTCCAATCACAAAGCTGATTCTCAAATAGAGCTAATAGAGTATGTAATAGAATTCCTTTGTGTTGTGTGGTTTTTCTGATTTTAATTCACAGTTGTCAGACATCCCATCATGTTTTTCTAAAGACAATTATTTTTCCATCCTCACTGTGCACCAGTTCTTACAACATTACTCTTCAAACCAGTTTTTAGCCTCCAATATAAATCACCACAATTTATGACTTCTTCTCTTCAAAAAAGGGTTAAGAGACAGAGGTTTTTGGTAAAGTTTACTTGATTATCATTTCACAACAATAGCAGTTGCATATAGCGAAAAAGTTATAGTGAAAACCTCATGCTTCATGGAGTCTCACAAATTCAGTGACTGCATTAAGTGAAAGCCAAGGCCAAATCTAAACTCCAAAGACCAATTTTCCTGGAACCCTGAAGAAAAGATTTGCCTTCAGAAGTAAATTACACCAATTTTTCTGTCTGCTCTTAAGCTTCTACTCCCAAATTTTGGCTTTTTCGTACAATAAAAAAAAAATATTAAGGCAATCCAAATGGAAAAAATATGGAAAACCTAACTTGATAGAATGCACAGATGTCTCACAATAAAAACCTTTCTTTCCATATTTTAATGTAATATAAATATACAAGTCACTTTATTTTGGCTACTTTAAAACATAGTTCTGCCACAACATGATTTCAGTATTAAAGTATCTGCTACCGCAGCACAATTTTTTGCAAGTCTACTCTTGGACACTACAGTTAATGATACATGTTGGAAACACTGCAAAAATAACTGCATATTTAAAACCATTATTGATTAAGTCATTACTGAGGTCATTAAATAACAGAGGAAAATAATTTGTTTGGAACAGACTGTAATGAACACCAGTTACTGTAATTTGGTCCTGAAAGAAATATTCTTCGGGACTAAATGTCTTTTTGTAAGGCAAGGTAAGAGAGGGAAAAGGAACTGGGCCTCCTATCAAACCACTAGAACTAAATGGAAAAATTTTACTTCAAATAGTTGGAAACTGCTGACAAAACAATTTACCTACTAAGGGAAATTAGACTTTTTATACGTTACACTGCAACCGAGAACATTTCTTTAACACAGCATACTAACTTGATTTGCACCTTATGTGTTACGTGTTTTTCACCAGAAAAAAAAATAAAAATCTACAACTCTAAGACCTAAGCAGTCATTCTGCTTTTCTGGTCCACGTGTTCAAAAATGCTTGCTGTACGCCTGCTTCTTGTCTGCTCATCCAAACAGAATGGATAAGGGAAGAAAATGCACACAGTGAGAAAGAAAAGCTATGGCTAGTTGGCTCGTAAGTGGCTGTCAAAAGACTCCAGCTTTTTCCTGATTTGAAATGGAAGCTAAAGTATGGTCATCACTTCATAGACCGCCCAAGTCATCAACAAGTGAGGAAGCAGCTGGTTTTTGACAATTATCTCCTAACAGGCATTAGGTCCTATGATGCTCTGGAACACTGAACCAGCTGGTGTAAGCACAGCCGTAAACCCCGATGAGTACGTACACAGCAAAAGAAAGAGCTTGCCCAGCGAAGTCAAACCCCTGCCTGGGTGAGCAAGCCAGTCACCAGTTTCAGGCTATCAGATTCTCTTCATGAATATTTAGCTCAGAGCTGGTCTGCCTACAGTCTCTTGTTCATCTCTACCATCACTCAGTGCAGACACACCCTCAAAAACTTACTTGGTAACTCTCAGTCAGGTGATTTTACACACTTCTGGACTTCTGCAGTGTCCAGTTTCCACATTAAATTTTTCCACTCTAGTATGCCAGAGACACAATATAATATTAAAGCAGTTTCCCTGTGTCCATTTGGCTCACTTCCCATAGCTCTCCAGCAATTACCGTCATTATTGAACACAAGACTGTGAATTGACTAAAATGAAAATGTTGACATTAATAGAAGTCAAATGGCCTTATTCAAATGGCCTTTCCCCTCCGAAACGTTTACAAAATTCCATCTGATTTCAGTGAGAGCTGTACATGCAGTTTGAGCCCCAAGTTTAAACAACTCTCTGTATGTGCTGTTACAACCAGCTTTCATAATCAACCTGCAGAGGTAAACTTTATGCAGAGACATATTTCATTTAAGTTAAACATAGGATTTATCTAAGCCAGCATCCTAAATGGTCAGTATCAACTAAATAAATGAGCCTTCTCTTGCAGTGGCATATACCAAAATGTTATGGCCTGATTCCTGCCTTGTTTACAATGAGATATGTCGAGTGTATCCCATTAAGCCATCTGGCTAAGTCACTGCAGCCAAGGATCCAAGAAAGTGCATCGGGTGAGATGGCAGCAATATCACTTTAAGGTTTTACTCTAAGGGTAGAACCTCCCTCAGCATTGGAGGAGGTGGTCACTTTGGTCAGTTGATATCCCTCCCTCCCAGCCACAAACTAGTTGGTTATTTCTGGAGAACCAGCCCCCAGGCACATAGAGAGGAGATGTGGACATGATGCAGGGGAGAGTCAAGGACCTGCTACACAATGGGAATGCTCACTCAACCCTATCACAGCAGGTTTCTTGTTTTTCTGCTCCTGGGAATGTGGAAAAGTGAGAGGATGCAAATCAGGAGCATTCTGACCCAAAACAGAGGAACTTTGGCCAGAACAATACTGACTTCCAACTTTACAATAAAGCCAACAGGAATTCACACTCAGTCATTTAAAAATTTTATCTGTCTTGTCCAACAGGTAATCAGTTAAGATTACTCTCAACTGTGTAGAAATATCTTTTTCTTATTCATTCAACCTTCCATCATGTTAATTTTTTTTCTGGCATATATGTTATTTAAAATCTGATATGCGTAATGGGCTTACAGGAAAGCTGGGGAGGAACTGTTTACAGGGGTGTGTGGTGATAGGGCAATGGTTTTAAACTAGAGCAGGGTAGGTTCAGATTAGATGTTAGGAAGAAGTTCTTTACTATGCGGATGGTGAAACACTTCAACAGGTTACCCAGAGAGGTGGTGGACACTCCATATCTGAAGACATTCAACGTCAAGCTTGATGGGGCTCTAGGCATCCGAATCCAGTTAAAGATGTCCCTGCTTACTGCAGGATGGTGGGACTAGATGACCTTTAAAGGTTTCTTCCAGCCCAACATATTCTATGATTCTATAATTTCCTAGATAAAACTAAGACAACCTTCTACAGATTATCAAAAGTCAATTTCAAATGTCATACTCAGAAAATCTCACAATGTATAATGTTAAAAATGCATGAAACAGCATTAAAACTCCTGAGGACACTGAGTCCTTGTTTCTGTCAAGATGAAAGCAGCACTACACAGTCTGAACATTACGTAAAGTCCCTGTGATATGCTAAAAACTTCATTGTATGAAAATGTCACTTGCATTTGTACTATTCTGCCTGTAGGAGGTCATTCATTTCTGAAGCATTCTTATGTTACTATAGAAACTGCAAAAAGAAATAATGTCTTTACTGAAGAACTACTCACCATTTTACAACCAAAAAAAAAAGAGCTCAAAATCCCCAAACCTAAGAAATATATACAACAGAAAATAACTTAAAACTGAGAAGTGACTCAGTCATCACAACATTTCTTTAATATATTGCTTTAGTCACCACAAATAGTTACCCATCAAACAGGATGGCAGGATTGGGCCCTCTGGCACTGAAACATAGATTCTCTTTCTAAAGGGGAATAGACTATGACATAATTATTTCTGATTTAGCTCCTGAAAATAATACACCATGCCTCTTGTTGTCCATTCTAAAATGTACAAAAGTAAGCAATAAAATGGGTTGATTTCTCTGCTAATGCAAACTAGCAGTGCCATTTGTTTCAAAAGAGCTATGTCCATATACACCAACAATGTTTCTAGCCTTGGAATTTCACTAATATAAGTGAAAATACTTTGAAATTTCTTTGTCCAAAAAAGATAGGAATCTGCCCACTGAATCTTCTTCTGGGGGGAAAAAAAAAAAAAAAGTCTTTTTTTCTAAATTTCTCTGAAATTCATATTTAAAAGTGTAATGTCTCCCCTGCTCAGAGTCAGTAACTGAAATATTTTTAAAGAGGCTCTGCAAAACATATAACTGCCAGCAAAAGGACACTCATAAAATAGATATGCAGCTTTCAAACTTTTCAGACGTTCGTTAGGATTAAACATTTCTGTGTAGGTTGCTTAATCCAGCAATGAATTTGTTTCTCTTTAAAACAACTGCAAATTACGAAAGTTAATCTATTTAGCAGCTAATGTACAGCATGTTCTTTTCATCTGACAGCATGCCTTTAGGCAGAAAACCAAATTCTTGCCAGACTTACAACCACCTCTCTTATTAAAAAACAGATTAGAAAAACAGTAGCTCTCACAAACTGCTCACTGTCTCCTTCATTTATACTCACAGCCTGCACCATATTATCATTTTATTTTATTTCTGGTGTATGATGACTTGGATAAGATCATATGATCGCCAAAAAAAGTGGAAGCCAAATGGTTTATTTGGGGTGTTTGATGCTAAGAGTGTGACTTTTCCCTAAGGCATTCCTGTGCATGTTTCTTGCTTGCTCTTCAGTCTGTATTATGTACCATGAAATATAACCATCGGTGCTGATTTGTTTAGCTCCCCCAGTCATCACAAGCCTTGGTCCACTACATGGCAAACAGCAGCCTACACTGATTTAATTCACTTTAGTAGTTTCAGTGATTTCATGTGAGCTGAGGGGGATCACAGCCAACAAAATATGTCTGAGGAAAATTTTTCCATGGCACCTTTATAAAAGGGCTCCAACCAAAGCCGTCTAGTGATGGATCACCATGCACTTTTGAGAGTGAGAGAATAAAGTGGAGAGTTTTCTACAGCACTTATTTTGCACATGCAGTTATGTTTAATGCAGTATGAAATATAAAGCTCCAGAACTTTCACCTCTGGATGGGACCTCATAACTGCAGACAAAATCAGCCAGTGACTGAAAGAGGCTGTATAAAAGACCAGACCACTATAAACTTCTAAATCTGGATTACTGAAGAAGGAAAGTATACTCCTTCAACAAAGGGGCAAAAGCATTGTTTCACTTTTCCTGCTCTGCAAACACAAAAAAAAGGAAATAAACCCATTCTCTCTGAATAAATATAACCTGTATGGTACAGAACACCACCCTCAGAAATGCATAATTTTCTGATTACTCATTTGCTAAACTCTCTATACCGTGCTGTGAACAGTTCATAAAATTCTGATCCTCTGGCATGTGTTTATCTTTGGGCTGGACCAGATAGCTATGCAAACAGTTTATAGAAGAGATTATCTACAGTTACTTGGGGGAATATTTGCCCTCTCTGTTTTTTATGGAGAAACAATAAAGGCAAGCATATACTTAGCAAAAAAAAAAAAAAAAAAAAAAAGAAAGAAAAACAAAAGGAGAAGCCAAGATTGCCCAGTTGGTAAATGGTACCAAGCACACAGAATGACTGCTGGGTTTGTGTGGATTGATTTTCCCAAGCATCCTGAAACAAACAAGTCACTTCAAAACACTGAAAAAATGCTGTGCAAAGCAAAGCAGAGGAAGAGGAAGAACATCCAAGAGCAATCTACTCCAAAATACTTTGGAGGTAGCATACGTAACTGAAGGACCTTCAACCAACACCTGGGCAGACATATTCCTGCAAGTCACGTTAGAGCATTCTAAAAATTTATCAGTTTTTCTTTCCCTGCTGAAGGTTATCCTTGCAACTGAGCTAATAATAATTGCCCATGTGAGTTCTCCTACTACATGCAAAGCAAAATAAATCATTACTGAAGGCAGTAAGAATGTTTGTCTACACCCTTAGTCACAGGGGACCATTTAGTGACTCAGTGAAATTCCATAAACATCTGAGAGCTTGGATTTTTCATTTCCTGCCACTTGACTATACAATAGCTGGAGAAGCTACTGTATCCAACTCCTCTTTTCTCACTTTCCTATTAGTGCTGAAATGTTCACTACATCCAAATTCATTTCTCTTGCACTGCACATCAATACCATAAACTAACAACTGTCCCAGTTTGAAAGGCAACCTCAAGCCTAGCTCTTGATATGATGATGAACCAGAGTGGCCAGCAACTACGGCATCACCGACTGAATAGGTTTGGTGAGAATTCATATGGTGAAGACATCAAGTAAGCCCCACTGGGATTCCTGATACCGAAAAATACTTAAGTGCTTGGTACTTCAGTACTGTTGGCAATGAAAAACACACACCACACTACTTTGTTCCTCAGACACTATGGCTCACGGAAAAACTAACTGAAATACTAAACACTTTTTTTATGCTTCCTTTCACAGCTTTTTTGTCATTACTGTTGATAAGTTTATTTCTCCAGGAGTTAAGAACTGCCCCATTTCCAGCTTCAGTCAGACAAGTTTTTTCAGCTAATAGTCAAGTATTTGCTTCACTGACCAGTGTAAGGTTTCAGCCAAGTCCAACCATATTTCTTTTAGCCTCACAGGCAGCAGGACTTATTTTTTCAAGTAAATTTTTATACTAAGCTTTGAAGTTTGAATGTTACTTTTCAGTTCCAAAACTTCAACCTTTTTATTCTTGTCTGTTTTGCCTCAAAGCTTTTGTGTTTTTATCCTTCAATGAGGTAAGACTACTATACAGTGAAGTACTGTCTTATATGTACTTCAACGGATATTCCAAGAACCTTTCTACCATTAGTCAGAGAGTCTTTTAAAATATCTATGGACCATGTCCAAAGAGTTTTGGCCTAATCCAAGTATTTTTATTACCCCATGAAAGTGCAGATATGCTGGCTATTGAAATACACAGTGGATGTTTGATGAGGAAACACCATGATTAAGGCCTTTGCTGTCATGCAAACAGAAATTGGTATTGTATTCTTTACCTTTGATGGCCCAGTAATGACTGATATCTTGATATGCTCTTGCTAACATTTTATCTAACTAAGAAGAATTTAACAGACAGCTTTAATACAAAGAATAATGTTTTCCAAAGTGCACCCTGATAGGATTTCCAATTCAGCTAAATCTTCAAAGGATACACACTTCAGTTACAAAGCTATACTTGTCAAAATAGAAAAAGTAGTTCTTAATTTGATTTTCTCCCAGATGAGGAACTTCATAGAATCATAGAATGGCCTAGGTTGGAAGGGACCTTAGAGATCATCTAATCCAACCTCCCTGTCATGGGCAGGGACGCCTCTCAACTAGATCAGGCTACTCAAGGCTCTGTACAACTTGGCCTTGAACACCTCCAGGAAGGAGGCAGCCACAACACCTCTGGGCAATTTATTCCAAAGTCTTGCCACCCTCGTACTGAAGAATTTCTTCCTCAGATCTAATCTAAACCTATTCTCTTTCAACTTAAATCCATTTCCCCTTGTCCTATCAGTGGACACTCTTGTAAAAAGTCCCTCCCCAGCCTTCCTGTAGGATCCCTTCAGGTATTGGAAGGCAGCTATTAGGTCCCTCCGAAGTCTTCTCTTTCCAAGACTGAATAAAAAATAATCCAATTAAGTGACAGAATGCTCATTTATTTGTACTTATCCCAAGACACAATCTGCCACAGATTTTTTTTACATACTGTTTTAATTCTGTTGCTTAGAGTAAAAGCTCTTATAGGAATTCTTCTGTGTCTTTTTAAGTGCAACACCAATTTTAAAGTCCATCTGGCTGCCTATAAACTCATTTTTGAGCTACAGTCAACTATCTTAAATTCTTTGACTCTTTAACCAATTTTCAGAATGTTGTGCAGTTTTTTTCTTATTGACAATTTATCAATGCAGAAAGTCCAAATCAGAGCCCTTCTGGGGCATGAGGAACACTGAAAGAACAAGACAGTCTTTACCTGAGACTGAATCCTGTTTTTTTGCATACTGTCTCTTTTCAATTTTACTGTATTTCATTCACTCCTCTCTCTGTTCAGAATATGTTTTAACTGAAGATCTATGCAATGCCTTAAACGACTTTTCTATTGCTCAAGTTTTATGATAGAGTAAAAAGCTAAGCTTATTTTATGAATTTGAAACACATTTCATCTCTCCAAAGTTCCAAGGGTTTCTCACGGGTTTACTAAAGATTACGCTATAAAAACCTTTCCACCAAATGCAAACAGCTAAACTTGGTCAACCCTTCAATATAATTCGAGGCATCTGCCAAAGGAAATGAACAATTCAGTCTGTTTAAGAGAGACAAAGAGGTGTCTCAAGATTGCAAAGGAAGAACTTAGGTGCTCCTCTCTCCATTGACAGCACAGAGAGGAAACCCTGCTCTTGTTCTGCAAGTGAAATTTGCATTCTTGGATGTACAGTAACTCATATCTGACAGAAAGAGTAAAGAAGACTCTTGCTCAGTATACATAACAGCCTTGTGAATCTCCTGGGATGTGGAGAGGTGAATTCAAACTCTCTCAGGCTAAGTAAGGCCTACATCTCCAAAGTCCCTCTTCCCTTCAAAAAACTGTTAGACCTAGTACAATACCACAAAAAAAGGAAGTGGCAGCACCACCACCAACAGGAAAGTTCATTAAGTCCTGGTTATCTCTGGCTTTCCTGGAGCACACGGGCAGAATCCAGCCACCTGTTACCCTCTACCTGTATTTCAGCAGTGTTCTGGGCAGGAGACAGGTTCTTTCCTCCTACAAAAGAGGCATTTTGGATCTTGCATGGGGTGTGAAAGTGAGGGAATTAGGGACCCTTCAGCACAAATTGCAAAGTGCCTGATTCTCTGAAAGCTGCACCACATCTCTGTAGGTAACTTGGATAGTTGTCTGAAACTTAGGTGGTGGGGTGGGCAAGGGGTTGGTACCTAGGTCTCAATTACTCCTTCTATAGTCAATGGACAGAAGAGTGTTCCTTTGAAGGAAAAAATCAGATCTCAGATGGACTAGCTGCCTTCTGGAAGTATCTGCCCTTCTTCAGCAATCACAGAAGAATCCAAGAGAGTCCACGTTGCAAAGTGTAGTGTTCAAATAAGTGCCTAAATTGTAGTGAGATGAATTCAGTACACTGGTGAATCATCAGAACTGATTTTTATTATTCTTTTTTATACAGTTTCCTATTTAAAATAGGTTTTCTGGTCTGTTTCCTAAACTACGTCATGAATGAAAAATTAGAGTGATGGAGGAACCGAGAGCTAAGTATATCCCCTACTATAAGTCCACTAGCATCAATGGATGAGTTTTAATTCCAAGTAATTCATCTGCAAGATATTTTCAAGTGCCGTGCCTACACAGCTGCAGTGCCAGACTTTGGCAATACATACCTGGCCAGCACAGAGCACAGTCACACTTCCTTTCATGGCTTAGGAGGCCGCTTTCCCTACCCTCTGACAATTAACAGATGACACTGAGAATGCTCACAGAGAAGAAGTCTGAGAAATTCTCCGTTCAAAGGCAGAATGAGAGCAGCCTCCTCTCCTTATAAGAAAGTCTTTGGTTCTGACTAAAGCTTTTGCCAGTATTCTGTGAATGCTCAGCTCCAGGTTCTTACTCTTACTAGTTAAAAACAGGATATGATTCATTATTCCTATGCTTGGTCTAGATGTTACTTGTCTAATGCAATAAAGGTCCCTGAACATCTTTCAGTCTCAGTAGAAAGCCTGCAAATTTTCAATGGATTAAATACTTTAACCCCATTAATTAATTCTGTTACATTAAGAACAATCTGCCACTAAAACTGATCACAAATTGAGAGTTACAAGACAAAATATTTCACTGAAGCTAGTGTGGAAGTAGTTAGTTTTGGTTGGTGCTTCTGATAACATCTTTCTCAAGAGACCCAGAGTCCCCTCCGCAACCATTGATTTGACACCACTGTTTTCTCTGATGGAGAGTTGGTTTGGAAAATCCCTGTAAAGGAGGACAATGTCTTTATGCCTTTTTTTTTTTCTTTTTATCTCTCACGACAGTGGCCAGATTGAGTTCTAGCTGGGCTTTTGTGTTCCTCATGCTCTCTCTGCATGACCTAACTAGATCCTGATACTCTTCTTGAGTTGCCTGCTCCTTCTTTGAAAGGCGGTAAACTCTCCTGAGCCCCAGACAAAGCTCTCTGTTCAGTCAGACCATCTGTCTTCCCCATCAGTTTGTCTTACAACACATGGAGACAACCTGCTCCCATGCCTCTAAGACTTCCTTCTTGAAGAATGTCCAGCCTTCCTGGACCTCTTTGCCCTTCAGGGCTGTCTCCCAAGGGACCTTCTCAACCAGTGCCCTGAACAGGCCAGAGTCTGCCCTCTAGGAAGTCAATGGTAGCGGTTTTGCTGATCCCCTCCTTACTTCATCAGGAACTGAGAACTCTATTCATGGGTGCTAAGTTCAAGACAGCCTCTGACCACCACAGCACGCACTAGTCCTTCTCTGTTTGTAAATAGCAGGTCTAGCAAGGCACCTCCCCTGGCAGGCTCACTTGCCAGCTACGTCAGGACACTCCTCTCTGCTGTGTTGTATTTTCAGCAGACGTCCGGTAAGTCGAAGTTCCCCATGAGAACAAGGGCTGGCAGTTTTGAGACTTCTGTCAGCCTCTTGTAGAATTTTTCATCTACTTCTTCATTCTGATTGAGTGGTCTACAGCAGACTTCCAACAAGATATCTGCCTTGTTGGCCTTCCCCTTCATCCTTACCCATAAGCATTCAACCTTGCCATTACAGTCACTGAGCTCTACAGAATCAAAACACTCCCTAACATACAGAGACACCCCACTGCCTCTCCTTCGCTTCCTGTCCCTTCTGAAGCTTTACAGCCATCCATTGCAGCACTCCAGTTATGAGAGTCATCCCACTATGTTTCCATAATGTCAACTATGTCACAGTGCACAATGGCTTCCAGCTCCTCCTACCAAAAACTCAGGCAGACAGTACACTTTAAGATACTGTAAACATCAATCAAATAAATGAATGACTGTACAGAAACAATAAATAATTACCTTCAAGCGTTTCTCCCTCTCCAGAAAGGGCCTCTCCTGCTCCAGAGGCATACAAAGCAGACACAGTCAATGCATATCTTGTGGCTTGGTCTAAGCCTCTCAGCACTTTAGAGGTAGTGTCACCTTTCACAGTCACTTCCTTAGTTTCACCTCCTGCGACTGGAGTGTATGTTATAAAGTACTGTTGTACTTTGCCAGGAGCAGCATCCCAAGACAGCTTCATTGTTGATGTTGTAGCATCAGAAACTCTCAAATTTCTTGGATTTCCTCGGACTGCACGTGTCAAAAGATATTGAAAACAAGTTGAAGCAAGCTTCACTTCTTGGTTTATTTTTTAGGTTATCACAACATAGGACTTAATGTTGAAAAAATAATTCCTGAGCAGCCTGAACTAGCACTGCTACAGTATAAGTTTACTGTAATCAGGGTTGTACAATTCCATCCCCACCCTCCTTAGGCAGAACTGCCCAATAAATTCTTTTTGCTCTAATTTTTTTCTGTTAAAACAGCCTTAATCCTGGAGCTCTTATACATACTAGCACCTGAATACATGGTCAACTTCAGCATGCCATTTGAAGTCACTGTTTGCAGAATCAAGTCAAAGATCACGAATGAAATGTGAAATTAATGCATTATGGTTTCCTACAAGGTTCTTTTTGATAAAAGTTTTTCTGGTTTCTAATGTTTAGAATCCCAGTGAAGTTTCACTGGTGACCAGGAGAATCATACTGTCTCTGTACTCTTTGGATTTTGATTAATAAGGCATGATACCTGTTAAAGGATCATTCATTTTCATATAAGGTAAGGTTACAGTAATAACTTTAGTAGATTGTTTCATTCATTCCTTGCTAGCCATTCAGAACAAAGTGCCAATAGTGTCTGAATTTGCTGGAAAGAAATATAATTTATGTTATTGACAATATACAGAAACATGAGGACAATTAATTTAGCATGCAGGTAAATTCTTCATCCAAGTTATCTTGCCATATTTGATGTTGCAGGTTCAGTAGGCTGTTGTAAAATGAAATACTATAATTTTGATAAATTATATTGTCTTAAATTACTTCTCAACTAGGCTTGAGTAATTTCTTAATCCCCTATCCATCTGGGATAATAGACATGGCCAATACAGGGTTTTCTCTTTTCAGTATGAACATGTCAGCATGCAGAGAGTTCCTCACAAGCTTACTACATTCACAGCATTGATCATGTACCTTCATCAGTTTTTGCATATCCATTCAGCGAATTCCCAGGCCCAGACTGATACTCAGGAACAACAGACACTTCATATCTTGTATCTTGGATCAAGTTTTGCAGAGTAGTTGATCTTTCATTTGCTGAGACAGTCACTTGTCTCCTTTCTCCTCCAGGAAGTGCTCTATATACAAGTCTGTACCGTAGGACATTTCCTGGAGCTGGAGTCCAGCCAACTACAAAGCTATCAGTAGTTTCATCTGTTATCCTTAGGTTCCGAGGAGCACCTTTCACTACAAAAAATATAATTTGTAAATATTTGCTTTTAATCAGGTAGTATCTGAAGTGAAACCATTCCAACTATTCTGTTACAAAGTTTACCAAACTTCTGATCCAGTTTGCCAAAACAACAGCTTTTATTGCCCTCCCATTGTTTTAAGGTACACAAAGCATTAGTCATTTCAGAAAATTTAGGGCCAGGGTTAAAATCAGTAGCGTAGCAAAGTTGTCCCCCAAAGTACATTCATCCCAGTTTATACAACCACTTGTGAAACTTAAGACAGTCTGGTTGTGTTTAGCAATAACAGTAAAATTGCATGATGTAAGGGACATTTGTGCATAGTGAGGAAATTTGAGAGCACAGCAAATCATGTAAATGTCTTTGCTGTGGCCATTTGCTTCTGCCCCAACTCCATTTGCTGACAGTTGTCACATACAACTGACTACACACAGGTAGCTCACCTATTTTAAAGAAACATCCAAGGTAAACGCAACAGGAAAAAAAAAAACCCACAGAGAAAAAATTCTATTTCTTTAAGTTAAATTTTCACAACAAAAGGAAAAATATTCATTGCAATATGAGTTGCATCTAATGTTTAAAAAAGGCTTCTGAATTAAGCTTCAAACTCAAAGAGAAGAAACGTTGTCCCAGAAACAAAGGAAAAACTGTTGTGAATCATTTAACTTAGCCCGCTCCATGATAAAAGATACAGCAAGTCAGGTCACTTCATATGAACCCAATGGGCACACCAAGGAAGGACTTGACTCTTCCAACATACATTAAGATCTACTTTACCACAAGTTGCCTAGCATTGTTATTCAGGAAAAAAAAGTTTTTGCTTTTTGATGTTTACTATCTAAAGTGTAATTCAACTGTAGCATTATATGGCGAAAGCATTGTTCTTCAGTGTTCTTCAGTGACTTGTTAAGTCTGGAGGAGTTAATGATAGTTTTAAAGAAGAAAACTTGTTTTCTACTAGTCAGAAACACAGTACTCAATTTCAAATTCCTTAAAAGCCTGAAACCAAAATTAGTTGCCAAGAAAGCTGTCTGGCCCAGATCATTAGCTAGATCTGCATGGAGAGCTGTTGACGTTTATACAAGTGCAGAGCTCTCTCTTCTCAGACATGTTGGGATTTCATCAGATCAAGATGCTGAAAATTACTTAAGGTGGTATCAGTTAACACATGGGGACAATGATTATTTTTATTAAAACTATTCCTTCTCCTGTTCCTTACACTCACAAGCTACCTATTCTATCAGCCAAGAGTTTGTCTATTTTCATAAGGGAAATTTATGTGTGGCCAAAAACATTCTGACTGGTACAGTAACAGAAATATGCACATCAGCAGTGAAACCTGTATCTTCCAAACTTAAAATCCAAACTAAGCTATTTTAAAGAGTGTATTTCTATCAGCCCTAGAACAAAAAAAAAAGCAATTAACAAATTTCCTTGTTGTTTCTTTCCCTCCCTTGGAACAATTTACATCACCTAATGTCACAAATGACAACATGGAATAATGATTAGAGAGGGGATCAATATTTTTAAAAGCAGATTTAGACTAGACTGTGTATTTAACTGCTGGAATAGAAAATCGTATTTACTGTCATCCTTCTCCTTAACTCAGTGGAAACGCATCATGGCAACATGGTACAGCTACCATGATTAAATTTACAGCCACTGGTCACAAAAACTCACACTGACATCAACGGAACCTTTGAATCAGTAAGTTACTGGATCAGGCCCATGAAGTTCTAATGAGAAACAGTTGACCAAAAACTCATCCCCCTTTAAACCTGATTTCTATTAATTTAAGCAAAGTGTCTATTAATGTGAGATATAGACACAGCAAAACACATAGGTACATGTTCTGCTTTAAATGCATTAAATTCAACATACATTCCTCCACCAGAGTCCTGATCATTGAATAGAACAGTTCACTTGGAAGGGACCTACAACAGTCACCCAGCCCAAGTTAAGATTAACGCATGCCAATGGTATGTGACAACGCACCATTTCGTTTGAAAATGGGCCACTGCAGAGGAACACAGCCATCCAACTTTCAGGGAAAACACAATCCAATCATAACAATTTAATGTTGGCCTGTTACTGCAATTTTATATCCTTACTAAATGCAATGAGAGGCAATAACATCTCTTCTCACACTGCATACCAGTAGAGCTTCTCAGCCTTATCTGGCTGTTCCACATACAGCCACTATGCCAAAGCAAATTTTGATTTGACCATATGACTCCTTTGTGTCTGAGAACAATGGGAAGCCTACCTTCTAGCGTGGTTTCCTCTCCATCCAAGGAAGGTCCATCACCATCTTCGTATTCAGAAATCACACTGACTGCGTAAGTGGTTTCAGGCAGCAAGTTGGTGAGAACTGAGCTTGTACTTGAAGCTGGTACCGAAACAATGAATTCTTCTCCACCGACTGCTACTTTATACTTAATGAGATAGGACAAAACCTCAGATCCAGCTGGAGACCAGCTCACTTTGAAACTGTCAGATGTTACATCAGAAAAGACCATGTTCTTTGCAGGCACATAAGCTGTATGGAAATCAAAATGCACCAATGAAGCATACTTGCTAGAATATTTTTAACAGAAAAATCTTTAAAATAAACTAAAAATGTCCCTGAAAATTTTGATTTATTCTACTTGAACAGATGTTTTGTTGTACATTCAACAGTATTTTTTTTCTGTTCTTGTTTATAGCTATCAAGTTTCATGGAGATCATATCTACGTTGTCTCAAATCATACTACAATAAGTACAAGCACCAACTCAGCGATATCTAGATCATATGAGAACAGCTCATCTAAAAGAATGTACTTGTTAGAATGTGATGGTCAAGCTGGGTTCCCTCTTTCTTATGTCCAATGGACAGCAATAACACAATACCCTCGATTGGAACTAGGAATTCTTGGCATTTTTCAGGTCCAGATTAGAAATAGGACCAAATATGTCCCAATATTGTTTTCAGGAATGGAGTCAATGTTTTCAGGAATGGAATCAAAAGGGAACTTGACATGAGGCACAGACACAAACCTGACATCCTGGGCTTGTTTTGGTTGGCCTAGTCAGCCTAACAGTGGGGATGTTAAGGCTGCTTGAGCCCTCTAAAACAAAGGCTGCTTTGCTGGTTTGTTCCTCAAAGCTATCCTGAAACAAAAGGCTTATTTTTAAAGAGAGTGGGGTTTTCAAGACTGGGGCCTATTCAACGTTAGTGTTCTACTAAATGTAAGTAGGGACACTGAGGCTGCAACTAACCATAAGTAACTTTAGCTGACCAAAAGTTGGTAATTTAGAAATCTTTTAAATATTAAACATTATTTAAGCTCACCAAACTTGGATGCATGCAAAAAACTCTCCTGTACTACTTCATTTCAGTCTTTACGGTTAGATAGAGATTAATATCACCTAGCTCTGCTGTCTCAAATTGTCTTGCCTAAGGCCATTTGAGAGGGCCATTCACGTTACCCTAAAAAATAAACAAATCGCTCTCTGGAGGTGTCGACTTTGTTCCACTGACTTTGAAATTCTAAAAGACAAGCTTAGACTAGCTACCTCATTTTGGACAACTAAAGAAGAATGTCCCCAATAAGTAATTGTTTTACTCAAAATGTTGAGTGCAAAAGCAGAACGCATCCACTAAGGTCATTCCAGATAGAGAAAGGCTTTAATAGCTTTCTAGGTACCTAGGAGGGGAGGGAAAAAATACTTCTCCAATATTTTTTTCATCTCCGTTTCTCCATTCATTTCCCCCTTGCTTTTAATACGTTTGGAGAACCAAATCCCCAGCTTTTAAAATTAACATTTGTATTTCATCCGTATCAATTCTTTAGGCAACTGCAAGCACAAAATATTGGCTCAGATCTTTTCCGTTGCATTTTCTACATTTCTCTTAAGTAATAGTAGTTACTTACATTTTTTCCTTATAGCAGCCAGCTCCTGCTCAATCCGTAGGCAGACAGACTGTGTAAGTTCAAATGATATTCTTTGAAAAGCATCAAAGTCTTCCACTGTGTAAACATGGGTTTCAGCAGGAGGTGACGCAATTGCTTCTAACTCTGTACGCACTGCATCCTTCACACCAACTGCAAATATTTCTACGTCTGCATCCCTCAACTTTATCGCAGGTTCTTTGAAAGCATCTGATGACTTTCCATCAGTAATGAGAATCATGACTCTCGGCACATTTGGTCTTGATCCTTTGCTAGTAACAAATACTTTCTCCCTTACATATGTCATTGCTTTGCCTGTGTTTGTAGATCCACCTCTGTAGGGGAAGGTGTTAATAGCCTGAATTATGTCTTCCACTCTGTTGTATCTGTTCAAAGAAAACTCCATATGGGGATCTCTGCTGTACTGGACAAGACTTATCTGTACTTTTCGAGGCGATATCTCAAAGCTTTTAACTAACACTTCCAAAAAGGCTCTTACTTTAACAAAATTGGCGATACCGATGCTGTAGGAACCATCCACTAAAAACACAACATCAGCTTTTACATCCACACCACGTGAACATTCTGTGAAGAAAAAGAATCATCACTATAAACAGATATTCAGTAGCTACAGCATTACAACTGCATCTGCATTTCACATATCATACCTAGTTGCTTATAAAGAAAATAAGCCATTCTAACCAAAGCTGTTTCTCATATTAATTAAGGTATGATATTAAAACAAGCATTGGAGGCTTAAACAACAAAAAGCTACCATGTGAAAATAAAATAGCAGCTCCTAACTCACCCACTTGAACTTTTACTTGTTGTGTTTTTTCCATTATCGTTATTGGTTCACTGGGGGTCAATCCTTTCATTGCATAAACATTAATTTGATACTCTGTGTCTGGAGAGAGATCTTTAACATTCAGAGCAGTAGTCTGAGGACCCACACTCAGTACATGTTGTTTTCCACCAGCTATCATTGGAATGAACTGCAGCCGATAGCCAGTAATTTGGCTTGTGGATGGATCCCAAGTGATCCTAACAGATTTTGAGGAGATCTGAGTGGCCACCAGATTTGAAGGAGGCTCCACCACTGAAAGAAATCAAAAGCAAACCCAAAATATTAATTACAACTATGAACAGATTTTCTTCAACATTTTTTATTTCTGCAATAAATTTAGCCACCTTTGCTTAATCTTTATTAAAAATCACTTGTGTTCTTTTTAACATAAATTAACACAAGTGAATTACAGGACAGTCCAAATGTGGCGTCAGTGAGCAGGTAGATATGTGAGCGGTGCATTTGTGGCTCCCCAAGTGCGATACATGTTCCACGAGAAATGCTGTCTTACTTTAGTTCTGTTTCAACCAGAAGTGAAAGCTACACCCACAGAAACACAGAGAGTATGAACAAATGCAGACCTGAGCAGAGCACTCTGACAGTGGAGTCATCTCTGCTGCCATCTTGGTCGAAGAATAACTAGTTACTTCAAATCTTACAGGGCCAGAAAGCTGCAATGATACAGCCTGATGTCCGTGCTTTCTCAGCATTTTCCAGTTTTCATTCCTTGGTTCTTAACCTATTGCATATCCCGCCCCTTCACCAAGCAGGTTTTTTCCCTTTAGTACATTTTTCCATGGAAGCGATGCTGTCTCCAAATTGACTGTATGAAACCCTGATAACTGCATGTCGTTTCACTGCTCTTGAAAGTACGGAATAATGGAACTAGTCCAAATCTGCTACATCACATATTCTGTTCTGCTGCATTTAAGTGCACAAACCTGTTTTCCACACTTGCTAAATGAGGCAATGGATCAAACTCCAGACATAAAGCAAAGGAAGTAGGGATAACCCCTTAAATACACATCAGAATAAACTGAAGTCAGTTAATATATCTATATGAAATATCTCACCTTCTTCTCCACTAACCAGTTCACCTAGTTGTTCATCGACACCAGAGCACACTTGCAAGATAATTTCATTCTGTATATTTGCAATTCCATCAAAATTAGCCACATTGAACACATGCTTCAGTGAAGGCTGAGATGCAATTAGCTTGAGTTCCTTTGCATCTGCTGCTTTGATTCCTAGAAGTTGCAAGAGACAGGACTGTGTTAAGCGGCCATAAAATACAAATACTTGTGAATATGTTCATAAAATATCAGAACAGCCCGGGGTAAATCTGAATTTAATTCAGTTCTGCCTCCTGTCATTATCAAAAATCAAGCTACAAAGTAAAGATTAATGCAATGAGGTGGCACACTCCATTTTCAACCTCAGAAAATAGTGTGGTATCTTCAATAAGGCCAAGGTTGAAATTATACTTGTTAGTCATCTTAATCTCCATGTAGGAGCTACAGAATTACTATTAAATTAACACAACTGTGTTCCACCCAAAAGAGTGCAAATGACTTATTTCAAGGCATACACATAGAAAGAGCGGCATAGTGAAATACCTGAAACATGGAATCTGTAAAGCATATAATTTACTTCTTTAGGAAAGCTAATCTCTCAATCATAAGAAAAATTCCACCTACCCAAAGAAAAAACTTCAACTCCTATGTTGCGAAGCTCTCTTGCAGGAATTTCAACTTCATCTTGAGCTTTTCCATCCGTAATAACAATTGCTACTTTAGGAAAGCCTTTTCTTGCTCCAGCAGACTCAGTGAAGGTGTTTTGAACAAGGTAATCAATAGCCTCACCTGAAAACCACATCACAAGTTGTGTGTAATTAGTCTTGACTGAACTAGCTTTTAAAGAAAATTTGATATTATAAAATGAAATTCTGAATAAACTCATATGTAGGAAATCTGTACCTGTCATTGTGTTGCCACCTTTGTACGGTATCCTTTTAATTGCATCAATAAGATCACTTCTTCTGAAGTACTGATTCAAATTGAACTCTGTTCTTGTATCTGAACTGTACTGAACAACTCCAACTCTTGTCTTTTCTTCTCCAATGTCAAAAGCTGATACAAGGGCAACCATGAAGTCCAGAATATATCCAAAGTTATTTCTCCCTACACTCCATGAACCATCTACCAGGAAAACTAAATCTGTCATTGCACTTATGGAGCATCCTGGAACACACACACCAAAAAAAAAAAAAAAAAATCTCCATTAGCAAATGAGCAATTGCATTCTTACAGATCAGTGACATGTCTAACACAAACTTAGTAGGCAAAAGCCAAAACAAACAGATATTTAGTAGATTGATATTCTTCTCTGGAATATTTTCCTTGGGGAAGTGTTCTTGACATAAGTGAGCACCCATATGAGCCCTCTAGCTGCCATTACGGAAAGAGAGCTATCACCTCTATGCTCAGTTTTGAGACAGTTCTCATGCTATTCCACAAAATTTGCTATGCCACAGCAGATGAAAACTCACACACAAAACTCTTTGAAACAGTTTGATGTTGTAGGAAATGTTCATTTTGTTACCAGTTCTGCTTTGCATCTTTTTCTCCCCATAACAGCCGCACTGGCTCTTCTGCAATGACTTTTATTCACAGCACAATGTCTTTTGTTAATAGAACTAAGATACCCATGGACTTGCTGGGGTTAACTGCATGAAATCCCTAGTTTCAGTATGTTTTGCACCTTATTCTTTCAACACAGCTATAAATTCCTTTCGACTCAGTCCCTTCCCAAGTTTTCTTAACTCTGGGCAAGTTAACTTCATTGCTAGGTACCACAGCGACAGAGGTTAACTTTATAAGGGCCCTAGAGCTTGACCTCGTTTGTCTCTAAAATGTCAGAGAAGTTGAAAAACAAAACATCTTACTTTGTAATTGAGCCTCAACCTTCTTTTCCTCTGGTATCCCTGGACCACCTGTCTGAACTGCACAGAGCACAATGTGGAGAGAATTAATAGAGGAAATCAGGTTAAAGTTGTAAATGTCAAAGAAGATGGAGTAGGCAATTAGAGAGAAAAAGCAGACAAGTCTCATAATATCAAAACATAAATGCAGGCTATGAATATATCACCTGTACTTACAAACGTGAAAACACAGCATTCAGAGCACCAAAAAATACAGAAAATGCAAATAAATAGGGATCCTCTGTATTTGTACATCTCGTACAGTAATTTTCTGAAAATTAACTGCGACATCCCTGGATGAAATACCACCATTAACCCTCTCTAACACAAAGCAGAACTCATCATAAGTAATTTTCCTGTGATTGTTTGGGAAGCCTGAGTCATGCAGCAAAATGTGTCATAGAAAATAGTCTACTGTGCTTAACATTTTCATTTAATTAAATTTATTTTCTGCATATATATATTTAATAGCTTTTTTTACACACACACACAGAGTAAGCTGGAAAGTAAGTCACCAACGAGAATTGGGGTCTCTAGCTCACACCAGGACAGTTGGTCAGATTAATTTACTACTGAGGTCAATGAGTCTTTCCCTTGACTTCAGCAGATGCAGTTTATTGGAAGTACGTCTAGCGCAAAAGAACCAGTAGCATCCTGCAAAAAATCCTACAGGGATTGTCAGACACGATATATCCATGTTAGTCTCCTCTTACCTCTTGCATTATCTCTGCTTCTACTAGGAATTATGCTTAATGGAAAAGGACTGTTCAATCAGCTACATCTGATCAGAGTTTAGGTATGTGGTAATTTTCTAAAGGAACTGGAACAAAGCCAAGTTTTGCAAACGACTGCTCAGTTATCTTACGTGGTTTTCTAATTGTATTACAGGCACTTACTTGTCAGTTGGCCAAAAACAGGTAGACTCTCCTCTCTTTCATCATATGAAGCTATTGATACTACATACTCTAGATCAGGTATAAGATCTGATAAGACAGTTTGAGTAGTGCTAGGTGAAAGAGTAAACTCTTTAGTAGGCCCATCTGCAATAAATATATAAAACAGTTAATGCAACTCTTAAATCCAGTAATATCAATGACAAGCTGATCATTGAAAAATGCAAAAAGAGCAATCTATCTAAAATCCAATTATAACTTTAGAATAAGAGTCTTTCTCTTTTCCTGAAGTATGAAATTTAAAGCATGAAACTTCAAACTAACCTGTTTTCATTAGTGAACAAAACTAGTGAAGTGTTTAATAAATTCCAGGAAATTTGAACCTTAATATGCACATAAAAAATGTACTATAATCTAACAAATCATGGTCCAGTTCTGATTCAATATCACTTTTACAATGATTATTTCTCACAGTGAAACAGAATAATGGGTGTCTTTACACAGCCATTATCATGAAATTATATGACATCCCTGCATCATTACCTGAGAGATGCAATATTTCCCCTGGGAAAAGTACTTGAAAGAAGTACAACACAATTCTCTAACGTTATGGTAAAAGCATAGAAGAGGAGCAGAGTGAGGATTCCACCTTCTTTTTGCTCCTTGCAAAGGAAAGTGGTCCAAAACCTATTACTCACAGTCCCCAAAGGGACTAGGGTAAGAAAAAAATCTAGCTTGGAAAAATCACTGCTCCTTCCTGAATGCCCTTTGCCTCTACCCAGTCTTGATCATAAGCTTCAGAAAAAAATGTTAATAGCGACTCTCACACCTAAGTTAAATATAAGTTGAAATAAAGAGAAGTTTTCAAAAAATATCATGACATAACAAAACTTCACAGAACTCACCATTTGTTGGAACCACAGTTATCCTGTAACCCACTATTGCATCTGGTGGCCTTTTCCATGACATTTGAACATTATGTTCATCTATAATTGTAAAATTCAAGTCTGACGGTGGATTAACTGCAAAAGATTTATACCAGGTGGATGTTTAAAAGTTTGAACAAGCTTTGGCAAATGAATAAATAAAATAATGCTGAGCAAAGCTTACTAAAATTGTCTTTGCATAAATTTGTTTCCAACAAATATAAAGATATGTTGTTGGAAAAAGAGTAAAATAAAAGCTGACAAAATATGACAAAACATCAAAGAGTAAACGCAGTACAGAGGACAGCACAGAACATATGTTTCTTGAGTTGCCAAGACATTCAAGAATGGCCAGCAAAATCAAGCACAATAGAAAACACATTTGGATACATGTACAATGAGTTCACAGATAATCACCACATACGCAAACATTTCACATAACAATTAAAGGAAATTTTTTTACATGCTGGGTGCAATCCGTACAAGCATGCCAAATCACAACCTGCTTACAATACCATGAGATCATTTAGGACATCAAGAATACAGTACTCTTCTTAGCTGGACATCAAAGAATTTATCAGCTTTTTTTTGTATAGTCTCTGCACGGTCATATTTCTCATCAGTTTCACTGAATCTAGGAACTTGGCAGAGAAAAAATATTTTACAGAATACAGGAAAAGACTGGGCATTTATTGTTCGATAAAACAATTTGTTAGGGTTTAGATATGAATATACATATAAAATGTATATCAGTAATAATGATATACTGATGTATCATTTTATTTCAGAATACGGAGAGTTCCACCCCTTTGTTCCTAGAAGCCACTAAAGTGATGTACTTTGCATACAGCTGCAAAGGATTCAGGAACTAAGGGGCTAATAAACAGGGTTAGCAATGGTTGCAATTTGATGAAATATTTGAGATGATGCAAAAGTTCACAAAAATAAGATTATACCTGTTTACACCAGATTGCTGTACAATTTCAAAGGTGTAAACTATTGTTTTCATGTTCCCTTTGCAGCAGGTGTACCCATACTAGTAGTGGCATTTTAACACAAAATGCCAGTATGGTTCCAAACAACACAATGGTTAATTATGAAAAGACAACATCAAAGTATGTGTATGGACATTTATTTTACAGAATTTATAGAAAACAGCAAAGAGGGCACCAGTGATCTGAACAAATGACTGTAAATTAACTTAAAGGAGCTGATGACAGAAGTAACTGAACAGTACAGAAAGAAATAGTTTACATACGCCATTTTGCAGCATCATGCATATGTAAATGAAATGTTGATTATTATTTTTTAGCTTCCCACGATGGACAAAAGCCTCCATGTACAAGATTCATTACACAAAGACGTTTCATAAATATTTTATAATGATATTCTCTTTGTAAAATTGTCATGCTAACTCATGCAGTATTTTACTGACTCACTGTCAGTGCATGGTAGGTGTATTATATATTATTGTTGTTTAAATAGGTCTACAAAGATTAGATTCAGCCATACTTTCCTTAACTATTTGTGAGACCGTTTTGCAGGCATTTTTAGTGGAAAGGTCTTCTCTGTTTCATGAAAGATCTCCTTCACATGTCAGATTTTCTTTCGGTTTTGAGCATAATTTAAAGAGCAGACAAAGACAGATATGCTAGAATGTATACTTATGAAAAGACACTGACCAATTGCAATAAGCAATATTGACCTCAAATAAAAAACAGATACCAATTGTGAAGACACTTTTTTCCTTGTAATTTACTGTCATTTCCAACCATAGGATAATATGGCTTTGTAATACGATACGACAGATACGCTAGTACTCAAGTAATGTTATTTTTCCTATTGTCCATACACAGGCAGTGAGATTAGACCATTAACCTGCATGCATAGTTTATTCACCATTCAGTTGATGAGTATCACAATGCTAGAGATAGCAGGGTAGTTACTTAGTATCAAAATCATGCAACACGTGTTAATAGTAAAATACATTCAGGTGGTAAGAATATCATTATAAAATATTGTTTCAGTAGCAATGGCTCAGGACAAATTTAATGCAAAGGCAGAGACAACTGACCTGAGCATGCTTTTTTAAAAAATTCAGTACATGGAAAAAGGAGCACCACCAACCTTGCAAGTAAATTGGCATGTTGCAGCAGAGACTTTAGGCTTTAACTGCTGAAGGACAGCAGCAGCCCAACTTGTTGATATCCAAATGACCGGATTCCAGACAAACTGAAAAAACTGACTGTGAGGAAAAGCCTTTAATATTTTAAACGATTTCAATCCGCTCTACGAAAATTCAGTTGTGGATCTTGGCAGGTAACAAGAGTAGTAGGACATCAATACATGAGTGACATGTCTGTTCCTCCAGATGTTCACAGCCTTTTAAAACAGCGGCGTTGCAGGGGGCCTCAGGAAGTCCTCTCGTCCATCCCAAGGACAAGACCTGATCAGCCACCCCATGTCATTCCTGCCATGTTTGCTCAGATCATTCCTAAAGATCTCCACTGTTGGCAAGACCATCAGCTTCCCACAGAAACTACTCCAGTGCCTCACTCCATTTATTGTCAAAAGGTTACTCCCAACCCCTAAACCCAGACTTTGTTACTGTACTTTAAATCCATCCCTTCTCAGCCTGTGGCTGGTGTATCAGACTCAAGCACTGAATATTTCTCCCACTGAAATGAACCTCACCTGACTGAAAAAAAAAAAAAAAAAAAGGCAGTTTGGATCCAATGTCATCAAAATATCTTCCAGATGGCCTGTGAGCTTTTGATACTCAAACAGAACTTCCAAAACATCCCTGGACCTTCACATGGCTTAAATTTCACCCATCTGAAACCAGCTGTGGGGTGAAGACCAAATCATAGTCGTATGACTGATTGTAGGAAGTTGAGCTGAAGTACAGCAAAATATTTAGATGATAAAAACCTTATTGTAATAATCAAATAGGGCAACTATTACTCCACCTTATTAAAATTCCTCTTCCAGATGGGAATTCATCAGTGGAAAAATAATGCAGCTGCAATACAGAATCAGACCAGATTTCTGGGAACAAAATGCCCCTGACTGTGGTGGAAGCTGACCCCATTACGGGGACAAAACCTGAAACTCCACTCCACAAAGGCTTACTTTGCGAGCGCGAGTGTGTGAACACAGCTTTACTTAAGTAAGCAGCCTTGATGTCAGATAAAGTTGCACCTCTGTTTAAAGTATCGTAACATTGCTGCTGATCAGCCTGATCCCGTGTTCACCCAAATCCATGTCAAACCTCTCGCTGACTTGTCAACGTACAGAATCGTGATGGTAACATGTGATGGCATTATAGTACGGCCTTAATAGAGTGACTGAAACGTATGACTCTCTCCTTACAGGTTTCCAACATAGTAAAAAATAATTCTTGTTGTATGATAATAATGTTTACACAGTGTTAATTTCCAGCACTCTTAGAACTACAGTAACTTCCTTGATCACATGTCCTATCTTAGGCACCACAAAAGAAAACAAACAAAAAAAATCGGACATAATATACTTGATTCTATATACTTAATTCTATATACTTAATTACTATACTACATGTATAGTAACAATACATTTTCTGAAATAAAAAATACAGAGCAAGCATCTTTCTCATGCTATGAGCTACACTAGCTTGTATTACTTAAGAGGTAACACAAACTTACTATACAAAAGTCTAGAGCCTTTTTTTTTTTTTTTACAGATAATGCAATGTGACTGAGGATCCCAATGAATATCTTAACAAGACAGAAGTAAAATATAATCACAAGTTCAAGCAATTTAAATCTAGAGCTAGACTTAGAAGTGATAAAACTTGAAAGTAGCTACCACCCATAATCCCCGTGTGAAACAAAATCTGTAATTCCATCACTGGGAAAATTGGCATGAGAAAAAAAACACGTTAGCCCATGTTAAAATAACATATAGACCACAGAAACTGAAGAGTAAGTCCAGCCTCGCCCTCACTGAGACAAGCCCTGCTGAGGCTGGAAGGGGTCAAAACTCTTTATTTACTATCTTCTTAACACAGATTTGACACAATTAACTTGGTCACGAGCCCAGTCAAGCTCTTTTGAAGTCAGTGTGGCCAATGTGAACGAGAAAAAGAATGAGGTATAGTGTAGCAATGCAGTAAAGAGCAGCTTCTCAGCCTCATTAGATATTCATTGCCAATCACAACACAGAAACATTGCCACCTGTATGCTTGCATTTTTTTGATTTTATACGTGTATATGAAATTTCATCAAAATGCAAGATTTATAGCCTATGACTGTATTTTGAAAAAAATCGTATTTGTGCATATATACACACCACATGCATGAATATTTACCAAATTTTTTATGTATTTTTGCATATATATGCATGTGCATGTGTCTGTGTGTATACACACAATTTGCTTCTAATTAACAATAGGAAAAACAGGGATTTATAGTCACCACATATACACAAATGTCTATTTCACACACCAATTTACATGGTTCTCTCACAGAACTTGGAAATGAGCAGCTAGCTTATCAACAGATATCAGACGTCTAAAGGTAATAAAATAATGGTCCCACAACCTCAGCTATCCATCATCTCTAAAACATTCAGTCAATGAAAATTAATGTACTCAACACAAGCTTTATTACATGAGAAACTTTCTATTGCTCTGTAACTGCTGTGCTACAATTATTTGTCACTGACTGTACTGTGCGTCCTAGAGACAGATTTTTCACCTGACAAACTTTTTTCTGCACTGCACAAAGCCTGGCTCAGTAATATCCTCATTCACTGCCTCCAGCCTAGGAAACAGACTTTTCTAGGTCTGAAACACTTCCTGAAACACTGAGAAGTCAGATCACCCAGAACCAATGATTTTCCCATTCCTTTCCTGTGCCTTTGAAAATTCCTCTGTATTAGGAAGCACAACACACTACACAAGCCATGCCATCATCACAGCGTTATGTTGAGATTACAAGTTATTTGCATATTGATCTATTTGGCTCAACTATGACTAAAATAATGGGGAAAAAAATTTATAGAGCAAATGGACACAGGGTCTTTGTGATCACAGATAGAAAAAACACTGACAGAAAGAAATCTTGACAAAAGGACACAGAATGTACTGGAGTATTGCAGTGCTGGACTAAAAAGGCGAGAAACAACAGACAGCACAAAATATAGCATCACACCCAAGAAGTTTAAGCTGAGAGATATCAGAAGAATTGTAAAATTAGGCAAAAATTTCACTGTAAAAGAGTGAAAACGCTGAGTATGAAAAAAGATTTGCTTCCTTGTCCAGGGTAAACAAACAACTACAGAGAAATGCTACAAATGCAGTTAGACTGTGGGTTAGTTTTACCCCCTGTGCTGCCACAGTGATCATCCGGCTAGAAACTCCTGCATTGCTGTATCTCTGTAGAACAGCCCTAGCACCGTTACTGCAGTTTACTGCCTCGCCAACAGCAAAAGAGCACGGCTCTCACAAAGGACTCACAGAGCAGCCGTGATGTTGATGAAGAACCAGTTCCATTCTGAAAGATTTAGAATTCTATGAACAGCAGCATCGAATAAACATCAGACCTCCTCTGAGGAAAGACTGCAAAATGAAAGCTGAAGGCAGGCAGAAAAATAGAACTAAGTTTTTCCTTCCCTTTGCTTTCACTCCATCTTCCTACCCCTTATCAACAATCTTTACCATATCGAATGGCCTTCTCCCTTATCCTCCTCTCATTTTTTTCATCCCACCAAGTGCCTACCCACACCTCAGGGAAAGAAAATCCAAATTATCTCTCGTGAACAGTGAGAGCCAAAGGAGAAAAAAAAATGAGAGAGACAGGACTGACTGGTGGGGGAAAAGCTTTGGCAGAATGAGGTTTGAAAGTTAGAAAAATAGACCAAAAGACAAATGCCCATAGGAGCAAGTTAGTTCAGCAGACAGCATATAAGTTGTTGATACCAGAACTAAAGTAAGATCCAACGTGCAATTTACAAGATGATACAAACTGAAGCACAAAATATAAAACCACACAGAAGGATGACTAGTACAGTGCAAACAAAAACACACTGCAAAAAGCTCTACAAAAGCAGTTACCACCAGAACAAGTCCTAAGGAACTCCTAGCTTTGAACTTCCATTTTCAGCACAGCTATTTCTTACCACACTTCCTGCTCAAGACACTTCTCTGCTCTTACTTCAGAACTCTGAAGCTAGAAGTTTCTCTTAGAAACCTGATCACAGTAAACTAGGTATTTTATTTCTGACTGCAGAATAATGTAAGTCCTGTCCAGGAGCACTCTACAACTGACACGATCAGGCTTTATCCAAACTTTTGCTTAGCAATAGCGCTTTCTGCAACATGAGATCTAAACAAGCCTGATCAGCTTGTGTGGCAATGTGTCTGGTTTCACCGTTAGAAAAATAACCACGTGCTTTTCTAAATACATCTTTGTAGCTTTCATTAACGGTACTCAACCTACGACTGGTTTAGTCCACACTACAGCTAAGTAAAACACCTTTGCTTAAATTTTGAAATAGCCTACTTCATACATGTAATCACTAGTGCAATCAACAGCAACATTACTCCAGCTCAGAGTGAGCTCCTTCCTAAGATGGGGAAGAATGCACAAACACATCCACTCCCTTCCTTCATCAAAAGTGTACACTTTCTCTGCTTTCTCTGGCACAGTGGTCCTGCATTTCAAATGCAACTCTGAAATGACTTCAAATGACCTTTTTTGGTTCCTCAGCCAACAACAACGCAGTGCAAGAGGGAGGCAGCAGGCTGATCCTCTCCTAGGGTGACCAGATGTTGCACTGTTGGCAGAAATGTAATCTTTTTTCCAGAAAGCCAGTGTAATTTACATCTGTATGCCCCAAGCGAGCACTGCTGCTGGCAACGGGGAATCAAACACCCCTGACGCACCTCTGATACACCATGCTTTTAGTAGTCATCAGCCGAGGTAACCAAGTCCACACAGAGGAGCCCATGGTAGGCCAGATCAAAGAATCTGATCTGAATTCAGTTCAATACAAAAAAAGAAGGCGGAGGGGGGAACATCTGAATTATCAGATGCTGAGTTTTGGTTTTTTCCAGTAAACCCAGGGGAGTCCAAATCCAGTGGTTCGCTTCGCCCCACAACGAGGTCAGGTCCCAAAGGTCAGATCAAGTCATTTCAGTGCAGGACATTCAGCATCTCTATTTCCTCTGGCAGCCGCTTCTGGCAGAAATCTCATCAAATACAACCAAAGCCATGCCGCTCACACAGAAGGTGGCCAGGCAAGCTGCCCCCACACTTGCTGTTAATCCATCAGCGAGGAGAATGCATCAGGGCCAGGCCATTTTGAGCTACATGTGGAAGCAACAATGGGTTCCCAGGTCTTCATCCCTGCAGCTGGAGGCAGGACACTGCCACAGGGTGACAGGGACCTCAACCCCCAGAGACACTGGGCCAGGGGCCCGCAAGGAGAAGAAGAAAAGCCTCTTTGGGGGTGACAGTGCCACATGCCTGCCAGAGCCTTGGGGCTGCCACAGGAAGGGCTGGCCCAGGCCCAGCCACCTTTCAGCAGTGCCCAGGACACAGGTCACAGTGACGGCAGCATTGCCCTGGGGTGTCCCCCAGATCAGACATGCCACAGAGGCTGAAGTATCTCCAAGGGAGGGTAAGGCCACCCCAGGGCTCAGCCGGGGGTCGCCCCGCCGAGCAGAGGAGGCCAGTGCACCAGCAGGCTGGTGGCAAGGGGTCCGTCCTGGAGAAAAAACACAGGCGCAGAGAGACGGACTCTGTTGGAGCACTTTATTTTAAAGCTGCATGTTGTCAGGTTTTTCATTTTGTCTCTCAACACAACTAAACGAGACTCTACAGCAAGGAGCCCCAGCCATTCTCGGTCTGTCAGCAGGGCAGTGCCACAGGCTGCTGGCCGTGCCAGGCTGCCCATCAGCGGCGGCCGTGGCAGCGGGCTCCTGCGGGCGCTGCGCCCGGGCGGCCCGTGAACCGTCTGCGGGGTGGTGTGGACAGCACACCAGAGAGACAGAGAGAGAGAGCTATGGTCCGGCTGACTAGCCGGGAGAAACAGAACACAAGAGGAGCTGGGCAAGGAAGAAGAGGCGTTTCTCTGAAGGAGAGAAAGAGAGAAAGGCTATGTAGTTACACTCAAAAACGGAGAGGGAGCGAGCCGGTAGCTCAAGGCTGGTTGGGAGGTTTGGTGGTCAGCAGAGCACCAGGGGCAAGGGTACAGGGAGGGGGAGGTTACCTTCAGCCTCGATGGAGGAGAGGAGGGCGGCTGCACACAGAGCAGCGACTGCCGAGCACAGCGCTGTCTTCATTTCTGCCCTTTCAGATCACAACAACATGAATGAATCTGCAGGGATGGGAGAGAGGGTGAAGGGGAGAAAGGAGAAGGAAATGATATGCGTGGATTAGAGGATTGCGTGGGTGTATTCATAAAATGTAAAAAAAAAGCATAAAACATAAAAAAAAGACACACTCTTTGTTCCCTTGTCCCCAGCCCCCACCCACGGGACCAGGTTGAAACCTCTAGACTTGAAAGTCGTCCAAGACGATGACAGATCTGCATGACTAACGGGAGAGTCTCATCCCGCAATAATGTGCTGGACCCTTTTGAATCACGGTAAGCACACAAGGCATTAGCCTGCTTGGGGTTAATTCAATCAGGGAAGCACGGTGAAGATCTGTGCCTCCACATGGACAGGAGCCAGAAGGGAGCTCCATGACTTCATTGCTGAGTGTGATGATAGCTAATTCAGAGGTCATTCCTGCCTTGGATCAACTAAATGTCTCTTTCGGCTGGGGATTTTATTCGGCTCCTTTTTCATAACTGTTGAAGCACTTAGTTAGCTGTGTTTTAGCAGTCTCAAGGCAGTTTGGAAACTGTAATAAAACTTTCTTTGAGGGGCTCTGCCCACGAATGTGCTATTCTTCATTTCTTGAAGGCCTGAAATAGATTATACAGAAGTGTGTGTAACACACAACTGAAACACGACACGTCTGTCTAGCCATGATGTTTCAACATCTGATAATTCATTTACATGTCCTAAGAAAAGAAGATTTAAAATACACTATAAAAAAGCAGGCAGGCAAAAGAGTCTCACAATCACTGCAGGCTGTCTAGCAAAATAGACCAAGTTAGTGGTTCCTAATTGCAAGCAGCTATATCTTCATAACTATACACTCTACGTCATGTCAAATTACTCCAAATTATGCTGGCAAAATTTCCAAATTATTTCCTTGTCTAAGTAAAGGCTAATACGAACAGTCCTCATCACATATGCATGTAAGTGTTTCTAAAGTTTGGATTTTTCTATCTTGGGAAGTAGAGGAGGGGTAATTGGCTTGAATTAAGTCATAAATGCATCATATATCATAATTAGGCTGGAGGAAAGAGAATTCCAAAAGCAATTAGGCAACAGATTTCACTGAGAAGGTGCCAAGAGCAAAACAAAAGAAAATACATAAATCAATAGTTCACAGAAAGAACTGAAGGGGAAAATGATTTTCTCCTGCCATCTAGAAAGCCAGGCACATCTCAGGGGCAGATGTTATAGACAACCAGGAATTTCCCAGTTACTGAACTTAACAGGCTTCTGCCAGACAGCTGTACACACTTGCCTTATCCAAATGCCTTTGCCGCACAGAAAAATACCAAAAGCTTTCAGAAAAACTAAGCAATTGTGTCAGTCCAATAGTACATGCAGCAGGTAAACAGGAGAGTAATATTGACCAAAACGACTCCCTGACACTAGCACAAGAACAAGGTTAGTAGTAAATTGACACGAAAGCTCCAAAATTCTATCACTGCATGGGAAACAGCTGTCCCTGAGCACATTCACCGCATTCTGCAGTGAGTTTAAGGATCACCTAACTGCAACGTAAACGGACTTTTGTCCGAGAAACCTTGTGTGGGCTTGGAGTGCCATCTTTTGATCCTTCTGAAGAGCAACAGTAATTAATCACCTCGCAAAGGCATCTAAGTGTTCGCTACTCCTGCAGGTCTACCTGACACACATTTTTCTTCCACGAAATAAAATCGCCTCAGTCAAAGCATTCATTTGTCCACGTAGAAACACTTTGTTTCTTTCTTGAACATTTGGGTGCGTGAAAGAAAGCCTGGAGGCGGCGGAGGAAAGGTCCTCTAGCTGGCTCAGCAGGGACGCAAGCAGACTTTGTGTCAGGACTACTAAGGTTCTCTCATTGATCTCTAGAGATCCCATTTTAAAAAATAAATAAATAAATCAAACGGGCTTTCTCTCACCACTGCCAGTCCAATCTCCCTAATTCGACCTTCAAAAGCTTATCCAAAGCATTTCCAAACTGCGCAGTGCACGACATTTACCACTTCCACAAGAAAAAAAAAAAAAAAAAAAAAAACTTAAACGAAAATGAAAAGATAGAAAACCACAGAGCGGGGGGGGAAAAAACCACTACCTATCAAAGGCATAAGAAAACTGGAAACAGGAGAAAGCATCACCGGCAGCTGCGCACACGAGGGAGGGAAGCGAGAGCTCCTGCCAAACCCGCAGCGGTAGCGTGCCTGCAGGCGCCCCGGGCGCTGACACCGGGCTCCGCCTGGAGCCTCCGCCCGGGACATACACACGCACACACACACCCGGGACACCGACACCGCCCCGGGGACACCGATACCGCCACCGCCGCCTCCCCCTGTGTTTCTGCCCGGGCACCCGTGGGCTCCCGGGGCTGCCGTCCCGCCGGGCTCCCCCGTGCCTTCCCCGGTTCCCGGCGGCCAGCATCCCTCCGCGGCGCTCAGGCCCCGCGCCTCTCCTCCGCACTTTCGGCTTCACCGCCTGCAAAGCCTGCTCTGACACGCCCGACACGCACGCACAAGGAGACACACAAGCCCGCACACGCTCTTTTCCCCCCTTTCCTACCCCAGCCCTCTGCCCAGCGCGGCTTAACCGCAGCCTGAAGGGCATCGGGAAGGGGCTGCGTGCGTGATGCGTACGGACGGGCAGCGGGGGTCGGTCGAGAGGAGGGCAGGGGGATCCCGGCTGCTGCGCGGGCACAGACCTTCGGGGCGGCTGCAGGGTGCCGGGATCGGTGATGGGGCAGCTCCTCCGGCGGTGCCTGCAGCAGCAGCAGCAGCAGCCGTCGGACCTGGATAGAGGGAGGAGGAGGAGAAAGGATGAAGCTCCGGGGGCACCTTGTGGAGGGAGCAGCAAGTAGCAGCGGCGGCGAAGGAGGGGCAGAAGCAGCGGCAATAGCTCGGCGCAGAGGAGGCGCCTCGGTTATTGTAGCTCCCGTTGCGAGGGGTCCGTCTGGGAAGACTTGCCTTCTCCAAGTGGGAAGAGCCTCTTCTCAATCTGCTACTTAATAGAGGGCTGTTCCCAGCTCTCAATTTACCCTCGTAAGCGGTTACGAAACTGCAGGGAAGGTGGACTGCTGCCACCGGGTGATATATGCGCTGCTCTGCTCCAGCAAGGAAGGGGATCCACTTCTGGAAACTGGCGCATACCTCCGCGCATTCCTGTGGCATGAGGCGGGCGGCCGCCGCGGCAGCGCGCCCAGGGGGCAGAGACCCGGCCCGCCGCCCCCTCCCTCCCCTCGGCTTCCCAAACCGGGGGGGAGGCAGTGGAAAAACTGAGTCTCCGAGCACGGCTTCGAAGGATGACGGCCCAGAGGTTGTCCCCATGCGGGGGTTTCCGCGCAATCCCCGTCCTCCGCCGCTGAGAGCCCGCTCGCCCTCCCGGGGCCGGGACTGATCCCCGGGACCGCCTTGCAGAGAAGTGCGGGCAGCCTCAGCGGGGAGCCTCGGGGACAAAGAGAATATAGTAAATTCGACTCAATTCAGCTGTGTCTGGCCTCCACCCTACCTAGCCGATATACATTAAACCACCCCCCTCGCCCACAGAGGTGTTTTACTTCGAGCAAAAAGCGCCGCCGGCACCGGGTGCCGCCCGCTCCCCGGGTAGAGGGGACGGGGCGCACGGCCCTGACAGCCTCCTCTCTCACACCCTGCGGGCAAACCCGCACCCGTGGCCCCTGTCTGAAACTGTGTGACTTCCAAGGGAACCACGCCTTCCAAACTCGGGCAGCCCGTCGGGCGAGGGGTTCCGCGGGGGTCTCCCGTCGCTTGCTGCCGGGAGCCTGCCCGCGGTACCTGGCGTGTACTGGTCAGAGGGTAACAGGGTGCGATGCAAGGTCCCCTCCCTGCCCGGGGGAGGCAAGTGGTCCAGCCGGGGCCAGGCAGGTCTTCTATGCGCCCCGCGCCTGGCTCAGGGCCGCAGCCGGCTCCGCGCCGCAGCGGGGTCCATTCTTGCACCCATCGGAACCGGCACACACGGTAACGCTCCCCTCCGGGACCCCTTCGGGCTAAAATACGGAATTTCACCGTCCGCGCAGAGCGCGTCGCTTCGCGCTTCCCTCGCAGCGGGTCCGCAAACCCGGGACAGAGCGAGTCCGCAAACTCGGGACGCGGGAAAGAGCTTGACGGTAGAAGTCGCGGCGGAAACAGCCAGAGAGAAACGCTGCTGGCGCCTCCCGGCCGCGGCCCCCGCTCGTCTCGGTGCCCGGTGTCGCAGCCCCGCCGGACCGGGCCCATTCGCGGTGCGAGGGTGCCCCCCGGTGGCGGCGGCGGGCGGCAGCCGCGACCGGGGGTTGTTCGTCGGCAAAGTTGGGGGAGCTGCCGATGGAAAACGACTCGGGGCGTGAGGGGACGAGGCTGGGGAGGGTGGGGAGGGGGAGAGGCGGGGCAGAGCCGCCTGTGCGGGGTTTGTGACCCCCCGACTGGAGAGGTGGGTGAGATTTTTAGGGTCATCCCGGCCCCGCGTCGTGCACAGACGTGAGTTGCGGAGCGCTCGGGGCGAGTTTCGAGCCGGGGTGGAAAGCGCCCGGCAGTCGAGATGAATAGTTGCCCGGGGGACGGTTCCTGAGCGCTTTTCGGCGGGTTTGAGAGAGCAAGGGGCACGTCGACTGGAGGACTTGTCTCTCCTGAGCTGAATAAGGTTGTCTTCATTTGTGCAACAGGCCAGTTATCGGCCTGAGAACCCAAACGTTGCAAAGCAAGAGATAACCAGAAGACGTGAGCTGCCGTTTCCAGACACTCTGGAAGCCAGTCAGCTGCTCTTAGGGACAAGGCACAGCTTCAGCTGTCTGGTATTGATAAAATGCGCTTTCCAAAAGCAGCATCTCCACTGCTGGTAAACTTTCAAATACTCTTGACCTGTTAACACCCTTGCCCAGCTGACGAGTTGGATTTTCACTTTTGACATTTTGGCATGAGGTGTTTAATTTCTTCCTATCCAGATCTGACTTATAAAAGCAATATTTCTAAGAAATAATACTTTTTTTAAAAAAAATAATAATAATTTCCCGAACACACCAAGAACACCAGTAGAAATGTGGTGTGAACAACACTTTCAGAAGAATGGAGGTCATGGATTACAATGAAATATCCTTCCATAGGAGCTGAATTAACATGAATGAGGTATTTTTATCACTTGTGCACTGCAACGGTATTTTTTTACAATGTACTGTGGATTTTTTTCATCATAGGATAACCGAGATTTTATATTGATAGTTAGAATCAATTAATAAAAATAATAAGGATGGAAGAAAATAGGTATTATCCTATTCAAAAATTAAATCACTCCAAACAATTATTTTAAATGTTTTTTTTTTTTCTTTCAATTCTTTTGAAGTACTAAATCTACAAGTGGATTTACATTAATGGAAGCTTTGAAACCAATGGGTCTATCAGGGGTGCAAGAACCCCACAGACTCTTCCCTCGCAGACATAGGTGCTGCCAAGGGGACTATCTCCCACTCCTCTCAGCTGACCAGCTTTGCTTATTTCTTGGCATGAAATAAGACTCAGGACTGGCAAGAGCAAATAATTCATTGACTCCAAAGACAGAGGATTTAATTCATTAACTCTTTGTTCCAACCATTCTAACCGTGTCCCCCCTAAGATGCTTTTGCATGTAAAATACACCAACGAATCGCATTTAGAGTGTGTGCTTCCATACATCACGGTAATTAAAGGGGTTGTTTTCAATCAACTCTGTTGCTATGTACATTCATAGTCTGAGTGCATAATCTGTGATGCAGAAGGCATTTCTGAAATGCATAAACATTTACTAACACTCTCCTGTCTGCTTGTTTCTTAGACAAGTGTTAAACACATTAAGATCATGCGCTCCAGCTCTGCAATTTTCTTTGCTGTCTAAGCTGAGTAGACTGAAACAGTGGCAAATTTAAACAGAAAAATCAAGATTTGAATTCATATTTATGCTTGTAATAATACTGTGCATTTCTGGTGTAGGAATGTGATAGTAATATTGCAAATAACTAGGAATTTCTTAGAAATTTTGAGCTGGATTTCTATCTAGAGTAATTCAAGCTACTTTGTTTCTGGCACCATTTTTGTTTCCTCAAGCTGCCTTGCCAGGGCAGAATAAAACAGGACGTTCTGCATTTCAGCACAGTAAACCTTGAATATCATTTCCATGTGGATATCACACTAGATTTGGCCTCTATGGCTTCCTGGCAGTTAGTTGCATCTGCTTTACACATGAATATGGTAAATGCCTTATTCCTAAGTAGATATGTATTTGAGTAAAGGTTTTGCACAGAGGAAGAATCCAAAATAAAGTGTCAGCTCTTTGAACAGGACACTATATATAGATTCAGCATTAAGTGTTTTTAGACAGGTAAAATTTACTGCTACCAGTGCCTTACCTACATGTACCTGGGAAGTACTTTGCTGGTCTGTCTATCACTACTGTATATCTAAATTAAACATTATCTTAGTACAGTCATTTAGGAGACTCATTTGTTCCTTACAACACAAAGGACAGTCTTTCTAGTGTATTTTTTACTTTCTGTTAAATTGGTCATAAAGCTAATATTGCACAGTATTTATTATATATGCATCTGTAAAATGCAGAAAGCCAAAATACAGCAGAACACTCCTTACAGGCCCTGCCTTGTCTGAAAGATTTCCAGTCAATGGCATGAGAAGAACTCAGTCTGGTGTTTATTTATTGGGATAATTTCATTTCAGAGCTGGTATTCAGAGAGCAGTACTAGTCTGACCTCTCATAATGAGGAATAGTTTCTTGTATTAGCAGAGTTCAGAGAGGACTGGTTCTATCTGAAGTCTACTCATTTAATGGAACAACTACGGAATCTACGTCCCTGGAGAGTGCTACAGCCATGAAATAATTATCTACCTCAGCAGGTATGTTTTTCTTAGCAACTATTTATTGCTTTAATTTCTCTAACTGTTTTTTCCCATCATGTAATGCTCTGAAAGTAAGAAATGATTGTGGCTCCAAATAAGTAGAACTGGAAAAGTAAATAAATTATTCAAAAGCACAGGTATAAATAGAAAGGAACTGCCCTTTTAATGCAATTTGGGAGTCTTACAAAAGCCAGTTAATTTGTAGGCTGTCATTTTTTGAAAGTATTAGATATTTAATATTAAAATTGGAAAAAAAAATAGATGCAACAGTCTTACAGTCCCTTCTGTATATATATGGAATATATATATATTATCTATATATACACAAATGTTCTTTATATTAAAACATTTCTAAATAAAGTTGCTTCACTTTGAAGAAGCTGGTTCGTTATTTCACAACAGAATCCTAATCTATCCAGGAAGCATTCCCCAATGAAGCCAGTACAAATCTTGCTTGATTTAAGAGGGCAAGAAAAGAAATTAACTGAGGACAGTGACCCTGTATATTTGTCAGATATCACATCGAGTGTTAACATGACCGTCCCTGTTACAGCAATAGACTTAGCCACACAGACTTGTGGATGCAGGTCTAAGCATTCCTCTTCTCCATGTGGCTGAGCGGTCCCCAGTGAAAGAAAAATGATCCACTGAGGAAACATAATTTTGAAAAATCAAAACACTTCTAAAAATCTTTGCCCACTAGCTTCTACTTGCAGGACATTATAATAAAGTATTCTCTGAGTACCTAATCGGATTCCATATATGATGAAAGATTAATAGCCGTGGGTTCCCCTACATTTGGTAACTCTTCAACTATTTCAATGTAATTATGAAGCAGCACAATATTGATTGGCAACAAAGTCTGAAAAGGTGCAGTGCCAAGCTCTGAATATGAACATTCTGTTAATTCTTCTTAGTACTTCTGTATCAAAAAATGTCAGTATAGATTGTGATAGCAGGGTCTGTGCAGGTGGTAGGTAGGCTTATGGAGAAGCTAAGCTTGTGCCTGAATGGACAAGGTGTTGAAGGGTATTGAAGGATCAAATCGTATTTGCTAATGAGTGACCTGATCCCATTGTTGCAGACAGTGAAATAATTAATGATAGTGGGAGAATTTTAAGACCGAATACCTTGCCATTAGGACAAGCGCTGATGCTACCCTTCTCCCTCCCACAAGCGCAACAGACATTGAGTATGGAGGGATGCTGCAATTGCCTTGACTGAGGAGCAGGTCGGAAGGAAGATGTCAAGGGGGAACACTCAGATGAGCTCTCTCCTGATACATGTCATTCCAAGGAGGTTTAGAGGACGTTGGACTGTATTCCTGTCAGTTCAACAGGACAAACATTCAAAAGCCTAAAAAATCTAGCAAGAAAATCTGATATGAATGCACAGAAGGATAGTAAATGAGGCTAGAAAAGATCCTGAGAGGCCATTTAGTTCATGCCCTGTTATTTAAAGTACGCCAGGGCTTCAAAGAGAAATCCTCCATATCATACTTAGCACTAACAACATACTTTGGAGACCTGTTTCCTAGTGGCTGACAATAGATAATAACTTGTTTTAGGTGAGTCGCATGTTGTCCATAGTTGGCCTATGAGGACAGCAGTCAGAAATAAGTTGGATTGACAGAGTAAAAGTCTACTTTGAAGTAAAAGGAAATAATTACTTAGGGAAAAAAAAATCCAAACACACTACACCAGAGAAGCCGGTGTCTTTGAATGATTCCACAAATATAGTCTCAGTTTAGTATGGCATAGTAATTGTTTGCTTGACTGGCATCTCTGCAAACTCTCAGCCCAAGAGCAAAGAACCAGGACTGGGAGATTCCTTCCTGCATGTGACTGACAGAGGGACAGACCTAGCCAGTTTTGCTAAGAAAAAACCTTTTCTGTTACAGTAAGCCTCCACTTCACAGTCATGTAATTTTTTTGATCATTTCTAAACTTTAGGGGAGATGGACTCCTTGATCATCATCATCGCTGCTTCCCCCTTCTGCCACTTTCCCAATCTCAGTGCCTTGATATCCAGATTGGCAGGTTGTGGCATTCACTACAGTTCTTTTCTCTCCTAAAGAAAAAGCACAAGAGGCAAAAGTTGAGCCAGGGACTACACCAAGCTCAAGAAGCTGGATAGCCCAGATTATACATACTTCCATGAGATACATGGGGCTCTCATCTGCATGTCAGCTATCACAGGTGTTGATAGACACATAGAAGTTCTGAGGTTTTATGGCAAAAAAAGTAGAGTCAGGCCAGATCTTAGCTCACAGACATTAAAAGCACTGCCTAGGTATCACCTGTCAGGACATTTATGAACTCCACATAAGCTAACTTTGAAAAAGGAATTTGTTTCTTTTGCATAAGTCATAACTAGCTAGTGACTAAAGGGGAAAACAAACAGAGCAAAACAATGCAGATTTAAATTGGCATTTCTTAATGAAGTCTTCTGGCTGCTGCTTCCCAATATGTTGAATGCTGACAGTTCCAAATACCAGAACATAAGATTTATTTGGTTTATAAATAGATGTTGCTCTGTGCTTCAGTATCAGAAGCACTCTGTTGTGCAAACAGGAAAGTATTGGGGTTTGTTTCTACTTTTAGAGGTTACTTGAAAGCTCCTACCTACTCTTTGCTGACGGCATTCTTCACCTGTTCGAGTTCAGTGTCTCTCTCGTGTATCAACATCCCTACAGCCTGCAGAGAGCCTTCACAGGAAATTGTTAAAATGCCTCCCCTCATATACCCTTTCCTCTGCTCTCTTGAATGCTTTCCAGCTGGCCTCAATATTTAGCCACCCCAGTTTATTGAACATGTCTGGGGTTTGGCTTTGTCTTGATTTCTGTTATAAATATATTTCTCTCTGGAGAAATGTGTTTGCTACTAGTTCCACTGTCTCTTATTTGTTTTACACCAAAAAAAAAAGTATTAAAAAAATAATCTGCTTACGAATTTTAAACAAATACTTTTTAAACACAAATTACACTCTGAAACACGACCCAGGTTCTTTATATCCTTTGCTATTACATTTTCTAGAGTTTGAATGTTCAGCTAGTAAATCTGACCTGTGCCTCCCCTGCCCAGTGGTCTTTGAAATACATTTAGGTGATGTGCTGCTTAAGGCACATCACAGCATGGGGCTTTACTTCACCATGATCTTCCCCAGTTAAGAACAGCAGCAGCTATACAAAGAGGTCCCTTTCTTTACGGTAGTAGTTGTTGCCAGGACTTACTTTTCTAATAAAAGCTACAGGAATCTGATTCTCTAACCTCCAGAGAAGGTAGATAGAGGTTGTGCTCCTTGACACACGACCCATCATCACAGCTTTGCTGCTTGAGAACATCAGCTGCGACCATTGCTCTCACCTGCACGGTGGCATTTGGCTCTAGGTGAAGATACATTTATGTGTCTGCGTGTGAGTCCAGCATCTAAACTTTTGCAGAGGCTGATGAAGATCTAGTTAATGAACTCAGCAGTGCTTGAGCAGTTTGGCCACCCACCACTGCCCATGGGACTTGGCTCAGCTGCTTTCCCATTGTGTTCTAGGGCTATTTGAGTGCCTCGCAGCATCTGAGACCTCTTGTGGAGCTGCCAGCTACAGCCCAGGACCAGTATATGTATAGTGGCACATCTCAAACTGTACTGGACCACTTAGGAGGCAGAGCAAGCCCTCAGTGCTGGTTTGGCTGCCACAGGCATCCCACAAGGCTCCCAGCAGCTATAACACGAGCATATGAGTCTCCTGCAGGTCCTCTGTTGTATTTTCCAGCCCCAAGCAAATGTCTCAAATACAGCCTGAGATTGTGCTCAACACCACAGCTCAGGCAACCGGACTGAGTGTTTTTACTTTTCATCTCTGCTATTTTTGCCAGGCAAGTCTTCTGCTGGTGCCAAGTAGAGTGTCTGCTCATGTAAATACCTACTTACTGGGGACCAGAATTAGATCAGCAAACGTGCCTGATGTTGATCAAAAGATGTTTAGGTGGCAGCAATTTCCAGTCTCTACCCGTCTCAGACCCGAACAGAGAGGTAAAGATTGTGACAGAGGTTTCTGTCTAACTCTGTAAAATACACCCTATGTAGTTTTTACTGTTGACGTTCCCAGCCCTACAGCTGTTGATGTCTCTCCTGCAAGACTCTCAAGTTTTGTGACTTCCTTTCAGAAACTGAGTTTACACCCCATAATTAATTAAGCTGAGGTAACCAAAGGTTGCGATTCCCCTCTTCTTTTCCCTGAAATCTGGCCACACATTCGAGTACTATTTCCAGAAGTAATAAAATATTTTCTTGTTGTCGTACATTTTGTGGTTGGGTTTTTTTTATTATTTTATGATTTTCATAGAAGAGAATTTCTTGGTATTGCTCTTCTAAAAAATCGAGCTATTTATGTCAATGTCTGAGGATGGATTCAGGAGTCTAAGTTTAGGCCCTTATTTCTGAAAATCTCAGCTAAAGGGAGAAGGCGTACTAACCTCCCAGTGCACTGCACTCCAGCCCTGTGACACAGTGGTCCCAGTGCAATGCTCCACACATAGCACATATTAGCACACCACACTATATTTAGCAATATGTGCCCTGCTGCTCCTAAGAGATGACTGAATAAACCTTGATAACAAAGTTGGCCTGGCTCCTTTGGGACATGTAACTCCCTACTGAACAACAGAGACCATCAAAATGTTTTAATTATATAATTCCCTTTTGCATAGTGTTATGATAGATAAGATTGCATGTGTGTGTCAGCCTTTCCATTATAAATTTCAGGTCCCAGAGCATTAGTCATCGAGAGCAAGCACTCGAGATGAAACAACATGGAACTATTCTGATATTAAATAGAAATATATAATTCAGTTAAAGAACACATTCACAACTTAAAGGTCCTGATGGAATCACAAGCTCCTCCTTGCACCCCTGCAGGAACAGAACCTGTTCACAGTTACTGGGAACAAACTGTCTCAACAGGCAAGACAAGCTCTAGCAACACCAAATCTCCTCTCTCTCCCTCTTATTCCAAAAAAGCATCTCTGAATATCTGTGCTTAATGTTACAGTCACATTGGTGAAAATGGTACCAGGAGATTTGCGTAGAAACTCTTGGAGGAATCTTAGTTTGGGATTCTTTGAAATCTTAGTTTGGTGATCCTGCTCTGGTAGAGGAGTTGGATTAGATGATCTTTTGAGGTCCCTTCCAATCCCTAACATTGTGATTCTGTGATTAAGAGTCTTTTGGAGAGATCACATACTTCAGGACCTGCACAGCCACATTTTCTTGGTTAAAAGAGAAACTCTGGAAAACTAAAGACAATCATTTTACAAGTATTTCTCTTTTTTTGCTGCTGTTTCAGGTATTGCTAAAGACGACCAAATATGTGCCTTTTTTCATCCTGAGAAGTCCTCTACACAATTTTTAAGTTGAAGAAATTAAGAGACAGTTCAAGTTGGTTTTGGATCCTTGTGGCAGCTGAAACACTTTTGGATGAACACATATGAAGTATCTCTACTAAACACTTTCCTGCTCTTTTCAAGTACAACATTCTGCTGCTGCTCCTGGTAAAATGAAAGAGAACTGAATCTCCGGGTGAACTTTACAGACAGCCTCAAGAGAGTCATTCCTCAATACACCTCTAATGGTAAGGATATAATTTCATTAGATTGCCATATCACAAGACTCTGATCCTCTCTTATTTTACACCTCCGTTAGCTGTGAAGTGCATTTTGCTTATAAACGAAAGAAAGCACCTATGCTGCAATATGCTTTAAAAGCAATACCATAGCCTTGCTTATTTTATACTTAGTTTATAACAATTCTATTTAGGAAGCCTTAATTTAGGTAACTCTAAACCTCCAAGGCTTTTGTGGTCTTTTCTACTGTGGCTCCTTCCATGTTCTGGTATATGTACAGCTTAAATATTACTGGACCTTACCTGGTCATCCTTTTCCAATTTATTTTCATGCTCACCAGAGAGCATCTTGCCATTTCTGCAGTCAGCAAAGACCCAACAAGAGAGATTCACCAATGAAAATATCAAAGCTGGCAACATAACACAAAAAAAATACTGGGGAGGGAGACGAAAGATAACAACCTGCACTGCATAAACCCGAAGTAAGACCCTTAAGTTTCAGAAAGTTCAGATCATGGATTGGGAACTCAGAGAAAGAAATACATTAGCAAAGGCTAAGTTTGTCCCTCTTCAGCAGTTTTCTCTAGAAAATAGATAAAAGTGTGCTTTGGCTTTATACGTGTTTCAAGGAAGCCTGCGATCAGTTAGGCTAATAGAAAACCTGTGAATAATTAAAGCAACTCTTGAGAAATATTTAGAGAAGACTGAAACATAAATCACAGGTTGTACGTGCTGCCCTTTGAGTTTGAAGACTTGAATACTCACATTCAGAAAAAGTACAGTACAGCCAAGAGATGCTCCTCAGATTGTGTTCCTGGACACGCCATTATTTTTACAGCAGAATTGACTGAGTACAGAAAAAATAAGTGGAAAGGCTCAGGCAAGTTAGACTAGAGAAGGAGGCGTTATTATTAAAAGGAACTTCTTTATAAAAATAATCGCACAAGCATGCACATGAAAAGACACATTGGTTCTGACTTACTCATCACCTAAATACCTTATTTAGGGTCAAGTCAGGTTGATCAGATTGACTTTTGCCTCTGAAAGTCTGATTCACTCTGGCAACTATGAAGGTCAACCTCCAGCTCTTTGATGTGTAACAGAATTGAGAAATAATGGGAAAGAAGGACAGCTTAATATGAAAGATGCCAAAAACAACTCATCGTGCTTTCTCATAGTTGAGAGCAGTGATAGCCAAGGTGAGCAACATTAGAGAACTGGTATTTTTACTGTGGGATCCGGAAAAAGAAAAAAAGTACAGATAAGATTATACACTTGGAGATGTCTCTGGTGTCTTATTTTTACTTTTGAGAGTTTCTGATCTTTCTTCACGGTGTCTTTCAGGAAGCCAGCAGTATTGTATATTACTAGTCCTCAGACTTTCACTGGAGAAATACTGTTCTGTATGTCACGCTAATTGGATCCGTACATATATTCAGCAGCCAAGAAAATGTAGCCCAGGGCACAGTTCTAAGAGTAGATAGTTCTGAGCTACCTTCCCAAAGGAGAAAGTAAAACATGGACTGTACATGCGGAGTCTCAGAAAAGATTGTGTAGCCTAGAACTGAAATACTGAGAATTTTCACTTGTTTCATCTGTCTCATTATTGTTTGAATAGTTGTTACTCTTACAGCTGCATGAACACTTCTTTTTTTTCACTTTGTCAAAGCTGGCACACTACTAAGCTTTCTTTGTTTGCCTTAAAATCATGTAAATTTAAAAGCCTAAATAACAAAAACTAGGGTGGCACAGGAAGTGAAAGCAATGGAGCACTCGTTGACTATCTAGCAGATGTACCCCAAATTTTTGGGGTGACCCTTAGAACAAGCGACCTCCATGGAGGCCAGGACAGCGTTCCCATGTCCTCAGCTCCAGGAGGCTTTCCCATCCTTTAAAGCAAAAAAAAAATAAAAAATAAAAAAATTATAGCTACCATTTCTAATAATAGTAACTGAAAAATAAATTTTATGTGAACCTGAAATAGAAAATAAAGTTTACATTAAATCTCTTTTGGGGAAAGTTACCAAGTGTTTTGCCTAAGCACAAATGAAAAGGAGGACTGCAGTAAGGTAGCAATATTATACAACAGTGTAACACTTAACTCCATAAAATATTAAGTATGGTAATTGAGCATTACTCTAACAGAATCGGACAAGAGAAGCACATAATTTGAGTGTGTTAACTGCCAGCAGTCCATGACTTCATATTACCAACCATTTTATTTTTTTATAAATTTATAATTTTTTCACACTAGCAAGGAGTTAATAGGTATTGCTTATTTTATTTTCTTCTACTCATAAAATACCCATAGGGGCACCAAAGGCAAGATCTTCAGACAATTATGAACACTTTCTGCTAATTTTGGCCCTGGAGAAGATGCATAGTTCTCTTTTTGCATTTTCTTAAAGAAAGACAGCACAGGCAGTACCAGCAGCTAGCTTACATCTCCTGGCAGCTTGTGACGTGGCCATGCCTGCAATAAATTGCCCGAGCAAATGGGAATTTCCCTGTTAGCTTTGTAATGTAGTCCCTGAAAACGGTGCTGAGCAGCTGAGCATGCCTCTCGTTCGGTTTCATCCTTCCACAGCTCCTGCAGCAGAAAACAAAACCAAACCAAACAGAAGTGCTGGCAGCCCCATGGCTGACAATTGCCCTTCTTTCACTATTCTTCATCACTCCTGCAGGTGGGAAAGGATGTGGGCTTTTTCAAGATTTTAATCTTTCCTTATGCTGCCTTCTAGATGCCCACTACTTGTCCACATCTTGGTGGTAACCACAGGCATGTGGTAGCAGCAGCAGCCTCACCGTATCACAGAGAGCAGATAAACTGCTTCATGTTCTGTCAAGCAGAGTTCATGAGGTTTCTCTTGTTTGTAGGCATCAATGTTCATCTCAAGATAAGCTGTACCTCTCTTTCCAAATGTTCTTTTGAGACATCCATCCATCCATCCATCCATCCATCCATCCATCCATCCATCCATCCATCCATCCACCCATCCAATTCTTACTTTTAGTCATACAGCTGGCCAAAACCACCTATGCTGAGAAACTCATTGATGGGCACTTTCCCCCCCTTTCCTTTTTTCTTTTTAATATTTTTGGTTCTACTAGAGGTCTGAGTATACTGGCCCTTCTCTTCCAGTTTGCCTCAAGTTTAACAAACATGCTCTGCTTCTCCACAATAGAAATGAAAAACTCTAAATCAACTTAATCCACAAGAGGCTTAAAATACTACTGCAGTGGGAAGCTAGATTTTTGTGCTCAATTTCACATTTTGAAAAACCCACTGTTTCCTGGAGAAGAGAAACAAAAGTATTATTTTGATGGAATTTTTTATTATTTCTTTTTTTAGAAATTCTGCTTGTTACAGTCAACACCAGACTTTCAGCATACTAACCCACAAGCAGCAGCTTGACAGGAAGGCTACAAAGGCACAAACCATGTTCAGAACATAAAACCTCACCAGGGATGCACAGCTTTGGGGAGTTCTTCTCCTGTAATTGCAAAATCAAGCCACCAACAGCCAGCAGAGTAGGTTGCAAGTGATTCTCATGCTCACCAACTTAAAAACGCTTCCTAAAAGCATTTTCACAGGGCAGGCATTTTCACTAGCTTATATAGGGATGGAGGTGGCATTTATCAGCTTGCCATCACCCTGACAACCAACTTCTGGGCAGGGATACCCAGTAATAACCATGAGCTGCTATCATCCAAGTCCTTGAAGCTGCAGTGGACAGTTTTATCACCTCTACACAGTAGAAACTGTCACTTTTGGATGGTTATCAGGAATCAGATTCCTCTATTTCTATGTGTATGTTACAGTCAACTTGCAGCAGCGGACAGCAAAGATAAAGCAATAATCATCAAATCCTCCATATTCATTTCCACCCAGGTTTTATCTAATCCTAATAATTTATTGTAAGATTAATTTGCTGCACTAAAGCAAGGAGAGGAAACTCCTATAATAACAACATCACTTTCTCAGAGGGATTCAGGGCATTTAACTTGTCTTTGAAGCACCAGCATAAACCACATACAAAAAGGCTCACAATTCAAAGATCTGCACATTGACTAATTCAACGTACATTTACCTGAAGTAAAAAGCACTCTAACATAGAACATGTGATACAGTCCAGACCACCACACAATGTAAGAACTGCTTTATTGATTGCAGTTAACACGTTACAATTAAATTATGATTCCATGCATTAAGCCAGCTGTCTGGAATAAGCATAAGCTACCATTGTAGTCACATGGAATTGGACGAAGAGATGCTAGTCACTGAGGCATCCTGAACTGGAATCAATTCTGCTTCTTGGGCATTGAAACCTCAAAGAGCTTGTAAACAACATACGCTGTTCCTGAATTAAGAGACAGAAAAGACATTTTTTCAGAAGAGTAAACAGAATTCCTTTTGAGTCAGCTATCCCGTTCCAGCTTGTTCCAGAAGAAATGTTGACAATAAGCAGCCGCAATTCAGACACGCTTCCATAGCCAGGTCTCAACAATTTTATTTTTTTTTTGGCAATTCATTTTAGAGAAAAAGAATCCTTAAATCCCTCTCAGTAGACTGCATAAAAATAAAGAAACAGGGAAAAAAAGGGGGAAGGGGAGGGAAAGGCACATTTGTGGAATCTAGACTGACAGTCATGAAGTAATGACTACTCGTTCCTAAGGTAACTGAACTGAAAGGCCATTAGATCAACATATTTAAGTTAGAGGCTATTACAAAACTGTGTAACAAGCAACATAAAGGTTAAATATATATATAATTATCATAAAGCTTGCATATATTCTGCTCATTTTCACAGCATGTGAAACCTCAGCAGATCAAGTATCACCTAACACTGAAAAGAGCCAGACTAGTGAGAAAACTGTTAAATGTATGAGCTATAATTACATTTTGTTCCTTTTTGGAATAAGCTTTCTGAGTAGTTCTACTTTCCTCTAACATCATCTAACATCATACATGAATTCCAAAGGAGTATTCAGCCCATAGTACTATTAGTCAGTTGGAAAAAATCCCAGCCATCTGATAAGCTAAGCTTGAGAAAGTACAAATAAATACGCACTATGTCCAAATGTGGGTTTTTTCCCCACCTCTCTACATGCATTTTGCATGTTCTACAGAACAGACTGAAACTGATTTACAGAGGAAACACCAGTCACTCTGGAGACTGTACCAAAGCATAAATATTTTAGAATTAGCCTTACCAAAAACCGAAAGACCCATGGTGACTCTATACAACAGAGCATCCATTAGACCACCTTTAAGATGCACTGGGAGGTCATTATCCTCCTAATGGGAACAAGTGAGAAAAAGAAACCATTTAAATACAGTCATGCAATATCAAGTTAGCATAACTAGAATTACCCACAGCAAGAATTACTTTGCCAAATTACCTTCCCAACTCCCAAAAGACACTGAACTTTATTTAGATTCTACTTTTCAAGCTTTCACTCTGGCATCAGATGACCACTCACCAGGGAAGTACAGTAAACAATGTGCCTGTTCATTTCTAAAGCAGTGATTGGCAGATGCCTGAAAGCTTCTGACATCAGTCGCCAGCCCCCTCGAGTGTGCAGGATAGGATTTACCATCCCTAGAAATTTCCTGCCAGTCTCCACTACTCAGTCCCTGCTAAGGGGAGGGACAAGGGGAGGAGCCTCTCCTGTCACCTGGTGCCACACAGGAAATTGTTTTGCCCCACCTGAAGTAAAAGTCCTTGTCACCAGATCCACATGAGCTTTACCCATGTCAGCAAGTTCATGCTGCTCTGGAATTCCAGCCGGCCTCTAGCACCAGTGACCCACAACCCAGCCCAGCTTAGCTTGCTTCTCCACAAGAAAGGAATGGGAGGAGGAAGAAGTACACCCAGAGATCTCCACTAGCAGAAACAGAACCTCTGACCTCATCAGTCACCAACATCCTGCCTGCCCTTGACTTGCAATGAACACTGGCAATGTCCCAGCAAGACTGGCTTCCTCTTTCAGGGGAAAGGAAAGCAACAGGAGACAAAAACTATTAAACTGGGGCTTCTAACATGCTTTTTCCCTTCCACATCGCAGATGCCCAGTCTAATCTATCCTCAGTATGAAGCTACTGCTCCAAGTTTTGGCTGAGAGTTGAGAGTATGCTTTTGAGTATCCACCGCTTTGGCATTCTAGGTGCCACTAGCTGTCACTAGGTGGCCCTATGAATCAGGAAGAGAGTCATTCAGGAACTATTTCTAAAGATGCAATAATTTTCTAGGAGTGAATTCAATCCCTTAGGACCTTTACTATTTCCATAAGTGAGAAGTACAGTAATACCACATCATAACTGAGAATTATGGGGCTTGGCTATGAGCTACAGGTACAGCTGTAAGACTGTAGGTTTAACTTCTCACTGCATTTCTGTCCTCTCACTTGCTGTTTTTCTCTGTTTGTCCTTAGGACATACTCATCTCAGCATACTTTATCTTTGTACAATACCTACTACTCATATAAAAACCTTGGGTACAAACCACATTACAGGGCAAAAACCCTAAAGTCAGCACGCATACATGTACAAATAGTCTTAAATCTCTGTAGAAAATAACTGCTGATTTCAAACAGTGTCGTCACACAACTGAGTTCAACAGCACACGGCAGATCCAAAGAGGACTTTCACCAGTTCTTTAGAAACAAAATGTAGGCAATTATGATCCATTAAAAACCTTGTTATTCTGCTAACATCATTCTATTATTAGTGCTCACTCAATACCTGAAAAAGCTTCTGCTTCTCAGGAACTCTATTTTCAAACTGCCTGCGTGAAGCAGTGCTTATGGTCCTCTGGGAAATTTGGCGAAGACCCTGAAATTAAAGATAAACAGTGTTTTAAAAACAGTAACTTTCTCAGCTATATCCACACTGGGTAGAAATAGCTTCTTTTAAATGTAAGACAGAAGTGAAAGGGACATAAAGAAACAAAAAAGCCTTTAAAACAAACAAACAAAACTTCATCAAAACGCATTGATTCTTAATTTACTCAATCTTTCAGCAGACTACATGAAGGACTGATTGACTGGTTATCTATAGATGAAAAACTCGGGAAAACTGCTTTCAGTAAGATACAACAGATTTATGGATCTGCAGCATAACCTTCACAATTAACATCCTTTTTGTGAAAATCTCGACCTCTGCCCTTTAGATGTTGTGTTTAGGCATCATCTGCTGCGTCTACTAGCAATGGGGACAATAATATTTAAGACAAACACGTATGCGCAAGCCAGGACCTTCTGTTGTAGCTGCAGTTCACCTGCTGGCCACCAGCACAGGAGCTGAACCTTCACAGAGCTGAAGAAGGCACCTCACGGACACACAAGAGTTTAAAGACACCCTGCTGTGTCCTAAGCTAGCATCATATGTTTCCATAATCAGATCATCTAGGTGCTCGTTAGTACAGGTCAGGCCACCACGCTTCATAATTCCCCCGATGGCTCGAAATCTGCCCTTGCTAATACGCCAAGGCCCAGAGTTAAGAACGGGCTGCAGGTCCCAGCTGCCGGCAGCCTCCTTCGGGCAACACTGATAACCTTGACCCTCCCCCGCAAAATCACCGCCCCTAACAACGCGGCTACGGGGCAAACACCCAGGTGACGCTGTCGGCCAGTAACGCTAAACATCACCTCCACCCCCCGCCCACCTCACACAAACGCTGCAAAATTCCTCTCCCCCGGGACGGCCTAAGCGTGTCCCCGACTCAACTCCCACCCCTTCGAGTACCTAAAGCTCAGCTCTAGGTGGAGCGAGCGGGCCAGGACCTCGAATGCAACACTTCCCCCTCCCCGCGGCTCCTTCAGCAGGGCCCGGCCCTACCGCGGCCGGCGGGCGGGCGGGTCACCCGGCGACCGAGTCCCGCAGCCCGGAGGGAGGCCTCGCACAGCCCCGGTCCCGCCGCGCCAGGCTCGGCTGCCCGAATCGCCCCGCCCCAGGAGCGGCAGCCCCGCGGCGGGCTGACACGGCGGAACCGAGCTGCTCTCCCCAGCCCCGGCCCGGTCCTCACCAGCAGGTTCCGCCACATCGCGGCTCTTGGTCCCGTCACCTCCCGCCGGCAGCAAGGGCAGCGGAAGCGGAAGCAGCTCACCCGCCCCCACGTGGTGGTACCACAGAGTTAGAATCCGCCTCGCGCCCAGAGCGGCACCGCAGAGCTGACAGCGCCGCCCCGCGCCGCCCGCCCGTCAGTCCTCCAGGCGGGAGCGGGATGCTGGAGGAAGGCGGCGGGGACCGGCCTGCAAGGCCTCTGGGAGGAGCGGAGCGGCCAGCGCGGCCCGTCCGTTTCCAGGCTGATGTGAGACAGGCTCTTTCCCTCCTCACCCTCCCGCCATACCCCTTCCCCAGTAAAACGAGGAACCCAAACTGGGCAGAGCCTGTATCTGACCCAGGCGAGCGGGTCTTAACACCCTTGGGTTAGACGTGGCGTCCCCTTGTTGAGTCCCTACACACAGAGAAAAAACAAAACTAAAAGATGTACCTGCCAGCTGCCTCAAAAAGCTGTTGGTAGCAGCGATAAGAAGCACTCTGGATGTGAACAAAGAAAACCCAACTTCAGTTTTATGTTTTCAGTGTTTCACAATATATAACTGGGGGCAGTGAAGTGACGACAGATTTGTATGAAGCACAAACCTGTTTGATTCTAACGGAAGAATCAGTTTGCCCTTCACGGAAGTGCTCTGAGATGCCTCTGCTTTCTCTGCATTGCAGATCTAGCCCCATAATTGCATCCTCTCATGCTTCAACCTTCCACGGAACGACGGTGCTGTCAGGAACGCTGTTTCCTGGCTTTGCTGCAGTTGCAGTGCGCTCGGGTTTTGGCATTGTGCTGCTTTTGCATTGGTGCCAAACCGCATGATGAATAATGTGTCAAACACAGCAAATCAGTGCTCAACCTAGCATGGAAGTAACACGGATCGTATCTCAAAGCCCAGCACTTCTCAATCTGATGAGCCGCTTCAGCAAGGAACTACAAATGCAAAGGTGAAGAAGTATTTATAGGCACAGGCTTAGCTGAGTAGAATAATAAAAATACCATTTAGAAAGCACAGTTGTGAAGAAATACGTGTTGTGACAAAGGAGGAAACTGCATGCATTATTTAACAAACCGTTTTCAAACACTCAAGCAGTGCTATTATCAAATAAAACAGTACATTACTACTACTGCAAGATTCATTCCTCTTGCAATCTTGTGAGTACATATAATAGTTACATCTGATGTTTATACGCTTGGTTGTATTTAGGTACTGGTAAAAGGACCAATTCCTAATATGCCTGAACCTGAGCTTGTGTGCTACTGTCTTGTCAAAATACACTTTACAACAGAAAGGCCATACTCAAAACTTGGCAGGTGGGTTACAGCCCAACATACTGCCCAGGGCAAGTGCAGCTGCCATCTGCAGTGTTGACTCATTCATGGAGAAAAAAACTTGAGGGAAAGAGGAATGGCAACTTACTGCCACAGGGTGAGGTTATTTCACTAGAAGTGAACTCAGACTACATTTTCCTAACTGAATAGCGTAACTTTTGCGTGTATTTTATTGAAGAGTAATAAAATTGTTAATCAAAACTGCTGAACAGTTTCGTTTAAGCCAGAATGAAAACAGAGCTGTTAATCTCTATGTTTAAAAGCATTCATCATAAAACCCCCTTAAATTTCACTTCTTAAACCACTAACAGAACGGTATGTAAATCGTACTAAAGAGATCACACAAACAGGAAGCCCCTGGTGCAGCAGGACAGCTGAAAACAACACTTTTTTAAATCTCCCTCCTGTGTCTTGACTGCCCACCAAACAAAAGAATTGACTAACCCAGTTAAAAGCTACGCTGTGTATGAAGGGAGAAAACCCACTCTATTCATACTGTAACTATTTTCCAAGTCACTTAAGAGTTGTGCAATGCACTGATACGTCATTAAAAGAACTTGCTGACAGGAAGAACAAAGATTTGTTCTCAAGTTTATAAGCATCTATTGAGAAGCATGCACTGACTTCAGCTACGTAACTCCAGACCTCAGCAGGCAAGCCTGGGGGCAATCGTGTTTTCATTTCTTCCAGGAATATCACAGTCCAATCTTTCCCATTTCCATAACAGAAGTAATGAAGACATTAACTAACACTACTTAAAACATCTCACCGTTTTATTTTGCAAAATTTGGGCACAATCCTCAGGTCCAAATTCAAATAAACTTGTACATAACTCTGGGACTCAGTTTGCTTAAATTGTTTCTTTTAGGTCACTTTTATCTGCAATCAGGGTCTGGTGAGAAAGAGCTCCACCTACGTTCTTTCAATTTATTTTTTTTTATTTAAATTTCATAGGGCTTCATTAATTATTGACTTATGCTTTTATTCCTCTTCACTTCATTCCGAACAGGAAATGAGAAAGATAATTTGCCAGCTTCAGACTTTCTAGTAGCAGTTGGTACAACTCAAAACGATGGACACTAGGACTTTCTTTTCAAACACAGGCTGAGTGTCTTTGGAACAGGGAGGCTCACGAGAAGGCAGTTTCTTATTTGAGACTCGGGTCATATAAGGACCTGCTAAATCTTATCAGGCCATTTCGTAATGAACTTTAGTCTTAATTGAAACTGTCAAGTCAGATTAGACTTCACAAGCAGGAGGCACAGAAGGCGACGATCAGAACAGGTTCCATGAGCTAGAGTACATGAAAAATACTTCCGCTGATCTGAGGAAAATTTACTACTACTACTACGAAAAAAAAAAAAACTTTTTCAACCAGGCTTTCTACAGAGCCCATTTTCACACTGCTAGAGGCAGCCTCCTCCACAAACCAGCCATGTTGCAAAGAAGAGAGCAGGAATAAAATTGGCTTAGATTTTCACCTTTTTTCCCCTTCTTACTTTGAAAGAGACAATTTTTGGCAGGGTGTTCAACAGACAACTATTCAATATGCAGAACATTTTGGGGTGTTGTGTTTGGTTGTTTTTTTTGGTAGTTTTTGGGGTGGTTTTTGGGGGTTTGTTTTTTTTGGGGGGGAGTGGGATCTTAACTCACTGACTCGGTCAACAGAAAATCCTCATGGGACTGCCTTGGTTTAAGACTGATACTGGAGACGTTCCAGATTGACGCTGGAGATCCCACATTGATACTGGAGGCCTTTGCAATGCTGCCCTCTTCATTTCTAACTCCTCATAGCTGCTTAGTTCAGTTACAGGAGCAAGCCCGGGTAACACAAATATCGGACTTTTCTAAACTTACACAGTACACCAAGTGGAGATTACAAATTGTCAGGCTAGATCAGAAAGTGCATTCTTGTCACAGGAATTTTAAAGATCAGAATCATTTGCAGTCCTTCCAGATTACTCTATGGTTATACCTTGTTTTTTGTCTTCAGCAGTTACATACCAATCAGTAACTTTTTCCTTTTTTTTAACTGTAGATCTATTCTGCTTTAGAGTTGGTGATACTATTTCACCACTCCAACTCAGTCCTGACATGACAACCCTTGTTTTTCCACTTCAAGTAGGGCATCCAAAAGCAAAGAGCAGTGAGTAACGCCTCCTATGAAGCTGATCTCACTGACAGCCATGCTCATTGCGCTGTTTGATGGAACGTTGCGCAGGTTACTTTATGCAGTACAGTATCTCTGTGAAAAGACCACAAAGGTGACCCTGCTCTGGCAGGGGGTTGGACTAGGTGATCTTTCGAGGTCCCTTCCAACCCCTGACATTCTGTGATTCAGGCAGACATATCTTTGCAGATGTTATCTGACCCTAGGCTGTCACAGCCTTTCCTCCCCTGGAGATTCTTATTAACAAGACTTGCAACTCTTCAAGGTTTAACTTTCATAACTAAAGCAAAATCATGCTGCTGAGAACCTAGTTTCAGCACCAGTGTGGCCTTGGGAGGCAAAGACTGTAAAGGATCCTTCACACTCCAATTGTAAGCTGGTAACTCTTCCCTGACTCAGCAAAGCACAATTAATGGCTCAACAAAGAGCATCATGCAGGTTTAAAAAAAAAAAAAAAAAAAAAAAGAGAGGTGACAGACTGCTTTGTTACAGGGATGTAGACTTTTACATGAAACCAGAAGAACGTTGGTCTCACACAAGAGAATTTCTTTGGAGAGCTCTTACATAAAACAGGAACATATCCTAGTTTCCAAAATTACTGTCTCCAGGAAAGATTTGTTCCTAAGCAGACCACAACAAAAGCAGAAGCTTCCAAAAAGCTTCTAATCTCTCACACTTCGGGCAGTCTCAGGTGGGCAAGACCTGGAAAAGAACTCAGGAAGCAGAGGCACTGCTCTTTGCATTTCCGAACCCTGGTAGCAAAGGATGTGAAGGATGTCACTGGAGAAGGAGGTCGCAGGTGGTGAAATCCAAATGCAACACGTGACAGTGACCACCGGGACAGCAACGCTGCCCAGAGAAGTGCCAGAGAGGGAGGCCATGGTTTCACCTCAGAACACGCGACATATGGGCAACTTGTAAGAAATACAAGGTCCAAGGATCTCTATAGGTATCCACACGACGTGAAGACAAATGAGCACGAGTGAAGAGTTTACAAATTTGACCTAATTATTTTAAGCTCTTATAAGCATTTTAAGCTCCTCAGGCACACTGTCCATCAGGCATACTGCCCAACAAGTATTTACTGCTACAGGCTCTAAGGGCAAAAAGCTTAACTGTAACAAAAACCACACAGCGATTCTCACCCTGCACTTCACCAAGAAGATCAAAGAAGCACTGACAGCTATAGTTAGGGAAAAAAAAAAAAAGGCATGGAAAAATATTTCAAGGTAAATACAGAAAAATACTTTGTTTTCAATCTTGAACACAGCCCAAAAGCAGCATTTCCTACTTGGAAAAAGACAGGGATTATGAATAAAGCAGAATATATTTGCATTTCAAGTGACAAATAGAAAATTTTTTAAAAAATCAAAATACTTGAATAACAAGTAACTGGGAGACATCCCCTTACTAGTTTACTGTATTCTGCACTAGTAACTACTCTACAGATGCAAGCCAGTTTAATATTTTGTGTGAGTTTTCTGTCTTGCAACATACAGAGGTACATACCCTTATTCTATAATTCCAGCAACACATACAAGACTGTAAATAAGATCTTAGTCTTTTGACCTTTTAAAAGGGCTGTGCTGCCACTCTGTACTAGGCAAACAAATTATAAAATGGAGTTACAGAAAGCTAGCCCCCCGGAAACACTGCCTTCATTCCATAGTTTATACAGACTTACACGCTTAAACTACTAATTCAAAACTATTACACAAGTAGTTCAGCTCGGTCATGTGTTTATGTGATAAATTAATAGTCCTGCTTAAAGCTGTCTATAGATTAAGCTGTCACATCATGAATCTTTTGTAACAAATATGCAATCCCAGAAATAGAATTTGCTTAAACTGCATTCACACTTAGTGAGAACGTCTTTTTATCAGCTGAAAATAAATGTATGTTCAAGAACAAAATAAAATCTCTTATTAAATGGTTTGCAGAATTTATTAGGTCGTTTTTAATATACTCATACTTTATCAAGCTAGTTGCATATAAAGTGATCTCAACCATATACATTACAATTTCTGTGCATCATCTAAAAAAAAAAAGTCACCAAAAAGTACTATTTTACAGGTTACAGTTAATTTTTAATTAACCTAGATGTGAACCCTTCTGTAATTTAAGACACTAACCTGCACAACGCTTCTAACTGCAATATTTAAATCAGGTTTCACAGCAAGCTTAACCTGCATTTCAGTGAAAACAGGTTACTGCCATCTCAGCTTCTGAATTTCTATAGTTTACTATCTTAACACCGCAAAAAAATAATGTGGTGTTCACTCCAGTTAAGGAAAAGAGTATCTGACAGTTCCTTCACAACAAAACCTGCTCAGAATACATGTCTCAAGAAAACTAGGAACCTCTTCGAGTAAGAGGAATTCACTCCAATTTGTGAACAGAAAAAACATTTTAGGTTCTCCTTAACACTTGAGAGCTGCTCATAAAAACCAAAACCAGCAAGCACAATAGGTAAACTAGTACTGGATATGACTTAAAGCACAGAAAATTAAAAAAAATAATAATTTCAGATTCTACCTGCAACAAACACTTCCCAGTTTAGAACAATCTTTAAAAGGAACTCTGGCAGATAGTTAACAAATAGGTTTTCTGGTATCTTCACAGGATGCTAGTTTACTGGCCAGGTACATACATTGTAAATATACAAAGAATCCGAAGTGTTGAAACTTACATAGCACTTGAAGGATTTAACATAACAGGAAGTGGGTTGGACATGGGATAAATATTTAACAACTTATATAAATATATTAAAATCTCAGCAAGAAATGTAAGAGCCCATGCACACAAGACAGTAAATTAAAAAAAAAAAAAACTTGACTTTTCCTTTCAACAGCACCGACACCCGAATTCTGGAAAGTTAACAACTTACAGTATAACAGTCTTTCTCCACAAAAATCTATATGTACTGAATCATACCGACATTACACAACACATGAACAAGCAGCAGATGCATCAAGGGAACAGGAGCTATATGCGTCATGTGGCCTGCCCAGTTAGAGGCAAATATCAGAAAAAAAAGAAATTCTGACACAGGCAGAGATACAATCAATATAGCTAATTGTGTACCCGTCATTTTCAGGAATTAATCCACAGTATGGGAAAGGCGAGCTTTAGATAAAAATTACGTTCCCAGTCTCAGAAGTGACATAAGGAGAGATTTAGCTTTCAAAAACCGGGTCCATTCTGGACTGGCCTTGATGCACATGCAGTACACATTTGCTTTCAGAATGCAAGATTAATTGGGAATGTCTGCACTAGTGTTTCGATTTCCATATTTGTGATGGATGATCAGCAACACAACTCCTAAGAAGAAGCATATGGACCCAACAGTGATGTAAGCGATTCCCAGGAAGGGATTTTTGCCTCCCATCCATGAGATGGTGCTTAGGATCATTCTTTTTCGTCCATCAAAACTGTGTACTGGATAATCTGAAAAAAAAATATTTAGGAAAACAGGAAGCATATTTCCAAATCTAGCTTTATATGGTCAGACACATTAAAATTTTGGGTGATTTCACTCAGATTCCAAATACAAACTGCTGCCTTTGAATACTGGGAATGCAAATATGAAACATTTACCTGTTCTTTCATGCTAAAACTAATCTAGGCACTGCCAGATACTCCAAGAAAAATGCAACATTTGGAGATGTTAACCCCTTTTTAAGGGAAGAGTAAATGCACAATTCCTTGGAAGTGGCTTTAATAAGATGAGGGAAATTAAATTTTAATTCTTGAACATATTTTAGCACAGCATTTTTCTTTACGTTCACTCAGCTTTATATGCACTCGCCAGAGTTTTGCTGCAAAGGAAAATACTGCAGCAGTTATTTAAAAATTATCATCAAGTGCTTTCAAATTTCAAGAAATTGGTAACTATGGTAACTCTCCTCCTCTAGTCTCCTGCACTTCTACTGTCTTTAGTTTAGCCAAAAGAGAATGACAAACCTCTACCAGATCCATAGCTCTGGCATTTTTCTGACCCCCACAGGCAGTCTGCCTTTGATTACATATTGTCATCACACCTCGAAATTAATTTTTAGGCGACCACATTTCTGGGCTACTAAATACCTCGTTCTTTCCATTTTCTCTGCTTCTCTCAGTTCCTTTACAGCACCCAAACAATTTGATTCCCCTCTCACTATGAAGCTACTAATTCTATTAAAACTCATGCAGAAGTGAAAGATGGTAATACTCTACCCAATTCTCACTACCATTTTTCAACCGTAGCTCAATACCATCTTTTTTTTTTTTTTTAAGAGATGGGAAGTAAGAAGGCTAGTTCAGTTTGAACTTGCACAAATATATGCCTGTGTAATTTAGATGAGGACCTCAGGTGCTTTCAGAAGTTTTTCAAAGGATACTGTAAGCAATATCCAAAGAATATTTTCCGGCCTGTAAGGTAGGTGCCAAATTATCCTTCCTTTCAATGAGACGATACAGCTTGCGAAATGTTGGCAGGGCAGCAGTACGCATCCACACGATGAAGTCTTCATTGATAAAGCCATTGTTGTCAGGCTCCGAGTCCAGCATATACACTGGCTTGGGCCAGTTCACAGGTTTTGTTGTGCCTAGGATTAATCAAAAATATTAAAGCATATCAAATATTGGACTAAGCAACACAGTGGCTCATCAAAATTCATTCCAATATTGCAAAAAAATCCCAGCGTATTAACTTCTGAACAGTTTGGACAAACGGATTGGCTCACTACTATTATAAAACACTGGGCTGTTTAGGAACTCCTTGTTTTGCAGCTTAAAACAGTAGTGCATATCCATTTATTCTCAGGACAGCACTGTCCATTTTTTTAAACAAATCTGCCTCCCCTACACACTTAGACAAGCTAGGAAATCTTGTCTCAAAACATTACTTAGTGAGATAGTTCCCCATTATGATGGTAGCTCCTCTGCTCACTTGGTGGAGTTTGACAACCACTTCCTGGACCATGAGCAAATAAAATTATGTACCACATTTTAGATGATGCCCTACTAATGCTTTTACTAATTTTATCAGAATTACCTTACACTAGTAGAGTGCAGAATTTTGTCTGCTTTTCTAAGGGTAGCATCACATTGGTAACGTGCAATTTGGCTGCAAGCAAGGAAGAAACCCACATCGGGTTAAACCTGCAATTATTATATACCTTGCATAAGCACACACATCTCAGAGCCCTGAGGAAGATTATTTTCAGCCATTAGTAGCCAAAGAAAACTTTGATTTACCAAACTGTTTTTAACAAACGAGAGAGCATCAGTCACTTCTAAACCCAAAATAAGAATCTGGGTTTTTTTCGGAAAACTTTGCACAGTCTAGCAGTGGAAACATTTAAATGAAAAAAAAAATCCATCGAAAGAGTTTTATTAAATAACCGATTCCTTTAGAAGCTAAATCCAAGCATTAGAGCAGTTGTACTTGTTTTGGCTTGGATAGAGTTAAATTTCTTCATAGTAGCTTCTATCCTGCTGTGTTTTGGATTTGTGATGAAAACAGCCTTGATGACACACTGATGTTTTATTTATTGTTGAACAGGGCTCACACAGCCTCAAGGACTTTTCATGTTCTCACGATGCCCTGCCAGCAAGGAGGCTGGGAGGGGACACAGCCAGGAGAGCTGACTCCAACAGGCCAAAGGGATACTCCGCACCTCACAATATCGATATATTCAGCAATAAAACTACGGGTAGAGGTAGGCAGGGGCTGCGATTGCTCAGGGACTTGGGTGAGCACTTGTTTCCTTGTGCATCATTGTTTTTTCTTGGGTTTTATTTTCGTCTCCGTTGTTTTGGGGTGGGTTTTTTAGGATTTTTTTTTATTATTAAACTATCTTCATCTCAACCCACAAGTTTTCTCGTTTTTACCTTTCTGATTCTTCCCCCCATATCCCACTGGGCAAGAGCAGTTAGTGAGGAGCTGTGCTTAGTTGCGAGATGGGATTAAATCATGACAATGATACACATATTAGGCTTTTCTCAGTATTCAAGGTGAAAAAAAAAGTAACAGAAATTAAAAAAAAAAATTAATACAGTAAAGGTAAAACCCATCACTTATATGTGAAGTGTAAGTATAAAGTCTAAGTATAAAGACAACCCTTCTAGACAGGAGAAGTCCTTTGCTTAGATTTCTTCAGAGAACCACAGTATTTTTAATTAGCATGTTCAGTAAAATGTTGTCAGCAAGGTAAAACTCAATGGAATCAAAATATATTTGAAGTGTTTTGTTATTCTTAAAAATTCACTTTTTTGTGTTTGTTTTTTTTTTTTACCTTGGAAAAGTGCCGTTAAGTTATTTCCATCTCCTGTAGGATTCCTGAACTTTACGTTTTTATCTGTCCACCATGCAATGCCTTTTTTAATCAAAGTAATAGGAATCCTTGTGTCATTATCAATGCGGTATAATTCCAAAGTATCTAAGGAGAAAATAAAATTAGAAAACCATCTGAAGAAACTTTCATTAGAGAGACAATCCTGATTAGTAGTGCGACAATTACCTCCAGGAGAAACAAAACAAACCTCAGCGAGGCATTTATTACCTGCCTGCTACAAACACAAGCTGTTCTGTAAGAAGCAATATATATTAGACAGCTGCATATTATCCATATACGATATCTATGTTTCTACTCCACAGCAGTAAAAGCGTCTTACAACAGGTATTTCCATCCTTTGCACGCTATCAGATTAAATCAATTCTCCTTGCAATTTTCAAAAAGCAACAGCGGTATGTTTAGTTTATTCTGAACGATGAAAATGAGTTAAGTCAAAACAGAAAAGCCCATGACATCTTTACTCAGAATAATTTGCAGCACAACTACATCACAAAAACATCTAAGCGTTAACTTAAAAAGAGTTACCGTACCATTAAACATACTGTTGGCAATAGCTCCACAAGGAGCAATGGGTTTGTCCTCATTTGTGCGGTAAGGCTCGCATTCCTTACTTGGATTCTGATAGTTAGAAGGAAAAAAAGCAGATGAGTCTGTGCTAGTTTATCCAACCAACACGTTTTTACTACGGTACCTCAATAACCCACACATCTTGAAAGTAAAACTAATAATCTTTTCACAAGTCAGGTTATTTACAAATACTTCAGCATTTAATACTAGTTAGCATGACCGATTTTTTTTTTTACACAAGCAGCAATTAAATCTAAATAAAACACAAATAAAGTCAAAATCCCATCACAGTCACACTAAAAATAAAGCTTCCTGGAAGCTATTAGAACTTTTTTCTTTTGTCTTTTAATAGAAACAGTTTTCCAACATGAAGCAGTCAAGTATTGTTTCATGACAAGTGTTTTTAAGTATGCACCAGTGTTACAGAAAATAAGACTATAATAAGAACAGAAGCATAATATAAAATGCAAAAGATTGCAGGGACTCCAACAACATGGAAAAACTGCAAGCATAAAAAGCACTCCCCCCCAAACTCCATGTCAGTCATCAAATGTAGCCTCCTGAAACTCTCCCATTTTCAAACTTTACAGGTAAAAAGGGGGAATCATTCTTGCTGGAACAAGAATCCAACTGTATTTCCACTCCTCATAAAATTAGGAAAAGCAGAGGTCTGGCCCTAAACACAGCATCTTGAACAGAATAAATACACAGTACTGGTATTTTCCAGTATCACTGATGTTCGGTATTGAACCAGAGTCTACGAAAGATACATTTAGCAGCAATATGCAAACCAAGTGCTAGGTAACCAAATATTATTTTATACTGTAAATGAAAACTTCAGACAGAACGGCTACAGATAGTATTGACTGAAAATAACAAGACAGATTAAAACTATTCAAATTTCAGAAGCGACTGAAGTACTGCACTGCTGCCCACTTAATGAAATTTTACAGTACTTTACACAGTTATTTTCTGTAAACAAAATATCAATTCCTTATGGCTGTCTTCTGTTATGCAAAAACTCTAGCACCTCATTATTATTATGAAGCTAAATACTCTGCTATGCAGCAATAGTCATATCTTAGTTGCTTATTCGTATCCAAGCACGAATACCTACAAGCAGCGAACTGTTATCTCCATTCAGCTGGCTGTCATCTCGAGACTTCACATAACGACGATGGTTTTGATAGAAGTTGGAAAGTCCGTAATACATGAAAACATTGCTCTACAAAAGGCGAGATCACACAAAGCTTAGATTTTAACCTCTTAAAACTCTGTGATTACTTTACAGCAACATTCCTCACACTGAGTACCTAAGACTACTACGCTAAAATAAGCTGCCATCCTTAAGTCAAACAGCTTAAATATGCCATAAACTATCAGAATGACATTTACCCGCACTAATCCCAACACCTGTCCTGTCGGATGCGAAGCACATAAGCCTCACTATTTGCCTCTGATTTGTCAGAAAGCACTTACCTGGTATTTCCAATTCTCGCTGTTTTATATAAAATGTAGAAATAGCGGATCTGCTCACCAGCTATGACACACAGTAACTCCAAATGTGTAAAACACAAGCATTTCATTTAATATTGTACATTTCCAGATAAACAGAGGCATTAAAAACCATCTCATCCCTGCCACTTAAAATACACCAAAGAAAAAAAAAATCAATTAAGTTCGCAGGAAAACTAGAAATAAACCTTTAAAACAGGGGGAAAAAAAAACCACCACCACCAAGACTTAAGTGATGCAGGTTTCCTACTGAATACAAAATAAACCGTGTAAACTGCTCCAATTTCACTTTGCATACAAGGTAGCATACCTCAAATGAATGTTCCAGTGTGAAATTGATGGTGCAAGTACAAGGTGTTGGGCTGTCCCAGGACACATTTAAACATTTGTTGCAGGGACTAGAAGGCTCTGTTCCTGTATAGTCAATCTATAACAGAAAAAAAGTCATTAATTCACAACAGGAGAGTAAAGAAATTTTATTAGTAAGCCAGAGAGTTGACATGGCCTTTATTTTGCAATCTTATTACATCTCAACTCCAAAACCTCATTCAGGTTTATCTGATGATCTCAAGAGGTTACTTCCAGCCTAAAGATTTTGTGATTCTGTCTGTATGCTTGATTTTAGCCTCACATTTAACACTGATGTGCACCATTACTGCTGGTGGAAAACAAAACAACACAACAAAAAAAAAACCCACCACAACACAAACAGCAGATACTCCAGACAAGTTTCCAAACACGAACACACAATGTGACAAGTGGATCTGAGCTTTTACATGCTTTCCAGTTGGGTTAAATTTTTGAAGTCTAGGTATTTAATAAAAACGGTTTGCATTAGAAAACTTGTGTTGTTGACCATTTTTATGCATCTAATTAGTCGTAAGAAAGAAAAAAAATACTTAATGCCCAAGAACAGTAAAATGCTAGCGGATGGACAAGAAAGATGATTAGTGTTAATCTGGTTTATACAATATCATCTGTCTTTACCAGTATAGCTCAAAAAAGCCAGTATTTGAAATCTGTACATACAGGTCACCTGGAGATTATGTATAACATACCTGCAGCAGCCGTGAGCTCACCCCACAGCCCAAACCAACTGAAGTCGCTTGACTACATTCACACTCTCTCATGTATAGCTCCAGCATGTGAACAGCAGGAAATAATTATCATTTAAACGACAAGACCTATGCAGTTTTATGAAAGGCCGCTGCAAATGGTTTGCCCTGATTTATGCTTGTCATGAAATGCACTATCAAGAGTTAAGAGTGATTCTGTCTTCATACCTGTATTAAGGTTAGCTAAAACAAACATGCAGTTTCAAGGTTCAAGGAACAACTGAAGCCTATTTTTCCCTGGATCTTCTTCAAGGTCTCTCTTCCTGCAATTTCTTCTCTATCTATTAAGCTACAACCCTTCTCTCAGCACTTTTATTGGCATCCGCCCTGCTGTCAGGTTTCTGACAGATGAGACCTACACCCTAACGAGCCTCGCCGAAACAAGTTGGCTTCAGAAGCTATTAGCTGGCAGAGGGAGGATCACATAATCTTTGCTTCCTTTACTGAACAAGAGTTTATGCTGGTCTAGAAATAGCACAACTGCAGCAGCCCTGAACAGTTCTGTTTCACTACAGCAGAGATCACCACTGCTCTCAACAAACAATGCATCTCATTTCTCCAAGGTTAATTCAGTGTGGTGTTTTTCCTGCTAAAGTAAGCTTAAGAAAAAGGTTCCTTCAGAAAGGCCTTAAATTTGCATATCCTGAGCTAGCTCTCTGGTATGTGGACAGATTTTAGATCAAGAACAATCTCAAATAATCCAAGGTTGCAAAAGATCTAAAGGCTTCACTAAAAATAGAATTGACTAAATTCTGAGGAGCATGAAATTGATATATATTGAAACAGAACCACGTTTTGACTGCTGCTATCAGCTTCAACTGCCAACACAAGTGTGGGGTTTTTTTCTGCATCCACATTCCCAGGAGGCATTAAAGAGAGCTTATATAAAGGGATGGAGCATCTGTCTTGATAAAATAATAAAATCAAGACTTTGAGAACTGAAAGACTGACTTTGGAATCCATTGCAGGGACCTCCCTGACCCCATGTTCTGTCCCCAGGGATCAGCCAGCAGCTGAATATGACAAATCCACACACTGAATGAGCCCTTCCTAAGAACTCCCGACCTAAAGCCACCAGGTACATTCGAGTTATCCAGCACTAATAGCTTTTCAGGCTGTTGATGTCTTTCTCAGTTGATTTACAAGTTTGCAGCATAGAAGTAACATAACTATTGCACATACATATCCTCCAAACCATTTATGATTCTGTAGACTTCACGTGTTGTCATTTATCCTACTTTGCTAGGCCACTTCTTGTCCAAAAGACAACCCATAACTCTGGTCCTCATTGCTATCCCTCTCTGTAGGTTTTATTAAGTTTTGTATCATTTTTGAGACAGGTCTACTAGAACTGCTCACACTACTAACAATGTACGTAACAGTAATCTGCTTTCTTCCAGTTCTTCATTGCTAGTCATACCTTCCAGTCCATCTGGCTTTTTAACTATCAATACACATTTCACAGCAGTTACAGCTCAAAGATCTCTTTCTTACACAATTAATGTTTTGGATGTTCCTCAATCTTATCACATATTAATATGCTCTGTCAATGCTTCTTGTTCACTCTAAAAAAAAACAAATAAATAAAAATATCAGGTAATACAGAACTCTCTCACCCTTTAATAACAGGGCAAAAAGACATTTATATTGCTGATTCTCATTTTCCACCCAAATGAACTGTTTTCATGACAGACCCAAGACAAATGGTTGTTCATATCCTTTGAAACAGTAAGGAAATGCTACAGGAAAAAAAAAAAAAAAACCCAACCACAAAAACCCTGTAATTCTAGTACACTTAAGCTTTTGGAAATCTTCCACATCCGAATTCAAGAGAGCTTATACAGGAAATCAATGGAGAAGCTACATTTCACTGCTCAGTCCTTGCACCTGTATGAGAACATCACAGTTCACAGAGATAGTAATGGCTGCAATACCCAGTTCCAGGAAGTGTGATTTGAGCGGTACATAAATATGTATTTCAGAGGCATAAATTATACACCCTATTCAATTCCAATACGCTAAGTTTACAGGCAGCTATACATATATGTGCATACATACTTAACAAGTATGCTATTGTCTAGCAGGTAGGTGTAAATAACTACCTCTGCTTCCTCCCTCAATTACATTTTTGAAAGAGCTTAGTCACTGCCCCTAGCTTCTACATGCCTTGTCTCTCAGAGCTAAATTTACAGCTATTTGTGAATAACATTTAGAGGTTACTAACAAAAGTCAACATACTACGTGGAGACATAGCTCACCTAGGCATGTAGGTGAAAGCAGTGTTTTAAAATGCATCCCTCACTCGTGTTCAGAGTGAAAATGTCAATCTGTAAAATGCTTCTTTTATGTTTTGTTGCTGCAACTGTGAAGCCTTTTTTGAATTTCAACTTTTATTTTCTCCAAAATTCAGCTGCCTTTAAAACCATAATCTCACCCACAGAATTTCTGCATTATAATGCCTGATAAAACATGCACGAGGATCAGATAACAGAACTCAGGTTTCCCCATTTTTACCTGCATAGCCTGACTGTCTGATCATACTCTCCCAAATAAAGAACTCTGACCCTCCTTGTCCTCACAAAAGCCTAATGATATGATCTGGGAGAGCTTTATGCGAAGTAGGATATGAGAGTCAACCAACACAGTAAAACAAGTCAGTGAAACCCTTTCCAGTCTTGAATATCTTGAAACTAGATGGGGTGGAAGGCCAGCATCTGCCAACTAGTTTCCAAATATCAAGGGCTACTACCGCTTTATATATACAGTCTTACTGCATAGGGGAGCACCTGCCATGCTCTCAGCTTACCTACGATTTTTATACCGCATGCTGGGTGGGAACTGCTAGGTTTTGGCTCCTACTGGCACTTACCACAAGCATACAACTGAGCTGCTAAGCAACAACAGCATATAATAATTCTGTTACGCATTCAGCAGCAACATAGGCACAGGAAGTTGCTTACATTTCTGGACTCATGAAACTGATACATTTCCTGTCTCTATAGATCAACATAGATTGTCATAACGAAAAACACACACAAAAAAAAAGGACATGCACTTATGCAATTGTATTTACCTTATAATCATTATGATTTAAGATTTCGTATTGCTTTACTATAGAAATGTCTCTTTTAAATGTAATTGTAAAAAAAAATTTTAAAAAATCAGTTATCAGTGATTTTTTTTTTTTAAGTTTCTCTCCACTGAGTGTCCGGTTGAAAACAGGAGATTGTATATTTACCATAAATATGACTACAACACGACAATTTAAATGTCTACGTGCCCATGACAACTTGGCAATGTTCTCTGAAGCACTTGTGTCAATTTTCAGATCTCCTGCATACCCCCAAGCCATGACAGAAGCAGCAATTGCTTTTCAAAAATATGCTTACATACAACATTTAGACACTGTAAAATACACTTCAGCTTTAGGGGTTTTTTTTGCTTCTGCTCTTCTCTGTGACTGGCATTTTAGTTCTTAGCATAAAAGGGAAACCTAATTTTGTTTTATTATAACATTGTTTGCTTTTTAACAGCAATATAAAAATATAATACCATTCATTGTCTGCTTCTGGATTTCCTCAGTTAATTGAGCTTCACTGTCACATTGCTACCATGAGCCAAAACACTGTCTTGAACACTACTTATTTGAAAGTGACAGCTTACTCTGATAACCAGAATGATTTGATCCACAAAAATTCATATTCTCCAATATAGCAATCCAACAAACAACTACACATCTTTTTTCCTACAATGAGGCCTGGTTGTATCAGCTCAGTGAAACTAACCTTAACTGTCAACCTGCTCTTCAAGGTTGTCCCCAAGCCCTTTGAGTTCTTTCCTTGCAACACAAAGTGATCGTTATGAAATGAACCTAATTGCAATATACAGTTTAGTTTTCAGCTAATGCTCAGCAATTTTGCACAGCAGCAGTGTGGTTAATTATCATACATAAATAAGTCAGTTTTTTGTAAGTACAGTCAGAAAAGGCTACACTCTTGGATCTTTGTTTCTAAGGCTACTCTGGACACCCTGGTCTCCTACAGAGCATCTGAAACATTAAATCATTACTGCACTTAAGAATTACAGCTAGACCACAGAGTTTTGTCCTGAAACATCAATTATTTGGGAACATTTAAAGAAATATAATCCATCACCACAAGCTAGTCCAAGGATGACGCACACACTTTCTGCGCTACCGAGAACCAAACCTGCACTGGGCTGCCTTGATTAAATACCGGCATTAACTTCCCGGCAAGCTCCCTGAGGAGCACCGGCAAGGCTGACAGGAGGGTCACAACCTATGCGGAGAATACTCTGTAAGTTCAACGGCTACCCAGGGTAAACGAAGGGATGGCTTGTTAAAGAGCACCAACGCCGAACTGAATCGGAACAGCGGGGGCGAGGTGCCCGTTCATCCCAGAAGCCGTGTAAGCCACCTCTACCTCCCGTCGAGCGTCAGCAGGAAGAGACGGTGGCACATTTCGCAAGGAGGGAGCAGGCCGCCTACCGGCAGCCGATCCCTAACCCCCCTCGCCAGACCCCGTACCCCGCAAGAGGCCTCCCGGGGCTTTCAAACCACCGCCCGGACCGGGGCCCAGGCCCCCGCAGCCCGCCGCCGTTCCCCGCCCCGCCGGCGGGAGGAGTCTGTGGCTGCGCGTCCCCCCGCCTCCCCGGCGCACCTCGTACTCGCGGATGTTGTTGGAGGTGACGAAGATGCCGATGCCGATGGGGATGAAGATGAGGCCTATGATGAAGAAGGCCGGCAACACCGTGCCCGCCGTCAGGATGGGCTGCCAAGCCGGCAGCCGCTGCTGCTTGAACGCCGTGTTATCCGGCTTGCGAGTCTTCACCGCTCCGGCGCCGCCGCCGCCGCCCACCGCCCCGCCGCCCGGCACCCCGACGCCGCCCGAGGGGTGCCCGTCCGCCTCCTCCTTCGCGCTGTAGTTCACCGCCATGGCGACGGCACCGACCGCCGCCGCCGCGCGCGCTTCCACCGGCACCGGCGACGCCGCCGCCAACCCCGCGTCACCGCCCGCCCGACACGTGACCAGACGCCTACGCCCTCGGGGAGACGGCGGGCGCGCACCTGACGTCTACAGCGAGACGCGCGGCTGATGACGACACCCCAGCCACGCCCCCCGGGAGAGACCTGCCGCGGCGGCGGCTCTGCGCATGCGCAGAAGTGGGAGAGCCCGCGTGCCGGTAAGGGCAAGCTGCGCCTGCGCACTTCGCCGCTTGCTGCTGACAGGTCTGAAGCTGCGTCAGGGCAGGTTTAGGTTGGGTCTCGGGAAGCCCTTCCCCACGGAGAGGGTGCTCAGGCACTGGGATGCACTGCCCAGGGAAGGGATGGAGTCACCGCCCCTGGAGGTGTTTAAGGAGAGGCTGGATGTGGCACTGAGTGCCGTGGTCTGGCCGATGTGGTGGTGTTGGGTCACAGGCTGGACTTGATGAGCTCGGAGGTCTTTTCCAGCCTCAACCATTCTGTGATTCTTCCGCGGCCCGGAGGGGTGAGAGGGCGCGTGCGCGGTGGCGCTGCTGAGAGGAGCGCGGGGTTGGTGCTGCCGCCGCTCCGCCGTTGGGTTCCGCTTCCCCCCTTTTCCCCGCCCCGGGGAGCGGGTGCCCCCGAGGGGCCGAGGCCGGCCCGTCCGGATGCGCTGACGGCGGCGCCCCTGTCCGCCGCGCGGTGGGAAGCGCTGCGTCATTTCTGAGCCCCTTCGCCCTCTCCCCCGCCCTGGCGAGGCGCTCATGTCCCAGCCGGCATCACCGGCTCTCCCCGCCGAGGGAGCGGCCCAGCCCTCCGCGCTCACGGCAGGGTCCCCGCTGCGAAACCCTCCGTGTGCCCCGGGGGCGAGGCCCGGCCTGCCGGCGGCGGCAGCAGCCACCTCTTGAGCGGCGGGACCGCCCCGTCATGGCCACGCAGCGCTCCAGGAGGAGCCCCCTCGGCCCCTGCCGCCTCGTCTGCCCGCCCGGTCGCTGGAAAAAGGCAGCGCCCGTTGGATCGAAAGCAGAAGTTACGCTCCTGCTGCCGCCTGTCAGTGCCGCCGCAGAGGTGCACCAACACAGGGCGTCTCGCTGTAAGAGACCTTAATGCGGCCTTTTATACCGACTCTCACTTTGGGGAGTTGTTTCGCACCATTTTCCTGCTCTGTTGTCAGCAGGTGTGTGAGCGTATCCGTCGCAGCAAATGCGAGTACGTATGTTGCTGTCAGAGTTGTGACTTTTTATTTCCACTAGAAGCCATTCTGGCTTGTGTTCAACTCATTCAGTGCCACCTAGTGGAAAGCCCTGTGAGAGCATGTGTTTGTATCCCGTAATACCTGCGTTATCAGGCGTCGTTCAAGCCAATGCAACGCTAGAAGTCCGTATTTCTCACTTCATCGGCACTTCAAAGTCTGTTTTGTGAGGACTGTGTAGGACGTATTACATAGAGAGAGTGTAACCCACTTCCTGCAAGTACTTATGTATTTACTTGATTTGGAGAAACAATTATTAAAGCTATTTTAATAAATAACTTTATAAGTATGTAATCTAGTCGAAGACTTTTTAGCTGCCCGTGGAACAGCTTCCCTGAAATAAATGCCTTTTAGTTCGCTGAAGAATCGAAAGTCCACTGGGGGGAGCCAATGACTTGTGCAAATACACTCTCTCTGGAGAGTCCAACCTGTCTTCATAGCCTCGGAAATTTGGACGCTTAAACTTACCTAAAATTTAAGAGTTAATTTGGTGCCCAAATAGTAATACAAGGTTCAGAAACTAATCGTATTCCTTTTGGCATCTGTGCTAAAGCTATATCTTAGTCCAAATTTATCCTTTCCACTATCTCGTGGGCTCTACCTTTTGCTGTCATTCCCTTTAGCTAAGTCCCTTGTCACGCTTTTCTTTCTTTTCTTTTGTTTGCAATTACCACCCTCAGCTTTAGTAACTTATACTGTGGGAGCCTCACAGAAAATCCAGTGAGGTGCAGTGTGGGAGCCGAGGGAACAAAGCTGTTGGTAAACCTGTGCTGTGAGATGGCAAGAAATCTCTCTGGCAGCCAGATAACTGAGAGGCAGTATCAAGAAGTTACAAACCTGATGCTTCCAGGTATAAGTGGACTGACAAGAAAGGGCACATTCAATTTTTGTGGGAATCTGTTCTGCAATGGTTAAGCTGGGCACACTCTGTCAGCTGTCAGGGAAGAGCCACAGCAGTGTTGCAGGGCTGTCGGCCAGGTGGTGGAGACACAGATGTGGTGCTATCATTTCTGTGAAATGGGCAAAAGAACAGTGGGGCACTTCCTAGAGGATCTTTCAGACAGGCCCTCCGTCATGCAGACAGGTTGATGTGAAAGTTTTCCTTCAAAAAGTTTCAAAATGACCTGCACGGGAGACAGTTCACCTAGGGGACAGACTATATCCAGTCCAGGAAAAACTCAAATCATGTCCGATGGATATGTGAAAAGCTCCATTTGTACCAAATGATGTGCTAATGTAGCCATAGCCACAAAAGCCTAGGATAAATCTGGAAAATACGGGGAAAGGAGAGAACAGGAGAACTTCCTCCTTTACACCCAGTGGAACGAGCTGCCGTCTGGATTTGAACTGGACACGGTGTGCTGTGGTAAGCATTCCCCGTGGCCAAGTCCTGATGCAGGGGTAAGCGTTGCCTTATCGACAACGAAATAACTGAAGTGAGAGGTGTCTGAGCTAACCCCTGCTTGCTATTCTGCATGATACGAAACAGAGAACCCATTTAACATATCATACACATCAGATCCACTATCAGCTCTCTCTTTTCCATTAATTGTATCCAAGGATGTACGTTCATCTGTAAGCTTGGCCTACAAAACCAGTTTGCACTCTAACAACTAGATTAATGAGAAGCATGATTTTTCTTTGTACCAAAATAATTACTGCCTCAGGAACATGACAGGGTATATCTTACTTCCATTCTTTAGAAATAAGGAATATCAACATAAACACTTTAATATAGTGGTTTTACTTTTTCACCAGTATGTTGAGGTCTTGGTTGCATATTATTTCACAGTTTTATGCTAAGGAAAACTGATTTATATCCAAGCAAGTGTATCCCACAAATTTCATGTACTTTTACAGTGAGGTGCTGCACAGTGCAGTGCACTTCACCTTGGTTTGTGTGCAGTTATAAGACAAAGGAATACAGAAGAAAAGAAAGAAAATACTTCTTGACAGTATTTTATGTTCCTTGTTTTAATATGCAGACGAGCAAATGAGTTTATTAGGCATTCACCTAGCAATGAGTGCTACACAGATGTGTGACATAGTCAAGGCCTTGGTGTGTTACATTTTTAAGGCAAGGGAGAAGCGTATGAGGGTGGTGAGACACTGGAACAGATTTTCCAGAGAACCTGTGGGTGCCTCATCCCTGAAGTGTTCAAGGCCGGGCTGGATGGGGCTTTGAACAACCTGGTCTAGTGGAAGATGTCCCTGCCCGTGGCAGGGGGGTGGGAACGAGATGATCCTTAAGGGTCATTCCAACTAAAACCCTTCTCTGATTCTATGCATCAGACTAACCAAGAATAAATGCTAAAATTACAACATTTTAATTTGAAAGCTGAAGTCTGATTTCAGGGGGATAAAATGAAACTTAAAATTGTACAAAAAAAAGATGAATGTATTGCAGTTAATCTAAAAGACCACCAATTGGCAGTTACTTCTTAATCATATTCCATTAAGCCCCCCAAAACATCTTCTTTGGGTACTTACCATATCACATTGTCCACTTATTGCTAGGAAAGATGCAAATCATCAATAATTTTAAAAATAAAATCTAAAAAATAAAACCTTGTGTGCTTAAAACCTCTAACATTTAGAACAGGCCAGGCAAATAAATGTATTAACTGCCAAATAATAGATTTTTTCAGGGAGCAATTTTGCATCACTTGAAGCATTAAGCATGAAGTTTTGAACTTAAATGTTACTGTTCAGAAGAAGAGATAAACCTCAGCGATTCACAGCAGGAGGTGGAGGACGCAGGGCAGTAACCTCTACTTTCTCTCTCGTTTTCTACATTAGACATGGCCCTACAAAACAGGCAGGACTTCTTTGGTCTAATTATGTTTACAGTGAGGCAAAAGGAAAACTCCCTGGCTGTAGAGTTTTTCTCTAGATATCAAAGTATTTGAGCTTTTTTTAATAGATTGAAGCATCATATATTATCCCCTATAATTATACTAACACAGATCTTTCAGTCCTCTTTAGACAGTAAGAGATCTTTAAGAGAAAAGTAGATCTTTGATTTTCAACTACTTAAAAGCTATTGATATCCATAGTCCAAAATAGCCTCTACATCGCCTTAGTCTGAAAGCTTTGCCTGATCAATTCCTTTAAAATGACAATACATGTAGAAATTAATCATGTCTTTAGTCCTGAGTGTCTCCAAAATACTGGCTCAAAATGTGGCTAATGCACTTTTATTCCTTATTTGTTTCAGATTTATATCCTAATTAGATAATATAAAAAATTGACCACAAACACAAATGCATTGAAGATGAAATACACCTGCCAAAGCACCCTTTGCACCTGTGAGCTTCACCCTCCAAGGATTTCTATGAAGCACTTTATCTGCTTGCAGGTGTCGGATCAGAATTTATTACTCTGCCTGCATAAACCATTATCAGTGATGAAATAGCGTGTGTCACTACGGGTCGTTTATGATCCGCGTTAGCAGTCTCCTACTCCAAAGTGCTGCAGTTCATCAAAAATATTCTAAGATCTAAATGATTTCACATAGACCATGACTGTATTTATGCTTTAAATAAACTTGTATTTTGTAAAGCTTAAAAACTTAATCTATTTGCGAAACCATAGATGTTTATGTATTTGTTTAGGAATCATAAACAAAAGGAGGACAATTTACACATACTCTCCTACTGAATTGGATTTATATTAAAAACTAAACAAGGAAAAATATTTTCTACTTTGCTTGGGACCTTTTAAATCAAGACTCAGTAATATTTTACTTCTATCTTATTCATATTTAAAAGCTGAAGTTTATTTCAGGCACGTCACTGTCACTTTCAAATAGCTGGCAATTTCATTCCAGATGAGCTCAATGTAGTTCTTAACACGGGTAGGTTTTGATTCCCAAGTAATGCTTGGAAAATAGAAGATCTGGTTCATTACAATGTTCATTCTACCGTGCAATAAATGGAAATGTGGCACATATTAAACTTTATTCAGCTCAGCTGTATTACTCTCAGAAGGCTGGAATTCTTCTTGACTCACTCTAAAATATGATCTACAGACACAGGTATGTTATAGGCATACATTGTCCAAATGAAACGCTCTCTAAAAAACTTGGGTGTACCAGCTGAAGTGTGAGCTGTACCAACAAAAATTACTCTTTTGCAAAGATAAGCAGCATTGATTTTGATCGTTGAGTATAGCTGCATTAGCAAACTCTTTACAACACAGATGAACTCCAAGGAAGTTTATACAGGCCCCAGAATATCCTGCTTCCCTACAATGTCAGCTTTTGGTGCAGAACTCGTATCTAGAAGGAAAAGCAGCTCCCGTGGCTCCCAGGAAGCTCAAAATGACTACACAGCAGTGTGATATTACAGCTTCAAAGATGAATTGACCCAGTCATCTCAGCGGGACACTGAGTTAATACACTCTTTCTGGCGTCTCACAGCATCTCTCCTGGGAGCAACACCGTTTTCCCTTCCAAAAAGGAGTTTCTTCCAGTAGCTTCTGCAATTAAAAAATCTGCAGTATTTTAAATGTGTGCCAATGACTTAGATTAAAAATAATCCATCATGAAATGTACAAGAAAAAAAAAAAAGAGCCTGCCTGGGTTGTATTCAGCTTTATATATAATTAATTCAAAAATAATTTTTAACTATAGCTGCCACAGAACTCTCTGGATGCTATCTGAAAAGCCACCATGGCCAGATGCCCTCTTCAGCACATGGCAGAGCACGTGGCACCACATTGGTACAGTCCTACTAGTCCAGGACTAAATATTCTTGATCGTACCAGTCAAACATCTCTGCCAAAGCACAAGGCTAGAAGCCATTAAGTCACTCAGGGCTTGGCAACAGATCCCTCTCTGCATCCTAACATCTGCGTCAGTTTTACTATGTACATCACTGTGATACCATGGTGAGATACTGGTCAGAAAAAGGAACTTCCAAAGCCAAACATCCTGCCCCTGTAAACAAATAATTATGTGAGTGCTGTCAACCTTAAGAAATAGGAGTTAAAATTCAAATACTCGATTATATTTGCATAGTTGTGAAAATTTATTAGTTACAGTGTAATGAAAATCAACTTTTTTGGTACAGGCAGAAGTAAAAACATACATTATATAGGAAAAAAAAATCACAGCTTTCAAAACTGGCTTACATTGTTTAAAATGAGTAAATCTGGTTGTATTTCAAGGCATGAGACTTCGATACTTAATTTTATGCCAAACCATCACACAGTGCAAGAAATATTCTGCAATAGTACAAATTCTATACAGCAGTCTTCAGAGTATTTCGTCTGACAGAATCTCATGGTGGCAAAAAAAATGCGCTGAATATACTTCCATTTAAACACAAAACATTGCTGAAGTTAAATTTTTCTTTCTTTACATACTCTATTACAAAAATATCAAATCGCAAATTTGACAGTGTATTCTACAAATAAATTCGCCATGGATAATAGGAATCACAACTTTGGGACAGTTACTTTACAAAGTGTATTATAAAAATAAATTATGTGGCAAACATCAAACAAAATCAAGCATGTGCCTTAGGCTTTGCAAATAAAAGTGAAATTCAGCTGGCAGGAAGACCGCTTCTCTCTCTCTCTGACTATGTACTTTCAAAATATCAGCAAGGCCCTTCATTCTTCAAGCTCTACCAAGACAAAAAAAATATATATATATATAAAATCTAATGGAAGCAAGAAATACTTCCACGAATAATCAGTAGCACGAGTGACCCTGGTGTTGCTGGTAGAGAGCTTCTACAGCGATCCATCCCACTGGCAAGGAGGGTAGTGCACACAGAGAGCACAGAGCAGGGCGGTAACTCATCTAGAGTTCATGCGTAACTGGTGAATGATGACGCTCTCTAAAAGAGAAGATAGCAAAACATTTCGATTTATGAAACTGCAAATACATTGCAAGCTACTTGAAAGAAGAACAACATTTACAACGGCAGCGCAGTGTTTTTTTCTTCTAGAAACATCTCATGGACATACCCTCGCATCACTGGTTGATAAAAACTGTCCTGGCTTAATGCTATGAAGGAAAAATAAATCAGTACCAGCTGGGGGCTCAGCACCTCTTGGCTTCCACTTCAATGTCAAGATCACAGAATCACAGAACCACAGAATGTCAGGGGTTGGGAGGGACCTCGAAAGATCATCTAGTCCAACCCCCCTGCCAGAGCAGGATCACCTACAGTAGGTCACACAGGACTCATCATCCAGATCATCACACAGATCATCATTTGGTCCCCCACAGGGAGAAAGAATAATACAACCAACTGGATTAAACCACAGGAACGTAGAGGTCCCCGTCCCACATCCAAATCAGGTAGGGGAAGACTTGGACTCAAATATCTTGTATCCTAAGCAAATCCATCATAAATCTGCTGGGAATTTCACAATGGGGATGAGGAAGAGGTATGGGGTCATTTCTCATTTTTTATTTAACTTGGGCTTAGAAAGCTATGCTGGTTTTATTCAGCAAGTCTGCTTGAATTTTGCTACTGACTTTAATGGGGATAAGTTTCAGCCACAGCGTGCAAAACCTAGTGTTGGCATTGTCTTTCAAAGGCTGGGTTTAACTTTGCGCTGTGTGTAATGTAGGAGATTCCTGATCCCGATTAATCTCTGGGCACCACTGAAAAACTAATGGCCTGTTCTGTTCTATCTATATACACTGCTCTTACACGCAACTTCTTTAATATTAGAATTTAGCTATCAATGACATTTTTCTCTAAAAAGGTCTATTTTGTGCATTTCAAATAATATAACTGTGCCAATGCTAACTAGAAACACACAAAAATACATTTTCAGAAACAGTTATTTTCTTATTTGAAATTATTTTAAGTTTCTTTCCTAATAGCCTGAAGTTTTTTAAAATTTATACAACCAAAGAAATGACCGTAATTTCATTACTCCCTTTTACATTTTTACTGAGTTCTGCCTTTATCTGCTTCCTAACCAATATTTGCAAGATGTTTGACTAAGTTACATTACAAGAAGAAAGAAAAATCCAAATGTTTTCCATGTCCTGTTCATGCCAGAACTTTGCCACTAGATGGCAGGTTCCAGTGATGCTTTTCACACCTGATGAATCAGAAAAGCAGGGCTGAGGCAACATTCAAAAACTATGTTAAGGTAAAAGAAATCATAGAATTTCCAAAATAGAAAGTATTTATTTTCCATAAACTTTATCGATAACAAATGATTTTCAACAAGGTATGTGTACTAGTTCTACCAAATTTGAGCAATGAGTGTAAAAGAACCACAAAATACAGTATGATTTTACTTTACAGCCAGTGCTGTTCTCTAAGCTGTTGCAGACTATGGTGTAAAAAGCTGCATTTATTCAATATCAGACTGTAACCGCAGGTGAATTCTCCCATTACAATTTTTTTCTGAATATTCACTATCCACATTATATATTGAGTTCAGATACAAAATTCTAAAAGCTAAATAAGGTAGCAGAAAAATGTCATGCTCCTTGCAAAGGCTCAGTTACTGACTTCTTCCTACAGACAAAATATAGAATTATGCAGAAAAGAGTAGGAGAAATAATAAATCAAGTAATTTCCACTTCTGGTATTAATTTCTTCCTTCATTTCTCACACACCTATATCTTTGCTCTTAGTTTGTCTATCAGTTGTTTATATTTGGAATGCTTATATATATATATTATACACACATATATATACACACTCACTCTGGTTACTAAAAGAGGTGCCTGAACAATTCTTAGGCTAAAATTATAGTAGCGCAGATTTCTCTAGAGTTCTGTTACACCACCCTCTGTAGCAATATGATTATATCTGTAGAATATAATTACTTTTTTTTTTCCTAGGGTTATAGACATATTTCAAGGAGCTATGCATACATTTAAACAAAACAATTTCATGACAGTAAAATAAAATGAAGTTAATGTAAAACTCCTAATTCTACTTTCAGTCCCACTGATGTAAATCAGAACTTTTCCAGAAGACACATGATTAACAGCCAGCTTATGAAAAATACCAGTTCATATAATGAAGCACATCAACTGACATTTTAACACATCAATTTTAATTTCTTCTTACAACATATACAAACTAATAACAACAGATAATACAAAAATGTATGTACCACAGACAACACATGCCCAAGCATCAGAAGACAGTCATACATCAGTATTTCTGTTTTTAAAATCCTTAAGTGTTTTTGAAGTGAAGATCCATTCATACCTGAGTAATTCATACCTGACTCTCAGACGCGATAGCTCTGCATCTGAGAGTAGTTAACCCTGATTGCATCTTCCAAAACACCAACTAAGAGCAGTGTGCAGGGAGTAAGATTCAAAGTGAAGTCAGTGTCTATAATAAGAAATGTTGCATATAGTTTTGCTTGAGAGAGCTCGAACAAAATTAGGCGCAAGAGGATAACTCACACTGGTGTGGGGCAGCAAAACATTCCCCTAAATGAGAACAAGCTTGAAAGATGAGCTCACAGCAACTCCTGCCAGCAAACTACAGGTTTCAAAGCGACTCAATGAAATCAGCTGATGTGTGATGGGAACATATAATTGGTCTGAAAATTGTCCTGACCCGTGCAGCTTATGCCAAGCACCTGAAACCAGTAGCTTTGTCTCTTTAAAGACATGTTCTTCCCCATCTGATCAAGATTACTGGATATTCATGTAAATATTGAGAATGGTTTAGAACACGTGTAGCATATTTCAGGCAGTAACGTATGACTTGGCATCCAATTGGCATGAATCAACATATTAACGTGACTTCAGAGATTACTCACATGATGCTAATTACCATGTGCGGTAAGTGGTTTGAGGTTTAAATGTGGTGACATGCATACATTTAGGGGCATATGCAGAATAGTCACAAAGTGTTGTTTTTTTGAAAAATCACACTAATGGGTGTCACGAAAATGAATATGAGGGAAATAAATCAATATCTCTGTTTTTCTTCTATTATTTACTTAACATTTACCATCTGAGAGAAATCTCCCAGGCATTAGGGTTGAAGTTCTGTGCTCCCTCATTTTCAGTCACACTTATTCAAATTAGCAATGTCCATATGTGACAGTAACTCAGGTGACAGGATCTAATGTATGGAACACAGTGGAAAACTTATTAGTAGATCTAAAACCAGAGATCGTCTGGAGAACTGAAGGATACACCCTCTCATAAACGGGCTGGCATTTTCCCTGCTCTTCCCCCTCTTCACTTTACTGTTGTCCTTAGCCGTATGTTCCCACTGCCGGGCTCGAGCTACCACGACTGTTTACATGGCCATGCACTCAGCAAGAACAGGGCATCTTCCAGCTGACATTGAATCCCACCAAAAATACAAAGATTGGTTCACAGCCAGCCCAGTTCCTGATGAAGTACTGTCACTATCATTATTACCCCAAGCTGAGTGCATTTTGCTGCTGAAACTATTCCACTTCATTTAAAAAAAAAAAAAAATCAATACAGAGAAAAAGGTAAGAGAGAGAAAGCACGAGGAGTCGTCATTCTAGATGATCACCCAGGCAGAGGAAGGCTTGGTTTCTGCATTGTAACCCAGTAATGTAGAATTCACCAGAAGCCCCGTAAATAAAAGGCCTAATATTTTTCTATGGATTGATGTATCAGAGTTTGATTCTTTGGTGCCTAGTAAAATCTGAGGCCTAAGCAAAGTTTGTCCTTGTGGTATTTCTGACATCACTCTCTTGTGTTCATTCTTTGATGTTGTATGAAGGTGAGCTCCTGCTACATTCTTCTGCGCAGTGGGGCTCTGCTAAGGTCTTGCTCCTCTTCTCTGTCGCCGTTTTCATTACACTGGAAGTTCTTAGGCTGCTTTCGGCAGATTTCGTTGAAATTGATTCATGTGTTCAAAGTTATTCATCAATGAGGACACATTGAAGGATGGATGAACACAGACACTTAATCTTACAAGTCTTCTTTTCACAAAAGTCCAAGGCTCAAAGGAAGCCTTTGGAACAGGGAGCAGAATCGGGGGGGGCTCCCTCCTCCTAGTTCAATATCCTGATCACTCAACCACTCTCTTGTTTCTGCTCAGGGAATACTGAAGCCCTCCATGAAGAACAGCACAGCCTTTACAGGAGGGAGTAAGACCACCACCTTCTTCCTCCTCAACTGTCTGTCAGTGTCACGGGTGAACCCGGCTGAGGCTGATGTGGGTTTGAGTCTCCTCAGACACTGGTAAGAAGGGGGACCCATCTCCTACCTTTGAAGAAAGGTTTCAATCAAAAGCTTTTGTAGAATAAGCAGCACTACCCCTACATTTGCGTGGTATTTGGTCTACAAGGAGGCATTCATGATTCCACAGTCACTTCGAAACACTTATGCCTTCTTTCTTATTCTGGCTCATGAGCCTAAGCTAACTAAGCTATGTTAAAGCTAGCATTTATGTTTTTTGCAAGATTCCTTTTACTTACGATCAGTTCCCCAGTTAAGTTCAAACACTTGTGCCAGCTCAAGCGGCAACCACATGGAAGTGAGTACTTTCTTGGCTGGATGTGAAAAAGACAGGACTACAGCTTTTGACTCCAATGTGGGGTTACATCCTGCCTTCAAGTGACCATGAAACTGTGGCTTGACTTAAAGCCCTTAGAGGAAATGCAAGAATACCTAGATTATGGATCTTGATGAGGTTCAAAGGCTGCAGTGCTAGTTAAGCCACAACTGAAACATTGACAAGGACAACAGAAGAACTTCAGGATGCCTCTGGGGCTTAGGTACCATCTTTAGACTTGGTTGTCTAAATGGCCTTCTGGAACTGACCTACTGAATGGAGAATCTTAGCTAACGGTTAAAGCAGTTGCCTGATTCCAACTTTTTAGGCTTCTGCTATGGAGCAAAAGTTCTTTTCTGTTATGCTGCCCCAGGAAAAATAACAAGATCTCTGGTCTGACCTGTCTGGAATTTCTTGAGTCTGTCTCAAGAAATCCTACTCACTCTACAGGAGTAATCCCCGGCTTGTGCTTGCAGCTCTGGTTCGGTTGTGCTAATTTGTTTGTCCTGGAGTTTAGGTACTGTAAGGCTCGCTTGTTTCTTCAGGTGAATTCATTTCTTAGATCTCCAGCAAAACAAATAAATTTTTCAACCACAGGCACACACAGAACATTGCCTTAAGTACAGCAACAGTTAACTAAGGAACAAAGTTTCTTTGAAACAAGGATCTGAAAAGGAAGGCTTTAAGGCAGCTGTAGTTCATCACTGTATGAAGCCACATTAGCTTGGGGCTCATATTCGCAATATTATTTAAATGACTGTTTTGACCTGAAGACTTGCTTCAGTGCCAGTATTTAGAATGAATATTCAGCAAAAAGCTCTTAGTAATGTGTTTTCTTCAAACATCTGCTAAAAAGTCTATGTTACAATAAGAACAGTAAGATCTCACCAACAATGTATTGACAAATGGAGGCTTTTAAGTGACAACAATTGGTTGAAAGGATCCGATATATTTCTGGCACAGTAACTCACATTGCTTGCTATTTCCAGTTTACAAATTTTGTCTGAAATACTGAGAACTGCATGCTATGAAAAAAGCCGCTAATACCAACTTGATTTTCAGAATTCATAGGGGCCAGAACATTAAAACTAACATGTATTGCAGGCGCTACACACGTAAAATTTGAAACTCACTTCTTTTTTGATGTGGCAGCAGCTTTTATACCACAGACAAAATGCCCTTCACGTGAATAGTAAAATGTCAGCCTTATGCGGGAATAACGGCCAGATCTGGATCTTAAATTGGGGAGCAATACAAAGTGCAGACTTATGACTAAACATTGCTTGTACTGAATATGATTTTGTTGACCTTCAGTAGCAGATTCTTCCATCAGATTTCTTCTCCCAGATAGAAAGCCATTTAATATTTCAACCACTGTTGCATTTTCTTTTTTTGTGATTTGTATTTATTATTTTTTGGTCTTCCTGCCTTGCCTTCTGAAAGCTATTCCTAACCACTGGGTCCTTTACAGCTTGCTGTGGTGGTTATTATACAAACTCTAAAATCCTCATTTATCAGTCTTCTCAGCTCCAGTTCTTTTGGTTGTGACTTTCTTCTGTGGAAACTGATCACTTAATGGAAATACCCTTTAATAACTTCATTGTTATTAAATAAACAATCATAACAATCATCAGCATCCACACCATTTCCATGCTGGAACAATTCCTTAAAACATGCTTAAAAATGCAAGCGTATAAATGATGAAATCACAAAGAGGGAAGAAAAAATGATGGATCGCTAAGGTATTGTGAGGTGGTCTGTACTTCAGACAAAATATTTCAAACGACTGAGAATGGAGAGTAAGTTCCATACCAAACCCTATCTCTTTCACTGTCTGTACCTGAGCTGTGCCTTTAGATAGCAATTTTTACCACCAGCAGTCTGTGCTGACTTCCCCTGTGAGAGAGAAGAATGCTTCACAACTAAGGTGTAAGTACAGGACAAGTTCATCCAACCAGGGAAACTGAAAACCTAATGAAGTCAATGGAGTGGCTTGCTTCATAGCTTTTAGTGGTCTTTGGAATAGGGCAAAATGGGCTGTATGGATTTTAGCTAGCTCAGTGTTTCTCAGGCTTTTTGTAAAGACTAAACAGCTTTTGGCTCACTTGTCTTCATCTGACCCCTGAGCTGGCAGTATCCCAGAGCGCGTAAGCTCAGGGACCTGGTTGTAAGTACTGTCTACAGGTGTTAACCTCCTCTGGAAGACATAAGCTGCTGCCAAACATTGTGAAACCCGACGACCCCCTTGAATTTTGTAACCGCCTTGAGAAAGTAGCTCACCACGGAGAAACACTGATCTGGAGGAGAGACTCATAGAGAGATGGCTGCTCCCACAGTGGCCATCCTTTCTCTCTTCCCCTCCCTCCTGCACCCAAGGTACTAGCTTTAGGACCTCAGGTGTGCTGTCTCCTGGCATTGCTTCCCTCAGCAACGTGGCATCTCAACAGTATGATCACAGGCAGGAAGGAAAGTGCCTCATGCAGCAGCAAAGGGGAAAAGTGATCCATTAAGGTGGAAGACAATCTAGTAAAAGTGACCAAACTTCCTCCAATCTATTAAAAAGTGACCGATTCTATCATTAAGAATTCCTGAACTAGATTAATACGCTAGTGCAGCTGCCCCTTCTCACTTCCTAGAGTGAGAAGCTTCCTGGCACACAACTGCCTTTTTAATGGTGCTTTTTTTTCCCCCCACTTTTTTAAACTTCAGTAAGAAAACAAATGGGTATTGTTACGGAAGTAGTCAGTGCACACACTTATTAGTTTGTTGTAAGTGACAGCTGCAGGACTTCATTAGTACAGGCAAACATGAGCAACTACACAGAGGGGGGAGCTGACTTCCATGGTAGCAGTAAAACCTGCAGAACATACCCCCTGAGCCACTGTCATCAGCCCTGACCCCCGCTCAGGGAGGCAGAGCTGCTGGCTGAAGATTTCTTCAGTTCTATTTTCATAGACTGAGTCTCGGCACGAGGCTCGTATTTTGTCACATTTCCTGCTCCTGGGGCTGCCACTACTGGCTTTCCTGCTTTCATACCTTTTGACACAGGAATGCGGGTGGGTGCAGGTCTCGGGGATGACCCATCCTGTCCTGTCTGCAAAAGAGAGAGACAGAGAGAAATGACATGAAGGGAGGACTTTTTCTTCTCATACATGCTCATCTTATACTTTTCGTTGGTTCTTCATTTATCTCTCAAGCAACAATGTCCCAAATCGTGTCTATTCGCAAAATGATGTTTACATTTGCAACCTGGCCATAGCACATACTGTTAGAGTAGGGCCAAAGGTGTGGTCAGGATCAAATGAGTTTCCCAGAGCCCAGGTCTGGTGTTTTGGATCAAGATGTCATAGGGGTGGGAATACCTGCAAAACGCCGATTCCACAGCATGAATCATGCAGGACGGCCTTAGCAGTTACCAAAATGCTGGCTTAGCTGTCAGGTACAATACAAGCATCTTGCACAGATAAGAACAGGGCCTCAGAACAGTACAGCCACATGAGGCTAATGCTGAACCCAGAGTAACTGCCGTGTTTTCAGAGCTGGGAAAGATTTCTCAGCATTACAGATAAAATTGAACTTTGTTTCCCAAAGTGCTTTCCAAAGTTCACTGGGGCCATGGCTGCAGCCACTGATTTCCACACTGAGAAGCACAGGGGGCTGGGAGAGAGACAGAGGAGAGTTTTGGATTTCCTCCCTCTGTGACTGTGGGAGAAGGGATGAGGGAGCGGGGTCTACCCCTTCAAGCACTAACCACAACCTGATGAACTCTCCTGAGGGTGAAGCAGGCAGCCCAGATTTCCAGGGATACCTCAAGGTCCTTTTACTATCTCTGCCAGTCTGCTGCTCTGGACAACAGCCTACCAAGCACACTTAACCTCAAGTCTGAGGACTTCAGAATAACAACAAAAAAAAACCTAAGTGGCTGAAGACACAAACATGGGGCTGGCACACCCAACATGACTCCTACCAGGGATCTGTGGAGCACCAGCTGGAGGCCAGGACAGCTGTCCTATATCTTTGAAAAAGCAATCAATACATATGTTTAGGCAACTGAATCCCACTGTGTAAACACACAAGGAGCACTGGGATAGGACAAAAAGATTCAAAAGGGCCAACCAGTATAGTCTATCTCCATCGACCAGATAATGTTGCACATAGGCCAAAACTGGGACCTACCCCTTATGGGCTATGACTTAAAGAAAGTACTTATAACAATTCTGAAAGGAAAATGTGTTTTGTCTTCTGCAGTGCGCAATACAGACACAAATGTTGCCATATTAATGGTGACAACTTCAGTGTTTCAGCTGAATTTCATATGTGACACTTCTTCTGCTTGGATAATGAAGAAAGACTTTGATCTCACAAAACCCTTCTCATGAGATCCTGGAATCCTAGCTAGACCCATCTGCTAAATGACTAAATTCTGCAATTTACGATGTTAGCAAAACAAAGACTAAACAGCTGAAATAGATTTGATAAGGGGATCGAGTTGACTGCAACATTTATGTGCAGATTTATTTAAAAATGCTCTTAAAAAGTGTTCCACGAAGGAGTATTTTTCCCTCTCTAAGGATTTCCAGCCAGTAGCATCAGAGCCTTCTGTCTGCATCCCAAGTATTCAAAGTAAAACTATTCCTTAATCTTCTAAGAACAGTTCAAAACCCTATGTGTACACCAAAAAAAAATCACAATTGGAAAACTTGAATGCTGTCTGCCTGGCAGGAAGGAAGCCATTTTCAATAACTAAAAGCAACATTTACAATAGCAGTCTAAAGGCTAATATGGAACTCACATGTAGATGTCAAAACAAGTTAGGCCCATACAATTCTGTAGGGCAAAACATGCAAATGCATTCCATCAGCCTTGGAAAATATGTCAACATCCCAGGGAACTCAAATGACAAACATCTTGTACTCCCTGAAAGAGCTCCACAGTGTGTAAACATGAGGCAATCAAATGAAGTAGCTGGAATCTCAGGCATTTCTTCAGCTTTATTCACATGTAAATTATTAACTAAGGATTTGGGGGCTTTCAAGTTACTCATTTCAAGCCCAAATCACTCAAAAGCACTTGAAAAGAGCTCTAACTTGCTTTAAATTTCCTCGTTGCCTTTCTTACAGCCTACTAACATGCTGATCATATGGAAGCTAATGCCTGCTTCACACACAGCTGAAAAAGAATTTCGTGTTTGCTGAGTGAAATGGCACAAAGCTGGCTCTTCGGCAAGCAGTCCCTACTGATGAGAGGGATGGAGTAAGCAAGCAGAGAACTCTCTCCAGTACCCATCTGCGGTGTCTGTGGCAGAGAACCCGCTCAACTGCCCGCCTCACTCCTTCCAAGAACCAAGCTCTAAGTAAGTCTCTCCAGCCCTGTTTGTAGGTTGTCTTCTGGTTGATACAGGAACGCAGCTTCAACCAGAAACCAACTCTTGCCCAGCCGGCACAGAGACCCGAGACGTGGCCCCATAAGCCACAGTGACGCTGCTGGCTCTGAGCTGGCAGAACGTGGTGCGCGAACAGCACAGGGGGCCAGAGCAGGGTTAGTAAATACATTACTGAGAATGAGATAAATACATGCAGCTGCTAGGCTGGTCAGGTCGATAATCAGCGCTCCCTGCACACACTGGAAGGTACATTAAGCTGTGCAGTTGTGGTAAGGTTGGATGGCCCCATTAAAGGAAGAAAAGCAACTCGAATGTACAGACCATTTAGCACGTTTTAGTGGTTTATAACAGATCTTGCTTAGTGCATTTTATTGACACACAAAAAGAGTGCTTTCATGCACACATTCCCTTTTGGAATATTTTAATAACAAAGGGGATTTTTCAGCACTTGTTCCTGATCAGATCAGGGACCAGCTTGTCCTGGACAGAAATGGCTGATTTTAGTGGCTGACACAGATAGCTTGAGTAGGCCAGGGCATCTCAAATTGCACTAGCTATCTGCACAGGGCTGGTAGATAAGACAGAGGACCCAAAGAGACCTGCAACCTCTGACAGAGCAGCTGGAAGTTAGATAGGCTACCTGAGACCCCCTAAAATGACACTGAAGAAACACATTTAGACAACTGAATCCTGAAAGAATGAGACTTGAGATCTAGTCAATACAGTCAACGGAGCCCAGCAGGCAATTCAGCCTCAACTGAGGTTACCAGGATCCCAGCTGAATTATCCTCCAGTCTCCACTGAGCCAGCACATAGGGCTCAGCGCTGACAAGAGGACTGATGATTACAGACTGACTCAGTTGCCCTCACTGAGGCATGTTGTGCCATCTGAGGTATCGTGTCAGTTCCCACTGCAGAAAGGTCTGTGTTATACCTACGAGCCTCATGCATGTGTCTCAGCTGCCACAGGACGTGCAGACAGCACCACGCACCTCTCTACGGGCAAGTGAGCTGACCCCTGGATCTCTAGTATTTCTAACAGAAGCTCACAGCATCTACAAAGAGCTAAATAAAGATGCTGATCTCGTACTAAATGCTGCCCAAATGAAAGTAGTCTTATAGCTGCTTTAGTGTTGTGCCCATTTAGCTCTGGCACCCAACAGCCTTTCAGCCCTGCCTTGCCACCTCGGCCTCGGGACGCTCTGCATGGTTGGTGCTGTGCCATTACACTGGCTCTGCTGCAGTCGGGATTCCCTCTGCTCCCTGCAGATTTGCCTGTCACCGGATTCACTGTGTACCCTGGCAGAATAAATAGCTGGCACTGGATGCCAGGCTTGTAGGAGGTGGGGAGTGCAGCGATTGAAGCAATTATAGGACTGACGCCAATCCCAGTGCCCAAAGAAGATCTAAGTTCACCAGCAATCTTACAGCCAAATGCAAGCCCTAAATCAAAGAGCAGGCTATAGGTACCATAGCTGGTTTTTTTTCCCTAAAGAATATTTGTGTTTATTCTGGGGGGTGGTTTACTATAAGCTATATGAACTGTCCTGGGAACGGAGAGCTGGGCTAACGTGCTTAGACAAGACTAATAACCAGGCTACAGTTTCAGGCTCATTTCGGTTTGAATATCCTCTGGTCTCATAGTCTTGAAATTTTGGTTGTGCTGTAGTCCATCTGTAATAGAAAAAAAAACAAACTGCTTGGTCTGCTAGGATAGTCCAACTACTTTCCTTGGGAGTTGGTTTGACTGTAATCCAGCTAAGGAGAACCAAACCCCATTTTTTCCACTTCTATGGTAATTCCTCAAATTCATAGGCTAGCATATAAAAGGCAGTTACCAGCTTTGGATTTGGTTCTGTTTTCTTTAATCAAAATGGCAACGGTTCTGTTAAATGCTGAATTCAGTCCAACCAGTCAAAAAGTCTGTATCACACGAGTTCCTGTCTTGGAGATCCGTGTGCGACCGAACTGCTCAGCTGGTCAGCCCTGGGCTGGTGCAGCAGGCACACCATGACATACCTCCAAAACATCTGCGTCCAGTGAGCTCAGGTGTCTGTGGAGACACAGTCACTGACTGGTGTCACTTTTGGTACATCTTTTTGGTTAAGCGCTCAAAAATTTTCCAAGTTCTCCTTCAGGTGTCTGTATCTTTCTTTGGATCAGGGTCTCATTTTATCTAAACCAAAACCATTGCAGACTCAAAAGGGAAGTTGGATCAGGTGAATATAAATCTCTGGCTACTCTAGAGCGCATGTCAGTGTGAATCAACACAACCATAGCACCCCTTAATCCATGGGATTCAGAAATCATGATGGTCCACCATGAAACCCCAGTCTCTGGTTTTCGACTCACATATGCAGGGAGACACCACTCTATAAATTCAAATGGGAAGAAGAGTTAAATGTTTTCAAATACTAAAAGAGTAATTGCAAATTTCTTATAGGAATAGCTAGACAGTTAGGAACTTCAGGATTATTTTCCCCATTGCAGCTTGGCACTGCATTAGTACATTGTACAAAGCATCTCATATGAGGAGAATTAAGGAGAAAAATTAAAACCAGTGAGCTAAGAAAGCAGCTGCATATCAGTTTGTCTTCTTTGTTTTTATGAATTGAAACTCTCAAAATCATAGTGATGTTGTTTTCTAGTTACTGAGTAAATGAACACAACTTGTTTTTTCCGACCAGAGGTATTGAAATGTGTTTGTGAAGTAGTCATTTGCAAAAGAGATGGTGAATATACAACTTTTTTTTTCAGGGGCTTAGGGAGAAAAAGGCACATTTGAGGTTGTTTAAAGTTCCCTGCTCATTTAACTAGGGGCCTTAAAAACAAAGAGAACCATAAGACAAAGTAGATCTTATGGCTGAACTATTTTCCTTACATTCGAAATCAGGGAGGATGAAGTGAAGAAAGAAGCCACTTTTTAGCCAGATGAAAAAAAACAAAAAAGTTTTGTCTGCCATGGTCCAGTGCATCATCACAGTAGAGACAGACATCTAGTAAAAAAGAATGGGGAACTCTTAAAAAACAAGTTTTCCAAGCTTCTGAGAGACAAAGGAGTTTGTAAACAAATCAATTCAAGACTTTTAAAAAAATGAACAGTTGCTTCCAATACACAGGAAAACACTGTACAGTAGAGTATCTACAACACATTATCTATGTGTGGGGAGAGAGAGGGAGCGTGTGTGCAATCCCAAATAGATCTGTATGATGAGGGCAAGTTTTCTTGAGAGCTTAAATGGAAATGGCAGCCTCTCTCCAGAAGTGTGGAAGTGTATCTTAAATACACTTTGACATTTCAGCTTGGAAAGAGATGACTGAAGCAGCGTGTTGTAGGGGTCTGCAGACTCCTGAGCGACACGGACAAATGAACAGGGGATGACTATTCAGTGTTTGTCAAGATACAAGAAAGAGGCTGTAACCAATGAAGGTATTGCATAAAAGGTGCCAAACAAAAGAGCATTTTTCCCAGAGCCCACAACTGAATTCACTGCCCCCTGATGTTGTGGAAACAACAGTATAAATGAGTTCAAAAAGCAATTAGAAGAATAAATAGAAGAAAACTCTGCCACGGTCTATTAAACACAAAGATGTGGCTACAGGCCCTGGTTCAGAAAGAAATACCCACCTATTGCCAAAAACTGGCAACAGACACTGAGGGAAACATTACTGTGTGTTTACCCACTTAAAATAATCTTCCTCTAAGCATCTGCTGCAGGCTCTGTCTAGATAAATAAGCTTTTGGACTAATACAGTACTGCTGGTTTTCTATTTCGGTTAAATTCTTCTTTCCCAGGGTATTTCCAACTAAAGCAATGCAAACTCACGCCCAGCAATAAACCTGGGAGGAGGACTATGAATAAATACTGTCCAATATATTTAAAGACAGAGGTGAGAGGCTGATTTAAGAATGAAAAAGAAGCCTGAGTACTATGCCAGGAGCACACAGAGAAAGCAGCAAAAAATATGTTAGAGGAAGCATTACTGTAATACAGCACTTGTAGAAGTTGAGAATTTCAGAGGAACAGGGAGTTTTACCACTCACTGGCTGAAAAAGGCTTGGGGCTGTAAGCAATGGTACCCTGCCTGCCTATTTATTCCTTTGGAGTTCAGTAATATAGCAAATCTTAACTGAATTATAACTAGAATGGGATTACACCAAAGACATACCATCCTGCATGATCACACTCCAAAGACCTGCCAGCTGGGTCAAAAATCATGATGAATATTTTCAGAAGTCTGAAATTGCACTCACCAAAAATGAATACAGAGTCTCCTGCTCTGGTATCTCCATCATTCTTTGTCCCCCTCCATCTCTCACTTGCAATTTTACAGGACTGCCATTACAAAAATAATTTTAAACAGACTTCCTATGAAAGTTACTCCTCTGGGATACAATGCCATCCAACACTGGTACAAAAATATACAAATTGGGCAAATTCTGATCTTATAGTTAAGCTCGTATCTAAAACAAATGTAGGGATGTCAAGAGTTTCTCCTCATCCCACCCATTTTACCTGCTGGTGCCTCAAACCCAAACTACGGTTACCCTTCTTACCATGAAAACGACATCATGAGACTACGCTGCTTACCACCGACTGCGTTCCTCGGGTGGAAGATGTTGTAACAGGCGTTATAGTGATAGTACTTGTCACCTTGCTTGCTGCAGGTCGTGAGGACAGGTTGTTCCGGGGTGACCGAAGGACAGTGCCAGTCACAACCTCCTTCTCTGCTGCTATGTTCACCGGTCTGACCGTTATCACAGGACTCGCACCATCAGGTGCGGCACTGGGAGAGCGTTTAAACTGGGACCCTAAGTGGATGTGGATTTTGTTGTCTTCTGTCGTAATAATGTTGGCGTTGGCATTGTATTTGCGGATTGGAGTCGGGACGGTTTGTTTTTCTGGTGTTACTTTGAAGACAGCCCTTCCCATGGTCATATCTTGTGACTGCGGAGAGACGGAGATTTCTGCGGGTGCTGCGGATGTTGAAACTGTCATAATCTGAATGGGCGATGCAGGTCTGTCGGCGAAGGGCGCTCTCCCTCCCTCTGGGGACTTTTCCCTGGAGAATGTTGTTATAGTGACTGGAGACATAGAACGATCTGGGCCCACAGGACTTTCACTGCCTTTTCCTTTTTGTGCCATAATGTTTGGAGAGGGAATGATGGTTATTCGTGGCTTCTGATTTCCCAAAGTAGGAATGACAGTGGTACTTGAAAAAAATTCCTCTGAGGTTGGACTGGTTATCTCCAAAGTAGCTGTGCTGTTCTCGTGGTCGGGTGTCACCCGAATATGAAGAGGTTGTCCCTGCTTTGGTGAAAGGACAACCTCCCCAGGATTCACTGGACTACTGTGAGTTCGGGCTCCTTTATCAGGAGCTGCCTGAGCCCCAGCTTCCCTCTTTCTCATCCATGGTATCCACGATTTCCTCATTGCAAGTTCATTCGCTGCTGGAGGGTATCTCTCGAGCACTGAAGAACGCTCCATGGGTTTTTTCAGACCTACCTGTCGCAGATTGCTCATGATGTGATTCTCCTCCTGGAAGGATTTCCTTATAAATACTGCTGGAGTTTCTTCTTCTGCTGTTTCACTGTTTACGGCATCTGTTTGCACGCCGGTGGACGTCACAGGAACATCGACCATTCTTCGTCCATTTATGCTGGGCCTCAGAGCACGGCTGTACCGCTTAGAAAGCTCCAGCTCTTTTGTTAGATTCAGAACTTCCTGCCCCATGCTCTTGTTTTTATTTTCTTCTTCCATAAACCTTTGCTGCAGAACCGAATAATCGACTTGGAGCTGAGAAAGCTGGTCTTCTTTGTTCATCAGCTCATGGATTTTCTCCTTAAGGGCTTGAACTTCTGCTTTCAAATCTCTGCTTTTGGCCTCTTCCAGACGAAATCTGTGCCTCAGCTCTGCCTCCTGGCTCACTACTTCACCTTTTTCTATTGCTTTGGTTTTGGCAATCTGGAGTTTCATCTCCTCCAGCTGTTGAGAAAGAAAGTTAGCTTTATCCTGTTCAGTCCTAAATTTCTGCTCTAACTGATCATATTCATCTTCTGTCTTCATTAAATCTCCTTCAACCACTTCCAGTTGTTTGAGACGCTTTTTCAGTCTTTCAATTTCAACAGTAAGTTCTTTAATCTTGTTGTCCTCATGACAGCCATGCTCTGGTCCTTTCCTGGCTCGACCTCTTGTAATTTCTCTTTCTACTTCCTCCATGCCATCAATTCTCTTCTTTAACAGTTCAACTCTACAGCTTAGTTCAGAGGATTTTTCTGTTTCACTTCTCAGTTTGGCAATTAACTCATCCCTTTCCTTTGTCAAACTAGACACTTTCTCCTCCATTTCAGACTTCAGTTTCAAAAATTTCTTACTTTCTTCTATCAGTTTCTCTGTTACATCCATAACTTTCCCTTGTTCAACTTTAAAATTCTTATTTAGACCCTCAACCTTCTTTTCCTCCTGTTTTATTTTTTCCATCATATTTTTTCGCTCATCAACCAACATTACAGTAAATGACTTCAGCTTTGTAAGGTCATCTTTCAAGTTTATTTCTGCCTTTTCCAACTTGCTTTCTGATGCCTCAAGGTCCTTCACTCGAGTCTTTACCACTTCCAACTCATTCATCAAATCCTTAGTCAAATTCTTTTCTTTCTCCAAGTTTAAGTGTAGCTGGGTGCATTCAGACTTACTTTTACTGAAAGCCTCTTCCAGCTTCTCTAGTTCTGACATTCTTTTCTGCAATTTTTCCACTTCGAGTTTCAACTCTTTGCTATGGTGCTCTTCCTCTTGCAGTTTATTTTTCAGCTCTTTACACTGGGATTCAGTTTTTGTGATCTCTTCATCCTTCCCTTCCATTTCAAGCACACGCTTGCGGAGGTTTTCCACTTCTGCCATTAAGCTAGAGTTCCCACATTCCCCTTTTGCTATTTTATCTCTTAGCTCTTGAAGCTCCTCCTCAGCTTTTTGGAGATTTTTGTTAGTTTCTTCTAGCTCCTCTATTCTGCGAGTCAATCCCACCAGCCTAAGCCTTAGCTGTCTGTTATGTGACTCTTGATTAGCCAGTTTAGCAGTCATCTCCTCATGTTCTTGTGAAAATGATGATGTTTTGTGTTCAAGTTCCGCCTCTAACTTCATCAGTTTTTGTCCATCTTCTTTTGTTTTTGCACTAATAATTTTAAGCTTTTCTTCTTCTTCCTTGAGTTTTTGGTTTAAGTCCTGTATTTTCTGGCTTTGCTGACCAAGTTGTTCAATATGCATTTGTCTTTCATCCACCAGCATGAGTGCAAATGATTTAAGCTTGACTAGCTCTTCTCTTAGTTTATTGAGTCTCTTTGTATGTTCTTTTTCCTTCCGGGCTTGATAGATCTTCTCCTGCTCAAGAAGTTTCTTCAGCCTGAAACACGTTAGAACAGATGAATTAAAATAATGTAGATAGGCATATTTTGCCATTTTTTTTTAAATCACCTTCATTTTACTGATTTTTTTTCATTAATAACCTAGATAGTCTTTCAAGAAATAACTACCTACCACAGTTACATTCTCAAACTAAATATTTTAAATTATAAAAGTTAATTGAAAACTATATAAAATCATCTAGAAGTCTGAAAAGCAGTGAAATTTTATACATGTATAGGTAACAAATCATCAGGTTTTCATTCCTTTACATTTATTTCCCTGTTAGGATGATATTGGTAAAAGTATCTAATATCCCAATAAGACAGGTACATCTACTCACCAATCCATTTATACCAAACTTGTTTTACAAGGTGGATTCCTTCTTATGTCTTGCACACACAAAAATGTTTAAAATAAGATTAAAAAACCCCACCTAATTGCTATATGCAGCTATACATAAATGGATCAAACCTGGTTATAAATAAACCAGCAGGACAGCAGATTACATTAGCACACAACTGGTAACTGTCTAGGCACCACAGGCATAAGAAATTACAGGAAGATAAATTTGGCAGCACAGTGACTATTATGTTAAAAAGTTTCTTCTTCCAGGTACATTTCCACTTTCAGTAGCAGATTTTGTGGTCTGCACGGGTCAGACTAATAAAACCTTTGGTTATAGCTAACCTCAGATGGAAAATGCTCTTCTTTATCTAGGCTGTAAAGCTGTATTTTCAGAAAATATAAAAGCTTGCTATACAAAAATAAAAACTTACGTTTTCCAGCCTTACCCACGCAACATTTTCACAGAGAAAGTATTAGTATTGTAAGTATTTTACATCTGTGATTTATATTCAGTATATGTTGGCATCAGCACAGGAAGTGGTCCTGCACACGTTGTAAGCACAGATTTATGAGGATGGAGATCCTCAACTGACAAAGAGGTACAGATAACACAGAGATACATCCCCTACTAATGTGAGAGCCTTATTGTAAAAGCCACAATACGACTTAGAAAAGACACAGGTATGCATGCCGAATTTACTGTAAAATGACAAGTTTTTCAAACTACTGTCAAAGTGCCTGCAGCTCCCATACCCCCTATAAAGACACGTGTGATGATTTAAATCCACTTGCTTTGCTTACCCTCTGTGCTTTTCAATCTCTTTGTAACCAAGACACACAGTGAAATGATAATAGCAGAGCAATTTACCACCTGCTAGCTAACTTGCAATAACTGGAACATCCATATCTTAGCAAAGATTGACTTTTATCACTATTTCTATATTAAATACTGAACTGTAGTGGCGAAGCACAGATACAAATTCCTCTCTGGCACCCCAGCAATGAAGTGGGGCAAAGAGCTCCAGGACACAATGTCGTAGGCAAAGGATGTCTCCCTCATCTGAACTCTAAACTCATAACAACAGCCATATTAACATGGTCCTCCAGCAACTGCTAATTTTTCACTCCTTGCTCCTCAGGGACCAGAACAGACAGGAACTGGAAAGAAAAGCTATAAGAAAAGAAAAGGAAGTCAGAAAGCAGAACACAGGATGCAGTAGGTAAGGAAGGAGAAGGCTGAAGAATGCATTTGAAAACAAGAGGCAGACAGGATGTGGGAGTAAGAGAACAGTAGGAACCAGCAGGAGAGAGAAAAACAAACAAACCTTAGAGCCAACCTTGCTGTGTCACAGATTATTCTAAAAAAAAAACAAACCCAAACAAAAAACAAAACAAACAAAAAATCTCTTCAGTTTTGGCAGCTCTTTGGAAAGGACTGAAAAGCTGTGCTGGTGGATGCCTCATTATGGGTCAAGTCAGAATGTCAAAGGGTAAAAAAAGACCCACTGCCGTTCACAAAAGCATGCACTTTTCATGCTGAAGAAGGAACTTTATTAGCATGCAGTATATCCCCTGGCTGTTCTATCACACTGCTTCATGTAAAAGTTTCTGCCAAGAACTCTCCGTTTCCCCCAGATTTTTAAAGAAATAGTATGCATCCTTCCACAGAATATTATATGCCACAGCAGAAGAGTGTGCCCTAACTTGGTGGTGATTTAAACGACCCATCTCCCAAAGTCAGGAACATACATACAAGAATATGAGATCTTCAAAACAGAGAAGGTTTACAGCCTCCCTAGTCCCACAGGAAAATTGTACAGTGACTCCTATAAATTGAAAAAAAAACAAAAAAAAAAACAGAAGACAACATTTTGTTGTTGTTTTTTTTTTTAACAATCTTGCCACTTGAAAGCCTATCTAGAGATGCTCAGAAAACTGCCTATGATTTTTAATTCCTAGGCCGTTCATAAAGTGTGATTTTCATCCAGCAGTTACTACAGGTGGGACACACCAGCCAGGCTGCTAAGCAGAGTGCAAAACGATTCACTGGGCCACACGGCCCCACAATTACCTGAGAGTCTACTGGGGAATACTGCTGAGAAAGCCACTGAAAAAAAAGCCAGATACCTGTTAAACTAAGACAAAGAAATGCCAGAGATGAGACTAAGCAAGAGGAGAAGAAAGCACATGAGCAGTGTCACTGCCTGCTGTACCTAGCAGAAGAGCTAGCAGTGAGGAGTAACTTGCCTAGCCCTCTAGGAAAAGCAAAAATAAAGTATTGTAACTGGGCCGATACACGAAGGTGAATTTGCCAACATGTCTGTGCTGAACAAGGTAGGAAGCACGGAGCAGCATTTTATCCTGCCTCAGCTTTTACATGGTGAAACTAGACTGCCTAAGATTTGACAGGTGAACTTTCACAGAAGATACTTGGATACTTCTGTTTTCCATGTTCAGGGAAACTGCTTCTAAAATCTGGGTCTGTGAGGGATGGATGGGAAGGCAGCATCCAAACCTGTGCAGATGCTGAAGTAATGAACAAAATCCACACCCTTTCATTGTTACTTCTAAACACTCAAGGCTGTTTAAACTTGCTCCTGCTTTTCCATCCTTGTACAACTCTCATACCTCAGTGGTTAAACTGTAATTTCAAGAGGACTGCAAGGTGTCATTGTCCCCTCTTGACCCTCACAACTGATTTATTTTCATCAGGCTTCTCATCTGACTGCTGCTGCTGATGTTTGCTACGTAAGGCAGACCTGCACGGGCTTTGATGCAATACTAAAAGCACCTCACACTCACAGCATGTGGTTTTTTTAACGTGTTATCTAGAGCAACTGCCCTCTGGATTGTCAAAAGGTTAAAAGCACCTGCATTCAGGGTCAAAATAAGCAAAAAAGAAAAGAAAAGCAACCCAAAACCTTTAATGATGAAATGTGGGGCTAGATACAGCCAGAAAACTGATGAGACAACAATCTGGTATCCCCAGTCCAGTCTGGTCCCTTTATTTGCTGTCTGGGTTTGTTTCAGTTTTTGTGGGGCTTTTATGAGATGAGGAGAAATCTTTGGATAACCAACATTCATCAGAAAGAGTCACAGAGGCTCAGTATCCAGACCACAGCAGGAAAACGACTGGCAGATCTGCTCTAGTTCCCAGTGGAGAGGGGGACCATACTGCCTGCTGCTCCATGGACAGCCCTGCTGAGGTCTGCACAGCACCTCTTTTCTCCATGGATTACCACAGATATCACGTCAAAACATGGTCTTCTGCTGCCACAGGGATCCAGGTGGTCTCTCCCTCTCCTTGCTACCTGTCTTCCCTAGGGTATTTGAAGAGCAGGTGTTCAGCATTCAACACAATCACACTCTGCCTTGCAGTATATTGGATAAACAAAAGTGCAAACCCTTAGGTATGAATACGTGTAACCTATTAATTGCTTCAGTTAAGAACAAACACCCTAGGACAATGCTGTTCCCTGACTAGAACAGGGTAGGACACTGGACTACAAAAGCTACTGATGCAACCTTGCGTGGTCCCTGCTGCATCAGGGAGCTGCATCTCCTGCATCGCTCCTCAGACTGAAGTGGCAGATGTTCACGCTCACACCAGGCAAACCTGGCCAATACCAGATTTCTTTTCTTCCCCCTCAGCTACACAGCAGCTGTCACGAAGTCCGGTTACTGCGTCAATGTATTTGTAAGAGACAGTTCCAGGTTACCGTTACACATTCTGTAAAATAGCACATTGGGTATGTTGGGAAGAGGTGTCCAACACAGGCAAGCGAGTCCCTGAGTGCGCCCTTAAGGACAGATGACAAGAGGATGTGGATAGCTGTAGCTTTTCCTTCCAACAAGAAATGCAGAGTAGTTGAAGGGCTTCTTGCTGGAGTCTGCTGGTTAGCAATCAGGGTGGATCTGTTCAGTGGTGAGACACCAGAACAGGTTGCCCAGAGAGGTGGTGGAAGCCCCAGCCCTGGAAGTTTTTAAGGCCAGGTTGGATGGGGCTCTGGGCAACATGGTCTAGTGGGGGATGTCCCTGCCCATGGCAGGGGGGTTGGAACTAGATGATCTTTAAGGTCCCTTCCAACCCTGACAATTCTACGATTCAACGGTTCTCTTTAAGGCTGATCAGTTCATTGAGTCAATAAAGCTACAGACTTGGTTTAACCACATACACTGTTTTTCCTGTTTTATTTCTGCATATGCCAAGTTCGATCACTGGGATGCAAAGGATGAACTCCACAGTGTCATTTTTACAGCTTCTCTTCTCAGCCTAGAACAAGACTTCAACATGAATTATAACTGGAGAATAATGTTTTCGTGTTCTTCCTAGAGTCATAGAATGGCCTAAATTAGAAGGGACCTTAAAGATCATCTGATCCAACCTCCCTGTCTTGGGTAGGGACACCTCTCAACTAGATCAGGCTACTCAAGGCCCCATCCCACTTGTCCTTGAACACCTCCAGGGAGGGGGTACGCACAACTTCTCTGGAAAATTTATTCCAAAGTCTTGCCACCCTCATACTGAATAATTTCTTTCTAAGATCCAATCTAAATCTATTCTCCTTCAACTTAAACCCATTTCCCCTTGTCCTATCAGTGGATACTCTTGTAAAAACGTACTGAAAATTATACCTGTGTTTGCATTTTCCTTTCTATTTGTCTTTCCATCATGACAAGACAGTATCAAAACCACTTACGTAACATTTTCCATCTCTTGTACAGAAATGGACACTTGCCTATGCGAGGAAACCCTGATAAAGCAGGGCGAGCCAGACGATGACCTGAAAGGACATGAGCTGCCCCTGCGGTTTGGCACCACATTTCAGCTGCGTTGACCTGGTTTAGCTCCCTGCTTTGCAGACTGACTAAGCCAAGCTTCCCAAGGCATCTCCCAGTGTTTAATGAAGGAGGGCTAATGCAGAAGGCAATCTGGAGAGAGATGGAGAGCTATCTCCCATGCTATCAAGACAGGGGCAGCAGGAGGAACAGCAGGTAGAAGGAAGAGGATGGGAAGCTGGTAAGGTCTCTGGAGGACCTTTTAACTGAGTTCATATAGAGCCTGGAGGACCACAGAGCTTGACATTGTTGCTCTACCACAAAGCCACCTCACACGGACTGCTCCTGTAGTACCTTATTTTGCCATTTAAGATTCCAAAAAGTTTGTTGCAACGGGATGTAATGAGTTCTGTCCTATCCTGTGGACAGCTGGTAAGTGGGGGTTAAGAGAGTCACTCTTAAGGATGAGCTGACTGACTGCTGATGAAGGCTCCTCCCTGAGGGGCCAACAGCATTTCTGCTACACACACAGCAATCCCAAGGAATCACGGCGAAAGCAAATGCCTTCATAAGCTGATCTTTCCGCTTCAACCCTGAAGAGTTTGCTACTGCATATGTATGTAGAGTTAGAGAGACTGGACAGCTTCCTAGTGGTAGCTGGAAAGCTGCTGCCCGTTAAGTGATGTGAGAGGCTGCTCGATAGAATCCTGTGACAATGAAAACCAGCAAGAGGTGGTTTAACTTAATAAAGGAGATCCCTCTTCCTTTATTTTTTTCCTGTTTAATATACAACAGTTGATTTTGAAGACTATTTCTACAGCCACTGGGAAATCCTCCACGTCAGGACTGCTTCTGAATGCTTCCGTGTTTGGGGCCAGGCTGAGAAACCCAGAGGCTGAATTTTACTGATTCTGAGCACTTATGACTTCAGCTAAAACCAAAGAGAGACAAAAGGTGGTCAGGCTCTCCAGCAAGTAAAACAATCAGACCTAACACTCAAGTTGGACAACTCAAAATTAGGTAACGCTTTCAGATCATCAGCTTCAGTCCTTCTCTCATATCCGTGCCCTCTGAGAGAAGATGCAAATGAGATCAGATCCCATGGCAAGAGAAAGAATAACGCACATCTGTGTTACTTTCTCCTTTCTATCCACCAAACTTTAAAGGCAAGGAACAGAGACAAATGTTAGAATGACCTTGCTACAGAACTTCCTGACTTGCTGTTCAGTTTATCACGGGGTCAACTCTGAAAACAAACAAAAACTTGTAAAAAAAACAATTATCAGCTTTAGTAAATCTAAAGATAAATTTTTGTGGCTACCTACCATACCAAGCTGAAGTGTAAAACACCTGCATATTCTCCACTACTGCTGAATTAACTTTTGAGAAGCAATTGTATCAAATTATATCAAAAGCAAATTAATATTCTTGCTACGTCAAAACAACATGACTGTTCCCAAATTATACTGAAAGAAAACATTTTTCTTTACTTAAGAGGACATATTGCTTGTTTTCTACAACATTTTTTCATCTTCCTTTTGCTCCTAACATTGATCTAGTAAAAATTAAAATACAGTTTGCTGAAACTGAAACTGTCCTACTTCAACCAAACAGTGCCTAAAGGTAATATTTTGGAATAAGAACACTTACTTAGATTCTGTGTCCCGCCACCCTTCTAGCACCTTGTTCACATATGAAAAGCACCAAAGATCTTTAAGAACGAACCACAACCAAAACCCGTTGAGGCTACAAAACAATATTACATCTGCACTTTTTTACCAGCCCCCCCAATTAAGATATCCACATTAATTTCGCCAGTCAGAGGAAGGCAAGGGGGATGAGCAGAATGCATGCGAACAGCATCTGTGAGAAGAGGCAGCAGCAGCAGCGGCAGCGCTCAGCTGAGAGATGAAATTTGCCAAACCTGTCTCCGAGCTGCCGTTATCCTTCCCTGACCCCTCGATGCGCTGTCCGGGTGAGGAAGCCCCGCAGCACAACCCCACCAAGTGCCACCCTCCAGGGCTCTAAGCCAAATATTAAAATCAGCTCCGGACCGTCCCGGCTTCTTAGCGCAGTTCTGCCTCGTCCAGCTCGGCGGGAGCGGGGCTGCCTCGGGGATCCCGATTCTCCGCCCGCTCCATCCCCGCCCGGACGCGGACCCGGCTCCAACCTCCCGTCGGCGCCTACGCTTATGCCCGGTTAATCAGTGAAGTGCGCATGTACAAGAACAATTAGCCCTGCTCAAATTAAACATTAAAAATAAATAACTGAATTAAAAATTTGAATTATCTTACCTTACAATTAGACTTTTTTTAAAAAAAAAAAGTACTCCTCCAAAAAATAAATTAAGGCGAAATTTCGCAGCTCGGTTCGCCCTGCGCCGGCTCAGCCCTCCGGCCGGAGGGGAGGACCCTCACACCGTCGCCGTGTCCCCCTGCGCACTGCGAGGTGCCGGCTGCGCCCCGCCGCGGGGGCCGGGGGGAGCCGGGGCTGCTGCTGGGGCATTGTGCGAGCACCCCCGGGGGCAGGGGTGGAGCCGCCGCCCCCGCCTCGGCGGGGCAGGAGGCGTGGGGAGGCTTGAGGAGACCCGGTGGCTGGGTTGCGCCTTTCGGCACCGCTTTGCCGGGGTTTATCATTAACAGCCCCCTCCGGGCTTACAGTTGATAGGTTAACGATTAAGAAATAATAATTTGGTGGCGGAGAACCCTCGCGAATTGCGTTCGCTTAACTAGGATGCACGAAAGCGATGCTTTGCAGTCCGAGCTGCCCGTTCATTGCTCTGACTGAAGAAAAGTTCCTGTTGCTTTTGTCTTCCTGGTGTTTGAAGTGACAGTAGTACTGTTGGCAAGCACTGGCTGGTCTTCAGATCAGTTGATAAAGGCATGAATACATGAAGAAAATCCCCTGTGGATTTCATATACACGCATATTTGTTTTGGAAAATTCATGCGTAGTAGCAAGGCTGAAAGCCTGCGTGAGGTCTGAAAAGCACCATTCTGCTAGCTCCCTGCATCAGAGATGTCCTAAAGCAGCCCTTTTGTTCCCAAACCAACATAAAAGAATTTGGTGATTCCTTCTATTTGCTAATGATTCCCTAGATTGCCCAGGGTTACCTTTTCAGTCTGTACAAGGGGAACTTGAAACCACGCTTCCCTTTCCCCTTCCCTTTCTCCTTTCCTCCTCTCCTCCCCTTCTTTCCTCTTCCCACTCACCTTCCTCTTTCCTTAAAAAGCTTTAATATTCAAAACCACTGAAAGCACACCATGTCAAATACTATTATCCACAAAAAAATACACCAATGTGTGTTTACATTTTTGAGAAACTGTCTGAATTTCACAACCCCTCATTGTTTTTCCTTAGGACTGTCGCCTTGTTCAGCATACAGGCTGGACACTGCTCATTTGAAAAGCAGGTGCTTAATGATTGATTTTATGCTCTTTATTTAAGGCCCTATTTACCACACACTCTTCAGATTGCTAAGAACAGAATTACAGATAGATGCACAGAGGGACTGGGGTTTTCGTTGGGACACCGGCTCCAGGGTAAGTGGTTTTCAGAGCCTTAAAGGCCCAGTGCTCTGGGTGCTCAGATCACAGACTCATTTGCTCCCAGCCCAGAAGTGGATGCTCCAGACTCGTTCTCCATATGTCAGAGCCCAAATCTCCAACAAGCTCCCCAAAATGAGAATCAGTCTTAGAATGAAAAGTGTTCACAAACAGTGTAAATCAGCTTCACATGACTTAATTAGCACCATGTAGGAAATCTGTCACACAAACTCAACAGGAGTGGAGTCACATTTTCCAGGGAAACATAGACCAGCCTTAACTATTTTCTCCCTTTTTATATTCCCTACTTCATTTAGTAAAAGCTTTCCAAAGTAAGAAGTTAGGATCCTACAGAAGAATCGTTGCCTCCTGCGCACAAATCTGATGCATCTCAACAAGTTTCTATTTTTTTCAGTGTCGGGGGAAGGTTTCTATACAAAACTTGTGTTTCATTATGAAATTCCAAATGATCGCGAGTTGAGCAGACAAATGTTCCGCTTAGTCTGCTAAGCTGTTTCGGTAGAGATATATATTCTTTAAAAAGAAGAAATTGCATGCACAGTGGCAAACACTAAAATAGATATCCACCATTTAAATTTAATGATGCAGCATGATATTGGCACTTAGGGAGATTGTCAGAGGAGTTTAGATCCTTTAGGTTGCCTGCTTGAAAGTCTTCACTCTGAGCTAATAAAATAACTGATAGCAATAGCAGGTTGTCAGCCTCTAGACAGTTTGGTGCTAGAAAGGCACAGAGCACTTTGCAAGCAAGTTTCAAAACTATCTGCTGACAGATGGGTTTGACTGTGGTCAGCAGCTGAGAGCAAGGCTCTGCCTCGCCAGCACTGCTGGCTCTGCAGGAGGATATCTGGTCACACACCCTGTCCTGGCTGGCTCTGGGCTCCGAGCTCCTTGTTGCACAGCTCATCTGCTACACCCACCATTCAGTCCCAGGCTCTTCCTCACCTCTGCACTCTGTTTCTATCCCCTAACTCTCCCAAATCCACAACTCTCCTAGATGTCCTCTCATATCTGCTCTGGCTTTTCCTTTGTCTGTGACGCAATGTTTAGGCCAGACTGGAACTGCAAGCAACACATCTTCCCTCTTTGGGGTTTTCACGGTCTCAGCTCAGAGGAGAAGTGTCAGGGACATCAAGATGATTCTGATGTTTATATTGGGAAAGCAGCTGTGAGTTTATAGCAGTCAGATTATAGCACTCAGCTTTGTATAGACGTGACATGAAGAAGCAATGGGACTTGATTCTGTGATTCTGTGACTTTGGGGGTCCAGGCTGGAAGTGATTAACCGTCTCATCAAGTCTGACCATTCATGATCACAGCAGCCGTGCAGTGGACTCCTGCCCCCACCAGACACCTCAAGGGATTACCTCTGCCCATCACAAATTTGGAAGGAGAAAAGCTCAGCCAGAACTCTAATGTCCCAGGAGAAGACCAGAGGGCGCCACAGTAGAAGAAAGACATTGAGGTGCTGGATGGGTCCAGAGAAGGGTGATGAAACTAGTGATGGGTCTGGAGAGCATGTCTTATGAGGAGGTCTGGAGAAGAGGAGGCTGAGAGGACATCTTATCACTCTCTACAACTACCTGAAAGGAGATTGTAGTGAGGTGGATGTCAGTCTCTTCTCCCAAGTAACTAGGAATAGGAGGAGAGGAAATGGGCTCAAGTTGTACCAGGAAAGGTTTAAATTGGATGTTAGGAAAAAAATCTTTTTCAAGGAGTGGTGAGGCATTGGAACAGGCTGCCCAGAGAAGTGGTGGAATCACCATCCCTGGAGGTGTTCAAAATACATGTACATGTTTCATTTTGGGACACGGTTTAGTAGAGTAGTGTTGGTTTGTTGGTTGGACTCGATGATCTTAGAGATCTTTTCCAATCTCAGTGATTCTGTGATTCTATGACTGAGGATATCTACAGTGTCCTACCTGGCGAGGGCTGTGTTAAAAGGAATGCCCAGAGGATACCACAGAGCCTGCCCCTGTCTAAGCCACTGCCTCTTGCCCTAGTGCAAGCAGAATCATCATGAAACATATGGTGTCTTCCAGAGGGTGCTACAGAATGGTTGAGGTTGGAAAGAACCTTGGAGATATCTAGTCTGGCTCCCTGCAGGTCTAGTTAGAGCAGGTTGTACAGGGCCTGTTTTACTCGAGTCTGGGACACGTCAAAGGATGGAGACATTACAACCTCTCTGGGTAACGTGAGGGAGGGCCTCATCAGGTTGGTTTCCTAATCCCTAGCATTCTGTGATTCTGTGATTCTGTGAACCTCATCTTGAAAAAAATCTAAAACAGGCTGCATCACTAAGACATGGTGGCAGAGATCACATACAGTGCCTCATGATAGTCACCAGCAGCATCTGTGACCACCACTGATCCCCACAGGGGACTTATCCCATACTGCCAGCTCCCTCAGCTTACTCTGCAACTTAGAAATAAACACATAAGGAACGTGATGTAGAGCCATTGAAGTTGTCTGGATGTGAGACAGCAGACAACCGGCTGCAGGACTTGGTAGAGAAAGTATAGCATGGTAGTAGTGAGCCTACACACCCTGCGCTGCTGAGATACATCTGTACCACCACCAGACTTCATAGTTAAAGTCTTCTACATCACTGGTCCAACTACTCCGGGTATCCACCACTATGGCAGCATCAGAGCTATAGAGGACATCACACAGGATGTCACAGCTAAGGTCAAACAGGCCTTTAACCTTTACAACTTCTCTTTTACTGCATAAGAATCAAATTATGCGTATATATAAAAATATAAAGATACTCCATATGTTGTTATTTCTCAAGAGTACCTTCACTTTTAAGTCACATCAAAAGCTGGGAAAATCTAACTTGCTCCCCAGAATTTCATTAATCTTTTTGTTTATGCTTTCATTGGAATGAAGTAATCCAAGAAATGCATTCCTGAGTAAAGCAGCACTCGCAACATTGTGAGACCAGATAAGAAAAACACCAAGAAATAAAAGCAGGGTAGGGAATATATAGGAATTCCAAATTCCAACACACCTCTGAAAGTCAGAAATTGTACTGCACATCTGGCACAGTCATCTGCTACAGATGAGAGTAACTGGGAAGCAAAAAATGGAATTGGTTTAACTATTTAATGATGTGCTAATAGTCTACACATTCCTTTGATAAGTTGCTCTTTTTAAAAATTCACTAAGGTCTGCACAGCAACGGATTCCTCTTGTGGATCTTAGAGACTTGTAACAACTGATTATAAAATTCTCTGTAAACAGGGCTTTGTAACCACCCTGCTCTCTGTCGGCTCTTTTATCTTCAGTGCAGAAACATATATAACATTTATAGTGAAGGCAGCACTTGCCATTCTCTCCAAGTTCTCTAACATGCTATGAAAAGCCCAAATATTTGTTTGTGCAAAACAAAACTTCTCCTAAATTTGTGTACTTACATACATGAAGAAGTACACTGTGTCACTTTGCCAGACTTCTCTTTTTTTGTTCGTAAAAACCTTCAACACAGTGAAAATCTTCCCTCATTATTTTGGAGGGTAAGACCTGATAAGTCAGACTTGTCTTCCACTTTCTGCTTAGCCAGTTGCCTTCTCTGACCATAACAGATACTAATAAATTCAGTGGCATGAAAATTTTGAATATTAAGTGAGGGGAGAGGCGATTTTAATTTGCTGCTGAAGATATAGTGAACAAGGTGATCCATTGAGTCTTTTGATGACAAATAAATAATGCAGAGTAAAGTCCTGAAATATGACTTTGGGGGAAAAGCCTGAGAAAAAAGACTTCAAGTTGGACTCCGTGCTGTTATATCTCAGGCAATACATTTTATACAGTGTACGTCATGCACACTAAAAGACTTCATTTGGTAAACTGCACTGACAACTGGCTTTGTTCACCTTGGTTCTTATTTAAAACAGGTTGTTCCACGCAGCTGTTACAGAAACTCTGCGTGCACACACACATTTGCACACAAGCTTTTTTATTACTCCTCAGATATTTCTAAGTAAGTCACACTGCCTAGATTTTAAATTATTTTTCTCTTTGCAGCGTGAAAATTGCCCTATGTTAGGGTCTGCTGCCTTTATAGAAGCATGATTCAAGAGTTTAACAAAAGCATTTCTTGCTTTGTTTTCCTTTTCCTCTATTTCTTCCCCCTCTGGTTTTCTGCTTTCTTAACACTTTTGTGTACCCTTTTGAGAGGTGGGAAAGCTGAGTATCTCCAGTACTGGTGGGAAGACCTGAAGTAAAGATTATTACAGCTGGAGTAGGACCTGTCTTCATCAAGGATGCTGTTTTACAGTATGATGTGATCATTGTTTTGTGAATAAGCACCAACAGTGTCATAGAAGCAGGCTGTGACCCTTTGACCAAAGCATCTCTGGAATCAGGAGGTGTCCAGTCCCTCAGAGAAGTGCAGGTGGCAGGATGGTTCCTTGCTGCCCCCTGTGGACTTGCCAGTTTTAGTGTTGCCAGTTTAGTTTAGTTGCTTTGACAGAGCACCCCAATAAAGCCATCTTTACCTGCTCTGGTGTCTGCCGTTATTTTTCTAAATGACTCACTTTTGATGTGCTAGGTGTTTGTGTGGAAAAATGCCATGGAGGCTTTGAGAGCAAGGAGAGCCATGCCTGGTCTCAGCTTACCAGGAGAGATTTAGTCTTTTGGCAGAATCTTGGCCTCTTTTGGTCAAGCTGGGTCTGGGCCATAAATTTGCACCTGTGTGTTAATTTTGTTCTGTTGGCAGCTGGATCTCTGTTGTTGCACCTTCTGCTGCCTCCCCCTCACCTGACTTCTCCAACTGTGGGTTTATAGAATAGAAATACTTCATCTAGAGATAAGGCTCATATTTTAAGTGTGACAGTAACTCATGAAGAACAGTGGTGAATATTCCCTTACTGGAAATTGACAAGGAAGGTAGAATTACTTTTTTTTTTTCCCTAAAGTATCTCACCTGTTGGTGCAAACGAGTTCTGGGAAGTGCCAGTGGCTGTGCCATACTCCATCTAGCAACATCATCGATATGATACCTTCTGAATAATTTTTGTTGTATTTTTCTTTATATGTCTTCTTCTGCTTGCAGCTCAGTCTCTCTTCCATCTTTATTTCTTCACCATCATCCCTCTGTCATTCACCTGGGAGGCTCTACAGCACTCTGCTTTTGCCAACAGCCAGTTGCCCTCACCATTCCATCTGTTCTCATTAATCTCTTAATTCAGATTCACTTCCCGCATTCTTTGTCCTGTGGCAGCCATCCCTTGCCTTAAACCTGCCTCTTTGCTATTCCTTTTCCTTTACCTTCCAGTTCCATCTGTTCAATTCTTGCCCCCTTGCTCTAACTCCTGATGACCTTTTCTGTAGTTCCTTTTTCTTTTGTGCTTCTTCTCACTGACTTTTCCTCAAAGGAAGGTGATCCTGAATGGGACTGAAAGGCATCTGAGTCCTACACCTTAAACTACAGGTTGCGCACCTCACTGCTTCCCACTTGATACACCACTGAAATAATGTATTTGGTAAAGGGAATAAAACAAGTGGGCAGGAAAAATGAGAGAAAATAGGCTCCAAAGAATTGCTGCTTTGTTTTAGCATCAAGCAACCCAAGACGTAGTATCTGGAGTCACCACAACAAGGTCTCAAACATGGGAAAGTAGTCAAAAAAAAAAAAAAGAGTGAAGAGGTTTAAAATCTGGATTTAGGAAGTAACATCATTCATATAATTGCATACACTGGGCTAGTCAAGCATGGAAAAGCTCCCACAGCTGTACAACAGCAGTGCAGCTTGAGAGCAAGAGTCTGCTCAAGTGGAGTCAATATAAAAACTCGATCTCCCTCAGTCCAGGCTCTCAGATTTTCTTAGAAATACAGGCTATGTGTGCATGGGTTTATATCTCATTTGGCCACCTCAGTCACAGCTTGACATAAGGAGAAAACAACACACACCTATAAAAGTGGAGAAAAGTAATCTCATGAAGATTCCTTCTTGATTTTTAAACATGACTTCCTGTGAGCAGTGATTTAGCAAATAGTGAATCCTCAGTCAAATTTTCAAATGCTGTAAAAGAGCAATCAGCAGCTACTTTTATGGACTAAAGACAGACTGATAGATTTTAACAACATCAGCACTAAGTAATCCTGGCTGTCACACCACATCCTAATATGCCGTGTCCCAATTGTCAGTCGGAAAGGCTATGAAGGTATTTCTGTTGATTTTCATTCCAGGACCTTCATCTCTTGCCCTGGACACAAAGGAGTGCACACCTGCCCACCATATCCATCTCACAACCCCACCTTTGCTAGTGCTTTTTGCCCCTGTTTTCTGGAGATGCAGCTTAAACGGACACCTCCCTCCACCTTCAGAAAAACACCACCAAAACTCATGACAACTCTAAAAAAAATTACAATATTAAAACCTCCTACACCTACACAAAGCTTTTCTACTACCACGTAGCTAATTACTGCAACTCATGCAATTCTTAGGTTTGCTGCTTGCTTTAGGAGATTTGTGTCTATTGAGAGGCAGTTATTAAAAAGAGGCTATCCCCACTGTATATCCCATGGCCCTCATCCCAGGGCTAGACTCTCCCAAGATTTGAGCCTGCTAGTTTAGCCTCCTACTTGTAGTTGCTTAGAGCAGGATCAAAAAAAAAAAAAAAAAACCAACTCACATAGATTTCTGGAATGCAATTTATGAAAAATTTAAAGAGAGAAAGATAAAAAAACCTAAACCATAAAATACTTATAAATCTGAATGTTCATAGGCACCTGATTTTGGGGTAGATCTGTATCTTGGTCACCCAAATGTGCTGTTGCACATCCTTGGAAGTCCCATCAACTTGCCTGAGCATCACTCTCCCCCTGAGGTTATTTGGGCCTCATGAAATACATGTCTTTACACACAGAAAGATGAGGAGCTTATTCTGAGGACCAAGGAGACATGGGCTGACCACAGCCGTCACACGAGCACAGAAGCCATAGGTGGTCCCATTTGAAGGAAGACTTGCAAGAGAATCTACCCTGATTCTCATCAATCCGGGTAATCAAGAAGAGCTCTACTGACTACACAGGAATTGCAACAATGCCAGCTTTGTGCTCATAAAACCCAGCGTCAGGCTGGCGTTTTTATAGGTTAGTCATCTCCTAAGACCTGAAGGAGCTGGATGTAGGGAGTTCAGTGTGCTAATGGTGGCCACAGAGCAATACTCCTTGCCACCAAAAGCAAGTTGGACCAACAGCGCTTGGTCTGCCAGGTAAAGGCATGAGCCCAGTCAAATCAGGACACATTCTTCTCCATCGTGGGATTTGCAGTGACCACGAGGCGTGAGCTGTGCAACAACAACTGCAAAGTAGCCGTGCCCTATCCTCCACACCACCCACCTACCTTTCACTAGTATGGACATTGTTTTGCCCCTCCTGTTTTTGGAAACCAGGGTAATTTTTTAAATGAAAAAATGTTGAAAGCTACACATCATTTTAAAACAAGTTAGGTCATCCAGGAAAAGCCTGATATTTACATGATGAAAGAGAATACATCCATCTAGTTCCAGTTCCTCTGAAAAATAAACATTTTTAACGGAACTGTGCAGGAACTGTGATATATATACTTGTCACCAAGAGATACTTTTTCACTTATGACATAACTGCTATCCTCAGAAAAGCATTGCTGTCACTCTGCTATAATTTAACCTCATTTTCTGCTCATTTCTTTATCTTTTCTCATTAGGGCATTACATATTCATCTACGTTACTACTAATCATTCCCTAACATAGGCAACTGGATAACAGAATTGTGTAATTCATTTTTCAGTTCCAGAGCTGGAGCAAAACCTCAAATATTATCAGATAAATAAAAAAAGAGCTTTCTTTTTCTCTCATTCAAATGAAAAAGAAGTTTCATATGGATTTCAGTGAAACATTTGTTCATCTTGAATAAGTAATTTTATTTCCATCTTCTTCATTTTAAGAAAAGCAGCAGAGGACCATATCTTGGCACCATTCACCAAAACAAAGTGAAAAATCTTCACTTTTCAGAAGATGGAGAGATCTGCCCAGTGAATTCCTCTGTCTGGGTGAATCTGAATATCCAGGCACTGACCTACAGGAAGACTTTCACCCTTTTGGTGAAAATAACTCAAAAAGTTCATAAATGACTTCTAAAAGTGGAACAATTTTACCTGGGCAGAGTGGGAGCAAACAACCCAATGACATTACCAGGACGGTCTCCTTAGAGAGATGGATTTGGATCCCAACAGGTTGATGGGAGGATTGAAAGTCTCCCATGGTCCAGATGAAAGGCACAATCACAGGGTTATTTGATAAGGCTCTTTGACTAGCTAGTCTTGTGAATTAAGCCATCAGATTTTCCTTGATGACATTTACCATAATTATATCCAAAATGGCATTTTCTAATGAGTTTAAAAAACAATTAATCAAAACACTAACTATGGCAATATTATATTCAATATTATAGTCACAGGTGCTTTATAAATATATGATGAGTTATACATTTTGCATTCTGCATTTCTTCTTCCTTACATTTGCACAAGCTTTGGCAAATTTCACAAGAAACTTTGGATTTTTGCACCCATTGGGTTTCTTTCTTCTGCCTTAAGAGTTTTCCCATGTATAAGCCTTAAAAAGAAATGAAAACTGAAATGCAAATAAAAAACTCATTATCAGTATTCTCCACTGCTGGTGGAGATACTGCAGGAATGAGAAGGGACACATGACTTAGCACCCTTTTTGGGAAAGGAGATGAAAAAAGCATTACATCTATTTAGGGTTAGGAAAGCTTCTATATAGGCTCACTGAGTAAGAATAATCTCCCAAGTTAGATGATAACTTGAGGTTCTTCACACAACTTACTGGAAGTTATCTGGCCGTGTAGAACAGTTCTTGAATATCTGTAGGGCATTAATCAAAATAGTAAGTCATACACTTCACAAATCTGTCTGTACATCTCTGCACAGGTAAAATTTCCATTTAAATGTAAAGAAAATATCCCACATGTTCAAGCTTGAGTGCCTATCAGCATACATTTGTACTTGTAAATAAATAGCATCTATCTACATTTTTTAGAAATTCATTGAAACCTGGCACTTCAGCTGAAACATGTTTCTAATCTTTCTGAACGAGGAAGCAATTTTCCCTACCTGACCCTGATTCAGTTCTTGTTTTCTTTGCCTAAAAAAATGACAACTTAAAAAGATGGCCTCAGTAGAGCTGTGAAGTGATATTTATGTCAGTACTATAATAACTCTGAAACATGCCAAAGGCCCCTTAAATGTTAAAATTGTTACCTATTGCACCCTGGACAGCATTTGGGTTCGTGATTAGATTTTGAATGAAGTAATTTTTTCCCCTGTCTGACCCTGGGAGCGTATGAATTGATGATTTTAGCAAGCAGTCTTGCTAGGAATAATGGACTACATATAGTTTTGTATAATAATTCTCTCTCAAGGGCTGTGAAGCTGATGCCTACTTAGAAATAACTTTGGAAGAATAGCTGAAACAACACATGATGCCATTTTATATAATCCCAGAAGTGACTGAAAGACTGGACAGTTTTGAAGACTATCCAAGTGTGAAGAGATGGATTTGGATTAGTCCCAGCTCATGGCAAGCCTCACATCGTTGTATAAGGCTCGCAATACTTTCATATTGTTTCTCCACAGTCCGATGAGTCTGTTTGTTCTCTCATTTTTAAATTACCTTTGGAGCTGTTTTGTTGCAACTTGGGACCAGATTCATTAGTTAAAACATAAACTTCAAGCAGTCACTGCCTCAGAGTCAGCTAGAGCCGTAAAATAGGACCTGCAAAATGGATGACCTTCAGATTTACTTAACTGTGCAGAAATGGAATTTGTCATTGCCAGGTTTTTTCATTTATGTCTTTTATTGGACTACCACAGAATTTGTGATCTGTGATCCTGTGAATATATTACATTGACAGAAAATAGCCGGTGTTTCCAAAACATACAGATAGCATGTCAGCCTAAAAGAAAAGAATAAAACTGTACTGTTGCCCCTGCCTTCCACATTATAAGATTAAAAATTTAGAGATGCATTTACTGAAAAGTAGACAGAGTGACTCAGTGCTCTATTACAGACAGTAATGTGCAGTAAGATGAGTAACTACTGTAGGCAATGATGAATTCCCACAGTCCCATTGGGCTGGCTTTTCCTTTTTTTGGGTCACGATTTGGAAACCAGGACACAGAGACAATCACCATAGGAGAAAAAAGGCAGACTACAAATATGGCTAAGAACTCTTGGAGAAAAAAAAATAGCAAAAATCTTCCTGTAAAGCAACTTAATTTCCAGACTTTAAAGGAATCACCAACAGATTACACAATTAGAGGCCAAAATCTGTGCTATATTTTGCACCTCACCGCAATAGCTCTGTATGGGGTTATTTTTACCACAGAATTTGGCCTTAAACTGGTAAATCACCGAGATTTCTTAGCCCTGAACTCTCCATACTTTTGGCTTGATTGTTCTCTAAACAAGTAATCGACTGATGGATACCCCACTGTCTTCCTGCCAGCTTCTTTATTTTACAAGCTCTGTAAAAATCAAGAGAAAATGCAAACTGGAAAGGTAACGCACACAAAATCTCCGAGCTGTGTCACACTCCAGCTTTCACACTTGCTTGAGCCCATGAAATAAAAGGAAACAAAAAAGGCGAGCACTTCCCAGTGAAAGGCTTGGTGCTGCCGTCTCGTGGGAAAAAGGAGAAGAGGAGGTTTGGTAATAAAAGCAGAAATGCAAAAAGGAGGGGAAAAAAAAAGATTCAGAAAACTTGCTAACATCAACACTCCCATTTTTGTTTCAAGACGGCTGTGTGCTTTATTGCTCACAGATCAGTCTCCTTTGCAGGTGATGCGGGCCCAGAATTACATCACCGGCAGAGCAGCCAAGAGCATCTCGGTGCCAGGATGACCGAAGCCAAGAGGAATGTATTATCACAGACCTCCGAGGGACTTGCCAGTGCATTCCTTGCTGGGGGTGCTGCGATGGGGGAGGCAGAGAAGAGACAATTTTATGCAAAGACTGAAAGGAAACTTTGTGGAGGAAAGATCTGGGGTCACAGCCCTGCTGTCTCCTCTAAGCAGATCTAATTATGGCCATGTACTTCAAAAAGAGGGTTTAACTAAAACCAGATTTAGCAGGGCACTGCTTAGGAAATACAGACCGAATCCTTGTCCTTGCCTTTGGGGAAAATGCGAAAGGCTTCGGTGCACTGGGAACACTGTCGCTGTGGTTGTAAGGAAATATATTGCAAAATAATTTGAAGCTGCAGCAAGGAAATCAAGAGCCAATTGAAAATCCTCATCACTTCAATGAAGTCTTAGAATAAAATGTGACTAAACGTAGTATGAATGCTTTCAGGCAGACAGTACTTGCGTTAGATACTGGGCGTGTATTTGCTGACACGTGTGTTGGGGTAAAAAAGTCTCGGGGATTGTGCTGGAAGTGATCAAATTACTCACAAAGCAGTCACACAGATTTCCTTTAACGAGCTCTAACAAAGCTTTTCTGCCACATCGAACCCTCTATTTGGCAAACCATGTCCCACGCATACGAAAGAAACTCCCTCCTCCTCCTGTTTTTGAACTGTCTGTTTTTGCTATCTGTCCTGTAGGACTGGCTCAATGGTCCTCAACACAAGCGTGTTTCTGAACTATTAAAGTCAAGGGGAGCTTTCCAGTGCTTTTAATAGCAGCAAAATGTGCTGTCAACAAACGGGATTAAAGAATACAAGACAAATTGTCCAGAGATTAGCACTTCTAAAAATGTCAGGATTTTAAACCTCATCTCCTAGGTCGATTGAGAGGTCAAAGCAGTGCTGAGGTTACCTAGAACTCCCCTTTTACACCAGAAACAGCAGCCTTGCTGATCAAATAATAAAGTATATAATTGATTCTAAAGATTTTTCTCCCCCCACCCCTGCCATGCCAGTTCCCTAAAAGGGAAGGTGAGAGGGCTGAGACTAGTCAGAACAGAGACCAACCAAATACCAAATTCATGCTAAGCCTGCTTTACACAAGAACTCTGCAGGGTAGGGAGGTGCCAGTAGCTCGTTTAGCTTCAGCCAGCTCAGCTGGTGGCAGGCTCATGCCACCAGCTCCCTCTCCAACACATGGCTGAAGATCAGGAGGGTTCCTGTGCTGAGAGGACTAATTTTAGCATTGTGGCTGCTGCTGCACGGCCTCCTGCTCTTCAGGTGTCCACTGCAAGCCATGTGGACAGTGTAGCTCCAGTCACACCCCTCATTCTTCATCTGCTAGTCCAAAGACTCCTTATCTCACCGCCTGCTGCCAAAGGTCTCTAAGGGGACCTGGGGGCCTCCAGGTTGGCTCCTTATTTCTCAGCCTCATCAGGAGGCTCCAGGAGGACAGGTGCTTTTGCACTCCTGGTGATAAGAGATGCTCAAGGACAACTTGATGTTACAGGAACAGCAGCTAAGGTGGGCAAGCATGGAAGAGGGGAAATTTGGTCAAATGGAGGAAATATTGCCCCTAATTTTCAAGACATTCCCATTTTTCAATATGATTGTAGCGTACTATAGAGAAATTTGTAAAACACTGCAGCTAACATGTCTGTAGAAGCATCTTCCGCTGAAAGTACCAGATTTCTTTTGTCTCCATCTGGCTAACAGTTGGCACTACTCTTTTCCTGTAACATGCCAACCATTTCCACAACCTTTCTACAGCTTAGTTGCACTTGATATTGCAGAGCCAATACCAACACTCATGCCCTCTAGCTTTCTCCATTTACCTCTTCTGGCTGTCGACATTTTGAATATCACTGTGTACAATTTTGTCGTTTTTATACTTTTCATGTATAATTATTCTTGACAAATCATATTTCCTTCTGCTTCCTTCCTGTGCAAAGCTGACTTAATAATTAGTCCCTCATAGGGACTGTTTGCTTTCATACCATGTTGTTGTGGATGGATTAGAGATAATGTACAAAATGTATGTAGAAAATATTCCAAAGTAAATACATTAAAAGAGTGTTAGAAATATATTAGAACCAAGGCATATTTTTCCTCTTGAAGAATTTCCCTTTTTATCTTGCTCAAACTTTCACAGGTCAGCAAAAGCAGATGTGGCCCCTAAAAGTTGATATGGACAACGATGGTTTGAGAAGATTGGTAAAATGCTGAGAAAAGAAGTTACCTGAATTGCTTAAATACAGGACAGAAACTATTACTGCTGTCATTGTGCCAGACTGCTGAGAGATGTCTGTCCCATAGGGCTGTTCTTCCTCCAGCTCACCCTGTCTCATTAACATCATAACTGTGAGTGCAGCAGAGTGGCTGACGGGCAAAGTTCACCTCCGTGTCCCCTTTCTTTTTCATGGAGACTACAAGTCTGTTCAGCTCTTAATAAAATAACCCTCAGGTCTCAAAGCACCACAGTAAAACAAATTATATATATAATGGTACTTATAAAACAAAAATGCCTATGCAGGACCCTGAGAAATGCCTTTGGGCGGGTCAGTTCTCTGTCCCAAGACGCAGATTAAATGAGTATGGATTTTTTGAATGTTTTAACCTATTGCACCTTAATCTTTCCACTACACTCTTTCTTTTTGAAAAATCTAGTTCTGATTGCCACTGTGGGGCTTTCCTGACAAGTCGCCTCATCACCCTCTCTTTCTCTGTGAGTATAGCCCTCAGACAATACTGCTTCCAGGTTTTAATACATACAAGGATGCGGGTGCCACCCCAGTTTCGTGTGTACTTAGCAAACAAAGGAGTTGAGATCACTTTAAAACTATACACTACTGAGTGGTTTCCAGCCCATCCTGAATTTGCTAATCTGCTCTGCAAGTGATCTGTGAGGAGGACTCTGAAGAGGAAGGGACGTGCATACTTCGTTTTCTCTGTTTAGATACCCGCTATGTTCTCTCTGCTTGGTCACTACTAAACTTGAAATGAATTTCCTCATTAGTGCCTTAGACAAACAAAGTGGATTAAATAGCAAACATCAGGTTTCTTGTGTCACTCAGCATAAATCACAGGCTTCAGCACTGCAATTCTTCCCCCACAGACACCAGTATAGAGGCACTGGCAACTCAAGACGGTGGATTTAGTTGGTCTTAAAATCTGCTTCCAATAGAAGTTCAAACTCAATTTCTCTTTTTGTTATTGCTGTTTTCCCAAAAATTGTGGAATGTAGAAAAACCGAATTGTAAAGAGCAGGAAGAGTATGAGAAAATGCCCACAGAGATGGGACTTGATATTTCAGCAGTAGTAATGTGAGACAGAAAGCTTTTTAATCAATTCAGTGAAGGAAGTCTGTTCAAAACAGGTCATAATCTTAGGCTATTCAGTTGCCTTCATCAGCTGAACTGGAATAATAAGAAGGCAACAACTGTCAAATTAAAGTGAATATAAAATGTAAAGACAAGTGTAAACGGTATTTTAATACCAGTTTCACTTTTGTAGCATTTTAGTTGCCTACACAGATATTCAGCACAGAGAAAAAAAAATGGCATCTGAGAATCAGATGTGAAATTGCTCCCTACTTGGAAATACAATGTATTTTTTATTTTCTGCTAAGAGTCAAATTGCTAAGATGCAGAAGCATTTTTGTCCTTTAAAGTTTGCCAGTCAACTCATGAAAATAGAGACAGAAAAACAACAGCTATTAGACCAGGAAATACGGTCACTGCAGCTCATGTGCCACCTACTCAAAGCTGGAGCTGAACTGAGCTCAGGAAATACACAAAACAGTTTAGCTCCTGGCCTTTTGCAAATGTCTGCCACCAGACTGTGGTTTCCTCAAAAGCATTTCTTCTTTGAACTTGCCTTAAGTATTTTTCTCAGAGCTTTTTTACATAAAAAAAAAGAAAAAGTTGTGGATTGATTTCAAGCAGTCTGGTATGAGCATAAAAATTTCATATTGAAAAACTCAGGCTGTTACCGAGTGCTCATTCTTCACCTAAGGTAGGTGCTTTTTCTTTTCTTGGAGCCTCAGAGAAAAAATTACTCCCACAAGGAGGACAAGCACTTAAGAAAAAAACCTGTAATGTATAAGCCTGTGAGATAAACACAGCAGACACTCTATCACAGGCTGGCCATGTTTTATAAAACATGAAAATACTTTCTTCCAGGAGAACATCGATCTTGCCTGAGGTGCACATCTTCAAAATATGAAAAATAATGCAAATAGTTCGTGACTTTGCAAGTCTAAATGCAAAGGGCATGGCAAAGTCTCCACCGCTTGTATGCCAATATCCTAATGTGTGTTGTGGTTTTCCTTACCCCATCCTCCTGCTGTGACAAACAGTGCCCCATCCTTCACAAAATGTTGCTCATAGCTAAGCAAGCCAGCCCCAACTTAGCCAACATAAATAGCATCTGATCAAAAGCTACTGGGAGGTGAACCCAAAACTGGCACGAGTAATTCAAAACAAATTCCTTTCTTAATTCAAGAGCACAGTACGGGAACATTCAATGCTGTTCCTTCAGCTCTAGACTTCCGCAGTAGTGTACTTACTAAAAACATGAGCGGACCAACGTTTACAAGCTGTTTACACATGAGTTTAGTGTCACTTAAACACAGAAAATACCAGACCATGTCACTGCTGAACCACTGGGACACAGGGTACTCTTTGCACTGTCTCAGGTACTCACCTCTCCCGCTCCTGTTCCAAGAGGTTGGTAAAGTCATCGCTCTTGTTCATGTAATCTGTATGTTTATGTTTCTCATTTTCTAGCTCATAAACTGTGCGGCGATGGCACTTTTCTGCCAACAGGAGCTGTTCCAACATGCGTCGATACGTCTCCTTCTGCTTTTCTTCAAGTCTGTCCAGCTGGGTTGTAGGAAAGGAAGAAAGACTATTTTAAAGGTCTCCTTGCTTACTTCATCTGATTTATTAACCAACGATGTTGTGTTTGGTAAATGCAAGTCCCATAATTCTATGTCTTGGGCTTTACATAAAGCAGTGACTAGAAATAAGAGTAACTGTCCAGTAAAAGTAATGATTTCTTTGGACAGCATGTTTGCAATAAACATTTGCACGGTTCTCAGATACACAAAAGACAGAACTTCACTTAGTTTTAGGGTAAGACATAATATTGTTGCAGTGCAGAATTTCCCCTGTGGTGAGGTGTTGTGCAGGCTTTCCTTATTTCACACGGGAAAAGCTGTAACAAATGCCGGGGCAGGATACATGCCCTCAGACCCTGAAAGCCTGAGTTCACACACCTATATGGGGACTGGACACCTGCATGTAAAGTGTAAGGTATAAGCTCCAGGCTGAAATCTGAGTTATGCATCTTCAGCTCACCTGCAGGACTGCTGAGACAGAAAGTCTGAATTATTTAGATTCAGCATAGATTCAGTTTTACATTGCCGAATGTAAATGAATACATTGCCAAATGAATGAATGAGCAATTGAGGGAGCTGGGACTGTTCAGTTTGACGAAGAGGAGGCTGAGGGGGGGCCTCATCATGCTCTACGGTTACTTGAAAGGACATTGTAGAGAGGTTGGTGCTGGTCTCTTCTCACAGGTCATTAGGGACAGAACCAGGGGGAATGGGTTCAAGTTGCAACAGCCAAGTTTAGACTGGACATTAAGAAGAAATTCTTCACGGAAAGAGTGGTCAGACACTGGAACAGACTGCCTAGGGAGGTGGTTGAGTCGCCATCCCTGGATGTGTTTAAGTGTCGCTTAGATGTGGTGTTGGGTGACATGGTTTAGGGGTGAACTTGTAATGTAGAGTTAATGGTTGGACTCAATGATCCCAAGGATCTTTTCCAGCCTGAACTGTTCTATGATTCTATGATTCTATGAAATACAACTCAACTCATGGTAAGTCTTAGACTTTTACCCTAAGCCTGTTTCTTGACATATATTTCTCTCTCTTTATTAGCAATACTTTACCTTATTTGTCTTCTGGTGTTTTTAAAAATTAATTTATTAATTAAGCACTTCTCTGCTTGCCTGCCCCCAGCACGGTGTCTGGCAGAGCCTGTTCTGCTCACCCTCAGCCCTTTCCTGGGTACCCCCAGCACCTTCCTGGGCCTCGGCTGTACTGGGCAGTTGCTGTTTAACAGGGTGCCTCAGCAGTCTGAGGGAAATAAGAGAGCAGGAGGACCACAGTGATTTGCTCTCCTCAGAATAAAGCAGTCACTGCATTTTATAAAGGAGCCAAGTAGGTTCACCCTTTGAGAGTAGATCTTTTGCACTTAGGAAATTTTGTCACCACCTTATTTTAGCTCCAACACAATCCTTGGGGATTTACACATGACGGAAGTTTTATACAGTGGTCTTGGTCAAATTATCAGTTTCTTAAGACAAAAACCCTGCTAAGATCTTTTATTCTTGTTCAACAGTATTTCATGCATGCTCCCACACGCTAATGTTTGCTTTCCTTATTTACTACCACCCCAAATTCCAGAAGATACTTCAGTGAGAATACACATTATATAGATATCCCATAGCAGACACAATTCCTGGTGAAAAAATTATATGTTCTAAGAGGAGGAACTACGAAGATTTGGACAGACACTACAGTATATTATGTTGAATGGTGTTGCATGCTCTTTCTCCATGTCCTGGACTGTTAGGAAACTATAAACATGAGCAGTGGCTGCTTATTTTGGCATTCACCTTGACCTCAAGACATTCCCAGGTCTGTTCTACATAGCTTTATTGCTTAGATTTTAAAACAAGGGATCAAGTCCTACAGGTTTCCTTTAGGGTCTGAACTGCCTTTGCAGTCCTAAAGGTTAAGTGACATAAAATGATTACACATTTATGATCCCATAAATATGGTCAAAGTCAATCTCTGAAGGTCTTCTTCTCCTAACTACCCACATGACAGTGATCTAGTATGCCAAGAAAACCAAAGAGTGCTTATCAGCGCTGTGAGCAGTAGGGGTTGGAATCTGTAATTGAAAGGATTTTAAAAAACAGAAATGTAACACCCAAAGATTTTGTTCTCACTTAACAGCACCAGCTGTAAGTAGCATACAAGCTCTTCATTGTCTGTGTTCAAACCCAGCAACTTTGCTGACAATTTATTCTGCTGTCAAGTGAACAAGGATCTTAGTTTTTATTTCAATTTCTTGTCATTTGTACAAATGCTGTTACTCTCTTGTGTGCATTGCACACTTCCAAAATACGTGGAGTCTCACTTCTGCTTAGGAACTCCCTGCACAGACATAATGATTTAAATCAAGAAGATATTACCTCCGAAATTGGTTTCTCATAGACATCTTCCCCTATAGACTTTTCTTGGGCAAGGATGGCATCTCTGTGTAGCACTCGGAGCACATTCTCTGGAGCTGCAGATCCATAATGAGCTTCTAAAACTTCAGGTTTGGTTTTCTCTGTCTTCAGCATGTGGATCACATCCTCCCTTGCCTGTAACATTGCAAATCACTACCGTAAGCCAAACTATTAAAAAATAGGGAAAATGAGGGCATTTCAAATGTATGAACTGCACAGACAAAAGTAAAATAACTTAGAAGAATGAAGGGCTGCCAATGCAAATATAAAAACTTTGGGAAATATCAGAGTAAACATGAACTGTGCAAACCAAATGTCATCCTTGTAGGCATTAATTATTTTATTCCTGCCTGGCATTACATTTGAATGCTATGAATTTTTATCTAGGTTACAACCATAGCCAGAGAACATAATTATTCTTCATATACTTCATCTTATTCACTGCCCATGGTGTTCCCTAAACACTCTCTTCAAGTAACTTTTAAAATATAGTTTTCTAACTTTTGTTTAAAGAAAACCCTAAAAATGTGGCAGATCTCAGCTAACTGTTGGCAGACCCAAGGAGGCTGAGCAAACCCTCCTGGCAGCGGAGGGGGGCTGCTGATGCTGGAGCTGGGGGACGTACCCATGAGCAGTGGTTGCTCCTGGGGCCAAGGGGAGCGTGAGTCCCAGCTCCTGCTCCCCACCCTGGATGGGAGCCCCCAGTTTCAGGCAGCATGAGCAGGCCTCTGGGCATGAAGAGACTGCTCTGCAAGACCAGCTGGCTGTGAATAAGGGATATTTTAGGGCTATGCTGCAGACAAGAGCTTAACCCCAAGCCCTGTTTCTAATGATACTTCCCAACATCTGTTAAGCCATCTGTAAAAGAGGGGCAAGGCACGCACTTGTCCTTCAAGGCAGGTTTATAATGCTATGACCCAGGGCAGGGCTGTAAAAACTACAAATTTTTGGTGGCCACGAGGGATCTTCCGGATCTCCCTGGAGAGCATCTCTCCAACAAGGCCAAGGGGATGGAGGGCAGAAGAGTACAGGCACCAATTCTTCTCTCACCTGCCCTTCCGACACTCAACCCATGTGAGCTTGGGAAGCAAATTAAGGGCTAAGGAAAGGTTCAGATATTTCAGGAAAAATCCCTTACAAAGCCAGCCCCTATGTAAGCCATCACTGTTTAGGATTTATGAACTGACCAATGTTTCGTCGTTTTACACAGTGTTCATAATGGCACTCCGTATTACCCCTGTAATAAAACTAAAATCTTTACCTGGTACCACAGAGGCAACAAACCTTTATAAAACCACCTGCTAAAATAGCAAGGAAATAATTTCAGGCAATGGCAAAGACCCTTTGATTATTATTTTTTCTTTAAATACAGTAACCTGAAAATAAAACAAAAATTGAACTTGAGGCGAAGATCATGCCACTCAGCTGAGAACTAGCACAATTATAAACAGCTCAGTGTAGGGGGTTACTCACTACAACATTTTGTAACCTTAAGTAAAAGCTTTGTACATGCCTGCAAGATACAAAATGCAGACTGGAATGGTATTAATGTTGTTTCAGCATGAGTGTGGGAAAGATGGATGTCAAAACTACAAGTGAATTATGTGGGCTAATCCTCAAGAGTGCCAAAAGAGCATGTGCACCTCACTACATCACGTCCTAGGAATACACCACTCTCAGTACAGGAAAAATGTTATTTTAGGACAGTTTTAGACAGGTTCTAGAATATATAATTTTTTACATAGAATCATAGAATGGTTTGACTTGGAAGGCACCTTAAAGATCACCTAGTTCCAACCTCCCTGCCATGGGCAGGGACACCTCCCACTAGACCAGGTTGCTCAAAGCCCCATCCAGCCTGGCCTTGAACACTTCCAGGCAGGGGGTATCTACAACTTCTTCATTACTCTGAGGGCCATGCTACTATATTGCAGAAATATCCCTTAAAAAATCCAGTAGCATAGCCTGGGAGTTTGGGGGATTTATAAATATCTAGACTATATGATGTGTTGCCTTAGGCCCTTTTAGGAAGAGACAGTTTTGGGTCCAAATCTGCGTCCTTCCCCAAGGAACGAATTCGGTGTGCTGCTGTGTGCCTTGCAGCAGGGGCCCCATGCTACCGGCATGCTCAGGGAGAGCACTAAAACCAGTGGGATGTGGCGGGCAGCCGTCTTCATACCCTGTGCACTAAGGGCCACCATGGTGAAACCTCGATTCAACTTGGTCTGGAGCACAGAAAGCTTCAGGCTCCACATGTGTCATGCCTCAGGGATGAGCACACCTCAGACCCTAAGCTATTCAGGAGGGGAGAAGGATGAGTTCTTTCTCTCCTGTTGAAGCTGTTGGGCCCTGGATGGCATAATTAAACATTGACAGGGCCAGGCAGGGCAAACAAAGACAACTTGAACTTGGTGATTTAACACTGTCACTTGGGAGAGCAAAGAACTGGACTCCAATGGTTATTTAAAACAGTAATAGCTGACCAAGGGACTGAAAGCTGCTCTTCCCAGCAAGCGCCCCAGCCCCTGCTCAGTTATGCACTGCTGTGCACACTTTCCCTCTAGCCTGACTACTCTTAAATCATTGACAATTAAAATGGAGTAACTTTAGCAGGAGGAAATGTCAGTCCCTGAAACAGCTTATAACTTGCCAGCTAAGAAAGACTTCTGGAAGCTGCAGGTCTGGGTCCTCTGAGAGCCAGAGGGACGAAGCAAGTGGAGCAAATGATGCTGAATGGAGGAACTAGCACTCCAAGTGGGAAAGAAGTTGTCCAAGCTCAGTTTAGAGCTTTGAAGGAAACCTCTGTTCATTGCTTCATCTTTGAAGAGAAGCAGTGACACATGTAGCTCCAGGGAACAGGGCAGGGCCATCAGCCCTGAAAACCCCTCATTGCAGCCCAAGGGAATGGTACCCAGCCCAGGGACAGGGTGGGTGGCACCAGCCCCAAGACACAGGCAGCTCCCTGCTCACGTACCCCTTCTTGGACGCCCTCCAGTGTCCAGGCACTTGGGACCTGGATCATGTTAGCGTGGCAAGGTGCCTTCTGCCTTTTCTGGACTTGGCCTTTGCTCCTGTTGTTATCTTTTCAAGGGTATTTGCTAATTCACCAAGTACTCTGTTTCAACAGACTCATGATAACTGTTTGTGAAAAGCAAACTAACAAACACACTCGGGTTGCTAGGAAGCATAGTACCAGAAAAGGGACCTTGTGCTAATAATAAACTGGAGATAATTTTGCTTTTATTTGGTCAGCAATAAGCTCCAGCATAGGAAGATTCTGAAGTGCAGCTACCCTAGGTCAGAGAGGGGCCCGGGCAACATCCTAACATCAGCCTTGGGATTTGTAAACTCCAGTTAGTCTCTCTCTGAAGATCCTCAGGGTACTATAGAGGGAATGAGATGAAACAGCAGGCCTGTGCAACTCGTGATTTGATGTTTCCTCCAAATGACTGATTTTCCACTGAAACAACTAGAAGACAGCTCACGTAGAGATGTTTTCTTTCAATGTATATTGAACAGCTATCACTGTACTAAACCACAGGATACAGATATTTTCAGAAAATAACTCAGAATAATCCCATAGAGGAATGCTTCAACACACATACCTGGAAAGAGATACGAGAGGCTCAAAGTGGGAGGTCCTAGCTAAGGAGAGGGAACTATACTGGGAAGCTGTTGCTACTGATGGACATCTACTGTAGGTGCCTCCCTTGTTGCAAAGCACAATGGTGTTTAGCATAAATCATAAGCTGAGAGACAAACACAAGGGAGAGATTTCAAATTGGAAGTAAACTTGTATATAAATCACAGAAGAAAGTTGTTAGCTGTTTTGGTAGAAGGAACATGGTGTTTGGCACAGAAAGCCACCTCTCAAGTCCTTTTTTTTGTTTTGTTGGTACTCTGGTGAGAGAGAGTATTCAGGCATAAGACCACATATTGCAACAGTTTGTAACACAATGGAACTTATTTGCGTAAGTCCAGAAGACTGCAATTAGTCAGAGAAGCTCTTTAAAGTCAAGATACGGAATTCAGAAAATACATAATTTTACTTTTATTGTTTTTTTTCGTTACTTAAATTGTCTTATGGAAAATTCCAAGCTAATTTTCTGTCTATACTGTTCAGATTGTGGGTGCTTGAAAATAAACAGACTTTACTGGTAATAAAGTGCTCCCGAGTACCTGATTCTCTAAGCGGGAGCAATGAAAACAGATTAATGAAAAGGCCACTTCTACTTCTTAGTAATACCCTCAAGGCAAGAAACACAGAAGGCCAGAGATGTTGAGAGGTGTTTTTCCACACTCATTTTCTCCAGGAGAAAGCCTACTTAGAGAATCTCTGTCCATCAAACTCATAGAACCATAGAAAAGCCCGGGTTGGAAGAGACCTCAAAAAGTTCATCTGGTCCAACCTTTCATGGGAAAAGAAGCCTAGATGAGATCATCTGGCACCACGTGCATCTTGAAAACTCACACTGATGGGGACTCTACGCTGAGATGAAACCTCTCCTGGTGCAACCAGCAACCCATTGCCCCTTGTCTTCTCTGTGTGGCTCCTTGTAAAGAGAAATCCTCTGTCTTCCTTGTAGCTGCCCTTTAAGTACTGCAATACTGTGATGAGGTCCTCTCCAAGCCTTCTCTACTTCAGGGAGAAAAGTCCTAATTCCTTCAGTCTTTCCTCGCAGGGCAAGTTCTCCAGCTCTTTGATCATCTTCATGGCTCTCCTTTGGACCTTCTTCAGCTTGTCTGCGTCTTTTCTGAATTGTGGGGACCAGAACTGGACATCATTCTTATTTAACTCTTTCAACTGTCCCTGCTGATAGAGGTACTACAAAGTTGAACTATATGTAAGTCTTTTTTTATGCTTACTGGAAGTGCCAAAATCTAAAGGCTGATGAACTCAGAACTTGCATATGTCCATGGAGAGGCTGAAGGGCTATGGAACACTGCTGTTCCACGCCGCTTTGCTCGCTCTCCTTTCCCTCCTCCCTGCTGCCCACTGATTAGTGCACTTAAGATGTGGGGGTCTACATTTCTACCTGGGAAATAAGAGATGGTACTCCCCTGCCCTCAGGAGTGTGTTCAAGCCTCCCGGCTGGAAGGCTCATGTGAGGCCACTCTTTGCAGGCCTATCCTGAAACACTCACTTTTTGGCAGAATAAAAGAGAGGGGCTTTCTTTTGCTTGCTGCCTTGAGCAGAGCAGGCGTCTGAGTTCCAAACCTCGCTTTACTATGTGACTAGTAAAATATTTAAATGATATAGAAAGGATGTAAAGAGGTTCCTGCATAAAATTGAAACCATTTAGGAAACAATAGCATGACTCTGCTGCTTGTAAAAGGGGACCGGCAGCCTAGCAACCAAATTCTTGGTCAATGGAAAGACTGTTACACAAGCCCGGCGTTCCGACGTGCTTCCTCCTCATGCCCTGCCCTGCCAATTTACTACAGCCCTCTCTCCCCATTCCCACAGTCTTTGGCCTCTCCCATGAGACTGCTAACAAAACTCAGCACCCACTAAACGGGGAATTTTTGCCACAGCCCACTTGTCACCTGGGAAATGGGACTGAGCTGATCAAACTCGTTTCATGTAAGGCATCTAGTAAATTGGAAAAAAAATTCGGTTGTATTCAAGATGGGCTGAATGGAGTCAAAGTAATCACTGTCAGCTGAGTATAAAATCCAATTCAAGATCCTTTGCTAGTACATCTCCTAAACTCTCCTGAATTTTGTCTGTTCACAGTGTGCCTCTCTCCAAATCTGTTACTAGTAACTATTTCCTTCATAGCTCCATGTTTGGAGCCATCTAAAAACCATCTAACTACTTCAGAGAAATATAAATATTTTGATAACATGATGACAATCTTCTCAATTAATTGAAAGAAGTTTTGAAAACTCAGGAGCAAGAGTAGTATTTACAAGGAATACACTTATGTAATATTTGGAAGATCCAGTATTTTCAGCTTTTGACTATTTCTTTTCTACTTATCGTGACACTTTGTTATGTCTGCACAACTAAAAGCACTAAGTAATAGAGATTTAATGTTCATGAAGTCATATTTTTCTTGCCAGTGATTGATGGCAAGAAATAACTATCAAACCACAGACAGGAACCTTTACTTCTGCTTGTGTTGTTGTCACTTGCATTGCGCACAGTTCAGGTTATTTATAGTGCAGCAGCTGCTCTGTACCGCATCAGAAACTAGATAAGGTCACAGGTTCTCCATGTAATGTGGTGGTCTTACCAGTGGCTGATTTCATTTCCTAAATTCCAGTAGACTTTCCAAACATTGCACCTACAGCTAACAAACATCACACTTCAGGCATCCCTTGAGTGTGAACCTGCCCATGGCAGGGAGTTTGGAACTAGATGATCTTTAAGGTCCCTTCCAAACCACTCTATGATTCTACGATCCTTCTGAGGGAGAGCAGGAGGATGTGCTCTGTGCTATCCAGGACAAGCTCATGTTGTGTCACCAGCAAGGCAGAAATAGTCTTATACCTGAAAGTTCCCACTGGAGATCTCAGAAAGTGTTCACTTACTTTACTTTAATGAAGAAAGCATCTTTAGGCAGGTATACTCAAACACCTCTATCTGCAAAACTTTCTTAACACTAATACACTAATCCCAGTTTAAACTCAGTAACTTTCCTTCTTAACTTAGGAGGAAATTCAAAGAATTAAAAGGAAAGTGCTTTTTTTTTTTCATTTGATATCATGATACTATGAATATTAATAGACAAAGTAGTAAAAAAGTACCCTTGCCTACTGGAATGACATTTTTGTTAAAGGCCTGATTCCTCAAACTATCTCTACATACTGCTACAAGGACTGGGTAGCAATTTGTCTTCCAGATGTGTTTAGCGTACAAAGCATGTACAAAGCATGCTTTGAAGCTGGGAAGTTCCACACTCTACTGCATATTGCATCATACAAAGCTCTGTTTTGCTAAAAACTCAAGAAGTACTTTTCTCTCCTATACCAACTATCTGAAGTAGCCTTGTTTATATACTCACTTAGTGATTCTAGGCATGCAAAATGCTGGCTAATGACACATGTATAGTTTTTCCTGCAAGAAAGACTGTCTACAGCAAAAGCTTTTCTTGTCTTTCGTTTCAGCTTAATTTCCCAAGATTTGAAATCACGTAGTTCACTTGCACAAATTTCTTTTAACATTTCTGGACTCAGGTCCCTGTACGTGGTTTTCTTTGGAGGTAAAGAGATAACTTCAGTGATGAAAGGTGACCACTGCTGGTTTTGTACAAATTTAGTGAAATATACCTGGAAATGCAAGTGATCCCTCATGACTCTGGGGGTACGAAACAATGTTGTCCTGTCTTCTCCAAAATGTGCAGAACTTTCTGGCCTTGTATGAAGTCTTTGGAGCTATACAGTGTATTTCATTTTGTTGTGCGTTATGTTACAGTGATAACACAGAAAGTCCTTCTAAAATCAATATTGGAGGAGAGGCACATGATAGACCAGCTCATCCACTGCACAAACTCTCTGAAGTGGCTCCAGAAGAATTACATCAGAGATTAAATTGGCCTCTTATGTTTAAAAAGTCCATGCTAAAGATTGTAGAGCTGAGGAGAAGCAATGTATTACTTCGTACAGCAAGCTTCGAAACAGATCAAATGAGCACTAGAAGACATCTGTCTGTTATTTCCTGCCCACACAGCTTTGTTCTGCTTTATTGCCAGAGAACTCCATGGATGATGTCACTTTTTTTCTGAAGAAAACAGGCCACCAGAGCCTTTCACTGACATAATTAATTATCTGTAGTCTGGGCCACAGCCAGAAAATTCCCATGGCAAGGCCCCGAGAAATATTAACTCCACACTGCTTGATGTTTTCAGAATTATTAGGGTCTGGGATATCCTGTCTTGTCTTTTCACACTGAAACGGTGCTTTGCTCAATATTATCGAACTGTGGGGCAGTTACTGCACCATATAGAACTACAGTGTCACAATACAGTCAGCACAGAGAGACTGATACAAGGGTCACTGTCAGTTATGCACGCGAGTCTGCATGTTGGCATATGCTCTACGTGCTTCAGCAATGCATCACAATGGCTAAACCCGCTGGTTTCGGTTTGCCATATCCACTCATAGTCTCAGCCACATTAATCGTATAATAACATTTTGCACGTGACCTGAAGCCTGGCAGCAAGCAGGGACCACAGATTAATTCAACTAGCCAGGAGGGAGAGGAAGAAACGTGTTAAAACACCTTTTTGGACATCTGAGCAGGAAAAATCAATAACAATAGCACACAAATGACTGTATGCGCAACTCGGGGCTTGTATGTGGCTGCACGATACTGTGTGCATCCTAACAAATGAGGTAATTACCAAAATTACCTCTGACCGGCACTAGTCAACATGATGCTTGCGAAGGCAGAGGAGAGCTCTCTGGACAAAGTACTCCAAATTGGACACAAACCCCCAAATGACTAAGTCCCTGTTCTGGTTTATCCATGCTAAGGAAATGATCTGCTGCTTTCCACGTCCCAGGTGAATGGCCCATCACAAGCTACCATGGCAGTATGGGAAGTCATTAAAATTGCAGCGTATTTCTCATACGTTGAGGTTTTTATGTTGCTGGAGTCATGTAGTAAGTTGCTGTGTTCCTTTTGTAACCACAACTTATTTTGTGATCAGTTAGCACCTCTTTAAGAAATAAAAAAGATGACTAATGAAAAGGTATTAGTAGAAGAACCATTTCTTTTCCTCTTTCTTGTGTTATCATCCACCCCTTAATCTTATAATAACCAGTCAGGACCAAGACTCAAGAGATCCATGTTCTGTTGATGGACCTTCTTCTCGTGCTTTACACATAAAATTAACCTTGTAATGCTCCGATTTCCATTCCATAAAGGAAGTAATCCTTCCCAGAAATGCTGTGAGATTGAATTCATAAGTATATATAAGATCTAGGTACTAATTCTATGAATACTACAAAAAAATATGGCACTCTGACACCAATATAGTTGTCCTCCTATTAATTTCCCCTGTTAATTACATTCTTTTACTTCCTCCATGTTTATGTACTTTTATAGAATCATCCAACTTGTTGAAATCCATTGGAAACTAAAAAGTATCTTCATTAAACACATAACTCATGTGGTCTAAATTGCTCTTTGAAAGTGCTTCTTCATCTGTGTTAGGAACTGAAGCATCTGACTTGAATTTCAGGGAGGCATTTGAAGGTGCTGGCCTAAGTACCCTCTCTCTAAATGGAGCAAACCTGACCAGGTATTTTTTTTCTCTGCAGTGATCTAGCTATTTTCCGGTAGGAATGAGCACACATGGAGCGGGATGGAGTGAAAGACAAGCTGGCACCAGCAGTGCTGTAGCCATCAGGATGATGAAGCTCAGAGAAAATCCTTCTGCCTCCCCTGTGGAGACATGAGCATAACTCCGAGGGGGATACCAACAGACCTAAGTGTGTAAACATATGTAATAAACTGTATACACAACTTTCTCCTGTCCAAGCATTTTGTTGGCTTCAACAAGCTGTTTTTTGGTGTTCTGCGCTACATGGATGTGCTTTCAAGTTACTGATGACTGATGAATGGGCAAGAACAGTATGACTGCATTGCAGCAAGCACTCACCAGCGTAGCCAATTATTTGAACAGAGGAGCTGTCAGAAGAAAGGAAAGAAGCGACATGAACTCGTAGGGTGAAGTAACTTAGAGAGGGCGGGCAATGAAAGGCACAGAACGAGCGCTCGCAGCCATGCCCACAATGCCCGCACAGCCCCCTGCAGTCTTTGAAATCCCCGTGGTCCTCCCCAATATCTGCCCTTCCCCTTGCCCTCCCCAAGCCCTTTTCCCTCTTCATCCTCCCATTGCATTCCCATGAACAACTCTGAAGTTCTTCAAAATACTATTTTGCCTGAACCACTGAGACTGCCTGAGCCAATACTCGGGAAACAGGTTTTCATTACGAAGCTGGCCACATCTATATTTCTGTTTCTGACTTGTTTAAACTTGAAGGTGACAAATGCCTGGAAGTTACTATGCAACTGTACTTGGGTTAGTCAGTTCCACTCATTTTGCTGGCATGGAAGAATTGCTCTTTTTTTTTTTCCAAAGAAAAACATTCATTTCCAGGATAGGAAAGACTTCACTTGCGAAATCCAAACTATTCCTGTCTTAGGAAAGGCCTTCCTTTGACAGTGTCGCAGTAGTGCATCATTTTGGGTGCACAGCCCTCAGAAATAAGTCACTGAGCTCATTTTATTTCGGACATCGTGCAAAATTCGCACAGAAGCCAGCGATTTCGTAAAGATGTGGCAAGACACAGGATGTTCAATAGGGCTAGCAGTTTTCTGTGTGGAAATGTTACATTTCTCTCATTTTAGTCAACCAATAGGTGGAGCCTTTAACCCTAGAAACAAGACACTTTCTCAGATAGCCATGTTCTCTCACACTTACAAAAAGAGTTATATTTGCTTTTATTGAAGCTCAATTTGGATGGAAAATAATCTGTTTTGCTCTCAAGAGCTTATCTGATCTTCAGCTAAGGAACAGGAGACACAAACTTAATAAATACAGAACTGGGGCACTAAAGTTAATAAAAACAGTCTCAGCTACAAATGCAATGTTGAATTAACAACTGGTGACTCAGAGTACTGGACAGCACTATGACACATATGTTCACTGCAAACTTTCCTAAGAATCCCAGATATTTTAAAGCCAGAGAGTCAGCCGATGTATCCAGCATTTACTGCAAAAGGGTTGGCCATGTCTTCTTCCACAAAGTGAGCCTTCTCTCAAGAAAACGATAAAAGATACAAGCTTTCTCATTACTATTGCATTAAGGTTACAATTTCTACTAGGTAAATGAAAAAAAAATAGGGAGTCAAATGACAGAAGTTGATTAAAATTATTTTTTAAAGATTGCAAAGGAGGATCAGTTAAAGACACTGATCCCAATGGGAATAAGACCAAAACTTAGAAGTTGATCAAGGGCAGTCCTTACGTTCTTACTGTTCTACAGTCCAGTTCTGTTTTGGAAAGAAAAAACCATGAATTTTAAAAAAAAACACAAGCAAACAGCAAACAAATCCAAGCTACTCATACTCTTCCCTCCACTCTAGAAGAGATGTTCAATGGATCAAAGACACCTGTTACTCCTTTCTCTTCTGACCCTCCAAACCTAAACACCAGGACAGATGTAGCTGTTAAGTACAGTTCATGCATTAACAGAGAAAGATGCTAAAACATCTTTGCGAAAGACATTTTCAGTCTACAGCTGCCCAGTGACAGTGACATTTTATTAAGGATAATTACTTTGAAAACCATAAAATTCTAAATCAATTTTATTATCGAAGAGATAGGTATCATCACTGTGGTTGATAGAACCTCTGCCCTTAATTTCACAGGGAGCAGGAAATTTCCTGAAAAGCACAATTTAACCATATTTCAGTATAGTGTCTTATCTTTTTCTTTTTTTTTTTTTTCCCCTCACAAAAATCAGTAGGATTGTATTTTAAAATTCATTATTCTGGGACTTGCTAAGGACTGCTTACCTCCCATGGTATCTCCTGCCATTTGCACAGTAATGATTGCAAGCTACAGAAAACATATACTATTCTGGAAAAAAAAAGTAATCTCTAGTTATAAATTATTCAGTGAAAATGGAAAAGAGCATTTGTGGCCTCAGGTCTATCCTAACAATTTTTTTTGTCCTGCAAAAGCCTGCTTCACTAGGAAAATATAAATAAACAAACAAGCAGTCACTCAAAGGAGAAAGAATTTTTTAACTTGTACTGATATTCTTATGCCAGACATTTTTAGGGATATTATTTTTAGGCTCTCATTTTGCTACAGTGTGGATACCATCCTTCTCTTCATTGCCTTGCCTTTTCTATGGCCCCTTTCCATGTCTGTAGCTTGGCTCCATTTATCACTGTTGTACTCCCCTTTTCCTTACACTCTTTTTCTTCTACTGCCCAACCTCTTTCCTTTCATTCCATTCTCCTTAAGTCACCTCTCCCTTCCCACATTAACCCTATCTTTTCGTTTTGCCTGTAGTGCTATACATGCCAAGTTTTTTTTCTCTAGGGGAACTTGAACTTCACCTGTATGATATGCTCAGAAAATCCTAAATTCTTTCAATCCAATTAAAAAGGCTTTGCAGCTATAAACACTTATGCAAAGCTACTCTGTGTGCACTTTTCTCTGGCTTTACATGTTCTTTCCGCTCTGGCTCCTCTTCAGCTTCTCAAACTGTGAGATAGAACTAATCACCACTTGAAAACTCCTTCTCATCACTCTGTTAAATACTTTCTCCTCTGGTGCCACGGCATCTTGTTGTGACTTTCTCTTCTGATTTTAATATTGCCCCAAAAGATATATCTGTTTTCTACCCACTTATCTATTCCACATTCCTTGCTTGAACTTTCAGGCAGCTCAATATTTAATAACATTAATGCGAGAGTATCAAGAAAGGCACTGAACTAAGAATACAGGAGATGGTACAGTGTTTTTAACTGAGTGATATCTAGGTGGGCATCAAAATGTTGTTTCAACATCTTGGGAAAGTCAAGTTCAAAAGAAAATCAGTTCAAGGCATTGTATGAAAGTTTACAGCAAGACAAAAAAGGAGACACAGAGAAAAACATCATAACTACAGCTGAGTTAAACTTTCTGGCTTATATCAATCAGAATGACAAGTGGTGGGAAGGCCTCGTAAAGCCGTGTCAGCAGAGAGGGAAGCATTAAACTCAATGTAAAAGGCACCAGTGAGCTCTCTCCTACTGCACCGCGCACAGTTCCAGCTACAGACATTAACAAAGACGATCACAGGGTGTAACTGGTGCTGATCAGGAGGTGATGGTAGATGTGGAAAGGCTATTATGAAAGGACATGGCATGGCTAGCACAGTGAAATAAGATCTCAGAGGGTGCAAGATTGCTGTCTACAAACATAAGGTATTAAACAGTCAGGAGAGAGGCTTTTCAAAGCATCATTGGTGTACAATGCAATTTCGTAAAGGTTTCACTAGGCGTAATTACCATTGCACTAGAAATTGAAAAAAAAAAAGAAATTTGCTAAATATTAAAGCTTTTCCATTCTGGAACTATTTTCCAATGGGAATAGTCAAGGTAAACAGCCTACCTAGTCTTAAAACACAGCTTGATAAATTCATGACAAAGGTTAAATTAGGAGCTTGCCTAAAGAATGAGTTGGTGGGACTTGATTTAAAGCAGATCTTCTAGAGTTTCATGTCCAGGATTCTCAGGAAAATGGGTCAGTCAATGCATCTGCAGTATGAGGATTAGAAAGCAGCAAAAAGGTAGAAAACGGAAAAGGGTCACAACTATTGATATAGAGGAGAAAGAGAAGAAAGCTGAAGAAAGAAGGAAAGATGGATCTTAAGAAAGAGAACAGAATAGAATGATTCCCGTTCGGTCCTCATGTGTTGCCTGATCTAGTTGAGAGGCATCCCTGCCCTGACAGGGAGGTTGGATTAAATGATCTCCAAGGTCCCTTCCAGCCTAGGCCATTCTATGATTCTATGATTATAGAATGGAATGCATTAATAAAATAAGTAGCTATACAAAAAGGAAAGAATATGGAAAGTAAAAAAATAGAAACAGTAAACAATTTTCCTTTTCTCCTTCACATTTACAAAGCTTAGTTTTCTGATAGAAAAACAGACGGTACAATACCAAAATACCTTAAAAAATGTTAAAATGCAATAGGCAGTAGATCACCTATGCCCATGTGGGTACCTGCTATTTGAGTTTATTAAGGAAGAGGATTTCTCTCATGGCAGGATGTACAGCCACTGGTATCTAAATTTTCTGTAAGGACATTACCAGAGAGAACAAAACACACAGCCCTTACCCACCTCTGCAAACCCTTTCCTGATACACCTAGGTTAAGAAGTTTTGCAGCCCACCTGAAGGTGAGCTCCTCCTGGCTCTGTTGGATGAGAGAGCTCCTTACCCCCATGATTACCCTATTTCAGCCATCAGCAATCAGCCTCCCACACCTGCCCTACAACAAACCCTCCTGCAGCTGATGAAGCCGCCAGTGCAATCTGCAATTTGGTAAGCAGTGGCGCAAATGCAATTAACCTAGCAATTACACTAGCAACCTCATCAGAGAGACCAAATCAAACCAGATACGATGAGAAGTGTTGGCTTCTAGCTAGGATCAGAGATACAGGTGGGGCACACCTTGCCATGGGGTGCCTTGGCTGCCAGTCCCCAGGCAAGGGGAGATATCCTTCCTCGGGTGCTCTGACACCTTGTGAGAGCATTAAATGCAGTCTTCAGTAAACACAGATTAAAGGAAAGTCCTTCTTTGGCAGTGGAGTAATTTGGTCTCTCCTCTTGGAAGGAGGGGTGCTATGCAAATAGATTTACCTCTGAACATCTGCTACACAGTGCTTCCCTTCAAAAATCAGTCCAAACCCACCGTTACATTAGACTACTTGGAAGTCTGAAGACTTTTCAGGAATTGTGGCCTGTGATTAATCCTCATCTAACTTGTATTTTATACATACTGTTCTCCAAGACAGCATATTTCACGTATTGCCCATCGACGTCCTCAGGCCTGCAGCAGAGGAATTGTATATTTGATACCTTAGCACAATTTTCGTTGACATCCCACACTGCTGCCCAGTTCTGAGGAGCAAAACTCTGCTAATCCATAGCACTGGGCTCTCAGGAAGCACTTTCCTTGGCCCTAAAACATGCAAGGAACCTCAACAGGAACGTGTGGCTGAGCTGCATGTCATTTCAGCACTGCAGAAACACAGTAAAATGACCTTGAGTGGAAAAGTTACTCCTATTTGAATTGGTATGAAACACAGGAAACTGTCTCCGAAGCTTAAATTGTCATCTGGTAATAGCACAGAACCTGGCTTAGAAATTATTTTTCTTGAAAACCAAATAATTTGTAGTGGGATGCTCTCTTCGTAAACTAACTTTTATTATTGTAGATTTTTTCCTAAACATACAATAGAAGAGTGAATGGTAAACATGCATGAATACTGCTCCTCATTTCCTTTTAGGCCCCTAATCAGGAAATGTTGAAAATCAGTGTTGGTATTGCTGGAGATTAGGGTCTGCTGCTCAGAAAGTGTATAGAAAATATACTCCTGCTACACAGGCTGTTGGATAAAAAACTGTGAACCACAGATAGGATGATATCATCATCGTAAAGATGCATGCAGCCTGTGTTGCTCTGCACTTAGTAATATTGACATGTTGGTTTGACTGAAATCACTGTAACTACCAGGGAAATTAATACTGTGCCTTCATGGTCCATTTTATTCTACTGGTGTTTGAAGTTTTCTTTTCAAATCAGTTTTGCAGTATTTAAAAATCAGATATTTTTTTCAAGGTATAGGAAGAAATCCTTCGTGTATTTTTTGTCCCTGTATGTTCAATATATGTTTAAAAACCATGCAATCACTGCTTTTTTATATGAGCAGCAAGATTTCACGAAAGAAGATTCTTGACTGATCTACAGCGCCTTTAAAATCAATTCCTGTCATCAGTTCATTTGTTTTCTGCTCTCCTTCAGAGAGGTTGCACCTAAGAGCTCTCCCATCATGTGTATTGGGATACTTTTTCATTGCTGCAGCTTCTATATACTTTTTCTCCATTTTATTTCCTTACAAAATAAGGCCTAGGCTATGGTGACTTCAGCCATTTATGAAAATCCTTCCGTCTAAGTGCGTGCATGGGGCCCAGCCAGGAAATCTGACGACAAGCAAAGCCACATACAACTTGGCCCTAGAAACTACAGCATAGGCAAGCTACCTGAGGTCGTTATAATAAAAAACAAAACAACACAAAACCAAAAAACAAACAACCCCCAAGCAAAGACACAAATATCACTGCTAGGGCATGTCTTTACAGCTTACTGGCACATTCACCTCCACAATGAGGAGCTGGGAGGTCAAGTCCCAAAGTAAGGACTCAAAGCCAATGCATGGCCTGTGTGTGTTTGCTATTTTGTTTTGTTATGTGAATAGTGAACTAAGCACATGAAGCATATGTAGACATTACCAGTTTACCCTGCTTAACTTCATGGTTGTCATAACCAGGTTACTTCTCATGGCTGAGCTCCCTGGTTGGCGTTTACAAGGCAGTGTCACTCTGTTCTGCATTCAGTAGTGCAGCACAGGCATAAGATCCATCCTGCTCATGACTGCTGAGTAAATGGTCCTGGTATCTTATCCCATTTTTTTCCTTCAAAATACATTAGCTCTCCCTATGGGTACAGCCTGCTGTTATTCTCAAAACAAAATCTTCTTATATATATGCCTATATAATGTTTGCTTTGCCAGTACTGAAATGGCTTCAAAATAAACCCACAGTCTGATTTGTCAGTCCAACAAAACGTCAGCCAGCCACCAGAGATGTCCGAACGGATCTGAAAATGAAAAGCCACAAAATGACTCAGTGCATTAGGTCACTATGACAGCCAGAAGGTAATAGCAGAGTATTTACTTTGGCTGGAGTCTTCCTTGGCTCATCTTCACTTTGCAGCGTCAAAGCCAGGCTCTCATCTCGAGCCAAAGTGCTGTAGCTTGCCCACTTCAGTAACGGTTCAGCACAGGTACCAGGTAAATAACTAACTAAAGTGAGGGGTTTTGAAATGAAATTAAAAACTCCTATGGATTAAAAAGAATAATGATTTGCTTCCCTGCCTGGCAGCAAGGAGCAGAAGAGCAGATGCACTCTATGGCTACCTGCGTGGCTGTCCTCACGATCCTACCATGATGCTGGGAAACTTTAGCAGAGCCTAATATCTCTGTGGGGTTTGTATGAATATCCCTAAAAGTACTGTCCAGGGCAACTGGAGTATTGTCTTGGTGAGGATTTTCAGCCCATATTACAGTGCAGATGGCAGCTATTCCCCTCATAGGGACAATAAGAACATGGGCGGTCCTTTAAAGTTTGTGTAACTCCCGCACAAAGTAAAAGACTATGGTGAAGAATCACATTTTTGTGTATTGAACAGGAGAATTACTTAGAAATGTAAATAAAGACCACATTTATTGCCACCCAGGAAACATCAGTGACTTTCTTGGCCTCCCTTCCCAGACCACAAAGGTGGCTTCAGGGCAAATCTTTTGGAACGACATGAGCCTGATGCATTTTTAATGAGGTTTGGCTCTATTCACCAATGAAGCTGCATGCTAGCTCCATCTTTTAGGGAATTACATATACAACATTTTTGTATGAAGTAAAATGAAGTACTGTAAATATCTACACTGTTCTGGAAAGATTTTTTTATTATTATTTTGCAGAATTGCATTCAACAGATTATCTTGCTTTTTTCCTCAGTTTTTTTCACTGTAAAATGACTTTGTGACAAAATTACTTGCTTGGAATGCATACTTCTTGGAAGATGAAAGTATTTTCTGACAAACTGAAGGTGAATTACATACAGCAAGAGTGACACTTAATAAGATGAAATCTCGGTGTTGTGGTAACAAAAGTGCAACTCAAGTGACTCATATACCAAAGAAATTAACTGATCAATTCCAAAACAATAGCTTCTCTTAATCAGATAAGATGATAACAAGTCCAAAATTAAAGTGAAAATGTTATGAATGCGGGTTTCAGGGAAAATTTAAAGCCTTATATGAAACAGCAGATAATGATGGTTAACTAAAATAAAGGGATTGAGATGTAAAATGTCTTCACACAGGTTGGGTAGTTTTCTTCTCCTTGTCTGTGGATTCAGTGAAAGATATCATTAGAAGGCAAACAGAAGAATGCATAAAGTTGGTAAGCAGTCCTATGACCAAAGGGGATAAGCTTTGAAAAGTCAGAAATCTTCATATTGACATTTTGAAATAACATGTTTCAGCTCTTCATTTCATTTCATTTCATTTTTTTCATTTATTTCATTTTGAAATAGCATTTTCCCTGAAGTCTGAGACTTCTGAGAGCTCAGTGATTTATTAGAAAGTAAGAGAATCCTTAAAACTGGATGAAAATTTGGGGATATGAATTAAGCACAAAATCAGGCTGTTGGCCATCAAGGACTTACTACTGGGCTGAATAAACATGCAAATCAGGACAACTGTGAACACTTTCAAGTGAGCACTACCCCAAGAAATAAAACTAATGGTCCTTTGCAAGGCAAGGAATGTGCAGAGCGCTGGAGGCCAGGCAGGCCAGGCAGAGCTTTGGCTGAGCCCTGAGCAACATCTGAATATGCACAAGGTCCAGGGGCCCTCTTAAGTCCTTTTTTTCCCCTGTATTTCTGACCTGAAGATTTGTCCCTTGGATATTTGTGTTAAATATTAGTTATTCTATTTGTTTACCTTTTTCTAAACTGATTCCCCTGTGGTTGTCTCCTACCTGTTTTTAAGTGTTCAAGACCTTCACAGCACCCTTTCTTTATCAGTTGTGACAGGTCTTTATAATTTCTCTTGTTTTGGTAGCTGCAGATAGAGATGGTAAATAAAGCTATACTTAAAACCGTGACTATCCTGTTAAACACCAACTACCACTGCTCTCTCCTTATGGTGCTTTGCCTTAAATATACATGTCACTGTCAGTTGAGCCCTGTGCATCTTGGACAACCTAAAAATAAATATATACATAGAAAGTATAGTGAAAATTATGCTTAATTTACCTGCAGTTCTCCTTCCATTATACTGAGGAGTTTTATCAAGTCCTCTTTAGAAAGCTCTATGGACTTCTTGTTCTTTCGTTCAGTAGGTCCAGGTGATTTTGAGTGCCGTTTGACAGTTGCTGAAACCATGACCTCATCTTCCTTCTGATGAGGTTTGTTCTTTTTCTTGGCATCATCCTGAATTTTTTCATTCTCTGCATGGCTGATGACAGGCTTGGCACCGGAGAAGCGCCCGTTAGACGAGCTTTCTCCACCTTGGTTTCGGGATCTCATCCCTACCTAGAAAGAAACAAACACAAAGATGCATTTATAAACAAAATTATTTGCAAAAAGCCACAGTGGAAATACTGCCTTTTGGAAGAACAACAATCTTCTAAACACTGAAAAATACTGTCATGCTCAAGAGACTGTGGTGAAGGCTCAACATTCAGAGGTTTCAACAACTCTGTGTGTGGCAGACAGTGAATCCAGGGCATTAATTACAAATTTAACAGAGTCCTAAAGTAAGGATAACCATCTTTTTCAGCAAGCCATGATGCTGATATGACTTAAAATGCTATGCAGGAAAATGATAAGTAACATTTTTCAGTGTTCCCTTTTCTTCAGTCAACATTTTGATCATTCACAATTCCTCACTACAAACTCTGCCCTCTTAAGCACCTACACTGTGCTCAGACTAAGTCTATCCTAGGAAATTAAGCAGTGGCAGCAAATGTTCCTGAGCTCTGGCACTTGACCTACTGTAGTGCTAAATTTTTAGGTCACTCTTTGGCACACTGCAGGCCCAGGCAAACTGCCACTCTGCCAACCAGTTCCTGGGCACAATTCAGGAATTAACCCAGGCCAGGTCCAGATGCAGCAACCCTGTTCTGGAAGACAAGAGAGTTTAGCAGTATAAGCATGGCTGGAGTGTGCTATTTGACCCCAGGGACACAACAGAGGCCCTGGGATTGTTCAGTTTCCAAGTAACACAGCCTTGGTGTCACACAAAATATAGCTGTGAAAATCACCCTTCCTGTGTATTATCCTCATCAAATACCCTTTAATCCGTATTGCTGAATGACATTCAGCAATACCAGATTAAACATCTTGCCCTTATCTTCAAATCTTTCCACAGTTCTTCTCTTTCTTACCCGTCAGTCCTTTTCAAGTTGTCATCCACACAACCCATTCAATTAAAATTAATTTAATCTGCCTGTCTGTTGTCTCTGCTATGAACATGTCTCCTTTCTTCCTCCTAGACCCTGCAGATTGGTCAGGGAGGTTGCAAGCCCTTAAAATTTCACTTACCCTGTAAGGTCTCCTGTGTCACTCACTAACGATGGCACAGAACATGGGATGGGTTCATCAGTGTGTATTTCATAACTTATCATTCCTAAACAGATGTGTATAGGATACTCAGGCATGTTTATATATGGATTCATATTGCTATCCTGTCACCTCATTATGTTATGCTGAAGGAGGCTGTTGTAATTATTTTCAGTATTTAACTGTAGAAGGCTTTGATAGTAACTTGTAATCAAGACATTTATCGTACACAATACAAAGGCAGTAGTGAATTTAGACTTGGTTCAGAGCCAATCTCGGATGTAAAAATGTATGTTGAGCTCCTGAAAATTAGATATTCTTATTCTGCTTGAAATTGCTTGTGTAACATGCAAGGGAAACCATCAGGACCATTTAGGTCACATTATTCCAATTTACTTTTGGATATAGTCATATCTTCTGGAATCTTAATTTTTTACTTAAATCCAGTTTACTCAAGTTAGTCTAAGGATACTAGAAAGCAAGATCAAGCACAATTTGAACAAAGAGAATGAAGAAAGCTGAAGAAGGGTCTGTATGTCTGAAACTTGCCCAGTTTTTATATCTATCAACAGATTTAATGAATAATATTCCGCTGCTTCCAAATCTTTCCTCTCACTGAAATCCATCTCTGGATTTAGTTTGCAGCTTGTTCGTTAGTCAAACAGATGCTTCTCAACATTGCTAACATCATACACTTCTCTGATAAGAATCTCAGAGCAGCAGCTCTCTAGTGATAGGGCAAAACCTAAAATGCATTGACTAATTGGCTTGGTTAATGTTACACTGGGCTTGCTGCGGCTTGCTACTTACTTGGTTCAGGCCAGTGTTATAAATCTCTTGCTCACATTAGCATTTTGGTAGTTTCACACCCAGCAGGAAGATTGTATTTTATTATCGTTGGTTACTCATGTCTTAACGTCATTAATTCAGTGGAATTTGTCCAGCAGCATAAATGGGGAGAGAATTAGATCCAATGTTTTTGAGTGAGAGAGTTTCACTATGAGATTCCTTGCATTGTAGGTCTGCTCCTATCCAAACAATATGTGATACAGGTATACAATGGCCTTTAACTTCCTGAATGCTTATACAGTGTGTTTTTCATCAAACAGTTTGGATTAAACACATGAATTACACTTTCTAAAAACAGATCTCCATTATAAGCATGAACAATACCTGAGAACCTCAGGAAATCTTTTAGGTCTCAGGTTTGTAATGGAAAAATAAACATTGTACTATGTTTCCTCTCAGATAGGGCTTTTCAATTTGTTTAACTTTAATGGGTTTTAAACTTTCCAGCCATGCTTCCTCTCAGGAGAGAGCACTTGGGATTCAATCTGTCTCTGTTTTATAAGTGTTTCCTTCTGAGTCCCTGTGGGTCACAGCCTCCAGCCACTTTCATCTCCAAACCAAACCTATTTTTCATGGCTTACAGTGAATGGCTTCATGGCTCTTGAACATCCTACATGTTTTAAGAATAAATATTGCAAGTCTGTCTTACATATGTTTTCCAGGGGAAAACAGATTATTACATTACAGTGTATTCTGCTTAGTAACATCCTGCGTTAGTGATTTCTCTGTAGTGAGATGACTCAACTGTTAGACCTGAAGGCGCACAATTAATTTTAAGTTTAACTCATGACTAGTTGAGACACACCATCCATTTCCAGCATTGCATTATCAACCAGGTGCACTTATCTGGGTATGTTAGACTTCACAAAAGGTGGTGTCTTACCATGTCACATCATAACTCAAGACAGTCAGTTTGATTCATCTGTCCCTTTGGGAGCTGAGATAACAATTCAAGAAGCCATATAAAGACTGAGTAGTTGACTATAGGTTTATAAACATGCTAACAGAGAAATAGGAAACGTGTATTTAAAGTGTGCTTTTACTTGGTGTAAATCAATATAGGTCCGCACAGGCCAGATGCAAATTTTAAAAAAAAAATAAAAATTCGTTAATACAGCAGCAAAGCAGCTTAACCAACTAATCTGGAGTTTTACATCAACTAGCTAATTAGAATACAGCCATTGCTAAAGGAAGTCAAGCTTGGCCTTTTAAAAATTTTTTTAGCACCTGTAGATTTATTTTGCAGTCAGCCTTACAGTGTGTGTGGCAGACAGTTTGTCACTCTCGGGGACATTGCCAGTAACAGCCCTTCTTTGTGTAAAAGTCTGTCAAACTCGGCGTAATGCTAACAGCTACTCCATCTTCAGTTATGATGACACTTTTCCAACATGTTATCCAAATGCAAAGGTGGTGCACGCTAAAGCAGGTGAACTCAAGCTTAAATGGTGACAGAAAGGGCCAAAGTTTAGATTATTGACACAGTAATTTGCAAGGAGTTTAAGGGCCCAAATGAGCGGCATGATCCAGCTGTTGTGCAGTGCTCTAGGAATACAAAGCAGCTGTAAGGATGACTGAGTTTTAATTAGAGCAGCATGAAGTAGCCAGAACATACCAGTGATCTTGGCTGAAATACTGTGTGCTGGAAAGGAGTGCTTAGTATTATCATTTTGGACATCCGTCTGTATTTCTGATGGCACCATGATAAAGGAGAAAAGTTTCTGGCCAGCTGCAGGACATTATTTTGGTACACAAATACCAAAATCCTCAAACTTTGCCTATCTGTCTTTTTCACCAGGGCTCCAAAACGGATTCTAGGGACAATGCCAGTCTAACACTGGTAACAAATGTCCTCCTGCTGTGTGCCCTGATCACGTCTCTGCATCTTACAGTGTTCCTGATGTGCTGAAGGGATTGTGTTCCCTGAAGAAATAGCTGGTGTGATTTATAATGACTTTAGCATTTAATATTTAACTCTACTGTTTGGTTTTTTCCACCCTTCATCATATTGCACATTAAATTGGAAACCTTTCCGAATAGTCACCAGTCAAACAAGTCTTTATATAATCAGTCACCTTGATTTCAACATTTATTGGCTGCTCATTTCAATATGTGCTCACAGCATTGGTACTTGGCATGGGAACCCTTCAGCCTCTCCGCTGCTTCACTCGTTTCTTAAGCTTTAAGCACAAAAGACAAGTGCTATGATTATTTATTTGAGTCTGTATTGTTGTTCTGGGCATGGGTCCTTTGGTTTTCACAAGCTAGCAATCCATGCAAGATTTCATGAAATAACCTTTATGTTATGTTTACTGACATCAGGAGGAAATCTGTGAGAAATTTGCTGAGTAGGATGTCAGGAGAGGACAAGCTGCACACTGTTCCAAACCTTTCCCCCATCAATGGCAATTTGTTCTCCCTATAACTCTTGAAATGACAGGTTAGATTAGGTTCCATTACTAGTGGTAGTAGAATCAGACAATGCAAAAGGGTTCTCTGAACTTAACGTGTAGTCCTTTCTGCTAATTGGACATGCTGATTCTGGCTCCATAGTGCTTTTCCTTAAAATAACAATAATAATAATAATGTTACAAAGCACACACACACAAAAGTCGATTTACAGCCATGATACAGTTGTTGCCTTTGGCTATGAGTTTGTAGTCTGGAGTTCAGCTGCAGATCTAACTGATTAAGCTATCACATGAAAGTGCTGGGTTTCTGACAGGCTAACCATGTATTGTAGGGTCAGAGCAATTGCGTTATTAGTGAAAGAAAATTGGAATTATTTCTCAGCTGTGGCTTTGGGAACAGTATGATGGGAACTGTATCTTTCAGAGGCTCCGCTGTGCAGGCGTTTGAAGTGCAGCAAAGCACTGTGCAGAACTGCCGCGTACGTACACGGGAGATTGGTGAGAACTCAGGCACTAAGCAAGCCAAGTCTCCTCCCAGTGATTACTGATCAGGTAGTCAGGAATGAAAAATATTTAAAATATAATCAAAACAGAGACCGAATCACATAAAATCTCCGTCAGATCTGAAACACCCCATAAATGAGGAGGAGAGGCCGATTTTATTTTTTTTTAAAACTAGTATCGCTCTATCTGCAAGTAGTAGATACCGAGAGATAAACACTGAGCAAAAATACAGAAAAAGAAGACACCTCCTCATATGTCAGGAGGAGAGGAAGATAGGGATGGCAAGTTGACCTTGTTAGCTTAGAAGTCCTCATCAAGGACAGCCCAGATGGGGATGGATGGATTTAGCGGCAAGGGATCTGGATAGCCAGAACTAAAACTTCATGTCCTCAGTGGTGGAGCTTTCACTGAACACATTAGAGACGCAACTCTTCACACTACCCTGGAGACTGACTAAAATATTAGTTTCAGTATTAGTTATTCCTTATTATTGGTTATCCCAGGCTGTTTTCATGGACTCTGCAAATGTTTGTTATTATTGTCTGACTTGAAGAAACAAAGAGGAGTCACACTACCAAGAAGCTGCCATAGGACTAAGTAGGAACTGATGGCTGCGTTGTGCCAAGGCACATGCTGAGCAATGCTGCCCAGTTGGATTTGGATGCTGCGTGAAGCAGACGTGTGCCAGACTCCGGATTGTGCGATAGCCCAACAAAGTCGTGCCAAGGGAATGCAGACCTCACTCTTGGGTTTGCTTCTGCAGATGACTCCAGTGTTTGTTTCAATCATGCCAGTCAGAGGAGGCTACTAAACCAAATGACTAACACAATGAAGAACCTAACAAATATCTACCCTTAGCAATTCTGGAGTTTCCTGAATTTCTAAATATTCACATCTAGAGCACTAATCTATTGTGCTTTCTAGCCTTTCCCCAATCTCTTGTCCAAATATGCATCATGATTTATTTGCAAGAGAAAACAAGAAAAGGTCTTTGTTCCTTCTGACAGTATTGTACATTACTCGTGTGCTTTTGTGAGAGCATGTGTTGCTGGAGTGTTGGCGTGGAGTTATGGATACTTTATGAATCAGAACAATTCTCTACTCATTAAACAGCCTGAATGACCAGCAGGGCTGTAATTCTCACAGAAACTAGGAGAGGATTTGGGGCTAGTCTTGCTACATCACATCACTACTGCCTTCATCCTTTCACCTGGTCTGTTTGCTGCACTGGAAAAGCATTTGTCATGCAGGTGTGAGGAGGATCAACACCCAAGCATGCATGCTGAGCCTCGTGCACTGAAGAAGAAATGTTCATGTCATCCTGTTGACATGGGGCTTGCACCACCTGCACTGGAAGTGCTGTTTTGTGGGCTCCTTCCCACCCAATAAACTCTGTAAGATCCAGTAAATTGGGCTGGTCCCTGGGCTGCACCCACAGCCTGCACTCAAGTGAGGGGGAGAGTCCATGGCATTGCTCAGAGGAGTCCATGCAGGAAGATGATGTTGCCCCGTGGCAAAGTGATGTCATGGTGTCTCCCTCATTTTGTCGTACTGTACATGGAGTCTCACTGGTGGAAGAAGCTCGAGTCTTTTTAATTTTGAGAAGGAAGGAGAATTTGTCCCTGTTAAGGGTATCTGACAAAAATGCAGCAACTGTTTTAGATGCAGGACACAGATCATTTACTTCAATCAAACCACCCCTATCTCATATTCCCTGATCTGTTTTGGTGAATAGACATTTTCTTTTTATGCTGCTTGCAAACAGTGTAGACAAGTAGCAAAGTTATAGCAGACATGCTCGTTGAGGAACAGCACAAGAATCAGCAAAACTTTTTTGCTTTATCAAAGATATATTTTATAGCTTCTAAAATTGATTCTTGTAACAGTGGCGCACAGTAGCACATGGATTATTTTCACCAAGGGTCAGATTAACAATAGTTCCTTTGCTTGCAAAAAGAAATGAGAGAAATAAGCATAAATCTATTGTCATGAAGAAAAGAGAAAGATTTATGAAAATCCAGGTGCTATTCTGAATAGGTGTAATCTGCATGAAAGCAAAAAACAATTTCACAAAACTAAAATAGGGAACCCAGTCAATACTAAGGCAGATTTATATTGCTTTAACACCATTTTCTTAATTCCAAGATAAACTCTTTTCTGGCTAAATTATGGCACAGATGTACAAAGAACAGACTTTATGCTGGTATAATTCCATTAATTTTGTCATCTTCAGGAAAACTTGTGGTTTCAGCTGGAATACTTTTACTTGAGTAATGCATGCTGACCAACTAAGGAGTAACATGGACTTGTTTCACAAAGATTCATGTTTCTCAGGCTTCATCTGGAAAAACATCTTGGATGCATGAGGCATGAGGAATGATAAGCTATTAGATCATCATTTGGTCAAAAAAAAAAAACTTTTATATATCACTCTACCCATGTTTTGATTACTGTGCTTTCTAGCTGCCAGAAAGTACAAACAGGAGTCACAGAGAAGAGACAGCTCAAGTAGCTGCCACTAGTAGACAAACATGCTGCTCGGTCTGACGAGGGTTTAGATATTTATCCTCCAGAGGGGCTATGTGGCCAGGAGCAAGGTAGGTGGCAAAAGTGTTCACTGCCTGCAGTGCAGCCTTTCTAGCACATTTCAGGTGAGCTGAGAGACATGAGAGTAGGCTGGTTCCTACTCAGCCCTCTTCCCAGCCTGTTCCCAGCCCACTGGAGGGTCCGGTGCCCAGGACTACTCCTGATTTGAAGGATAAGCATGGATCTCTGGAGGAAAGAAATGCCCCTGCTTCCTGGGGCTGCATACCTTGCACTCAGCCAATAGAGCCTGTCTTGAGACACAGCCACCCCTTGAGGGCTGGATGAGCACTGTGCCCTATCATAATAATTCACATATTATTTTACAGCTTTTGGCCTTTTTAAGCTATGCTGTTTGAACTGAAAATTAAACCATGAACTTCACGTGAAGATAAAGCTAGCAGTGTCACCATTAGTTTCAGTCCAAACCCACTAAACATTTGTTTTATCACCTGACAGCCAGAACGTGCCTGGAAAATGGTAAGAGAGGTGATGCAGATTAGCTGGCCTACCATAGATTTTTCACTCCTGCAGACGGGTAATCTTTGGTGTTAGGCAAGCATTAGTCATTTGTTTTTGTTGACAGCATAGAACATGGCTGATCACCTGCAAGATCAAATACACCGTGGACTTCTGAATCACGATATATCTCTCCTAAGTAGTTTCTCAACACCACTGCTACTACAACAACGCGTTTTCTGCTTTCAGCATGGCAGGAAACTGCTGAAAGCCGCAACAGACAGGAGGAGGCTGATAATCGTCACAGCCCTCGCCTCCAAGCCCCCTGCCCCTACCCTTACAATGACCAACCAAAATACCTAAACCAGATATAACTCTGAGGGAACACAGCACGGAAAGTAAAGTCATTCTGTGGTCCCTGCAATCCTGCTTTAACCTAGGAATGAAGCACAGGGCTAATACAGAATGCAATTAGGAAATGAGGAAACTAACAGTTTTAGCTCTGTATAAAATCTATTTCAATTTTCACTTTATTTTTTGTAAGTTTATTTCAAAATTAACTTGGATTTTAACAAGTGTGAGATGAGACAAAAAGCTAAATGTCCCAAGAGCAAACTTAAATCTTTCAGTTGAAGAAACTATTCTTCTGTCTCTTGCTGACCAGACGTGAATTGTGAATCCTGTATTCTTTTCTGCAGCCATGATTTGCACAGCTCTTATTTTGCTGAAACCGGTAAACAATTATAGCTACATTTTACATTTGACTACTATATCCTTCTTTTGTTTTATAAAAATGACAAAAAAAATATTCCTGATACAGATAGCCTTGCAGATTTTACAGCAAAGAGGAAAAAAAATTCTACAGAGGACCTGTATCTTCTGCAAATATTGTCTCCAAGAGACAACAGTGTAAAAACACATCTGCAGCATCTCAAATTTCAACTGTCAACCAAAGCAAGGAGTGAGTTCCAAATCTCTCTCAGTGAGTCCTTTGTAGGAAATTTCAGTTGTTGATGGACACAAAGTACCAGCTTGCACAGAATGCCTGGTCATTTGGTGAGAGGTGAATTTAACCCCCTGCATTGGACTGGGTTGCCTTGCACCTCCCTAAAGCTTCCTCCTCTGTGAAATTTAGCTGGTTTCAAAACAAGGAGATTAAAATAGTCTCTGATATTAAACCTGCCTTTGAATTTCACTATCAGTTATGGTGGGTTTATGATAACATTTTTCCTGTTGGGGAAAAAAAAACCAACAAAGAATTCTCTGGCTCCATGTATACTGGAGATTAACCATGTCCAGGACTGCTCTCTGACTGTGAGGCCAGCTGTCCTGGAAAATCCTTCAGGCTCTTAAACCCTCTTAGCATCCATAACATGCTGGCTACATCCACACTGCCCACTGGGAATTGTTCCTAGCCCATACTGACTCCCGAAACATGCTCTCAAATGGTTTGGGAGGGTGTCAAGTGGGTGGCCTGGCCAAAAGTGTGCCGGGGACCAGTCCAACAGTTTAATACGAGAGTAGACTTCACCTTCGAGCATCTGTGCTCATGCCCTGGCACTGTTTAATTTACAGCCTTTCCTTTCCACAGCCTGCTCCTTTACAAACAAAGGAAATGGAAAACTAATCAGCCGTGCAAAGGGAAAGTGCAACTCACCATAAATACACAGTCTGCAGAGAGAAAATAAGCAGAGGGTGGTGGGAAAACAGAAAAGAATCCATATTTTTTCAAGTAAGTTAGGTCAAGGCACACAGAAGTATATTACTTATTCTAGAGGCGTGTTTTTAAGTTGCTGCTGAAGGATGGTCTAGAGACAGAGCAGTTTGGCAGGGGTGTGGAAGAACAGCTCTTGCAGAGAGAGAGGCTGCACAATAACGCTGCTCCACACCAGGCTTCTCCCGGCTTTTGCTGGGCTCGGTGGCACAAACTTTGAGCCCTTCTGCTTCATGTCACTGATAACAGGACCAGCACTACGAGGCCTCAGAGAGGCCCTTGCATTATTCAAAGCCCTGGCCTTCACTTGTCATTGGTATTTGTAAAGAGGTAAAAGGAAAGGAGAGTCTTACTTCATTCCTGGCAGTGCCAGCCCAGTGACTGTCATCATTTCCCAGTAATCCTGCGGGCTTTCCACTGACTTCAGAACTTGTGGCAAAGAAAGTAAAGAAGTAAATGTCAGTCTAACTGATTTAAATAATACCTGTGCCTCACACTGACAGGGAGAAGCACAAAAACCTATGGATACCTCACCTGGATATTGAAATGGCCTCATCCACTTTATTAGCATTCATTCATAGAAACTATATTTGCGTGCCTCTCCTCTTAATTTCAAAATCCCTAGACAATTTCTTCACTTCAAAAGAATGAAGTTGCAGAGTTATCTTGCATCTACAGCCAGAGCCTGTTTTGATCTTTTTTTGAACAGTCTGTCAATGTTAATCTGTGCAAATCCTCACCTGGCTTTTTAGTTCAGAGCAAAATGTCAGGCTAAGCTGAAAACACAGTATAGCTACTTTGAATAGGGAAGGAAGTGAGAAGGAAGGAGCAAATAAATATCTCTGCATGGGCTTGGTCTCACATTATCCTAACTAAAACTACCTGCTGCCAGGTTAAAGTTGCTTTAGTGTCTGTGACCTTAGAATCCAATTTCAACAGGTATAAAATCTAAGTGAATTGTGTGTCTTTTGTTGCAACTATATAAACACCCCACCTTACTTAGCTTTGGTTGAATTTTCTTTTTTTTCCACTAGGATAGAGTAAAAAAAATCTTAGTTGTTTTTCTTAGAAAGTAATTTCAGTTCAGAGCCATGGAAAAATAATATTAAAAAGAGCTCTCACAAACGGAGTGAGTGTTTTACAAGCCGACATGGAGATAAAACCATCTGCAATGGCACAAATTCACACTATTTAGCTTTAAGTATTTTATTGTGTGACTGAGCTAGGAATTTAGGTTTCATCCATACTCTGCAGTGTCTTGAAATGAAGCCTGAGCTCTCCGAGACTGTGTCAACTTCAGGCATATCTTCATCCTCAGTCATGCAGCTCCAGTGACCACTGCTGAAGCTCCTCATGGCTCCTGTCTATCAGAGAAAGCATCCTTCAATTTTCTTTCCATGGAAAAATGTGCTGGGCAGAGGGTGGTGATGCTCCAGCCTGGCTGTGAGAGGACAGGGTATGTGGACATCACTGCATCCTGCCTGTGGGATATCCTGGAGGTCTCAGTTGTGCTCCTCTGAGCTACTGCTGACCTCTCTAAAGAGATTGTGCCCCTAATTTGGGCACATCAGTAAGATGACTAATAAACTGGCACTAGATCCATAAATGCACCATCACAAAGGCTGATTTTGCTGTTGGGTGGGGAGGCAACAGCAGGTATTTGGCAGCTCGTTATCAGCATCTGACACAGTGCCACACTTGGTGGTAAATGTTAGGACATGACAGAGGCACTGGGACCGTGTCCACCCTTCACAGTCCCTGCTATAACCAACCCTGCCAACTTTGTGGTAATGAAGTCGCAGACTCAAGCTGCTTTGGCTGTTGGGATGGATTTTCTACAAAGCATTAGTGCACAGGCTATTGCCACAGGGACACTTCTGGCCAAGAGAAGAGAATTCAGTATTTCTAAAAAGTACTGAAAAAGTCAAAAGCTCACCCTCACTGAGCTACCTAACTGGGAAATGAGCTCATTTGACGCTCCAGCCACAACTTGTCCTCAACTCTCTTTCTTGGGAGAAAACGTGGGAAGAGTTTGGCCATTGTTGCCCAAATCAAGTAATTTAAGAAACAGCAATAAACAATGGGTCTGTGTTAGCTTTCTTTTAGTTAGAGCAAGTGAAACTGGAGACTCATTTCTAATAATCAAAGTCAATCTGAAAAAGAAATAGTTGTGAAATTTTCAGGTTCCTGTTTCCTATGAGAAGGTGGATGACAGAAAAACAATGTGGGTCTCAGTGTTGCAGAAGAGAATTGGTGGGTGCTTCTAAATATAAAGGCATCACCGGGTTTCTTGGCACAAATTTAAAAGACTGATTAGACTTTTCACAATAATGCTGAAAAGTCTGGTCATCATCAAAAGGAAAAGGTGAAGGGAAGGCATATACAGATGATATATGATTGGCAAATCAGGTAAGAAAGAAGGTAAGAAAGCAGCATATAAATAGAGAAGTGACTGTTTCTCTTTATTTAGTGAAAAACTGTCTCACCCGGCAGTTATGTAATGTCTCAACATTACTTATTTGTTTACTCAAATATTTTTCAGCTGCCTTCAGGGATGTTTAGGTGACTGAGAAATTACCTTGGGCTGCTTCTCCTGTGCATATGTGGTGTGGACCAGTGGCCTTGGCAAGGACCTGCCGCTGTCACTGTTGGCAGCTCTGTCGTGTTTTAGCTCTGCGGGGACTGAGCTGGACCCTGTGCTGCCCAGGCAGCTGCTTTCTTAGGTGTGCACAACGCTGGTTATGGTCAAAAGCCTAATCCTTCCTCCTGCCTCTGAATTGCCTCATATGGTATTGTTATTGCCTTTTAGCTTCTCACCCGTGGTTTGGGAAGATTAACCAATTTTCCTCCTGCGAGGATGCAATCCACCTCTTGACACATTAAGGTGCTAATTAAGAAACAAGATGCGACAAAAAGTATTCTTACATGCTCATTTCACATTTTACACACTGTTTTACTCCCAGTGAACTTAAAACTCACTCAGGTTTCTATCCCTAGTGACAATGTCTAAGTGAGCTTTGAGTACCACCTCTTTCCTCTCAATATTCACCGCCCAGGCCACAGATAAGAGCTTTTCCTTATCTGTATTTGTCCCTATGCACACTGCAGGAATTTCAGAGGTCGAAGAGTTTTTTTGAAAGCTGTCCAGATGAAAGTTAAAGTGCAGCTCTCCAGAATACCCAGTAATTGATTGGTAAGTACAGCTTTCCAGAAAAAGCAAGCTCAGACTAACTGGCTGAGCCTCTGCTGCTTAGATACTAAGAATATTTCACAGGGCTTTCAGAAAAGTCATGACAAAGTCCTCATGTTGAATAAAAATTTCCTTACTGAATCGTTAAGAGTATTTTGTATCTTTAAACCTGAAAGACTCTGCTAAACTACCTATAATTTGAGAAATACATGCATTTGTATATTATTATATTTATCAGCTAGGAAACTAGATTAAATCCAGCAGTTCATGCTCATTTCTATTCAGTTACACTTTTAGATGTTCTTTTATCAGCACAGTGCTTTAGGATTTCTATGTCACTGTCCTAGAAAAATTATGAAACTCAGTCAAAACCTGAAAAAAACTATTTGCCTCCATATTAAGTTCTGTAACTCATTTAGTCAAAATCAATTCCAAAATCCAGTATCCTATTATATCTTTTAAATTCATCCTGTACAACATCACTGTCTGCATGCCAAGCAAACAACATAAATTAAAAAATAATTTAAGAAAATCCAGTCAGCAGTTTGAATTATAGGACTACAAAAATGACCTAGTATGAAATAGCCATGTTTAGAGAATCTTTGTACAGCTGGGAATTTGTGACATGCTTGACCTAAGGTAGATGTCATGCTTGCAAAAAAAATCTTTCCTATAATTGTGCTTACCAATACAAATGTTATTACTTTTTGGCATCCAGAAAAAAACAAAAGCCTGCACAGAAAAATACTTGGCAGCACGTGCCAGTGCGGTACTGTGGCTCAGCTGCAGCATCAGCCTTACAGGTACTAGAAATCACCTGGCCATACTCAGAAGAAAGCAGCAAACACCAAGTATTTGACAAACCTCAGACTTGTCAAAGACAAAGGACTGCAATTAGAGAGACAGGAAAGCCTAGAAAATACAAATATTGCCAGAACCCAGCATCTTGCGTTATGGCACAGGCATCATGAACTGGTGTTAACTGCTCTGCCCTCTGCTCATGTTGTGCAAATAATTTCTGCAGGTAGCCAAATACATGACATTATCTCTATTCAAGTAAGCAAGAGGAAGGCTGGAGAGTTCTGTGTAAATACTTGTCACTGACTGATATCTAATACCTTGAAGATGCTTTTCTAGCAAGGGAAAAAAACCCAGAATGGTTCTTCGCATTGTACCTTGAAAAAAAGCTGAAAAGTACAATTTTATTAGGCTTTCTCAAACCTCAGAGAAATTTTTCCTAATGCCTATAAAGGTGGAGGATTAAATACATGGTTTGCTGAAGTAATGGAACAGTTATTGGACTTCATAACACATGCATATTTTTAAATAAAACAGAAAATACTGTGTGTTTTTTTAAATTTGGTTTAAAAATCCCATAACAAGAAACACATCATTAGCAGTTTGTATTCGCATTAACTTTGTATCAGAGAAAAATAAAAGTTTTGTTTGTGTAAAATTGTTAGGGAAAATAGTAACTACATAAATTTAAGAAAGAAAACGTATTTATGCCAAGTTAGTGGAAATTAGCATTATGAATGACAATTTAAGGAGGATTATATGATGTACTGCAGGTTTCAACCAACTAAAAATAGAAAAGCTATATAAGCCATAAAAATTGCACAATCCACAACTTTCAGTTCCAGGAAGACTGTGTTTGCAGTCCTTGACTACAAATGGACTTGCTTTCTGACTGTCGAGATAGATCTTCTGGGGCCATAATTAATGTAGACAATCCCGAGCTTTCCAAATGAGTCAGACATTTAAAAATATGATATGATATTGGGCTTAAAGTTGTGAAATTTTTATAAAATCAGTTATTGCGTGTCTTCCAGTTTTTGAGCTGGGTTCACAATTTCCAAGTATGTTCCAGCACCGTGAGGCATTTCAAAACTGGAAATTTCTGTATAACTAGTGTGATACGAGCAATGAGGCTTTTAAAAGACAGGCAAAATCCCACATGAATATTGTGAGATACCCAGTATGATCATTAAAGTCAGCAGTGCCTTGTGACACTAACTCGTTAACTCAGGATACTCATTATTAACTCATTATGCTAAAAAATTTCAGGAAAACAATGTATGTTCAGGATGTCCTTGGTAACCCTTAACAGGCCCTGAGGGCCTTAACAGCTCTGCAATTCAGAAGAGCCTTTGAAAGACAAGACATTTTGGTCACCTCCTGGAGCTGACATCTGCAGGAAACTCACATGTTGCTCTCCAGCCATGCTACCACCACAGCATCTCCTGAACGCCAGTCATTTCAGAGCGCAGCTCCACCTGGAAGCTCCCGCGTTACAACCAGACGACCCGTCCCGTGCAGTAATACCTGTGTCGAGGGACGCTTCCCAAGCAGGGGCTTCGCTAGAATCTAGGTCCGGAGGGGGGAGGAGGAGGGAGTCGAGGATGGAGGTGTCCCTGTGCCATCGCTCTGCTGCTCCCACCTGAGGCTGACTGGGGATCCCTGCTGCTCCCTAGAGAAAAGATAAGGCTCAGGGGCTGCACACGAGGACGAAACGAGAAGCAGCATGTTGTGCTTGCTCTGCCTGCCAGCCAGCAGGCCAGCTAGAAAACACAGACTTCCAGCCTTCAAGCTGCTTGAAAATACTTTTCTTTTTAATTTAAAAATTCCCACTGAGTTTATCCATGTGTCTCCAAAGCCATGACAGAGCACAGTGACATGAAGAATCCAGAAAACGCTAGGCGACATGTTTGCACGTATGACACAATATACCAACTCAGGTGGTAAAACAGAATCGCAGAATCGCAGAATCTCTTTGGCTGGAAGAGGCCTTCACACTCCTGCTGCCTCCCAAGAGCACAAGCACCACAAGTCACAGCTTTCTGCTTTAATTTAGCAATCAACGCCAAGTAATCCGCTCCACAAAAAAAAAAAAAGTAGCCGTAACAAGGGAAGGAAAAAGCTGGTAGGTAATGAGCTGGGTTCGTCATCGAGTAGACTAATTCTGCAGAAAATGCGCAGTGCAATGCAATGAAATGATGAAATGGCAGGAGAGAAATAACGTGTCCAGCTTTGCCCATCTATTAGTGGCACTGCCTGCAATCTACAGACTTCCAGCTGCTCAGTGAGAATGCACGACTGCCTTGGGTGGCCAAACTGGGCAATCCGCCGCACAGCAGGAGCTGTGAACAGTTCCCCTCATAGCCCACAAAGCAAACAAAGGCAGGCTGGGGAGACAGTGACAACGCCAAATACCACGGAGGTGTAGCAGGCACGGGGAGAATGGGCAGCATTGCAACTGGGAAGCTGGGGATGTTGGAAGGCTTATGGGGAACAGAGCTGCAACACCAGAGGGAGGCAAGGTCTCATGGTGATAAAGGGTCATTCATACATTGGATTAGTTTGCATAGCTGAACAGAATTTCAGTCCACCTCGTGGATTCCCTGAATTCTGTCCAGACCTTCTCAACCGTGCGGCATGGATACGGTATAAGCAAATTTTGGTAGGTTCAACCCACTTCAGAGACAGCTGGCATGGAAAGATCAGAGCCAATGGATCTGAGCAGTGATGTGGCCAGGTGTGGTCAGGGGCAGGACTGGTGGTGCAAGAGAGCTCCTGTGGGCTCTGAGACCACAAAAGTCTTTCCTGGCAAAATATTGGGTCAAGGGGAACATGGTGTTCTGGAAAGCTGTGACCTTTTTTAAACAAAACAGTAAAATTTTGTTCAACTCTACAGACTGACTGTTATTTAAATAATTTATATAGTTCTCCTAATAACAATGTGGTCATAGCAGGAACATTACCATTTAAGGAACAAAGCAGGACTACTCCAGTGTCTAAGTTAATAGCAGTTAGAATAGTGTATGGCACATTTCCCTGTTATTTATTAACAAACTGTATGTGAATTCTTGCAAAACAGTGAATACCAGCTTGGTATTTGTAGATTTTTTTTTGGTCCTTGCTCTGAATTGAAAGAATGAGACTTACTCAATTATGAACCACACAAGGATAGATAAAATAATAAAATCTTCACCTACTCTAATTACAGTTAAATTGGTGTAAACATATGAAGTAAAATTGGACTTTATAGAAAAAAAACATACTATTTTACTGATAAATACTTTAATTTTCTTGAAAATTTGTTTAGGAAAATTCAGTCTTGAACAGCTAGTTCTAGGAGAAAGTTGAGCAATTATCCATCTATTTATTCATTAAAAGTAGAAAGCATTTCTTACAAGTGCAAGAATTCAGCTTATCACACTCTTTTACCCACAAGCTCCGAATCTGATCTGTCACAACAGTTTACAGAAAACCAAGTAGAAGTAATTTCTATGAGGCACATGGAAATAACAGAAATTATTTGCTGTACAAAAGGTTTGTCTTTCAAAAACGTCAGTGAGAGTGTTTGCATTAATTTGAACAAAGGAAAGATGAAGACTTCTGTCTTTAAAAGTTACTGTGCAACTATCTAGAGCTAATAAAAGAACATAAGCCATGTTTTCACAATAAAGAGATTCATTTTCATTGTAATTCACAAAATATAAGAAACAAAGAATAGTTTTCTCTCAACCAGTCCCTACTAATTATTAAAATTACAAAAAGGGTGGACCAAGGTTTAATGGGTCATAATTTGCCCTCATTTGTGTTGGCTCTTTGGACTTTAAAGAAGTTACCCTAGATTTTTAGAGTCTAAATAAGATCAAAATCTGATGTCCTGAATGCAAAAAAAAAAAAGTGATGTTGTTCATGACTTACAGAAACCTTGTTCATGACTGACTTACTGTTCACAGAACACGTGGTTTGAAAATGGGCCCTTAGGAGTACTTTCTCTGCACTACATATTGTTTTAAAATCATCTTACAGGTGTAGTAACTACACCTAAATCTTCCCAAGAGGAAACACCCTGGAACATGGTTAAGACTTGAGTAATTTAGGTCCCCTGACATTTTACAGGATAAGGTAGATGTTTTACATTACTCTGGGAAATCTTTTTCTTCATTAAAGTTCAGGATATCTTGAGATAATATTTATGTCTATACTTGTCTTATTCTCCATTTTAACTAAGTGATGCCACAATAAATAAGATGAGCAAAAGAAACAGGATGTAGATCACTGTATTCAGATTAAATGCTCTCCATTATACAACACTGTGTTGCACGGCAAAGCCACAGAATCACAGAATGTCGGGGCTGGAAGGGACCTCAAAAGATCATCTAGTCTAACCCTTCTGCCAGAGCAGAGTCATCTAGAGTAGGTCACACAGGAACATGTCCAGGCGGGTTTTGAATGTCTCCAAAGAAGGAGACTCCACAACCTCCGTGGGCAGCCTGTGCCAGTGCTCTGTCACCCTCACTGTGAAGAAGTTTTTTCTAATATTTTTGTGGAATCTCCTGTGTTCCAGTTTCAGCCCATTACCCCTTGTCCTGTCATTGGACGTTGCTGAATAGAGCCTGGCACCGTCCTCCTGACACTCCTCTTTGACATATTTAAGCCCATGGGATTTTGCCGCTGATTTCCATAAAACTGGCCTTTTGCTCACAGCCATCACGCAGGTACATCAAAAATGTTCCTAGTTACCTATTACAGTAATGAAAGAAGCAGCTTTACTTGCAGACTTTGCCTCACTAACATCTTTAGCCTAACAGAGCTACAGTAACATCACAGCCCTTTGCACAGCAGGATGCCTCTTGGGCTGGTTTTTTTCCATGCCAGTTACTGAGAGTTTTAATCACATGCACTAAACCGAATCATTTTTGTTTGTTACTCTCAGTGCAGTAATACAAAGCTATTGATTCTCTGAAAACTTGTTCTGGAGAAAGCATCTCAGCTTTCCTTGTTCACATACACATGCCCCCTTTTCCATGAAGCACCACAGGTCAGGGAACTAAACTTAGAAGAGGGAAAGTTAAAGTTTTCTTTGGCAGGTTGGCCAAGACACCCTAATGACAGCTCTGATGAAAGTCCTCATCTTCCCACTGATCTACAAGCCACAGCTCCATCAAACCACAAGGACAGCTCTCTCAATCTACTGGACCCTCAAAGGAATACCCAGGGAAAGTAAAGAGCTTTTGAAGCTGCTTTTCACTCTGTTGCAGCTCCAAGCCCCTGCTGTCACACTGGAGATGGTACAATGAAGGGCAAGTGCTTCTGGATGGACAGTCTGGCGGGACACCGTGAAGGTCTGGCTATGCACAGCTAGTCAGAGGACACAAACTGAAGGCGGCTGTGGCAAGCACCCTACCTCCCACTGGCATCACTGGTGATGGCTCCAGACTGCATGAAGAGACACCTATTTCCCATGACCCACAGGGCACCATGGCGGCGAGCAGCATTCAATGGCTTCCACTATCAAATCCACTATTTGATGATGACTACTCATCAGAAACGCTCATTAGAATTACAGGTCCATTTCATTTCTTGTCAGGGCCCAGAGGGCCCAGGAGCCTGTGTCAGCTCCCCTGGGGCCATCAGCCCCTGTCCCAGGATCAGCGCATCAGGGTCTCTCTCTAGTTGCCCACAGCCCTGCCCTGCCCTGCCATGGCCCCACCAAGCTGAGCCCATCCGTGGGCCCACAGCCCATCCTGGCCTTGGACCATCCACAGGGAAGTGCCTGATGCCCACGGCTGGGGCTGCCTCCAGCCCACTAGTCCCCACGGGTACTCCCTCTGCTCCAGGGAGAGGCCACCCACGCAGTGCCCTGACATGTATCTCCTGAATTGTGTATTTAATTGCTTGTAGTCTTGGTGGGAATTCCCCTTTGCTCTTGCTTAAGAAATTGCCTGTGTTTTAAAAGCTTTTAATTTTCATTGATCTTCGTATATGCATGTACCAGCTTAAATTTGTGCTTCCCTCTTCCTACAGTGTATTAAAAAAGCTCTTCTTTCCTTAGGCTACAGGACAGAGAAAACCTAGAAAAAGAAATGAGTATGTTTATTCCTGAGAAAAGGATTGTAGAAAGACAAATGTGTGTTGTCCCTCCCACTCCCCAAATGTTTCTCCTCCACACTAGCAGTCGCATCCTACGCTCTAGTGACTGTGGCCCCAAGCGTGATGGCAGGCTCCCCTTGAAACTTGATTAAAACTAACAAATCAGAAAGGATTAAAAGTAAGTCAGCCAAAAAAAGATTGCTGTTACACTCTTAACAGCTGCAGGTCAGGAGTTTCCTGGAGTTTTCTAAGAAGCTATGGCACAAGAGACCAGGGGATACAGGATTTGACCAGATATCCTTTTCTCTGTGGTCCTGGGAGGTGGTGGGATCAGTTGTCCCCAAATTTCTTTTGTTTTCCAGTGGCTCACACCAACAGGAGGACTCTGCAGAGCTCACTCCAGAGAACTAACCCCTTGAACTCTGCCACTGCAATTTCTTAAAGCCAACACGTCAATGCAATCATAGCTTCTCCTGGAAAGATTCATCACACTATACAGTGTTCATAGGAATTCTCTCAGTCATCATTGTCAAATAAACTTTCAAAATGCCAGACCCATTTCTTCAATGATTACTGTCACAAATCTAATCAACTGCATACTATGCTGGCTGAAAGTCTCAATCCATTAATAATTTTCATTGATTTTCCAGACTTTGATTAAAGCCCTAAACCTTTCATACTGCAATTGCAATCAACAACTTAGAAAAAAAACCCGTCGTTTCTAATAAAGATTCCCTTTGAAGATTTCAAAACCTTTACTCAACCTCCTAAATATTTGGCACAGCACATCCTTGCAAGCCTGAAATTATTACTCTGTTTGCTATGGTTTCTTTTATTACACTATTATACAAGACTGTTGTACTTTGTCATTTGTAGCACATTACCTCAGATTTGTTCAGGTACAAAGATGGACCTCTAGCACGATCAGGGGAATAGAGCAGCTATCATATGAGAAGATAGAATGAAGAGCTTGGCTTGTTTCGCTTAGCAAAATGAAGGCTGTTAAGGGATCCAGTTGCTGTCTATAAATATAACATGGAGTCGAACATCAGGGAGATGGGAGAGCCCTTTAAACTAAATGACAATGTTGGCACGGGAACCCGTTGGCACCAACCTGCCAGAATTTAATCTATGTTAGAAACCAGAAACAGGTTCTCACTTGGGGCAATGAAATTTGGGAACAATTTTCCAGTTGGAGTAACAGCAGCAAAAATCCTAACGGCACTCACAGTGGAACCTGCTAAGTTTTTGAAGGGGATTATAAAATGGGATTCCTGCAATATTAGGACAATAGATTTGATGACCCATTAGATCCTTTCTGGTTGCTGTATAAAGCTACGGTATATCTATAAAGCTACAGTATATATATATATGCCAATCCTGTAACCTTCAGCCACGCAGAACAAGATATACCAGCGTACTTTATATGGTTCAACACATTTAAAAGCAAAACAAAACCAAATCAAAACCACCAGCCAAATAGTTCAGTTTGGTAAGTGTATTTGTTCAGGGTAGTGGTAAAAGTTAAATAATTTTCCCTCCCACAATGGCAATAAATTCAATAGAACCCAAATGTATTACAAAATAAACATCTTTTACATTCAGTTGTCCATCACTGAAATTCCTAAGATTATTGATAATTAGTTCTACTTGTCCTCCAGCACTGTTTAAGGTTTATTACAAATTTTATATGATTTTTTATACATGACTTTAAAACCTTTGCAGCTGAAGTTCAACTGTTATTTATGGTATTCTGCCCTAAGCTATAAATTAATTAAGGACAAGTACATTTTTGTGCTAATGCATTTTATGTTGGAGAGTATCCAAAAGATATAGCCAAAGGAACAGAATTATGATTGTTTCTCATTTACTTTGGTCATAGCATGGGTTGTACACGTGAGAGGAAAGACATTTTGTTAAAAACGGAGATGTCTGTTTTTGGAGATATTTTATGGAACTTCATGTTTCTCATGCTTAAAAGATTGCTCGTGCCGAACTTCAAGTAAAAACCTATTCTACAAAACAGAAAACTTCTTAGGTAAAAAAACTTTGAGGAAAAAAATCTACTTTCACCAAAGGCAGCAAAATGTTTTCATAAAAATCAATAACTTACAAAAAGTATTTATTTCTAAATGCACATACATACATACATACAGACCTCACCCAGATGAGACAAAACTATGGCCATAGTGGAACTACACATATTTTCACTTTCCTGTTGCTCCTATTTGAAATTTTGATAGAAATAACAGCAAGCTGTCTTCATATAAAGTGTACTAGCACAGTGATGGCAAATTTTGCTATGAAGATGCCCCAAACATTACAATAAGGTTATATCCTATGGTAATTAATAGTATTTTAATCTGATTCACTCTCATCTAAGGTGGTTTCATAAACCTATCATCTGTTGCTGGTTTTGTTATTAGCAGTTTGCTTTCTTAGCCAGTGAAGTGAAAAATCTCTCACCAGTTTTTGTGAATAACACTAATTTCAGCTCTTCAGATTCTGCATTAGATGGTCAGGAAGAAAGAATCCAGCAGAATGAAAAACTTCTCTCCATTGTCATCAGTTAATGGATGGCTTAGGACCTGAAGTACTGACTTCTAACATCTTTTCCTACCTTATATAAAATTTCTTTTGAAAGCTTCCTAAGCATCTGACTTTAATTAAACACAGTGAAAACCAACCACCCATTTACATATCTGTCTAAATAGCTTTGCATAGCTTTGTATTTTTTCATTTTAATTTTGTTGCCTTTTGCTTTTACTGTATACACATTCCCTCATGCATTGTGAAGGAGCATCCGTCCGTCCATCCGTCCATCCGTCCATCCGTCCATCCATCCATCCGTCCATCCATCCATCCATCCATCTTCTTCTTATTCCGCATCTTTCCTTCATGCCTCTTTTACACTTTTTTTCTCTCAGCTAAGCAATCACAGTTCCACTTTTTACTCTGAAAATGCTAGTGATTTTCATTATAGCCTCTGTTTCTATTCCCATTACACATTTTTAAGGATTCAGTCAGAGGAGAGATGCATTTTTCAAGTCCTTGATTTACTTCAGCAGTCCACATGATGCATATACATCAAAACAACCTCACTTCCTCCTTAAACTGCTACGTTTGTCTCACAACAAAATAGTCCTTGATTTGAACAGAAACTGTCCACGTGCCCTGAACTCTTTCAGGAACAAATTGGTAATGAATAAATTGAGACTGATGAGTTTTCAGAAAGCTGATGTTTTGAAACATTTTTCCACACATGGGGGAAGTGTAGTATTTTTAGGAGGAAAATTGATACATATTCAAAAGAAAAGTCATATTCTTTCTGACACTAGATTCTGTATTTACTCAAATCTTTTGTCATAATGTTCTCCTTTGATTTGTAAAGATTTATTTGCCATCAGACTGCTAATTCTTAACTTCTTCCACCCACACTGAAAGTAGCATAAATAACTGTTACGTACTAATTTAAAGCATGATGTCCAATCTCTTTTCCAACATTTTGTAGTAAATATGGTAAGGTTGTTTCAAATCAGTAATGTTAAATTATGCTAATTTTTAGTTGAAAATTTACAGGTTATTCTTAAAGGCTCATGCAGAAAACCAAAGTGGTTAGGCATTTTCTGCTTTTTCTCCTCAACGCTTAATATGTGCTTTATTGTATGAATAGGCTTATTTCACCAATCCCTAAATTAAATCACAGAATCACAGAATGTTAGGAGATGGAAGGGACCTCAGAAGATCATCTCCCTGTTCCATGAAAGTGGTAACTACTCAGCTCATTGATTTAGACAAGATAAATCAAGCATGGCTGCTACGCTCAGCAAGAGCTGACCAAAGCACAGCACTTAAATGTGCTTGTGTGACAGTAGGCCAGGCTGGTAGTAAACAGGAGCCTCTATTTTCTCACAACTTCTCTGCTCTTTATATGGAATAAATTAGTGGTTGTGGTGGGATTCCTGACAGACTCGTATTCACATAACAAAAAGCACTACAGTATCTTGCACACAGACCCTATGCAGAGGTGTCGAACACTGACAAGGCAAAGAACATGAACTGATTTCACAAGCGAGGTGATGAAGAAGTGTTGGGGCCCTAAGAGGTGTCTGAGCAAATCCTAATGGGACACATTATTTTGTTCAGGTTTATTCATCTTCACTAAAGCATCTCCAGCACTGTAGGTTTTAATACTCCTTTACAACTGGTATAAGCCCAATAGAGCCTTCCCAAGGACTGCTGGTTTCTGTGCTCCTCCGAAATATTAGGGAGAAACAGTCTAGGGATGGGCAGAAAGTTTATGGTACTAATTCTAGAACTGGGCCACAGGGCAACATTTCAGGTGCAGGTTTTGTATTCATTTGCTGTGAGAGGCAAAGAGTCGTCAGATCATTTCTGTGCGTTGTGGTAGGTGGGGATCGTTTGCCTTCACCCTTCCTTGCTAACCTGCAGCTTGGGGGAGCTTGGCTCCACAGGGCTGCAGGAGCGACTGCCTCCCAGCCTGACAGGAGGCAGGTAGTGTCTGGGCAGGTAGCAACTTTGTCAACTTTCTAAGCCAGAGAGTTCTAGTCGAAAATTAGTCTATGTTCCTGCCATGTGCTTGCACCTTCTCTCTTTGGCTGCTCATTTCTGCTTTACGCAGGCCTTGCAGCAGTCTCCACTGACAAACACAACAGGCTGGCTCTTCACACACTGAACAGCAGATCTGCAGAATGCCTTGTCTGTGGATGCAGAAGTTAACATGGCTTGGAGGGACACAGTAGAAATACTTGGAAGAAATGCTTGCTTATGGTTGCTAACCAGAGAAACCTCATCAGTTTCAGGCAGCCTCTTAAACCGAAAATAGCTGGAGGCAGGGAGAGTGTTCAGGGGAAGTTTCAAATCCTTGCCCCACACTTGTTCTCCTGTGCTAGATGCTTTCGGCTGCTGGTTTTTGTGTTGGTTTGTCTGCTTCCCCACAGCAGAGCACAAATAAAGTTCTCAGCTGCCACAAACTGCGCTGAGGAGATCCCTGTAGTTGACTGAGTTGCAGAAGTTGGCACAGAGAGAGCGCAAGGCTTAAAATTCACCTTGGGAAAACTAGTTGTTGGCTTGCTATAAATTTAGTAAAGTTCTCCCTTTTCATCTGATTGCTTATGACAGGATATGGAGCTAAAACCGAAGGGCTTGATGCTCAGCTATTTTAAATTACTATGGCTTGGCTGGGGCCCCTGAAAGCAGGCTTCTTTATGCCGCTGTAGTTCTGACATGAAAAACATATCGCTATGTTACTGAGGATGTTTTTATTGAATTGTTTTGAATGCAAATGCTGTGTTTGCTGTATTGTCCAAAAGCAAAAGACTTCTATTTTTGGAAGAAAAGCTGTAATTCAAACTCTGCAATAACACAAGCTAACTTATCCTCAGCTGAAGTACACAAAAATCATACCATCTCCCAGCAGGTGCTCTGGAACTGGTTTATGTTAGCCTTAAACCACAAAAAATTGTTGTCAGTACTGAGCAGTTAAAATGAAAAAGCTGTTCTTGCAACACAATATTTAAGGGGCCTGCAAATAAGAACAGAGCAGCAGGGAACTGCAAAATGTTATCTCAAAAGCGCTTGCCTCACCCTTAAATTAAATCCAAAATCAACTCTTCCCATGGATAGAAAGAAGGGCAGAGCATGCTGTTTGTCACCGGGCATGTGAATGAGTTGCATTCCATGGCTCAGATGTCACAGCACTCTTTTCTGTAATATTTTTAAGCTTTCAGTAATGCCTTGAGCACTTAAAGGTATCTTGAACAGCAAGGATCTTAAGTATATTTAGAGGTGTGTATTTATTGTAACTGTTGTTCCTCAGAAACTTTTCAGCTGAATCAGGGTTGGAGTTGCACATTTTTAAGCAATCTGTATCCAAATTTTTGTTAAGCCAGAAAGACTATTAAAATGTAAGTACTGGAAACGTAAGTTTTCAGAGCTACAATTTAAAAGTGTATTGAATTGCTTCTTAATTGCAGAATAGTCTGATATCTGAAATCGTTAGCAAAGTTCACAGTGCATGTCAAAACTAAAGCTCCACATAAGCATATTTTTAAAATGATCTCTTCTTTCACTTAGCCATTTTGTGCAAGAATCACTTTCTCATGGATGAGTTGGTAAAATACTCATCACTCAAAGCTCTGTAAAGAATGCAGCCTCTGCTCTGCTTTATGTCAGATGATTTCATCAGCTCGTGGAGAAGGGTTTGAACAGGGATGTTGGCAAATAAAAGTCCTTTTGGTTTGCTTTAAAATTGTTACATATTTCTAATTTTAACAAAACATGCATTGTATATGGGGCATTGGGAAACTTATGCAAGAAGAGGGGAGGTGTTTTTCACTTCATGCTGTGACTTCAGGTTGGAGTTGCCTCTGAGACTCTGCTTCACTAACAGGAGGAGCAAGTCCTGGGGCTCAAAGGCACTGCCACTGTCCTTTCACAGGAGCAGAGGGCCAAGGGACTCAGCTGGCGTCAAATCCTTAGGAGTAGCTGCAAACTCCAATGTTCTACTTCTGCACAGAACAGCGTGGGAAGCCCTGCATGGCCTGATGCTCCCATGAAGTTGTGTTCTCCATTCTGCTGAAGCCAAGGGTTCAAAGCGGTAATTTGAGTTTCCGGTTGGTTTATTGGCTGTTTACAGGTTAGCCATTGATACATCAAGAAATTCTTAGCATTGTCTTCTCTGACAGAGCTTAGAATTGCCTGTATGAGTTTTGTATGTTACTCATTGAACTGCTGTTCAACAAAAGACAGTCCTTCAAAACAATATATGGTTAAACTGAGCATTTTTGCTCTCTTTTTTTTTCCTTGCTTACATTTCCTTCTGAACAGGAGATAGTCCTGCAATCTCCTGTGAACTGTTGTGCCTGTAGCTCTAAGCACTGTTTGTCCATGAGGAACTAAGAAAACCCAATGAAGTGTTATTAGCTTTGACTCATCTGACCAAAGTATCATCTGAGTGCTCATTAATTACAATAGTTCAGGTGGAAACATTGGTCCCCGAGCTTTATTAAAATTGTTTCGCCTGTTTTTTTTTAAAAACTAATCTAATTAAAGGAGAACAAAGAAACAGAAACTTGAAGCAGAACAGAAAAAGCAAACAAAGGTGCATGCACGGATGATATTAAAATAATGCCTAAGGAACCAACTAAGAAAGAATCAGTTAAAATATGTGTCACAAAATTGTTTCCAGTGCTAGAATTTTCCAGAGTTGGAAGTTCAAAATATTCTTGGAAAGCAGTCACTCTATCTGTAATCTTAGAGAAGTCTGATTCAATAATAATAAAATATATCTTTATAATGCAGAAAGAGGTTTATGTGATTGTTCAGATGATCCCAGGCATTTGATGTGTTCAGATGAGTATGACATGAGGATTATGTCTAAACTAGTAGATTAAACAGTGCCAGGGCTTGGTGAAAATTTTGTCATGGACTAACCAGTGGTCCTTCTGGAATGGTTCAGGAATTAGCTCTGGCCGGGGATCTGTCTAACCAGAGGCTGGCAGCCTGTCCTGAGAGCTAAATAAGTTTAATAGTGCAGATATGAGCAGTCAGTGACAACTGGACTGAGGGCCAGAGAACCAGCATTGGCATTGTCAGATTTCCTGAAAACAGACATAGCCAAAGCATCACCCATAAATTCTTCACAGTTTCTGCATGGCCGTTAACCACATTGCTTTCCAACAAGGATAAAACTGTGAGAAGTGGAAACATGTATTGTTGCTCTACAAAACTGCAGCAGACTGCAAAGCTCTGATTTTTGAGAGGAAGGCAAGCAAATGAGAAGCACTTAGACAGATGGCACAGTCAGATGGAATGAATTCCTGAGGGGGAGTGCAGCAGAAAGAAGAGGAACAGCAAGCGTGGTAAAAATACGGGAACAGCAGCTGCCATAGCTGCTTCTACAAAAGCAAAGCAGGTTGAACAAATTGCCTCAGGAGCCTGCCCTGTGCCCAAGTCCAAAGGGAAGAACTAAGAAGACAACTTAGCAGGGAAGTGTAGTGCCACGCAGATGGGTAAAGTTGGACTCTGCACTGATGCAGCTGGTAGAGAGGGATCAGAGATGATCGCTTCTAAAGCTGGAAGGTCAGCTGAGGTGGGCACTGGGACCCAGAGAGAAGTCCAGCTCACCTGGCAGGCAATGGTGAATGCCAAACAGAGTGATGAAACAAATCTCAGACCACAGAGACACATGAACTGAGATACTTCTGATTGCAAATGAGTCAGCTGGAGATCCAGATAAATTCCTAATAAAAGCATATTTACATCGGTAAAGTGCCAGTGTGATTGTTGATGATCCTCTGCCCTCCCAAAGACAGTGTTTCCATCCCATGGCAGAGTCGATGGGCAACACCAAAGAGATCATGACTGACAGGGACAAAGGTTTCATACAAGAGCTTGTCACAGTGCTATTCCTTCCCAGTGTCCCTCCCTAGCAGCAAGAGCAATCATGTTCCCACCATGGCATAGGCTCTACTGAGGAAGCATTGATGAAACAGAAAAAATAAGAGTTTTTGCCTCATTTTTTTGTGCTGTAGTGCTGTAGCTTCAGACGAAGAAATAACTGTGGGAAGAGTACATGACACACAGGTGCTCTCTGGAAATGGCATGTGCATAAGCCAGCTGCAACAGGTGAGGTGTGAGGAACTGGGACAGCATCAGTATATGTGGGCTATTTTGAGAAGTTAGCTATAAATCTCTACAAGGTATCCTCCGTTAAATGCTTTTTTTAGTGGCTCTTAGCCTGGCATAATTTTCACAGGGGCGGCAAAAGTCCGGTTGTCGCCACCACAGTGCAGTTCCCTGGCTGAATTTCAGGAGATCGCTCTGGAGCAAGGAGACATGAAAGCTCTTCGGCAAAATTGTTATGAGATTGTTTTCACATGGGCAAACAACAATTTTCTCTCATCTCATTCTTGGAAATGCTCAAAGCATTCTAGTTGAAACTTCCAAAACCAATTCAGATTCAGCCAGCCATCCAGCCTGAACAACTGAAGTTTGGCAAAGCTGTAAACAACTGGGCTTCATACAAGACTAGATTTTTTAATGAAAAACATCAGACAAACTTAGATAGGGGTCTTCTTATCAGCATTCTCTGCAGAGTATGTCTTCTCTTCTATGTCCCAGCTTAACATCAGATTCCTAAGTCAACTGGCTTGCCTGACTTTTAATATGACATTTAATATTGGCTCAGATTTATACTTCCCATTTTCATCTACTGCTAATTGCCAGTTGATTAGCTGTATTTTGCTAACATTATGACAAAGCCTGAGACTAACAGAAATCCTCCCAATGCCTCTATTACCAGTGTTTCAGGTTATTTTCTAGGTCAGAGAAATCTGTATCAGCCTCACAAAAGTATCTAGACGGAACATCTTGATTTTTTCCAGTTTCTCATGACTTTAAGGAAGGAGTCACAAAGAAAATTAAGAGAAAGCTACTGAAGCCATTGACATTCTTTCCAGAATTAAATAGATGAGACTCAGAATATACCTATGTTGATAAGTCTGCTTATAAAAAAACCCATTCCCTCCCTTCTGTGTCCAAAAAGAAGCATTTTTAAAGATGCTAAGACCAGAGATTTATTAAACAAATTCATATATTTTTGTCTGTGTCCTGGTTTCAGAGGACCAAGATAAAAGTTCTCTGGGGCTGCCCGGCACAGGTGGCAATCACAAGGGGGGACAGGGAGCAGCTGTGCCTACGGGGAGGAGAGGATGGGTCAGGTGACCCAAATGGACCAGTCACAGTGTTCTTTCCCATGGTGCTCAGTATAAAAGGGCCCCTAAGAAGAGTCATGGGGTCTTTAGCTGCTGTGTTGCAAAGATTGCTAATGGTTGGTTGTCATTTCTACCTGTGCTGCTGGTATTCCTGCCTCCTACTACTGTGCTGTGGAGGAGCACTGTTCATCAGGAGAAGTTGTCTTCTCCTGCCTCCCTGGGTGGGTGCGGGGCAGCCACTCTGAGGCTTCCTCTTCTGGGTTTTGGCTTTTATTTTTGGGCTGTCATCAGGACTCTGGGCTCAGGCACTCCCATCTGGGCACTCTCCCATCTGGGATTTTTGTGCTTGGGACCTAGTTGCCATCCAGAATGTGCAAGTCCTGTATTAACATATTCTCTTATGTCTTTGAATCTATTTACATACTTGTATACATCTGTATACAGCTCAACATCTTCATTGTTGTTGTTAGTATTATTTTCTTTTTCATTAAACTGATTCAATTTTTTTTTCCAACCTCAAAATCTCTCTCCCTGGTTCCCCTGTTATCCTTCCCTGAGTGGGTGGTGGCGGGAACGCAGAGTGTCTGTCAGAGTTGAGCAGCCGTCTTGTCCCTAAACTTTAACAGTCTGTAACTGAAACATAAGAAGTCGTGCTTGTTCTGACTTTCACTATCTTATTCATGGTGGATTTCATGATTTCTTAGAGGGTACATACAAAAAGCAGTGAGCTGACATACACCATGTGTTCTCAAAGATGCCCTAAGAAATTTCAAAGATTCATTATAATGGCTTCAGCCAAACTTGCTAAGTTTTTGCCTTTATTTGATCTGCAAATGACATATTTTGGCAGCACTCTGAAAATATATAAAAAACCCATAAAGCATGCAATTGATGTCTTCCTGCCTGCAATGCTCTGTGACAGCATTTTTAAGATGAACCTATCTGACATTCGGTCAGACTTTTCTGTGATGTCCTTGAAATGGGGTTTTAATGCAAGCTGTTCAAGGCAGGCTTCTTTCCAGAAAGAAACTGTTTTGATATTAGGGATTACACAGATGAAATGCTACTCCCCAGAGTTAGAATCCAGGTGACTCCACTGAACCGTATGACCGAACTGCAAAGTTTTTGCTATCCTCAAGAAGCCTGTGGAAGGACAGTTGTACCAACGTAGATAAAATTAAAATACAACAGAGCCTACACTAGGTATTTCTTAAACTGTCAAAGTCTACATAATGTAATATCATCACTGGACTCAAAGAAAACCTAGGTTCATTGCTTTCTTCATAGTAGTGACACCACATTATTTATTTGTAGTGGTAGATATTTTTTTCAGTGATGTCTTTGTGCTCATTTAGGTTCTCTCTATGGAGAGAAATGGGAATACGAAGTTAATACCAACATTCTCCAGCATTAAGTCAGTTCCTGTGGCCTAGAGAAGGGCTGGGATACCTGCACACTGACTCTAAAGGCTCAAGGATGTGCTTTTCTCACTTAACTCCTGGTGTTACAGCTACGCACCCATCCTGCTGCCAAAACTTTGCCCCTTGGGGATTCTCACCACAGGGAGACTGGAAGGAAAACAGTTTGATTAGAGCCTGCAGTTGAAATTATGCTGGGCAATTTCTTCTAGTAAACAATTCATCCTGTCTAAAAGCATGAGTTCGAGTACTCTGAAGCACATTTGGATCAAATTCAGTATAAAGTTTCAGAGAAACAAAAAAAATGAAAATTGAATGTATGAACTGCGGAAACAGTTCCTTTTGCTATTTCCAATTTCTTTTTTTCCCCCCATCTAACATCTAAAGAAATCAGGGGTACTATCAGAGTGAAGCAGAAAAATTATAAGAAAATGGTCTCTCTGCTCGCTTCTCTCACGTCCCAATTCTCTGTCAAAGTACAGTAGTGTTTTAAGTTCTTACTATACATAAAGAAATTGTTGTTCAAATTGTCTGCAAGATTCAAAATAGGTATTTGAATAAAAATGAGTGAATTTTGGGTCACAGGGAACAAGAACAACTCTGTGACTTTGCATGTAACTTCAGGTCTTCCCAAGTGCCAGCTCTTGCTCTGGTGAATATTTAAGTATCTCACAAAAGGATGACATTTTTTTCTGCAAAAAGAACACCTTGTATTTAAAATGTTTTCCTGGGAGGTGGAAAACTGTGGTTTAATCCCTGTATTGTAACAATAAAGTATTATAATATTTTCCTTTCTGGGTTGTTTCGTGGGTTTTCTTTAATGCTTCCAAACTCCCACTTGTCTTCCTGTTCTTTAAATTTTTCTACAAGGTCCCCATAATAAAAAACAGTATTTTGCAGTCTAGTAGAATATTTGATCCAAACAAAAACTAATGTGCCTCCCTGAAAATCTTGAAAAAGCATAGCAAAGCATTTACTTGGTTTTATTTTTTTTAGATTCCTCCATCAATCAAAAAAGCACAGTCTTAACCATAACTAATTTCCCTGGGATCTCCTTTGAAGGACTGACTAAGCAATAATTGCTTCCCACTTTTCTCTTTGGGTATCTCTCTTACATTCTGGCTACTTCTGAAATGTATCCTTAACCTTCATTTTCTCCTCTAATAGCCTCAGATATTCAAGGGCAGAATTAGAGTCAGAAAGCATACAACTTTTCTTTTGAATATGAACCAATTTTCCTCCTAAAAATAGTACATTTCCCTCCATATATGAAAAAATATTTCAGAACATCAGCTTTCTGAAAACTCATCAGTCTCAATTTATTCATTACCAATTTGTTCCTGAAAGAGTTCATGGCACGTGGACAATTTCTGTTCAAATCAAGGGCTAATTTGTTGTGAAACAAATGTAGCAGTTTAAGGAGGAAACGAGGCTGTTTTGATGTATATGCATCATGTGGACTGCCGAGGTAAATCAAGGACTTGAAAAATGCATCTCTTTTGACTGAATCCTTAAAAATATACCAAAAAAAAATATACAGTGTTGGTCTCTTCTCCCAAGTTACTAGGGAGAACAGGACAAGAAGAAACGGGCTCACGTTGTGCCAGGAGAGCTTTAGATTTGATATTAGGAAAATTTGCTTCACTGAAAGAGTGGTGAAGCATTGGAACAGGCTGCCCAGGTTCATCAAGTCAAAATGTAAGGTCCTGCACCCGGGTTGAGCTAATCCCAGGCACAAATAAAACTGAGCACTGAGGGGGTTGAGAATAGCCCTGAAGAGAAGGACTTCGGGGTGTTGATAGACGAGAAGCTCAACATGAGCTGGTGGTGCGCTCATGCAGCCCAGAAGGCCAATCGTGTCCTAGGATGCATCAGTAGAAGCGTAGCCAGCAGGTCAAGAGAGGTGATTCTCCCCTTTACTCTGCTCTTGTGAGACCCCACCTCGAATACTGCATCCAGTTCTGATGTCCCCACCATAAGAGGGACATAGATCTGTTGGAACGAGTTCAGAGGAGGGCCACAAAGATGATCCAGGGGCTGGAGCACCTTTGTTACGAGGACAGGCTGAGGGAGCTGGGATTGTTCAGTCTTGAAAAGAGAAGACTTCGGGGGGACCTTATAACTGTCTTCCAATACTTGAAGGGGACCTACAGGAAGGCTGGGGAGGGACTTTTTTACAAGCAAGGGGAAATGGATTTAAGTTAATGTAAAGTAGATTTAGATTGGATGTCAGGAGAAAATTCTTCAGGACAAGGGTGGCAAGACTCGGGAATAGATTGCCCAGAGAAGTTGTGGATGCCCCCTCCCTGGAGATGTTCAAGGCCAGGTTGGATGAGGCCTTGAGCAACCTCATCTAGTTGAGAGGTGTCCCTGCCCACGACAGGGAGGTTGGATTAGACGATCTCCAAGGTCCCTTCCAACCTAGGCCATTTTATGATTCTATGATGCTAAAATATTTTTTATATTGACCATAGTAACAAATGGTAACTAAACCAAAGATATAAGGCGACAACCAATGTAAAATATTTATTGACATACTGCATAGCTATGTATGCAATACAAGTTTTATTCCCCAATTCAGGTGCCTGTTTTCTTAGAGCACGGGAGAGGAGGGAAAGAAGCGGAGCTGTTGCTGGGCTATTAGCGACTGTGGGATGGCTGACACACTCCTCCAACACATGACCTGACTGCAGCCCTATTTCTGCTGCTCCATTACAAGTGACCACTATGAATAATTGCAGGATTGCAGAGTTGCACTGTGGTGCAGGTAAAGCTATGAGGAAGGCAGCAATTTCAGTCTAAGTAAGGGAGCCTTGAGACAGGGTTGATGTTGGGGTGAACTGAAATGTTATCTGTCAGCTGTAGCTGTCAGCAAAAATATTAAAGAAAGAGCAGCTGCATCATGCCACAAGCAGGGGAGTGGAGCAGTCAAAGATCCAAAATAGATTTTAGAGTCAGACAGAGTTTTCTTTTGATGAACCCCAGTAATAGTCATGGACTGTTTATTTTCAAACCTGCTTTGAGGCAGTTGATAATGCTACTGCTTTTAAAATGTTTTAAATAAATGCTTGAGATGCAAGTAAGGAAGAGCTAGTTAGAACAGGACTTATTAAAAGGTATGTTACTACTAAAAAGTGTAATTTTAACTAATAATTGTTTTCAGCTTCTGTAACTTTATATTACCCTCACCATTTTATCGTATAAGTGCTGATATAACAATAAAATCGAAATTACAATAAAAAATCATAACCATGTTTCTCAGCTGGAAGGAAAATTATTTGCTTATTCTAGCTTCTGTAGCATTTATTCTTCATTTTTAGAATATTTAATTAACAAGATACAAAGCTTATCCTGAATTTATTTATTAAAGAATAACAGAGTCTTTTTGGGTTGCCATTAAAGAAAATAATAAACAGCAGTCTGTTCTGGATCTTGAACCCCACGATAAGTGTAATAAAGCTTGTGGTGGCATGTTATTGTTTACTGCTTGGAAAAACTTATGCAACAGCAGAACACTGTTCTGATTTTTGAGTTGCTGCTAATGAAGTACAAGCAGACAGGGTACATTGCCATGAGTCAGGAAATCTGGATGTTCCTGGACAGAGGCCAAGGGAGCTTAGACACATCAGAGATGCAATGTATAAGTATCCTCCGGGGGAGATACACTGAGTTGTTTTCAAGCATCTCAAGCTGCCTGATTGAAGAAGCAACCAAATGACCACCCTGAAACAAAGTTACTAGCTGTCTCTTTCTCACAGTCCCTTGTTTTTACACCAGGAGAACAACAATGAAGTAGGCTGTCACCTCAGAGATTAGATATTATGTTCAGCCTTGAGATAGCAGGTCTAAAACCCTGAGGGTTTAACTTTGTTCTTTCACTAAAAAAGAAAAATGAAAAAAAAAAATAAACCCCACACAAAAATTAAAAACCCATAAATTAAAAAAAAAAAAACCAACACCAAACCTGATATGCTACAATTTACTGTGAGACTTTAAACAAACCTTTTGAACTCATGGGCTGCTAAAGAATCGTATGACTTTGTAAGACCATGGGTGCTACTGTTGTACATGTGGGGAGAAGCTCCGCTCCACCGTGCTACATTGCTTGCTGAAATGCTACTACATTTCAGTACAGCACTGTAGTGTGTATGAAACCCATTTTTGAGCCTTCAAAATGTTGTTACTGTGGGCCCCTATTTTTGAGTGAAATTAACTGATTTCCTAAAGTTAGTTGGGATCATGTAAAAGTGTGCCACTGCTTGCTTTTCTTTTCCACTCCACTTTCTTGCAGCTAACATAACCCCGCCGGGGACTTTCATTTTCCACTCTCCCTTACCCCTTTTTGGTAGATATGTGTTCCTTATCTTCCAACAACACTTCCCTGCATCATGCCCCAAGGGAGGACTACACCTTTCTCTACCTTTCCCAGCAGAGCAGGACATGCTGCCGACCAACAGCCCCAGGTCCTTTTTCACAGGGCACCTTTCCAGCCACTCTTCCTCAAGCCTGTAGCGTTGCCTGGGGTGGTTGTGATCCAAGTGCAGGATCCGGCACTTGGCCTTGTTAAACTTCACACAATTGGCCTCAGCCCACTGATCCAACCTGTCCAGATGCCTCTGAAGAGCCTTCCTGCCCTCCAATAGATCAACACTCCCACTCAATTTGGTGTCATTTGCAGTATCACTGAGGGTGCATTCAATCCCCTCAACCAGATCATTGACAAAGATATTAAACCAGACTGCCTCCAAAACTGAGCCCTGGGGAACACTGCTTGTGACTGGCCACCAACTGTATTTAACTCTGCTCGCAACAACTCTCTGGGCTCAGCCATCCAGACAGTTTTTTACCTGTCTAAACGATGAGCCACCAACTTCTCCAGCAGAATGCCGGGGGAGACAGTGGCAAAGACTTTACAGAAGTCCAAGTAGACAACATCCACAGCATTTCCCCCATCCACTAGGCGGTCACCTGGTCATAGAAAGAGATCAGGTTGATCAAACAGGACCTGCCTTTCATGAACCCATGCTGGCTGGGCCTGATCCCCTGGTTATCCTGCACATGCTATGTGAGTGCACTGAAGACGAACCGCTCCATAATTTTCCCTGGTACTGAGGTCAGGCTGACAGGCCTACAGTTCTCCGGATCCTCCTTCTGGTTCTTCCTGTAGATGGGTGTCACACTGGCAAGCCTACAGTCATCTGGGACCTCCCCTGTTAACCAAGACTGCTGATAAATTAGCAGGGGAAGTTCTGAGTAAAGACCTGACTTCACCTTCGTGAAATCCAAGGAAGGGTCATTTATTACTCCATTCTCTTTCTTCTGGAAAGGCTCTCAGGTAAACTAAAAAATAATTTCCAGACCTCCTACTTTGATCTGGACTAACTTTGGCCCTGCCTTTGCAGTTGCCACTGCTGTTACACCATTGCAGAACATGATGTCGTAGATCTACATTGCCTTCAATGGTCTTTCAGCAGCTATGGCTGAAAACCTTTGTCTGCCTCTTCTGTGCCATGGCACATACGTGAGTGTGGCACTTTGCCTGCTCTCAGACTCACTGTCCCTTCTGTTTACTGGTATTGCCAACCACACACAGTCAAAATCTTGAGACAATCTTCCAAAGTTGTGTTTCAGATTTCAAAGCAATACATCACAGCATCGAATCATTTAGAACTCACAGACTTCAACACTCCTGAAGCCAGTCAGGACTGTTTTTTTTTCTAATTTTGTTTGGTTTTAACTGAGGCTGAGGGTCATGGAATGGCAACTTAATTCCTAGGGTCAATCATTATCAAAAAACTCAGTTGCCAAGCTATTCATCTGAGCTGCCACCATTGCTTGAACAAGGTGGGCAGGACTGGAGACACTGGCTATTTGCTGACCCTGCAGGAGACAGGCAGAACTGCAGGACATCTCTGGTTTCCAGGCGCTCCCTCTTCTCCCTGCCAGCATGTAGGTTCATGTGGCCTCCTCCAGCCCCACAGTGGCTCCAGGGCTGCCTCACCACCAGCTAATTTAGGAAGTCACCACCTGCCCACCCCTTCCCTCAAAGATCCTTTTTCCTCCAAGGTGTTTTTGTCCCCAGCAGCCCCCTCCTTGTACCGTGGGACTTGTCCTCATCACTCCAAAAATAACAAGGTCGCAAGCTGACACCACCATCTTTGCCCTATGAATCACTTCTGGTACAACCAAACCTGAGGGAATGGGTTTGTTTTTCCTGAATCACCTTGGTATTGACACTAGTTTGGTTTCTATTCTGGTATTGTTTTGTTCTCACAGCTTCCCAGTCACATCCCTGGTCCTTCTCTTTCTATTTTCTGCTATGCTTTACCAGTATGGCTGATTTCTTGCTACCTGCAACTGAGGGCACAGCTATGCTTCCTTCTAGGGAGCTCCTCTAAATAGATATATTCTTGTCATTCAGACTAATTCAACTTCTATTCCTACTTCTCCTAGCATAATCTGGTTTCCAAGGAGGGCTATTTAAGACTCCTTATTCAGAGCTGTTGTCATGATTTTCAATACTGCAAATTTCAGGGTGTCGAAGTCACTCCTATATTTATTCTTGTAACATCCCAGGTGTCATTAAAAGAGTAGAAATAAATAACTTACTAAGAGTCATACAGAGGTTACCAATGCGAAAGTCAGCCATTGAATCAGCCTTTCTCTCCTCTGGTGTCATACCTAACACCTCGCATTTTAAGGTAACATTATTTGAAAGGGATAACAACAAAATTGAAACATGTCATGAATTTTTGGCGAGGGAACCTTAATTTAGCAAAGTGTTTCTGATTAATAACTAATCTACCAGATGTGCTGTCACTCTTACAGCCTGTCCCCTGCAGTGTGATTTAGTCTTTGTTTATACAACTAATGCTGGAGGTATCTAAATTAACCCTCTTTGTGTGTGGCTATGCTTGCCCTGTTTTAGACACTCACTGCTGTCTTGGAGGGATTTTTTGAGTTGATAGCAGTAGCCTGCAGAATTGTTCCTGCTCTACTTATTCTTTAACAAACTATTACAAACTGTTGTGTTACATTCAGGGTATTCACTGAACATTTATGAAGATTATTCCGTTTATTTCTGATATTTTCCTGTGTTTCCGTTGTGCTGTTTAAGCTAAGCATGAACTCATTACGCTGCCTACAGCTAACATCACACATTTTTCTATCACTTCATTACTTCTCAGAGACCTGTGGTGATAAAGGTTGTGTGGCTGGCAGTGATACTGATAAGGGGCTAGAAACTAGTACTACTGTAGGGAATTTGTTTTCTCAGAGCTAGGCAGCTGTGTCACTGTCACAGAGAGGGTTCTGAACACATCCTCCTGGCCCCCCATGTCCCACAGCAATCATGTTGTGTGTTACTATTTACAAAGAGACCAAATTCTCCATGAAGGGTACTTACACTGCACCCCTTCCATCTTTTTAATAACAAGCTGGTCCAAAATAATTTGGGGTTTAAGAACATCAGTTTGGTTTTGTTTTTTTCCCCTCTAACTTATAAGCTCCTTTTAAAACCACTGCCCATATGGATTCAAGGGAAGGTAGTTCAAGATACCATTATCTGGTTAACCCACGGTTTAGAGGCCCTGCCTTGGGCAGCTTCTTGGCCTCCTGCTGAAGCACTTCTTTTCTGTCCTAGCCCATCTTGGTGTCTTCCAGAGCATGATCCCTTCTTCCTAAATCACACTGACTTTCTCACTAACTTAATCCCCAGTGGATCACTAACTTAACCCCCAGTGTGAAAGTCATATTAGCTCCCCAAGTTGCTCCTGTTTGCAGCAAGTGCTGAGTTTCGTCTAGACAGGTATGATGGGATCTCCATTGGCTGTGGGAATTCCCTAAACTTTTCCCACCCATCTCTACTGACAATGGCAGAATTTTAGTTACAGAATCGTTTCAGAAACATTACTTGCAGATTGATCAAAAGAGAAGACAAATGTCTTCAGTGGTTATTCTTAATAGTTTTGAGAAATCTACATGGAAAGACTGCCTGCCACATCTTTTTGAGTGCTACAAAGCCAGTACTTTATCGTTGCTTCATGCTACAGTAATTACCACAAGGTAAATTGAGATGCTTCCACAAGCAAGGGCTTTTCTAAACGAAAAAAGCTCAAGTTAGTCTCAGGTTAACCAGAACTCCATCCAGAAATCCTGTTTGCCATATGTGCATCATGCTCTGTTCCTGATTAGAACACAATTGGAAAGAGATGTTCAGTAAGAACAGCAGTAGAAGCCATCTCCAGGGTTTCCTTCCTCAAAAGCTGCACCTCTGTTTTCCTTCCTTATTTGCTTATTACTTACAATCTTAATGCTAGCTTTTCAGCTTATTGGACTACCTGGTAAGATAAAGATAAAACATACTTAACCCTTTTTTTCAGAATTCTTTTGCAAAATTCAGATTGCTGGCACCTTAATGGCACCCTAATTCTAAATATTTGGCTTTCAAACAGAATGTGGCAGGGAGAAGGAGGAGGAGGGTGTGCATTCTAAATGCTGGAGTAAACTAGTACAGAAAATTGCATGCAAGATTTTTGGTTCTTTTGGTTATTTTAGGATGTAACACATCAAGCGTAACAAATTCAAGCCAAAAGCCCCTACAGACATTGCTTCTTCTGCAATTTTGGAACAGCCAAAGGCCTGTTGATTTATGTTACTATCAACCATCTCTCCAGCCATCTTTTATTCTGTGTATGGATTTTGGTGCACTGGCAAAATATTTCTCATTCAGCCATGTTCAAAACTTTGTGATCCAAATAAGATGTAAGACCTTAGAAGAGTTACACATTAAAAATACTCAGGATAAGTGAAAATAATTGAAGACTTGAGCAGCCTGAACAGACTCTGGAGTTAGTCCCACTTTGAGGGAGACTGATTGACTTGTGTCAGTTCCTTCCACCTAAATTCTGGTTCCGTAACTCCGTAAGTGGCAGCTCTCATTCAGAGAACGTGCTACTGTCACTCTGCCTTTTACTATTTGCAGTGGGATGCTTTTTGTGACTTGGATTCTAGCTTCTGGCTCCTGCTGCTGGAAGCAGCAGTGGCTTCCATAGCCAGCTGCCTCATAACACATGGTTCCTCTGGCACTCGGGAACTCTGCTGCCATGTGTCCCCCTCCGTGCAGAAGGGACAACTTGTTCTGCGCTATGTTTGGCATGCTTGAGGACATCTAACATGGCATTGTTCCCTTCCCTCTGTCTCCTGTCCAGAAACAGGAACAGATTGAGGAACTGAAATCCTTACCTACTGGAATATATTTAAATTTTCTTTTTATTACGGAAGTCCTTGTAGAAGAATAAAAGGAGGAGAAACAGAAGAACTAGTGTAACCTTTACCTTAAAAATTAGATCCAAGAGGTTTTGTGATTACAGATGTTGGGCCAACTGAGATTTTGGGGATAAGCATGAATGATAGACACAGAAACTGAACAGCTTTAGCGTGAGAAATATATGCCTTTTTTTTTCTGTCAGCCCAGTAATGGTTAACTACATGTCCTTTGCCACCCTTTCATGTATGTCCTTGCTTATGGCTTTTAAAGGGAAATTTTTTTGACAATCTGCATTATATATTTTAAAATTAAGAGTGTTTTTTGAGTCACATAACCAGATATGGTGAGTTTTTATGAATGTCCTATGTACTACATTCACAAATTTGAAGTTGAGGATAAACTGTACATGTTTTTCTTTAGTGTATATTTGTTGTCACAGTAACTGCAGTTTTCCCAATAAATGGAAATTGCATCGTTTCCTTAGCATTCAGGTTATTGCACTGAAATAGCACCATGAACTCACCACCACTTCTCCCTTCCTGTTGTCAAACTAGATCTCATTTAGTTACAGGAACAGGCACTAAAACAGGTTAGTTTAGATATGTGCGCATTAGAAAGCTGAAGCAAGCCGGCGTAGCCCCATTACATCCTATGACTCATGCTTGTGTGGGAAAGACCTTATTTTCACAGAGATCTCTTAGATAAACAAGGCAAGTTGGCAGCAACTCGATTGCACTGATGTTAGCAGCCTCCTGCTTTCTGTTGCGTTCATTAGCTTTGTATTTTCTGAAAAATCCAAGCAGTCTGATAAACTCTAATGAAAATTCTTGTACCAAGGACGCATGAACTTTCATTTTCAATTGCTTTTTTTTTAATAGAAGCAGCCTCAAAGCCGGTTTCTAAAATAATTATTTTCTGTTATTACAATCGTTTCTTTTCTGCTTTACAATATAATACACTTTTTCTCACTGTTTTTTTTTAAAGCTTGCTAGTGGAGTTGTAGCTCTTGCTATCCACAGCCATAACACGCTAGTTAGTTAGGTATCTCCCCCATCCAAACCTACAAGCCTCTAAATACTGTGGACTTCAGAGAGAAAATGGATTTAGCTTTCAAAATATTACTTTTACACATGCACTGGAACAAACTTTTGAACCGCATAAATCACAAAACATTATACTCTTTTGACACCATTTCCCCAGAAAGGAAAAGCAAAGAGAGCAACCCTTACTGTATTAGAGATCTTTGAAAGTTTATAAATCAAACTGAAAAAGTTTGATTTGAAAACATTCACCAATATTTTTGCTCCCGTTCTGAAACCCCTTCTATATCTGAATGAGTCCGGCAGCATCACAGATAATTACAATTTTAATTGCCATTTTATCAGCTTTGAAATGAAACTGATTTGGACAACATACAGCAATCTTTTAGATTCACACACCCCTTTGCTTGTGTCAGCTCACTGCAACTAGAAGGGTTGCCCATTTAAGGGAAAAAGTACAAGCTCCAGTCTATTTCCCTGCGCTTCAGATGTGTTTGTCCCACTCCCTACTACTTGCTAAACAGCTCAGGATAAACTATGTATTTTAACAGCTGTATATCTATTGAAGAATGATTTCAAACTAAGATGCGGTTGCATTTTCAGGATATATGCTCTTAGTTGTAGGAATTGTCTCTATATTTGTGAAGTGTGTAAACTATTTTGGAGGAGACTACAACTTATGTAATCTTACATATAATCTTTAGAGTTAGCAAGTTCATGATTTACTTGTGGAAAAGATTTAGAGAAAAGTCCAGCCAAAGCATAAAGAATGATAAGGCAAAGCCATCCAAAACTTTTTTTTTAAAGAAAAAAAACAGTCCCAATGTACAAAGACTTTGTGTTTCCATTGATATTAGCACTTATTTTGCTATGATGGTAAGAATAAAAAGGAATACAGCAAGTGCAGATTATCTACAGAAGCTGAACGAGTAGGTGGAAGGACCCAAAATAAAAGGAAAAATCTAATCAAGTATCCAGAAAGGCACAATTTTCACAAGTACATTAGGTGTCACACAATCTTCAACATTATCAGAGACTCCCACTACCTCTCCTGAACAGGAAATAGGCACAATTATTCCTGTCCTTTGGACACCAGTACCCCTCAAATAACTAAAGGGCTATGTTATAAATGCTTTCTTCTCCTAGGATCACTAACTCAGTACAAATACTAGCTACTAGATGAGGAAAAAGAGAAGCTAAGAAATCTTAATTCTTTATGAAACAATTGTTTCCTACATTACCCAATATCTTCCAATATCAAAAGCTTGTATTTCCTCACAAAATTCCCAGTATTCTGTATAAAATTAGGAAACAACTTTCAGCAGAAAACACTGAGAGAAATCAAAAGAGAAAAAGCTAAATGAAAAGCACCAGGATAAGATGACGAAGCTGAGAATCATAGGTGTTTGTGCTTTTGGTAAAGAAATATTTAAACCTTCCTACACAGCATTCTATTATTATTTTACCTCATACACTATTTTATCTTTCTAGTTTTCAGTTCTTATCTTAGATTTTATATACTAAGTATTACTGGTGAAAAAGAAGTATGAACAGGAGTTCCTTCTCCTTTGTTTTGTTGTTTCATCTGACTTCTTCACAATATTGTAGCTCTCTTTCTCCAAATGGCATTTTAGACATGTAGAAGGACAAAATCCCTTTATTTATTATAACAGTATGTCAGACTGCAACAACAGACCTTGAGAAAGGAAGGGAAGAAACAGGAAATTAGCAGAAAAGTAAAATGTCTCTTAGGAAAAAAAATATTTGGACAGGAATATAGACGATCCATTTTGTTAAATGCTCTTGAGGGGACTGGGAAATTTATCTGTTAATTATTGAACACTAAGATCTGATCTTATTAAACTCAAAGGATATCTCATTGTGAATTCAGTGGCATAAACCTGACCTCTGACTCAGCACAGCTCTGAGGCACGTTCTTAATTTATGCCTGGGGGCACATCAACTGAGTTAGATGAGATTCCCAAAAACCTTGGATTAAGCATGTGTGGAATCTGTGCCAACAGAAAGATCCTGTATTAGGAGTTTTACCAATAAACTTGTATCAGTAAGAAGTTTTTAGTAAGGAAATCGCTACACTGGTGATACTGTGACCCAGAGGAATGAAACAGGGCATACCAGTAGAAGTAGAGATTTCCCAATATGCTTATGCTTACTTCACAAGCTGTTTCCAGGAAGAACAGCTCTATCTTCAGAAGCTCTACCTTGGTCGACACAGCTCTGTTAGCAGAACCAGTTTAGTCCTTCCATGACGTTAGTGTCAGGTGCTATAGTGAGAGGCACTGTAGAAAATTCATCTATCACTAGGTCAATTTCAAGCTTACTAAAGGTGGTTGCACAAAGGATGGACCAGTTAACACCAGAGCAGAAGCTTAGCAGTTGACCAGATATAAGCAGGAGGAGTATGGGAAAATCAGTGCAGATGTAAGTAGGGACAGAGCAGTGCTGAGTTTTGAAGATGAATTTCAAGTCTTTGAATTTGGTGTTAAAAAGAACCAGACGTTCTATAAAGAGACTGAAAGACTGAGGTGATGACAAAACACTCAGTTAAGATTATTACTTTAGCTGTGGCTAGATTGGCTAAAAGCAGCCATAAATTATTATATTGATGTAACGAAGGTGAAAGAATGAGCCATAGGCAGAACTAGAAGTGGATTCAGATTGGGAGGAACACACGGTCTTTAGAACCATGAAAGGCAACATTCATTCCACAGTTATAGGAATATAAACAAAATCAAAATAATGGGGAAAACAAAGGGGTATGCTATGTCTACTTTTTCTCCAAGAAAGTCTCTACAATGGGGTGTATCGCCAAAACCTAAATTACTTTTTCATTTGATATACAATTGAGCTTGGTTTCATTGTAGTCATTAGTCGAATTGGCTGGTCTTCAAATATGAAACCATCTGTTGAATAGCCAGATTACATATTCCACAGATTTGATAGGAAAATCCCAGAGCCTCTTTGCGGACACCTGTTCAGAAGAGTAATTTTAGCCTCCTCCTCCATTTTGAAGTGGAAAGGAAGACAGATGTATGTAAAACCACAACTCCATGTGTTAGAGTTGGAAGTCCCTATCAGACTATTCACAAGTCACTTCATGGGACAGTTATCAGGCTAATAAATTTGCCTTTTGCTTTTAAAAACTTTGCTAAAAGAAGTAAATTGTGAAAGAAAAGTTGTAAAGCCATACATTATGCTTAGCAACAACAAAAAGCAAAACACAGTCAATAATTAGCATAGCATTTTCCCAGATTTTGTCATCCCTATATATTCAAAAGGTCAAAGCTGCCATTTCTCCCCCCAGTTTATTGTTTGCCAATTAACTCAGCCAAAAGAAGAAACAGTAATTTTTACTCTGTCAAATGAGAAAAACTGTACAAATCATATTGTCTCAATTTTAGTTCTCACTGTACAGCTTCCTTACCAAAAATAACTTTCTCAGGATATGTCCATATTAAAAAGTAATACCAAAGTTTCCTTTCGAGATTTAGATTTGGGATACCATAGCGCTGTAGTAATTCCACAGTTACGATCATCACATCAAATCATAGCCACCAAAAAGGATTCCAATTCAGTGATTAAGTAGTGTGCCCCTTGTGAAATAAAATATAAACTATATTATTTTTCCTTTTAAGAATTTTCCTCCATTCTAATACTTCATTTATCTTATTGTTTCACAGGCAGTTACACTCTCAGCCACCAAATGAAAGCTGCTTCAGAGTATTTTAAATTCATCCAGTCTGTAAGCATGTCTAAGATGTGGTATTGATGTAAATCATTTAGTATGCAGGGGTGAAACTAAAATTATTTATCCACAGCAAGACCTTCTCATCTTCCTGAGACAGCCCCAGAGGCCACAGACTAAGTGTCAAACGCCACAGACAGCATCGAGCCGGTCAGTCCATTCCTTCTTTAAGACAAATATTTTTCATCTGAGACAATTTTACATATATCTGTGAACAGGGTTTTTACGCGAGTTAAGTGCATTCTTTAAATCTTTGCCTTCATAACTGAATTCACATTGAATCCAAATTCACAAGCAGTATATCTTTAAAAAAGTCATCCATACTAGGCGCCTTTTGTTTGGAGAAAATGGCTTTTAAAGATGAGGTGGGGGGATTCACTCTTCAATTATCAAATGGCTTTTGTCAGTGTAGATAAAGCAAATCATATTAAGCAATGCCCCCCCTAAATTATGTGACCATTATGGAACCACAGGATATGTATTTCCAACAGACAAACAGACTCCCATTCTGCCATCAGGGTAAAACATCTGAGAACTGGTTTCTCATATATTTTTCGAAAAGAAACAAACACTTTAACAACAATGATCCAGCTCAAGCACACTTGGGTACAATAAACATAAGGTCAGTCTTTAGGACGGTTGCATTATACAGCTGATCAGTCGAGCAGAGATTAATGTTTGCTTTATGTAAATAACTATAAGAGGAAGAACCCAGACCTGTAGTCACAGGGATAGTATGGAAAGCACTAGGTGTGCCTGTGTGCTGAGAGTTAGTAAGGAAACAAAAAGTACAAACGCGCTGGGTCACAAAATATTCAGTTAATTCAGTTACTGAATGGCTATTTCCTCTGACTTATCACCCAGGCTGTCATTGTTTTTAATAGCTGCTAGACAACCAGTGGTAAGGGATGATATGGATTCTATGCCTAAATATTGGTTTGTCTTCTGTCAGCATGTAAGCAGGTATAAGCAAGGTACATGTCAAAATCGATATGCATTTCTTCTCATATTAATACTAGCTGCTTTAATATGCTCATTCTAAGAATTGTAAAAGTTATTTCAGTAATGTTCTGCTACAATGAAAGTGTAAAAATAAAACTTAAAATTTTTATCCCAGTTTCTCAAAACACTGTTTATAGAAGGAAAGAGACAATAGTCGCTAGAAAAGAAAAGCACTTCTTTTAAAAAAATGCATTGGAGTTGTTAGGTCAGTCTTACCTGTCAGCAACACGAACCTAGGAATATATCCGTTACACCGCAAGATCACAGTAGCTCGTCCCACAGCACTACCACAGTAACAGATTGATCCAGCCCAGAGGAACACAAAGAGAGAAACTTTTTCCCCTTTTCTAGGTCTACCAGCAGCTGAAGTACAGAAGGAAACGGGGTAGAGAACAGAATACCAGAGCTGCTTCTCGCAGAAATCCCAGGCAGGAGAAGTAGGAGGTATACTCTGTCTGTGTCTCACCCAGACTTTTGTTTAAAAGTTTTTTCAACTGTTGCTAGGTGGTGTTAGGCTTTGGCAGTTTAGTTCTCAGATTGTATTTCCCCTCTTCTGGTCTCTTCACACAGTGTTACAGCAATGACTTTGTTGAGCTCAGCTCGCTTGTGCTATATTTAACCAGTGTTCTCAGCAAGTCAAGCCTGTCAACAGCTGAGAAGTTTGGAGCAGGCTTTGCTGAGTTCCTCAGCTGCTGAATTATCAGTGGATGCAGCACTGCACAGCCCAGCTACTACATTCACTGAAAGATTGTGGGGAAACCGTCAAATCCTTTTAAGGGCTTCCAGTGACTTCACGGGAGTAATTACTATTTAAAGCACTAAGTACAAGATGTGTATTTAGGCATATATTTTAGACTGCTAGAGAAAGAATACTTGTGTTCACAGCAGATGAGTTCAATTATTTATACAGTGAGGATTTTCCTAGGACAAGTAGGAAGTTTATAATTTGAAAGGTATGCACTTCACTTGAGGAAAAATTAGTCGGAGGGAGAACTTTTTGCAGCATAATTTTTACAGAGTTTAAATATATTAAGACGACACGGAGAAATTAATGAAAGGCTTAGGCTGGAAAGTTTTCAGTGTGTTATTTATTCCAAAGACGACCTTTCTCTCTCAGACCAAGAACTTCCTACACTAATTCTTACTCTGTCTCTTAACTCCCACTGAAGAAGAAAAGGAAAGCCACAGAAACCCAAATTTATTTAACAGGAGTATTAGGAGTGCATTACTCCAGGGCTGTAAACATTCTGATACATCCACACTTGCTTCTGGATATAATTTCTGTTCCTAATTCCAAGCCGTAAGTCTTTTAATCAGCAGACCAGCAGTAACCTTGGGCAGCTTTCAGCCCACAAACCATCATGATATCAAGATTCTCCAAAGATGTTGCAGATCTCAGACTCCAGAGCGAAGTTCTACCACCTCGTGGCAGAACAGCCTCTGTAAATGTCTCTGGCAAGGAAAATTCCTTACCCCAGCAACTCCCGTTCTCATCTCAGTTGTGCTTCAGAGTGAAATGCAGACTGGGTCTCCTTTAGAAAGCTTTTCCCTAGTGATTTGTGATATCCAATCTCTGGAATGACTTTTGCTTGATCTGTGTGTTATTGTCTAAATAAGCAAGGAACAATAAGAAAAAAAAACAACTTTCATTCCTGAAGAGCTTATAAGGATGAAATGAAGTAAATATTAGGTGTTAGGTCAAGTAACTGATATTTAAACATTGATGACCCATTTATAAATGCCCCAAACACTTCCATGTGTCAAACATATTTTATTTTGGAGACAAAGTAATAATCCCTGATTTCATGTTGTCTGTTTCAACATTTGACTTGGACAGGATACCCAGAATGTATAAAAACAAAAGCACTTGTATTTTACAGACCCAGCTGTTTGGAAGAGATAGATAATATATTGGTACAAAGCTTGGTGTTACATGCTTAGACTTTGAACTGAAGCGAGTCACATATATCCACATTCTAAAAAGAAAATCTATTTTTGTTGCCTCATATAAAATTAAGGTACTCCAAATCAGATGAGAAATGTTTTAACTATTCCAGCCTTAACATCTTGCTCAAAGTGCAATATTAATAGTACTTTATCCATTCAAGTATAATAACTAAGGCGAACCAAACAATTAACTTGGCTGATAAATCTCAGATAAAACGAATGATCCTCAGTGTTTCTCTCCCATTAGTTGGTGGCACATTCACAGAGTGGAAAACAATACAACATCTTAGGAGGCAATCTCTGCTGCCAGCCCTTGTGGGTGGGTTTCAACACTGACCTGCTGATGCAACCCTGCTCATTCTTGTACACTTGCAAACTTACTCCCCAGCTGTGCACCAGAGACATTAATCCTGTAACACAGTGGGAATTTCAGCAAAAAATTTGGGGCAAATAGAAGATTTTGCAAGTGAGTCAAAGAAAATATAAGAACTTCTAGCATAGGAAAGACTGTAATTTATCTGCATTACTGGAAGTGTAAAAGTTTTGACTTTGATCAGAAGGAAAATGGTTCATATCTAAGTATTTCCGCTACTGATTGATGGAAAAAAAATAGTTATAAATAGATAGGTTGTGTAGGCTGGTGAATAAGAGAAAAAACAGAACCATGAGAGAAACGTATTAGTTTGGCATTTCACATTAGGTCCTAATGTCAATATATGACATCATCCTAAGATCTAGTGACCTTCTACAACTAAGTCTAAAAGGTGACTTCCTTATAATTTCTCATAATTATGTTATCTCTTAATTAAGCAACCAGGTCACTAGAGTCCAAAGTAAATAATTCTAAGAAAAGTTTTAATGGAAGCCAAAGTTCTCAGCATTATTTCAATCAAAGCAAGCCAAAGCTAAGGGGACAAACTGTGGCTCTAGAGAGTCAACAAGAGTAGCAGCAGGACCTGCTGCCATTTTTGGAGGTAATGTTAGTCACAAATATGGAGGAGGGAGTGTCATTGCTCACATTATCATATTTCTCTGTACTGTACTGGAAAATGGAAGAAAAAATTTTATGACCTGAGCTGATCTAGAGAAATTCCAGGTTGGAGGCAAAAGTTGCTGGCAGAACATCCTTTTTTTTTACTTTTTTCTCTTTTTTTCATTAATAGAGAAGATCAAAACAGATGTCTTCTTCTGACCTCACTGGTCCTTCTTGATCTTAAAATTTGTGCCTGTAAATAAGCTTTTTCTGGAACACATACAATAGTATTACTATATAATTTTTATCTCAACTAGCCATCACTGTACTGTATCTTATTCACCCAAATCGTAGTGGCATCTAGAGAAACAGCCTTCTACTTTTGTCCTTTTCAAATATTTTACTTCATAATTAACTGGACCAATGTATTAGAAATAAATCTATCTAAATGGTCTTAGAGTTTCTTAACTGTATGTCCTGAGGAGTCCTACTATGTATATAATTCTGTGTGAGCAATCACTGTTAGTTCCTCATTAAGTCACTCCTTAAAATGCATTGAACTAAGAGTCATCAGCGTTGCAGTTTCTAAGCAATTAATTTTTCATTTGCTTGAAAGGTGGTGCGCCATAGTCTTCTGACACCCTGCTTTCATAATATTTATTGCTCCCTTCCAGAAGAGCTATATTATTTTAGATTATGTTACTGCTTTTATCTTTGTTTTGGCTTTACAGTATAACTTGTGCTGCCTTACAGTATGTTGGAAGGGAGAGTGTTTGATCAGATTTTGATTAATGGCTGTACTCCCTCAAATCTCTATGTTGAAAGAGTTAGGTATTTATTTTTTGTAGCTTTTCCAGATACTATTATCACCTCACAAAAGCTCATATTACTTTTTTGATATTAAGTCTATTGTATCTTCAGCCCAAGCACGTGCTTTTTTTCAACCAAAGAAAAAGCAACAACATTTCTGCCACTTAACTATTAGATTTAGTTTAGTTGTCTAGTTTATAATCTTGCCAAATTAATGAAACTAAAAAAAAACTTTGTGACATTCTGCAATCCAAATTTTCCCAGATACATAAATTCTTTTCCTAGGAAAACCACGTAGAATTTAAAAGTGAATTGCACAATTAACACTGCTATTTATATTTTCCATACACTTTTTATTATCTTTTTTGATATCTGCAAAACATATGCCATTAATCTTAATTTTGCTAGTGGTAAACATGTCAGATACATATAAAAAACATAGTGCCTTAGGATCCTTGCCACCATCACAAACCTCCAGGAACACATACTGGAGTTTTGTAGTCTTTCCTGTAATAGTTTTGTATGTTTTATCAGTTATATAAAAACAGAGCAGCTTTCATTTTGATTCTTCATATACTGTTCCAACCTATATTCTGTCTTCAAAAAGCATTTTTAGTTGTGGGGTTCTTTTTGTAATTTTAATGAAACAAACATATTAAAAAACTTGGCCATTTCAGTTAATTTCATATTTCTCCATCGTGTCAACAAAAATGTCAGCGTTTCCTCAGCCTTCTCCGAATGAATTCAAAGGTGACTTAAGACACATCAAGAACATCAGATGGCCCATCAGACTTCGAGGGGCACAAAACTGTTTACAAAAACTAACAGAAAGAATAGTGACAGCATTAGAGTTACATCTGGACACTTTTAAGTCCAAAGCCTCAGAAAGTGGCTCTTGCTTACAGTTGGGTCAAAGGGAGACACTCTGAAGCACGAGTCTGGAGGGAAGTGATGGTTCAGACCTCTGGAAATGGAGTAAATCATCTTTATTTGCTCCACTGCCACACCCCAGGAGTGGTATGCAACTTGCTCAAAGACTATGATAAAAAATGAGCTGAACATGGATTAATTGCTTTTTACGCCAGAGTAAACTATTTTCATAATCTAATACAGGCTCCTACACAGGAAAGGCTGTGGAATTTTCCTCATGCAAAGCAGCAAGTTGCAGTGAATTAAAGCACATCTTTTAGAAAGATTATATAAATCAAATATGGATAGTTTGCCACAGCAACGTATAAAGCAGTCCAACGGTTAATTACACTTACTGTTTCAAGCAAACTGAAACTTTGCAATGTATTTCCATCTTGACGTTGGCTGGCTTTAGCTCATAGCCCATGAGATGGCTAGTCAGCAGCCTTCAACCTCTCTCAATTTATTTAATCCTAAAAATGTTCCTGTTGAAATTAAGAACCCCACAGAGAAAATCTAAGGCTACTGGAGCTAGCTGTGTTTGCCCTGGGTTTTGTGGCCTCTTTGGAAATAGTGCACAGATGTCTTTGGATCACAGAGTGAAAACAATTTCACACCACTTTTCACTAAGGAGGTAATTAAAAATCATTATCAAGTCAGTTCTGAGCCTTCTCTTTTAGGGACTAAATGCAGTGAGTATCTTACTGTCAATTAGCAGATATTTGTATATTATGAAAGAACCCAGTCAGATTACCTACAGTTGTTAAAAGATATACAAGCAAGTAAGTAAACATCCTACTTGTCTAATCCTGTGACATTAGATTATCCATCAGGTAAATATGGATAAATGCAGATAAAAACAGAATACTATTTTGAGGCTTAAATAGTTAATTGAATGGACATCTAGAATATATTTCATCACTAGTACAATTATGAGATGTTGCACTGAATGAAAATAACCCTAAATTTTCTCAAGATTTGTTTGTGCAATCTTCAATCCCGAAGAGAGTCCTAAAGAATTGCTGCAGATTTTTGTAACGTAAATGAAATATTATGTTCCATTTAATATTAGTATTAATCTTACTTTTAGAAAAATCTATCTAAAGAAAAAACCACTTTGAAAGGAATATATCAGCTGCAGGTAGGTAATTATCAGTAGCACAGGCAAAAAATATCATAAAACATTTGCTCTTTGTTTAATTAACACAAACTTCACTTGCACTTTTAATGGAATAAAACCAAACAAAACATTCTCCTTGTAGCTTAGTTTAATTGTGTTCAACCCACTTAGCACCCCAGTCTTTTCAGAAAATCTAACCAGCTGTGAACCAGAAAACTAGCTTAATTGCACTCAGTAGATCAACATCTACTTTATACCAAAAGAATGTCTGGGCCATTTATCTTTAAGATGGCTTCAACTTTTTCTGCTGTCTTGCCTTCATTGGTCCAATAGCTTGCAGGAAAAGTGGAATTATCAAATAGATATAACTCCATTACTGTAATTATGAAACTGTACAGATGGGAACAGAACTCGGTAAGATCCCTCTGCTGCAGATGTACTCTTTACCAGATTTCCCCCCTCTGTACAAATGAATCACCTTCGAATGAAATGCAGCAGTCTGAGGTGGAACATGGCAGTCTTCGTAAGCTGTGAACATTACACAATAAATATGCAGACCAGAAGTAACAGAACATTTCCTCCAAACAAAACAAATCACCTGAATGTATTATTAAAGCTGTGACACTCAAGAACTAGATCACGAAGAAGAGCACCTCTACTCTTGCAACACTGTCAAGCACTATGGGATGTCTGTAGGAGGTGCAGCTCTGATTTTGACATCTCCAAGAACACAGTGCCACCTATCTATACGTCAGGGTTAATTCATAGTAGATGGTGGGAGAGGATGAGGAGAGGGTTTTCAACTCCTTGCACCCAGTTCTGCACCATCCGTGCCTTGTTTAGTTTCCTGCAGGCCAGGGAGAGGCTTCTCCCACTGCACATCCCCAAACTGAAACTACATGCCCCATAAGACATGGGTTACTATCATCTCAGAGCCATTTAGGTATTCCAGTTGAAGTTCTGACTGGTAATACTTTATTTTGCTTAAGACACTGGAAGCTAACATTCATATCATTAGTACTCCTGCTGATTTTATTCACAAAAGCCCAAACTCATTGTTGCATTATCCATGGAACTGTAGAACATGAATTGCTGAGGAGAAAGGAGTGGGTAAAACATGTATAAGCTTCCCCATAGGTTCAAAATAGGTATCTGCCTGGAGCAGCCTTTCCTAATTTTTTCTCCCTGGAATCCTCAGGACAAGATGCCCCAGAGATGAGCCACAGATGTATTCTAGATGTAAATAACAGCCCAACTAACTTTTCCATAAAGAACTGTCTCCAGTCCCATCACCAAACTGTACACATACACCTCTCAAAGACAGTCACAGAGTTGGCAAGAATAAGTTGTGTGCACTGAGCAGGAGAAGAGGAAAAGGATAAGATATTTAGAATTAGGCACAAATCCATGCTTGAGGAATATCTCTGCAAGGAGCCAGAAGCAGGATTTTGAAATCCCACATCATAATCTCCACGAAGCATAAAATACTGTATATATAAATATAAAGAAAAATAGGTTATATGCAAAATAGCTTACTTCTGTCAAACTCTTCAGCAAAAAACAGGCTCTCTTCTCCAGATATCTCTGAGTATCTGTTACAATCTCCATTTTGTGGTTTTACTTTCACAGATGTGGGGAAGAGGAACCTGCTGAAGCAGTTCTTTCTATTGTCTATTATTCAAGAATTTGGTGAAGAATAATGAAGAGGACTCAGTTAAATTGGTCTCTCCATGAAGAGACATTATTTGCCATTAAATAAAAAATAAAAGTCTTTCAAAATGCCTTGGTTTTGAGCAGTGATGTTTAGAACAGTTCTCTGAGTACACAGTTTGCTGGGAACGGTTAGGGGAGACTTGTTTTGCCTTTTTTTATTGACTGTTGAAAGGGCAAAAGAATGTAGGTAACAAAATTTTAACAGTAACAAGTGAGGATAAAAGTTGGAAATTTGAAAAATAACAAGGTTTTATCACTTTAGGGACAGTTTTGCCCCAACTTTTCCCTATTAGCCTACAAACCTCTGTATATCTTGGCACTAAAACTGTACAACTACTTCATCTCTTTTTATTTTTTTTCCAAACAGCAGGAGGATTTGTATTTTTAAAACATATCTGTTGGAAAACACTCTCTGTAAAAAAAAAACTAAAACAATCAAACAAATGCTACTGTTGTATTACCAGTAAGTCAGCAGTCAGAATAACAGAAAAAAAGTTTAAACTGCACGATTTTTGGGCTGAATACAAAACTCACCACCTTCACTCTGACTACAATGCACCATGCTAGAACATCACCCATGGGAGAATTTAGCACTCAAGTAGGAAAAGGAGACCAGGATCTTATCAGTATGTGACTCAGTTAACCTGTATGCTCACAATGCTAAAGAGCAAACTGACAAATAAAACCCCTCTTCTTCGATAGTGACCATGTAATTATTTAGAATATCCACCTGAACCAAAACCAACAACAAATGTCTGATAATCTCACTGCAGACTGGTGCCCAACACCTGCCTACTAACACAAATTACTGCGAGCAAAACCCCTGTAAGTTCCAGGAAACTACCTGAGGTTCCTCTCAGCCCTTGTAAATAAGAATCCAGAGAAACCAAAACAGTGATGGGAGGCGACACAGGGAAGCCCTACGCAACAGGGAAATGTGTTACTGCACAGCGGAGAAATCAGGAGAGGGGATATGTGGAAAAAAATGAACCTGCAGTAGCAAAAGCATTGCAGAATGCCTCCTTCTAAGGAATCTCTTTCTAAAAAATGAAAGGGAGACAAACAGAGAAAGTATCATAAATGTTCTACATCCACTAAGCTATTGGCTTTGAGGGTATAAGCAACCTCAACAGAATGAGGTACATACTAAGTAAAATGTAAGCAGTAATAACCACTAGTAGCCATGTAGGTTTTCTTCATCACCCTGATAATTTAAGCACATCTATATTCAGCTAATTCCTGAATATCCCTTCTTTCAGTACTCAAAAGCGTAATAGCACAAAGACTGTGAGCGGAGTAGCCAGAGCTGGTACCTTTTTACAGCTAGCTGTGCCGGCAGCACGGCGCTGCAAAAATTAAGAGACTCGTCCTTGAGCTCTTCTCTAAACAAGTACGTAACTCTTGCTTGCTAATAATGAAACAAGACCGTGACCAGCCAAGTACAGCTCATGTTGGGAGTTTGCTCGTGAGCATGGACAGATAAGACGCTTCTTGTACACCAGATGTGCATGGGAGTGAATGGGAGAGTGTGATCACAACAGACCCAGGAAAGTCTGTTCTCCCTGTGTGATAAGGGAGTGATTGAAGGAGTACATGAGCCGGTAACAACCTTGGCTGCATAGTCTGATCTCCTGTTTGTAACCCATAAATACTGCTTCTTGCTAATAAACTTGGTCTTAGCTTCTCTCAAGAGCTGAGTCCGTGCCTTTCAGCACGCCACAGGTACCGGCTAAAGAAATCTGTAAGGCAATTATATTATACTATTTACATTATTAGGCTGCTTTTCTTTTTACAAATTAGAGATATTGCTATTTTCTACTTGCAATGTCATCTTTAAAATTATGTCACAGAATCAGACAACAGTTGAAATTGGGAGAGACCACTGGAGGCCATCTCATCCAGTCCTGCTCCAGCAAGGTGAGCAAGAGCTGTCTGCCCAGGAGCATACCCAGAAAGCTTCCAAATATCTCCAAAGATGGAGACAACACACAAAATGAACACTCCATCAGACCAGATTTCTTCTCCTCTACATCAGCCGTGAAGTTAGGTATACAATCCCAGCCGGCTGTTTATACTTCATCTATAGTCAATTACAGTGAATCATTTAATCCAGAGGAGATGATTAAACATTTGTTTTTGGATAGTTTGAGTAATGTGAGAAGAATCTAGTCTGCAGTACAATTCCACATCTTATATTTATTATTTTTCCTTAGTAATAATTGTATTATTTTCATGAGTGTATTTAGCAATATTTTACATGTGCTATTTTATGTAACACATTTTTTAAGAGGTAAATAAAAGTTAAGGTTTGACAAGAAAGTAAATAAAGCAGATTTTTTTTTGCCCTCCATAAATTCCTTAAGTTCTGGCAGTTTTTATTTTTTCAAGACTACAGTGTGTCAAGACCTAAATCTTCACAGTTACCTAAACAAAACAGGGCCAGGCAGCAAGTTGCACTGCTGGTTGTTCAAAGTGATAGTGCTCTCCTGGTCATTTCAGTGCCACAGGTCTTCCAGCGCTGAAGGGCACAGTACCTAACTGCCTTGAAAGTTAGAGTTTAGTTATTTAAGAGGAACTCTTCAAAGAATTTCTTGAGCTACATGTTCAAGTGATACTGAGGAAACATGATTCAATCAATATTTAGAGCTGATGCACTTCGTGCTGCTTCTCTTGTACTATCTCTAGAATCTATATTAAGCCTAAGATTACTTTAACCAGAAACAGATCTCTTTTTGGCAAATATTAGCCTCACATTCCTCCTTTTACAGAAGGCAAGAGGCCAAGATTTTTACGTGTTTTGTGCTTCCCTTCCACATATATACCTTCAAAAATTGAGGCTTACTTTATTTTGTCATGTTTTCCCCACAATTCTTTCATGCAAAGCAGATTTTCTTTTGCCCTCAGGTCTAAGTAAATCCTTCATGAAACTCAAGAATATACTCATGAATTTCAAATTATTCTTCTGTATTTCTGTGAAAAGGATGTCCTCCAGATAATCCACTAAGTGCTTCTGCATTGCTTGTTTTTCAGTGTTGCACATATGGTAGGTTGGGATATAAAAAACTTCCAGCAAATAACAAATATCCAGGGCACCATCACTAAGACTCTTCTAAGGACAGTTTACCCTTCAGAAGACAAGTAATAGGTAAAAAAGCTATTACTCTCCAGACCATAGTGACATAGCTAGAAATTAAACAGAATAGAACAACATGACCATCTTAAGTTAAAAATTTTGCAAAACAAGTGAAATAAATCACTCTCAGCAGAGGATAACGAATTACTGAAACAGCATCTGAGCACCTGAAGATTAATTCTGCTGTAGTTGAAGGATGTGCCTTCTTGGTCACATATAGGTGTAGTGCTTTATAAGACAAAGAAGCCACAAGAATTGCTGGCTAGTCAAAGAAGGAGCAAAATTTGATGAAGAGCTCTGTATCCTTCACCTTAAATATTAGTAGGAATTGTACCTTCTCTATTAAGCAATAAGCTGACAAATCTGAGAGAAAAGATCTTCGGAAACAGTCAAACAAATCATCCAAGCAGGAAACGGAAGAAGATTAAAAATGTCCTGATACAGGTAAGAAAAGAAACCCTGTGTATAAGTGTAGAAGTTCCAGTGATGAGGGCAGTCTAGAAACCTAACTAAATATAAATGTTTTGTCAGCTGACAGACATTGTTAAACACATCTCCAAATCCAAGAAGAATAAACACTCTTCAGTAGGAGTTTCAAGCCTTTACGTGCACTGAGGTTTATTTCTACCATTCATAACAAAAAAAACGGACGGTTACATAGAGCACGACACAGACATCAAGATACACCTTTAGCTGAAAACATAGGGTTTTGATTTCTTTCATACATATATATATCTATAGGAAGATATATAAAGACATATAATAAACCAATTGGCCTCCAAACATCTAAATGAACTTCAACTATCATTAAAGACAAAGACATGCTCATGGATTACTGTAACATCAGAAATGTGGTGATAAACGATAAAGTAAAACAGTAAGAGATTTAAAATAGCATTCTGTACTGATAACTGAAGTCAGTTGACTATTACATTGAAGTAGAAAGTAGCTTCCTATGAACACAGATTACTGTGAACACTCAGCTTCACTCAGGCCTGAGAGAAAGACTTTAACTCAAGACGTTAAAACCCATGTGAGGGCAACATTCACTTCTAAATGGCCAAAATATTGTACAGATGTTGTCTTAAAAACATTTTCTTTCTGGAAAGGAGCAGGAGAAAGGAACTCTCTCGATGTACAGTTAAGGTGATGGGCAGGAAGGCTTTCCATCTGGTTCTGCACATAATTTTACATCTTCTCACTCACAGGATCAGCCCAATCACTGTGTTCAAAATGCAAAGGAAGTATTCTCTGCAATCCTTCCGGAAGTACGGGGCAAAAAAAGACAGAGAAAAATATAGAAAAAAAAATGGTTTGCATTTGATAACCAGCATGTTTGGAGTAGGTCTTAGGAACAGCAGAGTGCACCGGGCAGCAGCACAGAGACAGCTAGAGCTGGAAGTGGGACCTGCACAGTCCCGCAGCCCAGCACAGGCCTTTCACACCCCGTGATGACCGAGAACTGATGGGACAAAGTGAACCTGGACAAACACTGGTTTTGAGTGTAGTTAGTAATCTATGTGATGCTCCTGGGCAATTGAACCACTGATTCCAAACTATCAGGATGCCAGAGGTGGAACAGGGTATAGAACAAGAGCTACACATGAGAAGTTTTATTAGGGTGGTAAGAAAGGATGCAGCTCCTCACCAGTGCCCTGCTACACATTTTCCTCTTGCATGTAATGGAGTCACCAGTAGTTGAATGCAGCAGACTCACAGAAAAGCAAAGGATGGCCAGGGTTTGAAGTAGAATTTAACTGTGCAAAGAGAGAGAGCCTCCACTGTGCTGGCAAGGTCACAGGGAGGACCAGTCACCAGCAGGAAAACACAGCATCCTAAAGAAAAAGGGACTCTCTTCCCCTTAAGGAGAAGTATCTTCTTACTTTTAGATCTTCCTCAATCAAATCCAGTAAAACCCTTACATAGGCACTGCGGGAAGAGGGCCTTCCACTACTGTCTTCAGGTCACGGACACAAGATGGACGATTTCAGTGACTGTCCTCTGAATGCTTAGTCACTCTATTTTTGTTACCACTGATTCCTTGCTTTTTTTCTTTAATCCTAGTGCATGTCCTTTTATTCTATCCCAGACTTTTTTCCTGGACACAAGAATTAATGGAAAAATAGGTTACTTCACAAATATTAAGATCCATACTTCTGAGAGATTCCATGAAGAGCAAAATTTAGTCCAAACATATATGGGTCATATAAATTTTAAATCCATTTATAGAACTGAATATGAACATCTCTCTATTCTTTTACGTAAATATTTTTGACACCTCAGCTCTCGCCTCAGATTTTTCCAGTGAATAAGTAAGTACAAGAGAAGGCAAGAGAATGAAATTTCTGTATTTTCAATAGTTCTCCAACATTACTTTCATATTACTTTCAAATGAGAACTTTATAAACATTACAAAATTATCTGGTCACAACAGAATAAGCACAACTATAGTAAATCCTATTTATAAAGAACAACTTCACAAACAAAGACAATACATTTTTCTGTAGTTTGGATAAAATAAAAATAGATGAGTTAAAGCAGATAAAAGGAAAAGCAGGAGCACTGAAATGTTGTTGCGAAAGATCACTAATGAACAAACCCTCCCAAATTCTTCTTCTTTGACTTCACCACAATCACAAAATTAATTCCTCTGGAATGCAAAAGTGTTTATCTTCTGTTCAGCTACCAGTAAAATTAAGTCAGCCTTCACCTGACCTTTGCAAAACAAGGAATCACAGAGATACACATTCCTCTGGACTGCCCACAGCTTCTAAAGCTTCTCATTCTTTCTGTGCTGCACCTCATGGTAAACCAGCAATGCGCTATTTGCTAAAAACCCAGCATGGCAGTTTCATGATTAACTTCTGCCACTTGTCTAGGTCCATCATTTTAGCAAGCTGCATATTGTAACTTTTCAGTGTATTATATTATGAAAATATTGCTCAAACTTTATCCCATAGCTCTGAGACTAATTCAGGATGCTAACAGTGGTTACACAGAAATGCACCATTTTATCACTGGTCAGAAGAAACCCCACAATTGCTCTTCATACAAGAAGTGTGGTTGTAAGAAACCTGCTACCTGAAGAGAAGACACTTCAGATTACATATTCATGTCTAACAAAGCTTCAGGGGAGTTTTTGTAATTTCAGGCTTCAGACAACAAACTTTGTACTAAATAGAAGGGAAACACAACCATAATAGGCTTGAGATAACTATGCATTATATGGTAAGTGGAAAGATGTCAATAAATTGCAGCTAAAAACTCCCCAATTTATTAATTTGGTACAAAACACCTATTGGTTTAAAAGAGTTTTGCATCTAAACCCCAAAGAATTTCTGCAGGAAGGAGGGGAAAGCAGGAGCAGGAGGTTTTTTCACCCACGCTCTGATCTGAGCAGTAAGTGAGACTCTCATCATCTTTATGCTCTGATATCCGTACCACAGATCACACAAATTATGATCACCTTGGGATTCATCTGTCTCAGTACAGAAATCTGTAGTCTTCATGAACGCTTTTTAGCTAGTTGCCCAGTCTCCCTGTGCTGTTGGGAGAAACAAGAATTTCATAGAATCACAGAATCATAGAACGGTTAAGATTGGAAGCGACCTTGAAGATCATCTAGTTCCACCTCCCTGCTGTGGGCAGGGACACCTCTCTCCCACTAGACCAGGTTGCTCAAAGCCCCATCCAGCCTGGCCTTGGACACTTCCAGGGATGGGGCATCCACAACCTCCTTGGGCAACCTGTTCCAGTGCTTCATTTTCCAGTGCTTCAATTTCTAAAGTGTAATTCCTCTCTTTCTAAAATAGTTGATGGAATCACTCCCAAGAAGTGTTTCCTTGTCTCCACTGTTCACAAGATGCTGAGGTTAAATTAGATGTCCCTGACACCTGAAATTAGATGACATAATTCTCACCCTTTCCATCTTAACTGTTGCTTTGAGATCACAGGTAGCTGCCTATACCCCTGAAAAAGAACCTGCATTCCCTTCACAGATCTTTACATTTAAGTAACTATTCTAAACAGCTCGTTTTCTGTTTTCCATTTTCATTACATCAAGCAGCCCTATGTTTCCCATTTTTTCTTCAGCTCTCTAGCTAGAAAACCATGCCATACATAGTGAAGACTACTGAGACCTACTAAGGGTCAATAGAGTAACGTACCTCGGGAATAAATGCACTTAGCTAAGCTAATAACGTTTTTCACCAAGTTTCAATCCAACTTTTTTTACTTGAACTTGACATGAACTATCTCTGTGGTCATGCTTACATCAGCTGAAGCCAGTATAAACATGAAAGGGCATAGCACAAAATACTTAAATCTCTTGAAAGCATCCTGGCTATCTCAGGAAAGTTTAATGACTCTGACCCAAGCCTTATTTACATCAGATCTTTATAAAGAACATGACATCATACTCAGTATATGCAAAAAGAAAAACAAAAAACCAACCAACCAAAAAAAACCACGGGAAAAAAAGCACCAGAAAATAATGAAACTGCCTTGGACAGACTTATGCTGGTAGCAGACAGACTTACCATGCTCTAATAAAATTAACTGCATTTGCATATATATGTCCCAGGATGGTATATAATAGATGTTATACTACTACACTATCTAGGATAGAGCGAATGAGTGTGACTGGTGAAAAGAACAGAATACGTTTATTATACCTATATTTTAATAAGACTTTAGTTTAATCCTAAAAAGAATAAACCCCCAAATAATATCTATTTTTGTGTCTTCTGCTCATATATCCTACAGACAAATATTAAAAGCTTCTTCCTGTCATGATCCACTGAACAGTTTGTCTACTCAGGCATTCACTAAACAAGGTGCTTGCAAACTTTGGTAGCCTCCTGCATCTGGAAGACACTAGTGCCACAAATTAAGGTTTCCCCCCAACCGAACAGCTCTGAAGACTCTCCGCTCCCTGCCGGTACCATTACCAACAGGAAGTTTAATACGGATCAGAAATTAGAACTTTTTATTAGGAACTTTAACTAAAAATAGGTATAAACAAGAGTTATGGATAAGTAAAATTTGATTTTTTAATCAAAATTTTTGAGAAATGTAAAGACCACATCTGCTCTAATTTATAAAGGTGAACAAACAAAAACTATATGCCTGTAGAGAAGTGGTCAGAATTGGGGCCATTACTAATAAAACAAGCCTTTGGGCATTCGAAAACTACTTTCTCATGGATATCTTCTCTCGTTATGAAGACATCATAGCAAATGGTAAACTGAATAGGCTTTGTTAAAAAAGTCCCAGGGGCCACAGTACTCTTGGTAGAGATACACTGAGGCTGCAAAGTTTGGATCTGAGACTGGATTTCAAGCTCACTAAAGTTCAAGAGTAATTGGTTCCAGGAGTTAGTCCCATTCTAAACATGGGGAACATTTGCAAAATTCCTAACTGGAAATGAGTGTTGAACATCATCAGGGTTGGGAGTTATTCATCTCCTGGGTTTTAACTGAGACCCATCTGTAGCTGTAAGTGAAGGCTGGATACAAATGAAGGAACTGCAGAAGAAACCTTATACTGTGTGAGTGCACTGTGCTCCCAATGCCTTTGTCATCTGTCTTCATTTTTAATATTATTAGATTTTACAGAGATCATTTTAAGTGTGCATGTGCTGCTAGTCTGAGTTAATAAACTAGCAATTATTGGCAAGCTGTTACGAAAAACAATGTTCAAATATCATATCTTATGTCCTGCCTGTACAGTGATACCATTAAAAGCTGTATGAGACTTTTCCTTACTACTTGAAAACAAACAGATTTGTTGTGGTGCAGTAATACCGGTTTTCACGTTACCTGTGTAACTTATCAACATTCTGCGTCTGTCCGTAGTTCCTCAGTGACTACATAATGCCATCTAGTGGTGCAGGGCTTCAGTTATTCTGGATTTAGATTGAGGTTCGTTACGTAGGATGTCTAACTGTGCGATTTCCGAAGAAAACCATCACAGTTATGACTCTGGTGTTTAAAATAAACTGATCTTTTAACCTACATATTTCAAAGTTTATTACTATCTATTTCGATTTCAAAACATATTATTATCCATTTACAACAGGCACAATAACTAAATTTAGTCTCGAGGCAAATACATAGCATCCATTCTCATGACCGATGCAAATATATTTCAGATATTAGCAAAAGAAAGCACAAGGTGCACAACAAAAATTAATAATAATGTGATTATATATTTATAACTCTTCACGTTTAACACACATGTTCCATCTATGCAGGTCACACCTTAAGAGTTGGTGCAAAATGTTCTATGACCTGTGAAGCAAGATTAACCACAGGGACAATTCCACTCAAGATAAGGAGGAAAGTATTGTTGCAATCAAGATAAGAAGAAAGCATGCATGCTTGCTGACATCTAGCACTGAACTATCCTCATAAGTGCAGTAAGTAACACACCCTCAGTCTCAGCATCCCCCATCTGCCTTAAGGAAATGATTTATCCAATATGAACTGTATGAATGCTGTGCCACAACACTTACGGCGTGCTAGCTTTGTGGCGTTTCCACTTAGCACCCATATCTGTGCAGAAATGAAATAAGCCTCTCGACTTTGTGTGTGGATTGGCTCTTTGCACTACAGCTGAAGAACCCATGTTTTCGGACGACATCCTGACCTCTTCTTAAGAGGTTGTCAACTCTTTTGGTCTAAGATGATGATATAAAAGTAGGTGGATAAAATGAACCATACTCAGAAACTCTTGTCCCTTTTCCACTTGCACCGTGGGGTCTCCACAGAGATCACAGAGGGAGTGGCTTTGATGCTTTTCTACATGGTGTTTCCTGAACAGCCCTTTTCAGTCTCAGTTTTTGTTTTAAGACAGTGTATTTCTAGTCATTTTCACTGCAAGACCAAGTAACCCGTAAAAGCATATGGCACCCTTTCCAGTTTATGACTTTTTTTAAACACTACAATTTCCATTCAGTTGTGTGCTCTCTGCCTATTTATACAAATATATAATCTTTTGCCATGAGATCAGTGAAACAGCAATAAAAAATAACTTCCTAAAAATTAGAATTATTTTTTCTAACTATAATAAACTTACTAAATATCTTACTAGCATACACCTTACATATATGCATATGTATGTACAAATATATATCACCAAAAAAATCTAAGTCAAACAACATAACCTCTAATGACAGTATAAATGACATCAGGTCTTTTTTTCATACTGCATTCAGTATGGGGCAAATATTTGAAAATATATTAAGCAATAGAATCCATTTATCCACCGAATTAAGATTTAAAATTAATTTCCCAGCATTTTTATTCTAGGAGTGGTACAACGTAGAACTAAATTAAAAACAAAACACTTTCTTACCATTGCCTTTGTCATAATTTTCCAAAAGTTTCTGGGCATTCTACTTTGTTACTGAATCCAAAATCTAAGAGAAAAGATCAGACACACATTTTCAAAGTGCATTTTCAAAGTGCATAGATAGTAAAAAGTCCATTCACATTCAGAAAGACTTCTTAGAGGACCCAGCTGAAATCTGCAAACACAGTATGTTGAATGTCTGCCATCTGGTCTGTTTGGATTCTAGAAAATGTCTTAAAGAGTACTTTGATTTTGTTTAAGTGTGGGCTGTACTGTCCACAACATTATGCATATTTTTCCCTTACATAATGTTTTGGACACAATGAATAAGGTCAGCACACACCACATTTACCAGTAGGAGTAATGGCAGCATGGAATAAATATTTGGCATAATCAACACATTTCTGTTTCTCTCATCACCTATTATCATGGGGCACTTAAAAACACAAGAAGTATAATAAAAATAACTATAGGAAGTGAAATAATGCTGTTTTGATGCAGAAAAAGGCATCAAGTTGACATCTTGTTCTTCTAAAAATAGAGCACAAATTTCAACAACAAGGCCTTTTAATGCCTTTCTTTTGATCTTGGAACAATCACCACTCTGTTCTTCATCCCACATACAGATGACCTGCACACTGAGAACAGATATTTAAGACATTGGCTTATTTGTAACAAATCCTGACATCTGAACATGCATTTTTGTGTGTGTGTATATATATATATACACACACAAAAAAATATATATATAATCCCATTTCAATAATTTGTGCTTGAATCTGGCATCAAAATTTAACATGTGAAATATTTTAGTCAAATGCTATTTCCTTTGACAGAGCTTTCATGACTATACAGATATATATTGATACACACATATATATGTATACATATATATAGTATGCAAAACTACTAGCTAGATTCTGTTTCCTATAGGGTTTTTTTTATACCTTAAAAATCTGCACCGAAATGTTCTTCATGTGATCTCAGTTTCAGGCTCGGGTTATTTTTACTTTGATTGAGACATTTTATTTCAGAAAAAAATTCTTGCCATCTTCTGAAAGTGGGTTGCTTTTACACTGTACAGCTACCATTTGCTAACAAATTATAAGATTCTGAGTTGTTTTATTTTGCACACACTTAAGAGGCAAGTGTGTAAAACTCTGCCTGCTTGCTAGAGTTTTGCAGAGAGCAGATTCTGTCCGTTTAGAATAGGCTTTGTGTTGGAGTATAGAAAACATGGTATTCTGGTGAAATTCATCTCTGAAATTCATTTAGGCTTGCTTTCATATCATCATTTGTCTTCCTTTTTGCCAGGTGATGCTGATAACACTTCAGTTATGCGTGGTTAGAAGTGGAAGTTATTTTTACCCTTCTCCTATTAGCAGTTTCTTAATGTATTGATTTACAATGTACATACTTATTTTCCTAGAATCACAGCTATTTAAAAGCGAGACATTCTTTAGTACATAAATATGTTCTAAAAATACTTGCTCAAACAAAGTACTACAGTGTATGTCTAAAACTTCTCAGCACAGGATATATTCTCATGCTATATCAGAATTTAGCACGAATTTTAACAGAACTACATTTTTTCTTCTTTCTCTTTACAGCATGCAGTAAATTAAATGGATTATTTACTGTTTTTCTGTGGTATACAAAGCACATTTTTGTTATTTATTTTCTAGATCAAAATTCGTGGGATTCTTTAAGAGCTCTTTCGAGTCAGACACTACCTTGTGCTAAGTGTTTGGGGACTTGAGCACCACCTTATCTTGAAAAGCTGGAGCAGTACTCCTCTTTCAGTAAATATGTAAACACAGTGAGGCCCAGTCAGAACATAAGTAAGTTTGAATGCTGTTACCCTGAATTCCTTAAAGGAGGGTTAGTGATAGTATGTTACTTTTCAGCAGAAAATTAAAGGCTAAAAATTAGTAGAATTCACAATGGAGAGAAAAAGGAAATGAGGAATATTCAAGTTATATTGGTTTACATCCTTCAACTGAGTGGGCTACTGAGTTATGCTTGTAGCAATTAAGAAGAAAGGGATGCAGTTTGAGGTAAGAATATATTGTTTGAAAAGTAAAGGGTAAAAGAGAGAACAAAGGTTTGGTTTTTAAAGAAAGGAGTTTATTTATGGAACTACATTTCTGTCATTTTACTTTACCTTCATAAATAAATTTTATTTTGAAGGGGTACTACACACTATTATCACATGATCACCAAAAACTGTGAAAGAAGTTTTGGCAACAAGCTTTAATGAATCAAATCTTTCTCATTACAAAAGTGGAAATAGCTAATAGTTTGTAGTGGTCAACTGAATACTAAGTAACTAGTGTGATAAGTAGAATGGAAAATCCATTACACTATATTGCTCAATTTTATTTCTTGCATTAGAAAGTTACCAATACAATCCTCCAGAACAAGCATTTATTCTGTGATTGAAATATTTAGACAAAAACCTCATCATTCAATAGTGATATGAAAATCAAACTGTAGCCAACAATGTATTTCAAGTTTTCTCATATGGTTAATCTGAACATATGTCTTCCCTTACAGATTGCTGCTGTTGATAGCTGGAAAAAGTTACAAACTTCAACAGTACTAATCTGCCCCCTTGTGACAGACTAAGAAAAATTGTTAGACTGATAAAAATCTAGTATTCACACACACAAAAAAAAATTAATTGAGAGTTCAATAAGTGAAACTGAAACCCAAGTTGGGCTGGCTATAGTGAAGCTTCTTGACGCTCTTGTGAGAATACAGCATCATGAAGTGCAGTGCACTAAAGTTCAGTCACAGAGGAGGTCTGTCATCAAATTGTGCTGTACCTCCTGATATCTTACAGCACCCTGGGCTACTTTTATCCTAATACTGTGGTTCCTTGTGTCCCAGAGTTCAGAGATATAACAGAGTACTTCATAAGATTTGTACATGCTTCTGAAGAGTGAAATGTCCATGCATACTTTCGTAATTCAGCCTGTTTTTAAGATTAAGACTGTCAAGACGGTTTTGTTGTTGTTTTGTAAAAAGAAGTATGTTAATGGCACAATCTGGTCAAGACTAGCTTTAAAAAATGAAGTATTTCCAGCTACAATTCATCTGACTAACAGCATAGTCTAAAATTATAATGTGAAAAGTCCACAAAGTAATTTTCAAGGACACTTGCTCTTTTCTTACTGAACATACGTAGTTTAGAAAGCCAAGACTGCCTAACTGTTGACATTTATAGGGGCTATTCTTCAGTTCAGTAATTTGAGAGCTCCCTCAAAAACTTGGGAAGAGCCATTATTCAGTTTCAAATTCATAAGAGAATGAAAAACCTAAAACAAGTTTTGGGGTCAGTCTTGTTTAATATCTTTATCAATGATCTGGATGAGGGTATTGAGTGCACCCTCAGTAAGTTTGCAGATGACACTAAATTGAGCGACAGTATTGATCTGCTCAAGGGTAGGAAGGCTCTGCAGAGGGATCTGAACAGGTTGGATCAACAGGCCAAGGCCAAATGTTTGAGGTTCAACAAAGCCAAGTGCCAGGTCCTGCACTTGGGTCACAACAACTCCAGGAAACGCTACAGGCTTGGGGAGGAGTGGCTGGAAAGGTGCCCTGTGAAAAAGGACCTGGGGCTGTTAGTCAGCAGCCGATGAACATGAGCCAGCAGAGTGCCGAGGTGGCCAAGAAGGCCAACAGCATCCTGGCCTGTGTCATGAATACTGTGGCCAGCAGGAGTAGGGAAGTGATTGTGCCCCTGTACTCAGCACTGGTGAGCTCACACTCTGAATCCTGTGTTCAGTTTTGGGCCCCTCACTACAGGAAAGACATTGAGGTGCTGGAGCATGTCCAATGAAGGCCAACAAAGCTGGTGAAGGGTGTAGAGCACAAGTCTTAGAAGCAGCTGAGGCAGTTGAGGCTGTTGGGTTCATGAAGGGCAGGTCTTGTTTAACAAACCTGATCTCCTTCTATGATAGAATGACCCTCTTGTTGGATGAAGGAAAGGCTGTGGATGTCATCTACCTTGACTTTAGCAAGGCATTCAACACTGTTGCCCACAGCATTCTCCTAAATAAATTGACTGCTCTTGGCTTAGATGGGCATACGTTTTTCTGGGTGAAAAACTGGTTAGATGGCCAAGTCCAAAGAGTTGTGGTCAATGGAATTAAAGCCAGTTGGAAGCCAGTCATGAATGGTGTCCTGAAGGGCTCAGTACTGGGGCCAGTCCTATTTAACATTTTCATCAATGATCTGGACAAGGAGGTAGACTGCACCCTTAGTAAGTTTGCAGATGACGCCAAGCTGGGTGGAAGTTTCAATCTGCCTGAGGGTAGGGAGGCTCTGCAGAGGGATCTAGACAGGCTGGATTGCTGGGCCTAGGCCAATCATGAGTTTCAATAAGGCCAAATGCTGGGTCCTGCACTTCAGCCACAGCAACATCTGGCAGCGCTACAGGCTTCTGGAGGAGTGGCTGGAGAGCTGCCAGGCAGAGAGGGACCTGGGGGTGATGATGGACAGCCGCCTGAACATGAGCCAGCAGTGTGCCCAGGTAGCCAAGAAGGCCAACAGCATTTTGGCCTGTATCAGGAATGGTGATGTCAGCAGGTGTAGGGAGGTGATCATTCCCCTGTACTCAGCTTTGGTGAGTACTGTGTCCAGTTCTGGGCCCCTCACTACAAGAGGGACACTGAGGTGCTGCAGAAGGTACAGAGGCGGGCTACCAAGCTGCTAAAGGATTTGGAGCATGTGTCGTATGAGGAATGGCTGAGGGATCTGGGGCTGTTTAGCCTGGAGGAGATTGAGGGGAGACTTATCGCTCTCTACAACTACTTGAAAGGAGGTTGTAGTGAGGTGGGGGTTTGTTTGTTCTCCCTAGTGACAAGTGATAGGATAAGAGGAAATCATGGAATCATGGAAATGGCCTTAAGTTGCACCAGGGCAGGTTCACATTGGATATTAAGAAAAAATTTTTTACTGAGAGGGTTGTCAGGCACTGGAACAGGCTGCCCAGGGAGGTGGCTGAGTCACCATCCCTGGACATGTTTAAGAGATGTTGCACTGAGGGACATGGTTTAGTGGTGTTGCTAGGACTAGAAAATGGCTGGACTCGACCTTGAGGGTCTTCTCCAGCCAAAAATGTTCTATGATTAGCCTGGAGAATAAGGAGGCTGAGGCGAGATGTTATCACTCTCTACAGCTACCTGAAAGGAGGTTGTAATGAGGTGGGTGTTGGCCTCTTCTCCCAAGTTACTAATGATACGATGAGAGGAAATGGGCTGAAGTTGCACCACAGGAGGTTTAGACTGGATATTAGGAAAAAATTCTTTACTGAAGGAGTGGCAAAGCATTGGAACAGGCGGCCCAGGGAAGTGGTGGAGTCACCATCCCTGGAAGTGTTAAAAAAAACATGTAGAAATGGCACTTTGGGACATGGCCATGATGGTGTTGGGTTGACAGTTGGACTCAGTCATCTTTGAGGTCTTTTCCAACTTTATAGTAATCCATAAATTCTTGTGTTGGCTTAAAACTTTGTAATTACATTCAGCAAATGCACAGGTCCACACTATAAAACATTGCCATAACAACATAATTCCAAGAGCGAAAAAGTTGCGAAGAAATATTCATTCCAGAGATGACATAAGAGACAAGTCCTAAGCAAAACTCATTAAAGGTGCTGTTTCCACAAGTAAAATGACACCTGCATGAGATAGGATAAGAAAGTAGGTTCCCTGCTCCTAGGAGATAACACAACAGTTAAAGGAAAATGTCATATAGCTTTTTCCACAGTAATGAAGCTAAGAAAAAGTCAGAATAAAACTATGGAGGCAATGATTATAGATGCAGACTGTATGAGGTGAAGCCATCACCTGAGCTTCCTGGAGAGATTAAGACTTAATTTTTGTAAAAGATGTTTCACTGGAGAATCTCAGTCCTGGTACACCCCACTGCCTGTACATTGTATCTTTTGTCCAGTACAGGGCATCCTCTAATCTTAATTACTCTGAATGCAAGTTTAAAAATAGCTCGTTAGTTACTTGTTCCTCACACTAGTGTAACACCAAATTTTGGCTTTTCCTGTCTGTAAGACTGGACATGTTTCTTCTTTAGGCGTATCTGCTCAATCAGATCACACAGAACAAAAAGAGCCATATATTCACTAATTCCAAGATATCATTAGATCATTTTCTCTTTTACTTATATGCAATGAGCTACTCCAGTACACATTCATAATCCTAATCAGATGACAAATAGATTGCTCAGCTGAAAAAAAAAAAAAAAAAAAGCAGATGGAAGGGTTACAACTTCCCTGCAGCTCTGTCTACATGGTTACTTCGCACAGGCCCCAGCTCAGCCTGCCTATGTTTTGTACTGATTGAGGGATGCGTGACTGCAGTAAATGTCACACCATGCCACAGCTAATGAGGCTGCTATGTGGCACGGCTAATTAGCCAGAGCGAGGCACTGAGCGCACACACTCAGGGTTAGCTCAGAACACTTGCGGTGTGAGGTTGTATCAGCTTTCAGCACCAGCACAGAAAGACTCTGTCTACTCACAGAGCGACATGTAGGCATATAATGAATGTAAAACGTGATCCAAAAGCATTAGAGAAGACAACCTCCCAGAAAAATCAGTGAGGAAAGGAATAAAAAATGAAATTAATCTTGAGATGCTTGCATGGAACACAGAAATATAAAATTATCCAGTACTTTCCTCTTTAAGACTATGAATGTGTGCGTGGAACTCAGATAGTCAGCTTGTATTTTCTGGTAAGCTTTTCAGGATATAATTAATCTAATCAAATAGGGGCTCCTACACTACGGAAATCTACATCTGAGCTAGACCCTTCATAGATACCCTTTATAGTTAATGGAAATAAGAGATTTGAGAGAGCAATCAATCACATTCTAAAGTGTATCTAAAAATATCTCAAATGAGTCATACCTTAAAAGTGCCTGTTTCTCTCAATTAAACATAAAAGAATGCCAGACCTCTAGGTCAGATGTAGACTACAGTTCTGCGTTCATCCAAAACCAAGAAAGATGAATTCCACTGTCTATGCCTATGTTCCTTTAAGTGGGGATAACTGTATTTCTTAATTAGTTATGAGAATTTTAAAGCATTAGAAGCTGTGAATAGCTCAAAGTATGACTTCTTATGGGCCAGGTAGCTATAACAATTTTATTTTTATAGTAACATTTATAAAATAATTCTTAGTTTTCAGAATAGGTATTCTGAGATTATATGTATGTGAGATACACTGTTTTTAATAATACCTGGCTTTGCCCACATTTTACAAATACCAGTCTGCATTATATTATGCAGCTGTTTCCTAAGACACAAACTAAGGCCAAGCGCTAATTTTCTGTTTTCATATTTAATTGCCCATGCAAATTGCCCAGTTCTCTAAAACATTCACCAGATGGTCTTCCTGATGGACTTAAAAGCTTCATTTGGATTTCCTTATCCTCTCTACTGCAGAAGGGCATCTAGAAAATTTTACCTCTCAAATGTAAGTTGCCAGTTTTTGAGTTCATCTAAGTTAGAAGTGGTGGCACTGTTCCAAAAGGATTCTATGGTATCTTCCATCTTGATGCCTCCCATGGCCTTATGCCTTGCAAACGTCCCACAAATGATACATGTGGAGCATACAAGCGTCGAAAAACTTTCATGACCCAAGAAAGGCAAACATTCACGATAAACCTAACTTCATCTTGTTGTGCTTACGCTTGGTGGTAGGCTACTGTTACAAATACACATAAATTATGAGCAATTCAACATACCCTCTGGGACAGCTTTTACTTAATGGGTTACTACTGTTTTACAGAAATTGAAATACTGAAATTGTTATTTGCAATGCTAGTATTCTAAATGTATCTCAACCAAAGTGTTGTAACACTAATATATTTCTATTAACGTGCTATGACCAGTGCACTTATATATATCGTACATTGAAGAGTAACGGTGGAAAAATGTAGCGAAGGGACTAACAGACAGCTCTAGCAAAGTAACAATGGTCTGGCCCAGTGTCTAAGAAAAAAACAAAACAAAAACTTGTGAATTTCTCAGTTGAAAGTGATTCTTACATTCCTGAGATTTGTAATTACTTTCTTAGTAATGTAACGCAGGCACTGTTACTAAAAGTAACACAGTACCTACATTTAACTGTAGCTGTAAGGCCCGGTTTCATCACAAAGCTGCAAATACACTTTTACACTCACCCGAAAACATTCCCTCCCCTTTTTCTGTCACCAGCACGACAGAGAAGACACCCAGACAAGCGAGAGTGAGGAGGAGCTCTTCTTTGATGGCCTTTTACCGCCATTTACCACCCGAGGGGAGGCCGCACCTGGCAGGCGCCACGCCCTGGGCCTGCGGGCAGCGCCCACACCGGGTTAAAGCAGCGCTCGCACCCCGCAAAGGCCGGGTTTTGCCGGGGCTCGGCCAGCTCCGAGGGGCGGACGCTGAGGCGCCGGTTGGGGCGACCGTTGGGCGCGTCCGGGCAGCGGCTCGACAACCTGCGCCGCCTGGTTCGTTCGGGCCGCTTCAGGCTTTCCCAGCGGGCTCCGGAGGAGGGAGCTGGTCAGGAGCTGCCTCGGGAAAACTCACGGGAAGGCTCCCCCGCCAGGTGACTCTGGACCAGCCGCATCGGTTTTTTGGTTCTTCCCGCACATCAAAGTTTTTCTTTCCACTCCCGGACTCGGGGGCCTTTCCGTTAGCAACGCAGGAAAGACGTTTTGCTGGCTTGTTCAAAACCCCACTTTCTCCAGGAAGATGCTACCATCCTGTAAGTAACTGTGCGTAAAGAAGTCGATTTTTTTTTTTAAAAAAAAACCAACCCACAAACCAAAAAGAAACAAACAAAACAACCTAAACCCCAATATGAGAACACCACTTTTGGCAGTGGATACTCAGGGCTCATGAGGTTCTTGTCTTAGGATACAGGTAGTTCAAGTGTACAGCTTACAAGCTGGAACATAGGAGGTTCCACAAGAATATTAGAAAAAACTTTTTCCCTGTGAGGGTGACAGAGCACTAGAACAGGCTGCCCAGGGAGGTTGTGGAGTCTCCTTCTCTGGAGACATTCAAAACCCGCCTGGACGCGTTCCTGTGTGACCTACTGTAGGTGGTCCTGCTCTGGCAGAGGGGTTGGACTAGATGATCTTTTGAGGTCCCTTCCAACCCCTGACATTCGGTGATTCTGTGATGGTGTTCCTCACACGCTGGCTGGTGTTGATGGCCCATGTTGCTGGTCGGCTGCTGCTCTCCTAGCCAGTGAGAAGCTGGGGTTATTCTGGTCTTAAAAGGGGAAATAATATGCTGTGGTCTGTGAACTTTGTCATGTAGGTTAAAGGTATATTGACCCACTACAGCAGATGTTCTGAACTTTAACTAGTAGGACAGATGGGTAAGGAGAACAAATATTCTGCTACTGCATTTACATGAGAGAAGTTGCAAGACTCCACTATGTGTAAGAGGATTCAGATAACTTAAAGGGTTCTGTTCATAGCAACAGAAACTTTCAGCTTGTGCTCTGACATGTAAGCCTTGACTTCTAACAGTAGTCACACACTCAAACTCTCAAACTTTCTTTCCCATTGTGTTTCTATTTGTCGTTGATGTGTTTTCATCCGAGTTATTTCCCTATTTTGCCTTCCTGAACTGTATCAAACTGGAAGCTTTTCATTCGGAGCACTCAGATCCCTAGGATCTCGTATTTGTTTTTTGTTTGGGTGAAAAAAAGACTTAATTTTCTCACATTACTGTCTTAAATGAAGGTTTGCAATTAAATATGCTAGTTCCAACAAAGTTTAATCCAGCACAGCACAGTATGATTACTACCTTGTAATCTCTCTTGATATTACTTGAATAACTCATTATTATTTCTCTGGGGAACTGTTCAGTATTTCAGACTGCTGCCCCCTTTTATTTGGACACATTGTCTCATCGTTGTCTATATACTATGACAGGAAAGCAGACACTTCAGATTTGCCAGTCATCTAATTGTATGTAAGATTTCTTCAGAGATAACAATGGTCGAATGCCAGCAATATCCACCTGCTTAGCTTCTAACAACTGCAGAAGATTAACCAGGTCTTCTCTGTAGGTCTTTTTTTACAAAGAAACTGAATATGGAAAATGTATTCTGCAGCCCAGCTGAGGAGATGGATGACGTTTCTCTCTTTTTTGACAGTATTTCTTTTAATGTTATGCCTTGTTTTTGTTCATAGTACTCTTCTTGGTTTAAAATTCTTTCTAAATTAACTGATTGCCATCTGGTTTGCCAGTCTTCTATCAGCATCATTATAAAACATTTCCAATTCCAAACATACATTTAAGGGTACAGATAAATTACCAGAGATTTCCACTTTGTCGTCTTGTTTTAGATCCAATAAAAACTTAGGGTTTGATTACTTTTGAGCTACAGTGCCTAACCCAGCATCCAGAAGTAGAAATCAAAGCTCATGAGTTGGGTACTGGGGTGCCTTATCCGATGCCTGTAAAAATACATTCCTAGATTCTCTGAGACAGCCCCATATCAAAAATGTCACAGCTGAAGAATGTGAAGGGCTGAATCAATGTTAACTCGTTCTACTGGTTCCAATATGGGCACACAAATTATGTTGTTCAAACAGTCTTTTATATAAATCAAGTATTATCGTCTGCATCATTTTAATATTAGGTCAAATAAGGTATAATTTGGTTTTCTGCAGAAAACCAGTGTAAACCCAGAATAACGACAGTACTGTTACATATTTACTCAAAAGAGACGGCCTGTGTTGTCCTATCTAATCTAGATCAAATTTGTATTATCAAGTGAACATTAAATCATGGATTTAGATATTGCTATTGGCACTGTCTCGGGAGACTCCGGCATCTCACCCGTAAGACACGTCAAGGACTTGAAAGTGTCTGTAAATCTCATTCCAGTGTGCCGAAAGGCTCACCAGCAAGGAAGACAACCAAGTTGGCTAAACAGGGAGATTCTGAAGGAAATCAGAAATAAAAAGAGAGTTTACCAACTGTGGGAAAAAGGGCTGGCTACTTACGAAGAATTTATGAAAATAGCTAGATCATGCAGAAAAAAAAATCAGGGAAACAAAAGTGCAGTTTGAAGTTAATTTGGCCAATTCTGTTAGGGATAATAAAAAGTCCTTCTTTAAATACATTAATAACAAAAGGAGAGGCAAGGAAAACCTCCATTTTCTGTTGGACTTTGAGGGAAATACAGTTAACAAAGATGAGGAGAAAGCTGAGGTACTTAATACCTACTTTGCCTCAGTTTTTACCAGTGAGACAGGTGGCCCTCAGGACAATTGGCCTCTGGGGGTGGTTGACAGAGATAGGAAGCCAAATAGCCCCCTTGTATTCCAGGAGGAAATGGTTGGTGACTTACTGAGCCATTTGGATCCTCACAAGTCTATGGGACCAGACGGATCCATCCTAGGGTGCTGAGGGAGCTAGCAGAAGAGCTCGCCAAGCCGCTCTCCATCATCTTCCAACAGTCCTGGCTCACTGGGGAGGTCCCATATGATTGGAAATTGGCGAATGTTACCCCAATCCACAAAAAGGGCTGCAAAGCTGACCCTGGCAACTACAGGCCTGTCAGCCTGACCACGGTGCCTGGCAGGGTTATGGAGCAGATCATCTTGAATGCAATCACACAGCACCTTCAGGATGGACAAGGGATCAGACCCAGCCAGCATGGGTTTAGGAGGGGCAGGTCCTGTCTGACCAACCTGATCTCCTTTTATGATCAGGTGACCCACCTGGTGGATGAGGGGAAAGCTGTAGATGTGGTCTATCTAGACTTCAGCAAAGCCTTGGACACTGTCCCCCATAATATACTCCTGCAAAAGCTGGTAGCCCATGGCTTGGACAAGTGTACTCTGTGCTGGGTTAAGAACTGGCTGGAGGGCCAGGCCCAGAGAGTGCTGGTGAATGGGGCTGCATCTAGCTGGCGGCCAGTCACTAGTGGTGTCCCCCAGGGGTCAGTGTTGGGTCCAGTCCTGTTTAACATCTTTATTGACGGTTTAGATGAGGGGATTGAGACTATCATCAGCAAATTTGCTGATGACACCGAGTTGGAAGGGAATGTCGACCTGCTGGAAGGCATGAGGGCTCTGCAGAGGGATCGGAATAGACTGGAAAAATGGGCTAATTCCAATGGGATGAAGTTCAACAAGGCTAAGTGCCAGGTCCTGCACTTTGGCCACAACAACCCCCTGCAGTGCTACAGGCTGGGCACAGAGTGGCTGGAGAGCAGCCAGGCAGAAAGGGACCTGGGGGTACTAATTGACAGGAAGCTCAACATGAGCCAGTAGTGTGCCCAGGTGGCCAAGGCGGCCAATGGTATCCTGTCCTGTATCAAAAATAGCTTGGTCAGGAGGACAGGGGAAGTGATCCTTCCCCTGTACTCTGCATTGGTGAGGCTACACCTGGAGTATTGTGTTCAGTTCTGGGCCCCTCAGTTCAGGAAAGATATTGAAGTGCTGGAGCGAGTCCAGAGAAGAGCAACAAGACTGGTGAAGGGATTGGAACACAAGACCTATGGGGAGAGGCTGAGGGAGCTGGGGTTGTTTAGTCTGGAGAAGAGGAGGCTTAGAGGTGACCTCATCACTCTCTATAACTACCTGAAGGGAAGTTATAGGCAGGTGGGGACTGGTCTCTTCTCCCAGGCAGTTAGCAACAGGACAAGGGGGCACGGGCTTAAGCTCTGCCAGGAGAAATTCAGGCTGGATATTAGAAAGAAATTCTTTACAGAGAGAGTGGTCAGGCATTGGAATGGCCTGCCCAGGGAGGTGGTGGATTCACCGTCCCTGGAGGTTTTTAAACAGATTGGTCATGGCACTTAGTGCCATGATCTAGTAAACGGACTGGAGTTGGACCAAGGGTTGGACTTGATGATCTCTGGGGTCTTTTCCAACCCAATCGATTCTATGATTCTATGATTCCTTTTTCTTGGACAAAACAACTTGCATTTATCCTACTTGAAGAAATAAATTGGACTAGGAAGGAATCTTGACTGATTTCTCCAGACCTACTGTATAGTCAGTAGAGTAAGACAGGCAGAAGGCAAATCCCATCTCAGGGCTGAATTATCCTCTGGAGATGCTGTTCTACATCTGAAAATTGTAGAGAAATTACAAGGTATATATAACTTTGGCCCCTTTATTTAAGTGCTTACAGTTAAATGTGATGATTTCGGGCCCTGAAGTCCAACTAAAATCTGCCTCTCTTGAATTTCCATATGCTTTTACATAGCTGCCTACTTTGGAAAATAATCATGTAAAAATGAAGAGTCTCCCTGTATTATTTTTTTAAAGAAATACCAATAATTTTCCTCCATAATTATTTAGCCTCTATATTTTCTATATATACAAGGAAACAGATACTTGGGAACTTAAAAATGTGCTAAAAATTCACTTGTATGCAGGACTCATTAATGATATTTCAACACCATGTTGAAGCTTACATGAAAATTTCTTCTAGTTTTTATATATGTACTTCTACAAGCCACACTGATTTAATTTCCTTTGAAGACGTATATAATTTTGTAAGTCCTCATGTAGTTAACTCACCTATTAAACTGATGTTCTATTTATGGAATAATACAGCACATTCTCTAGCAATATGTGGTCATGTAAAAAAAGACCCTATCACACAGACACAGGAGGAGATAGAGTAAGGTTGCTATGGGAACGTTAGCTCTAAATGGTCTGGCTTTTGTTGGCTTAAAATCTCAAACATTGTGTTGCATTAATTATGTTTTTGTTGAGGTTCTTTGCACTGAGTGTGAAATTTGTTGGATTGCTGTTTCAGTCTCACATGTATGTATGCAACGTTTTTAAAAACAAAATGACGTGTTAGTTAACACAAGAAGAGAAGAAAGTGTTTTACGACCAAACTGAATTATGGCACTGAATGAAATACGCTCAAAAAACAGGGACAAGGTTATTTTTTTTTTTTTATGCATCTAGCTAAATTTCAGCTGTAACTATCCTCAGTTATTGAATATGGATCATGGATCCCAACAAACTAATACAGCAGAAGCAGCAGTGGGAGGGAGTCACAACAAAAGGTGGGAACAGGGTGGCAATTGTGGGAGAAGAGTTGGAGAAATCTGTGTTGGAAGCACTGGAGGGATTTTGAGAGTAGATGGAAAAAAGCTAAAAAGAGAAACTGAATTAAAGGGAAGAGGCAAAGATTTTGGGGAGGACCTAGGGAAGGGAAGAGCTTGAGCAATGACACACAAGAAGTTGGAGGATTCTATTTAGTGCAAGAGACACGGGGAGAAGTGAGAGAGAGGTGGATAAAGAGACTCTGAAAACAAAGTCGAGTCTGCCTGGGGAGAAGGAGAAGATGGTAGCTGATGAGTTGCTATTAAATAAACTCATGAAGACAGTAATACAACTCAAAATACCCCCAAATTATGAAAATATCATTAATCAAATCCTACAAATTAGAAACCACAAAACCATTGTAACATACGTTTTGTTCTAAGGCCCCTTCAAATCTGCTCTATGAAAGCAACCCTGTCTCATGCAGTAAGAAAGGAAACATTCTACAGCATGGAGTTTCTTCCCAATACATTTCAAGTGTCTTTTGATGATTTTCCTCTTGGAAAACTACTTATGGGTAATGAATAAATTTAATTTTCCTTTCTTTAAATTATATTATCTGTTCTTAAGAAGATTATATTTCATTTGCTGAATTTTCTACAGAATGTTTACAATCTTTATTCATCCTTATGGGTGGTAGAGAGTCTGGAGTTTTTATGATGAAAACTGATACAGCACTTTAAAACTCTTCTATGCTGAAAAACAATACATTTAACTTCCATACTACAGGCAGCAAACAGGACAGACATTAATAATAGGTCAGCTCCACTTTAAATGTCTTCATATGGTAACTGTAATTTAAACAGTCTGCTAAAATTTCAGATTGTTTTAGCAACCATAAATCCTCAGTCAAAGTACATATATCTTGAAACTGACAGAAAACTGATTAAACAAAATAAAGATATGAAAACTAAAAATAAAGACAACTGCTTCTGATCTAGGTACCTTTTATAGAAATTCACAGAATTTGATAAATTTAATCACAAGTTATAACATTTTCTCAAAAAAATAGAGATTAATGTTTTCATATTGTTAAAAGGAACAGTGTCCTTCTTCTGAGCACTAAATAGCCTGAGTAATATGCTTACATATGTTCACAACACGCTTGTAAACTGCTGTGGATTTCATGCTCCCAGAAAAAAACAACTACCAAAGTGACTCAAGAATTTTTAGCAGAAAAAAAGAATAAAATATCAAATCCAGTCTAAGCCACTTCTGTAAATCAATCACATACTGGTTACGCTTATATTAGTTAACATCTCAACTTTTGACAAAATCACTAGTAATAGTAGTGTCATTTTTATGTGACGTGAGTGTTATTATAAGGGCTCCAATGATTTCTGGCAGGATTCAGAGTGGCAGCTACTCTTGACCCCATTTTCTCCAAACCTCTTGGCTTCCTACTTTTAACAGCTACATGTGACTACTTGAAGAAGAACATGACCTGATGGTACCCATTAGGAATAATACACCAATGACAAGCAGATTCAACTGATTTTTAAACATGCAGCTAATGACAAGGACGATTTATGTCTGGAACAAATCAAAGACAGATACAAAATGACTGACACTGTCATTTATCAAAGAGCATAATGACTTTGAGAATCTTCAAAGTTAAAACAAATGCTTGTGATAGGCCGCTTTACAAACTAGGACAGCTTGTTAACAAATACGGCAGAACTCGCAAATCACTATGAGTTGGAACATTCCCTCCCACTGAGATGTCCTTACACAGTTTAACTGTGAGCACACAGACAACTCTCTTTAATCTCCCATTTCCTGTCTCCCATCTTTCCTAGCCATAATTCTGCTGTTTTCACTGCCAGGGCTCACGTTGCTTACCAACCAAAGCTATCTACAGACTCCATCAAGGCCAAGGCTCTACTCCACAACTATTTCTTACTCCTTATTTCATAGTGATTATACAGGGGCTTGTTTGGTTATCCATACAATTCTGAAAAACTTCACCTTGCCTTTAGCCTTCCAAACACATGCCCCACCATCTGACAATTGCTACAACTGAGTATTTCACGTGGACTGGTGCTGTTAGGGTATACCTCCAGTGAAGAATATGCCATCTTCAAAAATCGCAGTGGACGTCCGCATAACGCCTAAGGAAATAACGTTTCAGAATGATCTTGTGGAAAAGAGGAAAAATACTGAGAAGACCAAAGAACTTGGGACTTGTACACAGATTTGAAGGTTTTCTTATGCATCTCTGGGACTTGTATTCCCAGTCTCCTGAGAATCGCTGGAATACTCTTGATACCACAGTTTTGTCCATCTTCATTGGCATAGTTGGCATGCAGAATCAATAGGGTGATACTGACTTTAGTAACACATTAGTCACTGTTCTGTGAAACTTCTTCAAACTGAACCAGCAAACAGGTTGAAAAAATGCACACTCTGTGTTCCACTGACAGTTCGAGCGAGACACTTGATCCTACACAGGTTTATCCAAGCTATAATTCTACTGTTATTTTCAGTGCCAGACCACAAGTGTTGCAAGCACCTAGCAGGTGGTTAGGTTAAGGACAGGATTAGAGTTCAAAGTGGTCTGGATAAATTACAAGGAATTATTTAAAACCACTACGGAGATATGCAGTGAAGACAAGTAGAAAATCATATACTTCAGAAGGAGAAATTAAATGAACTAATCCAAAATGAGATACAGCTGGCTAGGGAATATCAGTAGAGAAAAGGACCTGAGATTTATATTGGATTACAAATTGAGCATGATATAACTGTGATTTTGTTAAAAAACATTTTCAGATATATTAAAGGGAATTTCAGTATGCCAGAAGCAGAAGACAGTAATTCTGCTTTATTCAGCTTTGGAGAGACCTACATTAGTACTGCATCCTATTTTGAATGCCCCACTTTAAAATACAGACAAGTTAAAGAGACTCCAGAGAGATTAAAAATAATAAATGAAGGAAGACTGAAGGAGCTGTAAAAGATAAAAGACTAAGAAACACAATAGCAATCTCCCAGTATAGAAAAGTTACTCAAAAGAGCACAGTGAACTCTCACTGAAGTAGAAGAAAGTTATTTGTAGAGAAGATTATTTAGGTTAGTACGAAAAAAAAAGACCACCTTTCTAATACACTACCTGTGTAACAATCCCTTTACATCTTTCAAATCCTGTATTGTGTGGATTATATCCTTGCAGCAGTTATTCCTACATGCGCTTCTACTGGTTCCACTTCACAGATAAGAATGAGAACACTACTGTATTTAACTACTAAAGTACACAGACAGAAGCACATCCATCATCTCCTTTGTACATTGAGAAATAAGTTTCAGAAGTTCTTCTGACGAGAATGGAAATTTGTAAAGAAGCAAACTCAGTGTCCTACCCAGTAGCATGAGTGTTAGGGGAGTAAAACAGAGACGGATTTAGTGATTTCTTGCCTCTGCCTTCATTATGATTGTGATACAACCCCTTGTAGGCAAACCTGGCCTTTTTCATTGCTATGGTATGCATTTTTGCTTGCATGTGTACAGTTAATATTTGCTGGTTTATGTGCCCTCGGTGTAGTTTATTTTTATAAACATGATTTGGAGATATATATGTTTCCTACATAAAACACGTGATAACTTTTGCTAAAAGATTGCCTTAATTGCTCTGAAACTTAAGTATTCATAAAGCTTTACACAAAGAGGCATCTAATGCAGAGAGGCAGGGGAGACATGATCCTGCTGAAACAATTTCAGCTAGGTATTTTCTGTTCATTATATACATTTGTTTAAATTAGACATCTCAAATAACATAAAGATCTTGAGGCTACTGATTGTCGACAAAGTATCTCCAAGGATTTTAGCTAAGAAAAACAGAGTTTTTGTTTCTGATGAGTGTGAGAGCATTATAAAGACAGACCATCTGCAAGTTCTGTTAGCTGGCAATTAACAACACGTATTTCTTTCCCTATGTGCTTGTGAGAGTGACTTCTGTATAACTTCATATGAAAAAAAGTTTCAATGTTTATTAAATGTATTTAAAAATACTTTAGAAGTTGACTTAGGCATATTTCCAAGAGATTAGAGACAGGGTCTGACCCTGTACATATATGCATAGCATGTTCTGTATGCTGGATGTTTTTGGATGCCTGACATGCTTTAAGTAACAGTCTGAGTCTTGCTGTGCTTTTATTTTTATTGGTGTAAAAATTTCTATTATTTTATTTTCCTGATTATATGGTCTTTAATGTTTCATGCTGTAGATTCATTCATTACATTATTTTTGTTAGTAGACTATTAGAAAGACTATTGTGATCATGCCATACTATTTACAGTGACAATGAAACATTTTCTATTTTTCCTCCTTTAAATCAGTTAGAATTTTGGCTCTTATTAGTAAAATTATGAAAGACTTACACTGAAATACAAACAAGAAATTTACACTGTTGTTTAATAACTTGAACTGCAATCAGTATTTCATCAGTCTGTATGCAAAAACATATTTCCATAAGACTATCACCATAAAATATTAGAGAAAAGTTTATTTCAGGTTAACAACAGAGTTGCTTCAGGAAGCTCACAGCAAATATGATAAAAATGTGTCAAAATATATTGAAATATCTTTTATACAGATATCTTGAATATACACTGAGAAGTATCAGATCTGAGGTTTTCTCCTGAGCCTTTTATGTGCTTCCCTTTTAACACAAAACTACCAACAGTTTTGCTTTTTTTTTAGTTAAAGATCAATCTTTGCCTCAGAACATGTCCTAAAATAATTATCCAATGTACACTACTAAAGAATAATTGAAAATATAGAAGATTATCCTAAGTTTTTCAGATGGAATATTTTATATTTGATTTATAATTGGTCATTTCTTCTTTAGTGTGATTCCATGTATACATTTTAAATCATTCTCTTTTATGAAGTTTTACTTTTTCTCACAGTCATAATTCTTCTGTTTAGGAGAGGTCACTGATGTAATGGTTCTGGGCTGTGCACCAAATTCTGTTACTTTTTTCTTCTAGAAAAAATGGCTTTCCAGGTGTAGCCCAGACTCTGCAAAACAAAAAATATTTATTTCCAAAAGTAGTATCTAATGCTGTCTTACAGCTAATGATGTGGACACATCTCTCCATCATTAGTTTTTATTTATAAATCTCACTTTAATGCTTAATGAGTTGTAATTTTTTAGCCCAACATAGTTGCTTGATTTCGCTGTCCAACAAGAGAATCTCCAGATTTAATTAAAACTGTTTCTCTTTGGATTTTTATAATGCAGTAATGACTAAGACAGTGCAGCAGATATTTAAGCAACAAGGCAATGAATACTGGGATTTTTATTTTCAAAATGTTTATGACATAGCAGGAAACTAACAATCATTAATCATTAACACATTCAAGGAACAGTTCTAAGAACAGCAGCAAATAACAGTGAAAAATAATTCAGCCCACAACCATTGTTTTCTGAAAGGTGGAACAGTTAAAAAGCCTTGATTTGTAGTCTGTAGGATGGTTTCATGGGTTGTAAACAACAAAAAAATATTTGAGGTGCCTATAAATTCCCTTAAGCTTCTATACGCAATTTATGTAGCAGTAAAGAAAATGAAGTAACGTACACTAGGACAAGTAGTGTACAGAAGTTGCAAAACTGCATTCCCAATTCCATTTTATGCCCTAAGTAAGGAAATGGTGTTTCTAGGGAGTAACCACCTCCATTTTGTTGGCTACCCTTAAAAAGCATGGAGGAAAAGGGAAGTAACTGGAAAGAATCAGAAACACAAATTAAAAAAGGCATATTTCTTCTATAATTTCAGTACTGAATCATCTAAGCCACAATCAGTAGTAACAATTTTTTTCATTGTGGGAAGAAAAGGAAAAATCACATTTCTAAGGTGAAACAAAAATTCTTCATCTCACACTGCAGCGAGATGTAATTTCTGGGGCAGCTCATCTCCATGAAAAAGCAGGTATTGAATTATCAATCAAAAAGTCTAAAAACAACCATGTGTTTAGATAACTGTTGATAATGTCTTCCCTTACACTTCTACTTTAAAAGGTATTTTAATCTATACCGTGCCTAAGTTCACTAAGACTATAAAACTGTATTTGATGCCTTGACTTGATCAACAAAAGCACACTACCATGTATAAAACATTTATTCAAATAACTCATGATCCTTACTTTTTAAAAAATTGTGAAGTGGGTAGACCTGAACCAGTCTCAACTGTCAACAGGAACTTGTTTTTGTGGACCACTGCTGTAACCTTCACAGTAAAACCTCTGTCTAGACAATGCCCTTCTGAAATACAATAGGATATTTTTTAAAAGAAACAGATTCTAAATGTCTTTTCTTCTGGTTTGGTTTGTGGTGTTTTGTTTTTTAATATTAGGTTAAACATACGGTTTTCTGGTTTCTGTGTAATGAGCTTGCACTGACTTTTCCTAATTGTTTCCTGACAATTTTCTTACTAATGAAACAAGAATATTTTGTGATCTCTCATTCAAAAAAAAAAAGGTCTTTTTTTCTAAGGAGGTTTTAAAGGTGGAGATATGTAGGTTTCCCAGCACTGTTCCAGGTTTTAGAATTCTTTCTCGTTAGCGCTGGTGGTGTGATGTCGCATTCAGCGAGCAGTCTGACATCTCTCATGTCGTCTGCCAGGCCAGTTCTGACTCTTCTCTGCTTCTTTGCACCTCTTTCCTATGTAAAAACTGAGCACTCTCACTTGAAAGTATTTTTACACACATTGGCTTATCAATATGGCTGGGTCGATCCAGAAGATTTAGGAACGAAAATAACAAATTTAGAAGGCTTAAAACCCCCCAATTTTCATCTCTCTTTTTTAATTTTTATATGCACAGGGTACTTCAACTTGCCCAATTTGGGATTTCAGTCTACAAGCTCTTAGGTTCAAGCGTTTTTCAAGTATTAGTCCTTTCAGAAACTAGGTACTTTATAAATTAGACATAAGATTTCCTCAATTCTGTAGTAAAAGTGGGTTCAGCAGAATTCTGGATGAAGGAATCCATCAAAGAAAGAAGTTACCTAGCTTTCCCTAACTCTAGAATGTTGTAGTTCACCTTCCATGTTTTAAAGGGCGTATGGTTTTGGTACTCAGGCTTCACAAGAAAGACTTTTTAAAATGTAAAGCCTTACATGCCAAAAAAAAAAAAGAGGATTTTTTTTCGTTTTACAAGTCAAATATACCTAAGGCCATGACTTGCAGTTTCTGCAGTTGGCTTGGCAACGCTGTATGTTTGGCAGAATCCAGGTTCTGGATTTAACTGTGCCTTGACAGGGCTGCGGCGGACTGCCTGACCGCTGAGAAATCCTTGTGGCCTTTGGCCCGAGCCTAAGAGACCCGCGGGCCCCAGACCTGCGCAATGCACTCGCACACCCCTGGCAGCCCATTCATTTTCCGCAGCCCGATCCACCTCCTCACCTCCCAAAAGCTGCTGCCTTCGAGCTGAGCAAGGGGGGAGCGGGAGAGCCCGAGGCGTTCCCGGGCGCAGCCCTGCTGCGGCCATTTTATCGTCTGGGGGCCGGGGGAGCCGGCGGCGAGCCGGGGGTCTCGGTAGGGCAGCGCCGGTGACAAGGCCTCGCCGCGCCGTTCATGGAGGAGAGGGGCGGCAGCGCGGCGCGCACCGTTTCCTCGTCCTCCCCGTGCGCTCGGCGGCGCCCGCGGCCGAGCCGCGGCCAGGCCCGTCTCCCCCGCCGGCCGCCATCGGCGGTTTCTGGGCCGGGCCGGCCCGGCGGCCGCTCGAGGGGCTGCTGGTAGCGCACACGGCGAGGGAGGAGCGGGCGCGCTGCCGCCGCTTCCTCCTGCGCGGCGGCCGGAAGGCAGCGCGGCCCGGGCCGCCGTGCGCGCGGGAGAGGGCCGGGCCTCGGCGGCGGCGGCGCCGCCGCGGGTCAGCCAGCCTTCCGCAGTGGGGGTGGGCGGCGGAGCGCGCAGGCCGGGGGAAGGGCCAGGCCCCGCCGCCTCGCTGGGCGATGGAGTGAGGGAGCGAGGCTCGGCAGCGGGAAGATGGCCGGTGGCGGCGGCGGCTGCAGAGACAGCATGTTTCTGGAAGGTGCGTGCATGGCGCGGAGGGGGGACTGTGGCCCACGGGCTGCGTTTCCCTGCTGGCAACCAGTGAGGGGCACGGTGCTGGGGAGCGGGGGAGGCGGGCGGGTGTGTGCATCGGCGGCGGGGGAAGGGAACGGGTCCCCCTTTGGGGGACGACGACAATGAGAGGTGGCTGCGTGGTGGGGGAAGGGTGGGTGCCGTGAGGGCTTGCTTGGTTTGGTGGAAGAGACCTGCTTTTGAGGGAGGGGTTAGCCAGGACGGTTGGATTTCTTATTTCCCCCCACCCCCCCCCCCCCTTTATTTTTTTTTTTTTTTTCTTTCTCTCTTTTTAACGTTCCGAGGCTGTGGGAGCGCAGTGTTTTCTTTGTCGGGGCGCAGCGCTGCGAGCAGCCCGGGCTCGGTGCGGCAGGGCTGGCTTCGCAGCGGGAGGAGGAACCCGCTCCCGGCGGGCGGGGGGTGGCCGGGCAAGGTTAGCGCTGGGTGAGGAGGGGAAGCGAGGGCTGCTGGGCCGCCTCCCGCTGCCTTTCCCTGCCTTTCGGCTCCTCCTAGGCCCCGGCCTAGCCCGTACCCTTTCCCCCTACCATAAAATGAGTCTCGTCTGCTTCCAGAATGCTGCCTTAAAGGTTTAGGACTGACGTTAATCTTGGGAGGGGGATCATTCGTGCGTTTGGGGTGTGAAGATGGTGATGGATTTGTCACCATTAGCGTTTGTAAAGCCTTGACTAATATTTTGACATGTGGGTTTGGTGTTTGGGTTTTTTTTTTGTTACTGTAAAGCTCTTAATTATAATGCAAAAAGTCTCCTGAAATTCGAACTGTCGAGCCTTTATGGTTTCACTGGTTAAAAAAAAAATAAAAATTTACTGTAGTCCTGCAAAACTGCTACAAGCATGTGTCCTGATGACATAGGCCAGTTGTCTTTGAAATTCTCATAAATTACCATGATGATAACGAAGAAAAATATGTTATTGAAATAAATCACTCCTTGTAAACATAATTTTTTAAGTCAGGGAGAAGTTTATCATTGGAGATTTCGTAGTACCTGTTATACAGAACATACCTCTTGCAGATTTTCTCTAGCTGCAGAATCTTGGGGTTTGTTTTTTCTAGATGTTCTGCAACACAAGTACTGTGTGAACAAAATATACTGCTTGTTGTTTTGAATAATTAATCTGAAATTCTGATCGGAAACTCTTTCTGGTTATGAAGTTAGAACCCCGATAATCCAACAGCTGGACAATCACAAGAGAACCAGACTTTTGAAACAAGTGTAACATGGACAAAAATGGATATATAGAGTAGGAAATACAGCAACTTCTGTTGCAAGATGTTTAATACATGAGCCTAGAGTTACGGCTACAGCTAGTCTGAGTGTGTATATTTCATGAATTCTGCTGAAACAACCACCAGAAATTGTTTACTTGATCATTTTTGGAAGTGTTACATTAAAGGCTGATAGAGAGAGGAAGGGCTGGACTCTTCTGTCCAGCTCTGCCATTAATGTGCAAAACAAATGAATTTTTTTGCCAGATTAATGTTAGGTCTGCTGCTAATTGAACTCAGTCTATTGGAAAATGTGCTATTTCATTATGCACCTATAGATGTATGTGTGTATATGTATACACCTACACAGAAACTTCCAGTGCTGTCATGCTCATGTTGACTACCAGTCAGACCTGAGATAAACATGCAGTTAAATGAAATTAATTGCTTTTAAGTATAATAGTTGTTCAGAGTTTTGGTTTTGATTCCACATGGCCAGTATGATACTGCTTTTCTCTCATTTAGTATAACAGATGTTACTATGAAGAAATATGGCTGTCATTCAGTTAAAGTGCTTACTTTTAGTATTTTTATTATTTTATTTTCCAATAAAAACAAAATAGTCTTTCTGGAAGGGTGTTCCTCGTGTGCTTTATCTGTTGCCTTTTGCTGTTCTTGAACACAATGATTCATACTAATACATGGTTTTAGTCCCGTTTTGTGTATCTAATGTGTCATAATTTTTTATGCTGTGTTGTATGGAGTGTTTTAAAGAAAATGTGAAAAAGATCCCTAGAACTATCATGTTTGACTTCTTTTAAAAGAAAAGAAAAAAAAAAGCCTCCATTTGTTATCATTAAATCAGAGCTGTGTTCAGCTCTGGGGCCCCCAACATAAAAAAGACACAGACCTGTTGGAGTGAGTCCAGAAGAGGGCTGTGAAGATGATCAGGGGACTGGAGCACCTCCCCTGTGAGGACAGGCTGAGAGGGTTGGGGCTGTTGAGCCTGGAGAAGAGAAGGCTCTGGGGAGACCTTCTGGTGGCCTGCCAGTACTTAAAGGGGGCTACAGGAGAGAAGGGGAGGGGCTCTTTGTTGGGCAGTGTAGTGATAGGATGAGGGGTAACAGTTTCAAACTGAAAAAGGGTAGATTTAGGTTAGATATTAGGAAGACATTCTTTTCTGTGAGGGTGATGAGACACTGGAACAGGTTGCCTAAAGAAGCTGTGGATGCCCCCTCCCTGGAAGTGTGCAAGGCCAGGCTGGGTGGGGCTTTGAGCAACCTGGTCTAGTGGGAGGTGTCCCTGCCCACGGCAGGGGGTTTGGAACTAGATTATTTTAAGGTCCCTTCCAACCCAAACCGTTCTGTGATTCTGTGATCGTTCTGGAGCGGTGCTAGTGGTTGATACGCCTCATGCACATTGATATGCATGACTTGTGTGTTTACTTTTCTGGAAATGCCAAGATTGTTAGAATTTTGAAGTCTGGTACCTTATTTTTGTTACTTAATCTAGTTTGCAAGTGGAATTGGTAAGAGATTTCTCTTGTTTTCTGAATTTATTTTCCTACAGTAAGATTTCAAAGCTATGGGCAGAATAGGCAGAAGTTCATACTAACAAAGTAGTCCTGTTGCATGGGAATTCTTTCTTGATGTGGAGGACTAGAAGTTCAGTGATTAGAGATTTCCATCTGCAAGAATTCCTGTTGAGGTTTTTTTCAGCTGACGGTCACACTTAAGCCATAAATCAATGACAGGCAAATCTATTTGGATTTAGAGTAGTTCAGCATGTAGGGATAGAGACTATTGTTGATCCTTACTTCTGGAGAAAAGTTGTGGGAATTCTTGTTATACAGTTCTGCCTTCTTGGATATTACTGAGTTGCAAGGAAATTTTAATTTCTTAAATTTGAAGTTTTTCTATGTTTTTGCAGTAGATGACAGGCAAACTTTAACGTATTCCTAAATGCACATATTTTCCAGACAAAAAGGTTTATTCTGTTCTGTTTGGTGGTTTTTTTCTTTGCTCTCCTGGTGGTTACAGTAGTGATACTGAGAACCAGTACTGAAGTTTCTTTTGAGGACCTGCTTTCTGAGGAATGCTGCCAGTCCTTACCTTCAGAGCTGCTGAGAGATCATGACAGGAATTTGCTCAGTTTTCATTCTATTTCCTTGGCTCCAGGTTTTTTAATAACAATAGAGAAAACTATGTGGGCTACCCATTAGCAGCAGGAGGAGAAATTTCGCAGTTGTCTGCCAGAGGACACATCAGCTCACACGTAAATTGTCTTCATCAGAGCAAGGGTTGTAAACTTTGAGTATTTTTGTAAAGATAGCTGAGAGATTCTGGAGCTATACAGAAGCACACAGCATTTGTATATTAGCATATAGACACAGAGTTGCCATTTGAAGTGGTGGTCAGCCTTTCTTTTTTATTCCTTTTAATCATATTGAGAAATCTCTGACAGGAGTAATATAAAATAGCAGAGCAGAGTGGAGTTTATATTCAGATAAAACACTGGAAATTTTTCTACCTGCTATGACTCTTTATTTTTGTCTTAACCGTGAGATTTAATTATTAATTGTTGTAACTCTCTAAAGTAGTCACTGATGTGTTGTTTATGACTTGGTGTAGGTATTGGCTTGAAAGTGTGGGAAAGAGATGTTTCAGGTATCATTCACCTTCTTCTGTGTCTTTATCATAATCCAAGCTCCTGCTTTATGCTGTTGAATTCTCTGGTTTGCATCAGTGTCCAGACACATTCTGTTTCTTGAGAGTAGTTTTCTATCTGAAAGCGGAAAATGCGTGACTCTTCTGTGGCTTGTGTTTTGTCTCCCAATCCTCTGACACATTTGGAATTTTTTTCTACCACTGGTCTTCTCAGACCTTTGTTCAGCTCTCCTTTCCAGTGATTTTGAGAGTAAGAAACCTTCTAATTGACTTCAACGGTGGATGATTTTCTGGGAATGAAACACACCTGGTGAGAACTATTTCTCAGCAAAGTTGAATTGAAATTATCTTTATACTGTCTTATTTTTTGTACGTGGCAATCTAACTTGAGTGATAGGTGGCATGAAATATTAAGAAAGACAGGCTGCTTCTTATAGCATGCAAAAAGTGCTAAAAATGAACTGTTTATCTATTAATCCTCTATAGCATGTGTTGTAATGTGCTTGGTAATGCATTCTGAAAGAATAGTCTGTTCCCAAGTCCTCTTCTACATCATCACCTTGTTTTTATTTGAGGCATAGGATTCTAGGAACCCGGGCTTGTCCTCGGCTTTCTGAATTGGAATGTGTGCAGTTTTCAGGTTTTCGTTATGGGAGCATTTATTATATGATAGTTTTTCTTAAGTAGCTGTTGCTATAATAATTTTGCACAAAAGAAGCTTCAGGTGTTAGAGTAACTAACTTGTGTGGGCTGCCTCATGCGTTATTTTCTAGCCCTTGGGTTTGATAGGAAAGCGCTACTCTTTCCTCATTAGAAGTAGAGAAAACACGGTTTTTAGTAGCCAAAAAAAATTCAATTGAGAGTCTTCCTAAGAGATCTTTACACTCTTCTTTATGTAAGTATAAACAGAAAAGTAACGGGAATAACATAAGTAATAACATAAGTAAGAGGCTTGATAGCAAGCATAAACCAGTATTTTGCAAATGTGTTGTGTTGATACTTTTGTGGTGAGCTTATTGGAATATTTTAGTCTTTTGCTTCTTGTTTTATGTACAAAGATAAACTGTAATGGATTATTTATTGTAATGGTTTCAGCAACAGCTTTGGCTTTTGTTGTTGTTTCTGGAAGACTATGTGAATTTCAGTGCATTATCAGATTTCACCTTTTGTACGGAGTCTTACCTGTCTCTCTTAGCAGAGATAACTGAGGAGTGTCAAGGTGCTTTGTGTTGTACCAGATCCCACACTGTGAGACTGATGACCAAACTCACCACTTTTAACCATTGCTTCTTAACAATATGAGGGGGTTTTGAGTCATCTCTCGCCATTGTGTGCCACTAACACCTATCAAACCCTTTTGTTTTCAGATGAGTAGAGATCTCCCAGGTAAATAGCTAGAAATTCTATGAAACTTGTCCACTTTGGTAAAACAAGGCAAAATTAGCGTCCCTCACTGAAGCAAAGGTTTCAAGCGTTGCCTCAGCATGCTTCGGTTTGGTGCCAGCTTTGTTAGTACTTGTGCTGGCTGAGCGGTCAGGGCAGGTAGAGGACTTGGTGCCCAGAACCGCGTGTGTCTCCACCTGTATGTGTATGTTGTGGAAAGGAGTGCAAAGAGCGTGCAGGGTAGTTTAAGATACCACAGGAGGCCAAGCAAACAAGATTAATAAGAACTGAGCTGTTGTGATGGCAGAGGCTGTAGAGATACAGTAGAAGTATTCTTTTTGAGGGAAAAGAGCAACTGTCATTTTCCTCTTAACATGGTTGTTCTAAAAAACACTTCCAGTGAGGGTGTGGAGAGCAGATTTCGATCACGTTATAGCACATACTCGTTTTCAGTTTGGGATTATTTTTTTTTTAGGGCAGGGATATTCTTACCTAAGTTGAGATTTGTCTGGTGCTCTGTACTTGGTTACTTTTTAGAATCATAGAATCGTGTCAGCTGGAAGAGACATAGAAGATCATGGAGTTCAGCCTTTGTCCCAGCCCTATCAACCTACTAAACGATTCCCCCCAACACAACATCCACCCCTCCAGGGACGGTGACTCAACCACCTCCCTGGGCAGCCTGTTCCAATGGCTGACAACCCTTTTAGTGTAGAAGTTCTTTTTATTATCTAACCTGAACCTCCCCTGATGCAATTTAAATCCATTTCCCCTTCGTCCTATCACTCTCCACCAGGGAGAATAGACCAACCGCCACGTCTCTACAACCTCCCTTTTCTTGCTTAAAATTAGGAAAATTAAAGCACTAGTAAAGTATTGCTATTCTTATTCATTACGTAAAATTACCACCAGACTTATTTCCATCTTACACATTTAATTTTTACAAGTATGTGTTCTTAAACTTCTTCTTACTGTGTTTAACAGCCTAGCATGTGTAATATGTTCGGATGAAGCTGCTCTTAGGCTATGGTGAGTTCAGAGTTAGTATCTTGTGTTTGTCAAGTCAGTTGCTTATGAATTTCATGTTCACAGAAGTAAATGGCCTTTCCATAGCCGGTGCTCAGCAGTCTGTATTGATGCATATCATGATGCAAAAAGAATTACTTGGCAATCTTTTTTTTCTTCATCCTTCACAAATATGAGATAAACAGTGTTTTTCATTCTCCTGCCTAGGCCACAAAATTTCATTTCCTTTAGGAAATGTGGAAGAGATAACCAGTACTTAAATAATGGGTTAAAATCAAATGGTGTATTTCTGATTATTAAATCACTGCCTAATTCAGTGACATATGTTCAGGTTGGAAGCTTTTTTTGAGAACTGCTGAACATGTTATAAGTAGACCTTAGTAGTTCGTTAGTACATAGATATATTTGCGAGATGTCTTTTTCAGTACTTGGAATAGAATGTCATAAAAGTATTGAAAAATTACTTGATTTTCTTGTGTGGTAATCTCCCTGCACAGAACTGGGGATTGCGCCAAATGGAATTCAGTCTCCGAATTACTCTGGTGTAAGTGGCGATACGAAATGGCTAATGGTTATTTGGGTATTATTATATAATTTCTCTTAAATACAACTTTTGAGAAGTTGTTTTGCTTTTATTCATGGTGTAATGTCTGCTATGAGTTAAATAGCAGTTTGGCAATGCTGTTTTCTGAATAACTTTTATGTTAAATAATCTACGGAAGGAATTATGTTCTAATATATGAGGACAGTTGGTTATTAAAAGGATTGTAGTACATGCGTGAGTACTGGTATGTTCTTGTTAACGTACACTAGCCATTTGCAGCATGGGTATAAAATTTGAAACTAATGCATTTGGAAGAAACTGTCCAAAGAATAATAAAATTAAGGTGCTATACTATTGTCCTGTACAGGGTGATGATAAATTGAGTGTGTGGATTCCCTAAAGTAGTGAACTGTGACACTGGTGTTATCTTGTCATGCTGCGACTCCATTTTGGGCGCAAAGCTGCACGCCAACTACTTACTGGTTCTCTTTACAAGGCTTAAAATCACTAACTGGTTTGGGTGTAGAGACTAACAGAATGTTATTAACTGCTTAGAGGGAGATATGTGTTGCAGCTGTGTTGCTCTTAGGGCTCACTGCTGCAGGTGGGGGAGAGGGAGAGGTCTACTTCTCTTTCCCCTTTGCCCCTCTCAGATTCCAGCCTAGCGGTGCATCTCCTACTGTCCACCACCCCGACACTTCACAGTTTGTTGCCAAAGAGGTGGAATTTGCTGTGCACTGTCTTGGCAGTTTGGTGCTTTGCCAAACCTCCGTTGAATTTGCTTGCTGAAGGCAGGCAAGACAGGACAACGGCTCAGATTGGGGAGAACACACAGATTCTCCCCCTTTCGTCTCCCTGGTGAGCTGTAAGTCAAATTAAGATGTGATGCGTAACTTAAACTTTGGCATAAATCCTTTTGTGTAACAGCAGCCTTATTCTGCCCAGGGAAATTCAGTTATTTAAAATAACAGGTTAACATATGCGCAGAACAGTTTTATGGTGAAGGCTGGAGACTGGAGGGAATAAATTAATAAGTTGTGGTTATTCTTCCCAGATCGATCAGCAGGCCTTTGAAAAGATTTTATTAATGGGCACGTGCTCTACGTGCTTGTGTGAAGCAAGAAAACATTTCTGAGTGTATGTCCCAGGAATTCCTGAAAAGTAGTTTGGAGTGAAAGACATTGAATTTGGGATGGCTTCCTCTGACTGAATTTTGAATGATTATAAATGAAGAACAGTGATGATTCAGAAACTCTGTATAAAGCCTTCCTGAGTTTTTGTTTATTTGCTACAGCTTATATGGTCTGAAAACAAAGTTTCCCTCCTTTTCTTGTTTTGTTTTGTTGTTTGGTTTTGGGTTTGGCTTTTTTATAAAACTTGCCACAACTATGCTTTAGGAATGATAAATACCAATGATATTTTGCTGGTGTCGTAAAATATAATACTGTATGACATAATTAATATTATGTAATCTTAGAAATTTGTCTGTAAGAAGCAGCTGCAAAAATACTTGGTATTTTCATGAGAATATTTTGTGTGGCATTTTTTTTCTTTTTGCAGTGCCATGCAATTGTACTAAAATTCATTCTACTGATGTATTTTTATTAATGTTGTAGGATATAGTGTTGTGTTTGTTTGGCATGTCCAATTTTTATGGCTCATTTAGCAAAATATGAATATCCTGCTGATGACGGAATTTAATATGACAGAATTTAATATGACAGCCTAACAGATTATTCAAGAGCCCATTAGATGAGAATTTGAACTATGCAGTAGATACTAGGTTTCATATTTACATTTGCCTTTGCAATTTCTGAGGGTCACTTCTTTTAGAAATACTTCCTAGTGCCCATTGCAGCTTTATTTCTACCAAGGCTTACTGCACAAAAGGCAATTTAAGAATACTTTATAGTTGGGAATAAGCTTGCAGAAGTGAATAGACCACTCTGGTCTACGTTATTATAATTTGCATGTATGTGGCATAGTGGGGCAGTAAACCCTTAACTGAGATTGCTAGTTCTACCATAAGGAAAATATGTTGTAGCTGAATCTTTACCTGATGAATATCACACAAAAAAAAATCCACACCCTGTAAAAAAATAAATAAGTTCTTTGTCATCTAGCAAGACCTCTGTTAGATGTAAAAGACACTACTCTTTACTTGGAAGAAAGAACTGATAGTAAGCATGAGTTTCATGTTTGAACGTGGCTGAAACTCATCTCCATTTGTGGGGTGATCTCTTGAGAAGTTAAATATTTTGCTTCAGTTTCCTTTTTAGGGATATTTCTTGAAAAGTAGGTTCATAACTGGGTACTGTTAGCAAATTGGTGTGTGTTACTTTGTTGTATTAAAAATCTGTTGATCAATAGCACTTCCTCATTCTCACTGCCTTTACAAGTAACTACTGAGAAACTATTTGTTTTCCAGGGATGTTGAAATTAGTTTTTAGCTTTTTAAAACTAAAGCCTGCTTGGTGAATTCCGGCATACGTTGGTTTAGTTAGTAGTTGTCAGTGTTCCTTAAACTTATTATTGTCAAGTCTAGCTAAGTTTAATAATTCCATTACAGCACTTCCTGTGTTTTTAATCCAGTAATGTAGTTGCATTACATCATTCCTCACTGCAGTGATGATCTCTAATTGCAAAGGGAATTGAAGTCTGTAGTGTATCTCGTGTGAGCAGGAGGCTGTTGCCTGTATTTATATTGCATTTCTCTGATTTTGGTTTTTGATATATAGAAAAACGTGATTTACTTGATTTTTTTAACTGTATGCGTATTTGCGGGGTCATTTTCTAATTCCTAACAGTCCCCATGTATGGGGTCGTGCTGTAGGACCATGCAATTGTGCCACCAATTTACAGAAGAGCCAGGCCTACCGAACTGCTCTGTGCTGCTCAGTGACAATCCTGGTGTCCCTCTTGGAGACAGTGCACTCACAGCTTTTCTTGAGTCGACACCTGCGCTTTTTTCTTCACGGCAAGTTGATTGAAGGAACTAAACTGGCAGAAAACCAATCCTGGGAAGGGAAGTGTTGGTGGAGCTAGTCTGTATTACTTTTCAGCCGTATCAGTGATCTAATCCAGTTGACTGCCTTCTTGTGTGGGTATGAGATGTTGCCAGTGTCACCAAGAATAGGGGAAAAAAATAGGTCTTTGGCTTTTACAGAAAGGCAAACACAGATTTTTCTCACAGCTTAGAGTTTAACTAACTCATTGCCCTTTCATCCTTTCCCTACTCAGTTTTTTCAGAGGTGTGCCTTTTTCATTTGACCAGATTATTCAGGTTTTCATGGTTGTTGAGTGTTTTTTTTAAGGTATGCTCTTTTTTTTCTGTCAATTTCTGGTGAATTTTGAACAACTGACAACTTGAAAGTGTCTTGGTTTTTTTCTGCTTTAATTACATTTTAGAGTTTCTTCTTTTTTCCTACATTTGCAAGTAATTTTCTTGTAGAAGTCATGGAGCCTTTCTGGACATTAATTTCTGTATGTTATTATAGAGAGAATAATACCTATCTGACATCATATTTGAAGTTTGCAGAATAAATCCAGAAGTGTTAAATAGTACAAATTCTTGATTTTTTTTTTTTTTCTTATTCCTTTTGGTATGTAGGTACAGTGCTTTATTTCAACCTGACATTCCAATTATTGCAGCAAACTTGGAAACCTTCTCAAAATGTTGGTTGCCTAATTTCCAGATATTTAGGCTAGGTATCTGATCTTATTCTGTACATAATTGCGCTTGCTAAAAATAGATTGCTGTTTGTTTAGTGCTGTTGTATTCTCAGTTGCACAAGCTTAGCTTTTTTATGAAGATAAATCCCGTAGTGCATAACTGAGTCTATAATCAGAACTGTGCAAATCAGATCCATAGTATACAGTAAGGTTTCCTGCTGTGTTTTGCTGATCTTATGAAACTCTTCCAGTGTTTGGAATTCGAGATCAGACGTGTTTAACATCACATGTTGGTTTGTCACAGAAATTGTATTCTGGAATTCTGATTCAAGTGTCATCTTGCTTGAAACGGCTTGTTAGCTTTATATGCTTTTTTTACATTTTGAGAATAAATTGACTGTTCAGAAATTGTCCCTATCCCAGCCTCTTATCCTCCGTTTTTTTCCTGTAAAATAGGTAGATATGTCTCCTATATTTATCTTTACTATAAAAAACGACTGGAACTTTCTTCTTACTTTCTGATTTTTTAGCTCCAGTCTAGTAATAGAGATCTGATTTAAGTAGATAATTACATATATTCACAGTAGTAGAGATGAAGAAACCCTGCTTTTTTGTTTACTTTGGTTATTTGTAGGGTGGTCTTTTTTACTCTTATCGTTGCATCCTGCTGTTGATGTTATTTAAATTATTGTATTTGTGTGGGTGGTTGGAGTGAGTGGCAGACTATTTTTCAGAGAGAAAAGAAGGAAAGTGACTGAAGTACTTAATTTTGGAAGTGTGATGATGATGTAGTTGCCTTAGGTGATGCTTTGGACCTTTGAGTAGTCACTGTTCTTACCTGACTGCTGGTTGGAACCTCCTCTGCAAACCAAGCCCAGTTAGAGCAGGTTTCTCAGGGTGTTGTTCAAGCTCCATGACCTCTCAGGTCAACCTGGTCCACTTTTGAGCATCCTCATGGTAAAAAAAATGAGTTCTTTAATTGAGTTGGAATTTTCTTTGTTCCAGCTTGCATCCACTGTCTCTTGTCCTTTTTCTGTGCATCTCTGTGGAGAATTTGACTTTATCTTCTTTCTGTCTTTCTATTAGGTAGTTGAAAACGGCAAAAAGGTCTCCCTTTCCCCCTTCTGAAGGCTGAATAAGTCCATTTTTTTTTAACATCTCCTTATATGTTGTGTGCTGTATACCCCTGACTATCTTGACAGCCCTTCAGTGAAGGGCTCTAGAGTGTTAGTGTCTTTACTGGAGAGCCCAAAGCTGCGTGCAGTATGCTGGTTACACTTTCATATGGAAGTGACATACGGAGGGGAAAAGTCACTTCTCTTGACTGTTGGCTGAAGTTTTGCTAGTGTATCACGTGGTTGGCCTTTCTTGCCGTGGGGTGGGCTGCTGACCCATGTTCAGTTTGCTGACCATTAGGACACCAGATTGTCTTCAAAAGCTGCTTCCTCACTGGTTGTCCCCCAGCCTGCAGTGCTGCATAGGCTTATTTTGTCTGAGATGCACTACTTTGCGTTTGCTTTTGTTGAACTTCCTAAAGTTTTGTCAGTCCATTTCTCCAGCCTCTGTGGCCCTTCTGAATAGCAGCCGCGGCTTCCAGTGTATCAACTGCTTCTCCCAGTTTGGTATCGTCTGCAAAGTTGCGGAGTGCGCTTGGTCCCAGCATCCAGATGATTAACACAGACATTAAGCAGTGTTGGCTCCACTACTGATCACTGAGGGATTCCGGCAGCTGGATTTGTACTAGTAGTCATCACCCTTTGACCCCAATAGTCCAGGTGTTTTTTCCTTTCACCTTCTCATTCATTTCTTTAGTCTATGTCTGTCTGGTCTTGCTATAAGGACCCTGTAGGAGACCATGCCAAAGGCCTTGCAACACCCATAGTTCTCCTGTTACCTACAGAGCCAGCCATCTCGCTGTAGAATGCAGCTGGATTAACTGGATACATTTTACTGTTGATAAATCCATACTGACTGTTCACTTTCTTGTCATCATGTAGCTGGCAATGGATTTCTGAAAGATTTTATCTGTGACCTTGTCACAGGTTGAGGTAAGGCAGGCTAGCCTGTAGCTTACAAGATCATTCTTGTTGCCCATCATGAAGATAGGTAAGATGTTTTTCCAGTCATTGGGAACCTCTCTCATGCCGTGACCTCTGAAGATAATGTAGAGGGGCCTAACAGTAACACTGGCAAGCTTCCTCGACACTGTCAGATACATTGTCTGATCCTCTGGACTTCTGCGTGTACAACTGGCTTAAGTGTTACTTTATCATGTTCTCATGACAGTGGGTGTTGTTGCATTCTCACAGTTTCTGATGGTAGAGTTGGGGAACTGGATGGTCAGAAGGCAGAATTTAACAGTAAAATCCAGAATGGTGGAGAAAAAAAAGTGTTCTTCAGTTTCTTTCATGTCCTTTGTCACTAGGTTCCTGTCTCATTGACCAGGGAGTCTACATTTTCCTTAACATTCTTTTTGCTGCTGCTGTAAATAGAGAATTCCTCTTGAAGTAGTTCTGCATTGTCTTCTGATGCCATCATAAGGGCAGCACCCTTGGGGCATACATCTGTGACAGCATACATCTATGTTGCGGAAAACCAGTAGAAAAGATCTAGTTGTCCATGATGTGATTACCACTGCCGTCTTACCAAAAGGCTTTCAAAGACTTTGCAAAGAAAATGTTTAACGTAGTTCAGAGCTCTGTCTTCCTTTTATCCTCCTCTCTTACTCCTTGTTAATACTTAGAAAATTTTAAGCAGTTTAGCAAATGATCAAACTTACACAGTTCTGTGGTTATGAGTTCAATCATTTTACATGATATTATTCGCTGTAAGCAACTCAATGTGTATGAAAGTCTGGAAGAAAAAAACCCAATTATTTCTCAGAATATGCAGATGATTTTCCATGTTTGAACTACAGACCTCTTATAAATGCTTTTTCTTTGCATCTTTTGTGTCCAGGAATGGATGCTCTCTATTTATGATTGTTTTTCTGTTGGTATCTCATTCTTGAAGAATGGGGGTTTTTTTATTAGCCATGTGAGAAATCAAATTGCCTTTATATGTGAAAGAATATTCATACTTTGTATCTGTTACACTGGTATCATAGAAGTTTACTACTGAACTGTGTGCATCCATGTACTGTCTCAATATCAGTTTATGATTACTGCCTATTATTCAAAGTAGTTTTGACAGGTTTGTTGCACCTGCAGCTAATTTAGGGAGAGGGAAGCATCTTTTAAGCAATAGATCTCTAAATCTGTACTTACAAATGTAGGTTAGGCTATGGTTCCCTGCAGATTTCCTTGGTAGCCTCAGTGTCTAAAACAATCTCAGTTCCTGGAGGCCCCTTACCTCTGCTATGCTGTCACGGCTGTGCTGTGATGGTGTGGTTGAACAGAGGAGGGAACCAATACGGTTGAAAAATGACTTTCCTTCTCCCCCACTGCTCGAGGTATTTTTATCTGAATTAATTTGCTTCCCCATGTTTGCTCTCAGTGTAAAACAGCAGTGCTGACGTATGCACATGGGGCAGGCATGCTGGCTTACAGGACAGGAGCAAGAAGCCCGAGCTTTTAGGAAGTGTGAGGGGTGCGTTCGTGTGGTGCTTTTTCTGAGTGTGAAAATGCAGCCTCAGTGTGGTTGCGGAGTTGATATATGAGAGCTGATGATAGCAAAGCTGAAAGATAAACTGTTTTGCGTAGAAGCCTGTCTGAAAGAGTAATGAAACAATGGGGAAAGTCAAACAAAAATATTACTGTGTCAGAATTTATGAATATACTTTCTTCTTAACGTTATGTGTGGTGACTCTAAACAAGCAACAGATTAGAAAGCTTAGAAGCATTCTTTTTAATTTACTTAAACATGAGTCTGAATGAAAGCAATGATTCTGAGCATATTTAAATTAATTTGCGTGTTTTTGTGCAAATGCTGCAGTATCTGTTAAGCTGGTTGCTGCTCTGGTGGTCTAAACATTCGTAAGATGAGACGTGTATTATTTCTTTACTGGTGTAACTGGGGAAAAAAAGAATGAAAACTTCAGATCCTCCTGGAAAAACACCTTGATCCTGAACCAAACCTTTGTTTGATTTAGGTTTCATGTTAAGGATGGTTCTTGGACACACAGAAAGAGATGTGATCTGAGCAGATAAAAGACTTGTCAAAACTTCTATGTGTTGTAATAGAAACCTTAAAGACTCTGCTGTTGTATTTCAGGGGTGGTGGGGAGGTCTGGCAATCCAGTCATATATCTGAAAAACTTGCCTTGCTAGAAATGTTGGTCTTCATGTGGCTGGTAAATGCAGCTAGCACCTGTGGTGGGTTGACCTTGGCTGATCTTGAAGTGCCCACCAAGTTGCTTTGTCACTCCCCCTCCTCAGCTGAACATGGGGAGAGAAAAAAAGGACAAAAGAGTTGAAGGTTGAGATAAGGGCAGGGAGATCACTCTGTAATTACCATCATGGGCAAAACAGACCTGACTTGAGGGAATTAATTTAGCTTATTACCAATCAAACTGGAGTAGGATAACAAGGAAAAAATACCAAATCCTAGACCACTTTCCCCATACCCCTTCCTTCTTTCCTGGCTCGATTTCACTCCTGATTTCTCTACGTCATCCCCCTGAGCAACACAACAGGACCGAGTATGGAGTTTGTGGTCAGTTCATTATACGTCGTCTCTGCCACTCCTTGCTCCTTGTGCTCTTCCCCTGCTCCAGTGTGAGGATCCTCCCTCGGGAGACGGTCCTCCATGAACTTCTCCAGTGTGGGTCCCTGCCATGGGCTGCATCAGCTTCTAGCAGCTTCTCACAGAAACCACCCCTGCAGCCTCACCCTGCTACCAAAACCTTGCTGTGCAAACCCAGTTCAGCATCGTGTCTAAAACGATAAAGAAATGGGTATGTTTTTCTGGTCAATTCTAATACAGATTGATGTGGAATGATTTGCCTTATGGCACGAGCTATAGGATGTACAAAAAAATCTTTAAAGATGGTATCTTCTGCTGGACAATAGCATTTTACTAGACAGACAGAATTTTAAAGGATTTTTTGTGTGTGTGTGTAAGAGCACAACTTTGCTTTTATTTCATGGAGATTCACTGTGAACTTTTTTCTGCCTGTTTAGGAGTTGCTTAACAACACCGCTCAATGATAGAAACTCCTCCTAAAGGAGTTTACAAAACAATGTCCATGCATAGTAATTTCAAGATGTTAATCTGCTTTCTGCTATTCTGCTACAAGCATGCTTTGTTTTGTAAGCCAAAATTTGTTAATTGGGGTTTTACGCAAAAAGACTGTATGAGAATTTTAAAAGGCTGGCTTCAGGATGTGGTTAATGGTGCCATGAAAGTTCTAATAAAATCTAAAATGCAAGTAATTTTTATAGAGAATCTTTTTATTGGCTTTTGAAAATGACATGTATGTGATTGCAGTTGTATAAAAAAGCAGTTAAATATGTTAGATACACCTGTTTAAGATGTCTATTTAAATTCCATCTGGTTTCTCAGGCTCAGAATTGCTTACCTTGGTATAACGGCAGCAAAGGGGGCTTGCAGTGGACAGAAACATGATTTGTCGTTGCTAGTGAAATCTGCTCCAGCATGGTGCCTTTCTTGGGCAGAGGTATAGCAGTTGGTTCCTATCGGGTCAGTATCTTAGGGCCAGTTCTGCTTGTCTGAGTATTTTTGTTTCCTGGGTATGAATGTGTCTTGCTGATTAGAATGGCCTTGATAGCATACATGGTTAAAACTGCAACATAGAGATTCCAAATTTAAGTCTTACTACAAAATAGTTAGAAACTTCATCTGTGTGGCAGGTAACCTGTTACACCTGTCTTAAAAACAATAAGATAATCCTGTATAGAATCAGATCCCAAAGTGACCATTCCCATCAAGTAGCTCAGGCGAATGGTTTGGCTAGCATGACAGTGTATGTCTAGATTTGCATTTTGGTAGGACCAAGAATGCCGGAGAGAGTGAAAATTGAAGCTGCTATTGCAGCAACACATCATCAGTAGTAAAATGAGCCCGTCTCACAGCACTCCTAACCCAGTTTACATTCCCTGTATTCCAATGCTTGATGAATTCTGTTTCACAATGGTAGGAAGAGCTGACATTGAAGGTTCAAAAAGTGGCATCTCTGTGAATGCTTGGCCCCCACAAGCCAGTTACCCGGTCAGTTTGAGACACCTCCTGCTTAAGACCCAAAAAGCCAGAAGGATCAGGAGGCCCTGCATTCACGGTCTGTATTTGTACCGAGAGTCAAGATGAGGCAAGCTTTTGCCCTTATGCTCCAGGGGAAGTTTCTGTCCTCCCTAAGCTTGCCTTAGGACACATGTGTTACGCTTTCGCAGCTCTGCTGCCCCGGTAAAAGTCTCTGGAGTGAGGGACTGAGTGAACAGAACTTCTCGAGATACTAAGACTGTTCTTGCATGGAAAACTGAGCTGATGTGTAGCAGTGGACAAACCATCCAGTTCAAAAATGTATAATTCAAAGAAAAGAACTACAGAAAGTCTTAGCAAAGTTTTTGAGAAGGAATTATAAGATGCAGCCAGAGTGTAAAGTATTTGCAGACAGCTTGGGAGTTATTTAAAGGTATCATATTGGAGGCTTGCAGCACGTGTGCTGCTTATTTAAATAGACTTCAAAAGGCGTCCCAAATGCTGGTGTGACTAAACAGCAGGGTAAGGTGAAATGTCTGCAATGAAATATCATTCTTGAATCTGTGATGGAAATAGAGAATTTAAAAAAAGCTAGTGAGTTTAACCTGTAATTATAATGAGGCAGGCAGAAAAAAATGTTGATGACTAACTCCCAACAGGCATAAAAACTATTGTTAAGTATTTTTTCAAACTCAGCAGAAAAGTTTCTGGAATATCTGTAAGGTCAGTAGCCAACTGAGTTGTAAAAGGCAGCTTTGGAGAATATGAGATCGTAGCTGAAAACCAGAATTGTTTGCACTCACTTTGACAACACTTAGAGAGTTCTTTATTCCAGGGTATTTCTTAAGAAGGGATGTGATTGAGTATAGGACTCAAAGTGAAACATCGGGGGAAGAAATTGCAGCGCATGTAAGCGAACAATGAACAAGGCAGCAGAATCAAATAGCATTCATCCAACTGTTGTAAGAGGAACTTGGAGATAAAGGAGCTAATGATTGTGGCATTTTACTTCTTGGTTAGCATCATCTTTCTGTTACAGGTAGAGAGGGTAGCTAGTACGATACCAGCTTTTTAAAAAGGCAGTGTAGGTATTTGAGGAACTTGATACCAGTGAACTTTGGGACCATACAGCACAGATTAGTAGAAATGATAATGAAGAACAAAATTAGTTTCATCATTCCCTCTGCAAAGAAAGTCCTTTACCTTTTGAGAGGCTGAGTTTACCTCTAGATAATATAGGAAGTTTTGTAAGGAACAAATGGCAACAAATGGAAAGAGGGGGCAAAAATGGTTCATTTCGTTAATAGAATAAGTAACTGATTGAATTCCACGAGGCAATGTGTTAACATAGGTGCGTAGATATAAAGGAAGGGGTTTGATAGCAAGTTGACAAAGTCTGTAGATGTTCCATTCTTCATTTGGATTAGCATAGTGACTTGCTATTTAAAGGAAACTGCAGATGCTCAGGTTTTGGGTTATGTGGGTTAAAATCATGTATGAAATTCAGTGTAGGTAAATGCCAAGTAATCTGAGTGAATGAGAAGTAGGAAAGAGAATCTTGTTTCTGAACTGATTCTTACCAATCATGAGAGAAAGGTGAAATTACTGATATGTAAAAATCAAAACCGTTCCCCATAGCAGTGAAAACAGCAAATCCATTGTTAAGACTTACCAGGAAAGGAATAAAGAACAAATGAGAAACATCATGCTGCTTCTGCAGAAATTCATGGCACGTATACGTCTTGACTATTCCTTAGTGTTGGTATCCTCATCTCAAAAGGGTACAGTAGACTAGAAGAAGTTCAGAGAGAAGCATTGATAGTGATTTAAACCATGAAACAGCTTTTATGTGAGGAAAAATTAAAAAGGCTCAGTTCTTTTTCTGCCTGGGAAAAGGATGGCTGTGAAAGAACACAACAGAAATCTATGCAGTAATGAGTGAATAGGGAAGGATTATCTGAAGTACAAGAACTGGAGGAGTAGAGTACCGCTAAGTAGGAGCAAAAGATGCCAGATTGAATCAGCACTAACAAAAAGACATACTCATATGATGTATAATTAAGCTGAGGTACTATCTGCTGCAAGATGTTGTTGATTCTATAAAGTAGTGTTGGTTAAACAGAGCAAGTGGAGAGAAAAAAAAAATGCTAGCAAAGACTGTTAAACACAAAAATATCATCCGTGGCTTGGGAAGTCCTCAGTAGATGCAAGTAGCTGGAAGCAGAGGTTGAACTTGCAGTAAATGTCTGTGTGCGCTGTTTATACCTTACCCTAGAGATCTGTTGTTGGTTGTATTTGATTTTTTTTTTTTCCTTTTCAGTCAAAACGTAGAGTTATGTTCATTATTTCTGAATGCGTTTCCAGCTATGTAAGGAAAACCACAATAAGAAAAGACACATTTAAATTATACCAAAATCTAAGCTGCTGCATAGTTTATCATATAGTGTTTGTGCGAGACAGCTTTTAGTTGCAATAATGAGGACCCAGTGTTAACGTTGCCTTGCTTTAATGAGTGCTGCATGGGGGCTCTCAATCTCCTTCACTTGAGAAAACCCTTGTGCCGTTATATGAAAATATCCATGCTGTTGGATAATGCAGTAGATAAGTCTGTGATCTGGTGGAGTGTGACCGTTTTCAGAAAGTCTGTGTTCTTATTTAGTCAATGCTAACACTGAAATTTGGATTAGCATCAGATGTTAATTCAGTGTCAGATGTTGAATTTAAAAAAAAAAAGTATTGTGTTGAAATTGTTATTGGGGCAGTTCAGAACTATTGCTTATATATAGAAAAAAATAAGGATGTCCTTGGGCATTAGACATTTAAATAATAAATGTGAAGACCTTTTCTGCATGTGACGTATATTTTGTATCAGAGAAGGAACCCTTAGATTTACAGTTGTCAGTAAAACAGTTTAAATCGTTGTAAAACAGTATCATACCTTCATTTTTAATAGCTTGCTAACTTGTTGCATTAGTAATCAAGATGTTGACAGCTACTCACTTGTATATGTTTATGAAAACGAGTCACCACTGCATTGATGAAATTACTTTGTCAAATGACAGTTAAACAGTGACATCAACAAAATAAATACTTGGGGGAAATACGGGTATCTGGTTTACTCCTCTAGTTTGTGTTAATAACTCAACTTGAAATCAAGACTTAACTTAACTTGTTCTCATTTCAGCTTTGGATAGATCACAGTCCAAGAAAGATGGAGGTTTTAAAAATAATTGGAGCTTTGATCATGCAGAAGAAAGTGAAGGAGATGCAGAGAAAGAGTAAGGATGCTTTTATCTAGGCTATTAAAAGTATAAGTGTCTATTTATAAATAAATAATTTTCATAATTTATTAATAAAAACCAATGTCTAATATCTTAAAAATTTCATCAAATAAGAAAAGTGGTTTCAAATAAATGACTGTTGTAAATAGTGCTGCTCTATAAAAATGCATTGTGATGTAAATTTAATTGTGAACCTTGGGCTTACAACATAGGGCACAGTACATTTCAAAAGTGTTGCGGTTGTCTTTGGAGCTACTGTGTAAGTCTAAGGAACATGTCAACATGCAGAGTAAAGAAACGGAAAGGTAGAGCATCCAAGCAGATGAACCTTTTCCTTCGGTGGTGGTTCTATTCAGTACTTCACAGTGATGGTTAAGGTACTTCTGTAGGCCTAAATTGAGTTAAACTGAGCTTAAGAGTGTAAGTTTCTCTGCCTTGTGGTTATCTCACTGGGTTGCATTAAGGCTGGTTTTGTTCTTGGACTATTTATTTCTTTATTATGTTTCACTTTTGACTAAAACTTTAACCCTGTGTGTGCAGTTTGAATGCATACTTGGTCCTTGTGACATTTTATTGCTACTGTTGTGTTTCTTCAATATCAATGTATTTCTTTCCAGAAAGACCAATGAATTCTTAAAAGAGCAACAAGTTAACATTCATGAAGAATGCATGTTAGGTTTATTTGTTCTTAGATATTTGGAGAGTAGGACCTGGAAGTTCACTAAGGATGCTGTGGTTCTCTAGTAAGGAAAAACTGATTCCTGTAGTTAAGTTCCAAAATAGTTGTTATATTAATTTGTATCTTGTATAATTCTGCCAAATACTGTGTGGGAGATGGGAAAATAGACACATAGCCACTTAGGCTGCAGCAGGAGGCCATGCTCTAATCTTACAAAAACATTAGGAAAAGTGATATTTTAGTCATGTAAAAATGAGTTCAGTAGTTCACTAAAGTGTGAGGAGCCTTTGTCAAAACAGAACTGAATCAGAATTTAAAACCACTTTTAAAAGGTTCTCAAATTAAGGGTGTTTTAGTTACATAAAATTAAGCTTGCTTTTTTTTTTTCCTTAGCAATTTTGTATCATTTTTGGTGTGCATTAATGTATTTCAAGTGTAGTGGCAGTGGATACAGTACAGTTGGTGTTTGCATTTTACTTGTTTTCAGAAATAAAAGTAACTCATATTTAAATACTAGCATAGCAGCTTTTTTTCTTCTAGTAATTTACTGCTATTTTCCATCTGTCTCCAGTGATGTTGACTTAAGAACACAGAATTAGATATGTATAGTATAATGATGGTAAAAAAAATGAAAAACTGATTATGGAGCATATGTTTTATAAAATTATATATGATTTTTAGGTGATATTTTTGAGTAATTTTTCATTCCTTTCAAATACTCTGTATGATAAACAGTTTTCCCGTAGCCAGGATTGAAATTTTTTCATACTTACATTAGTAATTTGATTTTATAACCTGTCAGTTATGCAGAATCTTATCTGGAAATATACATTAAAGAGTAGTTGAAGATGGATTTAAACTGGAGACCCTACCGCTTTTTCTCACTCATCCTCTGATACCGTTTCAGGCAACTTCTCCCTCCAAAGAGCTATATGTTTTAGGCTGCCCATATACTTACTTTCGTAACAACTTTTTTTTTTCTTTTTTTAAAAAAAAAATTCAACGACGTTGTAAGCTTTGAGCATTTTAAAGTGACTTGGGTATTTCGCATTTCTGATACATTTTTACTTTGTTATACAAAAATACTGACAAGAAGGGAATCTTTAGAAAACACAGTTTGACAGGAGGTTCCAGAAAAATATGAGAAAATATGAGAAAATATGAGAAAAAACTTTTTTACTGTAAGGGTGACCGAGCACTGGAACAGGCTGCCCAGGGAGGTTGTGGAATCTCCTTCTCTTGAGACATTCAAAACCCGCCTGGACGCGTTCCTGTGCGACCTACTGTAGGTGGTCCTGCTCTGGCAGGGGGATTGGACTAGATGATCTTTAAGGTCCCTTCCAACCTCTAACATTCTGTGATTCTGTGATTCTGTGTAATAAGTTTTCCTTTTCTTTACGAAGTCCCTTTACCCTTAGTACAGCATTCCAGAGTTTAGCAGCTTTAGTTCACAGAATTGTTGCAGCATAAAGTTTTTTGTCCCCTAATATTTTGAGTATATTATGCAATAAGTATGTGTTCTGGCAATTTAAAAAAAAAAAAAAAAGACATTCTTATTTGCTATGGTATGCTGATATTTTACCAGCAGTGCTTGTAATTTACGGAATTTTTTTGGAAAAAGCTGTGAATCTGAAGCAAGGAATGCATTTCGTTGAGGCACTAGGATTTTAGCATCTGACCTTATCACAGCTTTTTGCCCTCTAAGTGGCAGACACACGGTGAGTTTCTTTTCAGCTGGCCCAAGAATAACATTCCAGCACTTAAAGGATTGGCTGTGTTCTTGTATTACCCCGTGAGACCTGTGCTAATGTCGCTGGTCAATACTGGATGTCTGCTTGGATTACCTTTCCTCAGTGAGATGAACACATAGCAAATGGCTAATGACCTCCTACCAAAGCAATTTTTAGAATAGGTGGATTATTTTCATAAAAGTGTGTCATGTAACTTGCTTGCGGAGTTAGGTAGGCTTTGTCATAGAATCATAGAACGGCCTAGGTTGGAAGGGACCTTAGAGATCATCTAATCCAATCTCCCTGTCATGGGTGGGGACGCCTCCATAATCATAAGGTGTCAAATAACGAACGCAAAAGAGTAAAGAGCTTCTGTTCCATGCTGGAGTTGATATTTGATGTGGAACTAGAGTTAAGGAAATTGCAAAAGGTGACTGACAAGTATTTTATCCCCAACTAAATGACTGCAGGTGATCTGGAAAAAGTGAAACTAATACTTTTGATCATTTCACAGAATCACAGAATGTTAGAGGTTGGAAGGGACCTCAAAGATGATCTAGTCCAGCCCCCCTGCCAGAGCAGGACCACCTACAGTAGGTCGCACAGGAACGCGTCCAGGTGGGTTTTGAATGTCTCCAGAGAAGGAGATTCCACAACCTCCCTGGGCAGCCTGTTCCAGTGCTCGGTCACCCTCACAGTGAAAATGTTTTTTCTCATATTTTTATGGAACCTCCTATGTTCCAGCTTGTACCCATTGCCCCTTGTCCTGTCAATGGACGCTGCTGAAAAGAGCCTGGCTCCGTCCTCCTGACACTCCCCCTTGACATATTTATAAACATTAATGAGGTCACCCCTCAGCCTCCTCTTCTCCAAGCTAAAGAGACCCAACTCCTTCAGCCTTTCCTCATAAGGGAGATGCTCCACTCCCTTCATCTTTGTGGCTCTGTGCTGGACTCTCTCAAGCAGCTCCCTGTCTCTCTTGAGCTAAGGGGCCCAGAACTGGACACAATATTCCAGCTGTGACCTCACCAGGGCAGAGTGGAGGGGCAGGAGGACCTCTTTCAACCTACTTGCTACTCCCCTTCTAATACACCCTAGGATGCCATTGGCCTTCTTGGCCATGAGGGCACATTGCTGGCTCATGGTCATCCTGCTGTCCACTAGAACCCCCAGGTCCCTTTCCCCTGCGCTGCTCTCCAGCAGGGCAGTCCCCAACCTGTACTGGCACATGGGGTTATTCTTTCCCAGTGCAAAACTCTACACTTGCCCTTGTTGAACCACATAGGATTTCTCCCCACCCAGCCCTTCAGCCTGTCTGGGTCTCTCTGAATGGCAGCACAGCCTTCTGGTGTGTCAACCACTCCTCCCAATTTTGTATCATCAGCAAACTTGCTGACAACACTCTCTAATCCCTCATCCAGATCATTGATAAATATATTGAAAAGCACCGGCCCGAGAACTGACCCTTGAGGGACCCCACTAGACACAGGCATCCAGCCAGACTCTGGCCCATTGACCACAACTCTTTGGCTTCTTCCCTTCAACCAATTAACGACCCACCTCACTACCTGGTCATCCAGACCACACTTCCTCAGTTTATCTATGAGGGTGCTGTGGGAGATGGTGTCAAATGCCTTGCTGATGTCCAGATAAACCACATCCACTGCACGGCCACCATCCATCCACCTGGTTATGTCTTCATAAAAGACTATCAGGTTGGTCAAACATGACTTCCCCTTGGCAAAGCCATGCTGACTGCTCCTAATAACCTTCTTATCCTTGATATGCCTAGAGACAGTGTCAAGGATAAGATGTTCCATCACCTTTCCAGGGATGGAGGTGAGGCTGACCGGTCTGTAGTTACCCGGGTCATCTTTCCTGCCCTTCTTATAGACTGGAGTGACATTCCCTTTCCTCCAGTCTTCAGGCACCTCACCTGTTCTCCACGACTTACCAAAGATGATGGAGAGTGGCCTGGCAATGACTCCCGCCAGCTCCCTCAGCACCCGTGGGTGCATCCCATCAGGGCCCATGGATTTGTGGATGTTTAAGTGTTCAAATTGATCCTTAACCCACTCCTCATCAATCAGGGCAAACACCTCCTTTATCTTGACTTCCTCTGGGGCCTCAGGGGACTGAGGCTCCTGAGGACAGTCTCCAAAGGTTTGATCTACTTAAGATAGAAATGAAGATGATAGCAAGTGACTTGAGACTTGCTTTATACTCGGAGATCAACACAGAAGGAGAGGAACCTTTATGCAGAACAATAGGCAAAAAGACCTGTTGGTCAGTTGAACACAGTGAAACCTGTTCAGGCCATCACAGAGTAAATGGTGGAAATGTTGTGTATGTTACGTGGCAGAAGACATGAGAGGATGGAAGACTTATCCAAATATTGCCAGAGTAACATATTGATTAAATTGATTTCTGAAATTGACCTGTTTTGAGATATTTTCCATTTTTTTAGAGATGATTGTTCTTGAAAATAATTTGTATTTACTTCCTTTTTAGTATCTGGGTAAATTTTTGAAAATATGTCTCAGTATGGCCCACAGTGGTTTTGTAAACTGCTGGGCCCAGTCTTGGCTGTCGTACTGTATTTTTAGTGGTCCAGAGTGGGCCTTCCACTGAGATTTGTTGAATGACAGCCTTATCAAAAAACTGAATGCAAATAAGTGAGTCTAACTTATTTACACTATGGTATCTGTTCTTAATCCCCTTTTGAAAGATATTAGTTGTTTTTTTCCTTTTATTTAGGGGGATAAATTGCCTGTTCCCTTGTACTCCTGACTGAAAAAGCAATTAATTTTATTTCTGTTCAGCTTTGCTTCAATACTTTTTTTGGTTTTTATTCCTTTCTCAAAAAAACCCCATATTTATATACATGTTTTATACATCTTTTGTGACCCTGTGAGTAAGGCCTTTAAATTGGTGAAGACGTTTTGGTCAGAGCCTCAGTTAATAATTTTTAGTTTCAGGTAAGGTTATTTTTGGCAGGATGGCATTGTGCATGAGTTGGGTAATACCACTGCTTCTCTTGTGCTTCTCATAGCAGAGCTTTGTATAAAGTGCTATCTACCACCATGTAATTTAAAATAAAGAATGTACACAACGAGCTGTGAGGGGAAGTATGTCAACCTCCTGCTTTTATATATAGGAGTTTTCAGAAAAAAATTCTAATTACATTTGAAACGTGACTGAATCAGTAGGTAGTTGACAGAAAGACACTTGCAACTCACTGGAGTGATCAGATCAACACAAGTTTAAAGTTTGGTTTGCTTTTAGATAGCAGTAATAACATGGTCTGTTTAATTAAGGCATCTAACTAGCTGTTGCACAGTTTTTAATGTTTTAAAACATGAAACAAATGGTCAGTGATGAGAGATAAGTAAACAGTGGTTTTTTTATTGCTCAATACCTAAACTTGACTGCATAATTGTGAACTCCCCTTTGAAAAGAACTCTGTTTACCTGAATAACTTACGTTTCTTTCTCGTCTTAATTTTGGTAAAGACTTAACTTCCATTTGTTATAAAATTTCAATTGAAATGTTGAAAAGTTAGAAGTTATTATTCTAATGTGGAAATCTGATTCCTTGTTTAAAAGTGACGAAGTGTGGAGGCATAGCCTCCTCTCAGCCAGACCACTGAGGTTTCATTTCAGTTCTGTTAAAATGTTTTTGCCTGGTATGTGGGAGTCAGGTATAATGGGGTTTTCTTGGTGGTTTTTTTTTCCTTGTCTGTATAAATTTGCATCTTTTTTAAGGAGGCAATGTGTAAGCATGTGATACATGAGCAAATAGACATTACTGGGTTGCTGTGTATCTTGCTCTCTGACAAAACAGCCTTTCTGGTACTGAAACATCTACTTCGAATTCCTTAAAACCTAAAAATACTGGTTCTTTAACAACATCCAATTTCCAAATATTTTTCTAGTTATGTCATCTTAGTTGCATCATAAGAGTTATTCAAAGATTTTTTTCAGCATTTTGTTGATATGCAGTCTGTTACTTCCCCCCCTTCATCCACGCAAACACCCTTTATTAAAATGGCCGGAGTGTTGGGGAATCTTCCAGCCCTCAAGTGTAGCTGCTGTGCAAGGGCATTTTGAAAATCATTGTGATTTTTGTACGAGCTGTAGCTGAAGAAGGAAAATGTATCTCGAGGTGAAATCATCTGGCGAGGTCAGCACAGTAGGTGAATGCCAGAGCTACAGGTACTGTCTGTGCTGCAGAATTTTGTTTATTCTTTAGGGTCTGGACAATTTCTCGAATCGTTAAACACGTCTTTGGACGAAAGGTTGAGAAAGGCTTATGAGCCTTCCTTGAGAGACTAATCTGTCCTGAAAGAGAGTTTAAAAAAACGTTACAATATTTTAAAATGTTAGTATCCATGGACAGTCTGTTCAGAAGTACAGCTATCATCTTTGTGACACTTCGTGTCGGAAATTGGTGATAATCGATTATTTTTTACCATTACGCACCTAGAATTGTTGTGGTCTCTGAATGAAAGGAAAATACAACAGTGGCGCTGGCTGGGTGTTGACATTTACATCATTCTTTCCGTATCAAAATGAACTATGTGCACAGTGTTATCTCCTGAAGTTTCAGAGTCTGCAGTTTTCACCCTATGAGTCGAGAAATCTTTAGTTTTCTTCTGTTTCATGTAGGGATGTCTGTAATGCATAAGGTGAAGGAATTAATTGTAATATGAGGGGAAATCTTATGCATGGAGGAAGTTTTTAGGAAATTGGGGGTGGATACTGAGAGGCTACCTTGGCTACCTTATGTATAAAGGACTGAAGTCACTCTGTATGTTGATTCAACAGGCCATACCTGCAGCTGAGAAATGTTTCCACCTTCACCTCCATCGTTTCTCTTCCATAACTGTTCCCTTGGAACTCCTAGCATAATCGTATTCTTAAGTAATTCCTACCTGAGGGATCTTAATTAAACCCCCCAAACCTGTGCAGTCACAAATAGGCCAAAAGTTGTGTTATTTTTGTCGTGGCCAAGGTAGGAGTGACCTTATCAGGACTGGTGAGAAGAGATTATTTGGAAGTTGCTTCTCCTGGAAGCAAGAATGTGTTAGCCTAATCTAGGTTCTGTCAGTATAAAATGTATGATTGGGATTTTAATTTAAGTACTTAAGATTTACGTTTTCACAGTAGCACGGGTTGGGTTTCCTGTTTTTTTTTTATCCTCTTCCCCCTGGAAGAAGATGGTTGATTACAGACATAGAAGTACTAGAGAAACATGTTTTAATGAACAGTTGAACGAAACTGAACATGCTATTTTTAGGAAGACAAGTTTTGAAGTAATTGCTATGGAATAAGATTTAGTTCAATGTAAATTCTTCTAAAGTGTTGTGGAGTTTGCAATTTTAAACCACATATTTGAACATTGTTATATATGAACAAGCTATGTTTATAGCTTCATTCACTGTGTGACTCAATTTCTGCATGGGGTTGTATAGAATCGTTCATGTCAGTAATATTGCTGTAGTGATATCGAAGACTGAATGATGTTCTGTATTTTGAATTAATGACATCCTCTTAATTTTTTTTTTTTTAAAATAGTATGATGTACACTTTAAGTTCAGGTTCACATAATACACTTTGTCCACTTCAGGCTCGTGTTATTTTAGGCATATATACATGATGTATATATGATGAATTAAAATTTTAAGAGGAAAGGGAAAAAAAACCCCTTTGTGTGTTTAAAATGTTTTACTTGCGTTCTGTTGCGTTACAATTTATCTGCTTTTCTCTCCCACACCTATCTAGTGAGGCAAATCTGCTCAGCATAGAAGAGAGAGATGAGTCTTTCAGTCCCAATGAAGAAAGGAAGGTAAGAACTATGTTCATCTCATGGTGAAAAGTTACCTTTAAAGCTTGCTAGGTCCTTAAACAATGTTGCACAGTCATCTGTGCGGTGTCACAAAATGAAGGTTTATATGTTGATTTAGCAACATGTGCTCAAGCTGTCTGTCTGCCTACCCTTAATCTTTTTGTCACTCCTATAGATCTTGTTGGTTTGTATAGTATTTTGAAAATATGAACATCTAGTTTTAAGTTTAGACAGCTGTCATTAATGGGATTCTATTTCCAAATTTAAAATATTAATCATTATATCCCATGATTGCTTACTGTCACATTCCCAATTTTGTGCGTATATATATGTGTATGTGTGTGTGTGTATATATATCTATATGTAAAAGGAGAAGACACATAGGCAGAACTCATGCTTTCAGTGTTTTTTTATGCGTACTGAAATACCTTACAACTGCAAGATGCTTCATAATACTTTGAAAACATTCGTATTTTCTTTAGTAGGGAATTCTAGAGAGTAAGGGTGTAGGTAGGGTATATTTCACATGAAATTTGATTCAAAAGCAGTCTGGAAATTAATCCAAAGTAATATTTCTATAAATATTTTTTTTTTTTTCCTTTGAACTTGTATACAAGTATTTTAACATATGTGAATTCTCTTGTTCCAGTCACTTCGTTGTCGGCCTGGAGCTGTCGGCACCAGCGGTGATTCCATAAAAACGTATGCAAGGCGAGGCAAAGCTGGAGGCTTGAGACTTTTTAAAGGGAACGCAATCGGCCTCAACATGATGGGAAATAGCAAGAAACTGAGGTACTACATTTAGTTTTATGTTTACTTACCTACTTGATCGTTGGTATATTTCAGTGCCAAATGAACAGAACTTACTGTATCTTTGCATTATCTGCTGTGCGTTTTAAGAAGCTACACTATTCTGTGCTTCTGAGTGATATAGAAAACTAGATTGTTAAGGTCTTTCTTCTTCTAAAATGTTAAATAGCATGTTAGTGAAATACCTGAAGATTATCAAAGCAGAGTTAGAGCATTCACTTCTTGGTAACTCAGCGATGTTGTGCGTGTGTGCTGTTGTTTCCTCTGTACAGTGCTAGCAGGTGGAAGAATATTTGCAACATCCTCATCCAGAACTTGTTCTTTCTGTGACTGTGAATTGCAAAGGTTAACTCAGAGTGAATTTTCTGCTTTACTTACTGCAAGATATTTGGTTTAGGAGTCATGGACTACTCTTTAAAGAATTCAGCAAATACCCATACTCCTGCATGATAGGTTGAGGTTCTCTCTCGCATTTAGAGCTGACAGGAACAGTGTTTAGGCAGTCAGTGCTGTAGTTGCTTGTTACTACTGTCCTTAGCTTGTAACAGACTGATCTCTGTATTTAGTATTTAAAAAGAAGTGATACATTTGTGTAACTTTCTGGAAGTGTTTCGTATTGCTAAACTGCACTTAGTTTGGTTGCCTTTGCAGGAAGCAAAAATTGGTGCGGTGACTAGCTGCGGCTGGGCAAGTCATCAGATATCTAGCCCGTGTGTAGCCATGTCAGGGACGTCCTCATCTTCATTCCTGCACCCTGATCTGTAGAACGCTGTTCTATATGTCGTGTAGTCACATGATAGAATAAATCCTGGAAGTTCTGTGAGATGCATCCTCTCCTGCAGTTCTGATCCTTGAGCTGAATGTACAGCAAAGAGATGCAGAATTTGCAGTCGATGGGTTTGACAGAGAAGAACGAATACAAGGCTTGTACACGTTTCAGTCTAACTAAGGACTCTTCTTGCCTTTATGTAGTAATTGCAACCTGTTCCCACGTATTAATCTGTCTTGTTGAATTTCAAAACCTATATGACCCTTCACCCACTACCTTAACCAAATGTGATACATACTGCTCGTAATTTAGTAACTACAGCAATATTAAGTATTGTTGACTCAGTATTTTGAATAAGCTTAGATGTCTGTCTTTAATGCTTTATTTTATTTACATCTTATTTTCAATAGTGAACTTGTCTGAAGAGTCGTGATTGCTAGCCAAATGTTGTATTAATGAAGGCAAAAATGGCATGTGGAGTTTTACAGAAATGTGTTACTCTCCCATCCACTGTGTAAAAGTTCACCTCTGCCCATAGAGTTTTGTTGTATAGGAGTTGTTCATGTAAACCAAAATCATTGCCTTCCCGGTGTCCAGGGAAGTGTAAAAGCAACCATTATGTTCTCTCAGCAGATGTTTCAGACTTTATCAAATCAGATCCACAGATCAAACGTTTACAAAAATGATTTCACTGAGCTTTTTGCTGAGAGTGAACTTATATTTTCTCTCCCTTCCTTTGATGGGAATACAGTGTCTTGGGTTTTGGATGTGTGTAGGCCACTGCAACTGCCGTAAACACTTTGAAGTTTGATTAAAGCTCATAAAACCAACATTATTTAACTCCTTTTCAGATTTTGGTCACTAAATCTGCCTGGAAATCTGATTATGTTATAAATGGTTATGTTAATTTCATAAATTAATTGTGTTAGTGTTACATCTTTCATAACGTGTGTGTCAACAAAGTCCATGAATGTGTAAAAGTTTGTGATTCAGCCACCATCTGTAGTGAAGATGAGTGGTGGGTTCACTTTTAACATACAGCGTGGAACGTGCTTAATAATTACCCTTTTGAGATTTGGACTCTGCAACTAGAGAAAAATCTGAAGGTTGATCATGCGGTTAAGCTGCTAGATTATGTGCAGGAAGATCTATTGGTGATTTTTATCACAAAGTTGAAGTCTCTTTTTTTCCATCTTCTCTGCAGAATAGGGATTTAAAACTCTTTAAGATTATTGGGGCTTGACTTAAATTAGTATTATTGTAGTACAATATTCCCAAGAAATCAGGAAATGAGTCTTTGGAAGAAGGGATATGCAAGGACAGTGAGAAGAAATTTTCCTTTCACCTACAAAAAATTAAACTAACCAAGAAGTTATCACCCTTTTATCTGTTTAAGCAAATCCAGTATCAAACTCTAACTTAACCTTAAAAATTTTGTTGTTTGGAACTTTTTAAATTGTGAGGTCTTACTTTAATTTGCTTTTATCTTTGCTAGATTTCAGTAACTTGTATCCAAGTTTCTCACATTATTAAGTCCCTTTTAGACGTTTTTGGGGCGACACTTTGTAAAGGAAAGTTATTTGTTGAACAGCAGAATTAACGTAGTCTGTAATTGTGTCCTGTGTTCCTGAAATGTCATCCTTCCATTACTTCTAGATGCATGCCTTCTTCAAGTGCAGGTTTCTTCTATGCTTTTGCCTTTTGAATCTCTGGTGTTAAAAAGTTCCTAGGGTTAGTTAATAGAATGTGATGGTGTAACCTTGTTTCCATCGGAGCCTAGACTTTAACGCATTCTGTGATTTTTGAGATGGCATCAGGGATATGTGTCATTAATATACGGTAAATACTTTGAAACTTGTAGGATGTTTGTTCTTTCAGGGAACTTCTTGACCATTACATCACCCTGGTTTTAGTGTTGGGTGTTAATTTTCTTGAAACTGCTGAAGAGTGCAAACCCAGATTTTGGTTTGGATGTGCCCATTTTGCAAGTTGCTAGGACTTGGTGGTTAAATTTTCTGGTGATTTTGTCTGCCCTGGGTATGTTCTATTCAAAGAACAGGATTATAGAGCAGATTGTATTTTACGGCTGTCCTACTTGGAAGCATATCTGAGGCCATATGAACCATTTAAGTGTGCCATCTAGAACAGCCTGCTTTGACTTAAATCTGGTCACGCAGCAGGCTGTGATATTCTATTACAGCACCTACTGGAATTTTGCACTACTTGAGAGTGAAGCAGAAAGCCGAAGGACTGCTTGACAGTATCTTGTGCTGCGGGAGCACAAGACTTACAGTTTCCCAATCATGCTAATTTGGCAAAGCTTAAATTCAACAAGTAAAATGATAAAACAAGAGATTAGGTGTGTTTGTAGACTTTGTTGCTTGTTTAAACTCCTTAAGTATTTGAGAAGGCATTCCTGCACTTTGCTTGTGTTTTCTTTTCTGGTATCTCTTTCAAAGATATTAAACTGGAAGTCAGCGAGGATTTTAGACACCCTGAAGTAGCTGTCAGCTTTTTATTTCTCAGGTGACTATATTAAACAGAAGGTTGATTGTAAATTAGTGAGGGTGATGACTGACCAGCTGGAGTTGTGTAGTCTTGGCTTGGAAGCATGTGGGATAGCGTGTTCAGCTTTCAAGAGGTTGGTGATTGAATGGGATGCTGTTAAGTTAATTTTGAGGAGTCAAACTGTTAACTCAGAACATTTATGACATTTCTGATTATATTCTAGAATGAGAGTTCTACCATTTGGTTGATTTTTCTAGGTCTTACCTGTTATGCTAGTGGCTGTGTTACGAGCAGTCAGAAATGCTCTGAAAGCTTCTAATAATTTATGGTTCTTGATATAAGGCTCCCAAAAGAAATTCAAAAAGCAAGCTAGCAGTTTTCTCACTTCCACCTTTTGGTAGAAAGTAGAAGAAGGATTAGGAATTGTCAGCTTCTCGGGGAATTTTGGTACCTTGTTCATAACAGGACAAATGGCAGGAGCAAGACTTCTGTTGAGTAATATTTCTGAGAAATATTTTGAGTCAATTGAAATGCTTTTTCACATAATTCTTTTCAGTGCAACTAAAAATTCCAGGCAATTTTACAAGCAATATTTAAGCATTTTATTTCCATAATTTGAAACAATTTCATTGTCAGCAGTGTGTCCATTACCAGCTGCGTGTCTTCTGAACATTTCAAATGCAGGATTGTGTGTCTTGTCACAGAAGCATACAGGGTAGTTATTAGGGTTTGATGGTCTTTGAAGGAGTACTATATTAGCTTTTTGCCACATCTTTATATCAGCTTTTTCTAGAGAGGATAATGGTAAGTAATCTTCTCTCCAGAATTATTTTTATAGAGTAATGGGATTAAAGTGGCAAAAGGCAACAAATGAAGAAACCAAAGAAATACTAAAAGACATTGGTGAGTAAACCAACTCTATGCAGGGTCTTGCTGAGGTATTTGAGCACCTGAGATATCCTCTTTCCTTTTTTAGATGTATTGCTTCAGTTACGAGCCATTTTACATCCATAAATTTTCTGCGTTTATTTTTCTTTATGAGTAATAAGTTGAGGGAAATTCCTGAAAGTGCAATTAAATCTATTCTTGTGTTATGCCCTGTAAGTCATATTAAAGAAGTTAATATTATGCCTTAATAAAATGTGCAGATGGAAGTATAAAATCAGTTATAAATGGTTATAATTCATTAAAGAAATCGGTGTCTTCTGGTAGTGACGGGGTTGTGTAGAGGAGAGCTGGTTCAGAGTATTTCAGAGAGTGATAAAACTTAAACGTTGCTTTTTCTTCCAGGAAAATAATAATTATGTATATTCTTATTTGTCTACTTTATTGGAGACTGAATGTTTTTATGTCTTTCACAGGATCCTAACAAATTGTATTATTGTTTCAACAGTACTTAGTTAATTTTGGGGTTTATATGGCTGTTACCATAAAAGCGGGACAACACAGTTTTTCGCTAAGGTGACCTACAAATACGCTCAAGTCTTAAACCCTTTTCCTCTGTGTTTGCAGTGAAAATGCTCAGAATATGTCTTGTCCTGTAACTGTGGTACATGGGAGACGCTTTCATCATGCGCATGCACAGACAGCAGTAAAAACAGCAGCCCAAAGGTAACATGTAGTGTTGTTTCTCCAGATGGTCCAAGTGAAAAAAGTTCTGTCTGTTTTGAGATTTGCCTTGTGCTATGAAGGAAACATAAGTAATTAATTAGTAATTAAGGAAACATAAGTAATTATATGCTGCATCCTTGATCATGAGCTTTTGATTTTAATTACTAGTGTTTTATAAAACTTACCATTTAGGACTTATTATTATATAATCTTAGAATTTACTGATTTTAAAGCACATTCTGGCCCATGTTCAGTAGAGCACCTGCTAACGTAAATACATTTAGAAATACTTTGAAATGGACATAGTGTGCATGGAAATGGACATAGAAATTCACATAACTGACAAACACGATCTTCAAGTACTAATTCACAGAAACTCCAACTTGAATAAAATTTGTCTAAAGATTAAGTCATAGGTCTGTTGATCCTATATAGTCTGTAAATAGATCATAAAACGTATAAACTGGGGCATCTCACAGAAGCAAGGTTTTGCATTTTTAGAAATGTTAGAATGGACAACTAGAAACTGGGGAATCTCACTCAGCTATACTGAATTAAACTTAATTATTTTTGAAACTTAAAGCGATGTCAGACTTCTGTAAGTTGCAGCACTGGTTTTTAATATTTTTTTTGCAGGCTTTTGACACCCAGCGTGCGTCTCAAATATATGACCTAACCATTGCTTTAAGGATTTTTTGTTTCAAAATTTCTCTATTCAGAGCTCTTTTTAATCCATGAGTATCATGGATTTCCACTAGCACACAAGTGCTTCATCCTTGTCCACATCCAAGTCCACATTTTGTAGCCTCCTTCTGCCCCCTTTTTTCCTGTCTGTTTTCTAGTATAGATATTTTGCGATGGTGAGATGGTATGTAGGCATCATAGAGACCTTTTTGTGGCCTTTCAATACTTAAGGGAGGCTTATAAAAAAGATGGGGACATTCTTCTTAGCAGGACCTGTTGCTGTAGGACAAGGGATGATGGTTTTAAACTAAAAGAAGGTGGCTTTAGCCTGGATAAAAGGAAGAAATTCTGTACAGTGAGAGTGGTGAAACACTGGAAGAGGTTCCCCAGAGAGATCATGGAGGCTCCATACCTGGAAACATTCAAGGCCAGGTTGAACAAGGCTCTGAGCAACCTGGTGTAGCTGAAGATATCCCTGCCCATGGCAAGGGTGTTGGATTAGATGACCTTTAAATGTCCCTTCCAACCCAGAGCATTCTATGCTTCCCTCATGCTCTCTTTCATCCCGCTTCCTCACTTTCCATTTGCTACCTTGAGAAAAACAGAGCCCATATACTAATGTGGATGAATGATGTGATCCAAACACGTACTAGACTAACCTGGCATTGAAGAAACAAACTGGAAAGTGGATTTTGCAGTCCCACGCTTCAGGACCTACACCATTGTTGCCTCCTTCTGTTTCAAACTGTAATGTCATCTGTAAATGGAAAATAGTGTGAACATTTCCTTCCCCCAACTGATGGTGGATGCGTTGGTGAGAGCCCACCTCGAATAGTGTGTCCAGTTCTGATGTCCCCACCATAACAGGGATATGGAACTGTTGGAACGAGTTCAGAGGAGGCCACAAAGATGATCCAGGGGGTGGAGCACCTTTGCTATGAGGACAGGCTGCGGGAGCTGGGATTGTTCAGCTTGGAGAAGAGAAGACTTTGGGGAGGACCTTATAACTGCCTTCCAGTACTTGCAGGGAACCTACAGGAAGGCTGTTGAGGGACTTTCTACAAGAGTGTCCAGTGATAGGACAAAGGGAAATAGATTTAAATTGAAGGAGAACAGGCTTAGACTGGATCTTGAGAAGAAATTCTTCAGTACGAGGGTGGCAAGACTTTGGAATAGATTGTCCAGAGAGGTTGTGGATGTCCCCTCCCTGGAGATGTTCAAGGCCAGGTTGGATGAGGCCTTGAGCAACCTGGACCAGTTAAGGGCACCCCTGTCCATGACAGGGAGGTTGGATTAGATGCTCTCTAAGGTCCCTTCCAACCTAAGCCATTCTATGATCTCCATTTTCTTTATATTTTTTCCCATCATTGCAAGGCAGAGATGACTAAAGGGGAATTGGCAGAACTTTTCCTGTGAATTAAACTGAAAGGTGAGGTTTTTGTTGCGTTGTTTAGGCTGAACATTCTTACATGCAGTCCTTTTTGGAATGTTATGCTCAGTGTTCCATTGTGGAAAGCACGGGACATCTCTAAGCTTTCATGGCCTTATCTTTCACTTTTTTTCCCCCCTGTAATTCTAAGGGATAAAATCTTGATTTGCAGTGCTAATTAAAATGACATAAAGTAAGCAAAATCATGTGAGACTGCTCTTTTTTTGAATCTCTGCATGTTGACCTTAATAACATCAGTGTATTTGATTAAGCTTTGTTGTAAGGTGGTTCTTTGAAACAGCCGGTCAGCATGGATTCATCTTATCTTCTTAAGTGCTGTAGCCTTCTTCAGCAGGCAAAAGAGTCCGCTCCAGATATTCTTGATCTTGAGGGGGTCTTAGGCTTGCCTGCTTGCCTTTCACGCCCATGGGATTTTCTTCTTTATAAGCCTACAATGTAATGTAAGAAAAATAAAATAAAGTAGCGGCTTTGTATGTGTGACACGCAGGGAGAAAACTAATGCATAATATAGGCAAGTTGAATAATGCGTGAAATAATTGAGTAGTAGTCATCTCGAATGTTTCTAAATACGATTTCTTGTAGGGTCGTTATTGTAGTTCATTTATATATTACAGCAGACAATTCTCCCATTAAGAATATTTTAGGAGTTTCAAGGGCAGAAAGTAGTAATAACAATTGCAACCTATGTTTTGCTACTGAAGGATGTCAGAAGCAGCATGATCTAATGGACTGAGGCTGAGCTTTCCAGAGGAACTGTGCAAAGGATTTTTAATTCCAATGTCTTTTACCAGTTGACTCAACTGACTACTTTTTGAAAAGCTTCTGTTTCTGAGTTAGAGGACTGACAAGTAATAGAACATGACCTCCTGTAATTAATAATAATAATTATTTATAATTATTGATAATAAATAATAATAAAAATATTATTTTGAAATAAGAGGGACCTCAAGGCCTCTTGATATGGAAAATGTAGGTATATGGATGAGAAGACAATAGTTAGAGAAATACCCAACACAAAATAGAACTATAAAACTGTTCCTAATACAAAATTCCCATCATAAAGAGCAGGTAAAATTTGTTTATATGTTTTTAATTGTTTGGGATTTTCTTGATCTTTTTTTGTTAGTTTTTAGTGACATTAGGCAATAGTTGAGTTTAAGATTCTGATGGTGTCTCCTCAGAAAGGACTATATGCAGAATATGGGAGGCAAACCGAGAATAAAATTCCAGGTATATACCAAGAAAAGCTAGTAGCATGAAAATTAAGTTCTAAAGTGTTGGGTTTTGTTTCCTGTACTAATTTCCAGGCAAAAGAAGAGTAAAAGTTCTTTTCCATTGTTTGCAAATGTAGAATTGTGTTATGGGCCAGTGATTGGGAACTAGAACGTGGGGAAGGTAGTTTTAATTAACCTAACATATTGTTTTTAAATCCATAGTGAATTAGTGAAAGGATAACCAAAAAGAAAAACATGATTAAATTAGTTCTGAGCAGATTGAGTCTCTGGCACTGAGGTTAGATTCTGTTATTTATACGAGGTTCTTTGAGTGGGGTCACATGGGCCAAGCTAATTATGAAACTCAGTTTGTAATCTCTATCAAGTTGAATTTGGAGCTTGTGATGTGTACTGTATTTCTCATCTTTGTCTGCAATGTTTTTTGCACATGTGTGTTCATTTAGATTCTGGCTTGAGTATGTGTTTCACTTATTTAAAATGCAAGTTTCCAATATAACAAAATTGGGCATTTCAAAATAATATTTCAATAAATATAATTCATGCTTTTACCAGTGACATCTGGGGATGAAATTAGAATTATTTTTTTTCCACTTCTGATGCAACAGATTTTCAGATACACTTTAGCCTAATGTCATTGGTTCAGACTATTTTGCTTCATTTAACGGACCCACAGTTCTATTTTACTCTATTGACTGTTCTCTAAGACTTGGCATTGGAATAACATGTATTTACAGCGTGCCTAACACATCCTATGCGTGAGCTGCATGAAGGAATTTGTAGGGACACTGCTTGTTATACTTCCTGGATCTGTCCACAGGATTCTCATTTCTTAATCTTTCTGAGATGTAAAAGTGAGAATTCTTTTAAAGGTATTATATTAACATGCGATTTAGTGTACTTGGCAGTGTCAGGTTTACAGCTGGACTCAATGATCTTAAAGATCTTTTCCAACTTAAACATTTCTATGATTTGAAAACAAATGAGGTGTCTAATGTGATAACAGTGTACTGTATCAGGCATTCTGGAAGGGTTTTTTTCTGCCTTTAAGTGTCCTTAGCATTAAAATTTACCATTCTTAGTAGTGTGACTTTTTACAGCACCTGTAAAAAGTTAATCAAGTTAAGTATTAACTGTGCCAAGGATACTGGATAGGGCTCCATATGGGCAAGGTTTGGATCTGACTGGATTTACAAACTCAGATGAGAAGCACACAAAACCAGCATTTGTCGTTTGAAAAGGCCAACTCCAGAGGGAAGCAGATTTTCCCTATTTTAATGGAGCATTGGCTCATCACCCCCACCCCAGTTCAAGTAGCAGTGGTCACATTCAGTTTTTTAATTCCTTTAACTCTATTCCCAGAGCACTGTGGCGACAGAATGTGTTTTCCTGCTGCACTCTGCAGGATTATCAGGATTACTTTCTTACCTGGTTTTCTTTCAATCCTGCTGTTCCTCTGGGTAGGAGAGAGTCAAAGAGAGCGTGTTCTATTCTTGTGAGTGTTGTGTTTGTGCAGAGGAAAGGAGAATGAGCTTATACTACTCTGTAATACCATTACTCTGTTTAATTTGACTGAACTAAACCAGGAAACAGTTTGAATGTTTTCAGAATAATGTTACTGTAATGCACGTATGACAAAAGGGTTTTTTTTAGGTTTTTGATGTTTGGCAGGAACAACCACATAGATTAAAAGCTTACAACATTCCATATTGCTGGTTTTGAAAAGGCAGGAGAGGTAAAGGTACTAATAATGCTCATTTAAAAACTAATGTTGTGAGTGCAAGAGACAATGAAACAGTTATGGTTTGTATTTAATAACTTTTGAATTTAGTGCTGTGCAACACATGTGGGGCTTTGCATCTTATGCTTTTTTTTCTTTTTTCATATTTTAAGCAATCTGGACCGAAAGGAAAGGTAAGCTTACCGTTGATGAAATGAGCATGGCAATGAGCATTAAGAAAATTAACGGAATGAGTGCTTTATCAATGCAAGTTAAAGAACGTTCGGTCATACCTGCTCATGTGTGAGGGGGATTGATTGATTTTGTTCTGGTTTTGTGGTTTGCTCATTCTATTTTACCAGAAGAAAAACTTTATATCTAAGTATATGACATGTTAATGTGAAGTTTGGGTACATTTCCAATGGAAATTCATCTGTCTATTTATATATCAATGTAAAACCAGAGAAATTTTATCTTTCTCTGGAATTTAAGAATTCACCGCTAACTCTTTTCTTAGAGCAGCAAACTTTGTGTAACAAAATAGTTCTGAAGATTATCTTAGTAGGTTGTCTAACAGCTGTCACTGTCATCTCACCTTGGTTTGAATAGCATTAAAGGTTTTTATTGCATTGCTGTGTACGTTGTGTTCATGAAGTGTATATGTTAAAGCAATTAACAGAAAATGTACAGCAAAACCAGGCCCACTGGTTTTTCATTGCTCATTTCTGGCTCATTTCTCACTCGCCTTGCATCTGTTTTACTGCTGTTAATATTTTAACAATATGAAATAACCATGTACTTGTTTTTCTTCCTGTATAGCTTAAATTTATCTATTAGTGGAAATGTTGGTAGTAATTAATTTGCTGAATTTTTGGAAATATTTTGTCTATGTAGGTGGGTTTTGGTAGTGTATACAATAGCAGGTTGAGTTGTTTCAGCTGTCTGATAATATTTAGCCAATAATGATATAAGTATGACAGAAATCCAGTGTAGGTCTGTCTTTTATGAATTTCAGATTTTCTATATTTTGAATTCAATAATAAAATCAAACCTTTCTCTTTTACTTACTTTTGTTATTTCGTAGAAGAAATATCAGAGACACTCACCAGGTCATTTTGGCCCTCTAGAAAGGGCTTTGATCATCCTTTTGCCACCAGGCCTTTGAGTTTGTGTATTTTTTTCCTGGTTTGCTTTGTGCTTCATTTATGTTATTAATTAACCATTCAGCTATTAATGTTTTTAATTTGGCGATGTATGTCATGGAAAACTAGGGCTGAGTTGTGTGTGGGGACACCTGCTGCTTCTTAATCCAGTACTGCTGGATATGTTCTTTTTTTTCCATCCATGCTTTTTGTTGCTGTCCGACCAGGGGAAGATGATTTAGGTAGGAGCTGCTAAATTTAGTTTTACTCATTACCATCCTAAGTGCAGCTCCAGCTCCTGACTTTCTGAGCCTAATGGAGCTACTGACCTGCATACTAAAAACCCAGCCCCCTGTGCTGCTGCCGCTTCTCTCTTCCTGCCTTTTTGTACTCTGCTTTTCCTATAAGACACACTGAGGGTAAATCTCACCTCAGCAGCTTAGTGCTACCTGTCTTACCATGCCTTACTCTGTTTTTGTGTAGCAGTGTGCTCAAAACACAGCTCTTAGGTGAGCCTGCAGCCCTCCAGAGTTCGGAGTTGGTGCAGCCTTGCCGCGTACGTGGTGGTTTGCGATGTGGCTCGTACCAGATCGCGGGTAGTTTTGAGAGCTCTGATCTAAGATGGCACTGTAGCATCAATTCCCAGATCCAGGTGTTTCTTCAGGTTTATTCCTTTCTGACACAGACAGAAGTTGTCATTCCCGTTCCATGTCCACCCTTTTCCCTGTTTTTTTTTTTTCTAGAGAAGAAATTTTAATACTAAAATTTAACTTTGGCAGAAGGGTGACACACAAGTCTGTCTACCGGGCCGAGGTGAAGATAGTACGGTCCAATTCCATTGGCAAAGGAATATGGCAGTAATCTTGAATGTGTGCTGAAAATACTAAATCGGTGACACCGTTCTGTCTGGGCAGAACATCCGTAGTCAAGAATGCTACACTGTTTTGATGTTAAGATATGTCAGAAGTTCAGGACTCTTCACAGTCCAAGACTACCTTGGTGTTTTTGTCATGACTGTTGCAGGAAGAGCCTGATCTGTTTTGCTGATTGCTTCTGTACTACTTCTTGAGGTTGCTTTTATCAAATACTAGTCTCCCTCCCTTGTACTGCAAGGCATTAAAATCAAAACTGCTTATAATGGATAAATGAGATGCCTAAAAGGATTTAATCTCTGAGCATGAAACCTTGTTCTTCCAGCAAAATCTACATCTTGGTATTTTTGTAGGAAACCTAACAGGCGAAAAAAATTCTGTATGTTTAATATTTGCTAGGATAGTAGGAACAGCAATGAATATTGTATTTCTTGGGTTTTTTCCCGTTAGACACAGTATGTAGATAGTCTTGCATCTTGATCTGTTCAGCTGTTTGATCTCTCATTCCTCATGAAATGGGAGACTATTAGTTTAAGTTAGGATATAACAGCAAGGTGCTGTATGCTTTTTAATCTAAGAATTTTTTCCTTTTCCAAATATTCCTTTTAAGTGTGATGTTCAATTTAAAAATAGCAGCTATGGTTTCCATTCTCTTTCTGCGCTCACATGCAATTAAATGGCTTGGCTTACCAAATACTTTACTGGAGAAGGTGTTGGTGGGTCTGCAGATGTTCACGTTTCCTTTTGTCATCTGTAAAAACTTTGTGGTGGTGAGCTCTGCCTTTTTGGTTCTGTGTGGGTTTTTCAGGGAAGGAAACTAGTAGGAGGCCCTTCAAGTTGCTGCCTTCTTTTGGGAGGGCTCTTACTGTCTGCAAGAAAGGATTTTTTTGCAGATGAAATCTACAATAAATAGTATTAAAAATTGTTTTCACTTGTTTCTAACTCAAACCTGACCTTGTTTTGCTGGCTGAGTTAAACTGTGCAGGGAAGCCTCAGTTGACTTGGAGCTGTTTTACATAACTTAAGTTTGGGTGTTACTGGTTCATTGTGAACATATGAGTACAAGTCTCATATTATGAGAGAAGATACTTGTTTTATGCCGGCCCTTGTGTTCTCTTGGAAGTGCTTGGCTTTTTAATAAATAATCAATATGAGTCTATAAATGTCAATTTGAATCTGATAACACAAAATTCAGACAAGGATAGATAATGCTACTGTATTCTGATTTATTGTAGATAAACCCATTTAGCAATACTGGGAAATGGTTAATTTATCATCATAAAAATACAAATATGTTGCATATTAAAAACATAATGCAAACCTGCATGATTTTTAGAAGAAAAATTATGGCTTGAATGTTCAGACACGTTGCATTTGTCAAAGTGGTTCTTAAAAGAAATTCTAGTGTTCTAAATCTACCATATTGTTTTCATTACTTTCAGATAGCTTCAGTATTGTTTCTCTTAAGTATGAATTAAATATTTTATATTTAAAGTATTTTATAGAAAATAATTTTTCTAACAGTGGTTAGTTCAAAACAAGACTTACTGTTATGGAATACTACTGGAAAGTAATTATAACATGCCACAACAGCTCATGCATCCTTATGACAACGCTTATATTTTTCAAATCTCCTGTAATGATATTACAGGTTTTTTTCCCTATCCTTTAGAATGTCATTATCATTTGTTTTGATAGTAACAGTTTCTCCTTATGTAGTGATTAGCTTGAGCTAATCTGTCTTTCAAGTCATCCTTTCTGATTTGAATTTTTTAAAAAAACTTTGAAAAAAAATCACACAATTTCTGAACAACTGCTCATGTTTAGTTTCTGATTCTAGTTCAGTTTTTGTATGTACAGGCATAAAAACCCCATGTTTCTTGGTCAGAGCAGGATTGTTTCAGAAACGCATTTAAGACAGACAGTAAGGAACTACTTGTCCTCTGTGCTGGCCTTGTAGACGCTCCTGGTAAGGTGCTGAGGCGTCGCTCCGTTCTGTGTTGCAATCCAGCCACGCTTGGTTCTCAGTCCTTCTTTCTGCCCGAGTTTTCCTTCTTGGTGCGGCCCCTCACCACCATACAGCGTGCTTGCGTTTGAGTTAGAAGTCACCGGAATGACATTGTAGCTTAATCTTATTCTGAAGATGCTAGTTAATAATAAACTGTGGGGAAACCCTGAGAAATTATTACCTAGAAATGAGGACAAGTCTCAATGGTTTTTACAATTTTCGTGCATTGGGAAAATGGAAGAAATAAAATCTTTTGGCTGGTATTGAAGTCTTCTCTGGCCATAGCCAAATTTTTTTTTGGGAGCATCCTCAAAATGTAGTAGCTAGTTGGAGATGTTACTGCCTGCCACTGGGTTTTTTGCCTTCTTTCGTGTCGATTAACGTCCTTGTGGTCAGAGGTAGCAGCACGGGATGCGGGTGGCCCATTTGCAGCCTGGTGCGCTGGCGTAGCTTGCCAATAAAAACAGTTTCTGCTGGAGTTGTTGGCAAGGCCTCCCGTGTTTCAGGTGCGTGCCGTCTGCTGGTGTAAAGGGAACAATAATCTACGGCCACAAAGCAGGGTAAGAGAGCTGAGAAGGAGACCTACCACAAACAGTAACTGAGATGCAGTGAACTTCAGGAATCTTAATTGGATAGTAGAATGATTTGACACATCTGTGAGTAAACCAAAAACTAAGGAGACTGGAAAAAAACTTACTACAATATTTTATATTGTATGGATTTCACAAAAAGATGTGATATGTATATTATGCGACTTATACCAACAGAAGTTTTATTATATATTAATTCTATTTAAAACAAATACATAGGAACTGTGTCTTCTGTAGTGTTCTTTTTTGACCACAATATTTTTTGACATCAGATCTCTTTCCTCTGTTTTCCATCTTCTCTTCCTGTTTTTTAAGTTGTGGAACTTCTGGAATCTACTTAGATACTAAAATAATGACTGTTTTGGATTTTGAAAGACTCTATATTGTCTTTCATGAATGAGGAGGAGGACATGCAGGCTTCAGTTTTTGGAAGTTTGGAAGTCTGAACTCCTGAACTATTGATTGCAATCAAAGGGGATTTAGAGCAGAAGTACTTCTAAGACCTTTACTGTAGCTGTGCTGGCATTATGGTAATGTTTTAAGTGTACAAAAAGCATGTAATGGGAGAAGTTATTCATTCAGAACTCTCAGATACATTTCAGGTTTATTTTGTTCACATATATATGTGGCTAAATTATAGCGATGTCTGTCAAAAGAACAACCATGTATCTAATTCGTTTTCCAGAAAAGAATATCCCCCTCAGCTTCAGAAAGTAGAAGCAGACCACATTAGGTTACCACGGTCTCAAGGAGTGGGTAAGTTATCCTTAGAGTTCACATTTCTTTTAAGCTGTGTAATTTTTTTAATACCCACTTTGGGTGGGTGTGTTGCCAAATTTTGTGTAACCTTTAGTATATCTATTCTTCTGTTATCCTAGATTTATACAAGTTTGTGCATGAAGGGAAGTTTTTTACCTTTGACAGATCTCTGCAACCTGTTCTGTCATGCTTAATTTAAATTAAGCTCCAGTTATTTTAAAACCAACTAAAATTGGGAAAATGCAGAATCATAGAGTTGTTGGTGATGGAGCAGATCTCTGGAGATTGTCTAGTTCAAGTCCAGGTTCCCCAGCTTGTTCCTCAATTATTGATGGGAATCTTCTGTAGCACTGTTAGTATGTGCCAAATGTAGGGTGGGAAATAATGCTCGGTACGAAGTATATTCATTCACAGAATGGAAGAGCCGGCAGCAGCGCTGCTCTGTACCTCACCTGAAATATGTTCTTTCATCACTGGTTAAGGACCGTGGCTGGAGATACAGTGGAGAAAATCTAGTTTGCTTTGAGGTGTAGAAATGGTGAGATTGGAATAGAAAAATCATTGTGTGTGGTTGAGCTTTGGCAGAGGGGATACGGATACGGTCTGTAAACCTGCTGGTCAGCTGCTGAGCTGTTTACACTGGCTGGCTGTTCAGCTGTGTCCTTTTAGGTTAATGTTAAGTAGAACTTCAGCAGTTCTACGCAAAAGGAATTTAACTTAGAAAAAACCCAGCTATTATTGTTTCTTTTTTTTGGAAATGAATCCTTTAGTTTTCAGTTGTCTTCTAGTAGTAGGATGTTTGTGAGACGAGTGGTGTGTGTATTGAAAAATGTGTTCATACCTAGTGAAAAAAATACAGACTTAAGAAAGTTCCAATATGGAGACTGCAATTAAACTAGGGAGTATGAGTAGCACTTTTATATTAGAGGGAATTAAGGCACTCTAGTACAAAATACTGCACTTCTTAAAAGAAAATACCACTCTACATCATTAATTTATGAGTCTCTTTGTTTCTATACTCTTTCATGTATTTAAATGAATACCCAGTATAAACCAGGGTATGGCAGTATAGTTCATTGTACTGCTGAGTCGTGTGTTGAAGGAGTAAATCCTAATTGCATAGAACATTCCTAATTATTCTGAGTGCATTCACCAGCAGTCCCTTAGTGAAAACTACCGTCAACATAATCCAGCAGAACCCCTTCTGCTTGTGGCAGTGGATGCTCCATTTGAGTTCTAGTGCAGTTAATACAGATTTTCAAGTCTGCTCCAAAGACATTAAGGTACAAATTGTCCCACTGAAATAATACTAATAAAGCAACACTTCTAAAGTAATTTAGGAAATTTTTTCTTGTTCATACAGCAAAATATGAGGCATTTGAAGCAATGTCATTTGTTCAGTGTTTAAAAAGATGTTTATACGTACTTGAATTTAGTGTTTATGAAGAAGTAAGTTGATCATAATTTTAACAGCATATGAGTAGATGTTTCTTGTTAACATTTTTTAATTTTTTCCCTTCTAGACAGTATAATGGAAAACACAGAAGAGTCAGAATCGGAGTCGGAATCTGAAATTAAAAGAAAGGTGCAACAGAAACGACACTGCAATTCGTATCAGTCTGACTTGACTCTTTCTGCTACAAAAAAAAGCTTAACTCAATTAAAGGTGGGTTAAATTTTAAAACCATGTAAACATATGTTTTAAGGTTGATGCATATTTTAAAAACAGACATTTAGTTGTAAAATAAGTTAATATTTTAAAAATCCTTAGAGTTGGGAGAAAGTTTTACTCTTTTTTTTTTGTTGATGTTGCACTGGATAGCCAAAGAACCGGTGTTAAAATCGATTGGCTGATCGATAAACCAGAAACTGATAATTTTACTTTGTTGCCTATGAAATAGAGGAACAATATTTTACTCTTTGACAGAATTTTGTTTTCTTTTTTTATTGTCATGATTTTTTGTACTCATAGCAATGAAGTATTGCAAGGATGCAAGTACATCTTACTCAGTTGTTCTCTTTCTTAGCGAAACTAACACAGGTATCCAAATGACATCTGGTCTAGATGCAGCAACAAAACTGTTTTGTTTGGAACTGTTCTGAATATCAGATGTAAGATATTTTGGAAATTCCTGTAAGGCTTTCTGTATTTCTTACCATCTTCTCAGGTTATGGTGGAAGATTCATAGTGCCCAAACACAGGTCAGGCTGTATGACTATCAAAGCACAACTTCCTGTAAGGTGATATTGGTTAGAAAAATGATAAAAAGTAGATTATTATATATATTATCAGCTTCTGTTTGCTCTTGTGATTAGAAAGTAAGTCACAATGTGTTTCTTTGTTAGAATGAAACACTTGGTACCACTCATGCATTTTCATTAAATGTTTAGTTAATTAATATGGTATTACATGGAAATTTTAGTAGCTGAATTTTTGATGTACATGTAATACCTATATAGATGTGAACTATACGTCTAATATGCATGCAATTAATGAAGTAGCAAAGCAGTTAAAAACAAAGCAAAATACGTTAGTTCTGTGGATTTTGTTTTAAACAGTTGACAGTTTTGTTTATGTGTGTTTAAAGAAGTAAAATATTCCTTGCAGCCCACTTCATGTCCTGTCAGATAAGAGAGGAAAACAGAAAGCAGTCTTCTAGATTGAAATGGTCATTGAAGAAAACAATTTAAGAGAAAACGGAGTCTCGTCACTGCCTTGATAAAAAAACTTCCCTCTGAAGAACTAATGAATATCGTTTAATACCTAGAATTTCTTCCTTATGAATTACATGGATTAGCATGAGAGGAAGGAGACCAACTTCGTCATTTGTGGCTGGATTGTGATCTGTGTAGAGCAGTAATTCTGAGCTCTACCTGGACTGTGTGTACACGTAGAGGCGAGCTGTGCTTTCAGCGTATTCCTTCTCCTTGCAAAGCCGTGGTGCTGACTTCAGAACTACTTCCCGCACTGTACACACCCGCAGAGCAAGGGCTGGAGCTGCATTAGCAGCTCGGTGACCTTGAGCCGGGTTGTGTGTAACTGGCCACATTGCTAAAACAAACTGTTCTCTGTCGCCCCGATAAAAAAGCAGCAGGCTTGATTATGTGCTTCTAGGGCTGTGATTTCATTCCCAAAGCCATCAGACAGGTTGCACTGTAAACAGTATTTAGTCATTGCATCTGTTACTTTTTCCTATGCGTATCTTAAAAGACATATGGCAAGTTGAGAACACCCAACAGTCATGAATGGAAACCTGTTACTTTTTCTCAGAGTCCCTGTAGTACAACTGTCAAGCAGTAAGCTTAAAAGAGGTGAAAACCCCATATTTTTCACGTGATATGTTAAAAGATACGAAAGAGGTGTTGATAAAATTTGTTAGGCTACGTCATCATTTAGTGGATTGATTTAAATTCAGCCATTGAGTCAGTAAATGTCTAAGTAATTAATTCAATCAAGTGTGGAGCTTGTGCTGTTACGCTGTTCCCTGTGCTCCCAACCTTCTCCCACTGGCTACTGTTGAAAGGGCAGCACAGGACTAGTTGAACCTTTACTCCAATCCCATGGAATAACTGTGATCCTGTAGGACTATCTAGATTGTGGACATACTTTCTGGATAAAGAACACATCCTACTGCACCTGAGTTCACTAGTACACCTCTTGAGTTTATTTTTCCTTTTTTATATGAGCAAAGAGTTTTATCCTTTGTTACAGTGAAGGGATTTAACGCAATGATTTACCTGTTTGTCGTGAACCATGTACGTTTTCCTGAGCCATGAGTTGCCAAAGTGTGTAGATGATCGATCGGAGGTTTATGGAATCTTTGAACAGTTCAAAGGCTTTGGTTGTAGTTTTGTGTCAGAGGAGATACAGACATAACCAGCTGCTTGTAAGGAGAAGTCCTGTAGTGCAGAAATGCTTGTGATACATAATTCAGTGGGACCTAGTACAGGTGAAAGAAACAAACCACATCTCTCTTTGCAGTGGTAAGATCTTGAAAATTTGGGGAACTCTTCCTGAAGTCCTATTTCTTTTCTGAGATGCTAGTCTCTTGAGCAATACATTTTCTTTTCTTTTTTTATTCCCCTCTTCCCTGCCCTCCTGAATTTTTTTTTTTCCTTCATGCTTTGCCAGGCTGTTAGAAGGACAAATGAACCTTGTGACCTAGGAGGTTTCTTCTAGTCCTCTTTTTAGTATTGCTTTGTGGATACTTCATTTTCATCCAATTAAACTATTTTTACAGAAATTATTTAATGGGACCTTATTGCTGATGGATATATATATATATATATATATGAACAGTGTGCAGCCTTTTACATACGGGAAGAAAAAAGGCAGGAAGGAAAGTCTGAGTTGTGCAATGTTAATCGCTGTTTAGAAGTTACCAGAAATGACGTTTTTTCCTGTTAGAATATTTTTCATTTTCTTAAATGAAAAAAAAAAATTAAATTTTAATGTTTGTTTTCTCTGCTTACTGTAACTGCTATTACAGTGTTGACAATGTTTGTTCTGAACAGAAATTAAATGCAAAATTTGGAAATCTTTATACTTACATAGTTAACTGATTTGGGGTGTGTTTCCTCTTTAGCTTTTGGAACAAATTGATTTTTCTACTGATTGCCCAAACTGTGGGCGGGCAAATGAAAATCAGACCAAATGCCGACATTGTGAAAGTGCTTCTCTAAAGGATCTGCAAAGAGTCTCCAGACAAACTGTGTCATTGAGTGAATCTGTGGGACCTTTATCACGTTCTTCAATACATCAGAATTCAACAGGGCAAAAATCTTCAGGTACAGGGTTCAATACAAAGAAGTTTTTTAGTACTGCTGTTGGGAAAGGCCCGACGGATATTCTACTGAGTAATGAAGTTGTAGGACATTCTATGTTACGACAGAATGGAAAAGCTGGTCTTATAACTGGGACAAAAAGTCCTAAAATTACAGGAACCTTAAGACAGAGGAGTACAAAACCATCTGAACTGAATGATCCAAGTAAGTACCTTTTTATGAATGTAGCCGTAAACTGGAAACCCAAAATATTGTATAATGAAGGAACTGTCCTTGCAGATTTACATTACACTGATCTTGCATTGAATTTTTTGTGTCTGTGTTCATGGGGAAGAGGGACAGAACTTTTTGTAATTTCTTTTTTATAGACTGAGGTACTCTCTGAGAAGATGAACATTGGGGAAAACGAAAGTTATGTCATGAATATTTTTGTTTGTTTTTGTTATAAAATACTTATACTTTATAATTTTTTTAAAAAAACTTTCTTAGCAGAATTCCGTAATTCATTCTCCCAAAGGGAAAAACAGTCTTTGATTTTTATTTTTTTTCCTCCCCTCTTTCCTTTTAAACTACACATTAATTGAAATTGAGCAATTTGTAAAATGTTAATTTTTGTGCTTTCTCTGAGTATACTTAATTTTTAAGCAGGAAGGAACTGAAATTTGGGAAATTCTGTTTCTAGTTCCATGCTTGGTTTACCAGACCATGTTTTCTTACCGATTTGAACAATTTCAGTCATAATTTCTCGTCAGTTTTTCTGATGTTGTATTACTCACTTTAAATTCTTGATTTAACCAAAAAATGTGTAGGTTCACGTCTGTGTCTAGAGATGGATTAACAATACCCATTTCTTGTGTAGTTAGTTGTGAGAAACAAAAAAATGAGGGAGAGAGCGCCTGCAAGCAGATTGAAAATAAACATTAATAAAAGCGTAATATAATGATAAATGTGGACTTTCTTTAGGCACTGCAGGACAATTACATAAATTACTCTTAAGCTCTTGCTTGAAAAGAAATTTCTATTGCAGAAAAATGTAGTGGTTGAGAATTTAATATTTTCTGTTTAGTTGTTTTGTCTAGTGATGATGATGAGGAGGAGGATAGTGGCAGCACTAGGAGAATGGAAAGCATTTCACCTCGTCCTGCAGATTCAGCACGCTCCTCCCCAGCTCCTTCTACAGGAAAGGTGGAAGCAGCATTAAAGGAAAACAGTTGTGGAATAGAACAGAGAATAGGTAGTATAACAACAGATACAGAAATTGCAGTCACACTACCAAGAAAAGCAAGAATGAAAGATCAGGTACTATTTAATGCTTTGTTTAAAGAAAACAAAAATCAAATCATAAATGGAAAATGTAAAGGCTTGTTTTGCGTTGTCAGAAGTTGACTATATTTGATTGCTTTTTTTGTTTAGCAGCTCATTGATTAGTACCTCTGCTTACATAATTCAGGAAACATAAGAAAATGTGTGCATTATATCTTTACAGGTGTTCATAATGATTTGAATTGTGCTTTTAACATAGATGTTTCTGTGTTGAGTGTATGCTCATGAGGCTGGGCCAGGTATTTCTGTGAAACTCGAGGGCCTACTTAGTTTACCGAACAGGGTCAGTACCTGCTGTTGACTGGTAAAGCTTTGGACAATCGAAGTTAAACAGGAAAAGAGACACCAGGGACGGTAGTGACCCTTTAAAATGAAAGTACTTTGAGAACTGTCCCAATTAATAGCACTTATTTTAAGAATTACATGGTTGGGCTTTAGGTTTTTTTTGTTGAGTACCACTGCAAGAATTGGATAAACAAAGATGAAAAACGCGCCATGAGCACACACCTTAAGTACTGTCACAGGGGACAAGCTTTCACAGTATCTTAAAAACTTAACCACCTCAATAGCGAGCCATTAAGAAGAATAAATTCCCTGTGGCAACTGGTGTTGAATTTAATAGTGCCAACTAAGACCATTCTTGGGTCACTTGGCGAGTTTCACTGTTGTGAGTTTTGTTCAACAAGAGTATCTGATCAGGTTTGCACCTGCAGTCTCAAATCCTTTGTCTTCCAAGTTAAAATGCTAAAGTAACGACACCAAAATATTCATGCTTGTGTTTTGATTCAGAAGCCAACATTCTGGTGCTGTAGTTGATGAAATTATGGCTGTTTATAATGTGGTATATAATTAGGCACCACTATCAGTATAAAGCTGTGAACCTCTAGAGTACAGTAAAGCTGTAGGGCTAAAAGCTTGGATGATAAATAGTTTTTTGAGTTTCAGGGGTTTTTGGCATTATGTGCTGGATTAATTGAAGGCATTGCATGGTGAATGCACTGGTGTCTAAGGTTTCTGAAACTCTCCCAAATGCTTTCCTTCCTATATCCGCATGTTCCTGTTCACTAGTCTTTAAGAACCAGTCTTGACATTGGAAACTAACTGTGTATTTTAGACAAAAGTAGAAAAGTGCTTGCATTTGAAGACAAGGGAAATTGAACTCTTTTTTTTGGGTGAAATTTAACACAAACTTTGCATTGATTCAAGAGTACTATCAAGAATTGCGAGTATCACGGTGTTTTTGCCGGATATTGTCGAACAAACTTTAAGAAGCTTTGTTCATTTGTTTTTTCTCTCAAAATACTCATTAATTCTTTACTGAAGAGTCTGCTTGAGTATTGCACCACTTTAATATTTTATTGTTAGTCTGAGATTTGAGTTTTGAGCTTTTAATAATACTTAGCTAGTCCAGCAGACAAAAATGAAAAGCTGTCTTCAACAAGAGTTCTAGGAAAATGTTTTAATTACAGGGATTTAGAATCCCTGCCTTCTCTGTTTAAGTGAAGCATCCAAAAGTGTATATTGAATTATAAGCAAGTAGGTTAGCGATTAGGGATCTTGAAGTAATTTTTTAGATTTAGTCTGTATAGAAATACTGAATCCCTTAAAATGTTGTTCTGTGAGAGTTTAAATCTATTTTGCTACCCAAAGGAATGTTTATTAATGGGCAGCTTTCTAAAACAATACAAACACCGAAGAGGCTGGTGTACAGAAATTCCTTCAACAAAGTGGAGCAATATGAGCAATACAACAAATAAATATACTGATCTGATGGCTGTCAGTTTTTCTAAGATTGTCCTGGTGGTAAACAGGAAAATTCCTTGAGATCACAGTTTCAACCAGCAAGTAGAGACATGCTTGAATGGAGCCAAACTCCACGTGGCCTTCTTTGGATATTTAGTCTTCTGACTCTCAAATCTATTCTAAAAGCATCTTAATGGTTTTATAGAGTTGCTTTAAGGAATTTCAATTTGGCTTGTTTTTTTATTTTTCCTGAAGATTCTGTTCCTGCTAATGTGGTACTTCAGTAATTGCTCAGTGTTTCCAGTCACCAAAAGCTTGGACTAAAATTTTTGAAATAAAAAGACATAAAGACACCAACACTGTGGTGCTTTTACAGCATATTAGTGGTTTTATGTAAACAAATAAATAAAATACTTTAAGAATAACCTTGTTTTGCCAGGCTTCACAGAGTTTCAAAATGACAAAAACTAAGTTTGTCTTGGTAGTTTTAGAAGTATTGTTTTGTGATTTGAAAATGCTAACAAAATGTCTGCATGTTTGAGCTTACGGTTTTTTTCTTGAATCTAGCAATATTAACATCTTCAGGTGTTTCAGAAAATTCCCTTAGGAAATTTCCGCCTTCTGTATGTGGTTGAGATGGATGCTGTAGTAAGTAATGCCATTGACCAACAGAGAAGTAGCCAAAAACTTAGCCACTAGTTTTTAAAAAGCTTATTTTAGCAATAAATCTTAGTGAGACATTCTGAAACCTTGAAAATTACTTTTCAGTTTGGGAACATTGTGTCTAACACTCCAATAAAACGCCGTAAAGTTATTTCTCAAGAGATGGTAACTGAGGCCGTACCTCTAAATTATCAAAATTCCTGTGAAAGCGTCATTTTGAACTGTCGAAGTATACGAATAGGAACACTACGAAGAATGGTAGTGGAACCTGTGATTGTAAGTAAACTTGTTATTTGCCAAATCTCCTTCCACTTTTTGATGGATGTTGTTGTTTTCATATTTGTACAACATCCTATTTTGCCTTTGTCAGTACGTTGGTCTCTTAATTTCAGGAGCTGTGATTCCTGGAGAAGGCCAAAGTAGTGTGCTAGCGCACACGATCTAGTTCTGATGTTTTCATAGCACCATCATGCCTGCAAAACCCTTGAAAATTATGTTTACTTGGTTGGGGAGGGGTTTATGGATTAGTGTGCATTTGTGAAGAAAGGTGAAGGTAACAGTTACCAAAAAGTGGATATTGATAGGTGGGAGGAAGAAGTGTGCCTGCAGGTGAATAATTTTGCTTCTGTAGAACAACTTTTTTTTTCTTGTTAACCTCCTAAATTATGTTGAGACTTTCAAGAGGACATTGCATATTAGTTGTGTTCAGTAAGCCAGATAAAAATGCGTACTTGTCAAGGTACCAACATAAATAGTGGAGAGGTGTAAGATTCTTTTTCAAATTTATTTCTGTGGTATTTTTCAGAGTATTTGAAACCTTTTTGAAAACACTGTACTTAGTTTCAACAGTCAGTGTGACTGAAAGACACAGAGCAGTAAAGAATGCACTGCCTTGAGTTGTGTTTAAAATGTACACTTTGGTTTTTTAAAAAAACACTTTACATTTTTTGTTTTAAAATTCTTGTTATTTAAGTACATAGTCAATTGGAGTATGTTTACTAACAGAAGGTATTGAGTCATTTTTGGCTTGGAGAAGGTGTGAAATCTTACTATTATGTTTTCTTCCACAGTTTTGCCTGGATTATATCAGAATACGCCTAGAAAGTCAAGAAGGTGAGCACACCTTTCGTTTTATGTTAGTACTCAGAATCTTTTGAATCTAGTAACTTTGTCCAAGGAACTGACAAGTGAATTGTAATGGAATGTAGATTCTGGTTTTTGTTACGTAGGTAATGAATTATACTGGGTGCCTGTAGTCAGATAAGAGGAATAAAAAAAAAAAATTGAGGACATAAATTTGACCTGAACTGCCTGATGAATAAAAAAAATGATTTTGCATTGTCTCTGCATTCTACTGACAGAAAGAAAAATCACAGATAGCAGGAGTCAGCAATTTGTGGTGTGTATGTCATTAGTTCTTCCCCTTCGTCCTAGCTGAAAAGCTGTAGATACTCTGGTGATGATTGACAGAACAAAACCAAAAGACAAGAGTAACCTCCTGTAAAGCACATTACCTTTATAACGCTTTATTAGTTATTTTATTTCAGATGCATAAAAAGGGGCTAGAAAACAGACAGGTACCTTAGGCCTCTGCTGTCTATATCTCCCTTTAAATTTTTTTTCTTCTCTAGCCTATAGGTTGTATATTTCACATTACTGAAACGAATACAGTGACGTAGTTAAGGAAATGGTGAGCGTACAGCTATTGCTCTAGGTCCTTTGTTTGCTTTTGAAGGGTCTTGCTTTGGGCCTGAGAAGAAGCCCTACCTCCTCTTGTTAATCTTAAGTTTCCATGAAGATGCAGTCCTCTCAAATTTTGCCTTTTATTTCTCTGTGTGTGTTTATTCTCCTCTTCAGGCTAAGTGATTTTTCATAAACAAACTTGGTCAAAGATAAATCTATGAAGAAAGTTCTACAAACGTATTGTAATGTGTCATAGCACTGGTTGCAGATTTAAATCACTGGAAATGGTGGGTTTTTTTCTGTGGAATAAAAACTAGATTAAAGTTGTTGAGAAGAAAACCTGTCCTGACAGGTGACAGTGGAGTCGAGTTTATCTTCTAAGACATTAACAGACGTCACTTCCTTGGATATGTGTTAATTTCAAACTTTTAAAAACTTTTAAGAAAGTTAATGAGCCCATACTTGTTAAACTCAAAGGAACAATTGTAAAGGAAACGTATTTTTGCTGTAATTAAATAAAATGTTGTTATTTTCTCCTAGAATCAGAAAGTGATATTCGAGAGATTAACCTGAAAACCTCAGAACTTACCAAATGTGAATGGTGTAGCGTCCGAAAATTGCCAGTAGTTTTCCTACAAACAGTACCGTCAACCTGTAGTAGCCTGAGAGACCAATTGAAAATGAGTAAAGATAATGTCTGGTACGAATGTAAAGGAGACAGTAAGTAAAGTAATTTTTGTCTACTATTCACTTTAAATTCTTCTTTGATGATTTGGATCGTGACTGAGTGCACTACAGACTGAAGCAGACACTGTTGACTCAGGCAGGTGCAGTGTTTTTCCAGACACTGTCACCTTCCCAGGCTGATGAGGAGAATGGTCCAGAGCAGTTGGCAAAAGTGTAGGCCTCTCTTTCTCCAGGCACATGTTTGTTGTAACATTTAGTCAGTTGAGTGTAACTCTGCTAATATTAGTACTGACTGAGAACAAGTTGGTTTGTTTATTAGGTTTTGTACAGCAGCCTTTGCATTTATGTGACAGCTTTTGGTGTACTTCTGCTTTCTGTGCTGTTCTGCTTACAAGCCATACTTGCAGTAGGAACTGTTGTATGGGTTGGCTTAGGTTTTTTTTACCATGTGCTTGTAGTGAAGTTATGATGTAGACAAATACCTACTTGGAACATAAATGGATTTTCTTCTTGTATCATAAAGTTAATTTCAACATAGTTTTCTTTTAAGGGTCTAGCATCTTAATATGCACACTTTTTTTAAAGTAGCATAGAGTCCTCTAACCCTTCAATAGGCTTTTCTTTAGGTTAAATTTTGTGGTTGTTTATACTTGTCTTCAGCTTCATAGATACATGATGCATTCAAGTGAATACATGTTGCATTCGAACAGAGGAGGAAAGCTTTCAACGATCTCAGAACAGCAGGCTTCCAGTGTGTAATATTGTTGTAGTAACCTCATCCACCTGCAATAAAAAGTATGAGCTATCATATAAGTACAAAAGGAACTGGAGGGTATGCAAGGGAACTAGACACAATCCTGGGAGCAGGCATTAGACCTCAGGTGAACACAGGTGTTGACAAGTGAAAAAATGAAAATCTTCCTGAGTTCTCTCTGTAAAATCCTTTCCTCTCCCTGTCTCTCAGCCGTTTTCCCCCTCAGCTTTTCTCTCTGAGGCTGTGGTTTTATTGTACTTGGTACTTAACGAATACTGTGTGTTAACACAGTTGCTATTTGCTTTGTGAGCAATGAGATTACTTTAAGCCTGATTCTATAGCTGTGTAAGCAGTTCTGTATAGATGCCTAGTTCCCAAACAGGAACACCCAAAATCCGGTTAGACACCTAAATTCCATTTGCAGCGATTTGGGAAATTCGCTGCTGAAGAATTATTTTTTTACAGCAGTTTGCATGTCAAGTTAGGAAAGACCAAAAAAAAATGGTTATGTGTCTGTGAAGCTTGTCTTTTACAGAAAAACAGGTCTGTGCAGCTCTGAGTTAGCCACCTACGTGAAACTGGGATTTGCAGCCTGAATCCTATTCCTACCAAATAATTCCTGTCTACCCAAATAATTCCTGTTAATGGAACTTACAGCTTTTTTATTTTTCAGATAATGTGAGTGAATGTTATTTATACAACAGCTGATTGATCTGACTCACATTCACAACATTTGGTAAAGGTTTAGGCTGACCTGTTGAAGCTAAGCCTCTGTACTGAAAGAAAGTCAAGATTTATTAGGGCTAGCAAGAGTAAGTGTTAGAGCGTGCCTGACACCATTCTGGTTGCAGAATGGTCATCGAGGGCAGAGAGGTTTTGGTTTGCTCATGTTCCAGGACCTGAAAGCAGAGCTTTGCTCTTTTAGGTGGTGAGATCCCTTCACCTGTGTAAGGAGAAGAAGATTTTTATTACTATTGACATTTTAAATTCCTTTTCTTGTTCAGATGCATACTTTTTACAAATCCAACGTGGCTGCCAGTGTATTGGAGATCCTTTCAGAGATTTCTGTTTCCATAGTAACAGAAATCTGATCAGGGAGAAATAACTGTTTCTTTTGTGAAATGGCCATTACAGGTTTTTGTACTGATGTAGCCAGCAACACATGCCTAGAATCAGTAAAAGTAGTTTTGTTAGAACTTTATGCTTCTAATACGTGATACACAGTTTGTATCCGCTTTTTAAAAAAGCATCATGCTTGTTTTCCCATTTAAGTCTGGAAGCACTTGTCTCAAAAACGTACTTCTTTTCTTTCCTCTCAGATTCTAAACAGTCGTTTAAGTTTTGTGTCTACTTGCTAGCTGTCGCAGGTTAAAATGATATTTTTTCAACCTGTCAGTGTTTCTGAGAATATCTGTTGTCTAGAAGAGCTGACTTGTAGATATTAGTGCTGTATATTCATGTAAAAGTGATTATTGTGGACTTTTTTAGCTAAAAAAGTTTGGGGATTTCTGGGCTTGCCTACTGTAGTAACTTGAATGCATGAGATTTTCAAAAAGCAATGATATTTTATGGCGTTAGCCTTCCTGGGTCACGACAGACAGGTGAATGTACCTGAATCACAGGGTCTCGTATGCTGTTTTTCTTTTAATGTAGTGTATGTTATCTTAGTTCTCTCTTTTTTCTTGTCTCGCTCTTCTGCTTTTGCAATCCCATGTATTCAAAAGTAGAAAAACAGACTGAAACCTTCTAAAATAAATTACTGGGTAGATGTTGAAGGGGCTAAGTAGGTGAAAGCCATTTTTATGATAAATATTGAGACCACAAAAGCCCATCTACATTCTTAATACAATTCTCCATTTCTAATAAACTTCCACAGGTGAACGTATCTATTGATTTGTGAGAGAGCTGCTATAGACTTCTCAGCAGTGACCTGGGAGAAATTAGGGTGTGGTTCTTCTCTATATAGAGAGGAAGTGATGCTGAATACATGATTTCTGGAATTGTATTGAAACAACAGGATAGGAACCGTAATAAGAAAAAGAAAGTATTGATTGCAGAGTCTTACTGTCAGTAAGCAGAGAAGCTGTTTCTTCAAAATATGTTTTGGCTTTGCCTTGAGTGTTTTTACATTGAGTTCAAAAAATTTATTGTGTGTATTTCTAAATTGAGGCAGAAGTTGAATGCACTTGTGTTGCAAATGTGGGTAGAAGGGTTTGGTAGTTAGTCCTTCAGTCTGTCTGCTTACACGTGTTACTGCTTGTGTGTCTCGCCAGCAATGTTCTTTCAAATCTGCTTATAATTGCAGCATTTCATTTTGTACCTAAATGAATAATTTTCTCTCTACTTCTTTGTAGGTCAAGAAGAACAGTACATAATTTTAATTTTTGAAACTGGGCTTGATCCACACGCAAACTCAATATTTGAAAAAATAATTACTGACATTGGTATTAGAAATAATATTTCTGACTTCTTCGTGAAAATTTCTTTTGAAGAAGCCAATGGCAGGCTTGTTGCCTTTACTAAGTGCTTGGAAGACAACTCCAAAGGAAGTCCATCGCACAGAGAAAACAAAATAAAAAATGTAATTATGTTTTCGGTTTAGTGTAAAGTCCTTAAATTATCTCCGTTACAAATACACTGGGGATAGTGTGCTAGTCACTAGACCAAAAAAAAAAAATCCCAACAACTTCTACTGGCTTTTCTGTAAGGATTCCCAGACTTGGCCATGGCAAGTTATGAGAATACAGGAACTAGTCTGTGCATTCACAGTACTCCCTAGGGTATTTAGTTTGATTGTAAAGTTGTGCAGTGGTCCACAAGTAATACTGTAATTTCAACATGATTAAGGGACAATAAATTTGTGTTATAATTAGACAATATCTGAACTGGTTTAGCTCAGTGGGTTGAGCATGGTGCTTGAAACACCAAAGGTCGCGGGTTCAATTCCCGTTCGGTTCTCACATGTTGCCTGACCTAGTCGAGAGGTGGTGTCCCTGCCTACAACAGGGAGGCTGGATTAAAATGATCTCTAAGATCCCTTCCAGCGCAGGCCATTCTGTGATGGTTGATCTACTGGTAAAATTAAAATTTTTCAAGCCAGAAATAAGCTGTAGTGTTTTAATTAAATGTAATTATGCTTTCTTTGAACAAAACTACCTCTTAAAGAATTGGAAGTTTTGTGGCTCTGCAAGAAATGAGTCAAGATGGAAGTGTAATAAATGAACTAGGAAAGGCAGAAAAAAACCCTTGAAATCGTAAAAAATGTAATGGATATTACACTGCTGCACTTCACAAAGCTTTACTACCTTTTTTTGGCCAATCTGAGCACAGTACCCAAATTAATATTGACTTTATTCTTTCAAGGTTACTTCTGAGTCCAAAATGCAGCAGCGACCTAAACAGTTACCATATTTTGAGGATGATGAAGAAGTAGGAGAACCACATACAGTATTTATTGGTCCTATAGAAAAGTAAGATATTTCTCTTTGCCCTGTAACAATTTTCTGAGTTTTTTTGGCATTTCATATTTATTGTTGAATGTATTTTTCTTTTCAGGTTGATAGTTTACCCACCTCCTCCAGCTAAAGGTGGTATTTCCGTAACCAACGAAGACCTCCATTGTCTAAATGAAGGAGAATTTTTAAATGATGTTATTATTGATTTTTATTTAAAGTAAGTTTTATTTCACATCAGTTTATAGTAGTCTTTTACTTTGAAACTTGAAAAGTTCTCATATTAAAAATTCATAGGTCAGTTACTAACACTTGGTCTCCAACTATACATAGCTTTAACTTTAAAAGTTGTTTTGTATTTTTGCAAGAAATTGTAGTTCCTCTCCTATCCTGCTCGACAATGACATTGTTCTCACTTGGAAAAAAAGGTTCTTCAAAATTTCTTAGCATCTAAAGAGGAATTGTAACTGCAAGGGAAAAAAATAAAAAGGCTTTTTTGCATTTTTTTCCAGTTTTTGTGTTGCCTAGAATATAATTTTTCATTAATGTAATACATAAATTAATTTTTTGTTATCACTCATGCTACAGGTTAAATTGTTACCTGTTGCTGAGTGTATGCTGCATGTAAGGTGCATGTGTATAATTTTCAATGTATTAATATTTTAGAGATGAAGACAAAATTAGTGCATCACTCTGGGATTGTTTGGAGATGTAGCAGCAGCTCAGTCATAAAACGTGGGTCATTCTTGGGCAGGTTGTGTGTTTATTTTTCTCCCCTGGTATAAAAATAAATACAGTAGCAACAGAACAACTCGTTCATTGAGCAGAGTACGTAATACCTTGAAATATTGACACAAGTATTGCCTGAATGAGTTGCTGTGGTTAGTTAGCTCTGACATTCTTACAGCTGTTTTGTGAGAGACTGCAGCGATTTGATGGGGAGGTAGCACTGTCAGCAGTCCTTTTTACTCTGGTGATAAGTTAACACTTTCATGAATTTTTCGTATTTTGTTTTTAACTAATTAGATATTTGGTCCTTGAAAAACTGAAAAAAGAAGATGCTGATAGAATACATGTGTTCAGTTCGTTCTTCTATAAACGCCTTAATCAAAGAGAAAGAAGAAATATTCATGAAACTTCAAACCTTTCGTAAGTCTGTTGATAAGTCAGTTTTACTAAGAGCTAAGGGCACTGAAGACTACATTCATCGATACGTTACAGGGATCAAGTCTTTGCAGACAGTATTATGATACCACAGACCTCTAGGAAGCATCCAGACCTGTAACAAACATGGAATACACCTTGAAAAATCTTGAGAAGCTGTTAAGTTGAAAATACCTGGAAAAGTAGTCTTTCAATTAAAATCACTTGTTGGTTTCTCCTTGCAGAATACAACAAAGACGACATGGGCGAGTAAAAACATGGACGCGGCATGTTGACATTTTCGAGAAAGATTTCATTTTTGTTCCCCTTAATGAAGCGTAAGTTGAATGTACCTTTTTATTACATTTGCATGGTAAAGACTTAAGCTTCATAATTCTAAAATTGAAAGTTATACTGAAGTTTAAAATAAAGAGAATAAACATCTTTTTCCGGGTGATAAAACCAAAAGAGCCATGTAAGATCTTTAAGTGCACTGTTGTAGTGTAACGAATATTGGACAGTATTGAAAACTGGGCAAAAATGAACTTTTATGACTATTTTCTAAGTTTCACCTAGTTCTCTGCAGTTATTTCTTCTAAGCTCTTATCACTGACTTTTGAATTTACTTTTTTTACTCTTGCTTTTTCTTCTAATGAGATCCCTTTGGTATTGATGAGATCATCCTTTAGTTACAATAAACCAGTATCAGAAGAGAATAGGGTTGAAAATCTCTACTGCCCTGTACTGGGAGCTTTGTTCTTGTTCTTTATATCCTGTTGTCCTGGCATTTTGCTTGGGTCCAGAAGCAGACTGTTCCCATTCTAATGGTTGTCAAGGACTCCTTAATGATGTTTGCTTTCTTTAAGATCAGAGCAAGTTGTCAGAAACACATTTCTTCATTTCACAAAAAGAGTCTAAGCACTCCTTAAGCAAAAATATTTGGGAAAGTTAAACTGCATTTTAAAAATATATAATAGAAGCATAAATAAAGACAGAGACAGGAGAATTGCAGCTGATGTATTAAGGCATACCTAACTGATTTTTTAAAAATTCCAAGCGTAGTTTGTTTGGTTTTTTAAATTAAAAACTCTTCAAAGAAGTTAATCTAGATACCATGTCATTGTGCAGTGGGAGGTGAATTTCTGAATCTTCTCTTTTCCCACTTCCTCTCCAGCTGAATTCTAAGGCTAGCTGTAGAGAAATAGTTAAGAGGTAACTGAACATAGATCTGTCTTTGTTACAAAGTCATAAGTAAGTCCCTGAGAAAGCTGTTCACAGGCAGTTACTTTAAAATTTGAGACGTTACGACTGTACAGCTGTGGAAAGACAAAGAGTCCTTAGGTGTTCAAAGGGACTCGTCTAAGGTATTCCTTCTGTCCACTGGAGACTTCATCCTTGCCATCCCTCTCCTCTGAAGCTTCAAGTACTAGAATTTTGAAGTGTCTGTCACTTAAATTTTAGTTTCCTTGGAGTTCGTTGTATGGTTTACTTCCCACCATCTTCTCTTGTGTCAGTCACACGTCAGTATCGCTTATGCATAGGAGAAGTGAGACTGATACACTGTCTGGTATTGCAGCATGGACTTAGAAGTTGCCTGAAAATGAAAATAAGTAGTTCTATGGCTTTATGACAGTTGTGTTGCTAGTAACTTAGCACATACTGGTTTTCACTGTCTTGTTCATTTATGTTGAAGCAACTAAAGCAGTTTCTACCTTAGCAAGTCGTGCAGCTTAATAAGAGGAAATGTGCAGAACAAAAGTCAGGATGTTCACAGCATATATGGGTTGGGGATTTTACTTTGGACTAATTTTGTCACATGGACTCATCTGGTAGTGATTAGAGCATGAAAAGTTTACTCTTGGTTTGCCTCTTTAATCTGAAAACCATTCTGTTTACGCTTTTTGGAACTGTTCTTCACTGTGAACTCAAACATGGTAAGTGGTGATTGTAGACCATCCTGATATGTACAGTAAGAACCTTGCAGAGAAGAAAAAATGATGAGAAAGTGGTGGTTTGGTGGAGAAGGTGAGTTTGTTTTTTAATGGTTGGTTTTGACCTACTGCAGGCAAAGAAAGTGTGAATTAAATATTCTGTATTTCTTTTTTTTTAAAAAAATATTGTTATTAGATACTATTATTTTTCTAGGATGCACTTGACTGTTCTGTCTCCCCTCAAACATATATCATTTCCCCCATTCTTCAAAACCCAGCTTTCAGTTTTGAGCAACAAAAAGCTGACTGTTTGTGGGAGATGCTAGTGTATTTAGGAAAGAATGAGAGTGACTTGACGATGAAATACTCCCATTGTGATAAGTAATCGATATCGCAGTTCAGAGACGAGGCTGGGGAACTACCTGAGTGTCAAGGGTTAGGTCTGGGCCAGCTGCTGAACCCCCTCTCCCTTCCCAAAACAGGAAGGGAAACAAAATAATGCAGAGAGATTTATGAATCATATTACTAATAAGGAAACAATTGAAAAAATTGAAAAAACTCTATGCAGATATATACAAATCCAATATTGAACCTGAACTCCTCCCGATAGCAATCCTCAGTGATGCTGCAGAGCAGGCAGCACCAGGGAAAGCCCAGGCTCAGCGGCACTGGGGAAGTGAATACCGGAGCTGGGTTTGGGAACTTGGCATTGGGATCAAAGGCAGGCAGAGTCCTCCTCAGCTGCCGGCCATTGAAGAAGAGAGCTTAACCCCCTTGATCCCTCAGTTTTATACAGAATATGACATATATGGAGCAGAACACTCTTGTTGGTCACCTGTCCTGTCTGTTATTCACTAGAGGTGCGACCTTTTAATTCCATAAGACCCCTTCTGCTTTGTGGCGCCCCTTGTGTGGCACACAAGATCCTCAGTGACCTTGGTCACTATAGGAACAAGTGTAGGCCATAGCTGTAAACATCAGGCATTATCACTTCTAGTAGTGGACACTGCAGAAATATGCTGCGAACTTCAGAAAGTGCAGCTTCTTAGAAGAGACTGATCTGAAAAGTAAAAATAACTGAACAAAATTGGTTCTAGCTCAAACTAGGACACAAGAAGAACCCAAAAGTGGCAAGTATGAACGCTTGTAAGCCTCTATCGTAGTAGCAGAGCTGTCACTTGCCAAGTGTCTCCTCCTTCTTTATATTGCAGTGACACAGAACAGCAGGTTTTAGCAAGTTACTATATATATTTGATTGCTCTTTTCCATACACTTTTGTCTTTGAAAATGGGTCAAGAGCAGAGAACTGGAGTCAACTTTTTTTCAGTCAAAAAATGTTTTGGGGTTTTACTGGTTAGTATGTTTCACATATCTCTTTGATACATTGCTCTTTATGTTGAATTCACATGTAAATCCTGTTTTATTTTCATTAACTTGACTACAGCACCACTTCAAGCACTTCTTAGCTTCTCTGATACAGAATCAGAATCAGAAAGTTTTATTTATAGAACTAAACATACCACAGACAAAAGAGGCAATAAGTATCAGTGCTAAGTTTTGGTTTTTAATGGCAAAATACTCACCTGAAGGATTTCTGATCTGGTTGACAAATACAGTGTAGATCCTGTTTGTGTAAGTTATAGCCTCAGTTAGCAGTAGCTGTGTGTATAATGTATTGTGAAATATGTAGTCCCTGGACTTTGTTAATAGCACTGTGAAACCTTGCTGTTGTGCCGAATACATCAGTATTTTACATTTGTGGTCTTGATTTTTATCAGTTGGCGTCTTAATCTGCAGTGAGTCTTTTGGATATGCAGGTCTTAGGATGAAAGGTAGGACCTAACATCTGTACCAAGTTACAGCTTTTTCAGAAACTTGCTTATGTGATGACTTTTGTGTTACGTATTTTCCCAAAGTTTCCCCCATGCTCCTGTTTCTTGCTTGCAAAATGAGGACTGTCACGCTTTGTGTGGACAAGAATGGAGTTGTTTAGATGCTGTATGCTCAGTGCTACTTTATGGGTAACTACTTTATTGTAACTGCTTTATGGTTACCTGTCTAGAGTTGTGGGGTTTTTTTCAAGAGATTGGTGAAAACGCTGGGGACACAGCAAATCGGCGAAGAGGGAAAGCCAGTTGGTGTGTGTGGTGTACACAGTATGTGCCATTCTGTGTGGATTTTGGGGAACCTGGTTTTCAGAATTCTTTCAACATGCCTTTACCTGGACATCTCTATGTGCAACTCAGTCTAGTGTGATAAGGCTTTTGTCACCCGTTTCTATCAGTTTATTCCTTGTCTTCATAGAGTATGATCATAGAACTTATGCACAGCCTTGAGTTGTCTAGACTCTCCCAGTGTTTGCAGCTTGATGGATGGCAGTACTGCAGGTATTTTTCAGGGTTTTGCCACCTGGTTTGATGCTGGTTACTAGTCCTTGTAAACAGATCCGTATTCTCTACTACTTAGGTCTCAAACCTTAATCTGTGGCAAAGTTAGACTGGTTGAGAACCAATCTGAGAGTTTTTTGCTGCTTTGTGTCCTGAATTAAGTAGCATGTGAAGCAAGTTATTCTAGGATTTGAGAACACTTGAGAGCTTCTCTTTCATTATAGGAATGCTGCTCGTGGTTGCTCCTGATACTGCTTCTCCTGTGCTGCCTGGAATTATGTGCTTTTCTTCTTCTAGGACACAGCTAGTTATGCTGGCATCTGGTTTAAGAGTACAGTCTAGAAACGAATGCTTTGGAGTTGCTGGACTTCAGTATCTACTTCCAGAAAGTCTTTCCAGAGTCTCCCATAACCACTAGTTTAGGGCACGTGGGCTCATCGTGTAACAAGTTGTTGAACTGCAGTAACTGACGGTTGACAAGAGGGGAGGATAAACCTCAGAATGCTATGGCTGACTTCACCAGGACTGTGTCAGTGTCCTTTGGCAATACAGTCTTTTTTTGTTCAAGTCTCCAGTGGAAATAGATTGTTCTTTTAAGAGTTACAAGCTGTTTTCTCTTTGTGTCCAGGTTAATTTTCTGTTCTATTTACATAATTGGTACATAAAGCCTATGTCAGTAGAGCTCACACAAATTCAGGGGATTGGCAATACTTAATATATTCATTTACTGGGTGTGGTGAATCATTCAAGACAGAATGCCTCCATAATTCATGTGCTTCTTTCAGAGGCCACTTACTGTAGCTGCCATTGAGTTTTGATGAATTAGGCTTCATAATCATCTGATTGGTTTATTAATATGTCAGTTAGACATGCTTTTTCTTTCTTCTGAAACACATTGAAATGTGGCTTCACTTGCATAATACATAGCTAGGTTCTCTTTTGTTATTTGCTGCAGAAAAATTTCTGAATCGAGTCAGGTGATACCTACTTGCAGTGCCTCAATCCCTGAATTTGCTGCTGCTCCTTTTCTGATTGAATGACAAGTCAGTGAAGTCCGAAGAGGAAAGGAGATAAGGAGGAAACTGGAACAAAACTTGTCTCATGTCTTATTTTATGTTGAGGGACATAACTATATTTGAAAGGGTTAGCATGTCAGCTCTGTGAAGGGTGAGGAAGAACAGCAGTGTTGTGATGATGGCATTACAAGTACTCTTTTCTCTCCTTTTCTCTAAAAATGTTAAGTGTCACATACAATTGGAAGAGCTCATAGGCAGAAGAATACAGGCAATACACCTATACCATTAAATCTGGCTGCTTGTGTTGCCAGTGCTGAATGACTAGAAAAGTTTTTTACAGCCATAAAACATGAACTTTATGATCTCCAGTTCATGCAAAGATAATGTTAAAAAAGCATTTAATGTAATTGTTGGGTTTTAATATATTTTTTTTTGCCTTTGCAGTGCCCACTGGTTTTTGGCTGTCATCTGTTTTCCTGGTTTAGAAAAACCCAAATATGAACCAAATCCCCACTATCATGAAAGTGCTGCAGCACAGATAAAATCTTCCTCTTCCGATGGAGAGAGCAACACACCATCTCCTTTGCCAAATGAATTAGATGCACAAAACTCGCCTTCCAAATCCACAACAAAGAAGACATTGACCAAAAAGTATAATATAGCTTTAATTGACCCAAATACTGAAACAGAGGACAGTGAGCCTTCATGTAGAAGAAGCCCTTGTAGGGGAAAAAGTACTTTCAAAAAACTAAATCAAATAGACAGTGATGTGGAAGAACCTAACACTGTGGAATTGGCATGCCATAAACTGGACCATAGGACTCTCGACGAAAATGGTATACAGGGTGAATTCACAGCTGCTAGCCAATCTATGGGTATGTAATTGTATAAATACACACATATATATATTATATGTACTTTTTTTTTCAATTATATTATACATATACATATAATTTCGCATCTGTTGCTACTTTTGCAATTGTTTAAGCTTCATACTTTGAAAGTTGAGTATGTGGCTGAAGTTGGAGTGCTTGCAATCTAAGTAATTTAGAGTTATTGTGTATAAAATATTTTTGTGGCTGTTGATGTAACTCATGGAAAAGGACTGGAGAATACGGCACTGCCTTCCTAAATCAGATTAATTTTTCAGTTATGTGACATTTTTCACCCAAAATAATTGCGTAGCTATTGCTTTGAGTCACTTAGGGCTGTAATTGTTACAGAAAGAGTAATAGTTTGTCGTGGAACCTCACAATGTATGTGCACGGGGAAACTGAATTAAGATTGTGTGAGCAACCTTAATTACAGTGTCTTCTAGCAGTTGAGGTTTTGCTTCAAGACTGTTCTTTCATGTCGTAATCAAAGGTATGTAAAAAGAGTAAGAAGAAAATAATTTAAAAAAAATTTCTCCCATATGAGCTCTGTGTTATATTTAGAGAGGTTTTCTCCATGTATTGCTGCTGTGGAGGCTGATTTCGGTGATCTGGAACAGCATTTGTACCAAAGTGAACAAAGTTGCTGACATACTTTTATAGGCAGACGAAGGAGTTAGGAAAAAGTTGTTTTCTCTGCTCAGTGCAAGATTTGGAACCCTTTGAGGCATAGAGTACAAAACCTATGGTTACGCAAAAACTACTTCAGTCACCAAAACTATTGCTACTGATTTAATTTACACAGTAAGTAATTGCATTGTAGTAATTGCCTGTAGTACAAGATCTGAAAAGATTATCAGTCATGTGCTCTAATCTGTATACTGCAGACTATTGCAGCTTTAATATCTTTGTGGCTATAAACACTCATCTACTTTCTAATCTAAAAGTATTCGTTTGTGGTAGCATTGTCACGTTTAGAAGGTCTTGGTGGGGAGTTGAGGGTGTGCGAGATCTGCTTATTTGAACTGATTTTTTTTGTTTTGTGTGTGATTATTACTGGTTATGATTACCTCTATGATAAGGTCTCGTGTCTTGGATGCTGCAATTAGTTGGAATGTACATTATGACATATTTTTGCTAGGATTATGGCATTTTTGCTAGTATTACTTTTTTTTTATGGCTGCGTTGTACGAGTGGCTGATGATATTCTGTTGCTGACTAAAACACTCAGACTCTCTTGCTCAGCTATTGCAGGTGATGCAGCCTTTCATTAGGGCTGACATCCTTTGGGGTCACAGCCCTGGTTTAAGGGTGAAATTCAAATTGAGACTGACACTAGGCATATGTTTAGACTGTTGAGATGCATATGTTTAGCTGTTGAGATGCATGGTGTATCTAAACTTCTGTTTCAGTCAGATGAAAGAGGGGGATGTAAGCCTTGGGTTTTCTGCCTGGCTTTCAACTATTGCTCCAGATGTGGGATTTCACTCTGTACACTTCAAAATCCGTACGTATGCCCTGGATTTCCTAGGATATCCCAAAAGGCAGTAGGTGCTTCTTTGACAGTGTAGTCAATGAAGTCAATGAAGCCTCTTCTCGCCCTAAAGCAAACACAGAATAAGTGTTCAGTTGAGTAGCTCTGCCCTGATCTTGGTCTCCACTTAACATTGTGAGACCCTAGATGCCTACTGTATATGGAAGCCTACACTTAGATGGCTTGATCTCAAACTAAATCATGGTGTTGGACTTGTAAATCGGTAGGAGTTGATACTTAGATAACTTTAAAGAAATAATCCAAAATATGTTTTTTTATTTTTCAGGAATCTGTCAGCAATAAGTCACATTAGTGTATGGCCTAGTTCTTGTGTTAAGGTCTTTTCAAAGATACTCAGTAGGACTACTTCCCAAGTTTGTCCCTGTGGAACTCCACTAGTAACCTCTTTCCAAAGTGTTACTTCAACTGCTCTGTTGAAGTGTTCTCAAATGCAGGTTGTCTCTTTTTTTTTTTTTTTTCCATTAGCTAGTTCGTTGCCCTATTTACTGTTCTTGTAGAAATCCCAGTTTTCTTTAGTAAGTAATACGTCCTCAAGTGAGACCATAAACAACTCTTATATTTTTGTGTGTGTTTAGATATATTGTAGAACCGCCTCCTAGGAAAAGTTTGCTTATGAAGATTCCAGGTTTTGCAGGCATCAGTTGATCATTTTTCACTTATTCCCACATAATTTGTTATTTTTTCCCCTCAAGTTCTCAAGTCTTACATGTTGGTAAAGTAAGACTCATGAGCCTGTAGCCATCTGTATCTGCTTCTTTCATGGGTATAGCCATAACATTCATTATTCTTTATTTCTTCTTCTGCTGTTTCCCAAATGACTAAATATGTAGAAGGGGGTAGGAAGTGAATTTACAGATACTCTTTTTATATAGCAAACAGTGAAGCTTCATAAACATTTCTAAACTGCTGCTCTTGGGAGAGCTGATCCCACATTCTACCCTCCCTAGCAGTGTGCTCCCAAGCTGCCTTTTCCGTTTTACCAACACAAATCTTTATATAAACAGCACAATGTCATATGTCAGCTGTGTCACAGTTATTCTAAGCAATCCTGAGCAAATCTGAGGTATTTAAAGTTAGTTTGATCTTCAAAAATTATTTTATGTTTAAATATACTACTGTGTGTGATTGATACAGATGGATTGCACAAAATCAGGCTAAACTATAGCGAAGACTCAGCTGATGGCAGTAAACTAAATGAAGATGAGCTTATAGATTTTTCAGAAGACCAAGATAACCAGGTAAGGAATTTAGAAATTTTATTTGGGGAAATAGGAACTGTTGTGTTGTATTTTAAATGGGTAGCTTAAAAGCTGCATACATGTTGTAAATGTACATTGTCTAAAGCTGGTTATCTTCACAAGTGTCAAATCCAAAGCACTGGTCAACTACAAAAATTTGCAAATTAGCTGATGAGAGCATTGTACATTTGTTCGTGAAACTGTTTTATGGGAAACTACTGTAAATGATTCCGCCTTTAATCTTAAGAGTCTTCTGCATAGTGACAATATTACACAATGGTTTTAGTGGAAATTGGAAGTCAACACATTTCTGTCTTTCATCCCCCTTCCTGCCATGTTTATCTGCCAGACCCAAGAACAAGTTACTCTTCTTTCAGCTGCATTTTCTGGACATAAACACACTTATAAGTAGGTGCAACTCTGCCGTTCTGTTTCATTAGTGCTTCCCCTAATCAAATTTAAACAACATGGATTTATAGTCCAGTATTTTTCTTGTTCAAATTGGAAGATGTTTAGATTTTAGAGCTGTGGAAAGACTAATCATTAAAATGTCCTTTATAGACTCATTAATGGGTACGAGGGCATTATTCCGTAGCCCTCTTGCTTCTACAGTGTAAGTTCAATGTGAGCGAGCTACGAGTTACACCTTTACTCTTCCTAATTGGTTTCCTGTTCATGTTTCAGGTGTGTGACTTCAAGTTGTCCGAAATAAAGACTTGGAGGCTATCAAATATACAGTCTAGGAATTACCTATTTTTCACCTTTGAGTCCAGAACAAACAATTATTTCCCAGAGTCTGCAGCTATTTGTAATGACTTCCAAATAGTATGTATATGTGTGCACACATAGAAAAGCTCCCGTGTGTGTTGGAACTTAGCTCTGCTTTTCATACAGACTCAACCCACCTCTCTAGTCATGCCACTGACCCAAACGTTCTGTGATTCTCGCCTGATGGCAGTGCCTTTCTGTCTATTTTCTAGCAGTTAGAGTTCCCTGAAGATGGAGAATTAGTACTAGAGCATTTCCTTGCTGAAGCCTGTGGCCAGCAGTGTTCCTTGAGAGGAGGAAAAGATGCCAAGTTCCGTGGTTGCAGTGTAGCTTCGAACTTAACTCAGGCAGAAGCTATCACTGATACCTTCTAGAGCGCACAAAGCAAGTGTAGAAATGGTAGATCATGACAGGCTGAGTGCACCCTCACATCTTCCAGAAGTGGAGTTGAGGCTGCTGCAGAAACAAGCGTGTTAGGAACTAGGCAGTAGTTTCTAATATGGTAACATCTTCATGGTGTAGCATGAAGATTTCAGTTATAGGATCCTGCATGTCCGTGACGTGCCAATCTCGCCAAAAATTTCTGAAATCATACTGATAATGAGATTCCCATTTTTGGAAAGCATCTCTTTGCCTGAAACACAGCTATCTGTGGTAGCAATAGCGAACCGAGTACAAGGATAAGAAAACATCGGGTTACTTTCAGATACAAGAACTTAGAAGTTTTGTTATAAAAACAATCAATACTGAAATCAAAAAGTCAAAGGACATTTCCAGGTTTGTGGGATGACTGTTTTTGCAACCCACGATAGATACTGTCATGGTGGTTTAGTTTTCTTTGCCTCAAAAACCAAGTTGATACATTCTGGGGCAAAGATCAGATTTTACTTCTGAGGTCATTACAGATTTTAGCTCATTTCATCTAGATGAAAACATACTAGAAACTTACTTAGCAGACTCATTTAAAAATTAGCAAGGAAAAATATTGGTAATTTGAATTATAACCAGATAATGGAGATGCACTGCTTTTAAGCCAACAGTGCTTTGAAAAAGTCAGTAGCAGCTCTTTTCTAGTTTCAGCAGTTGTTAAATAAGAAACCATGTGACTGAAAGTTAGTAATGCAAACTTATAAACAATGAATGGTTTCAGGTTAAAGTTACCACTTCTTTATTTAACGTATGTTAGTGTTCTTGAATAAAAATGGTAAGTATAGCAGTAATTTTTCTGCATCCATTTGAAAAACAGTATCAGTTATTAAGTGCCTCTAAACGTGTTGCTTCTGTAGGAAGACAGTAGTGATGATGGTGGCCTTGTAGATGATAACTGTAATTCAGAAATGGGACAATGGCATCTGAAGCCTACTGTCTGCAAACAGTAAGTATTAAAGCTGTTAAAATGGAAATTTCGTAAGAGTTTATGAAATCTAAAGAAAGTAATTATAGCAAATGGTTGTACATCAGTCTTCAAACACAGCATGTTATTAGTGTTTGAGACAGAATTTTATACTTTGTATTATCACCATCTTCAGTGGGCAGAAAATTTAATGAATGAAACTGTGAAGGAAATAAGGTTTTTGTGTTTCTGTTAAGCCTGTGTGCTGCTTCAGGCAATTGAAGATTGATTTTCCAAATAAGCCTTTTCTTTGATATCTTGTGCTTAGATTACAACAAAAAAAAAAGGTGCAGAAGCATGTTTAACTGTATCCTTCTATATTAAAAAAGTCTTTCAATGAAGATAATTAACTTAATACCAAAAAGACAACCTTTGGCACCACTCAAATTAATACAGGAGAATAAAAATAATTTTAACTGACTGCGTTTCTTATCTAAATGTGTTCTAGCTGTTTCTTCTATTGTCTCTTTCTGTTCTTGATATTATTCTTTTTTCCTGCTGTTCTTAGTGTTATACTTTTTCTCTAATAAAAATGTTCCACAATACTAAGTTGAATTAGGGGTTTTGTTTAATTTTTTTACCTCTTTTGAGTTCTAAAATTATTAAAATTTATTTTTTAACATCTGAAACTGAGAAATCATAGAATCATAGAATGTTAGGGATTGGAAGGGACCTCGAAAGATCATCAAGTCCAATCCCCCTGCCAGAGCAGGAACGCCTAGACTATGCCACGCAGGAACGTGTCCAGGCAGGTCTTGAATTGTCTCCAGAGAAGGAGACTCCGTCATGAAAAATGATTTATTAATAATCATTGACTTCAGTTGCTTGCATTTTGGTGTGTCAGAAGTGCATGATTCAAAACCTAAAAATATTGTTACCAGTGTTGCTGTCTTCACAATTTTGCTTGTATTTTTTCACAGTTTATTTATCCATTTTTGTATTTCCTTCTTTGTGAACATAAAGGTTGCTAGAAAGGTAAAGGCTTCTACAATACATTTTAGTGATGCAGGATAAAATTATATATTTGTACATGATATGGAATGTGTGTGAATTGTTCTTAATGCATTTTCATGAAGGGGTAAAAGATTTGTGTTGTGAGTTTTAAGCATATTTATGAGCTTCTGATTATAGCTTGGCTACATTTGTCCCATCCTGATGATATATTACCTCTACATAGTATTTTCCACAAGACACTATTTTAATCCAAACATGAAATTTCATAAGAGCGTTGGCACTTCAGTATCAAAAGTCATTAAGGGCACTGAAATACTTTACTGTTAGTATATTTTTAAATTACTTTAGTATGAAAAAGAAAATTACCTTGAAAAGGCTTTCACTTCTTCCCTGCCAGGTACTGGATTGTGCATTTTTAAAGAGCATTGCCTACACAAATAGTAACTTTCTTTTATCAGAAATTAAAACAAGTATAAGACATTATTCAAGTGATTAATGGCTTATACCTAAAATATTTCATACATGTAAAATAATTTATAAATGCAAACAAACTTGTACTTAAATGCATGGAGATACTTTGTCCAAATTTACTAATTGGCAGTGTCTGTAAGGGCACCTTGTCTGTGTGTGTTATTGTTAGAAAAGAGAAAGCAGAGCCTTTTGAAAAGTAATTTGCATTGTATTTGTCCTTTAAAGTACATCTTGCTGAGATTCTGAACTCTGGTATGAGGTGGCTTTCCTGTATAAACCCAGGTGGTGCATATGTAAGGCAGCTGATATGATTGTTATGTTTATGGCTACTGCAAATGTAGTGTCCTCTAGATCAAGTGACAAGGTATTAAGAAGGATTTCTTTACTGAAGGGGTTATCAGGCATTGGAATGGGTTGCCCAGGGCAGTGGTGAAGTCCTCATCCCTGGAGGTATTTAGGGGTTGGGTAGACACAGTGCTTAGGGATATGGTTTAGTTGAGTACTTGTCAGTGTTAGGTTAATGGTTGGACTCAGTGATCTTAAAGGCCTTTTCCAATCTGGGCAATTCTGTGATTCTGTGATGTAAACATCTGTAGTGTGCAAGAGGGTGCTCAAGCAGAAAATGTTTGTTCGTGGATACTCTGTATAAGGGTACGTGTGTGTTTTGTAACTGTCAGGTAGATTCATTGGCTGGGATCACTTCTTGAACGTGCATACCTCCTGTCTTCTTAGGTGCTGTGGACTGTCCCTTCTGTTCTCCAGCTGCTACTCCAGAAGGATGTTTATGGGTTCTAGTCTCTCAACAGTGTCCCAGAAATCTGTGCATCTAAAAGAGCACTAGACACCTGAGGGCGTTTTAGGCAACTAGATTTTGCCTGTGACAAATTCTTTCAGCCTGACAGGACTAAGTTCATTTCAGTTCTCTGTACTTGGTGTATGGTTAAATCTATAGATAACTTTGCGTTTAGCTGTTCCGGTTAGGGGATGACAGCAGCACTGGCAACACTTCATAGTATTCATCTAGCTTTGTTCAAGGTCATTCCATAAATTATTTCAGAGCTAACTAGCTGTGTTTTCCAAGCTGCTGTAAAATTGTATTCTCTCTTAGGCCCTGCATTTTGCTTATGGACTCACTGAGAGGCCCTTCCCGGTCAAATGTTGTGAAGACGCTAAGGGAGTAAGTTTTGTATCTGGGTTTTTGGGGATTTTTTTGGTTTGTTGTGTTTATTTTGCTTATTTTTCAAAATTCTGCAAGAAAACAAGGGTTTGAATTTGTGTGGTCTTTTATCCTAGATATTTAGAAGTGGAATGGGAGGTCAGGAAAGGCAACAAAAGAAGCTTTTCTAAAGAAGTCATGAAAGGTTCCAACCCAAAAGTGCCGCAACAGAACAACTTCAGTGATTGTGGAGTGTACATACTGCAGTATGTGGAGAGCTTTTTTGAGGTATGTATACCTGTTTATGTAGCTGTTTTATTGTGTCTCCTGCAGCAATCAAATATAAGATGTTAAAATTATCACAATAATAGAAGGCTCTCCAGTGTAGCTCCTACACCTATTTATTAGATTATGCATTGGAAGGTAATTTGTACATTAACACGAACAATGTTTTTTGGAAAATAAACTAATGATCATTATTAGTTGCACATATGTATCAAAAATTGGAAGCTGTGGAATTTTCTCAGAGAATATTAAGAAAATATACTTAGGGTCTTCCTTTGTGTTCGTATAGTGTATCCCTTTAAAATTATCCAGTAAGAAACAGTAAACTTGTTCTTTTTTCCCCTGAGACCTGTGACTCTGAGTAAATTAATTAGTGTGATACAGCTAGGTTGGGTTTTTTAACTTGCATTGAAACAGGTAACATTCTATGATTCTGTGTAAGTGGAATTATTACACCTAAATGCTAAATCTTGATTCCATTGTAGAAATTGGTTGAACTCTTACTTGCTTTAACTGTCTTGGTCTTCAAGTTACAGCTCCTTTCACAAGTGGTGAAGGCAATTAGTACCTTGAGGTCTAGGTTGAGAGAAGAAGTGATGTTCAAGTCACATGTTGCCTACATGGGACATTCTCTCTTTTTGTTGTCCATAGTACTTCAGAGCACTATTCCTAAACTCCTCTGTGACTGATGTCTCCTGAGAAAGTTAGTGGTTTCTTCTCCTTTCCTCCACCCTCCTCACAGTCATACTTTATACAAGAGTAGCAGAGTGTGTTCACACAAGTCAAAGGCAAAAGCTTTTGGTTTACTAATGAGTCCTAGAGAGCACAGAACCCTCCTTGAGTGCTTCCACTTTTGTATGCAGGGAGGATGAGAAGCAACCAAGTTTTAGTAAGCTCAGCCCTCTTGCTACTGGCAAACTGCTGAATTAGGTCAGGCTGAATCCCTTGTCCTGACGGGTCTTGCAGTTCGTAGAGACTTTATCTGCCAGGGAACAGCAGTGGCGTGTGCACGTGTCAGCTGCAAATGACGGGGTGTTCTGTGAAGTAGCACAGTGGGGAAAGGAGAAACTGTGCTGGCTGCAAGGCATCTGACTGTCTTACAGGTAGTGAACTAATAATTTCAGCTGCCTGTGTATTTGAAAAATTACAGTGAGCCTCATTGTTTTCAGCAGCTGTGCAAGCTCAGTGGGGGACTATGTGGGGAGGAGTGCTTAATCTGATGTTCGGCAACTGTTCAGGCAAATGTTATTCTTCTTTGTGGATTTACTTAAAGTATCTCCTTTTAATAATAAGAGCTAAAATCATAATGCATGTTTTTTAAAACCAAGAGTCATTTGGCAGGGGTAGGTAGTGTCCTAAGTAGCACACCTGCCAGTTATCCCAACATGTACTTTTTTAGCCCTCCCTCAGCACCACGCCTGTTCAACTTTGCTCTTCTGCCCCCGAGTGACAACTCTCCCACCTGCTGAATGCCCCAGGTTCCCCTCCGGTGGATTTGCGGGGGGGGGGGGTGGGTTACCGGGGGCTACCCAGAGTGCGGCGGCCGCCAGGGGCCGCCCTGGGGCCACTGGTGGCCGGTCGGGGGGGGCTCTGGGGGGCTTCGCTGGGTGACACGACACAGTGACCTGCGGTCCTTAGAGCCCCCACGGTGGGAGCCGCGGTTTAGGAGGGGGGAACAGGGAATGCGGGTTCACCACAAAAGGACTCACAAAGCAAGAAGGAAGCTCGAAGGGAGCAGAATACGAGTGGCTTCTGATCTGTGTCCCTGCTTTCCTCCCCAGACCAAGGAACAACAAAACCAACATAGTTTAGGATGTGCTCAGCTTCATTTGTGTGCTACTGTTCTCATGCCTTTGGCCCATTTCCTAATTGAAAAGGTAGAAAACCTATCTATTTAGTTTTTGGCCATGGTTTTCTGCATCTTTAGTGTTAGCCTTCCAAAGTCTACTTACTAATGGTGTTAAGTAGCTTCGTTGGCAAAGTCAGTTCAACATAGCAGGTTTATTTTACTGCTGTATTATCTAGTTTATGCTTTTGGATGTGGAGTAATGTTGCTAGTGCAACAGTAGGCATTGTCATGTTCCTGTGCAGAATGTAACTAGTTTTTTTCCCAAGTTAGCTCAGTGAATGAATGTAATTTTGTTCTGTTAATGATAAAAGCTAAAATACACAAAGGGATGAATTTCTTTGAGTTAAAACACTATTCTACAAACCGTTGTTTAATTAGGGTGAAATGGTTATACGGTGTCAGAGAAGTGGTGCAGATAATGTCTCACAATAGTAGTTCTTTTAATTCTTTGGATGAATGACCTCTAGCAAGAAAACAGAATGTAGGTGTAAAAAAGGCTGGTGGGTAGCTAGGGTCTTTTCACAGGCCCTGTTTTTTAGGGTGAAATGTAAAACTAGCTTTTGTAGTTGGTTGTGGTCCTGATGACCAGGCGTATTTAGCAGGAGATTCCTCAACAGCTCTGGATTTTGATGCTAGTCATGCTCTAAAAATAAAGTGCTATATCACTACAATAATTTTTGCTATCTTTTTAAAAAAATGGAACAGTTTTATACATCTCTGCAGTCAAATGCTTTGTCTAAAAGATGTAGCAAACTGAGTAGATTATTTGGGCACTCTTATAACCAGAACGATGATCTGGATGAATGTTACCCGTTAACATACTAAAGCTTGGTTGATTTTACCTTAATTGTACATGTACAAAATGCAAAAAATAGTAGCAATTTTGTTTCATAATGTTGGAGTGAGGTGGGGAAGAATGTACTTGTTCCCACTACAGTTCTCTCCACTCTTTAGGTAACAACTCCTCACTGTATAACATCCAAATGGCCTTTCTTTTCAGAATCCCATTCTGAGTTTTGAGCTACCAATGAACTTAACAGACTGGTTTCCACGCCCAAGAATGAAAACCAAAAGAGAAGAAATACGAAATTTAATCCTGAAGCTGCAAGAACAGCAGAACAAGGAAAAGAAGGGACAGAAAGACCCAAGTTCGATGGAGAGATCTTTGCAGGAAAAAACAGAACAACTGATCAACAGCAGCTCAGACTGAGTGTTGTATCTGTTGCATGTTAGCTCCACAATCAAAACTGACGTATACATTTTTGTCTGCCCAGACTGAAGATTTGGCGTATTCTCTGCTCAAAGTTACTTGGGAATGTTTAATGCCTGTATAAATGTGTGTCATAAAATGATTTAATTCCCACAAAGATGTGTATTAAGTAAGCAAGTCTGTACATATGTTAATGAGGCCAACTTTTTCAGCATTTGTAATTACTTTTTTTCCACTTGGTAGGGAGCTTTTGTTATGTATTTCTGTTAATAGAACTTAAATAGCAACTTCTAAACATAAAGCAAATAAAGAAAATATTTATAGGATAAAATGGTTAGCTTTTTCTTTTTCAGTAAAGTCGTAATGTTACAGGCTTAAGTAACACCTAGGGAATGAATCGGTAGTGAGGTGATGAGTTCATATTTTGACCCTATTTAGTTGCCCTTTTCAAGATTGTTCTGCTTGCTCTACAAAAAATAATATGGGTAAGTGTCTCGGTGTACCATGGCCTCAGAGAGGGTGGTTCCCATCCTCCCACTATCTAAGTGTAGGCAGTGTAATAGTTACTAGGACTGCTTCAGATTTGGGGTTTTAAAAGATACGCATTGCAATTAAAATTCCACCCTTGCTTCAGTGGGACGGGCTAGGGAAAGGGGGAGAATGCTCTTTGACCAGGGATGACTATCCAAACAGTATTATAGAAGTGGTTTCAATGAAGTGATCTTGAGTGATACTATTAAATCATATTTTGTGGATCCCAGTTGTTGTACAGGTGTATTTTGAGACTTTCTTCATTATAAAATTGTATTTTGGTAAGTGTACTTGGAATAGCAGATTGCCCACATTACATTTTCTATGTTACAATTCTGAATGTTACATTCATATGTGCTTTATCTAAGTAATGAACATTTAAAAAGAAAAAAAGTGTATGATTACTATTTTTTGTAATATTCATGCAAAAAACCAAAATACTAGTGTTCATTGCTTGCTTGTTTGTTCTTGGCTTTAGGTAGCATCAGACTAATGTTGGGATTTGTTTGGATATTTCCAGTGTATTTTGATTTTACAACAAACTAAAATGCCATTGTTGCTTAAACTGCAAACGTGTTGTAGAAGGGCTTTGGTATCCAAATGAGGAAAGTAAGAGACTGTTTGTGCAAGGAGATATATCTATATATCTGTATATAGATACATACATACATAGATATACACATATATCTCCTGTCTTCTACTAATATAGATGTCTTTGAAGGAAACCAGGAACTGTCTCTTCCCAGGAAAGAATCTGCTGGGGGAGGAGAGGGACCTTCTATCCCTTCTTGCGGAGATAACATTTTTCTCTCCTGATTTTTCTCCTGGGAATGTCATTTGTCAGTCCCTTCTACCAAACAGAGGCAGCAGAGAATTCATTAGCTGAACTCTGTGTCCTCCAAGATCAATTTTTATACACAACAGCAAATGTAACCCAGAACTTGAGGTTCTCCATGACTTTTCATTCTCACTAAACCCTGAAAATGTGGCTGCTACTGATGTTCTTGCGGGGGCATTTTGCCACAGAGGATTCTCTCTGTGAAACCCTCTGTTTAAAAGGGGGTTCGCTCACCAAGGCTGAGTGATGGCAAATAGAGCAATACAACCACGGGCTGCTAATCTCTTGCACAGATAACCTGTGGGATTTAGGGGAGTTGTTTGTTCCCGTACCTCTTCCTTCTCGCATAGACCCTGGGCCCCGTGGAGAACATCTAAGCATCACCTACATACGTTACGTTAGAGATTATTCCTACACAGGATTCTTGCTGAAAGTACGTGGGGGCAATTTTCTGGACTACAAATTAAATACGTAACGTGCACACTTCTGGTTGTTTCCTCCATCAGATTTATCCAGTATTCTTGCTATTGTTTGGGAAAATCTGTGACAAAATTGTTCCAGATTGTTTCCCCGCAGGGTCTTGTGTCTGGCTTTAGTGCTACTGACATACTGGAATAGTAGTTAATCAGAGATGGCCTGTAGAGAAGAAAGGAACACAATTTCTTGGGAATACAGAAAAGAGAGAATTGCAGATAGAATGTATTCCTTTCCAGTCTAGTCTTTCCCAATGGTATGTTCTAATTATATGGAATATATCCAGAATTGATTGATATCATAGTTTTCATTTTCTAATGCTGGTGATGCAGGTTCATAATTTGATGCTGTAGAATTATTTGGTTCTCTTGCTAAGAATGGCCTGGTGCTTCCTCCTTTTCCTTCTTTTTTCCTGTCCTCCCCTTTTTCAAAGCTGTGAAGAAAGTGTTTGATTTATTATCATTTAATGTTAAAGGTCTCACGATTTTCAGTCATATATAGCAAGCTAATATACATGTTAAATATAGGAAACTTATTTTTTTAATAAAATGTGATGTTAATAGAAAAAAAACCCCACAGAATTAAGAATGAGTTATTTAAAACCTTACTGACTTGGTTTAAAAACCTCACTATCGCCTGTGCTCATTAGGTATTTATTCTAACGTAGTGGTCAGCTATGCTACTGTGTTTCGTAATCTAACAAGCAGTTTTACCAGTGAATTTTCTGAATCAGGTTTACTCGGTAGAAATTAGTGGGGTGGGCACTAGAGATGTTTATTTCATAACTGTATGACAACACATACGCTCTGAGGAAAGCGTAAGTTGTATATTCCTTACAGGATTTAAGATTACAAATGCCTTAAGAGTAGCATGGCTGTGTTCTGCAGGTGAGGTATCAGGTGGCTGCCTAATTAAATGTATCTGTATCGGTTTTCACATTGGGTAGAATAACAGTTAAGAATTCTTATACAAGTTTTAGATTACTTTGCATTAAAAATACATGTACTTCTGGTGCACATTTGCAGGGTAGCTGCAAAAGCAGAAGAGACATCTAAGTAGTCCCTTGTGACATTCCTATTTTTTTATTGCTTAAGAAACTGAGCACACTCTTTAAAGACCAGAGACTTAAAACAGAGCTTTCTTGTTGATTTTTGAGGTTGCACTGCATTCTTGTCTTGGAAGAATCTAACTTCCAAAACATTCAGTAAAGGAAGAGTTGAAAAGCCAAGCAAATCGTACACGATAATGAGAAAACCATGCTGTTGATTTTTTTTTATTATTATTTTTAATGTATTGCAGAGCAAATGAGTAAAGCAGAACTAAAAGCTTTTGCATGTAGGATTTTTATTCCTGTTGATGTAGTTCCTATGGAAATTGGAGTGGACTACTAGACTTTTCTGATGAATGCCAGCCCACTGCAGTTTTTTACTTAGGCTTTTAGATAGAATGTGTTTTCAGTCACTTTTTAAAGCTTTACACTGCCCTTCACTGATAACGTGATACTTGTGTTTTAGCGTGTGAACAGAAAGCAGGAGCTATAAAGGTGCTTCTTCTTTGGAGCCCACATTCTTGGGGCCATGGTGATGAGAGGTACCAGAGTCTGGATAAAAGATTTTACTTCATTTTGGTACGACTCTTGTTATAACAGTCTGTTTTCAATTCTACATAGTCCATGCCCCTAAAGAGCCTCTGGGCAGGGAGTTGGATTCACAAAGGTGCTTCATCTCGCCAAGTTGTTTCACTCTTCCTGTCTACTCCTGGAAATCAAAGGGGAGTGATGTTGCAAACTACGTCTTTGAAACAGTAAGAGTGAGGTATCAGGCATTTTACTTGTCTTTCACCACCATATTTCTTAAGCCAAATCCTTTCTGCTTAGTTCGGTCATCCCTGCTCCAAGATGTGGTGAGAGATGTCTGTTTTCTAGGCTCCAGTCAGATTAAGTGAGGATGTAATCTGGAAAGTGACTGATCTCTCTATTGTGGTCTCTTGTAGGGTAGATTTTGTTTGCTTTTAACAAATTTGCATGTGGACTCATGCAAACCTGTGGTTACAAAAGGCAGCTTGGTAATGTACACCAAACCTTAGGGATTCTTTATTCCATTGCACAAGTAATTGCTAGCCGCAACCTAGATTCAAACAGCCAGGCTTGCTCTTTTTTTTTTTTTTTTTTTTTTTTTTTACTTTTTATTTTTCTCCTGTGAGACTCATAGTGCATGTTGTTGAGGGAGAGTAAACACTATTTGTGAGCGTGATGCTTAAAAAGATACATGAGCTATGTTCATTTATGAATATATACGAACAGGAGGTTATATGGATTAAAAAGTAACCAAATTCTAGTAAACGGGAAAGACACCTTGTCTACCTTTTTTTATTATTTTTTTTCTCCTCTTCATCCCAGCTTATTTTGTTGGGGTTTGTGAGCAGATTCTCTGCAGATTTCTTTGGGGTATGACTTCATCATCTGAAACAATCATCAGAACAGAATGGTAAGTAATTCAGGAGAGGGAGGAAAGAAGACTACTGCTATTTTTTAAACAAAAGATTTCTGTATGTGAAAAAAGCAATAGCAACAGAAAAGCTGGATGTGCTTTCCAAGTAGATGGTTTATTTCAGTGGAGTACTCAAATCCACCTAGTGTATGTGCCCATTTGCCCAGCATCATGGATTCAGATGGTATTCACAAATTCTCCAGAACCAGATTCTCGTAATGGAAGTTGACTGGATGCCTTTAAGGTCACTGGGAGCCAGACCGGTTTGTTCTCCTGTGAGCTGTGAGGTGCAGTCCCCTTCATGGAGAAGCACTGTGCTTTGGCCAGCCCGTGCTGCTTGTCTTCAGAGTCTGCTTACGCTCTGGTCTTTAACCCCAAAATTGAAACATATTATATATCCCCAGTGGTTTAACTTAGGGAAATCTATCAACTATTTACACAAAACTGTTGGCATCAGTATAATTGCAAAAGTAAACCTGTTTAACGGTATTTCTAAGGACCTTAGAGGTGTTGATAGACAAGAAGCTCAGCATGAGCTGGCGGTGGGCTCGGGCAGCCCAGAAGGCCAAGCGCAGCCTGGGATGCATCAAGAGGAGTGTGGCCAGCAGGTCGAGAGAAGTGATTCTCCCCCTTTACTCTGCTCTTGTGAGACCCCACCTCGAATACCACGTCCATTTCTGGTGTGCCCACCTTAAGAGGAACATGAATCTGTTGGAGCTTGTTCAGAGGAGGCCACAAAGATGATCCAGGGGCTGGAGCACCTCTGCTACGACGACAGGCTGCGGGAGCTGGGATTGTTCAGTCTTGAAAAGAGGAGACTCCAGGGGTACCTTATAACTGGCTTCCAATACCTGAAGGGAACCTACAGGAAGGCTGGGGAGGGACTTTTTACAAGAGTGTCCACTGATAGGACAAGGGGAAATGGGTTTAAGTTGAAGGGGAATAGATTTAGATTAGATTTTAGGAAGAAATTCTTCAGTACAAGGGTGGCAAGACTCGGGAATATATTGCCCAGAGAGGTTGTGGATGCCCTCTCCCTGGAGATATTCAAGGCTGGGTTGGATGGTCTAGTTAAGGGTATCCCTGCAGGGAGGTTGGATTAAAAAATCTCTAAGGTCCCTTCCAACCTAAGACATTCTATGATTCTATTATACACACACACACACATATATACATAAAATAAATACAACAAAATACACTGATGCCAACTCACAGCAGTAGTTTGCAAACTGTAACACAAACTTCTACCCCCATTGTCCTCCAATCACAGGAGTTTTTAAATCAAGTTCTGTGACAGTGCCTGTTTACATCAGGTTTGTCCTTCCTAACTCCAATTTTGGAAAACTAAAGGTTGTGTTTCCCTTATGTACAAAGGAGAGCAGCAACCTGGATAGGGACATTAGGATTATACTGGACCAAACCTACAACATTAATTGTAGGAACTCTCAGGAAATACTTGGTTGGGAATTTCAAGCTCTAGGATGAGTGCGCTATTTATGCAGCAAGCTGAAAATGGAGTAATTATTTTAGCTCTAGAGAATTTCATGTTCTGTAGCTTGAGGCTTGGAAATTTACTTGATGCTACACATCAGACAGTGTGTGGGTTCTGTAGTAGAAGAAAATCAGACAGGCTAACCCCAGAAGAGCACTACTAAAAGCAGGGCAGGTTTCTCACAGAAAATGACACTCAATAAGACATAAGTTGCACTGGAATGCAAACAAATCGGATATGTTACTTAAAAGTTCCTTGGTTCTGAAACCTAAACTGCTTTGTAAACAATATTGTAATAATATCTGCTCGTGTTACAAAAGGGCAGTAAAAGGTCGTGAGAAGTTGCACAGCTTCATCCCATCCTACAAGACCACTGAAATTTCTGGACTTCAGACTAAATTTGTACTGACTCCTTCCACTGCAAATGACTGTTTAGGTTCGAGAATCCAGAAGACTTTTTAAATAAATGTCTGGATAAATAAATGTCTGTGTTAACTGTGTTTGTACGGACAGCTTATGATACAGTATTCAATTATAAAGTGATACAACTTTTTTTTTTTTTTTTTCCCTCAAGGAAGCCAGGCTTTGCAAAGGCAGTGATCCCTGAGTGATTTCTAGTTCTCTTTTGCTCTAAACCTTGCTGTACAGTCATTTCTGTGATCTTTTCATACTCTCAATTATTCTCAGTCTTTCATATATAGTTAATGAATTTGGATGTAGTATAGTCAGCCTTATTTCAGTATCTAACTTGCATCCCTGTGTCCTGTCATCTGTGTAAAGCAAGTTCACCGAGTCAAAGGAGGTTCCCTTTTTCATATGGACATTGTCTAATTCAAATGCTTTTATTTAGACACTAAATTTTCAGGCCAGTTAGAGCTAGACAGGGTGAATTTGGTTTCTCTCTTTATCTTGTCCATGGTAAGAGTTGCTCATTGTCATTATCTCCATTTTGCAAACTGAGTGCTGAAGTTCAGGGAAAGAGGTTAAAAACAGTTTAACTAAGCTAAGCTACTCTAGCTAAACTGCTGAAATTCACACTCCAGCTACTCTCACTTCTGAGTGTTGAGAAGTAGAGATGCGTGCTCTTTACTTAGCCACTTGAAGAGTGAAACTGATTTTGCGGTTAGGAGGACTGTTTGCATAGACTGAAATTTTATTGACCCAAGATTATCAGAAGCGAGCACTGCAGTGCGTGTTTAATTCTGTTTTCCAATTTCTCCTCTGATCTTTACACAGGAGTTTTCTACAGTAGTTGTATAGAGCTGTCATTTGATTTCTCTGGTTTTGCAAATAGTGCTGTAAATCTGACTCTGAATATCTCAAGTTGGGCATCTGAAAAGAAAAACATAGCTAATGACCACTGGAAAAATACTTTTAAGCAACTTGCCAAATATCTGATAATTTTCTTGTAGCAGTGGGTCACATGCTTATGTCTGAAAGACAGTATTTAGTTGGTTTAACAATGAGATTTGTTTTCTTTCATTATCATACCTTCTCATGCAACAATAGGAATCATACAGCTCATAGTTGTCTTTACCCTGAAATTTCAAGTTCCCTAAACACTAGACTTAGAATCCATTGAGAGAAGTGATATCTGGAGAAAACATTACATGTGATCCCAGAAGTTTGTGCATGCAAGTGAACTAAATTAAGGTTCATTGGACAATAATAATTTTTAGATGCTTCCTACCTTTTTCATGCGTGTGTTTGTAACTGTCTTGCTTAATGTGTGCTTCACATTTTGCGTGTTTGGGGTTTTCTGACTTCCGTTGTCAGTATATGATGGTCACTTGTAGAACTGATTCCAGAATTCTGAGTTTTGTTACTCCATAATCAGTCATAGTCTGTTGTCATTTTCTTGCTTACCTAGATGAAAACATGGTGCACAAATCCCACTGAGTTTTCCAGTTATTTGCTGACAACACAGGAACACTCAAATCTTAGTTTTGTTCCAGCGAGAACTTGTTCTGGTGGTTGTTACGGCCTTTGCCAACACACCACTTGTCCCTTACTGTTTTCCTTCTTTCCAAACCCCAAGTGATGCCCTTTCTGCACTGGTTCTTCTCCTAGTCTCTCTGGGCTCTACATCTGTTAACCTTTTGTCATATCTCTAAGCTTCAATCAACACTCTGGAAAAATGGCCACTGCTATCTTTTTCCTCCATGATCCTGTGTTGCCAAAGGAGCTTCATCAGCAGAGAACCTGAGGGAGTATGGGCTGGACCAGCAGACAGGAAGGTGGATTCAGAAACATCTGCAGCTGGTGGTACAATGTCTGGTTGGAGGCTGGTAACAAGCAGTGCATCCCAGGGATGAATACTGAGTCTATTCCTGTTCAACATCTTCATTAACAATCGGGATGATGAGGTGGAAAGTACTCCCAGCAAGTTTGCAGGTGATGCCAAACCAGGAGGAGTGGCTGATACACCGAAAGGCTGTGCTGTCATCCACAGGGACCTCGACAGGCTGGAGAAATGGGCTGACAGGAACCTTCAAAGGGAAGCATGAAGTCCAGCTCCTGGTAGGGAGCAAGCCCAGGAACCAGGACATGCTGGGAGCCAAGTGGTTAAAAAGCAGCTTTGCAGAAAAGGACCTGGGAATCCTGGTGTTCCTGCCCATGGCAGGGGAGTTGGAACTAGATGATCTTTAAAGTCCCTTCGAACCCAAGCCATTACATGAATTTCTAGGAAATTCCAAATCGACGAGACTTGCTTATTTATGCCAGAAAACCTCACAGTTAACTACTATTTGCATTGAACGTCCACACTTGAGATATCTGAAACAGATGCAGAATGACATGTGGTTTCACAAGGAATTAACTGAACTAATGGGCTATCTTTAGTCTTTCCCACCTGGTTGCCATTACTACAACTGTCTGGGAACAGATTATGTGATTCAGATTATTAGCAGATTTAGTGGCTGAGTCAGAACGAGACAATTTGGCACTCCCTGCACCAAATGAGCATGCCAGGAGTGAACGTAATGCTGCAGTAGATATTTAATTTCTCAGTGAGGATTGCCTTGTACTAAAAGTCCTACCACAAGGTTTTGATGAGCTGCTGGTGGAATTTAAGTGTGTGTGTAAAACCCAACTCAAGGGCTGCTCACCAGCAGGAAAGCACGTGGGGTGAGGTATAAGGTCATCTAGCTGATAGACATATGGGAAGGGTATGGGGAGGCAGGTTTCGTATGGCTGTGTTTTTGATAGTGTTCGAGTGCACATGTAACTGCGCTGCAAAGGAATAGAGATGCTGAAACAACGTGGTGCTTTGGCAGCCTACTTCCCTGGCAAAGTATTCCTCTTCCTTCATCAAGCAATGGTCCCCAGGCAAGTTGATTGAGTGGTTTGCCCAGATGGATATCAGCAATGGAATCTACATCTTTGAGAGTGGATTTATTCAATGAACAATGTAAATTAAACTGTCTCTGTTCTGCATAATAATGCCACAGTGATATGTGAGGGCCAGACAGGAAAGAGGTGGCAGGAAGAGCTTTGTAGAACTTCGTTCTTGTCTTAGCAGCATTAAAAATCTTCCTTTTCAGCCTAGCAGCGTATTCATCACGCTGCCTTTTAACCAAGACTTCTTTTTTTTTTCTTGCTTCTTACATTAATTGAAGTGCAGGAGAGCCACTGCTGGACCCCCATGTTTTTGTAAATTAGATTATTGCCAGACCTTCTCTGGGTCCTGCCCAAATATGTATTAGAATCATAGAACGATAGAACAGTTCAGGTTGGAAAAGACCCTTGGGATCATCAAGTCCAACCATTAACTCTACACTACAAGGGGATCACTCATTCCTCCTTTAACTTTTCTTTCCCAACACTGGCTCAAAAGCTAAAGTTAAAAATGCCTAAGAAGAAAAATCTGAAACAGAATGGAAGAAAACTCCTCATAGTTTAACAGGACACAATCATTTGGGAGCGTGCTAAATGAGCAGTGGCCTTTACAGAATGATTTCACAATTAGTTAATATCCTCACAGAATTCACTCCATACTGAAGTTCGTTTAACTGCAGGTGAATGAATAGCTTCTGCTCCACGAAGGAAGAACAGCCTGATGCCTGACCTCTACAGGTTAGCTATTTACTGCAGGCTACTTTTTTTTTTTTTCAGATGAGCCTGCAGTTATTTTATTGACAATTTCTGCTCACCAGCAAAAAGGAAATCCATACAGGTGTTCACAGTGTGTGTTGGGGGGGGGCAAGAAACAAAAATTATAAAAAATTATTACAATTGCTACTGTATGTTATCTGTGTGGGTTTTACTGTGTTCTCTTTCCCACACTATGGCTCCGCCCTGTCCTCCAGATGAAATAACTAAACCAGTGCAACCCATTCTACTTCTAATATGTGTGAGAGTGGGCTCATGATATCTTTACCAGAGAGACGCTTCAGCAAAAACAAAATCAAATCCTTTCCCCAGAGACATGGGATGTGTTGCACCGGGAATGGAATCCAGCTGTCCTCAAATACTGGGATGATTCCAGGAATATCTTCCAGCTACTCTGGGGTACTGTAATCTCATTTTCCCATCCTCACCATTTGGTTTTTTAGGATGAATCTGCTTACAAAGGTAAAACGAAAAGCAATGGACTTCAGGAGGATTCAGAGTTGACAAGTTAGGGATTTCTCTTACCTCTTTTCATGTTACTATTTATGCAAGCATATTTCTTTGGAGTTACCCACAATTTGAAATAATCTATTTGTTTAATTGAATTATCCTTTAAGGATAGGATATAGGAAAGTGGGACCAGTCCAAGAGACTTACTCCCAATCAAAAAACAGAGCTTGAGGAACCGGTCACACATTGCTAGAGTTTGAAATGCAAACCCATCAACCCTCCTTAACTAACACATCTGATAACACAGAAGAAGAAACTACTTACCAATTGAAATGAAACAGGAAGACTTTTAAGTAGGAGCTCTTGCTTTAAAACATGTCTGCATTTTTTTGTAACTTGAAGGAAGCTCTTGGAATACAGGCGGCCTGTGGAAAAGCCAGAATATTAAAAGAAAAGTGTTTGTGTGAAGTCTACTGGAAAGAAGAGGAGAAAAAGGATCATTTCACAGCTGTCAAAACCAGAGAATTATGTATGTGCACATAACACTAAGTGAAAGGGAGCAGATAAAATAAGACTTACACATCGATTCCAGTAAATAATTCACATGATAAGGAAACGAACGGCACTTATCTAGAGTAAGCCTCCTTGGAAAGAAACCAAAGGTTGATCCTGAAAAGAAAACATCATCTTGGAGTTGGTAAGCACACTGCTGCTAAAATCCCAGCAAATTTTCTTCCTCTTTCTCTGTCTCTGAACACAAACTGCTGAACCTCGAGCCAGTTACAAATGTTCTGTTGCAAACATATGAGCAAGCTATTCTTCAGCCCAACAAAGAACAGATAAATTGTGCTGGCAGGACTACCTTGGCAGCTACAATAGCTACATTTGGAAAGTTTGCATGGGTAACTCCAAAACAATTTTTTTTTCAGAAATTAATTGCAAAGCTATAAAATCCTTTTAGGGACTATCAAGGCATTAAACTGAAATACTCAAAAGTCAGGAAACTCCAAGAGTTGATCCTGACAAACTATGGAGAATTTTAACACAACCACATTACACAGGTACAGTGTAATTACATAATATTGGTATATATTTAGAGTATGCCAACAAAGCAATGTAAAGTAAATGAACTTCTGGCCTCGTTAAGTCGTTGGCTGTGACTTAAGTCAGAGCCCACAGATGTCTATAGAGACAGAACTTTGCCCATTACATATGATGTGTAAAACAAATGTAGCTACGTGTAACCCATGGGGAAACCCGGCTAATACCAACATTATTTAAACACATTCCTTCTGTCTGAAGAGATACATACAGTAAAGGCTTGTAATTGATGTCAAACTCGATTTTTCCATTTAATTTTTCATAACAAATCGTGGGGAGAGAAAATTAACACTTGTGATACTGACCACTTGAGAACAACGCTCTCAGGAGTGGTATTTTAGCCATACGAGTGTGAGCGCCTTTAGTTTTTTGTATTTATATTGAATAGTGTAAATTCTGATTGACTGAATTATACATAAGAATTCCCTTTCATTGAAATTTAAATAGCCAGGACATTGTGGGATAGTCTTTGAAATGAAAAGATACATAATATCCTCCCAGGTTTTTCGGAGAAGTCACCTGGGGTCCTTTACCTGCTTATCCTTCCAAATTACCACTTTGCCAGCTCTGACAAAATATGGTGGCTCATACAGTTAACACATTTTTTTTAAAAAAGTGACAATTTTCATGACATAAACAGTTTACTGTAAACTGTAACAATCCGATTTCATATTACGATATTCAATTTTAATATCTGAGTGAAGAAAGACACCTTGGACATCCGGAGTATCATCAGTTCTTTGCAGGAGGGCTACTACGAAGAAGCACATGTGCATGTTGATAGTCCTGTTAAAATGTTACCTGGCCTTGTCTCAGTGACCTTTCTGCCTTTGGAATGCTCACAAGATTCCTGGTAGGCTGTCCAGGATACTGCGTTTACACATTCAAGATGGTGCCAATATATATTTCTCCTTCACAATATTTCTGGTTCATAACAACAGACCCTTGAGGTCTGATGGGTACAGTGTGAACCTGCCCTTGAGTGAAACGGTGAAGGTTAAACTCAAATTACAGAGGTTGGTCCAGCTTTCCTAGGAGTGAAATTGGAAATGCTTTTTCCCTGACTCCTTACATACAAGCAAGGGGTACAGTAAAATAGATCTTGCCTTATTTTCTCTTTTCATCTTTTTCCCCCACCTTTGCTTAGATTGAAGTTCTTGCACTCAGATTTTACTCCCATGTGAGTTTTACTGTGTTTTCCCAGAAGATTTAAAGAATGGACTCTGCTGTGTTTCATCTTATTTTCAAATTTCCCAGAGAGAAAAGAGGGGAGAGAGTAAAGTCGTGCTCCTCTTGGTAAGGGAGGGGCATGTCAGATGGTGAGATAGTGCTCAGTGCTGCTTGGCTTCCACAGAACCGACCAGCTTGTTTACACTGAAAATATAAACAGGACTGTTTCCTGCCATTGTATCCTGTTTTGCTAACAGAGTATCCAGTCAGCAAATTTACATTTTCATTTAGTTGTCCAGTCATTTTTTCTTCCCCCGGATTATAATTAGCCTTATCTGTCTTTTACAAATAAAAGCAAGGCTGAACATACAAAGTACTGCTCCAAAAGGTAACGCCAAGGGCAACTCCCATTCTCCAGAAGTTATTCTATAATTTGTCCAAATTTTTAATTTAGGAAAGTTTAGGTCAAGTGAAGGTGCAACTGTCAAATTCACCTTGCCGTTTTGCAAGCATGTGGAATGTTTTAAAAACCAAAACAAGCTCATAGCACGTTTCAGGAGTTTCAAGAATGTTAATCTGGACACAGGATTTGACTCCACCCAAGCTCTGCCCAGGATGCAGGATTACTCAGGCATTTTGGGTACTCCCATTTTCCTTTCCATGTGTACATCCATAGTGAGCCTTGACAGAACCCTTTCCCTTGAGAAACCTCTGCGTTTTCTTTTTATGCTCTAAAAGAGGCTAAGGCTTCGTTACAACTGCTGTATCTACAGGGGTTGATATGGCTGGAAGAAAATCATAGAATCATAGAACAGTTCAGGCTGGAAAAGACCCTCGGGATCATCGAGTCCAACCATTAACCCTACACTACAAGTTCACCCCTAAACCATATCACCCAACACCACATCTAAGCGACACTTAAACACATCCAGGGATGGCGACTCAACCACCTCCCTAGGCAGTCTGTTCCAGTGTCTCACCACTCTTTCTGTGAAGAATTTCTTCCTAATGTCCAGTCTAAACTTGCCCTGTTGCAACTTGAACCCATTCCCCCTGGTTCTGTCCCTAATGACCTGTGAGAAGAGACCAGCACCAACCTCTCTACAATGTCCTTCCAAGTAATTGTAGAGCATGATGAGGTCCCCCCTCAGCCTCCTCTTCGTCAAACTGAACAGTCTCAGCTCCCTCAAATCGCTCCTCATAAGGTCTATTCTCCAGGCCCTTCACCAGCTTTGTTGCCCTTTTCTGCACCTCAATATCTCTCTTTCATTAAGGTTCCCCAAACTGAACACAATACTCGAGGTGCAGCCTCACCAGTGCTGAGTACAGGGGGACAATCACCTCCCTGCTTCTGCTGGTCACACAATTTCTAATACAAGCCAGGATGCCGTTGGCCTTCTTGCCCACCTGGGCACACTGCTGGCTCATATTCAGCCGGCTGTCGATCAGAACGCCCAGGTCCTGTTCCGCCAGACAGCCTTCCAGCCACCCTTCCCCAAGCCTGTAACGTTGCATGGGGTTGCCGTGACCAAAATGCAGAACCCTACACTTGGCTCTATTGAAATGCAGGCAGTTGGCCTGGGCCCATCGATCCAGTCTGTCCAGGTCCCTCTGGAGAGCCTTTCTACCCTCCAGCAGATCGACACTCCCTCCCAGCTTGGTGTCATCTACAAACTTGCTGAGGGTGCACTCAATCCCCTCCTCAAGATCATTGATGAAGATGTTAAACAGGAGTGGCCCCAGCACCGAGCCCTGAGGGACACCACTCGTGACTTGCCACCACAAACAAAATGTTTTGTTTAAATTATTTATTAGATAGTAGCTGTACTAACAATGTCCTCGGTGTTGTCCAAACACTGAAAAAAGGATGCATGGAAGCACACTTGGCCTAAAGAAAAGTAGGCAGGGCTCCAAGATTAAGGAAAACATGAGTGAATTTGAAGTGTGGTTTGTTTCCCTCTATCAGAAAAATACTCAAGAACTTTATGCTCATCAGGTGGAGAGCAGAGATCTTGAGCATACACTCAGGCTCACCACGCCACTCGTGAAGTATTGTGTGAAGAGAAGCAAAGCATTTTCGGGAACGCTGACAAACCAGCCGGCGACGCTAGGAATGAACGCTTGTGAAGTCGAGGCACAGGGAGGCGACACGTAACTCCAGCAGGGCTGGTCAGGGAGGGAGGGAGACTGGTGGTGATGCAACATCATCCAGCCTGACCGCTCTCCCAGGTAGTCACTCCGTCCACCGGGAAGTAGAGCTGGGTGCGGGCGAGTGCCAAGGAAAGTCCCACGGAGGCCAGCAGGAAGGTGAGGAGGCACCCTGTGCTGCCTGGTGGGACCCACAGGGGACAGGGCTGGGGCAGGTGGAGGGTGTCCCACCATGGAAAGGAGGCTGTGGCCATCACCGCTCCCACCCATGTAAAACCTGACCCCCGGGCCCGGCCTGTGAGGGCAGAGGCACCCCAGGTGTGGGCCAGGGGTGGCTCAGGACAAGGGTGGAGGTTAAACACGTTTGCCACAGCAGGAGAGCTGCTACCTCCCCTCGTGGAATAATGGTTAAGACTCAGAAATGGTTGTAACTCAGAAACTCACCATTTATGTAATTGCACTGGTTAAAAAAAAAAAAGTAAAAAACAAAGTAAACACCAACAACCACGAGCCGGACCCGTGCGAGGCGCGTCCCCAAACCCGCGCCCTGAAGGACATCTCTGCTGCGAGGGGGCGCAGAGCGCGGGGGCGCGTTGCCCGAGGGGCGCCGGGCCCGGCCCTGCCCGGGTTGGCCGCGGGGAGTCCCGGTGCGAGCAGCAGGCCGGGCCTCCTCGTCAGGCATCGCCGGTGTGGAGAAGGCCGGCGGGCCCGGGCCGCGCTTCCCAGCTGCCACCGCCTCCTCTCCAACCCCCCCCCCGCTGCCCTCTCCGGCGCAGCCTCCGCCCCCGGCCGGCCCCTGTGGCGCTGACGTCCCGGGCGGCCGGGTCGGGCCGTGCCGGGCGGCGCAGAGCAGCGCAGCAGCCGCGGCGGGCAGCAGCAGCAGCAGGTAAGGACGCGGCGCCGGGCGGCACAGCAGGGCCTTGCGTGCCCCCGACACTTCACCCTCTCCCGCCGCCCCTCCGCGTCCCCCTCCCGCCCGGTCCCGCGGCGGGGGGCGCCAGCCCTCTGGCCTGGCCGCGGTGCGCTGCCCCGTCGCCTTCCCCCGGCCGACCCCGGGGCCCGCCGGCAGGTGCGATGGGCTCCGCGGCCACGGGGCGTTCGCCGGGCGCTTCGTCCGGGGGAGCGGGGCTTTGCGGGGCGGGGGAAGGGAAGAGATCGGGCTGCGCCAGTCGTTCCTTAAGGGCTGCTGGGGGCTCGGGGAGAGGCCGGCGCGGCGGGGGCTGTCCCGCCTGGCGGAGGCTCTCACCTCACGCGAGGGAAGCGATATTTGTCACCGGCGGCGCCGCGGCTCAGGGCGCGTCCTGGCGCCGGCCCGGGCGGCTGCGGGCTGGGGGGCGCCGGGAGCGGCCGGGAACGACCTGTTGGTGCGGGCCGGCCGTGCTGTGCGATTCATCTCCCGTATAGCCTGAAAGGATTTTTCTTAACTTCCTTATACGAGCTATCATGGGAATTTCGTTCCTCTATTTTTTTTATTTTATTTTTATTTTTTAAAGTATCGTCCTCTGTGAAATGCCATCGCTGCTAACAGCCCAGCTCCTCTCCTTGCTTGAAAAAAACCCCATTTTGTTGCTGGTAGGGTTGTCCTTGTTGCGGAAAAGAGATTTTTCTTTTTATACAGCCTTGACCAGCCAAACACATTGCAACCGGTGATGTGATTGGAAAACATCTTCCCTTGGAGAGTTTCTTGTCGAAGCGCTTTTGCAGGCTGGGTTTTTGGAAAGCAGCGTGCGTAACCGTGACGTGCTACCAAAACCAGTTTCCCATAACTTGGGTTTGTTGCCGAATGGGAAAACTTAAAAAGAGGTTCAACCCCCTAATGGGCCATCGCTTGAATGTAACTTGCAATGCAGCACATTTGTTGTTGATGTTTGGCTCATACTCGTCTCTCAGATCCCTAACCAGTAAATCCTAACGCCACCAGAGGCCTCCGAGATTGAGATAGCTAAATTAATAGATTGCAGGTTGTGTGAAAGGGTGGTTGTTAACCTGTTATCTCATCTAAATATTGCTGACTGTCAGCCCCTTTTTTATGAAGGTGGAGAAAAGCAGCAAATGTTCTGTCTTGCTGTCGGAAGAAAGGGACTTCTGAGGTGATCTAATTTCTTATGGTTCAGTTGGCATCGCTGGGCTGCGGGGCAGCCCGTGAACTGGGTTCACAGCCATCGGAGTACAAAGGTTGGTCACGGGGCTGAGTCTTCCTTCTGCTGCAGATGTGACAAATTAACAGGACAGAGATGAACTCGTGAGTTAAATATCCCCTGCAGTTTTTCCGTTCAAGTCGGAGGGCAATGCTAGGGGAAAAAAACCTAATAACAGTAGGAATTATTTAATGATTAAAATTTAGTGATTAAAACGATGCAAATTTAAAAGTGTAAGCAAATGTGTCGCAGTGTTTGTTCAAACATCGTAAAACTGTGCTAATGCACAAGATAACTGAGCGTATGGTTTGTAAAATGACTGCAAAAGAAAGATCTGAGTATTGTTGAGGAGGGAGAGTAAACACTGAAATTGTCAAAGCACAAGTTAGAAACCTCTGTGATTTTTTTTTTTTTGCTAATGTGGAAATTAGGTTTCAGCTTGACTCTTTTTAATGGATGTGTTTTTAATGTGTATAAGTTAATAAACTGTTTAGTGACGGTACAGTTATGCCTTTGACTGTAAAACTATAAAGCCAGCAATGTGAACATAAAAGCAGTAAAGTTTACTTTTGAGGCTTAATAGCTTTCTGAATTAAAGCCGTGTCCGTATTACCTCGCAGAAACTGTAAGTAAATTGAAATAATTTTCCCCACCCCCATATTTCTAGCCCGAGTGGGTGTTCATGTATAATCTGCACTAAGTACAGTGCCCTTCAGGATTCAGGATCGCCGTGTGCCTTTGTTTTGATACTGGGTTGGTATTTTGACCCATTAACCGTAACGTTCTCATAAACGAAGTGAAGTAGTGCTTCCTTGTGGCTGGTGTGCAGGGCTTGAGAAGGCCTTGTGACCCAGTCAGACCTTTGTATTCTTTTGGTATTTGATGATGCTGGTCCGAGGAAAGCTTTGAGATCTTAGAAATTCTGGCAATCTCCTGAGTGATGTGAGTAGGGACTAGCTTTTTATTGTCGCTTTGGTACAACATGTGGAAGGATGAGATTAAGCTGGCAGGTTCAAAACAAATGAAAGGGCTGTGTTTTGATTTTGACCCAGTGTGTAGTTAGTTAAGCTTCATAAATCCTTTCTGAAGCATGTGGATATGGAAAGTTTGCAGGGACTTGAGAAGCAGACGGACAAACTAATGGAAGAAAAATCCCCTAAGGCTGACCTGTAGCTCAGGGAGTCACTGAGCTGCAGATGGAGCCTGGTAGAGTGTACTGAGAAAGTCAGGCATTTACCTAATTTTTATATTAATTTCATACATTAACTACTGCTGGCAGCATACTGGAGATAGCAGACCTGCCGTCTGACCCAGTAGAGCTGCTCTTAGGAAAATTTATGTATTCATCTGAAGTGTTTGAGAACAGCTGAGCCAAAGGTCTAGAGATAGCAGCTCTGGGTGATTATGCTCACGGAGTGATTATGAGTTGCCATCAAACTGGGAAGTCAGCTTAAGCTGTGATGGGCACCTTTGTACTTGGTGCTATCATTAATGTCTTTGATCAACAGAATTAGCACAAATGTCTGAAGGAGACTGAGTAGGAGTTTCAGGCTTTGTTTTTGACTCTGTGTTTTGGAGAACGGGAGGATTTTGATATATTCGATGGCTTGTTCATATACAAGTTTCAATGGCTGTTCAAGTACAAGATACTATTTTCAGGAAGGAGATCCCATAATGCAGACAGGTAAAGTCCACTTGGCAGCAGCACAGCAGAAGAAGATCTGAGGCTTATGGGCGATCGCGATAAGCAGTGGGATGCAGTACGGTTGAAGTTTATAACTTAATTTTTCATACAATTGAAGCCTAAGTTAACAGAATAACATGTTCAGTTTCAGCCAGAAACATAAGGAAAATAAATGCAAATATCTCAATCCAGCAGAAATAGTCATTGTGGCTTAGGAAGTGTTTGGAAAACATCATCTACAGAGACCAGGTGCATTTGGAGAGTGTGTTCTACAAAGGCGAGACAAGCTCAGTTCCCGCAGAAATTAGGGAGCAAGAACATGCGGCAGTCTTAAAATTAACTAGAAGTGGTCTGTGTCCTTCTGTTAGTGCTTGTATTGGAAAAGGTAAATCTAGTTTTTACCAAAGATTTGATGTAGTTCTTAAAAACGGTTATGCTTTGGGGAAAATTGGAGCAAGCTGAGGTTGTGTGGTCTTGTTTTTGTGAAGGTTTTTGGGAGTCAGATAGGACTCGTGCAAAGGATATGTTAAAGACTTCCCTCACAAATGTTTTATTTGTTCTCACGTGTGGGTTTGAACTTGATGATTTCTTCAGGTGTATTTTGTCCTGTGTTTATGTGGAAAAAGTAATTTTAGTGCTCGAAAGAAATGCAGTTTCTGTGATAACAACCTAGAATCTTTCAATTATTGCTGGTCATCTGATGTTTCAGCTTAACACATTTGATTTTAAAATAGATAGTGTTCAGGCAAACTGTTGCGTTTGACAGCAAAATATTGTGGTTTAGGAGTATAGCCTGTAATCCTGTAGGAAATGTAGGTATAGAATCATATTGTGATTTAAACCAGGATAATCAGAGGGGTAAGACCTGAGGTATTCATTATATACTGCAACATATGCTGTATGTGGTTTCATGAGCTATGTCCAAGTGTTACAGCATCTTCTATTCTGAAACACTATTAAAGAACCGTCAGCCTATATATATAAAAAAAAACAAAACTGACTTCTTTAGGTACCTTAGTTTTGAATCTGTTTTTCAAAGTACCCGTGGGCAGATGAAACTGACAACATTTTGACATAGCTTGCTATCTATTTTGGTTTTTGCTTTGCTATTTCTTGGAATCACTGTACTATGTTTGAAGTAAATACTGATGACTGAGACGTTAAGAACACATAGAAAAATACAGTTTTTGCACTGAAGTCTGTGGATGAAACTTTTTTTTTCGTGTCAAAGTATCATTTTTGCAAAGGTAAATGCGAAGTATCAGCAGCCTTCGTGTTTTTTTCTTCAGGTTTTGATGGCAAGAAAAACACATACAAGTCTGTGGGCTTTTTTAACCTCTGGCAAAATGATTTCTGTAAGTTAATGACCATACTTAGTTTTTAGTATCTATTTTGTTGGAAAGAGTGCGCCGATTCTGTCTTTCAGTGAGAGACTGCCTTAGAGTACCGGTTAAAAAGATGTGATTTATCCAAAGTACATCCTTGCTGCTTCTTTTGCTGAACAGCTGGCGAGAACAAAGCAGAGGGTGACGGGGCTGGGGAGGGTTGGTTCGGTTCGGTCCGGTCCTGCCGTGGTGCCACAGCTCGAGGGCAAAGACTCTTTGCCACCCTGTCTCCCACTTAGCCTGCCCTTACGAAGGTGGTTTGGGGGTCCCTGCAGCTCGCCAACTTTTTCCACGTGAAAAGGGAATGAGTTGCAGCAGGGCAGCATTTACCCTGCAGACACGGTGCTGGCTGCAGCTCCTGTGGGCGTTGCTGGAGCTCTGTGAGCTAAATTGCAGCTGCTGTTGGTAGCGTGGCGTGCACAAACGCTTGGGTAGTGTGGCTTGGTGTCTGTGCTGCTGTGGCTTTGCTGGGAGCGTGTTATCTCCCAGGAAAAATCAGTTCCTCTTCTGCAGACTTTGTGGGTCTCCCTGCCGCATGTCACACGCAGAGTTTACGTGACTCCTGTCGAGCCAGGAGGATCTTTCCTCGTAAGCCGAACGCTTCTCTTCACTCTGCAGGTGGGTGGATGAAGGGTGGTTTCTGCCGGCTTCAGGGAGTGAGAGGTGGATGAGGCGTCTGGAGTCAAACCTCACTTTCCATACGTGCAGCTCACAGTGCTGCTGCTGCGCTCACCTGGTCTCCGAGGGGTGAAGGCAGAACGGGGCGAGTCTCCAAACCGGGGTCTGGCCCTGGCAGTGCCCAGCAGAGGTGGTGTGAGCGCTGCTAGGGCTGGGGTGGCCACATCTGTATGTGCATCTTTCAGGGTTTGGTCTGCTCTCAGAAGAATCAAGGGAGAAATGCTCTGAGAGTCTTTGGCTGGAAGTCAGAGTGAACTCTGAGTTTGTAAGTGCTCAACAAAAGACCTTTTTTTAGTATAAAAGAAAACTTTTCTCTGATTTTTTGAAGCAATGTGCCTTGGAAGAGCTTGCTGAATTTATTTTGCAAAGGTAGCTAAACGGACAATTAAATTAAGAGTATTATTTACATAGTGGATAATTGTTTAGTTTGGTCAACAGATTTGTTTTCTTTGTAATTAACAAGATTTAGCAGACTGATTTGAAATTTTTGGGAAAAAAAGAGAAGCAGGGAGTGTAAAAAAGTCAACATTTCACAAAAGTCTCCCTGATATCAGCAAGATCTCTGGCTATGTTGGTAGCAGCAACTTTGTGAATTATATCACATAATTGTAGAATGTGTTGTGCTGGAAGGGACCTTTAACGGTCATCTAGTCCAACTCCCCTGCAGGGAGCAGAACATCTTTAATTAGATCAGGTTGCTCAGAGCCCCATCCAGCCTGACTTTGAATGTCTTCAGGGATGGAGCTTCTGCTAACTCTCTGGGCAACCTATTCCAGTGTTTCACCACCCTCATTGTAAAAAATGTCTTCATTATATTTAGTCTCTTTTCAATTAAAACCATTATCCCTTGTCCTATTGCAACAGGTCCTGCTGAAAAGTTTGTCTTCATCTTTCCCCTTTAAGTATTGAAAGGCTGCAGTGAGGTCTCCCTGGCGCCTTTGTTTCTCCAGGCCCGATCTGAAGTTGTGGAAGTATTGTTACGTTTCACATTCTGACCAAGACCATCTTGTCATTTGTGTGGTCCAGAACTCCATCCCTCTCATATGCTGTAGTCTCTTTGTTGTCATGATGCTCAGTGAGATTTTGGTCATATTTTTCTTAGTGCCCTGGATCCAAAGCAACCCGACTAAAAGGTGCTACTGTTGTAATATCTGTGTTTCAGAAGAAGCTGCCTATGGGAGGGCAGTGTGTCCCTCTCCAGTCTTCTGCCATGACCTGTGAGGAAGGCCATCCACTGGGGGTGAGGACATCACCTTCTGAGGTTCCGTCCGTGCTCTGCTCTCTTTTGAAAATCATTATCCTCATTATCAGTACAGGCTGGGGGATGATGTGCTAGAGAGCAGCCCCACAGACAGGGACTTGGCAGTATTGGTGGACAAAAAGCTGGACATGAACCACCAACATGCACTTGCAGCCAATTGCATCCTGGGCTGCATCAGAAGCAGCATGGCTAGCAGATCAAGAGAGTTGATTTTGCCCTTCTGCTCTGCTCTGGTAGGGCTTCTGCTGGGCTACTGCATTCAGCTGTGGAGCCCTCGACGCAAGAAGGATGTGGACTTGTTGGAGCAGCTCCAGAGGACACGAAAATGATCAGGGGGCTGGAGCACCTCTCCTATAAGGACAGGCTGAGAGAGTTGAGGTTGTTCAGTCTGGAGAAGAGAAGGCTCCGGGGAAACCTTATAGCATCCTTCCAGTACCTGAAGGGGACCTACAGGAAAGCTGGGGAGGGACTGTTCACAAGAGTGTGTAGCGACAGGACGAGGGGCAGTGGTTTTAAACTAGAGCAGGGTAGATTTAGATTAGATGTTAGAAAATAGTTCTTTACAGTGAGAGTGGTGAAACACTGGAGTAGGTTGCCCAGAGAGTTGGCAGAAGCTCCATCTCTGGAGGCATTCAAGGTCAGGCTGGATGGGGCTCTGACCAACCCCATCTAGTTAGAGATGTCCCTGCTCCCTGCAGGGAGGTTGGACTGAATGACCTTTAAAGGTCCCTTCCAGCCCAACACATTCTATGATTCAAGTGCAGCCGTAGAGCGATGAAGGTGAGAGCAATAAAAATCCTTCACTAAATCCTGGCAAAGATTGACTGTTTTGCTGTGTCTTCCTTTTCCTCGGCTGGGCGAGCGCTGTGCACAGGCATGCTGAATGTACCCAATGGGGAGCTTTGCTTGTTTGCGGTGAGGCACTGGAGCATTTTTGGAGGGGGGTGCTCTGTTGCTGCTCTGCTGGTTCGAGGTTTAGTGGTGTGCGCTAACCTCCTGGGCTGCTGGCCCTGCTTACGTACCGCGAAGTTTCCAGAACAGGGATCAGAGCGTTTAGGAATGACGAATCTGAGAAATATTTTTAGTAAGTTCCATTTTAATGGTTCTCTGAGGTTGCAATTTTGTGAGTAGTTGGGCTGAGGTAATTGCCCGCTGCCCCAACCCCCTGAAAAGAGGAAATCTTCCCTTGGCTGTACCCTTCCCAGCAGCACTGATGGTCCTTGGGCTCCTACACACCTCGGTGCAAACCGTTGGGTCTGCAGAAAGCCAAAAAAATAAATTGTCTTTCTCTTCTTTGTATCCCTGCTGCAGTGGGACATCACACGTTTGAGAGCTTACGCAGCTGGGCAGGAGGAGCAAGGAGCAGAATCGAGGGGTTTACCCCTCTCAGAGTGGTTAAGCTGTCACCCTTTTGGCTCACCCTCTCTCTCGGGAAACCTCAGTGTTTTTGCAGTCTCTTACACCTGCGTAACCCTTTGCTGCCTCTACCAAAAGATACGCGAATGCCTCCAGTAGCCCTGTTGCAGAGAGAAATGCAGACGTAAAGAATGCGCGTAGCAAATTTTGAAGTTGTAGACATAGGACCAGAAAGGATTTTAAGAGGTCGTAGACTTCAGAGAACCTTGAGATAACATGGACCTTTATTACTGTGTAAAGATAAGAATATTTGGTTTTAGTACATGTGGTAGTTTTAAGGGCAGGATGGAATTTCTTTTGTGCCTTTTTTTTTTTTTTCTCCCCACCATACCTGGGATCCGTTACAAATACAGCAAAACTAATGAGATAAATCTTTGTCTCATTTTATGGACTCCTAATAGAATGTTACTCTTGCGGCGTTTGTTGATTGCTTTAAAGCCTTTGCTGTTTTCACTCAACAAGCCTTTTTGACAGGTGCTTAGGTACACAAAAGGCTATCGTGTAGTCTGTACTGCAAGGAGCGTTACTTACATGGATGCTACAGGGACAGTGCTGTTTCCCCTTTGTTCATACTTGTTGGTTTTCCTTGACATGAGCATGCTGCCAAGCCCGTTTTCTCCTCCTCTTTTAATTATTTTTTTTTTCCAAAAATAGACTCGCCAGCTGTGTGTTCATTTGTGGGAATACCCGCACGTGTTGCGCCATCACTTTATTGTCCTTATTTGCTCTTTGCTGGGATAATCTCTCAGAGACTGTAGTGGTTTTTATAGATTTCGGTAACTGATCTTGTGGCTGTGGTTAAGGGTATTGCTCTTCAAGTTTCAAAGTTCTTGGGGAAAAAAGATAAATGGGCTTGTCTGTGGTGGTTGTCTTGAATTGGAACTGTTGGGAACAAAACATTTAACTGCAAGTGTAGAGAAGATACAGAAGTTTTGGAGACAATGATTGATTGTTTTCGTCTTCAGTTGTCATCCCATTACAGTACTCTTGTATCTTCTCAAGCATCTGGGATTAGTCATAGTTTATATGGACCTTGAGATGGTGTTTGATTCACTGCACAAAATGTTTTTTGTTCAGGTGTTTGGAGATGGCTTTTGAAACACCAGCGTAACACCTTATTGGTTTTTTTTTTCATAATTTGTACAAGAGCAGACTTTAGTTGCAGGGAGGATGCTTTTTCAAATGCGTTTTGTATCATATTCTGATGGTAGTCTGAAACAAATTTTAGATCTTGTTTTATGTTTTGCTTTGAAGTTCTACATCCTCTCAAAGGAAAGAATTATTTCTTACTAACCTAGAGAGGGGAATCTTACACATGAAGCTTCTTAGCCTGCTGTCGTGCTGCACAAGTCATGTCTTGCTCCAAAGGTCAACACCCACAGAACATGGTTTATGCAGTGCAGTGGGCTAAGTAGCTGCTTTTCTTGGGACTGTAGCAGTTGTTCCTACTGTAAATGAAAATACAGTCTTTTGATGGTGTGGCGTCAGATGCTAGAGGTATTTGTGTTACATGCTAACTTATGATTATATCTATTCAACACAGAAGCAGCAGTGATAAAAATGAGCAGTATTTGGCCATATATTCTTATGGATTACTCTCAATTGAAATCCTTGCAGTCTTTCCCAATTTTTCATAGATAAGTACATGTTTTTAAAAATATTATGTCAGATTTCTTTTAAGTTGAAACTGAAGGTACTTTTTGTTAACAAATGTTGGAGTTCAGCTGCTTTATTTCTGTTGATAGAGTTGTGTGTCTGTTCATCTAGTAGCCAGTCTAGCAGGGGTTTTAAGATATTAAGCTGCTTTCTAGATTTCTTTTCAATTGCCCTTTGCAGCTTCTGTGGCAAACCCTTCTGTTGTGGTCCCGGATCAGTTACTGAGCTCTGTAGGAGAATTTTATTTTTGATTTCTATTATTTCCCCCCCCCCTTTTTTTTTTTAATTTGGTAAAAAGTTGGGAATTCATGTGAGTAAGAAGTACTGACTGCTTGAGCACAACAGATGGAAGTGGAAATTTGTATGGTTTCAAAGGAACCGGCTATTTAAGATGAGTTTTCTGTATTAATTCTGATTTCTTTATGAATTCCCGTGGGAGGGAAGAGGGTGGACAAAGGCCACTTTATGCCCCCGGCATGTTTGCTGAGTGACTCTGCTGCTTTAGCCTTGGGCAGGAAGTAGAAACAGGGAGAGGGAAGCTGGCGGGAGGAGAAAGAGTAGTTTGAGATGCGCTCCTTCTTGAGGAACACATGAAGCCAGAAGGACAATGCCAAGGTGGGAAAGGCTGAGGAGCTGAGAAGACCAGAAGGACCTCAGCAGATCCAAGAGAGAGCGCTCGGAGATTGTAGTGGAAGAAAAACACTGGTTTGGCTGCTCGAAGGCAAAGCAAATTAGCATCAAGGATTGTCCTTCCCATCGTGCCTGGGCTGGACTGTAAAGCCATGTTTTCCTCCTTGGCTGAAAGGTGCTGCCTGATTCTCTCCTACTCAGGCACTGTGCCTGCTGTGGGTGTAAGAAGACAGTGAGGCCTCGCAGTTTGGGTTAAGTATTTCACCCCAAGACAGCTAAAGGTTTTGGAATGACATCTGAAGGTGTGCTGAGGTGTGGTTAGTTGTAATTAATGAAAGCTAATTGGCTCATGTTTTCCTAGGAGTCGGCACGTTCTCTCTAGCAGCCTCTCGTTTCCAGCGGTCATCTTGGTGGAAATGGCCAAGGAGTTTTGAGAGGATCCAGGTAAGACAACAGCCTTCTCAAGAGGATCTGTTACTCTCTCCGCTGTACATGCTTCATGGAGAGATTTGAACGGGCGAGATACGGCTGTGCGTGAGGCTCATGTGGCTTTGTTTTGTTCAGTTTGATCAGCTGCTCCATTTTAAATTCATGGCCTTTGTGATGAACGCCTTGTAGGCAGGCGGACCCTCACCTTGCAAAACTCTGTTAGTCTCGAGTCTGACAATGGGGGAAGCACATGTGTGTCAAAAATGCATTTTTAGACCTTTGCTTAAGGAAAAGCTGTGCAGCTATCACAAAACCTGAAGATACAGGAGAACCAAGTCAAATATGGAATAGTAGCCACATTTGCAGTAAAACCAATTTTTTGTTGTGAGGAATTAGCCTACTGATGTTAACAAGCATTTAAACAGCTAACTTCAAGTTACTACTGTTGAAAAAGGGTGTGTTTTTTCCTGTTTTCTGCCACATCACCACTTCCCTTAAACACCTCCTGCAAGAGTTTCGGCTGTGCTGAACTTCTAATATAAGCTAAAAGCTTCTACAAGTACCTAGAGAAGTTAAAAAAACTAAAGCACCTTCTGTGTTATTGTACCTCTGTCAAGGTCTTCAGATATATTTCAATACTAACAAGATGAAAGCGTGGGAGATGAATGAAGTTTTTTTTTTTAAAGATCTTCTTGTAGCTGAGGGAGGATTTCCCCTTTTTCGGGTACCAGGGCTCTCCTCCAAGGGCCCCCACCCAGCTGGGACTAGAGTGGTTTGGTGTAGAGCTCAGGTGCTTCAGGCTGTAGTGAGTCACACGTGGGATGCAGACCTTGGTTCAGTGATAGCTGATACCACCTCTTTGCACTGTTGGATGTAATGGCAGTCAAATTTTGACCCAGATGCATGTGATAGTGTTCATTTGGAGTTCACGAGAATGTAAACCATAATGAATGCTCTAGTACCTGTCGTTAGCATGTTCCCTGGATCGCTTTCCTGGGTTGCATTGTGTCTTGCCCAGCCTTTGTCCTCCTGGATCATGATGAGATCCAGGCTGCAGCAGAGGTGGTGTCTGGGTCCTCAGTGCTTCAAGTACAGGTATTTGTGGGAGGCTTCACAAGGTGGCTCCCTCTGAATCAGATCGTTTCAGGATCAGCTGCTGCTCTTAAGGAGGCCCTTTGTAAGTTATTCCCAGGACATCTGCCTTTTTTGTTTTTCTTTTTTTTTTCTGTTACGTTACCATTTCCAGGATATCCTGCCTTTTGTGTTTCACAGCTTGCTGGGAAGGAGAAGGATTTGCATGGCGTCAGTCCTACAAATGAGCATATGCAGCTTCACATGCTCTTTGTGGACTTCATGTACCAAGACAGATTGCAAATGGAGTTTGTAGAATAGAGCAAGTAAAACTGGCTGCATCAGTATGGTTTTCTGAGGATGAAAGAGACGCTGAATTTTGTTTTACTTGGCAGCCAAGCTTGGTGTCTAATGAGAAGGATAGTGGAGAGATGCAGGGCAGAACATCTGGTGGAAGCAGAATTTAAGGACTGGAAAGAAAGTTTTCATCAAAATCAAATTTTTCTCTACTCTGCCTTCCCTCCTTGAGGATGACCAATGTCATCCCGGTAAGTGCTGGATTGGGGATAGCTGTAATTACTTGGAAGCTGTCAACCTACAATTAACCCTGCTCATCAGCCTGAGGTTGGGCGAGTGACGTGGAGGACACGTTTGCTGTGGGGAACATTTCTCTTGCAGCAGCCTTTGCTCACGTGTGTCCTGCACAGCCGGGGAAGCCCTGCAGTAGAACGTGCTCACTCCCCATAGCAGTCAGCAGGAAGGAGTATTTTTTGTTATTGCAGGCTACTGTGGGTTGCTGCTCTGCTGAGGACTCCTTTGGCTACTCACAGTGGTCCCTGCACCGGATGGCAGCGCACTGGTCGTGTTCTGGGTCAGCAGAAGCAGCTTGTCACCACGCCGAGAGCACCCTGGCAAGGAAAGCCCTGTGCCTTTTCCCCCCAAAATGCATGTGGATTCAGTAGATTCCTAGACCAAAGCAGCAATCTGTTTTCCTGATTTTGGGAAAAATGCAAGTGGGAGGAATGCAGCTGCATTGAGGTGAAGATCTGCTTTGCAAGCTAATTTTAGGTGCAACTTAGTGTATAAGGGGAGGCAATTTGGAAGAGAAGGCTTGAGAAGGGGAGTAACTCCGAGAGGCACAAAATTATCAGTGCTGGTGTTGACCGGGGTGGTGTGGGCAGAAGCAACCGCGTGGTGTAGGGAAAGCAGGATCTGGAACAGCAGCTGCCAAGCTGTGCACACGCTGAATGGAGGAGGCTGAGAAGATGCGGTTCAGCTTCCAGACAGAGCCTTGCTGGTTGCCTGGACTCAGAGGCACAGCACGGTGCAGGACCAGCCCAGCTCCCCTGGCACTGTGGAAAGCTCCTGGCCTCCCGCTGTTCTTCAAACCCCCAAAGCCGCGCAGAGCATTTGAAGGTGTTTTTCTTACCTGGAATAACATCAGTGGTGGTTTTTGTGGGTTGGCTCTTTCTGCTGCTGTGTTTTGTCTTTAGTATCTTTAGTGATCCTGCCATTTCTGTTTGGTTTTTTTTGACTTGCCAATAGTTTTAATAACAAATGTGAGTTTCTCTCTAAAGAGCAAAGAGAAACTTTGCAGTTTCTCTGGGGAGAAAAAAAAAAAACAAACCAGAAAACTATGGAATGCCTAGAGAAGGGGGTGAAGCTGAGTGCCAAAGATGGTGAAAATCATTCACTGCAGTCAAGGTCTATCTTTTACTGCACTGATGTAGGGCAGGACAGGTGAAAAAATAGTCCTCTGACCTTTCCTTATGTCTGTCAGTGAGAAATTAGTTTGAGACACCTGCAGCAGTAAAGGCTTACAGGAAGGCTGCTGTAGTTATTTAGAGCTCTTCCTGGGTGGCTCAGGATTCAGTTCCGAAGCCACACCTGGTGTGTTAGGGCTTCCTATACGGTTATTACAGGACACTAACTATGTGCATGTTTCCAGAATGATGTCAAAGCTTCTGTGTCAGAGGAGGATGTGCACACAGCACAGGCTGCTGGGTGCGTGAAGAAATCGGTTAAGTTACAACATCCAGTAACACTTGAATGAGTTTTATAAAGTAGAAGCTGAGGAACCAAATACTTTTTTTGATAACCTTTGAAATATACTTGCGCTTCTCTGTTGTGCGCTTCAGCATGAGCAAATTTTGCTAACTCATTTCTTCTAAAAAAGAATTATTATCGGTTAACAGACTAGATGTGGTGGTATTTTTCTTTTAGCAAACTTAAATTTGTATCCTTCACAGGTCATAGCACTGGGATGTTAGCCAATATGGCTCACCTTTGTCTGTGAAGGGAGTATAGGAAATGGCTGTTGCTGATTGTGCAGGCATTTGAGAAGGCATTTGAGTAATTTCTTGTTTCCCTATTGTTCCCAAGTTGTTTGGGTTATTCAGGAAGCATGTATTTCTGTGAAGAAAGAAATAAATATGGTCTCTTTTTGTTTCTTCAGGGATACTGTGGCAAAAATGTACCCCAGGTTTATCGTTTAGTCTTCTTGACTATAGTTGAGTGCTTATTTTAAAAATCCTTTCTTTATTAATAGAAATAATAAGATCATTCTTCAGACCTTGCATCCTTCAGTGAATAAAAGGAAACATGTATGTCCCTGTAATTGAAGACAGGTGTGCTGTTGTGGAGGGTGGAACATTAGTCTTCATAAGGTGAGGTGGAGTCTCCATTCACACAGTGTGACAAGGGTACTGATTCATCTGTTGATGCGTTTTGCAAAATGGGTCTCTGGGTTGGTTGCGGGGTTTTTCGTTTTGTTTTGGCTTTGTTAAGTGGGTTGTGAGTTGTGTCAGCTGGGCTGCTTTGTACTATCATCTTGCTCTTGCCGTGTGCCTTCAGACAGGTCTCTGGAAAGTGACTGAACCCCATGTGTTTCTTGCTCTGTCTGTCTCAGCACCAAACAAAGGAATTGGGCTTTTTTGGGTTCCTGAGGAAGCACCTGATTTGAATTAACCATCTGAGTTCTTAACTGTAGTCAGATTTATCTCTTCCACACATAATTGTTTCTTTTACATTGGTTTGGTTTTTTTTTTCTAAGATGACCTTAGAAGTTCTCTAATCATATGATATTGTAAGACAACTATACGTAGAAACTTAGTTTTCTAGTTCCCATGAATAATTCAAACCCATAAACTCTTTCCTGAGGAGGATTTTTACTCCGGAGAAGAAATACAGGAAATCTATGAGGAGTATGGTATGAACCACCCCAGCGCCTCCAAGATAGTGCTCAGATCTTTCAACAGTGTGAAGAAATACATGTCATGAAAGCAAGGAATGTGGACTGGTCCTATCTGACTTTCATGTAGAATTTCCTGATCACTGTAATTTAAGTTCCTATGAAGCTCAGATTTTGGATCAATTTACAGAGAAGACTTATGGACTTTGTATGCCTGTAGTAAAAAATATATTTGCTGGAATAGAGGAAGAGTTGAAAACCTCCAGGCTGGAATCCCAAAACAGAGGGCTTGAGTTGGAGCATTGTAGGCCAGAAGTCCAGAAAACTGAAGATGTTTTGTAAAGCCCTGAGAAGGGGAGTTATAGGGTTGTCTTCTTGTGGGTCTGTTGATAATAACTTTCACATGATCCCACAGTCTTTCCTTCAACAGCAGCACACTCTTCTGCATTTTTGGTCAGTCTGTTTGGTTTAGAATTGTATTTTTCATCCTTTAAAAACTAGTAACGTGTTAGTTTTCCATGAAAAAAACACACTGACAACAGAGACTGTTTTGTAGTTTACTATTTGGCAGTGAAGGTCTTGTTTGTAATCACAAATGCATTAAATGTTTTTATCATCAAGACTTTGTGTGTGACTTTTTGAACTGTATCCTAGACCTTTTGATTGCCGTTGTCGATGTTTCTGAGTATTTGGAATATCTGCAAGTGCTGAAACCAGCCAGGACTTGACTCTCAAGTGTTTCTGGCAGAAGGCTGTGTCTGTATATGCGCTGAAAATAAGCAAATAAATAAATAAAAAATCCAACTGCTGTGCAGACTGGGTGTTATGTCTTGCAAATCAAACTGAGAAATAGTGTACTAGGAAGAAAATAAAATCTAGTCTTAATTTAAAATCCGTGTTATTAGTTAAAAGAGATTCTATAAAAGATTTTCAAAATTATGAATGGTTTTTGTGTTTAAAACAGTGTCTGTTTCTAGTTTGTGTGGCCTCTTTGTTCCAGTGACTGTGTATTACAGCTTTTTCTGCTACATTGAAGAATTATGTAGTTTATTTTCTACGTAAATATTGTATATATTTAACCCGTGATTACGTGTTCCTTACCATTTTGCCCATGACAGGGAGGTTGGATTAAATGATATCTAAGGTCCCTTCCAGCCTAGGCCATTCTATCATTCTATGATTTTTTTGTTTGACAAAAGTTTAAAACTTCATGGAATTTCTGTGTGGCTGGTACTGAGCATACAGGGAAAGAGGTAAAGATGTGCAAGCAGGAAATATTTTGCCTTGGCCTTGTAAGAACATGGGGATGTGTCTTCAAGGTCAGAAATTAGTAATAATGTATTTTTTGGTGGGAAGGATTTTGAAACTATGCAGTTATATTGAGCTAGAATTGGTGGAAGGCTTTGAAGATGCTGCTTGTGATCACAGAAGGTATTTGAGTTAAAAGAAAAAGAATATAAGAAGGTTTAAGTATCTTTGAAGCACGCTTAAGAACTATTTCACGTTATCCTCTTCTCTAATTGATTAACTGGATAATAGGTTTAAATGTACTAAATAACAAAACCCGTGGATTTTATAGCAACTGATCTAAATTGATCTAATTAAGTTTGGGTTTTCCTCTTGTGTCACCTGGATGAATCCTAATGATGTATAGCAAGTTGCATTAAATTGGGTTGCGCCAGTTTCTTGGGAATGGTGTCGAGAAAATTAGAAAGTTCTTGAAGAACATTGATTAAATGAGAATACTCTTCTCTGTATGACAGCGTGTCCTGGATACCTGTTGGCAGTTTCCTAGTTGATTGTGAGTGGAACATTACATAGTGAGTAAGGGGACTGAGTTGTCCTGGCAGAGGGGAAAGAGGGTTTTTCTTGGATTTTTTTGGTGGAGGTATCTGTGGTTTGTGGGGAAGAGTAACATTGCACTGATCTTGTATTTGGGAACTTCAAACTGCTGTGTGCGAGCCTTGTACGTTCTCCTCAAGGGTATTTTTACCGATCTCCTCCAGTGTGTTTTTCAGACAGTTTGGATTTACATTTTTTATGTTGCCCGTAAATGAAAGAGAAGTTTACTTGTTACAGTGCGGTGTCGGAACAGGAGCAGAAATTCCGATGCACAAGAGATCTGCACAACCGCAAATGTTAGCTGTGCTTTTGGCTTAAAGCCCTAATTCAGGTCTCTCCTGTCCGACAAGCAGCAGGAAGATTAATCTCCTCCACGGAGAGCAATCTACCCTAGTTTTAGACAAAACACGACGATTCAAGTTGTTTGTAGCTTGAATAAGCACAAGCCTTTGTTCAGAACTGCTGAACAGGGTTATGTCAAAACATGCAGGAACAGGACTCGCATTCCTGTTGCTGCTGCTTCCACATTTCCATTCCACAGCATCACCTGACGGGGGGCCGGTGGTATAAGCAATATTTTACTTGGAGACCGGTTGTTTGGTAAGACAGCAGTGTCTTGGGGTGTCCTCCTGCAGCCAGGGCGAGCGCCGCTCATGGGAGCACAGTGCCCTTGTGTGGGTTGGTCAGAGCCGCCACAGGCTGGGGGCTGCTGGATCATCTCGGGACAGTTTAGAGGGAGCTGAAGACGACTTTAATCACGCTTTGTTTTTAGAGAGGAAGATCACTGTAATTATATAAAGTCTGATGGGGATAACTTGGTTTGGCTCGTGTTTCAGCTCTGGTTTTTGAAAGAGGCATGTGTTTTAAGTTTTGAACTTTGGAAATCTAAGGCAGAACGTTTGTGTTGTAGTAGGAATAGTCTGTCCTTGGGGAGGAAAGAAGGAAGAATAAATTCGCTCACATTTTTTAAAGAAAAAAAAAAGGCATGAGAAGGTGTCTTCCCATTGCTTGAAGACTTCTCTTGCTGTTTAACTAATGCTATATGACTGGTGGTTGTATTTTATATGATCACTAATGCACAGCATTAAAAAATAAAGCCTAGATTAAAATGGTGATAAAATTGAAGATAAAATGCAGATAAAAAAGGAGAAAAATGCTATAAACTGGCTTTTGTCTCTGTTAGAGCAGCAGGCTGTAATTCATGTCTTTGCCTGTGCCAGGAACTGTCAGCAGCTGGATGAAGTGTAGGTAGAGGTGTGTCTCTGTTTGTGTTTTAGTTCATCTCAGGAGCTTACTCTTGTGGTGAACCTCCTGGCTGTCTGCACTTACTGCGCAACAGGTCCAGGTACTGGACTGGATGCTGTTTGGAAGATTCTCCTTAGAAAAACAGCGGGTAATCTCCAGCTGTGAATTCATATTCAGTCCAGGAGCCCACACTGAAGCCATTTGGTACTGACTGGATTTAGAACGATCCTGAAAGTGCTTCTAGTATTGTTGTCCCACAAGAGCGGTCTGGTACCTGGTGTGCAATGAGCCAGTCGTACACGCTGAGTCAAGATATTTATTTCTGTGCAGAGATGGGTGCTGGGTGGTAATTCCACAAAGCTAGCACACCGCATTGAGGAATTACAACATCTTTATCTTGTTACTTGATTAGTATAAACATGCCTAAATTTACAGTGACAGGTCAGTGATTGCTACCCCTCCCACTATTGGTTAGGTATATTTAAATTAGCCTCGCTTGTCATGTAAATTAGCACACATGCGCCTTACAGGTTTGGAGGACAAGTCATACTGGTTTGAATTGAGTAGTTGGCCAGGATCTCCTCTTGCTGCCTTTACCTTTGGCCAATTCCAAGTCCTTTGGCAATTACTTAGATTTCTCAGCACTCCCTGGAGCAGGATGTTTTCTTTTTATCAGTTCTTTTTAGTTCTTCAAGGCTATAGACGTTAGCAAGGCGTGAGTTCATACAAAGTACTTATACAGTAGAGCTGTTGAGCAGTGGTCCTCTTTGGAAGACCTCTGTGGTACAGTTGACCCCTAAGTGAAACAGTGTCCATTTAACCTAAGCATTAATCTCAGGATATGATTTTGCTTAGTCTACACTTGGCCCCTCAGCGCTGCTTTTTCACTGTACAAATTTGTTCCCATTGTGCTGTGCTAACTTGCTAACACAGATATATCTGGTGAGATAAGTTTTTGGGTTTATGTCAGGACAAGCAATGACTTAACAAAATTATGCAAATAACATGCTCTACTCCTTTTTTTTTTCCCTTTTATTGAAATAATGGATATTATTAAATCTATACAGTTAGGAAAAAAAAGAAAAACAAACAAAACCCCCACCAAATCAGAAATATCTAAAATTGACTATACTATATGACTTCACTGATCTTACTTTAAAATGTGTGCAGTTTAATTCAGAATGTTATAGGAGGGGCTGTAAAGCAAGAAAAATGAAGGAAAGGTGTCACTTAGAGTTTAAAGTAGTGCAAGTATTTTCAGTTTTAATTTGTTCCTGAGAAGAAAATTAGTGTAATGTGATTCTGGCCTCACCGTAATGTTGAATTCTAGGATAATTGTTAAAGAAAGGAAAACAAAATGGAAATTAAATGTTGATGTAATTGAAGGAGGAGAAGGGAGAAGTGGTTGTGATGAGTTTCCTAACCTCTGGATTGTGCTCTTTGTATAAAGTATTTTGCATATTCTGACATGAAGGCTCAAGTGCCGTAGATAAATGTTCTCATCCCTGAGCTGTGAAGTCCGGTTGGGACTGTAGCAGTGGCAGCATGGCAGTGCTCGTTCTCCCAGAAATTTTGTTGCGACTGTAATTGCTCAGGAAGTTTTGAATTTAAAACCACCTGAGCCACATTTTGTGGCTGAATTTACGACCTGACTAAAAACTTGCCTTGACTCCACTTTCAGCCTCCTTGCCAAAATAAATAGGCTGTTCTTAGCATGTGACCGCAGTGGTTTGTCCCCTGCGTGAGCTTCTGTGCAAAATTTGTAATTATGCTTAAATGTTGGTCCTGGTAGCCGTGAGTCTGCATGTGTTATTTTCAGTTTGCTTTCATATCAGATTTATTGAGACCGTGTGTGCCTGTGATTGCTTTGCTTTAGTAGTTTGCAGCCTCGAGGATGACCTCTTACATGTGAAGAGACAGCGCATTCACTGTATCGCCAGCACCGTGGGACTTGCTATTGGAAGCCTCAAAGCTACCTTAGATTTCTTCTGAAAGATGAATTTGGCCAAGCCTGGTCTCTTGTGTACGTTTTGTTACACTTGGACAGAAAATTAGTAATGATTTTGGTCATAAAGCTGGTTGGTAGTTTCTGGTCGCTGTTGCCTTTAAAGGAATCTTTTGAAGAGGGATGAACTTCCTTGCAGCATTGCTGTTAATAAATAACATTTCATCTGTGGCGGGGGTAGTGAGTAGTGTTCAGGTGATATATTTGAGGTTTTAAAATGAGTCAGTAAGTAGGACTGGACTTTGATCTCGATCTTCTGCCTTAGACCTTCTAATCATTTCCTGAACAAGAAGTGAGTGTGATGTTCTTGAGCTGAATTTTTTGTCTGTAAAAATATGGAGCTGCATCAGTTACCTGCTGCAAATCCCTAAGACACTGACCCAACAGTAATAAAAACAACCTTCTGGCAGGAGTACATTTGTCTTAGGCTGTGACAAAATCTGAGCAAAGATTATCTGTGATCCAGAGTCTATATTCTGCTTGACCTTGTACCTCGGTTTAGGGAAGCACGAGACTTTGTCAAACCTTGCAGAGAGTTACTGTCCTACCAAAAATGGGAGAGTTGAGCTGTGGTCAGGATGTGGCTAATGTGGAAGTTGTTTTGGTCTGCAGTTTTCTCCGCTGCTGAGATCCTGCCAGTGCTAGTGGTATATTTTTTTCTGATTTATTGCTGTTCACAGAATGTCAGGGGTTGGAAGGGACCTCAAAAGACCATCTAGTCCAACCCCCCTGCCAGAGCAGGATCACCTACAGTAGGTCACACAGGAACGCATCCAGGCGGGCTTTGAAAGTCTCCAGAGAAGGAGACTCCACAACCTCCCTGGGCAGCCTGTGTCAGTGCTCTGCCACCCTCACAGTGAAAAAGTTTTTTCTAAGGTTTTCGTAGAACCTCCTGTGTTCCAGCTTGTATTCGTTGCCCCTTGTCCTGTCATTGGAGTCACTGAAGAGAGCCTGGCTCTGTCCTCCTGACACTCACCCTTGACATATTAATAAACATTAATGAGGTCACCCCTCAGCCTCCTCCAAGCTAAAGAGACCCAGCTCCTTCAGCCTTTCCTCATAAGGGAGATGTTCCACTCCCTTAATCATCCTAGTTGCCCTGTGCTGGACTCTCTCAAGCAGTTCCCTGTCTCTCTTGAACTGAGGGGCCCAGAACTGGGCAAAAGATTCCAGATGTGGCCTCACCAGAGCAGAATAGAGGGGGAGGGGAACCTCTCTCGACCTACCGGCCACCCTCCTTCTAATCCATCCCAGGATGCCATTGGCCTTCTTGGCCACGAGGGCACATTGCTGGCTCATGGTCATCCTACTGTCCACCAGGACACCCAGGTCCCTTTCCCCTATGCTGCTCAGATGCGTGACCTTTCCAGCACCTTGCCTTCTGTGAAAATACAAACTGTTCTGGAACAGTACAAGAACTAAAGATTATTTTAAAATCATAGAATGGTTTGAATTTGAAGGGACCTTAAAGATCATCTAGTCCAATCCCTCTGCCATGGGCAGGAACACCTTCCACTAGACCAGGTTGCTCCAAGTACTGCCTGACCCTGACCTTGAATGTCTCCAGGGATGGGGTATCTACCACCTCTCTGAGCAACCGGTTCTGGTGTCTCACCAGCCGCATCATAAAAATGAGCTTCCTTATACCCAGTCTAAATCTACCCTTCTTCAGTTTGAAACCATTAACCCTTGTCCTATCACTGCACTCCCTGAAGTCCTGCCCCAGCTTTCCAGTTAGCCCCCTTCAGGTACTGGAAGGCCACTGTAAGGTTTCCCTGGAACTTTGTCTTCTCCAGGCTGAACAATCTCAACTCCCTCAGCTTTTCTGCATAGGGAGGTGTTCCAGCCCTCTGACGGTTTTTTTTTTTGTGGATTTTTGGTGGATATTACTCTTCAGGCACGTTTCAGATTTTTTTTTTTTTTGAGGCGGAGGTAGTGTAGATGATTTCTTTGCAATTACTGTCTTTTGCTGAAATTACTTCTTGTACATTCTTGCCTCATAATTGGGGGTGCATAATACTCATCTCCCCAAGAAAACTGATGGATTTACTGACAAAACGGGTTCTTTGTTACTTTCTCTGGGTAGCTCAGGATACTGCTTTTTTGTCCACTGCTAATAACTGTCTTAAGTGGCTGTCATGCTCTTCTGTATTGAGAGAAAACTTTCAGTCTCATCTCTCAGAATTACTTAATCAGTGATATTGGTGAACTTCACGATAGATGTTTCTCTTTTTTTTTTTTTGACAAGATGGAGTAGATTTGGTAGATTTGAACAAGAATCGTGCTTTTTTATTTACCTATTTCTGAAGGGCTAGTTCCTCTTGAGTTCATTACAATCTGGCTCATCACCTATAAATTACACCTGCACTTTTTGTAGGAAGTACAAGCTGATACGAAGAGATAAAAAAGGAGGTGGTACATGATAAGTGTTTTAGGAGCTAATTCTGTCTCTGTAAGAATTAGAATTTCTGTGCAGAGAGAGATGACAGTGAACAGTTCCTGGATTGTACCTGTTGATCTGCAGATGGTGATTGTAATTAGTTTCTGGTATTTTCTCTTTATTAAAGGGGCCAAATCAAATTTGGTAATATTTGGAGACATCTGATTTACTTGGCCTTTGTTGTTCTGGTAGTAAGATGGAAGGTACAGCTGCCTCTTTTCGAGTCCAGGCTCTCTGCAGTGGTCTGAGGTCAAGTGTCTGAGGCTTCCTGTGGACCCTCCAGCAGCCTTTCAAGCTGCCGTCTGCAGTAGGTAGTTTATTTGATTTGACTTGTATCATGGCTGAGTGTATATTCTTTTTCTAAAATATCAGTTCTATTCTCACTGTGGAATGCCAGGAAGTGATGTTAGGCAATGTTTTCTTATTGCTGGTCTTAAAACCCAAATTATCATACAAATGTGTCTGTGCTGTTATTTATACACGTATGTATTTACCAAACTGTCAAAACTCTGTGCAGATTGCTTTCTTGCTTATCTGCTTAGTTTTGCTTTATTACACTGCAGCGAGGGGGTTATATCGCTCAAGTTCAAAACTTGACAAGACAAAAGAGTTCAGGGAAGGGGTCGCAGCTGTGAATTGGTTTCGCTCTGGGAGTCCCCCAGCCTGTTTCAAAATCATTCACGAGTGCAGCTGGGGAGAACAAAGTGACTGGTAGGCTTAAGGTTACGATTCAGCTCTTGACTTTCTCTGTTGGAATTGTCAGGTTGTCTCAACTCCAGGGGCTGAGCATGACTCATCTAAATGCGCAAAATGTGTGGTGGTGTCACTAGTTAGTGTAGGCTTTCTTCTTCAAGTCTATTTCTGAAAAATTATTTAAAGTGTGGAGAGTTTTTGAATTACTGGTGAATTACCAAAAATTCAGAAGCACTCAAACGTCGTTTGGCTTTTTTTTTTGTGTGGTTTTTCTCCCTCTCCCCTTAAATTGGTGTTTAGTAGTATGCCTCTGATTTTCTAGTGCGGGCATGAACTTCGTTGGATTTGTGTTTGTTCAGATGAGTTAGAATAAGTGGGATTCAGTCTGCCTCGGCCTCTTTCTCAATCAGCTTCTGCAAAAGCTGATGTAAAATGAAATATAAGCTTGCTTTAAGTGGTGTGAGCCTCTACTGGTTACACCAAGATGTGCTGACACTTAGAATGATCTACAGAGGATTAAAATTCCAATTACTTACAATGTGCAGCTTCTGCAATTCAGATTATGGAAGCTGGTGGCCAGATATTTACATACCAAACCGGTATTTATTATAAGTAGTAGCATTTCCTTTACGTAATTGAGAATCTAAGGAAGTACTTTCTTACCTCACTATTCTTTTTGTTTGCATAATCTGTTTTTCTGCTTTTTGGGTTGGAGCTGAGACATCTCTTGTGCTTCACAGATTTGAGGCCAAATGGTAGCTTTTGTTTTACCTTGTATGCAGTGCTCAAAGAGAAACTGAGAGATGCGTACTCTTTCAAGAGAATAAACATTTCAATTTTTGTATTAGGTCACCTGAAGATGAGCAATAGCTTGGCAGCATTGGGTGGGGAAACAGGGCACGCTAATTCAACAGTAGGAGAATGTGATGTATAGGAGATGTATGGGTGGGGAAGGCTGGGAAATGATGTAACTGGAAGAGAATTTAAACATGATTAGTTTGGAGAGAGTCATCGTCAGTTTTTGAGAAGTATTTGTTCTCTCTTATGTTTACACATGGAAAATGTGGGGCACAAGGCTGTAAACAAATACACTGTTAAAATGCCAGCTGAATGCCCTTGTTGAGGCTGTTTGAATGCGATTTAAGCTGGCGTGTTTGAGCTCTGGTACCAGTGGTCCCCCAGTGTGGTCTCTCAGCTACAGGGGTAGTTAACTCCAGAGCTCACCTCGTTAGCTTGAACTGCTCCAACTAGATGTGTGAAAGAGTGTGTCTGCTCCTATCTGTTCTTTGTACTTCATCGTGAGACGGCTTAAGAACCCTTTGATTTTGCTTTGATGCCTTTATCTGTTTGTTAAGTTCTGCCTTGATCTTCCTTTCTTTCCTTCGAAGTTGCCTGCTGGCTTCACTGGGGCTGACTTGCAAAGTCTGAAATAGCTAAGCTGGTTTGAACTACCTCTTTCAAACTCAGTTTCTTAGCCATATTGATTGTCTTCTGTTTTTTTCCTGGTCCTTATTTCTGTTTTGCAATGCTTCTGAAGTAGTGTCCAGACCATAACTGAGAACTTCTGTAATTTTAACTTCGGGGTTTTTTTTTGCCCTTTTTTTTTTTCTTCCCCTGAAATTTGACATTGTGATTTGGTTTTTACTACTTTTCCTCTTCTTGCTGCTATTAGTGGCTTAGGTATTGATGTCGCTGGAAAAAGGCTGTACAGATCCCCTTGGCATACTTATTCCTTGCTTTGTCAGGAAACTCAGGTTATTTTAATTAACAAGAATTGGGACAGAAACCTCTCTGTATTGCTAGTAGGTACTAAAATAGGAACAATGTTCTTGAGAGAATGGTAGCTTAAAAAGCTGACAGAAGAGCAAGAATCACAGAGGAAATGATCACACCTCATTGATCCTAATATAAACCAAGTTGAACTTCCCGGTGTCATAGTCAAAAGACCACAGCCTCTGTGGTTAGAATTTTACAAGCTTAGAGTTGTACAGAATTCATCTTGCTCTCGTATTACAGCAGTTGAAGTTGGATAAATACTGTCTGAAGAAAATTGATACTCAAGTTCAACAGAGTTCTATAGCTAGCTAGAATTTTATTAAGAAATTAACAGAACTATAAGAATGGTTTCAGCCTAGTTTTCATGGTATTGAGATTTTTTTGTGTGTTTTGTTCTCATTTTGAACTGTTGCTGCAGTAGGATGCTACTGCATAAGCCACATCTCAACAGATCCAGTCAATACTTGCCGTGGGGAGTGCAGGTGGGCGCAGTTGCACATGGGAGACACAGCGACATCAGGTGCCACAAAGATCTTCAGTGCTCCTGGGGTCTGGTGAGGGGTGCATTTCCAAAAAACCCAGTAAGCCTTGTTGGGCAGAGTCCACTGGAAGGCTTTCCCCAGAAGCACTTGCTCCTGTGGCCTCTGTTGTTGGCAGATGGGAAAACATTCCACCGAGGTTTTTGCAGCTGCTGGTTTGGTTTAAGCTTAGTAAAAGTGAGATGTTGCCTTTTGGTAGATTTAAAATTCTTGAAGCTAGAACTACTGGTATTTTTTTCGGGTTGCCAGACAGAGCAAAGATGAGTTCATTTTCTTATAGAGGTTTAAGCAAATGTTTCCATAGTACAGCTTGCTAAAAGCTAAGTCTGCTGGTAGTGGGGACAGATGAAAGCTGCCTGTCAAGTGTGAGCACAGTCATGATTTCCTCAGGATTTAGTACGAGCCAATATCAGTCTGGTAGGTAGTACAAAATACGTGTTGCTGCCTTCCTTTGCTAAGTCTCTTTCGACTTTTCTGTCTTCTCTGTACCTTGTTGTCTTCTCACGCAGTACAGTTGGTGAGAGTGGGGGTTTGCAGTGTTTGCTGCTTCTCCTGTGCTGGTGTGCAACGAGTGGTCCCTTTCTGCCTCTGGGCCCACTTGCGGATTGGCTTCTCCTGCCAGACCCACAGAATTGATGTGTTTGTTGTAATTGCCCAAACCCTCCTTCCTTTGCCTTTCTTGGAGCTTCACTGTAACCTTCAATGGCAGATTTTCTTGGCCAGGAAGTATTTATTTTTGTTTCTTTGGCAGTATTGAGGCTCTTGGCACTTTGTAAACAACAGCGGAAAGACACTTGGCCTTTTAAGAAGTGTGTTCGGTTAAAGTATGAATTATGTTAGATAAGCTTCCTACAATGGGAACCTTTTTAATGATCTCATCCTGTTTTAATGGGCTACATTTTTGTTCTGTGAAAGGTGCATATTCATAGAAAAGTGATAGTTGATTAAACAAGATGCGTTTGAAAAAGCATGAAACAAATGTACTTCAAACAAATGTATTTGTAACAAATGTATTTCAAAACTGGAAGAGTTCTTGCCTAGAGCTCAATGCATGTAACGCTTTATTTTCAGAACAGTATTACACATGAAACGTTCAGTTTGTTAATTGAATTAACTAACTGATTCTTTTACAAGCTTATTTGGATGCAACCGCCATTTAAATATTTGCAGACCAAGTAGTTGTGTTTTTTTTCTAAATACTTGCTCTGACTCAGACCATCTCCTGCCCTGCCTTGGTATTTCTCGAGGTGGCCGGGAGGGGAAGAGGCAGGAGCAGGGAGCAGAGCCAGGAACGTGGCTGCGGTGACTTGGCTTGAGCAGCAATTAAGACAGAAGAGGATGAGATGCTTTAGGGTAAACTGTCCAGGTCTTTCACCAAACCTGTTTCTACCACACCCCGTCCTCTGTTCTGTAACATTTTTTTTTCTCCGAGGATATATTTCTGGAATTACTTGGGTCTTTTCCTTCCAGTTTCAGAACTTCTTCATAAAGGTTTCCCATATCAAGGGAAGTGGGGAGAGAGTCCAGATGTTCCAGGTGAAGCTGTTTGAGGAATGATACAGAGCACTTCAGGCTTGCTTTGCTGAGGTCCAGAACAGGTTTTTTTGTAACATGAGAATTGCCTCTTTCAATGTGAAGAAAATACAACTAGATTTCTCTTCTGCTTTAAGCATGAGGGATTGGCTTGTCTTTTTTAAAAAAAGGGTTTTTTAGTAGTAAACACAGCAGCAGAGCAGGTATTTCCTATCTGAATATTAAATACCAGGCAGTGATTCTTACAGAAGTTCTACAGAAATTAGTTTCTAGCTGCTCAGTTTTGAGAACATGTTGATACATGCAAATATGCAAGAAAATGAGCATGCTATGAGAATAATTTCATCAGCTGTCATGCTCAAATTGTCCCTGGCAGTTAGAGCACGTAGCTTTAAAGGAAGTTTTTATCTAGTAATTCTCAGATGTATGAGCTCTTACTCTTTGTTTTACTTGCATAGATCTGCAAAAAGTATTAGCAATTAACAAGTCAGCATTAACATTTTCAAGGCCAATTTTTTTTTAAAAAATACCTTTATTCTGTGATGTATTCTAGGCCGTTTTCTTCTTCTGTGGGTTGGCAAAAGTTTCTGCCTGACACAGTTACCTTGCTCATGTTATCTTAAGTAGGTATCAAAAAAATGTAGTTTGTTCTGGCTAAACTAGAGTGTGTTAGTGCAGAGGTGTTTTACAGTAAACTGAAATTAATGCATTTAAAACTCACATAAACAATGCAGTTTTGACTGTATTGCATTTAGCTAAAAATATAAATCTGTGTACTGTATCTGCAGTTCCTTTGAAATATTTATTGCCTGCCTTAGAGTGTTGAGCGCTGCCTAAGTTTGTTGAAGTTTCAGTTAAACAATGAACTAGAGTTGAAATCTAAGTTGACTGGCAGTAAGCTACCACTACGTATCAAAGATTTTCTCTGTCTGGTCTGTCCTGTATATTCACAGGACCTTTCCTAAAATGTTTTCATGTGCCTGGTGTAATCTGCAGAATTCTGAGCAGCTTTCAAAGACACAAGTAATAGTATTTTTTTTTTTGTTATAGAATAACCTATGTAATTCTACTTTTACTGTGATCATTTGCTACAATACCTGTACTAACTAGTTTATTTTCCTTGGATTTAGCCATCCTACTGAAATACTGTCAGTTGTTTAATGATGATTAATCTTCTTTTGTTTTAGTAAGTTAATTCAGCAATCAGTGCAGTGCCTTGGTATAGTAAACTGGTCATAGGACAGTTTGTAGGATCAGATCGTGCAAATGCCTACCTCTGGGCTCTGGTAACAAGTTTAAAATCACATTATTATATTTTGCCTTCCTAGAATTCTTTCACCAGATGGTAGTGTTTGATTTCCTCTTGAATACTCTACAGAATCAAAATGTAGTTGCATTACATTCTTTTAAAAAAAGTAAACATAAACCGGATGATAATGTGCCAGCTTTCAACTGAGGAATTCTTAGTTGTTCATATACTCAATGTGTTACATAGTTCATTTTTTTGAGAAACAGTGTCATAAAAGATTTTTCAAAAGAGGGAATCATAGTGCAGAAAAAGTTGTGGAAGAGCTTATGGGTGTTTTTTTTTCTCGCTATTATGATCTGGGGAATTCTAAATAGTTCTGTCTTGTGGGTTGTTTGAACTGCTGGCTACTAGTGCTTAGCCAGTGCTGAATGTGTTGAATACTATTGCCAGTAATTAAGGTGAGGCCTATTACTGCTTGCCAGTTACTAAAATATAAAATCTGACATTTGAGGGAATAGCTATTAAATTTACCAACTTCAGACAAAGGCTTGCTCTGTTACTGTCCCTCTCCTGCTCAACAGAGAGATGAACTCCGGTGCTGGCTTCCTGGTCTCTCTTTCTACTGACTGAACAAAGAGAAAGAGGTGGCTGGCTTCCCGGTTTTTAGTGTAATATTTATGAATTCCCTTCTTCGTGTTGGAAGAAGTTGTAATTGTGGAAACTAAAATAACTTAGCAACTTATAATCAACTGCTTTAACCTTTAATGTGTGCTGAGTACATATATACAAATGCTCATTTTGGCCTCCTTTGTTTAGAAGCATCATTCGGGTGACTCCTTGTGTTTGGTGGTGTTGCTCTCAAATTTGTTACCTTAATGATTTGAGCCTGGATACAAGTTTTTTTACTTTCATAGTTTTCAGAAACAGTGTGCTAGTGTGCTCTTTCAACAGTGTAGTGAATTTGGCTACACGTAGGTTGGATTTAATGGATGCACATGGGGGAAAAAAAAGTTTGTTCCCACTGACAGCTATTAAGCCAAGGGTCTGTAACCAGACTGCAGCTGTATTTTTATGAGGAAAATACAATTTGAAAGTTGTCCCTCCAAATCTATATTTTTCCCAGTTTGTACTGTGGGATATGTATGTTGTAACCAGTAAAGTACAGTTTCATGTTCTAAAAAAGTGCTGCTTTCTTTTCCTAAAGGACTCGTACCAGGTAGTTGAATTTTGAACTTTTTTTTATTACCTTAAAATGCTAAGCTGGACACCAGCTGTTCAAGAGCTAGTTCAGGACTAGACTTCATGCATCTGTCTCAAGGACAATGGCATATACATTGGATTGAAGAGTAGATCATAGAGCAGATATGGTGGTTTTATGTCACTTCTTAAGCAAAAGACTGAATTTATTAAAAGTGATTGTCCTGTGAATAACTGCTGAACTTGTATTTAAATGCTCTTACCCAGTGGCTTCTTAGACGCTTGCAAAGCCTTGGGTATTTTTCTTAAATATGCATTTCCTGGTGGTGGCTGAATTCACTCATTACTTTGTCCTTCATGAGGGTTTTTTAGCATGTGACACTCCCCTATGACAATCTATTAATAAAGCATGAAGTAGGGTTAAGAATACGTAAGGATGCAAAAGCCTGTGAGCAAAACAGAAGCCTCCAGGTGCTAACTGGGGAGATTGGATTCTAACTTTTGGCAGAAATTTTGGCAGTAATTTCTGAGTTTGTTTCTTGTGCGACATGGTTACATTTGGAGCCTCAGCCATGCTACTTGGAATGTCAAAAAGAGCCTTGTTTTTAGTGGTTGTGTGACATATCACTTAAGTACTAATTAGAACTGTCATTTTAAAGGCAAATTATAGGTCTGTGAAGAAATGAAGGCCTGGTTATATCCAGAAATAAACTCATCTGTTTAGCAACTATGCCCACCACAGCAGTTGTACACAGATGTCAGATCTGGCTGAAAAAAAAATAAATCCATAAAGCTGTGGTGTTTACTATATCTGATTTACAGTGTCCTAAAGTAAAGAAAGGCAAACAGCCAATTATGAGTGAATACAGATGTTGTTTTACAGGATTTATCATATGATGCTGGCAACACATGATGGAGATGATGGTGTTTTGTAAAGTTCATGGGATGTGGCAAAAGCTTTTAAGTAAACAGAAGTGAATGTAACACTCGAGGTTTTAGAACATGAACTTTCTGTGAGAGTTGAAGGAAGTTCTTATGTTCAGTTCATGGAGAAAAATAAACCACAAGTTTTCCTGTATTAAATGTAACATTTTAAATGCAATGAATTGCATGAGTAGAATACACTAGAAACATTTGTTAAAATCTTCCTGAGCTTCTTACATTCTGAACTGCATTCATGGGTAGGGGAGAAATCTGACTAAATAAATTCAAACACAAAACCAGACATCAACACTAAATTCAGTACTCTATAGCTAGTTTTTTCAGAGTCTTTTCAGAATGCTATGAAAAAAAATTGACTTTGCATTCTGAGTCTTTGCTTTAAAATTACCTTTTGTCTTCTATTATTTTACATTAGCAAATCATCTTATTCCTTGACAAGTAAGATGCTAATACCAGTAACATTCTTAAAGTGGTCGCAGAAAGCCTTTTCCTTCTTTTCAGATCTCGTGTCCCTGGAGGCAGCAAAAAGCAGGTCATGTGCTGCATGTCCTGACAGATCCTCTGCAGGACAAGGGTGTCCTTTTCTGCTCGTGGCTGTACAGCTTCCTGGGGGGCTGATGACTCTTTATCCTTTCTGCTGTTTATGGCAAAGGGGCCTGCAGCTTTCGTTGGTTGGGAGAAGTTTTGGGGCTCCTTTTTCCTTCAGATGTGGGAAAAGAAAAATTTGAGACATGTTTCTTAGCTTCCAGACTCCTGGAGTTTGCTACCATTGTTTTTTTTGTTTCTTGGCAGGCCCTTTTGGTTCATGCTGAGAGAGGCAAGTTACACCTTGGTGATATGAGATACTTTTTACACATTTTGGAATCACTAAAACATGTCAGTTTGGTATGTGAATGAGCTTTAGAGAGGAGTAAGAAACGGCTGGGAGAAGTGAGACTTTCAATATGTGTGGACCCTCTATTCTTTTTAGGTTAAGAACTATGAAGTAGGGTTTTTTTAAACAACGACAACAGAAAAGGACTAATTCAGCGTATTTAAAATGGCACCACTAGCCATTCAGAGCGTGCCAATCCTGGCAACTTTCCTGGTTAGCTCAATGAGCATTGCATGCAATCAAATACTTCTTTTAATTGGGAGCTTATTTATCTGCATAACTTGAGGAGCCTAAGGTTTGAATGTCTTGGCCTTTGCATCTATTTCGCTTGTGCATCATAGATTTCTCTGAAACAATTTTCGTGTCATATTTTTAGAGAGAGTAAGATTGGTGTTCCTTAAGAGGCAGAGTTGTAACGTTATGCTATAAGACGTCAGTCTTTCAAAGGCTTGTAGTACCATATATCAGTTGGGACCAAATATATTTATGGGCTACTTAAAAGCTGTATGCCCACCCACCTGAAAAGAGTGAGTACGTTCATTTGTTTGAAATAATAAGGCTGGATTTGTGCCAATATACCTCGACATGGGCCTGTTACAGAAATGCAAGTATTTGCACACCAAATCAGGCACAGGCAAGTATCCATTAAACAAATGACCACTGCATGTATGTGTATATATATATGTGAGTGTGTGTGTCTCTACATGTGTATATACTTATAAGTTTATACGCTTTCCTAGTGTAGTCTTAGCACTGAATCTGTCTTGTACTTCTCTTTTAAGTGTGACATAGACCCTTTGTTGGTCACAGATTAAGGAAATTACGGAAAGAGCTGCAGGGAATGGTCTGGACCCGCCTCTAAATTGATTTGTTCTCGAATTTTCTCCATACGCAAGTCTGCAGGTGCCCTCTGTAAGCAAAGTGTGTCATGGGTTAGAAAAAGGCCGTGAGATTCTCGTCCTAACAGGCTGGCTTCAGTCTGCAGGCTGGCTCCTTCCTCGGTGAATAATAGGGTTAAACATAATAAACTAAAGCCTGTATAGTGAATCTTGATAGCTTACTAAATTAGTATATTTTTTTTTTTCCTTACAGGAAGTACCTGATAGATCTCACAATGGAGGATGGGAAGCCCGTGTGGGCTCCACACCCAACCGATGGGTTTCAGATGGGGATGATCGTGGACATTGGCACTGACAACTTAACTATTGAACCTTTGAATCAGAAAGGCAAGGTAAGTGTCTTAGAAAGGAACAGAGGAACCTTACAGAAACTATTTTACCTGTAGGCCAACTCTTTGCCGATGTCTACAATTACACACAGCCCCAAGGAGTGGATAATCAATACTCTGTTCCAGGTTTGGGCAGGAATCTTTGTTTAGCATGCATTGCAGACGAGTCGTCCTCATGTCTGTTAAGTACATCCTCGTGAAAGAGAGGAGGACTAAATCTCTGCACCCATTGGATTCGGTACTGCATACTTTTATTTTTCTAAAGTAGAGACTGGTCAAGAGTCTGCTGGTGAGATTGGCTTCTCTCTTTTCCATTACATGCATACGTGTCCTACAGGAGTGTGCTAAGCTCTGCCTTGGATTAGACACTGTACTGTTACACGGATGAAGATTGAGAGATGAATCCTCTTACCTCAAGTACTTGAGTAGTAACATTATGTCAAGCAAAGGTCCTATGGAGTTGTTACATCAAATTAAGGGCAAAACAAGTGTAACTTTTTAAAATAAAGTTCTAAGTCACCCTAATTGGTGTGTTCTAACTGCTTCATTTATCATGACATCTTTCAGATTCAGTGTGCCATAATTAAATGTCAGTTCTTACAGGAAGTGCCTTGTATCTATCAATTATCCTAATTCGTATGGTCAGCATCTTGTTTTTTACTAGCTGGAGTGAGATCAGACACTGTTTTAAAACTTGCAGTTTTTGTCTTTCTAAATGTGATGTGTGCCCTTTCTAACAATTTTGTCCTTTCTGTATCTTCATGTATGGAAAAGACAAAATCATTTTTGTAACTTTTTTTTTAATGTCAACAATAGCAGAGAATACCTTCTACAGGTCAAAAGGTTATGCAGCAGTCTTTCCTTTTCAGAAAATGTTCATAGGCTTTCTTTTTTTTTCCAGCATCTAGGATAGGAAGTTGATTTTGCTTTCTTTAGAAATATAAAGCAAGTGTAATATCTGATTTTTTTGTGTGTAGGTGAGTAGTAGTAGTAGTATGCGTTCTTGAGTTTGGGGAATAGCAAAGTTTTTCAGACAACAATATTAAATATTCCAAAGCGATGGCTAAGTAGTCTTTAACTGACTTAAATGATTTTGACCCCCACTGCTATTTCTGTTTATATCCCTAAATGTTTTTTTCTGTGACAAAGAGCAAAAGTTTGTATATTGAAATGGAAACAGGCAATAAGGAGATTGCCGAGTGGCTATTTATTTCTAGCACATGCTCCTTTCAGGGACCGTATATAATTACTTTTTTTTTTTTATCAAAGAACGATCCTAAAATACAAATATTTTGCTTCATGCTTCACAATGAACAATGTTTTTTGTCTAGAAAGATTTTTATTCTACTGTTGGCTGTTTTCTTGAATTAAACAGATCAATTAAGGGCCTAATGTTTACTCATCTAAGGGAACAACCACTTCACAGTTTAAATACTGTGGAGATTATGGTCCTATATTTCTAATTATCAGACTTCCTTAAATTAATGGAGGTGGAGTAAAATATTTTCTGGATTACCTTCTCAGTCTTTTCAAGGTGATTCCTTTTTGTAGTGAAATGATTCTCATTGCTTTTTGTCCTTCTAAGACTGTTCTTGTGTGCTTAGACCTTTAATTTGAAGTAGTCGGCATTAATACCCATTATTATCAACTTTGTTTACTGAAAATGATAGTTCAGAAGTGCTCTTCGGTAAGAAGGAGTGATCCAGCAGCTCCAGAGTTGCCCTAGATAATTACAGGGATGAGAGGAGTAACCTGATCTTGTAAACATATCCGGGCAGTGTAGCTTATTATTATTTTTTAATCTGGGTCATTAACATGTCATATATATTCTCTGTAGGTGCTGGTAGTTTACCAGAGATCACAGGCTGAAAAGGAAATGTGTATGCATATGTTGGATTATTGTCCTTTATACCCCTTAATGGTTAATTAAAATACGTTGTTAATAACAGCAATAAATGCTGCAAGGCAGCAGTTTCATGGTATCTTAAAACCTTCCCTCCCGTCCCCACCCATTGCTAGCTCTGGCGTCACAGGGTGGCACCCTCTCAGCTGCGTGAGGTCAGCAAAAGAGGTCAGCGAACGGCTCCACCTTAAAAACGAAGAAGTGGAAAGTTTTCAGGACGGCAGCAAGCAGGGACAGGAGGACAGAGGCTGTGAGGCCAACATGTGGCCGTAGATTGCTTTGCATTATGAAACCAAGTCACCCAGACCAGACTGGGTGGAGGTAGCTGGCCAATATGCTGATTTACTTATAAACCAGAAACAGCAGTTTTGGGTACCGCAGCCTGTACAGAGTTAACAACAGAATTTATACATCTGTGAGGAAGCTGAGTGTCCAAAGAGAGGTGGGGACCTGAGTCACCTGACCGGCACTGCCCAAAGAAGAGTAACCCAAGCCAGAGGAGCGTGTTATCAGAACAGAGGATGTGTGTGTTACACCATGGGAACTACTCCCCGAAAACTAGATCATTGGCTTGCGAGGCTGATAAATACCAGCACTGGAAAGAGAACAGAGAAACTGGAGAGTTGTTTGCTAATGAGCGTGGTCCCACTTAGGGCTGGAGCACTGCCCTGAGAATGGACCGAGGGGCTGGAGCTGGCAGCCCTGGCCCACGTCCCACCAGCAGTTGTGCACTGGTGTGCAAGGAAGGAGGCGCATAGGAATGCAGCCAGTTATTAAACTCAACTAGTATTGCATTTACACTTCTACTGGGAGCATGCTTTTCTGAACTTACTGGGAATCCTAACCTCCAATCCTGTTGCTTACATCTTATTTTTGCTCTGTTGCTTGATGCTGTAACAGTGAGAAGGCAAATGTCAGTGAAATTGCCAAATGGGGAATTTACTCTTTTCCTGGAGGTGGCAAATCCAAGTGAAGACATTGGGAACAGAAACCTCGGAGAGACTTGGGCTCTGAGATGCCATCCTGGGACCCCTGTGGCACTGAGGAGTGGGTGCCAGGCATTTGCTAGAGCATCAGCCATCATGAGTTTTTGGCAGTTGTTGGGAAGGTGTGTGGTGCTGCAGGCACTTGTTGACACCCCTCCTGCCGTCAGTGGAGAGGCACCTCATGGCTCTGTGCCCATTCTGAAGGGTCACAGAGGGTTTTACAGGGCACCTGCTCTGGTACGCTATGAATAATGAGAAAGGTATTTTTCTGAGCTAAGCATAAATGAATAAATGTACTTTGAAAGTAAGGATCAGAATGTCCAAAGTTCAGTGTTTCAAGCTAAGGTGTTTTATTCGGTTGTTTTTGGGGTTTTTTTTTTGCGGTTTTTTTTTTTTTTTTAGCAGTGAGCACAGCTTGCTTGCAAGAATGAGACATGTTCTTGTCTGTTTTACCATTTCTCCTGCTTTAGGTTGGTTTGTGAAATACAGCTGAGAGTAGGGACGTCTTCTGTCTGTATCTGGAAAGTATAAAGGGAGGCATGGTTACACATATTGGATTACATGGCAGAAAGAAGATCCTGCTTGAATGGGAAGATATCTTTTTCACTCATCTAGTTTCTGAGAGAATAGTTAAGATTGCCACTGGATTTCAAGGCTGCTTCATTACAAAACTAAAACTGTGCAAAATCCTTAAACCCTGTGTTTCATTTCCTGAGACCACTTCAATGTCTCATAATATTAATATCATCTTCATTTTCATAGCACAAGTTTGTCCTAATCTGTACCGTAATGCAAAAGTCTTCCACTAAATACCTGAAGTGTTTTCTCTGTGCAATTCATTAAATTAAAAGATGGGACAACATAGTAAAGAATTTCTTTGGATATTTTTTTATTGATAGACCTGGAATACATTTGTCTATTTAATACATTAGATTTTAATAGTAATTGACAGGACTCAGAGATGTGCACATAGAATCATAGAATGGCCTAGGCTGGAAGGGACCTTACAGATCATTTAATCCAACCTCCCTGTCATGGGCAGGGACGCCTCTCGACTAGATCAGGCAACACATGAGGACTGAATGGGAATCGAACGTGCGACCTTTGGTGTTTCAGCACCATGCTCAACTGAGTGAGCTAAACCGCATACTTACCTACATAACAAATAATCACCTTAAATAAAGCAGTAGTCCAGCTGTGACATACAGGAGTGAAATTCTTTGTTGACATAGTTGAAACTAGGCTTTATGTTCTGATCTCTGAAAGTCCAACAGAAAAATATCAGCTTTCAGATAAACCTTCTTCATCTTGCTTATTTATCACTTCTTGAAATATTGTAGAAATTAATTCACAGTTCACCTTGAGTGGAAAAAAATGAAGGAGGTCATAATACAACATGCATTATATTTTTTTTTCAATGAAGTTTATCTTGAATCACAAGTCTGAATGGTCAAGACACTGAAAAAGCTCTTCCTTCCTCTTCTGGGATGGATCTTGTGTGACTGGCTTTAGATTCACAAAATGTTAAAGTATCAGAGATTTGTGAAGGGTCTTACAGAATAGCTAGGTATCTTGTTCAATCTCTAGTGTGAAAAATAAGTTCTGCCCTTGTTAGTGGTTAAACTTGGGTCACACATTAGTAGAAAAGAACAAGTGAAGTTAGATTTGCTTTAGGCCAGTCAAGCTTTTCCACTGTTTCATGCACGGGCAACTGTTGTGTTCAAATGTATCTTTACACAATGAGATACACATTCATTGTTGACAAACTTGCAGAGAAAGGGATGATGGTAGTATGTTCTAACTGCAATATTGTGAGAGGGGGAAATGATTTGAGGGGGGGGGGTGTGGGGAGAGTCTCTGCCCTGCTAAATCTCTGAATAGCAGCTGGCAGCTTTGTGAGGTAGATAAAGAGGTTCAGGTCCTCCATGGCTCCACCAAACTCTGATAAAGGATATTTTGGGGGATGTTGGTCTGATGGGTGTTCAGAAGCTCCAATGTCATCGAGCAGCTCTGTTTCCCTTAGGAAAGTTTCTTGTGCATATTCTTCAGCATTAGACCCTGATAAGGAGATGACAAAATATAATTTATTTTGGCTCCAAGTCACATATTGATAATAACTTTGTGGGGCCAGGGATATGGCAGACTTAATTGTTTTCTGACTGGCAGCAATGAGTTCTGCTCCAAGACATTTTTAACCCTTCCAGCTCCAAAGGAAGTTGGAGTTCGTGGCCGTTCGTGATAGTGTAAACTGCAGGAGCACACATGCTGTGTCAGTTGTGCTGGAACAGAGATGAAGCAAGCTGCCGTCTTTATGCTTCTGTGTGAGATGTTTCTCATGAGACTGTCTTGCTGAGAACAATGTTAAACAGGCAGACATGTTTGTTTATTAAGGTCATTTTTTTGATCCAGTCGGTTGCCTTTTCAAGTATTAGCCTCGACTTTTTGTCCTCATTTCCACGGGGAAAAGGAGACTGTGCCTGGAGCAGCATGGTGGCTCTCGTGTTTAATTGGTACAGCACGGTTTTTGTTCATTCATAGGTAGCTCAAACAACCTATTACCATGGTAAACAAAACAAGTATAATTAAAAACCTACCTCTTTCGGTAGGTATTTTAGTGCAGATGCTGTAATGCATGTTTGCTAGGATGTTTTTCCTTCCTTTTCACAACAGTATGAATTAGGGCTTCTGGAGAATAAAGAAGAAACAAAGTTGCTTTTGTTATGAATTTTTCCAGTTGGATGTGAACACTTGATAAATGGTTGTTTTGTATGACTGGAATACAGGAGTTGAAGGAAGGTCTTCTTTTACTTTAGTACATTATGTATTGAACATTTGTATTTTAAGTATGAATGTTTTTAAACCAGCAGATCATAATGACAGCACAGTACTTCAACTGAATTAATGATTTGGTTTTTATTCTTTGTGTTTCTCTGCAAAACCAAGGGAGGTGTGTGTTTACAGTGCTGTTCCTTTACAGTACCTTTTTAATCCTTATTTTTTATTTTACATAGTATTACAACAGTACATACAATTTTAGAAACAAGTATCAAATATTTTGCAATAAAAATATATATTATAGTGACTGCATTTTTAAAATATAGCATAGTGATGTAAATACAGGAGCTCCTATTTACCTCTAGTAGCTTTCAGTTTTCCAATGCTGAAGTATAAAGCTAGCAACTTCATTTTAAACCATGCACTATTGTAGTGCACTCACTTGTGTCATCACATCAGGCATCTTTGAACTATACTTCTATTTTTATCGAATTCTGACAATGTTAATGTTTTTCATCAAACAGACTTTCCAGGCTGCTATCAATCAAGTGTTTCCTGCGGAAGAGGACAGCAAAAAGGATGTAGAAGATAATTGTAAGTTATGAATTTAAAAATAAATTATGTGTTTGAAAAAATACCTGTATAGAAGAAAATATTGTTTCCTTACAAGCTTTCTGTTTCTTCCTTGTAGTCTTTGTTTTGCTTCTTTGCTTGAATTTATATATGACCTCTACTAGTCCTTTAAAGTGAGCCCCTTTTAAACGTAATTTATTGTGTTTTTTTAGTTTTGAGTTGAACACTTTAGAGGATGTCATAGTTAAATTATTCTATTACCCAACTTCAGACGTGTATCAGATGTCACCTAACTGCATCAAGATCAACTACGTTCAGCATTATTGGGGTTAACAATATAGAATCATAGAAGTTTCTTCTCGAGTTTAAGCGGAACCTCTTATGTTCCAGTTTCAGCCCATTACCCCTTGTCCTATCAGTGGTTGTCACCGAGAAGAGCCTGGCTCCATCCTCGTGACACTCACCCTTGATATATTTGTAAACATTAATAAGGTCTCCCCTCAACCTCCTCTTCTCCAAACTAAAGAGCCCCAGCTCCCTCAGTCTTTTCTCATAAGGGAGATGTTCCACTCCCTTAATCATCCTAGTTGCCCTGTGCTGGACTCCCTCCAGCAGTTCCCTGTCTTTCTTGAACTGAGGGGCCCAGAACTGGACACAGTATTCCAGATGGGGTCTCACCAGGGCAGAGTAGAGGGGAAGGAGAACCTCTCTCGACCTACTAACCACCCCCCTTCTAATACACCCCAGGATGCCATTGGCCTTCATGGCCACAAGGGCACAGTGCTGGCTCATGGTCATCCTGCTGTCCACCAAGACTCCCAGGTCCCTTTCCCCTACACTGCTCTCTAATAAGTCATTCCCCAACTTATACTGGAACCTGGGGTTGTTCCTACCCAGATGCAAGACCCTACATTTACCCTTGTTATATTTCATTAAATTTTTCCCCGCCCAACGCTCCAGCCTGTCCAGGTCTCGCTGGATGGCAGCACAGCCTTCTGGCGTGTCAGCCACTCCTCCCAGCTTGGTGTCATCAGCAAACTTGCTGATAGTACTCTCTAGTCCCTCATCCAAGTCATCGATGAATATATTGAATAATACTGGTCCCAGTACCGACCCTTGAGGGACTCCACTGGATACAGGTCTCCAACCAGACTCTGCCCCATTGACCACAACTCTTTGGCTTCTTCCCCTTAGCCAGTTCACAGTCCACCTCACTACCCGAGAGTCTAGACCACACTTCCTCAGTTTAGCAGCAAGGATGCTGTGGGAGACTGTGTCAAATGCTTTACTGAAGTCAAGGTAGACCCCATCCACCGCTCTGCCATCATCTATCCACCTTGTTATATCCTCGTAAAAGGCTATGAGGTTAGTCAAGCACGACTTCCCTTTGGTGAAGCCATGTTGACTGTCTCTAATGACCCTCTTATCACTGATATGCCTTGAGATGGCACCAAGGATAAGTCGTTCCATCACTTTCCCAGGGATGGAGGTGAGGCTGACTGGTCTATAGTTACCCGCATCCTCCTTCTTGCCCTTTTTGAAGACTGGAGTGACATTTGCTTCCCTCCAATCCTCAGGCACCTCTCCCGTCTCCCAAGACTTGGCAGAGATGATGGAGAGTGGTCTAGCAATGACATCAGCCAGCTCCCTCAGCACCCGTGGATGCATCCCATCTGGACCCATGGATTTATGGATGTCCAGATTGCTTAATTGGTCCCTAACCCAGTCCTCATTGACTAAAGCAAACTCCTCCACTGCTCTGACTTCCTCTGGGGCCTCAGGGGAACGGGGCTCCTCAGGACAGCCTCCGGCTGCCTGGACACGTTCCTGTGTGGCATAGTCTAGGCATTCCTGCTCTGGCAGGGGGATTGGACTTGATGATCTTTCGAGGTCCCTTCCAATCCCTAACATTCTATGATTCTATGAATCATTCAGGTTGGAAAAGACCCTTGGGATCATGGAGTCCAACCAGTAACCCTGTTCTACAAAGCTCACCCCTAAACCATGTCCCCCAACACCATGTCTAAACAGTCTTTAAACACATTCAGGGATGGTGACTCAACCACCTCCCTGGGCAGCCTGTTCCAATGTCTGACTACTCTTCCTGTGAAACATTTTTTCCTAATGTCAAGTTTAAACCTACTCTGTTGCGTTTTGAACCCATTCCTCCTGGTTCTGTCCCTAAATGACCTGTGAGAAGAGACCAGCACCAACCTCACTACAACATCCTGTCAGGTAGTTGTAGAGAGTGATGAGGTCTCCACTCAGCCTCCTCTTCTTCAAACTAAACAACCCCAGCTCCTTCAATTGCTCTTCATAAGATCTATTCTCCAGGCCCTTCATCAGCTTTGTTGTCCTCCTCTGCACTCACTCCAGCACCTCAATATCTCTCTTGTACTGAGGTGCCTGAAACTGGACACAATGCTCAAGGTGTGGCCTGACCAGTACCTGTCTTTTATAGTGCAGCAAAAGAATTAGTTGCTTTATCAGCAGCATTTTCCTGCACGTAACCCAATTCTCAGATAACATTCCTGTTGAATATAAATTTTAAGATAACCTTCCCAAAACTGGAGACAGGAATCTGGACCCATTGAGGCAACTGGAAATAGGTTATAGTGAATTGGATGCAGGAGTGCTGCTGGAGAAGGAGTTTTGAGGTGAACTTGTGTAATAAACTTCAGTGTTTATCTTCAGGGCTTTTGTTTTGTTAAATATTTTATTGTTAGATGCGTGGAAACACATATGGTATTGAAATTTGAAGAGAGAGGTCTGAGAGAGATGAGTAAGCATTTGCATCAGCTTTTAGAGAACTGTTAAACAAAAAATATTGCTCCTGTTCCTCTGTGTGAGCAAATCACAGACTCTCCTGTCTTGAAAAAGTGATGAAGGCAATTCTTTTAAAGATTTCCTACAGTGTTTACTGGTTGTTGAAAATACTGCTAACTTTGTACCTGGTGGGCAAAAGTATCTTCTATTGTTCCTCACATTAAATAGAGACTAGGACTTTGAAAGTTGTTTCGGTGATTCCTGTTTCGGAATAGGGGTTAGTATTTATATCCCACGACAGGAAATACGGCTGTTACAGCTGCTCCTTGAGGAGCAAGAAGATGAGACCTGAGGCTTCTGATCTGACTTAGATGGTGCAGTGTCCAACCAAACGGGCTTGTTTACAGTTGCTTGTATTTTTGCAAACATTATGTGGGTTGAAATTTTTCGAACCTGGTATCTGCATTCTCTGCACACAGTAATTGCTATGGAAATGCACTTAATTTGTGCATCTGTCACAGTAATTTTACCCAGGTGTCCTGACACCTCAGTGTCCTAGTCAGGGAACTGAAAGTTGGAATGAGATTATGGAAATAATTTGAGATTCCAGCAAATTAAAACATTCTTCCTATCAGAGAACATGTCTTTGGCCTACCGAGTAAAATATAAAACTTAGAAATGCTTTCTCCAGTAATCCTTTCTGTATCAAACATTATTTTAAGACTTTTCTAACATACTCTCTCGCTTTTTGTTCACTAGTTGACATTTATCACTAGGACATATGAAACTCAAGTTCATTTTCCTTCTCTGTCAGAGAGCATTTGTGCTGAGCATCATTGATCTTTAAGAAAAAACGTACTAAAGTACTGAGTGCTTTCAGTGTCTCCTTAGAATACTGTTCTGAAAAAAACTGAAAGACTAGTTAATAATACACTTACCATTCCAACGTATGCTTTAGTGATTAACTCTTTTCTAGGAAGTAATTTACTGAAGTACTGGTTTTTTGGATACTTGGTCTTCTGTATCCCAACTAAACCAGCTGCAAGAGACACCATTGTGAGACTCTAGCCCTTTGTGAATTTTCAGTAAATCCTGCAAACAGTAGAGAGACAAAGCATTTACTTTTTTTTTTGTGTGTGTATGATTCACTCTTGTCTCTGGCTCCCCTCAAAACCTACTCAGTTTGGGTGGTTTGTCACCATACGTGGAATTGGTTATTTTTTTTGACGAAGAAAAGTGAAAGAATTTTAAAAAGAATGAAGGGAAGAATATCAGATAAGAATCCTAAAAAAAAAAATGGTTTACAGATGCAGAGCCTTGCAATTACTTGATAAAATTATTTTCCATACAAACCCTGCTTCATCGTGTGCACAGGAGAGCCAGTGTGAGTAAATTTGACATTGGTATTTCCAGGCTTTTAGTTCCTGACTTCACTTCTGTGAACTTCATGTGCTTATAAATAAATAAATGGACTAATAAATGCACATACAGACATTGGTTATATTTAGGCATGAGCCATACAAATATTCGGAATTCTCTCTCTGGTGGCTTCCTTTGCCTCTGGATACAGATGCCTCTTCTTAAAGGATTTATTCTAAAGAAGATACATTTTGAAGTTGTTGACATAAACCTTAGTTTACATGTCTTAAGTGAAGGCTGTGACGTTCCCTCCAGGAGCAAGGAAGCTTCCATTGTGCACCGAGTCTGCAGGTATAACTGCTTCAACAAAGGCTTGTAAAGAGAGTACTGGGGACCTGCTGAAATCTGGGGTCCTTTGTGGTTTAGATAATTACCAGGGTTTTATTAGGATGCCTGATGACTGTTTCCTTTAAAACATACTGCAAACGCTGAGAGGTTCTTAAGAAGAAACAATCAAGGGATATGGTAGTTCCTTTAAGCATGTGTAGACAGTTACTATATGGTAGTTTCACAACTCAGTGCTAAGAATACAAATGACTGAAAGAAATCAGCAAAGTTCAAAAGTTATCACCCTGTCTCCCCCTAAAGGCATGCGTGAGGGGAGAAGGAGATTTTAACTTTCACTAGAGCAAGCAGGAGTTTGTGTTTCTGGCCCATTTCCTTTTAATGTCTTTTTCTCTTGGAATGACCTTGTTAAAAGAGGTGAATGTGGAGAGAGGCCTGTGAGAGCAGACCTGCAATTTGTGGTCCCAGCACCATCTTCTCAGCCTCCTGGACTGACCGGGCCTGGGGAAGGGAGAAGCAGAAGTCCTGCTGTGCTGTGCCGGCCCCTTGTGCTCGGTGATGACAGAGCAGCGACTGCGCTGTTTGGGGGGCATGTGGGTCTGCTGGGGTGGCAGGGGAAAAGTCTCGGTGATGGGGGCCAGCCTGCTGCTTCAGGAAGGTGTCGTGCACAGGCCCAGTTTCAAGGCTGTTGTGACCCAAAGGGAGGTTTTACTTAGTGTAGAGCTGAAATGTGCTTTGCACACCTCTGCCAACACAGAGATGTTCCTGTAAGGGATTTTGCAGTGCAAGATGGTTTCTTCTAAACAACCCAGAAGTTGCAAGGTCCTTTGAGAAGTGTGAACAGTTCCGGCCTTTTGAGGCTAAGCTGTGTTTAGTCACGTAAGGGAAGGAAGGGCTGGTATTCGGTGGAGCTACGCAAGCCAGAGAGAGGCTACAAATGGCTGCTGAACCTGCCTCTGCTTCAGACCAGTCCGGTATAGGTGATTGGAGGCAGAGCCACAGCCAGTTCTTGATCCATGGTGAGAGGAAGGGTAAAAGATTGAAAACAAATCCACAGATGCTCTTGAGAAACTCCGGTTATCCTTTGTCTGTGTCCTTTTGTTCAGCAGGAGGAACATCGAAGGAGCTGCTTTTTGAGCTTCAGGCGTCCTTGCAGGGCAAGGTGGCTGGGCAGGGTGGCTTGAGGCCATAAGAACTGGCAGCCCTTCTTGTATAAATATGTAGGAATACGTTTTTCTCTGCTAGAGCCCTTGAGGAAAGGGCATTGGTCCAACTTGAGAAAGAACTTTGTTAGTCATTACAGATGAGAGGTGCACATGTTGCACTTGTGTGAGGTGCAGTGTAGCAGTTACAATCACAGACATAATGCTGACTCCATCAGCAGTAGTCAGATACATTTTTAAAGAGGTGCCAATACTGTGAGGTTTACCAGTATGGTAGTCGGTCAGTTGTAACTACACAAAAAAAGTGTTGTGCACTTGAATTTTAGGTGGTGAGAAAAAGAGGATTCAGCGTATTCAAAAATGGGAGACTGTGTAATGAGTAGTGCTCTTGGTTTAGAGCTAATGTTTTTTAATATTGTTACAATGGAAAGTGGTAATGACCTCTGTAATTAAGGCTGGTAACTCTTTCCAGTGCTTTACAGCAGAAAACAAGCACTAGCTTTGCCAGATTGTCAGCCCATATGGTATGAACCTTTCTGTGGGTGTCTGCTCGTTGCCTTGAGCCATCACCTGGTAACATTTCAGCAGACTTGGTTTGGTTATTTTATATTAATGAGCTAAGAAGAAAAATGGGATTTTGGTAGGCACCGGTTTCTGTGCTTACAGGCCAGCGTGGACAGAGATGCACAATGTTCATCTGAGGCTGATTAAAAGGGAACTTAGGCTGAGCAGAGCCTGGGTTGAGACACCCAGAGTCTGACTCTTTGTTCAGCAGCTTTCTGTAACTCCCACTGTACAGTAAAGTGCAGGTCAGTGGTTTTTAAAGCGTATATTGAGTCAGCAGTTCTGCCTCAAGACGCTATAAAGAAATTATTGGTAGGATTAAAGTGTAACCAAAGATTGGGGACGCAAAATCCCCCACATACAGTTTTCCAGCTGTACCTGAAGGTAGCCCTGAGCTCTTAATGGTATATGATTGTCTTTTACTTGCAGGTTCCCTTATGTATTTAAATGAGGCCACTCTCCTTCACAATATCAAAGTTCGGTACAGTAAGGACAGAATTTACGTAAGTATTGTGTCATGGCAACCAGTCTAATGATAGATGTCCTTTCGAAAAATACAAGTGTTTCCAATTCTGGTGTTTTTTTCCTGTAGCAGAAACTAAACAGAAATGGTAACATTGGAAGGTTATGAGGTTTTAGGCTTAGGGTGGTATTTTTTTCTTTCCCCATATGATACCTTGTCTAAGATTTGAATCACATTAATCACATTAATGCTAGCTTATTTTTACCAGGCAGAGCAGTAGATTTTTCTCCACATGACTCTTCACGTGCACCCATAGCACAGTGGTATATCACAGTGTCTGTTCCTTCAGGTAACTGACTTTGCCAGTAGAGTAGCTGTTAACAAAGATAGTTTTCTTTCTTCATTATTTTTGAACGAAGCAAACAGGTGCCGTCTTTGACACCTCCTAGCTCAGATGTCCATCTTAATCTTTTATATTGCTATCAAATTGCCTAATTGTACTTAATGAATTCTGACTAAATTACATTTTGTCCTTGCCATCTGCTCGGACACTGACAGCTTTGAAATAGAAGATAGATAAGAGTTTGCTTTCTTTCTGTTTTTTTTTTCCCTCCCTAATAGAAGGCTGGCTGGTGGTAATACAAAACAGTTCTACATCTTTTTTTAAGTGTCTGTGTTAAAATAATCAGCTTGTGTGTTAGGATACTGTTCTAAAATGAATTGCATTAAATCCTTTTATACAAATATAGAAAGAAAGTATAGTTGTTGTCTTTTGTTGCACTTTACATAGCTATAAATTTTTTATGGCTTGAGATCAAGCACCGGCTTTACAATAAATAAATAAAAATGGCGACTTGAATGCTGTTCTGGAGAAGTAACAATAATAAAAAAAAACCAGCAAAAACTCAAACTTAAGGAAGTAAAATTGTAAATCTGAACTGATTATGAGTTAGGATAGTATTTAAGTTAATAAAGCCTTTCTTCACTGCAAACAAGTAATACTAATATATTGTCCTAGGCAGGTGTGGTTTGTGGAGGAAAAAAAAAAGTTTAATTTGTATTTTAAATACTTTTCCCCTGTAACTTTAATATACAGATTGAGTCAGTTGGGTTTTTTGCTTCTTGTTTGATGCTAGTTAACAGTATTTGTCTTATTACTAGAATGAAATCTAATATTAGTACTCACAGCTTTTTAAGATATGTTTGCCTTCAGTAAAATAAGTGCTGAAAATAGAATCGTCTAAGAAAATTTGTATATTTTGTGTGATTCAGCCTTCTACCAACATACCACGATAGGGTCCATATTTCAGTTTTCCGAGGATAAGCCCTGTAACAACAAACCAAGTTATTCAAGCTGAAGTTTTATCTGATTTTCTTCAGACATTTTCCTGCAAATCTGTTTTTTTTTCCATGATTCAGATATCTGTTCTTCCATGTGGGTAATCTGGCCATTATAACCAAGCTATGACAGCTTTTTTTCAGAAACTTCAAAAAAAACCTCTAGCGTTCCTTATCCTGTGGAAGGATAAAAAGCAATCTTGGTCTGAGATTCTTCTCAAACTCGTTCCCTGTGAGAGAACATTTGCATTCTGTATTTCTCACTGTGGAAGCAGCCATAGCTAATTTCTCTCGGCTGAATGCTTTTATTGCCTGGCTTGAGCATACTCCCAGGCGGAATCCTGTCAGTCCTTCCTGCTGAGTTGCTTCCATTAGATATTGAAAAGTTCTCCTCACTGGAGGAGAGTGTGTTCTGCTGGCCAGGACCTTAGTTTATTCACTTCTTAAGGAGGAGGTGGTGGTGTCTTACCCTTGATCCAGTACATCAGACAATAGGAAATAATTTAAAAGGAGATGGGGACAGAGGTCAAATTCAGGACATACTCCACAGCTCAGTGGTAGGAAGTTCTCCCGAGACAATTTCATAGAAGTCCCGAGAAGATAATTAGAGGAACTCTAAAAATATATCCCTTATATCTGCTTTAGCTGGAGAGAATTGTAAATGTAATCGTTGTACTTGGCTGTAGTCTTCAATAGTAATAGGAAATTGCTGCTAACCACTTGGTTGGATACTAGCTAATAGTTTTGTCTTAATTGTTTTCTTCACAGACCTACGTAGCCAACATTCTTATTGCAGTGAATCCGTATTTTGATATACCTAAGTTTTATTCTTCTGACACTATTAAAAAGTACCAGGGTAGATCACTTGGAACGTTGCCACCACATGTTTTTGCTATTGGTATGTATTGAGCCTGTATTTGTCTTTTACAAAACAAATGTTTAATGCTTTACAGTTATCTATAAATTGACACCTGTACATTAATTACTTTAAAGTATTATGAAATAAAAACACTGATTGCTACAATTGCAAATCTTCTCATCCTTGATACGCAGTTTGAACAACTTGGAAATTACCAACCCTGGCAACGGTGTTATGATTATTCTGCATCTCCACTGTTTTATGTCTAAGCAGTTTAAATATAATTTATAACTATTAAAAAGGAGAAATTAAAATTTCAGAAGTGAATAATAACATAAATATGATGGGCACCGTGTTTCAGTGTAGTTCTTTCTTTTGCCTTTTATTATGTTGCTTGAGCACATGCGCTATTTCTCTTTATATGCTTGTGGTAGAGGCAGGAAGTGCTTTTAAATGTTACTAATGGGATAAACCTGATTTCAGTCACTTTTTTTTGAGGAAAAAAATTTGAAACTACAAGTTTTGACTTGTTAAAAGCCTTCTCACTGTGTTGCATTTTGTTTTGTGCTCAAAAGTGTAAATAGCTCAGGTTTTGATACCTGTTACTTAAGAAGAAACCCATGTTTTTTCCAAGTTCCTTGTCTCAGATGTTACTTGTTCCAAAGTAAAACTGCAAGTTTCTCTTTAAAAAAAAGTCAAGTAAGATTGGTTACTATTTTGTAAATACTTTTAATCCAAGAGATACAGCTCTAGGTAGTTGGTTTTAGTTTATTTTGTCCTGGATAGAGTTGAGTAGGTCTTTGTTTTCAAAGACTTTAAGGTCTTAGATATCAGTGTAGGAGGGTGAGGAGCTATAATATAAATTAAAGGGAAACAGACTTGAGTAAGTTGTAATGCACTCGATTGTAAAGATTTACTTTTTATTCCTGAAAATGTTACGTTTTAATTTTTGCATTGTAGCAAACAGAAAGTCCTGTTTGCAATTCTCCTGAATATTAATTACTGTCATGTTTAACATATTCTTTTTAAGCCGATAAAGCGTTCCGTGACATGAAAGTGCTCAAGATGAGTCAGTCCATCATAGTCTCTGGAGAATCAGGAGCCGGCAAGACAGAAAACACTAAATTTGTTTTGAGGTTTGTGCTTTTGGACCGAAGTTATTCTGTGAATCTCTTGTATTGATGCATTTGGTTGACATACAGACAGAGCAAACTGTAAGATAATCAGTAGGATTACGACACAGTTCAGTAAGATACATGTATGTTTCTATGTGCATTTTAATACAAGAAATTTGTTGGGTTAAACTTAAATGCAAACTTTATGTGGAAACAGCTACATACTAGCAGAAACTTTTAATTCGGTTATAGTGACGTCATGTAGTTGTTATGGTTTGTGGTGCAGTAATTTTGGTATTGCACATCTGGTATTGTGGTAGATAAAAATGTAACTAGGCATTTTAACTGTATCTTAGAAAACACTGAAAGGTTTTGCCATAAATGTGCATTTCTCTGTTTTCCCTGTCTTAGGGTTTTTTAGTTTGCTCGAAAATCCATGTGTTTTAACTCTTGATTTTGAGGTGCCTGCAGGGATTCTGTAATATGTTTTACCACGGTTTACTGAATAAGATTGAATAATGGGATTTATTTATTTAATACTGGTCACGTATAACCAATACTAAATCAAACATATTAGACTACGTGGAGACCATACTGCTGATATATATCAACCTTGCTTCATTTTGTATGATTTCTAATGTTTTTTGACCGTATTTGTGTTATACTTCAATTGTTTTGTATCACTCCAACATTGTAAATGGAGAACATTGCTCCATTAAAATGTCCTATGTCATAGGTGGCCTGATCATCCCGGGAGACACAGTCCTTGTTTTGCTGTATAAATCTTTAATTCCCTTTTTCCTGGCATCATGTATTCTCTAGTACTTATGTACTGTAGTGGTATTCCCCTCCACACCCCACGAAGAATTGCCTTGCCTGTCTGTCAGTCCTTCACACTGTTCTCTGCCCCTGTGCAACCAGCCTTTAACAGAATTACTGCAGGGTGTTGGTAACGATACTTACAGGGGAATTCCTAACTTTGGTCTTGATAAGAGTAAAAAAAAGATGCCAAATATCTCCAGAGGAATGCTCTCAAAGGAAGTTATTCTTTTGCTTCTCAGCAAAGGAAATTCGGATTACGCAGCAGGCAAATATTGCCGTTGCTTCTCCCCACCACCTGCCCCCATAGAGTGCGTGTACAAAACATTATTGTGTTTTAAAAGCAGGACGGTTTTCTCCCTTCTATGATCAGAAAGCAAAAGGTACTAATACAGCTCTGTTTGTGCTCCTTTAGTTTGTTTTTTTTTTTGGAAGGCCTCATTTTCAAGAACTGTTTTTAACCTGTCTCAGATTTACTTGTGAGTTTCCACAAAGCATGCCCTGTGTGCGGGGAAAAAAAAACCACAATTAAACTAGCTGCAATGGTGGAGCAACTACATTGTGGATTTATATTTAAACTATTTCTTTAATTTCCAAACTGAATCTTACCTTAATTCTACACCTGCAATTTCCCATCTCACTGTCTCCATGTGGGATTTTTATTAACACTAATAGTTAGGAACGCAGAAACTGTATGCGTGGGAACAGTCTTTAATTCAGGAAATACATGTGAAACATTACATGTTTACTAAGATTATTAATAAATACAGATAGCACAATGATATTTCCATTATATTTGTATAAAAGTGTAATTTCCATTTATGTGTCTAAAAGAAATGTAGAGGGGGTTAGAGAGCGTCTGTCCGCGTTAGTGGCTGGCCCAGCCCTAACCCGCGACAACATGTCTTGAAGTATTGAAAAAAAGATCTGAAATCTGCAAGAATATTTTTTTCTAGTGAAAAAGAAAACTGAATTTATTTTAAAAGACACAGGCATTTGGAACTTCTGATAAATATGCTGTCTCTTTAGTAAATGGTTCATAAGTACGGTGCACAGCCATGCTAACCTGACACATGAAAGAGACATATATTTTTATCTTGCCTTACAGGTATTTGACAGAATCCTATGGTAGTGGCCAAGATATTGATGACAGAATTGTAGAAGGTATGGAATGTTCTTTCATTGAATTAAAGGTTTTAAATTTTTTTCAATTTTGTAATGTCAGTTACCAGCAACTTAATAAAAGTTAGGATGGCAATACCAGCAGACTTCCTAAGGCATAATTTACTGTTATTTTACCTAAATTCTGAAACCAATTTTTTTCTATTCTCTCTCTTTTTTTTTTTTTTTTTTTTTTTTCCCCCTATTTGGTATAGTGTTATACAGTCCTTGATCTAGAAAATGTCAGGTGTGTAAGTTGAACATCACACATTCATAGCTATCTAGGATTGGAAGTTCTTTTACATTATGGTTCTAGGTAATTTTTCCATTAGATCTTTTTTGTCAGAAAGCACATAATTTGGGTTAATGCTTTAATTGTGTCTGTAACAGACTCAAACAAGGTCAGAAGAGACTGTGTTGATTGTCCATTTGAGCCTCTTTAATGTTGCATGCACTTTCTAATTGAACAGAAAGTAACTTTTTGAAGTAAATATAAATATCTCAAAGACAAACAACCCTCAGCCTATCTAATAATGGCTCATATCTCAGTTTTAGTCTTCTGTAGCACACAGGAGATTTATTTTGGAATTTCATTACTCTGTTGTGTTCTTAAACTAAAAAGTTTTACGTTTGCTTTGAATTTTTCTGTTTTCAAATTCAAGCCACTGGGTTATTCAAGAGAAGTTCTGCAGGTTTTAATCTCTTGTTGCTGTAGGTATGCTTAAACCAATTCCGTAGTGAAAAACACTGTGTGCTAAAGGAACTCAGAAAGTGGCCAGAAGTTGGATAATGCCTGTCGCAGTATGCCACAAAATTAATTGGTACTCGTAGGTATTTGTAGAAGAGTTTGGGTTTTTTAATCTAATCCAGCATCTGATGCATGAATTTTGAAGTATTTAGGCACAATTTTAATGAGCATGCTTACAGCGTAGGTATTACTAGAAGAAGCTTTAACCTATCTGAAAGACCTCTTGCAATGTGGTTTTATTCATAATCTTTTCTTTAACACTGTTAATGTTATGTAAAATGCTTGAATGGTTATCAAAGATCTCCTAAAAATAAGTTTTGGCAGTCAGATTTGTGTTTTCATAAGCTTTAAGTATTAAAAAAAAATAAAATCTAGCCAAACTGAAAAGGTTAATGCTGATATTGTCCGACTAAATGATGCATTTTCATCCATACTTATCCAGACACTGTAATTACTCTTTAATTTTTGTAGGAGCAGATGTCTAGATGGTTGTCGGTGGAGTTTCAAATCTGAGTTTCTGCTTACTTAGTTTCCAGTTGTGTATTTTTTCAGCTAGAGGCCTTGAAAAGTCTCGCAGATATTTTCAATGGTTTATTGTTAGTGCAATTCATTAAATGGATATTCTTTGATATTTAGAGCTAGTAAAATACAGTCTTTCAGAGGCCTTGTGTTTTATAACTGCTAAGCATTTTAGAACTGCTTCAACTGTGCATGATGGTTGTTTTTTTATATATATATATGCATTTGATTGTTGCCACTCTTTCTATATGGGCTTTAAGGTGCTTGAAAACAGCAACCAGTAAAAAATAAAATCACTCGGTCACTTAACTGACCTAATTTGAAAGGGCACATTCAAGTTGTTTTTGAAATCAGCACACTCTTCTAATGCATTTTTTTTTTTATTATTCCCTAATCAATCTAATGCGTTGCATGCATGACATTTACGTGGCATTTTTGTCTGTGGGATAAGTGGGTAGTTTAGATTTTATGAATAACAACTCATTGGGAAGTGTCAAATTGTGTGTTGTCTCATATAGTTTATGTATCAGTTATTTACCTACTTGTTGTAGAAGGATATCACTAAATAATTTTTTGGTATTTGTCTCACCTTACACTATTAATTCAAATACCTTGCAGTGTTATGATATTTAAGTACTTAATTGTAAATTCTACCACAGGATATCCAGTACAATTTACAGAACTGATTATTCCTAATTGGTAATATTTTTCCTTTCATTTTCAAACCTTATTCCCAATATATTCAATGAATAATTAGTAGGTATTTGTTCTCTTTTTCTTTTTGGTAGTTTATTGATCAAAAGTTTTTATTTTTTAAACAGCAAATCCCTTATTAGAAGCCTTTGGAAATGCAAAGACTGTTCGCAATAACAACAGCAGTCGTTTTGGGAAATTTGTTGAAATTCACTTCAATGAGAAGGTACTGGAATTTTGTTACAGATAACCAGCAATGATTTTTTGGCATAAAATGAAAATGCTAGACCAGCAGTAGGCTGAATAGACTTACTAATCTTGCAGCAGAGAGCTACTGTCCTACTTTACGGAACTGATTTGTACTCTATCACCTTGAAAAGAAAAAAAACCAAAGCCACACAGTACTGTGTCACTACTGGAAAACAATGAGTCAAGTCAGTAGCCAAATTGCTTCCATCCACAAAAAAATAAAAATTGTGTTCTTTGTTGCAAAAAGGCATATCTACGGAATAGCTTGTTGTTACGTGTATATGCTTTCCTTTAATGAACAAAAAAGTGTGAGCTGCATAGTAAACAGATATAAATGTATTTTAATGCTTTAATACTTTAAATGAATTATTGATGTGTTTTCCTGAAATTTTGGGATCTCATATTAGTATTACGTATGTGATGGAACTTGTGGAATTGTTCTGTGTTTGAAGTACTGTTCACTCTGTAGCTTATGAGAGTAGCGGAGAGATAGGATGAGGGGAAATGGATTTAAATTGCACCAGGGGAGGTTCAGGTTAGATATTAGGGAGAATTTCTATACTGAAAGGCTTGTCAGTCATCGGAACAGGCTGCCCAGGGAGGTGGCTGAGTCACTGTCTCTGGAGGTGTTTAAGAGACGGGTCGATGGTGCGTTGAGGGGAATTGTGTAGTAGATTGAGAGAGCTGGGACAAAGGCTGGACTCAATGATCTTCTAGGTCTCTTCTAGCTCATACCATTCTACGATTATGAGGAATTTTCTTTGGGTGTAGTTTTGTTTGGATAGCATACGTGTCCCACTGTTAAGGACCACTGTATGGCTGTCCAGCGTGTCCAAGTTGAAGACTTTTGTCAATGATCCTTGTAGAGTTCGTACATGTTTCTGATTGAGGACATAAAGAAACAAATTCTTGCAGTTCCTTCCTGCAGAGTTTAACCTCATCATCTGGTCTTGACTCGTGGCCTTTTCCTAAGTTTTCATCACTTTGTTTTGTAAAGGAACTTCAGATCATTGATTAATGGCTTAGGTAGTAAAGAACTACATTCCTTTAGGGGTAGAGGGACTTTATCTGTTGGTCCAGTTCACGTTAATAAACTTAGAGAAAGGACCCAAATTTCTGCTTGGAATGATGCATTCATGACCTTTCAACTGTTCTGTCAACACCTACATGGTGTTTGAGATTAATTGCTTCAGCTGAAGCCGATAGCCCTCAGAGTATTTTAAGAAACAGTTTAAATGCCTGTTTCAGCTTTTCAGGGCAAGATCAGCCTGTTTACTTGTGCCCTTTTCTTTGCAAGACTTCATATTTCACAAAACTTCACTTCATGGTGACCTTATTAGGTCTGGTTTCTCAAAGCAGTATGAGTGCAGACTGAGTCTTCTGAGGGAATCACTGCATAACCATGGTCAAATCTGCCAGTCAGTAAGTCTTTCTTTGTTGCTGTAATGGCCTTAAGCTCAGGAATTTCCTTGCTATTAAGATTTGTCTAGGTACAGAAAATTTTATTGTTGGCCAGGTAACAAATGCCTTTTGAAATCTGTGTCAGACTTCTCTCTCAGGAAACAAGTGCAAGTGTTTGAAATGAAATGTTTGCTCATAATTAGTCTGCCTGTTTGCTCATAATTAGTCTGCCTAAGATGTTGTCCAAATATGTATTCTTTAATTGTAACACTTCATTCTCCTTTGCAAGAATCTCAGTGAAATGCAACCAGAGAAGGTTGTAGTAGCATGAAAATGGCACCTATTGCCATCTAAAAAGTGTAAGGGTGGCTGTAGCAATGCTCTTTGCAGGAACTACTGGAATTCTACCAAGGATTTCTGCTTGTTGGGGTGAAGCAGACCCTTCTTTGAAGAGGAATGTATGTATACACAGTACAGGAACTGGGGGGAGAGAATTTATGGTAAAGGCAATGGTTTATTTTCTAAGCTTTTCTAAGTGTTGAGTATAGATATATTTTAATCTTCTTTGGAGCTGTGTCTGTCAAGCAAGTCATGATCAGACAAATGTAAATTGAAAACTTTTGAATCTCAATTCTCCCAAATACTCAGATAATCAGAAGAATATTTCTTCCTCCTAGAACTCGGTGGTTGGTGGATTTGTATCACATTACCTTCTGGAGAAATCTAGGATCTGTGTACAAGGCAAAGAAGAGAGGAATTATCATATCTTTTACAGGCTTTGTGCTGGTGCTCCAGAAGACATTAGGGAAAAACTCTATCTAAGCTCTCCTGACAACTTTAGGGTGAGTATTGAAGGCAGTATTTTTCATATTGATGTACATTAATTTTTCATATAGATCTTACTGAAATCTCTATCATCTTTGACAGACTCATTCCTCTTAGAAAAATCTGATTGTTTTTTAATTACATCTGTTTGATTCTGAAATAAAGCTGCCTGCTTGGAACATTTCCTATTCTTACAATCGAGGAATCTTTGTTTTCCAAAAATGTACTGTTGCATACACAGCTGCTAGTAATGTTGTTATGGGCTCTTCTAGAGGTGTAAAGTGTGAATTTCTTAGAACTGTAGAATGAGCTGGGTTGGAAGGGACCTTTTGAAGTCATCTGGTCCAATCTCCCTGCAGTGAGCAGAGACATCTTTGACTAGATCAGGTTGCATGGAATGGTTTGGGTTGGAAGGGACATTTAAAAGTTATCTAGTCCAACCCCTGAGAGATCAGCAGTTGTGATTTAGCTGTTCTCTGGGTAAACCATCTTTTAAGTCCTGAGCATTTATTTCTTCCTCTTCAAGCCATTCAGAAAGATGTAGGAGTTGTCCCACAATTCTCTCTCTTAAATTATTCTTTCCTCATGCATCCCACTGAGGATCAGACCATGGTGGAAAGGTTGTTGTGTTTCTCTGTTCTAGTCCATGTGCTTTCACATCACTTGTCTTTTCTACTCTGTTGCACCTTCCTCCTCATATTATACTCTAGACTATCATTTGTATTCCTCCCATTTTGAGCGTCTCCCATTCCTATTATCACACTCCTCTGCCATTCCTGGTCAGTCCAGGTTATATAATAAGACTCTTGAATTGGTTATTTCACAGAATGTTAGGGCTTGGAAGGGGGCCTCTGGAGATCATCTAGTCCAACCCCTCTGCCAGAGCAGGTTCACCTAGAGCAGGTTGCACAGGAACGTGTCCAGGTGCATTTTGAATGTCTCCAGAGATGGAGACTCCACCACCTCTCTGGGCAGCCTGTTCCAGTGCTCTGCCACCCTCACAGTAAAAATTTCCTCCTCATGTTCAGATGGAACTTCCTATGTTCAAGTTTGTACCCATTACCTCTTGTCCTGTCACTGGGCACCACTGAGAAGAAAATGGCCCCATCTTCCTGACACCCACCCCAAAGTCATTAGGTAACCTTCATGCTGAACCTTGTAAGTCTGGGTGCCTTGGACGGCACCACATGGCTCTGAAAGTAAAGCTGCATGGTCAGCCTGTACCTGGAGAATAGTTGATGGAGATGAGCAGCTCATTTTTTTTCAGATCTTTATTTCCGGAAGAGAAATCAGATTGCCTTATGTTTGGGTTGCAGATGTTACAACGCGGTGTTGTAGTTCAGTGTTTAAAAAAAAATAAAAAAATACAGTGATATTTCCATGTTATATATGATAACCTCAAGCTTTGTATTGGTGTGCTCTAAAAATATAATTTCTCCTAAATTTATTATGCAAGTTTGAGTTTTTTGCTTTCAAACAAAAGCCATTATCTTGTGATTAAATGTCTCCTACATTGGTTATTATTGAATACCATGCTTGTTCACATTCTCTGCTTGTCAGATAAATTTCCACACTCTCTTCTTGAGCAGTACCTCTTTCACTTCCCATTGTCTGTTTCTGGGATCATGTTGCTAATATTGAAATATAGGGATATATTGTGTTTAAAACATGCTGTGCTTTGCATTCTTACTGGCTGGTAAAGAAAACTTTTCAATATTTTGTTAAACACCAAGATAAGTTTGGACAGTGTTTCTTGTCACTTTGGTTTAACATCATATTTGTCACCTAGTTTTCTTCTGCTCTTAACATATTCTTCAAAGCATTTCTATTTTTTAGATTTTTCTTAATATAAATTTTAATCAAAGTGTAGCATTATCTGTGTTCACCTACTTGAAAACATCATCTTTGTTCACGGGCTAGCGCAAAGAATCACTTCACTTCCTTTAGACAAAGGGGTCTGTCCAGGCTTTTGGACACAGTCCTGACTTTCAGCTGAACAAATCAGAAGGAAAAAGCTGGTGATCCAGTTTTGCTGGAAGTGTCAGTCATTATCTGAACGCCTCGTCTGTTCCCTTTAACATGCCATGTGAGATGGGTATCAGAAGCCAGATTCTGAATTAGGCTTCTGCTTGTACCATGTTATGAGCTTTTAATACTCTTCAGGCTTTTTAACATGACGACTCTTTCTACCTATAGAAATATTTCAGTGATGAGAAAAAAATGAGTGAAGTTTAGTATTACACATAGGCCAGGAAATTTATTTTCTTGGTTCCTGATTTTGATTGTCTCTTCTGTATTCCCAGACTCCATTAATAGGTTTAGTAATGTCAAACATTAAGAAAAGATTGTGGAGCTTAACAAGATGAATAACCCAGTGTGTCAAAAACTACTTTAGTTGTCAAAATCAAGCAGCTTTCAATAGGAGAGATTTATTAAGTTTTGCACTTCTTTAATTTTATAGATGTAAATAAATACAGTTTTAAAGAATGAATTCTGAATACCTACCATGGTGTTGGTATCATATGATTAAGTCAAGCTGTGCAGAGCAAGTCTTAAATAAAAGCGTGTCTTCCTTGCTTCTGACTTTTAAGTATACATTTCCTCTTTTTTTTTTTTTGTTACAGTATTTAAATCGAGGCTGTACCAGGTACTTTGCTAACAAAGAAACAGACAAGCAGATTTTGCAAAATCGCAAGAGTCCTGAGGTATGTCGATATCTTCGGTTAGTTTATAGTATATTAACTAATGCAGAAATGATGATGATAGTTTTATAGTGTGGAATGAAATGTTCATTTTACACATCTTTATGGGTCTCAATGGGTGCTGTCAAAGCTGGTATATTCAGAACTCTGGTTTTCCATTCCTAGAAATACATTTTAAAATGCATCCTAAAGTCCCAAAATGGAACAGTATAAAAATTGTTTCCTTCTCATTCTTATCATAATATAACATTTAAATGATGCAGTTTGTCTTCTGTGGAAAACAAAAAAATCTATGCTAGACTTCTTGTAATTTTCCTTTTAAATCTTACTACTGCTAGGAATAGGTCAGAAGCAGTAGTTTTTTCCAGAACCATTTTTACTGTCTAGACTTTTGAAGTGATGCTCGAAACTGTTTTACAAAACATTAGTGCGGTCTCGCTTCCAGCACAAGTATATCGTCCTCCACAGAACACTGCATTCTTTGCTGGGTTTTTTGTGGTTTTGGTCCCCCCCCCGCCCTTACTATGAACTGTTACTTATGGAGGAGCATGGCATTTCCTTGAAGAAAGTGTGAAACTTGAAAACATTTCTTTCCTCTTGCTTCATCTCCATTTACATTTTTTTAAAAACTGGAATGGACAGAACTTTAAGCCTTTGAGTTTGCTCACATGAGGACACTAAAGAATTTAACCCAAATTAATAGTATATGTGAATTGGAAATTGTTTAAATGCTTCATTAAACTTGAGCTCTACTCTCTAATACATTTTCATGTTATTCATGCCAAAAGTATCAATATCTTAATCAAGACCATACTTGTGACTGAGCAGCAGAGCCAGCTGCATTATATACGTGTGGAGAGATGCAAAGATAACTTTACTCAAGAGCTTCCATCCCCCAATGACCACGTCACCTCTTTTACCTTTGAGAATTTGGGCTTGCTTGTACATAGCTCGTGCCTAGCTATGAGAGACAGTTAGAGGTACTTCTTCTGCTCAAGTCTACTCCTGGATTTGTAGTGTTCGTATGTTGTAACACTGAGCACGTAATGCCCATTTCTTTTTCTTGAACGTAGGCTGTTTTCTGTAATCGGGGATGGTGGAGAGTGAGATGCAGAAATGCTGATGAGATATTGCTGTGAGGCAGAAAGCTGGGAGATATTTAATTCTCATCAAGTGTAAAGGCTAAGAGATGGTTGAGAGGTTTTGACTCAGTTTACCTAATTTGTCTTAAATGAAGATTTGTAGTGAAGTTGGTCGTTTATGTAGGCATAAAATATCAATATTCACTTATTCTTGCTACTCGAAGATGAACCTGGGCAACCTTCTGTTACTTACGTGACTTACAGGCAGTTGTTCTGTCATAAAAAGTGTCCTCTAAAGGACTTAATTTCAGATTGTTTGTCTAACTAAAACATACTGAAAGAATAATTCTGAAAATACATATTAGACATTAAGTAGTAGAACATATGACACCACAACACCTGTATGTTACAGCCTTGTCAGTTTGAAGGCTCGATAAAGGATCAAATTTCAGTGATATCTAAACCTAGTCTAGCCACTTACGTGGGAAATATATTGCATTGTTCAGAAATGTAATATTTGCTCTGTCATTTTATGATCAATATTAAGGTTGTTTATTTTAACAAAAGTAGCTGGAATAGTTAATTAATACTTACATTATTTTTGTGTTTTCCTTATCAGGAAGATGAGGTGATCATTTTACATAATTAAGATGTAGTTTCATTTTACTGATGTGTCTAAATGTTGTGTGAAGTGAATTTTTCAGATGCATGTGGTGTTTTGTTTTGGTAAAAGTCATGGTAGCTTATTTGACACTAACAAAATTTCTATTTAATTATTCTTTTTAGTTGAAAACATTTTAAAAGTAATTGTAAAAACGTAGCTCAGTCTGTGCATGTTCAGTTAGTCTCTTCATTGCATGCGTATGTGTTACTATCTACTACTTAGACCCACTCGTAGTTAAAATGGCTTTTGATGCATTCAAGTGAGGAAAATGTTAAATTGGTATTTTGACGTAGCTGGTATTCTTCTAACCCACAGAATGCTGCAAGCAACTTTTGTGTTTCTTAATTACCAGCAAATGTTAACAAATCTATTTCTCTAAAGAAGTCAGTTTAGGATAGGAGAAACTCTTCCAGTTTTGATTTGTCTTGTAATCCTTTCCTGTGGCCTGTGGGACTTTCTGTCGTCCTGTTACAAGGACCTGTTAGGGGCCAGAAGAACTTCTCTGTATAAACACTTCGATAGCGCCCTTTGCCAAAGGCTTCCTTTCCACTGCTCGCTACCCCATATTCCCCTGTACTTAGCTGCCACGTTCTCCAACTTCTGCCTTTGGAAGAGTTTGAAGTTTGCTTTGAAGTCGGAGCTTGAAGATTGTGCTTTGAAGTATCAACAAAGTAAAATAAATTACGGTTCTTCCAAAGTCTGTATTGTATGAAAAGCTCTAATCTCTCTCTACTTAGTTTGGCATGCTTTTTTTCTGGTTTTTTTGTTGTTGTTATGGTTTATTCTTGATTGGAAATAATTGCTAACATTTACTTTAAAATCCCTTACAGAATTTTTTGTTTATCTTGTTGTTTTATAGTATCTCAAAGCAGGTTCCTTGAAGGATCCACTCTTAGATGATCATGGAGATTTCAACAGAATGTGCACAGCAATGAAAAAGATTGGACTGGATGATGCAGAAAAACTTGATCTTTTTAGAGTAGTGGCTGGTGTCCTTCACCTCGGAAATATTGATTTTGAGGAAGCTGGGAGCACTTCAGGTTAGATGAAACATTCTTTAAAAATACTGAAAACGTCTCTTGATTATAGATGATTCCTTTCCATGTGAATTATTGCTTTAGAAAGCTGCCTTGTGTTCAGTCTTAATTCACCCTATTTTGAAGTGAAGTTTACCTGTTTGTTTTAAAGTTGTACTTCTTTACATGCTCTAAAAGCAAATAGGTTCCCAGTGAAGTTTTTCAAAATTGTTCAGTGCAAAGTTTGGTATAAAGAGAGATTTTGTGTCTCAAAGCTACACTTGTAATAATAACTTCTAGAAGTCCAACTTCTTGCTAATGTTATGAAAACATCTTGAAATTAGCAACTTCACCTGTAGGGAAAGGAATTATATCCTTTAGCTTCCAAAACCCATATCACGTTAGTATTTTGAGAGCACAGGACAGCAAAAACTTAGGTAGACGTGAACTTCCTAATTTTAGGATGTCACTCACAAGAGGAGTTGGTTCAAGCTTGGCTGGGAGTTAGTAGCAGGAAGGCTGAGGAAGGGAGATGAGTGTTTTGAGAAGGGTCGTTCTCAGCTACTATGAAATCAGCCTCTCTAACCTGAGAACTGCTGTGTATATATTCCTGAAGGACTGAAGGAAGTCCCAGTCTGGATGTACTACAAATATAACTATAGTAGAAAAGATAGGTATGTAGACCTTTCTCTTAAGTTGCAAGATACAGAAGATGCAGTGGAACTGGTTCCTCTTCATCCTACTTCAAATATGTATAACTGTTGCCAAACTTGGTAAAGTTGTTAGGAAGGGCATACCAAAGAACATTTTAAAAGGTGTTTTGAGTGACGAATTAAATTAGCCTGATAGGTTCACTAGCTCCTGATGCCAAGGACATTATCACCAGAGACAGAACTGTATAAAGGTTCTGTTCAGAAGACATTGTGGGAGGTCTCTGGTCCACTGTGTTGTGGCCAAAGGAAGGCCAAAACTGAATTCAGACCTTAGAGTTGTCACAGAGAAAGTAGTGGGGTTTTTTATTTTTTGCTTTCTTTTGGGTGGTTTTTTTTTGTTTATTTTTATTCCCCTTAGGTCAAATCGGATCCACCTCAGTGTAAATTCATGACCTTGCCATCTTTGTGAAGATAACTGAAATTAACATGAGTAATGTGACTGAATTTGGGAAGATGAGGGGGTAGTGGCTTCTCAGGGCTCAGCAATAAGCTGGCAGGGAGCTTCTCTGTCTGAGCCTTCTGTGAATTGAGACTTGAGGGTTGACAAGGTGGGACAGGGTGAAGAAGGTGCAAACGTAAGTGGAGAGAGGCTGCTGCAGGAGGCAAATGAACACAGAGAGGGAGAACCACAGATGGTGAGGAGAGTCAGCGTTTACAAAAGGGAAGGAGGATACTAGAAAAATTATTTTCTCTAACTGTTGAAATTCAAACCCATTTTTTTTCTGGATTAAATGATTTAACTTCTAAAATGTTCATTGCAAATACAGGCTTTATTCTGCTCTTACCTTGCATGCGTATGCTCCGGGTTGCCTCTGAAGTGCTCCAGGCAGTACGTCTCTTACCAGAGGCCCCCTAAAGTTCTGTTGCTGCTTCAGAAACCTGGGAAACACCAAAAAACCTATTTACTACAGGTCAGATGGTGTTTCCAGAATCAAGTCACGAAAGACTTAATCTTTTAAAGACTCCTTTCTCTTTTTTTTTTTTAATTAGTATCATTGTGGAGTTAAGGAATTCAAGCAATGTTTGACCAATTATTTATCTCTGTTGGTCTCTTCACTTACCTGTAGAAATAAATTCTTCTGAGAACAACAGTAAACAGATAACTCTGCTGCATGTAATTAAGTGTTGGGTTTTACTGAAGTGTGGGAGCACCTCAGTGACAGACTGAGAGAGTTGGGGTTGTTCAGTCTGCAGAAAACAAGGCCCCGAGGAGACCTTATTGTGGCCTTCCAGTATCTCAAGGGGGCCTGCAAGAAAGCTGGTGAGGGGCTTTTGAGGATGTCGGGTAGTGACAGGACTAGGGGGAATGGATTAAAGCTAGAGATGGATCGGTTCAGATTGGACATTAGGAAGAAGTTCTTCACCATGAGGGTGGTGAGACACTGGAACAGGTTGCCCAGAGAGGGGGTGGAAGCCCCATCCCTGGAAGTTTTTAAGGCCATGTTGGATGGGGCTCTGGGCAGCCTGATCTAGTGGGAGATGTACCTGCCCACGGCAGGGTGTTGGAACTGGATGGTCTTTAAGGTCCCTTCCAACCCTGACAATTGTATGATTCTAAGAGATTTCACGACCCTGCAGAGCAGAGGGAAGCGCACCTCCGGGCTGCCCACCTGGGGCAGCATACCCACCGCCCTTCCCCGTCGGTCGGCCGGCGGCCGGTCGGAGGGGCGGGCGGTGACGAGGCCTGTGGCGGTTGCTCGCAGGGGGCTGCACGCTGAGGCCGCGGAGCGAGCCGGCGCTGGAGTGCTGCGCCGCCCTGCTGGGCCTGGACCGCGAGGACCTGCGCGGCTGCCTCACGGCGCGCGTCATGCTCACCACGGCAGGGGGCGCCAAAGGAACGGTCATCAAGTGAGTGCCGGGGGGGCCGGGGCGCGGGGGGAAAGGCGCGAAGCGGCGGGCCGGGCAGGGGAAACGGAGCGCTCGGCGCTGCCCCAGGTGTGTTCGCGGCGGCTGCGAGCTGGTGGAGCCGTCCCGGCGCGGCCCTGCGGGCCGGGGTGTGGGAGGTGACCGGTGGCCCGAGGTCCCGCCCCGCCCTCGGGAGCTGCCGCCTGGCGCTGGCCTCGGCCGGTTTCTTACCCGCGGGGAAGAGGGAAGAACGGCCTCCAAAACGCGCTTGACCGTTTGCAAGTATGAACTGAGTTGCAGTTTGTGTATGTGCAGCTGTTTAACTCTGCGGTTTACAAAAAATACCAAACAGGAGGTTCAGCCTAAACCTGAGGAAATACTTCTTCCCTGTGAGGGTGACAGAGCGCTGGCACAGGCTGCCCAGGGAGGTTGTGGAGTCTCCTTCTCTGCAGACTTTCAAAACTCACCTGGACACGTTCCTGTGGGATCTAGTGCAGGGGATCCTGCTCTGGCAGGGGGGGGTTGGCCTTAGATGATCTTCAGAGGTCCCTTCCAACCCCTGACATTCCGTGATTCTGTGTAAAATACAAGCACAAGGTCCTACAAAAACAGGAGAGTTGCAAAAGGCTGGCAGACTTACATTGTTAGTTCCTTCAAAACAGGCACAATGTCCTAAGCTTTCTCATCATGCAAGTGTTAATTTTCAGATGACAGATTTTTGACAGGGTGTCCTGGTGCTCTCAAACGAAGACACAGGGCTTCGCTTTTCCTTTAATTAACTAATTAATCAACTTTTAAATCAGTGGGTCCACCTGCAAATTTTTAGATGCCAAGACTTGCTTGTTTTGTTGTTGTTAGGTCATTGGAGTGTCTTTCTTACTGTTTGAAGGAGCAGCAGTTGTACGGTTATACAATGTCTGACTAAAATGGTCTTTTTTACAGGAAGAATCAACTTTGAGTAAGTCACTGACACATTTTATAAAACCCAAATGCAACAATCAGCCTGTTAAATCTGTATCCTACACAAAAAATTAGATACGCTAATAGATTTAACAACGCTGTGATTCTGTGATTCTGTGAACTGTATGAAGGAATGGTAATGCTGTGCCTAAAGTATTTTAGAAGATATTTCAACGGGTCTTTATTGTCATGAGGGCTGCACAGTGCTCCCACTGCTGCTGCCCGGTGATACTAGATCTGGGATGCTCTAATTAGAGGGTAAGGTATCCAGTCTTCTCAGTGTCTGTTTGACCAGTGTCCCCGTGTTTGCCACATTTAATTCTTCTGAAAACAAGTTTCAGCTTTAAAAACGACACCACAAATGGTAATTCAGAAATGCACTGCTTCTTGCTGTTGCTGGTAAACAAACATTGAATCTTGACTGCTGAGTTAATATTGTTTCATAGAAACATAAAAAATAGTGGAATGGGTTAAATTTAGGAGAGAGTTTTTTTTTTCTGTGGCTATTAAGAACTTACCACTACTGAATTAAATAGTGATCTTAAAAAGAGAGTGATTAGCTCTTTCATTTTGATAAGAAGCTATTATCAAGGTAACTTCCTGGTCACAGAAGTAGGATACCCATTTCTTTCTGTATGCACTTAGAGAGGGAATAGTTGCAAAGAACATATTTAAACATGGTACTGATGATGGCATTTCAAGCTGTAGAAGTTATGACTCTTGTGACACTGACTTCTACGAAAATGCACTTTCTCTTGTTGAGACTGATCTCTGTAGTACAGAAGCAGTTGGTGATGCTAGCTGAGCTGTTTGCAACTGTATTGTGTGTTTTAGCATTTGATTTTCTATGTGGTGCATTTTCTGGAGTTAAAGAAAATGCCGCATCAAAACTTGAACTTGGGCTAAACAATTCTGAGCATGTTAAAAGTAATTCTGAATGTTGAGCTGAATGCGTCAATCTTTTAATTAGGAAACTGGTTACCATTGACTTCGCTCACTGGAAGAATGCATGGGTTCTTTTTATTGACTTATGGAAACAGATTGTTTGGTGATTCAGAGATAGAACTTTGCATATTATGACAGAAGTTTCACATATGAAAGCCATAATTAATTGTCTGTTTTAATGTGGTTTATGTAAGTTCCTTGTATATTTTATGTCTTTTAACATTTATTACCATTATTTATATTTGTGTTAATTTATGAAGTATTTGTTAACATTTCCTAAACTTGTGAAGTCACAGCTGAGTGATTTAACCTTCATATATCATTGTGGCCAATAAAGGTGGCAGGTGTTAGTTAATGTATGCTTAGGTAGTGTCAGCCTCATGAGATGAAAAGTTGATCTTTGAGCACTGGAAAGCATTGGCTTTTTTAGTCCTCGAGGGATGTAATGGATCTGACTAATGAAGGTTTCCACTGATCAAGAGCTTATTCTGTGCAAGAGAAGTAATCTTGATCTCTACCTAATTTTTAACCCATAATGATAAATTAGAGTAGAATAATTGTAGTGGAAATATTGCTCAGTGCTTGCTTCCTGATCTTCAGGGTGAAAGTGATCTTCCTGGCTAAAATTTGAGCACAATAAACCCTCAGTGACAGCTTGTGCTGTTTGAACATCATGTCTTTTTTTTTTAGGAGGATGCAGAAGCTCTTCTGAATTAACTCATACTCTGGAGTCATAAGTTTAGTGTGGGTATGGGCTGTTCCAGTAGTACGTCATTACTGCGTATTTGACCTTTGAGGTGTATTTCTAGATAGAGCAAATAAGTAAACTTCTTGGTAGTCTGTTTTTTCTGTGCTTTGAATGAAAGGAGGTTCAAGCGATAGATAGAACTTGGTAGTTACTACCATGGAAAAAGTTACAATGCAGTGATGATTGGGAATGGTTATTCTGCCTTCAGTAAAAAGCTCAAGTTCTAGATCTCTTCATATTACTTTCAGTAGTGCATATCTGGAAAGTGATTATAAATTCCTCCTCTCCCCCAGTTATTAGAGATTGGGGACTCTTAGTCACTATTGTCTTGCGGCCTTACCAGCTGATCTGGAAAGTTAAAAATAATATTTCTGTTTATATCAACATTTACATGTAGAAAAAAGATGCGAGTATCGCAGGACAAAGTGCCTCCAGTGGCAATGTTTTCCAAGTTTTACTATTTCCTCTCTTCCAGACCTTGTCTAAATTGACAGCATAATATTTGATACATTCGTTTCGGAGAAACTTTATCAGTATTACGCATAACATTAGAGTAGAATATTATATATTTTACAGTACAGATGGTACTCATATTAACACATGCCGGTATGGCAATTGCAGATTTTGAAAGTTAGTGACATTTTTTGCTTAATTCAGCTTGTGATCCAGTAGAACTGTTGATTTTTCTCTATTGATTCACTACTTACCTGACCATTCAGCATCTTGCATTTGTATTTTTTTTTAATTCCGCTAAGTATACTTAGCAGGACACTTAGAGTGTCAGGAGGACAGAGCCAGGCTCTTTTCAGTGATGTCCAATGACAGGACAAGGGACAATGGGTACAAGCTGGAACACAGGAGGTTCCACAAAAGTATTAGAAGAAGCTTTTTCACTGTGAGGGTGAGAGAGCACTGGCACAGGCTGCCCAGGGAGGTTGTGGAACCTCCTTCTCTGGAGACATTCAAAACCCGCCTGGACCCGTTCCTGTGCGACCTACTGTAGGTGATCCTGCTCTGGCAGGGGGGCTGGACTAGATGATCTTTTGAGATCCCTTCCAACCTCTAACATTCTGTGATTCTGTGATGCTACTGCAGATTTCCCTTTACTGAAATCTTTCTTGCGGAATCTTAGATCATAACTTCAATTTGTGAAAATAATTTTTTATGTTAATTTTGCTACCAAGATTTTCTGTTTTCTTAGGTCAGTATTATCGGACCGTTTTTTGAAAATGCCCTTTCTTTCACATTCCTTTGAAGTGGAAATGTAAGCTAGAAGCGGAAGGGATTCGAACAAATTGCATCCATGCTTGATTCACGTGGCACCCCACTGGAAATGCTCTCAGTGAACTATTGACTCAGCCTCTGAGAACAGATTAGTTTCGCCCGTTGTACACACAGCGCATAGATAAAGCGTATCTGTGTCTTTTTGGTGGAATATAGCAAAGCAACAGTGTTTCATAACATACTGCTTCCCTTTCACCACGTCTCAGGTGATTCTCAAGGAAGGTTTCTTAAGAACAATTTTTGTTACAGCTTCAAATTCATTTTGGATTAAGATTCTGTTCAGCATATTTACCCTGATGAGCATGGGCTGTTGTTAGCAGGGTGCGGTTTTGACAAGTCTGCAAACACAGGAGCTGTATTTTTGTGGCAGCAAATCTTATTTTGCCTCTGTTTTATTCTGTAGATGGAAGGAGTCCTCTGAATGCATTTTTACCACCATCTCAAAGGATTTATTTATTAAGCCTGTTTCTCTAGCCTTTTCTAAACTTGTGCAACTAAAAGCAAATAAATATATGCTAATAAATACACTAATATCTTCTTGTGTGGCTTACTGCATGTACAAGGAAAGTGGATTGAGCAGTTTTGGATATTTATTGAATAACCACATTTTTCTGTGGTAGCATAGTTTAGAAACTATTTGATTGCTATCAGTATTAGAGTTTTGATGAGTACATTGTTTTATTTTGTTCCTGCAAGCAAAAGAGCTACTAATTTCTCTTAGGGACCTTCTGTGTGCAAGTAGATCATGTGAGTCCTAGTAGGTCACAGTGAATAAATAGCTCAGCTGAAATCACTGTGCTCAGAGTATAACAAAGGCTTTGTTCTGCTGGGCACAATGGAGCCAACAAGGAACAGTAGGAGGGTCATGCTAAATGCTATCTCTGTGAGTTTTATTAAATACTAATGTGGGGTGGACTGCCAGGGAGACTTGACAGCTGCACTATGTTTATCTGTCCTTTTTAGGCTGGTGTTTTTGCTGTGCTTGTAGAGTGTGTTTACAGAGGCAAATTATGAGTTAGTATTCAAAATCCAGTACACCTCTTAGACTGTAAATGCACTGTACTGCTCTCTTACTCAGTTTCTCCCTTTCAAAAAACATTTTCAAAGAGGACTCTGTCATCACAAAGTAAGTTATTTTCCAGTGTGGAAAATGTAACTTATTCCAGGTTCTCCAACCTCTTTTAGAGTACATTTTTCAGCAAAATGCATTTTATTTTATTTTTTTTGTGTGTGTGTGGTGATGGTACTGAAACCTCTGTTGGAAAAACATTGCAGGTTTTTTTTAAATATTTTTCTACAGTTTTTGGAACTTCAGCTTTTCTCAAATTACAGATGTGCTGCTTATATTCTGTAATTGTGTAGGCCTTTCACTAGGTAGGGTTATTTCATCCAGGCCATTTTATTTTTGGAGTAACAACTGTATTGGGTGACAGGAGCTGATGGGTATCGCTTCACCTGCTCTATCTCCCGTAATTGTTGTCAACTGTCGACGAATTGTACGTATTTTAATTTAAGTTTGTTTGTTTTGGAAAATGTTTGGAGGCTGCATGGAATTGTCCAGAGCATAAGCTCAGCCCACGAGAGTGCTTTCCCCTAGACCTCAGGCTTTGTGGATCACTGGAAACTGCTGAAGAAGTTGGTCTGAAGACCAAACGAGGGGTTTTGTTGCAGCCTTACCAAATAGCTTCAAAATTGGAAAAAAATCTCTGTTCTTTGCAACTGGTTTATGGATGGAAGAAAGGCAGAGAAAATGAAATGGAGGAAGGAAAACACATCTTTTCGTGTTCAAACAAGAAACACAAGAAGGAAAGAGATTCTTTTGGCAGTGTGCAGACTAGAGGAAAGGAGGAAGTGAGAGAAAGCAGGTCCCTGAGAAGGAAGTTACTCATTCTGAACGTCGGTTCTGCAGTAGGGCTCTTCTCTGTCTACTGACTCAGTGCAATTTCAACCTTATTTTGTGATTCTGTACTTTCAGCTTTGTGAAATGCATTGCAGGGTTACGTTTTCTTTCCATGGATTTCTGCTGCATCCTATGAAATTTAGATTAACAATAGGGGTCCTTACAGTCTCTGGAATTCTACTTAATAATGTCAGAATTTGTTATTTTTGAAGAACAGGGCTGTTATATAAATACATGCTCTACAAATATGATGGTTTCCCATGTTGTTTAAAAAATAAATTGAAAACATAAATGATTTTAGTGTATTGTATTATATAATAGGCCTGCAGCTGACGTGGGAATTAGTATTCTGATCTCTTAAACGTATCAGAATGGAATGTAAAGGTACCTTCCTTCTATTTATAAGATGAGATTCCTGTCAGTACTCGTTACCTTAAGATAAGTCAGGAGATACTTAGTGGAAGACAAGATTGTGTGTTAAAGCTAATTACTATCTAATGTAATGTAGCTGCAGGTGTCCTTAGTGAACGGAGTCTCTTGTTCCCTGACTTACTCATCACAATAGAAAGTGATCTCCATCAGTCTCACATTTCTGCATCAGAAGTATCATCCTTGAGAAAACACAAAAGTAATAAATTTGAGATAGTGCAGTGCTTGTGAATCCTGGGAAGTGAAGGAAATGATGCAATGGTGGGTAAGCTGTCTAGGGTTGGGTTTTCCTTTTCCGACCTGTGGGTTCTTTGAACCCCGACGTACAGAGAGCTACCTGGAGGGGGCGATAGGGCAGTTCTGCAGCAGCAACATCTTGAACCTTGTACGGTTCAGATAAGAGGTATTTTTTAAATGTAAATTTGTTGCATGCTTGAGAAGTTCATAATTGATTATCCACCACCTTACCTGGACAGTCTATCATTTGATTATGATTCTTACTAGTTGTTATCGCAGTGCTGATGGCACAAGGATCTGAAAGGCAAGGTATATGGGGAGAAGTATTATAGGGAGTTACGTGGGGAGAAGTGGTTTATTTTATTAAGCCGACTTCATTGAGATGTTCAGAAAAAGTACAAGAACGTTTGGTATGCAGCCAACATCCTGTATCCTTCATTATCTAGAGACTTGGTGTGATAAAAATCTTGACATTATTTTGCTGTTCCTCTCTGCAAATTTTACCAGTTTGGTTAGCAAAGGCTCTCTCCCTAAAATTCTCTTCTTTTGATATCATTCTTTTGATATCGTTGGATATATGTGTACATCACAGTACAGTGTTGTGCAAAGCCATTGTGTACCTGTGGCTTTTCTAAATTGTAGGTTGTCTTCCTATGCGTGAAAATTTGATGCTATCTGGTCAAGGGGCTATCAGTATTTCATTTTTTTTTTTTTCCTTTGTATTTTTAGCTGACATGTAAAAATCCTTTGGAGCTTTGATCTTGGACAGCCTGATTCTGTTCTGGTCTGACTCTGTTCAGATTGATGCGACTTCTGCTTTTGACTTCTTTGGCAACATGATAAGGTTTTAAGTGCAATTTGCAATCATATCATAAACCCAAAAGTTAATTTTTTGTAATCTTCTCCCAATGTTATGTAAATACTTCCTTAAGGCTTTATTCTTACATGAAGTGCCTTATTCTGGAGACTTCTACAGGTGGTTCCTCAGCTGTGTTATTTTGGGGAAAAAAAAAGTCTTTTAGAGTGTATTTGTCCACGAAATGTGGCAGCTAAATATGTAGTTATATTTGCCTGATATTCCCACAGTTTTGTCATGCACTTCATGGGCTTTGAAGTTGTGACTTGTGGGTTGTTGTTTTTGTATTTTTTGTTTGGTTTTTTTTGTGGGTTTTTTGTTTGCTTTTTTACTTTTTTTTGTTTTGTTTAGTTTTGGGGTTTTTTAACTGCTAAACTGGGATATAGACTTGTAATTAATAGTCACAATGCGGAATAAACTTTTATAAATAAAGGTTTATAAATTCTCATCTCTTAAAAGGCCCATTCTTTGACTGTTTAGAAAGAATACTTATTTTGGGATTACGTCTGACTTTCATGGTGAGACCATGCTCTCTTTATTTTTTTTTTTTTTTCTTTTCTTACTGATTAACTTACAGCCTTAGTTAAGCCTTTGTGAAAGCATAGGGACAAAGACGGTTGTTAGAGCAAATGTGAACTGTAGGTTTTATTGTAATGAGGTAGCTCATAAATAAGTAGTTGAAATAAATTTTGTAGTTGGGAAAGTATGTATTTAAAATATACTTCTCTGGCAATTTTCAATATTGTAGAAACATTAAGGTTGGAAAAGACCTCTAAGATCATCTAGTTCAACCACCTACCCAACACTACCATGACCACTAAACAATATCCTGAGGTGCGATGTAAATAGTTTCTACTTGCATAATAAACAAATATAAATTACATCTACATCTCAATTCTGCTAAGAACAGTGAAATATTCTTTCTTTTTACAGGTAGGATAGTTAGTCTAACTTGGCAAGGTTGTTTCCTATCTGGGCACAGGGTTTTTTTGTGTCTCAATCTACAGTAATTGGAAAGTTTTTTTCTGAGATTAGGGTCTAATCTTAGTATTTCATAGAATCACAGAATCATAGAATGTCAGGGGTTGGAAGGGACCCCTGGAGATCATCTAGTCCCACCCCCCTGCCAGAGCAGGATCCCCTAGGGCAGCCACACAGGAATGCATCCAGGTGGGTTTTGAAAGTCTGCAGAGGAGACTCCACAACCTCTCTGGGCAGCCTGTGCCAGTGCGCTGTCACCCTCACAGTAAATAAGTTTCACCTCACGTTGAGGTGGAACTTCCTATGTTCTAACTTAAACCCATTATTCCTTGTTCTATTGCTGGGCACCACTGAGAAGAGATTGTCTCCTTCACCTTGACATCCACCTCTCAGATACTTATATACATTAATATGATCCCCTCTCAGCCATCTCCTTTCAAGACTAAACAGCTCCAGTTCTTTCAGCCTCTCTTCATAGGAGAGATGTTCAAGTCCCTTAATCATCCTCGTAGCTCCCTGTTGGACTCTCTCCAGTAGGTCCCCGTCTCTCTTGAATTGGGGAGCACAAAACTGGACACAGTATTCCAGGTGTGGTCTCACCAGGGCAGAGCAGAGGGGGAGGAGAACCTCCCTAGACCTGCTGGACACACTTTTCTTAATGTACCCCAGGATCCCATTGGCCCTCTTGGCCACAAGGGCACATTGCTGTCCCATGGACAACTTACTGTCCACTAGGGCTTCAAGGTCTTTCTGCATGGGGCTACTTTCCAGCAGGACATCCCCTAATCTGTACTGGTGCCTGGTGTTATTTCAGATTAAGGAATCAGAATAAGATCTGGACTTTTTTTTTTTTTTTTTTAGGGTACCCTTGAAAGTGGAACAAGCAAACAATGCTCGTGATGCCTTGGCTAAAACCGTGTATAGTCACCTGTTTGACCACGTAGTCAACAGGGTAAACCAGTGTTTTCCATTTGAGACTTCTTCTTTCTTCATTGGAGTTCTAGATATAGCTGGCTTTGGTAAGTATACTTAAAAAAATAATTAATTTTCTAGTTGTTTATTATTGTCACCAAAGATTCGTAATAAATTCTGTAACGGACAGTGGAAAGGTTTTCTTTTTGGTGATGGTAGGTGGGATGGGTTACAGGGTTTAAAATATCAAGAGAGTAGGTAAAGCCCCATTTTACCAAGATACAAAAATGTAGAGGAGGTCTAGACCTTCTCATGGTGACCTAATAACCAGTTAGTGTGAAGCTGAACATACTTGTAACGGTTTCAGATTCCTGTAGTCTCTACGTAGACACATCTTTTGAAGGACTAAAAATTCAGAATGAAATCTTACTGTGACCGCACAGGAAAATTAGGAAAGGCATTTCACATGCGTGCTGAGAAGCTCAGTGCGTGCTGACAGACAGGGAAACGAAGTCTCTGACTTAAGATGCCGTTTCCTGGAGGATGGAAGTTCTGTTACAGAGCTGGACTTGGGGCTCCTGGTTGCTCCCAGCAAGTGATGGGGATTTCAGCTTTTGTCCTGTTTGGCTCACTGAGATTCGGGGTAGGATATGTTTTCTGGTGTGCTCTAGCTCTGCTAAGGTGGCCCAAGAACGTTGAAGAAGGGACCCTTTGGTTTTCGGGTCTTTAGAGCTGTGACATCCTGTGCCAACCTGACATAACGCTGGGGCGTGAGAATGTGTTGATACTGTTTCATGGTATGGTAACATCTTACTTTGGTTTGCTGCCAGATACAACTGTCTGTTACTTGCCTTAGAAGTATGATCTGCCTGAGTATTTTTACACTTGTCTTATGTGCAACTTGAAAATCTGTAAAAGCTTTTATTTTACTGAAAGAGATATGGATCTGAACACATCTTTAAATATTAGCACTGTGAAGCTTGTTGTACTTGGTATCTAAATTCTCAGAACACTGGTTTACCATAGAAGTTTAACTTCTCTTTTTCAGAATACTTTGAACACAACAGTTTTGAACAGTTCTGTATTAACTACTGTAATGAAAAATTGCAGCAGTTTTTTAATGAAAGGATTCTGAAAGAGGTATGTTGCATTTAATTTTTTTGGTAAAGAGTAGCACTGCTTTCCGCAAGATTGTACGTTATGCTTAGATTTAAAAATACTGAGTTTACAAACTGTTTTTCTACTGTGTGACATCTGGTTGTGCCAGAAAATAGTATGGCTTTTTGAAAACCAACAGTCTTTTTTTTGTTGTTTTTTGTCTTCTTTTTTACCATTCATTAAAATGAAGCATTCAGATATTGGTAAATAGTTCATACTTAATGCTACTGTCCAGTTCCTCATGCTTATCATTAGGGAAGTAAAGCCGGAATATGTTAAACTGGGAAAGGAAATTCTAAAATATGTGTGATTCGTGCTGTATTTAAAAATGTCTTCGTGTTTATTTAAAAAAAAAATTTTTGGTGGGTAAAAAAAAATTATGGTGAGTGGTATTTTTTCTTCTCAGTTACTCACTTTGTAAAATCTATTTTTAGGAACAAGAACTTTACCAAAAAGAAGGCCTGGGGGTTAATGAAGTTCGCTATGTAGATAATCAGGACTGTATAGGTATGTACTTCTTGAAACGTCAGACTATTCATTAGTGTCAGGGAGTAAAAAAGCTTTAAGCAGAACAGGCAAAATATGCGTAGCACTAGTAATTTTATGCTTTTAATGACTGTTGCAACCTTGTGAATTCTTCCAGCTTTCTAAAATATTCCCGTGTGGGCTGGTGATGGAGGTGTGTTGTCCTACAGTGTGTGGTAACTGCAGCTGGGACTTGTGTATTTTGTGTGCATTTTCATAGAAAACTAATTAGAACACCTCAGTAGGCTAAATAAAATGTAGAAAAGTGTGAGGGTGTCTGAGCAAAAATATTCCATGAATTAAAAAAAATCACATCCCATTCACCCCACCTTTTTGAGCCAATGAGCAAAGATGCCAAATGACCTATAGGCAGCAGGCTGTAGATGTTATTGCTGGTTTTAGGTTTCCACAGAGCAGGATACTGGAGGCTGAAGTTATTGTTGGTTGGGTTTGGTTTTTTTCAGCATTCAACTCGTATTCTCCTAATTGGTGAATTGTGAGCAAAAAGTTCATCTTGCTTTTGCATTTGCAGTGATTTGCTTATGGTAACTAGTCAGTCTTGGCTGAGCAGCGGATTCAGAGTGACAGAACTCAACTTCTGTTGCTTTTTCTGAGTTCTGTAGCTCTGCTGAAAAAGTTTTCACTTTATCAGATAGGACTGTACAGTCACTAACTCTGACTTAACCAAAGACAACTCTTTTCAAGCAAACCTCTGGCCATCTTGTGAAAAAGCATCAGGAATGTATGTGGAGGAGGGAACAAAAGCACAGCAACAGGAAACACGTAACTTCAATGAACACAGATTGTATCTCTTCTAGTGGTTTAATAATAAGTGTATGAGCCTGAACCCGTTCCCAACAATGTTGTTGTAATTGAGAGACTGTCATATTTCTATAAAAGGGGTTGCTCCCCCTCAGTGCATGTTCCTCTTTGAGTTATTTTCTTTTTTTTTTGAAGTGGATCAAAAGGTGTTCCCTGGAGGCTGTTGGAAGAAGAGATCTGTGTCAGATAGTAGAGATTTTTGCAGAGTTGTTACCTTTTTCCTGTCGTAGAAGAGGTTTGGACAGCTTACCCCTTTTACTATTCCGGCCCAACATATGACACCTCACCACAGATTTGACACGTTTCTTCATTGTATGAGTTACTCTTAGACAAGTTAATAAAATAGAACTTAGTTAAAACCACAGCACGTATTCCTTTTTCCTGTTCTTGCCTACTTAAAAGGATTTTCTCTTGCCTTTTGAAGTGAGTGAGAAAAATAATGTTGGTTTCTGTCGAAATATGATTTTGCTTCAGGTGTTGAACCAGGCTGGTGACAGCAGTGAACATGTAGAAATATTAGCTGTCACAAAAGAGGCAGCTATTATGTTGACATGGACAATGTTTTAACATATGGAAGAATCTCAGAAACAGTCATTAGTACGTTAGAATGCTTTGATGGAATGGTAGTCATCTCTCTAGCTAAATTAGCTGATCCATATTTTATAAGCATAAATTTTTCGTGTTGGAACTGTCTTTGTGCTTTATGTGTAGCTTCATCCTGTTTACAGGCTGTGGTGAGAGTTGATAGGCACGGCTGCAGTACGAGCATTAGTCATTTCTTCCTTCCCACCAAAGAAAAGTAGGTAGTAAAAATTCCTCTTACAAGAATAGTTCCATAGGTAATACAAAAAGAGTTTTAAAAGCTGCAAAACTCTTGTGGCTGACAGTTTCAAGAGCATGAATTTCTCTGTCAGATTTCAAGGGGTTTTGTATATGTACGTGAAAGGTCAAGGCAATAGACTTGTAAAAAGTTGTGGAACTGCCGCTGTATTGCTTGTCTGAAGTGCCTTTCTTAAATAAATTTCATTTTTCTCCCTGGGTCCTGTTGTGAATGGAAGTATGTGCTTTTTCATGCTTTTGGTTTTGACATGTGGTGAAACGTGGATGAAAAGCTTAAAACCCCGGCCCCAACCAACAGTATAAGCAATTATCCCATAAAGACCTGTATGGTCATACCACAGGAACATTTAGTCACCTTTTGGGAATTAGATGACAAAATTAAACTTGAGAGCCAGAGTATAAATCAAGCAATACCTGCCTCGTCTTTTCCCCCATTTTCCTTGTGTTAGAATTAGAACATGACATCTATAAAATACCAGTTAAATCAGCAATTCAGATATGTGGAATTAATCTGCAATGACTTCTTGTATTTCATGTTAACAGATTTCCCTAGGTGTTTTTCTACAGAATTGGATCAGTAACATTTTAAACTTTTAATGTTCAGTTCTGGTACAAGTTTATGTACTCATTTTTTTTGTAAATATATTTTGTTCTGTTAATAGATTTGATTGAAGCAAAATTAGTAGGTGTACTGGATATTTTGGATGAAGAAAATCGTCTTCCCCAACCAAGCGACCAGCATTTTACTTCAGTTGTGCACCAAAAACACAAGGACCATTTCAGGCTCTCTGTAGGTTTATTTTTGCTGTCTGTCTTGTTTTAATAAAACAGTTCTTGGAACAGTTGATAGTAACGCTTCAGTTTAATGAAAACTCTTCCTAAGAAATCTCATACCACACCAGTCTGCACAATCCATATTCCTTTGTTAAGGACAGGTTTGGTTATTAGGTTTGCTGAAAAGTTCACTGAAGGCTTAAGTCATCCAGCAGTTCTAATATCCTGCTGAAACTCAAGCCATATTCTTCACTTATATTTGAACTCTGTTAGCATGTCATGCATGAAAAAATAGTAAAATCACATTTTAATTTAGATTATTTCGTATCAGATATGCTATCTTGTTTTTCCTTTCAAAAATTGCTTGCTTTGGAGAATATTTGACTCGCATGTTGTGTCTAGCTAGCGCTTCAGAGATCCAGATAGGAAACACACAAAGAAGACCTGTTTGTTGTTAATTTGTTAACATACAACACTGTGTAGAAGATTAATGCAAAATATTGCAATTTAAGTACATGACTTCTGTTGTAATGCAAAAAAAAAAAATAGTTCAATGCTGAAAAAATGCAAGCAAAACGAGCCAAGTAAAATTGGCCTCCATTTACGTTTCATTAAGTTTCCACTTAATCTTGCTTAACTGGATGAAACAGTTCAAACATTGTTGTCGGTGTGTGTACTATCAAGTAGGTGATCGCCTTTTAAAACATACCATCTAAAACGTATTTTAAGTTTCTGTCTACTCCCATTCATATGCTAAGGCGGTTCATCAGCTGTGGAATGAATGGTATAGAAATTGTTGATTAAAGGGAAAAAGAAAATCAACTAGCTGGTGTTAGGAATCCTGGTGATTTGAATATGAGCATGAATGAGAAGGAAAATAAGTTTTTGGAGTGTTTCGGTTGAAATGGAAATGCTAGTGGTCATCACAATTGCACCGCAGGAAATTTTTTTTTTTTAACTCTTGGTGTTCCTGACAGAATCATGGTGATGTTATAAGAATAACCTTTTTCTCACTCTCCAGTGAAGTTCTTCTTTGTAATTCAACTTTTTAATTCCAGATTCCTAGAAAGTCTAAATTGGCTGTTCACAGAAATATCAGAGATGATGAAGGCTTTATCATCCGACATTTTGCAGGAGCAGTATGCTATGAGACGGTAATTTTACTTATGAAAACTGTGTTATGCGTTGTAGTACTTTTGTGTTTTTCAGTATGTATCGGTTAAATGACAAGATTTCCCTTCATCAGAAGAGAAATTAAAAGTTGATACTTCTTAGCTTTAAAACTGATTTTATATGTGACAAAATTGACAATTACTTTTAACTTCTCAGATTACAGACTGTTTTGGTGACATATATTTTGTGTAAGAATTTGTTGTAAATCTATAGGTAATGATGTCAATATTAAATATATTGATTCATGATCTATTGCAAATCTTACATCAACAGATGTTTGCATCTTGGGGAGAGGAATACACTATGTGATAAAAAATGTATGGTTTAGAGTAGCTTTTCGGAACAATATTTATCCTTCTGTGCAATCACTGTTTATGTTATATTAAAAATCGCATTTCATACTTTTTGTTTTCAATTTCTACTGGCAATGGAATCATTCATATAAGAATATGAAATACCTAAAATTGCTATCCTCAAGATACATTCCATATTTTTGTACTCTATTGACTATTCATCATACAAAAACATTGAAACGCTTGAAGCCAATATCTAAACCCATTTTTTTTTAAAAGTAAGAGTTTAGAATAAACAGAAGATCCGTAGTGCTTCATTGTTCTGTTCTGTAACTCCATTGTGTAAGAGGGAAACTGCTTCCAAAGGTGATGTGTTGTCACTTGAAAATGTGTACTTTAAAGGCTTGTGTACTTCAAAACACTCAAAGGATGATAATGATTGCTGTGCTGTGCTGAAGAAGGCACATTCTGTAGGTCATTTTACAAGAAAGAAGATGGAAGTCTGTGTGTTACCTACCCGGTATTTCAGAGGTCACTCAGTGAGGCAATGCAAAATAATAAATAAAATGGGAGCTCATTTGTTCCAAGTGCTCTCTGTTTAACTGTGTACCTTGCCACAATATGTCAAAAACACCTTAGAGTGTCCTTATGAACAGAGGAGGCAGCTATGAGCACAGCTCTGCTCTCGGAGCTATTCATATACGAGGTATCTTTGGTCCAGAAGCTGTGCTGATTACCTGACTTAATTTCTTCCCTTCCTCAGAGGGACTTACTTGCCTTGGGCCTTAAAACTTTTGGACTACGGTTTTCTTGTGCCTCACCTGTTACTTGTTTTTCTCTCACTGCACTTGTGGCAGTTCTCGCAGTGTGATTTGTGGTGAGGATGTTCATCTGGCTGCTTTCATATTCCAGTTTGTGTTTTTGTAGTCCAGTAGAATTTTTGAAGCCTGTCTTTGTCATTTGATGCTCATCACCATTAAATCCTTTTATGGGATATCTGGCAAAGTCATGTTTTCCTCAGATTAGTCTTGGCATCTTCTATTCATGAATATCAAAGTCACTCCTAAAGGTGCACCAAAAGCTATTTAGAAATTTGTTAGTGTGAAATTGAATACTGGTGTCTTCATCTCTGAATTTCAGTATAGTGTATTGTTTTCAACTTCCAAAATTTAGTGAGCCAGTTTAAGTAAACCAGAGAGGTAACGTTCGTAGGAAAGGACAGCATCTTTTATTAAATCAGCTGGTTTTAAATAACCATTTTTCGTTTCATTTTCTAAGCTATGTGGATGCAGCAGTTAAAGTGTGCATGTTAATTCCCATTTCACAACAGATCTTTAGTGATATTACAAGCAGTGAAGAATTAAGCTTCCCAGAACTTCCAAGTGATGATGTACTGAGTGCTGGAAATGGAACAAGGAGAATAATCATTGACAAAAACACAACTGATATTGTAGAAAACACTAAACCTTACCTTGAGTTTCATGGTTGTAGCAACGTCCATCTGATTTAAGAATACCTTTTCTCTCTGTCGTTTGTGTTTTGTGTGTCCAGTTGAAAAGTTGTTTGAAATAATGTATGTTTACCCCACATATTCTTGCTGATTTTTGAACTAAGTATGTGGCCGTGATTTTTCTTTTTAAATTTTTTTTAAGACTTAAGTAACTGGGCTGGTGAAACAAATGTGTTATTATTTCTTGGGTTGTCTTTTCAGATGCAATTTGTGGAAAAAAACAATGACGCTTTGCACATGTCCCTTGAATCTCTTATATGTGAATCCAAGGACAAGTTTGTTCGACAGCTGTTTGAATCTAACACTAACAACAACAAGGATCCCAAACAAAAAGCTGGGAAACTTAGTTTCATCAGTGTGGGAAACAAATTCAAGGTAACATAATAGGGCAAAGAATCTTTCCTTCTTGTAGTATATGCCACTTTTAAGTTACCTGAAGTAAGTAGAATCAAGGTTATGAGAACTAGCAGTAAATTGAGATTCAGACAGAAAATTTTGGTAAATAGATTTTTTTTTCTATTGAATTATAAGGAACCAGTATATTCAAGCTATGTGGTATGAGTTTCTGTCAGAAGATATTTTATAATAGTCCTTCCAGAGATTATACAGTAATTTTTAAGTCACAATTTTGCAAAGCGTTATAGAAGTTTGTATTCAAAAGGTCTAAAATACTGAGATCTAAATTTGGATTCTGGGAACTTTAAGGGGTTCTAAATGTGACGAAAGACGTTCTTCCACCCTATCTGAATTGTGCAGTCTAGAAGATGTATCAGTTGGCTTTCTCATGGTTTGCCATTCTCAGAATTCAATACTTAACCTAACCACTGTTTTTCCTTTTCTAAAATATGTAGTCATGGCTTTCACAGAAGGATGTTCTTTATGCTGAATGTTTCCTTTCTCAATACCTGAATCTGATACTTCTCCTCATTTTCTCCTTTCTTCTGCTTGTTGTAAAGCTGACCTCCAAACCTTGTCTCCTCCAAATGTTTTCTGCATCCTTTGCTCATTCAGCAGTTATTTTTTAGCTGGACTATTCCAGGTCAGGATGGCTAGAAAGAAAACTATAGGGGAATTAAGAGATGAAAAGCAGGCACAACCCTGAGCTGCAGGTAAATTTTTCAATCTTGTGGATTTACTGTTGGTAGAGCTGCTGCAGTTCCAGCAAGAGCTCTTCTCAATGCATCTGGGCCAGATCCAATGAAGGATTTGTATGCCTTCAAGTCAAGTGCTGCAACATTTTTGGGTGTGCTACCTTACCTGGGGCACCTAAAACCCCACATCATATTCCTGGCTGGACTCATTACACAGTTCCTGAGGAATGCAGGTATCTTAATCCAAAAAACCTTATTGTAGAGTGGGGCACTGCCAATGGCCGAAGAGTGTTTCTGTATTTCTGCTCCATGTCAAGGTTAAGTGCTGGACCAGGACTGTAAGAAAAATTCTTTCTTTGCATAACCGTATCTTGTGGCTGTTCTCTAAAAACGCAGGGACTGAGGAACAGGGCAGATACTGTAATAGCACTTGCTTTTTGTATAGCAAAAGGATTCTGCTTCAGGTCTATACTGGAGTCAGTGTTTCGTATCTACTGTATTTCCTGCACAGCCAAGTTAGTGGTCATTCTGACAAAGGGGATTCTCCTTATACCCTTCTGGAGGTAGGTTGTGTAGCCAGAAATACAACTTCAGGGCAAAGAAGGGTAAGAGACACTGTGACTTGTAGGACAGTGGTTTTGGTATTTAACTGGTAATTACTGAGCAGCATGCTCTCTTGAGTTTTGCTCTGATAATTATTTCCTCCTCCTTTTTATTGTACGGTGGTTGTAGAATTAAACTTTGGCAATTGGTTTAATACAAAATGCATGATCAGAAGGCAGGCTGAGAAATGGAATTACCGACAAATAAGCCATCTCCTGAGCCAACCCTGTGACAATGAGTCTGTTGCAGGACAAGCTAGGATCTGTTGTTTTTTAAAGCTACATTTTCAAAACAAAACCAACTGTGAGATCTTTGAGATCGTTTCTCCTTTCTTCCATCTGGGTTTTCAATACCTTTTTGATTTAGCACCGCGCATCCAGTAGATGTGGAATGATACCATTGTCGAGGGAAGGCTGAAGTAAAAAAAGGAAGAATTTTTTAAGTTAGGCAGCAACTGAGTGGGGAACTTTTTGGATTGCCTTTTGGACTTTTGGTGTTCACCTCTGAACCTAGAACATGCCTAAAGTCCTCTTTGGATCTGGCCCATTAATCTATAATTCTTTCAGTGTTTTCAAGTTTCATGGCATTTTGAATGTGTGTGTTACTTCCAGTAATTCATTTAGTGTTACCTTCCCAGACACAACATGTGCTGCTGATGAACACTAATAGCCTTGAAAATTTCATGTCAGATGATGTCAAAAAAAGTTCTATTATCTTACAAGAAGTTTTGTCTCTTTAAGAATTATTACGGGCTTCAGTATGTCAGTCAGTTTGAAATTCTTCTAATTACATCAGTTATTAGATGATGTTGCAGGGACTTCTCTTTATGAAACCCTTTACACATCCCTTCCTTATAACTAATTAAAATTAATTCTCATAAATCAGTTGAGGAAATAGTGATGAATTAGTTCATCAGATCTACTCGAGAATCTTGAGGATAATTTTAACTTACTGTGGTAATGATGGATTAAACTGTAATAATTCAAAGAGCAGTAGTTTTAGCAATATGTTTTATTCATATGATCATTTCAGTAGTGAAATTTACCTGAGAATGTTTATTTCTTGTCAAATTACAGAGTATAAGGAAGGGGAGTTTTTCCTCTAGCTGAAGTTTATTTTGATGGTGGAATTTAGGCTGTCCCTCCAAAATTGAGCGTGTCTGACTCAAGAAAACATAAAGATTCTATTCAAGTAGAGATGTAACGAGTATGTTCAAATGAGAATTGAGCAGGAGGTTATTAGTGTTTGTCATGCCTCTTCTGGCACTCCTTCTCTTTTTATAACCATATCTACGATAAGTTTAAAAGAAAAAAACAACACAGACCAATTTTATCCACTAGCAGAATGACTGGCAGCTGTAGGCGATGCATATTGCCCATAAAAATCTGGTTTCTTGAATTCAAGGTAATGGAAGGATCTGGTTAAAAAAAACCCTAATAAATTAGTCAAAAGTCAAATCCTTTCATATTTGGTTGCAATACAGAAAATGAAGAATATGTTAGGAAATAGAAAATTTTGTCTTAAAGCCTTCTAGTAAACTGGAAAGGCTGGCGCAGCAGTAATCTATGTGATAAGACAGACACATCTATAAAGTAAAAGTATAGCTATTTTCCTGATGTGGTTCTGGAATTTTTTAAGTCTCTGCCAATTTCATTTAATAGCAACTGTAATTCGTTTTTACCTGATTGCCTTAAGTCTCTGGTGATCCTGGAGACTTGCCTCCACACAATCATAGGACTTTCCTCATCAGAGTATGTTTAAATCCAGCCTCAGTAAATAATGATTTTAAAATTATAGTCTGCTGTCATCAACAGAGAATTAAAATTTTGAAAGTTTAAAATAAAAGTAAATTATGGGGGTTCGTTCACTAAATGTTGACTTAACCTCAAAAAAGACAAGAAAACCCTGAGGATATTTGTTTTACGTATAAGTATTTAAAATACAAATATAAGCTTCTTATAGATTAAATTTGGGCTTTTACAAATTTTCAGTGAATTTTTTCTTTAAATTATTGCTGACAGTCTCATTTTCTTTATAATTTTATTACATAGCCATTATTTCCTTTATTTTCCCAAATGAGCTTGCACCTTTTTTTGATAACTCTGTTGTGGTAACTAGTGCGTACAGTGTTCTTGCACAATCAAACCCAAGCAGTTTCCTCGGGACCATTCATGCGCATTTGCATGATTTTGTCTGTTAAAATTCCTTACCATTTTACTAACAATGAGCATGCACACAGTAATGCTGTACCACTATTCTGTGGGTTCTGTAGCTGTCATGGTAAGACTCTTGAAATATCTGTTTTCTTTTACAGACTCAGTTAAATTTGCTTCTTGAGAAGCTTCACAGTACTGTGAGTATATATATAGATGCTGGTTCATAATTTTTGGATATAAGTCATAACCGTATCTCAACAATATGACTTACAAGAAATGTGATAAGTAATTGCTTTAGAATTTGCAGTTATGTGGCACTTTTGAAGCATTTTGCTGTGCAGGTGATGATTATTGATTTACTTAAAAAACCCCCACCACGTTTAAAAAAAGTTGTTTTAGAATGAAAACTACACAATTTAAGTAAACAAAATGAAGTTTATCTGGGTTAAAATTTCCTTTTCTGTCACTTCCTTCCATTCCCTCGTTGTCGTTGACGATTAATTTGCAGAAGATTTAGAGATGTTATTTGGAAGTAAGGCAGATGATAATTTATGACTAATTATGTTTTTCAGATCCGATAAATTCTTAAAAATAAAATTTTTCATTTCACTTTTGTGATAGACTGTAAATGGTCAAAGAACCTTATTCCCCTAATTAGTATTTGCTAATTTAGCATCATACAGATTTTGTTTGTTTATTTTGTTTGGGCTTTTGTTTGGGGTTTTTCTGTTGTTTTGGTTTGATGTTTTTCATTTTGATTGTTGGGTGATTTTTTTTGAACTTAGAATCGTAGAAATGTATTCTTATTTCTTTTGATTGCATGTTCTAACCAGTTCTAGATACGAGGTGATGCTCTGTCAAAAAAAAACCAAACAGGGGGAAAACCATGGGAAACAAATGGGACGGGTACTAGCATGTAGCTGATAGTAGGATTTTCCTGTAGTCGTGAAGCTGGTCTGAAAGAAAGGTGAGCTGGAACTGAGACAGAGTCCAGTGAAAAAATACGTGGTCAGGCTTGCTGTGCTCTGAGCTGAGCTAACCCGTGAGCGAGGAGGTGTTGTTAGTGTAGAGCTCCGTTGGCTGGCACACTCTCACTCTCAGCTGAGAGACGGGAAAAGAAGAGAAGGCACTGTGAACCAGGAGTAATACTATGTTTTCTCAGTCCCAATTTGTGGTCTGTTACATAAGGTAGGTTATCATTAGCAGCCACCCGTTATAGGACAATCAGAATAATTGGAGGATGCTTTGCAAAAATCTCATCCTTAATGAATGTGAAGTGATCAGAGACAGGAGTTGTCAAAATTGTGGAGACGGCACACGTCATGATAAGAGGGGGGCAGACTGGAACAGCGTGGGGGAAGGGAGAGTGAAGCCATGAGCCAAAAGAAACTATTAAAAGTAAAAGTTAGAAGACAAGAAGGTCGAGTTTATCTGGCGTGATTCCAGTGTCAGGTGGCTGGTACAATGTTCACTGATGTGAACTCTGGAGGACTGAGGCATCTACATGATGTGACTGTAGGAGGTGACGAGGGCAGCAGAATCTAGACTGCTAGATCGTAATTAGATTGTACTAACCTTCAGAAGAACAGTTGAAAAAAAACTCAAAAGTTGAGTATCCAATTAAGTGTTTAGGTCAGTTACATCAAGGCCAAGGCTAGAGGGCAAAACTGATACATGAGAGAAAAAGAAGGTCAGTATTTCTCTTTTAGAATACTATTATTTTGTATCTTTGTTTTTCCTCCACCCAACATTCTTACATTATTAAGCATTATTTCAGGAAGTTTAAAAATGTATAGATTCTGCTAACTTCTTGTTTTGGTAATAGGGGTCTAGCTTTATTCGCTGTATCAAACCTAATTTAAAGATGACAAATCACCATTTTGAAGGAGGGCAGATCCTCTCTCAGCTTCAGTGTTCAGGTAGAGTATGTCTCTTGATATTTTCCCCTCTGTTTATTATTTTTGGCATTATAGATTCACCTAAGTTTGAAATACGTGAGACAGAAGCAATACTTCCTACTTAAACCGTTGCTTTCTAGAAGCCAGCTTATTTTTATGCCTATTGAACAGTTACTTAGATTCTTAATACCTTAGCTCTCACCTTTGTCGATAGAACCCTAAAAATAATTTATCTGAACAGCCATGAGGTCTCTTCTTAGCAAAAAGAGTTGATGTAATCTCCGTCTACTGTTTTTCCATTGATGATAAATGAGAGTTTGGATGCCAGGTACATATGTAAGAAGCCACATGGGCATATATTGGCACATAATTTTAGATTTCCTGACCTGCAGTTGAATCCAACCTCTTTGTGTCACCCACAATGTTAATAGGGCAGCGGTTCAGTCCAGAACAATAGAATTCCTTTAAATTACTGTGGCAGTTGAAGTGTTAGAAAATCCTGTGTGCATTTAGAGGCAGTCAGTATTAGAATTGAAACGTGCTCCTTTTCTTTGATATTGTAGATACCGTAATAGAGTTGAATCGTATTGGTGTGCTTTTTCAAAATTTCTCTATACTGCTGTTAATTTGATTTGGAGCTGGACTTCCAACAAGGGCACTTCAGCATAGTCTTTCCTTTTTTCTGTTACTTTGTATACTACTACAGATTGCAATGCTGCATTTTCATTATTTTTGAAATAGTAGGCACTTTCTATTTTTACAGCTTTATTTTGAAGAGTGAATAATATCAGTTTTGCTCCTGCCCCACTGAACAGTGGAAGGAACTGCTTGCTTGAGAGAGTGCTGGTATTGTCATTCATTGTAGGGAGCTTGTTTATCAAAATACTTTTTTTTTCCCCCCTTTTCTGTAATTTTGTACTTTCAGTAGCTCGTGCTCAATTTTTTCCTCCTTTTGAAGTCAAGATACTTCCAGGTTCTGCAGCTGTTAAACCCATATATTTAACATGTCGTATTATCGTAAAGCTTAATGACTTTTCAGCAATTAGAATTTCATTATAATCATTAGTAGTAGGTTTCTTCAGGTTAACAGCATTTGGCATGTCAGAGAGGAAAAAATAACAAAGTATCTGTCCCCTCCCCAATTGCAGTGTTTTACAGTCGTCTTACAAACTCGTTTTTCCATATGTGCTTATTTCCTCAACAATAAATGCAGCTTAAATCTAGGAGAACAAAGATAAAACACTCAGTGTTTTTCTTTTAAAATGAAAATGTCAAGTCTGCTTAAAAAAAAAGGTATTTAGAAGAAAGATTAGAAAGGAATCCGGTGCATGAGCGGGTGTTACCTCTCAAATAGAGAGAAAATTATGTGGGCTCTGCTCATCTGTTCAGTTTTCACTTGTGAATGCTCACACAAACAAGAAATTTTAAAGACTGGATCAAGTCCCAGCTGAAATTTCTGGTTTAGTCTCTGAACACTGGCTTTGAGGCTTATCTTATAAACTACTGTTTTTTTTAAAAATCACTGTTTCATTTGTCTTTTACTGATGCCAGCTTTTGTTGCATGTGTTCCTGTGAATTTAGGAATGGTGTCGGTTCTGGATTTGATGCAAGGTGGTTTCCCTTCACGAGCTTCATTTCATGAACTGTATAATATGTACAAGAAATACTTGCCTGAAAAATTGGCTCGACTGGATCCTAGGCTCTTTTGCAAAGTAAGAAAGAAATGAATTTTTCTTCTGTATCATCCAGGGCAGAAGACGTATTGTCGTAGGGTTTTGGTGTGTTTTTTGAAGGAGGCAGAATACAATCCTAACTGTTTTTTGTGTTTCAGGCACTATTTAAAGCCTTGGGACTGAATGAAAATGATTACAAATTTGGGCTAACCAAGGTGTTTTTTAGACCTGGAAAGGTAATGTTGTTTCTCTTGGAGTTCATGAATATGAACCATAGAATAATTTCAGTTTGAAGGGACCTCTGAAGTTGAACATTGTTCAACACATTGCTAAAAGTGTGACCAACTTAAGTAAGGTTGCTCAGGACTTTTTATAAATAATGTTAATTTTCTATGAAAAAAATTAACATTAATATTGATACTGTTTCATAGTCTTGTTGCTAGTGCTGCTGTATTCCTAATGCAATGTTTGTATTCCCAGATGTTCTACCAATCACTTAAGATATTTTGATGATTAAAAAGAGCAAGTCAGAAAAAAGAAAAACATACTTTTTAATAGAATGTATTTGTAGCTGAAATCTGTGATTCTGAACACTGTTGCTGCTATACAGAGAAAGGAGATGAAGTAGGGAGCTGTTGTGACTAGGAGGGAGGATGATTATAGTCTCAGAAGAATGTTCTTGATTGTTTTAACTACCAAAAAGCAGTGCAGGATTTTCCAAAAAGTTTGCCTTTAGTTGGTCTCTTATTCAAGACTTAAAAATTGAGAAGTACTTTCAAGGCTTTATTTTTTTCCCAGATACAGGATTAGAAGTGTCTTGAAGTTGTGTAAGGCCAGAATAAGTGTTCAGGGTGTAGAGAAACAATTTTCTAAGATTTTGACAATACATATTTGTAGTGATTAGTAAATGTTTGGATTCTTCAAAATGCACACAATTAAACAAAAAAACCCAGCAGTAATTTCTGTTACCATAAAAGGATAAAGTGATGCCAGACATATCTGCTCATTTGAATTAATTGAAAGCTAATATGATAACATACAGTAGTTCGTAACTGTAGTTCACATTGAAAATATTTTACCTTTTTAACTCAACATGCTTTTAAATAACCATGTCTAACTTTACCTAATTTGTAAAACTTTTTTTATTATTTAGTTTGCAGAGTTTGATCAGATAATGAAATCTGATCCAGATCACTTAGCAGAGCTCGTTAAACGAGTGAATCGCTGGCTTATCTGCAGTCGTTGGAAAAAAGTTCAGTGGTGTTCTCTCTCAGTGATTAAATGTACGTATTTTACATTTTATTAAATCAAAATGTTATAAATACGGCAAAGCAATCATTAACACCTTGAAACGTGGCCAAGGACATGTATAGCAGATGGTTGCATATTAAAGTCAGAGTAATTGGTTTCAAGGTTGGATGAGTTTGGGGTTTTTTTTAATGCTTTACATTAGGTACGTAAAGGGGGACTGAGTGCAGAGGGTTTTCGAAGTGAAACGTGCTGCCCACCACCAGTCTCTGTGTCTGGTCTGCTTGGGTGCTTACTGAAGCCTGGCTAACCAGTTGCCCAGAAATGATGAGCTATCGCAGGTCTTGCAGGGAAAAAACTTCTACATCAGCAGGAAGGAGCAGGAGGTCAACTCTGAGCTGACAACATGCAAGTCGTTCAGTTGTGGGAAGTGCCTCCACAGAGGTTGTCATCTCCAGACAGAAACTGCATGTTTGAAAGCACCACTGTGAATTACAGGGCAAACATCTCCAGTCCAGCAATTACTGCTGATCACCAGATGAGTGCCTGTCGCTGTCAATACACACTTTCTAAGTGCTTGCCCTGCCCCAGTTTACTGTGCAGAGCAGCAGTGAGCTGATGTGAAATAGAAACTTGTGCCTCTGTGGTGCTTCTGTAAGGATGTCTGGGAGATGGGGAAAGGTGTCATGCGGTATGTTAGGGATCTGTAGATAACACAGAGAGTGGAAAGTACACATTAAATGGGAAAGAAAAGCATAAAGGCCTCATGCCTTATGGATGTGCGTTTAGGCCAGCACAGTCATGACATAGGTTGGAAAGGACCTTAGAGATGATCTAATCCAACCTCCCTGTCATGGGCAGGGACGCCTCTCAACTAGATCAGGCTACTCAAGGCTCTGTCCAACTTGGCCTTGAACACCTCCAGGGAGGGGGCAGCCACAACATCTCTGGGCAGTTTATTCCGAAGTCTTGCCACCCTTGTCCTGAAGAATTTTTTCCTGATATCCAATCTAAAATCTATTTTCATTTAACTTAAATCCATCTCCTCTTGTCCTATTGGTGGACACTTCAGTAAAAAGTCCCTCCCCAGCCTTCCTGTATGTTCCCTTCAGGAGCCTACATCTATATCTGTCACGGATTGAGTGCTATTTGTTGCTGTTTATGCTGGGGCAGATAGAATTTGTAAATTCTTATCATATAGGTTTCAGACATCAAAAACTGAAACACTAAAATCATGTTTTCAGCCTAGAAATTTATGCTGGTTAGTCTGTTTTTCAGAAAGATAGGATAGGAAGTCTGTCACTCTGTCCAAAAAGTAAAAACCCTGGGAAGCAGTATTCTGGTTTCATGTGCCTTACATTTTTTTAGTGTTTTATGGCAAACAAGAGGTTAAATTTTCCCCACAGAATGTAGCTGAAATAGATACACAGAGAAGTAGAGTGCATCTTTGTGATCACCTAAGTCCGGTAGTTTAATATCACTGTTCACAAACCATGTGCTCAGCTGCTGACTAAAGGCAGCGTGGGTCCTTAGGAGTCTATGCGTCGTCTCGTAAATATGTAAAAACTGCATTTGTTGTTGCACTTCAGAGGTATTCAGCACACATGCTTGAGCTATTCAACACACGTGCTTGTGCCTGTACCTTGACATTATTCTCTGTTTAACTTGCCTCCTTGTCCCAGTGAATTGAGTCTTTAGACTGTATGAGAACAACAAGAGCTGGAGGTTTTGTGCTCTTTATTTTCAGTATTGCAGAGAAGCGCTCAGCGAAGTCGCAGCCACTTTATTATCTCTAGCAGATAGAGGCAACTTGATTACCCTTCAGTGCAGGACTTAGACTTGGAGCTGAGCATTTCCTGCTTACCAGGTCCAGTGACTTTTCACTGATCCCCCCGTGAGTCTGGCGGGGGGAGGCATGTGTGCATGCGTGCGAGTGTGCACGCGCTTAATTCTTCCTGTTTGTTTGGAGCGGGAGCCTCTATTGCCTGGCTCAGGATTGTGAATTCTGTTGCCTGCTGTGTCTTAAGTGTTGTGGTTTCAGTATAGACTTAGCTCTCAAACATATGCAGGCTACATACAGTTCTGAGTCATCCAGTAATGTCGGGGTTATGTTAAATTGTATAAACCATTGAGATTCAGACTCTTCTCTGTGTTTACAGTGAAAAATAAGATAAAGTATCGAGCCAGTGCCTGCATTAAAATACAAAAGACTATTCGAATGTGGCTTTGCAAGAGAAAGCACAAACCACGGTAAGAGGATATTCCTTAACTGAAGAAAATGGATTTTTAATAAAATTTTCACATTAATGTAGAGAGGAGATTTACTATGCTTAACTAAATATATCGAAAGTCACAGAATGATGCTAAGTATGATTTGAAGAGACTTTGAGAGGTGCTGTGTTCCTTCTCTCTTTCCCAAGGATGAATAGACTAAATCTGAACCTTTCCTGAGGAATGTTTGTTTAGCTCTTTGTTCATCAAATCCTTCAGTGATAACCTAGTTATTAGAAATCCTTAGTGAAATCTCTCTAAATGAAATTTAAGCTCATTAATTTTTGTCCTTTACCCATCCCCACCTCCCTTTCTAGGCCCACTTTCTTTTTTACCATAAAAATAATTGGTGTTCTGTCTGTCTTATCTCCTCTTGAAATTAATTCCATTAGCTTTAATCTGACTGTGTGGAATAGATGGAAAAACCACTTTGGTTATTAAGCTCTGCTCATACGTTTTTGTTCTTTGATGGAATTCTAACTCTGCTCTTTAATACTGGGGTTCTGTCAGATGTTTTCTTTGACATCCTTTGATAGTTATGTTTCATTTTGTACCTTGGCCTTTCTGACCATGTCTCTATATTTTTAAGCTATTCTATACTCATCTTTAATGATTTTATTTTATTTTCTACTTTTTATGTATTCCTTTTCTGAATCTCAATTCAGTGATTTCTTTTTAGGAAAACTGTCTCTGCAGAGTTGTGATTTGTATGTGTAGCCTTCAGTATCGGTTCTTTAACAAGTTTTCCTGGACTCTTCCCCTGGACGTGTTGTTTGTTTGTTTTTCCCTGTGGGGTGTCTAATGACTGGGTTCCTACACTGTGTAGTTAAATTTTATCTGATTCAGTCCCATTATTGCTCTCTGAATAAGTGGCACGACTCAACCTTGTATCCACTCCAGTCAAAATCCCCTAATGGATACTAATGATTTGCTATTGAAAAAAAACACAGCTCCAGCCATTCCCACATTAATTCTCAAGATAAAAATGCACTTTTCCGTTTTGAGTTGCCATCTGCTAATCAATTTTAATTATTGTTTGCAAAAGGCTCCATTGCTTAGTTACTTCTTGCAAAGTTTGAATTTAAAAAAAAAGGTGAGTTTTATCAGAGTGCATAACTTACTGCCCTTATCTGTCTCTTTAATGTGAATGATTAGTCGCAGCTTTAGAAATATCATCTTGTAAAAATGTCTCAAGGTACAAACTATCTTGCCTCCACAGCATTGATGGCCTGATAAAAGTTCGTACTTTGAAGAAGAGACTTGATAAATTTAATGAAGTAGTGAGTGCTCTGAAGGAGGGGAAGGCAGAGACAAGCAAGCAGGTCAAGGAACTGGAGTATTCTATTGATGCTTCAATGACCAAAATTAAGGTATGATAATAATCAGAGAAATACTTTATCACTGGAATCTTTTAAAAACTTAATCTAAAGTAGAAGAGCAATGTATTTTTCTTAACTGAAGACGTTTTAATATAGAGACCTTAATTTTCAGAGGCACTGGATAAACCCTGTTTAAAATTATTTCTGAGTGTAACTGATGTGAATCCTGAAACTGGGTGCATACGTCTAGACTTTGGTATTACTAGCTGTGTTTCAAAACTGGCACTGCAGAATCAAAAGCAAAAATACACATTGATATTGTGAGGCAAGTGTTAATAATTTGCTTGTTGCTTTTATTATCAGAATGATGCATATTAGCAATGTTTTAAATGAATCAGGGCTGAAATGTACAAGTGTTTATCACAGAGGAAAGAGTTTTATATTCCAGTTATGAGTCTTTCCAGACTTGGTAGTAAAGAAGATTCAGTTTGATGATTATACTTCAAGGTCTCTAGTTCCAAGTTTCTTACCATAAAAGCACACAGACGAAATTAAAGCATACTGGGATTTATTAATGTTAGAAAAAATTTGATGTGTTGAAATTTTGTTTCTTGCAATATTATAGCTTTCTTAGTGTGCTGTTTTAACATTTTTTCTATTTAAAATCACAGTTGAAAAGATAGAATTAACCTGTCAATTTATAGTTCTCTTTTCTAACAAAACCAAGATAATTTTATTATCGTGATACACCCTCAGAAAAGGTCATCAAATACCCTGTATCATAGTTTGCACTAGTATACATCAATGTGAATTGTCAAATGAAATTAAATGGTAGCTGTCAATGAGGTTGGAAAATGTGTAGCAAAGACTATTGTTTTAAGTATTTTCAGCTTGTTATTTGCTACTAATACCTCCTTAAAGTTAGTCATACCACGGTCCAATATTTTTTCTGAGTGACACTGTAAGAACTATTCTGTTCTATAACATAAACAGCAGAGCTGTAAGTAATCGCTATAGCAGCCAAGAACGTGACACACAATGTACATAACAGGCTCTTATTTTTCTTTTTAACACGTTAAGAATTCATTTCTGTTGCTTAAAACTGCAGGGTTTAAAAAACGAAGGCATGTTTTAAAGAGAAGTCGTGTTTAATTTCAGTAGTAAAGCGGAGATTGCTCTGTATGGTTTTAAATGAGAGAAGAGACTAATGGATCCCCAGGATTTTAGGAAGGATGTGCTCAAGCTTCCCCACCCAGAAGTCTATATAAAATCTAATTATATGGCTCAATGCTCTCATTTAACTTTCAGTATGCATTTTGTAAAAGTGGCGTACAAACATAAAAGAATATAATCCCCTCCTATTATTTCATTTTGCAGACCACTATAATGACGAGGGAGCAGATACAGAAAGAATATGACGCTCTAGTTAGAAGCTCAGAGCAGCTTCTAAGTGCACTGCAAAAGAAGAAACAACAAGAAGAGGAAGCAGAGAGGCTACGACGAATCCAGGAGGAAATGGAAAAAGAAAGAAAGAGACGTGACGAGGAAGAACGACGACGAAAGAAGGAAGAAGAAGAAAGACGTTTGTGAGTCTTGAATAAGTTTCTGGTTATAGAATGAGAGGAAACAGGAAAGGCACTTTAATGAGGTCATTCTTTATACTCCTGTGCTTAACGAGAGTCACTTGGATTCTACTCTTGGTGTACTATGCAATGTTAAAACATTTCTTTTCCCAGTGGTTTATAAGGTAAGTATAGTCAAAATAGAGTCTGAAAAGAAATTATACGATGCAGCTGGAAATACAGGTGGGCTTGGAAAGTTTCTTGACTTTACATGTAGTGTCATGTCATTGGGACTTTAGTGACTTCTGGATTACCATTCAGTTTTGTGGGAGATGCTTTCCTACCTCTTGTTCACTTGCGTTTTAAATAACATATTTTCATTTCCACCTCCTCTTTTATAATAGGAAATGTGAGATTGAGGCAAAGAGAAAACAGGAGGAGGAAGAGAGGAAAAAGAGGGAAGAGGAAGAAAAGCGTATTCAGGTTAATATTCTAGCTGTGTGGGGTTTTGGTTGCTGTTTTTAAAAATAAATATTATTATCTTAATTCTTTTTCACAGCTTAGGTTCTTTACTGAGTCTAACAGCTTGATTTTATAAACGCATGTCTTGAAGTGATTCAGCAGTGTTGCTTTAGTTGTAAATGTAAGGTGAAAATCATGATTAGGACATCCCAAACCAGATTATCCATTTCTAGTTCACATGCAAGTTCAGATCTTCTGAGTACAGGTGCATTTGGTTTAGAAGGGTTTTTAAAATTATTTTAAAAACACACAACACTGGAGAATCCTAGTTTAGGCTTTGAAGTTTTTGCAGATGTTTAATGTCAGGCAAGTTTGACACTATTGTAGTAGAAGTCACATCTGGATTCGGGCTATGTCACGTACCAGCTTAACTTCTAAACATTTTTGGAATATTGGTAATGATGAGAGGACACAGGACTGTCTCTGATAGCCTCTTTGGCTGCATTCACGTAGAATAGATGCACATGGTTCAAACCCTGCTCCTCCACTCTCCTGCTTTGCTTCCTGACACTTTCCTGATCCCATTATGAGCTTTCTCTCTGGGGTTGGATTGGCTCCTGTACTCTTGTTTTCTTCTTGTCTTGGAGATTGCCTGGGTGACCTGGGAGAGCAGTTTCAGAAGAAACTTCTCTGTAGGGGCAGTTGTCACAAGCGCAGAGTCATCGTCACTGATGTTTACAGACTCTCTTAAACCCCATCCATGATTAATCAGAGGCAGATTTTTTTCTCCTGTATAGTGTTGTCCTTGGAGTTAACCTAGCACTGCTTATGCACCTTGCCTCTGCATTCTCTTTTCTATCACCTCACCCTTGGTGCTTGCTAAACAAGTCACTGGAACCAACAGATAAATTATACCCTAACTTCGATGAAAAATGAATCTTTCCTGTGTTCTTGGGTCTGTCAGTTGTATGCAAATGAGCACTACCAGCTTACAGAAGTTAAACATAAAAAGAGAAAACTGCTGCTGGGTGAGTCTCTAAATCGTTGCAAGGAGGGCACTTTCTTGCCAGAAAGTTTAAAAACATGATCTGCCATCACCGTGAGCATTTCTAGGGATTGTCTTTACGTTTCTTTGTTTCTGAGATGTGGATATGTCCAATGCAGGATATAATTTACACTTTTACCTAAAACCGCAGCATTTGGATACAAACCAGATACGTAAATCCAGTAGGGTATTTGTTTCCTCTATGTACAGTTAATTAAACACTCTCTCTCCTACTGGTGGTTGTTACTATCAGCTAACCTAAAATGGGATTCATAGGGTACAGTTACTGGTGTTACTACTGCATTGCTTTAGTGGTGCAAGTTCGTGATGCTAAGTGGAAAGTGACTTTGTATCCTTTGTGAAGTTCTGGGCTTCAGGAAAGGCACAGATAAGACCTGGTGTGTATGACTTTCAGAAGTATAAATGAGTTGGTTGTGTTTTACTTTTTATACGTGTGTGCAAGACCCTTTGTTAAATAATGATGGTAAACTGGAATTAGAGTTTTACTCTGCAGAGGCAGCGTATCTGGATTGCTTCTGCGTTGCAGTAAGTCAGAATATTACCACTTGCTTAAATTCAAAGGTGGATCAGGTCCACAGAGGATTCCAGTGTTTGTCTTCATCCCTTTTTGGAAAGAACCATGGAGGACCCATATGCAGAGCAATGCCTGTTGCAGAGTCCTGTAGTGCCAGGTGCAGAGTATCAAGGTAGTACTGTGTTAAGGCTAGGGAGGAGTAACTGTATTGCTCTGTATCATTTGAGTTTTAATGCTTGTAAAAACTTCTGAAGTCTAATTTTCATAATAGCTAGCAAAAAGTTTCCTTTTTGTTGATTAAGGAATGATTGACACTTTAATTTGAAAAGACAGTACAAGGGGTGGACAATGATTTGGTAAACTATGAAAACCAAGACACAGTCTGTAGCTGTTTTGTTTTTCTTCAGTCAAACTAAATACTAACACAGTTACTTTTTTGATTCTTTAAATTTTGTGTGTTTTGAAAGCTCTAAATATACTAGTTGGCATGTTTTTCTAATAATTTGCTTTGTCTTGATTGGATAAGGCTAAAGGTGTGTTTTATAAAACAGGCTGAAATTGAGGCTCAGCTAGCTAGAGAACGAGAAGAGGAGACCCAGCACCAGGCAGTGCTTGAACAGGAACGCCGTGACCATGAACTTGCAATGAGAATTGCCCAGAGTGAGGCAGAACTCATCAGTGATGAGGCTCAGCTTGATTTAGGATTACGGAGGTATGGCATTAAGTACTTTCTGTCTCTCTTTCTCTCTTTTTATAACTTCTTCCTCTCCTGATCCCTTTGAGAAGACTACACTCTGCTTGGGTTTCTGTATTTTTTATTAATTAAGTGGACCCCTTAACTTAGTGTATTGGGATATTTTTCAAATTGTGATTTTTTTTTAGAAATGGATTGCTTTTGTGTAAAAACCTTTATTTTGCCCATTGTTAGATTGGTAATTTAGTAGGTGCTTGTGAGTGCAATTGCAGTTCTCTTTCTCTTTTGGGGTTCTGGCAAGGATGGCAACCAATTTATGTTATGACTTTTATGACTCATTTAAAGTAGTGGATGGGATTTCTTCAGTAGTGAGTAGTAATAAAATATACTCTTCCTGGTACTTAATGGTGCCAATAGCATAGTGTGGACTTGTGTGTGGATTTTTAACGAGAGGCCCTCTCTGAATGTAGAAATAGTAGTTATATCTGTGTCCTGTCTGGTAAGTTTTTTAAAGTGGAATGAATATATTTAACATAGATGGGTTGGAAAATTAGATGTTGTGTTACATGTTTTGTTTTGTGATGGTTTTTTTTGTGTGTGTCACAAGAGGTGCTCAGCTTCTAACATACGCATCCACACTGACTGCAAAGCAAGAGCTTCTCATGTGTAAAGGGTGATGCCATAGAAGCAACTTCTAAGTTCCAGTAAAATGTTACTTACTGGTAAAACTGTATGAAGGACCCGTGAACATGATAACATCACTGGTGACTTCATTAGTGCTAGTCTGCTCAGTTTGTTGTTGTTGAAAGAAGGAGGATAAGAAAATCCTAAGTGTTTTCATGGAATTTCGAACTCCCAGATGTGTTATCTTTGCTAATCAAATGTTATCTAGAGGTATACTCTTTTTTTTTTTTTTTCCCAGTAACTGTGTGCTGATGTGAGATAGCTAGGCAATTTTTTTTTGTCATGTGCAATACTGATTTTTAGACATTTCCAATAAAATTTTTGTGGTTTTGCCCTCTATTATTCAATAGCTGTCATATTGTCTCAGCTAAGACATTACCGTGCTCAGTTGGGTGTCTAAGTACTTCACAGACAGCATTCTGGAGATTTTTGTTCTTGCCCTGTTCATATTTCGGTGGAATACTTTGAAGATAAACCCAAAGTCACTTTAATATTGCAACCTGGCAAACTTCTCTTAAATGTACAAGAAGGGAAGAGATGAACAGGAAGGGCCCAGAAAATTCTGTAACTTTTCTGTCAGTGAAGCTCTGATCTCCACAGCATTTCCTACTGTGTCTGGGTGACCCTCGTGTTTGTCTTCCTTGTGTAGTTGTGGGAGGGATGATGAAGTAACTGTCCTGATAGTTACAACTGTCAGTTTGTCTCAGCTGTGTAGTGAGCAGTAGGAGCAGGAAAACTCTTTCCTTAGTGATTGGAAAGTGCTGAATGGTCTGAATAAGTTAATGTAGCCAGGTAAAGCCCTTCTTGAGCAAGATAGGATGTAAACCTAGAAAAAAGTGATAAATATTTTTGCTTAAGTGAGATTTCTTTTTATCTCTTTAGCAATCTTTTTCTTCCTTTTGTTCCTGTGATCTACTTCAAAGAGTTTTAAGCATATCCAAAAACTGATTTTGGTTTGCTGTGTTTAAAAAACAAGCTAAAACATTTCCCAGACCCTAAAGATCTTTAACTGAAATCCAAGGGTAGATTTCCATGTAACTGTAGGAGTTGGCTTAAAGGTAGAAAACTGTGAGAGTTCTTCCCTGAAATGAAAACTATTTATTGGTTTGAACAAAACATGTGGTTTAGGAATTTAAACATAAATGATCAGGACTTATTTTAACTAGTACCAATGAAAATTTTACTAGAGTCTAAGTAAGTTGTATTTGTCCATCTTCTGGATTTGTGACTTGCATATTACCATATGATACACTGAAATTGCTGTGACCTGTGTGTATATATGTATATTTCCCTTTTCTGTTAAATTTTACTCTCATAAGATAAAGCATGCAGCCTCATCTAGTGGGAGGGGTCCCTGCCCACAACAGGGAGGTTGGAACTAGATGATCTTTAAGGTCTCTTCCAACCCAAACCAATCTATGGTTCTATGACTCTGTGTATCACTCCATACTGAATTCACGCAGTATGACTACTTCTGCTACTTCTACAGTATTTTCACACAATTTTGTAAAAGAATCACTTCATGCTTACACATTGGCATGAGTATTTTCCATTGTGCTGTACTACCTGTGGAGTGAAAGTAGCAAGAATAAGGTGATTTTTGTGTGCCACTTTGAAGAGACTCTTGTATTTTGCTCATTTTTAAAAGAACTTGTGTGTTGTCATCTTTGAAAATGAGTAGCCTCTGCTTTATTTTTTACTCCTCAATACCTAGTTGCAGTCACTGTTAGTTTTCATAGATATTTAAATGTTCGTAAGTATTAGTAGTTTCTTTGAAAAATAAATTCTCATTGGGTGCTGTCAAAGAAGCAAAGTTGTTTGTTCTGGCAGTAGATGCAGAATGTTAGATGTCTCTATCTATAGATAATAGATATCTGTAGTTTTATATGTAATAGCTACTTGTTTTCAAACTGTAAGTATCTTTATGTGGCTTATTGAAACACGTAGTATAGCGTATAGCACGAAAAGCAGCTAGCCTTAGTGCAGGTGTTGTGAGGGTAACAACAATCCAAGCAAGTTTTAATTTGTAGCATATTCAGTGCTACACGTGAATGGCTGTGAGCCTTTAGCATGGCAGGTACATTCAGTGTCATTTCAGAGCTTGCCTGAAGTTGCTCTCTATTCTGCAGCTACATGAAAATTGCTGTTCTTTCTTGTGGTATGCTTCTGCGGGCATAAAATACAGCAGTAGCACGTCTCAAAATCTGGGATTTTGAAAAATGGTGGGGGAGAAAGCATTGGGGAAGTTTTCACTTGTGCATTTTTTTCAGATAATCTGAATTTAACTTTTAAAAAAATAATTTAACACTCATGATTGAATGAGAAAGATAATAAATAAGATGTGAGAGAGTGGGAAATACCCATCTTTTCCCACTTCAGGTAATTAGAAAGGTAACTGGGAAGTAGTCTATCTAACGTAAATATCTTCTATTTGCAGAGACAATGGAACAAAGCTGCAAATGACTGCGTATGGCATTTTTTTCCCTTTGAATGCTCTCATGGAAAGAACCCCAACACTAATTAATTTAAAGCAAATTGACACTGTCCTCTTATTTACTAATATCCATAATAATCCTTATTAATGTGCATCTGTAAATTTCTAATACCTCATATCCACTACTTTGCTCATCTAGTAAGTTAATAATATACCTAATAATATCTATTCAAAGATGAATATGTAATTAGTGTAAACTTTTTCACATACCATCCACTTTTCACTGCCCTGTGTGATTTATTGCTAATTACAGAATCAGGACTGTATACATGTATAAGAATGGTAATTATTGAAAATAAGTAGCCTTTCCTTTTTTATGCACTTGAATTGGCTTCGGTTTGGCTGACAAGAGACTTCCGCAGTTATAAAGGCTGGCTTTGTATTAATGTTTGGTTTATGCTTATTTATCAATTTTCTTATAGGGAACAAATGGCCACAGAAATGTCAGAAATATTGTCTAGGTAGGTGAGAAGATGATACCACATGAATCAATCGTTTTATCAAAAGGAATCACACAGGAAATGGGTTGAATTATTATGGAATATAAAATAATGGAATCTGGGGGTTTTTAAGTGCTACGCAGCTAAGTAAATTATTTCGTTCTGATAAATTACCTTTATCAACACCTTTTTTTCTACTGTTCTAATTGCTTATCTGAAAAAAGAGTAAAAATAGTTCTTAGCCTGGCATTTTGTGTAATTTTGGTATTGTTCCTCCAGCTCACTTCTCTTTTCACATTTCTTACAATCATAGCAGGAGACTAGGTTCTACATCTTCAACACAGAGTTAATGAAGTTAATGTTTTTGTGGCTGCTAATGCTTTTAATAAGAAAATACTCTGATAGAAATAGATACTATATTCAAATAAAAAGCAGTTTTGCAAGTAAAAGCACTTTTGAAAATTACTGTGTTAAAAGCATATTAAAAGCCCTCTTACGACATGTAGACAAAATCCCCTGCTGAGATTTCTTGAATGCTGTGTGTCAGGAGCCTGAAGATGATCAGTCTCGCGTGATTGAGGGGTTTTATAGGTGTAGTAGCATTGATTATTGGGAATGCGACTTAACTGCATTCATTTCTTGCAGTGGTATTTTAAGAATAGGAATAAACAACGTTGTGTGTAGTTAAGTTAGTGTGTCAGTCACGGTGGCTAGATTGTCTTGCATGTGCTGGCACACTTGCGATGACAATGGCCGATTCTTAACGTGCAGGAAAAATCACAAAACTCTGGGGCAGAACCAGAGGCACTCTGCGTTTTGGTTGCATTCAAAATGCGATACATGTTACTGCATGCTTGGTGAACTAGATTTTTTTCACTTTTTGACTCGAGACTTGATTTTTTTTTTTTAATTAAGTCTGAAAATGGTGTTTATGATACGTTGTCAGATTGAGCGATGAAGACTAGCCGTCAAGTATGATGCTCTTCGTACTACCAGGCTGCTCTGTTTATAAAGTCGTGTTGAAAACAAAAGAGTGATCTGCAGAGTTCAGGGTAGTACTGTAATGGAAAGACTAAGCCATTCAATTGGATTAACATTCTTAAAGATTACTAGTTTAGCCAGAGATCTTACAGCCTAGTTCTGCTGCTCTAAATTGTGTAGCAAACTCTTAGAGTGGTGGGTAGTGTTACTAAATAAGGAAAATCCTTAGGATTTGGTAAATTAGGTTCAAGGAGGTTAGACACCAGGCAGCGGAAATTGCATTTAGCGGCAGTCCTTTAATGTCCTACAGGTATGCAGTGATGACAAAATATTACAATATATATATTGAAAAAGACTGTCAAATGATTCTTTTTGTTTGTTTTTATGCTCATGAGCAGTGCTAAGGGTGAGGAAAAGTTCCTGATCCTCAGCTATGTACTGATTAAAAGAGAAAGAGGTGTATTTTTATGTCAGACTTCTCACATACCGTACCTGGAAGCTGTGTGTTGACTCAAAGCAACAGAATGAGTAGGCATAATTAAGCTGATGCTACAATAATCAGTAAGATTCTCTAGTTTTAATTACATCTGAAGAGATGGTTCAGTTGCTAATAAAAAGAACATTTGGTTAAACAGATTGTTTTATTCTATAAAACTTAAATAGCATTTGTTATCTCTACTTTCGAAACTGCTGTGTCGACATACAGAATTTTTTCACAGCAAATGTATTTATAAGCTATTAACTGTAAAGGGAGAATAAACAAGATAAAACTTCTTAGTACCACATGAGATCTTTATGAAAAAAGAAGCATGAAAATAATATTCGCTGGATTATCAGTTATATAATAATGTAACAGTCCACCAAAGATATTGCTGCCCAGACAGACTAGAAATGAGAAGACCTGGTTTCTTCTGGATTTCTCTCTTGTGAGTTTTTAATGTGACATATCACATCGAGTATTTTGCTCCCCAGTTAAAGACTTAGTTTCTTCTGAACAAGTCCTCTCAGATCCTGAAAGATAATGCAGTTTGTCTCATGTTCTTAGTCATGGTGGTAAAATCTTGTGTGTTCTTGTATTCCTCAGTGTTCAGATAGTATTCTGATCATCACTGAGTGTTGGAGTGTTTATTTTGTTATCCAAATAATTAATGGGAAATTATGGGAGATTTGCCTTTCCTAAGGCAGAGTTCTTCCACTTCTTATCCATACTATTTTTAAGAGGAAAAATTAAACAAGTTTGGGGTTTTTTTCAGGCTTATCCATACATGTTTACATGTAATGTTTGTTTGTTTGCTGCATGGATAACCTTATATATACTGTTGAAGATTACAGAGATTTTAGCAATAGTTTCTTATTTGCATTTGCTGTTGATTTTGTTGCGTTGTACCTATGTGACAAATAGCTTTTGCCTTTGAAAAACACTGTTTCTTGATGAATCTTCTTATACTGGTCAGACTTTTTTCTGACAGTGGTCCTTTTTTCCTTGGTATTTTTTGATGATTTCCACACCCCACCCCTCACCCGCCCCCCGAAATAAATATTGCTCTTCATGGACAGCTACTATACAATTAATATAGAATTAGTTTGATTTCTTCTGAAATTAGACTTTTGCCAAAGATGTGGAAAAAGGATTTTGTCTTAATCCAGTTTTAAACAGCAGAACAAATGCCTTTTTTTCCCCTCCTCTTGTCTACTTAAGAAATACTTCTCCTTGTCTGTTCTTTGAATGAAACTAAAAATGTGTGTGGTGACCATTTGTTGTCTGTATTCTGCATCTTGAGTAGTGCTAAGAAAAATGTACATCAGTGTGGGGTGAGGTATTCATGACAATTCCTTTTAATCTCTAGGCAATCGATCAGATTGTTATGTCATTTTGGACGTAAAAATTGTTTTCACTTTCATTTAATCACTTAAACATTTTGAAAATAATACAGTACTTTGCCTGTGAGTTCAGATGCTCTGCTGCTGATTTTCATGGTAATAAGTGCGCTACAGTGTTGATTGTGGGATCTGTTCCTCCTGATGTAAAAATTCCTGTTTCACACTTGAAAAAAATACTTTTTTTTTTTTAAAAAAAAACAATTTTAGGGGTCCTTCAGTTCAAGCTACAAAAGCTGCTGCTGGTACTAAGAAGCATGACCTCAGTAAATGGAAATATGCAGAGCTTCGTGATACAATTAACACATCCTGTGGTAAGTTTATTTTGGTTTTTGATTTGAGATAGAAGTGAAGTGAGTTTGGATGCTCTTTAGTGACTAATGAAAAAGCCTTGCAATCATTCAGTCTCTTAGTATCTTGAAATTCAACAAAATTAAAGTACATTTAACAAAGAACCTAGATCTGAGCAGTCAAATTGCCAGTTTTCTTTTTTTCAGATGCAGAAATAAAGTTCAGTGGTGAAAGTTTTTCTGTTTCTATACTGCTTGGCTTATGATAAAGACAAGAGGCAAATCTAGAGGACTGGAAGTTTTATGTGTAACATTTCAGTGTTCCATATCTCACAGTAGAACATTTTGAGGACTGCCATTTCTCTAAAGGAGAAAAGGTTATATAGCACTCCAAGGGAATTTCTGGGCCATAAAAAACAGGCCCTGCTGCTGCAGAGAATGAGGGTATATTATTGTTATATTGTATTGTGTTACGTTATAACGTGATCTAAAACTATTTGCCTATCAGTATTGAAAAGTATTTAACAAACAGTGTTTCTGATTTTTCTCACTCATTCCTCTCTTCTCATGTGTGAGACAGATATTGAGCTATTGGCAGCGTGCAGAGAAGAGTTTCACAGAAGGCTAAAGGTATATCATGCGTGGAAATCCAAGAATAAGAAACGCAATGCAGAAACAGAACAGCGTGCTCCCAAGTCCGTCACAGACTATGGTGAGGAGTTTTAAATTTGTGTTTCTAATAATTTTTCTGGCAATGTTCTAAAGAAAAGCTTTCTAGAATGAGTTTTGGCCTTGGTAGCTTGAAAGAAATTCTTGGAATTTTTGAAGAGTATTTTTTGAGATTAATATTTTGAAAAGATTGGAGCTGGTAAATATTTAGTGGAAAGTACAGTACATTCAGGAGACCCATGTGCTGAATAGCTCTCCCTAAAATGTTTTCTTATACCAGCTCACATCTGTTAAAAACAGTTCTTGATTTGCTGTTGCTATTGCAGTTGCTCTGGCGTTTGTCCTGAATGTTGATTGCTCTGCTGCTTAAGACTAAGGAAGATAATTTACATTTATGAAAGTGTGGTTTGCATGTTGAGACTTTTGGTTTTAAGATTGTTCATACTAGTTCTGACCTCTGTAACTAGAAATGTTTCTTTCTGAGAGTAGTTAGTGATAGTTCAGATCATGGAATTACACCTAAAAATAGTTAGAATCATAGAATTGTTCAGATTGGAAAAGACCTTTAAGATCATTGAGGCCAACTGTTAGTGTAACACTGAGAAGTCCACCAGTAAACGATGTCACTAAGCATCACATCTACGTGTCTTCTGAACACCTCCAGGGATGGGTGCTCCAGCACTTCCCTGGGCAGCCTGATCCAATGCTTGACAACACTTTGGGTGAAGAAATTTTTCCTAATGTCTGGTCTAAGCCTCCCCTGGTGGGGGAGGCCCCTTAAAGCCATTTCCTCTTGTCCTGTCACTTGTTATGTGGGAGAAGAGACCAACCCCCACCTCACTACAACCTCCTTTTCAGGTAGCTGTAGAGGGCACTAAGGTCTTCACTCAACCTCCTTCCCTCCAGGCTAAACAACCCCATTCCTTCAGCTGCTTCTCGTAAGACTTATGCTCTGCACCCTTCACCAGCTTTGTTGGCCTTCTTTGGACACGCTCCAGCACTTCAATGTATTTCTTGAAGTGAGGGACCTAAAATTGAATATAGGATTCGAGGTGCGGGGCCTCACTGGCGCCGAGTACAGGGGCACGATCACCTCCCTGCTCCTGCTGGCCGCACTATTCCTGTTACAGGCCAGGATGCTGTGGCCTTCTTGGCCACCTGGGCACTCGCTGGCTCAAGTTCAGACAACTGTTGACCAACCTCCTCAGGTCCTTTTCCATCAGGCAGCTCTTCAGCCACTCCTCCCCAAGCCTGTAGCGCTTGTGACCTAAGTGCAGACTTCAGTCCATTGATCCAGCCTGTCCAGATCCCTCTGCAGAGCCTTCCTGCCTTCCAGCAAATCAACACTCAGATTGGTGTCATTTGCAAACTTACTGAGGGTGCACTCAGTCCCCTTGTCCAGGTCACTGATAAGGCTGCTAAGCAGAACTGGCCCCAGTACTAAGCCCTGGGGAACACTTGTGCCTGTTGTCAGATAGACTGTCAGAGAATTGCATGTGGTTTTTTTGGTGCTCGCGAAACTGGAAGGAATCGTGCTCTGTCTTGTAGTTCACTATTACATTTGGAGTTTGTACAAAACAAAAAAGTGTTGGTGATAAGTTTTTATTTTTCTCATGCTTTTATTCTTTTGTAAGATGTATATCTATGATGATAAATAATTTCCTCGTTTATATTACTGTAAACCTTATATGCTTCAGCTTACATTCTCTTTTTTTAAACTTCTATGAGTGTTGATATTGCAATTTTTGATTATGTGATGACAGTTTCATGTAGTCCTTTCTTATTAGACTGTTATTCTGCTGATTTCACAGATGGATGTTTATTGTCAAACTGATGCACTAACAAGCATAAGTGACTGAGTGACTGCCTTTTAAATTCAACAAGATGTAGGATTTACTGTGTTTAATACTGCCAGACCTGAGAATTAGATGCCCTTTTTTTGGAGTGATATTTGCTGTGGATTGTCACTCTTTTCCTGCCACCTCACCCCAGGATTCCAATGATTGTCATAAAAGGAATCTAAGAAATTAACAGAATCACAGCAAATGGGTGTAATAATTTAGTCAGATCTTCCTTGCTGTCTTCTGGTTCCATGATTCTTGTCTTCCTGGCCACACGGTTAGTAGGAGAAGTGGAGGAAAGGGAAGATGGGGAGGAGATGCTCCTCCCAGAGTCTCATCAGTCCATGATTAGAGCATTGTCCTAGGATGTAGAGGGGACACATCCCAGAGGATGCAGGTGTCTAACTTATTCTCACTGTTAGTCCTCATATTTGAGCTTCTCGGGGAGCTTTGTTGCAGATAAATGGCAGGTGAAATCTGGACCCCTGGAAAAGATGTTATCAAAGAATGGGTCCTTGTGGCTATGCCTAGTAATTTGAAGTGCTTAAAGAGCTTATGACTGAAACAGTGGGAAAAGGCATTTGAAGCACTTCTGCCAAGTGGTAAGTTGTTCTGAAATGGAGCTCACAGGTTTTGGCTGAGCTAAATGGATAACATAAATATTCATGCACAACAGTATTGCTGATGGGGAGTATGTGAAAGAGCAGAAAATCTTTGGATTTGTCCAAATAAGGCTTGGAATATTCATGATTTCGTGACGTTTAGTTAGACATTTACAGTATTCTTTTCAGTGTTTTCCATTGCATTTTTATACTTTTCTTGAACTATGACTTCATATTTCTGAAGAAATGTTAGAGCATTGCAGTTCAGAAGAAAGTTACTGATGAGTGACCTTTAGAGATTCTCGTTAATGTCAGAAGTAATTTTTCCTGTTGCAAATAAGTATACTACATGGATGTTTCACCTCGATCTATGATAATGATCTGAGGTAGAAGATAGTAAGAAAGAACTCTGTTTTCTTAGACATTCAAGCTAAAAGTCATTCAGGTGCCAGTGAATGTGCACTTCAGATGATGTAGTTCCTTCTTTCCGTCTTTTCACTGATGTCATATAATCTTACAGGCATCCTTTAATTAAATTCACACATTCAGTATAGAAGCTAAACACTGGTTTCTGTATTAGTATTGGAATAGACAGATGAGGCACTGATAAAGGTCTGGAAATGATTTTCCTAGCAGAAAAAGTCAGAAATTAAAAATAATACGTTCATTAGCTAGCAGATTTGTTAGACTAATCTGTGCTTAGTGTGTGTAGAACTGAAGTTTCATATCAGGCTTTGCAAATCATTGAAGTAATCAAATTCAAAACTAAATACAAGTGAGAATAGAAACAACAGGAAATGTACTAAACTTGTAGAAAAAAGGAGACATTTTATATGTCAGTGACCAGAAAGTTACCGAAATCCTTAGCTCAACATCTGTGGGTTTTTTGTAACTAGAATGTCTGTTTGTCATCAGCATTGGTGAAAAAGAATGTTGGAGTAATGAAACTGTAACTTATAAAGCATCAGCACTTCTAAGTTTCGTTCAACATGTAATATCTGTTCACAGATTTTGCACCATTTTTGAACAACTCACGTAAGTGGGGAGATGGTTATTTAAGCTAACCTTGAAGAATAGGAACACTTGAGCTCTATAACTAACATTAATTATCCAGTGTTTTGCTACATATGTACATAGAATATAATTGTTCAGAAAACTCTGGTTTACTATTTGGCGATGTTATTCAACTAATGGTAATTATATGTTACTCTAGTAATTGTTCAAACGTACTTCAGCATTTGTCTTTGTGAGGTCGTACCCATTTGAGCAGTCATGGGAAGGGAGAATGAAATAACCTTTTCATGTAGGTTATTTGAAGATGCAATCTTTCTTTTTTTTTCTCTTTTTTTTCCTCCCCCCACCTCCCTTCCCAAGAAATGCTGTGCTTGTTTTCTATAATTTTTTTACTGCCTGCACATGGCTTCTTGTTGTAGCAAAACTCTGGAATCAACTTGCTCTAACAGCTGATTTCCTAGCTCACAACCTAACACTCAGGTGATGGTTTCTTTTGACTAAAGAACTGCGCTTCCAAAGCACTGAAAAGTAGAGGCTCTACTGGCTGCTCAGCATTCCTGTCCTCTAGGTTTCCTCTTGGATGTAGAAACACGTAGTGGTAGCAATAAGCCTTAGCAGTTACTGTTGAAGTGCAAAAAGTGTTTGACAATACTCAAGCACTAATCTGCTGTGATAGATGTTAAGACAATTTGCAGAAACTAGAACTAATTTCTTACAAACTGTAAATTATGTCTCACTGTAAAATAGATGCTTTGTCAGAGTTGTTTTATAAAAGTAGCATTCACCTATTAAAATCTGTTTTGTTTTTCTTCTCTCTGTGTAGACATGGAAAAATTATTTGGGGGCATGATTTGTATAGTACACATATTTTTTAAGGTTCTGCTCTTCACATTTACTAAAAAATATTTTTGCTGGAATCTAAATGGAAGAAATTTCAAGGTGCAATTGCTAGTCTATTAGTCTTGTTCATAACTGTAAAAATGCATTATTAAAAATGATTTTCATATTTCATTTTATTAAATTTTAGCTCAAAAATTAGCTCTGCTGCTAAGAGACAATTGACAAAGAAAATGAATTAACTTTTTGTTATTCCCTTGGTGTTGAAACATTCAACTGTTAATACTGATTTTTCTTTTGTAGAGGTGAAATAGGTTCACATTCAGAATTTCTTAAACAGAGTATTTGTAACAGTGGTATTGTAAACCACTAAACCCAATAATAAACTTTCATAGGAGGCAGTTATTGTAGGGAAGGATCTCGCTTTTAAGAGTATTTGCTATTTAAAATTGATCATGATAATATTATATATACACTAATAAGGTCAATCAGTTGATGAGTTAATCCAGAGAGTATTTGCTTTTATTTGAAAGAACGTTTCTCTCCGAAGTCTGAAATGTGTTGTACTCTGAGGGAGTCCAAAAATGCACATGGGAAATGTTTACCAAAAATATATATGAAACTTTGGTAGATTCCATATGACTCCGTCTCCACTAGAAGTTTGGTCTGGTGATCTTAATGGTCTGAAATAAACAATGTCTTTAAAAAAGAAAGCAGCCAGAGAGTAATGCTGATGATGGAGTTCAGCATACAGAAAACTAGGCAGAAAGTTACAGGTTTTTGGTTGCTTTTTTAATGAGCAGTATTTGTTGTGAACATTTCTATTAACAAGGTAGTCATTTCTAACAGTATTACGTACCCTTCCGTGTTGACTGTCAAAAACTTTCAAGTGATGCTTTGTAGTTTAGTAACTGAAAACGCTTTCTTGCAACGTGACCTTGTTTTACAAAGAGAGAGACTGAACTAGAGCAGTTACTGATTAATGTTTCTGGTTGGTAAGAAATTGTATATGGGAAGTTTTACTTTAAACATTGGTTTAAAGCAGAATGTGTTATTCTGCTATCTTGGTTTTGTTGAAATGTACCTTATCGATTGAGCAACCTATAGTTCAACCTATAGATACAATAGTTAGCAGGAGCCTTTTCCCATGAGTGTTGTAGCTGTAGTGATAAAAAGAGTTCTCATTATATGAGCTGGGCATGCTTTTTAGGTTTGATGAGACTTCAGATGACAATGTGTTCAGAAAGAATCTCTTGAGTTTTCAGGTTTGTTGGTTGGTTGGTTTGTTTAAGGTGTTGGTTTTTTTGTTGATTGGTTGGTTTGGGGTGGGTTTTTTTTGTTTTGTTTTTTTACTTTGCTGACTAATCAAGCAAGTCTAACTTCCTTGTTTCCTTCTTTATTTGTTTGTTTGTTTATTTGCTTGTTTTGGGGGTTTCTTTTTGTATGATAGCTCAGCAGAACCCAACAGCCCAGCTACCAGCCAGACAGCAAGAGATTGAAATAAACAGACAGCAGCGTTACTTCCGCATCCCCTTCATCCGCCCGGCGGACCAATACAAAGATCCCCAGAACAAGAAGAAGGGTTGGTGGTACGCACATTTCGATGGGCCATGGATTGCTCGACAAATGGAGCTTCATCCTGACAAGGCACCCATTCTCCTTGTAGCCGGTTGGTATTGAAAGCAAAATTCAAAAGTTGAAAAGGTTCAGAGTCGATCATTTAATTTAGAAAAAGAGGCTGCTGGTACAAGTTTCCCAAGCTCTATCATCTTTTTTTTTTTTTTTTTTTTTTTTGTCATCAGGAGCTTGTGTCTGGGCAGAATTTGAGGGTTTGGGACTACTAGTGGTGGAGACCAAATGCTATGGAATATCATTTGGAGATGTAACTGGTCACATGTTTTACTTGTACTTTAATCTGGCAAATCGTAGACAGGACAGGAATCCAGATGTAAATGCTTTTATTATTGTGTCCTCCTGTTACCCACTGAAGTGGAAGATAAAACATCACAGTTTATCTGGGAAGGTTGTATTGGTCTTTAGTTAGCTTTCAAAATGCACACCTGATCTATTGTCTTTCCATAGTATGATACTAATAGCAAACTGATTCTTTTACAGTATTTATGCTGCCTAGCATGGGAGAACAGGTTTTTAATCTTAACAATTTAAAATAAACACTAAATGTGGCAATGGATAGGTAGAGATTTTTCTGGTAATGAACTGCATCCTCCTTTTCTGGAGGATAAGGGAAGGTGGAGAAAACACTGGAGAAACACTGTGTACATTTCTGTGTTTTGAGTTTTAGTATTTAACTTGGGGACTGAGGAAAAAAACATTTTGTTTAGCTTCCAAATGATGTTTTACTACCAACAAAAGTTCCTTTGTTTTCTGCTAATGATTTTGAATAGAATTCCTTATACCAACTGTTGCTTGTTCCGCGTCAAAGCTCATGGCTAAAAGTAGCATTGCTGTCATGAATGCCACATTGAGTGGGTAACCTATTAAAAAAAAAGATTAAAATATAACAAATGAGCTACACTCATCATTTCATTGGATTCTCTGTGCCGGTTCCATTTGGTAAACACTGTTTAGCAAGGGAGCCTGGCCGATTAAGAATACTGGTTACTTGATCAAAAGTCTCAAGTTCTTAATCACATTGCTGCATCTAAACAAATGTAATAACAACAGCAGCTCACTGTAAAACTGAAAGTATGTGTGTATTGTTTTTTTGCTATGTGTAAAAAAAAACCCAAACCTTAAAGAAATCTGTGTCCAAGGACTGATTTCCCTGTAAGCTCTGAAGTCTATTAAGAAACTAGAGCTTGAGAGAGGAAATCTAATTGCCGGAAGTCTGATCTTTGAATGATGTGAAAAGTTTTTAAAGATTATAATTTTTTTAACCATTTCAGGTAAGGATGATATGGATATGTGTGAGCTTAATCTTGAAGAGACTGGCTTAACTCGAAAGCGAGGTGCTGAAATCTTGCCGAGACAGTTTGAAGAAATCTGGGAGCGCTGCGGAGGTATCCAGTACCTTCAAAACGCGATCGAGAGCAGGCAAGCTCGCCCCACGTACGCTACGGCGATGCTGCAGAACCTGCTGAAGTAAAGGGGTGATTTGCACGGTCGCATTTGAGATGAGAACCCCCACCCGTGACACAAAGGGAAGAGTTCCTCTGTGCGACAGAGGACCCGATCGTTCTGTAATCCTATTAGAGATGTTTAATATAAAGCGAACAGATTTTATTAATCATGTGGTTTGTTAATTTGTATTTTACGATGTTTAATTTGTGTAGTGAACCTTACTGGGTATGAGGACCTTGAAGAAACTTCGGTCAGTGTAGTTTGTTGCATTTTGTTTATATGTTGCATTTTCTTTAACAATTTCTGTTAAACCTCTAACACGTTTAAGCAATCTGCGTGTACTTGGGTACATATTACAAAGAACTGCATTGCAACCACCTTGTTATAAAATCCCCTCTTTAAAACACTGAATAGTTGACTTCATGTGGTGGACTAGTAAAGAGGAGATGCTCTTTCTTATAACTGGAATTGTGAGGCCTTATCTTTGACTTCTGTTCCAGAGAAGTTGGAGTACACTTTTATATAATCTGAGACATTTTATGTCCTGATTTGAAAACTGGTTAGTGTCTGTATTTACTGATTTTTCCAGAAACTGATGGGAAATCCTCCTGAACCTGAGACGATAGATTCTTATTTAATGTATTCTCTGTCTTGGTTTAAGAGCAATGGTTTTCTGTACATTCTGAGAAGAGCATTTATATATGTCAATATTGTGTAATATTAGAGGTACTCAAAGAATGTACTGCTTATCAGGGCTTATACCACTTCATTTCTTTTTTTCTCTTTAAATACGAATTCCCTTTAGACTTTTATTTTTCTGACCAAATTTCCAGTAGGAATTCTTGGACAGTTTGTTCATCTAGGTAGTGTAATTTCAGTATATTCTGCAACATTGTCCAAGACTTGTATGTGGAGGCATATGAGATTAAGGATAGCATAAGGGAAATATGTTCAGCTTTTTGATGGCAGTATAACTTAACTGAATATTGAGGCCTGAACCTCAGATATCCTGTCTATTCTAATTTTAACAACATGTACAAGGTCTGTAACTTTTGTTAGACTGTGTAAAAATTTGGTCTGATAATGTAGTTCATCATCTTACTATTACGTGCTGATATAGCTACAACTTTGAGCATAATGGAATATCGTAGTGATTCGGACACTGAGCTTTATCTTAATCTCTTCTGCCAACTTTCATAGCTTGTAACAGTTGCCCTATTAAGTCATTTGTTTTGGGAGGTTTTGTGGGTGGGAATTACTAATTTCATACAGTTTCAGAATGCATCCTGTTCACTTATGTGAGCGTTGCTTCACCACGCTGGCCATTATTTCAACAAATTAAACTTACTGTTTCTCCGGTAGGAATTCAAAATATAAAAGGCTTGATGTCCAGTTACTTATTCAACCTAATTTAAAAACAAAGTCTTGCTCTATCAATTGCCGTGTAAGATAATTTCCTCACCGTTTACTCAGTTCAAAACCTCTTGGAAGCTTTAGTTTTTTAAATGCATAAATATACTTAATTAATAATTTGCAAGAGGTACAGTTCAGTAGCACAGAGAGAGCTCCTGATGCGTATATTGTTGCTGACCTTAGGCTGAGCTTGTATGCCACAGTCTGCTTCTTGTAAATGCACTTCTTACTGTAACACATGTGGAGAGGTGTTGGAGGAGCACATTAACTCTGCGTGAATCTGTGGCACCCGGGAACCTCAGCTTCCAGTACATACCCACTCTTGCCTTTTGGTCACGTGATTGCAAGTGAGGAAATGTTTTCATTTTACCCCAGTTTTTGACTGAAGCAGTAAACTGAAAGGAGAAGGACATCAGAACACTGGCTAGCAAGTTGTGTACAAACCTCTCCAGTGTTGCCTGAGTTGAAAGGTGCTGCTTCTGAAATTTAGGTTACCAGCCTAATGTGTTACTGAATTGGAACTGTAGTTTCAGAACTTCCAGTCTCCAGAAGCTTAGTGCTGCGAGAGACTGTGATCGTTCGTGCAGAAAAATCATTGAACTGGTAGGGCTGAGATGCGCTACCCTGTATTTATTATTATTTCAATTTCGCTTCTTGACTTAACACATTCCATTTCAGTTTTTATATATATATATAAAACCAGATTTGAGGAGACTGAACAGGATAAGCAAAGAACCTCAATACTTCAGTGTGTGTGTGTATGTATATACACATATATATTCTTAAATATTTTAGTATATATATATGTGTAAACACACTTGTGGGAAACTTAAAATAAATAAAATTGTTAACTGAATTTTTCCAACTTGTTCCTTTAATTATGGCAGAATTTCCTTGACTGGCATCAGAAAGAGAATTTCTGTTTCAGAATCTGGTGTGTGAACTAAATGACTAACAACTACAAGCTATCGGGAAAATAGTGGAAGAAGAACTGGTGGCTGGATGTTCTCAAATGAGATGTTCAGCCTCTCTGCATTGCTTCCAGCAGAAGATGCATTCCAAAAATCGGGGTATTCCCGTTTGCACAGTTGTAGGCTTTTTTTTTTCCCTTTTTTTTCATTGCACTAAAAGCAGCATTTTGCTTTTAGTTTTACTTATCTTTCTGTGCAACAAAATTAATTTTAAATTCAAGGGTTTTTTTCTTGTTTGGTTGGTTTTTCTAATTACATCAGTCAATATTTAGCTCCTTACTTATTGTTTCTGTTGTCCCATCTACCTGTGTCAGATAATTTTACTGTTGGTTGATTAAGAGAGGAAGTAAAAATGAGGAAGGGGGTTGATCTGTAAGATTGTTGCCATTCTGATCTATGGTTACAGAGAAAAACATAATTTGTTTTTTAAAGCAAAATGACAAGGTAAACATGTTGGCTTGGTTCTGTGTTTTTGGTTTTTTGTATTTTTTTAAAATATTTCTTCCTGCCTCTCGATAAAGCTGTCCATTAGAGTTGAGGTCTTCTGCATGAAACACTCCACAAAACAAAGGAGAAGAAGAGAATCCCCTGCCAGGCTGCATTCCTGACTAGGTGACCCAGGAATATGAATTTTCTAGAGAATGCTGCTTCAGAGATCACAAGATCATTAATTACTTCTCTTTCATCCACTGATAAGATTGTTTTTCTTTACCTAGTTGAATCTTTTGGGTTTTTGTCCAAAATCTTTAAAGTATTTAAATGACCTCCTAATACTGTACTGGAAATTTAAAAAAAAAAATAAAATAAATACATTCCATGCTGAAATCTCAGTTGTATCTCTCTTACCATTTGTCTTTAAAGATTTAAAGCATAACAAGTAAGGGCAAATTAAACTACCAGAAGGATAAAAGGATTTCTTTGCTGGAACTGCCTGCTGCTTCTTTATCTGATGTTTATGATGCTTAAAACTTCCATACTAAAGGTTTTGTCTTTACTTTGTAAGGTAAGTGTTCCGCTAAAATAGCATTCCGACATTAAAAAAAAACCCTCTTGATTTTGCTACCTTTTAAATCTTATCCTTAATTTCTCAATATTTGTGGAAGCAAGTATCTTTTTACTTTTTTTACTGGTTTTTTTTTTTAACCTTTACTGCTGTCAGTTTGAACACACTTATCATTTGCAATGTGTGTTGGGTGATCTTGACATCTTTTTAGTTTTTGAAACCACTTGTGGTGCTTCAAGTTTATACGCTGCAGGAACAGCTCTTATGGTTGGGGTGGAGATGCCCTTTTTTTTGTTTGTTTTGGTTTGGTTTTTTGGACTTGGTTTTTTTTTTGGTGATATTAAACTTTCCTGCCTCAAGAGCCAGATCAGAGTGGTATTATACTTTTAATTTAAGATTGAATTAATTCAGACTTTGATATCTAGGAGATACAGTTTTGTTTCACTTTCCTTATGGCTTTCATCTCCAACTGTAGCTTTACATCAGTTTTAAGATAACATGATGTGCTTCAGTATGAGATTAAACACCAATTCAATTCCTTGTGAAATTTTCAAGTAAATAGTTTTATTATATTTTATTGAAATACAAAAGGCTTACATCCAGCGAGTATATTTGGTAATTAATAGTTGAGAGTGATAAATACAATCATGAATAATCATTATTAAAATACACGTTTTAAAATTATTTAGTTTTTAATCTGACTAGTGATAACTAGTATGAATTGAAATACACTAGACACATACAAAAATACATTTGTAATGGAAAAAAAATTGAATGCTTTCAGCATTCTTAATGCATTCTTAACTTATATGAGCAATAGTGGAAAGCTAACGTTTGTTGGCAGGGATGACTTCCAGTACCCTGCAAAAGGTGGTTTTAAAGTAGAGTTTTGTTTTGAAGTGTTACGGTGTAAACCCACATCTTCGGTTTCTTTTTTTTTTTATGGTTAAAGTAAGTAGAAATACCATTTCAGCTGTAAATACTCAACCTGGTATTCTTGGTGCGTTGCCTTCATTTGCACACAATCGCCAGTTTTGGTGGTTTTGCAGGCAGATCTGTTTGTGCAGAGAATTGTTTGGAGTTCGTAAACAGGTTTTTTTGAGCATGAATAATAAGGTAAACTAAAGTTCGGTCTTTGCCGTGGTAGCTGCTTGGTACAAAGTAAAAAGAACCATCACTAAAATTGGCTACTACCCTGAATTTTCACATCTGAAGCAGGAGCTGTCATCCAGTACAGTCGTGAACTTTGCAGAAGCTCAGTTTGAGCTGTAAGTACAACTTCTGGTACACATCAAGCAGCGAACAGTGCCCGGGTGTTAAACAACACTGGTGCAGCACGTAGATAACGCTTGAGAAAAAGATGTCCAAGGTAAAGTGACGCTCATACTTGAATCAGGGTTTTGAATCCATCAAGCATAACTTACTAAGCCTATGAAGTACTTAATGGCCACCTGTTGTCTGCTTAGATTTCTGCTACAGAAGCTGGCGGTAACCTCTCTGAGTTCAAAGTGCACGTGATTACATGCGAATCTGTTGTCTACTTGCTACTGGGACTGAACATAAATCTCACGTTCTGAAAAGATAAAACTGTGGGTGTATTGCCTCGGTGAAAAGCGTGAAGTCTTAGGATAACCTGGCAGTTTCAACTGTCGCCAGAAGTTAACCACTAAAGTATATATGTACATATGTATACATCATGTGTTTATTAACAGAAAAATAGGAATCTGACATTCAGAGAAACCGTTAAAAAGAATAATCCCAACTTCTGTGTGATTGTAGTGTGAGCGTTAGGGAGAGAATGAGAGTTCCCAAACACTTTTCATGTGGCCTTTGGTCAGTGGCAGCTCTTATTTCTGTGGCTGCTTCTTACGTCAGTGTGAATAAGGAAGGTGAGTGAAAGGGAATAGAAATGCAGTAAAGTTTCATCAACATTTTTACAGGACTGGTTGTGACATACAATATTGAAAAAAGTCATTTCTCAGCCAAATCTGTTTCTAGCACATGGCTCTTAAAAAAGAAAAAACAGTTAAGGTGCATAAGCACTGGATGCTTAATGTGTATGTCTTAACACTGGTGACTTCTTACTAGGCAAACATTTTTTCTTATGTGTACTCATTTTAGAGCTAAAATGTTATATCTTTAGGAATCCTTCATTTTTTTTTGTACTTGTAATCAACCTGAAGTCCAGTCTTGAATAACACAGACCTTCTTTTTTTTTTGTATACCTGTAAGAGAAATTCTTGTAAGACATTTGAAAAGCATTTTTGAATTTGAAAATGTGTTATTCGTCTACCGGTAATAGACAAGGTCTCACCAAAATCTATTGAGATCATATCCAGGTCATTGTAAGAATAATTGAGTTAGTCCTGAGGTTACATTTTAAATACTAAGTCATTGAGCCCAGAGTAAAATTATTATTTTTCCTCCCTGCTAGAACAATGCTGTGCTTTTGTCTGAAATAACAGGTACCACCAATGCCATGCTCTGAAAAACATATTTTTGACTGTGAAATAATTAGAATGCAGTGTACTACAAAGAAGCCGTGTCTCAATTATCTGCGAGATTCACAGTTACAGCAGATCTGAGAGAAAAATAATCTTTGGGATGTTCAGTTTCTTTGTTTTAAGTGCAAGTGGCAACTGTGCTTTGCAAGCCTGTAAATTTGTAAAACCTGACATCTGGTTTTCTCTAAGAGTGTAGCATTTCCATCTCTGTGTGGTATTTTAGTTCTTCCCCCCATGACTCTGGTAACAATGGACTGAATCTCTGGTATTGATGGAGGAGGTCTCAGAGGCTACCTTGCCTTGTCCTTGTGCTGTGTTAACCCAAAATACTGTTTGCTTCAGCGTCCAAATGACTGACATGAGGATGAAACAAATGTTTTTGCCTCAAATTTGATTTCGGTCATCTTGCGTGCTGGCTGAGAGTCAGTTTTTCAGAGGATCATGCTATGTGTCAGTTAATGGGTTTGATGAGCAAAGAATGGTGTATTTTATATATTTCTCACAGAGAATCTATAACGACTATTAGGCTTCATCTGAATTATATCAAATAAAGTAGTCTGTGTCCGTGGTGATAAGATTCAGCATTATGAAACAGTTCATTCTACTATCCTCGTCCAGTGTTTTATTTTCAATGCTTCTGAGCTATTTCGGGTCAAATATTTCTGGATCCTCTAAGGCTTTGTCTAGGTTTTATCTAGACAATTTTATGAAGACTCTAGGTGAGATGCTTTTTCTGTTTAAGAGTTAGATCCATTAGTGAATTTTGCCAGATGTCCTGAAAAAGAAGCCTACTCACCCATGCCACTTAAAAGCACAAATAAATGTTTATAGAATAGCATCCATTAGATCAATTGAATCATAAAACAGTTCAGGTTGGAAAAGACCCTTGGGATCATCAAGTCCAACCATTAACCCTACACTACAACCATTGACCCTACACTACAAGTTCACCCCTAAGCCATATCACCCAACACCACATCTAAGCGACACTTAAACACACCCAGGGATGGCGACTCAACCACCTCCCCAGGCAGTCTGTTCCAGTGTCTGACCACTCTTTCCGTGAAGAATTTCTTCCTAATGTCCAGTCTAAACTTGCCCTGTTGCAACTTGAACCCATTCCCCCTGGTTCTGAAAAATAATAGACTTTGCAGACACCTCGACATAGGATTCTGACAGATGAAAAGCAACGTGTGCTTTATTTTTCAGCACCTCTTTCACTAAGCAGAGAACGCCCAGCACATGTCACTGCCAGGGGACAGGAGATACTAAGGAGATACTAAGTCGCATTTTGAATGAGGTTGTGTCTTCAACTTTTGTCTCCGAGGAGCGGAGAGCCCGTGTGTGGGTGAGGCAGGCAGCAGGGAGCCACATCAGCAGGGGCATTTTTAGAGAACTTGGGCATGTCTGACCCTCAGCTGCAGTAGGCCAACGGGGCGTGGGCTTGCTGGCCTGAGATCTCAACCTGAGTGACCTGAAACCACTTGAGCATGTAAATTCTAGCTCCTTGTTCTGCTTTGGCCCAAAGAAAGCCAGCTTTCAGTCATTTTGTTTCTCATATTACATGCAACACACACTGAGTTCCCGGAGACCTAACCGTGTGGAGAGGGAGCTGCGGTTTTCAGCTGCTTGCAAGAACTTGGGTTTTCTACTGAGCTCAGAGAAAAGGAAGAGCAAGTTCTTCAACTGGATGTGAAACATGTTTGGTAGTTCCTGGATGACTAATTGGCTAAAACCCCAAACAACCCCCTGTCTGATAACTTAAGTTTTGCAATTGTTTTCCACGTAGTGACCCTGTAACTAAACTGGAGACATTTTTCATGCTTGGGAAGGAACTGAAGGTTATTTTAACTTCTACTGGAATTTTGTGCTTATTGTCATACACGCCTTTATAAATACAGAGTTGTACTTACTGTAGAAAACATGTTCTAAAAAGCTGTCACAGCTGTCATTACACATTGCAAAACGGAATTTAAAGACCAGAATTTTCCATTTGGCCTAAGAGTTCTAGGTGTCCACCTGCTCCTGAAAATTCGGTTCAGATGCCATATTCCTTTCATAAAAGTCCTGGCCCCAAAGGAGTTTTCTAGATTGTGATATGAAAGCAGTACGCTTAGTTTCAGCTAATGAAAGCTGTGTTCTTGCATAGATGCTTCTTTCTCCACTGACTCTTTCAAATCATTAAAAACACGTTCAACAGAAAGGCTCTGATGTAAACACTCATTTTGAACTCAAGTAATGGTAAAAAATGACCAAAACCACTTTTAAAAAAAACCCCACAAAACCAACAAACCCACATTTCTATTTTGTGGTTGTCTCACTTCTCACTAAATTGATTTCCCTAACTAGCTCTTGGGAAGAGGTTTGTGGATATACTTTTGACAATTTAAACGGGGCCTAAGTGACACAGGCCTGGTTGTCTCACACAGATGTGCCGTTTTACTCCTTTCGTAAAACATTCAATGCTTCTTTAAGTATGTATTTTGAGTGGCTGAGCTGGTATTGAAGTTTATTGGTCTACAGTTGCTCACAGACCCATTTCTTTTAAGATGGATGTAAAAGGCTAATTGCAAACGTCTGTGCTCTGTTTTTATCAGCAGTGAAGCCAATTCCTTCCTGAGCTTTTCTGAACCGTTGCTCCCTGTTGACTTGTCGATCTCTATCGCTGCGCTCCATTCCGGCCCCCTTATCAGCTCGGTCTGTGTGACCTGGGGTGCTTGAAGAGACCAGATGTGAGTGTGGGGAAGATCAATGAAAATAAATCTGTCTATACAGTATCATTACTCGTTCCTTTATTTACGTGACAACGTACCAACTCAAGTTACAGATTCATGCAGCCCAGTGTCTTGTCTGGCATGGAATATTGCTCGTGCCAGGGCAACCGTGTTGCGATATTCCCCTCAGTAGTAAGTATGGAGTACTAAGTACTAAGTAATGGGTACTAACAGCTATACTAAAACCTTCTTGTTCCTAGTCGAGCTGTGACTTGGAAAAATGAAAGTGGCAAAGGGAAAACTTCTTGTTGGCCTTTCAAGAGAGCGTACTTGGATACATTAGAAGTAAGAGAAACTGTGGCAATTTTAGCGAATTTGTGTGCCTTCCTTTTTCCCCCCAAAGATTCAAGAGGTTTCAAGTTGCAACACTTGCATGTTTGAGAGATGAGCATATTCTGCTCAAATTAGAGCTCCTACTTGTTCAAACTCTACGTAGCTTGAATAGACACAAATTTTTAAAATGATCTGTTACTGTTCTTTAAAACCCCCCCTTTGGCTTGCATTTTGTGTTGCTTTGTCATTTTTGATATTCTTTCTTCCTTCATGTGTTTCAATGACTGCCACATAAGCAAACGGGTATGCAGAATGGAACTTTGTTGCATAAAAGCATTGAAGAAGGGATTGTTGTTGTCATACCAAGCATTCGGAAAAAAAAAAAAAAGGAGCTTCTCTTTGTATGGGATCAGTACAAAGAGGCTTCCTGGTAGCGTGGCCAAAGAGGAAACTCAACAGATTTTTAAAGCTCTTGAAAACAGTCACAAACCTTGGTCTTATCTGGCAGATGCTGGAAATGAAGAATTTCAGAGATTTATCAGTCTTGGCCTTGTAAACTGGTCTGGTGACCTACAACAGTTAAAAAAAAAAAAAGATGTCAAGACACTAAATATTTCACTGAATTGCAGAAAACACTCAGATAGGATGGATCCCCAAAGCCATGCAAGAGAGCTGGAAGAAAAGCAGCAGTTCTACAGTGCTGTTATGAAACCTACACAGCAGGAAACATGGAAAGCAAATAAATTAATTAGTTGTTTTTTTAGTTCTGAAGTTGCCAAGCAAGAGTTTAGATTGGAATCTGATTTAGCCATAGAGTTAATACATGGAGGTGGACCTGTTATTTGAGGTGGGGCTGTTTGCTGAGGGGTAAGAAAAGGATTTCTGTGCGTTTTACCTCCACGCTGAATTGTGTTTTCAGGTTCGTGTAATGCTTCGTGATCAATGATCTCTGAGGAACTGACACAAGCACTTACACGACAAGCCGTATGACGAAAGCTAGTGATGGGTTCGTCATGTTCAAAAGCAGGATTAATCCTTACGGCATTTTCTGAACTGCAGCTGTTGAGAGTAGGACTTCTACAACGCAGAACATTTTTGTTTAGGCAAGATTTTAAATTGCAAAAGAAAAAAAAAGGAATTTTTTTTTTTTAAATGTGAAGAAAAAGATTCTGAGCAGCTTACTGCAAATTAGGGTTTCTTTTGCTTTTTCTTCTTAACTTAATAATGAAAATGATGATAAGAAAAACAAGGCTTAGTATGCCAAGAGTGAGAGGTTTAAAAGTGAAGGGCTGTGTGGGTTCTGGAGCAAATTTGGCACAGCGCTGTCCTTGGTAAAGCTGGCGTCTACGTACAGGGCATCTAAAATAGGGAGAGGAAAAGAAAAATTTACAGAACTCGAAGGTAGAAAATACAGAGTACCTAAAATGAAATAAAAAAAAAAATCTGCAATTAAATATAAGTACAGTATCCTCAGTACAACTAATTGTTACATGTCCATATGAAATAATATGATTGATAATAGAGGAAAGATAATATTCTAAGATTCGTGAGAGTGAGTGTTATATAAAATGACGCATATATTCTTTGCCAACCTACAGTTTTTAAGGAAATAATACGTTTAGAACATTTCTGACAAATTTGCAGCCCCACAGGTGAACTTGGAATAGCATTTGTGGTTTGGAACCTTAGAAGTTCAGGTGTATTTTGGAGTAACATCTAAACATACCTTTGAAGCCTGTATTCTGTTCATTAGTTATTTTAATCTGAGTGGCAGGGTCTGAAATGAAGAGATCTACTACAAAATACTCCCTGTAATACAAGGGAGAAGATTGTCATATTTTATATGAGAACACGGGGGTTCCACTCAGTGGAAAAACTAGTGTGGTTCTGAGTAAATTCCTAAGAAAACAAGTGCTTGTCTGAAGCAAGTAATAGGCCATAATTTTGTCTCTGCAGAGAGGACAAGTTTGCAGAAGCTGTCGGTCTGAAGCTGGTGGTCAGTTTGCTGGTAAACTTGCTGTAATTCACAAAGTTTAATTTACCATTCTTAATGCTTTTGTCATTCCAAACAAAGGTTTGATTATTACTGTACATCAAGTCAGGGCTTTTCTGAAATGGGAGAGCGTTCCTCCCCTTAATGCGTTGGTCTTTGGGGAGCAGGCTGTACCCTTTGCTACTTCAGTGACATTTTGAAGGGAATCCTTTTAGTTTATAAGCTGATTTCTAGTACAAAACACTGCAGCCACGCTCCTGTGACTCTGCAAGTCAAGGATTTAGCAGTAACTGCAGCAAATTCAGTATAATCTTCTATTACCATTTCTGTGACGCCCACCACAGGAAATGCATTATGGCAGTTACATTGTTACAGCGAAGTTAATGTGTGAATTGTTTTTTTGACATTAATCCTAAGTGTGCTAAAAGATGTATCATTAACTAGTGAAGTCAATATTAAGAGAGAATAAACAAGTGCAAGAATTGTAACGTGTCTTGCTTATACACAGACAGCCACCGTGAGCCAGTCTAATGTACAGTTTCACAGAAAGCTTGTCTAGTCTTAGAGTGAGATGAAACTTGATATTTTAATAAGATAATTCAGGTACTGTGGTAATTCTCAATATTGGCTTAATGTAATTTCACGTTAAAATCCTTATAGAATGTGTTTGCAGATAGGAGCTGCTAATAAATCTTCAAGCCTCTCTCAGAAAGCTCTGAAAGCGGCTTCAGCCTTCATGTGCTTTACTGGATGGTCTAGAATTGGAATAGTCCTCATCAATGTGTTTATAAGAGTATAGATTTTAATACATTGTAGAAAAAATGTAATTTCTTGAAATACTACCGTGCAATCAATAGCAAAGCGGTGAATGTGTTGCTTCATTTTTCCAAGATACATTTGGAAATCTGAAAAGTGCACGGTTTTGTATATCATCTCTGCCAATGATGCTCTATTTCTAATAAATTTCTAAAATATTTTTAAAAATTAACTAGATCGTGATGTTCTGTGTATACTGACAGGCAGAAATGGATTTATCTGTAGTGAGTCTAGGAAGAAGGGTGTTGCAACAGCTTAAAAAAAGTGCCTGAATATTGCAGTCTTGGTATGTCAGCAGAGCTTATGTTGTTGATAAAGATATACCCAGCCCTACTCTTTCATGCAATAGACACATTGGGGTTCTGCTCACAGAATTCCCGTTAAACACCATTTATTTACCTGCAGACAGCTCCTCTTCCTGGAACTAACTCACATTTCCCACCGTTGACGCAGAGATGCGGTTCCAGCTCACACAGGCTCCGGCAGGGCAATCCGTCTTGGCTGGCGTAACCGGGTTTGCAAAGGCAGTCGGCCTCCTTTGTCCACTCGTTCGTTATGCACTCGGAAAACTCGTCACAGGCCATGAATTTGCATGGGTCTGCCTGATCAGCTGTAAAGGATGGGTAAGTCATTAACTGAAGTGTTACCCCAAAGTACGCTTGGCAGGCTTTGTGGCACATAAAGAGAAAACCATTCACGTTCACTGGCCTGCTACGTGTATGTGTTAATAGTAGGACATGGTCTAGTGTAAAAGGACACACATCTCTCTGCAGATGACACAGAAAGCATGCAGGCACGCCAGACGGGGACCTGCTGGACAGAGTCCAACAGAGAGCTACGAGGATGACTGAGGGACTTGAACATCTCTCCTGTGAACAGAGACTGAGACAACTGGGGCTGTTTAGCCTTGAAAGGAGACAGCTGAGAGGGGACCTTATTAACACATACGAATATCTGAGGGGTGGGTGTCAGGGGGAGGGAGACAATCTCTTCTCAGTGGTGCCCAGCAATAGAACAAGAAATGATGGGTTTAAGTTAGAACATAGGAAGTTTCACCTCAACATGAGGAGAAGCTTCTTTACTGTGAGGGTGATGGAGCACTGGCACAGGCTGCCCAGGGAGGTTGTGGAGTCTCCTTCTCTGGAGACATTCAAAACCTGCCTGGACGTGTTCCTGTGTGGCTGCCCTAGGGGATCCTGCTCTGGCAGGGGGGTTGGACTAGATGATCTCCAGGGGTCCCTTCCAACCCCTGACATTCTACGATTCTATTTTTATGTTTCTCTACCCCATCACTGTTAAACTGTTTTATTTTTGTCTCACTGACAAGGATTTGCATATTTGAATCCTTTTTTTTTACTTCAAGTGCTAGTTTTATACTCATGGATACTGTACTACAGCCTTGCATATGTGTAAGAAATGGTTACAGCTGTAATGATCTTTCTTAAACACATCATTTAGGACGTGACAAGAGGAGGGTATTAGATTATCGAATATTGCACAATACTATGAGGATGGCAACCTAGAAATTCCGGCACTGTCTCAAGAAAATACGTTATGTGTTAGCATTGGAAAAACTTGCTTTTTTTTTTTTTGTTTGTTGTTCATTAAACATTGGTAAGGGATGTTTCTGTGAGATTAAAGGAAAACTAGCCTGCTGCTGTTCATAGGAACGCCCAAATCAGAGACAGCTTAAAGTCCTGGCTTCAGCTGTCACACAAATCTACTTCTCCTTTCCCATTTTTTGCTTACTCAAAATGAAAAAAAAAAAAAAAAAAGACCCAAAAGAGTCATGATGGGAAGCAGACCAGGATGTACAAATTCTGTTCTTGCCAACAAACAGTTTCAGTAAGATACGTGAATCTGGAAAGGCAAAAAAAGAGTGTACAAAAACGAGAAAAGAGAGTGTAGAAAAGGAAATGAAAGCAGATACACAGATAAGAGCTGGGCTACTTGGCCCTTTTTAGTGATGTGGGCTTAATATTTTATAAGACAAAAAGTCTGTAGTTTAAAAAGAAGATTCTTGCTGGATATTGCAGCTCATAGCCTTAGGTGCTAGCTTGGCCGAGAATTTTCATAGAATCAGAGAATAGCTTAGGTTGGAAGGACCTTAGAGATCGCGGGCAAGAATAAGAGTGCCTCTCTTCTCCTGCAGCCACTTTATGCTCCGTACTAGATGCTCAGTAATACTAATTTCAATTAAAAATGAGCATCGCATTCTCTGTAGTAGTACTGGAAAGCTCAGACGCGTGCTAGGATATGCTTAAATGGTAGAAATTAAGAGCCCTGCAGTTTTCAGAAGCTGAAAGGCCTTAGCGTGTTTCCATTTGACAAGAAGAGCTTGGCAGGAACATTTCGCTTCGTTAGAGGGTCATTTTTTTTTTTTTTGTGATCATGTTTCATTTTCCTTAATGGGGCCATGTAGCTGCCATACTTTATTATCTTTTCTGTGCCTTCACTTGGTCTAGACTACAAAAATAAGGCATACAGGTTTTTTTTTACAACCTCTTATTTATTCTTTATGGTGCTATTTATGATCAATGGAGTCAGCCCTTTGCAGCTACTGTGTCTTGATGTGTATTTTGGAGTCAGTTCCCATGAACGTTTCCATTTGGTATAACGTTATTGCCACTAGATGGCTCTTACTTTCACAATAAATAGGAATTTGCTTAGATTACCTTAATTTACTAAGCAAGTTGGGGGTTTTCTTTGTTATTTTCTGTTTGGGTTTTTTTTTTTAAGTGAAAAGACAGTAGGTCTTTGAAACACATGTGGTAATATACTGGATTTCTAAATGTATTTCATTCCACTTTGACATTTTACTAGTGTTCATAAGCCCTGAAAGAACATCTTTCTTGACAAAGAGTGATACTGTTTTCTCAAATTAATGTTGAAATACCATATCAGTAAAGCAGCCTATATAGAAGAAAAGGAAACATTTTAAAATGTACTTATCAAATGTTTTAAATTATTATTTTATTTTTAAAATTTAACTTATTTTTTTAACTTAAACATTTAAAAATTATTATGCGTGTTTGCATCGTTGCAGCTTTCTCATTTTATTTTTTTGTTTAACAGGAAGTTATTACCGAAGCAGAAAATGTGTGGTAGCCCAAAGTTCACCCTTTCTAGTGAACTCATTTAATACTTTATTCAGCAAAATAACAGTTTATCGTGGCAGTATTTGAAAGTTCAAATACTGTGATTTGGTTAACTTCCTTCACCACCCACTGCCTATGCTCTTAGCAGCCACAAGTTGATAGGTAAAATGAAAACATATTAGAAACTGCCTGTGTGAATTGTAACTGGATTTTTGTCCTGGAATTGTCAGAGATCTGCATGTGACAGGACAGCTTAACCAAAACTGCTGAAGACACCTGCATGCCAAGCTACTGGTATCGTTCTCTATGTCAATGAAATTAAATTCAACCCTGAAATAACTACCAGAATCTGCAAAGAGATCCAGGCTTCAAGTTTATAAAACAATAGAGTTTTTGAAAAATTTCAGCTTCTGACATTATTACAATATCCAGATATATTGTTATTGACTCTCCTGTTTAACAAACACTGCAGACTTATATGCAAAGTGTTAAATCAGAAGGGATTCTGGAGTTACAGATCTAGGGGATGCTATATATAGTCATGCTCCGGTCAATGAGTATCTGGAGAATCCTAGAAATTATCTCCTTCTGCCTTCAACTCTGTAACCTTTTAAAAAAATAAATTTAATGATGCTCTAAACTATGGTTTGCTTACAAAACTGCAAAAATAATCAGAAATTGAGTTTACATACGTGGATGCAGGATTAGCATAACCCACTCCTGTAAGCTGCATGCTTGCGTTCTTTATACCTGTCTTCCTCCAGTGCTTATTCTAGAGAATTTTTTGACTGTATTTGGTTTTGGAAAGCGGTTGATGTCTACACACAAGCCAACACCTCCAGCATCTCACTGTCATATGAAAATATGTCTGCAGATAATTTGCAACATCTTACTTTTCCTTATTACTCCCGATCATTGGGAGACTATTGCTAATACCGTTATTTCCAAAGCAGTAATACTTCCGAAGCCGTAACAGTCTGGAAAAGATTATCTGCTTGCTTTTGATTTTGCACAGACATCAGTAATGCAATCTTACCTGGTTCAATATCCAGGGAATAGCTGTCAATCTCCAAATTGAGGTGCTGAGCTGCGGCGTCGCAGAAATCTTCCAAAACGCAGTGTACCGCTTCTGTGATGTTGTATGGCACTGTCCTGGCAAACTTCATTTTGCTATTCACAATCACGCTTCCATTCCTGAAGTTAAGTATTTCCAGGTGCTTAAACCCTGTAAGGTTGGACTGAAGGTATGGAAGTAGCTGCAAAACAGAAATTTGCCTTTATTTTAACTTACTGTCAATGTCTACCTGCTATTAATTTCTCTTATATTCACTTTTCTTTAACAAGTACACACATCCCATCCTTATTTCTCTGAATTTAATACAATTGTTAAACTCCAAACCACCAAATTCACTTTTCTGTTTAGCATTATCTTCTGAATTTTTGCGTCTCTCTCAATAATATATTGAGATGGATGGGCAGCAATTTCCCCTGTAATGAAATGCACAGCAGCTGGGGAGTTTATTCATCTGGAAGAGAAAAAAATCACCTCGCTCAAAGCCAGCTTTAATTATTTTCAAATATTCAATCCAAGCAGGTTAGGGCATAGCATAATAGGCATGTTACTGGGCTGAACTGCTGCCCTATTGTACCCATAGAGAAAATCCATATCTAATCACATTCCCCCTGCTAAGCTATGATATATTTTGAAAACCTATTTTAAAATCCAGCATGTAGACCCAAGCCTTAGATGTAATCAGCATTGCTATACTGTTGACGTGAGTTTAAGAGAAAACCAAATAAATCACACGCCAGACGTATATCTGGAGTCTCTTAAACAAATAAAAAACTTGCATCGCTGACTTTGATAAACTTTTTCTTTGTACCCTGAGAGCATCCCAGGCTTACAAATCCTTTAAAAATACGTCTTATCAGACTGAATTGTAGCAGGATCCGGTATTCTTAAAATACTGTGCTCCTCAGTGCATTTCTCTAAACTGTACCCAGCTAGTGTGTATGTTGTTCAAGTTTATTTTCACCCACCAGTTGCATGAACTGTTGTTCCAGAGCTTTGTACTCTGGCGAACTCCTGTTGAAGAGGTCATCAGAAAAGTGCATGTTGGTTACCCTCAGGCTGAAGAAAACCACTAGCTCTTTGCCTTTGGCTGCAGTTGTCATGGAGCTGGTAGTTACATACTTCAGCGTAGGAGCTGGCGTGGCTTCTGCAGGCTCAGTTGTGAGCACCGAGATGTAACCACTGCCGTGCTCAGCATCATCGAGCGCCGCCGTGCCCATCGCGCCGACGTGATCTAACTCGGCAGCAATATCCTGCACTCCCGGCCCTGTGTCATCAGGAAGAACGCTCTCAGGTGCAGGCACAAGGGAATCTGGTGCCTCGAGGGACTGTTCGATGATCTCAGAAGGGCTGTAGGGTGGGCTGGTTGCTGCCGGCAGCGGTGCCATTTGGTCTGATGGTAGCACATCTACGATAACATCTTCAGGCTGCGTGGTACTTGAACTGATAAAGAAAGGCAACGTTTCGTAAATGCTGGCCGTAACCAAAATGTCATCACCTGACGATTCTGCTTCATCCATGATCTTAACAGCTGCAGAAAAACAGGGGAAGAACAGAGAGCTTTTCTGAAACGCAAGCATAACAAACAACAAGCGCATATTTTCACTGAAGCATTTTTAACAACAAGATTTAACACTATCTAAACAAGAAAATGTTATTTCCATCACCAAGGAAGGATTACTGGAGTAAAACACCTCATCCATGTGTCTGAGTGATGAGATTTCTGTGGAGGTTCTGTTTAAATAACTACACCTGGTAAGTATTTCCTGAGCCATTCTTGATTTGAAGGTACTTATTCACACTGTCAGTTTACATTGACTTAAAGAGTAGATTGCAGCTTTGAGCTGTCTGCTCAGATCAGTTATATGCTGGAGTCATTCTGTTCTCTTTCATGAGAGGTTAAAGCTATTATTTGCCAGTAATCATAAAATGTGGTTAAGAAAAACAGTACAACCTCTTCAGATACAAACTGTGTTGATTTATCAAAAAGGCAAGAGCACCAGTGAAAACAAATCCAAAGGTAAAGAAACAGTCTGCTGCACCTAAGGCAGCCATTTGATGCAGAAGCTGAAGATTTATGAGGTCCTCATTGGGGCTTGGTGTGGCTCTAAGATGTGTGATAGGTGTAGCTGAAATCCAAACTTAAAGCATGATGAAAGGAGACTATTTGACTTTATCTTGCAGCTACTTGTCCACAAAAGCTTCACAGAAAATGTTAGCCTCCAAGCAACAGACATCTACCAAAGCTGACAACTTTGGCCTTTTCCGGTGATGTACTTCTGTGGGTTCTTCATGTGGGACTCTGAGCAGCCTCCTGCAGGCAAAACCACTTCTCAGACGATAGCAAAGAAGCTTTTCACCAATTGATGACCTTTTCCATTCCTGACAGACTAATTTCCTCCCAGTGGCCAATGAATACTAAAGGAGAGCAAGTTTTTCCATGAGAAACAACCATGATTGAAGGGGGTGGCAACTATCCTGTCCATGGCATAGGAGTTGCCCAGAGATGTTGTTTGTGTCCCTTTCCATTTCCTTCCTTCTAAATAAATGAGGCCCAGCCCTCCGCTTATTATGTTGCCATTCCTAGGAACAAATGCACATTTTTCAGCAAAGAAAATCTTAATACGAGATAGCTGTCTATTTACTTGACAATGTTAATTTAACAACAGATGCCAGCTTTGCTTCCTCCCCGCAGATAAAATGCCTTGGTCTAATGTGGATTATTTTCTATATAGCCATATATAGCTCCATTCTACTAAGATGACAACAATTCTCAAGACAGCAGAGAATTGTTCAAAGGCACGTTATGTTGTTTTGCTAGAATTAGATGCTTGAGTTTTCTCCCATCTGGTTACCGCTTCGCATAAACATATGTTAAGAGCTGCTACATAAATATTTTTCCCCCTTTATCATTTGTTTTATCTGCGCTGTAGTATATATATGGTGATTCAATGGTAGGAGGGTAGAGATAAATAAAATGTGCTAATTAAATAGAAAGTTAATAATAGAAAACCAATAAATAATGTACTACAAAATCTATAAAAATATTATATATAAATAACAAATATTATTAATAGTAATAAAATGAGTAAAACATGTAATAGATTGACCAGTGGTTGAACTACTGGAATAAGTTGTGAAAGAGCTAGCTTTACTTTTTGATTCTGCTTCAAACTCCTCAGGAGTCTTAAGCATACACCTTTGTGTGATATTGATCTCTTTTCCTGGAGACACTTAAAAGAGATTCATCCTCGAAGCCACTTTTGCTCCCTTTTTAGTCAACAGAGAGAAATTTGTGTTGTCTGAAGAAAACCATCCAAATGTGATCTTTTGAAGTGCGAGTGTCTTTCTGTCAACTTCAGAACATACACAGCGCATTTGTGTAAGATGCCTGGTTTTCCCCTTACATAGTTTCTGTTACCTAAATCAACCTCTTCAGCTCCTTGTAGTATTATTCAGGTTCACTGATTTCTCTGAGGTGCTCAAGTATTAGACTGATAAGGACTATTAAAGTGTTTTGGAATAGGGAGACACGCTCCATTGTGTCGTAGTTTCACACGTACCAGCAGGGCAGTGTGGTTCTGGCTCTGGTGAAGAATCAGTGAATTTTACTCTGGAATATGAGTAACATGGTGTTATTGAAGTGTTCCTCCTTCCACTCTCGGTTCTAAGGTTTTCCATTTGATTCCGTTTTACAAGCCCTATACTGGCTAAAGGAAGAACTAGATTTTTTTTTGTCTGTTCTGTGAGGAAGTGAACTTCTTGAAACAATCTCCAAAAATAACCTGAATACTTTGAAGCAGAGCTCTTCAGACAAAGCAACCTGGAAGGATCATTACCATATCTGCTTCTATTTATGCAGTCACTGCACCAGTTCCTAGTGCAAATGTTATTCTGTTACAAATAAACCTGTCTGAAAGCACATTGTATTTTAAAATTGTTTTTAAGAGGTACTGAAGAGTATCAGGCAAAGTCTTGCTCAAGCAGACTTTAGCACAGTAACACTGCATGTTAGGGTCACAAAAATGATCAGAAGACTGGAGCACCTTCCCTAGGAAGACAGACTGAGAGAGTTGAGGCAGTTTGGCCTGGAGAAGGTTTCAGGGAGACCTTATTGTGGCCTTTCAATAATTAAAGGGTGCTTATAAGTAAGATGAGGACAAACATTTTAGCAGGGCCTTTTGTGACAGGACAAGGCGTGATGGTTTTAAACTGGAAGATGATAGATTTGGACTAGATATAAGGAAGAATTTTTTTAAAATGAGGGTGGCAAAACACTGGCACAAGTTGCCCAAAGAGGTGGTGGACGCTCCATCCCTGGAGACATTCAGGGTCAGGCTGGATGGGGCTCTGAGCAACCTGATCTAATTAAAGATGTTCCTGCTCACTGCAGGGAGGTTAGACTTAAAAGTCTCTTCTATCTTAAAACATTCTGTCTTATAACTACACATGAAAGAGCATTCGAGAAACAAGATGTGGACTTTTCTGACAGCGCTAATCAGGGAAAGGACGCCTTTCACATTTGCTGCTTTCTGGCTGCACAAAATATTGCAAATTTGTAAGGCAACTGCCATGCAAGATGCTCCTCTTCTTTTGAAGACCCGGTTATTAGCTACTCCCACATGTTCTTGCAGGACTTTCCTATTATCTTGCAGCTCAAAAGGGAGAAATCATTAAAGACAGTTCCCAGTTGGCTGATGGCCAGTTCTTCAGCACTTTGGAATGAATTGATAGGAGCTGCTGAGGTTTTCCAGAGACCAGCTTCTAGGGGAGGCAACTGCAAAGCAGTGACATGCCACAGTGGGTGCTTATTTTGCCCATAGCTCTTGCTGGCTCACAGCAAGAGATTGAAGAATACTCCTGCTGTCAATATGTAGTATCCCTTTCCCATACTGGGCAAGGTAAATGTTTATAGTCGATTTTGTTGTCTTCATTTGCGTGCATGAAAACATCTTCCCCCAAGTGCCTAATTCTAACTGGCAAAATATTTGGAAGGCAGAGTGATTGAGATGACAAAAATTTCCACTTGGTAAGAGACCGTATTTCACCTATTTTGGGTTTGATATTTAGGGCTGAATCTGGCAGTGAACTCACTGAAATCAATGGAACTGTAGCAGCATAAAAGCTGAACAAGTGAGATCAGAATATTTGAATTTGCCCTGAGGATCAGGGATGCCCAGTCTTATGGCCCTTAGGGGAAAAGCATTCTGCCAGGTTATAAAATAGTTCCTTATCTTTCATGTGAAGAGCATCTCCCACACTCCCAGTGACTGTTTATAACTGGAATGTACAAAATAGCAAGAGAGCTTAGAGTACTGGTGATTCTGGAAAAGACTGAAGCACACTGCTAATATGAAGCATCTGTGTTGGGATGGGATGCAGAAAAAGACCAAGCGCTTCACTGCAAGGCCAGACTGTGGTGATCGTGGAAGCACAACAGGACCACAAATTGGGTGCAGCAAATTCCCTTTTAAACTCGCACAATTGTACCGTCTCCTTTTATTTTTTGTGATACGTAATTTGCACTGCTGACCGTAAAATACAGGGCTACGGTCTTAGTCCCTGCAGTCCTAGAAAGCAGCCAAACCAGAATAACAAACTGCTGTATGGAAACAGAGGTTGTGCATGCAGGATGTAACATCAAGCACTGCACCACAACTTGATGCCCTAATACTTCATTGAGAACTTGAGATGCTTTTCTCTTGTCATGTCCTCATGTTTCTTGTGTAATCAAGGATATGGACAGATTAGAAGAACAAAGCCTAGTGATGTTCTCTGTTTACAAAGCTCTTGCAGTTACTTGTTACGCTGATAAGGAGTGAGAGTCACTCATTAGTTAAGGGAAGTCAGAACAGATTACTTAGCATTAGTGCCTGAGGCATTAATGCAGGATGATCTACTGATGGGATGAGCCTGCAACTCCACAGAGAAACCTCCTCGCAGCACGACAGCATACGCTCAAGCATATGATAGTGATGGTATTTGTCAGGCAGATTATATTTTAGAAAAAGGTAGCTATGGGAGAGGGAAGTGTGGAAATGGCTTTGGAATTGCTGCAAGTATGAACCAGAACAACCGTATATATATTACACATTTGTAATATAGCTATGTATATCATGTGTGTTTGTATATATATCTGTATGCACACACACACTTCCATATATGGGCTATACATAGACTATAAACGTCTTCTGGCATCCTCTTATTACAAGCAAAGTAACTTAAAAGGCCTTGAGGGCACACCAAGATGATCTCTGTGGACGTATCCCCTGTTTTCATGAGCTGCCAATTCTTATTTATCAGTCACCGTCTATCTAGCTGAGATGGACAGTGCCAGACCACAGAGACTGTGGTAGTGCCTTGCACTGGGAGAGGAAACAGGGTCACCTAAAAGGTTGATGAGCACTTGTTGAAGCACGGCACCAGTCCTGAACCTGGAGGTTACTGACCCCTTCTGTGTGTGGCACTTGTTCTGGCACATGTCACATTACCACAGCAAGACGTGGCTGCACAAGCGACATGCTGAAATCAGCAGTAAAATTATTTGCCACTGGCTTTGTCAAGTTTTTCCACTGTCTACATGAGACTTTGATAAAAAATCAGTCCTGTGGTGTTAAAAATTATCAATGAAATGAAGACCTCGACATTCGTTATGAAAAAACCAAACAACTTAGCCTTTTCCATATAAAATGTATTCTTTCTCAAACTAGACATAAGAAAGACATTTTTTTACAGTGCGGGTGGTGAAACACTCACACAGGTTGCCCAGAGAGGTGGTCAGTGTCCTGTCCCTGGAGACATTCAAGGTCAGGCTGGATGGGGCTCTGAGCAACCATCTAGTTAAAGATGTCCCTGCTCATTGCAGGAGTTTTGGACTAGATGACCATTAAAGGTCACTTCCAACCCAAAATATTCCATGATTCTATGGTCTTATGTGTGCATATATATATGTATAATTTTGAAATGGAACACAAAATACTCTTAAACTGGTTCATCATAAAGCAGTTATTTGTAATGCTTCACTCAGTTTGCCCTGAGGATGATATCTTTACAGCAGAAGTCTAGAAAAAACCCGGACAATTATATTATGAAAATTCTAAAAGCACGAACACTGAAAATTTAGAAATTCTTAGCTCGGCATTTTCATTTCTGCATGCAGTTTGGTCTACAACATTATCACTCAGGTGTAAGGAACCCGCAGAAAGCGTGAAATAAGATACTGAATTCAAATATACCCCCGAGTAACCATATTGAAGGTTAAACAATGGCGTGGAATTAAAAGACTGCTGTCAGCAATAAAAATCTCAACGCTAGCACTCAGCCTCCACTTACCCTCCCACGAAGATGTTCACTGAACTCTCCAGATGTTTCTTTGTATTAGATGTAAATGGCAGGACAATCTTGTACCAAGGAGAGCTTTATATCTAAAATTAAACTGCTGTTGGCAAGGATGTGTAAACACTAAATTAAGAGGCAATTTCCTTGGCGCATTGCTATATTAAATCTTTGTAAAAAGAGCACTGCATGCAGGCATTTATTCCCAAGCAAAGGTGTAAAATACATAGTATTGACCGATCAGAAAAAATCAACTGCCATTTCAACAGCTTTATTTTAGGTATCTAATTAATTTATTGATGTCTGGTTTTTTTAAGGGAGGAAAATCCTCCTAATTGAGCATAAATAAGGAGTTATTGTTTGGGAAAGGTCAAATTGCCATGAAGTTTTTCTAGTGGATCTGCATTAATTAGCAGGCCCAGAAGGTTACACATTAAGGAGGCCTGGCATTTCATTTCATTCATGAGCTTAATAAGCACTGACATTTCCTAGTGGCAATAGACAAATTTTTCAAGCCCACTGCCAGGTGTTGTTCTGTATATGAAAGTTACAGTATTACAATGTATATGTATATATTTGTACACCTGCTGGCTGAAGAAAATAGCTAATGAAGAAAAAAGTGTACAATTAAGAGATTGGTCCATAATGCAGGATAAGACTCTCCTTAGGGGCAGCTCTATTGATATAAATACTGGATAGACTAGTTCAGCAAGTAGCTGGATTCAAATTTACGTATTTTGTTGGTGCCTGAAATGCCACAAAATCCCTGGATACAGGACTCTTGTACACAAGCAAATTGATAAAGCGCAAAATTTGTTTGAGGTCTTTCATTTTTTAACTAGGGCACAAGTAAGATGAGGATTAAGAGAATTAAGGGAAGAGGATCATTAATCTAACGCGTCACAACAAATGTCTCGCAGCACATAATTAGTGATTAAGTTTGCCTTTTTAACTCTAAGGCCAAGCCAGAGGAGCCAGGATGATCTATGTCTGTCATTCTGTCTGTCTGTATGAACTCCCCAGAAGCCAGGTCCAGTGTCCAGGGTAACCAGCAGAACTCCTGCTCCACGGGCTTCAGTGAACCTCATTTCACTGGGTGCAAATCCCACCTCTTCACTACCTCTTGTACCAAAAATTCTCGTGTGTCTTGACTTTTCCTTCTTATTATCATGGCTGAAACTTTTTGAGTAATCTAACTTTTGACAGAGCAAACTGATAGCCTTGGCTATGGCCCCAATATCGTGTGTTGCTCTGTGTGATCTAAGAAGCCTTCAGTTTTAGGGAGTCACACATGCATTTAGCAGTTTCATGTGCCTCATCACAGTACCTGTAAGAGTCATCTGAAATATCATTTGCTTGTACTATATCAAATTCATTTTTGTGCTGAAACTGTGCAATGGAGGTATCTGGAAGTATGCTGGAAAAGAAATTGGAGTGCAGTCCTTGATATTCTATTAAAGTTGTGTCTGAATTATGATGTCACTACAATCTCTCCACTGGCTTCAAGAGCTGCTGCACCTGGTTCCAGTGGCCATTCTGCCTCTCTTAAATTAAGACTCAGAAAAGGTGCAGAAACATCTATTTGCATCTGACTACAGCAGAAGAAAATTCAATTTCCATATGAGTTACTTCAGGCAGTTATCAGTGTTCACATTCATAATCAAAGGACTATAAAGTTGGATGTTGAGGCAGTATTTCTGTGTTTTATTAAGACTACTCTGCAGACAGGCAGCTTGTATGGTCAGTAGGTCAGCAGTACGTTATTCCCATAACATGACAAGTCACTTTTACCATTTACAGAATCTTTACCTCACCTGCTGCTGAGACTGCCAGACATAGCAGTGCTCAGGCACTCTGAAAGTTGGTTTTCTGGTTAAAGTCTTTGCTAAAGAAATGATTCAAATAATATAAGAATACTCTTGTGAAGTAAGGGAGTTAATAAGTGCATTTACAATGAAAACATGTTTAAAATGCCAGAGTCTGCTGTGGCTGTTACTTATTGTAAGTTATTTTTTATTGATGATCTGCACTATTTGCTACCATAGTAAAATCATATGAAAACATATCTTAAACAAATTGTTTAAAAACAGTTGTTTTCAGGTCCTTGCTAAACTGAGAAGTCTACACTTTATTGATATTCCTATCAATGAATTAAATAAAGAAGCAAAACTAAGAAGTGAATTGACAAATATGAATACACTTCTACAGAGGAATGGAATCAAAGCTGACTAAGAAATATATCACCTTATCTCCAGGGGGATTAACGGTTCTTAGTCCCATTGTTGACTGCTCTACAATTAACTCCGAAAAATTTATTTCATGACTTTAAAATAAAGAAATTTGTGTGAGAAAACCTAAAGCTTTACAAACACTTGGAAACGTAAAGAAGCATCCATCTAAATGTTGCAAATATTCCTGCATGCCACAATTTTGGAGCACCCCAAATGGAGAACATGGAACACTATTTTTATTTATTTTGCTATAGGATAATTAGAAACAAAATCTGACACGTTGCAACACCTGTCCTTCAGAACTGAATGTACCATTCAAGTCTTTGCCTGCTTTTTCTGTTATTCTCAACCACATGAAAGGCAAAAAAAAAAGAGCCACTCTTGGTGGGTGATGGCACAGTTTTGTGGTATTGAAGTTTATTAGTTTGCAAAATATTAAAACCAAAACAGAAGTCACACAATATAAATTCAAGTCGTGTTGACCCAAGGACCTAAAACCAGAAAAGAAAAACATGGAATTAGAAAGTTAAAACCCATTGGTCTCTTAAAATCTTGTTATCAGATGAGCACTTTAAGACTTGCAAGAAGAGTGAAAACACTGAATACATTTTCTTTTCATGCTATATAGTTATGTATGCGCAACCCATGAAATTAATGGAATGAATATCACAGAATGAGGAGTATTATATTCTTATAAACTGTTGTGCCTTGGGTTTAGGTAGTTTGATTTCATTTTGAAATGGAACACGTGACTGCAAGAGACAGATGGAAGTGGAAGATCCTGCTGGTTTTACACTATGTTTCATTGTAATAATGCATTTCAATTTTAGTGATATCGAAAATGACTTCAGGGCAGATGCTTTAGCACTGACTTGGCTTGTTAAATACATCCATCATAGCTGGATTCTGAATCTGAGCAGCTCATAGTAGCCAGAGCACTATTGTCAGAGAACAGGCAGTTTAAATGTTAAAACCAGCAATAACTGCACAGTACAGTAAAATGTAACAATAGAGCCTCAAGCTATAAGTTTGCTTTCAAATTCCCCAAGAGACATTCATGTAACACTGGGCTGCAGAAGTCTAAAGATATATGCTAGTTTCTCAGAAAACGACATATAAATAAATGTTTTGGATTGTTCTCATACAAAGAATTTAGATTAAGGTAAATGGATTTCATTTAACTTTTTTAACTGTTGCTGAGTAGTGGGGATAATACAAAAAATAAACTTTATTTCTTATTGGAACTTCTCATAGAACTTGCAGATATAATGGGAAACTAATACAAGGAAAAAAATAACTAGTTAGCTGCCCTTATCTACCCTCCTCCTTCCACATGAAAGAAATCCTAAGTACAACTAATACTAACCATCTTACAGTAGTTTAAAAAGAATTTGTCAATAAGAGGGGAGAAAATCAGATTGCAGGAAGAGTTATTATTTTTTTTTTTAGTAACAGCAGCTGATGATGAGTGCATTCTCTTCTACCCTGCCATGTATCACCCCGGAACCTGTCTGTCCTGGTGTGTTCAGGTGTGCATTCTCCTCAAGCCATGCTACTTATTTCTTTTTTGGCGTTATGCAGTACCTTGCAGGCTTAATATGAAGTTCTTCAAGAACTGTTCGGTGTAATTTTGACTTTTATTGTTTCACTTTAGAGTGTCAGTTAGTGCTTAATTCTGAAACGGGGAATAAAACATTTAATAGGGATTAGAATGGAACTTTGGGCTTATTTTAATGATCTAAGACAAGTTTAGCCAGGTCTTCAGCCACGGCTGTAGGCTATATATACATTTAGGGGAAAGGACTGAAATGTATTACTGCTGCAGTATTTCCCCACTTTAATTCCTTCTGCTCTCTAGAACAACAAATCAAAACAATGACACATTTTATTGAAAGGTAGATCTTAGGAACTGAAATCCTGAGGTATGAAGATGCCATTCACGAATCATACTTCTTGTTTTCTTAGTCAACCACTGGCAGGTTTTGCTATGCCAACAGTACCCTCCTCTCACTTTGAAAGCTCATCATTTCAATTTGCATAGCAACAAAGATGGTTAATAAAGGAATGTTCAGCCATATTTAAGATTAAGACTGTAATCTCACTTATCTGTTACTGGCTATTACACTATTACACTGGCTATTACACTATTCTACAAGTAATGTATTATGCAATACTTTAATTTAAAAAAGCTCCACTGACTGGGGAAGAATGAACAAGAAACCTAAACATGTAAATGCAATAAAATGATCAAGAAATTAATTATTTTGCATCCAGGCTTGGTTTAATCATGTTCTTACTGATGCACGTAATTATCTTAGTATTTGACAGAGTAAAAGTGAAACTTGTGCCTCCTGATTTACACATGGTCGTTGTTTGAAATTGTGTTTAGTCCTTTCCACTACATATCTTTCTATTGACTTGCTCTGAGAAAACAGCATTAATTTATTGGAAAAAAATGCATGTTGTCTTCAACCAGAAGTCAGAACATTTTTTTTACTTATTTTAAAAAAAATTGCAATGTGCAAATATGTGAGATCTATTCTGGCAGGAGTTTTGCACAAACACAAACCCCGTTAAATTGAGCATGCAACAGTATTGCAAATCTGCCTCCATTTAAAATTTTTGTGCATTTTTGCTTGCTGGTTTTAAATACTACAGCACCTTTCAAACTGGAGAATAAGCAGCTTAAATTGATATTAGCGTCAGTGCAGTCTGTGTGAGACATCTCAGGTATGGCCAAGAGAATCGAAGTTGGAAGGTCAAGACCTCTCTATAGACAGAGATATAAAACTCCATCCAGAGACGTGATTCAGAGCACTCAAGTTACAACTTGCCGTGAATGGTCTAATCCAGGTGAAACAGGTTATTTCCTAACAAGGAATCAACTGTCAAAAATACCAGGCTGAGCTCAGATGGACTTTCTTACACTGGCCAAAGAGACGACCATAATAACTTCAGAAAATCAGAATTCAAGTACCATTTGAGAATAACGCATTATTTCTTGAAGCCAGCATTTCTAGCAAGATCAAGAATTTTTAATGAGTGAACAAAATGCATTATTTAGGGCACGTTAATCTCAGCAGTACTACTTTAGTGGATATTTGTTCCAACTGGACTCCATGGCATGTAAACTTTATGAGTTTCATTCATTTATGACCTGGCAAAGGGCAATCTTACACCCCCAACTCAGAAAGTCTGTATTACTTATTTAAAACTATTTTTCTTATTTTACTACTGCATGTGTCACAGGTATTTAAATTATTCAGGGGAATAATAAATTAAAGTTATTTGTGATATTGGCTCTTTGAATTCGAACTTACTTCTGCCTTTTCATATTCCTTTTTTATTTGATGATTAGAGCTAGTGCAATCACATCTGTAAACTTCCTCAAGTAAGTGATTATCATCCTAGAAAATTATTTTTTTGGAACAAAGTGCAGTTAGACCACATGCAATAACAGCTACATGTCGTTCCCGGAGGGAGATCTCCTTCATGCACACTAAAAAAGATGGGGAAGAATTACAGGTGAGCCATAGGCTTGTCAGGTTTTTAATGTTGTCATATGGCAAGTACTCCTTCACTCCTCTCCTCTGAGCTTCTACAATCTTTGTGGCTGCTCCCTATTCCCACAGGCAAGAGAAATTTCCCACTCTTCAGCTTTAGTTCTTGTCTCTGCATGCAGGCAGAAAGGTTTGGTTTTAACACAAGATGGGATCTGAGACTGAAATGTATGAAAACCTTTATTACCTACGTTATGTGTCACTCATAGTGGAGGGTTACCCCAACCGATGAAAAGCTTAGATTTTGACTTGTGGAGTGATTTTACGTCAGCTGTATTACGGTGAATTTGAAAGGCAGGAGATGATTAGTTTGGAGTGAACACGGAAGGAGACAATCATCAGGGGATTGCTAATTATAGGAAAAGGGACAGCATTTAGGAACCAGAGGTACTGGAGGTTGGTCAGCTTTGAGAGGCTAAAAGGGTGCATATGAGATACATGAGAATTAATTGCAGAAACAGTGAGGTTAACCAGCAATATACAGAGAGAGAAACTCTAGGTACGTGTGTGGAATATGAACATCTGGTCCAGGTGTGGACACGTGGAAACAACAGGATAGCAGTGTGTGCCTGTGTCAGGGGAAGAGTGTTAAGAGTAAAAAGCATGAGTGAACAAGTGTCAGAGCACTGAGATTTAACTTCCTGCTGCCTAAGTGAAGCGTGAGATGTTACTTTCTTTCATTACACAAGTGGCTCAGGAAATTTGCCTCTGGATAAGCAAACTTTCTTGGCAGAAATACAAATTGTTTTCTATACTTCACATAGTAACATCAATGAGTCATTGGAATCACCAAATGCACATAAAGTTAAGTTTCACTTGTTTTAAAGTCCATTTATATTGCACATGAAGTGGGGATTAGGTGGAAGTGAATGAATAAGAAATTGTTTCTGAAGGAAGCATAGCTTCAACTAAAAGTAAAACTGTTAAATTGGGAAAGCAGTACCCTGTTTCTCTCATATCCTTTTGCTCCGTAATTTCATTTTATAATTTTTAAGTATGTGTTGAAGGTGTGATACAGGTTTGGCTCTATTCAGTTTTGTTTTTTTTTCCTGCTGTTCCCAGCATGCAGAGAGCTGAGCAGCAGGCTATTGTTAAATTTTGACCATATGCTAATCACTTTAATATGTTTAGGACTCTTCAGCATGTCTGTAGTACTCCAGGTATGCAATTCTAACTTTACCACAACAGTGAATATACTATGAACTTTTTCTTAAATCTGATGTTTCCTAATATGGACCTGCTGAAACTTTTGCATTCAGCCTCATCTTCAAATCACATGTAACTTATAGGTTGATTAGTATCATATAATGCTTGGGAAAATGACATAGCTAGACCTACCTGTTCACTTCTCCAAGCATGAGACTGAAGCAGCACCTCTATGAAAAGCATTCCTCCACATCTGAAGCAGCAAGCGACAAGTGAAAGGGCACAGAGAGAAGCTGATGGGTGAGAAGGTTGAGAAAATCCTGTCAGTTTGTGGTCAAAGAAAACATAAGAAAAACAGACGACTGTACAAGTAAAAAGAAGAATTCTTACCATGTATAACCATCGATGTGAAAAAAGTGGTGAGCATTCCTTGCACACAGAATGAATGAATTCCAATCCTGGGAACATCCGGAGAGGTTCTTGCAAGAAATAATGGGGTTTTCTTTTCCGTGACAATGCTGGTTATGCCGAATAGAAAACTGTGTTAAGCACAGATGGTGCTTAGGCAGCTGGGGATAAACCAGAAGCAGAAAGAATCCCCAAACATCCAGAAAACAGAGTTTTTCTAAAGAATGTTTAGAAATAGTAGTGAATAAAGAGTGAAGATCCAAATTAACTTTTGTGCAGGAGGAGGATATCAAAGAGGATTACAAGGCTGTGTGAACATGAGAACTATTAAGAAATTAATGAGGCTTTTATCAGTTACAGGTACAGAGATGTGACCACCATCTACTCTTCATCGACCTTTTTTTTCCTCACAGAAAAACTCTGTGATACACCCTGCAGAGTTTTCTTCTCTCAGAGTCTTTCTTGAGAGCTTGAGGATGATCCAGGCTGCTGAGACTGAGATGTAGTACAACAGAATATCTGAAGTGTTTCACTCTTAGCTTTATTTTGTCCTATGCTTCTGGAATAACTTCTCCAGAAATAATGTTTCCTCCATGATGGTTAGGATTTTGGGATAATCATTTACCTGGATTATACAATTTGTTAGTAGCTACAATTATAACAAATACAAATTAAAATTCTTCTTATTGTTTAGAAAGTAAAAGTATATAATTATTGTTGTTCCAGACTTCATGAACTCTTTTAGCTCTTTGTACATTTGTTTGCATTTGGTTTACTACTGAAATTTTCTTGGTTTTTGAAATAATAACATGTCTAACACATTACACAAGTGGCTTCCTCTCTGAATGGTCATGCCGATTTAGGTAGAGTCACAGGATTAATGCAAAGGAAGGGAGAAGATATTTAACCAGAAGAGAGATTGAGGAGTTAATTCCAGAGAGGAAAAAGTTATGGAGAAGAAAAAGGAATGCTAAAGAATAGTGAACAGATATTGTTTCAGACAAGAGAAAAATCCAGGAGATTTGCAGCATTTGCAAATAGAAAATGGAAATACCCTAAACTTTGAAGGTGCTACACTGAAGAAAAACCATTCTGGGCAGTCTAATGTTTAAACCACAACATCTGATCCAGGCACTTCTGAACTTTTCAGTAAGAGGTCTGGAAATCTGTACTAGGGTTTTTCTCTTCTGTTGTGAAATTTCAAAACGGATTTTGAAATTCAAAGGTTAGGCTTACTTTAAAGACAGCTCAGCATCTTCCTGGTAGTTCTGTGCTGTCCGCGTTTAGCCAGCACGGCTGCCTAATCCTCACTGCCCTGCTCTTTACTGCCCATGGACAGCATCACTGTCCAGCGTGAGGATCCGTCATGGCTTAGAAGGACACCTCTCGTTAGTTAGACGCCTCATCCCTCACCATTTTTTTGACTGTCCTTCCCCTAGATGTTGGATGCAGAACTTTCTGCATGTTTATGTGTGTGCGCGACTGAATCTTGTTACCACTTTGGGAGCTGTGAAAGAATTATTTTTTATTTCTTTGCTCAATGACCTCAGGTAGGTACGATTAAAGTAGTTGGCCTAAGTTGTAGTCATTCAATGTTCAGGAGTCCATAATAATACTCAGCTTGTAGTTGCATACACGACAACCAACACAATAAATTACATCTGTGAAATATGTAGTAATGGGGATACCTAAAACAATCTCAGACTATGTTATTTCTGGTAGATAGCTCTTGTTTTCATGGTATATAAGAATGAATTTAAAGTTCTAAACACGTGATGAAGAAAATTTGATCCATCTTCTGGACTGTAGGGTAGGTAAATGGCTGGAAATTAATCTAGTAGAATTACGGTCTGTCCACCCTCACACAGCACTGTCTAAATAGTTCCTGCTGTTTTACACCAGCAGGAAGGTTGTTGCTTTTTTTTTTTTTTTTTTTTAAAGAATAATTACAAAGAAACACAGTTATGAAATGCAGCCAGGCACAAAGTGTGAATAATTCTGTACCTGCTAGTGAGGAATTTGGCTTGCCATATTAAATTTAATATTACCAGTACTGTTGACTTTAATAAAACCTCTGTTTTTAAGTCCTGAATTTCCAGATCAAATTCTATCAGTTCCTACGAAATATGCAGCATCTAGGGAAAGAAAAGAATACAGGGAATGCTGTACACAGGACTCCCAAAATTGAAAAAAAAAAAAAAAAGCTATAAAAAGAGAAAAAGTGTTTTAAAGATTATACACTATTTACTATTTTATGAACTCAGTAAATAGTTTTTCATAATCTCTCTTCCATTAAGGAGGCAATATGTTTTGTGTCCTGTAAGATTTTAAGCAAATAAGAGAATTACAGTTTTGTGTCATAGCTAACATGGTAACTCTTCTTTTTTAACAGGGAACTATTATTTTTCTCCTTCTACTTAGTCACAGAGTGTCCTGGTTTGAGCTGTCCCAGCCCTAATCCTTGACATAGAGATAATGATGGAAATATAGACATGTTCAACAAGGAAGAACAAGATAGTGGGCTTTATTTTCAGGAAGATTTTTTTTTATAGCTCTCTTGACAGCTCATTCTGTCTTGCAGATTGACAGGTTCCAACTCAAATGTGCAACAAATAATTTCTTAAAGTAGTATTTGAAGGGTCAGTAGCAGGTGCTTACAGGATCAAACCTGCACTTACAGAAGATCCACATCTCTCTAAGTGAACAATTCCATGCTCTGTGGGAACAGTCAAGAATGGCTTTAGGAAGAAGAAAAACTTTTATGAATATTTTGCTGAACTTCAAATTGTATGACAAAAATTTGTTGAAGAAAACTGCGGTACTAAGTGGGGAACTTTCTGTTCTTATTATCCTTCCTAAAATTTTCCTTGGACCTGATATTTGCTTGATAGCATTAAAACTCATTAAACTATGAAGTGTATTGGCTCAGAGGATCATTTCAAAACACAAAATATAACCCCCATTTTGAGCTGAGGTGTCAGAGCCTGTGTGAGAGTCAAATGAACCATGGTGCTGTACTGTCACTGCAGAACAATCAAGCAAGCTTGAACCTTGGGAAAAGAGAAAAGTCCACCTCCTGTATCCATCCTCCCATCCAGTGAAAAACAGTCAGGTAATAAGTGTAATAAACTGCAATAAATAAATTCTTTATGGTTTTAAATCTGAAGAAAAGAGTGAAACTAGTATCTCCAGCATAAGTTGCTCTGCATTTCTGGTGAGTCAAATGCCTTTTGCTGCTTCTTTTTAGTCATTTGGAGCTGTTATGAGGTTTTAGGATCATGGAACAGTTTTGGCTGGAAGAGACCTTCAAGATCATTGAGTCCAAGCTTTTCCTATCAAATCACAAATTTCCTAGCCCTAATTATCAAATTACAAAATAGATATGTGGTTTTATATGTTTTTTATGACATCAAACACCTAACTCAATAGGCAAATAGAACAAAAAACGCATATGACTTCTTTTCCCTGCAAATGTAAAGCTTTTGCACAGCTTTGACGAATGTTAAAGGTATACTGTACAATTATTTGAAGCCATGCTGTGCTTTTATCAGTAGCACTACAGGACTTCCCAGCATGCATTTGAAAATAGTTGTGTTTAACACTTTTCATCATAAACTTTATTTTCAGCACCATTTCACAATTTGTCCTTATAAGTAGTGATTTTCTAATCTTTAAGTCACTCTGGTAACAATAAAGTATTTGCCTTTCTCTCACTTCTGAACTCTGTGTATGAAGGCAAGACTGTAAACAGGATGTTTTTGTTCAGTACATGAACCACCAGCTACAACACGATAGGTGATCCTGCTTTGGCAGGGGCGTTGGACTAGATGATCTTTCAAGGTCCCTTCCAACCCCTGACACTCTGTGATTCTGTGATTCTGGGAGATTCTGTGACGGAGTAGGCTATGCTCTTCCCTGTCCAGAGCTGACTAGTGTATGATCTCAAATGGCAGCTTTCACATTTTTTATTCTTTAAAATACCAATCTTATTATCTACTGGATCCAGAAAGAGCAATATTACAGACAGTAAAGTACATGAGCATTCCTCCCCCCACATTTGTGCCATGTGGGCCCATTGTGAGGGATGGTATCACCATACAGCGGGGTGTTCCTGACCATTTATGCAAACATTGTGTGTTTACCTTACAGGACCTGGCTGGGAAACAGGGGTGAAGGTGCCTTCTTGCTGTTTCTAGGCCCCCTGGGTCAGTGCAAGCTAATGCATATTGGGGCAATTTTTCTCTGAATTTACTTTTTATTCTCTCCATTTTTTTTAGTATTGTTTAGAGATTATGTGGGGACTTCAGAGAATCATGCCTATTCCCGTGAAGTTCTTACCTGCCCTCTACTTTTCTGTTAAGAGTCAAAAATTTGTCCAAAAATCTGAGACAAGGAACACCTGAATATTCACCCAAGAAATAATTCCTCCCGTATGTTTGTATCAACCTCTTGCATCTTACACAGCTAGCACAGGCTTCTCAGAAGTTAAACTAAAAGTTTACTGACGTGTCGCTAAGATGAGGAGGTCAGGTTGGGGAGCAGGGGAGGGAGCAGATGAGCTGGGACAGACGGACGGCACCGGAAGGAATGATGGCTCTCACTGCCTTGCCAGTGAAGGCTGCTGCCTCACACAGTCCGGTTACTGGCACACCACAGTTCTCCACTGTGTCTAGCCCGGCTTTCCAAGCTGCTGACGGAGGTGAGGGAGGCAGCAGCCTCACTGACTTTTTTTTTTTCTCCTAGGGGAAAGCCTAATTAGTCTGTGCCCTAAAGCTGACCCTACTACCCTTGTCTGAACTTTCTTCATCTGCAAATTCAACACTTTTCTGATAAGTGAGGGAGACATGTCTATCATGTGCTTTCCATTTGAAAGGTTAAATGACAGACTTCTCTCCACCCAGATGTACTTTTTTTGATTTATGATGTGTTTTTTCTTGCATATATGGGTGCCTGTAAAAAATCCTGTTGTACAGATGAAACTGAGCAAACAAACATGGAAATCAGAATTTGTTATAAGTATTTCACATTCATCAGACCTGCAGATATGTAAAGTTTTGCGATCTGTGGTATTCTTTGCTTGGAATAAATTATTTCTTGCTGCCATCATCCACATCTGTCTGTAGAACCCAACGTGATCTACCTTCCATGTTTTAAATACAAAAGGGTTTTGTGTTAGCCTGGGATTTCCTTTTTTTTGTTTTCCTGATACGTCTTTTTGGCCTGCTTTTTAAAATTTTTAGCATACCTGTAAAAACCATGCCTTATTCTTATGTGTTTGTTGTTGAGTTGGTTTGAGTTGGTTTTTTTTTTTTTTGTTTGAAGTCAGGTACATCAGGATTTTCCTGAAGTGGGCGTCAGAAATGTAAATTTTTCACCTTTGATGGTCTGGAAAAATTTGTGTCATAACTGAAAGAAATTCTTACTGTACTTACACGTGACTGAATGTGTAGTAGTAACTGGATCTTTCCTACTCTCTCTTTTGGAAAAATCTTTTGTGTCTTACCTTGTTCGGACAGACTATCTTGGTCAGCTTCCTTGAGAGGTGGTTCTGCTATATCAATCAGTTCTTCCTTCTCGTCAACTTCTCCAGCTTGCAGGAGATCAGGTGGGGTAAAGATACCTGTAGTATAAACTGCCAGTGTGGAAGCCTGCTCCACTGGAGACTCATAGCCATCGGTGATTAAGTCATTGCTAGCAGAATCATCTGCTGGAGGAGGCAAATAGGAATCCTCTGGTTTTGGAGGACTGCTACTGCTACCCAGAACACTGGAAGGCACTGTGAAGCTTTGGTAGTCAGTAGCGATGTCTTCTGTGGCTGGAGGAGATTTGTCCAGAAATGGTTCTCTGGAGGGTTTGGTAGGGAACGCAGGTTCAGATGTAACAAAATTATTAAAGTCTTCAGGGGCACTGATGTCTCCACTTATGACAGGGATTTCAGTTGTAAATTCAATGCCCAAGGTGTCTCCTGTTTGGTCCACTGTTGCTGGGCTGGGGTAGCCCAGTGGGAGTTCCACACTCATGGAGTCCTCCTGAAAAGTTTTTAAAAAGCAGCTTTCATTATTATGTTTAACTTTCATTGCTAAAAAGGCCAATGATTTTTAGCCACAGGATACTGCAGACAGCTAACTCAACATGAAGTCAAAGGACATGTAAAATGTTTGGCCTGTGCATGTAATCCTAATCGCATTGCTTGTAATTTTAAAAATAGTCAAAGAAAGATGACTTTCACTGTCCCTGTCAGTTCCTCTCCTTTTGTTATTGAGGTGTATGGCTGAATGGGTGAGATGTTGTCTGCTTTGTAGTTAAAACTAGAAAAGGTAATCAAGAAGTAATATTCACCTGTAAATGCTCTAATCAATATCTCTGTTGCAGTATCATAGAATCATAGAATGGCCTAGGCTGGAAGGGACCTTAGAGATCATAGAATCATAGAATCATAGAATGTTAGGGATTGGAAGGGACCTCGAAAGATCATCAAGTCCAATCCCCCTGCCAGAGCAGGAATGCCTAGACTATGCCACACAGGAACGTGTCCAGGCAGGTCTTGAATGTCTCCAGAGAAGGAGACTCCACAGCCTCTCTGGGCAGCCTGTTCCAGGGCTCCGTCACCCTCACTGAGAAGAAGTTTCTTCTCGAGTTTAAGCGGAACCTCTTATGTTCCAGTTTCAGCCCATTACCCCTTGTCCTATCAGTGGTTGTCACCGAGAAGAGCCTGGCTCCATCCTCGTGACACTCACCCTTGATATATTTGTAAACATTAATGAGGTCACCCCTCAGTCTCCTCTTCTCCAAACTAAAGAGCCCCAGCTCCTTCAGTCTTTTCTCATAAGGGAGATGCTCCACTCCCTTAATCATCTTAGTTGCCCTGTGCTGGACTCTCTCCAGCAGTTCCCTGTCTTTCTTGAACTGAGGGGCCCAGAGCTGGACACAGTATTCCAGATGGGGTCTCACCAGGGCAGAGTAGAGGGTCATTTAATCCAGCCTCCCTGTCAGGGGCAGTGACGCCTCTCAACTAGATCAGGCAACACACGGGGACCCAACGGGGATCGAACCTATGACCTTGGTGTTATCAGCACCACGCTCTAACTGAATGAGGTAATATAAAATGAAGACATGTATTTTGGCGTAAGAGCCTTTTTCTGTATATTTCTCTACATCTTAACACTGTTCATTTTTCATGTAAAATGAAGAAATATAGCAACCAGTATTAACTTACCAAATCAGGTCCTGCCAGAGGAATAGTGACCATGGCCTGGATATCATTATCAAAATCACTAGGTGGTATAATAGATTCTGAGAAAAAATTAAAAAAAAAAAAAAGAGACGGAAAGCATACTATTTCAGCTGTGGCACACTGAAAAGTGATCAGAACACATAAACTCAATTAAAAATAAAAAAATATTAAAATCATTCTCCATCAAAAAATTACTTTTTAAAATCCATGTTAAAAAAGAAGAGGTGTAATTTCCATTTAAACTGGCAATTATGAGGAAAACAGGAATTTTATATGCAGTATTCTTCATAATCTTTGTTTAATGTAAATGGGATAGGTCAGGGAGAACTGAACCATGGAAGAATGCTTAAAATCAGCTGAAGTATGAACCACTCAGTTAAATCCGCATGAGCTATGATGACTCATTATATTGTGTTCATTAAGCATAAATTCTTTGCAGTTTTACCCAGAGTACACACCATTGTTACTCTCGGTGTTTCGGGTTGAGTGCCCAGTTGTTTCCTTCGCCCCCTCAGAAGAGCTCTTTAAATGTACTTGGAAGCAAGCTGTTTTTCTAAAACCAGTTATTAAAAATTACTAGTGGGGGAAAAAGTTAATTCAAATAGTTATTATCAAAGTGTGTTATATCCATGATGTTTTTCTTTAGACTTTTAATCTACATTAAAATATGACATTTTGTTCTTACAGAAAGTATTCGTCCATCTAATTTTTTTTTTTTCCCCAAGAAAATGCTGCTATTTGAAACACTACATCTAAACTTTGATGTGTGTTTTATTTTGGTAAATACGCATATGAAAATATATTTTAAACTCCCTCTTTAACTCCCCCAAACTATGCCTATGGTACCTTTTGAAATAATCTTTGAAGGACTAGAGGTGATATTTATTAGCTGGATTACTTAAGAAGATGCAGTCCTTCAAACTTCTGCTAAAGGTCTTCACACCCAACTTGTTATCTACACTCCCTCTGTTTCAGAGAGCAAGATGCACCTTTACAGTGTGTTTCATATGACTGATTTTGGCTTGGGATCAAATGCTTTTAAGGTGTCCCTCTCTGACTTCACTGGGAGATTAGATGACTTGCTTACAATTGGGACAGCTTTCAGAAAGGTGAATTTATGTTAAAGGAAGCCCTCACTTTTTGTCTTATTGAAGAAAGGAGACTGTCCATACTGAGAAATGAAAACAATATAGTAGATATTCATAGTCTTTCTTTTCTTTTCTTTTTTTTCCTTCTCCTCTTATTTGTCTTTAGTATGAAAAATATCCAGCTTCTCTAAACAAATAAGAGAAATAGTTTCTCCACGACGAATGAAAGTTAGGATGTATAATTATCAAGGCACATATTGTTATAAAATTTTACTTAGATCTGTGCATCCTTTGGATGCCAGACAACTCAGGAGAATGGGAGAATACACGAGATGAAACAATCTATTAGTGAAGCAAAGGAGACCTTACTGAAACTGCATCAGTTTGAAAGGGCTTGTGCCTGGCACTGCCCTGCCTACTGACCGTCAGTAAACTGAAGTGTCCCGAGGTCCAGTGGCAGGGTCTGGTCTTCGTGGAGGGCTATGGCAACCAGCTGCTGAAGGTCTGTTACTGTGAGTTTAGTTGCTGATACCTCCCTCTCTTCCTTTGCAGAAAGTGGAATTTTTTCATTTTCAACCTTATTCGATCCAATAGTCGAGATGTCATCTGCTGTGCTTCTGATGTCTGAGCCATCCCTCTCAAAGTTTACCACATATCGAGCTACAGTGCTGCTTGTTCTACAAGGGGAAGATGCAAAAATGCCCAGTGCAGCAAAATCAGTTAGTGACTGAGGACCAATATTACACACAAAACTCAACTATAAGCAACCATAATATATTAGGTTCTGTAAAAACAGTGCAGATATACCTCTTTCTAATGACACTGTCATCTTGAAATTATTTTTGCTATATCTGACCCTTTTTTCCTTCTATGCATAAATTCCAGTGCTGAAGAAAACTATAAAAATGTTCTAAATAATCCAGTTTAATCTGACTACTCAGAGAGTAAAATAATTTGAAGTCACTGATTATTGGTTCAAACAGTCGTAAACACATGTTGCAGTTACTAGAAGCCATAACCACCTACTAATTATGCAGGAACTTATCAAAAGGGATCAGACTACATACAGACTACAGACTACATACAGACTACAGACTTCATAAAACTACAGATAAGCAAAAATCTTATTACATAGGGGCAATTTTTTATTATTTTGTAGAACAGCAAGAAAGTCAGCTAACATGGCAAGCAAATCACTTTTCACAACGTGAGAGAGCTTTTTCAAGTCTAAATGAATGTGTATAATTTCTCTCTAGATGTACTTTTTAACAGAAGTCTCAATTTTTAACTGTTATGAATATATCACTTTTCATAAATGCTAAATTCATCTAATTAAAATGAAAAATAATTAGTGTTTTCTAAAATATTTGTACTCCACTATGTTGCCTTTTATAGTATCAAGTAACTGGAGAGAGAAGAATTTTGCTTCGTCTAGTATGTACTGTGTATTTACATTTTCACAACATGGCAAGAATTCAGGATAAGCATTAGACAATGCTTCCTTTTAAAGTAAAAGTAAAAAAGAAATTCTGGAAAGTGCTAGACGGATATTACCCCAGCAGCAATTTTAAGCAACAACAGCAGACTCTGTAACTGTTTCTGTTATCAGTCAAATGCTCCTTGCATTTTATCAGGCTAGTTACTGATCTCTTTGCCATTCTATGTGGTCTGATAATAGAGATAACAAATCAAATTCTACTTATTATTCCCATATAACTTGTATATGGGAATGCAGCTAGGAAACGGCAGATCAAAAATGAACATTTAAATATAAAGGTTCCTAATATTTTTAATCACAGAATCACAGAATCACAGAATGTTAAAGGTTGGAAGGGACCTCAAAGATCATCTAGTCCAACCCCCCTGCCAGAGCAGGATCACCTACACTAGAGCGCACAGGAACGCGTCCAGGCGGGTTTTGAATGTCTCAAGAGATGGAGATTCCACAACCTCCCTAGGCAGCCTGTTCCAGTGCTCAGTCACCCTCACAGTGAAAAAGTTTTTCCTCATATTTTTCTGGAACCTCCTGTGTTCCAGCTTCCACCCATTGCCCCTTGTCCTGTCAGTGGACGCCGCTGAAAAGAGCCTGGCTCCATCCTCCTGACATTCCCCCTTGACATATTTATAAACATTGATGAGGTCACCCCTCAGCCTCCTCTTCTCCAAGCTAAAGAGATCCAGCTCCTTCAGCCTTTCCTCATAAGGGAGATGCTCCACTCCCTTCACCATCTTTGTGGCTCTACGCTGGACTCTCTCAAGCAGCTCCCTGTCCTTCTTGAACTGAGGGGCCCAGAACTGGACACAATATTCCAGATGCGGCCTCACCAGGGCAGAGTAGAGGGGCAGGAGGACCTCTCTTGACCTACTTGCTACTCCCCTTCTAATACACCCCAGGATGCCATTGGCCTTCTTGGCCACGAGGGCACACTGCTGGCTCATGGTCATCCTGCTGTCCACTAGAACCCCCAGGTCCCTTTCCCCTGCACTGCTCTCCAGCAGGGCAGTCCCCAACCTATATTGGCACATGGGGTTATTTTTTCCCAAGTGCAAAACTCTACACTTGCCCTTGTTAAACTTCATAAGATTTCTCCCCGCCCAGTCCTCCAGCCTGTCCAGGTCTCTCTGAATGGCTGCACAGCCTTCTGGTGTGTCAACCACTCCCCCCAACTTCGTATCATCAGCAAACTTGCTGACAACATTCTCTAATCCCTCATCCAGATCATTGATGAATATATTAAACAGCACCGGCCCAAGCACTGACCCCTGAGGGACCCCACTAGACACAGGCATCCAGCCAGACTCGGCCCCATTGACCACAACCCTCTGGCTTCTTCCCTTCAACCAGTTCTCGACCCACCTCACTACTTGGTCATCCAGACCACACTTCCTCAGTTTACCTATGAGGATGCTGTGGGAGACGGTGTCAAAGGCCTTGCTGATGTCCAGGTAGACCACGTCCACTGCATGGCCACCATCCATCCACCTGGTTATGTCTTCGTAAAAGGCTATCAGGTTGGTCAAACATGACTTCCCCTTGGCAAAGCCATGCTGACTGCCCCTAATAACCTTCTTATCCTTAATTTTTGATTTATGGCTGATAGAGATCATTAGTTATCTGAATGTGAGTTTTCTTAGGTCAAACAATTTTCTCTTCTTCTCAGAGATCCTGACAAAATTTGATTACGTGAACCTTTCAGATCAAGGTAAAAGCTGTCCCTGCTGCTTTATATCACAGAATTTGTACTTAGGCAGAACACAAATCAGTTCAGTCACATCAGGATAAAGAACATTTACTGATGTATCTAATCTAATAGTCTATAAAATAATTAATCTTAACTATGAATTACAGACAAATTACCCATCTTTCTCCTTCTTCTCTCTTCATTTCATCACAGATGAAAGGGTGTGATAAAGGATTGAAAGAAAAAAAAAGATTCATGTATACCAATAAACCAGTCATATATCAAAAACATCATTTGACAATTTATCTACCAAGTCTCATCAATAACTTTTATCTCTGGGAGAAAGTGACAGCCTACTCTTCATCATTTCACTTTTTCACTTCCAAACAATAGGAATCTCCATGTTTTGAGTGGGGAAACAGGAATTTTACTTTAACTTGATAGTTTGAAATATCTGCTTTCATATTTCTCATTACACATGGTGCAATTTGAGCACTGTCATTGCTAATCTGTGTCTTTATGGTGACAATGAACATCTGTGACAGTAGTAGCAACTGTTACTGATACCACACGTGGTGCCTACTCAGATCCTAGTCACAGGGGTAGCTCGACTTATTAATTACCCCTGGAAGACATGCTTATGTTGACCTTCTGTAATATAACACCCTGGTATTTTCCCTGATGAATTCTCTAGCATATCTCTAAAGTTGTCTTTCCATATTGCCTTGTGGGAAATGCTGCTGATGCATATGTAGCAATATGGCTAAGGCAGAACGGACAGCAATATTGGTTTTGACTATCTGTAACTCGCAGGGGTAACTAAATTACTAGATGACAGGAAGCAATTCTGGTCTTCCACACTTATGAGTGTTCATATCAGCTCCTAAGACCAAGATACTAAACAGAAGTGGATCCCAGGTCTGGAATCACAACTGAAAGAGGTTAGTTATTGCACATTTTAACTGTGAGATTCTACTACAGATTTTCTCTGCTTGTTCGCCAGTAGATGGCTTTTCGTTTTCTCACTTTCATTATCAAAGTGTAACAATTTTCACTCTATTTTGCTCTTCTCTCTTCTTTTCCCCAGCAATTTTGTAGATGGAAAAGCTAGAAGGAAGTATGCTCTTGTGTAAAATTGCATTGTGATATGAATGTTCTTCAACACATATTGAGTATTACTAGAAGGACTGAACGTTCCTGATGCTGTGCCAGAAGCCCACATGAATTTATGTCTTTTCTCCTGCTCTTTATTCACTTTGAATTTTGTGTTATTTCTTACTGTAACTTGTTTTTCGCTTGATTCTTTATGTAATGTCCTCTTATCTATAGTAACAAAACCATATCAAATCTGCCTTTCTCCATAGAAAAAATACACAGTTGTTTACATTAGCAGTAAACATACAAGGAAGCTAAAACTAAGAAATGGTAACACGGAACAAAAATTCATTAAAAAAATGAAACATTTTTAATTGTTTGAAACACCTGGCAAACACCTATTAAGCAATTTTTATATGTGTGAACACGTATCCTCCTGCAACCTTCTCTTGCCAAGACACCTTTGTTGTGATCTATGAGGGGTGTAGGATCCACACACAGAAAAGCGGACATCTAAATAGTTGTACTCCCAACTCTTCACCTTGTAATTTAAGAAAGTCCTCAATACAATGTTGCTAGTGAACAATTTCAAAGGATTTATTGACTAATTCACCCCTTAGGGAAGCAAAGCTACTTCTATTTAACAATTCAAACCCTCACTTGGGATGTGTTTGCACTTCTCTCTGTATTGTCTCTGTGTTGTTCCCAGAAAAAAATCTTTTCTGTTTAGAGCAGTACACACCCCACTATTATATAGGTCTTTTCATGTTGGAGGGAAAGAAGGAAGAGGAGAATTTTAGCAACGAACAGAAAGACAAGTCACATTTTCTTACTTACTTAAATCCCAATACGTGGATTTCTTTGAATCCTGGAAGTTTCTCAAATATTTTTTGCATCTATAGAAAACCATAAGATCATTAATTCATTGCAAGTTCTACCACTAAAAAGCAAGCATAGGTTGACCACCCAGACAATATTGTTAATATTTCAGAAAGAGTTTTAGGAAACAGTCTCAACTGCCCTATTTGTGGTATCATCATTACTCAGCTTAAACACAATATTTGGTTTGTATATGCTGCCTGTATTACCTGTTAACGGGCAAAATGAACTGCAAAATACAGCTTTTTTAAGTACTGTGATTATGTAAATCAGTGATAATACAGTTCATAATAAAGGAAGTCAAGAAACATGAATCAATGGTTTTCTCATTTTCAGTTTTAGTTCATGAATAATTTTGTGATTCAAGTCACATTAATGGTAAATTAGTTATTTTAAAATATTACCAAATGCAGATTTATCTAGACTATTTAACAAATAAGTTATAAATTAAACAGCTTTAACCATCTTTTACAAATAAAATAACATATTTTTAATTCTAATGTAAACAAGTTTTGAATAGGAGAGACAGCATGAAGAATAAACAATGAGCAGAAAAGGTGAATTTTGTATATGTTTTTCAGACTTTAGGATAATAAGCGTTTTTGTCAGCACTTCAAGAGTAAGCAGTGGGTTGAGATCCAGCTGATTGACCTTTTGATCTTTTCCAACTGTAGCAACATTTATATAGTTAAGTCAAATGAAATATTTTATGTAAATCCACTATGTGAGAGTAAAGGGTTTGCGCTTTTTTTTTTAATCACACAGTTCCACTGTTCCTTTCTGATTCACTTCCTGGTCCCGTTAAGTACCAAGAAACGCATTGTCTAAGCCATTCATCTACATGCAAATCCTGCCGAGTTGAGGGAATTCAGCACTTGAAAAGAAGTGAAAAATCTTTTTGAGAATTCAGGAGCTTTTAATTCAGCATATCACTTAAAAAATTATATGAATTGAAGTGGCAGTCTTTCCTATTCCTTAGCTACATGGTTCTGTGCAAGCCCAGCACACATTTAAAACTTGTTGTGTATGAAAGTTTGTCAGAACTGGTAGGGAACAGGTGGTCAGTTTTCTCTGCATCTCTCATGTAAGTTAAGTGAGGAAGAAGCAGAAGATCAGTATGTTATCAGTACCAGGTATCAACCACACTGTATAAGACTAGATGTCTTTTTAATCACAGCAATCAGAAGAGAGTCATAGAATCATAGAATTGTCAGGATTGGAAGGGAACTTAAAGATCATCTAGTTCCAACCCCCCGTGACATGGGCAGGGACATCCCCCACTAGATCAGGCTGCTCAGAGCCCCATCCAACCTGGACTTAAAAACTTCCAGGGATGGGGCTTCCACCACCTCTCTGGGCAACCTGTGCCAGTGTTTCACCACCCTCATGGTGAAGAACTTCTTCCTAAGGTCCAATCTGAATCGATCCATCTCTAGCTTTAATCCATTCCCCCCAGTCCTATCACTACCCAACATCCTAAAAAGCCCCTCACCAGCTTTCTTGCAGGCCCCCTTGAGATACTGGAAGGCCACAATAAGGTCTCCTCGGAGACTTCTTTTCTGCAGACTGAACAACTCCAACTCTCTCAGTCTGTCTTCATAGGAGAGGTGCTCCAGCCCTCTAATCATCCTCGTGGCCCTTCTCTGGACATGATCCAGCATATCCATATCTTTCTTGTGCTGTGGACTCCAGAACTGGATGCAGCACTCCAGGTGGGGTCTCATGAGAGTGGAGTAGAGGGGCAGAATCACCTCCCCCAACCTGCTGGTCATGCACCTCTTGATGTAGCCCAGGACACGACTGGCTTTCTGGGCTGCAGGTGCACACTGACGGCTCATGTTGAGCTTCTCGTCCACCAGTACCCCCAAGTCCTTTGCTTCAGGGCTGCTCTCAAGCCAATCACTGCCCAGCCTATAAGATAATGTCTAGTGCAGAGAATGCCCTGTCACCTACATGCCCCTTGCCCATCTCTTCCAAGAGGACAGTAGGAAAGGAACTGAGGTAAATACTTAATTTTGAGCTTGGTCTGACTTAGTAGTGGTCCAGAATCACAGAATCACAGAATCACACAGAATCACAGAATATTAGGGATTGGAAGGGACCTCGAAAGATCATCAAGTCCAATCCCCCTGCCAGAGCAGGAACGCCTAGGTAATGCTACATAGGAACGTGTCCAGGCAGGTCTTCAATGTCTCCAGAGAAGGAGACTCCACAACCTCCCTGGGCAGCCTGTGCCAGTGCTCTGTAACCCTCACTGAGAAGAAGTTTCTTCTCGAGTTTAAGCGGAACCTCTTATGTTCCAGTTTCAGCCCATTACCCCTTGTCCTGTCATTGGTTGTCACCGAGAAGAGCCTGGTTCCATCCTCATGACACTCAACCTTTATATATTTGTAAACATTAATGAGGTCACCCCTCAGACTCCTCCAAACTAAAGAGCCCCAGCTCCCTCAGCCTTTCCTCATAAGGGAGATGCTCCACTCCCTTCATCATCCTAGTTGCCCTGTGCTGGACTCTCTCCAGCAGTTCCCTGTCTTTCTTGAACTGAGGGGCCCAGAACTGGACACAATATTCCAGATGGGGTCTCACTAGGGCAGAGTAGAGGGGAAGGAGAACCTCTCTTGACCTACTAACCACCTCCCTTCTAATACACCCCAGGATGCCATTGGCCTTCCTGGCCACAAGGGCACACTGCTGGTTCATGGTCATCCTGCTGTCCACCAAGACTCCCAGGTCCCTTTCCCCTACACTGCTCTCTAATAAGTCAATCCCCAACTTATACTGGAACCTGGGGTTGTTCCTACCCAGATGCAAGACCCTACATTTACCCTTGTTATATTTCATTAAATTTTTCTCCGCCCAACGCTCCAGCCTGTCCAGATCTCGCTGGATGGCAGCACAGCCTTCTGGTGTGTCAGCCACTCCTCCCAGCTTGGTGTCATCAGCAAACTTGCTGATAGTACTCTCTAGTCCCTCATCCAAGTCATTGATGAATATATTGAATAATACTGATCCCAGTACCGACCCTTGAGGGACTCCACTGGATACAGGCCTCCAACCAGACTCCGCCCCATTGACCACGACTCTTTGGCTTCTTCCCCTTAGCCAGTTCACAGTCCACCTCACTACCCGAGAGTCTAGACCACACTTCCTCAGTTTAGCAGCAAGGATGCTATGGGAGACTGTGTCAAATGCTTTACTGAAGTCAAGGTAGACCACATCCTCCGCTCTGCCATCATCTATCCACCTTGTTATATCCTCATAAAAGGCTATGAGGTTAGTCAAGCACGACTTCCCCTTGGTGAAGCCATGTTGACTGTCTCTAATGACCCTCTTATCCTTGATATGCCTTGAGATGGCACCAAGGATAAGTTCTTCCATCACTTTCCCAGGGATGGAGGTGAGGCTGACCGGTCTATAGTTTCCCGGGTCCTCCTTCTTGCCCTTTTTGAAGACTGGAGTGACATTTGCTTCCCTCCAGTCCTCAGGCACCTCTCCCGTCTCCCATGACCTGGTAAAGATGATGGAGAGTGGTCTAGCAATGACATCAGCCAGCTCCCTCAGCACCCGTGGATGCATCCCATCTGGACCCATGGATTTATGGATGTCCAGATTGCTTAATTGGTCCCTAACCCAGTCGTCATCGACTAAAGCAAACGCCTCCACTGCCCTGACTTCCTGTGGGGCCTCAGGGGAACGGGGCTCCTCAGGACAGCCTCCGGCAGAGTAGACAGAGACAAAGAAGGCATTCAGTAGCTCTGCCTTCTCTGTATCTTCTGTCAGCAAGGCACCCACCTCATTCATCGGTGGGCCTACATTGCCTCTGGTGTTAGTTTTATCTGCCACGTATTTGAAAAAGCTCTTCCTGTTGTCCTGGACCCCTCTCGCCAGGTTTAATTCCAGGGAGGCCTTTGCTTTCCTAGTTGCCTCCCTACATCCTCGGACAACAGCCTTATATTCTTCCCAAGTGGCCAGCCCTGCCTTCCAAGATCTGTAAAATCTTCTCTTGCACTTGAGCTTACCCAGCAGATCCCTGTTTAGCCACACAGGTCTCCTGGCTCCCTTCCTTGGCTTCCTACGTGTCGGGATGCTCTGATCTTGAGCACGGTAGAAGCAGTCCCTGAACGCTAACCAACTATCTTGGGCCCCTTTATCTTCAAACAGCCTTGCCCAGAAGCAGCAGTCAGACTGTGGGAAGAATTTAAATGCTATTCATGTGACTAGTGGTCACTGAAAGTAACAGAGATTAAGAGCCTAAGTTACTAGGATGCAACTAATTTTCCCAAACTTAGGGAAGCACTATCGTTTTAGATACCTTAAGGTCATCTGTTCAATTGCTGGTTCGAAAGAGTGCAGCTCTCTCATATTTGAGAGGTGCTTGCAGATGTATTGGATAACCTGGGGCACCTAAAATGGCATGAGATATCTGTGTTTAGGTAACTGAATCTACTTTTAGCCATGTCCTGCCAGCTGACTGTTGGCAAGGGTGTTGTCCACTCTCTTTTTTGTTTCTCTTTATATCGTAATGAAGTGGATGCTTTCCTTTAACTCTGTGCACATATGTAGCTTCCTATTTTCTACTTTTGCCAAACTAATCTCGATTTACTGAGTAGCATAAACATCTGAACCTGCATTTCTCATGTGATTTTAAACGTATGTTGTGGTATATAGATGTACTTCTGAACATCTGCACTGTAACGTCTGCTGTAACTCTTCCCTCTTGCAATGTCCTGAAATGAATTGGAAACAGCTTGGAACTCCATAACCTCAGCCTACGCAAAGGCCTCTCTGGAATTTATACAGGACCTCATGTAGCTGGATGAGGTGTTAATTCTGAATCTAACCTCCTCACTTTCACCCTTTGAGAGCACTTGCTGTAAAGTAAAACTGTCTTATATCAAGATTGCCCTCTGCCTCCTCCGTGATCTAACTTTGCAGGAAAACATGTCAGGTATATTTCATGGTACCAGACTATAAATCATTTTCTATTCAACATTGCATGTCAAGAACAGCTTTCGAGTCTTTAAAGTGGCAGAAGAAAATTTGAAGACAATGGAAAAAAACCCAAAAGATCGAGAAACTTTGCATTTCTCCCTGTACAATTAATGTAATAACTTTAAAGTCAGGTAGCTGAATTATATCGTTATATGTGTAGTAAACAAAGTCTGCAGGCAGTTCTGTTTGAGGATAATACTGGAAACCTCCAGAGAAGCCACTTTTTACCAGCTCTGCCAACATATCTTTCACCATTTCTCTACGCATATCTGAAACTGAACCAGGATAACAAAATAATTTGCACTAAGGAACGCTCATGAAACTGATGAGAAGCTTTAGTTAATTTTACTAAGAAAACCTTGTGGGAACTTCAAGTCATTAACTGCTATCTATTAAATTGATAGCTGAACATTCAGTGAATATTATTAATTACATGAAAACACCACAGATGTTCCAGTTCTTACAGAAACTATGGTAATTGACAACAAAATGACTGGAGATCCTTTGAAGAATAGTTCAGACAACAGTGGCTAATTACTTTAAACATTTATATTACATTTCTCATTAGGTTTACTGTAGAAATTAAATTATGACAAAGTACTGTCCATGAATTTCTGATTAAGCCCAAACATTCCTAAAGTTAGACTGTTCGTCAGTTATCTGAAACTCTACTGCTGACAAAGGCACTGGCTTGTTAGCTTGGTGGCTGAACAGATGGCCTAAAAGAGGAGAGAAGATGACTGATTATACATGAAGGAAAATTGAAGGCCTTGAGACAGGAATTACCTGTTTCAAGCTAAGCCAGTAGATTCTAATTCTGTTCCATGGTGAAAGTAGTTTCACAGTATGAGTCTCAACCAAGGTACAAAGGCAGCATTATGACATTCACTCAGTCTCCTTACCTGTAGCTGAAATTTGGCAGCTAGTTGTTGGTACTGTGGGGAGTTGGGATCATCAAGCTCAGCTGTGTACTCCTGATCAGTGAGAGTGACACTGAATTCTACCATTTGCTCCTTAGGCAGCTCTGGAACTGTATTTGTTCCCAGCTCCTGGAAAAGAAGAGAGGAAAAAAAAAAGGGGAGAAACAAAACTAAGTCAATTTTTGGCTGAACATTTTTAATGGTGGAAGAGTTCCCTTTTTATACTTTCTACCATATATGCAAGAAGCATCATCCACTGTTCCTGTACAGAACAGATACTAATAAAACCCTTCAGTCCTACTAGCAGTAACAGAGGGGAGCACTCGTGGTTTATCAGAACTAAGTGTTTATAAGGGTTTCTCCTCTAAGGTTTTCTGCTAGCTGGGCTCAAAAAGAAGAGGTGAGTGAAAAAATAGGATAGGAAAAATAGATTGCCCTCACCTTCACAGGAGTCTTCGTGTCATTAACAATTTCATTGAGCAGCGTGCCATTAGGTCCTGGTGCATATGGAGAGAAGGGTGTGCCAGGGGAGCCTGGGGACAGGGGTTAAAACAAAACCAGGCAAGAATAAGTTTGCACATCAAAAATCTTCCCCTTTCTTTGTGGGTCGGGTGTCAGCTCACTAAAGAACTTTTCCTTACGGAGGATGTGTTTGAGCATAAGCCTGCATGAGTGAAAGGTGGTCATGACTTACGGGCGTGGGTAAAGCTACTACTTTTTATACAATAGACAGCCTTTCTTTCCAGGTCAAAAACATCAGTGGTGTTGCATGTGCATGACTGAAGACAAAAATGGCATGGAATATACATCAATGAAACTACGTGAGTTAAATATTAATATTTGACCATTTCCTGTCATACTGCATTAGATGTCACTAAATGTCTAAGTTTGATTTTTCCAGTTGAGGTAATCGTCTCTATGATAGCCACCTTTCTTTAGGGCTTGATTTAAAATAACAAATGGCTTTGACATAGTTTTCCAGGTGGAAGAAAAAATACCACGCCGGAAGTCACCATCAATAAAATTCTGTCATATTTAGCCCTCATAAAAATGTGTGTGCAGGATGTTTTCTCCTTGAACAAAATGCTCAGATTTACAGATTTTTATCACTGCATAAATTTCTAGCATTGCAAAGAACTGTACTATACAACAGTGTTGGTAGGCATGATTGGAATAATCCACTCTAATTAATTTCTTGGTATTACTGTGACTTTCTGGCTAAAGTAATTCTTTATTTTCACCTGCTTGCCTATTTTCTCTAACAAAATGCAGCAGCTAACACTCAAAATATTTCACAACTGAAGCAAAATTAACTCTACAGGGGAAACTAGCAATACATATGCATTTAAAAACTGAAACAAAACTGGAATGTTACATTTGAGTAGTAGGCATGCTGTAAAGAAATCAAAAAATGCTTCTTACAGATTATTTTATAAAGCATTTTCACTGTACTTCACTGAACTTGTCACGCTTCTTCTGCATTCACTAGATTATAGTCTTCTAAGATCTGTGAATGACTGGTTTTGGCAATGCTATGTAATGAGCACACACAGAGCAAGAGTTGATTTTACCTGTAGAAATGGAAGGAATGTCTTCTGGCTTTTTGCCACCTGTTTTCTCTGTGGATATTTCATCTTTCCTATCAATCAAATAGAAATAAGTGATTTAATGATAAGCATGCTGTACTGGCACTGCCGAAGGTTTAGGAAAAATGTAGAAATGATCCCTATATTAAATGTACTTTAAATGAGGGAAGTTATTTCTAATGGAATATTTGATAAGCTAGTTAAGCAGGTAATGGGACAGTGGGTCATAAGATATATCAACAGTTTATAATATTTCCTTTCCTCTTCTTCAGTATGGTAATTGCTCTTACAATGAACAAAAATACTAATTTGATTTATTCCTCCAACAAGGACTACAAATCCTGTTACGAGTCTGCTCATGAGGTTTCATGACTGATTTTCTCCCAGTTGTCAGAGGGATGGGGTCACAGAGATTAAATCAATGCAAAAGGTCTGCTTTTTCTCTCTTTGAAGTCAATGAGTTGTTGACCACTGACTAAACTGGAAGCAAGACTTCTTGTGCATTAACTAAACCAGGTATTGTGTCCTTTGCTGTATCTGATCATAAAAAAACCCCCAACCAACAAAACAACAAAAACCAAACCAAAACACTGAAAAAATAGTAAGTCCAATCATGTAAATAAATGTAGATAGAATTCTTCAGAATTTCTATAAAAATAGTTATTTTTGAGGCAATGCACACAAATGGAGTGTTTGTGAAAGCTGATATGAGTGAAAGAAGGGCGGGCAGAGGAAACGTGTGGTGTGGTGTTAGCAGAGACAATGTAAATCTTGTAGCACAGAGGGTAGAGACAGCTGGGCTCCATTTCTGAGTAGGAGCAACCTAGCTGCTTGATACCATAAGTAAAGAAGATGAAACACTCCTGATTTATCATATTCTCTGGATATCTTGTGTGGTGAGAACTCAAGTATTATTTGTAATGTTATCACATTGTTGAGCTAGTGATGTGTTGTCTTTGACTGGAGATTGATTTCTCTACGTGGCATCTACAGAAGGTACAAAGCATTTCCCAAACCACACAGTAGTAAAGATGAAGTCTAACAATGTGTATCGGTGGCTGCCTATATTTCCAGTTAAAATAGGAGTAGAATTTTGTAGAATTGTCTTCATCTTCTAAATTGTATTTGGGGAAAACCATACTCTACACAGAGGGAAAAGAACTCTGAGATCAGTCACTTATTGCCTTGCTGCTGCTATTTGCACTAGACTGAGTGCAAAGACCTCCCTTTGGACTTGCAGGGGAGTTTAATTAGGCCTTACATTATAAAAAATATATATTTCTGAGATAAAAGAACACTCAAAGCTCCCATGTCATAGCAAATAAAGACGCTTTAAGACTTCTGCGATCATGAGAAAGTGTAACTAATGAATGGAAAAGATTATTTGTTACATCTGAAAATCTAAGAAAATTGGAAGGGAAAAAAAACATCACTTAGAGAAACTGTGGACAATGATATGTCTGGTTGCACTATAGCATTTATATACAGAAAGACAGAGTTTGATATGGTAATCAGTCCTGCCATTCTGAGACTTCTGAGTATTGCCAAGAGCGTACTTTGTTTTTCCAAAGAGTTTACGGAATAAAGCATCACAGTAGTTAACATTATAATGATATGTAAAAATACACGGGAAAGATAAAGTGAAGGCATAGATTTTTCATATTATTGCTTAATGTAAACTTTTGTTAATCTCTCTAATTTTTTTTTTTTTTTTGTGAATTATAACAGTTATGGGTAGTCTTTAATCACTCTCCAAAGCAACACTAGTCTAACACAGAACTGTGGCTCTCTCAGGGTTTCATGCTCACAAGAAGACCTGCTGCGGTGTCTCAAAGTGAACAGGCAACATAGACATTTGGTTACTTTCATTATTTTTGATTCGATTACTGTGTACTATGACACATACGGTATACACATCTCTCACAGCACACACTAAATACACCACAAGTGCTATCTGTGTACCTGTTCACATCCACACACATCTACAGATATCTTTTTCAAAAAAGGCAGTAACATCAAGTAGCAAAGTTCTGCTCATGCTACTTACCTATCCTGGAAGGTTCTATGTTTTACCCGCTGCAAAAAGATTAAGAAAAACAGCATTTTACTAGTGGGTGTAGCCAAACATTCAGCAGAAGCCTGTTAGCTCCTTTGTTTACTGTACTTTTTTCTTCTAATATATGCCCCCTCCTCTTCCTGAGCAATACCTTGCCCTTATATAAGCAGCGGGGAGGGACTTGGAAGTTTCCCCCAGTTTCTAAACAAATGTCAGTAATCCTTACCCGTTGGATTATTTCCAGGTGCTCTTGGGAATTGCTGAAGTTTTTGCCAATGTCAAATATGCAGAAGGTTTCTCTCTGGCAGGCAGTAACCCAGTTCTGATATTCAGATGTATCAGGAATTCGATCCAGAAAAATACGAAAGGCTTCCCACACAGCTTCCTGGCAAACTGAGTAAGAAGAAAGGGGCTGGGGATGGATGCATTGTACTAAAAAGTAAACTTGAAAGCCTCTTTAAAGTGATTTGGGATTTACATATTTTACTGTACTTAGTAAACAAATCCAGCTTCTAGGTATTTTTAGATATTTAGGTCTTTTAGGTATTTTCAAACTGGCAGTCATTTGCCTTTATGCTAAAGGATTAGTTGATTTTGAGTCAAGGACTGCTAATTTCCCTTATTTTGATAAAGAGTTTAATTTGACCTGACATCATTGTCATGACTAAAGAGCAAACACAGAGCACACTTTCTTCACCTCAAAGCTCCATACATACAAGTTCAGATTGCTAATTTCCCTTATTTTAATAAGGAGTTTAATTTAGCCTGACATCGTTGTCATGACTGAAGAATAAACACAAAGCACACTTCCTTCACCTCAAATATCCATACATACAAAATACACACTGGATGTTCTAGTGAGAGCAAACAGGAAGGTAGAGCAAAAAATAATCTAGCAGTCATTATACATGAATAATCATAATTTTACGAGTTTACAGAAGTTTTATACTTTAGTATGGTTAGTTATGCATAGAACAAGCTAAACAGAACATATTTAAGGTTTTTATATTCCCTTCACCCTGTACCTAAATATTTTAAAGAAAAAATATTTTTAATTGTAGCAGACAAAAGTGATTTGATTATATTCTAAAATTTCAACACAATTAGTCTTTCCAAAATCTTAAGGACATTCTGCAGCAGACGCATGCTTTTATATTTCTTTAAACATCTCTGGAAAAATGGAATGGCTTAGTATAAGTAAAATTCCACTGGAAAGGACTTTTCCTTCCTCTCCACAAACTGTATACAGTTGTTTGTTCAGTGCATCCTGGTTTTGGCTAGGGTAGAATTAATTTTCTTCACAGTTGCTAGTACAGTGCTGTGTTTTTGATTTAGTGTGAGAATAATGTTGATAACACACTGATCATTTAGATGTTGCTAAGTAGCATTTATCCTAAGTCAAGGATTGTTCAGTTTCCCATGGTCTGCCAGCGAGGAGGCGCATGAGAAGCTGGCAGGGACAAGGGCTGCCAGGACAGCTGACCCGAATTAGCCAACAGAATATTCCTTGCCATCAGCTGTCATGGCCAGTATATAAACTGGGGGGAGTTGGTTGGGAGAGAGCAATGGCTGCTTAGAGATTGGCTGAGCATTGCTCAGTGAGTAATTACATTGTGTATCACTTGGCTTTTCTTGATTTTTTTCTCTGTTATGATGGTTATTATTATTATTTATTCAATTTTTAAACTGTTCTTACACCAACCCATGAGTTTTACTTCCAGGCTACATCAAACAAGGTTAACAGGTGCTGTGGTTGTGGAGAGAACAGTAGCATTCTGCATTATTTGGGGAAATGAGAATGAACATAAAGAGAGTAAGACAATGGGGGAGATTTTGAAAAGGTGATATTCAGGAATGACTCTAAGGAAAGTTCATTTACTGGATGTAAACTGACTTAATTACATGAGATTTTGCAAACCGTGTAATGTAATAATGGAGAGTAATACTTTTATATATTCTGTTGGCCCACTCCTTATGCAAGACAGCTGTGAAGTTCAGCTGTAGTATGTTACAAAATGTATTAGAATGTGTATTTGTGCTTGGCGTCCAGTTTTTTTGATCAGAACTCTGTCAGGCTTTTCAGGGAAAACTTGTAAAAGGTAATTTCTGCTGCAAAGACCGTGCTCTCTAGCACTGTGAGTAAGAAACAGGACATGCGTGAGTACATGAGGTAGAGGAGAAAGCAGAAACTAGGTTATAAAATGACTAATGAGAAATACTTTATAGTGTTTACTTTCCCTCGATGATTCTGGGTAACATGGGTCTTAGATATGGGCAGGTGAGGCTACACTTCAGAGCACACTTTTACCAACATCTTGCTGAAGCCTCCTCTTTTTTTCATAAGCTGAAACCATTTATAAAAGATTCTGGAGGATGAACTGTTCCATCCTCCAGACAGCTACTTCCTACCTGACTCACTATACTAATGTCTTTGGATTTCTGTTCAGATACCAGCTCTTCCTCACAGCTTAAGTATTGGGGTTTCACTTAAGTCACTTTGCACAGCCTCAAACTAAAGACAGGATGAATCCTTTCTGCACATGAGTCATGTCTAAAATCACTGAGTGGTCCAAAGAGGTCCTCAAGCTAGCACTGAACCAGCCAGGAAGGGCTGTTTTGGGTGCACTTTCCTGCTCAACTGCGGAAGTATTCACTTAATGCAGCTTGTCCTCCGCAGGGTCTGTGAACTCGGTTGTGTAGGACAACCAACACGGCTTGATGGCTGCTAGAGCCAATGTGTTTTGAGCAGAACCAGTTCAGTTTATCTCAGCTGTCACTGTACCTTCCCATAGATGACTGTCACCACTTGTTGAGTCCTCTAGTACTGTTTGGGCCAATGAAACCAGATGTATTTTTGACTTTGTGAAAATATAATATGCGCTCACTGAAGATGAAGAAACACACTTCAAAATGGTGTTTGAAAAATGCTTTTAGAGAAGAGGATTTTCAAACATACTAGAAAAACCATTTAAACAAAAACTGGCTAGCAATTTAAAAGCCATTGCCTTTAGCACTTTACAAAGTTCATTACTGTGAGATGGGACATTTATTTTCAGTACTTAATACCTGCTTTGACTTAGATAATTATCTGCATTTTCTAAACCACCAGTGTGTCTGAAATTAGTGCAATCAGTTTCTCTAGGTATTCTCTAAACTTGCTGTAGGGATGTACTCACCTAGCTGTGTTAGGGCACCTCAATAATACCTCAGGAACGACCTGCCCTCCCAGCAGAGCAGCTGCATGTGGAGCAGATGTGGTCAGATTATTAAAAAGGAACAGGCTGTTTTGTGAAAAGATTTATTCATTATCAGCTAGCAGTTAAGGATACTTTCTATCTTTTTCTCACAACTCTCTGGTATCTATTTTTCTGAGCAGTAACTGCTGAATAAAGATACACTAACTGATGGAAAGTTATTCAGCCACCAGGGTTTAGATAAACATGATGCATGGCCAGCTGAGGGGGTGTTGTAGCTGATTCCATGTTTCCAGTTGGCCCCATAGGAGGAACTGTCTTCATGGTGACTTAAGCTATGATCTATTGCTTGAGAGTTAGTACAGGGTCACAGTAGGCTCAGATTATTCGACAGCAACTGTCTGAGGTTCTGTACCTGAGATACTTTGTGTTGTGTGCTCATTCCTGAATGCAGAGAGTATATACACGTATATATGTATACACACATATATGTAAAATAAAAATGTATGTAATTTTTCTTACGAAGGAGTAAAATTCTCTAGAGGACAAATGTGATCCACAGTGCTGTTGCAGTTCTAAATGTGTCATGGGACTTGGAGGGGTGGAAGTGGTCTAGACTTCAGAAATGAATGGACCTAAAAGTATGTCTATAAAACAAAGCTAAAGTAAGATTGCCCACAGATAGGCACAGGCTGTAAGACTCCAGCTTGACTACCAGAATATCTTTTCATGAAGGCTTGTACTATGATTACAACTTCAAGGATAATTCTTGCATCACCACATTTTTGCCTTCCTTTCAGAGGGAAATAGCTGGTTCCCTGAAAGAGAGCTGAGGAGCAGCCAGGTTACATACATGTATGTGAATGGTTGGAGATCAGAGGACAAAGAGAGTAGATGTTGCCTTAGATATTTGCCTGCATTCCAAAAGTGCTGACGAAGTATTAGAATTAGCTTTGGACTGTCTAGCTACAGTACAATAATACGCATTTTTCTAATACAAATTGGAACAGCCACAGGACAAAAGACTGGGAGAGGTAGAGGGAGAAAGAGAGGAAGTAGAATAAAAAGGGATCTATTTGCACTGTGTTCTCTAGGGACCTAAAATGGAAGTGATAACTTCATAGTCTCTCCACGGTCAAGGGAAGTAAAAAAAGAGCTGTTGAGGGAGTGAATTAATTGGGCAAAACCATTCTAGACTTTTTTAAAAGAGAAGACTTAAGTCTCTGCATGAGCAGCTATCAGTTATGTCAGTTTTTATAGCATACTAATTTAACCACAAACTTAATATAAACCAATTTGTGCAATAACAAATGAATAATTTCATTACTTGTCTTGAGCTGCTGGATAAATTTTGAGTAGCAGTGATGGTACCTACTGAACTTTTGAGAAAGGTGCATCTTTACACAGTAGTGTAAGCATAATTTGGTCTTCACGTTCTTCCATGCTATAACATGATGCAATTACATGTTCAGTAGTCCTCTGAGTGCATTGTTTTATTCTTTTCTGGTAACTGTCTGTCTTGAACTATGTTGATGTACATGTAATACTTGATTATCTATGTAAAAAATAACATAAAACAACTAGCACATAAGCAGCCTAGAGCTAAAGAACAAGATTCTGGAAAACTGTTGTTTCATCGATTAAAAGAAACACTTTCAAGGAGGAAACACATGCTACAATCATCATCTTACCTCTTAATCTATAGTAAGCTTGGTGACTGGCTAAAATTTGCTTCACTGATTCTTGAGGGCAAACTTTCACACCAGTTGAGAAAAAGGATGATCTCTTTGTTCGGTGTTTTGCCATGTCAAATATCCGCCTTATGGTTGATACTCTGGACCTCTTTGTTGTTCTTTCTGTTTTGTCTGACCCTGAGGTGTCTGCAAGATGTTTGGCTTCACCATGGTTTATTTTATTAGGAATTTCTGGAAAAAAAAAAAAAAGTACATAAACATACATCGCATGAGCAGTAGGTATTCAATGCAAGATCATGTCTGGAAAATGGGCATGAGACTGAGAGTTCTTCTTGTTACACTATATTGGGGTCAATGCCCTGACTGCATTAAAGTGCTGAGGTGAAAGGTCGTGTGATCACATGAGGGAACTGGGACTCAAGAGACGTGATGACTAATTTCCTTATAACTCAACACGTGACCCCAGGACACACGGGGTAAAAGTTTCAGAAGCCTTAAATCTTGTTTTCAAAAGCGACTTAGGGTTAGATCCACAAAAGACACTTAAGTGCTTGAACTTCGTGCTTCAGCATCTCTCCTGTGAGCATGTCACTCTGTAGGGAAATTTACGTTATGGTGAGGAGTGATGGTCTGAACCTCGGGGGAGGTGAAGCATATCTGTATCAGCTTACAGTACAAAAAGGTAGCAGATAAGTAAAATGAGAAACGGTTGTATGTTAAATCTGAACTCTTTTAAGATACTCTTATCTTTCCTGTGGGCTTCAGGGCATGTCAGGTTCATAGTCTTGAACCCAATCCAAAGAACTGGATCCTGAAACATTTGATTTTGAAAGCTGACCGGGAGTTTATTTTTGGGGAAAGAGCTGTCTCTAGTCTCCTTCCTACAGTGTGCTGTATCCTTCCCTCACATAAACTGAAGGACTAATCGGAACAGACTGTAGTTATGCTTCTTTGCCACTGGATAATAGCTCCTGTGAATGCTCTGGTGTAGTACCTCAGTAGAACTTTAACTATTTCTGGCAAAGTGGGACAGATAGGGTAGAAAAAAAAAGTGAGTTTGGTGAGTGTGAATTGAAAATCTAGGCTTAAGTTTTACTTAAGGAGTTATTCGGTTATGGAAAGGATTCTAGAGTGTCAAAACAACACCAAGCATAGGAATCCCCATCTTAACAAAACACATAAAAATCAAGATTCATTTGGTTTAATTTCTTAGGGTTTTGTGATGCAGTATTACATGACATAGTGCCTAAAATTAATGTAAAATTGTTCATGATAAAAATAGCATAAAAGGTACACATTTAAATGAGCTGAAATACGGCATTGTGCAGGATAATGTGACAGGAGAAATTAGTATATTTTAGACCGTTTTCCAAAATTTTACATACATGTTAATAAAGGTGTTAGTGTTAATTTGGAAATATCCTCTTTAGTTGCATTTTCATACGTTGGATACAGTCATTACAGTTGAAAAATAAAAATACAAACAGAATAAAGGATGTTTTGAAATAAAACTTGTAGATAACTAGAAAATTTTAAGGGAGAAAATGCAAGAAATGATATATACGTACTGAATGCTGATGAGTCAACAGAAAAAAACTGCTTTGAAGAATGGTTTAAAATCTTGTAAAAGAAGAATAAAATGAAATAATAGGGTTCAAAAGAGACAAGTTCAGTGAGAGTACTACTATCAAAAAAACCTAAAGGTAAAAAATCTTCAATTGGCTGGAGAAAGAAGAACTAAACCTAAACACTAATTATCATGTTCTTAAGCAAAACAAGACGAAAATAAGAAGGTAAAAGCACATTATCTTGACACTTTGGAAATGTTAATTAAGTGTTTAATGAGAATTGAGCAGATAAATAAGAGAAAAAAATTGAAAAGTATACTGTTACATAAAGAACAGTGTTTGAGGTAAAGAATGGGAAGAATTCTACCATATACGACAGTATACACGTGTGTGTGTGTGTGTATATATGTCTTGATTCCTATTTGACTTCAGAATGGACATTCAGTGCTTATTCTGTAGAAATCATAATAATGACATATATATTATCAGGTAGGTAGTACTCTGGTGTGGAAAAAAGTCAAATTTTAGGATGTCAGATAGTGACAGGACTAGGGGCAGTGGATTAAAACTAGAGATGGATCGGTTCAGATCGGACATTGAGAAGAAATTCTTGCCCATGAGGGTGGTGAGACACTGCAACAGGTTGCCCAGAGAGGTGGTGGAAGCCCCATCCCTGGAAGTTTAAGGCCAGGCTGGATGGGGCTCTGGGCAGCCTGATCTAGTGGGGGATGTCCCTGCCCATAGCAGGGGGGTTGGAACTGGATGATCTTTCAGGTCCCTTCCAATCCTGACAATTCTATGATTCTACGATTCTATGAATGTTTGATTATGATTAATATTGTATGAAAGGAAGGCAACAGGCGATCGTTATTACTTTGTAAAGCATGTCAGAGCCAGCAACCTGTAGGCCTATAGGTGTCTAACTGTTGTAAGGTAATTTAAAATTATGAGGCGGTCATGTAGTGTTTGTAATTAAATGAAATGGAAGTAATTTTTCCACAGTAGTGTCAGATCATGGACCATAAACTGCAGCAAAAAGGAATTTGCCCTGTGGAAACATGGCTCTGGCTCCATCAGAAACCACAAGTGACCAAACACTGGATCAGTTGAGACAGTGAATAATTTGAATGATAATTGGATGAGAAGTTCTGGAATGTGTCAAAAACTGAAGAAGGGTCTGCTTGTCTTTGGGGAAAGAATGAGCTGTTTCCAGTCTCCCTCTTTTACTCTGCAGAGTGTTCTATATTTCCATCACATAAACTGAATGACTAATCGGAACAGACTGCAGAGAGATACTGAAGCCTCCCCAAAGAAGGGCAACAAAACTAGTGAAGGGTCTTCAGAACATGTCTTTTGATGAGCAGCTGAGGAAACTGGGGTTGTTTTGTCTGGAGAAAAGGAGGCTGAAGGGAGACATATCTCTTTACAACATGAAAGGAGTATCACCATGTAATGAGGTTGGTGTTCTTCTCCAAAGTATGAAATGATAGGATGAGAGGAAATGGCCTCAAGTTATGCCAGAGGAGGTTTAGACAGGATATTGTGAAAAAGTTCTTCACCAAAAGGGTTGTCAAGCATTGGAACAGGCTGCTGAGGGACATGGTTGAGTCCCCATCCCTGGAGGTACTTAAAAGGTGTGTAGGTATGTTACTTAGAGACATGTTTTAGTGGTGGACCTGGCACTGCTAGGTTAATGATTGAACTTGATGATCTTAAAGGTCTTTTCCAACCTAAACTATTCTATGAGAGTGGAAGATCCGATACAACTGAAGTCTCAAAGTACACGCTTAAACCTTCTAGAAGAAGATACCAAAAATTTACACGGAAAGTAGCCAATTGCAAGTCTATAACATTTTACAAGGTGTATTAAGTGTGATAGACCAGCTGCCCAGGCAGTCAGACCAACTGGGGCAGAGGATTTTGTCACTAAGCTCTTTGATAGCTTTTGTATGGAGCAGAGACCCTTACTGAAGGATTTGCTTCTTCCCCAGGATTTACCCCAAGTCATTAACTTGAATTAAGAATTATACTATTCATAAGACTGACAAAGGACATTCTTCTCAACCGGCTGTTGTAATGACTTCAAACTCTCTGTGTCAGGGTAACTATTTGGATTTTTCAGTCTGAGAAAGTGACCATAGATTATCTGTTTCCAGTTATCACTGTTCTGCTAGCCTATTCAGAGCAGGTGTAAATTTTTTCTCTTTTAGATTTTTCCCTTCAATTTCCACTTCTTTGTGGGAGGGATCTGTTGCTTTAGTATGCCTATTGTAATAGGTTTCATATCATTTATATCTTGTGGTTAATAAACTTTCCTTACTAGAGGAACTTTTATTGTCATCAATTCTTGAAATCACTTTTTTACTAAACTTAAGCAAAATTTGCATTGGAGAAGGAATCAGCCCCTCTCTCTACATGATTGTCATACACTTATTTGCTAATATATTTACTGACTGTGAATAGAAGAATACCTGTTTTTTGGTACAAACATAATTTGCTCCTGATTCTTCAGACCTGTGCTTTCCCCTGTGTCTGTGAGAATTGTGAGCTGAGAAACTTTTACCCAAGATTTCCAGACGGTTCAGCCATATACTTTACTATAATATACCTCCACCTACAACTTTTTAGATGCTTTGCTATCAGTGTCCTGGGTTGAAAGTATAAAGTGACCTATGCTATTATGAATTTGAGCCCATATATCTTGTCTGATCCCTATTCCTTTTGCCATTCATTGTAGTAATCGAGTAAACTAGAATGGTACAAATTTTGCAGGGTACATCATCTGATCAGGTAACTAATCCCAATAGTAGCCTGTTTTCTTAAAACAAGTAATTTTGTATTTGTTCTCGTTCCTTTTTGAAACAAACATATGCAATTAGTAAATTTAGTGCTTACCCTGCCCAATTTAACTTTTTTTCATCTAATTCTGTTTCACAAAAATGACTGTCTCAGTTTTACCTTTAAAAGGTATAAGATTCTTAGTTTTCTTAGATATTTCTAGGGCAGAAAGGCAGATAACTGTCAAAGTCTGGTAACATTTTACTGTACTTTAGCTTAATCTCCAAGGTGCCTTAAACAAAGCTATAACTCTCCTTCTTTATTCTGACATGAAAGAATCTGCATCATTGTCCCCATCTTCCAGGTGACATACTTGAGAAAAAAAGTGGCTGTAGTTTTACCAGGGTGATCACAAAGTAACTGTCAACCATTATTAAAATTTGTAGTTCCTGACCTCTACTTTCAAACCTAGACAAGAATAAAATAAGATTTTCAAAATATGATGAAATAGTTTTCAAAATATAATATAGGGATCTTATTTGACTTAATTATTAAGTGCTTTGACAGCCATACAGGTCTCTCAAGCGCATAGTACAGTTCTTCAAGTTTTGTTTTCTAGAAGATAAATATTATTTATTTCTCAAATTAAAAAGCTGAAATCCTCAGAATTAAGTTGGACCTCTCCCCTGGGTCTCTTGAGATCAGCATTATAAAATTTATACACTCACTAAAAGAACAAGGAAGGAGAGATTGAAAAGGTGAGAGTTCGTATGTGTTTTTTAGTAATCTGCATGATAATAAAGGAAATGTACATCATACTTTAACTGGATTCTAGGAATAAAGTGATTAAGGCCCTTCAGAGAATTGTTCAGCTTCTTTTTTTAAAAAAAAGTAAAATTGCACTTAAACACAGGAGCAAGAAGCTTTTATTCATACTTTTTTTTTTTTATAACTATAGTGGATGCTTTTCTGTACACTTTTGTTCACTTCTATTTGTTAATAGCTTATCAAAGAGAGTTAATTAAACAAAGATCTCAAAATCCATTGTTGTCATCCAGTGAAACATACAACAGGACCACTGGCCCCTGTGCTGGTGATTCAGCCAGTAACGAAATCAAAGATGACTAGTCAAGGAAAGGTGATCGTGAGATCTGTGAAAGGGGTGATCAGAGTAAACACCAGATAGGGTGTAGAAAGTACATAGAGACATAGTATCCTGGACTCTGCACTTAGAGATGGTTTTCTGTCATGGGAATAGTAAGGACCTCAAATTCTAATGACAGGTCCCAGTGACAGGCAGGGTGCCCATGACATGTTCCCTCCTTACTTTCCTTTTAAACTCTCTTTTACACCATAATGCCTCAGACCCAGTTGCATGGGAAGGGTCTCGAATCAGCCAGGCCAGATTAAAATATGACATGGCTTTATCATCAATTGGAAGCACATAGAACCTGTGTATGGCTAAGCGCAGCATCTCTCTCCTCCCAGAGAAGCATGTAAAAACCTCTATCTTCCCATGTGGATGTGGAAGTAGAAAACCCTTCCTTGTGCTCTTGCTGAAGTTCAGGGGTGCTTTAAGAACTTGAAAGTGTGGAATCGCATATTAGAAAAATTATTACTAGTATGTAATCTATTCAGGTCTTGTCTCTGAGACCTCAGTGTCCTTAAACACAAGATTATATATCTCGCTTGTACTTTTCTTTGGGTCCAATAAGTCTGCACACAAAGAACCTTGAGAGGAATTGCTGAGGGGACTTGGCCTCAACAGTTGTTACTTTGTGGTGGCTAGTGGGTCTTATCTAGGAGCTAGCTGAAGCTACAGGAGAGAACTCTGTTTGGATCTCACTTCTTCAGGTTTAGTGCACTTAGGCAGTGTATTGCTGGGTAAAAGGGCAATATCTGCTCCTGTGTGATGTTTTGCTGAATGGTAAGGAGCTGACCTTGGTGCCTAGCTTCAGAAAATGAACACTGGCTGGAGTACCATGCCTATGTTCCTAAAAGAGAGGAAGAAGGCTAAGACAATTATATTAAAAGTAATTAATTTTAATTCCTCAGGATGAATATTGATAATGACGAGCTTGAGAATTCCTGTTTGGTATGCTTGTTTGTGTGAATGTCACTCTGAAATCTCACTAAATAGTAAAATTGGCTGTGGAATGAGGCCTGGGTATCTAATTGTCTCAAAAAGCTATGGGGGCCAGGTCCAGGCCTCCAGCTTGGAAGACCCTCTGTTCATTTGGCCAATGTCCACTAGGAAACTTCCTGCACAAGTACTACAAAACTGGTGTCTATACACCCAGCATTACAGAAGCTTTCACGTACCTACTATCTTGTATTACACAAGACTAGGCATCACCTTATATGTCCAGGAGGTGCCAGGCCCTGCTTGTGTAGTGGGGACTTTGTACTGAGTCAAAATACATCTGATCCTTGCATCTCTTTCTTGGATTCAGCATGACAAAACATCACCTGCACATGTTCACCAGCTGTGCTCAAGCTCTTTGTGACACAAGAGACAAGCTCCAGTCTCCCATTTAAAAGATTAGTTATGTAATTTTCAACCTTTTGAAGACAATGTTCTTGTTTTGAATTAGTTCTGCACCAAGGGATTTTCCTTCTTGAGAATTTGGGAAAGCAGTGAGTTTTCATAAATCGTGCTTCTTGGCAGGAATGCGTGAAGATGCCACTTTAAACGTTTATGGAAGATGAAGAATTTAGTTACTGTTAACATAGTACTCAGGTAAGGCAAGATTTCCATGAATCCTTAAGTGATATATTCTTGTCATTACCCTTAGCCTAAAAATACTAAATGTTTGGTTATAATGAAACAATCTACACCTAGGAACATATATGGAAATAAATCTGGAGAAGAATGTGATACATTATTTTGAAATATATGCTATAGAAATGACACTAGTAAATGTCTACATGTTCATAAAAATCCCAAATCCTTTTCTTTTAATGGTGTAACTTTCAAAGCTAGGAGATGGCATTAGATAACGGTTCTTTTGCAGGAGTCTTTAAATTACCCTGGATTTATATTTCAGTACCAAAGATCCCTGTTGTTATTATCCGTGCTCTTGAATTTCAGTGTGAGGAATTTCATTTCTGTAAATAGATAACACTGAGAAACTAAAATAGATGCCATAACCCCTCAGCCGTTCCTCATCTCCCAGATACACAAATCTGTGTGGTTTTCTATGCCAAGTGGAGAAACACAACTGTGAAACCAACCAACTTCAGAAAGAAAGCTAAGAAGATAATGTGAAACAATTTTTACGGAATTTATGCCTAGGCTCTATAATAAACGTATTTTTTTCTCCCTTTCTAAACAGACAATAACATCTTTGAATTACGCTAGCTAGACAATTCAATGCAAAATAAATACAGTGAAATACCTAGTAGTTATAGATGAGGATAAAAAACATAATGTGCCACTGGTAAGATTCTCCTGCTATTCTGAATGTAGTTGTCACATACTGGCTAACAATAGATCCACATTCACAGTAAATACAGTCAATAGCAACCACAAATATGGCTGAAAACATGCTGAAACCACATGCTAAAAGCTTTATGAATCAACACACCCGATTTTGACATATTTCTTTCCTACCTAAAAGAGCAGCATAAGAAACTCATGTTTCCCTTGACACCATATGTGTCATTTGGGTAGAAATATGTGCTATCTCTTTCAGACAGGTAAGTGCAAATTCTCGTGAAGAATCCTCCTTGTTATTCATCAACTCTTCTAACCCCTGCTGCTGGAATTCATAGAAAATATCAAAGGCCAACATCTGAATCCTGTAACAGTTTGCTTAAGGTCCATGACCAGGACTAGGAACAGCATTGAAAAATGTTTGGTTTTAAAGTTGACGTATGAAATATATATCTATTTGTATTTTCTTGACCATCTTAGAAGCATTTGACCTGAAATGCTGTTCTGCTATCTGATAGAGTTTTCATCAAAGAATGCAAGAAAATGCTTTAAATATTTGAGTAGTTCCTGGAGGGATGCATCCAATCTGCTGTGATAAAACACTTGCCTGAGCACCTCTGCTATTCATTTTCTAATCAGTCTCACTCAAGATGTACAGTCATCCTCTGAGAAAGTCAGTGAGACAGGGTAAGTTCAAGTTCCAGTCATATTTTGCCAGGTGTGTCGACATTTCAGCAACTTTTATGGTGTGAGTCAGAGTGGCAGCACAGAATGGGCTTTCAGAGGTAACTGTGTTAAATATGATGATGGTTAGGATGGTTGGCATATGAGAAAGCACTGTGGCTTCCAGCTCCTGCAAGCTATCTCTTTGCTTGAGCAAAGATTTTATTCATAGTTTAGTGGCACTCATCCTGCAATACAATCTACAGTTTCTGGCTAATTGTCTCCATCTCATTTTGACAGAGAATGACTTGGACTTAACCTTAATTAACGTAGGTCAAGCTGCATAGACCAAGTTAGCTTGGGAGGACACCTGGAGGTCACCTAGTCCAATTTCTTGCTCTTAGCATAGCCAGCTTCTGAGACAGATGAAATTGATTTAGTTTTGAGGGAGAAGAGGAAAGGAGAAAGAAAGTAGAACTGTCATCATTTTGTACTGTAACCACAAAACAGAAGATAAGTGCATTACTGCTTCCTGCCTGAAACTGATGGGGCTTCTATGATCTGTGTTGACTTGTGCATGAAAGATATACCTGGTATTTTGGGTAACAGGATTACCGAGATAGTCAATACACAATTGGATAAAGTCCTCCCAAGAGGTACTGAAAGATTCAGTGGCCGATAAGAAGGTAATTTTGGTTGTGCAACCAAGTAGAAATTTAAAAGCTAGTAGAATGTCACCACTGAAAAGATGAACATGGTGGCTTAAGTACAATTAGCTATGTAACTATGACTCTGAGTCCTACGGACTCACAGATATAGAATCATAGAATGGCCTAGGCTGGGAGGGACATTAGAGATCATTTAATCCAACCCATCTATGTGACTTGGCAGTTGCCTTGAGAATCAGCCTGATCAATGCTGCTGTTTTTCTGCTTTACGACTGCAATGCTTCTTACAGGTCAGGGCTTCAGTTTCTATGTCACACCTCGGGTACTCATGATTTTGTGAAATAAGAATGATAGTGTTAACGCTGTCAGACAAGTATATGGTAAGATGAAAACTGGTGGTATGCTTGCATAAAATGATAGGATGTGCTACAATTATATAACGGTTTATAAACATGCCTACGCTGTGGCAGATATGTTACTATTCTGAAGTGCCTGTCCAGTAAATAGCAGATGATAATGACTAAATGCCAGTATATATGTATATACAGACAGATAGGTACATGGATATTTCTTTTTAGGAAGCGTGTTTTCATTATCACACATTCCCCAGGGGAAGAAGTTGTTGGAAACATAGTTGGACTTGCAAAGTGCAAAGCACATAGAATGTGCAGGATAGTGCACCTAATTCCCGGTAAAAAATGGAAGAATTTTGTGATAGGGAATGAGTAGAAGACTCATTTTAATCCCAAAGTGGCTGTGATTATGACAGAAGTAGGAAAGCAGAGGAGAAATATATATTTTAAAGCATCAAAATGCAGTAGAATGCATACACAGTTTTCCTTCTTGGAAGATGACAATGCATCTGCTACATCTGATGAATGCTGGCTGTATCATTTAGTGCAATGCTGGAGCCATGAGGACAGCACAGTTAACTGAGAAATGAAGAACAGTATAAACAATAATCTGGATTTCTAGCAGGTTAAGACTCCAAGTAAAGTTACTTTATTGTAGCCTATAAATTAACATCCTGAAGAGGGAAAAAACCTCTCATTATAAATAGTGATCATGTTGTCCACGGTTATTTTCATAGCAAAAATCCCACACATCGAACTGTTTGTTCATATGTAGTTCACTAATTTTTATGGTACAGGTGTGATTATTTCTGGAATTAATCTTTAAGATTCAGAAACAAGTATTTTTATTCAAGTTTTGCTTTTATCAAGTAAATATGTAAGACTAAACCTCACATATGATTGATTACATGTTACATTTGTTTAGGAAGTGAGAAGAAAAAGTTTACTTTTAATTTGTTTATAAACACAACTGGGAAAGCTAACTTTAACTTGGTAATTCTTATTTTGTGGATAAAAGTAGAAAATAGCCTTAGTGTAAAAAGCAGATGTCTTTTTTTTTTTTCTTTCTTTAAAACTTTGTGTTCTTTGGCTTCCCTTTCCCTTTGGCACAAATTTGCTTAACCCTTTTTTCAAGGGCAATTATAATAATGAAGATCTGCAACACTTACTGCTGAATTGGAACAGCCAAGCGGGAAGAGGTAAGTCAGAATGAATTAAAATGATTTCATAGAGCACACACAAAGCCTTTGTGTCCTAAATAATGGCTGAGGAGATAGCAGATATTTGTTTGCTCAACAAAAAAATAACACTAAGCAGCCTTGAATGCTCTTCAACTCCCTTACATTCTCAGAATGAAGTGATAGGAAGTACCCAACATCAATGTATAGTCTGGGGGGTTCAAAGCTCCTCTGTATTTTGCTAGCTAGTCTGGGTTTTCAGTGGTTTACAATTCCACAATTAAAAATTACTCTCCTGTAGATTTTTTTGCTGTTGCCAAGATCTTATGCTCCTCACTTTCCCTTCCTATTATCAGAGACAGTTTCTGTCAGGACAGTGGTAAAGACAAGTTCAAGTCTTGCGGTCACTTTCTGAATTCTGGCACTAGTCGTGGCCAAAGATAAACACTCTATCTCTAAAGTCTGTGTTTTGCTCCCTACAGTGTCCTCTTTGTTTACTGTGGAATTGGACAGCCTTCAAATGGCTGGGAAAAGGACTACTTTGGTCCTAAAATATGGATGGGGAGGAAGGACCAAAAGACATTACTGAGCAAGCCCTACTTTTGTTAATGCACTTTTTGTTAAATATAAATATGAGTAAATCAGGAATTTGAATTTAAGATACTGTTGGCACAAGAAAGAAAAATATCTGACTAAATAAACTGACTCTAGAGATTATTAACTCTGTATTTTTAAGATGGGACTATTTTATATCTTAGTATCTTGTTTCCTAGTCTGTCACAGTTGACATTTACTGCAAACTTAAATAGCCATAAATGCCTCAAATCATCTGTTACATCATTGAGTGATTAATATAAATATTCAGACTATTGGGAGAGTCTGTGTCATAAAGTAGCAGTTCTAGGAACATTCCTGTTGTGGTAAAGAAGTTTCATAACACAAACATTCAGTCTTCTGAGATCTATGTGCATATGTTTGAGTTAACACGGTTTAAAAATACTGTATATGCCAATGAAAAAATTATTATGCATTCATGCATAACACATGTAATTTATAAAACTGGTGGGAAGGAATTCTTCCAATTATCATTCACATGCATGTATAGAAAAAAAGTTTTTTTCCCTTGAAAGCCATCAAAAATGAGAAAATTCCAACACTTACACATTGCAAGAAAGATGTTGAGATGCTGGAGTGTGTCCAAAGAAAGGTAACAAACCTAGTGAAGGGTCGAGAGCAAAGGTCTTGTGAGGCGCAGCTGAGGAAACTGGGATTGTTTAGTCTGGAGAAAGGCAGGCTCTCCACAACTGCCTTAAAGAAGGTTGTAGTGAGGTGGGGGTCAGGCTCTTCTCCCATGTAATGGGCGATGAGAGGAAACGGTCTCAAATTGTGCTGGACAAGGTTTAGATTGGATATTAGGAAATATTTCTTCACCAAAAAGGTTGTTAAGCATTGGAATAGGCTGCCAAGGGATGTGGCTGAGTCTGCAAACCTGGAAGTATTTCGTAGATGTGTAGATGTGATGTATAGATGACATGTTATAGTGGTAGACCTGGTACTGCTACGTTAACTGTTGGACTTAATGGTCCAACAGTTAAAAAAGACTTAAAGGTCTTTTCCAACTTTCATGTTTCTATGATTCTGTGACAAGTAAGATGCCATGTGAAGTTTATTACTGGTCACTGTTTCCTGAGCGTTGATAAACATGCTATGCACCAAGTCTTCTGCTACATCTGTTAGGGAGGTAATTTTGCCAAAGTTTTTCATGGGAAACAGACTGTAACATACAATTACAATTTGCTATGGGTGAAATTGTGTGACCCTACTTTATACATTTTTAAATTTCTCAGTTCATAATTGTAAATATGGACTGTAATATTACCATCAACCATGCTCGAGTTACCTGGAATTCATTCTATCCCTTTCTGTCACAGCTGAAATACAATAGCAGCGCATTTTGGAGTAACTGTTCTTCTTGTCAGACATGAATTATCACTCATTGTCTCATTTTTTTTTTGGCCACATTTCCTAAATATCATCGATGATTAAATGATGCTATTTACATAGAATTATAAAGAAAAATCAAAGAGCAACAGAATAAAAATCTAGTGTTAACTAATACATTACTTTTTCCCAAGATTTTTTTCAGTACTATAATGGTCCACTAGAAGATTTACACCATTTCAGTGAGATAAAATAACTGTGTTCTTTGTTTCATAAAGAAAATATGTGCAAAGAAAACCAAGACAAAAAAAAAAAGAGTAAATGAATTTTTCCAAGTTGTATTGACTATGTTTCACACTACATCTTTAACAAATATTTAAATACCATTAAGGAGACTTCTCTTTTATCATTTCATATCCTTTGCATTTAATGAACATGCCTGAGATTGACATAAAATAAGAGGTCATTGACTTGGACAGGCGTAAAACAGTTGTAGTATTGGCTTTTACTTCAATTAGAGAAATATCAAAGCATAGATGGAATAGTTAGTAAGAAACCTCCGCCAAAATTAAACATCTTTTCCAAAGCTCTAAATCTACTGAACATGGAACTGAACAGGGGAAAATCACATCACCATCTTTTCTTTTGTGTTGATGAAGAAGCTTTATAATTGCTGTGATTGTGTCAATGTTTTTAAAAGAAGAAATAGCTAGCTGTTGTACAAAGTACAGAGGAGCTGTCTGCAGTCCTATTTTCTTTCAAATAATTTTACAATTATTACAATAATACTTACGAGTATTGCCCTTTTTTCTTTATATTTGTCAGTATGGTTTGTTCCTCTGGAATTTCTATATCAACATTTTTCGAAGTTGTTTCTGCTGATGGCTAGTTAATACAAAGGTATATACTTCACTCTTTCTCTTCATTTCAGGAATGACAGACCATCTTTAACAATGTCTACACTTAGATGTTATTTCAGCTATTTTGCCCCTTCCATATATTGTTTTGAAATTGTTTTGTTTCATAAGAGAACATGCAGGTAAATCAAAACTAAATGACGTCTCTTAAAGAGGTTGTAAAGCCTGGGAAATACACATAAGAAATATTGCTGTTTCCATTTCCAACTTTACAGTAGTGTCAGTAACTGTACTCTCTAACATCGGGTTCCAAATAAGAATTCTGCAATGTGAAAGCACCTTGAACTTTCAAGTTATTTTTTTTCCAACATACGCAATGGAAAATCATATCACCCTTTAATATATGAACTTACCTCTGCTTCCCTGAACTTGGAGAGCAAGGCAAATGATCAAAAATATTAATCCAGTTTTCAAATGCATGCTCTTCATTGATCATTCAGAGTTTTCAAGATCAATCATGCAGGAAATAAGAATACTTAGGTCAAGTAGAAGAATTTTGCTTTCTTAAAGAACTAAAATCCCCAAACGTCTTCCCTCTTATTATTTTTCAGGTGTCCACGGCCTTGGACTGCATTGAATTGCAACTAGGCAAATAGTGTAACAGGTGCCAGAATGCAAGAGCTGGACAAACCCCTCCAAAATACACACTCCTAGCCTGGGGGACTGGAGTGGTAAGACAAGAGTGACGAAGTTTTGAAAAAAAAAGCAGTGTCTGTTTCTGGAATAATCTGTTTATCTGCTGCTCAGACATAATCCCTCTTATGGTCCAGCTGGAAGAGCTTTCTTCATCTTATTAACCTTCTGGAGCAGCATCTGTCAACTCCAGAAGACTTCAGCAGCACCATGATAAACAACAGAAGTCTCTCCTAGTGCCCATTGCCTTCAAACGTTGATCCTTTGGGCATTGTGGAGGTACAGCATATGGGCAGAGGCGAAATCATAGGGACACTTAATTGTGCTGTTTCAAAGCAGTGATCATAAACCCCAGGGAATTTCCTCTGAAGAGGAAGAGAGCTTTTTCTGAAAGAACGGACTATGCCCAGCTTTTCCACCGCATACCTCTCGGAAGCCTCTCTCCCTCCTCATACCAAAAGGTTGCTGTTGCGATACTTCTACCAGAGCAGTGACGATGATGTCCTGTGACAGCAGTGAAATGATGACTCAGCAGTAAATTACAGCAGTGTTCAAAGCTGGCACAATCTGTTGCCAAACTGAGAGTGGGGGAGGGAAGTTGCTGCATGGAGGAAGAATAAGAAACAGTGGTGAGAAATGCTGTTTCAAGCACATAGCTATAACCAGGCCAAGAACTGGCAGTTAGGGAATACATTTTTCAAACAGCTCTGTTCCAGTTTCCTAAATAACTATTCCAGTAACATATTTGGCATGTGTAATTGTTCCATACTCGCTTTTTGTTCTCCACAATGTTTTTTACTGATGCATTACACGTAAAAAAGCTACCAGGTGGGCATTTGTAATGTCTTCCTCAGAGATTTTTGTGCAACTGTGCTTTAACATAGGAAGTACCTAGACTGACAGCAAGAATGTCTAAGTACAAGTTACTTTAAGAACAACCCTTGTTTGAACCCAATCAGTATTCTATTTTTACTGAGGATTTAAACAATGGTAACCTCCCTCCCTTCCCAAGATTGCCTAATTTTAACTACTCAGACAGCTAGTACAGAGACTGGACTGGGCCCAAACAAGATCTGCTCTTTTGTTTTCACAATCTTTTTCTGATTTTCAGTGCTCATTTTGATGCTTTAAGTATATTGCTTCATGAACATTGTTTTATTGTTCTCACAAAACAAAGTAAGAATACCTTGCCAAGAGCACAATGAAAAGCATCAGTGGAGATGATCAGGATTTCTACTGGAGATTATTTGAGTATTACATAAGGATCATTCTTTAGCAGTACCAATATTTGTCTTTACATATTTTATATATCATAATCACCTGGTGTATATTGTAGTCATGTAAGTGTTACCTCTATGAACCAGACAAGCTTTAGCAAGCATTCATAAGCATGTTATAGTTGAAAGGTGAAGTTCACCCCAATTATTTTATTTTTAGTTGCTTCAGCCCTCAGTCTGCAACAATTGGAAGTGTAGCAAATTTTTCTAAAGATGGTGGAATCCACTGTTTCCGGTGACGTTTGAAAGTGTGAGACTGGCGAAAGTCAGATTATTTTCTCAGAGCACCCTATGTACCTATGGAATTTGGTAGGAATGTGACCCTTTAATTCCATTAGGAATCTAATTTAAGCATCTGGCTGCATACTGAAAATGCACAATAAAGAGATTTACTTAGTTATTATGCAGAGACATGCTAGTGAAGCCTGAGCCAGGAATCAGAAATTCTTTATCAAATATTTCATTTAAAAAAGTATTCTTGAGCCCTTCCCATGCTGGGGAAGACATACACTTAATAATACATATTCTTATCTTTCAGAGATGAAGGAACAAGAACAACCCTAGAACATACCACAGCATTGTTTGGTGTCAAGGTATGACTTAAGGAAAATATTAAGCTCCACAGGTAAACTGTTACAAAAAATTTGTGGGGCAGGATTCCGCATACTTTGAGATGACGCTTAAATCATGAGCATTTCAAGCTGTTTTTTGCCAAGGCAGTGGTGTTCCATTTAATCAAGAAATTTTGTAACTAACCTTGATAACTGCCACAGTAGAAGCAAACAAGAACGATAAATACTCATTAAAACTAAAGCAATATTATCTAGGGACCACTCCATCTCCAAGTACTGTAGTGTTTAATTATAGGTCACTGTTAATAAATCTAGAAGCGTTTCTTCTAGTTGGTGTGTTGTCAACAATGATTATATATCTTTGAAGAGGTAATTAAAAAAATTCTACTAAAATTCAATAATGCATTACAAATATACTGCCAAGATACACAAAAGGTAAAACTCTGCTAAAATATCCATTCACCCAGGATAAGTACTTGTAAATAGGTTAAATCAGACCTGTTAACGTGCACCTCACTGAATCACTGCACATATCCAGAATATCGCACTGATGTACTGATTAAATACAGCTAGAGCTCTTTGTTTGCAGAAAAATGTCACATCAAGGACTTGGTTTAGAAGACTTCTGATATAAATTGTTGGTAAGTCTGGGGCTCAAGGCATTGTAACATAAAGAAGATCTAAGAGTCGTTATGCATAGTGCTAAATCAGAGCGTCAGCCAACTCATGTTACCTGTAAAAGCACATCAGATTCTGCACCATCAGACTGAGAGTCAGTACATCTAAGTTGATTTTAGTTGGCCTGAGTAATTTCTCCTACTGGTCTAACCAACTGTTTTCCTTATAACTTCCATGCTACATTTACCTGGGACACCCGTCTCACCCTGAGGAAGGGAAGATATATAATTATGAAGTACATTTTAAATAACCTCAACTCCTTCTCTCACAGCTTTAGGCTTTAGGAACTGTTTAAAAGTGAGGAAACCTGGGTTCTTCTATTACCTTCTCTGTTGTTGAGTTTGGTAAAACCAAGTCCTGCCTCTTAGCCTGAGTGTCTGTAAATGGAGAGGATGACCCTGGGAGAGGTAGAAAAGCCTCTGCAGGAACAAACAGGATAATATATGTAAGCAAAAAAAGAGCTTTTTTTCCCTCTTTCTCATGCATTAAAATATGAATAAGATATTTCACAAATTACTATTTTAAATTCTAAAACCAATATTTATTTTATAGATGTTTTGATTTGCATATCAAAGTAAAGAATCAGCAGTATTCTTGAAGTGGATTTAAAGAGCATGTCACAAAGAACAGAAATTGTCTTTTTGCTTTTTAAACTTTTCCAGTTGCGCAGTATTTGTATTTTGCCCTCTACTGCTGCCCAGCTTCATGTTTTCTTTTTCTGATTGAATTAATACAAGATTTATATTTAGTCATTAAATTAAATCAAATAACAAAGAAAAATAAAGGTGTATCTCTCAGGAAAGTTAAAAAATACCTATGTTTTGTTCACTGCTTTTGTCTATATTTCATAGGCAATTCCTCTTTCTGGTGTCTCTCCTTAGTAGCAGGGAGAAAATACGATCACATTTCAGAAAGCCAATTTTAAACTAAGCAAAATATTTTTCCCTCAAAGAACTGGTCACTCTCCAGACGTGTTTGAAAATGTTCTGATTTTTTTTTTTTCAAACTAGTTGTTCTTTAAAGCCTATTTCTCCTGGAAATTCTCACATTCTTCCTTCAAAACTGAACTCAGCCCATATGTCCTGGAAGAGTGCCATATAACTCACTTTGCTGATGGCAAGTGATAGCACTGGGATAATGTAGTACATTTCTATCAGGGTGTCATTAAGATAATAATCATGCAGCAAATGCTGTGGAAGTGAAGTTAGATTTTAATCTTAGTAAATACCAGAAGTGGAGTAATAATTTGGGTTAGAATAAAGAAATAAATCTGAATTGCAAGAAATAGCCAATAATAGATGACCTGGGAGTTCAAAAGAAACTCAGAGACTAAGGTTCTGAGTCGCTGACTGCAACTCAGTGTTTAAATCGGCCTCTATACCTGAAGAAAGAGTTTTCAGAAAGGTTTTGGTACAAGGAGAGTTCAAAAGAGATAGAATATTAGTGGTTTATTAGAAAGGAATTGAAAGGAAATATTTTTTTAATAAAATGATATATATATTTAATGATGCTCTGGTCCTACAATAGCAATTATATCTAGTAAACCTAGAAATGTTAATGGGATGGTGGCAAAGATTATCAGAGGAATGGAATATTACACAGGCTGGGAATTTTTGGCCTGAAAGAGAGATGATAGAAAGGTTGAGAAAATTGTCAGATTACTTAGTTTTTCTTGTAATAAGAACAGAGAAATACCAAAGTTAATTTTCAGGCAACTGTTGTCTACTTTCTTCCTGATCCTTTTATATTTTTGGTCTTCGCAGCTTGCTGGGACAATACATTTTCAAATTTAATAATGAATGTTATGAAAATCTACTTCCTTCATACAAGAATAAGAAGGAATTTGACAAATCTGTGAACACTAGGCCCATCAAGGAATGGGATACACAAGCTGCTCCATTTGAAACCTCTTACGTAAAGTCCATTAACCACCACCAGTTGCCAGAAACAGTGAGGGCAAGCTAGGAAATGGATCACTTTTGTCTCCCTGTTCCTCATGTTATTTCCCTATCCATTTATTAGCCATAAATGCAGATTAGCTAGTAGATTAGCTGGGTCTTTGATCTGATCCAACCATGACTGTAGTTAGGCACTGAGCTGTAGTCCCTAACTCAGACCAACCTGCTGTTAAATACCCCGTAGTTTTAACAACTCCTGCCCATACTGAATGGTGCAGCAAACTCAACTGCTTTCTGCATTAACTCACTTCTAAAACAAGGAGCCTGACGCTCTGTTCTGCAGTTGCAGCAAACATTGTGGAATGCTAGTCTGAACAGAAAATTGAAGCTGGTGGCGTGTTAATGCAGTTGTCTCCTTTCATGAACGTGAGCCTAGGATTCTTTTGCAATCTACCTCTAAGATTCTCTGAAGTCTTTAAAAAGCTTTGCTGTTTTGCTGTTACTAACACAGTTATAAAGTCCTAACATTACTAATTATTGAGAATGGGAAAAAGTATTGTGTGCATACATTTGCATGACAAGCTATATCTCTGATGACTGCTTGACCCCATCATCTGTGCTTTCTTCTGAAACATTTTATAGTATACACTCTTCAAAGGATTAATGTATTTAGATGCTGTTTAGTATGATAAAGGAGATAAGGGTATGGAAAAAGCATGGTATTAATTGTGTAATTCAACATAATTACGAGGAAAATACCCTAGCCTGACTGCTACTTTAGGATGATCACCTATAAGCAAATTACGCTTATGTTGATAGTTACATGATCTTTCTTTGGTATCATAAAACATCTAAATGGGATTAAAATTACTTTTTTTTTTTTTTTTTTTTTTTTTTCCTGGTGGGCAGTGTAACAGCAATCTGACCGTTAGCTTCCCGTCAGTGGAGATAAAGACTATGGTACATCTGCTCAAACAGATTATCATGCACTTGCTTGCATACCAGTACACAACTTTGTTATTCCTGGAGCTGCTTAAGCTTCTATCATGGGAAGCTGTAAGGAGCTGAAACATGTTTCTTTCTATGCTTGACAAATTGTTTTTCTCTTGATGCTCGGAAAGGATCTTTCTAGGTTTAGCTGATAGAGCTAAGTGATGGATTTACTATTCACAGAACTGTCCTCAGCAGTGTAGCAAAGTAAGTTGAACATTGTAGTTATCAGCTTTAAAAAATCAAGCTATCAAATACTTCTCTGTACATAAAGCAAACCTCTAAATATGTATTATTTTATAAGATTTGTCTAATTAGAAGCAGGAAACATAAGAATAGCTGGTAGCTTAGTTTCTTTTTGTAGTAAGGAGAGAAGTCTTACAAAAAAACCCAACCTACTATGTGCACCAGTATTGTGTGGCACTGAAGCTGTTGAAAGGAGAGAAATTGAAAACCTACCCAGAAAGATAAAAATATGCACAAATGTACGGATTATTTTTATGGTTGAAAAAAAAATATATATAAATTTACACTTATCTTAACAGCTTTTAATTCTCCCTTTTCAGGAGGGGTGGGTGTTGCTTTTGTTTTCAGCATGGGACAGACTCCTATGGACCTGACCATATCCTGGAACTTCTGGGCAGGGCCAAGTTCCACTAGATCAGGTTGCTCAAATCCTCATCCAAACAGGCCTTGAACACTTCCACAGATGAGGTATCCTCAATTTCCCTGGGCAACATTTCCAATGTCTCACCACCCTCATTCTGAAGAACTTGAAGAAGTTCTCTAGAACCAGTGATAGCTGTCATTAACAAAGTTAATGAATGTAATAACAGAATTCCAGCAAAATACCTGAATTTAATTTTGGTATTTTCTTAACAAAATGTAGGAAAATTGGAAGAAGAATTTTGGAGGTTGCATTTAACTAGACCTAGCAAGATTTGGGGAATTACTTAATTAGTTTAAACACTGCTGTTATCTATATTTTTGGTCTTTTTGCTTCAGTTACTTTCAGTAATAAAACTACTGTGTTTAAGCTTAGAGAAATGCTGTGAAAAACCTCTTCTATTAAGGTGCTTTAAGAAGCAGGTTACATGTCAGCTTTACTAGTATTAGTCGCTCATCTAACGAGCTTGTTTTATGCTTTTGGTAGATTTCTCTCTGTTTTCTATCTAGCTGACAGCACCATACTTACCGTATCTATATAATGGTTTCTATGTATGTGCAGAAGCTTTTTTTCCCAGTTCTGTTGCTGCTGGACCCCTCCATGGTATCACACAGTTAACTTCAATGTTGTTGTTACCACCAATAAACTCCTTTATGGATTATTCAGCATACCATTACCAGTGCGACATTGCCATTTTTTTGGATCGTGCTTTGTTCCTTGTGTTACTAGTCACCTTATCTTAGACTGTTACATAAAATTTTCTTATTTTACACTCTTTCCAAAGAGCTCCGTGCCAGCTGGACCTTATACTGTATCTCATAGCTACATTTTTGGAAATGCAGCTGATATAGACTAAAGATATGGAAATATTTGCTCTAGTTCTTTCAAACAATGTTATAGTTCTTGTTTGTATTGCCAAGTTGACCTTTCTCAGTTTGATATTTTGGTATTGATAAACTTTAAGGAAAATAACAATTAAATGTGTTCTTAGTCAATTTCCAATCCAAACAGAAAAATTTTCAATACATTTTGACTATTTTCTGCTAAGATAGGTCTATTTTATTGATTCTAGAAGTAGTAATTGTAAAGTTGTTCTCATGTTTAGAAATTGCTTTTCCACTTTCATTAAGCAGTCATGTATTATTTAGTAAGGTTATGGCCTTGCTTTTCTATGAAGATACCAATTGCCTCTCACTTCAATTTATTTTTCTTTCTTGCTGATTTGTTTTTCTGGAAGTGTTTGCTATTTCAGTGTACTATTCTACAAGGCCAAATGTATTATACATGTGTTACTCTGCATGCTGAATAGAACTGGGATTGTTTAGCTTTCAGAAGAGAAGGCTCGGGGGGAATCTCAACAAAATTTTTAAATACCTGATGGGATGCAGTAAAAAGGCAGAACCAGACTTTTCAGTGTTGCCCAGTGAAAGGATAGAAGGTGATGGGCACAAACTGAAATGCAAGAAATTCCATTTGAACGGACTATTTTAATATGAGAGTGATTCAACACTGAGACAGCAGTAGAGAAGTGAGCGTGCTCCTGTATTCAGCACTGGTGGCCACAGCTTGAATATTGCGTTTAGTTTTGGGTGCAGCAAAATAAGAAGGACATTGAAGTGTTGGAGAGGGTCCAGAGAAGGGCAACGAAGCTACTGAGGGGGCTGGAGAGCAAGTCTTATGAGGAGCAGCTGAGGGAATGGAGATTGATTAGTCTGGAGAAGAGAAGGCTGAGGGGAAACGTTACTGCTCCCTACAACTACCTGAAAGGAGGTGAGTGTTGATCTCTTCTCCCAGGTAACTAGCAATAGGACAAGATAAAATGGGCTTAAGTTGCACCAGGGGAGGTTAAAGTTAGATATGAGGAAATATTTCTTCACTGAAAGAGTGGTGAAGCATTGGAACAGGCTGTCCGGGAAGTGGTGGAGTTGCCATCCCTGGAGGTGTTCAAAATACATGTAAATGTGGCACTTTGGGATATAGTTTAGTGGTCATGATGGTGGTGGGTTGACAGTTGGACTTGATGACCTTAGAGGTCTTTTCCAATCTTAATGATTCTGTGATCTCCAGAGAGGTTGTAAATTCTCTGTTCTTGGAAACTCAAAACTCAATTGGACACAGTTCTGAGCAACCCGCTCTAGCTGACCCTGGTCTTACTGTGGGCTTGAACTAGGTGATATCTAGAGCCCCCTTGCTACCAGAGTTCTATGATGCTCTCACAGTGAGCAAACGAAAATAATTTCCCTTAAAGAGGCAAGTAACTCTCTTTCAAATTCCTTTGAGCACCATTTTGGCCTACTCTAGGGCCTCTATAAGCCACATTCAGCTCCAGATAGTATTTTCAATAGGATTCTTTCATGTGGCAGCTATATTGACACACAGAGATTTTAGAGGATAACCTACATGGAACAGGAAGAATTATTCCATGTACAATTAAGAGTCTATCAAGTCTAGAAAGCTGAAATTGCATTTTAAAGAAACAAAACTTTACACAGACTAAGAAGAATAAAGATGCCAGAACTTTCGCATTTCTGAAACAGAATTCTGTGATGTGGTAAGATTTCCTTTTTGTGTGTTGTTAGAAATGGTGTTAACAGCCTGTTCATTTTTTTTATTCTTTTCAACATCATTCTTCTTGTGATTCCCAAATTAGGCTTCAGCAATTTCATGAATACAAATGCTTAATTAAATATGACCCATTCCCCAAAAAGAATACACAGGATTCATCAAAGTAATATGACAGGAGCTCGCAGTGTAAAGAGGATCAATTGTTGTTAAGTTGCTTCCTGTTTATAACCTGTATCCTTCAGTTAGGAAACAGTTACCCTCCGCATAGCATTGATGGTGCAGGAAGGGAGAAGCTGGATCAGGAAATCTGTTGTACACAAATCCTATTGTTCCTTCCCCTTCAGTCCAGGATGAACTCTAAACATTCAATCTTTCTCTCACCTTTTGCTCCCTTTTTAAAAATCACATTCTCCACCGATTTTTTTTTTTTTTTTTTTTTTTGTTCCTCTGCCCTGGTGACCATCTGACCTCCTGTTTGATCTCTTTTCCCCAGGTTTCTGTCCTCCGCATTTCTGCATTTTCTCCTTTCTGATCTTCCCATTTTTATCCCATCTCCTGATTTCATTCTACTTCTTTCCACAGTTTTCTCATCTCTTCAATGTCCTTGTCCTGAAGTTGCTTTCCAGGCCACTGTGGTGTGTTCTTTTGAAAGCTAAGAGTGGAGTGGAGGATTGTTGTGGTGTTTATTAGCTATTCCTGGGTTGGTAACTCCAAGGTAAGAAGGGAAAAGCTACATATTTTGTCTTATACAATACCACCCTCCACTGGCAGTTCCTCCTTCCGTCCTTCTGCATTTTACCGATGGCTGCAGCAATATATAGATAGCTCATGCCTTCAGAATTCACAAGAGAATTACAATTTAGAAAAGCTGAATAGCTTAGCTTTTTATTACGGGGAAAAAAACCCCCAATAGCACTGTATGTTCTTTCTACCCCCTACTTTGAATGGTGTTAACATGAGGATGTATTTTGCTCCCTTTCAGACATCTTTTTCATTCCAACTCCCCCTTTATCATGGCTAGCTTTGTTTTCCCACAGTGGTGCCCAACTTTCCCATGGCAAAATGCAATGAACCAACGCAGGCTCCAGAAACCAGGTGCTGTTTTCAGCTGGACTTGGTGACCTACTCAATGCAGGTGGAAGATGTGTTAAGTGGTTTCCATCCACCTGAGCCCTGAGATGACTGGGCAGTGAACTGTCCCTCAGGCTCCTCAGCTCTCTGATCTGGAACAAAAAAGGAGAGGTACCCTCTGGGATGCATCAGGTTTTTGCACCACATTGACTCTCAGCCAGACAAGTGGTTTTGTAGGAACCAGCTCAAGGTTGATTTTGGCACAGAAGTTAAAACCACAAAACTTTCTATATAGCAGCTATGCAAAACATACTGTGGGCTGTCTGAGTATCCTTATTACCCATTCAGGGCTTCCTGGTAGCTATGAATTTGTTAGAGGCAAGACCAGATAGTTCCTTTTTCCCTATACCTTGAACACCACAGACATCAGACTGGATTTTGTGGTTCCAGTTGTGAACACCTCTCCCCTGTGCCATGCAAGCACCTTCGTGGCTTTACATATCTGAAGAGTGGGTGTCAAGGGGAAGGAGACAATCTCTTCTCAGTGGTGTCCAGTAATAGAACAAGGAATAATGGGTTTAAGTTAGAACATAGGAAGTTCCACCTCAACATGAGGAAAAATTTATTTACTGTGAGGGTGACAGAGCACTGGCACAGGCTGCCCAGAGAGGTTGTGGAGTCTCCTTCTCTGGAGACATTCAAAACTTGCCTGGATGTGTTCCTGTGTGACCTACTGTAGGTGATCCTGCTCTGGCAGGGGGCTTGGACTAGATGATCTTTCGAAGTCCCTTCCAACCCCTGACATTCTATGTTTCTGCAATGCCCTGAACTTCGCTTCTTACAGACTCTGAGTCCAGCCTCACTCCAGCCACTTTCTGTGTATCTCTCCTCCCTCCCTCTGGCCATCGCATTGTCTCTTTCATCCCTATCTTTAACACACCCTGCCCTCTATCTTTGTGTCAACTAATCCCTTACTAATTAAAGTTTGCCCAAAGGACTAATAAAAAATGTAGCTAAACTGACATGAAATTTGCAGGCTGTTACTCCTCTTGCTCTGTTTGTGTGTTTAAGCCTTCTTTCTAGCTTTTATCTGCTTGTCTATTTAGATAAGAACCTTCCATGAAGTAGGGACGCTGTGTATGTATTGTACAAGCCCCACTTTCGTAAGCACTGTGGTAACAAATATAAGAAATGTTATCACTCTATATTTGAAGGTCAGAGGCTGCTGTTGCCTTGCTGATGCTAGTGGCAGTTATTTTACTGCTATCTCTCTGATCATCTGTCTGATCTTGCTTGTGGAACTGACCACCTTCTCATCAGGCTGAAAGGGGTTTTTTGGGGGGCTTAGATGCTTTTCTGGGTGCCAGATTCCACAAAACTGTTCCAGGAACATTTTATAGACCAGCACTTAAAACCAAATAAGTCTCATTGATCTGTCTTCATGTGTGAGGACATGGTGACATGTAGCACTGGGTGGCAGCTCCAATTTTCTTCCTTAAACAGGTCAGAGGCGCAGTACAGGGGTGCAAGACAAATTGTTAATAGACTTCCTAACTCTCAAGGGGGGCACTTTCCCACACTGATATCTTCAGGACTGTAGTTTTGCGATTGGTGTGTTCTGGATTTGGGGTTAGACATCTGTCAAACCTACTCCTGCAACACAGAAGCGGGACACAGTTTATAACACAGAATGGATTCAGGTGTGAGATATTTGCTTTCACAGAAAGTCTAGCACTGTGTTAGGATATGGAGAGGACAGTGGCCATTTCTGAGAAGCGTTACATGTGTTTTTAAACTCTGTGCTATAAAATGTAGCTTGTCCCAGGCAGTAAAGTCTCCAAACAAGATAAGCAATATGACATATGAAGGTCAGAAAAGAGAGACTAATTTGCATAGATTAAAAGACTGAGTTCTTGGCGTTATGGAAGTGATTAGAAAAAATCCCACTGTGATGAACAAAAATCCCTCATGGTGACTAGGATTTCATCCAGAAGCATAGTGTGAAAGTGAGTGTAAAAACTCCAACAAACCTACACAATAAAATGGAATGCAGATATTGTAATGGCATACAGATATTGTAATGAAATAAAATGGATCATAAGCAAGAAGCAGAGAGAGGAGAAACAGGATGTCCAGTAGTAGGCAAACAGTAATAACAATGTGGGAAATAGTAATGATAGAAAGCAATGGAATATGGGATGGAAAATTTTTATAAACACTCATGAAAAAAGAGGTAATTTTTACCTAACGTATCCTAGAACTTTGTTAAACCAGAGAAGAGGATGTGAGACATGGACTGAGATCTGGTTTTACAAGTATTTTACAAATCCTTGAATAGGACTACTGTCAGTATTCCTATTTCAGCTTTGAAAGGCAGATAGTGTACTCCATGTTCTTAACGTAGTTTTTTGAATCTAGAAACAGGTTTCTGTTCTGCTACAATGTGAGAGTCTGATCAAATTTTTATCATTTATAATAGCCTCTTATCAGTATTCATTCTTCTAATGCAGTAACAAGAAGTCTTATCACATACATGACAAAAAGATTCCTGATAACAAAGGTAACACAGATTAAGTAACATGGTAAAAGAAATTCAAATCCATTCGAATTCCCCCAGCAAGACTTTTGACATTGATTTCCTGTTTCACCTTGGAAACACTGCTTACCCAGCAGATTTCACAGCAACATAAATACATGAGCAGAACTGGTAAATAAAAACATCTCACTACTGAATTTGTACAAGCTGTGTAGAAGCCATGTGTGCAGCAAATCTCATGGGAACAAACTAGATAAAAAAGGAATTCACTGTAAAGAAGAATGATGATTGCATATATCTAGATCTAGAGGTGTAAGTGATTTGCCTGGCAGAACTAACAATTGTCTGTAAAACAAACTAATGGCTACCACCACTAGGATGTCTGAGAAGAATAAAACAAAGATGCATAGCTCCTCATTCAATATTACAGCGCCTACCAAAAGGTACAGAAAGGTTTCTGTAATGATTCTTCATTACTTCAAATTGTATCTTTATTCATAATGAAGGATAAATATTTTTGAATTATATTTTGCTTGTTGCAGAAAAGTAGTTAATGTCACATAAATTTAAATTGTTATGGATTATGCTACATGCTTAATTTTATTGCATTGATTAAATTGTATTACTTTCCCAAAAGAACTGAGTTCTGTAGAATAATTGTCAGTTTAAGTGTTTTGTAAGAGTAACTGAAAAATCCTGCATGAGACTTAATAATTTTCTTCTATAGAATTCAGATATGAATACAGACAGTTGTACTGAAAACTTGCAGAGGCTGAAGGTAGGGCTTCAGCTGAACAGGAAAATAGCCTCTCCTTCCAGAAAATTGCACAGAGCCAGCAACAACAGATAAGTATCTTATATTTGCATTACCAGTTCTTCTTCTTCTTAACCCTCTTAGTGGACTGGATTTGTGCTTTTTTAGTGAAAGTGCATTGCCTTTCAGCTCTTAAATTAGCTTTATTCTAATTCCCATTAACACACAACAGATGGGGAGCTATAATCTGAAAGGTCCTGTCACTAAATGCCCCAAGTGTACTCTTAATAAAGAATTTGATTCCATCATCTTTTCATCTTGAGTTCTGCAAAGCAGTGTAAAATTGACTTAAAGTACATGTTCAGCTTCATCAAAGCTACCAATTCCGCTTGTGAGCAAAGTGTATCACACATGCGTGTGGTTGTATGACTGAAGTCCTGCATATATACCTTTCTTAACTTACATTCATAGTTTTCTGCTTCAACATAATAAATTTATTAGTCTTCTTAGGTGGTGAGCTATGATTTACAGAGACAAAAATTTTAGATTACTAAGTAGCAAAGAGATGGTATAAATATTATACCAAGCCAAACTAGTTATTTATTTTGGATTCTGGATTTGAATTGCTTTTGGATTCTGGATTTGAATTGCTTTTGGATTTTGATTGGATTCTGAAAGTAGGTTGTAGTTTCATAGGCAAATTTATACACAAGAATTTAAATGCATCTGATGCTTACAAAGGTTGGTAGAAGTTTAGCATGGGAATGTATCATAACACTTACACATGTTGTGAGAACCTCTTAAAAATATATAGTTCATTTACATTTTATACAGAATATAAAAATAGTGAAAACGGTAGCAAGTCAAAGGTTCACTAAAAATCTTTTTGATGAGATGCTTGTTGAGGGTGGGGAAATCTACACAGTCCTACACATGTTCATAATACATAAAGTAATATAAGGCAAATAATAGGAGTTACACATCTTTGTTGAATTGCAGAGATTAAATTTCCATTAAAATGCCATCATTTCTTTCAGTACTATAGGAAACTAATTAGAATCATTGCTATAGTAGTTGTTATTGTTGCATTTACAGGGACTTCATTACAGAGAGAAACATTTAATATCAGGGAATTCTGATGCATCTGAATATATTTTCCACTTCATAATATAAAAGGGCTTTGTGAAATTCACATGACAGCTGCTGAAGCATTAGAGAATATGAAGATACCGTGTAGCATCCATTCAGTTTGCCAAGAGACAGGACTGAAAAGCACCTTTTCTCTCCTGTTTCTGCAAAGCCTATTTCGTCTCCAAAAAATGCAGAATGAATACTTTAATACTAACGGACAGTGCTGGAATTTCCACCATTTGTTGAGTACACTACAAAAATGCATTCCTCCTGTTGACACCGCAGACAATATTAATTCATATATTTTGATATATTTTGATATAATATGATTTGATAATAATAAAATTTTATATATTTTGGTATAATATGACCTGACTTGTTCTGCTTTAATGTGCAGTCAGTGCTCCTGTTTTAGCTGTTTATGGTCTCAAGGGAATCAGTGTGTAGTAGTATACACACACGTTTGTATTTTGTGATTTATTGCTTACTTTTTAAGGCTTCTTAACTAATTTGTAATGAATATGAGGAGGAACTGTTTTAAAATTGCTGAGTCCAGAATTCCAATCGAATGAGAAACTTCAAACTTAGGAGAAAATCAGCAGGTTTTCATCCCCACAGAATATACTCCATTATTCAGAGATTGCCTATGGCACAAGGAGAATGGGCAGAGAGCAAAAGATGGAGACCTGTACAAAGGCACAAGCTTAAGTGAAGAGGGAAAGGAAGATACATAGACAGTCATGACACATAAGTCAATCTCATCTTTAGTTCTCATTAGTAAAGCTGTTAATCAAAACTGGACAAACTGAAGGGATTGACTTCTAGTTGAGAGGCGTCGCTGCCCATGACAGGGAGGTTGGATTAGATGATCTCTAAGGTCCCTTCCAGCCTAGGCCATTCTATGATTCTAAAGCACAGTTGACAGCATCTTGTCCTACTGAATACAAGGAACTATGCTGTTAACTAGGATTACTCAGCTGATGTTTCTGGATATGTAATCACCTGGATTACATCTTCTTAAATAGGAAGACTGTCTACTGGATAGTAACAGCATAAATACAACAAGTGGACTTCTCAGAACTGGTCTAGTTCTGCTTTATGTTGTTTACTGGGGACTACACCTCACGCAAGATCCTTCACAGTACACAGGGACATCTAATGACTGAATCAGAGACTGCAGCTAAACATATTTCTCAGACTACCTGAGCATACAAGAAATAGGATATGTACACAGGAGAGGCTGAGGTGGGTGCAGGCAAAACAGGTGTTGAGAAAATTACCTCATGTATATTCAAATATTCCCTTTCATAACCCAAATAAATTTGAGTGTTATCTGAACATGAACCTTGAATCAAGCTGTAACTGAGATAATCCTGACCAATGCAGTATTAAAACTACTTTAAACAACTTAAAACCAATAGCCTCCATCTCCCGTATTTTTGGCACTGAACAGTGTGAAGGTTCAAAATGACGGAGTGTACCTATCGTAAAAAATCATTGTATTGCTCATATAGAAAAATTATCTCAGCAATCTACTTACGGCATAGGGATTGGAGGAACTGTATTTAGAAGAGTATTCTGGGAATTTAGAGAGTTGGATTGAACTCTGTGTTCATCTACAGACATTTGTGTGACTTTCAGCAAGGTCCTTGGGTCAGAACCCCATGGCTGCAGTCAGGGGGAGTGAGAGGCTCAATAGCCTTTGACGGTCTGGAGCTTTGTTGATGAGTCTACTTCATTTCCATAAAACCTTCCTATCTCACGGCAGTATTGGGAGGATGAACATGTTAAAAATGTGTGTTTTTATGATAGTAAAAGAAACCCCACAGAGATTTCAAAACTGGAAGGCTGACTTGCACAGAGTTGCTGACCTTACATATAACTTCAAAAGGTCAAGCAGATGATTGACTGAATTGTAAAAGTACAAGTTTTCTTTCCTGAGTAGGAGAAAAAGGTTTTCTGAGGTTTTTTTGACACCAGGCAAGAGAACTCCAAATCAAGGTGGATGACCTGAATAAAAATTCTAGCAAAGAAACTTGTATCTGGTCAGCTCTGTTGTCATCAGGAGATGACTCTTTAGTTACCGGGAATTGTTATAAAAGATTTAATGGAACTCAGATATTATTACGACTGCCTGTCATTGCCTGCTTAACTTTAATATCTTTCTAGGATTTATATAACTTCAAGTGGCCACCAAGAAAAAAGAAGAAAGAAGAATTCTTGATAGATTTTCTCTGTTAGAAATGTCAGTGGACTCTGGGGATGTCTTCTCATACGTTATAGGCCCCCCTGTCACTTTTAAATTGTTGATGTAATGTTTCTCCACACAGTTTCACTTTACTTATAAAAATCTATTCACAAATTTCTCTCCTGAGGAATGAAAGTAAATTCCTGCCTTTGAACATTTTCTCTATTTCTCTTTCTCTTATAAAATGAATTTTCAGGAATCATCTTTATCGTTTCAGCAGTTCCTGAAGCACGAGTGATAGCTTATTTGTAGAAAATATAAGGATTCTTTTAAGTTTGCTCACAGAAAACTAGAATAGCAAACTTACTGTTGGATCCAGAAAGATTGATTGAATTTACCTGCACTGATCCAATTTGTGCACTTTTTTCAAACTCATCCCTTTATTAGAAGCCTTGCAAACACAGGGCTGTAGACACAGACAGCAGAAGCAGCATGGAAGTCCATTTTTTGGTCTGCCTCAAACCTATTAGTTTTTGACATGGTTGACAAGAATGAATATTTTTTAAAAAAAGAAGGAAACTATCCATTATATTCATAATAATTATTTTCTATTAATAAGGGTTGAATTGATGGCAAGAGTGGTATGCTCCCTTCCTGACTAAAATTTTAAAAGGTTTAGCTCTGCACAGTGCTAAATGTGTTCAGCTTCTTCGATGCCATAGGAGCGATACCATCTTACACTGGAGCAGAATTTATCCTCACTAGGGTGTGAATACAGAGCCACCCAGATACAAAGACCTAATCATCACTGTTGACACCTCAGTGAAAACTGAGACAAGGTTAGAAAATATCCCAAACAGAAGAAAAATGACCCTGATCTTATGTAAAGTTTTCATGTAACCTGATGGGATAGACTTACTTGGAATATTTGGTTCTATCATGTTTCCTCTACATTTCTTGCATAACTTTTAACAAGACGTGGAACTATCCTTTTCCTGTTTCCTTTCCAGTAAAATAGTCTGATGTAACAATGTTTTTTTGAGGCTTAATTTATGGCCTAATATCCATCTTGGGATCTCTAGTTGGAACGTGTTATAATAGGTGCAGATTTTTATTATAACATTAAATTAACATTTAAGATGACAAGGATTTTTAATGCTTAATAGACACTATGGATATTGATAGAGTCAGAATGTTAATCCACAGCCCAAAATTCATGTGAAACAAGTCTTCTCATCCTGCACCTATTGACCTTCCAAATTAGATAAATCATTCACAAAACCCAAGTACATCTGATGAGGTTTCAGGTAAGTATTTATATCTGTCTACAGTAATTCTTTTTCAAAATGATTTTTGACTCATTAACCTCTGTGATTTCTATGAGCTGGCAGAGCATTAAACATCATGACTATGAAAAACTTGGAAAAAATCTGAAACTATTATCTCTCCTGGACAGTTTTTCTAAGAATTACTGTGAGAGTTTCAGCTCTTTTTTTTTTTTTTTTTTTAGCCACAACTAACTGTTCCAGTACCACTCCTAAATAACAACTGTTACCATGTGTTATATTAAGGGAGACTGAATTGCTTAAGTGAAGGAATGTGTTCAGTTTTTGGTGTTTCTTTAAGCTCTGGATCGACTGCAATATGTTGAACAGAGGCACTTAAGAATCTGGAGTCAGGCTGGTAGCACCTCACTCATACAGCGGAAATGAGAACTGCTAAGCAGGTTTCATTTGGCAGCAATGATGCAATAAGTGTAGTGGACTGAACACCAATTATTTTAATTTGATTGCAATAGGACTAGCCACTTTTACTTCAGTTATGAGGTTAAACCAGGGACAGACAGTCTCTGCAGAGCAACACAGAATTCCTGTAGAACTTGTGCTTGCTGTTACAGGGTCATTCTCTGTATATTGGTGAAACACAGAACGTCCCCAAGTCTCATGTCTTTAATATGTGTCTTAATGAATCATAGAATCATAGAATGGCCTAAGTTGGAAAGGACCTATAGAGATCATCTAATCCAACCTCCCTGTCACAGGCAGGGACGCCTCTCAGCTAGATCAGGCTACTCAAGACTCTGTCCAACCTGGCCTTGAACACCTCCAGGGAGGGGGCAGCCACAACCTCTCTGGGCAATTTATTCCAAACTCTTGCAACCCTCGTACTGAAGAATTTCTTTCTAAGATCCAATCTAAATCTATTCTCCTTCAACTTAATACTTGTTAAATATATTGGTAGAATTCATATCCAATTTCATTAAAAGAAATCGAATCAGTTGCAAATATCATTATAATTTTGAGTTTTATATCATTGTCCAAACCATGTTGATACTCCTAATTGGTCAACTTAGGATGACTGCAGTAAAACAGTTCTAAGTCACTCTTCTGTTTAACTATTTTCCTTGTAAGTCACTTATTACAAAAAATTGAAATCTATTTTAGACGTTTTTATCATTTTAAGAATAGATTATGATCTTAAAATACATTAATCTGTATATGTATTAAAAATATACTTCTTAAAATACATTACATAGCTGTTGCTATAACTGTAAATATAAATCAGCACAATGCTTATGTATTTTTTTCTCCCTACAGTTAAAGGTTTAATGAATAAGCAGTATCTGTTATGCTTTTACAGATCTTCACATGCATGCAGTGATTTCTGCTGTGTGGAAGTGTAACTTTAATATTAGGATTCTCTGCTATGGTATTTGAAACTCTTTAGTACTGTGGAACAATGTGGGCTGTAAGAGGTACCTCTAAAGGTTATCTGATTCAGATGCCCCATCAATATATATCCAGTCTGAGGAGGTTACACTGGACTTGGCCCAGCCAAGTTTTGGGTATTTCCAAGGGTGGAAATTTCACAATCTCTCTGAGTAACCTCTTCTAAGACTTAACCACCTGCTCGGTGATTTTTTTCCCTGATATCTTGTTGGAGTTTCCCTTACCACAGCTTTTGCCTGTTGTCTCTCATTATTTGCTATTAACTTCTAAGAAGAGTCTTTCTCTGTCCTTTCTATACCCTTCCAGTAGGTGCCCATAGACAGTAATTAGATGAATTAGATATCCCTTGAGCCTTCTTTTCTCTGAGTTAATAGGTACAAGTAACTGTGTGAAGCTTTGTCGAAGTAAAATATGTTCAGTAGATTTTGCTGTTGCTGTTATTGATGTTTTAAAAATAATCTCCCTGAGTCTGATTGTCCTGGAGAGTTTTGTAGTCTTAGCCAAGGATTTATATGTTGCCTTATCTCAAGGGAACACTAAGACGGTGCTGTCTCCCTTTCACTCTTCCCCTTGTAGATTGATATGTTGGCTTCTTATAGATTGATGTGGTGGATTAACAACTTCTTTTTAAAATATCTGGGAAAAAATGCTGCAGCTCTGTCTTTTTGTTTGTTTGTTTTGTGGGGATTAGTGTTGATTTAATTAAATTTATTTGCATTTCTAACTTTTCCTATGTGACATCCTGAAGGGAGCTTGAGCTTCTCACAGAGATGTAACACACTGGAGCTGTATTTCATTTGAATCATGTCCATCCCTTTAAGAAACTACTGGGTTTGCAGCCCACTGTAGCAGGGAAGTAACTATAGGAAACACTAAGGTTTTGAAGCAGTGCTTAGGCACTGGTCTCAGCTGGGTTGCCTGTTACCCGTTAAAGGAGGATTTAGTCTGAACTGCTGAAATACTTAAGCAATATGACTGGGAAGTAGTTTATCTGAGTGTGTTGTGGTAAGCCTCTCATCTGTTAGATCTATAAAAAGGTCTGTATATTTTTCTTGTAATTAGAAATCTCAGTAGCATATACACAGATTATATACATATATTATCTACTATTTTCATGCCATTGAAGGAAAATTCATTATGCAAATGTTTCTATTCTAGCACAAGTAGATGTGATTTTAATAATTTCTGGAGATTGTTTCCAGCCCCTTGAAAATTCCTGGCTTCAGGCTGTTTATTTTCTTGTATTTTACATTTGTTAGTCATTAAAGGTGAGGCATCTCCACATCTGGGAAAACTGGGAGTTGAGTGAAGTACCTATCTACATTTTGTAGTTTCAGAATTGCATTTTTAAAATACCTTTTTTTGATAAATTTTCAGCCAAGGTTCTATGAGGAAAATTTCTTTATGCAATTGTTTCCAGAAAGTGGAGTCCTGGTTAATGAAATCGCTTTGTTTCACCAACAAAGTAAATTCTAATTCTCTATGATGGCTAAAAAAATAATGATTTGAATCACCTTTTAATCTGAAAGATAACATCATATTGAGGGTTTTATGTGAGATCTCTATGTGATGGAAGAGGAAACCTGTCAATTCTAGTTCATGTTCGTGTTCTGTCTTTCTTTTTCTTGTTTTCTTTTCAGGGACAACACTTTTAAATCCTCAGCTACGTAACTGAACACGGATCTATCACTGCTGTTTGTGTGGGTGTGGGGAGGACTATTGCTATGAGATTCCAGACTGCAAATTAGTGTTCTGTTGCTGAATTTGAATTCATGAAATAGATGAAAGGGACACAGGGACTGTAATGTCTAAATGTCACATAATTTCAGCAGTATACAGTTGTCTCAAAAGAGTAAATTGTATAACTTTACAGCTACTTATTTTGTTTGCAGCTTTGGATGGCATGCAAATTATTTTCAAACACACAGAGACGCACCTCCTTAGCACTTAATAAACAAGCTGAGAAAAGAAATGAAAGGCTGTAGAACTGAAATATTTTGTCCAGCACTTTTTCAGAGATATCATGTGTGGTTTCTAAATGCTGGCTCACACCTCCTAGAATTTACTTGCTACTTTTCAGTCTAAGTTTAAGAAACACATGGAATAACATTTTCTCAGAAGAATTTTACAAGAAGAAATGTAATAGGCAGAAGTCAGACGAATCTAAACACTGCCTTGCTGGGACTTTATTAATGCCAACATCAGGCCAGTTCTGCTACACTCTTATTTCTAGCAAGCTCTTAAGATTCATCTAAAGGTTTTAATTTATTCAGGTGCTGATGTTTTATTTTTCACAAGGTCCTTGACCCTCTGCAATGCTAAAACATATGAGAAATAGTGCAAACATTGGAAAAATGTATTCAGTTACCCAGCATTTATAAATATCAGCTATCTTTTCCCTCCTTCTTTTGCACTGGCTTTAATTTACTGATTATTTGATTTATTGTTTTAATAAGATTTTTCTACCATTAATATTAATTATTGAGTCATGACAATGTAATTAATCTTGCATATACAGGCAGTACAAAAGTCATACTATACCACCAAAGAGTCAGATCATGAAGCCTTTCCCCTCAAGGGAAAAAGAATATTCACTGGATTTACAACTTGAATATTTTTGCACCAGGATGGCTTTTAGTTTGAGACACTTCTTATGGTACTAACTCATTCATCCCAAGCCATTCTGTTACAATGTGAGGATATACTTCGAAGAATGCCTGCAGGTCCTATGTAGTAACTTACATTAGGAAAAAAATTATTTGTATCACTGCAGATCCCGTATACCTAATGTGTGCCTCCTTGCATCAGACCTTGTGTTCTTAGCTATGTTAAACAGATTCTTTAACTTCAGTAACTTGGTAGCTATTAGTGTTTATGCAAGTGAGAGCCAAAACAGGATTACTATTTCCCTCAAATGTTGCTGAAGAGATGTATATATTTGTTTCCTGATTAATATGTATTAAAAGCTTCAGCAGTTGAACTGTGGAATTAGATCATATTCTCATATGACTGGAGGGGAAAAGTTCTTTGTTATGCCTGTGGAGCTTGAACAGCATTTAAATAAATGATGAAATCATTCTTAAAATTTTCAAAGCAAATTTTTTTTCATCTTTCCAAATGTGAAATACAAATTTAGTTATATTCTCTCACACACAACGTACAAACTAGTTTGAAGAATGCGCAGTATCCATTGTTGCAGTATTTTCAGAAGGAAGATGTGATAACTTGTGTCTAATACATATTATTTCAACACTTTATTTTTAAGAAGTCAGATTTAAGTACGCAAAGAGCCCTTTTACCCTGGTTTGGATACAAATGTGAAGCCAAGGACAAGTATACATTTTTAAATGCAGACGATGACCTGCTCACATTATATACCTCTAGAACTACAGAGTTCTTAAGAGTTCAATGAACTTGTCTGATCTATTGTATCCTCCAGCATGAAGATGAACTAGTACAGAATGACAAGCACCAGATGTTTTTAATATTTACGAAGGTACCTCTAGGAAGATTTTCAAAGTATGATTTTTAATATACTTCTCAACTGCTGTGAGGAAACAACCTATGTGTTCTTAAAATGTGTTAAATTGGATCTGCAGCACAGTGATTAAGGGCAAGTTGAGGGTATATGTGGAGCTATCAGGAGAGTTACACCTCCTTGCTCCTCTAAGCTGAGCATAGCTCTATTAATGCTGAAGGAGCTGCTGGGGAATTACTGAATGTTGTATTGTTACTGATGAATGTGTTTGAAGAGAAAGCACAAACCTCTTCAGTGTTCCAAAACTTTCTTTACACTTCCTATTATACAGCAAATGCAAATCAGGGCGTCAGACTAAACTAGGGGAAAAGGTGACCGCATCAAACCGTCAACTGAAGAGCTTCATCAGACAAACTGAAGGGTCCTCTGATGCCCGCAGAATTTCAGCTGCATTGGCTTCTGCCACAAATTGAAGTACCAAGAGGAGACTGGAGTTTCTTGAAATGTTAAGCATTTGAGAAGTTTGCTCGCTCCACTTTAGTTAAACCAAAATAACAGCAGCAAGCTACAACAGTTTTTGTAGGCCTATCAGGTGACATTTTAATGTTATTCATACTACAAAGCCAATTAAAGTTTTTCTTACGAAAGAAGAGAAATGTAGATATTTTATAAGCAGATCCCTTTGACTGACACGGTAAAGCCTTTGTGTTGCCAAATGTATGATCAGCATTCATAAATCTCCTCTGCCAGCATGCTGCATTCATAATACTGGGATAACAGTTTGAGGACTCCTGCTGAATCAGTAAAGATCTGGCAGGCTGATGTAGGCTGCAACTAAAGGACTCAGTAGTTTTGGATGTGGACTACAAGATATATATATCTGTAAAGTAGAAAAATGAGTTTGAAAGTAAGTCCTCTGTGTTTTAACTAATGCTGTGTAGGAAAAATCATACGATGACACCAAGCTGTATTTTATTTGCCTCCTCGCTTGCAATGTCTGGCAGTTTATTTTGTACAAGTATCACTTCACCTCAAGGGTTATTGCCATGTGACTGCATGCAGGCCCACGCTGTCTCGCCTATTCAGCCGTAGACGTAAGCCACATCTACACACATGGCTGCACCATATGGATGTAGCCACAATATAAGAGCAGAGCACACTGTGGGAAAATTCACCCTGCTTCTGAGTGTTTAGCAGCCTTTACTAAGCTGTGTCTTCCTTATCAGAGTAGCCCAGTAAAAAGTGCTAACCTCTGAGAAGGATTTGGCTGTCTGTCCTCTGTATTACCTTCCCATTACACAGCTGAAGGCAGCCATAAAATCTCCCCTGCTGCCTTCTCTTCCTAAGGCTGTACAAGCCCATTTCTCTCAGACATTTTTTACACGTCTTGTACTCTGGCCCCCTACCATCCTGGTGTCTCTCATTGGACTTGCTCCAGTGTGCTAATGTTTTTCTTGTACCCTGGGAGCCCAGTGCACTGCGTATGGTCACACAAGTTTTGAACACAAATAGAATTTTTGATGCATTTAGTGGCAGACAGAGTTTACCTTTGCCTGTATGGGTAAGTATATCAGCCTAGAGGTGAACAAATTCTGTGCTTCATGCTTTTCATCCTACGAAGCTGAAATACTTAATCAGCATTCTGCCTAGGTCAATAACTACAACAATCCCTATGTGTTCTGGAAAACATTCCTAACTGTAATAACTATTTTTTCCCTTTGCTAGCACAAAAAGAAGCCAAGTCACTGTCCAGTGAAAAGCCTCTTCTGAAGTCAACATCACACAGTGATGATGGCAAAGTGTTCCCTTCTTTGTTGAACTTAATCACTGCCTAGGGAGACAAACAAATCTGTAGAAAAATCTGCAAAACCGGTTTAAATTTTATTTTCTGAATTCAGAGCAACTGTTTTGTTTAGTAGTGGTGGTTACACTTTCATAGAAACAAAGTTTATGGCTTCCCCTTCCCAGAGTAAACTTAGTTTTTATGTCATATTTGCTTAACATTATTGAGTGACATCTTCCAATTACAACTAGCTCCCATTTCTCTCAGTAATGTTGAATTCATCATTGTATGCCTTTTGATTGAGCCTTTCTGTGTCCATCTTTTAAAGCTATCAGAGAAGCCATTCACTGAGGAATTATTTCTGGGATATAACTACTTCTTAAAGAAATAAGATAGATTGTGTCTTAAAAATTTGCCAATTCCAGGACAACGTTATAGAGTTCCTATTTTTCATTAGGACTCACATTTTATTACTTGGTAATAGTTAATCTGTATTAGAAGTGAAGGAATAATTTTCAAATGGTTAATAAATTACACAATTATAAAGTATATTTGACTTTGTTAGAACATGTTAGGACATGTTAGAAGGCATTAATATTGAAATTCTATGACTGAAGCCACACTTCAGGTATTTGTATAGTCATGGAAGCTTATTGAAAAAGAGAAATATACGTATTGCTCTCAGTCACTTAATTACAACCTGGAAATTGACAGAATCTCATTTTTTTCCTCTCAAGATGGCAAAAGCAGAGTTTTATTTCTCTACAACATTTATTTGTATCCAAAGTTATTAAAAATATTAAAAGGAAAGGAGATTCTCATCAGTTTCTTAAGCTGGTATCAAGTTGTATTTTTATTTTCCAGTCCTTACAGTTAGAAGAGCTTAGAAATTGTTAACTCCAGAGAAAGAGAATCAACCTGGAGGGTTTTCTGCCTTTCATGTGTAAACTTCTCTGTGTCAGGGTTCACAGTACAAGCAATGATGTTATCATCTGCTAGGTATGAATTCATTCTGAACGTAAATGGACTTGTCTGAACATAAAAAGAGTTCAGCATGGTATTTTATACAACCCTATTTGAGAGCACTCTCTTGAATGTGTTTAATTTTGTCCAGAAAACACAGAGACATGCACCACTCTCGTAAAAGATCAGACAGCTTCTACTTTGTTTAGATCAGTGGCTTGCTATTTGAATTTTGTTAAATTTGCTCATCAGTGAAGCTGTTATTTAGTATATGTGGTACAGACATTAACAGCCGATTTATATATTTGTATGGAAGGTCAAGTGTTTAACATACTATTTAGGACTAAAAAACATTTTTGGTGAATGTTATGCATTAGAAGAAGCACTCTCACTGAAAAAAAAAAAAAAAGAACTGATAGAAAAAGCAATTCACTTTTTTTTTTGTGTGTGTTCCAGTTGTGTTTATTCAAGAAATATATATTTGAATGAGAAATCTTTCCTGCTAGATAAAACTTAATACAACTTCTCCTTTTGCTTGAAAGGGAAACTCTCCTATTTATTACAGTCTAATACTGTAATTACTGACTGTAATTTGCCAAATAAACTTGGATTGACTAGGAGCATTACAGGATTAATTAGAAAAAGATACTTACAGAAAAATAAGCAAACATATAAACCTTTTTCTAATATTAGTAGTTAAAAAACCCTTAAAAGTCATCTTCTATAACTTGGAGGTAGGTAGAGAAAAAAAGATCAGTGGTTATTATTTAATTTTACAGTTCACTTCTTTGCCTTAAAATCTGTTATTTAAGCACTTTATGTGTGAAGCTCATACTTAAGCTCAGTTGTGGTGGAGGCTAGGATTATGAAAATTGCTGCTTAGTGGGATGGCTGAAACCACAGTTTAGCCATCTTGGGCTTGTTGAATGCGAGTAATCTCCATCTTTGCTGAATGACTCTCTGCTCACCCCAGACATAGAAGAGCACGAACAGTGATGGATAACAAAATGGTCAGAGGTACAGTATTGTTGGTGTATGAGAATACATTAAATATTATGATCTCACAGCTTGTAAAATAATACCTGGGAATATTTCCTCTTATTTTATGTAAGCAGGATGGGATATCCAATGAAATCATCAAGCACCATGTTTCAAACAAATAAAAAGAAGACATAATTAAGCGTTTACTACAGTAAAGTAAATTAAACTTTTACTAAAGTAGAGATTTACTGCATTGGGGTACTATAGAGGCCGAAATACTATAAAGGTTTTAATAACAGTTGGATGGATTTATGAAGCAGTTGTTAAACGTGACAGTCGGTCTACAACTTCTGACTGAAGAAGGTTCTCAGTATACTTTTTCCAGGAAGCTGGGAAATCCACTGTGGAAAGGATCAATCTTTAGACACCTTGTTTCTTGTATTCTTTCCCTGAGCATGGTCACTGGTGTATGAGCAAAAAGAATAGGTTGAACTAAAGAGCCTTTTACTTAATTCTGTGTTTAAATGTATGTTTCTTCTTTAACAAGCAACCTGGTTGTCAAGACCTTTTTAGCATACATCTATCCATACAGATCCTTCTTTCAAAGATTTCACTTCTGTAAACACAAAGGAATGCTGAAATGAAATATTGGTAGAAAAACATAATATCTATAAACAGTTATAGTGTAGATTATTAACATTGTTTTCTTACACTCTGCGGAAATGTACCTACAATTGCATTTAGCTGAGAAATCTCATGTGGAAATATAAAATGCTTAAAGAATATTTTTAACATATTCCTGCTTTCTTCTTATCTTTCTATTTTGCCTACCAGCAGTAGTTCAATATCGCCCTTTAATTATAGTTTAGTCTAGTTTTCCTTTGCCTTATAGGAGATGCTGAAATCCTGCAACAGCAAAGGCAAAAAGAAATTGGAAGGAATATATGAAACTGGAAGGTTGTATAAAAGGTGTGAGTGAAAAGCATTGCAGGGTTTTTTCTACCTCAAGAAACCCAGAGAAAGTTCATTGTACCAGAAAACAGAGTTGCCAGAATTTGTTGCTTATTTTCTTCTCTTAGTTATTTTCACAACAGTAGGCAGACAGTATTTTTTTCTGCAGTGCTTCTGGAAGAGGTTTCTGACTGTACGACTTTTCTTTCTTAGGTCCTGTTCTCCTGTTTTGGACAGTGCTAGGAGGCACAAAACTGTGTCAAAAGGCAGGTAGCTTATGTGTATTATTTGCATTTCCATAATAATACATGTACATAATACACATGTATGTGTATTATTTCTTTTTCCTTTTTCAAGGAAGCTGTTGTCTGCTAAAAAATCTAGAGTAATAAGCTGAAATCCTTCTCAACTGATGAAATACTCTTTTCTGTAATATGCCACGGTGATTCCTGAGGCATCTGCTAATATGTTGCAGAAAGGGTTCAGTAACAATTATAAAAAGAATTATGTACGTTTCACCAGGTTTCTCACCTAGATATTAAGGGCATTAAATTTTTCCTTTCACTGGGAGGGCAACTGAACCGAGACAGAAATCTACGACACTGTATCAGCATCATAAGAGACACTGTTTTGTGGGTCAATTGCATCTTAAAAAAATGTCAATGTGTCTCTTGACAGAAAGGTCAGAAGGACCAGTGTTATTACAGATATTTGCAGGATACTTTCGGAAAATCCAATTTGAATGACACAGGATTATAAAATAATAAAGATGAGACCAGATGAATTAAAGATGTGTATGTACCTGCAGCTCTCATAAAAAAATGTATATATTTCTTTAAAGTTTTGGGGGTTTTTCATTCCTCTTTTTCCTAGTAGCTGGTTGTTCCTCTGCTAATGAGCACCTCTGGAATTAAAACAAGTGCCACTATTTTGATGATGAGGAAAAAAAGAGCTATGTCTAAAGTCCTTTCTGGCTCCTGAAGTTGCCCTTAAATATTGCAGTGCCTAAAAGCTAGGTTTTCAGCCCAGCTGCAAAAACAGGTGGCTCAAAAAGCCACACATTAAGCTAGATGAACGTAAAGAAGAGCTCAAATACATGCTTTTGGATTTCCTTCTCTCTGGACCTTATGGCTCATCTTGTTTAAAACTTAAGTAAGTGGGAACACTGTTTGGCATCCACTGCCACCAGTGTGCTTCCTGAGTGAGAATTATCACTGTGTTCTATGTCAGTGCTTCTACTCAGTGGAAGTGCAGTGCCTACCCTTTCGCAGAACTGCATGATGGTTAGACTTCTTTAGAGAACTGGAAATGAATCTTTGTACTCCCTTTTCTTAAGGGAGGCCTAGAATCTGTATGGGGACTTTGAATCAGTTTATTATGCAGAATATGGTCGGACTGTCTTCAAGAGTCCTCACATTTTATTTTATTTTATTTTATTATTTTATTTTATTTTATTTTATTTTATTTTATTTTATTTTATTTTATTTTATTTTATTTAAATTAAATTAAATTATATACTGCTCATTCGGGTTGTGCTCCATTATGTCAGTATTTTTGATTTGTACTCTGGATATTCAAAACATGCTCAATATATTATACTCTAGTGATTTGTTGCTTTATCTCCAGATTGTATGATTATTTAGACAGTAGAGATCATGAGGTCTGTGTCCAGACTGTCTAGCCTTTTGACCACTCTTGAGGATATCATGAGGTACCCTGGCTGACACAGTGGAGATGAAGGTACAAAACATTGCTCGCACTATCTCAGTCTCCCTCTGTCATGAGCCATGCCCTGATCCTAAGTTTCCTCTTAGGTAATCCATAGACACTTGCTACAAATAGACCTCAGAGAGCATATCTGCCAGGTCAGGAGCTTCCTGATCATTGCCATATTTTTACACCTCCTGATTTTTACACCTCCTGTCAGTCTATCAGATTCTGTGCACACACTACGCAGGCATTCAGTCCTCTTAGCTTGACCCCTGACGTAAGCCTCAGATCATGCAAAGTCTTCTTCTCAAGGGAGTAGTGGACTGTTGGTCTGCCATTCTTTTGGTGGTATTCTCCAAGAATACCTACTGAGAATGTGGCTTTCTGCTCCACATCTGCTGGCACATGGTAGAGGTTAGGCCAGCTTCTGTGCCCCTGGAGAAATATCTTAATGAAATGTAATGTTTAGAGTCACTCTCCTGTTGTCACCATTCCTACGCCTTCCCAACTTATCATGTTGTTCTTGGGAAGGGCAGATACTGTGGGTATCCTTGGAGGAACATGCATTCATGTGATAATTAAAGTTACCCATGTAGCTGTTGTACTGTTTATGTAGGTAGCCAAGAGGATCGTTCTGAAATTAGTATATCAGGGAATTCATCACCGGATCATGAGTTAAAGATGACAAAGGAGATATCTGTATCGATGCTGGGCTCTTTAGATAATTTATCTAGCTCTTGCCTTTCTCTGGCACCAGACCCTATTCACTCGGTCCTCTGAAAAAGACAACAAGACAATTTTCAGGGGAACTACTTTGGATCCCAGTCTCTTTTATCCCGAGACTGCTTATATTCACTGACACTTAGATGATGATGGCAAAGTAGAGGAAGGAAGAATCCTGTCCACCCTCACTGGCAAGCAAATTCCAGATGAGTGTTTCCAGTGATAACAGAATTTTTAATTCTTGAAAAGAAACAACAAAATTGGGCCCATGTTATCAGTCCAAGATTTCAGAGCTGTAACTTATTACGGTTTAGAATCATGTCTAGAAGTAATGTTCGGTCATGAGGACAATGTAGGAAAAAGAATTTCTGCATGATTATTACTTAGATATCATTGGCAGAGCTTTTAAGTGCCATTTTGAAGGCTGTCAGCTAATAAAAGAATATGCCATATCTTTTCTAACTTTGAAATGAGAGAAAAACAGGAAACAAAAGTATCACCAATTTCTACAATTTTTCCTATTTGTGAAAGTTCCTTTTAAATATTAAAACTATATTAAACTATAGTCTATTACTTTGAGAGAACTATTTGTATTACTACAGAAAATGAGTAAAGGTGATCTGGGATAAGCATTTGAGGTTTTTTCCCCACAATTTTGCCTTATCTGTGTAAAAAAGAAATGGAAAAAATCTGATGGATTTTTGCGCAAAGTATTCTTTTCTTGTTTCTGGGAATCATTGTCTATTTCTGCCAATGTCTGATTAGGGAGAGGGAAATAACGTCCAAGGAACAAAAGAATTACATTTTTAATACAATAATGTTTGAAGTTAAAACATATACTCCAGTTGTGTGTCTAGGTGTTTTTATCACACTACACTTGCAGATTTTTCGCAACTGTGATATATACAGCTAAAGAGAAGCACCAAGGAAAAATAAAGAGAAAAATGTAGAGACAAAGAGAGAAGGATCAGATAGTGGGTCAGATAGTGGGAGCTGTTGTAAATAAGATTTGCTTGTGGAATTATTTGAGATGGGGAGGAACAAGGGGACAGCTTTTCTTATCGTCTAGCAATCTCACTATTCAGATAAAACAACTCTGAGGAGCACAAGTGCTTCCATCCCCTTTTTATACCACTCATTAATCACTATTCAAGCAGAGTTATCTCCTGGCCCTGCTGCACTGTATCTTCTCCTTCAGCAAGTCCTAATAAGAACATATGGCTTTAGCGAGTCCCCAAGGCTCAGATGTTCTGCCCCTTTCACCAGTTAACTTCTTGAAATAATATGGAAGAGATGCCAGCTGTGGTAAGTCAGGTTTATTATGTGTGCCCAATTTCTTTGCCCATAATGCCACTGATAGTCCTCATGGGTTACTCTTAAAAGCCCAGTCCCTGCTTTCATATCTTCTAAAGAGAGCCATTGGGTTGTGACATATAGACTGTGGTTTCAGAATAAAATTCCTCCAAATTTTTCTACAGTTGAGGAATGATATAAATGTACGTGCTTTTGATTCAGAGATAAGCAGTCATCTGAGATCTGATTCATTATTATTTGCTGAATGATGCCATTGTGTTTAGTATAATGTTAACACAGGAGGTTCTACAACATTGTGCAGAGAATTTTAATATCTGTTTGCATTAATATTCATCCTGTTAAACCTGGTCACCCACACCCACTGCAGAATCATGACAGACTCCTTCCTTAGATCTAATAGGACAAATAATATGCTTTTGCAAAAGCAATTGAAGTATATTCTTCTCTGTCTTCCTGACTCAGCCTTATAAGCTAATAATGCACAGTCAATATATACCTAGGCATGTACATGTCTTGGAAAGCCAGCAAGTACATGCTCTGAAAATAAGTAGGGGGTGTCTTTGATACTGATCGCAGCAAGGAGCGGCATCAATTTGTGCTGTGGAACACAGTGACAAGAACAGAAAAATTAAAGTTTTCTTGCACTGTTTTGTTGTCATTGCCCACTATAGTGGCTGAAGTTTGGGAATGACATTTTTGATATGCGCATTGTTCACACCGGGATTCTTTGTTTCCGTTTCCGTCATAGAGGATGATTTTCACGGGTAAGGTTGAATGGAATCTGGCAGTCTAAGCAGAAAATAAATTACTTAATTGCTTATTTACCTCAAAATCACATCACTTGCATTTTCTGGGTGCAGAAAAAATTTCCTAGGGTTAAACACAAAGCATAATTTTGATTTAAAATGAATCTTTCAGAAATGTACCCCTTTTTGTCAGTTCATTTTCTGATCTGACCAAATTCAGTAAAAACAGCTATACAGCAGGGTAACCTGTAACTAAAACTCACTTCACTTCTGTATATATGCTACACTGAAGTATTCAGGCCTTTATTCACTACCATTTTGTATACCTGAAATAAAATCCTTACACGAAGACCGACAAATACTGCTTTCCTACAGAAAATATAACACCTGCCTTTCTTCCTTTCTGAGCCTTTATTCATGTTTCTCCTTGCAGGTTTTTTGCAGTTGGATGTCCTGGGACCCTGTGTGGATCACCATTGCCAGCTTGACAGAAAAAGCACCAAAGTGATAGCGTGACAGTTTCCCTTTTAAGTTATACCAGTTTATTTTGCTTTTTCAAAGTTTCTCTTTTAAGTTACACTGCTTTATTTTGCTTTTTCAAAATATCATTTACTTCAGATCTGTCTATTCCGTTTTGTGAAATGGCCTCCAAAAGAGAATCCCGTATTAGTAAGACTCTTATGTGTAAAAAAGGGAACAAAATCTCATGTTACATTCATAAGATACTTGTTTAAACTTGTTCTTGGCAGCACAATTAATTATGTAAGGTAAATAACTAATTTATAAATTAAACATGTATGAAACTTTTTTAAGTATGTAAGTAATTATTTAATTTGTTCATGTATTCTTTTATCGTTTCCAGTGGAACTATTATAATTAATGCTATTTTAGGAGCAAATGAGTGTAAAATTGCAGATGTCTTTGAAGTAACAGACTTCATTTAGGCAGGAGGTGGTAATTGAAATAATTGAACCTCACATTGTAGTTAAATTTGCCTACCACTTCTTTCTTTTAACAGTCACAAAAGAATATGGAATTAAAGCCTTTAAACTTTGAGATGAGATTAATTTCATGTCAGTGTACCTAAGACAAAGATAAAAGAAGAACAAGTGCTTGAAATGGGTCTTCCATGTTCTTCCTCACAAAGCAACTTCTAGAATAAATCTTTCTGACAGGACTTTCTCTTTGGATGCATAAAAAGGCAAGGCTGCACAGTGTCAGAAACCGGTAGGCCTTTTCCAAACCTTGAGGCTGCACCTGAAATCCTGTGTTCAGTTTTGAACTCACCACAAGAAAGACACTGAGATGGTGGAGTGTGCCAAAGAACGGCAACAAAGCTGGTGAAGGATCTCGACACAAGTCTTATGTGGAGTGCCTGAGGGAACTGGGGTTGTTTAGTCTGAAGAGGAGGCTGAGGGGGGACTTTATTGCTCTACAACCACCTGAAAAGAGGTTGTAGTGAGGTAGAGGTTGGTCTCTTCTCCCAAGTAAGAAGCAATAGAAGAAGAGGAAATGGTCCTCAGTTGCACCAGGTAAGGTTTAAATTGGACATTAGGGAAAACTTCTTCACTGAAAGTGTTTTTAAGCATTGGAACAGGCTGCCTAGCGACTTGGTTGAGTCCCCATCCCTGGAGGTGTTTAAAAGACATGCAGATGTGTTTATGCATATGTTTTAGTGGTGGACCTGGCACTGCTAGGTTAGTGGTTGGCCTTGATGATCTTAAAGATCTTCTCCAACCTAAACAATTCTATGATTCTATGATTCTATGCTTGTGCTTCTGTGAGGTTTCTGCGTGTTTCCTCGGAACAAAAGTGACATGGCTGCCTTAAGATCCAAATGTATTTCACGTGAACGGCCCCTCACAAGGCTGAGCAGATAGGCCTGGGTATAGGGAGGACATAGAGTTGCCCAAGCAGTGAACCTCTCCTGCTCCTGTCCTGTCCCTGATGTGTCTGCTCTGCTCTCCAGGACAACACCTGAGCAACTAGATGGTATTTCCATTTGTCTCTGGCAGCAAAGTCAGCTGAGGAAGCTTTGGTCTTGCCTTTTGTCCTTTTATCAACCCATTCTCAGCCCCTATTGCTTTTTCAGTGCAGCTGTGCTGTAATGGTCTGGGCTAAAAAAGTCTTCTAAAAAAGGAAGGGCTCCTTCCCCTTCATACTGTACAGTGCAGGCCACTATCACTCGCTGATATGCAGCAGCACTCTCTGCTGACTGCAGGTTGTTGATTCAATGGCTCAAGGTCCTGCTGAGGGATTGCAGCATGGGGATGACCTTTCCTGTCGGTGAAGAAGATGACAATCAAAGGGCACTAATGATTGTGCAATCATCGTAGGCCCCTATCTGAAAACACATGGCTGAACCTAGACAAGTAGGGTTATGGAGTGGAGAGGAGAGTGGAGGTCTGGTGTAGGTCAGACAATAGGATTAGGAGAAGATGGGATTCAGAATGAGGTGGGAGATATGGAAGTTAAAGAAAAATTGAATGAAAAGTGTAGCCATGAGATCTCCTCCTAGGGTAGGGCTGAAATCCTCCACAATAATTTAATGAGAATTATTAATATTTTTGTACTTATTGCATAAGTTCCCAGGTAGAAGTTTCTAGCTAGATAATACTGTAGTCTGTTCATCTCTTTTCTCCCACACTGAGTGAAGTCTCTCTACTTTCTGATTATCTCAGGGTAAACTGACAGAGTTTCACTTAAATAAAGTTCATGTAGTACAGATTTATACTGCATCATTTTGTATAACAGTTTTCTTGTCTAGTTTGTACAGCACAGGGCTCATGCAGTAGATTTAAGATGCTGACAAGTTCTCCTCCCTTGGGAAGGATGAGTGGCTTTAAAGTTATTAAGGTTTCAACATGAAACAAGAAATGGTGCCTTACAAAGAAAATAATCCCATTGATTTTGTGTAGCTTTTTGATGGAAAGGTTGTTCCAAAGACAAAAGAAAATACTTTTGAGTAAAATGAGGAGATTGAGAAGAGAAAGAGTATTTCTGCTGATTGCTGCATTTTTGGCTTTTAGCCACTTGTCAACTACCTCTTTTTAAGAGGCAAGAAACAGAAGAGGTATTGGAAAGTTTAATGGAAAACTCAGAAAGCCTCAACATAGTCCTTTCTGACTGTGCTTGCCTACCATTTTTATGTAGAAACACGTCCATTTTAGTAATATGTAATGATTCTAAGTACAAATAGTAAAAACAAAAAAAAAAGATCCCTTTGCATCGTAATCCTACAAAGCACAGGCCCTGTGTGAGATCCAGTGGAGTTGTACTGGGGTCTTCCATTGTGGTTGTAGTTGAACTTATCTCACCTCTCTTCTCTGTGATCCCCTTCTATGAAATGTGCACAGTTCTGCACTCCTCTCTCTGTTCACTGGGATATGAAGTCAGTTTTCCCTCTCTCCTTTTGAACCAACAAGTCAAAAAGTGACTGCTCTGCCAGTAAACAGGTAAACACACATATGAGGTAGGGGTTTTTTCTTTTAAAACTGACTTTTTTTTTTTGGTCAGTTTAGAGTAGGTGACCAACATTACATGTCAGTACATCTGAGATGGATGTTAGAGCACTTGAAGTATGTGTCAACTTCAACAGCAGTGAAATGTAAGTCTTGTTTAGATAAAATTCTCTTAATCTAGTGTGCACTTCTAGAAGAAAAACCCACCTGGCTGACTTGATTTAGGTAGTCTGGAGAATGATAATGACTCTTAACTGCATTGCTGGAAGATTGCTACAGTAACACACTCCAAAGCTGAACAAAGTCGTGTTGATCACATGTTTTGTTGGGTATTACTTACAGTTTTTCACTAATCATGACCTCAAAAGATTTTTCAAGAGAGATCTTCCTGGTCTGCTAAGCCAGTATATTATTAAATGAACACAGAATCATGTCAGAGAAAAGAAAGGTTTAGAAGAGGGATAGAAAAAAACATAGGCAGGAGATATTAAGAGCAGGACCCCTGCTCTGAACACCATTCATAATTTATTCACAAGCCTTGGCTTCATTCTCCTCAGTCTGACCTGATCTAGTGTTCAGGCCTCTGAAAGGCCAGGTCTATAAAAACGTGAACTGGGTTGCGACATTTCAGAATCTGAGTGTGGTAAATGTGATGACAAAGCTCACAGTCAATTCCAGTCATCTCCTGTGTTTCCAAACATGAATGACTTATAACCAATTTCAAGAGGGATAAACAACCTCAACCCGTTGTCACTGTACAGGAAAGGTGTCTGTAAAGGGCATCAATCCTACAAGTCTCCTTTTGCTTGTAGAATTCTTCAGACTAGAATCCTGATAATGTAGAACTGTAGCAGGTGCTTCTGAGACCCCTTTATTGGGGAGATTTTAAACCATACAGTTTGTGCCATTCTGTTTTACTTAGGTTTGGCTGACTTTCATAAACAGATTCACTTTAGTGGTGACAGATTATTTTTTTCTAGTTTGCCGACTTAGAAGATTGGCCGTCACATAACAACATTTCTGAAATCCATATTTTAAAATTCTGGTTTAAAATCTAGCTTTGGAGCTCACACTTAAAATTGAGTTTTAAAAAAGGGAAATATTTAGGAAACAACCAGAGAAATTACTTGGCATCTTAAAAACTGGATTACACTTGTAAGATCTGAGGAAATGAGTCTTTCTATCTTAAGGAAAGGTTAAGAATTTATTTGACTACAGTCTACAGGGGAAAAAGTAAGCAGATATTGGGAAGCAGGTAGCTCTTTAACCTATCAGAGGTTTGCTTTTCTTTGACAAGGTTTGTAAAGTTATACTTCCACAAGGCTCTGCATAGAAATAATGATCTACTTGAAATTTCATGTGTGCTTGAAAATTTAATACAGAAATTACACTCATTAAATCAAACAAACAACTCCCCAAACTCTTCCACACACACACAGGTCCCTTCACCCACACTTGATAAATAAGCAAAGAATCCCCGTTGCTCATCAGAAGAATTAATTTCTATGCCTCATTTGGAGAAGACTTACTTGTGCTGCAGGCATTATAACTAGAACAATGCATATGTTTACATTGCAGCTTCTTAAATTTTTAGAATTCAGTTATAATAGGGACTTCTGGGATTCTAGAAATTGGTAGCTTCTGGCTACTGTTCAAGAGTTTGTAAATTCCTCATGTCATATAGTCCACCCAAATTCTCTGCATCTAGCCATGCATGACCCCAACAAAATGTAAAGTAGATTTTTTCTTCCTGCAGCACACCTGGAGAATTCAACTAAGCTAGTAATGAATTTACAGGGTATCTAGTTTATCCAGCAAGTTCCTAGCAATTCTTCAAGATGTTGATGAGCATAGTCTCTAATTTACCTGCTCAGACCTCAAGCTGTCTGTTTTCTTTCCTATTCCTTGTGAGCAAACATAAACTATTATGCAAGCAGCTTAGTTTTTAAGCTCAATAATATTGTTACAGCGTCCCAATTTAGATCTTGGCTATTTCTCTTCATAACACTACTTTCAATAGGCTATTCCTGGTTTGTACTATAGCTTCAGAAACCTCATTGTCAAGGTATGTCTACATTGGGGTCCTGGTCTGGGCTCTTTTGAAGTGACTTTCTCAGTTGCAGAGACTGGACAGGGACTACCTCCTTTCTGATGAAATGAAATTAGAAGATGCACTCCAGGAGTATACCTACTTTGCTCCAACAGCTAGCTGTTGTTGCCAACAGTAGGTCCTCAGCACTAATTGTTTCACCTATAAATTTGCTTTTGTTGACACCTCTACCTCATACTTATGGAAGTGTAGCCTCAACAGTCCTTAGATTTTTTAATTTCTGTAGTAACTTTGCATTATTTGTGGTAACTGAAATGGTGAGAGGCAAAATAGAGTTTGATAAATTTATCTGCAGTTAACACAAGCAGTTACTGCCTCTCTTTATATGGTGCTGATGCAAAAGGGATTGTTTTAGGCTACCGAAGATATAAATGTCCATATTTGTAGTTTTAAGGCTCTGCAGGTGTACAGCTTGTAAAAAGGGTTATGTTAATCAGACAAAATAGGTCTGAAAGAAAACTTAGGAAAGCATGAATCCTTCCTTCTGTCCCAAGTCAGGAACAGCTGCATGCAAACCGTTCCTCTCCAATATTGTCCTGAACTTAGAAAGACATAGATTTTCTAGTTTTATAATCTATTATGAACATAGTATGCAAAATGTTACAAATTTTTCCTAATAAATAATTTAATTCCCACAGAAACATAGAAGTTAAAAGATACATAAACATAGCTGTATAAAACTCTTTACAGCATTTCCTTACAAATGACAACTGAAGATTGGTCTGAGCAGGATACCTTAATGGGTATGTAGCTTTTCAAACTTCCACTTTGCATGTTTGAATTTTCTTTTTAAATTTCAACCAAAATGATAGAGTCATTTTTCCAGTCACTTCCTTTATAATTCTCTCTGTTTTACTCCTAGCACACTGTAATTGTATCAGAGGAAAGATATAATTTTGCCCATGCTGTAATGTTCTGAGATTATGTCTTTCAATTTCTTTAGCTTTTCCACGTTTGGAGAAAAGATTCTCTTTTTGCATTCTCTGTGAAAACTGCAATTTACAGATAGTTATCAAATTTTCAATTTCCACAGTTCAAATGGCAAAAAAAATTCAATTGTCATTTGTCTTCACAAAGGTTTTCCTCAGACAGATCCCAAATTAATGCTCAACCTTCCTCTTTATCAATCCTCTAGAATAACTGAACATGGTCCATATCATTCAGAAATTACCACCTTGATTAACCGTTGCTGTTACAAAATATTTGAGTATGCCTGAGGTCATGGCTACAGGAGTTTCAGAAACCTTTCCCTTTAAGCAATTTTTGGTAATCCTTATGTCTGGTTTAAGGATAAAAGTTTTCTGGGGCTCTGGACACATATGGCAATGGCAATGGAGTAGGAGGAGCAGCTGTGCCTGTGAGTAGGCAAGGATGGGTCAGGTGACCCACATGGACCAATCATGGTGTTCCTTCCCATGTGCTCAGTATACAAGGGCCCCTAAGATAAGCCCTGGGGTCTTTGGTTGTTGTTGTGTTGGGATGATTTCTGCTGTTTTTCATCTCTCCATGTGTTACTGCTGTTTCCACTTTGTGCTTTCACATGGCACAGGAGTACGGTTTTGACAGAACAGGTTATCTTCCCCCCAGATGGGAGTGGCACAATTCCTTTTCTGTTCGTTTGTTTTGTTTTCTTTGTGTTTGCTGTTTGTTTTTTTTTTTTCCTTGGACTATCATTAGTCTTCTGGACTTGGTGCTCTTGTCTGCTGCTGAGTCCAGTCTGAGGTTTTTTAATTATTTTTTTTTCCCTGCTTGGGATTTTGTTGTTATCTGGAAAGTATGGATCTGTATAACATATTCTTTTGTATCTTTGAGCATATTTAAATATTTGCATGTGTCTGTATGTAGTTTTAACATCGTCATTGTTAGTGTTATTCTTTTCTTCATTAAACTGATTCAAGGTTTTATTTTTTTGAGTTTCAAAGCCTCTCTCCCTGGTTCTCTTGTTATCTTTTCCTGGGAGGGTGCTAGTGGGATCACAGAGAGCATCTGTCAAAATCTAGTGGCCAGACCAGCCTTAAACTTTGACACCTGGTCTCCTGAAAGAGAGAAAGTAATCTCTTCTTGCTGTGGGGAGTAGAGCAAAAGCAGAAGGAAGAAATAGAATCAATTCAAAGCATGGTAAGACAGAGGCTGGAGGAGTGGTGGAGATCGTGTTATTGGAATTAGAGAATGGGGAACAAATGGGAAACTGGGAGTCAGCTGTTCAAAAACAGAATTATAAAAAGAGGAATCAGAGTGGAAGAATCAGAGAACGAGCTGAGCTGGGCAAGTATATCAGGAACTAATTTATAGAACAAGGTAACTAGTCAGTGATCTCTATAGTGAGGCAGCATCCCAGGCCTGGGACGGTTGTGAGAAAACCTGACTTTATCATCTGCTTCAGATTCAGCCATACAGGGTTAATATTTCTAGCCTCTTTCACGGATGTGTTTTGAGAAGGTAGTTGAATGCTCACAAATTCTTCAGAAATTCTATTGAGGACCTCTGTAGGAAGAATTACAAGCTAATCGTACTGCCTGTGTAAAAAGGTTTGAAGAGTTGGCAGCAAACAGGCAAATTCCTCAGCTGAGCATAGTCTAGACAGGTTCTGCAACTGACAAAACAATGCGTGCCTCATTTTTTTTTTTTTCCTCTTGGTGTACTCAATCTCATCTTGACACTATGCCATGAAGTAGACAACAGTGGCCAAGTGTTGGGTGCCACATAACCCACCAGGTACATGTCCCCTCCCAGTGTTTTATCTGTGGGCTGCACACAAGCTGCCTCAGGTCCACGCACTTGGAGAAACCTCCTGCAGAATCAAGAGGAAGGTTCCCTGTTGTACTGAAAGTTACAGAGCTTGCAGTGGGAAAGAATGGGATGCAAACCTCTTGTCTGGTTCTAGCTGATGGCCTGTGAGGTTTGACAGCTCTGCACTCAGAGCATAATTATGCAACAAAATGTTGTTTTAGATAATACCTTCCAGAAGTGGATGAGAGGTGAATGATGATGTATCTACAAACAGCTCTGTCATGTCTGAATTTCAGCATTTGAATGGCAACTTTAATAATGTTCTTTTAACATAGGTTCTATTGTGTAGCATTAATTTGTAATTTTGCCATCTAGCTGTAGTCTGAGTGATGTATTTATTTAGTTTTCTTTGAGAAGATAGGAACCTGCTTTTGATTAATTTGTTGTCTTCTGTCTTCATTTGATCAGTACTATGATTTACCTCAAGTTTGATTTCTCTCTCTGCTCTCATTCCAATACATTGCTTTCCTTCCAGATATCTGTGATGTGAGAAGCAGCCCTGTAGGAACTATCCTCCACTCCCACTTCTCCATGCCCTCTCTCTTCCAGAGCAGGCTCTGACAGTACCTGTAGCGAAAATACCATATTAATCTTTGCAAACATAGGTCAGATGATTACAAACAACACAGGTAGGAATATCTCAGGCTCCTTTGTTCTTCTTTATGTAACTTCCTCTCTTGCCTTAAGGCATCACATCCTTTGGGTGTGAAAAAGGAAGAAATAAGGAGACTGAATTGCATTTGAGCTTGGAAAAAAAGAAAATGCTCTTGAACTCAGATTTGCCTTTTTAGATTCTGTAAACTTGGAGGTCTTGAAGAACTGAAAAGATCATTAAAAGTAGGATGAAGCAAAGTTGAGAGTTTGAACCATTCCTGAAGGCTGTCCTCTCAGAGTCTAAGAATTTCAACTTCAGAGAAACTACTCTAAATGTAAGAATTTCAGACTGAGCAACAAGAAAAAATCTATTATGTACAATAGAAAAACCAAAAGTGGCTCTGTGATTTAACTGAGGTTTGAATTAAGATTACTAAAATCACCTTGAGTGCAATTTAAACAGGATGTTGTCTACAAAAAGAGCTTTAATATCTAGTCCCTGTTTGTTTACATCATGAAATAGCTAATACAGCAGGTGGTATGACTTACAGACTGAATGTTGCATTGGTGAGGTAAGTCCCAGTGTTACAGGGAATGTTGAAGTTCGGAATTGTTTTAGTAGTGGTGGATGGCAGAGCTTGCTTAAGGCCTAATTATGCCAGTATAGTCATGTTTTGTTTCAATTGAACAGTTTTTCTTTTATAATCTTCACCTCCTTGGGTCACTCTGCTGAAGCATCTTGCACCCTGTCCTACGCTGCACATTCAAGGGCTTGTGAGGCTAATTTGAACACTGATATTTTTAATAAAATCTTTAGAAAAGAGATGTTCACATCTAATGTTCTAGTCAAGGTGTTGTGTAATCCTTTTTTGAAGACATCATGGTTTTAGCTAAGTTCCTTTATTAGTCATATGGGTCATAGCCCATAAAACAGAATCAAAATCAGAAGAGTTGTGTAGCCATTTGAATTTCATAGCCTTGAGAAGACAGGATTAGTGTTTTACAGTATTTGCTTTTTTTTTAGTAGACCTTCTAGAAGCTTAGAAATAAATGCCCAGTGAGCAACTGAAGTGCTTAAATTACTGCAAACACTAACAGCTGGGATAAATAAGCTAGTTCACTATATATAATTAACAATGTGCAAATAGGCCATTATTAGTCTTTGTAAAAGTTCATGCAGCTCAGGGGGAAGGAGTCAGTGCAGAGTTCAGGGACCTGATTTTGGAACAACATATTAAAACATGAGTCGCCCTTCATGCCCTTGCCTTCAAGTAGTTGTGGTGGCCTTGCCAGAAGAAGCAGTAGTTTGGACTTCGGCTTGGAAGGTAAGGTAGGAAGTGCTTTTAATCACAGGAATCCTAACTAAAAGCATTTTAAAATATCCATTCTCAGGTTGTCTCATAAGGCAGCTTCAAGCAAAAGAATTGATCCTGTGTTTTCTTTTGGATTTATAATCTGGTCTACACCAATGCCTAGAACTCTGTGGATAGTGTTCAGGGCCCTTCTGTAGAATAGAGGGGTTTTTATCTATTATATATTTTATATACTATATACTATTTTTCATATACATGGAGTTTATTCATATACTATATCTCTTGAAGTATTTCGGCAGAGGTTCAGATCCCTGTGCATTCTTGGAATATGGAGTTTAACTTTGCCATTTAAACATGGAATATATAATTTTGCCTCTAAATTTCTTCATATCAGTTTTCCATTCTATGCTCTATTTTGTGAACAAAAGCTATGTTTTAGGTAGTAGTGGAGTTAGATATAAATGTAAAATAGTATCTCATTAACTACAACATCTGATCAGCTGGCAGCTTCCAGTCTGCTTTGGCTGATGCTTTGGAAATGTTTCTGGGCTTGCCAGCTGTCTGTATGAGGGTCCTGATGAGTCGTCTTGCTTTTTGGGCAGGTTTGCATGATACCGTAAAATGATTTCAGTAGGTACTGCTTATGTTTTTCTTTTTTAATACTTGCTTCAGCTCTTTATGAGCATTCTTTATTAAACAGTGTGTGTATCTCTCATGTGTGCCACCTAACAGGGCAGCAATCCAAAAATATTGCTTTTAAGTCACACTCACCTAGAAAACGAGGGTTGGCTGTAGCAACTTCACTGAAAGTCGCTGCAGGCTGTGTCCCTCAGCTCTTTGGAGCATGCCCGTGTCATGCAGTGAGGCAACCTTGAACTTGTAGTCACCTGACTCCTCATGAAACTGGAATTGGAAGCAGTGTAGCCATCTCACAGAAGTAGAGCACTTAGCTAAGCATCATTTATTTGCTTATGAAGAACAGTTTATTCATTTAACAAAGTGCCACTGACCTACCCTTGCACTCCCTTAGGATCAGAAGCTACAATTTCAGTGTATCTGCCTGTGCCATTTTGCCATCCAGGGAGTCCTGGGGCTATTTCAGGGATTGCACTGCTTTGTGTTATTCTGCACTCACAGCCCACCTTTGGCTGTTGCAAATATTTTAACATTTGAAGTTTATAATGTGATTGAACTAGGCTTCAGTTTGACAGCTAAAATATTGTCTGCTAATTCATGCTGGTCAATATGTGAGCTCTTTCAATACTTCAACAGAAAAATAGAAGTGATTATCTTTCTGAAACCTCTGTTGTTTGCGCAACTGACCTGGAGCCACACTGAAATCTTTTGCTAATGTGGTGTATTGACTAAGCTGTGGGAATGCTTCCTGTTTGGTTTAATATAGGTCTGCTAGGAAAAACAAGCAAAAAGAGGAAAAATCACGGCTGAGCATAAGACAAACCTCTGCAATTTTTTTCCATAGGTAAATTGCAAGTGTGCTATCTTGTGGTCTCTCCTGCTATTCCCCTTGCAGAAAATGCATCTTAGTTGAGGCACTGACTGAAGACTGAGTTTTGCAAGTAAACTATCAGCTGTAAAGTAGTTCATACTCCCTTTCTAATGCAACATACATTGCACTTTTCTATAAAAAATGTTGGTCTCAAAGAGAGGGAGAGAGAACAATTTACTGAGAAATATTCTGAAACCTGTTGGTAAAGACACTCTCCTGGGATATAAAGGCTCAAATCCCATCAAAAAGAACAGGCATGTATTTCAACATGAGTCTCACATCTGACTGAAAGGCCCTGCTTTTGGGCTGCTTCAGGAAAAAAAGGTGATGACATATCTTCCCTATCAATTCTGTGAATATCTTCTCTATCTATTCCATTATTTGCTAATATTAAGGTCTTAAAAGTATGGGAGAAAAAAACACTCTTAATTTATTTTGAAATAATAAAGAACTCTGCTTTTTTTTTTTTCATTGATGAAGGAAAAGATTTATATTTCTGATTCAAATACAATTTTTTTTTTACCTGATTTCTAATTGTCATTAAATTGAAATATCAGTTCCTTGAAGACACATATTCATAGATTTACAAGCTTGTATGGGAAATTAATTTCTCAATAGGAAGAGAAGATAGTACAGCAGATAGTCTAAAATATTCTTGATTTCAAAATTAGTAGGAAGACAAATAAGGAGATAAAGCTCAAAAAGTACCATGCTGCTTCATTTATCCTAATTTGCACTGTCCTTAGAATGGACTCGGCAAAATAAGCATTTCCCAGCACATCCAACTATGACGATAATAGGTAGGTTAATAAAATACATTTGAAGCCCAGAAAAGTTCCTTGGTAACTGCGTTTATCAAAACAAGAATCTCCACCATAGTTACAAATAATACAAGATTATTTGTTTTAAACTACTATTCTGAAGGATTAATAGCACTGACACCTATTAAATAAAAATACTTTAACATTTTTTAATACTTGAGCTTTATTGAATTATACATGAAAGTGATTTCATCTAGACTCTGCTAAGCAGCAGAACTGTGTTTTGCTTTTTCTTTACCCATTTAAAATGATCTCTAAGGTCCCTTTCAGCCTAGGCCATTCTATGATTTTTCTCTTTTTGCAGAATAGATTATGTAAAGTATTTCTAGAACAATTTTTAAAACCAGATTTTGACTTTGTGCCACCATGCACAAACTTGAAAATAATTGATGTGGGTACAAATAACAGGATTTTGATCTTCAATATACTGGGATAAGATAAAGACACGTGATGTCAGACACACCTAAAGTCAGAAATTTTCCTTCTGGACATAAACTTAAGGTCTAGATGCTGTTGGTTTTCAAAATTTGGCCTCGAGTCTTCTACCAGAAGTGAATTAATAAGGTGAAGACCTAATGAAATATATTATTCATAAATTCAGTATTTGAAATGCACATTAAGGAATTGTGTCTTTGTTTATTTTAACCAAACTCAGATTGGTTTTTGCCTGCTCTCCCTAGACATTAGTGAAGAAATAAGTTCCTCTTCTCTTGTGCTGCTTGTTGTAGCACTAACAAGTTAGTTAAACCAGATTTGCACTGTTATTTGCTGCAGAATGGAGAGTAGAACATTATTTCCCTCTGCAAACTTCTTTTTCCTTTCAGTTCATCTGAAGAGAAATTTTCTTTGTCCAATCTGCCCCATCTTGCCAAGTGCTCCAAGAGGCAAATAAACAAGGAATTTAAAGAGCTCTCTCTATTTTTGCAAGAGACTGATGATGTTAAATCAGTTTATCATGCTTGATTAATGTACCTTTCCTGTGTAGTCCTGTGTGTTTATCAAGGGGCTAGAGCACCTCTGCTATGAGGATAGACTGAGGGAGCTAGGATTGCTCAATCTGGACAAGAGAAGACTCGGGGAGGACCTTATAACTGCCTTCCAATACCTGAAAGGAACCTACAGGAAGGCTGGGGAGAGACTTTTTACAAGAGTGTCCAGCGATAGGATAAGGAGAAATGGCTTTAAATCAAAGGAGAATAGGCTTAGACTGGATCTTAGGAAGAAATTCTTCAGTACGGGGGTTGCAAGACTCTGTAATAAATTGCCCAGAGAGGTTGTGGATGCCCTCTCCTTGGAGATGTTCAAGGCCAGTTTGGATGAGGTCTCGAGCAACCTGGTCTAGTTAAACGCACCCCTGCCCATGGCAGGGAGATTGGATTAGATGCTCTCTAAGATCCCTTCCAACCGAGGACATTCTATGATTCTTGTGAAATCAAATGTTAAAACAAAGAACAGGTGTGTTGATATTTAGTTTAACATTTGTAACTAAGGAGAATGATCTAAAGACAGAAGAAAATGAGAGATGTGCTATGAAAAACTCACCCTAATTATTTTCTGTCAAAGCTACAGCACTGTGTGTCTTGAAAAAGGGTTCTGAAAGCTTGTGATCATCAAAAGAGGATGTTACTTGTAATACACTTAAAGATTAATGAATTCAATGCAAGAGATAAAAGAAAGATACCTAATCAAAAGGCCAACTAGATGTAAACTTTCCACATTAGCTTCTCGAGTGTAATTATATGCGCAAAACCACTTTGTGAGGTGAGCAGTAAAATGCAGATATCGAAGTATGTCCCCTTACATAGTGAACAACTTCACGTGCTCTGTCGTACATTTTTAAATTACTTTTGTTAATGTCTTTTTAAAAGTACAAGAGGAAATGGCATAGCTCTTGTATTTCAACATGAAGGCCAACAGGAAATATTTTTTTTTCCAACAGTTTCAGTTTGTTCATATTTTATTTCATTATTTATTTCATATTTAGTCTAGCACAGGGCTACTAGGATGATTAAGGGAGTGGAGCGTCTGCCTTATGAGGAAAGGCTGAGGGAGCTGGGGCTCTTTAGTTTGGAGAAGAGGAGACTGAGGGGTGACCTCATTAATGTTTACAAATATATAAAGAGTGAGTGTCACGAGGATGGAGCCAGGCTCTTCTCGGTGACAACCACTGATAGGACAAGGGGTAATGGGCTGAAACTGGAACATAAGAGGTTCCACTTAAACTCGAGAAGAAACTTCTTCTCAGTGACGGTGACGGAGCACTGGAACAGGCTGCCCAGAGAGGTTGTGGAGTCTCCTTCTCTGGAGACATTCAAGACCCGCCTGGACATGTTCCTATGTAGCATTATCTAGGCGTTCCTGCTCTGGCAGGGGGATTGGACTTGATGATCTTTCGAGGTCCCTTCCAATCCCTAACATTCTGTGATATTTTCAAGTTCTGGGCCAGATTCCACTTCAACCTTGGCCTGCTTATTTAGCGTAACGGTTACCTTTTGCTGATGGCACAGCTGTGTATCTTTGTGATAGCTCACTCATTTAGTATGAGAATGCATAAAAGAAAGTCATGGGAATGTATGTCATATGTATCTTGATGAATTAACTGTAGAAACATCAGTGAAGTAGACATGGTCTTACAGATGGAAAAAAATTATACCATGGTTTCTTGAGCTATGAGTCATGAATCAAGGAAGAACAAGGCAACTTATAGGAACTTCAAAAACTATTTTTAGGGACACTGTAGGAAAAATGCTGGGTAATGAGGGGAGATTATAGAAGGTAGTGGAAGTTTCATGTGTATACATATTTCCAACAGCATTTCTGCTTACAGAGAATTGAGTTAAATCCAGTTGGTGACCAGTCATGAGTGGTGTCCCCCAAGGCTCAGTACTGGGCCCAGTCTTGTTTAACATTTTTTGTCAATGATTTGGACAAGGGAATAGAGTGCACCCTTAGTAGGTTTGCAGATGACACCAAGCTGGGTGGAAGTCACAGAATCACAGAATTGTTGAGGCTGGAAAAGACCTCTGAGATCATCAAGTCCAGCCTGTGTCCTGACACCACCACATTGGCTAGACCATGGCATTAGGTGCCACATCCAAACTTTACTTAAATACTTCCAGGGATCGTGACTCCACCACTTCCCGGGGCAGTGCCTTCCAATGCCTGATCACCTTCTCTGGCTTCCTGATATCTAACCTAAACCTTCCCTGATGCAGTTTCAGGCCATGCCCTCTTGTCTTGTCGCTTGTTGCCTAGGAGAGGAGCCTGACCCACCTGACTACAATCTCCCTTCAGGTAGTCGTAGAGAGTGATATGGTCCCCCCTGAGTCTCCTCTTCTCCAGGCTAAACAACCCCAGCTCCGTCACCATCTACATCGATCTGCTTGAGGGTAGGGAGACTGATCTAGGTAGGCTGGATCACTGGGCCAAGGCCAGTCACGTGAGTTTCAATAAGGCCAAATGCTGGGTCCTGCACTTCAGCCACAACAACCCCCAGCAATGTTACAGGCTCGGGGAGGAGTGGCTGGAGAGCTGCCAGGCAGAGAAGGACCTGGGGGTGTTGATGGACAGCCAACTGAACATGAGCCAGCAGTGTGCCCAGGTGGCCAAGAAGGCCAATGGCATCCTGGCCTGTATCAGGAATGGTGATGTCAGCAGGTGTAGGGAGGTGATCATTCCCCTGTACTCAGCTTTGGTGAGTACTCGAGTACTGTGTCCAGTTCTGGGCCCCTCACTACAAGAGGGACACTGAGGTGCTGCAGAAGGTACAGAGGTGGGCTACCAAGCTGCTAAAGGATTTGGAGCATGTGTCGTATGAGGAATGGCTGAGGGATCTGAGGATGTTTAGCCTAGGGAAGAGGATATTCAAGAGAGACCTCATCTCCTTCTACAACTACTTGAAAGGAGGTTGTAGTGAGGTGGGGGCTGGTCTGCTTTCCCTAGTGGTGGGTGATAGGACAAGTGGAAATGGCTTTAAGTTGCACCAGGGAAGGTTCAAGTTGGATGTTAGGAAGAATTTCTTTACTGAGAGCGTTGTCAGGCATTGGAACAAGCTGCCCCAGAAGGTGATTGAGTCACTATCCCTGGAGGTCTTTAAGAGATGGGTAGATGTTGTGCTGAGGGACATGGTTTAGTGGTGTTGTCAGGGCTAGGATAAAGGTTGGGCTTGATGATCTTGAAGGTTTCTTCCAACCGAAACTGTTCTACGATTCTATGATTTTGAGAGCGGTCAACACAAGGGACTTGAATGACCATTGGCACATGAGAAGTGAAAAGAAAGGCAGTAAGTGACTGAAAATAATATATGAGTATATATAGCTGTACAGTGTTGAAAATTGAGGAAATTAATATGAAGTAGATGCAGATGGTGATGCCAGGACAGGAAAGGTATTTGTGAAAGTGGTGACTATGAAGGAGACCATCAGATGCTCACACTCAATGAACTTGACAAAATTGGCAAGAGGGGAAACTTAGAGGAAAAAAAGAGGTGTACAAATGACTAGGCAAGGGTAAAAAAATGAAGATTGACTGTAGGAATTTGATATTTGTTTTGAATTGTTAAATGTGATACTTAGTGGATAGTATTCTTTGTAGGAAAAGACTCTTTGACTTGCTGGAAACAGCAGCACTTAAAAACATTGTACAATAATTTAATATTGGGCAAAGGTAGTTTCTGAAGCACTCTGACATTGTAGATGCCCTTAGCTGAACTCACTTTCAAGAAGTGTTGCGAGATTTTTTAATCCTGAAACACTCGTAGCTGCACCATGACTGAAAGGTCACTTTCTTGCTGGGGACACCAGTAATGGTAAATATAAACTAGTGAATTCTACTTTCTATCCATGTTTCAGTGTTTTCAAAGGTTTCAAATTATTGTAAACTGCAGGACTTCTCTCAGCTAACTGTACTGAATTTTTGCTTGTTGCCAGCTGATCCTAGAGATGTCCTAGAACTGTGTTGATCCAGGCCTGTCTAGAGTTAAGGTAAAAAAGGCAGTCCTGGTCCTGAAAAGCATATGATTTAGCTATGTGGGTAAAATGGAGGTAGCATAAATAGGGGATATAGTACGTTAAGACAAAACTGCTCACATAGAAAGGATTTTTTTTTTTTTTTTTTTTACTGAGTATTAACAGTCTAGTTGTTTTTAAGCTTTTTGTAAGAATCCCAAACATGCAGGTGCAGTTTGAAAGGAGGCAGCAGGCTGACTCAGTCCAGCTCTTGACACCTGCTATCCTGTACAGGGGAGACTTCCGAAATGCAAGTGCAAAGTTTTGAAAATCAAGATATGTGTAGTAGTGAGAGATTTTATTTCTGGGTGGTCAAAGCAGTGACAGTGTTTAGAGCATTATAAGCCAGATTTTAACTAGAAACAGTCTGGTAAAACTTAGTCCATCTGCGAGTGCCTTACACCATGTGCTCCAGGTCTTGCTGTTGTCTGAGATCATTTTTGGTTGTTCCTGATGCTCAGTTTATGTGCCTTTTAAAGTTTTTAGGAGCTAATCTTTAAGTACTGAATATGACAAGTTCTGAACAAACTGTAAAGGACTTTGAAATACAATCAGATACTACTCTAGATGGCATCCATGTGAGAAACCTAGGAAAATAAGTATCTTTTTCCTGGGGACTCGTTTGCTTCAAAAAACAAACAAACCATGCAATGTGAGAAATACTCAGTTTCATAAATTTCAAGAGCAAAAGAGACCATTCTGTTCACTTAGAGATGACCCTTTGGCTGCATACACTTTCTGCATGAGATATGGCGTATGTTAAAGGTATGATTTAAAAAAGACAAAAATCCTTGAGAATGCACCTCTCCTAATATTTTTCGAGTGATACTTTAGGCTTTCAGCTGCAGTATGAATCTGAGCCTGAACTTCATCTTTCATTGTTTTCTGGTTACTTGATCTCATTATATGGTTTTAAAATTTATACTGTAAGGAGCTTTAAGCCGGGAATGTTTTACTTACATAAATTTCTAGATGCTGATCAACTTGTATCTTAGCCTTCTAACTGGTACACTAATTAGATCTTATTGATGTTTTCACAGATGGATTTTCCCTATTCCAAGTTCTTTTGAAGGCCTTTTTTGAATTCCTTCTAACTTTTTACCAAATATTTTTTAAACTGTGCGCAGCACAGCATGACATAATATTCCAGTAATGGTCTCACTAATACTCTTTACAGAGATAAATACCAGCTCTTCAGTAATCTTGGTATTTTCTGGATTAAGCATCCAGGAATCACAGTCATTTTCTTATCTATAGCACTGTGCTGAATGTTCACACTTAATTATCTTATTTGCTGTGTCCCCAGAATCTTTCTCAGTGCAAATGTGTTTCAGAATGTGGTCTCCCATTTTGTTCTTAGATCTTGTTTTTGTCTCTGCAAAGTGCACAATTCTCAAAAAAAATACATCCTCTGGAACAATCAGATTATCATGCATAGTAGGTTTATACACTGTTACTTGGTATTCTGCTGATTTTCATATTTTCAGAGTGCATATGTACAAAATTCAGCATTTGTTCATCTATTACAATCTCTGCTTTTTTTTTTGTTATATAGCAGTAAGGGAGAATTTATATCCATTAGTGAGATATTAATGAAATGCAGATGAAAACACATGGATTAAAGTTGTGTGTCTGAGGCAGCTGGTGCTTTCTCTTTGCTCTGCGGCAGATCTTGCTGCTACAAATTGCAGGACTAGCTGAAGCGTACAGGAGACAGTTCCTGAGCTGAAGCAATTGCAGTCAAGCATACTAAGGTAACTGGAAATGCATATCGGTTTACATGGCTGTGTTGCAGTGGGTTTAAGGCTATTCCAGCTTCCTGTCTAGCAGCAGCAAACAAGGGATGTATAGGGGTGGCAGGAGCATCTTTAACCACTAAGTTGAATCCATGAACATTCACAAGTCAAAACTGCAAAATACATAGTTACTGTATTTTAAGAATAATAAGATACATTCTTAGCTATAAATGCTCCTATCCAGAAAGCTTGCAGGAGGGTAAAGCGCGTCATACACTTTTGTTTTGGATTTTACCATGGAGTTGTGATGCAGGATAAAAACCTCTTTCTGTGAGGAGATAGCTGATGTACGATGTTAAAATATGAGATAAGGGCATGGGATTGTGCTTGAGCTTTGTGGATGATGTGGAATAATGTGTTACTGTCAACGCACCTGGCGTTGAATGCTTTCTGTTTGCATACAAAAAGACTTTTTTTCCGTTTCGTTGGAGGCAAAGAGTGTGCGTGTCTGAAATATAACTCATTATCTACCAGGTGCAAAGTTAGGATTTTGTTGGTTGAATGTGTTTTCATTCAAGTGCTAATGGAGTGGGCCTTGAGGTTTTATTCGTTACACACTGTTTAATTGCTAGGATGCAATACGAAAGTGTATAAGAAAATCATGGTTTCAGAAGGATGGCCAGAAAAATCTGTGCGTTTGCATACAAATGCTTCTCGCAGTTGCTCGCATGTGACCTATTGGCTGTTGTGGTGGTGCAATTCCCTTTCCTGCCCACCCCCCTCCTCCTTTCCTTTTTCCTCACTAAACTGTAATCTGCTGTATAATCTATTTGCCTCATTCTCTGATACATTTCTTTTCCTGAGTATCAAAAAGGATCGGGCAGAATGCTGACACACGCACACCATTCCCGAAGGAAAAAAATCCGTTGGGAATGAAATTTTAAAACTCAGTCATAAATGATCTATCTTGGACTAAACTGAAAATAATACTCTTCCTGTACTAGCACACTGGAGTTTTCAAGAATAAATTTATCTTATTCTTTCTCATTTAGAATTTTGTTTTCCTACCTACAATCTCATTTGTCAGATATTTTCTTGCTGATCATTGCATGCCCATGTAAAAGTCCTTCAGTGAGTTAGTAGTGGAAACAACAGAGTCGAGTTTTTGTGGCAGTATTTGTGTAGAAACACTGCAGTTGAGACAGCTTTAAAAAAGTACAACAATGACAAGTGCAAACCTTCATAATGAAGGGGCATAAGGCTTTGATCCACCATCCTCCTTTATATGTGCAAGATGAATATGCTTCGCAAAAGGAGAGAAGCTGGAAAAAAAGGTGTAATCTGTTATTCAAAGTAAAAGCTGGTTTGTCCTGGTTTTATGAATACTTAATGTGGCATGGTTCGTGCAGTAAAATTATCAGACATGGTTATTATATTTTCTAGGTATGAAATGTGATAGTCTGTTTAGAGAGGAGCGTATTGGAGACAGGAGAGAAACAACAATATGTGAGAGAGTGAATAATAGTGGCTTACTTGCAAATTCTGATCTGAAGTGAGTTTGGAGGTTAGGAAATCTAAATAGTGAAAAACTCTTTGTAGAATAAGGAAACAGGATGTTTTCCATACGCCTTTATAGAGACTTGATGTAGCTGTTAACGAAGGTAAGTTTTGCGGGAGCTGGTAAACATTATGGAATTAAAAAATGCAAATAGACTGCATATACTTTTATACTTTTTTCCCCCCTAAAAGTTGTGGTTCTTAACATATCTTAGTTTTCAGAGGACCTTTCTAGAAATTTGGTGATTGCTGCTCAACCAGATAAATGCCTTTTAAAATGACATGACAGCCTTGTGTGTTTTGCTGTCAGGATGCTAACAGCTAATGCTCCAGAGTGAAGCACACTCGTGTGGTGTGAGGCAGTGATGGCTGCCTTGTGCAGAAATACATCACAGGCAAAACTTGTTGGTCAATAAGTAACATGTCATTTCTGCAGCAGAAACATTTAAAGTGAAGTGAGTTAGTGTCTGTGTTTCTTTCTGTTAAATAATTAATACCTAATCTGCTTACATATATGCATGGCAAATATCTACTTATATACTTCATGAGCTGGGACTGTGCATTTGGACAGAGAGCAGAGTAAGAGAAGTAAAATAATCTGAACAGGCTTGAATTTCGCCATTGCCTTTTCTTGTAGAGTTCCTGAGGTTCCACTACAGGAGTCAGGGAAGAATAATGCTTTTAGACAAAACCTGGAATTCAGGCTCATTTCTTGCCAAAAGAGTGCTTACTTGTCATGTTTTTAGACAGCAGCTTCTCTGAGTATACGGCCTCCATATCTTCTGCTCTTGCAGGTGGTAGCTGGCCGTTCTTTTCCCCATCTGTCTACTGTCCACTTTGTGCATTGCCTCATTTCTTACAGCCTTAGAAGTTTTTTAGCAGTGTCATGCATGGCATCTCTTTTGCTTCTTTCCTCCCAAGCTGCCTCTTTTCCCAAGGTTCCTTGGGTTTTTGACTTTTACTGATCTCTTATGAGGTAAAGATAGTCCTAGATGTACGGGAAGAGGCTTTTGAAAGAAGATGGGTGACGATTTGAAGGCAGGTTGGAGAGTCTGTCAGCATGGTGTTGGGTTTTTATTCTTTTCCCTGTTTTATGGGTTTTTTTCGTATATTCTCTTTCAAATGCTACATTCATTTTTTTGTTTGTTTTCTGGTTCCTGATTCTTTCATGACTTCTTTACAACTCCTGACCTTACACCAAGAGAAGCTTTCATTTTAATGTTCCCATTGTTTAGGGATCTTAAGATCTTGGTTAGTTTTTTCTGTCAGTGTGTTGATCACTGTGATTTTTAGTCAGGCATGTAGTTGTTACCCACAACACTGTCTTTTTTCCCATTTGTACCACATAGATGACAGCCAAGGACCTTAGTCTGATTCGCACCTTTAAGCACAGCTGTAATTAAAGTTTTTCATTATGTATCACACAGATTCTAGCACAGGTCTTAGTCTAGGGCTATGGCTTCTAGATATTAATGTAAAATTAATTATATTTAATAAGAGAGTGTGAATAGGTGCAGCACCTTATCCTTGTTTTCTCCCCTGGACTGGCAGATTGGACTGCATACACCATTTTACTGGGATACGGTGACTAACAATTTATCTACTGCTTTTGAATTTCTTGATTTGTAGCATCCATATTGTTCAAACTTAAATTAAGTCACTTGCATAAACTCAGATAAACTCATTCCTTTTAGCTTTTTTAAGATCATGGTATATTTTAAAAGTCAGAAATATTTGATCAGTATTCATGATAATGAATGTGCTGGTTAGTAAGATTGTGGGTTATATTTGCTCTTTCAGCAGGAAAAATAAGATTCGGTGTGTGTATATGGTTTGCATGGCAAGGTTTTGGTAGTTGGAGGACTACGAGGTTGGCTTCTGTGAGATATCAGACACTTCCTTTATGTCCTGTAAAGCCAATGCCAGCCAGCTCCAAGACAGGCCCACCGTTGGCCAAGACTGAGCCCATCAGTGATGGTGGTAGCACCCCTGTGATATCTTGAAGGGGAAAATGTTGCTATGCAACAGCAACTGCAGTAGGGGAGAGGAGGGAGAACGTGTGAGAGAAATGGCTCTACAGACACCAAGGTCAATGAAGGAGGAGGAGGAGCACCAGATTCCCCTTCAGCCTGTGGTGAAGACCATGTAAGACAGGATGTTCCCCTGCAACACATGGAGGTTAGTGATGGACGAGATAGCCAGCTGCAGCCCATGGAGGATGCCATGACAGAGCAGGTGGATGCACTCAGAAGAGGCTGTGACCCTGTGGAAAGCCCATGTGGGACCAGGCTACTGGTAGAATCTGCAGACCAATGGAGACAGGAGCTCACATTAGAGCAGGTTTGCTGGTAAGATTTGTGATCCTGTGGAGAACCATGAAGGAGCAGTCTGTTCCTAAAGGACTTCACCCCATGGAAAGGACTGCACCCATGGAAAAGAATTGTTGGAGAAGTTTGTGGAGGACTGAGTCACATGGAAGAGGCTTCTTGCTGGAGCAGGAGAGGAGTGTGAGGAGGCCCCCACCCTGAGGAGGAAGGAGCAGCAGAGACAGCATGTGATGAACTGACCACAACTCCCATTCCTAGTCCCCCTGCATCACCCAGAGGGGGAAGAGGAAATGAAAATAAGGACTAAAGTTGAGCCTGGGAAGAAGGGAAGGGTGCGGCAGAAGGTGTTCTTAAGATTTGGTTTTATTTCTCATTATCCGACTCAGATTTTCTCCATGTCAGGTCTGTTTTGCCTGTGATGGTGATTGGCAAGTGATTTCCCTGTCCTTACTTTGACCCATGAACCTTTTGTTATATATTTCTCTCCCCGTGTCTGGGGGAGTGACAGAGTGGCTTTGGTGGGCACCTGAAGAGCTGCCAGGGTCAACCTACCATAGTGTGTCTCCTTGAAGTCCATCTAGTTCTGTGTGTTTGGGTTTATTTTTTCTTAAAGTATGATAGAGAGATCAGCTGTTCAGACTGTCTTTTCCTGTGCTAACAAGGTCAGTTGATTTATTCTCCTTTTACTGTTGTCAAAGCCACCTTAACATTGTGGTTCATCCACTGTTTTTTGGTGTCCTTATCTTTAAAATTGCATTTTCGTTAAAAATATTCCCTGAATGCAGACTAATGGCTTGTTGTGATTTTGGCCTGACCAACTACAGTGAGTATTAGGAGGAATAATAAATATAATAAATATCATAGAATTGTTTAGTCTGGAAAAGACCTTCAAGATCTTTGAGTCCCAACGTTAACCTAGCAATGCCAGGTCCACCATATATCATAAATTGCAGAGTCAGATCATTAACTGCAATTGCTATGCGTCTAATATTTTATCTACTTCATCAGTTTTCCATCTTTGAACCTGTCTCAGCTAGGAAAATTTTGATGCCTCAAGTCTCTAAGTGACTTTAAATAGCTGCCTTATCTTTTAAAAAACAAACTCAGTTGTCCCTCAAGTAAGGAATTCTACCTCCAAAACAAGCTGCCCTGAATACATAAGGCTGTTGTTCAATCATGCACAAGCGACAACTTTAAATCTTTTATCTATTAGGCCTTCAGAGTAAAAAAAAAAGTGGACTTCATATCACTCAACAGTAAAATTTCCTGGATGTCCAGTACGACCGTGCACATCAGCACTGGTTCTGTAAGAGTCTGAAGGATGGAGCAGTAAACAAAGTTGTTTATAATAGGAAAACATCAGTTTGACTTTATTATGACTTTTTATTTTTTTTTACAGAAACATCTTAAATGCATCTTCTGTAATTTTCTTTTTGTCAATGCTCTTTCCAGTTAGAAAAGCCTAATAATTTTCATAAACCATTTTCTCTCCAAAATGTTCTGACAATTTAGAACAGCTTCCTTTCCCTTGAAACATGTAAAATACTATGCAAGAGGTAATTTTTAATGCTTTTAATGATTTCTAGGGCTACATAATTCCCAAAAAATTATGGCGCTGAGATTTTTGATCAGACAAACCAATTTTTTTTAACTTAAAAGTATATGTATGTATTGCAACATATGTATATAGTCTATACATATTACATACACACAGACACACACACAAGCATCTATATAAATATATATATATAAAAACAGGCTGAAATTAAGGCTGGAAATACATAATTTCCGTATGCTTGCCTTTAGTTTTTCATAATGTATGCATATATATTATTTACTGCATGCTAGTCAGATTCTACTATGATGTAAAATACGCATTTTTCTCAGTAGATTTTTGCTTCGTCACATAGAATTTGAGTGCTTCACAAATAATTTTTTTTTTTTGTATTGACACTACTCCAGATAGTGAACATATTTTAAGTGGCTTGATCCTGAATATTGCATTCTATTAAAGTTGTCTCTTAATTTGTGGTTCCCTGGATTTGGATTGTGATGATTTAGGTTAAATTAAATTTCTCCACAATTCAGATGCTGCCATGAAGCATAAGATTTTAAAAAGTCTGAGCTAGTGATCAATTTAAGTTGGAAACATTCCCAAAATGCAACAGATTCTCACAGAACTCTAGAATGTTTTGGCTTGGAAGGGACCTTTAAAGGTCATCTAGTCCAACCTCCCTGCAGTGAGCAGGGATATCTTCAACTTGAGCAGGTTGCTCAGAGTCCCATCAAGCCTGATCTTGAATGTCTCCAAGGATGGGGCCTCCACCACTTCTCTGGGCAACCTGTGATTATCTTCCTTCTTTTCCTGGATGTTGTTCATTCAGTACAAGGAGTGAAGCAGGAATGGCACCTCTCTAACCAGCTCGGTGCTCTTCAGTACACAGGAGATAGGTAAGTAGCAGATGATGAGTTACAAGAAAGCTATAGTAAAGGGAAGTTTTTCAAAGTGATGGAGGTAGAGCTCAGATGCTGCCTCTCAATTCGCTCAGGAAGTTAATAAAGAACAAGTAAAATTCAGGTGGAGTTGGAGGTGCCTGTTTTAGGAGATGGAGATGAGAATAGGTGGATCACAAAATGTCAGGGATTGAAAGGGACCTCAGAAGATCATCTAGTCCAACCCCCCTGCCAGAGCAGGACCGCCCACAGTAGGTCACACAGCAACGCGTCCAGGCAGGTTTTGAATGTCTTCAGAGAATGAGACTCCACAACCTTCCTGGGCAGCCTGTGCCAGTGCTCTGTCACCCTCACAGTGAAAAAGTTTTTTCTAATGTTTTTGTGGAACCAATGGGAAAATAGGAGTAAGCTTGAGTTTTTTTTTATTGCTGTTAAAAACTTCAAAGTTCTTCTAAGTGTCTTTCCCCTTATGATAAGGGGAGGTGAGTAAACTTTTGCCAGGTGTAAGAGTCACAATATTTTGCAGTTGTTGGACTGGAAAAAAGAAATGCTCTGGGTATTTCACTACCAGCTCAGATATCCTACATTCATTTCCTTTTACAAACTTGGTACTTAAAAAGTTCAGTTTAAATGGGAAATAATTTCTTTTTTTTTTTTTAACTCAAAAGCAGTCTTTTGTATGAGCTGTCACTGTAGCATAATTTATCCTGCATTTATTACGATGCACATTCAGTCACTTTCCAATTTTTGTTTCCTAGAGTTAACTAGAGTTTTAAAACCTTTTGTATATTTACTCCCCCGCTGCTACATAATTATAGATTATAATGAATTATCTCTGAGTTTAGATTGGTTACTGTGGCTTCTCTTAGCTTAACAGATAAACGTGAAAGTAGGAAGCACATGTTCCATATTTCTTAGGAAAAAATTAATTTCACCTAGCTTAACCATCTGAAAGCTAAGTGTCTTGGCTACCATTCTTGACGAGGCACCTCCTATCATCAATGAGGAAAGATAGGTGATGTGTAGGGTAGTTTGCCCCCATCATTTTTACACCCAAGTCAGAGGGTCGCAGGAGTCTCTCTCTATTGAATATCGGACAAGTAACGCTGTTTCCAAAGCCTACACTTGTTGGTCCACTGAGACACAGCAGTTCTTACATTTCACTGTTCTGTATGAACCTCCCTTGAAGTACTATGTCATTAGTGAAAATGTGAAAAATGGTTGAAGATGTGTATTTCTCTTATGAATACACAAAATGTCTATTTCTGTTGTCATCATAGAAATACACATTTGCAACCACTTTCATGTTAGTCCTGACCCTTGAAAAAAAGCTTAAGAAAAAATTTTAAGACATTATGAAAGATGATATCCTAAATCTTTTCTGCTCTTTGGCACAGAACAGTCATTTTGCTCTTTGAGATTCAAATTCAGTTCTGAACCCATAAACTTCCTTGAAGTTTTTATGGATTTTTATTGGATTTTCATCTTATGAATTTAGGTTATCCAGAGAAAATTACCAGGTTTGTCCTGTGGTTCAACAGCTGTTTCAATCTTCATTTAATGTTGGAAGGAAAATTTAATAAAATTCTTCTTTGTTCTTTGAAAGAAATGTGTTTCACCTCTACAGACAGGGAAGGGAGATGCTCTCTCTAAAGGGGCTATGTCCTTCAGTGGATTTTGCATTTCAGCAAGATGTTATCTGAATATTCAGGTGTGATTTTTCTAGATGTTCTTAACTTCTTATTGTTGTTGTTTTAGTTCTTGTTTTAATCCAAAGAACTTCCTCTTGTGTTCTATTGCATTTTTTTCCTTCTACTAATGTGCAACATAAGTTACTTCCCTAGTAGAATATCAAGCTGATAAAATCATCCTCTATTTGGAAAATTGTGAATAAGAAATCTGAGTCCTCATTATTATCAAGAAAAGAAAGCTACCTTCAAAAGTAAACTAAGTGATTGATTCAACTGTAAGAAGGATTTTTATTTTGATATCCTTTTAATCAGTGGATCTTTAATGACTAGCAGAAGATTACCTAGTTGGGGTATACACCTTTTTACCCTGCCTTTGGAAACTGTAAGTACAAGAATACAGTTTAAATATTTCTCTGAGAATAGTGAGCATAACAAAGCTTCAGTATAAATTAATTGCTAGTATTCCTTTGAACTGAAATAAGTTGGAGGAGCAATAATGAGTGCTTTTTGAAAGTCATGAATGGTGCAGAATTATCATTATTGGTGTCTTTATTTAAATCTCTTTATGGCTCCTTATTTTTCATCCTTTGGTTCATACCAAAGAAAGTCCAATGCTGTCCTAGAAGAATGTTTCTGTTATGGAGAACTGAATGGTAGCCAAAGTAGGGGACTTCAAGTAAAGTTAGTGCTTGTTATTGTTTCACAAAAGGAAATTTTTCTTTCTGGTTAGTGAGAGATCTGGCTTTTCATAGTGTTAAATACATAAAGGCTAAGAAGATAGGTACAGCAGAACACAGCTCAATGTCCATGTGGAGATCAGTGACAAGTGGAGTTTCTCGGGGTCTATTTTGGGTCCAGTCCAGTTCAACATCTTCGTCAGCAACAAGTACAATGGCACTGAGTGCACCATCAGCAGGTTTGCTGATGATGTCAAGCTGTGTGGTGCCATGGACTCACTTGAGGGAAGTGGTGCCATCCTAAGGGACCCTGACCGGCTTGAGAAATGGGCGAATGCAAACTGCATGAGGTTCAACAAGTCAAAGTGCAGGGTCCTGCACCTGGATTGAGTCAATCTCAGGCACAGAGGGGGTTGACAGTAGCCCGAAAGAGAAAGACTTGGGGGTGTTGATCAACAAGAAGTTCAACATGAGTTGGATTCTCCTCCTTTACTCTGCTCTCGTGAGACCCCACCTCGAATACTGTATCCAGTTCTGGTGTCTCCACCATCAGAGGGACATAGATCTGCTGGAATGAGTCAGAGGAGGTCCACAAAGGTGATCCAGGGACTGGAGCACCTTTGTTATGAGGATAGACTGAGGGAGCTGAGATTTTTCAGCCTGGAGAACAGAAGACTCTCGGGGGACCTTATAGCTGCCTTCCAATACCTGAAGGGAACTTACAGGAAGGCTGGAGGGAGACTGTTTACAAGAATATCTCATGATAAGACAGGGGGAAATGGATTTAAATTGAAGGAGAAGAGGTTTAGGTTGAATCTTAGGTAGAACTCTTCAGTACGAGAGTGGCAAGACTCTGGAATAAATTGTCCAGAGAAGTTGTAAATGTCCCCTCCCTGGAGATGTTCAAGACCAGGTTAGATGTGGCCTTGCACAGCCTAGTCTAGTTGAGAGGCATCCCTGCCCATAGCAGGGAGGTTGAATTGCATAATCTCTAAGATATCTTCCAACATACCTAATTCTGTGATTCTATGATGATTCTGTGACACCATCTTGCCCACAGTCCTGAGAGCCCTCTGACAACAATTGCATCAGGTATTTTGATACAAGTATTTCTACTGGTCCCAAAACTCTTATACGCCAAACAACCCTGTCTTATGGCTTTGAACAGAAACTCCCTTGTCTCTGCTGCTTGGAGGCTGTGATCTATCTGTCCCAGGCTAGGAGCAAGGCAGTCAATGTAACTCAGCATCTCTCTAGCTTGGAGTAATAGTAGACATATGCCTAACCTCAGATCCCTTGTAGGCATCTGTGCTAACATAGCAAAAAACCCAAACTAAAGATGTTCCTCTTTTTGCTGAATCAAAGTCAATTCTAACAGTGAACTTGTTCAAAATCTTGGTATAACATCATAAAAGGTTGAATGAAGTTCATCAATTTATCACTTTGGGGAACACCTCCAAAGAATCATTCTTAACTTTTTTTTATTTTCACACCAACGTGACTATATACTTGACTATATACATGACTATAGACTTGTTAATTTATAGCACATGACCATTACGACATCATGATAAAGACAGGAATTCATATTCTGTTGGCTCTGGCATAGGCATTTGTATTTGTGGAAGAAAAAATTTAACTTTATTCTTACAACTGAATTATTTCTAAGTCAAAACAACTCGTCTCATAAACATTTGAAAGTATCAAATCAACTTACTTTATTCTACTTAGTCAAACTATTTTTCGGTCCTAATAAAATGACACATAAGAGGCTGATTACCCTTCTGTCTAATGAACAAAGATCAACTGTCTTCAATGTCGAAGGCAAATAATTTTCATATCTCTTTACCCTGATGTCCTGAGAAGAAACTTTAACTTCTTCAGATTAGATCTGATTGACTAAACCTCCATTTCTTCTCTGTTATACTGAAAACACTGAAATATTGTCTGTGTACATCCTGAGCATGTATTTGAAGTCAAATATTTGCTAGAATATCTTCCTAAAATAAGGACAAGCGGTTTGATGTGGTTTTTTTTTTCTTTTTTTTTGTTTTTTTTTTGGTTGGTTTGTTTGTTTGTTTGTTTTTGATGGTTTTTGGTTGGGGGTTTTTTTTAGATTCAAAGTGGAGATGGAAAGTGTTTTGCAGAGCTGCTGTTCAGAACTAGAGTACACATTAATACTCATGCCTAAAGAAAGGGAGCCCGGTTTAAGTAACATCTCAAGATACAATTGTGCTGGTGCAGTTCTGCAGAGAGAGGTTCCTTGGCAGATGTCCGTGGTGTTACATGCTACTGCGGTCTGTGTCTTATAGGCTTGGTTTCTGACCTGATTCTGGTCAAGACTTTTAGTGACCTTTAGCTCTCCCTTGTGCCTGGGCTGTGATATTGGTGCATCTGAAGATGGGGTTATTAATATCAAAAAGAGTTCTAAAAGAATTTGTAAATAGCTTTAGGCAAACCAACAGCGGTTTATCCTCTGTCTTATTCATGTGAAGGCTACAGGTCTCATCTAGCACTATTGTGTGTGTGTGTGTGAGCCATGGTACCTATTGAACTTATTGCTAGCTGATGCCGATTTAAATGAATGAGTGCAGACAGGAATCTGTAACTTGTTTAATTGTGAAAATATTTCATCATTGTTAAAATGCTAAGTATACATACCTTTCTTGCTGAAAATGCTTAGACTTGTGTGAAAACTTGATTTTGAAATACTTTTGTCTCTGGAGAAAATCCTTAATCAAAACAATTTCTCTTTATGATAATTTTTGTAGGAGGTTTTAAAAAACCAAAGCCATTTAGAATTAATGCTTTTAAAATGGTTTACAGATCCAAGCAATACCCTTTTCTTAAAGAAATATATCAGACTACAAAGAGAACAAACTAGTTCAGTCTTCCTTTTGGAGTACTTTCGGGTTCTCAGAGTTGTGGAAAATGTTCAGCTTAGTTCATGTCACAGTCAATTTACGCTAAAAGGAGCTATAAAGTTTTAAATTTAGTTGTTTTCCCCTTTTTTATAGTTTTAGTGGATGGTCTTTTGGGGCAAGAAACACTTAAAAAGCAATATATTGATAATACTGCTTACTAGACTTGAATATTTTGTTTTTATTAGCAAACTTTGAACAAATTTAAAAAGGCTGGTATTGTGGGAATTTTTATTGTTGATAGCTGCATACTGAGCCCTCAATTTGATTGTGATTAAGGCCTTAAGGAGGGCTTCTGAGCCTGAAAGACCCTTGTTTTTTACAAATGTACTAGTTGTGGTCATAAAAGAAATTACTTCTACCTCAAAACCACTTTTTCCTTACTGCCTTAAACTGTGATAGATGCAAGAAGATTCTTCCCAAAATGTTACTTGGCAGGATATGTTTACATACAGAAGGGATAATGCCAACTGAAGAAAAAACTTAGTATGGAGGTCTCATCTCCTACTGAAGATAGAGATTAAACTGTAAACTTTGCAACAGGAAAGATAATGATCCTCTGCGACCAGTGCTTCATGAAGTGTGCTTTAAGCAGTGAAGGTACGCAGTGATTTTAAAGCAGGAATAGCAAAAGTTAATGTTCACAAAAACACTCATCTGTGAATAACAAGATCTTGTCAGAACGGACTCTTAGAATGATGTGGTAGATTATTCCCAAAGCTACTGCATATGTTTCTCCCATACACGTTTATATTATTCAGATGAGAGCAAAATGGTTTTACCCTCTTACAATTTCACCCTCTTATTTTATTACTTTTATACACCAATTACATGGTTCCTGTATGAAACATTTTTCTGATGTGACTTCTAACACTGGTACGCAAGTGCTTTGCCACTTACTGAAGATTATTCTTTATGCATAATGAAAATCAGTTCCAGTCTTTTTAAAACAATGGTCTCTTGTATTGAAGAAAATGTAGTGAATACAGTTCTGACTTTCTCAAAATTACATAGCTATTTTAAGTTGTTTCAAACTTACTTATATTTCTGAAACTTAAGCACCCAGACAAAAAATTATACCCATTTTTTGCCAAGAAAAATTACCGCCTATTCTCGAGCACATGATTTTGCAAATTTATTGATTTTTTTTTTTTAAATCCACCTTTAAATACTTATAGTTTCCATGATCTATGCTGTTATATAAGGCAAAAAATAGTTTCTTTGGTTTTAAAGCTACATATGGATCTTTCCTGTTAATTGAATTTTTTGGATAATGTGTAGTGTATGTGGTCACAGCCTCCTTTCTGTCTTGGGAAGAGACAGTGAGTGAGGATTTTCTGAGGAGCTCTGAAGACATCCCAGAACAAATAAGAAGTGTTAAGCACCATGAACAAAGTGGAATAGTATAGGGTAGACATTTTTTAGAGTGGTGTTCTCCTGCCACAGGAAAATAATCATCGGCAACGGATCTCCATGTATGTCAGTGTTCCCGGTAAGATTGCCTGCATGGCACACCTAGTCATCTGAATATTAGGACATTGATGTCTGATACGACACAGTAAATCTGAAACCTCTTTGCTAAAACAGACAAGAAAAAGTTCGGTCCAATGTGGATTCCTCACACCCCTGAAATGCAGTGTTGGCTCTCCGAAAAGCAGTGCCACTGTTTTGAATTTTCTTGCTGGAAGAAATAGAAAGCCACGTAAGAAGGACCCCACTTTTCATTTTGGTTATAACTGCAACACAGTGGGCTTTCTGCTAGCTTTTCTGCACAGCTGATGCAAGTCACTGTTCAGGATTGCACAGGAATGGCACGCTGCTCCTCTGCTGCTGCTTCAGGAATGCTGCAATGAAAATTCCCACGTGAAGTCAGTCATAACACTGAAGTCGCCAGCTGACATCATAAAAAAACCCTGTTACTTTTTGATTTTAAAACTTTTTGTACTGACTGAGGTATTTTGGAGTCTTGCTTTTTATTTAGCTAAATAATAATCTATTTTGTGGGGTTTTGTTTGGTTGGTTTTTATGCAGAGAAAAAGTCAGAAAGAGCTGCCCATTTTGTTTCACATTTATTGAGTGGAAATTGTTACTCATTTCTAAACTTTTGTTCAGGTTCTACTAGCCCAGCCCATCTGAGTACCTGCTGGATTGCAATCTTAAAATAATAGTTAAGATTCTTGAGAAACGTGGTGTTCCAAAACAAGTTCTATAATGCTATTATATCAAGGGCAAACAAATAATTAAATGAATCATTATTTCCCACCTAGCACTCATGGCAGAGTTATTGCATAATAAACCTGAGTGCAAGGAAAGAAAACAAAATTGGTAGAGAAATCAAGTCAGTATGTTTGAAATTAGTATAATTAATTTGGGTTGAAACAAAAGCAAGGAAGGATGATGGTGGTGATCAACATCAGCCTAGAAAATATCTTTTATTATATCTGTCCTTGCTGCTATATTGCCTTTTCACTTGAGATGAATCTAGGTAGCTTCTCATTTATCATCTGGCTTCTGGTAGCTGGTGGTAACTGTATTAAAAAGTTCAGTCTGAGGAGTAGTAGGACAGTGGTTGTTGCTCTTACTGGCTTTGGTAGAGTTAGGGGTGCTTGACAGGTTTCAAACTTAGGGAGATAAATTTTTAATTTCACCTTTTTCCAGTTTTGATCTATTATTAGAGCTTGTAGTAGTAGCATGAAGGTTTCTAGGTATCGACAATGACGCTTTATATTTGTAAAGTATCTTGCACAATGCAAATGTTTTTTTGCTTACATTAGAAACCTGAATTAGTGCAACCGTGCAACAGACATAATTTTCAGCCAATATAACTACCATAAGCAGTATTTCTTTACTGGAGGAAATCAAGGCATATATGTTTGAGGTTTGCCTAAGGTCAAGTATAAGATGCTCATCTAGATTTTCAGTGATTTAACAGAATGGTACACAGTGACATATGAAAACATGTAACACTATCTATTAGTTATACGTGGTATTTCTCAGCCTTGTAGCTGTCCCAACCATTTCCAGTCCCTGAAGACAGAAACATATTAACTGTATTTCAACTTAGCTTTCCAAGAGTGGACATGCCGTGCAGCTCTGCATGATTTGTGGAACAGGAGTACTGCAGGGATAGTGTGTATGGTGCTACCATGCTTATCAATAATATGCAAGATTTATGTATTTTGACAGAGGTGACAAGAAACACACGCGAATTAACACTATGTGATAGGAAGCAGAAAGTAGAAATTAATTAACAGCATCATTACTTTGATCAGCCGTTAAACTGGAAACATTTATAAGAGATATGAAGTATGTGTAAGAGAAGAGATGACAAGAATATGCACTGGTGCCGTAAATTTTGAGTGCCGTAGTTTCACACAAAAACTATCCGTATAGTAAGAAATACTGTAATGTTATGGATAGTTCAACTGAAAAAAATAAAAACCATTTTATATCATGCACGAGATATAATTTTATACACAAAAAAAATATACAGAATTCTGAAGAAAGGAGAACTTTACCGTATTATTTGCCAGTGACTATCAGTGAGATACTGAAAAGATTTTTGTGAAGAAAGAAAATTAACCATTTCCAGCATATTTCTGTTCTGGATAATGTCATGTTTGCCTGTATAAGTTATTATTAAGCTCACTCTGATTTGACAAACGTATTTGAGCTGTCAGATTGTGCCTAAAGGCAGCCACTCACTTCTTTGTTTTCAGTCCCAAATTACACGTGACATTTATTGTTAAACTCAAGGTGCCTCCATGCAAACCCAATTCACTCTTTGCAGTTGTGCGCTTTCTACTCACTAATCAATAGATAAGCAATTTACATGGCCTGTGCCTTCCAGTTCAGTCACTGGCTTTTAGCAGAAATCACTGCCTTGGAAGCAACAAAGACCTTTAAAAGGATTGAAACAGTCAGACATAATTAAGATTTTCTACCTCTGTATTTATGCTTTGATACCAGTACATAGAAAAAAAAAAAAAAACAAAACACATAAAATCTGCAGGGATTTTGCCTCTCTACTTTAGAATAGAGTACTGTTTTCAGTTTATGTTTTCATCCCTCATGGATAAACAATGTCTATGTTACTTTGGTAGAGAGAGCTAGGAAAAACGAAATCAGTAGAACACTTGTAGATAACATAGTAGTACTAATACTACTTCGTATTTCTCCAGGCAAGCTTGAATTTTCTTCTTGCTGAGAATTAATGGATTTTGTCCTGGGATATTGGCTAGGATTCACTACCTTTGGACACAAACAGCTGATGATCACCTTCTGTCTCTCAGTCGTGACCTATAGGAAATTGCAATGTGGGGAAAGCATCAAATTCATAAAGATGTCATTGAGTGGAAGAAGAGAGAGGAAACATTTTTTACATTCAAATGTGTACTGTGTGTTATTCCCAATTCCTGACGAAAGACCAGGGAAAATCGTCTTTCACCCTCAAGATTTAGAAAGGTTTTAAGAACACTGTACTTCTTGTAAGTTGTGCTACGCTCTATTAATAATATTTTCAAATATCAATATTACTTCTACAAAGCTGTTAGGTGAGATGTACACCTACAAAGTACTTGATTTCTCTCAGAATTACCTACATCTCCTTTCATTTAATGGCTTCGTGATGAAAGCCTTTTGCATGAATTGTGGTGTAGCAGCATTCAAACATTTTCTTACTGCGAGGGAGGAAATGGTTTCCATGAGTCAACAAACTCTGAAATCGTTGCACCTTCCTGAAAGACTGGAAATGCTTGACCAAGTCTGCCTGAGATCAGTAGAGAACTGAAGCTCTTGTGTGCACTGGCTGAATAAAAGCAGTTGGGTAAAGGGAAACACAGTTTGAACGAAAGACCTGTCTCAATTTTTGAAGAAGTTACTTAGATATGCTCTTTCAGGAGGGAATTCAGTCTGGGAAATCTCAGGTACCTGTTATCTGAAGAGAGACAGGATTAGAGGGACACACTCTCTTAAATTTAAATTTAACCAGTCTCTGTGCCTAAATTACGATAAATTTTGGAGCACTTTTTGTCACCTATAGCCCACCCGCAGATTCAACTGCAACTGTAAAATGTTACAAGCTGGACACGGGAGCAATGAACACTACACAGTGTGCAGAAGGTCTTTTTGTGCACTGTGCCCTTCCTTCCACATTGCTTTGCAGTATTGTCCAGTCTCATTCATTCAGTGCTCTGGATCAGGACCTTAATTTTCATCTTTAATTTAAGCCTTCAAACATTCTCCTGCTCTTCAGTCTGTACCCTTGACGTATTAGATATAATATAATGAGCTCTTGGAAAGCAGAAACTCTCATGATCAATAAATCCTTTGAGACTTGTTACCATCTGCCAGTCATGAACCTGACAAATCTTCCTACTTTAGGCAATTTAGAACTTTTCAACAGGTCACCTGAGCTTACAGCACCTTTTTTAAAAGTACCTGAAAGAGAAAAAAAAAAGTTGAAGAAAAGCAGAAGACAAATAGCTGTCATTCCAGTGGGTGTTTTTTAAGTAGCCTGTGTCTGTCCCAGCTGTTGTCATGAAGCCACGAGCTCTGTGTTTACACTGGGTATTTAACGATTAACCTAGACCTTCTACAGGTAGACATTATGTTTGCCAGTGGGGATGAAGCTCCCAAATTCTGTCCTGAAACTCCAGTCTAACAAAGAATGTAAACGCTGGTTTTAGATGGGGCAGAAAACTTGAATTCCTCTTTGAATGGATTTTGGATTATATTACTGAAGCATCAAGTCTCCACTCTTTTGAGTTAAGGAGAAGATAAGTTATCTTAAGCAAGAATCTGATGGTATTTGGTATCACTCAGTAAAGTGTTTTATGCTTGTTACAGCCAGATACTCAAGGTGATATTTAATTGGACTCATAATTACTATGAGTATAAACTGAGGACATGTAGACCCATGTGACTGCAAGACATATCCCCTCTCTAACCATCAAATATTTTGAGGAATATGTAACCAGCTATTTGTTCTGTTAGCTGTTAGTTGTATAAAATTTTAGGCATGTTTTGATCAAGGGTAAAAACTGGTATTTCTGCATTAGAAAACCAGCAACAATCAATTAATTTTGACTTGTTCGGAGTATTACAGACATGATGTCAGTAAAATATATTCTGAAACCTGAAATCATTGAAAGCAAATGATGAATAAGTTTTGTCTGAAGTGAATCCAGAAAATGACCCTGCGAAAGCAAGACCCTTACACAGCATAGCTTTCTGTGGTGCCACAGAAAAACTAAAAGTATCTGGCAGTGGAAACAGTCATAGAATCATAGAATGGCGTAGGCTTGAAGGGACCTTAGAGATCATCTAATCCAACCTCCCTGTCATGGGCAGGGGCGCCTCTCAACTAGATCAGGCAACACATGGGGACTGAACGGGGATCATCTACTAAAGAAAATGTAGTGAATTTTATGAATAAAAAAATTGTATCAAAGCTCAGGGTTATTACCTGCAAAATGACCTAGGAAGTGCTACTTTTTTCATTCCTTCTTGGAAGTACAATCATGCTGTGTCTTTGGTTACAATTCACATAAAGTAGAAACCAAATAACTAGAAAAAAGTATTAAGAAAATAAAAGTAATTTTGGCCACTTCTGTCATTCAGACAAATCCTGACTAATGACAGGAGAAAATTTTTCATTTGGATATCCATGAGAAAATACAGAACTTACTCCCATCTGGGAAGTGGTTGAGCGTGTGCAAGGCAGCACATTAGCTCACCTCTGGGGCTTCCAGACAATGGTTGGCAATTAGCAATGATCCTCTCTGAGCTTAAGAAATCCTAGAGACTGACCAAAATTCTCTTGCTTTGAGGTAGAAAGTATATATGTATTTCTTCCTCTATGTTGGTCATTAATTTCAAGAAAATCTAATCAGTAAAAATTTATTTGTGTTTTCAAAGTATTGTACATATGTGCCATGATGCAGTGTGATTCTTTTTGCTTTCTGAAAAACTCTTAGATACTATGGTGATTTGTTTTGCATTAGAAATGTAAATTTTGCAGAAATACATTGACATGTTTACTGCTGTGAGCAGTTGTAACAATGCATTTTGTAACGATGCAGTTTTTGTTTTGGGAAATTACTTGAGCAATGAAAAAATGACTGAAAACAAGCACGTGGAGCAACAGGACCTGCAAGTTTCCTTAATTTTGTTAAAGAGAGAGAATAAGCTTCATTTAGCTTTACATTGCTGTTTTTTAACTGAGATTTGGAGTTTGGTTTTTTTGATACTTAAGCAAATGTTCATTTATAGGAGTTCCATTGTACTGTTTTTCAACTAAGCATGCAAAATAGATGTGGGATTTGCATGCTCGCCGTAAAGCTGGCGTAATGTGTAATTTCTGGGTGAGAAAGTGGTGAGTTTAGGTCCAATCTTTATTAAAAGCTGCATCCCCTTGGTTCCTAGAGAAGGAGTTGTGCTGCCTTTTCTTTGCATGTTATCTCAGTTCAGATGTCTAATCCTTTTCTTCCAAAGTGCTGCCTGTCCTTGTACTGTTTCCCTCCTTCCAAACTCTTACCTTAGCTGCAAGATTTGGTGCACAGCAACTTTTCAGTGGTTTTGGACTGTGAGACCTTACCTTCTAGTCATGGAAATGGGAGTCTGTCATCTCTTTCCCAGGCAGGGACTGAGTTCTGCCTGGGTCTCAACCATGGCACGTACACCCGAGCTGGAGGGCTTGGAAGTGACTTTGGGATTCACAAAAGCAGGTATTGCCATAAGCACTAGGCTTGTCCGTTTGGACAGAGTGGTGTCTGTGGTCTGGAGTGCTGCGGTTGCTGATGACTGTGATTCTTTGACTTGTGATTTGGCAGGAAATATCACCATGAAGCATGTAGCAAACCATCAGTGTTTGCTTATGAAGGTGAGGCAACGTGGAGTGCATTCGGCTCTATATGTTAGAGGCCACACATCACTCACCCTCATTAAGACTCTCCCAGTGTTTGCTAAGGGTGAAAAAAAGAATCAAAGCTTGATCATTCTTCAGCTGACATTAATGGTTGTCAAGATGAGCTCAAAGGTAGATAGCACTTCTGCCTGCTGTGCTGCATTGATCTTGTTTTTATGTTGTTAAAGTAATTAAAATTATGTCTCTGACAACAGTTCATGAACAGTTCATGAAGTCCCTCAGATGAATGAACTGTCTTTACACAAATGAACAGTCTTGTAAGAAAGAGACAGTGGGAAAGAATAACATAGGCAGAGAGAAAATTATATTCCTTTTCCCAAATAGATGTATCTGAAATAATTGTTAGCAATTACAAACAGCAATTCTGCACTCCAAATGGCAGTAAACATACTCAGGTAAGCTTAGATATTTGTTTTGTGGATGACTGCTTGATCTAATCATAACTAAAAGGTGCTTCACATATTGGACCACGGTATCTTGCAGAATCAAAGTAACCAATGGGAAGGGAGCAAGGACAGACTAATTGTACAAGTTGTAGGAACTGAGCAGCTGCGCTGCCGGGAAGGAAAAGATGATTTAGCAGATATTTTCTTAAATGATTACCCAAAAGCTTAGCTATTACCATTATCCTCCTAAATTAACATACACTTTTACATTACTCTTAGAATGACTACGTAATTTCTTCAGACACTTCTGCACTCAAAAAAAATCTCTAGCTGGAGGCAAAAGCTGAGTTTTTGTCGATTGAAAATGCAAATACTACAATGTTTGTCATATTTATGTCAGGTGCCTGCTACAGTTACCTCATGCAGTTGCTCAAGTTGTTCGTTGAGCCTAGTAAATAAATTTCTGTATTACCACATAGCAATGTACTGTACAGATTGCAAATAAATTTTACATTGTGTTTTTTATTATGACCTTGCATGGTATTCAAATACTACAATATATTTCAATCCTTTCAAGCACTTTCTGTTCGTATGGTAAATTTGTATTATAATTTTTCAAATTTAGCACACTCTATGCTACTTAAAAATTTAGTGTTGCTTAAAAATGTGAAAGACACTTTGCTAACTAAATACAATATTGACATTTGCTTTCTGAATTTAAATATTGTCTACCCCAGAGATATCACTTTATAATGAGGATGATTATTTTTATTGTAGTTTTGATCTTACAGCACAGAATCCAATCCAGTGTTTCCAGAATAGTAACAAGATCTTTACAAGGAGAGAATTTTGGACTTTTCCTGGATAGTAAAACTTTTATTTAAAAAAACCCCAAACACTCACATGTAGGGTGAGTGCAAAGGTTCTGACTAATCAGTAGAATATTAAGAGTCAAACCAATTTGCAAGTAATCCCAGATGCTGTGAAACACTTCCTTTTCAATGTCTTTGTTCTTCTCACTACAGTCTGGTCAGCTTCATCTCCATCCCTGAAAAGGTGATGGAATAATTTATCCTTGGCACTGTCTCTGGGCATATCAAGCATAAGAGGGTCATTATAATCAGTTAACATGGTTTTTGCAATGGGAAGTCTTGTCTGACCAATGTGATAGCCTGTTATGAAGACGTAACCAGGTGGATAGGTGATGGCAGTGCAGCCGACGTGGTTTATCTGGATTTCAGTAAAGCATTTGACACCGTCTCCCACAGCATCCTCATAGCTAAGCTGAGGAATTGTGCTCTGGATGATTGAGTACACAGGTGAGTTGTGAACTGGTTGCAGGAAAGAAAGCAGAGAGCCATAGTCAATGGGACAGTCTAATTGGAAGTCGCCATATAGTGGAGTTCCTCAGGTGTCGTTACTGGGACCAGTGCTGTTCAATATGTTCATCAACGACCTGGATGAGCGAATACAGTGCACTGACAGCAAGTTTACTAATGACTCAAAACTGGGAGGAGTGGTTGACACACCAGATGGCTTTGCTGTCGTTCAGTGAGACATAGACAGGCTGGAGAGTTGGGTGGCGAAAAATTTTATGAAACATAACAGCCCGAAGTACTAGTATGGGTTAGGTACTGATGTGTTGGAGAGCAACGTAGGGGAAAGGGACCTGGGGGATCTGGTGGACAGCAGGGTGACCATGAGCGAGCAATGTGCCCTCATAGCCAAGAAGGCCGATGGCATCATGGGGTGTATTAGGAAGGGTGTGGCTAATATCATAGAATCATAGAATGGCCTGGGTTGGAAGGGACCTTGGAGATTATCTAACCCCACCTCCCTGCCATGGGCAGGGATGCCTCTCAATTAGACCAGGTTACTCAAGGCCTCATCCAGTCTGGTCTTGAATCCCTCAAGGGAAGGGGCATCCACAGCTTCTCCTGACAATTTATTCCATGTCTTGATATCCTCATACTGACAAATTTTTTCCTAAGATCCAATCTAAATCTCTTTTCTTTTAAGTTTAATCCATTTCTCCTTGACCTTTTGATGGACACTCTTGTAAAATGTCCCTCCCCAGCCTTCCTGCATGTTCCCTTCAGGTATTGGAAGGCAGCTATTAGGTCCCCCCTTCTCTTTTCAAGACTGAGCAATTCCAGTTCCTTTAGCGTACCCTCAGCAGAGGTGCTCCAGCCCCTGCATCAAGTTTGTGGCCCTCCTCTGAACATGCTCCAACAAATCTATGTCCCTCTTATGGTGGGGACACCAGAACTGGACGCAGTATTCGAGATGGGTCCTCACAAGAGCAGAGTAAAAGAGGAGAATCCCCTCTCTTGATCTCAACCCACTCTGTGCCCAGTTTGTATTTGTGCCTGGGATTGGCCCGACCCCGGTGAGAGTAGGTCGAGAGAGGTCCTGCCCTTCTACTCTGCCCCGATGAGGCCACATCTGGAATATTGTGTCCAGTTTTGGGCCCCTCAGCTCAGGAAGGACAGGAAACTGCTTGAAAGGGTCTAGCACAGGGCCACAAAGATAATTAAGTGAGTGGAACATCTGCCTTATAAGGGAAAGCTGTAAGATCTGTGTCTCTTTAGCTTATTAATGTTTATAAATAAGTCAAGAGTGAGTGTCAGAAGGACAGAGCCAGGCTCTTCTCAGTGATGTCCATTGACAGGACAAGGGGCAATGGGTACAAGCTGGAACATAGGATGTTCCACAAAAACATTAGGAAAAACTTTTTCACTGTGAAGGTGACAGAGCACTAGAACAGGCTGCCCAAAGAGGTTGTGGAGTCTCCTTCTCTGGAGAGATTCGAAAACCTGCCTGGAAACATTCCTCTGTGTGACCTACTCTGGGTGATCCTGCTCTGGCAGGGGTGTTGGTCTAGATGACCTTTTGAGGTCCCTTCCAGTCCTTAACATTCTGTGATTCTTTGTGCACATACTGCAAACAGAAATATTATTAAATGAAAGCATGAACAAGCAAGCTAGAAACACAATTTTTATCTTATTGCTTTTTCTCAAATGTTCTTGAGCACAGATTTAAAAATAATACTGATATTTAACATGCAGATTTAAGTATCAATATTAAGTATCTGGTAACATTGTGGAAAGAAAAGGCTATGTCAGAACAGGAGAAAGATAGATACCTGACTGTAATTAAGATGTCTGAGAGGCAAGGACACATCCAGAAATATTCATGAGTAGCAAAAATCATCAGGGAAAGGTGAAAAAGTTTTCAGATGCTCATGATTATCAGAAAGATTTGATATCTGAAAAGCAATGAATCTGACAAGTGAAATGAAAAAAACTGGTAATTCTTCTGACATAAAATCCTTAGTCAGGGAAGCAGATTTACTGGTAATGAACTTTGAACGAATTTTTGCTCCTGCTTTGCCCTTCAGCTCCTAGATTCTCTCAAAAATAGTGAGTTTTACTATAACTGCCTATCTCATTTACTCAATCCAAGACAGTTGTGCATTACTTCAGTACTAGAGTTCAACACAAAAAAAACAAAGAATAAAAGAAAAAAATTGATGCCTCTTAGTTTCAGTGCTGCTTGCTTCTTCATATTCCTGAGAGATTTTCTTCCTATTACCTGTCAAGTTACATCATATGTCTTAATTTCTTCCCCTGGGTGCCACAGTTCATTTTTCTCAAGAAGACTGCTAATCTTATCAATGACTGCCCTGTCTATAAAAAGGTACAGCTAAGCCACAAAATATAGGCTTTCCTGAAAAGCCAGAGGTTTGCTAGCTGAGCCAGGATTTCTGGTCCATCCACAGTCAGTGGGGCAGGGAAGGATAGTTGTGTCTCAGGTCTGGATTTGAGGGCACCTTGAAAAAGCTGGCACAGCTTCTCTTGCAAGAGACTGCAACTCTCACTTTGAGAGCAACAGCTCATCCCAACACCCTGGGAACTTTAATAGTGCATGAAGTAAAAGAATTGGAGCAGCTACTTGCTGCCTCTTTAGCTGTATCCTTCTGCTGTCATCTTAGTTTGCTGCTTAAGGCCCCATGTGTGTCCAAGCTGTCTGGTCTTCCTACCTCTGTGTTGGGTTTCAGACCAATTCAAATCTAGACCAAGCCAGCTGGCTTGCAGGTGGAGAAACGTGCAAAACAAGAAGAAAATGAATAGGAGTGTTTAAGGGAGGAGTATTGACTTGAAATATAACATCACCACTCTTTCAGGCAGGTTACAAGTGCCTGAAACCAGGGAGTGTGCTGAATGTGAGCCTGCACTGGAGCATGGCTGACAGGGCAGGTGAAACCCAGAGCTTTCAGGATATTTATGTTATAAGCATTTTGATTCCGAAGTCATTCCCATGTGTTTGTGCATCACTTGAAAAACAGAGCCTCGGTCTTTGGACCTCTGGGTAAGACTGAACTGTAGGTGGCAATTACGTCTTGCGGAAGGGTAAATTGTATGGTGGAAAACCCCAACATTATCAGCTCTAGCCTGTGTTCACTGCATGGTGTCAGGAAAGATATGAACTTGCCTTTCTGTAAACAAAAGAGACTTTCTGCTAGGAAACATTTCCTTAGTGATGAGATGAAGTCCTTAGCACAAGCAATGTTAGTTTTAATTAATAAGTAATGCAGTGTTGTTGTAATGATAAGATTTTTTCTTCTCTGCTGTTTAGTGTTCTATCACTAACTACCAACCACCAGTTTCTGTCTTGCTGTTGCAAGTCTGATTTTTAGACTCCAAAGGCAGTGACATGGAGAAAGAATAAAAATATGATTATTTTCATTATACTTTTGTTTCGAAAATTATAACTGCTTAGGCCCAACTATGGTAGAACCAAGAAGCAAACTAAATTTTCTTTTAACCAAATTTAGTCCACCTCTGCTTCTGTCTGTGCTGAGGATATGCATCTAAACCTGTCTCCATTTAGGATCATATAAATGGCTTTATTCTTTTCAGTTCCTTATATGACACTGATGAATTCATTGGAATATATGTAATTTGTGAAGAGGAAAATTAGGCTTATAGATAAAGTAAACAACTTTACTTTAGTACTTGCATTAGGTTAGGAGAAAGCATATGGAAGAAAAAAGACTCTGCAAGTGAATAGATTAATGGTACATGATACAAAGTTGAGAATTTTATGAAACTATTATCTATGAGAGAATGGGAATAAAGTCAAGATGTCACAAGAATGTCAAGGTTTTGATGGTCCTGAAGGGAAGAAATTCTTTATCTGCTTGGTCATAAATATTAGAAAACTAATCATTGAATAGACTGGGAGTTCATATTTTGTTAGCATAAAATGGATCCTATAGGCTGTCACTAAATCATCGAACATCACTGGAGTATTACTCAAAATTTATAAACCTTTTCTGAGAAGGAATTTATAGACAAGCAGGGAAGACAGAAAAGAGTAGAGGCACTTAATGTCAAAACACTGTGGCCTGCTTGAGAATTGCTGACAACTCTGAAGCAAATAATCTCAGAAGTGCATAGATCAATGTGTTAATAGATAAGGCACAGACTGGAAAACAGAAAGATCAATCATTTAAACATCCATCCGCAAGAAACAGGAAAAATTACCTGCTATTAGGGAGCACATTAATCTGGTCAACACATTCAGGAGGGCTTATATTGCCAGTATGAGGAGTTTTCTAGAAAATAGAAAAAAAATCTAAATGGCAAGTTCTTCAGACAAGAACTTTGTGCTCAATTCCTAATCAGATGAAAATATTTTTTTTCACAGAACTAATAATAAATGATTACTTAAGTGTAAATGATCAAGACTTGATTAAGTTTTGGAAAAAGAAGAGATTGCAAATAAGTAATATTCAGGCTTGGAATTTTAAAGGTCGAACTTCACAGAGCAGAAAACAGCATGCTGAATTATTTGTGAAAAAAATGATTTTAAACAGAAAAATGGCAAAGGTATTAGTTGCTTTAGGCTGTTTTGGGGCATTTTCTACCAAAGTAACTTCACCTCCATGTGCCATTTGTGTGTCCTGGCAAGTTAATGTACAGTTACATTTATAAACAAAAGGCAGAACTTCACAATCTGCTATATTATTCCTAAAAAATTTTTAATAGGCTGAGTTCAACACGAATTATGGCAAAACTATATGGACATTGTGACCATTCAGATCCCCATTAACTTTCTAATAATCCTTTGGCCTTTGCAAATTTTAGAGTTTATTTTTATTGCTATTAAAGCAAAAAAAAATCAGCTAAGGTGAACTAATATGGTGAACAAAATGCTTTGATCCAGTATCACTCCTTTATTTAACAATCACATCTTTTTTTATCTACTGTATCAACACTTGTTCCCTGATACCCTGGCCCTACTTTGATCAGTAGACAATTACTCCATGTCGTTTTAAGTGGCCATTTAATGTTATCATAAGAATAAATCATATTTGGCAGGCAACATTTATTCATCATCACTTTGTATAGTTTAGGAAACAGTTAAGTAAGTTTTTGTGTGCTTACTGATAATTCATCTCACTTCTGCACTGTTTTATTAAGAGAAGAAGATATACTTACTATATGAAGTTTTCTCTTCACTTGCTCTTGAACTCTGGTACTACTTTTACCTTCTTAAAGTCTTCCTCTGGGTTCCAGCTGTTCACAAGTCATACAAAAAAGTAACAATAAGCACCACGGATTGCTGTTTAGGCTGCAGCCTCATAAACACATTTGGAGATATGTGGCTTTATTTGTACTGACTTTAAATTAGCTATTAAAAAAGCTTGTAATATTATGATCTACTGAAGACACTGAAGTTATCCAAAGCCATACCCTAATAAAGTGTAAATATGCCATTGTCAAACACCATTAAATAAACCACATGTTTGTTCCTCTGGTTCACTGTGAAGTCCTGAGGAGCAAACCTACAGGCTTTAAGGGAAGAGAGGGAGCAGGTTACTGAAGAGCACTTGTCGTGGTTTGACCCTGGCCAGCCGCCAGGTGCCCACACAGCTGCTCTCTCACTCCCCCTTCACTGCTAAACAGGGGGAGAAAATATTTCAAAGGGCTCAGGGTTTGAGATGAGGACAGGGAGGTCACTCTCATTTACTGTCCTGGGCAAAACAGACTCGATTTTGGGGAAATTAGGTACATTTATTAAGAGAACCAATCAGAGAGGAGTAGTGAGAAATGAGAAAAACCAAACATCTTAAAACCAGAACACCTTCCCCCCATCCCTCCCTTCTTCCCGGGCTTAACATCAATCCCGGTTTCTCCACCTCCTCCCCCCGAGCGGTGCAGGGGGACACGGAATGGGGGCTGCGGTCAGTTCATCCGACATTGGTTTCACCGCTTCTTCACTCCGGGGGAGGACTCCTGAGTCTTCCCCAGGGCCATTGTGGGGTCCCTCTCACAGGAGACAAGCTTCACGCTCTCTTCTCCAGCGTGAGTCGTCCCACGAAGGGCAATTCATCACAAACTGCCCAATGGGAGGCACCTCATGAGGGGCAGCCCACCCCTCGTGAGTCTGAGGCGCAGTCCTTCGGGGGAAACTGCTCCAGCGTGAGCCGCCCGCAGCGTCCCAAAAGTCCCACCGGCCAACCTGCTCCAGCGTGGGCATTCCTCTCTTCCACGGGCTACAGGTTCCGGCAGTGACTTGCTCTGTTTTGGGCTTCCCACGGGCTACAGCCCCTTCAGGCATCCACCCACACGGCGTGGAGTCCTCTACATGGTGGACATCTACACCCTGCCCACGGGCTACAGGGGACAACCTGCTTTACCATGGTCTTCACCACGGACCCGGAGGATTCTCGGCTCTGGCGCCTGGGGCTCATCCTCCCCCCCTCCTTCTTCACTGACCTTGGTGTCTGCACAGACTCTCACTCCTCCATCTCTGTGCCAGTTGTTATGGCGCAGTTCTTTTTCCCGTTCTTAAATATGTTTTCACAGATGTGTTCCTCTGCTATCACTTTACTGATAGGCTCAGCCTTGGCCAGCGGCGGGTCCCTCTAGAGCCGGCTGGCATTGGCTCTATGAAACTTGTGGAGCTTCTAGCAGCTTCTTGCAGAAGCCACCCTGCAGCTCCCCCCTCCACCACCAAAATCCAGCCAGGCCAAACCAACAGAGCACTAAAGCTCTGGATTTCTTTCTTCCTAGTTGTACAATGCTCAAGTGTTGTGTATTCACATTTTTCAAGTCTTAACACCTTTATTTGCTCACTTTTTGGAATGAATCTCACATAAATTTTATTTCTTAACAGTGTCGTTATGTTTGCTGGACTTCCCAGTTTGGAATTTTCACATATGGGAGGTGTGTTTGCTAGGCAGCTTCTGCAGACATGAATTGCATATTAATTCCTCGAGGGAAGACCACAGCACTTGTTTGCAGATGATTCTATGAAGTACAGAAGATAAGTGGAGGAAGTGGTAAAGACGAAATAAATGAAAAGTAAATATTTGAAATTAATAACAGTGATTTTTGTCTACAACATATCAATATGTATTTAAAGGACATAATTTTTCTCTGCTCCCCATGTCATCCCTTTTCTTAATTGGATACAGAAATAACTAGAAAAGATCACAGAATTTTCTTTATAGACTTTTTTTTTCTTTTATAGACTTTTCTTGCTCACACCTGTCCTGAACAAACACAACGTGTTAACCCTGCACATGGGAACTGCACCTGGAGGACAGATGCATGTGGTGTGTCCTGAATATCTGACACTGAATAAGCCTCTAAGATGCAGACACGGTGACACGATACCAGGGCAAAGGCTGACAGAAATGCATCTAATGGGATCTTCATCTCAGAAAATGACTGCGCTGAGTTTTACACTTTGTAAAGAGACCAGAGGCGTAATATCTGAGGCAGCTCTGGCAGGGGGGCTGGACTAGATGATCTTTTGAGGTCCCTTCCAGCCCCTGATGCTCTGTGATTCTGTGATTCTGTGACATCAGAAAATGAGAAGCAGTTTCAAAATTATTTTAAAGAGGTGATTAATACCAGATCAATGCTCATTGCAGATTTTGAGTATGGTATCAACATAGGTCAACAGGAAGTGTATTAAATCAGAATATACCATGTTTCTGAGCAGAAGGAAAGGTTCTCATATATTTTTCTGTCAGCCCAAGAAATAAAAGGCAAGCACAGCCAAAAGGAAACAAGAGGTAATTTGAATATGACTATCTAAAGGCTTTAGATTGAAGGCAAAGTAAGACTGTGTCATGGCAGGATTTAATTCTCATGAAAGTAAAATAAGGAAAATAAGTAGTAAAGTTGTAAGTAAAATAATGAAATAAAAGCAAAAAAAAAAAGCAGTAAGTTCATGCCAAGAGACTTCCAAACATGTAAAGCAACAGGTGAATAAAGAGGTTGGAACGACATAAAAAGTCCAAAGCATGTAGAAGACTTGTAGAAGACTTATAGAATTGTTTAGGTTGGGAAAGACCTTCAAGACTCCAACCATTAACCTGGCACTGGACTAGGTTCACCACTAAACTGTGTCCCTAAGTACTTCATCTAACACATCTTTTAAAAAAAACCAAGGATGGGAACTCAACCACTGCCCTGTGCAGCCTATTCCAATGCTTGACAAGCCTTCTGGTGAAGGAATTTTTTGCAACATCCAATATAAACCTCCTCTGTCACAATCTGAGGAGATTTAATCTTGTTCTATTGGTTGTTACATGGAAGAAGAGGCTGACCCCCATCTTGTCTCAATCTCCTTTCAGGTAGTTGCAGAGCAATAGGGTCTCCTCTCAAACTCCTTTTCTCCAGCTAAACAGCCGCTCTTCATATGACTTATTCTCAAGTCCCTTCAGCAGATTCATAGACCTTGTTTTCAACCTGCTCCAGTGTGGTGGAGGACATTTCCTTGTGTTTATACTAATTATTTATGTAGATGAGACCACCGTGTGTTGGGTTGAGGGAAGGCTTAGGTGTAGGATACCAAATGTCCCTTCCAGCCACATGCATTCTATGATTCTATGTGCTATGACAATAGGCTTCAGCACCAGAGGGTGGTCATCAGCCTATTTTATTTACCAGTATATATGTTGATTTTGTGCAACTGCTCTAGTATCACGTATTGCTGAGCTAGGTTACAGTCATCTTTGGAGTCAGTTTTGTGAATTATTTTGTTTTGTGGAACAAAAAAACTCCTTTCTCATTTTTATTTCGTAACATTGGATGGATGATTCCAAGTGTTCATCAAACACTTCTTCAGATACATTCAACATCCTAATTTATTCAGTAACACAACAAATACTGTTTATTTTAAAGCTCCCAGGACTCTCAAGCAATCCCTAAATTCTGTGGTGTCAGACTGAATTGAAGCTAGCGAGGTTTTCCTATTGTCTGTGTTTCACAGTAGACTTTAACAAGGACAATATATGTATGCCTAGATCCTTGAAAAGGATTTGGAAAACTTTATATGATTTGTTCTCTCCATCTCCTACCCCTGCAGAAAACAGAGTTTGAAATCAGGATTTGGAAAGGATTTGGAAAACTTTATATGACTTGTTCTCTCCATCTCCTACCCCTGCAGAAAACAGAGTTTGAAATCAGGATTTGGAAAGGATTTGGAAAACTTTATATGACTTGTTCTCTCCATCTTCTACCCCTGCAGAAAACAGAGTTTGAAATCAGGTCTATGCTTTATTGTACCGGGGTACTTGCAAGTTTCTTTTCAGCAGAAGTTGCCAATTGCGACAAATTATGTTCGGTTTCATGAGCAGTGGCCACTGGAGACTGAACTAAATTGGATTTGCACTCAAATCCCACAGCCCGTGCCTTTTTAGGAGAAGCTGCTGCTCAGACGATGGTAGGATTTAAATATGGTTATTTATGATATGCTAGAAAATTATTTCTGTAAACAAAAGCAGTTTCATGTAGAAGGGAAAAAATAGAAGAAAAAGAAAAACTACAGGGACTGATGGTTACCTCTGTAATATTCATATAGTCTAAATAATTGTATTATTAATTTCATAAAGCTTCACAAAATTCTGACAGTATTGCAAACTCTGATGTTCAGATTATAGAAATTGATTAAGCTAATGATCAATAGCAACACATGTCCTTCCAACTAAATTAAAAATTTAGAGTAGGTTTCCTGCAGAAAATCAAACTCCAAGGAAGCAGGGAACTAGTGCTGAAGCAACAGTTGTTACATGTTTTTCACCACTGTCTAGCTAAAATTCAGGGATTTTTTGTTTGAATTAAAAGTCCCAGCTCTGACGTGGATTTGTTTATTTACAAAGAAAGAAAAAGGTCTCTTTTGTCTGAACACAGAGGATCTAGTTTTCTTACAGCCCCAGGTACCTTTCCAATAGCTTCTGGGCCAAGTTCTCTGTTTCTGTTTGTTTTTCTCCCCTTTTCCTTCACTTTGTTGCTGCCTGGAAACCTTTTTATTACAAACACACAGGAAAGGGAGAGGACTGTCTCTGCGCTTTGGTCAGTAGCAGGAGCAGGACAAGGCTTGAACACACATAGCAGAAATAGATCTTCAGAATCTTTATATTTTAAGGCTCAGAAGTGGTGGCAAGTTTCTGTCAGACTTACCTACACAAACCCTCAGTTTGCAACTGCTTTGCCTGAAGCCACATGGGGGATTTTTAACAGGGTGGCAACAGGCACATTCTTGATGAAAAAACTCAGCCCTGCCAAATGTCATGGTCCTTTTGCAGTCAGGGGCAAGCAGAACTTTAAGAAAGTGAAAATACTTTTAATATTTAAACAAAAATGTATTTTATTCTGGATGGATTCCTGTCTGAACTATTCTCCCAGAATTTCTCCATTAAAGGCAGACATCTAGCCTGGGAAATTTCTGCCCATTTAGCTTTGCAAGCTTAAAAAAAAATGGTAAACAAGGTGTTATAGTGAGAAGTGCCTGACAACATTACTAATGGATGGTGCCACCCAATATGCATAAGGGTCAATAATAATTCTATAATGTATGCATACATAAATAAAGCTCAGTGGCAGACTCCCAAATGGACCACTATGTGTAATGCTTGTCTGTGAAGGATTTTTCTGCAGGCTGCTGAGTGCGCTGTGCACACAAGCCTCTCTAAATGGCTCATCACCTGATCTTAAGATGACAGACTTCATGTCCTAAAGGAGGATTTTTCTGCCTATGTTAGTTCCCTTCAAGACATAAAAATACATTAAGTAAAGTTACGGCAACTTACAGAAACGTACTCTTCTCGTGGCTCTTGGTTTCCTTTGCAGCACAGTCTGTGTAACTGATTCTCATTTCTCCAGTTCTCTCAAATTTTTTTCTTCTTCACTATCACCCTGGCAGTGAAGTTGAACGCTTCACAACAAAATCTTTAGCTATGATCTATTTTACCAGTTCATCTGAATCTAAACTTGGCTTCAACTGTTGTGACAAAAGATGAGGGGTAACTTAGCTTCCTGGACAGTGTTTCTTGTCTGAAAGAAAAGGAGGCGAGATGACTGGAGAAAAAAGGAAGTCTCCCACATGACTTCAGCAAGATGGTTACTTCTCCTGTAGCTGTTTCGATTAAATGTTTGTGAGACAGTACTTGGCACCCCATTACTTGGAGTAATATTTATTTTTTATGCTCCTGGTTTAAAAATTGTTCAGAAATACTGAGTAAATAATAACCTCTTCTTCTAAATTTGTGGGAGCTTGTTAGTGGAAAATGACCTGATGACAGCAAGATTAAGGCACTGTGATGTATCATCACTGGAAAACAGCTCATTTAAGTAAAATAAATTAATTACATCCAGTTTAAACTGTACTCTTTTTTTTTTTTCGACTGAGTGGAAAGCTTAAGTGATCACTTCTTAAAAATAAAGTCAATTTCATAATAGCAAGGTCTGCCTTTGAATTTTTAAAATATTTTTGTTTCCTGTAAAACCTATAACTCTTGATTCTTTGATGAGGGTTGTATCTATATTTGTAAGATATGTTACTCTGACATTTTCTTCTCCTGAAAGAAGCTTCCCAAATTCAGCAAAAGCTTAAAAGCTTATTAATCTTCCTTTTTTTTTTTTTTTTTTTTTTTTTTTTACTTTCTAGTGAAGAGTCACTTGTATGGTAATACTCACAGAACGTGAGTATGGCAATTTTATGAAACATTTTGTACGTACCTGCATTTTAGCGAAATTTTGTTCTCATGTCCATGATTACGTTATTTTCCTTTTACTTTTGTCCCCTCTGTCATGTAATTCATGTCGGTTGGATTTCAGGTACACTGACATGAAATTAGGAATTACTTGTTTAAGATTCTGAGCACATATTTAAAAACTATTAAAAAAGAAGCACAGCATAAAGGTGATAAAGCCAAACTAATAAGGGGAGGTTGGATTTCGTATTAAGGCGTACTAGTAGAAAGCAGAAGGCTTGAGTCCAAATCCCATCATTACCTCAGATTTACTGGGTGACCTTGGATGGGTCAAGAGGGCCCTGAGTTAACACAAAGGGCCATAGCCCTTCCTTTTGGCAGTAATGCCATCCTGAGCAGGAGTGGGATTACCCATACTTCGGCTTAAGGGTTTTACTGGAGAATGGCCTTAATCTCTCAGAGCATTAGTTCCTCTCCTACACCAGCATGTATAGCACTACCTTTTCCCAGCCCCACCATCTTGTTTAGGTTTTAAGTCTTTTATGGCCTGGATTGTTTTATGCTGGAATTGTGTTGAGAGTCTGTATACATGCTACCAATGAAAATAAAATAAAGAGAAAATCCTAAGGCCTTGCTGAAGTGGTTACCGTGTAGTAGTGTAAGTCATCAATGTAGAACTTGTTACTTCCATTATGGTAACCATGTGTGTACATGTCCTCGTTCTCTAAATAAAGTAACATAGCCCTCACTGAAATATCATACATGAGGAATTATTTCATTAAAGTTTTTAGTATGCTTAAAATTAAATATACAATATATAAACATGCGTACTAATAGCCTATGATTTGTATCAACTTAGAATTTATGGGAGTTTTTCTTCTCTTAAACTTCTTTATTGCGAAGTAGCTTAGTGATGTCTTATTTGGAAGTATCCAAGGCAGGGATACTTAAAAAAAGATGTAAAGAACAGCCACTAGGAAAATTTTTTGATGAAACCTTTCTGCTGAAAATTTCAATTAGTCAAACTTGTAATCTTTTCAAGGAAAGGGCTTAGTTTAGATTAATTGCTCAGTGACCTTCTCTTACTTGTGTTTGCAAATTGTTGATACCTCTTTGTTTTGATAGTTAAAAAAAATTTTAAAATATTTTTTCTGATTTGAAATTTTTCTTTTATGTTCAAATTTAGGTTATTTTATACAAAACAAAATAATCAAAGTCAACAGTAACAAAAGAAAATAATTTAATTGGCCTAAACATCTATTCCTCAGGGTTTGTTTGTTGACATTTCTAGAAATCAATTTTAGATGATGATTTAGAGTGCAGAGGTTCTTTCGGAGAACTTTTTAGTTTGAAGATTTTTTCTAAAAACCTACCTAAGGATACTAGGAAAGCTAAGCTCTTCCAGTAGATCTTCTTCACTTGGAGAGGCACCTATGAGTAAGAAGTACAAATCTTTTGGCTGTACTAACCTAATCCTAGATTAGCATCACTGTTAGAAAAGAAAGATACTGCTAAGAAAGATGAGGAGACAAGTGGGATAAGTCTCAAGAATTTATCTGAGAGCGGTATATGTGACAGAGAGTGTGAGAGGACTAGATCTACCTTATGTCTCTCTGCCCGAGCATTATCCTTAGCCAGGCTACTGTGTATGAATTTCTATACGGAAGTGTGAAGAATGAGATGTATTTGGAGGTTGAGTCATTGAGAAAATATAATTGAGGAAGTCACTAGACCAACACCAGAATAAGAATAAATTTTCTTGCTCCAAGTTTTGAATTCACTCACCATTACATGAGTGTAATACTTCTTAAAACAAGTAAGAATCAAGTCTGTCATGTTTTGAACATTATACACAATTTAACTGCAGTATTAAAATTCTCTTCTTTTTAATATTAATGACCTACTGAAAAGGGGTCAAGTTGGAACGCTTGTTTGCTGATTAAACAGCACCTGACTTAGCTTTCACCTAAATTAATAAAAATAATGTCCATCTTTTCTCAGTGACTTATTTTTAAACTTTGTATGATATTTCCTACTGTATGCTGTAGCTATATTCTCTTTAATATACTCTTTTTGAATACTGCTGTTGTATGCTTGAGTAATTTAGTAGAAAAATCAGCTCATGATTTACTGGTGGGGAAAATGGAGTACTAAGTGAGTGTTTCTCCCCATTGCCCTGACTCAATTATAGTCTGGCGCTATGAAATATTATAGCACCCACTTTGCAGCTGCAATGCACAGCTCCTTTTTCCATTCAGTGGGGGTTGCAATGTGTAGCAGTCAAATAAATGTAGTAACACCCCTTTGTAGCTAGTCCAAGTAGGAGAGTTGGGTAGTCCTTTAGTCTTGATGTTTTTTGCTGGGGTGCTCAAGTAACACAGCTTCGTAACTAAAAAATCCTGTATTTTAGGCACAAATTTGATTCCCAGCCTATTGAAAGTAATGTCTCTGCTTTGTCCTTGGGCAGACCCAAACTAAATCAGAACTAAAAAAATTCTCTGCTAAAAGCATTTCATTACCTGAACCCAGGAACCTTCAAGCCCACACATGAAGCTCTGTTACTTAAGCTTAGTAAGCAACTGCACCAGATGGTAGTTAGAATAAGCTGCTCTTCTGTGCATGGACTACGCAGAAATACAGAGACGAGAATGAGCCCCCCTATCTTAAAAGCACATTATGAAGGAGGGAGGTTAACATGCAAAATTTTTGAACGACCCTCTGGGTATGCCCACACTCTTCTTGAAAGCTGGTCTCAAGAGAAACACTGAAGTGCCTGCAGGCATCTTACAAGGCTGCCTCGATGCAGTCACCAGCCTGCTGAGGCGTGTGACACCACTGGTGAGCCCATGGGCAGCCTCAGGCCACGACTGGTGCTGTCGTATAGCTGGTCGACCTGGTTTTGGCCATCGTGGGCAGAATAGACTAGGTGATATTCCCTCCCATTCCCTGAAAAACATTTGTTTATGGAAGCAGCTACATAAAGCAAAACAAGGCCCCAGCAATGCTTCCAGTCCCCAGAAGACCGTTGGTTGTGAGAAGGGAATACAAAGACAGGGAATCTGAGAAAATTATTCTTGATTTTGTTGGATCTATTTGGCCTTGAAATGAAATTGCCCCTTGTTCAACTGACAGGATAACTCTAAGGAGATCTCTGCAGAGTTGTCAGTGCTCTCGGTGATGGCTGACACCATACGATTTTCAGAATCATTGACAGTTGTTTTCATGGAGGAAGGGAACAAGTGAACTGAAATGACAAGTCTATTACAAATAAATCTGAGTGAAAATAGTCGCATTCTTTGCTAGCTCACAGACATTTAATTGCTGGAGAAAGAGGTAGGGTGCTTTTCTCTGTGTTTCACAGAATCACAAAATCACAGAATGTTAGGGGTTGGAAGGGACCTCAAAAGATCATCTAGTCCAGCCCCCCTGCCAAAGCAGGATGACCTAGAGTAGATCGCACAGGAACACATCCAGGCAGGTGTTGAATGTCTCCAGAGAAGGAGACTCCATAACCTCCCTGGGCAGCCTGTTCCAGTGCTCTGTCATCCTCACAGTGAAAAAGTTTTTCCTATTGTTTTTGTGGAACCTCCTATGTTCCAGCTTGTACCCATTGCCCCTTGTCCTATCATTGGACGTCACTGAAAAGAGCCTGGCTCCGTCCTCCTGACTGTCCCCTTTGATATATTTATAAACATTAATGAGGTCACCCCTCAGCCTCCTCTTCTCCAAGCTAAAGAGACCCAGCTTCTTCAGTCTTTCTTCATAAGGGAGATGTTCCACTCCCTTCATCATCTTCCTGGTTCTGTGCTGGACTCTTTCAAGCAGTTCCCTGTCTCTCTTGAGCTGGGGGGCCCAGAACTGGACACAATATTCCAGATGTGGCCTCACCAGGGCAGAGTAGAGGGGCAGGAGGACCTCTCTTGACCTACTACCTACTCCCCTTCTAATATACCCCAGGATACCATTGGCCTTCTTGGCCACGAGATTGCTGGCTCATGGTCATCCTGCTGTCCACTAGAACTCCCAGGTCCCTTTCTCCTGCACTTCTCTCCAGCAGGTCAGTCCCCAACCTATACTGGCACATGGGGTTATTCTTTCCCAAGTGCAAAACTCTACACTTGCCCTTGTTGAACTGCATGAGATTTCTTCCCGCCCAGCCCTCCAGCCTGTCTCAGTCTCTCTGAATGGCTGCACAACCATTTAGTGTGTCAACCACTCCTCCCAGCTTTGTGACATCAGCAAACTTGCTGACAATGCTCTCTAACCCCACATCCAGGTCATTGATGAATATGTTGAAAAGCACTGGTCCCAGCACTGACCCCTGAGGGACCCCACTAGATACAGGCCACCAACTGGACTCTGCCCCATTGACCACAACTCTCTGACTTCTTCCCTTCAACCAATTAACAACCCACCTCACTACTTGGTCATCCAGACCACACTTCCTCAGTTTACCTATGAGGATGTTGTGGGAGACGGTGTCAAAGGCCTTGCTGATATCCAGATAGACTACATCCACTGCATGGCCACCATCCATCCACCTGGTTATGTCTTCATAAAAGCCTATCAGGTTGGTCAAACATGACTTCCCCTTGGCAAAGCCATGCTGACTGCTCCTAATAACCTTCTTATCCTTGATATGCCTAGAGACAGCGTCAAGGATAAGATGTTCCATCACCTTTCCAGGGATGGAGGTGAGGCTGACTGGTCTGTAGTTACTCGGGTCATCCTTCCTGCCCTTCTTATAGACTGGAGTGACATTCGCTTTCCTCCAGTCCTCAGGCACCTCACCTGTTCTCCACGACTTATCAAAGATGATGGAGAGTGGCCTGCCAGCCAGATGACTCCTGCCAGCTCCCTCAGCACTCACAGGTGCATTAAATTCTTTGTGTCGACTGATAAATTTGTACAGAATGTCATAGCCTTCTCAAATTCATCTGAACAGTGTTTGGTCTCCTAAATTTATGGTTAGAATGGTTCTTCTGAAAGTCACTGAGATTTCTAAAACATTTTGGAGCTAGCATGAATAACTAAAAGAATATGGTTTCATGTAAGACAGAGTCCACTGAGTATTTTATTTGCGTACATGCTTGTGTCATCCAGAAATTCAGGACTGTATCAGTTTTAGAGACTCTTACATTAACTGTCCTGTTATTAGTAGGAAGCAACACTTTAAAAATCCACAAATGCTATATCACTGCTTATTGGAACTTAATCTTTTGTCAACTTAATATTTTGTTCTGTGTTGTTATTTTTGTGCAGACTAACTGCTTTCTGTGCTGTAAAGTGCTATCAGATTTCTTATTTCATTCTCTTCTAAAATGTATTTGCATTATCTCATGGATGTTGCCAGCTGTACATTGTACGTTAACTCTTGCATACAGCACTGCATATGAAACTGTATAAGTCAGTGTCTGCCTGCATGTGGAGACCACAGCAACCTGTGTGGCTCTGCAATGGTTTGAAATCTTGTTTTTATGAAGTGTGCATATTGTTCCATAAATAAATTTCTAACAGAGCTCACTGGCAGTACAGTGATGAGTCAGTGAGTTTAGGGTAAGAAGTTTCTGTGTAGATTTATATAGAATAGGATGGGTCTGAATCAAAAAGAGGACTGGATCCTGAAATAATAAATGATATATTTCTACATATTTGTGGAAGATAACTGAAATGGAAGCGCATTGAGTGACTTGGAAGTAAATCCAATTACACAGTTAGATCAGTTTGTCCAGGATTCAGTTTGGGGGTTGGACTGGTGATCTCCATCCAGAGGTCCCTCCCAGCCTACACGACTCAATATAAATAACAAACAGAATTTAGATAGCTCAATCACGAAACACTTATTAAAAATGTGTTGTCCCTGCAGTAGTCAGCTCTGCACTTACGTGGGAGTGAGGATTCCCTGGGTAATGGGAAGACGTAGGTAGCGGGCTGCTCTGCAGAGCTGCCATGTGGGCTGTGTTACTGCACTGCCCTGCCACCTTCTCCCAAGAAGTCGCTCTGACATTTCTGCGTCATACGATTCAGTGCTGTGGGGGTGCGTGTGGCACTGAACAAGCCATGAGGCTCTGTCCAGAGCAGCCTGGATGACCTCGGTGCTCTAGTTTCAGCTCTCGGCCAGCCTTGTAGGACAGGAGCTGTCTCTCTGCAGAGATACTCATGGGTCTGCCTGAATACAGTTCTGTCTAGCAGGTCTCTGGGCAGCATGAAGACAAATCCCATCCTGTGCTGTAGCACAGAGACAGCTTTGGTCTTTTGGGTTTATTGGCATGGGCGCTACTCTGGGCAAACATGGCAATACTGCTTGTCAGGACTTCCACAGCTGGCAGTGGAAGCAAGAGAGCTGTGCTCAGCACTGAGCTGGGCGCTGTAGAGAGCCAGGATATGGGTTGTGCCATTCATGACACAGTGAATCCATGCTGCAGATGAACTGCCAGTGATAGTTAGGTGTCTATGATAAAAGCCTCGGATACATGTTTTATGTTTGTGCCCAAGGGAACCCAGGCTCAAACCCAGGCTACCTGCTCATCCACACTGTCCCCATGTTGCTAATCCTCTGGTTTGAGCCTAGTTCCATCTTGAATTCATCTTCAGGTAGAGAAGCTCTGGTGTGGAGCATGCAAAGGGCTACATTGCATTCAGCTGTGGGTGCTGTGAACATCACGGCCACAGATAGTTTCAGCCACGAATGTTGTCAATGTTGAATGTAGGAATCAAGGCAATGCAGACTTAAACATTTCAAAATTGTCTGTAAATGTAAAAATGTGGTTTACAGCCTGGACTAGTCATTGTGACAACCAACAAGGAGTTAAGAGCTTGTTGAATTATTACATTTGGTGTTGACAAGAGTGTTCTTTTTTTTGGTAGCTGTTACTTTTCCTCATTTCACTTTAATTAATTGCCTTAGCAAGCTGTCAAACCAACATGGAAAGGCAGAAACTTCAAAATATATGAATGAGATAAGGTAAGAGAAGTGGGATCTAGTAGCTTTAAAATCTTGAATTGTAAATAAACCAGAAATCAGTTACATTTCTTAGTTTGGGGAATACATCGCTACTTAGCAAGACAGCTTTTGGTCCCAACAATTTTCAGGGTAAGAGTGCAATTCCAATTTCAACTTTCAGTGGAACTTGATATAAATTACAAATTGATCAGTTGTCTCTAATTAAGTTCATCATTTTCTATCATTAGACAGTAAAAAAGCTAAGAATTTGAATAAATTTCTGCCACATAATTATATTAGCACATTGAGAAGTAAAAATGAGATTTAAAATAATTGTTTAAGTGAAAGGCTTTTTTTCTCAATGCTTTAAACTGTGCTCGGAATCATTATAAATAAGATCAATCTCCTCTGGTTCCTTGCATAGACGAATAGTAATCAGTTTTTCAGTTACAAGTGCTGTAGATGTTTCATGTTGCAAAAAAAGAGATAGACTTTTAAAACATACTATTGTTACTGTAAAAATCCTCAAATCTCATGGAAAATCTCAGAAAAAAAAATTGTTTCAGGCACTAAAACTGGCTTTACTGTTAAAAGAACATTTTGGTTTCAAAGTGTCAGCAGTCTTTTAAATTTATGTTCATTAGATTTCACTTCTGTTGGAATGTTAATGTCTGAGGAGTCTAACTAACAAATCCTGTTTGCTTTTAGTTATTTTATTGCCAGATGTTCAAGAATCAGATTTACTGAATCTTTTGAAATGTGTTACAATTATATTAATGCTGAAAAATACAAATGTAATCAAATCTAGCAAAAAATAATGAGATCATAATAAAAAAAATACCTTTAAAAGCATTAATATAGCAGTGGCAATTTGAAGGAACTCTACTTCTATTGTCTAGAGAAAATACAATCTAATAACATAACATTAAGGATATTCATATTCAAATCTGAATAGCAAACAACCAGTGAAAAACAAAATCTTAAATAATAACACTTGATGTTTATGAAAATACTCAGTGATTTTGATCTGGAGCTTAATCTCTGGAGATATTAGCCCTCACTTTCCTCATTAGAAGTCAATTAACGTATAAATAAAGAGCATAATCTCTATTGTTCTCTCTGTTGTATCGATGATTATTCTGATTTGTCACATGGTCTAACTTTCTCTGTAGAGAAAACTTGATGAGAGAACTCATGGATTGTGTAGTTACTGGACTCCAATTATTAGCAGACTGATAAATGGAGTCAGAATGACTGCACAAGGGTTTTTTGCAACAGCAAGTATGAGTTGGGAGCTTATTTGCTCCCATTTGTGAGTAGACATGGTAAGGCAGACCTGATGCAAAGCTTCTCAGAAGAATGAGAAAAACCAGATTTTGTCACCCCAAGGATGACAAGGGTTTTTTGCTCTCATCACCAGTGGCTGCAAAATCAAATTTAGTGTTAATAGCACGGTTTAGGGAAGCTGGCAGGAGACAGAAGTGAGCCAGTGCCTCAGTAAGGAGGAAAAAGCTGTCTCCGATCAGTCTGCAACTAGCAGTGTTTTGTGTCTTTGTGTCTGTCTATGGCAAGCCTTGTCCATATGACAGCTTTTGGAAGAGATTCATTCAGATCAGTGAAATATCAGTGAAGATGTGCACGTGTTAAAAAAAAAAAAAAAGTAGCTAGTTGCTACCTACTTTCTATGTTCCAAAAGGGGGAAAGAGAAATGCTGACAATTTCAACCGCTGTATTTAAAATTATCAGTTGTGCTAACTGCACTTTTCCAGGATGAGGCCCTGGACATACATTTCTGTGAAGTGCGGTATCCGAAGTTGTTCAATATTTTCTGTAATACTCTTTCTGAATTCCACAGGAAAAATAAAAATAAAGGAAGGAGAATTTTTTTTTGTGTATTTTTGTTTTCTGTTATTTCCTAGGTGATACATATGTCAAAAGTTTTTTGACAACAGAAAACGGGAGCTGATGCCTAGAATTTCACTCTCAGGTTTTTACCCTGGATGTAGAAAATTGACAGGCAAGGCAAGTGACAGCAACAACATTTAGAAATCTGTTTCTTCCCTTTACCGAAGTATTGCTCTTTTCCCCTATTGATTTCCTGTCCCAATCACTGCTGCTGACCTGATCTCCATGAACAAAAATTTCTTGTTTAAATAAATATATCCAAAATGCTCAATATTAACAATGATGCGGGGAAAATGCTTGATACAATAAGAAGAAATGTTCTATTATTAATATGTGAGCTTTAGATGGAAAGGATGAAAGTTTACTTTTTCCTTTACTTAGGGAAGCATCAACAGATAAAGAATACAAATGAATTTGTAGATGAAGTCTCAGGCACTGCACAACTTAAGCTACTCAGTTCCTCAGACTTAGGAACCCTTGGGAGAGAGCAATGCAGAATATGTCCTCTGCTAATAAGACTGTTGAAAGTACATCACTGAGTAAAGAAATCTTTCAAGCATCTTAGACCCAGATCAATTAATGAGCTCATCATTCTTTATCAAATCCGTTTGTCTTGAGATACTGACATAAAAGTATGACAAGAATCATTAAAACTTTGGCCAGTATAGTTATTATTTTAATACCCTCTAACATATCTCCAGAGATAAATCATGACTATTGTTGTGATGAAGCTTAGCTTTCTCCTGATTTAGTTATGTGTTAAACTCTAAAATTTTCGAATTCTGCCGTAGCATTTTACAGTAGTTTTTTTTCCCCCACTTTTCCTGATTTAATTCCTTGTTTGACACCTTTTTTTCTCCAAACAGTTCTTCTGTTTTCCCATTGCTCTCTTGCTTTTTTTTTTTTGTTGTTGTTGTTGTGGTGCATTCAGGACTGCTATTATGCTAGAGATGTTATCTGGTTTTTGTAGAGTTGCGCATATTTTACCACTTTGCATAAAAAAACATGCTGATGGGAAACTTGCAGCATCTTAGATCCTCACATCCTCTCATCATGTGAACTTACATCTATTTGTAGGTATTAAGGTGGTAGTTCGTTTGCATATTATGTTGTCAATAAACACAATACCTAGTAGGATAGGCAGGTGCAATGCAATTTAGGATAGGTGCAATGCAAGAATATTAGGCAAGTGTTAAAAGAAATAGGACTGACGTCTGAATAAAACTAGATATATAGGTCTTGTTCTTCACCTGTACAGGTTATGGTGTCTACTGTTACACCTTCCTTTCTATTCATATGCTTCTCCTTTTGTTGCACCAAAAGGTGTTTCGGGAAGTGGGCTAAGGGAGGAGATACCTTTGGGGCAATGCTGGAGCAATGGATAAAAAAATAAAAAGAGTTGAACCTATGGTGTGGGGAAAGGGATGGAATATTCTTCTAAAATTAAACACCAAAGTCAGCTGAGATGATCCAACACCAACAGAAAGCAGAATGAATACTTTCATTTTCAGAAATGCTTTTGAAATAAAAAATTCTATATGAGTTTCCAAGATATTACTTCTACTGATATTAAGATAATCTCAGTTTAGTATTAACACTACTGTAGTTGTTCAGCTTGAAGAAGAGAAGACTCTGGGGAGACCTTATAGAGGCCTTCCAGTATCTGAAGGGGTCCTACAGGAAAGCTGGGGAGGGACTGCTTACAAGGATGTGTAGCAACAAGATGAGGGTCAATAGTTTTAAATTAGAGCTGGGTAGATTTAGATTAGATATCAGAAAGATGTTCTTTACTATGAGGGTGATGAGACACTGGCACAAGTTGCTCAGAGAGGTGGTGCAGGTCCTGTCCCTGAAGGTATTCAAAGTCAGGCTTGATGGGTCTCTGAGTGACCTGATCTAGTTAAAGATGACCCTGTTCCAGCCCAGCACATTCTCTGATTCTTTGATTTCCTGATTCGTTGCGGCTGTAGTTACATTACTAGTGCATGATACCTACTGAAACCCAAATAATCTTGAGCCAAAGTGCTTTTTCAAAATAATACAGTTTGTTCAAGACTAAGGGGTAGGCAAAATATCTCTGTTAGTTTACCAATTTACCACTTACAGGCAGAACTGCAGAGTTTGTGTTTGCAAATGCTTGGAGTTCTGCTGATTCCATACATTCACCTCTACCTTTGTGCATGTAGATTACTAGACTAAATACTTAATGCAACAACATAATTTTTAAAAGAGAAATATGCAGTATTTATCAATAACATTTTTTATGAAATATGATGTTTAAAAAGAGGCTTCATTCCAAAGATCTCAGAACTAAACCGTGAACTTTGCATAAAGCCATATAATGTTTACGTTTTAATGTATAGTTTTGCAATGTAACAGTGTCAAAGGATATAATGTGTAAGATTTAATACCAGAAGGATCTGTGAGACTGTGAGCTGCATTACAGATGATTTAAAATTAAATAGAATTTAATCTTCACCTGTCTTGACATAATAACTTCAAAAAGGGAGAAGTCAGACATTCTGGTCACAGTGCATAATGACTCTCAACTTTAAAGTATATATCTTTTTTCTTATTTTAATGTGTCTAGCTTAATTTTATACCATTAACTCTAGTTATATGTCTTCTCTTGCTCCTGTCTGCCTAAACAGATATAATTGCTTCCCTAAAACCTTTGTATTGACTGCAACTACTCTATCATCTAATGAATCAGCAAAACACTAACCTACCTGCTTAATATAAAGGATCTTGAAATCAATGAAATTTTAATTAAATAGATGTTTAAGGGTTTCATTGAGCAGGGACTTTGAGTTGTCACATCTCAAATAGAGTATATATTTTTTTGTGCTGTGCTATGGCTTGCTTTGATCACAGAAGGGACCAGTTCAGAATCATAGGTTTTAGTGACATCTCTACAAAAAAAGTATATAAATTCTGTTTTTCTATTCCATTTTGGATTTTTTTCTTTGCTGTCAGAGTTTACTGGATGATTTTTAATGAGTTTAATTTTTCAAACTATATGCAGTACTGTATTTGTCCAACTGATCTCTCTCTTTCTTCAGCTCAGTCATGTAGGTTAAACTGAGCATTGTGTGAGCATTATCGGTGAGAAGTCTGTTTCTGGGATCATGGTAACTTTCATTTTTGCTTTACTTTATGCGTCTTTTTTTTTTTCTATAATATAATGGAAAACCCTACTAATGTAGAGGAAACCCTGGGAGTAAAATAAAAGTTTTGCTTTGAGATGGATTTAGGAGTGGAGAACAAATGTGAAAATATCTGAGTGTGCTCAAGAAATATGAGTGCTTAAAAACAGGCATCCGGTGCCTTTTTAGAGAATATAGAGTATCTGAGAGACCTAGATGTAACTGACAGATGTTATTAACCATATGGGAGATCCATACCCCTCTTGCGTAGTAGATGTTATCCAGATTTTACCTCCTCCTGATATTAAATTGACTTGCATTATATGTTTCCAAATAAATCTTATATCAATAATTATTTGTCCTTCAAAACTCCAAGTTTCCTCTAGGAAAATATTGGCAGTAGCATACTAGCCTTCATCTGAAGCTCTCAAATTTGACACATTTTACCACATTTTTTCATATGTAAACTCAATTATAGAAAAGGTCTTTGTAGGACCGTAATGCTGTCTGTAAAATAACAACTGGCTTCAAAGCATTATTGATGTACTAGAAAGATCAAAGCTGACACAAGAACCTGTTTAAACAACAGAAACAAATTTGGAAAATCTTTTTGTAGACTTAAAGTTCTGTGATGACTACTGCTACACAGCTAGCCCTTTGTTTCGAGTTTAGCCAAATGTCATACACAGAATGACCTTTTGCATCCCTATTTGTTTAGACGTGGCTATTTCCAGTAGCTGTCCAGTCTTGTTTGCCCTTTTTCTCCCTCCCTGTGTTCTAATTTTTAGAAGAAATATGTTACACATTGTTGACCTTGCTTGTATGTTCCTACCATTTTATAAAGTGATTCACTATTTCTGTGCATGTCATTGTGCCTGCTAATGATGAGCTCCTCTCTTTTAACTTGGGGTGAATTCTGTGAATAATGTGCACTTGCAAATTTGTGTGCTTTATGGCACAGAATTTTCACAAGCTGCTTCTACTGGGTGTTGGAAATAGCTCGGTGTCAGTCACCAGATTTTCACATCCGTGGTTGCTTTGACCTAGTCTGAGTAAGGAGTGCCTCACAACACAAAAATGTCATAGGTCGAAAAGTCTCTTCTGATATTTTTCAATCAAGACCACAGTCATCAACCTCATTCTTCTACCATGTGCTGGAATTCATTAATAAAACTTCAGCCAGAAACACTCACTCTTAAATATTTACCATTACTTCAGCATCAATAGGAAAGGGAGAGGGAGATTCTTGTGCCTGATTATCATGTCTGTATTTCTGACAGAGAAGAACACCTGATTAAAAATTACAGAAGCCTTGGATATAGAAGTATCTCATATTCCACTTTTCTTTTTCCTGTCTGCCCATTATCTGTCTGTTAGGCTAGCCCACGGAACCACAAGAGTATTTTCTTAAGCACTTACTGATGCCAGTTGAATGAATGTTTGGACGAATGGCTAATCACAGAGGGAATCACTGGCCACAAAGCAGGAATTGTGTAACTGGTGCCAATGCAGACTTCCAATGCACAATCCACTGTTATTTACAGATTAGCTCAAAGAGACAGAGGGAATAACGCATTTGAAAAACTCTCCTTCCGTAAAAGGGTGAGTGATCCAATGAGCACATTTTGAATATTCGTAACTTGGGCATGATGAACAGCATAGAAGCTGCTGAGTAATTTCAACAGCCCAGAGGACTTCTAGAAAACAGTGAAGATTAGCTGTCGTCATCTCAATTGTTATGAGGTGACTAGTTGGAGACAGAAGGCTCTTTATTCTCTTCATAGTCCCATGAAGACATCACCATCCAAGGAAACTGTTCCGTGGGAAGCTACAACTTTTTCTGAAATTTTCCATTAGATTGTGTCAGACTCATCTCCAACTGATCCACATGCCATGTTTAGATTGTGCAGTAATCAATATTTCTCTTTGGAATTAAGAAGAAAAATTTCCAAATGTGGACTAAGTGAAACTGGTATAATGTGGTTTCCCTAAGCCTGTAATCACATGAAGCAATGGTTTGGTAGTAGGAATTCACTGTTCCTGCATCATCTCATTGCATCATCATAAAAGAAACTGAGTAGAAACCAGGGTTTCTTGCAGAGGGACAATGGGGACCATCCTAACAATCTCCAATACATTTTTTTTGTCTTGCTGTCTCAATAGTGACATGCAGTAGTGGCATAATGCAACAGTGGTTACTACAAATTTGGTACAGATTTGTTACACCTGTAGCATGTCTCCATAGATGTGTAGGTTTTTAATAGCACTTAAATATGCTACCTAATTCTTGAACATTTGTGTGTGCATGGTGACCATCAACTGGGATCTTGCTGGTCGTTCCAAGCTCTTGGAGGTGGGCACATATCAACCTAGGCTGGCCACAGAAAGAGACACACAGAGGATAATTACACAGAATCACATAATCACAGAATATTAGGGATTGGAAAGGACCTAGAAACATCACCCTCTTGCCAAAGCAGCATTACGTAGAGTAGGTCACACAGGAACACATCCAAGCGGATTTTGAATGTCTCCAGAGAAGGAAACACCACAACCTCCCTGGGCAACCTGTTCCAGCGGTCCATCAACCTCATAGTGAAAAAACTTTTCCTAATGTTTTTATGGAACCTCCTATGCTCCAGCATGAATCCATTGTCCCTTGTCCTATCATTGGGCATCACTGAAAAGAGCCTGGCTCCATCCTCCTAATACTTACTCTTGACATATTTATAAACATTAATGAGGTCACCCCTCAGTCTCCACCAAGCCAAAGAGACCCAACTCCTTCAGTTCCCTGTCCTTCCTGAGCTGAGGGGCCCAGAACTGGACAAAATATTCTAGATGTGGCCTCACCAGGGCAGAGTAGAGGGGCAGGAAGACCTCTCTCAGCCTACTAGCCACATCCCTTCTAATTCACCCCAGAATGCCATTGGCCTTCTTGGCCGTGAGGGCACATTGTTGGCTCATGGTCATCCTGCTGTCCACCAGGTCCCTTTCCCCTATGCTGCTCTCCAACAAGTCAGTCCCCAACCTATACAGGTACATGGGGTTGTCCTTTCCCAGGTGCAAAACTCTACACTTGCTCTTATTGTATTTAATAAAATCTCCCTGTCCAACTCTTCAGCCTGTCCAGGTCTCTCTGAATGGCAGTACAGACTTCTGGTGTGTCAGCCACTCCTCCTAGTTTTGTGTCCTTAGCAAACTTGCTGATGGTGGCTTCTATTTCCTCATCCACGTTGCTGATGAGCATATTGAACAGCACTGGTCTGAGTACTGACCCTTGAGGGATTCCACTAGACACAGGCCTCCAACTAGACTCTGCCCCATTGACTAAAACTCTCTGACTTCTTTTCTTCAACCAGTTCACAATCCACCTCACTTATCAGATCATCCGGACCACGCTTCCTCAGTTTAGCCATGAGAATGCTGTGGGAGACAGTGTGAAATGTCAAATTACATGGTCCTTTTTATGGTAATGGGCAATGTTTCCATTTTCTCTGATATTCTTGTCTGTTACTTTGGTTATGAATAACCTATGATGATCTTTTATAAAATACTGTTCTCAAACCTCTATTGTACTACACATGTAGGTACACAGAAACATACACTGAAACTTAGTAAGAAATTTTCTTTCCGGGACTCTGTGGCTGAAAAACATTAGAGCTACCACTGCTGCAAACATTAACCATGTTAATACCAAATCATTTTTTTATAGATTGTGGAATAACACTGTAGTTATTTTAGGCAGAAAAGCAGAGGTAAGTGGAAGGAAAAGATAAGGATCAACAGAATTGAAAGAGGAGAAGGTAGGGAGAAATGGTGAGGGAAGGAGCAATAATGCAACACAAATGATGATTCTAAAACATCACCACGTTATTCCCACCAAACAGTACCAGAATATGCTGAATAAATAGGACATAATAATTTAACAAACAAACAAAAGAAACTTTTGTTTTTTTCACATCTAAAATAATATTTTTTTCCTACTGTTACATCAATGGGAGTCCTGTTGCAGTTTGAGGAGAACATATGCTTTTTCCAGTTTGAGGGCTGTAGTGAAAACCAAAAATTGGCATTTGAATTCAGTTTCCCTGCATTAAAAATTAACTGGAAATACTGGGAATATTTCCTCCTATATTCAATTTTCTTAAAGTTCAGTTCCAGCCTGTGTACATCTTCCAACACTATCTTGAGGGAAAAATAATTTCTTATCCCTGAAGCATTTTAGGAGCTCTAAAATTTCCTCCTGTACTTAGATATACCTATTTTTATGAAAGGCTGGTTTGTGTATCAGGGCTACATTACTTACTGTTGTAGGAACCTCCTATGTTTAACTGTATTAAAGCGGGGAAACAAATCATACAGATAAAAACACCAGTGCTTGTGGTTACCTTCAGGCAGGTTGAACTGATGAAATTCTGCTTCCAAAAGGCTGTCACAGAATATTTCCTCTCTTATTTGTAACATTCAGCTCTTTGGAGATGTTTTCAGTTTCAGCATATTGTTCCTTTCTTTTTCCTAGAGAATGTCACTTTTCTGTAATTCTGTCAGATGGAGCCATTACAGTTGTATAGTTATTTTAAAATAGTTGCTGCTGAGTTCTGAAAAACATCAGGATTTCTTTTTGTCTGAAGTAATAGTTATTAAATACCAAATCTGATCATGTCAGTGAATTTGACCTTGTGAATTCACTGAGAAGTTGCTTTTGTTTTAACTTTCTGTTCCTATGGACTTCCATCTTTCTGTAGATTTATGTGAATGCTGATAGTCTTATCTTGGTTACTGTATTGCCAAACTACAAGATAATACAGTGGGATGGGGCATGTTGCTGCCTGCACAATAGCTGTTATAGACTGGTCACATCTACCTTTAGCATGTGCTTCTGTATGGACTCATCACATCTGCTTTTCACATGTGCTTGGTGAAGGCAATGCTTCTAACAACTCTCCCTGAGAGAATATATTACTTATTAAGCTGCTGCTGGCATGATTTCTGTATGCTTTTTGGTCTGCCTTGCTTATTTAAAATACATTTTGCTTTTCTGAGCTATTCTGCAGCTTCTCATTTGTGCCAGCATTTCTGCACTTCTGGAGTCTCAGTTTAATTATTTTTTCTTGTAGCTTGTTTACCCACTTCTTTCAAGCTGCTAATCAGTTTTTGTTTTACATCCAGCTGCTTCAGAAATCATAACCTTTTGCTATATTGAAAATTAGTCTTCCTTGGTCCTACTGCCGTACTAGCCTCAGCCATGAATCAATATCTTATTGGAGCTGGAAACTGTCACCTTTGTTGTGATCTCACAGCTGTATCTCTGTGTACCACATTTTATATATGCCTATGGCTTTGGTTAATTCTAGAAATGTTACATTTTGACTGGAACAAACTCAGGCTTGTCAGGTGTCCACCTGTCCACGTGTCTCACAGCCTATTGGTGCCCCTGGCTTGCCAATGCCTGACACCCATGGCTTGTTCAGCTGCTGTGCTGAACTCACTGCCTCTTGCTGCAGGACGCAGGCTGAGTGTGGCCAGAAACAGGAGGGCAGGTCTGAGGGCAGTTTCTTTCTCACACGACCCTGTACACCATGGGAAAGGGAGGAAAGCAGTACTTCAGTGCTATCCTGGCAATCACTGGTAACAGTGCTCATTTCAGGCCTGAAACTAATTGGTTGCACTTCTGCATCACCCATGGCAGATGGGTCATGGCTGTGGCCCAGCAATACTTACTTGCTATGTCCTTTCAGCCCCATGAGATTCTGGAAAAAAAAAAAAAGCATCGGCAGTGTGTCCTCCAGGCTCACAGAAGTCACTGTGGGCACAGAACTTGCAGAAATAAAAGGCCATCTGTGATGTTGTGTGCCAAAAGCTGTGCCATCTCCAGTGCCTCTCTTCCCTATGTGCACACCAGAACATGATTCCCAGCATGATTCCCCAAAACCTTTTGACCAGAAGATAACAGGAAGATGTCCAGGTTCAGTCCTCATATGTTGCCTGATCTAGTTTGGAGGTGTCCCTGCCCATGACAGGGAGGTTGGATTAAATGATCTCTAAGGTCCCTTCCAGCCTAGGCCATTCTATGATTCTATGATTCTACGATCTTTTTACTCTCTCTTCATCTCTGAAATAATGTGAACCCAGAACATTTGTATTGAAGCTTTGAACCTTTTGTAATTAAGCAAACTGTCTTTCCATATTTTTGATTGGAGTCCCTCTGCTTGGATCTTTTACCAGCCTGAACATGTGTAACTTCAAATTCCTGTGTCAGCCCAAAAGAAAGGCAGACTCCCGAGGGAGTCCGTTAGTTTGTTTCCAAGTAGAGGGGGTGGATTTCTCTGTTTCCTTTTCTTGGAAAGCGTGGTGCCAGCAACTCCTTGTGTAGCTTGTTCAAATGCCTGACCTAAGCATGCTGACCATGACATCTACACCATCTTTTCTCTGAAAAAACTGTCCCAGCCCAAGTAAAATTTGACAAGAAGTCCTTGCTTGCTGCATTTCTGGTGTCTGAGGTTTCTCAAAGCAGGATTTGAAGATGATACTCTCCCTTTGAGGTATCATGAAGAAGAGGTCAGAACAAGAACGATGCCCATACAAGTCTCTCCTACAGACCAGAAAGGCTTAATATGCTTGGCCAGATGCAGTTGCACCACAATTTTGTACCTGTATGGTAAATCTCATTAATTCCTTCAGAAACTGTGATGGTCTCTGTGTATTAATAAATGGAACAGTACCAGAGCCAGGATTTCCCAGGCACTGGAATGGGACTGCAGGGGCTGCAAAAGGGCTTAGCATGCTTTTGGCCTTAACACCTGGAGACTCCCCAGATAATTTCTGACATAGTTTGGGAGTTATCACAGGTCAAGTACCATTGCTATTTGGTAGTTTGGTACAATTCATGCTTTTGGAAAATCATGACATTTAATTATATGGACATGGGTCATGCTGGGCGACCTGGTTCTAGGCACCTGACTGTCCCCTAGTTTCACTGGTGGTGAATGGTTTTGGAGAAAACAACTACTTTACTAGTTGTAGACTATGTGTCCAAGTGGACCATTTTGGGACAGATGTGAAGCAGGAACAAATGGGAAGTGTTCAAAGATTTCTGAGGAACCAGTCAGTTTGTTCCAGAGACAATCTCAAATGGGAAACAACATGTGAACATTGTGAATCCAGGATAATATGACAATTACATGACATAGGATATTTAATGTGGGTTTTGTTACATGAGGATCTATCAACTCTTGGCTTCGAAGTTGATCTTTTCATACACCATAGTTTAGGTTCCTAGGACACCTTGGGTTGAAATCCATTGCCCGGATGTAACTGTCCAGACTTGTGTAGCTACAACTCCAGACACACGGACATGTCCCCAAGGCCTTGGGTTGTACCTGCTTTCTCGGTGTCTTAGAAACCTGATAGTATCCTTAATAAAATGTCATTAGATAGCATTTTGCACAACTGAACTGTGCCCTTCACCACCTGTACTCACTTATGAACTCCTCTGTTCCAGGAAATTCACTGGACAAATACAGTCTTGGTATACTTTGAAAGACACAGAATTTAATTCAGCTTTTAAAAGAGGAAAAACTTTTTCTTCTAAATACGCTTTGGGCATTTAAAATAAGTGCTGCGTATAATATTAATCTCTTGTGCCAGAAAGAACCAGAGTGCGTTGGTGTGTTCGGCCTTTTATGTTTCCCTTTGCTTGGCTAAATATGACACTTTAGCCCACACAACTCAGTAGGGATCTTGCTAGCTTCCAAAAAAACAGAAAACTGTGCTGAATGCTAATTTCCCATGTGCAGATAAGAACATACACCCTAATTTGGAATTTACATTTGTGAAAGAAGAGAGCTGTATTCAGCAACAGAGACGAAGGACAGCAATGTGAAAATGAAGCCAGGTTTTAACAACTGGAACTAGAGCTTTTGATAAACTGTACAATTAGAATAAACTGTGAATCTCATTTTTGTCACAAATGCCAGGGAGAACCCTTTGTCCTTTGGCATTGGACCTCTCCCTCCCAAATCCACAAAAGTATAAACATATTTTGAAAGATTGTCATAGATTATGGTTAAGAACCTCAGGATATGAACTGGGGACAAGAAAGCTCTCTGCAATGTCCCCACGCATTGCATCAGCCAATGAAATCTCCAGGTTACATACCATTATCAGGTAAATATATACTCTCAGAATCACTGCCTGGAAACCTGTGAAGGCAAGTAATTACCACTGGGTTTGCAGTTTGTGTTTAAAGTGTGTAATTATCTCTCCAACCCTCTACACAAATGTGTTTTACTATGTTTTAAAGGTGTTTAATGAACATTTACTGACATATAGAAAACCCAAGAGCTACCAGAAAAAATTTGGTTAAATAATTTGTTTGTGTTTGTATGTTGAGAAACTTTAAAAACAGAAGAAAAATACTTCTGATCTTCATTTCATTAAATGTGAAATCTTAGAATCTTTCTGATATTCAGGCTTGATGAAGCTCTGAGTAACACAACCTAGTTAAGAATGTCCCTGCTCACTGCAGTGGCGTAGGACTAGATGACTTGTAAGGTCTCTTTCAGTCCAACACATTCTATGATTCTATGATTTTCCTGGTATGAACACCAAGCATATATACATGGACTAGAGGCAAGATGAACCCTGGGGGTCCACATGTCAATGGTAGATTTTTTAGAAATTTCCCTGTAGAGAGGTAAACTTCTGATGAGGCACAATGCTTGAGCTTTCAAAAAAAGTTAAATAAGTATAATTTTCTTACAGTATGCTTAATGAAATTAACTAAACCCCAGGTTTTAAGTTTGGAATCTTTTAGCTTTTTTGGTATATCTTGTCTATGGTGGACCAGTAAAAACACAAAGCAGAAATCACACAAATAAGAAAATCACAGTCTTGTAAGAAATACAAAGTCATATTTTGACCAAGGAGGCTGAAATGAGTTTGAAAAAAACCAATATTCATTCAAGATATATTTCCAAATTTGTTAGTGAATTGTCTGGCACATTCTCCATGGTTACAATCATTATATTATTACTGGATAAAATTGAATTTAGATTCATATCTAAAACCCTTTAGTCATTGCAATTCAACTCACTAGAAGTTGTTAGAAAGCAGCATTCCTTATATTTTTCAAAAATCATGACCTGAATTTGAAAGTGAATTGCAGGATCTTTAACCATGCTGAATATTACCTTGCTCTATGAAGAGTCCTAAAGAAGTGCCTAAGATTGCTTTTGAGGGAGGACATTATTTGAAAAAGAAGAAAAGAGGCTAAATCCTTTTTCTATCTTCACAATAGCTTTACCCCAGTTAGGAAAATCAGGCAAGGACATATTCATAGGGCATGTGAAGAGTATTATAACGTTATGCTCACCGCACTCAGCAGGATAGAAACATGATAAGCAACAAATTGTAGGAGAAAAACTCTCATTGAAAGTGTGATTGCCCATTATAGGTTGAGATAGTTACTGTGAGAACTCAGAAATTATTTCTACTGGAGAACATTTTTGAGTTTTGCTTATTCATATTTGCAAATAGATTTTGAATGGATTGCAACACTTCAAAAATATCCATTGCTCAAAAATAATTCATTGCTCAATAGTACTTATCAAGTTGTTAGGCATCTTTTTTTCCTCACTTCAAATCTGGTGATGTTTTTCTGTGGTAAAGTCTTCTTTGAAATTTGTGTTTTACAAAAAGAGATGGAATTATTGTTTCACTTTTCATAACTAACAGACTAGTATGTTCACCCGAAGAACTGTAACTGAAATGTTATTTTCTGAAGAAATGTGTAGTATTAAAGCTCAGCTGCCTAAAAATTAATCCAAGAGTATAAAGGTTATGAACATATGAAAATCAAAATTAAAATTGTTGTCACATTGTGCATTACCCAGCGTAGTGGCATACCCTGCATTTTTTTTCTATGAGATACAAATGTCATAGAATCATGGAATCGTATGATTTGGAAGGAACCTTAAAGATTATCTAGTCTCAACCCCTCCTGTCACGAAAGACCTGTTCCTCTCTCTTTCTGCCTTCCTCCCCTCCAACTTGGCTACAGAGTAATTTTAACACCAGCAATTTTATCTAATATCACATGGCATTTAGGGAACATCTGCAATTAGCAACACCATGTGGAATAGGCTTGGTCTCCTACTATCCTTCAGTCTGAAACATTTCATGCAAGTTTACTGCTTCATGGAGTTGTGAAGAGTTTTGTAACCACTCCATGTAGGCTGCTCTAAACTTAAAACAAGTGGACAACGCAGATTTTACATTATAAATAAGTCCTCAAGCCAGAAGGCCACAAGGGGCTTCTGTGCTAAAGCAAATGCAACTTGGCTGTTCTGAGACTCACTTTTGAGATTTGGGTCTTTTTCTACTTAAAAATTTGAGTGATGGTAACAACTCTTCCTACCTGAAGCCAAACTATTTTTGCATAACTAGGTAAAACATTAAATCATGGGTGGAGATTGAGTTGAAATCCTAGTGATGTACTTGAGATTGACACTGGTACCTAGAATTCCAACCTTTTCCATTCTCAGTTCTTCTTTTTAATTTATGTTGCTCACCAAATTGTAATTTGTACGAACATGAAGTGGACAATTATGGTAATTTTTTGAAAATTTGTTAAGTAAATTATGACTTTGTATTCCTAACCACCAACACACTTCAGATCACTGAGTTTCAGAACTACTAAAAGTCAAGACTATTTTGAATGTCTCCAGGCAGATGCAGAAAATTGCTATGTCCTCTAAATCTCTAAATTCTCCAAACCACTTAAATATATCTAGGTATTTTGGCAATGCCAGTAAACAGCTGGTAGGCAAATGTAAACAAAAGAGGAAGATTATGCCAAAAGAGAGTGAATGCTATTCTGAAATAAGACTTTATAAGTTTAAAAAGTAAAGAATGATAAAATATTTAATTCAATATGATATATAACAGTATCAATTTTATTACTTGAGAAAAAAACAATCTGTGAAACACAACAGTATAACAAAGAATGGTGGCTAATCATAAAGGCACACAATTTATACTCAACAATATTTTAAATATGTCCTTTATTATTTAGAAATAACACTTTACAGTGTTTCCTTCTAACAAGGAATCAAATTGCAATACAGACACCATGCCACCAATTTTCAACTCATTCAAATTTTCAAATTGCTATCAACTATGCCTTTAATTATATTCTTACTATGTAGGACTAATTGCAAAATATACACTGAAATTTTTTTATGAACAATTAAGTAATTGTGAACTCTGTGCACATAATTTGAGTGTTCATATAAAGAAAACACAGGATGAAAAATTTCTGGATGGGGGTTGATGTATTTTGAGCATATAATCCAGAACTGGAGCTCATTAGTGTATTTGCTCTTCTTATTTGCATGAAAAAACATAAGTGGTGGCAAAAACATTATGTAAATGAATGAAAAAAAATCTGTTGACCTATTAGAAATTGTAGATGTCAGTATTGTTCAGTCCAGCAGCATTGCAAGAGAACAGCCCAGGACAGATATATTTACATATCCTTACAAGAGTGGTCAAGTTACAACAAGAACTAGCTGAAATGTTTTGTTTTGAAGAGTTTTATTTTACAAAACCCAGGATTTTTCACCAGCATATTTGTTTTAATGGCATCTTCCACTTGAAAACATTTTCCCAATTGTCCTGGGTTTTGTATTTGCATTTGGTAATAAAAATTTTACACTGGAGGAGAACATGGCTGTTTCTAAGAAAACAGAAATTTTGGGCTGGAGGTTTTCAATGGCATGAGTAGTTAACTGTGTTCTCATGCAGCAATGAGCAGTTCAACGCTCTGCTGAGCCCACCTGAGCTGCAGTGATATGGTGGTGAATTTGCTGCTGTTCTGTGAGACAGTCAGTACTATTACCCCCGCTCCCTGTCAAAGGGAAGGAGTGCCACATGTAATGGACATTGATTCACTGTGCATGGCAAGAGTACACTCTGATAAGATTTAATTCTGGTTTTGCTATGGTGATGCATTTTGCTTTGGGAATGAAGTAGAACTGAGAGATTCACGAGCTCAGAAATCCTGAGCAGAATGACTTTCCATTTTATGTCCTCATCATTTTCTCCCTGGAACAATTTTCACTGTGCCACAGTGAATGAAGGAATCTGCAGTATATTTCTAGTTTGACTCTGTCCTTCCTTCCCAGCTTTCTCTCCTACCACTGAAAGCATCCATCGTTGGGGAGATATCGTGAGTTCACAGCCTCCCTGGAGGGATTCCTATTTGAGACATACTGTGTACAGGCTGTATACTGGAGCCAGGAGATAAAATCAGCACTGGCTTTGCCCTTTCTAAGCAATCCTTTACCCTTTTTCTCTTTTGCTGCATGTATTCTGAATGGTACTACACTGTGAACATCTGCTGAAAACCTAATCAAAACTTATTGTGCATGAAATTCACTATAGCATATTAGGTGCCCAACTGGGCATGCAACTAGATTCTTCGCCTGCACATTCTATGGAAAAAAACTTGGGGTCTGAGGAAGATTTTGTTCAGCTTTGGTGAATTCCATCAAAAAAGGTTGTGTCTCTTGCAGTGGTGGATGACAGCAAACTGCCCTCCATCACCATCAAGCTTTTATTGTCTTATGCTCTGATTCCTGCCCAGCTGCTGCAGCTGACATTCTGTAGCCTGATAACTGCCGGGTGCCAGCTAAAGGACTGCTTTCAGGGCTGGTTTCTGACAGGAACTGGAATCTTTGCTTTCTGTTCTTGCTGCAAGGCCATTGCAGAGCATTAGGAAAATATACTTGGGAAACTGATTTTTCACATTTTGTTACAAACACTATGACCCACAGAGCTCCCTGGAGAACTACATTTCAGGTGTTTGTCCACTGATTGTGTTGTGTTCCATAACTGCTAGTTGCTAGGGTGCAGGAGGTTCTGGTTGTACTTTTGAGACACAGAACTTAATCCTTGAGGATTTTCCTTAAAATCAATGCAATACGCAAGGGAAATAGAGGTGGGCCCTGGAGGTCCAAATAGTTGCCTCTAACTGGTGTGCTTAAAACTTCTCAAGCCTTATCTAGGGGAAAAGTGTGGAAGCTCTGACACCTTCTTTAGTGCTGGAAACTGGTTTAGAGTTTTTAGCATGCTCTCCTTTAGGTCCTATATGTACTAAGGTCACAGGTGTTACATCCCTTTTCATCAGTACTCTTCTCAAACTGCATGGCATTGCAGTGTTTGGGGGCTTAAAACACTATCACTGTGAACAGTACATGGAGATGATGGAGACAGGAAATATATTTTAAGTTTTGCTTCTTAGTGTCTGTTTACTAACGTGGTACTAATCTGCTGAAACATCATATCTAAATGCCTGTATATTCTTCCCCATTCCCCACAGTTCTGAAAGCCAATTCAGACCTTGTATTGTTCCTGTCTCTCCTAAGAGAAGAGTTACAGGTTTCCTCAGTTTTCTTTTGTCTCAAGGATAATATTCCTGGCAATAGTGGAAGGACCTGCCAATTGGAAAGAATGACAAGAAGAGTGAGAAAAGGTACGTTCATGTAACAGAAATGCTAAAGGAGGGAAGAAAGGGTTAGGGAGTGTGATGCATTTCACAAGGTTATCTGGATCTATCTGTTCAGCAGAAATGACTGCACACACAAGGAAGCACACAATGCGCTGTGTTATAGAGTGATGTGTGCTGGAGAGATGCTCTCAGCAAGTTCTACCTGATGTCTGCCTTCCCAGAGACTGGCACACACTCATCTATGCCTGCTCTGGCCTGCTGAGAGCATGCATACTCTGTTCTTGCTTGGAACAAATGTGAACATAAACAAACGTGCAAACAACAAGGTGGTGAAAATGCATATTCAACACTGTAGAAATACCGACCTGGGGAATTACTGTGCATTACTCAAAGCAGGAACTTCAATTAAAAAATGCCTGCTGAAGTAGGACTACGCATATCTAAATAATTATAAAGACAGATGATAAATCTCTATGGAGGTTTGACCACATAAAAATATACTGTAAGATATATTTAATGGGCTTCTCTCCAACTAATACCATGTTTTTAGCAGTCACTTAAGATTATTGTTCACTGAATGTCTCTCATTTTTTTGATGAGGCTCCTCCCCACGACCTTCGCTATCCAAAAGTTTAATGTCTTATCTAAGCAAAACATCAGCTTCCTGAGATCCTTTTTAAGTTGGTGAAAATATTGCCTTAATCCCACCTGTTTCACAGAGAGTTCTTGGATGGCAAGGCTATAATAGATACCAGATTTTCAGACAGTAAAAGCAGAAGAAATGGAAGAGAATGTTACTTTTGTTTTGCTTAGATATACATATTCCTCTTATTGTGTTATGTGGGTTTTTTTTCTTTGTGGTTTAGTCCATTCTGGGACAGCTAATCTACCTGCAAACATGCGATTTGGGGTGATACTGCTGAATGTCTAACCAAAATAATGAACTTGTTCCAGAGGAAAGATAACTGTCCAGGAAAAACAAAAGTTCACACGCATCACTACACTGCAGTTACTTTCTATGTTTTCTTCTACTTGTTCACAGAAGGGCAGAAGTACAGCATGGCTGGAGTAGGAAGGCAGCTCTAGAGGTCATCTAGTCTGTTCTCCCAGCTCAAAGAGTTGTTAGAAAGAACAGATTGTTCAGTGTCTTGTCCAATTGGGTTTTGAATATCTTCAGCCTTTACGAAGAAAAGAAATACTTTCTTCGTGTATATATATATTACTGGAATACCATCTGAGTTGACAACAACCAAATTGTTCCCACCCACCCTTTTGACACAGTGAAATTATCTGTCAGCTTCCATGCTAACTTTATGTTGGGCAGGACCTTCACTTAATATTGTGTTCCATGACAGGGGCACACTTCAGATGTTGTTAATTAATATATCAGGCACTGAGCAGATCATTGCCTGTCAGCTGCAGCTCCCTACTGTGTTGTGTTTTGATATTGGAATTAATTTAAAGCTCATGTAATGAAAGATATCAAAGCATTCAGACCAAAACTAAATTTTCTTTAACAGCATTTATGATAACTTTCCAAAGCTGTATGAAAAAATAAGAAATACATCTTATTTATCCATCGTCCTTGTTTTAACTGGGATAAAGTTAATTTTCTTCCTAGTAGTGACAAACGTTATGGCTCCTGTTATGCAAATCAAATTTCAAATTTGCGTGATGGTGATTAACTGGGGTGTATTGGAAAATGTGGGACCTGGGCATGACATAAATGGTACAGAATAAGAGTTGGATACTGTGCTGATTTCATCTAAGATAGAGTTAATTTTCTTCCCAGCAGCTGGTGTAGTGCTGTATTTTTGATTTAGTATAAGAACAATGTTGGTAACACACTGATATTTTGAGTGTTCCTGAGCCGTGCTTACACTAAGTCAAGGATCCTTCAGTTTCCCATGTTCTGCCAGTGAGAAGGTGCACAAAAAGCTGAGAGGGAGCATGGCCAGGACAGCTGGCCCAAAGTAGCCAAGGGATATTCCATACTAAAAGACATCATACCCAGTTTGTAAACTGGAGTTGGTCATGAGGGGTGGATGGCTGCTTGGGGACTGGCTGAGCATCGGTCAGTGTGTGGTGAGAAATTGCATTGTTCATGATTTGTCTTTTCCTGGGCTTTGTTTCTCTCTCTTTTTGTTATCTGCCCTCTCATCCCGAGTATTATTGTTACCATGATTATTTTTATTATTGTTATTATATTTAGTTTTGATTTTGATTATTAAACTGTTCATACCTCAACCAATGAATTTGATTTGTTTTCAATTCTCCTTCATATCCCACTGGAGCCAGGGAGGAGTGAGTGAGCAGGTTACTTGTAGGCTGGGGTTAAACCATGACACCCATGCACTAGGGAAAATAATAATGTTAATTGCATATTGTATATAATATCAATTTTAAATTAGGAAAGAATTATTTGTGTGTGTGTGTGCATTCTCACGCAAATTTGAAATTTGATTTGCATAACATCCACACCACAAAACATAAGTTTTTCCAATTTATTTTTTAAAATTATGCTTCAAAATAAGGTTACTAATAAAGTAAGGCTACTAATATTACAGCACTATAATAAAAATCTAACCAATATATGGATATATTTTCCTTATTAATAGAGACTAAATAGAAATCTCCCTACTGGTATTGGGCCAAAGATGTCCTAGATAACTTGTAAGGGCTACCATACAGAGGTTTTCTTTTGTTTAAAAAAACAGTTGTATTAAAATGTACATTGGCTTAATTTTATTATGAAATATTGTCAGCAACTTAAAAGGACTTTGTCAATCATGCTGAACTCAGATGTTGCACTTTCCTTCAGTAGAAGGCACACTGAAGTATCACATTTGTAGAAGGCAATGAAGTGGCATGGGGTCAGTCTTCTGAATCCAGCCCCAGAGCTGATGAAGCAATCCCATATTGGTTTTCGTTGCACATCTGCCTTCCAGAAGCCCTTTATTCAGTAGTCCATCTGATTTGAGTGGCCTGGCTCAGAACACCATAATGTACTTCAAACAATCCCTGTCAAATTGCAAAACATTGTAAATATACCTAGATACAAAGAAGAAGCAGTACCCTCTCAGCACGAGCACTAAAAGAGATCTGAGCATTTACACTGCTGCTATTTGATCAGTAATACAATATGAATTGAAATGCAGATTGCCATTTCCACACTAGGATTGCTATGTGTTCCTTTCAAAATCTCTTCAGTTACTTCAAGGTTTGTCTCAGCAATCCATAGAAGTAGTTGTCTAGTTGATGAGGCTTCCTGTGTTGCCGAGAGAGACACACATAGTAAACAAACCACAGGCAGTAAGAACAGAGTGAATTTGCCTGAAGAGATGTCTTGCATATTATAAAGAAGGAGCCTCACATCAGACGCCTAACTTTTAGATGTCAAAAGTGAGCTGGTATGAATCACAAACTCTAAAATATAAAACAGATTAGCAGATGAGGTATTATGCTTCTTTCCTATTGATCATGATCACACCATTCAATCAATACAATAAAGGTGCACATTTGTTTTTCAAGCTATGTCTTTGAGCAGAGCCAGCAACCCATAAATTACATATAATAATCACAACTGAATTTAAACATGACAGCTAAGGTTTTGTTTCCTCTCAGACTTACTGCTCAGAGGAACACTCTATATCGGCATCACAGCACAGGACCAGCAAGGACCTCAAGAGAGCCTCAGTGGGTTCCTCTGCTGCATGGCAAGGGTGGCTGCATCTTGATCAATCTTGTCAAGTGTTTGTCTAAGTAGTTCCCAAGGATCTCCAGTGCCAGAACCTCAACAGCTTCTCCAGGTTGATCTATTCCAGTGCTACACTACACATCAGAAAAACATTGCTACTGTTTGATCTAACTCTTCACGCTAATTCAAGCCAATTATTTCTTGCATTATCTGTCATTGGCACAGTCAATTATTTTATTTCTTCTTTCAGCAACCTTTTATGTATTTGAACAATGTTGCACGCCTTTTCACTATGCTTTAATTTAAATGACCCTTCAACCTTCTTTTTATAGATCATGCTTTCCATATTTCGTCATTGCTCTCCTAGGGATTCTTCTCAGCTGGTCCACATCTTTCTTGAAGGACAATGTCTGAAACTAGAGGCGGCTGAGTCCTTCTTAGCGTTAATCAGAGAAAATTAATTACTTTAAGTGTTTTGCACACTGCATTTATTTTATACACTCCTGTATAATCTCTACTTGTGTCCTAAATCTGTATATGAAGGTTAAAAATTTGAAGACTATAGTGCTGATGAAGCTGGAGCCATGCAAAAAGCGGTCTCATTTTTCGAAATTTAGGGTTTAAATGCAGTTGAATACCTGTTCTTTTTTGGTAACTACTTCACAGTGAAGCACACTATATGGTGGTTTTTTTCCCTCGTAGACTAAATGAGGACTAAGCATTAGTAATTCAAGCATCTCCCCACTGTTCTGCTTGGTATCTTGAACTGTGACCTGGCCTAAAGTTCAGCTTACTTTATGAACACGTACCTAAAGTATGTGCCAGGAGAATACTGATACTCTAATTGAAATCAAGTCATGTTGCAGAAATTATAATTTGGTGTGTCCTTTTCTCCTGAACCTATTTCCTGAGTAAGAAGAGGAGTTCTAAAACTAGAAGTTATTTTCGTATTTACATAAATTATTTAAAATTGCCTTGAGTTTTATTTATATTTGGATCTCACAGCAACACATTCATGTTCTAAGGCAACTTTTGTACAACTTTGCTCTCATAAAGTGCATTTAACAGAGTTCCAGCTGGCAGCTAGATGCTTTTGAACCCTCAGCAAGATTCAACCTCAGTGGAACCTCAGTGGTTTAATGTTAGAGTAGTGGAAATGCAATGCATCCTTTTCCAACTCATTAACAGAGTTCAGAAGGTTTCAGCTGAGAGTTCATGTTAGCATTAGAAAGCCTGAAATTGCTGTAATGCTCTTTTTCTGCAGGCTCTGTCTGCTGATGACAAATTATTTTCTTTAAGCTTAAAAAAAGAAAAATCTAAGTAGCCAATGAGGGTGAGGGCAGACAGTTAAGCCATAGATTTTACACTTAACATAGGGAGAAGAATGGTGCTGTGCAAGTGCAGTAAGTCTGCCTTCCAGGGCCTTTTGACTCATTGCACAGGCAATATAGAATCAATCTGTCCATGGGTGCATACTATTGGTCACATGCAGTAGGCAGAAAGAAGATTTCATCAGATCTGCTGTTTCTGAACTTACAACCGATGGGAGTCAGCAGTTATTTTTAACAATGAATCTTTTTATCGTATGTCATAAATATGGTAAATATAATGTCAACCTACAGAGAGGTCTGAGTATATTTTTTCTTTAAAGGCAACATGTGAGAGGAAGAAGTCAAGTCTTACGTTCCCAAGATGTTATTCCTGAACATATCAAAAAAGATGTTAAAATGCCTGACATAAAAATCCTTCCTTTTGTTTTCATGCAAGGACAACCAAAAAGGTTGCAAACACCAGGTGTGAAAATTAGCAAGGAAAGGAAAGCATTCTACACTAATGAAAGGCAAAGGTTTTCTTTTAAATATACAGATTCAGAAACCCATCTAATTACTGTCCTTCCTTCTTTTACTTCTCATTATTAAGACCCTGGAGCAGTCGGCACGTACTCTTAAGCAGAAGTTTCCAATTGAGGATCTCCTAGGAGGCTTTAAAGGGCTCAGAAAACGTTCTGGTGCTGGAGAGTGGAGGCTGGGAGGTCACTGGGAACAGAAGGTCAGCAGGGAGGCTGTGCTGGCTGGGTTGGGTGCCTCTGACTGTATGTGCAGGGGCAGAGCCCTCTTGGGGCAGAGAATACCTGGTTGTCTCTGTTGTTTTCTGCAAGATTGACCTCACTTTCCTTCTTCTCTGCAGCCAGGCCAGGACTGCAGTGTGCCTTCTGGTGATGCCGAGTGACTTCTTGCCTTTCAAGTTTATGCACTGAGGAAAGGCGAGGAATGCAAAGCCTCTTAATCTCAGGTCTTGTGCTGAAAAATTTCTTTACTGAAAGGGCTGTCACGTGTTGGAATGGGCTGCCCAGGGACATGGTTGAGTCTCCTTCCCTGGATGTATTTAAGAGGCATGTAGATGAAGTGCTTATGGACATGGTTTGGTGGTCGATCCTGCTGTGCTAAGTTAGCAGTTGGACTCCATGACCTTAAAGATCTTTTCAAACCTAAACAATTCTGTGATTCTATGATTCTGTGATAGTTTTTCAAAGAGTAAATGCCCTGAGATTCTTTTTGTTTTGTTTTGTTTTATATAAGTTTCTAAGGGTTATAAAATTAATTTTCAGTTAAGATTATCTGGGGCATTTAAAATAGTAACTAAACTGTACTAATTACAATTTAAACAAATGAAATAATTGATTTTTCAGCATATAAACATCTAAAATGATGTATGCTGATTCAAGATATCCTTCTAGTTTTATCTTTCTCCTGAAGGAAGATTCTGAAAGGAAAACAGAAGAACTTGTCTCTTATGTGAGCTGAAATAGAAATACTGATATCTTTTTTCCTAAAGTGGGATTTTTTTTTAGCTTTCAGGGATATGGTAGCCATGGTAAGTAATCTTCTCTTTTATCCTTCAATGGTCTCTGACTAACATATATGTCCTGGAGTGGTGTCTCAGTTTTGCCATCACAGTTGCTGATGGCAGGCAGAGTCAGTTTTTTACAGGACTATTGTTTTACTATAGATTAACATAAACGTGGATTATTAAGATTTTCACCTCTTCATAGAACTTGAAGTGAAAGACAGCCTTTTCTGTGGACTGTTTCTACCACTCATTTCTCCAGAAATCCAAACACAGCCAGATAAAATTTAAGTCTAAGATTTTTGTGTCACTGGAGACTCAAGCCCCAGTGTAAAAATCTGTCCTCTTTCCAACCTGCCGTCAAAACAATACTTACTGTGTTCTGCTGTGGGGCTAAATTCTTACATAAGGCCGAAAACAGCATATGCAGGTGCGATTGCAAAATTGAAAATGTAGCTGCTGAAAGCCTTGTTGTGCTGTATTTGCATGCCTTCTAGCTGATGAACTTGTCCATTTCATCTCATGTTAATACCACCCCCCCACCCCCCCCCCCCCCCCCCCCCCCCCCCCCGTAGAGATTTAAACTTGCACATTCCGTGATGGCTTAACTACCTGTGCCATGTGTGCAACACCCTTTGCTGACTCTCTTCCTCCTTGTAGAGGCTAAAGGTTCTCTAAGACAGTAAATGAGAAATAAAATACAACTTGGTTAGAATACATTTCTGAGAAGAGAGACCTTGATTCCAACTTCTGCTCTGAATCAAAACATGGATTTGAGCCAAGATTTGTCACCTTCCAGGAAAGTGCTTTAATATTGAGTCATTTTCCTTCTCACTGGCTTAATGAATATTTAAGTAGTCCATGCAAAATGGAACAGAATCAGTGGGAGAGTCTGTGAACAAACCTCTCTAGAATACCTTACAATGTTGCAGCTAGGTCGTTTTTGAGAAGACATGACTTTGGAACCTCACAGGGGAAAGAGAAAATTGCATTTGTCTCCTATAATTTGGCGATATATGTTTTTGTTCCCTTCACTTTATTTTTTCTTTTTTTTTTTTTTTCCCCACCTCACTAAGTTGCTAAGTGCTACCAAATAAAACATTTGGAATATAGGGAAACAAGTAATTATTTGGACATTGTGAAATCAAACCCAAATTTGCAGCTAGTTTAGCTATTCTGAAAATGTTGGGTTGTTGGGCTTTTTTTTATTTATTTAAATAATCTGCTTAAAAAAAACCAAACCAAAACATGTCCTCTAATCAAAATAGTTTCTCAGGTCTCACAGAAAAATGCAATGTGCATTCTATTGCCACTGCTACAGAACCTGAAAGACAAGGATGAAGCACTGGGATGGCTGATGTGGTTTCTAAAAGGGACATCTCAGTTCATGAGGTGTTAGATTATACACAGAAAGATGGTTTCTATAACACTCGGGCATGGCAGACGAGCTCGTTTTTTTCCTGAAGGATCTGCAAGGATGAAGCAGCTTGAGCTTCTCGGGCTGCTTAAGCTGACAAAAGTCTGAACAAGCTATCTCATCCTCTTCTAGTCCTGACATGGTGCTCCTACCCTGTCTCTTGCTCTGACATTAGTCAACCCACAAAAGTAATTTGAATATAATTGACTCACTGGTCCGAGAGAAAAACAGGTGGCTGGCTGTTTGGTGTTTTGGTGGTTCTTTTTCCTCTGGGCTAGTTCCATATTAGTTTGCCAGTCTCGTCCACTCCATGGCTGCATAATTCCTAGAGCCTTTGGCATATTTGCTGTTCTAGACTGGTGTCAACCAGACATAAAACTACAAGGGGAGGGATAAAAGAAAAAGTCCATTTTGAGAAATGAATGGATGTGAAGAATGGACATCTGAAGCTGTTAGAATTGCACAGTGAGGCAGGGGCACAGTTACCTGCTTGTGCAGCAGTCTGTGAAGATCTCCAAAGAAGGCAGCACATTGTTTGTGCCGTAACTATGAGGCTTGTTGTGCTTGTATAAACCTCAAGTCAGACTAAAAATAGACATTATTATCCTTTCCCAGCTACAAGTCAGGGTATTTGTTTAAGTGCTGCAGTTCTGCCTGAGCATCTCTTATTAAAAAAATGTGGAAATATATTCTCCAGACCCTTGGGATAAGCTGACAAATAGCAAGTTTGCTTTTCACATCCCTATTCACCATAGTGGAGTCATTCAGATTTTCTCTTCATAACAGGTAGGTCCTGCAGGGACATCTGTAAGAGTCAAACTTACTTTATAACTTTGCATAATTAATATGATTCACTACAATGTGTCTATTAGGATTCATAGTTTTTGCAGCTGATGTGTCTTTAGAAATATAAATGTAACATTTCAGTGACTCTGTCCATATATTTTTAGAGCTTAATCAATGATGTACAATGTTAAATGTGTAATATTGCTATTTCTTAAATTATTCAATGTATTATTTTTCACATTCATCCAGTACTTTTGGTACTTAAATTTTAACACTATACCTGAACAATAGCAACTGTTGCTATGGTGTTGTTCTTGCTTATAGAAGGACATTGTCAACCATAAAGTATATTTTTTAACCTTCTCAGTTACTGAGGAGAAAGCACCTCCTCCCTTTTTTGATGTGTGTAAATGCATTATGTCTCTTGATGGATATTGTTAATTTGATTTTTAGGGCTAGAGTGGATCCAGAACTGATGAATACATTTGCATAAAAATTCAGTTTTGTGCCTGTCATGGATGGGCTGTGTTCATTATTAAAATAATGAGTTCTGGAGGAATCGTTCAGTGTTAGAGAATCTTTTTCCATTCACTTTCTGCCATGATTATTTTTTATTTGCATTCTGGTGGAAGGCACAACAAACTGGATGCACTTTCAGGATGAGTCTGTCTGTAAAAGAACAGAACTCACAATCAGACTCTTAACTCTGTACAACAGAGAATTTCCAGTATTTGGACAGTAATTTAGGAGGCAATGTTTTAATTTAAAATATCAAGCTAACAAAATGCTCCTATAAACAAAAGGTGATAAACATCTTCCACAAATGTTAACCTTAAGAGAAAAATATTCCCAGATTTTACTAGCTCTTCTCATGTTCTTTAACATTTTGCAGAAAAGGCAAGTGTAACAACAAAATCTTTGACTTTTCCTGTGCTTTTCCTATGCATTCAATAAAAAATAGATCATCTAAACCTTCAAAATAATTACCATATTTTTGGATTTCATACACCAGATTATAAGAGCAATGGGAAAAAAATTAACAGACGGGGTTTGCTAGTTACTAAAGCTTGGAGCCAGATTGAACTATTAGGCATATGAGTATAAATCTGGAGTTATGCTCTCAGGAGCAATCAGATTACTCCAGATTTATGCTTGGCTACCTGAGATCAGCATCTGGCCATGGACTTTTTCCTGTAAGTACATTTTTGTAACTAGCACTATCGACAAAAATAAGTAAATAGATAAATAAAAGTCAGGCTGTCCAGATTTTGATAAAAACCTTGAATGACTGTAGTAAATCTTTCTATCAGTCATTCTTTACTTTGAGTTAAAGGGGACAGAGGCCCATGGCAGACTCCGGTCTGCATTTGATTTTCTTTAAGGCTATATCATAAATCCTGACATAGTACTGTTGAACCAGAAACTTCCACTCTCCTTTCTCCACCAAGGCGTTTCTATGACCCATACACAAAAGGTGGAGCAGTAATTGTACAAAGATTATCATACAGATAGGACAGAGAGGCACCTTTTCTTTAGCAAGCCATTTTATATGAATAGCTTTTATTAGACTGATCTAGTAATACATCTGCAATATCACATCTGAAATGATTTTTTTAATTCATAAAAATGTCCTTAATACATAAAAATAATTTCTTTAATACATAAAAAATACCGCAATTTCCTTGATATATTTCCACATCATTGCACCATTATAAAAAACTCCCCACTGCAGGATTCTCATACCAACTGACTAATATTTTCATCTACACTTTCAGTTGGATAGAACACTTGTTCCTTCCAGCTGACAAATGTTTCCATGATCTCTTTATTCTCTTTCTTTGTCATTAGAATTTGTGTTCAATTCATCTCTGTTTCAGGAATTAACCACAGTCTTGCTTAATACAAACATTCTGTTTCCTATAAATCTGAACTCTGTCAAAGGCATTGTATTTCTTCTTTTAGGCTATACTTCATGTATTTTTTCACTTTTGTGACTTGATTTTCATAACATCACGCCATTCTAATTTTGTAGTCTGAATAGCAAACCAGGACTTTCCAGTCAGCCATGATATTTTTGTTTTTCTTTCTTGATACATGAAGGGAGGAAAATTCTCCTCTTGTCTAGACTTCCTCATCTAGGAAGACAAATTTTTAAAAATGATTCTAACAAGGGAAATATTTCCACACTATTGAAATTACCTTGCAGAAATGGATGATTCATAACAAATTCTTCACGAAATATTCAGTTGCAAAAGTCTTGCAAAAAAATTGCTCTATGCTTTTTGCATCTCTAAAAAGGGACAGTTCATCGTTCCTGAAGGTCTGATTCAGATGACGGATCATAAAGTGGGCGATTAAGAAATGTTTGTAAATGACCAGCCTAGGAACCTTGAGAATCTTCTCAGGGAAATTATTTTAACTTCTTGATGACTGTTGAAGAAGTTGTGGAAAGATGTAAGTAGGAAAGTATCTCTTTTCAAATGTGCATCAGAATAAAATTTAAGTAAAAAATAAAATGTTGGTTCATACCTAAAAGAGGAAAATTATTGAGAAAGAGTCCTCATGTTTGGCTTTGGAAAGAGACCTGGAGACTTCATTGAAAGTAGCTTCAGTAGAGCAGAAATATTGAAAGCCAAGCTGGAAGGCAACCAGCTGCTGAAGATGAAACTGCTGCTTTTGTTGCAGGTCATATGTCGTATGATTTTAGAGATTGCGAGGACACCTGGAATGGAACCAATGCTTGGGATAGTAGTTAGAAAAGGGTATGGAAGCTAGGGAACTTCTTGAAAGGAATTTCTGAATTTTATGAAGGAGAAGAAGGAAATGTAGGGCAGCAAGAGGCTAAGAAAGAAGTCATAGGGAAGCAATACAGAGGCAATAAAATAAAAGAAGTTGAACCAATAACTAGGATAAAAGAGAGGGTTAGATATCTAGTGTAGAGCTGAAAACTATTCTGAACTGCACAGCCCTGCCAGGGCATGTCTGAAACATATGGTGTTCCCAACAGCTTGAGTTTAAGGAGCAGCTCTTTAGGTTTGCCTGTTTACCCTAAGAAGATCAGCTCCCAGGTTTATTGTTATCAAAATGACAGAGGTTTTTAAGAGTCAGTGTTTCTGTTAAAGATACAACCACAGAAGAATTAATTAGCTCTGTCAGGAGTGTGTTTGACAGTGACACTCAAGAGAATATGATAGTCAAAAGGCAATAGACACTACAAAATTTTTCCTTTTGCAAAGCAACAAAAAATCTTGTTCATTGGCATAAACAATGAATCAGGAAGTCTTCAACCTCTTGGATGTAAATCTAAGCATATAACACATTATTGCCATGCTGAGCAAAACCTGAATTTTTTAATAGTCTGTTCATAACAAGATGGATTAACGATTGGCAGAGAAACAAGGAACACAGAAAAATAACTCAGGGAATTAGAGGATCAAAGTCATTTGATTGGCTCTAGTGAGGCAAACAAATAATTTAAAATTTGAAGGGGAAAAGGAGGATAAGAAGTAAGGACAAAGTCTAACAACTTGAGAAAAACTAGCAAAATATGTTCTTTCTTTCCTTGCTCTTTTCTCTCCTCAACTTATAACTTAATTGAATGAGACTTGAAATTTCATTTTATTTACTTTGGTTTTCTAAGCCAAATCAAGGATGCAACACAAGTGAAAGTTTTTTCATGTGAGTTTCTTTTATATCTACAAATGATTGTTTCTATACATGTGATGACTGAATTACAGTGTACGTGCAGTGCACCTGAAAGTGCAATTGAAATTTCTTTTATATGTAATAATTGCATTTGAAAAAGTCAGTCTCAAGTAGTCTCAAGAAGGAATTATAGTTGATCATAGCACTCAGCAAATTCCCATCATATTTCCTTTTTGGCAAGGAGGCTGTAATTGCCATTGCACTTAAAAAACTGTATGATTACATTGTGCTTTTTTTTTTCAGGTGTTTTGGAATTCATGCAGGGAAGAGACAGGTAGTAGATCTTCAATTATGAGCTGGTGTATATCCTACTGTAGATGCATGTCGCTTTCAACAGAAATGTGTTTTGCACAATTCATGCCCTCTCACTGAACAGCAAAGGAAAATTTTGTCTTGTTATTCTTTAGTTTCATCTTAATGCTTGTCATGAGAAAATGACACAGGAGAGCCATTGGTATTTTTGTATTTCTGTTGAGAGATCTGCTGTCATATCATTACTTCTTTACATCGGTAGTTTGAAACTTACAACAATTGTACAATTCTGTTTTCTGTACTATCAAGAGATTTCTAGGCAAACTGAATGCATTCTAATTTTAAATTCTGAGTACTTATTCTGTTAACTCATTTTCTCTGCTGTAGTGGGTGTGTGTGGAGGGGGGTGGGGTGGCTGCACCCAGTACATTATAGATCCCCACATTATAGATCACCTATTCTTCTTAGGGTCCAAGTCTTGAAACAAACATCTTAGCTTTGTTCTGTGCAAATGCTGAGCTGACTCTGACTCTGAGCTTTCATGGGCCACCACCAACGTAATCTTGGTGAGCCTGATCCCTGCCACAGAGTGTGCTGTGCCAACAAAGAGAGAAACAGTGTCCCAGAAGAACAAACCAGCAACCAAGTAGGTAACTAATAACCCACGGAGCAGAGAGTGATATTCGTGGAAAAGACATTCAGAACACAGACCAAAATGACTCCAAGTAAAGGCTGGAGTCACCTCCTCTACAGAATAATTCTCAGTGAGGAGTCCTCTAAGCCTTGCAGGGGTGGCATCAAGGGTGGTGCTGAGAGGGTGACTTCGTTCTCACAAGGATGCCAGACCTAATAATATATACAAAGCAGATAGTAACATTGGTCTCAGCTGTAGATTTGACAGTGGTTATGAAACATGACTTTGTTTCTTATGGGTATTTTGTGCCCAGGAATATTAATTCATCTTGCACATTCTCCGTTAGCTGCTATTAGTAGCAAATTATCTTTTTTTTCGCTTAGGAAAGAATGAAATTCTTCCTGAAAGTGTGTTGATGTGTACTCTATGTTACAGTGGATTTTTGGAGGATTTATCTATAAAATTATGCAGAACTATTTGAATGTGAATCTGATTTTTTCCACGTTTGGGAGTATTTGCATCTCAGTTTTGCATAACTACTTAGAATAACACTGGAATGACAGAAAGTTGCTAAAATCAGACTGTTGAGTTTTTCTCTAAAACTATCACAGATGAATTTATAAGTTATGAGTGGGAAGGAGGGAAAAGGGAAAAGAAAACCAGAGTTATGATATTAGACCTCTGAAGAAAGTCGAGCATTTCTGACAGAAAAAGTGGAGAAAGTTTAGAGACAATATAATGTAAAAAAAATAAAAGAAAATGTGATTATTGGATGTTAGTTTCTCAGTTTAGCTGATCAAAAAAATGATTCGCAAATAGAAGCTGTTAAAAAAATCAGTAATACGGATCATTAAAAATGGATTTCTCAGATATAAAGGGTGGCTTTTGTCCAAAAATCAAAGTGAAAATTAAATTACAGAAATCAGTAATATAGCAAGATAATTGCCAATATGTTCAGATGAGATAGCAGATAAGAGAAAATTAATCAGTAAGAAATTACAATAGCATATAGAAAAACACTTTTTAACAAGTCACTATTTTTATTGTCTACAGGGAATAAAAGTCTTTCAAGAAAATTATTGGATTTTCTGGCATAGGAATTGAATAATGGCTAGATAACAAAGAGCTTGCATAAAGACTTGTTTAAAATCCTACTGCATAGAGAAAAAGCCTAAATATGTTACTGTCATCCACAAAGCTAAAAATTAGTATTTTTGCCTAGTTTATGTCAAGATGCCTCAAAAAAAAGAGTTCACTGTTTTTATCATATATCTTTTTTATAATACCTGTAATACCTGGAAGCAGATACACATGAGAAGACAGGAGTTCTTCTGGGCAGAGCTCAGCATGAGGTTGAGCCCAGACCTGGTGAAGGCATGGTGAAGGTCCTGGCTATAGTGCTCTGAAGCCATGTGGCTGTGATGGACTGCCTCTTGACATGGACCAACAGATCTGAAGACACTGGAGTTGCCTCATTCTGCTGTAGCTACAGGTTGTATCTTTAGCCCATGTAATAGGATTCATCTCCTTTTCCCTTGCCCTGTAGCGCTTGCACCACCAGGATGGTGTTGGGGCTACAACCAGAGGCTGGAGTTTATGGTTGGAGAAGAAAGACCTTATCACTCCCCACCACTGTAAATCTGCCTGGGACACCATAGCTAGGTGAGATTAACACACCTGAAATTAAGCACCTACATGGCAGATATGTGTTTAAGCTCCTTTTATTTAGTTAGTGGAGATCCAGCCAAAATTCAGCAGAATATTTACCTAGGCTTTTTTGGCTGCACTGAAGTTTCACTGCATGGCCTGAGCAGAGGGTCTTCTAAGGCTGTTTTGGGTGCTTTGTGTAACCGTCCCTCATTGTGTCAACTTGTTCAAGCAATTCTAATACATGTAAGCAAGGTACACACAACTTAAAAGTCTGAAGCAATTTTTTATTGTTAAATGTATGTAATAGGGACTAATGAGTTCCTAAGGTAAGCATTACAATGCTCTCTGTCTCCACTAAACTAAAAAGGAGTCTTTGCTAACGAGAAGTCATAAAGCAGTAGGAGAAGAGTGGGATTTTGCTGTTCCCTGAATGGGCTGATCCTTGTTGCTTCTGAGTTGCTGCCTTCTGACTCCCATCTGTTTCTCTAAAGCTTCTATATGTTTTCCTGTTTGCACTTTTTCTCTTGGGTTGTGATCTATGCACATTCTCACAGTTCTTCCTTATAACTTAGCAATAACTGTGCAGGTTATTGGAGTGTAGAGTCCATCTGGAGATTTTGGGGGTTCGGTATCAGTCTAAGCAGATGCTTTATCAGTTTTTGGTAGCACTTGCTTGGTATCGTCTGTTGTACTTTACCAGAAATGATATTCTCTGTGACTCGTTTTCTTTCTCCTCACTGCAGCACTGTTTATGTACTCAGGTTTCAGGACACAGATCCTGTCCTTCGAGATCTTACTTGCTTTTAAAATGTGTTTCTTCTCACATTTGTCGTACATGACAGAATACTGTTTACAGTACTTTACCCATTCTTATTTGTGAACCTGGTTACGTTAGAGATGCAAAAAACAAGGAAAAAGGAAGGAAATAACTTGTCAAAAAAAAAAAAAAAAGAGTTTGGGGTTTTCTGTCTTTTAATTTTCAGAAAACAAAAATGTTTGATTGAACGCACAAGTGTGGATAGGCATAAATCTAATTAAATCCTTTTAGCCTGCTGAAGGTTTTTTTTTGTCTTTTTTTTTCCCTTGAGTTGGCTCACCAGAAACACTGATATTTCATAGACATTCCCAGGCAATGTTTAGGATTTTCTGGATCTGTGCAGAGGAGATTTTTAAAGAACCTGACACAGAAGGTCAGAAGGAAGAGGATCTGTCTTATCACAAAGGTGAATCTGCAGTTGGCTATCCCAGCCAATCTATGGAGAAAAAATCTTCATCTGACTGATTTGCGAGCTCCACTTTACAGAAGAGTACCTAAAATTTGGAAAGATGTTATGAAAGTGATGGTAAAAGTGCATCTTGACAATTAAGTTGTAGACATGTGACCTTGTTCTCCCCTGCTCCCTCCTCTGAAGCTCAAGTTCTACTGAAGTTGAAGACAAGAACATTGTCACTTTTCCCCATTGCTGGAACAGACAATTGTCTGACACAGGAACCATGAAATAGAAACTGAAGGCCACTATTAAAAAAATTAAAAAACTCCTGTGAAACTCTGTGTCACGCACACCCATACTCTGTTCCATCCTCTGCCTCTCACACATAGTTCCCCACTTAGAGAAACAGAGCTGATTTCCGATGACTTACAATTCTTCTAAGTGGTTTTTAGAGAAGAAATTCTTTGACTTGTAGCAGGGACACGATTCTAGTTTTATACTGAGGTATAAAACATGGAAAAGAGGACTTTAAAAATTTTGACTTTTTTTTTTAGAAAAAAAAAAAACAAACAAAGAACCCACCTTTGATTTTTTGTTTCTAAGAAATCTTATGGGCTGAAGAAATCTAAGAAATCTTATGAGATTGAGTAAATGAGAATGCAGCAATGCAAAATACACTTTCACTGTAATACAAGTGATTTCAGATCCTGGCTGGTATCCAGAAGATCACCACAGCTTGGCAACAGAGTAGAAAATTTGCATTCTTTGTGACTGAAAGTGAGAAGAATTGTTAAGGTTAATTCAAGATCATTTTGGTAACTCAGAACTAAAAACTACTTTGAGTTCTCCATCTATACACATTTGAAGTTCTATTGCTCTTGTGAAAAGTCACAACTATGCAAAATAGAGATCTGTAGTGTATGATAAAGTACAGTCTACCAAGTGAAGATCACCAGCTAAGTGTCAAACAACACCCAATATGTTGATTTCTAAAACTAGATCTAGGAATCAATACCTTTAGAAAAAGTCATTCTAGGGAAGTATTCACAACCAAATTGTTGAAGAGTCCATACAGCAGAGATTACTTATTTTCATCTGTATAATATGTCAAAATAAATATTTCTTCATATTACAAGTCGTTCCTTTCTCTAAAGATTTTCTCAAGGCATGTAATAGTCACAATGAATTACATTTGACTGCTCTGCAGTTTCTGGGCTGCACTGTAGTGGCCAGTTTTCTGCATTGATCATATGGGGCTGGATCCCTGAAAAATGCTTATGTTTTCATAATGCTTATGTAAAGCAAACCTTATTATTTTGTTTCTGCCAGATAAATTACATTTAAACTTGCTGTTAAATGGTACTCTAATTGATTAAGTAATTTATGTTGCAGAGAGAGTATGTGATTTAAGGCCAGGATGGGAAGTCATCTAGGCGTGGGAAAGGATACATCTACAACATACATGTATTATGTACTATGGGAAAAAAATGATAAATTATGCATATTTGGACTGTATTTTGAGTGCAATGTAACTTTGAATACATTTCTCCATTACTAACTTATTTCTTAATTGAAGTAACACAATGTGACAACTAATGAGGATAGCTATTAGTCCTTGTCTTTCTCTTACTGGTGAGATTGATGGAGTTTTTTTTGACCAAAAGAGATATACTGCATATTCAGAAAATCAGAGTATAACATTAATGTGCTGATGAATTATTTTTAGAAAGCTTTGATGTTCTTATCTGTTGTACAGACAGGACAAACAGTGACACAGGTGAGTTGAAACTCTTATTGCCTACATAGGTTGTTTACAAGTACAAAACCTGTTTTTCCTTAGGAGGTTTCATGTTTATGTTATTTCATTGGCAAAGGAACTCCATTGTGTTACTCTAAGTATGTAATGAGATTTAAAGGTTTTCCTCCTACATATGAGGTCTCTCACAGTTATGCTCAATTTTATCATATGATTGCATTCATTGTTGTTTAAAGCATAAGCTTCCATCTAACTTGATCAGATTGAGAGAGTAGTTTTTAACCCGTTTACAGAATTCTGTTCACTCAGATGAGTTACTTGCAAACTTCCAAGTTTAAATAGAAACTTGATAGGTATCTAATTAGCTATGCTTTTTAACTACCTTGCAGAGTGAACTGGGAATTGCCCTTTAGACTAAGCACTATCAGTGATACCTCAGAAAGCAGCTGCCTTGTTGATGCCAAGGATATCTGTGGTCTGTACATTGCCATGGAATGGAGTTGAGGATGCAGCCCTGGCTGCTGTGGGGGGCAGAGCAGCAAAGGGCTTGTATCCTCAGGACAATAGATGCCATTTGTTGAAATAACCTGATAATTCCTGCAAGCTCTCATTTTGCTTTTCGTTTTGCAATGGAGGTTTGAAAGCTAACTCAGCAGATCTTAGCTATGGTTCAAGGTTTTGTAATACATTAGAGAGAAAGCCAAGGGGCAGCTGCAATTCAGCTTTCTTTGCCCTCTGACAGTAGTAGCAACAGAGTTACTACTTTTTTTTTGGTCTCTGAAAGGTATGGAAAGACGAGTCTGTTTTGTCCTTCTCAACTGTGTACTTGCCCTTTGAAGGTGAGGACTGCAGATTTTTTTCACAATGTATCTCCTTTGAGCATATAAACCACATGTAACTGGTTAAAAAAAATAGCAGATTACCTTTCAAGACACTTTTTTTAAACAATAGTAGTACATTTGGTGAGTATGTTTGTTTATATACCTTTTGACTAAGTCTTTCAGCTTTTCACCACAGTCAAGAGTGATGAAGCAAAATCTTGTTTCACTTTCTTCCTCATGAAGCCAACAGGGAATGCCAAGCTGACAGTGGAGATTATTTCTTTCCTAGATATGTGAATCTAATATGACAAGTAGCAAGAAGATGGCCTACTACTCCTATCAAGCTGAAACTTTGTGGAACTATTTACAGTGGAGCAAGAACAAAAATTTGCAACTTTAGAGAGAGGGATAAGAAATAATTCATGGAAGCTGCAACACCATGGGATGTCAAAGGCTATCCGTTGGGTAGGAATGGATATAAACATGCATATGCGTGTAGAAAATAGACCAGAGAAAATTAGTGTTATTAGATTTGAATTGTATCTTACAATGTAAATAATATCTGTTTGCACAAATGCAAAATGCTTAGAAAAGACACGTTTAGGCACTGAATTTTTCTGTTTTCTGACTCTTTTTGGTTAACCCTTCATCTTGAACTTTCCCCTTAGTAGAAATATTAATTCTGGTAGAACAATACTTTTTGTAGCACCTTTAAAATTCAGACGCAACAGTGCTGACTTGCACATATGCCTAGTTTCAGCTCTAGATCCTGGCTTCACTCAACTCTGCCTTAGGGAACTGCTTCTGTCTGAAAACGAAGATCAGGGAATATGTCTGCTCTGGTGACACTTCAGTAGAAACAGACAGGTTTCTGTGCAGACCTGATGACCGCACAGCACCTTTCCAACTACTTGTTCTCATATCTGGGAGAGCCCAGGTGACCTGGATTCTCAGAACTCAACTATTTACTATGAGTTACGTTTATACATTAGGCAAAGCATAAAAAAAATTGTCCACGTGGCCAGCTAGCTAAAAATATTTTTAATTGTTCATTAACTTGCTAGATTAGTGGAAATCAAAAGCTGAGTTTACAGGAGAACCATGCTTATTCTGATGTCAGCCTTTCTTTTTTTTTCCAAGAGCTACAGTACATAGCACTGAAGAAGGACTGCAAATAGAGGTGATTTGGATTATGCATTTGTATTGTGGAACAGTAGGATGACATAAAATGACAGCAGGCAAGAGAAGAAAGTGCAGGGGCTAATACACTTATTTTAATAACCACAAGGTCTTGGATTTTGATGTTCCTTGGGTGGGTCCGTTTCTTCAAGAACACCTACCATCAGTTAAGGTTTATCACTAAGTAATAATAGGAAAAAATTTTCATGCCTTATATCCTGAAGCTATAGAGATTATGCTTCCTCTCCAACGCTTCTTTTAATTGTTAAGATTTATTGTTACACATGTTATCGACCTGACTCACGCAACTTTCCAACAAAATGTTTTCCAACAAAATGTTTTCAGTAATATCAATGAACAATTAATTTTGCAGTGTGATTGCATATTGTGTGGAAAATGATTTTTTAATTGATTTGATATTTCCTAACTACATTTCATTTCTAGGTGTTGTTTTTGCACTTTAATATCTGATAGGTTTTCTGTGCAGAAATCCTAGGTTTGCGTGTTTTATCATGTTGAATTTTGCTCTCATTGGTGAAGAGTTAAAATTTTCTGGATCATTCAGTTATGTGTTGCTTTTAGTTTGCATTTTGCGCTCCTGGAAAACTGATTATCTTTGAGACTAGGTGTTGCCAATCCAACTAAAGGTAAGCCATTGCTTGCTGTTATTGTATTATAACAATTTTGGAATTATTTTTATCCCATTTTTCAGTAATCTTGTTAAATATTTCCTTTGCTTCTGATTACTGCTACACACTGGGTGGAAATCTTAATAAATGAGTGTGTGATGATTTTCATGTCTACTTTCTAACCTGCAATCATTACTTAAAAAACTTAAATGCAGTTAAATTTTTTCATTGCTTTACCTCAAACATTTTGCTCCTTTTTGAAATTGCAGTTGAGATCTAATTACTGATGAAGACAGCAAGAGTCACGTTCTGTTGATTTCATTTGGGCCAGTATTTCGCTCTCTAAGCTTAAAAACAGTTGAAGTTTTATATTATCAGTAAATTTGTAATTTGTTTTGAAGGAAGTAATATCAGTAGCACAGAGAAAGGGAGTATTACCCAACCCTGAAGAAGAGGGAACAGTTAACAAAAAAAGTAAGTACAAAAGATAATCAGGAAGTAAAGGAAAACATTGAAGGGATAAATACATTTCTGTATGTAGGGGAATTTCTTGTGGAGCAGAGGCGCGGTATCGCTTTAAAAGGTTTTGGAGAACCCATCTTAGGCCTAAACAAAGGCTCTGTCCTTGAAGCTGCCTTGGGGCACAGAGAGGAGGAGGTTTTATCTGTTTTGTGAGAGCTTTGCCAGATGCTTGGCTGGAGGTGCTGGCCCCGGGGGGAGAAGGGGGGGCGAGAGCCACCTGCATAGTGGAATGGCACTACCCAATAAAACGCTGGCGCGTGTAAACCTGTAACTGACCAACTCTGTTAAGGGGCAGGCGCGTGGACTCTGCTTAACTGTATATATTGAGCTGTCCGGGGCAATAAAGGGAGGACGACCTGTAGCCATGTTGGTGTGATGCTTATTACTTGGCCGGCGCTCTGAAGGGACCCTTCTTCATCTATATACACATGCATAGTTATAAATGTTATCCATATCTGAAATATAGCAAACACAATGTACAGAGAAAGCTTAGAAGACATGAACAAAGTGATTCCAGTTAAAAAACACTTCAAAAACATTTATTTTGGAGAAGACTCTGAGTAAGAGCCAGACAAAGAAAACTTTTGTGCTTTTCCCCATTAGGAACTGCAGACTGAGTAAGACTGCCAGAACAGGAGAAGAGAGAATGTGTAATCCTTAGCAGCACTGTTTTTTTCTTCATGTGGGAAATATCCTTATATGATACCTTCTCCCCTTTCATGTTGTCTGAAAAGTCTGTACTCATGACGTAAACCTTATATAAATTTCCTATATCTTCGATTGTCCAGAAACATGACAAGTTAATGTTTTTCTTCAGGGGGACTGATTGCAATTTCTGTTAATCTTGCTTTGATATTCTTTTTGTACGGAATGACATAAAAACTGTTGTACTCAACAAGAGGAAGTTCATTGTCTCATATGATGACATGAGTCTTAACAGATCAATTTAAAAAAATATTTTATTTTTTTTCCAAGAATTAAAAAATATAACTTAGATCTGATAAAACAGAGAACAGGGGAAAAAAAAAAGAGGAAAGAAATAGGAAAATGGCAAAAGAGTAACATTGCAAATTAAAATAGACGTGTGTTGAATATATCTTGACACTGAGCAACTGCAAAGTTTTCTACACTGATAAATATAATTTCTCTGTAGCATGACCTTAGACTCTCTTTCCTTGTAAAGGGATCTAGGTACATTGCCTAAACCACTTCTTTAACATCACTTTTCCCTTGTGTCTTTACAAGATCCTTGTCATGAACATTGTGGGGATTTGGTTTTTCTTCTTCACTCATGTTCATTTTGATTGAATTCACTTTAAATGAATATGCTTTTTGCTCTGCTGGCTTTTTCGATGAATACAGTTCCCAGTCTCCATTTTTATGCTATGTGAACGTTTCTTACAATGTCTTTTAGAAGAATTTTCTGATTAGTTCTCATGCCTTTTAAAAGTGAGACTAATTGACCTTGCTGCATATTCACTGCTTGAGTGCAATTGGGAAATGATTCAGCTGAAGTCTAGCAAACACTTCTTAATTTATTTATTTTTTTTTTTAATATTGCACTCTGTTGCATTGCAGGTTTGATACAAACAGAATTTCTAACTGCTAAGCACTTTCCTGGCCCTAGGCTTTGCTCTTTCTATACCTCCTCCAGGTAATGTATCCTTTAAAACTAAAGGATGTTTGCTGTGAATTGTTCCTACGGCTCACAGAATGCTAGAGGTTGGAAGGAACCTCAAAGATCATCTAGTCCAACCCCCCTCACAAACTGCCTAAAAATGTAATAGCACTATAGCTCAGGGTGGGAGGGAGTAGGAAAGGGGAAAAACAAGAGAATCAATTGCATGAGATTGTACTGATTGTTGTAAAGAGCCATGTTAGGAGAAAACCCTTTGAATTTCCTATGAAAGTACATATCCCAGAAAGGCAGCAAACCTAGTTAAGATTCATGCAGTCCTAAACATGCAGTTCAAATCTTCAAGAGAAGAGGGAATTTGTCTTTACTGGTGATTGGCTGGAAAGGGAGCAGCTCTTTCTCTAAAAGACGAAGAAGCTGTCATGTGAAAGGTATGTAGCTGTGGGAAGCACATACCCAAGCTAAGCGCTTGCCTGTTTCAGAGACCTCTTAAGGACTTGCATTAAGATAGTTTGCAAAATAGCAAAGAGTAGGTGATTTATTAAAGTGACAGATGATTTTATCATGGAGTATTTCACGTTTGAAATTCCTTCGGATAGAGAGGACTCTCTGATTTCTTTTTGCGTGCTACACAAACAAGCCCCCAGTATTGCACAAACAAGGCATTTACCTTTACTTTCCTTAATTCTTTGCTCACTCCTATATTGTTCTATCCACTCTACCACTTTGTTCTGATCTTTCCAGAATTTCTAGGCCCACACTACTCCAGCTTCAGATGATGCACACTTATGTTTTGCAGCAGTTTATAGATGTAACTGTCTCCACATTAAAATTTGGTTTTCCAGGTTATTATCAGTACAGAATACAACAAGTCCAATTACAAATATGAACAGTCCCTGGGAGTCCTGCAGTTCAGTGTAGGATAGTCCGTTGTCTCATGTACAGTTTCCTGACATCAGTATTCCTGTAAAATACAAAAGAAAGAAAGAAAGTGCTTGGTCACATGATAAACGGTTGTTAGATTAAGTAGGTATTATCCGCTTAGTACTGATTCAATGGAGCTTTCCAGAACTATCTTTCAACTTCCTAAGCATAAAGATTCTCTGGAATTGTTAGCACCATTGTCACTGTTCCAATCTGAGACGTTACAACCAGCACAGGTTGACCTACATAAAAGCCGATAGAGTGTTCTCCTGGCTTTATATCTCTCTTTGGTGCCTCAGTCACTGCAGAAGCACACAAAATTTTCATCTTTGGACAACCATCTTCAAGCCACCTATTGTTTAATTGATAGATGGCATTAGATAGTGGAAGTTGCCATCTAGGTTCGCGAGTTTTAGCAAATCGCTTGATCAACCCATTTGTTCATTCAACAATACCATTTGCTTGGGGTAATACTGACCATGAAACAACCACTCAATTCCTTCCTCTTTTGCCCAGTCTTGGACCACTGTAGCTGTGAAATGTGATCCATTCTGGCTTTGAATTTCCTCTGGAAGTGTGTTAAACCATTCTCTCAAACTTTGAATTGTGGTTTTTTCAGTCGCAGCTGTAACTACTGTTGCCATGATGATTCCTGAAACAACTTCCACACCCTTTAATATGTATTTTTTACCTCCTGAAGATCGCAGTGGGTTTGGAGTAACAGTGCACTGTCTATGTCTTTTTATAATTTAGGTACTGTAATATCGCTTTCTGTGATGGGCATACTGTCATTAACACCAAGGTAAGCGTACCATTTGTGGATGAAGGGTTTCTAGGCAATGCCTGCGGGTAGAGTTGTACCCTTGTAGACTACATGTAAGAGATGGAAAGGACTCTTAATGAGCACACTCTGTCCTTTTCTTATCTGTTCACCTCACTTCACTGCTCACGCTAGGGACAGTAAGCCTTTTTCAATGTCTGAATAGCTTGTTTCAATGTCAGTAAAAGAATGAAAGTGTAAGGGACTGCTAAACAAATGGTTCAAACAGTCCAGCCCCTTTCTGAACCTAAACAAACCAGAGCCACCTGCCTGGTGCCTGTCGTGTTGGTGTGAGGCTGACTCAGCACTTTCCTGAGCCCACTGTCCCATCCATGCCCTGGTGGAGGTGTGGGTCAGGCAGGGCTTGGAGCCGTGGCTGCAAGAATGAAGAAGTCAATGTGGGAGAGGAAGAGATGACCCTCCTCAGAAGCCCCCACCATCCTCCAGACCCATTCCCAGTAATTTTCCACAAGGTATAAACAACACAATGTGGTGGCAACTCAACAGGATAAAAGGCAATCACCATTGGCAGTTAGGGGCACTTTGCGCCCACCACGAGAAGGTTGCTGTGTATGCCATAGTCATTGGGGGATCCAAAGATGGTGATACTTCTTTTCCTATTGCTTTCCTTTCTCGTTCTTTCTAGTTCCAACAAAAAGGTTATCTTCCTACAGGAAGGCTGGGAAGAGACTTTTTACAAGAGTGTCCACTGATAGGACAAGGGGAAATGGGTTTAAGTTGAAGGAGAATAGAGTTAGATTAGATCTTGGGAAGAAATTCTTCAGTATGAGGGTGGCAAGACTTTGGAATAAATTGCCCAGAGAGGTTGTGACTGCCCTCTCCCTGGAAGTGTTCAAGGCCAAGTTGGACAGAGCTTTGAGTAGCCTCGTCTAGTTGAGAGGTGTCCCTGCCCATGACAGGGAGGTTGGATTAGATGATCTCTAAGGTCCCTTCCAACCTAGGCCATTCTATGATTCTATGATTCTATGGCGAGAATGGTTCTTTTGTTTCCACTAATGGTTCTTGATTGTGAGGGGCTTTAATGGCGTTATGTGGGCAACTGAAGCACATCGATGTTAGTACTTTATTGACCGATACATAAAAATGGTGTTAGGATCCTTGGTGTTGATTGACTTTAATCCTGCCCTGGGAACCAGTGAACCTGAGTCATCATACTAAAAGCTCGGGATGTGACAGAGAGCTAAACTCCAGTGGTCTCTCTGGTCTTTCTGGTCCCTTTTGCCAGAGATTACAATGGGAACCATGCTCACTAAATCCTCATTCTAGATGGATAGGGCCGGTCGGGTATAAAGTACCCAGTTGTTGGAATAACCTCAGTTCTTTTGTCAAAAATTCCAATGCCTCCTGCTGCTTAGTACACTCCCATGATTTTCCTTTTTTGAGCAGACTATATAAGGGACATGCAAAAAGAGAAAAAACAGGAATATGTTTACGCCAATAGCTTAAAGTTTCCAAAATTTAATGGAACTCCTTTATGCTAGATGGATTTTGTCTCTGCTTTGTCTGTCCCAGTGTGTCTGAGGAAATAGAAGCAGTTCCTTGGATCCACTAGACCCCCAGCAATTTAACCTACCACATGAGTCACTGACACTTGGACGGAGGAATGTCTAATCCCACAGCTATCAATTTTTTTTTGCACAGCTTTCATGGCATGTCTGACTCCCTCTGTATTTTCTTCTTCTACTAGTATATCATCTATGTATTGATATATTGCAACACCCAGTGGACTGGGGATTTCTGTTAAAACTTTTGCTAAAGCATTATGAACAATAGTAGAAGAGTGTTTGTATCCCTGAGACAGTCTGTTAAAGTTAGATTGTATCCGTTTCCAGATAAAACCAAACTGAGCTTTATCATGTTCCTGCAGAAGAATCATGAAAAACATATCCTTAACATCGAAAGTTGCCAACCATGGGTGAGGTGTTCCCTAGATTTGAATAACTAATCCTGCAATATTTGGTACAGCTGTAGTTAAGGATGCAGTATTAGCATTCAGTTGCCTGTAATCAATTGTAAGCTACCACTGTCCATTTGGCTTTCTTACTGACCAGACAGGAGAGCTGTATGGAGAGCATGCACAAATAATGATGCCTCAGTTTTCTAAATCGCCTATCACCCCGTTAATACCTGATTGCGCAGCTGCTACCAGGGGGCACTGTTTTATGCTTGTTAACTTTGATGAAGGCAAACATATAGACATCTCTAATAAATTTATTGGTTTAGGCTCATTCCCCTCAAGCCACACTATGCCTCCATTACCTCGTCTGGCAAAACTCCAGACTGTCCCACTGGGCAATTTCCACACTCTGCCATACAGTAAATCAAACCCCAGAATGTTAGTGTTTGCAGCACTGACCAGGACCTTGGTGCAAGTCAATTTCTTTCCATCTGGGAGCCACAAGACAATTTTTGGTAATAGAGCATTCCCTTAGAACTCCATTAATTCCTATAAATTTTATCTAGGCAACTAAGATGTATGTTTAAGAATTCTGCAATCTCTTTAGTAATTACCGATCTTTGAGCACCCATATCAATAAGGAAATTTGTATAACTTTTTGCCCTATTGGAACAGCAATGATACGTTCATAACATTTGTCAAGGAGCCGTCGTAAAACTAATACCCTTCAGGCAGGGTGGCTCACTGTCCTCCCTGGGGCTGCACGTTTTTGTTGGGGTATCAGTTGGATAAATTAGATCCTATTTTGGGGCTGAAGGCACAGGTTTATCAGAGACTGATTTATTTTCTGCTGACTAACCTTTCCCTTGCAGATTGTTGGGTTTTTTTCTTAGTATTTGCACCAGAGCTTGGAGCTTGGCAGTAGGTGTACTGTACATTGTCCGTTGTGTCATTCGCAGAGCTAAGGCTTTACGCCAAAGATTGTTACACTCTTTATCAAACTGTGGGTTGGCTTCTGGCTTAGGTTTAGTGGTGTGGACCTGGTGTACTTACCTGGAGTATTTGGTGAGTTTCCCTGCAGTCAGTCCCACCCAGCCCATGCGACACCTGTAATTCACTAGCTCCTGCACAAACTCATTCCAAGTCATTACATGTGTCTGTTTCTGTGGGGGAACTGCAGCAGCTGCCACAGCATTCATAGCACAGGTATTTTGTATGCACTCCTGGGCAGTAGCTACAAATGTTTTTAAGTAATCCAGGAGGCCACAAATAAGTTAGCCTTACCGGGTCAATAGGGGCGAGCATTGGGGATTTCCTTAACAAGTCCCTCTCATGCATTGCCTGTACGCAGACTGCTTTTTTTATTGCACAGATTTGGCTAAATTAGTAAACTAATAACAATGGGGTCTCTTGTCTCCAGAGAATCAATGCCACCAGCCCGATAGGCAGTTTGTGTATAGACATAATCGTCACCTGGTGCAGTGACTAAAACCACTCCAGGGCCCCAACAGCCTCCTGATGCTTCCTCACTTGACAAAACTCACACCCCCACCTCATCCCCTTCCCCACGTAAGGGACACTCACTACACATACTCTGTCTCAGACTCCCCCAGGCGTCAGGACTACTTCTCCTGCAGTTTTGCTAGTTTAGTCAAAGAGTATCCTGCAGTTCGCACAGTAGCGTGAGCACTGTTTTCCCCCTCATTCACAATTTTGTTTTTGATTAATGGTCATACAGATACAGCATCATAGAATGGCCTGGGCTGGAAGGGACCTTAGAGATCATTTTAATCCAACCTCCCTGTTGTGAGCAGGGACGCCACCTCTCGACTAGGTCAGGCAACACATGAGAAACAAACAGGAATCGAACCCGTGACCTTTGGTGTTTCAAGCACCAAGCTCAACCCACTGAGCTAAATCACAGTCAAAATTTTCCACCAGCTCCTCAGTGTGATTACAATACCTGATGTCTCTGTCCCACATTTCGGAATCCGCATTGTGTATTAATTTGTGAATTTGCTTAGCTGACTCTGTGGATGGCGTTTGGTTTAGGAAAATATCTAATTTTTCCTGCAACCATTTTTTCTCACCTTACAGCTAAGTCCAATTGCATTTTAAAATCCTGAATTTCACTCTTAAGGTTGCCTACCTGAGTTCCCATTTTTTCTTGGCTTTCCGTTTCAAAGGCTAGTGATGTTTTTAGCATTTTGCTTTCTGATTTTATCATGGTGTATTCTGCATTTGAAATTTCTTCAGATGGAGGGGACTGTCTGATTTCTTTTTGCACACAAGATAAACAAGCCCCCAATATTGCACAAACAAGGTATTTACCTTTATCCTCCTTAATTCTTTGCTCACTCCTACATTGTTCTATCTGCTCTACCACTTTGTTCTGATCTTTCCAGAATTTCTGGGCCCACTCTACTCCAGCTTCCGACAGTGCACACTTAGATTTTTGCAGCAGTTTATCTATGACAACCCTGCTCACTGTGCCAATTTTACTGTCTTGGGAAAGGTATGTGGTTATGGGAGGCACACACCTGAGCTAAGCACTTGCATGTTTCAGAGCCCCCTTAAGGACTTGCAGTAAGACAGTTCATAAAATAGCGAAGAATAGATAGTTTATTAAAATGACAGATACAATAGATTTGGGATTGTCATTGATAAATTCACTAACTGCAATAGTGATAATATATAATACTAACACTAAGAGACTACTACCCTGGGTATTTCTCACCAAAAGGTGAAAGCGTAATTCTTACCAGGAGTCCCTGTCTTGGGTGAAGGAGAAGAAGCGCAGCCCTTCAACTGTCTCTTCTGGGTTTGTTCTCTTCCCTAGAGAACGGAGATGTCAACTTTAATAATAGGGATAATCAGAGAATCATAGAATGACCTAGACTGGAAGGGACCTTAGAGATCATTTAATCCAACCTCCCTGTCATGGGCAGGGACGCCTCTCAGCTAGATCAGGCAAAAGATTTCACTTTGGGCACTGTGGCCTTCGGAATTCTGTTTTGAAGCAACTTATATGCTTTCAGGATGGTGTTGACATTGTTAGTCTCCATCTGTCCACATTCTTTAACCAAAACAGGGCTGTCCTGGCACCACAAGACTCCCTCTTTCACCTAGTTCTAACTGTGCATGCCTTGCTGATCTCCATCCCCAGTGTCTGCACAACAGATAAGTGAGCACCTGTGTTATGTATTCTTAATTCCTCAGGTTGAAATATTATGGATGTCACCTAAAACAGGTGCTCAAGTGAACCTGCTTGCCAAAGTCTCTGATATTCTGAGAAAGCTGGATCACACCAGAAAGGACTTGGATCCCGTTACCTACTGGTATGGTAAAGCTTCTCTAGGAGTGATGTAAAGATGTAGGAGTCAAATGCAAAAAAACCCTACACTTACCAGAAGAAAAAACGCTAGTGTGGTGATATTAAAGCACATTCTACTATGAGGAGAATCCTTCAGCTAGAGACAGAGGTGACACAGGCTGGAATGAAGAAATATCTAGGATGCAGAAACCCTCTAAGGCCAAAATTGGATTCTCTCTAGTTTAACATTGCCCAGACCAGAGTGCATTTCATTAAGGAAAGAGGGCTGACAAAAGCCAAGAGATTTTTTTACCATTGGAAAGTTTTTAGGGACAAAACCGATATGGCTCATAGAGAACAATATGGTAACAAGTGGTTTAAAACACAAAAAGCATGTTTGTCTTCCTCCCCAACAGCAGAAACTGTGGCAGAAGGTAGTCAAAACCCTAGAGTGTTAGTTTTATCCCCCTCGCTATTTTCTTTTCTATTACTATCTCACTGCTTTGAAGGACTCATATCTTGCAGTTTCTAAGGTCAAAATGATTGTATAAAAAATGTATAGCCAAAGATTAGACTGTTTTGTTAAGTGCTGAGTGGCTGTTTCTTGGGGTGATGAGGTCTTCTACCTGTATTCTGACAGACTGTTGTTTGATGTACAGCAACAAAGATAAAAAAGGGTCACCTTAATTTTATATGGAAGATTAGAACCAGCAAGCAAATGCCATAGTGCAGATGCTGTGAGCATCAGTTTCTAGACATGATGATGAGGTGTTACTTGTCTGATGTCCAAACTGATTTTCTTAACTGTGTAATAGATACTTCAGGTTGCTATTTTTACCCTTTTCTTAATACTGTGGGGAAACCTAGCACTGTCACCAATGTAATTTGTGGTTTCTAAAATATTCTAAAAGGAAGCCATAATTCCAGTGCAATTAAGTAGACACTGCTGAAGTATCCTGGAGTAAAAGCTGGCTGACAACCTGGTCAACTTCCAGTTTTGATGAGCTATCCCCTTTGCTCATATCCACCTGCTACCTCTTTTCTTTGCTTTAGCAAGGCTTGCTGAGTCACATAAAAGATCCAGGCTAAAAACATTTCAGGACACATTGTTCAGCCACCATTTTGAAACTCTTACATGTAAGGTTTATGTCAATTTTGATCTATATTCAAAGTCATAAGTAATTACATGTATTATAATTGCTCAGCATGACACCAGTTGATGCTGCCAAGGACTGTGGGTGTGTGGCAGTTGTATGTGAACCTTTGAAACTAATATCTGAACTTTTATAGTTGCTTCCATAGGAGCTTACATTTTTTTAGAACTAAAATTAAACTGAATTATATGTTTAAAAATAACAAAATAAAATGTTAAAAGGCAAGTGTCAGACTTGACTTTTTAAGTCAAAAATTTGCTGTCTCATTTGGGAAGCTACTGGTACATGAAGCTGACACCCTAAACAGTAGATGCTGTATTAAGAAACATACTTTTCTTCATACAAAAGGAACTGACAGCAGTCTGGCCAGCCTAGGAAAAGAATAAGACTAATAAATTAGAACTGTTATGTATTTGAATAGTGCTTCTGAGCTTGCATACCGCCTGTCCTATCAAGCAGCAAAATTAATGTCTTTATAAAAACACTAGGTATTTTCCTCTCTGACAATCAGGCTTAGAGAGCAGCTGCCCTGTGTAGCTGACCAGTATGAACACCATGCTGGGGGTTCAAGTATGAGTGGGAAGACAGACAATACAAGAGTGGATCTAAAAAATGTAAAAGTGAACAATAGCTGACAGGCACAAGGAAGCAATCGGAAGACTACTAGTAATTCAGTTTTTATTTCTTACCCTCATGGTCAAATCCTTGCCCAGTTGAGTGAACAGTAATTCGTTACCTGAGTATTGTGGTACATAAATTTGTTTCTGGATCTAGAGATCTGGCATATAAGAAGCACTGAACTGTCGCTGCATCCAAGGAAAACCAAGGAAGCAGTATACCTTAATAAACATACTAAGCAAAAGAAAACTGGCTTTGTGGTGCGGGAAGTGTAAATCAGTTCAACCGAAAACATAATTGAAGCAAACTAAAGTAAAATACATTTGAAGTGTGTAAAACTCACCCCATCTTTAGCACAAGTGCAGTGACATATTCAAGTCAGTTTCAGTATTATTTTTTGTGAGAAGATGGCATCTCCCGCACATTTTTTTGGAACATGCTGTAGCATTATTCGATGTATTTGAAATAAAAGACAGATACACTGGTAATTTTGAAAAACTCTTCCATCAGATATCAGAGTTTTATTGTTGTCTGCTTATGACCATTTTCCACAACAGAGCTAATCCTTGCAGTGTTGAATTGTCACATTCAAAAGTGGTCTATTGCAGTAGTGACTCCTGTGGACACCATTTATTAGGAATGTGCTCTTCAGCCCAGTCTAGAACACTAATGTAAGTATAAAGAGATACACCCCAGGAAATCTGCTTTTTCCTACTTAGAAAGGGAACAATCTAGTGAAACATTACTTGAATGACCAAGTGTGACTTGGAGAGTGTTTGTACAGTCTCTTACCTTGTTATTTAAAAAACTCACTATGAATAAACATCTGAAATATACACAGAGACTGCTGCTGAATCCTATGGCTATTACAGTCTGGAACCCTATGATTCAACTTATCAATGTAGTCAGATATATGTAGTCAGATATATATATGGCACTGTAACTCTCTACATGTTGGGAAATGTTTGTGCAGGCATGCTTGTATTTCAATTTTCATGTTTGTTACCGTTTCAGCCTTTGTAGAAGAGCAACCTTGCAGGTATAGTCAACTGTATTTGTGTAGTTTTTGTTATACTTTGAAAATCAATCAAACTTCCTCAGGTCTACTGACTCATTCCAACTGTTTGTCTCATGTCTAACAGACGGGAACTGAGGTGGATATTTATCACTTGGGCATTTTGGTTTCATCTGATGTTTAAAGAGTTGCTAGAAATAATAAGATGATTGCTAGTCTGATTAAAATGAGTGCTGGTCATGTATGATATTCTTTCATTGCCTATTTAGTGTGACAGTCTTCTGGTTAGTTGATGAATTTAGTGTGTAATCAAAGAAAGTGTATTCATCAGTATAAAAAAGACCATATCAGAGGAGGACTAAAGTGCAAAAAGAGGACACAAAAAAGTGGAAACAAGGATAAACAACAAAGAAAGTGTCTAAAAACATTGTTCAAACATTATGACACAAAGGAGGAAGGCCAAAGGCCACATGGAGGTGAAAGTACTTACATTTAAGCAAAACAGATGACAAGAAGGGATTTTCAGGTTTCCTACAGCAAAACAAGTTTTAAAGAAAATGTGAGTCTTCTGAATGAGGAGACGACATGATGATGGATGATATGTGCCAAGGATTAGGGCTGGGCTGGCCACTAAATGACTGAGAGATACTCTCTATTAACCCCTCTCCCTCCCTAAATGGGAAGGGAAAGGAATAAGTCAGGAGAGGCTTGCAGACTGGAAAATAAAACTGAAACAGTTTTAATGAAACAATATTGATATTACAAAGGAAATGATACAGATAATGGAAAGAATGAAATATACACAAATATATACAAAACAGGTAATGAATCCAACTTCTCTCCTGACAGCAATCCCCACTGGTGCTGCAGAGCTGGAGGCACCGGCGAAGTCTCAGGCTCAGCGGCAAAGGGGAGCTGGATACAAGAGCTGGATTCAGGAATCAAAGGCAGAAGAGTAGACAGAGTCTTCCTTGGACACTGGCCATTGAAGAAAAGAGCTTAGCTTCCTTGATCCCTCAGCTTTATACAGAATATGGAATGTATGCAATGGAATACTTTTGTGTTTGTTAGATTTGGGTCACCTGTCCTGTCTCTCCATGGAGGTGCAACTTTTTACTTCCTTGTGACCCCTTTTACTTCTCAGCACTCCCAACATGGCACACAGGATCCAGCAGTGACCTTGTTTACCATAGGAGCAAATATAAGCGAGAGCCTTTCTGCATTCTAATCCTTCGTAGTAACTATAAATATCAGGTGTTATCACTTCTAGTGGCAGACACTGTCTGCGAAAACATGCTGTTAACTTGAGAAAGTGCAGTCTCTGAGAAGAGACTGAGATGAAAAGTAAAATCACTGAGCAGAATTGGTTCTGCTTAGCTCAAACCAGGGCAATATGGAAAAGATCAAAGTATTCAAAGCTTCTTTCACCTTGTTATTCACAGCCACAATTCTGACTTCTGTGCCTATGGCTTGGGAAGCTGAAGAGTGGACAAACATGGAGGGAGTGAAGATAGATCCACCTCAGTGAATTTGATTGTGCTGGAAATCATTTTAACAGGGTCACTGTACAAGTGAGATCAGTGCTGAGGAGTGGTCTTTTGCAGATAACCTTAATGTAGGCTTCTGAATTCAAAGTCGCGGGATGCCACCTTTTCGTGGATGTGTGTTTACCTGTCTGCAAATTGAGCTTTGTGGTGGCAGCAAAGAAAAGACTGTCTTGTAAAACCTATTTAGTAGTGGTTATGTAGTATATCCTCCTGATCTGCTTATTGCAACCTGCAACCAGCTGAGGTGATGATTGCTGTAACCCGGAAGTGTGCTCAAGTTTCAATTCTAGAAACTGTCATTTTTAACAATTTCCATTATTAAAGGGGGAGAAGCCTGTTACTTTCTTTCCGAGTTTTACAAACAGTCTATCTGTAGCTTTCGGTTGAAAATGGATTTCTAATTTCCAGTGAATCACATGATTCAGGTAAGTAGGCTCATAAGTGCAGCAAATGAATGTCTACGTGGTTAACTGAAAGTAAAAACTAAGGACATATGTGTATGGAGGTCTCAAGGACAATGGGTGGAGGAAAGATTTCCAGCCTTGTCTTTCAGACTGTACTCTGGAATTAAGACTGCCACTGACATATGCTTAGTCATTTCCACTCCTTGATCACATTTCCCAAACAATATAAAGGCAATGAACTCATGATTTGCTTTGCAAAGTACTTTGAGACCCACTGATGAAAAGTGCTAGCATGCAATATGTTATCTTTCCCAATGGCCAGAAGAACTTTTGAGATCAACTTGGATAGCTTTCAAACAAGTCTTTTTATGATTTAACATGATTGTAATGAAACTGACAATGATTATAATGAAGATGGACTTGCCTTCTCAAGCTCAAATCACAATGAAGTTGTATTACCATTTGCACAGAAACTGAAATGACCCATTTGAATAAAAGCTGGTGCTTGCCAAGATGTGTATTTGCTTCTTTCCCTCCTTCCTTCCTCTCTTTTTATTTGAAATTACTTCATTTAAAAGATAAATTCTAGTTTGTGTGGTGTAATTGTGCTGTTAGCAAAGAGTAGTCCTCTTTCCAGCTTAATTCTACTAGATCCAGGCAGTAAGGCATCATGTATCTTCATGCTAAATAGAAGTAATTTTTGGTGCTGCAGGGCCATGCAAAACCATGGCAGCCTGTATGTCCTCACAGTGCTTCTGTTGCAGTCAGAAACAGCTGCTTTAGAAATATTGGGTAGGAAATTGTTCCTTGTGTCTTCTGGCTTATTTATTTGCCAATAAAATTCTGCTCTCATATGCATTTTTTAAAAATTCCTTTGAAAAGCAAAATTCCAGGCAATAAGGTCTAATTTCTTGTGATGAATTTTACACAGTCCTATACAGAATTTTTTATCTCAACTTGCTAAATAACTGTAAGACACTGAGAAATTTTTCTATATTGGAAACAGCAACGGAAACACTAGGTTTTAATGAAGAAAGAGTTTATTGAATAGGGCAGAGCTTATTGCTTGGCATTCTTCAAGGCTTCTTCTTGCTATAGGTCTTATCAAAAGTTTTTCCTAAGATTCTGGTGCAAAAATCAGGAATATGCTGATGACTGATAAGGACACAAACCCAGAGCACCATTTATACTGCAGGGAACTGAATCATCAAAGGTGTAACAGTTGTAGGAATGGAAGGAAAAGTAGCTGTGGAGCTTAATAAGAATTTGCATTAAAATTAGGGAGCTCATCAGTTTGAACTGATGAAAAGCCCAGTAATGTTATTCAGTCCAAGATGTCTGAGTGGCTAAAACGACAAAATTGTAGAAAAGTCAAACTGATGCTAAGATAGATAGTTACTGGGCAATAATACTATCACTTTATTCATCCTTGTAAGATCTCACATAGAATGCCATAAATAAGACAAACTCTGGGTAAAGAAAATGGCTACTAAGACAGTGAGGAACAAAGATCCTACCCAGTGTGAAGTGATTAAAAGAGCTTTTTATGTCTCAATTCACAAAAAGCTGTCCAAAATTGGATGTAATTGCTCTTTATTAATACAGTGTAAATAAACATCAATAAAAGAATTATTTAAACAGAAGGGCACTACTACCACCAAAACACCAGACATAAACTATTTTTAAATTTAGGTTAAATTCTATATGAATATTTTAGATTATGTGAAAAAAAGTACTTTCCAAAATTTAAAAAGGTAGCAACAAGATAAGTAGTTTCATAATAGTGCTGAGTGAGATTCTGGAAAATACTATATATGTCCATTATATATATAGACATATATATAAGATTATATTGTATATATGAGGCATGCTATAATAAGGAATCAGACTTAAAGTGTCTACCTACATAAAATCACAGAATCAGAGAATGTTAGGGATTGGAAGGGACCTCAAAAGATCACCTAGTCCAACCCCCCTGCCAAAGCAACATCACCTAGAGTAGGTCACACAAGACCATGTCCAGGTAGGTTTTGAATGTCTCCAGAGAAGGAGACTCCACAACCTCTCTGGGCAGCCTGTGCCAGTGCTCTGTAACCCTCACAGTGAAAAAGTTTTTCCTGATGTTTACGCAGCACTTCCCATGTTCCAACTTGCACTCACTACCCCTTGTCCTATCATTGGACATCAGTGAGAAGAGCCTGGCTCCATCCTCCCGACACCGTCTACATACTTGTAAACATTAATGAGGTCACCCCTCAACCTCCTCTTCTTCAAGCTGAGGACACCCAGCTCCTTCAGCCTTTCCTCATAAGGGAAATGTTCCACTCCTTTCATCATCTTTGTGGCTCTGCACCAGACTCTCTCAAGTAGTTCCCTGTCTCTCTTGAACTGAGGGGCCCAGAACTGGACACAATATTCCAGATGCGGCCTCACCAGGACAGAGTAGAGGGGGAGGAGAACCTCTCTCGACCTACTTGCTACTCCCCTTCTAATACACCCCAGGATGCCATCGGCCTTCTTGGCCAGAAGTCCCCAGGTCCCTTTCCCCTACGCTGCTCTCCAACAGGTCAGTCCTCAACCTTTACTGATACTTGGGGTTGTTCTTTCCCAAGTGCAAGACTCTACACTTGCACTTGTATGTCATAAAATTTCTTCCCTGTCTAGGTCTCCAGTCTGTCCAGGTGTCTCTGAATGACAGCACGGCCTTCTGGTGTGTCAGCCACTCCTTCCAGTTTTGTCTCATTAGCAAATTTACTGACAGTACTGTCTAATCTCTCAGGCAGGTCGTTGATGAATATATTGAACATCACTGGTCCCAGCACTGACCCCTGAGGGACTCTTCTAGACACAGGTCTCCAGCTAGACTCTGCCTCATTGACCACAATTCTCTGACTTCTTTCCTTTAACCAGTTCACAATCCACCTCACTACTTGGTCATCCAGACCACACTCTCTCTGTTTAGCTGCAAGGATGCTGTGGGAGACAATGTCAATCTTAACTTTTAATATTCTAGCTAGTACGATTTAAGCACATAGTAAAATCTTATTGTGTCTTTAGTACATGAACTTGTTTAATGGTGTTGCAGTACACAAGTATCAGAAACTGGTGTAATATGTTATTTGTATACTTTACACAAGCTTATTTTGAATGTAAGATTTTCTTGTGTTCTGACATGGGTGAAAGGAAAATAAAGCCACAAGTTATAAATAAAAAAAAAAATCAGCAAGGAATTTTTGACTCTGGAGCATAATGCAAAAATTGAATATATTTTAAATGTTATGGTTTCTCTCTGTTAAAATCCTTTTTCTTTCCTCAGTGCTTGCTGTTACGGTGTATTGAGAGATCTGAGAAATCATTGAAAGGAGTAATTTTGTGTGTCAAGGCAGGTGAAACCTGAAGAATGCCATTGATACAGCAATTGCTCCAGCACTGTGCCTGACCCTCTAGTTTTTCAAGAGTCTAATAATTTTTCTGAGTAGATTTCTGTTTGCTTGTTTAATTTTTAAGCCTTATAGCCAGTGAACTACACAGCTTCTAGAAATCAACTTACAGACTGCTGAAACAGTGGATCATCATGACTATTTTCATGTGAGGCAATGAAATACACAGTGGCCACATCTGTATTCACAAACCAAGCTGTGGCAAGACCTGCCCTCCAGCACTGAGTCCACCTAATAAAAGGGCATCTGGTGTCTAGGTTAGCAATCATTAGCAGCTTCTCAGAGAAGACAGACAAACCCAAACTGCATATTAAGAGTGGTCCCTGGCCAATGGTACCCTTTCAACTATGTACAGTAGTTCTAATAGAAAATTAATTTGTTTTGTCCCTGGAATGGCCAAGGACTCTTCTATCAGTTTGTATGGTGGAAGGTATTGTATCACAGTGCCCAGGGCTCAGTCTCAGCTGTGGTTAAAGTACTGGTACAGCCAGGACCTCACAGTCCTATTGGAATCAGACTTTTCATTTCCTATGTAAGTTGTCAGGCAGCGGTTGATGTGATTCTTATGTTTCCAACTGCACTACAGCTAAATTTAAGCTATCTCCTTAAGAAGCCTTTAAGAACTACTTACCTTAGCCCTAATGCAGCCTCAGGGCTCATTCTCAACTAAGACCATTCTATTTCCTATTAATGACTTTAAATTTTTTATAGTAACGGGTTCACTGGAGCCTCAAGTCTTCAGTCACTAATTGTTACACCGTGTTTACTGGGGTAATTGATTGGAAAATATTACTTGATTGCTGCTGCTGCTGCTGACTTACTGTGTTCTGCAATGGCGCAGTACTTGAAACGTAGCCGATGACTTTGTCTTCTGATTTGGATAGCGGTCCATTTTTCTTTGTCTGAATTTAACCCTTATATATATCAGTATAAGTAAGTAACTGCACTTACTTAACTTGGTATTTCCTACACCTTTCTTTCAGTAACGCTGAAAGAAAGAATGTCTACAGTGTATGTACTACATGAGATTTCACTACTACTAAAAAAAGTACGATGCAGTTGTATAAACTCACCAAGTGATAAATATTGTAAAATATTTTTTAAAGTATTTTAAAAAAGTATTTTTAACAAGTATTTTTAAAAGTATTTAAAGTGCTGTAAAGAGACACCATCAGTGTGATTCCTCTCTTGGTTTGTGCCAGAAATTCCCTGCAGGGATGAACCTGAATTACACTCCTGTCACTGAATTCTTTGTGTATATGACTAAATCTTTTCCTCTTTGCCCTCTATCCTTCACTTAACTTACAGATGGATTACTTCCCCCTTCCTCCCTACAGGTATGTAATCCTTACCATCTGCTTCCATCCATTATTACTGTGATCTCTTCTTTGACAGAAAAAACTCTAACAAAGGATTTTTAAGAGCCTTAGTTTCTGAGCGACTAACCAATAGCAACAGTTTTTACTGTCAGCAGCCATTACTGTAATTATGTATTTGTGCTCATATTCTGTTGTTGTTATACTAGGAAGAAGGGTGCTTTTAAGGCAAAAGATAAAAAGACCTTTAAAAAGTTTAATTATAACTACTTGTGTCCTGTGTAACTTCTCAGCAGCTGAGAATATGATCAGAACTGAATGTAATTCTGCCAACGTATGACTGCATGCAGAAGTACAGTTTTGCTGCAGTGAAGAACTCTTCTTCCTTGATCTTCTTTCTTCAAGATAGGGGACACAAAGTCACAGCTGGCTGTATTCTCCACCCTGTGGATGCAGAGGAGAAAAGAGGGCCAAACACAAGAAAAACCTATGTGCTTGAATTCAAGTTTGAAGTTTTGGTATAAAATGCATGTTACTGCCCAACCAAGAAGCTCCTTGCATTTTAATTGTAAAGTTTTTCAAGTACTTAGAGTTTGCATATGACAATAAGTCATTGTCTTTCTGTGGCTGAGCATGACCAAAATGCAAGTGCTCCTATCCAGTCACTCCTTTACTCAATCCCTCACAATTAACTTCGTAGTCCTAGAGTATCTGAAAGTCCTGCAATAGATTTTTAAAAACTGGAAGGAACAGGAATTATGCTGGCCCTCATTTATCTAATAGTAAACACACATTTTTCCTGAAAGTGAGAAATCCTGCTTTAGTCCTCTCTTCAGTTTGAAGGGGTACAAAATCATCTCCCTGGAAGAATGACTCTTTTCTATAAGAATCTCTGCTGGGAGAGTCAGTTCAGAAAGCGCATCACTGTAGAATTTATTGTAGAATGTAGGGAGGAAATGAAGGGGTTACCCCCACCTCCCTCTTACAAAATAGTTTTGTGGCATTCGCACTTGCCTAGAATCCTCATTTCAACTTCCACTGTATTTTATCCCTTCATTGTTGAATATAAAGTGGATTCAAATAAAGCCATTAAGCTAAATTCCCTTGTGCTCCACAGTGCCCTGATGGCTTGATGGGAGATGTCAACATCTGTCTTCTTGTCTCACACTGAACCTCTCCATCCAGAACTCATTTTGGCAGTTACACAGCTGCATTGGAAAGAAATGGATCAAAGTAAGAGTAAAATCAGTGCAAGCTTAGAAAATTTAACTTAGTTGCATATGTATGTATGTAATAAAAAATAAATATTAAAAAGGGGAGTGAAAATGCTATTTTGAATGTTTTTGTAAAGAGATATTAAAATCTTACATTTTGAGTCTAATTGCTTCTAATTCATGCAGATTTTGCTTAATATTTAGGCTTATTATGTTAGTTAAAGCCCTAAATAATTTTATTTTCTTTGACTTTTATGGTATTCAAATGAAAAGTAGGGAAAATTGAATATTCTCAACCTAGATAATGATTTTATTATTGATGCAATGTACTTTTATCAGGCTTCTGAGGCAGATGACTATAATCCAATGTCTATTGGATGATTACAGCAATAGGAGAACAGTAATTATTATTTCACTTAAATACAATTAAATTTGTGTAATCCTGTTTGATATTCTAGGTGTCATAGAGACCTTATCTCTAAATAAGCCATCTCAAATTATTAGTAAGTTTTATTTCTTTTTAGAGATTATCTCCTACAGTTAAATCTTATTTTTATTCTAATGTGATAAAATAAATGGAACAAGAATACACCTGAAAATACTTTGAAAAACTCATGCTTATAATTCAGATTTTTTGCAGGAAATGGAAATGTTCACCTCGTGAAATATCCACTTCATGAGTATTTATAGAAGCCTTCACCTTCTGAAAATCACATGCTGAATAGGCATTTGATTAATAATGCAGTAATACAAATCACAATGCTAATTAAATTCAGGAAATAATATAGCTTCTGGTAAACTATTATTTTCCTTGGCAGACTGGCATTCTGTGGTTGTGGGACGTCATAATTCATATTTCTGTTATCAATATATTAATGATGTTTGCAATGACTTGATTTTGTAAATATAGTTGCCTACTTCTAACAACAGATTTGTCTGTGATTGTGTTTGCTTACCTATATATAATGTACATATGAATATTCAGAGGATTAAAAATAATTTTTCTTAGGGGTTACTGATGTGGCATGAGCAGCATTTGCTGAAGTGATTAGAGATGTTACGTACATCATTGTGAACTGACTCCGAATGTAACTAGAACTGTCAACCTCTCACTTTTACGTAGTTCACTGATTAAATCACGTAAAAATGACTTTAATTATTTTCTCCTTTTCTCAACCTTCTAAACTCTTCTTGTGTTCCAGTTAAGTGAACATATATAGAGAAAGGATGAATCTTATCCAGATATTTCAAATACAGTAATTATCAAGGGTGTACAGTGAACATACTTCAAGGCTTAACAAGTTTCCAGATTATTGCCTATAAAAGTGATTTGCAATACTTTTTTTTCAACTAGATTGCTGCAATCACCATGTGTAGAGAACTGTTGTCAGAAATGGAAGCAAAATTAGTAGGCTTAATTTAGGGTGCAGAACAAAACATGGTTTTCTTTGGTTCAAATTTCTTTAAACATTGTCTGTGGGATGGCCATTTTTCTCAGTGATAAATGTAACATGGACTATAGATTTAGAGAAGTATGTGACTTTACCTACATATTGCAGATAACCTTGGATAATCTAAGAGAATCCTTTTACATTAGACATTTTTCATGTCTTCAGAAAAGAGATACCCTTACAACAGGCTATTCTTTCACATCTCAGCATTTTTAATGGGCAAAAAAATAAGAAATACTTCTTTTTATCGTATTGCATGCTGATGATTAAGAATCTGACCTGATCCGCAGAGGATCCAGGTCACCAGTGGATACTGAAGACTCTAGACAGTACAAAGGCTGCCCTGATTGCTAGAAATTTTGCTTAATAGCTGTGATATTTGCTAAAAATTCTGTGTAACAGTAAACTATGCTAACTGCTAGAAATCATAGAAAACAATAAGTTGCACTGATAACTAAAATTCTTATGTAATAATAAATCTCTAATTGTAACTACAAGCCTGTGGCCATTCCTCCTTCTACCAAGGATCTCTAGAAGTACCTGTTTATCTCTGTAGCATTGGGTGACAACACTCAAAGGCTAGAGGAAGATCTACTGTTGCTCTTCATTTCCACTGGTTTATGCCAACAGTTACTGCCAAGTTTTTCCTTCACTGTTAATGTCCAAAGCTTCAGCTTCTCCTATGTGTCTGTGAGCTTCCTAATTCCATCCAAAAATCTCTTCTGCAGCTACCTTACTGCACAGTCTTTTTTCCCTTCCAAGAATTAGTTGGTTTATTTTAAATGTAAATATGCAGCCAAGTCATGTGAATCATCTGTTTCCCAGAGTACCCTGCTTCAGTTCTGTCTCCTTTGGAACTGTCACAGAAGATCAAGGTATAGGTAAACATCAGCTGCATCTGAAAGAGGAAGAAACTTTTCAGTAGGCATTGAATTTTCCATATTTCAAGAGAATTAGCTGGAAATCTCAGTGTGAGGATTCATACACTGTACACAAGTTGTTGTATATCTACCAGAACTCTGGATATTGTTATCTAAGCATTTTTTTTAATATTTGATCTCTTCAAGATTTTGACCTCAAATGTATACATGGCAATGAATTCCACACTTTAGTATTGCACTACAGAATGTTGTCAGTGGTTATTGTCTGCCACCACACAGTTTGTATTGTCTTGTGTTAGTAAGTGGTGAGATTTCCTCTATTCTTCACATATTTCCACTCTCAATTTATCTCCTTCCAGTTTGACTTTATTCCTTTCCAATCTTTTATGCTTTACCAGCATCTCTGGATTGGTTCCCTCCTTTCACTAAGTCCACCCACAGACGTAAACCTTATGCTCTGGCACCATGAATTTTCTGACATGGATCTAGACTTATTCCTCAGATTGTAATTGCTTCATAAAACCCAGTGTGAATGTTCTATAAAACATCTATTCCTCTTAGTTCCAGCAAAAAAAAAGAATCCAAATGTACAAATCCTTTAAATGAACTGGCTCATTTTGAGATGTAATAGAAGAAGAGAGGAAGAAGCTGGTCTCTCTAGGAAGGAGAGAGACACTGCCTTGCGTAACTTCATTTACATGAGGTTGCACAAACCCCATTTAACCACCAACTTGGTCTCTTGTACTAGAGTTAACCTTACCCAAAGGAGGACATTATTTGGAGTCACTAGTAGGGGTTGCTGTAACCAGACTTAAGGGTTTTAGAATCTTTTAGTTTGGAGGGGACCTCCAGAGCTGTTCTGATAGAGGCCCCAGCCCAAAGCAGGACCATTTAGAGCAGGTGCTTAGGGCTGTGTCCAGCCAGTCTCTTAGCACCTCCATAGCCTTTCTTGAGCAGCCTACACCAGTATTTGTCCACTGTCACAATGATTTCCCCCCCTGCATATCAAGTTGGAATTTCTCAGGTGCAAGATTTAACGTTTTCCTTTCCTGAACTTCATGAAGTTTTCATCAGCCCACAGTGCACTGAGTTCCCCCTGAACTGCAACCCTGGCCTCCAGCTTGCTGATAACTCCACCACACATGGTGTTGACTGCAAACTTGCTGCAAGCGCAGATGTGTTTACTACTGTTGTGTTAACAGGGAGACATAAGGACAGACCCAAGATCAGACCTATACCAAGCTTACAGTGTACACATAACCCCTTCTAAACGTATATTTATCATGCCACTGTTTCAAATTTCCTCAGGCTCCATATGTACACTTTTCGTGCTTACTCAATTGAAAAACTGAAGTTTACTTTCCTGTTGTCAGATTAATCTCCACCAGCTCTTTCTATCCAGCTTGACATTCACACTATTAATTTAATTGAAATGGTCTTTTTTCTCCTAAATTTTACATTGATGCTCTAGCCAAGTTCGATGTTTCTTTAGTGCCATTGTCCTCAGTCTTTCAACCACCTTTGATACAACACTATCTGAGCTTAGGACTCAATGTTCTTTCCAATGGTTTCTTTGGAAGGGTGGCTATGGAAAGATGGAAGCAATGTTATCAGTAATTTTAATTGAAGAAAGGTGAGCAGAAAAAACACAAAACATCCAGCATTTTGTGTAAGAACAGGTAGCTTATGCTAACATTTGTGTGTTGGAAACTAACTAGCTCTGGAAACTCAAACCATTCAGAAGTCTGGTGGGTATTTTTTCTTTTGTCATAGTACAGTAGACAACAAATTTTATCCAGTCTAGATATTCAGCAAGTTTTTGTCATGTCTTCTGAGCAGTCAGAATGCAGGTCTCATAAATGAAAATCTCATTTGTGTTTTAGCACAGTTATAGCTCCCTTTTAAATTATGAAGGATACTCATTGAATCATTAAAGTGGACTTTTTATTAACAATTGTGTCAGGTCACTGGTTTTGCATCAGAAGCTCTTTTCCTGCAACGTCAATGCTACATCTTTCATGACTATAAAGTATTCAGACCAGAGTGAGTTTTTGTATCCAGGATGAAGACAAGGTCCATGAAGAGATATATGACAGCTTCCTATTTTTCTTCATCATATTACCAAAAAAATACAGCGTCCTTTCTATATTCAGCATTTTCAAAATATTTCTGTATAGCTTTACATATTTATGCTATGCAGTTCAGGTAAATAAGGAAAAAAAAAAAAGCTTTATTATTCATTATTACTGAGGCAAGTCTCTCTGATTCCTGACAGTTAAGATACTGTGCGTCAGAAACATAAAAAGAAACCCCTTTAACCTGTAGGGCAAGAGCTCTTCTCTAAACCTGGTAAGACAAAGAGATCATGTGCCTTATAAGAGAAATTCAATAAAATGGTCAACTACACCTTTGTTCATATAATCCCCAAATGCTTCTAGGTGGGTAATCTGTCATGGCTCCCTGCTACTGGTAGAGAATTCCTTGCTGTAGTAGCATTCATCTCAGTCACTACTGTAGACAATTTAATCTGAGCTAGTTGTTATAAGGTCTGCTTGTAGACAATAGAGAGAATTGTGCTTTAAAATCCATTTTATATGGCATATTTTAGGTGAGAAAAAATCAAGCATTCTTTGGAAAAACTTATTTGTAAAGAAAATATCAGGCAACTAGTACAGATGTAGCTATGGTACATATTTTGTCAGATGAGTCCCATTTCTTACTACTATTATGCAATACTAAATTGTTTTTCATATGTATAGAACTCTAAGTAGACATGTGTGGAGTGGATTTTGGCTACAAAAACTGTCTTTACACGTGCAAGTTGTCTTTATATTTAACTGTGAAATGTCTTACATAACTGATACCTGAAAATTTCCTTCCTTGCAGTGATGAGATGCATAGATCCAAATCACTCAAGACATGTGGTTACCTGAAATGATATGAGATGAATAATTGCCATTCAGTTCACTATTCATTCATCAGACTTCTCATTTTGAGGAAGGTCACTTTTGGTTTACCTTTCAGCTTTTTTTTTTTTAAAAAATAGTATTGTTAAGAGCTCCCCAAATCTATAGTTGTGTCACAAATGCAAACACCTTAAAAGTGAAGTTTCCTATCTTTTGCAGTTAATATTTTTTTTCCTTCTTTGAGGCTGTGCACAAGAGATATCTATTGCCGTGAATCTGAGAACCCTGTTGCAAGAAGGAAAACTTGCAGACATGACACAGAATTTTCCATCTTGCTGAAATTCTAAACAAACACAAACTGCAATATTGTGGTGAGTATCTGCTCAGTCTGGTGAAAACCCACTTAATAAATGTTGCAGGAGGCATGTGTACTTTGTTTTAAAGATCCATACAAGAGCAGAAAAGGTGAAGGTTTTTGGACATAAAAAATGTTGGTGATCAAAATACTAGTTCCACTCTAGAATATTTGTAAGGTGATCTCTAGAATATTTGTAAGGTGGTCTCTGTTGTGGACCACTGAATCTGTGGATATGGTTTTGATTCAATGGGTACAATATATTTCCGTGTTCTTTTCAAGCTCTCCATATTTCTCTTTCTTTGCAGAATAATTCGGGGAATTTTGGACTTCACACTTTATCTTCTTGTTTTTACAACAATTTTTAAAAAAAAATCACATAACCATGGTAATTAAGAAAATACATTTCTTTTGATTAAATAATATTAAGTATTCATTACCTATTGAAAATCCTTTTTATTTACTATGCATTAACACATAGAAAATTTATATGTTGTGCTCTGAACCTTTTGAAGTTATTTGTCTCTGTTTTTGTTACTGAAGGAGAGAGTAATTTACAACTGCCTGTGCCTGAGAGAGCAGAAGTGAAAGAAGTCAAATACTAATGAGTCTCCCTTTTCAGATTGTGAGGCTGTCTGGGAAGCAGCCCAAGCTAAGGGGAAATATGAAGAGCAGCAAAAGAGACAGGATGGAAGAATCCATGGATCATGGAGTTAAGCCACCCTATGCATACTGGTTTTTACACAGGTTAAGGATACTGTTTCTGTTACTCAACTTGCTTGTAAGTGTTCTAGAAGGAAAACAAAAGCAAAATGTTTACATTGTCATCAACAGGTAGCGATATTCAATTCTGCATCCGTGAATTAAGCTGAGGTGCTTGAGTGATGCATTGGGGCAGGCAACGATGGACAGCACCAGGCAATCAGGTTCAGTCTGGCCATTTCCAGAGGAGCTCATTCCTTAATCACACCAGTTAAAAACATGTTTAACTTTCAGTATTCAAAGACTGTTTCTGGAGTTTATGACTAATTATAAGTCATATATGTCACCTAAAAGATTTCAGAGTAATTGTGCTCCCAAACAGACTACAGAATTGCCACCAAGGACTGGATTCACGTCTTGACTTAGATGCAGTCACTCTACTTTTGTAATGCAAGCAAGATTCTTCATAAGATTAATAAGTGTTTTTATATGGAGACATATGAAAAAAACAGTATGAATAAATGCAAAGAGAGAGGTGCATCTCCAGGTCCTAACATAAATCTTCATTGGGCCCTCCTGAGACCCAGCTATTTTATATTCCAATGCTTTTTATTCTTCCAGTATGAAGGGAGACCAGAGAGACTTCTAGCTCAGATAGATGGAATGAATCCTGGCTCAAATAATTTATTTGGCTTACTACGTAAATGTGTATTTTATATTTCATTGAATTTTGAGGGAAACTGCTATAAAAGGAATTTTTCTTAATAATATGAGGTGTTGTGTAATGAATGAAGCATAATCCTGAAGAATTGCTTAGAATATGGCCATTTATCTTCTGGCAGCAGCCTGTGGGCCTTGGTGATGGCTGCAGGATGTCCTTATTACTGTTCAGTGGGAAAATGCTGGCAGGCAAGACTGCTCATGCCAATAAGACAGACAGCCATAATTTAAAAAAGCCTTTATAAACATCTGACAGTTATATATGTGCATGTGTCTTTAAGTCTATAAATAATCACAACAAACACCAGTAATATTTCTGCATTTTTATTTTTTTTTAGGATTGCACTTGCTGACTGCAGATGCAGAATTCTTGTTTCTATTCTGCATAACATTAAAGAGCATTTTTATATATCTATTTTATCTTCTCAGGGTAATTATCATGTCATGCTACTGCACGTGAGTTTAACACAGCATGTTTCAGGTAGAGGCATATGGAAAACCCAGTATGGATAAATACAAAGATATCTGTTTCTTTGGCATTAGTTTCCAAATGGATATAAGCAGGGTTTTTTTTTCGGCATAGTATCCCCTGTACCACTATACTTTTTTTTTTTGGTTTTGGTTTGATTTTCCTGGAGCCCTGTCTTGCTTTAATTGTTGTGTTCTGGAAGCTACATAACTCTTCTGGCATGAATTACAGTGGCATAAGGTTTTCACAGATGTATCACAATGTCAGATTAAATCTCTCTGTATGAATAATTATACCACTTTTGTACTGCTTTTTACCCACATCAGCTTCTCTGTTAATCTTTGCAGCCTTTGTTGCTCTGGCACCATTTTAACAGATTGTTCATTTTCTCTTAAAATGTTTATATCCAGTCAGGTGCAGCTCCTCACAACTACAACCGACGGCAGGTTCAAGTACTAAGAGTCACATGCATCTTACAGTTGTCTTTGCTTGCTATTTCCTTGACCCTCTTGTCCTATGAAGAGAGGGATGTTCTCAGCACTGCTGAACAGAGGGTGACTGTTCAATTTGCCATATTTCAGGCTGAAAAGAGAACCTGAAAGAGATTTCCAAATTTCATAACATTCAAAAAACTCGTTTAGACTAGACTGAAATATTTTATTTTTACAAAAATACTCTGATTTTGGGCAATTTAAAATGTTGTTACAGTATTCTATACAAAATAAATCAAATTTTAAAAATAATTCCATAAAGAAAATGACAAAATATTTTGACAGTCTGAACATTTCCCTCTTTTCTCTCCAGAATGAAATTTCAGCAGAATATACAGGATTTCATTATTTGATACAATCACATTTCTCAGTGCAAAGATATTTCAGCTAACCTTTTTTTTCCAGCTAACACTAGCCCAAACTGAAGAGAAATCTGTGAAAAAACCAAATTCTATCAGTAAAACCCATCAAAAATTAACTCATTATCCAACTTGCAAATAACTGAGAGGAGCTGCCAAAGGTCTGAAATTATTTCAAACTCAAGGGCTGTGTCAGAGATCTGGGAGGAAAAAACTGCCTTGCTACTCAGAGAGAAATCCAACTTGAAATTGCTGCAGAAGACGTATCTTCATGTCTGTGTAAAACATTTTGGTGCTTAAATTCTGATATTAAGTACTGTGATGATCAACGTGACAGTCTGAGTAGACTCTCAGGTCTGGTGTTTTCAGTAGGCAACCAGTCTGATTTCCTGACAACAGAATACCTCCCTAGAAAGTGGAGCCTGCAGCCATCATCAGTGAGAAGAACTAGTCGGTCTCTGCTATATCTAGCATAGATGCCCCCTCCTGTGTTATTTTCCAGTCTGCTTTGTCAGCCAAATGGATTGTGGCTCTAGGAACTAAGTAGACATGAAAGCCCTGGGGTTATATGGCTGTAAACATACTACATGCAGCATTATTCCTTGGACATACTTAAGCAGGGACTGGTATAGTGCAGTTTTTTTTTTCACAGTCAGGAAGGGTCTAAGTTCCCTTGGGGTTATTTCCTGTGGTAAAAATGGGAAAAGGAACTGGAAGGGAAACCTATGTCATTTAAAAATGGTGCTAAAGTGCAACAAAAACATCCTAAACCCTTTGAAATCAATCACAGTAAGAGGTATCTGCAAAGCTTCAAACTTTCAGTTACTTGAGGGCACCCTTAAAAAAAAAACCAGCAACAACTAAGTAAGAGCAGATCAAGGAGCCCTTTGGTAAGGCAAGGAATACAATGCTGTTACAGAGAGTGGTGGTGGTGTGAATAATTTAAGGACATTTTACAGAATCATAGAATCATCGAATCATAGAATGGTTTGAGTTGGAGGGTACATTAAAGGCAGTCTAGTTCCAGTCCCACTGCCATGGGCAGGGACAACTTCTACAAGACCAGGTTGCTCAAAGGCATCCAACCTGGCCTTGAACACTTCAAGGGAGTGCCTCACCACCCTCACTCTGAAGAACTTCTTCCTTACATCTATTTAAATCTACTCTCTTTCAGTCTGAAACTGTTACACTTTGTCCTGTTACTACACTCCCTGATATAGAGTCCCCTTCTGTCTTGTAGGTCTCATTTAAGAACTGGAAGGCTGCTTTAAGGTGTCCCTGGACCCTTCTCTTCTCCAGGATGAACAGCCCCAACTCTCTCAGCCTGTCCTCACAGGAGACATACTCCAGCCCTCTGATTATCTTTGTGGCTCTCCTCTGGATTTACTCCAACAGATCTGTGGCCTTTCTTATGCTGAGGAGCCCAAAGCTGAACACTGTACTCCAGGTTGGGTCTCATAACAGTGGAGTAGAGGGGAAGAATCGCCTATCTTGACCTGCTGGCAACAATTTCATAATGACAACACTTCAAAAACTAAAATGAATCTCATTGTTTATTTATGGTCATATTACATCTGTGTCTATGTTCCAACTCATTCTAGCAACCCAAAGAGCTTTTTACATTAAGAATTTCATATGAAGTATTTATCTGGGGCAAAATTATGTGATGTAAGAATGCAGAGGCCCAGAAGATACCTCTATGTGACAATGTAGAATGCCTTTAACATATTTGGAGAAAATAACAATTTCTATGTGGAAGAACTCTGTGGAAAGAATTACAGTGCAAACTTGACAGAACTATGATTATAGTACAGAAGTCACAGGTAACTCCAAGATATGGATATCTATGGAGATATTTTATGTACAAACATTTGAACTTTATAACTGGAAGATCTTGACATTCATAGAATCATACAATGGATGAGGTAGGAGGGCATCTCTGAAGATCATCTAGTGCAATCCTCCTCCTCAAAGCACAGTGAACTAGAGCAGGCTGTGCAAGGCCATGTTCAGCTTAAGTTTGAATATCTCCATGGAGGCTCCACACTTCTCCAGGCAACGTGTTCCAGCATTTGACCACCTGCACAGTGAAAAACAAAACACTAGTTGTTTTTTCTTATGTTTAAATGGAATTTCCTGCACTTCAGACCATGGCTGTTATCTCTTTTCCTTCTCCTTGGCATCACTGAAAAGTGTCTGGCTACATCTTCTTTACTGCTTCCCACCAGGTATTTATACACATTGATAAGGTCCTCCTGTACAGCTTTCTCCAGGGTGAGAGTCCTAGCTCTCTCAGTCTCTCCTGTACTTTAATGATTCCCATCACCTCTGATGAACGCAGTATACTATGTTCATGTCTTTTGTACCACAGAGACCAGAACTTGGCTCAGCACTCATGAAGTTGTTGAACAGTGTAGGCGTCAGTATTGACCCTTGGGGTACCACTAGTGGTTGGCTTTTGGTGGGACTTCCTGCTGATGATCACAGCTTTTTAATAAACTCTGCAATTGAGATAATTTTGATTTCATTCTATTGTCTACGTATCTAGTAAATATTCTCAAATTTTGTCTGGGACAGTATCAAAAGCCTCCCTAAAATAAGGATAAACAACATCCATTGATCTCACCTAATCTGTTGAGCTCATCATCTCATTGTACAAGACTGTCAGGTTAGTCAGACCTGATTTCCCCTTCATAAATCCGTGATGACTACTCCCACTTACTTTCTTGTCTTTCAAATATTTGGAAATATTTGCAGGATTATTTGCTTTATTACTTTTACAGTGATTGAGATTTACTAACTCCTAATTTCCTAGACTCTCCTTCCTGTCCTTCTTTAAGGTTGGAGTGATTGCATTCTTCCAGTCCTTAGGAATCTTTCTAAATTGCTATCACCTTTTGAAGATAATTAAGAGTGGCATTGCAACCAGACAGCTTCCTCAGTATTTGCAGGTCTGTCTCAGGTCCCAAGGACTTGTGTGCAGTTTGTTTAAATGTTCACTAACCTGATCCTCTTCCACCTTCCTTGTTGCAGACTTTCCCACTGTTCTTAAGGACCTGGGGTCCCTGAAGGCTGATATGACCTTCTAATAGGTTTGTAAAGACTGGTGCAAGAAAGTAGTTTAGTTCGTCAGCCTTGCCCATGTCATTTGTCACTGGTTCCTCTATTGCATTTGGGACCAGATCCGAATATCCCCTAGTTTTCCTTTGGCTGTTAATGCACCTGCAGAAGCCCCTCTCTCCAGATTTGACTCCAGGTGGGCTTTGGCTTTCCTATTTGCACAGAGAGTGGCTCTGCACTCTTCCAGAGTCAATTCTCCATACTCCAACCTCTACTATCAGGAGTTCATCCCTGCAGGCTTCCTGCTACCTTTGTTTGATTTCTTGTTCACTAGGATGGGCCACTTTTGAACTTGGAGGAGGTGATCCTTGTAAAACAACAAGTTTTCCTGGACCTCTCTTGTCTCTGGGATCATAACTAATGGGATTCTTCCAAGAGTGTCACTGAACAGGCCAGAATATTTGCCATAAATACAAGATAGGAGTCTGAGTCAGATACAAAATGCCTGTGGCAGTATTCAGAAATTAGCATACTAAAATAGGATTCCTTTAAAAGCTAATAACTTGAAAAGGAAGTTATTATGAATACACATACACTCAAGAGACAATATGATAGTTAAGATTCTCCTTATAAGCTTAATGGCTGCCTCTTACAAACATATTTTCTGATAAATATTTACACAGTAAATACATCACCTCAAATTACATGGTTTCATGACATAAATATCCTAAAGTTATGCAGCTTTATACGACACTTCAATCTGTGGAAATTTCATGGAAGTCGCCAACGTGAAGCACACAGAGTAGGTTTCTTATGAGCTATCCCAGAGATACTTTAAGAAGTTGTGGAAAAAAATTATTCAACTTATACTGATAAAATAATGAAGGCAAACTCAGGAAGGTTCTCACAGAGAATCAAGTCTGTCTCTCCAACCTCCCCCTGAAACACTGATGGACTAGGCATGAGGAGTTTTGGAGAGGACACAGTCAAGACACCTGACTCAAAATGATCAAAATGCTATCCTATACCATATAAAGTTATCTTCAGCAATAAAAGCTAAGAGAAAGGAGGAAGATGACGACATTTGTTATTGAAATGGCTGTCTTCCAAAACAACTGTCAGTGTACTATGGCTTTGCTTCCCAGGAAGTGGCTGTACCTCATCTGCTGGTGGAAAGTTTTGGGTTGCTTTGCTTCTGTGTGCAACCTTTTCTTTTCTTCACTGAACTGCCTTTATCCAGATCCACAGATTTTTATTCTTTTTTTTCTCTTCCTGAATTGCTGAGGAGGAAAAATGAGACAGCAGCTTCATAGGCAACTGGCTCGCAGCCAAGGTCAGCCTTGGAGCCCTACAGTGGAGCTCTAGAGAAATCAAAGACAAGGAGAGTAACTGTGAGATGTAACAGGAAAATCATGGACTGGATATTGCTAGAAAGCAAATAACTGTGGGGAATTTCTGTTACTGATGGTGGATGCATGAGAAATGGAGTGTATGTAAGTTGTCCACCTTCTTGGTGTTGTGATGATGTTATTTTGACTTTGGTGTTGTGAATTCTTTTTGCTTATGTAAGTGAAGCTTGTGAAGATTCTGCGATGAATAGGTATTTTAATGAAAATTTTTAAATACATTCACAGAGATGAGGGATAGCATGCATTTGGTTTATGTGGCAAGGCTTTGGTAGCAGGGGTGGGCTGCAATGGTGGCTCTTGTGAGAAGACACCAGTACCTGCCTCCATGTTAGACGGTTCCAGCTGCATCCAAGACACACCTGCCACTGGATAAAGCTGAGTTCATTGGTGATGCTATAGACACCTCTGTGATAACATATTTAAGAGAGAAGAGAAAAAAAAAGTGCAGCAGCTGTGAGGGAAAGACGTAAGAAAATGTGATAGAAGTAATCCTGCAGACAGCGAGGTAAGTGAAGAAGGACGAGGAGGAGGTGTTCCAGGGTACCAGAGCAGAGATTCCTCTGCAGCCCATGGAGAAGACTATAGTGAAGCAGATTGTTCCCTTGTAACCTGTGGAGGTACATGGTAGAGCAGATATCCTCCCACAAACCGTGGAGGACCTCATACAGAAGCAGCTGGATATGCCCTGAACAAAGCTGCAGTCTATGGAGGGCACACACTGGAGCAGGCTTCCAGCATGTAGCTGTGGCCCTTGGAGAGGAGAGTAATTTTCCTGGCAGGACTTGTGACCTATAAGGGACCCCCACTCGAACAGTCTGTTCCTGAAGGACTGTATCCCACAGAAAGGACCCATACTGGAGCAGTTCTTGAAGAACTACTTCACATAAGAAGGACCCATGTTGGACAAGTTTGTGAAGGACTGTCTCCCATGGGATGGAACCCACCCTGGAGCAGAAGGGAGAAGAACTGACCCTGGAGCATGAGGAAGAAGGAGCAGCACAGCTGAAGTATTATGGGCTGCTCACAACCCCCATTCCCCATCCGCTTGTGATTCTTGCAAGGAGAAGTTAGAAGAGTCAGGAGTGAAGCTGATCCTGGTAAGAAGTGATGATGCTTGGAAGGCGGTTTTAATTTTGTTCTTCTCATTCTCCTACTATGTTATTAACTGACAAATTAATTTCCTCATGTTGAGTCTGTTTTGTCCATACAGGTAACTTGTGAGGGATCTCTCTGTCCTTATCTCACCCCACAAGCTTTTGGCCATTTTTTCTCCCACTGTCTTACTGACAGTGCGGAGTGATGGATTGGTTTGGTGGGCACCTAGAGACCAGCCAGAGTTAGTCTACCACATATATATACAGGTTGCAGAAACACCAGATGAGCCGTTTTTATTATGTTCAAAGAGAATAATAGCTGGGAAAATACCATAAGACATTCAAACTAAGGTTTTTCATGTAAAATTTCAAAAGCCATGAAATCGCAAAACTAAATGTGAATAGCAGACTTCAGTCTTGTCCTCTGCCTGCTTTCCAAAGATAGGTTGATTAAACTCTTTTGTCATTAGATTCTGAAATAAAAGGATGTATTCAGGGGTGGGCTTTAGCTTTGGAGCCCTACTTTGAAATTAGTTTTCCACTTGCAGGTTGAATGCATTCCTCTCAAAGCCATGTTTCCAATTTTATTGTTTTGTGTCCCTTTGAAGAGGAGATGGTTCTTGCTTAGAGCTGGAAGTGGTGAATAATTGAGGATTTGTGTAAAACACTGCTTTTGAATAATTTTAATTCTGTTGTTGATTCATTTAATTTAATAGTGGTAAGAAAAATTGTGTGTAGGTATTTATAAGCACATATATACACACACAAACATTTTTGGGTGCAAAGAACACAGGATGGACCTCTTTATCATAAATTTAAAAAATCCTGGTAAACTATCAAACAGCTATTATTCTGGAAAAACAGTGCTGAAATATTACTAGAGAGAAAAAGATACTGTTGCTAGTGGTGTCTTTACCAAAGACTTTAACCTTCAAGGTACACATCAGAGAACAGATGATTAAATAACTAAAAGTCCTGGTTTTGCCTTGATGTGACAGGTGACAGGTCTATTGACCAAAAGAGACACTGATCCAGGGAAGTGATGCTTCTTTGGACTTGTTTTTGGTCAGTAGTTAAGACATTAGAGAAAATTTAATTTTCTAGGAAAAGAAAATGAGATTAATTTAATTTCCTTTAGTCTCAGTAAAATGCTTGATCTGATTGCTGGAAGGAAAGCTATCAGGTTTTCTTAAGAGAGAGAAGCTGGAGGTTAGCAGAATAATTGCAGATTCAGGTTTTCACACAGAATACCAGATGAGCTCATACCGGTTACTAACGCTACAAACTTAAGAAGTGTTGTCACTTCAAAAGAAAACTGGGCTGGAATTCAGGAGGAAATGGGTGACCTTGAGAAGTCAGGGAATTGAAGCAGTAAAGCACTCAGTAGTGCAAAACGAGGATTTATGTAGAAAACCTAAATCCCTAAAGATTAATCTTGAGTTGTTTATAAAGTTAGTTATTTGGTATGTTGCCTGCAATAGCTTCTAATAAATCCAAAGACTGGTATGGTTCTCCTAAACATACCTTTCCTTGTTTACAGACTTTTATTTAATTGCCATGGTCCCAATCATAGATATGCAAAGCTACCATTAATGCTGGAGAGGCTTACATTGGCATTTTAGAGAGGAACTCATTTTTACAGGTGCAGGTTAAAGGTCTGTGTGATCGCATTCAAAGTAGTGGCCACTGAGGAACATGCAACCTCAGTGGCCATTGGCTGGGTAAAGACAAATGTTTAATCTAGGCCGGACATTTATATTTTGGACTATTTGTTTTTGTAGTGATTGTCTGCGGGCCAGGCTTTACAGTGAAGTGAAATGGAAAAAGACAATTTGGTGGTAATGACCCTATGTATTATGTATTCTAAGCTGAGTGTCCCCCAGTACATCACGGTTGCACAGGGGACAGCTGGCAGAGGTCAGAGGCTTTGGCAGCGTCCAGATTTGGCTTTGATAGCATATCACATGATTTGAAGAAGCATCTCTGGGCAATAAGCATATGCAGCATTGGGGACAGCTGGCAAGTTTCTGTAGCACAAGCAGAGCCAGTGTTGCTTGCAGTCCCAACACCACATTTCCTAATTTTGATTTTGTACTCAATGGGCTTCTTGTGGCCCAAGTTGGACAACACATCTCACCATGTTCTGCCATGCTTCTGTCACTGCATTTCATGTACTGTTGCCTCTGCTCTCAGTTCTCTTGCTTCAAATGTCTGGGTTCATAAGGTATAAATACCATTTGTTCTTTTCAACTTTCTTCTTTAGAGCAAGTATCAATCAGTTATGTGGCCATGCTACAGAGGACTCTAAGTGTCTGTTAATATCCAGTTCTCAGATCAAAGTTGAAACTTGCTGATTTTCCTGTAAAGCAAGACAGTCTTTACATAAGACAGTGGCAGGGAACACTTGCCTGGGCATAGCCTAATTTTCTTTCTCCTTGAGAAATATTTGGGCATGAACAAAAATGTCATTAGATTTTACTTTGTAATCCATTTCTTTTATCTTCAGTCTGCTTGAGGTTACAAACTTCAAATTAAAACTACTGGATTATTATTCTATTCACCACTATTTCTTTTCTACAGCTATTTTCTCACATGGCATACAAAAGTGGGCGAGCATTTAGATTTGTCTTAACAAAAGAATATATGCAAAGATGGTAAATATCTTCATACAGATGCCTGGATACTTTCCTGTGTAACTTTAAAAACTGTAAACTTGCACCTACTTTTAGCCCTAGTATCATGTCTTCTCACCTCATTTAAAGATGCAGATGTTGTTTCAGATGGACACTGCAACACTGTATGTTGAATATGGTCTCCCACTGCTGGCCCTTCTGGAGCACAGCTCCTGTGTGCTCACTTGGGCTACTGGCAGGAGAGAGCCCTTGTCAGCACCCCAATATAATCCCTGGGTTCTCTGTCCAGAACATCACTTTGTCCATTGCACAATGTTTGCCTCTTCACATGTAAGATCAGTTCCTTCAGTTTCTTCTGCTGGCTTCCTCCCGCAGGCGTATAGGACCCATCTCTGCTTCTTTTATAAACAGGAGGAGATTTTTTACTTTACGTACATTGTCTGATGGAGGTAGACATTTGTTTTATTCCACTGCAAAAGTCATTCATGAACAGGAATCAAATATGATCTTATTATTTATTCAGTCAGAGCTCAAAATCACAGCAATATATTTCTTATTATCCCTTCCAGAAAACAAGAGCTGAGGAGAAGCAGCAGGACCAAGTTGTGGATCATGTTTCCTAGACTGAAATGTATTCCCAAGAGCCAAGTGCTCTGGATTAGCACTGTTTTGGTGCTACAGTCACACATTCTCAAAATATGTGGTAGTTTCTGATCTTCATGCTCTTCTCAGAAATGTTTCACAATGTAGTGCAATGATCAGGTCCTAGGGATGATGTAACACATCAGAGTAACAGAAAGAAACAGAGCTCTGTCTTTTAACATAATGGCAGCTAATGGAATAGGTTCTGGGTACACTATGGTGTTGATATACTTTTAACCCTTTTGTGTAATTTAATTCCGTGTAAAGAGACATCAGGCTGTGAGAAGATATTAACTCTTCCGAGGACTAGTTGGAGTCTGAGAACATATTAGTATGGTTGCAAACAAGGAAAGCCTTTGCACCCCTGCTCTAATTCTGGGACTCTGAGGCTAAGGATAAAGAAAAATACCTAAAGGATTATTGGGGGTCATACCGCTATTTGAAAGGGATGAGCCCTCTGTTATGTTTCAGGACTCAATCTAATTTCTGAACTTAATCAGAGTAGGAATTTCTGAACCTGTTCACTTCATTCTGTGAACCGCAGACCGTTTTGTTAAGTTTACCCCTTTAATGTGATATTGCTAGTAAGAAAATACTTACTTTAGTGTTTTCTGTCTGGGTTTCTTCATATGCTTCTCTTGGTGCGGCATCCTTGGCTCCCACTTGCCTGCTGTGCTCAAATAAATGTCACGCTAACCTTCAGCAGTGTACCTGCTGACTGGGGAGACTGTGTAGTAAGAGCAGTTCTGATGCCACTGCACACTGCAGCTTGTTTATCAAGCCCTTAACTCACAGAAGCTGATATTGTGTCAGATCATCTGCAGTTGATTCAAAAGGCTACCTGACAAGAAGATAAGAAAAAAACACCCTATTCTTTTCCTCCTGATGTCTGCTGGATATTTTATATCTTTCAAGTACTTTGCAGAGCAGTTCATGGGATAGTTTCTTCTGTGTCTAATATTGAAAAAAAAAAAAAGTACTTTTTCCCTTTATTTTTCTTTTTCTTAAAATTGAATGCTTCCCTCCCTTTCTTTCTGTAGTGTCAAAAATCACCTAGATGTCTTCAATTCTTCCTGCCCTGAACTAAAATCACAAAGATCTAACTGATGAGGAAATCTTTAACCATAGTATGCTTTTTGGTATAAGAATTATTCAAAAGGAGGGGGTTTAGGAGTTCCTGGTGTAGCAATTAATGCTTTAGATTCACTTGTCAAAAATTCTCCTAATTTAAAGAGAAAAGTCCTTCTGCAGAGAACTGGGGGAAGAATTCCTCCTTCATAGGAGGTGACAGAGAAGTAAGTTTCTATGCATGTTTTTGAAAAAAAAAATCAGTGCAAAAAACCAGACATATCTCTACCTATTTAATCCTTTTTCAGGCTGCATGTACCTACACATCCTACCCTTCAAACCCTTGAAACAAAGGGAACTGGATTTAGAATAGACTAGTAAACTGTAGTATATCTCTTTTTCACTTTTCAGATTTCAAACAGCTTTCTTCAAGTATGCAGACTCTAGGATGGACAGTCCCATGGGTGACCATTAAAGTTAAAACCGGTACACTGTTTATATTGACAGGGCTGCTATAGAATAGCCTCGGCAATGGATTGCATAAGGCAAGTTCAGAATGTTATATAGAAGCATGAAAGCTTGTTAATCAAAGTTTCCTGAACTGATGTTCTCTGAAGGATCAAATGATGAGAAAATTACAGCAAAGAAGCACAGGTAATAAAACAACCGTTCCCTCAAAATCCAGGTCAGGGCCTTATGTTTATTCTGTACTCACTAACCTCTTTTTGTAACAACAACTTTCTCAAAACTGAGTGGAGACGAGTGATTAAATAGCACATCTGCCCCTGAAATATTATTTCTTGATGTTATAACCTGAAAAAAGACAGTTACAAATGCCAATTGTGGTATAGTTACTGGGCAATAAATTCTGTTTCAGTGTCAGCACCCACTGGGCAGGGAGAGGGGAGGAGATTGAGCTGAGCCTTCATCTCCTTCTCACAGACTGATTATACATAAGCTTTAAATACAGCTCTCCTTCCACTTTTCCACTTTTCCACTTTTCCACTTTATATTTTAATCTCCATTCAGTTTCCAGTGAAGTGTTCCTGTGTTCTTGAGAAAGAAGGACATGATTAGGTAGGAGAATGAAGCATGCATGGGGTTACAGAAAGCAATATAATCTCTCCCCTCAGTCTGATTACTTATTGTTTCCTTAAGTAGCACTAAATATGCTCATTGCTTTGCAATCCAAGCCATAACACACACTGGCCGAATGCCAATGCAGCAGCCCACTGATGTCATGCATAGAAGACAGAGTCTGAAAAGGTTCCAGGGAAGATCTGCTGGGAAGCTTGAACCTTTGGCCCACATTTTCCAGGAATCTTCTTTCTGAGCTTTCTTAATGGCCCTTCTCCCTTCTAGTTCATGCACATACTGTTGGCCAGTCAATGCAACGTGGGAAAGGAACCTAAACACTTGCATCTTAAAATCTGCGGTGTCCTAATTAGTTGATTTGAAGAGCATGACTTTATACAGTAAAAGAATGCAAGTATAACTGTGATTATGCTTATCCTGTGGTGACCTTCCACAAGTTTCTGTATGTTCAAATATTTTTTTCTGGACAGACTGTGTATGCTATAGCAGACTCATCCAGGATTTTGAATGAACACTGCTGTATAGGAATGTTTCCTGATTTACATGTTTCAGAGCAGTGACAAGTGACATTCCTCAGGCATCAGTATTGGGACTGGCACTGTTTAACATCTTTGCTGATGACATGGACAGTGTCATTGAATGCACCCTCAGCAAGTTTCCTGATGACACCAAGCAGTGCGGTGTGGTTGACACACTGGAGGCAAGGATCCAGTGGGATCATGACAGGCTTGAGAGGTGGGCCTGTGCACATCTCATGAAGTTCAACGAGGTCAAGAGCAAGGTCCTGCACCTGGATTGGGGCAAATCAAGCACAAATACAAGCTGGGTGATGAGTGGATTGAAAGCAGCCCTGTGGAGAAGGATTTGGGGGTGCTGGTTGGTGAGAAGCTCAGCATAACCTGGCAATCTATGTTTGTAGCCCAGAAAGCCAACTGTATCCTGGACTGCAGCAGGAGAGAGTGGCCAGCAGGTCAAGGGAGGTGATTCCGTCCGTCTACCCTGCTCTCATCAGACCCCACTTTGAGTACTGCATTCAGCTCTGGGATTCCCAACACAAGAACGTCATGGACCTATTGGAGTGAGTCCAGAGGAGGATCATGAAGATCTTCGGAGGGCTGGAGGATCTCTCTTGTGAAGACAGACTGAGAGAGTTGGAGTTGTTCAGCCTGGAAAAGAAAAGGCTTTAGGGACACCTTGTAGCAACTGGGGAGGGACATTTTATAAGGGCATGTAGTGGTAGGACAAGGAATAATGGCCTTACATCGAACAATGGTAGATTTAGATCAGCTGTAAAGAAGTTCTTCACTTTGAGGTGAGATACTGGAACAGGCTGCCCAAAGAAATTGTGGATGCCTCATCCCTGTATGTGTTCAAGGCCAGACTGAATGGGCCTTTGAGCAACCTGATCTAGCGAAAAGTGTCTCTGCCCATGGCAATGGGGTTGAAACAATGGGGTTTTCTGGTGTAAATAAGAGAACAATGAGAAAATCTAATGGGAAAACTTGACTATATCTACTTCCAAAGCTCAAGATGTAGAGGAAGGAGAAAACACAAATGTGCAAAATGATGGTCTTTAAGGTTCCTTCCAACTCAAACCATTCTATAATCCTATGATTCAATGATTGGTAACATAACACTGAGAGGACAGGGATAGAAAGTACATATGACAGTCTCTAGGGATAATCTCCTCCTATATTTTAGTCTAGAGAGAGAACTTTTAGATAAAGGCAGTCAGCTCCACAGGAAACCTCTTTCTCTGCCAAGAAAAAGCCAGTATTCTGGAGCTTTTGTGCTTCTCAACCAGTTGCCTTATGAGATCCCCACTGGGCAAAGAGATGAAATGTAGAGCAGCAGCAACCAGGGGAGAGAGCGAGTGCACCAGACTGCAGGACTTAAGGGCTAGCTGAAATCACCCAAGGTTTTCCTCACTCCTCAGGGAGCCACCAGAAGTCCTATGAAAAACCCTTCTCCCTTCCCAGGGAGACCTAAGAGCAGCATCAAGCATAGCAGGGGCATACATTTACTGGTTTTTGAGTGTCCCCATACATCTTGGCCTCAGCAGGTGAGGATGGAGCTATGAACAGACAGATGGGCACTCTTCTACTGAGTATTAGTATATATTTATTTTTTTTTAAAAGGAGAAACAGAAGAGTAAAGGATATTACAGAGCTGTCAAATACAAGGTATTATCATGGCTTTGAGGTATATTATCTAAGACATGAGACATTTTCTTGATATTGTTTCTTTTCAAAGATAAATTTCTTCCTTTGTCTGCTATTGCAGTACTGTCTGCTTGCATCATTAAATCACAAGAGTGTGTCCAGTCTTGCAGTGTTCTATCAGATACAAACTGGAGACTGCCTAATATTTATTATTAGTAACTGGCTAAAGCAAATGGTGGCATGTGTAAACTGCTTTGGCAAAACTTATTTAAAATACTCAAACATAGAAATGCTGTCTCGTGTGGTTATTTTTTTGTGTAAATATTTGTAGTCCTCAAAAAAGTTCTTTGTGGGCAATTTGTAAGCATGAGGTTGCCTGAAAAACTAATCTATACTCAGAGGTTATTTTATTATGCAGCAATTCCTACAGGAAATTAAACATGACAAATAGATCATATTTTTAAATTTTGGTTCAGGACCTTTAAAATTAATGCATAGGTAACAAATTTCAAAACAAGTATTTTGTACGATTTGCATGAACATAAGGCTCATGTATGCAAGCTAAACTCCAATATGGGCATCTCTAAAAATGCGCTTAGGCAATGTAGTGATAACGAGAGTTAGATACAGTCATCAAATTTGTTAAAAATCTAAAAACAAATGTGCTGTATCACTAAAGACAGACATACATGTTGCATGAGAAAGTTAATAAAAATTTAACCTTTGCTTATCCTAATCTAGTCATTACTTATTTATTAATGTAATATCACCAGTAGAGAAGGAGGAAAATTTTAAAAAAGAATTACATAGACAGGACTATGGTTATTTAAGTGAGACAGAAGCACGTCATGATAGTTCTCTTTGGAAATAAGCTGACAATGAACGTTAATATGTCACAACACACCAAAGATTGATTTCAGTTCAGACAACCTCAGACATAATGATCCGTACAGATGATAGTTAATGCTACAATTTGCATACTGTGGATTAATGCTTAACCTGAGTGATTACCATAAGTAAGACATGCATATCTCTCCTACATTCCTTCATCTGTAGTCAGGCACCACTTCAAACCACTCCCCAGTGTGCAATAATCACTATCGTGATCAGCAGAACGAAATGAAATGCTAAATCCAAACCTAAAGAAACATCTTTATGAATTTATGAATTTAGCATTCAAATCAAGCAATTTAAGTTATTGAAGTCTGAACAGAAAACACTCACTAATTATTTATATCTCCATATGAAACTTTCTGCTCTTGTGAAACAGCTAGATATATTGACAACCAGTGAATATCAGTCTTTTGTAAACCACTACCCAATCTCAGGTTTTACAGCAACTAATTTTAGTTTTGATGGGGAGAGAAACAATAGTCTTGAGTTTTCAGGTGTGATTCTTGTCTTCTTCTTGGAAAAAAACTGTGGGATTACGTATTCCAAGAGAACTAAAGAAGATTTGTAGGTAGAATCAGTAGCACAGGAAATGTAATGACAATATACCATCCACCTATTTTATTGAAAAATGTATTTTGAAGGTTTCTACTTACTAGTTGCAGTGGTAGGTGAGCATTACTATGCATGAAAAAAAACTGACAGATTCCTGTACTTGAATATCTTAGCCTGAAGAGATTTAGTATTTTAAATATTTAGTATTTTAAATATTTTTTTGTGAAGTTTAGAGAGATCTGCTAAAAGGTTTCCTGGTGATGTGAAGTTCTGCAACTGTGATTCTGGGATGCATGCACATTTTGTAGTTATGGTTATTGGAGTTTATAATATTTATCATTCTGGAATTTCTATCTTTATTTCAAAGAATGTCTACTAATTTGTATACCAAGAAAATTATGGGTCTAGGTATTTGGGCTATCAGTAGTCAATGATCCTAAAAAATTTTTTGAAATATTTACATGTTACAAACCCCTGAATCTTTTATTTATGACTGTCTTTTTGTTAAAACTAAATATTTATGCTTAAAATATTATCTTCAAAATGCAGCAAGTACCATATTTTCAGAGACATCATGCATTCCAGAAAGATATTCTTCAGATAACACCATTTAATTCTGCAACATTCTACTCTGAGACAAGGAGTTTCACAAGAATAAGAAAGAAACAAAATGTTCATCTTTTGGATTCAACTAACTTTGGATCACAATATATACTCTATTTCAAGGATTACAGCCCGCACCTGATCTCTTCTAAAAGGAATTAAAGGAAATGTCTTCTCTTCTTATGACTTTTTCACATGATGAGGGCAGTGTTTAAAAATTATTTTCTCTATATATGCAGAAGTCTTGATGCAGACCTGACACAATGTTATTGCTTTTATCTGATAAACCATGGACCACCCTTGCCCAGTGATACCACTGCCAGAATAGCTCCTTGAAACGCCTGTATCTTTTTCCTTTAGAAAGACTGTGATCAATATATCTATCATGCATCTTTCTTCTTACTGCCAGTTTACTGCATGTAACTTCATATTTCAGGCTTCTCACTCCCTATATTTGTGAAAGCTCAGTGAGCTCTAGTAAAGACAGCAGACAGAAAAAAAAAGGACTTGCTCTCTATATCCAGCACAATACCACGAATGAGCAACGAAATATTCCTATTTCTAAACTCTGCTTGCAGAAAATCTTTCACATTCTTTGCATACACTCTAAGGAAGTTCTTTGTACCTAGAGACAAGCAATTAAAAAAAAAATAAATAAAAGGTTCTCTGTTGCCTGAAATACTGTTTTCCCTATGAAATATGTCTGGTGTTTTCTTTCAAATCCATAGCTCCTAGCCTATGGTTAAAGTGAAAGAAAATAAAATTTAATTTAAAAGGTATTATTTTGTTGTCTTTCTACAATAACAGAAAGTTTAAGTCTGCGTTTCCACTTTGAAGATATTGTTTCCCTTCCTCCGAAGGAAAATGAACTTCCCTCAGAGCAGCTGCTGTTCCAGGTCCTTCAATGATTATATGAAGACCTGCTGTTTAATTTTTCATTCAGTGTAAACTCAGTGCATAAGTCAGTACTAAACAGACATGGATTTGAGATGTTTGGAAGACTTTACTCTGTTTGTTACTGTAGCATGGAGTAGTCAGCCTCAGTTTGGAAAATAACTTGCTATTACCACAATGTTTGCAGCTGGAATAGAGTTGACTCAAATTGCCAAGAACAAAATTGATTTTGGAATGTATTCCAGATGTATGGCTTATTCAATTAGAAATTATTACATACGGAGAAATCGCTGACTCTCTAGTGTTATGTATGCTCCTCTCTTTCTTTTTTTTCTTTCTTTGAAAGGATCTTCACATTTTTCCTAACTAGCATTTCCTTCTCAATGTATCTTCTGCCGTAAAGAGAATTGTATCCAGCACTCCAGCTCACGGATTTATGATTCTTGGAAAAAAGCAGACTCTCAGAAAAGTTTAAAAGCTATTTATTTATTTGTTTACTTATTTATTCTTGGTGCTTACATAATTAAACCTGCCATGATGAATTACAAAGATAAAAGCATAGCACTTTTAGTAATGTAACGATATGTTTAGAGAATGCAGAAATCAGTCATCTGGAGCCTGTGGAATATGATCAAGTCAGTTATGCCGGGTTTTCTTTCCTGATTTACTTTGTTTTTGAAACCGGAGCCAGAACTATGACAGAAACTGGGCTTTTTTGTACTAGTATGTCCATGATTCAACTCTCATCAGTAAGATCAGGAAGTATACTGGGCTTACTCTTCCTTCCAAAAAGGTCTTCAAATATATATATATATATATATATATACACACACACACATATATATTTTACATCAATTTGTACACATTCTCTTCTTTAGAACTTTGTCTGGGTTGCTTCTAAACAAGTTGTGTCTTGTCTTCTACTGACCCCCATGGTTTTATTTAAAGAAAACTCAAACAAACAAAACAAATATAGCCATTTCAAATCATCAGTTAAAAAGGTTTCTTGAAACTAAACTTCTCTAGAACAGCTTGGACATTAATTCCTAAAGTGTTGCCTTAAGTGAAGATTACTCAGGGATATGGATATAAACCTCTCTATCCAGTTGATTAAACACTGAACAGTCAGGCTGAATTAAATAACAAATACAAGTGATCTAATTTTTTACTCTACTCACATGCATTCATCTCAGGCAGAGTTCTTCAACCTTTTCTGTAGTGTTAAAGACAAGTAATTAAAGAACATTTCAAGGACACTGTCTTCCTTTGTAAGATTATATGGACCACTTTTGCATTCCAATCATAATCATAGTACATATCTGGGCAATTAGCTTGCTTATGTAAAATAAATGTGATTCAGCATTGAGAAAGGAGAATTCATGCAAAACTGGCTGGCCAACTCAAGTGACTTGATAATTTTTATATTGGCTTGGTAGTGGTCAGTAACAAATGCAGGGGAGCTACTGCAGCGATAAAAGATCTCACCACGTACTGGCCATAGTTGACACTAAACCTCTGCCTAAGTCTAAGCATAGACATTTTTATAGCTCTGGATTAGCAAATTCTGACACCATTCCTAATTTTAACCTTTCCATTCTTGCTCCTGGAATCCATCTTCTCTGGGAAAGTGAATAGGAACAGTGGTGCCTGCCTTCTTTTCATCATTTAGAGTCATTTAGCCCTCAGTAAGGAAAGGAACTCTTCAGTATTTAGATTTAAAATCCAAACCCTAACTCTTGCTTTCAACTTCATTGCATCCCAAGTATCTAATGTGATATACTACTTATGAAAGACATGTACTTTCCTTAGAACTCTGAAAGGCCATTCAGGCAAAACCTTCAATTACTGGTTCCCAGATGTTACCCTCAGCTGTCAACTTGACTATAGCTAAAGGACCCACTTCTTCTGGAAAAGTGGATATGTACCAGAGAAAAGGGTCTTTGTATTCCTTTAAAACTCTTACAGTCATTCAATATGCAAGAAGAAAAAGCTCTTCACTCTTAGACTCCATTAAACTAATCCTTACCTTCTCTATAACCAAGAAACCTATCCAGAGAGTGAAAGGGAAATAATTTACTTGCCTTGATAACTTCTAACGTTGTTCTTAGTGGGGGAGATAGAGTCATAGACTGGTAGAATCATTTAGGTTGGAAAAGACATTTAAGATCATTGAATGTAATCAAACCTAATACTGCCAAATCCACCACTAAACCATGTTACGAAGCACCACATCTACACATCTTTTAAACACCTTCAGGGGTGGTGACACAGCCACTTCCCTGAGCAACTTGTTCCAATGCTTGACAACATTTTTGGTGAAGAAACTTTTTGTAATATCCAGTCTAAACCTCACCAGCACAATTTGAGGCCATTTCCTCTTGTCCTATTGCTTGTTGCTTGGGAGAAGAGACTGACACCCGCCTCACTACAACCTTTCAAGTAGTCGTAGAGAGCGATAAAGTCTTCCCTCAGCCTAGAAAAACCGGGCTAGAAAACCCCAGTTCCCTCAGCTGCTCCTCATAAGACGTGTGCTCTAGACTTGTCACCGGCTTCATTGCCCTCCTTTGGACATGCTCCAGCACCAAAATGTCTTTTTTACACTGTGTTGCCCAAAACTGAACACAGAGTTCAAGGTGTGGCCTCATCAGTGCCAAGTACTGGGGGACCATTCCTTCTCCAGTCCTGCTGGCCATGCTGTTTCTGACACAGTCCAGGATTCTGTTGGCCTTTTTGGCCACCTAAGCACACTGCTGGCTCATTTTCAAATGGCTGTTGCTCAGCACACCCAGGTCCTTTTCCTCTGGGCAGCTTTCCAACCACTGTATCATTGCATGGGATTGTTGTGACCCAAGGGTAGGACCTAGCACTTGGCTTTGTTAAATATCACACAATTGGCCTTGGCCCGTTGATCCAGCCTGTCCAGATCCCTCTGTAGTATCTTCCTTCCCTCAGGAAGATCAACACTTCCACTCAACTTGGTGTCATCTGCAAACTTATTGAGGATGCACTCGATCATGCAACATCTGGGTAGCCATACGATGAGATCTCTCTGTCATCCTCACTTGAGACCAATCAACAGAGCCATCTATACAATAAAAGAAAATATAAAGAGTTAGCACAACTCTTTGTCAAGAGATGACCGTTTCAGTTTCTGTCTGTGTGGGCTACAGAGTATAAACCTGACTTTTTTAGGCTTTAGATCCCCTACTATTAAAATTCAAGAGCAGGAGGAAGCAGCTTGACTTTTCTCTTATTGGGACCAGGCATGTCACACATACTAATTTAAGATCTCCTTGTTTCCATTTTGATTTTCAGACATGCTGACTCCATGAATTTATTTTAAAAATATTTTAAAGCCACCCAAAATTTACAGACACAGAGTGCGCTATACTGAGTCATGGTACCAACCCATTGGGCATTGTATCATGCATGTTGTACCTGCCTAATACGGATAGATAAAAACTGTCTTTTGAAAAGGTACGCTGAACAAAATGTTTAATGAAAGAGGCTGTTGTTGAAAGCCACTGATGCTCTGACATATGCCATCATAAATAATTTTTTGCAGTAGTGACTTACTGAAGACAAGACTGATTAGACTGTTACGTTGATCTAGCATTCAATAATAGCTAAATTCGTCACTTCCTAAGATCTTCATGCTTTATCCTGATGTCTCTGATCACTCCTCTTATGTCACAATCTATGTGAGAGAACACGAAAAAGACAGATTAGAAGTCTGAATGTTAATGAAAAAGTTGGTGCAGAGATAGCAAAAAGGACTCCTAAAATAGAGCCCAGCAATCACCAGGAAGCAACTTTATTTCTTCTAATATATATTTTGCCTGTCACACGGTAGTGTTGAAGGTAAATTGATTGATGGATTAAAGTGCTTTCCGTTCCTTTGATGGAAGTTGCTATGGAAATGGAAAGCATGCTTATTAGATATTTGCCGTCGCTTTTTGTTAAATATCACTCTTCTAGGTTCTCTTTATCTCAGAGTGCTGCTGCACTCTTCTGCATCTGATGTCGTTAGCCAATCCACAACAGGAGGTCTCCTATGCTGTTCTGCATACTTGCTTTCCATTCTGTACATTTTAGCCAGATTTCTAGATGGCAGAGCAGAGCTATAAACTCAGAGCCATTTTCAGCATTGGAGAAATCCCTGACAGTCATCCTAGGGTTTTTCACGATAATATATTAAGCAGTTCAAGGGTTGAAAGGGCACTCAATCAGAATCAGTAGTTCTTTTAAATATTTATAATATCTATTGCAATATGTATAATAATATGTAAATGTAGTTAAAGTATTAGCCTCTTGTAACAGCTGCCATCAGATATGCCATGTCAAAGCATTCGGGGCCCTGGAGGCATGCAGATACAAATACACGTCTAAGACCCTTTTAGCCCTTCAGTACATTATGTTGCTGCTACCACTTCAGGGCCGTCTTTCCTTTTCCTGAAAAATGACAGCAGCAGTTGACAGAAGAGAAGAAGACATCTATTTTTTGCTCCTGTTTGATCCTACTATCACATGCAGGAGTTCTCCTTGTTATAGGAGACTTGTAACTCTAGTTACAAGTTTTGATTTTTTTTCCCAGTTCTTTTCTGTACTTGAGAGAAAACCATGATTTAATCATCCAGAATGGTGAAAATGTTTGGTTGCTTTTTGTTTTTTTTTCATATTATTTAATACTTTTTTAAGAGAGAAATTTTGGCATAATGCTTCCAAGAAAAACAGAAAAGTGGGATTTAAAAGCAAAACAAAACAAACCAAAAAACTTTAACCCTTCAGCAGGGTCTAGCTTACCCCTTCAAGGTACAAATATGAATAACTCTTCAGCACACCTATGCACATGCATGGAGAGTAGCCCTCCAGGAACACATGAAAGAGGAGGTGAAACTTCACTGGGAAAACACCTCCTCCAAAAACTAGTTCCTATGTTAAGCGTAGAACCACAAAGTCATTTAGGTTGGAAAAGATCCTTAAGATCATCCAGACCAACAGTTAACCTAGCAATATCAGGTCCATGGCTAAACTGTGCACCATCTATTGCTCTGGAAAGAAGAAGGTTGACAGCACTGCTAATTGGCTTTAGCCTGACTAGAAAAAAGTGCAAGTGCAGCTGATTTGTCGTCAGGGCTTGCTGAGGCGGTGTGGACGGCACTGGAACAAAGATGGGTATGAAGTTTCTTTTCCTTTCTTCTTTACAACCACTCTTGTCTCTCAGCTCTTCGTTGTTTCCCATTGGTGTATGTCCTTAAGGAGATATTAGTGGATAAGTGAAGGTTGTGTTTTGCTATCACCTCCCAAATCTATCCTTAGTATGAATCAAGAGCCCCTGTGGCTTTCTTGACCATCTGTTAAAAATATTACAGCTGTAGTGGGGGAAATACGAGTGTTTTACTATCTCTGCTGCTGAGACTGGCAGTTTCTTTGCAGTAAAAGCAGAAAGAAATAAACCCACTCACAATGAGGGGACAATGCAATAAAAAGTGACCTTCATCTCTATTTCATTTTCTTTAAAGCTTCAAGAGAAAAAGGCAGCTCGGTTGACACAAACAGCCTGTAGGACTGTGTAAAGAAACTTGCTTTCAGGATGTATTTCTGCTCCCAGGTTTCTAAATTCTTTTATATTTTAAAAGTTATTCTAGTGTCTCATGGAATTGCACTTTTCCATCCAGACAAAAATAATTAGAGTCAGACTGCTTAATGTTTCTAAGGACTGAACTGTAATGCTGAAATAACTTCTCAAGTAGGAAAACAGCTATCACATAATTTTTATTATAAATGTCTGTAGTATTAGAAGAGTCATTGGGAAGGAGCAAATCCATCAGAAGGAAAAATAAAAAAGCTCCTAAGATTTCAATACCATCTCCATTAAACTATGAATTACATAAGTGCATTGTGTATTCTTCAGTACTGACCCTGAGCTGCAGTTAAGGGTCATCAGGGCAGTTCACATGAAAAGCCATGTGAAAAGAGGGAGGAAAGGCTGTGGAAAGATTACACAAAGTTTGCTTAGTGCTTGCTTTGCCATATGCTAGCAGCTATGAGATAATCCTCCACATTTGAAAGGTCTCCCTTTATTCCTTTAAAAATGACAAGAAAATAAGGGGGGTTGAAGAAGCACTTATACTTGGTAGTCTCAGTCTGCATCTCACTTCCTGCTGCTCCTTTTATTCTAATTTTTTGGGTGACTCAGTGAGTGAAGAGATCACTTCTCCTTCAGTCCTTTTCATATAGCTATGTAACACCTCTGATGAAGAAAAGAGCAGAAGATCTTGTTGTCCTTGTCTCTGATAATCTTTGTGTGGACCCATCAGCATCCATGAAATGTAAATGCACCATTCTTTCTTGCAGAATTACTCAGAGTCACAGTATCACCTAGATTGGAAAAGAACTTTAAGATTGAGTCCAATGATTCTCGACTAAATGTTATCCCTATGCATTATGTCTCCACAATTCTTAAATAACTCCAGGGATGGAAATTCAGCCACTACCTTGGACAACCCATTCCAATGCCTGGAAACTATTTCAGCAAAGAAATTCTTCCTAATGTCTAATTTGAGTCCACTTGAAACTTGAGTCCACTTCCCCTTGTCCTAGAACTAGTTACTCGGGAGAAGACATCAACCCCCACCTCACTACAACCTCCTTTCAGGTAGTTGTAGAGAGAAATAAGGTTTGCCCTCAACCTCCTTTTCTCCAGGTTAAACAATCCCAGGTCCCTCAGCAGCTCCTCATAAGACTTGTTTTCCAGACCCTTCATCAGCTTTGTTGCCCTTCCTTGGACATGCTCTAGCACCTCAATATTCTTCTTGTAATGAGGGTCCCAAAACTGAACACCAGATTTGAGGTGTGGCCTCACCAGTGCTGAGTAGAGGGTTAAAACAACTTACTGCATCTTTCACCCCAAAGAAAATTTTGAGATGGACACCTGCACAGTCCCATCCTTCTTGCTGGAAGAGAGTTTCTCTTGTAACCTTCGTAATGATTGATGTCTGCCTCACTGTCACTCCAGATATTTCTGGCTTATTCATAGTAGGTGTTCATTAAATAAAAGCCTTCAGCTGCAGTGTTGTGTACAGTGAAGACCTCTCAAGTAGTGCTTGGTTTTGCTTTAAGAGAAAAGACATTTTACAGAGTGTGGAACCACGTGAGATATATATGGGAAGGGCCAAATCAAAAATTAAAAACCCTATTTATTTCTAAATTTGGGTTATTTTAGAGCAATTGTTTGTAAGTGATATACAAAACAGGAAATTTGTAAATAAATTCTGTTTATGGTGATGGTAATAAAGAAAAAAAAGGGAGGGAAAAATCCCGTCCTTTTCTCTGACATCATCGAGAAAACAAACAGTTTTTACAGCAAATGCTATTATAGGGAGGCAAAGTACTTTAACAAGAAGTAAGATATCCACTGTGATGAAATATCCATTTCAGTACCAATAGGTCATTAAAAGTCATCCAGATTTATTTCACCGTTCTCTTTTCAACATCAGAAGATGCTGAATGACACAGGTTTGAAAATTTAAGTGTTGGCATCTTTTTCAGATATAACTAATTTGTGACATGATGGAGAGGTATACGGCATTTATATACTGAACGTCAATACACCACCGTATTGTACTACTGACTTTCAATTTCACTTGAGTTTCTCCATCATTTTGCTATAACTCCTTTGAAGTTTTGTACTCTAGAAGCAAATATATCAAGCATATGGCCCTAACTTTGTTCTTCTCTGAAACCACTGAAGTATAATAACTTTTTTGGAGGTAAATCCTCATGCCAGTAAAAGATGTGAGCTAATACTACAGAAAGTACATGTGTAGAGGAATGCCCTAAAAGGTGAGCTAAAAATGTAAGTATCAGTATTTTTTTTTTCTTTTCATGAGGCATGATAGTGAGCTTTTAAAAAGAAAATGAGATCTTTCAAGTGCAATAAAGAGATTTTAAGAGTGAAATGTCAGAAGAGGAGATACTGCAGTAAAGTGCTATAGGTGAAGCTTTACAGCTGACAATACTTACATATGTGTGTACCTTAATTTTCCTGAGTCTCCCCACTGATAATAATGAAAAAGTGTTTCAGTGGGTAACATCAAGCACAGTTAGTTGTGCAACTGGACTGAAGTGAGCAGGAAATTAAGGCTGACAAAATTTCAAAATAATTGTTGAACAAGTGACAAAATATTTTAGACTTGAAAACTCCTTGGTGGGTGGTTCATATAAAACAAACAAACAAACCAACACTGGAAGATGCAATAGCTGCCTTTAGCTTCAGATGGGGGTACTTAGGCCAGGAGCTTGTCTTTGTTAGCAAACAGTAGATGTGAACTACTTTTCAAAGATCAATACAGTAATGAATACCTTTTCACAGCAGTAGCATTTCCTTCAAAACAGGTTATTTTTCTTTATGTCATCTCATACACAATACATCATCCAATGAATGGGAATATCATTATATTTGGCTCTATTTTTACCATTATAGATGGTACAGATGGTATAGATGGAAGCAGATCAGTTTCGGAAACACCTAGAGAACCTGAAGGTGCACAAATCCATGTGACCTGATGAGATACATCCACGGGTCCTGAAGGAACTGGTGACTGAAGTTGCTAGGTCACTAGCCATCATATTTGAGAGGTCCTGGCAGCCTGGTGAGGTTCCCACAGATTGGAAAAGGGGGAGCATAACCCCCATCTTTAATAAAGGAACCAAAGACAACCCGGGAAACTACAGACCATCAGCGTTACCTCTGTGCAGGTAAAATCATGGAACAGATACTCCTGGTAGCTGTATCAAGGCACATAAAAGATAATCAAGTGGTTGGTGACAGCCAAAATGGCTTCACTAGGGGCAAGTTGTGCCTGACTAATTTAGTGGCCTTCTACAACAAAGCTACAGCACTGGTTGATATGGGAAAAGCAACAGATGTCATTTTCCTGGACTTGTGCAAGACGTTTGACACTGTCCCACGTGACATGTCGTGTTGTCAGCAACATGGGCGACGGCATTGAGCGCACCCTCACTAGTTTGCCGACGACACCAAGATGTGTGGTGCCGTGGACTCACTTGAGGGAAGAGATGCCATCCAGAGGGACCTTGATAGGCTTGAGAAATGGGTCAGTGCAAACTGCATGAGCTTCAACAAGTCAAAATGCAAGGTCTTTCACCTGGGTCGGGCCAATCCTAGGCCCAAATACATATTGGGCACAGAGTGGGTTGAGAGTAGCCCTGAAGAGAAGGATGTGGGGGTGTTGATAGATGAGAAGCTCAACATGAGCCGGCAGTGCGCTCATGCAGTCCGGGCCAACCACATCCTGGGATGTATCAGGAGAAGCGTAGCCAGCAGGTCAAGAGAGGGGATTCTCCCCCTTTACTGTGCTCTTGTGAGAACCCACCTTGAATATTGCATCCAGTTCCGGTGTCCTCACCATAAGAAGGACATAGATCTGTTGGAGCATGTTCAGAGGAGAGCCACAAAGATGACCCAGGGGCTGGAGGACCTCTGCTATGAGGACAGGCTGCAGGAGCTGGGATTGTTCAGTCTTGAAAAGAGAAGACTTCGGAGGGACCTAATAGCTGCCTTCCAATACCTGAAGGGATCCTACAGGAAGGCTGGGGAGGGACTTTTTACAAGAGCGTCCACTGATAGGACAAGGGGAAATGGGTTTAAGTTGAAGGAGAATAGATTTAGATTAGATCTTGGGAAGAAATTCTTCAGTATGAGGGTGGTAAGACTTTGAAATAAATTGCCCAGAGACATTGTGACTGCCCCCTCCCTGGAGGTGTTCAAGGCCAAGTTGGACAGAGCCTTGAGTAGCCTGATGTAGTTGAGAGGCATCGCTGCCCATGACAGGGAGGCTGGATTAGATGATCTCTAAGGTCCCTTCCAGCCTAGGCCATTCTATGATACATTGAGACAGAAGAGTAATGAGGAGTCAATGGCTGTGATTACTGGGTAAGGTTAGGGATGCTCTTGGCATTTCACCTGAGAGAGTACAATGAGCTAAAGCCTCACAAGTGTCTCTTTTTTTTTATAGAGAACTGCGGATGTGCTAGGTCTCACTTTTTTTTTTTTTTTTTTTGAGCTCAGTATACCTGTAAACAAATTATGAAAGTGGTCAGGGACTAGTCTAAATCATTCAGGACTTACTTAGCCCAAATGTTTTTTTTTTTTTTTCCTATGTGTGCTGAAGGAGATCTCATCCTAAAACGAGGACTTCTTAGGACTTCTTGGTATCCAGTTAGACATTTGCATTGATTAAGAAGGATACTCTCTTAATTTTCATCTTCCCCTGTAACTGTTTACTCACAATGCTTACAAGAAGTTACTTTAGGTATTTTATCTTCCAAGCAGTATGTACAGGAAATGGAGACCTATGAATTCGTGGTCCTTTCCATCTCTACTTCGATAAGAAATACCTTTGTGCCACCCCTAACTGAAGGCTGTGTTTATCAATTTTACAAAAGATCTAGATCAGAAAAATCACTAACAGAGACAGCTCTTCAACATATCATACATTTTTCCAAAGCTTGTTGCTTTCTTTGTGCAAGATGTAATAGAGCTTGTACTGGATATGCACTTTATTGTGACCAGGTAGTGTTAAATGTAATCTAGAAACAATTCTGAGTAAAGCATATGGAGTTAAAAGACTGATAAAAAATGTTATGTACTCATGATAAGGGAACTGTTACTATCAATAATTGTAAAGGACTTGTCCGAGAACCTGTTTAAAGTCTTTATTTACTTTCATCTTCACCTACTTTTATTGTCCTATTTGTGACACTCTCACTCCTATTATTCAGGTAGCAAAGCATCCCCTTATCTCAGAAACTGTGCAGTTAAAATTTATGTTTCACAGAAGTCACAGGTCTCTCAGTATGGCAAAATATCTTAGTATAACAGCTTCTATACAGCTACTGAGAGATGTTAAAAGTTGTATGCCTATGTAAGCTAAATATTTGGGTTTTTTATAATCTTTTCAGGTATGGAATAAAATCAGTCACAGGTTTAGAAGGTACTAGAGAGGACTTAATTTGAAATTTAGCACAACTACTCTTTTGTAACAAGATGTCTTGCTTATTCCTTAGCAAACTGCAGTATAGGAGCCAATATTCACTTAAACGACACAGTGTTGATCCACTTATTTCTCAATATTGAAAATCTGACAGGGACAGAGAAAAAAAATTTCCAAAGATCTTTCTGAATTTTATTCAGTGGGCAAAATCTCATCCTTAGTACTTGTCCAAGGCAGGTGCACTGAGTCACCATGACATCTTAACATACATTTAGGTATGATATGCCTTCTCAAGGACACACCAAGTTATATTCAGGGACTCAAGCAGGACTGCATCTCATCACAGTATTTTTTTTTTTCCTGAAACATTTCGTCCAAAACATCACCTGTAAGATGTAGAGTTGTGCTTTCACAGTATATCTCCTCCCTCTATTCTGCACTTTACTCAGTTCTTACAATAAACCTTTTGTAATTTCACAGAGAAAAATGAATAACTGAAGAACTTCTGTTTATTGTATCACAGCAAATGTTGTTACTCAGAGGAAAAAATATGTTGTACAACTTCATTGTTACATTGCTCATTTTTTCTTTGAATGTGCATAATGTTGGTGAAAAAATATGTACTACGTTTAAGAGTGTGGTATAGAGGCAGTAGCTAGAGAAGTAAATGATTTCTGCATACGGTATGGCCTCTTTACCCTGTTTGAACAAACATTCAGAGCCACTTGCTTTGTATCTACAAAAAGAGGGACAGAGCTTTTGTTCTGGTTTGGTTTACTTGTTTTTCTTAATGTGTTTGAAGGGAATTAAATACAGGTCACTGTGTAGGGAACTTGTAGGGAGTTTGGTGTAGCAATGTAAGCCCTGATTGTGCAATGCTTTGATGGCACTGTGTACATACCAGCTGGTAACAGGCTACTAGTCTTAGAGTGTGAGCTATTCTTAGTTATTGAAGAACAATGTCTATTATCCAGAAAAAAAAAAATCAATTTTAACTAATTTCTAAAAAGATGTTCTGTCAAACATGAATGTTCAGAATTGTATTGTTTGACTAGAGACCCAAATTCAGCTATTCAAAGACAGTACTTACCTTTTTGTCCATTGCTATAAATTTACAGTTTATGCACATTGACTTGTGAAGAGCAGGAAACCTTCTCTGCCACTGACCAGTGAGGATGGTCCAACTTGTGAGAGTCAAGCAAAAGACGTATGTGGTAGTGAATGCCCTTCAACATATAACTCCAATAAAAATAGGATTAAAACATAGCAGTTTTATTAAGTAACATTAAGCTACTGTGTGATACATGGGTTATACTCTGCTACACTTACACCTTACTGCAGCAGATGTCCCTGGCTTTATAACATCTCAGACACTAGCCTGTAGTGACAGGTCCTTAAACTGCCTCAATCAAGTTGCATTTAATTTCTTACTCTAGATTTAAGAGACAATAATAAGATGCCCTTGGAGAAGAAACTACTGACAGAGGTGAAAAAAACTTGATACAGTTTATACGAAAGATTTGATTTATTCACTATGCTGGAATCAGACTTTCTTCAGTTGTTGTTTTTAATAAAACAAAAGGAAAAACTCAATAAAAATATCTAGTTATGTACCTGTCACTGTGTATCCCTGCTCTCATTATTCTGTTGCTAGTTTTCTTTTTACTGTTCATATTCAGAAGTGCACAGTAAAATATGGCTTGGTTTTTCTTTTCCTCAGGATGAGGAGAAAATATCAAAAAATTAATAAATATTTTTTTCAGACTGCACAGCTGCTAGTGGCTTTAATTAGTAATTTTTTGTGTATTTATTAACACCTGCCTGTTTAAGAGAGAAAGTGTAATTTTACTCTGATAGTTTCACTGCTGGGATCTCTAATTCAATATATTCAAGTCATATTCATTCTCATGATCTTTAACGATTAGTTTTATCTATAGATTCTGAGTGTAGTTTGCATTTTTTTTTAAAAATCGTTCATCTAATTATACATGAATTAGCTTCTGGACATTTATGTGAATAGAAATTTTGATTGAAGTTAAGTATTAGTGATGGGAAATGTGTTTTGACCAAAAACAATTGTTTGTAACACTTGAAGTTTTGTCTAAAGATACTATTTATATTAAATTAATTAGCAAAATTTAGCTGAATCACAAATAAAAAAGAATAAAACTCCTACCTTCCAGTGAGCTTTTGAATTTAGTTAAGGATTTGCCCAGCAAAAAAAAAAAAAAAATTAACCTGGCAGTGTGAAAATGTTTAAAGATTTTTTTCTAAATTTTTCTCATTTTAGCTTTTCTAATTATTTGTATTTTCTGTGTACTTGTAACTATATTGTTCTGAGCACAATCACAAAATCACAGAATCACAGAATGTCAGGGATTGGAAGGGACCTCGAAAGCAATATTGTGTCCAGTTCTGGGCCCCTCAGTTCAAGAAAGACAGGGAACTGCTGGAGAGAGTCCAGCACAGGGCAACTAGGATGATTAAGGGAGTGGAGCATCTCCCTTATGAGGAAAGGCTGAGGGAGTTGGGGCTCTTTAGTTTGGAGGAGGCTGAGGGGTGACCTCACTAATGTTTACAAATATATAAAGGGGGAGCGTCACGAGGATGGAGCCAGGCTCTTCTTGGTGACAACCACTGATAGGACAAGGGGTAATGGGCTGAAACTGGAACATAAGAGGTTCCGCTTAAACTCGAGAAGAAACTTCTTCTCAGTGAGAGTGACGGGACACTGGAACAGGCTGTCCAGGGAGGTTGTGGAGTCTCCTTCTCCGGAGACATTCAAGACCTGCCTGGACACGTTCCTGTGCAGCATAATCTAGGCATTCCTGCTCTGGCAGGGGGATTGGACTTGATGATCTTTCGAGGTCCCTTCCAATCCCTGACATTCTGTGATTCTGTGATTCTGTGATTTAGGAAAAGAAATAAAACCGCTTGCTTAAAAAAACCCAAACAAACAGCAAAGTACTGGGAAAGATTATGTAGGCAGTTGTAGATTCCCTGTCATGGAGGGTTTCAAGAAAAATTGGGTAGAATGGCTGTTAGGTTGTGGAAAAGGGTTGGCCTAGATGACTTCTGGAGAGGCTTTCTAGCACTGTCACTCTGCAACCCAGCTGCCCTAGGACTTCACTAACACACAGCTGAGCCCTCACTGCAGTTCTGCAATGCAAGGCCCACAGTCTACTAATTCTTAGGCACCAGGAACGTCACAGCTACTGTCACAACAGTATTTGTACCACAAAATAACCTGTAAGCTGAGAAAACCCATTTCAAATGGGTCGTATATTTCAGTGAAGAAAGTAGCAACACAGAACTGAGAAGACATGGTGGTAATTGAAGCAACAGGTTGAGGCAGCTGCGGGAAGCAACCCATTAAGGTTAGCACAAAGGCAGTAGATTGAATAGCGCGTTGCCAGGAGTTAGAGCATGATTTGATTAGATGCGGTTTTCCAATAATTACGTGTTGTCTGTGTACCTCTATGAATCACAAAAAAACTGTTGGCCAAACTCCCTGTGGCTTGTTTTTTCTGTTGTTTATTAAGCTTAAATCAGTCTCCCGGCTTCCAACACACCAAACTTGAAATTCAAATTTCTTCTTTATATTCAGCCTTCTTTAGTTAGGATTAATATGAAGACTGGGAGTATAAATTAAGAAGAAAAAAGGAGGGGAAAAAAAAGAGTATGTTCCTGGAATTTATAGGTATTTCCCTCAGTGTTAAAATAATGATTAAAATAATTATTGGATTAACATGCTGCAATAAAGCATCAGAAATTCAGACATCAAGAGTCCATACTGTTTATTCTGAAAGGAATTTAATTTTTAAATTTTGTGTTTGGTTATTTTATAGTGGTTTATTTTTTTGGTTGTTTGTTTGATTATTTTTTTTTAAATGGAAGCAGAACGTTATCATCTTTCTTCCACATTGTCTCAAGAAGTGAGGTTTTTCCCCTGTTATGTATTGCTTCTTTCCCGTTAGGTTTTGCTAGATAAAAAGTATCCCCATGTGCATTAGCTTTGATTCTTTAAAGGCCAACTCCTAGGAGTGTACAGTTAGGGATTTGCCCATTAACTGGATTTTAAAAGAGAAAGAGAGGAGAAAAAACCCAAACATTTTCCCTTATATTTTCTTAGCTGAAGTTACATTACCTAAAATTTGAGAAAGGAAGCAAGTTTTAATCCAAGTCTGTTCTTGCAGCAGTGAATTAACTCTCTTTATTCCTTATCTTGGGTTGACCAATTCCAGGCCAATGTTTCAGGAACAGTAAAAGCTTAATAAAAGTAAAAAGTGAAGGATCTCAACATTCTCATTTCAAGCAACATTGACCATGTCACAAACATCTGAAACTCCTCTTTTTTTTTCAGGTGAAAAATCACTGACTGCAGTGTAAGCATTTTTGCAAAGTGTGTGTGCATTGTGGGTGGGTCTTTTTTTAAGTGTGTGAGCAGTTGTGCAAATATGTTTGCACAACTGGCAGAAATCTTGGCTGCCACCTTGCAGGAGAAAGTCACTGGTTAAAAATGAGTTGGTAGCAAATTAGTTCTTCCTTTTGCAGGGAAATGATTCATTCCACAGCACCAGCCACGGAGTCCACTCTCAAGTCCTTTCAAACAGTTCCTGTGTCCCATGCCACCTAGCTAAGTAGTGAAAACAGTGATATTTAATTAAAGTCAGTATTAGAAATGAGACTATTGTTAGTGTTTCCCGTGGGCTCAGCAGTATGGGTTTGTGTGAAGAAAAAGAGTAGAAATTAAGCCAATAATAATAAAAGTTCTCCTTTGCCTCTCTCTAAAGCGCTATTAAGTCTGAGAAATCTTCATACTGTTGTTGTGAGTTACAGAAGCAATTGAAAGAACTAGAAGTCTTAAGAAGGGGATATTTTTCTCTCCATTCTGAAAAATAATGTGTGAGGACTGCATCTGCACTTCTGGACCCTGTGTTGTTTTTACTTCCAGTGTGCTGGAAGAAAGACTGCTGAGAGAGGAACTTACATGAACTTCTTACTCCTGCTTTTTATGTCAGCACTCAGCACTAAAAGGATAAATACGCTCAACTGATACCTAAGTTCAAAAGCTCTATGCAAAAATTCAGAGGACTCCTGCAAACAAGGCCTTTTAATTTTTTATCTAGTGGTAGGAAAATTTACATGAAAAAAGAAAAACATTTCCAACTTCTTAAGCATTTTTCTAATCCTGCTGTGTTCTCCTCATCTGATGCAGGTTTCAGCTGTTCACTTCAGAGCAATGTTTCTCTTTTTCCTTTTGGAGAAGAGCAGTGACAGGACTGAGGTAAGATGAGGAGCCTTGGGCTTTAGGCTGTGTGAACGTTTTGAGTGTTGCAGGAAGGAGTGGAAACAGTTAGTACTAGTTTTGATAAGTTTATTCCATAAGCGTGGAAGAACTATATGAGTATATGGGAGCAAATGGTTTTGGAGGCCAAACATACCAGAAAGTCTCTGCTTTTCTATGTAACTTCAGTAAGTCTACACATCATGGTCTGGTACCGGACATTGATATTGTGCAACTCCTTAGAGAAGAGCAGGCTCTATGCAGGGTATACAGATGAAGTAGCATCCACTTATGCAATTGTTTTTCCTTCATTCCACCGATGGGTTAAAATCAAATCTTTGAGTTTGTTTCTGGAGCAACGCCAAACAGACAACACTGAAGTATGGCAGGATTTTGGTTGGATAACGCAGGAATTTATGGACACTAGTATTTTCAGAAGGCTGTCCTTCACGTATGGTACAGAATATAGCTCTAGAAGAAATTTTATCTTGATAAGCATCCTCATAGGTAAACTGAGGAAGTGTGGTCTGGATGACCAAGTAGTGAGGTGGGTCGAGAACTGGTTGAAGGGAAGAAGCCAGAGGGTTGTGGTCAATGGGGCCGAGTCTGGCTGGATGCCTGTGTCTAGTGGGGTCCCTCAGGGGTCAGTGCTTGGGCCGGTGCTGTTTAATATATTCATCAATGATCTGGATGAGGGATTAGAGAATGTTGTCAGCAAGTTTGCTGATGATACGAAGTTGGGGGGAGTGGTTGACACACCAGAAGGCTGTGCAGCCATTCAGAGAGACCTGGACAGGCTGGAGGGCTGGGCGGGGAGAAATCTTATGAAGTTTAATAAGGGCAAGTGTAGAGTTTTGCACTTGGGAAAAAATAACCCCATGTGCCAATATAGGTTGGGGACTGCCCTGCTGGAGAGCAGTGCAGGGGAAAGGGACCTGGGGGTTCTAGTGGACAGCAGGATGACCATGAGCCAGCAGTGTGCCCTCGTGGCCAAGAAGGCCAATGGCATCCTGGGGTGTATTAGAAAGGGAGTAGCAAGTAGGTCAAGAGAGGTCCTCCTGCCCCTCTACTCTGCCCTGGTGAGGCCGCATCTGGAATATTGTGTCCAGTTCTGGGCCCCTCAGTTCAAGAAGGACAGGGAGCTGCTTGAGAGAGTCCAGCGTAGAGCCACAAAGATGGTGAAGGGAGTGGAGCATCTCCCTTATGAGGAAAGGCTGAAGGAGCTGGATCTCTTTAGCTTGGAGAAGAGGAGGCTGAGGGGTGACCTCATCAATGTTTATAAATATGTCAAGGGGGAATGTCAGGAGGATGGAGCCAGGCTCTTTTCAGCGGCGTCCGCTGACAGGACAAGGGGCAATGGGTGGAAGCTGGAACACAGGAGGTTCCAGAAAAATATGAGGAAAAACTTTTTCACTGTGAGGGTGACTGAGCACTGGAACAGGCTGCCTAGGGAGGTTGTGGAATCTCCATCTCTTGAGACATTCAAAACCCGCCTGGACGCGTTCCTGTGCGCTCTAGTGTAGGTGATCCTGCTCTGGCAGGGGGGTTGGACTAGATGATCTTTGAGGTCCCTTCCAACCTTTAACATTCTGTGATTCTGTGATTCTGTGAAAGCCCTTCTGGATTAATTCTATAAAAAGTTAAGGAACTGGAAATATAATCCATAGTACAAAAGCGTAAGAATAAGAAGATGTTAAAATCAAGTTTGAAAATGTCTCTTAAAATACTGTATACAAATTAACTTCAGACATATTAAGTTTATTCATAGAAGGAAACTGCATTAGGTCATGAACATTATCAATATGTCAGATTTCATAGTTATACTCGAGTTGTCTCTCCAAGTTCCCTGGCAAGACTTTGGAATAAATTGCCCAGAGATGTTGTGGCTGCCCCCTCCCTGGAGGTGTTCAAGGTCAAGTTGAACAGAGCCTTGAGTAGCCTGATCTAGTTGAGAGGCGTCCCTGCCCGTGACAGGGAGGTTGGATTAGATGATCTCTAAGGTCCCTTCCAGCCTAGGCCATTCTATGATTCTATGATTCTATGATAAGGTTAGTGGAAATACTTCTACAAGGAGGATGTTTGCTTTGTGGTAATTTTCTACAGTAGAATAGAGCATCTGCTGATGAACTGTCTATCTGAAAATGATTTCTGAAGAACTCTCAGTATTGCAGACAAAAGAAAATGCTGATCATGCTCTTCCTTCACATGGCTGTCCTCATGGCTGCTGTTATTGGCTTTATATTTGCTACAGGCTGTTCTGGGCCACAGAGTGGATGTTTGCTGAATGTTTCAGATCTATGTACTCCTTTTTTTTCCACTTTTCTGTGAAGTACAGGTCTATACTTAAGAGCACGTGTAGCAAACATAAAACTTGGACATTTTGAAGTTGTTTGTACTGCATATCTGTCTTTCAAATCTCCGTGTAAGTTTAAATGTGCACGTATGTTATTTTCTGTACTTTTCTGTCACTTAGATTTTGGTTTCCAGTTTCTTCAGGCTTCTCTTTATGTACAATCAGTGTCTCTCTCAGTATGGTCTCTACGGTGTTAATAGGAACAGAAAAACTATAGGAAAAAAATTTAGGTGTGTAGGTTGAAAATTACAACAGAAAATCCTTTCAGTAAATATGCTAATGTAGGCAGTTTGTTGCAGTTCACAGGCACTGTCCACACACCGCAACAAGCAAGTCTTTTTTGTCCCTTTGTCTTCATTTCCCTAATTTTGTATGTATACAGCATGGTCATAATTCATTAGTGCAAAAAGGAGGTATCTGTCTGAAATTCAGCCTTCATCAAGAAGTATTCTGTTTGTTTAGCTGACATTGTAAATGAAACTTGCATGTATGCATGGGCTGACTTTGAACTATCTGTGACTGGTACTGAGAATGACAGGTGTGTGGTGTCATGGATGCAGCCACTTAAATATAGAGGTAGGCTCAGAGGCAACATTATGTCTGGCAGGAAAAGAGAAATTAATGTATAGAGGCCCCATACTCACACATTGGATGACTGCCCTGTAAAATTGGCTCTGCATATAATTGATTCCATCTTGCACTAAACTACACAGCTGTTCTGTTATGGACAAAAGAGCAAATTAATTTAAGGCTATTTAAGTCTACAGAAGTGATACATGCACCTTCTGTGTTGTAGTTTGGATATTATGACTCAATTATTGGCTATATTTGTGCTTTTTAAGAAAATGCATGTCCTCAGGGAAAAACCAAATGCCTAGAACTTGAAGAACACCAAATAAAAGTTGGACAGATAATGCTAAGGGAATCACTGAAAAGATATTTGTCTGTCAGAGCAAGAAGATGACTTTTCAGGTTAGAAACTCCACCAGGTTTTGAATACTGTGGTCTAGAAATGACTCCTGAGAGGTTTCCCAGTGGAAAAATGATACTGAAGAGCCAGGTAGGACTTAGATTTTTTAAAAAAATAATTAGAAATAAAATCATTAGATTCCTCTGGTGTTTTGATTTAAAGTATCAAGACATAAAGACAGTCCTTCAGATATAACCATGAATAAATTTCCTTTAGAAGTTTGGCATATGGAGATGAGTCAAATGGCAGAATGCGTTTTATAACTAACTGGCTACAAAACTACTGTAGATTTTAACCCGAAACGCAGAGGTCAAAGACTCTGTATCTCATTCCCTTCTGCCCACACAATTACACACCTTATAGCTTTTCCACTTAATATTTGATTTGACCTCTTTGTATTACATCCAGTGGTGACTGTGGTATTTTACTCTTTCATATTTAATTAGGAAGTTCAGAAATTAGTGCAGACTTCCAAACCTGTAGTATCCATCTGTGTGCAGCCAGAGCATGGAGACGATATTTTTTTTGCACTTACTGTGAAATGGAGGATGAGACAACACAACATTCAGCATGATGAAAGGGAACCTACATTAGCTTACTGGTGGGTACCCAGCGATAGGTAAACACCAATTTGGTGCTTTCCTTGCACAGATAACCTGTACTGAGTGTTGGTGTGTACCAGCCTGGATGGCATATGACACTGCAGCAGCTGCACTGCTCCCACCTATGCTAGCACAGACCTTGTGCGTTGCAAAAAACTCTGGAAGTTGTCTGGTGTCTCTTCAGAGATATATTTCAAGTATCTTTTTATGTCTCAATATGATTATTTTAAGTGGGTTTATCTACTGACTTCCCCCTGCCTCCCTCATTGGCTCTGGACTTTCCTGCAGCACTGCCATAGTGTCCCAACTGGTAATGTTTAAGGCTCTGCTTACCTTAAAAAGCCTAAAATTATACATAGGTGGGATTTTTAGGCATAGTACTACTACTATGCCTAATAGTACTAATAGTACTACTACTACTACTACTATGGCAGTCTGTGTCAGTGGTGTCATCTCTCCTTCCAGTCATGGGCAGTGATACTGGGAGATTCAGGCTAATGCAGTTTATTAATGCATGGCTCCATGTCATAGTCACAACTTCAGGTTCTTTGACAATGAGATGGCCTACACAGCATCAGGCTTGTTAGCCTCGGATGGGGGTCACTCTTCCCAAAGAGGGAAAAGGGTCTTTGCCCATGAGATTTCTGCGCTGATTGACAGGGCTTTAAACTGGTTGCAAAAGGGGAGGGTGGTAATAACATCAGACTTGTCTGTGACAAGCTGTGGGATGACGCATCAGGATTAGAGGGACAGGGTGCTACTCAAGGCCTTCAACTGGTTACTCTGAAGTCCGCTGAGGATGCGGCAGCACAGTTAAAGTCTTGTAGAGATGAACCAGGGGCTCCTGAGGTAGTAGGAGCCAATAGGGAAACATCCATAGAACATCTCAAGAGAATGAAATGGTGTTCCACCAAGAAGCTAACATGGCCGACAGCCCGGCTGAAGTGCCTCTACACGAACTCATGCAGCATGGGCAATAAACAGGAGGAGTTAGAAATCTGTGTGTGATCAAGGGGTGATGATCTGGTGACGGTTACAGAGACATGGTAGGACAGCTCGCATGACTGGAATGTGGTCATGGATGGCTATGTTCTTTTTAGGAAAGACAGGCCAATAAGGCAAGGTGGTGGATTTGTTCTATATGTGAGAGAACAACTGGAACATATTGACTTCTGTCCAGGAGTGGATGAGGAGTGAGTTGAGAGTTTGTGGGTAAGAATTAAGGGGCAGGCTAGCACGGGTGATACTGTGGTGGATGTCTATTACAGGCCTCCTTGGAATTGAACTTTGCAAGGAGGTCAAGGACAACAGAAAGGGCTTCTTCAAATACATTGCAGACAAGACTAACACTAGAGGCAACGTAGGCTCACTGCTGGATGAGATGTGTGCCTCATTCAGCAGAATTACTGAATGCCTTCTTTGCCTCTGTCTGTACTGCTGGAGACTGTGCACAGGAGCCCCAGAATCCTGAGGCCCCAGACAAAGTCAGGATAAAGGACGAGTTTGCCTTGGTTGATGAGGACTGGGTTAGGGATCAGTCTGAACATCCATAAATCCATGGGCCCTGATGGGATGCACCAGTGGGTGCTGAGGGAGCTGACAGAGGTCATTGCTAGGCCACTCTCCATCATCTTTGGTAAGTTGTGGAGAACAGGTGAGGTGCCTGAAGACTGGAGGAAAGGGAATGTCACTCCAGTCTATACGAAGGGCAGGAAGGAGGACCTGGGTAACTACAGACTGGTCAGCCTCACTTCCAAACCTGGAAAGGTGGTGGAAGAGCTTACATTCAGTGCTATCTCTAGGCATGTCAAGGATAAGAGGGTCATTAGGAGCAGTCAGCATGGCTTTGCCAAGGGGAAGTCGTGATTGACCAACCTGATAGCCTTTTACAAAAACATAACTAGGTACATAGATGATGGCCGTGCAGTGGACGTGGTTTATCTGGATTTCAGTAAAGCATTTGACACCATCTCTCACAGTATCCTCGTAGCTAAACTGAGGATGTGTGGCCTGTGTGTTCAGGTAGTGAGGTGGATTGTGAACTGGTTGAAGAAAAGAAGGCAGAGAGATGTGGTCAATGAGACAGAGTTTAGTTAGAGACCTGTATCTAGTGGAGTCCCTCAGGGGTCAGTACTGGAACAACCTGGGTGAGGGAACAGAGAGAACTGTCAGCAAGTTTGCTGATGACACAAAACTGGGAGGAGTAGCTGACACATGAGAAGGCTGTGCTACCATTCAGAGAGACCTAGACAGCCTGGAGAGTTGGGCAGGGAGAAATATTATGAAATACAACAAGGGCAAGTCTAGAATTTTGCACCTGGGAAACAACAACACCAAGTACCAGTAAAGATTGAGGACTGCCCTGCTGGAGAGCAGCGTAGGAGAAAGGGACCTGAGTGTTCTGGTGGACAGCAGGATGACCATGAGCCAGCAATGTACCCTCGTGGCTAAGAAGGCCAATGTCATCCTGGGGTGTATTAGAAGGAGAGTAGCTAGTAGGTCGAAAGAGGATCTTCTCCCCCTCTACTCTGCCCTGATGAGATCACATCTGGAATATTGTGTCCAGTTCTGGGCCTCTCAGTTCAAGAAGGACAGGGAACTGCTTGAAAGGGTCCAGTGCGGAGCCACAAAGATGATGAAGGGAGTGGAACATCTCCCTTATGAGGAAAGGCTGAAGGAGCTGGGTCTCTTTAGCTTGGAGAAGAGGAGGCTGAGGGGTGACCTCATTAATATTTATAAATATGTCAAGGGGGAGTGTCAGGAGGGCAGAGCCAGACTCTTTTCATTGATGTCCAATGACAGGAAAAGGGGCAATGGATACAAGCTGGAGCATAGGAGATTCCACATAAACACTAGGAAAAACTGAGGGTAAGGGTGACAGAGCACTGGAACAGGCTGCCCAGGGAGGATGTGGAGTCTCCTTCTCTGGAGACATTCAAAACTTGCCTGGATGCATTCCTGTGTGATCTACTCTAGGTGGTCCTGCTCTGGCAGAGGGGTTGGACTAGATGATCTTTCAAGGTCCCTTCCAACACCTGACATTCTCTGATTCTCTTGTATGATCCTGCTCTTTTAATGGACGTGTAGTAACTACTATTAAACCTGAAAATCAGGTTTCTGGCATTGGAAGAAAATATTTCTAATGTCCACTTTGAGCATAAGAATATATTTTTCTTTAACCTTTGTACCTTTTTTTTTGGTTGTGATAAAGCATTTTATGTAGCAGATGCCTTACCACTCTGGGCTCTTGGGAACCATGTGCTGTTTTTACCAGTTCTAATAGTCTCTCCTTTCAGTCTGTCACTATCTTCGGGGATGGCATAGATCACAGGTAACAGTGGTTAACAGAGCTTTGCACTGAGAAAAACAACGTAAAAAGTAACTGGGTGAAGTTGAGAGAGAAGAATGTCTTTGCTCTTGACCTAGTGATATGACAGTCTCTCTGTGGCAGATCTGTGCTTCCCTGTTCACCAGTGAGCAATGCATGAAAATGCTTACCTTCTATCACTTTTTCCAACCACTACTGTATTTTCACAGAAATGAGAAACAGTTTCCACTTGCATTTACAGTTTTATCAAAAGAAATTCTGTCAGGTTAAAAAAAAATAAATAAAATTTGCAGATGGCAACTGCATGTATTCCTCTGGATTTTGGGGTGTTTGTCTTCATTTCAGTAAAGATTCAAGCTTTCTGAGGTAGTGGGTAAGAGAAGGTGTCAGGGTGCTGCATGGGCAACAGGAGCCAGGGGGCTGGGACTGAGGGTGGGAGCAGGGCCAAGGAGGTAATGGGATCATCTCAGATCCCACACATGCGAAGTCCTCACATCCAGTGTCTCCGGAAATGCATTGTGGTTTTTTTTTCAGGATAATTTTTTCTCCCTGATGGAAATGAGAGCTTCCCTGTGGATACAGCGCTGTGCCATGACTGGGGGCTCACTCTTTATCTCCAATGCTCTGCAGGGAGGGCAAAACGCGTGCACAGACTGCTTGTAATGGGTTTCTGAAGGAGTATCTCTTGTTTGTTTAATTATATGCCTTTAGGACACTATCCCCAGCAAACTGGGGATAGTGTCCTAAAGGCATTTAATTAAATATATAATTCTTCTCTCTCATAAAAAAAAAAAAGAAGTTTACAAACTGATGAACTTCAGACTAGAAGGGTTTTTTTTTTTTTTCAGTTTAAATAGGAATGATCTTCATAAGATTTTTCAGTTGCCTAGTTTTTCATGAAAGCAGGACAACTGGGCTTTTACTGACAAACTGGCTTGGCAAGTGTCTTTTTAAATATTTTTTTTTAAGGAAAGAAAACCTTAACTGAAGAAGATTTCAGCAGTTTCACTATCCTATGGGGTGTCGGAAATGTCCCACACTTCAGTAATACAACCCATTTGTATTTGTCCTGTTCTCAGTGAACAAGCACCTCATTTCTTTGATTTGTTGTCAGCCTTTTACACCATTTATCCTTATTTGAAATAAAAATGGTACGATGATTTCCTCTACCATGACATGTCCACAGCACCTTATTGAATTTTTGTCTGGATTATTTTCATAAACCTGTCTTTTGAAACAATCCTTGTTTTCTGTTAGTTAGAGAAGGAGTGCCCATAAAAAGCTAAAAAATAAAATCCTGTGAAAATAGCTGCTAGCTAATTTCCAGCCTAACTTTTAAGAACTGCTCTTTTCCTCCACCCTCTTTTTTCTTTAAAATGGAAGTGGCAATCTTCTGTATCGGTGACAATTGGAAGGAAGAGGGTGGGAAGAACAAATATGTGTAAATGAAATTTAAACCAGACGACAGATCTCTTTTATGCCAGTAGATTTACTATAAACAACAGATCCCAGAAGTAATTGAAACACTTGACTAATATAGCTTAACTGATAGTTTGATTAAAAAAAAAAATCATAAGGGCTAAGATATGAAACTGAATTTATTGAGATTTACATAAAATTAAATATTACCAAAAGGGATTCAAACTACTAAGAGTGCAAATAACATAAGACTCAGAAAAGCTCTCCTTAAACAAAACTGAAAATTTGTTCAAAATTAATGTTATTTAAACATATGGGCTATTGAGAGACCTAGACAGGCTGGAGGGCTGGGCGGGGAGAAATCTTATGAAGTTTAACAAGGGCAAGTGTAGAGTTTTGCACTTGGGAAAGAGTAACCCCATGTGCCAATATAGGTTGGGGACTGCCCTGCTGGAGAGCAGCGCAGGGGAAAGGGACCTGGGGGTTCTAGTGGACAGCAGGATGACCATGAGCCAGCAATGTGCCCTCGTGGCTAAGAAGGCCAATGGCATCCTGGGGTGTATTAGAAGGGGAGTAGCAAGTAGGTCAAGTGAGGTCCTCCTGCCCCTCTACTCTGCCCTGGTGAGGCCACATCTGGAATATTGTGTCCAGTTCTGGGCCCCTCAGTTCAAGAAGGACAGGGAGCTGCTTGAGAGAGTCCAGCGCAGAGCCACAAAGATGGTGAAGGGAGTGGAGCATCTCCCTTATGAGGAAAGGCTGAAGGAGCTGGGTCTCTTTAGCTTGGAGAAGAGGAGGCTGAGGGGTGACCTCATTAATGTTTATAAATATGTCAAGGGGGAATGTCAGGAGGACGGAGCCAGGCTCTTTTCAGCGGCGTCCACTGACAAGACAAGGGGCAATGGGTGGAAACTGGAACACAGGAGGTTCCATAAAAATATGAGGAAAAACTTTTTTACTGTGAGGGTGATCGAGCACTGGCACAGGCTGCCCAGGGAGGTTGTGGAGTCTCCTTCTCTGGAGACATTCAAAACCCGCCTGGACGTGTTCCTGTGCGCTCTACTGTAGGTGATCCTGCTCTGGCAGGGGGGTTGGACTAGATGATCTTTAAGGTCCCTTCCAACCTCTAACATTCTGTGATTCTGTGATTCTCTTCATACTTGGTATAACAAAATGGCATAACTTTTTCCCATAAGAATATTTGGTCAATACTTTCTAGCACTTATATCAATATTTAGTATGAGAATTACATCATAAATATATCCCTATTTATATGGAACGTAAGTGGTCCCACAATGCTGTTATGTCTCCTCCTCTCAAATATTTATTCAAGAAGTTCTGCCTTGCAACAGAGATGATAGCATTTGCCTTCCACGTTGATTTCTGTTGTAGTGTCCTATAATAGGAATGCAGTGATACACGTTTTGTTACAAGAGATGTAAGTGAAATCTTTTATTTTCTCAAAGGTCCTATATAATTATTTTTAAAAATTCATGGAATTTAGATGGTTGATGATTTGTTCTAAGATGTAAACAAGGAACAGGGAAAGACTATTATTATTTCTAAGCAATTACTGCAAAAGAATGTGCTCATTTGTAACCACTGTGCAACACAACAGCACTTAAAATGGTTGTTCAGGGGCATACTGTTGCTGTTTTTCTTATATCTATGATGGAGTTATAAACATTTATAAGACAAAATATTAACATAACAAAAGTAATTTCTAGATGTTTGAAATTTATTTAGACTGGTCAGGTGATACATTTAAACTTTGAGATATGAACTAGCTGGCAACTGTAGTTAGTTGTCCAGAATGAATGTTTCTAGTAGAGCTGCAAGATAAAAAGAGTGTAAAAGATTAAATTTATTTTAGTTTTACAAGCAACTCAAGGGTAATTTTTGGTTTATTGAATACAGTTGAGGGAAAAATTCCTTGTAATGGATTATTCGCTTCATGCTGATTCTGTTCAATCATATACTGATTGTCTAGGCAAAATTAGAATCTGACATATTTTGTGAAATGAAGTATTTTTCATATGCATTGACTTGGAATAACTTCAATTATTTCACATTTCAGCAGGTGAATCCTTCATCTTCAAGAAATATTGAACCATTCATTACTAATCTTGGTTCTATATAATCAACAACAGAAATTCCTCTATTTTCAGGTGAATGGAAGAGACAAAGGATAGGTATTTTCAAAATCCCTGGTGTTATTTTTAATTAGCTCAATATGGAGTTGCATTGTTGCCTGTTGGAACTGGCTTTTATTACAATGGAACTGGAATACATCTCTGGAGCTGACTGGCAGTGAACGCAAAATTAGCAAACAGAAGACCTTTTACAATAAACTCTAAAACATTAAAGGCACTACAAAGCTTGGGCATATCAAGTGCATTTTCTGCCTCCACTCAAAATTTCTTGGTTACTGAAATTTCCTGTTGTTACATCATGACCTTTAAAGTTCCCTTCCAACCCAACACATTCAATGATTCCTCAGCAACAAAAAGCTGTTCTGGTTTTACTCCTGCTAACTACGAACACGAACTCAGCTTTGGTGTTTTTGAAACAGTCCTTTCCTATTGCTGCTTGTTTAGCAAGGACTCACCTCATTCCTACGAGATTGACTCTGTCAAAAACTTGCGCCCACCAGTTCCCTACAATCTTTAGAAATGACTCTGAGTCATTTTATTTAAAAACTAAACAAGTTGATCTTGAACTTCATAACTCCAATGAGATTCTGGCCCACAGAATTCTTGAAAGAACAAGCAAATGGTAGCAATACAATTTAGATGAGATAAACTTTCTTTTGAAAAAGTCGTTATCAGTTTATATCTAGAGTGAAGATTTTTCACAACATTGTTAAAAATAGATAATTCTCTGGTGAAATCAAATGAACACTTTTAAATAAAACCATAAATAGTCACTGAGTCACGCACGTAACAAGTAATAGAGATATTTTCAGTTTGGAAGTGTGATCAAGTCAAATGTGTTTTAAAATAAATACTGCTCCTCTACAGCAAGGAGAACGGGAGAACTGAGAATTGCAGTACTTTTTGCTTGTACTCTGTATGCATGGAGTCTTTTTTTTCCCCTCAAAAAACCTTGGGAGATCTAGCTATCATCACAAGCTGTTCTTATAAATATACATGGAATTTGTCTGCTAAGGACCTTATCTTAAGTGGCGGTTGTTTTGGCATGCTTTTTTCAGCAATCTTTCTTCCAGTGTAAGAGGAACTTACACAAGCATACATCATGGGAATTAGCATAGCTCCCACAGATTTGTTTTTGTCTTTCTCCTTCTTTACTGAGAACGTAATTGATATCCTAGGAAAAGCTGTTCCTTGAGGACCAACTGGAAGTCTTTGAGGACCACTAGAGGAGGGCTAGACTGGACACATAGAATGTGATTGATGAGAGTGACAAGTCTAAAAGCCGGGGGAAAAAAAGTTTCTATATATTTAGATAAAATTCTAACTGTCCTCACAGAATTCAGTGGAAATCATGACTGTTTCAAAATTCCCAATAGGAAAGATTAAACTGCACTGAAAATTCATCTAGAATACTAGCCACAAGAAATAACAGGGGTAGGAGAAGAACAAAACATGTAAGTGGGACTGAGGTCATGGAAAAAGTAGCTTGTATCTACAACTGCAAAGCTGCTCAGGAAATGCTGACTTGCTATTTCTCTGTGACGAACAAATCACTGAAACTTCGTAGCAAAGAGCATAGTTACTCCCCGTCTTGTAATTGCTCCATATGGAAGAGTATTACGATAACACACATATGTTAGTTTACACGGTGGAAGTAGATCTAAACTCCTTGTTGATTTAAGTGAGATGAACTCAGTTGCTATATGATTTTTCCCTTTCATGCTGTTTTTAAATGTCAAGAGGCACAGGGGATTTCTCCATACACGCATAGTGTTGGAAGAAGGATTCAGTAATGGCCAGGGTTGTCACTACAACCCAGGAAACCAGTGCTGTTAGTACAAATATAATTAAGCTCTCTGCGCACTTCTTGGTGATCTCTTTATTCAGTGAACACTGTTCTTCCAAAAGACAGCATGAGTCTTTTACCGTGCAGGGTGCATCTGTCCAATCCACTGGGATGAATTAAGGTTGTGGAGTAGAGGTGACTGGGTCCTTGCTTATCTTGATAAGGAAGTTGAGTGTTTTGCAGAGGATAAGGGAGATGTCAGAAAGAGAAAATATTCAGAAAGTTAAGGAAGATAAATGTAAGCTTGAGAAATTAGTTTCTGTTCCTGGCCCTGCCACAAAAGTTGGTACAAGAGGAAGGGCAAATTACTTAAGCAGAAATCTTCAGAATTGCACATTGAACGTGCATTATCTAGAGATTCAACTTGTGACACCTGAAGCCTCTTTTAAATAATTGCTGAGTAATCACAGCTGCAGGCAGAGTTGCTTGGAGATGTGCTTTGAATATACAAACTGCTATGAAGATTTCTTCTGTCATTTAAAGATACACCAAAGTATTTCAAACCTATACACTAAAGTTAGTAGTAACTAGAATATCATTGTTTGCTCACTAGCTGTAAAAATTAGGATAACAAAACTTAATCTTTAACCATCTCCTTTTTGTTTCAAAATCTGTGTTCACAAGGAAATAAGTGATACTGTATTCACTGTGTGATTAGAATAACTGACAAATCTAATGAGTAATGCTGATTAAAGTGTTAAAAAGAATGGGTAAGGATATCAGGGAACCTTTTAGATATCATCTTTCATGAAAGTGTCAAAGAAAAGTTTGCTAAGGCAGTCACATAATTTACGTTTCTCAGCTGTTGAATAATTTGGTTCAGGCACATCCTGCAATCTTTTCATTTTTAATGTTCTGAGTAACATTCTAGCTGGCATAATAAAAAGTCTTGCCTCTGTCCAGAAAGTTTGTCTTAATAATGACTTGATTGCAAAGGCTACAAATCACCCATTACCCTTGATCATAAAATCAGTGAATAGGGGCTCTTGGGAAGCAATCTCTGGACATGGTCTAGTCTTCTCAAAGTAGTCTCGGCCAGAGTAGGTTACACCGAGCCAATAAGGTTTCAAGTATCTTCAAGCATGGAGCCTCAACGGCCCTTCTATACAACCTCTTCCAGTGTTTGACTGCACTCACAGTCAAAAACATTTTTTACTGTCTTTACATGGAACTTCCTGTAATTCATCTTGTGTTCATTGCCTTTGACCTTTCACAAAGACACCCTGAGAATCACAGAATCACAGAATGTTAGAGATTGGAATGGACTGCGAAAGATTATCTACTCCAACCCCTAACAATATGGCATCAACCAATATCACCCATGTTCTGCACTGGGCAGGGTAGGAAGGCAGATGAGAATGAGATGAGAGAGACAAATCTCAGATGGATTTTCCCACAGTGCTCTGTGTAGATCCCACCCATCCAATTTTGCCAAACATGGAGGTCCTGACATCGGAAGAGACATAAGATATTGCACGCAATACCTGGTTGTTTGTTTTTTTTTTTTTTAAAATTCTATCTTATTAGAACAGCTATTTTACTAAGACATTTGTTGCTGGGCCTTTTTTACTGAGATCCAGAAAGAGCCCTGACCCCCCTCTCTCTCTCACCCTCTGTTTCCCTCTCCCTGGTGCAAAATTGTCTACCTCTAATCCTCACTCACACATTCTCAGCTGGCTCATCATCCCTCCCAATATCCATTCATTCCCACTTCCATCTCACATAAAGTTTCCTTGCTATCCTGCATAACTGATATCAAAATAAAATTGTATTAGTCTGGCAAGGGACATATCATCAACATGCTTGTCAGAGGGTTAGGGTTTTATGCGTTTTAAAACATGATTTCTATTAGAATAATTTCCTTCTTGGGTCAGTTGCAGTTGATGGCTTGCTCTTGCAAGACATGAGAAAGGCTCAGAAAACTCATGACTGAGGCTCCCCAGTCTCAAGGCCAAATGTTAAATATTGATGCAATTAATGAAGGAAAAAGGCAAGGCGTAGTAACTCTTGACACCAAGGGAAACTGCATGGTTGCAGCACCATACAGCATGTTCATATGGGTAAAGCGCATTGTGAGAGAAAGGTATGGTATATAGAGCATAGTAAGTAGTTAAGAGAACTAACATGTATACATCTTCTGCATTGGAAGAGGTCTTCCCTACAGCACATTTCAGCTGAGATAATTTACTCCGAATAGAAGAAAACAGAAAAGAAGGTATATGACTTATTTCTTTTTTCTGTGATAATTGGAAGTTTATTCTTCCAGCTCTCTTGGCAGAAGCAACCTTTGTTTTTCAGGTCTCTGTCATCTAATGAGAGAACGAGGGGCTGCTTCATGCAACTCAGATGATCATTTGCACAACCCAAAATGCAAATAGTATTTTGAAACAGCTAGTGAATGCCCGTGGTACACTGTTTATGTATATTTGTACAGATAAAATGTGCATTGCAAAATTTCATTGAGTTTCTGCTGTTTAACCTGGTTTTAAAAAGTTGGAAATAAATAAAGGACCATGCTAGCACACATTTGCTATCAAAATAAAATCACATTTCTAGCCAGGTGTCCTAGTGATGGGCTCAATATTAGTTGTCAGATTTTTTCTGCTACTTACAACCTTTGCACAAGCACCAGTAAAACTTACTGCACAATTTAGATAAAACAGACAGCCTTATACAAGATCATAGGAAAAATGAGACTGAAAAAGACCTCAGAAGATCTCTAGTTCAACTTCCTGCTCAAAGTAGGGGCAGCTCTGAGATCAAAAGAAGTTGTTCAGTGCTTTATCTAGCCAGGTCTTGCAGGTTACCAGTCTTTTCACCAATGTCATGTTCAGACAGCTTTTGAGTATCACTGGAGATGGAGGGTCCACAACCTCTTTGGGCAAGCTGTGCCAGTGATCAGTTACCCTCACAGTAAAAAAGCAATGTTCAGAGAAGACCTACCATGTTTCAGTTTGTTCCCATTGCCTCTGATCCTGTCACTGACACCACTGAGAAGAGTCTGCCTCTGTCTTCTGTACAGCCTCTCTTCAGATATTTATATGCATGGATAAGGCTGCCCTGATACTACTCTTCTCCAGGCTGAACAGTCCCAGCTCTTCAGGCCCTTTCCTGCATTCTCTCCAGTCTATTCGTACAGAGCAGTGATTGTCCTCCTGTACTCAGTGCTGGTGAGTCTGCATCGTGAATCCTGTGCTCAGTTTTGGGCTCCTCACTACAAGAAAGACATTGAGGTGTTAGAGCATGTCCAAAGAAGGGCAATGAAGCTGATGAAGGCTCTCTCAAAAAAGTCTTAGGAGGAGCAGCTGAGGGAACTAGAGTTGCTCAGGCTGGAGAAAAGGAGGATGAGGGGAGACCTTTTTGCGCTCTACAGCTACTTGAAAGGAGGTTGTAGCAAGGTGGAGTCAGTCTCTTCTCGCATGTGACAAGCAACAAGACAACGGGAAATGTCCTCAAGTTATGCTGGGGGGAGGTTTAGATTAGACATTAGGAAAAAATTTCTTCAGTGAAAGGATTGTTAAACACTGTAACGGGCTGCCCAGGGAAGTGGTTGAGTCCCTATCCCTGGAAATATTTAAAAGGTAGGCAGATGAGATGCTTAGGGACTTGATTTAGTGGTGGGCTTAACCATGCTAGGTTGGCAGCTGGAACTGACAATTTCAAGACCTTTTCAAAGCTAAATGGTTTAACGATTCTATGATTCTCTTTTGTTCTTGGAGGTTCAGAACTGGACACAGTATTCCAAGATGTCTCACTAGTGCTGAGTAGAGGAGAAGGCTCAACTCCACCACGCTGCTGGAAATATACCTCCTAATATGGCCCAGACAAGTAATTCAGATAAGTGATTCAGGTTTTTCTGCATACAATTCTTGTTCTGTGTTTTTACAAATGTTGGTACTCTTTCATTAAAAAGTTAAGACTTTGACATGGAAGCAGATAATTCTAGTATTTTTTATTACTGAGTTATCCAGATAATTTGTAGAGAAGGACAGCTTGCAAGGAAAAGTATAAATCCTATAATAACCTGCTTTTCTGCTCTATTTAGGATTTACTTTAATGATGTTTAGTACAGCATGTTTCAAAGAGCACATTTCAGAAAAACCGGCTTGTTGTTGGATACTTTTAAGATATCTCTTCAAGTGTAAATGAACTCTGAAAAATTCGTGTGACTAATGTTCGTTGAGTTACTTGAGAGACAGATATTTTAGATCCCAATCCTGCAAACATTTATTCCTAAGTATAACTTGACACTTCTGAGGACTGATCAGTTCTGTACAAAAGCTTTCACCTGGGAATAACTTGTCCCATGCATAAACCAGTCTCTGATTTAAGTTTCATTTCCTCCATTTTTAAATATATAACAATATAATTCAGTTCTTTGTTCTATTATTACTTCAGTTACCTTTTTAATTTTTTTGTAGAAAGCTGTAATAATTAATTTCGAACTAATTTTCTCTATCTGATCGTTCCAAACTTTTATTCCTCCTAATTCAATAAATTGGAGTCTTAAATCCTCCATGAAATAACAAATGTAAAAAATGCAGAATAGAAGGAAGCCTCAGCCATAAGATGACTTAACCTTCTTGCTCCTTGATGTTCCTTGTCTTCGGATTTAGGTCAGATTCTCATAATAGTACTGAACAAACAAAAAAAAAAATAGGGAAAAAGTATTTGCATGAATTGTAAATCTAAATGACAATCCTTTGTTTTCATTTAGGTTGCTCATATTCATTGAATTGTCTCAGGGTATTGTGGAAATTGGTTGGGAGGACATGGTTTGACTAGGACACTGTAAGAGACAGCAACATAATGCTTTACTGCAAAAAAAAATTAACATTGCTTTTTTTTTTTTTTTTCTAGCTTGAGTGAGTCTCAATTTCTATTCCAAAACTTGTTTCAGAGTATTTTGTTTACAGCTATTCGTAAGGCATAGCTTGGGGTGCTGTATCTGTTGCGACGGAATGGGCTGGGTCCTGATGTTGAAGCATGACTAGAAAATAGTATTTCATTGTGTATGACGACATTTGCGACAAGGTACATGTGGAGAAAAATGCTCTGGAGAAATGCAACTTAGGCTCACAGAGTCCTCCTTATTTACTTTTCCTTAACAAAATAATACTTCTTCAAATCAATTTCCTTACAAAATCACATTGTAACAACAGATGTGAGCCCTATTTCTGTGCATAGTTTATGGGCAATCCAATTTAGGCAAAGCAAACACACTTAGCTTCCTCTCAGTGCTCCTGCAGCACAGTGATTTACAGGCTCTGGCTTTCCTTAGAGCCCTCTCAATAGTGATTGCCAAAATACTGTCAGTTTAAGAATGTGTGGAGATTTACACATTAGTTTTGAGGTTCCTTGGGACTCAGCTTATTGTATGCATTCCTTGCCTACACAGTAGAATGGATTTATGATCATTGTAACCTGAGAAAACACTAATTTATTGGTGTTGAACATGCGCTATTTTGCATTAAGATAAAGTAACTAAAACTGAAGTCAATGAGAGACTTTCTTCTAAAGGTTCAGTGAGCTGAGAGCTCCTGGATAAATTTACGTATTCCAGACTTGAACTGTCTTTAAATGCTGTAGATTTTCTTGTGATTTGCCCAGAAACTCACACCACTTCTGTAGAACACTACTTATTTAGTTTCCACTCTATTCTAAAGGGATATGGGCTGAAAGGAGGGAGTATGGTTTTTTTTTCAATTTATTTATCTGTGAGAATTTTCCATGAGTTGGCAGATGTGTATTACAAAATATGTTTTCAATTTTGTGTCTGACTCTATTGATCAGGTAACTGTTAGCCCAAAACAGGTAGTTTTCTTAGTACACAGCCAGTGAGTACATCATTTTCCCACACACAGGGGTGACTCGCAGGGGTATATACAAGTGTTCTGTTTTACAGATACTTTTCTTTTCTAAATAAACTAGAAAAACATCTCCCTTTCCTTCCAGGCTTTCCTGTTGAGAAACAAAAGGCACACAATCTCAGTTTGTAGCAGTTCTTTAGCCCGCATCAATTAGTTAAGGCAAAACGCAGTACTTGTATTATTTTCGATAATTCCCTTATGCACATTGTGATGTAGAACTTCCTCTATTTTATTGCCAGGTCGTAGTTTGAAGAGTTCAGAATCCAGATACCAAAGTTAAACTCAGAATCACTTGCATCTATTTTCAGTTAGGTGACATTTTAGAGTTACTGTAGTTTGGAAATGATCTCTGAGATGGTAGAAATGTCTGTGCAACCGCTGTTTGTGCTGTCAACTCTGCAGCAGTGCAAAAATCCCGTTGCCTTAAAAATGCATCACAAAAGACATTACCATTTCCAGAAAATAAACTGCTTGACTTTTGCATTCATTTTCTTCCCCATTTCCTTTGCAGTTCCCTGTTGTAAGCAGCCAGGTGAAGGGAGCTTTTGAACGAAATGAGTTTGACTCTGGATTAACTTCTGCTCAGAAGAAAAGCATTAAATTTCAGTTTTTTAAAAAATAAAATCTAGATAAAATTTTTAAAGATTAACTGTTTGAGGTATTCATAATGCATTTCCGCACTCTAAGTGTTCCAGGTTCTTCTCAGAAAGAACATGACAAATTTTACGAATCTGGTCTCACATAGGAATGTTCCCTAGACTAGATCCTCTGTTTATTGAAACAAGTGATTTTATTTGTTATGGTAAAAAAAAAAAAAGTATTGTCAGTCATCAAACCCACAGGGTGACCATTGTGTGTAAGGTTTTGTACCGAAATGTTTATCAGACAGTGTGGGTGACAAGGGAAATAATGGAATCTTTCTACAAACAAAAAGCATCTACTGACTGGTGAGCGTACATCTTCCTTGTTTTCCCCCTCTTCCTCTCTTTTTGATAGTTTCATGATAGAAAAACACCACTTCAGTGGAATTTCATGAAGAATCTAGAGAAACTGAACCTCTGTATCAGGACAGTTTTACTAAACATCAATAATGGTGTTATGTCTTCTTTTCCTCTTCTCAGTGAGGCTAATAAGACAGGTACATGGAATGTCAGAAGGCCAGATCCAACCCTCTGAACCTGTGTCATCTCTACCACAGGCCAGCAAAATTCTTAGATGAGTGTTGTTTTTAGCCCTACCTGCTACAATTTTTTCCCACTAAAGCAATACAACCTGGTTTACTTACAGTATACAATGTATGGTGTTCCTAAGTGTAACTAAAACACAAAATATTTCCGTATTTTACTGAGGCTCAGAGTGTTCACAAAAGTTTCTGCTGAGGATAGAGAGCTGTGAGTTCACAATTTATGTGGAATGAAACTGTGGAAGTATTTTACAGTAAGACAAACTTTGCAGCTGTAAGGTTAAGATAGATTTACTGCCTTAATACTCCACTAGGCTCGAGGCTCTCTTTGAGTTGTGGGTTGTTGTAATTGTTTTGGTTTTTCCACTGTGGCTTGGCTGGGTGCAGCAACCATCAACTTCTAGTACCATGTCCTCTGAGTTTGCCATTTTAATTCTTTGTTTTCTCTTTTTTTTTCCTAATTCACAGTGAACAGAAAGGTGCTTGGGGTTTTTTCCTTAATTTCACTAACAGAAGGATAGGGAAAAAGTTACATTAGAATAATAGTATTTAACCAATCCTAAACAAACTATTATGCCGTTTTATGACACTGATCTGAAAAAAATCCTTTCTTTATGTATTTCTAGTTTACTCGTCTACGGAGTAGATATTAGGGATATATACAACACTATCAACATGCCTTACTGTTAGTGTTTCCTTGAGCAAATATTTAGGAACTCTGATTACTATCAATTTTCACTGCAAGACTTGTGTGAATGAGAAGTTCAGAATTTCAAAAGTTTAACCCTGCCCATGAATTGTTGTAAACCTGTGGCACAAAGTATTATTAGTTGGAGACACTGCCTGCTCATTCTCACTCTCAGTGAATAGAGTTAATTTATTGCCTTAATATGTGATTTTCACAACTTTTTTTTTTTTTATATTGTTCTGTTTAAATTGGAAGTCTGGATTTTATTTTGTCTTTAGTCACTGACTGGATTGTTATGCTCACAGGAAAACATTTGTAGTAGGAACAATTATGCTGTAGTAGCATTCTTAAATTATGGAGCCGTTTAGCTAAAATTAAAATAATTATGGCCACTTTAATATGGATTGTTAAGTGCTTTTTAAAACAAGCACAAGGTTTTCTTGAAACAAAGAGAATGGGTTTTTGAAACAAACAGAAGTTTCTTCCTCGTGACATAGTGGAAGAGGAAAGAAAAAGTCCTTCAGCATAGTCTTTCACTGGAATAATTTTTTGTCTTTGCAGGTTAAGTTTGTCCTTTCCTTTCCTTTCCTTTCCTTTTTCCTTTCTTTCCTTTCCTTTCCTTCCTTTCCTTTCCTTTCCTTTCCTTTCCTTCCTTCCTTTCCTTTCCTTTCCTTTCCTTCCTTTCCTTTCCTTTCCTTTTCCTTTCCTTTCCTTTCCTTTCTTTCCTTTCCTTTCCTTTCCTTTCCTTTCCTTCCTTTCCTCTCCTTTCCTCTCCTTTCCTCTCCTTTCCTCTCCTTCCTCCTCTCCTTCTCCTCTCCTCTCCTCTCCTTCCTCTCCTCTCCTCTTCCTCTCCTCTCCACTCCTCTCCTCTCCTCTCCTCTCCTCGCCTCTCCTCCTCTCCTCTCCTCTCCTCTCTCTCTCCTCTCCTCTCCTCTCCTCTCCTCTCCTCTCCTCTTCCTCTCCCTCCTCTCTCCTCTCCTCTCTCTCCTCTCCTCTCCTCTCCTCTCCTCTCCTCTCCTCTCCTCTCCTCTCCTCTCTCCTCTCCTCTCCTCTCTCTCCTCTCCTCTCCTCTCCTCTCCTCTCCTCTCCTCTCCTCTCCTCTCCTCTCCTCTCCCTCTCCTCTCTCTCTCCTCTCCTCTCCTCTCCACTCCTCTCCTCTCCTCCTCCCTCTCCTCCCCTCCCTCCCCTCCCCTCCCCTCCCTCCCCCCTCCCCTCCCCTCCCCCTCCCCTCTCTCTCTCTCTCTCAATCTCCTTCCTTCCTTCCTCCTTCTTCCTTCCTTCCTTCCTTCCTTCCTTCCTTCCTTCCTTCCTTCCTTCCTTCCTTCCTTCCCTTCCTTCCTTCCTTCCTTCCTTCCTTCCTACCTTCCTTCCTTCCTCCCTCCCTCCCTCCCCTCCCTCCCTTCCTTCCTTCCTTCCTCCCCCTTCCTTCCTTCCTCCCTCCTTCCTTCCTTCCTCCCTCCCTTCCTCCCTTCCTTCCTCCCCTCCCTCCCTTCCTCCCTCCCTCCCTCCCTTCCTCCCCTTCCTCTCTCTTCCTCGCTCTCTTTCTTTTCATCTCTTTTCCATCTCTCTCTCCTCCCATGTTATGCCAATTACATTTTGGCTACCCTTCATACCCAAACGTGTCTTACCTAAGTGTAACTTAGGTGGGCAGGGGAAAGGGGCAGGATACCAGGGTAGATATCTAGGATCAGTGATGAGGAGGGAAACCTAGGAAACAATTCATCCTATTGCAAACTAGTGTCTATTTTCTGATTGTGTGATGCCTTCTCTGAGTACCTGTCTTTCACCACTTTCCGTATCCCAGCCATATAGACTCTTCAGAGAGACCTTTTTTGCATACTCTTTATCCCTGTGGCTTCAAGCAGGAAGGGAAGGGATGAAGGACATGGAGAAATAATTCTGTGAAATGCAGCCTTGAGATTCTGTGAAACTGGGTCACTACTTTTTCACAGAATCACAGAATCACAGAATGTCAGGGACTGGAAGGGACCTCGAAAGATCATCAAGTCCAATCCCCCTGCCAGAGCAGGAACGCCTAGACTATGCTACATAGGAACATGTCCAGGCAGGTCTTGAATGTCTCCAGAGAAGGAGACTCCACAACCTCTCTGGGCAGCCTGTTCCAGTGTTCCGTCACCCTCACTGAGAAGAAGTTTCTTCTCAAGTTTAAGCGGAACCTCTTATGTTCCAGTTTCAGCCCTTTACCCCTTGTCCTATCAGTGGTGGCACCCTATCTAACCATGTGGCAGCTGGGAGGCCTGTGGCCTTCAAGGTGCCCTTCCTCCTGTGGGAGGAAGAAGAGGGTGGGGGGGATGCCAGTCGGGAGAAGACAGAATCGTAAAATCACGGTGTCACAGAATCATAGAGCAGTTTCGGTTAGAAGAGACTTTCAACAACGTTGAGTCCAACCTTTGTCCTAGCCCTATCAACACCACTAAACCATGTCCTTCAAGGCAACATCTACCCTTCTCTTAAACACCTCCCGGGATGACGACTCAATCATCTCTCTGGGCAGGCTCCCAGTGCCTGACAACCCTCGCAGTAAAGAAATTCTTCCTAATGTTCAACCTGAACCTCCCCTGGTGCAACTTAAGGCCATTTCTCCTTCTCCTATTACTTGCCACTAGGGAGAACAGACCAACTCCCACCTTTCTACAATCTCCTTTCAAGCAGTTGTAGAGAGTGAGGTCTCCCCTCAGTCTCCTCCTCTCCAAGCTAAACAGCCCCAGATCCCTCAGCCGTTCCTCGCATGACACATGCTCCAAACCCTTGACCAGCTTGGTAGCCCACCTCTGTACCGTCTCCAGCACCTCAGTGTCCCTCTTGTAGTGAGGGGCCCAAAACTGGACACAGTACTCGAGGTGCAGTCCCCAAAGTACCAAATAAAAGAGATGCAAAGTACGTCTGCACTGACTGTCTCGGTCCATCGGTTGGTTTTATTTAAAGTCAGTTTTGCCCAGTCCTGAAAAGAGCAAACACAGCAGCTCAAAGGGGCCTTGGTGCTGAAGGCCAGCACTTCTGTCCAGCAGACCAGCGGTCTTCTGCTTCTTCAGAGGCTGAACGGCTGCCTCTAATGCCACCTCGATCGGTTTGCTGTCCTCCTTGCGCTGCCGCAGAGGGCCTGGCTTCCTCTGCACCCTGCTGTTGGAAAGCCTCCTCATCGTGGGGCCGAAGAGAGCCACCTCCAGGCGCCAGGGAGCTCAGCATGCCTCGGAGGGGACGTCTCTTGGCGACGCAGCCAGGTGGAGCCACGTTGCCTCTTCCCCTCTTCCTCAGGCTTAGAGCGCAGGAGCTGACCCCCCTTCAGAAGGGCTGGGGGTAGGGGAGAGGGTGGAGGACGAGAAGCAAGGGCTCCCAAGACCCACGGCCATCAACCAATCCATCGCTGATGCCGGGGAGATGGGACACGAGGGAGCCCGCCGGCAGCCAGGCGTGGAGGGCAGGCTGCCCAGCTAGCACGTGCTGCGGCGGCCGGGCCGCCGGTAGGGCGCTGGCCTGACCCTCCTACGGCACCGCTTCGCTTGGGGTGGGGAGTGGAGCCCTGGCACCTGGTGGTGCTGCCAGGGGACCCATCCTGCCGGTGGATCCACATCCATTGGCTCCTCCACATCTTCCGGTGGGTCCACGTCCATTGGCTGCACATCGTCAGCGCTGGCCGCCGGTATCATGAAGCGGAAGGACGCCAACAGGCTCTGCGCCCTTCTTGCGGGCCGCTGCCGCCGCCGCCTCGCTGGCTGCCACCAGCGGGCTCTGCCCCTTCGGGCGGCCCGTCTCTCCCACATAGCTGACTGCTGGCAGTGGCTTCTGCCTCCTCTCGTCCGCCTTCTCCTCTCTCTCCGTTTGTCGCCCACGCGGAGGTGGGCGATAACTCGCTGTGCCACGGTGGGTCCTCTTTCCTGCCAGCCATGGTGGCGTTCGAGGGCCCGGACGCTCAGCGAATGAGCCAGCCAGCTGCTGGGGCCCAGAAGAGGACACGCTGAGGTAGCCCGTGACATCACAAGGCCATTGTGATGGCCATGCAAATAGTTGCATATCATAGAATCACAGAATGTTAGGGATTGGAAGGGACCTCGAAAGATCATCAAGTCCAATCCCCCCTGCCAGAGCAGGAACGCCTAGACTATGCTACATAGGAACATGTCCAGGCAGGTCTTGAATGTCTCCAGAGAAGGAGACTCCACAACCTCTCTGGGCAGCCTGTTCCAGTGTTCCGTCACCCTCACTGAGAAGAAGTTTCTTCTCGAGTTTAAGCAGAACCTCTTATGTTCCAGTTTCAACCCATTACCCCTGTCCTATCAGTGGTTGTCACCGAGAAGAGCCTGGCTCCATCCTTGTGACACTCACCCTTGATATATTTGTAAACGTCAATGAGGTCACCCCTCAGTTTCCTTTGGCTCCTGTGCTTTCACAGCGTTTCTTTTCTGTAGGACCCTGTCCTGAGGATTCAGTCCGTTTTTGCGTCTCTTTGGGGATGGGAGCAGAAACACACGTCATTGCCCACATGCTCTTCTGTGTGTCTTGTTGCTGGCTTCCCACCTGTCCATATTGTAGTCTCTCCACAGCCCCACTCCCTCATATCAATAATCCCCCGGATCTGGCACCTTTGAACCTCTCAGGATGTGTGGCTGAGACATGTGAGCAAACAAGCCACTCAACAGAAAGGGACAGTCTGACCTGTGACAGTCTGACAGTGACTTTCAGAGAAATTAAAACCAGATTTATTCACTTTTTCTAGCTGGTATGAAGATAAACAGAACTAGGGAAATAGAATATTTTTATAGTTTAAGTCTTTGGCTGAGCTGCTCTTTAAAGAGTTCATGAAAAATTTACAGAAATGTAATTTTTTTATTAAGCTGAATTTTTTATGATCTTCATGGTGTAGTTGTGGTGGCATACAGGTCAGCATGATAAGTACTGTCATCTAGCTGTCCAGTAACTGGCTAAACTCACTGCTCTTGTTTTCACTTACTTGAAAGTACCTATAATTGCTACTTCATTAGCTGGAGACAAGTGACAAAAATCCCTTCTAGGGCAGAATGTCTATGTGGCCAAAGAACATAAAAGCTGGTGTTCATCAATACTTCAGTCTTATGCAAATTTTTTGAGAAGACAGAATATTCTCCACTGGAAATGCTGCTGCCCTGTAATTTTTAAATTCCAAAAATTTATTCAAAAAACCAAGGTTTTGAGAGCTGGAATTAATTCATGACAAAACAGCATGTGGACATGCATCTTTCAGTAACTGCAGTCTAGCTATGTCTTTATGAACAAAATTTTAGAAATTAAAATGATTTTTTTTTCCAAAAAATGGGTAAAAAATGGAGAGTTGCAAAAATAAACTTCCTTGAATTGGAGTGATTACAGACTTATAGACCTACAGTAGGTTCAGCTACATCAGTATCTCCTTTTTACATATAGTGAATTTGTTGTATATTAATGTGCATTGATTGACCTTATAATATGAATTTAAATGATTGCAGTTCCTTACATGAACGATCAGTGTGAATCCTTGTGGCAACAAAGGGCTGATTTTGTCACATTCATTGCATTCAAACTATTTGACTTGTTCAATGAGGTTAAGTTTTCATGTGCACTGGACATGTATGAAGCCCTGGGAGCTTGCAAACCTTGACTATTTGCAAGCCTTTCCACAGTTTTAAACATGAGTTGTAAGAACATTAATTATTATTTTCATTATCTGAAAAAATTTAAGCAGTTGATTACTGTAACTACTTTTTTCTGAAGGCAATACTGGTAAGAAATTACATGCAAAAAACTTGTATTTTTATGGCTTCAATACTTTATTTCAGAGCAAATCACAAAAATCAACAGTTTAAAGATTGAATTTTGTAGCAATAATACTATTTCTGCTTCTCTCCAGGTACATAATATTTTAATTTTGTTTAACTACGGTATGCAAATCAGGTAACCTGATGCCAAAAATCTTAGACTTACATTTATTTCATTTTAAGTTTGCAGCCTTGATAATGCCATGTGAGGTTGCATCTGAATACACTGCATGTACTGCAAATTACTTTAATGGTTTTACAAGGTCAGAGTGATCAATTAGGTGCGTACCCATATTTGTATCACACTATTATACCCTAGATAATGTAGAGACACGGGTGAAAAAAAGGTCAAATTATTTAATATACTCCTACACCACTTGAAAATTGCTCTCCTCTCTATGCTACCCTAGGTCTTTTATTTTGACTTAACTTTAGTAAAGCTGAAAAAAACTTCAGAAACTTTTTCTCTCTCATGTGAATAGTTAGTTATGGAAATTACCTAAATTTAGATTAAACACTGGTATGTTTAATTTATAATATCACATCTGTTGTAAATGGATTTTGACAGAGTTTCTAGGTGTCGCTTATATATATAGTGTCAAATCACTGCCACAGCAAGTTTGGAGTACGAAATCATCCTTTACTCATGTGCATAGGAAAGAATAAGTACATAGTGAGATCCAGATTGTACATTTCTGCTGAACCATACAGATCAGTTATTTAATACAGATAAACTATTTAATGTATTGTACAGGAATGTCCAGGTTTCTTACAGATTGCTTCTTGTACTTTTTGAACAGGAAAACTTAAGTGTGCTTGAAGATTTTTTGTGTGGCTGTCTGTGACTGCCCACACAAATACTAGAAGTTGTACATCAATAGTTTACCACCTGTATTCATTTTCCACTTCAACAATGACTAATCAATTGCAATTTGATTTAAATATATCACATTGTTCATAGCTGCTTTCTGTTTATTGCTGTTCCAGTGCTTGGTATACATCTGTCACATTAATCTCTATTTAAATTTCCTTCACTGAAAAAAAAAATCTAAGCTGTTGTTTAGCAGAAAATTTAGGCCACTAATGCAATAAAACTCAGTTTATGACCTTATGGGAGAGCAAGTGAAATTTAAATAGGAACTATTTCTCTCATACATTCTCTTACAGATTTTACTCCCTCTCTCACACCTGTGAACACATGCTCACAGGCACTAGGGTATGTGTGTCCAAGGAGTTTATTCAGGGCCACTTCTGAGATACTAAAGTATGAGGGTCTGGAGGAGACTCAGGGGGGACCTGATCACTCTTTAAAACTACCTGAAGTGAGGTTGTAGTTAGGTGAGGGTCAGACTCTTCTCCCCAGCAACTAGTGACAGGACGAGAGGGCACAACCTGAAGCTGCATCAGGGGAGGTTTATGTTGAATCTCAGGAAGCCCTTCCTCACGGAGAGGGTGCTCAGGCACTGGGATGCACTGCCCAGGGAAGTGGTGGAGTCATGGTCCCTGGAGGTGTTTAAGGAGAGGCTGGATGTGGCACTTAGTGCTGTGGTCTGGCTGATGTGATGGTGTTGGGTCATAGGCTGGACTTGATGATCTCAGAGGTCTTTTCCAGCCTCAACCATTCTGTGATTCTGTGATGGTCGTTAGCTTGTCCTTGATGTCCCTCTCAATTGGTAACAAGAAATCATTTTTTTTTAAAGTCTTTTCACACCCTGTAAGAGTCAGCAGTGATTATTATCAAATAGTGTGGTCAACAATGACAAGTCCAACTGGCGATCAGTCTTGAGTAGTGTTACCTAAGGTTCAGTACTGGCACCAATATTATCTATCATCTTAAGCATGATAAGCATGCCCAAAGAAGGCTCTCAAGACCAAGTCTTATGCAGACCAACTGAGTGAACTGTGATTGTTTAGCCTGGAGTAAAGGAAGCTCAGGAAGACCTTATTGCTCTCTACAGCTACCTGAAAGGAGGTTGTAGGGAGGTAGGAGTTGGTCACTTCTCTCATGTGACAAGCAATAGGACAGGAGGAAATGGCCTCAAGTTGCACCAAGGGAGATTTAGACTGGATATTAGGAAAAATTTCTTTACTAAAAGGGTTATTAGCCATTGGAATTGGGTTTCTCAGGGAAGTAGTTGAGTCCCCATCCCTGATGGTATTTAGGAGTTGGGTAGACATAGTGCTTAGGGATGTGGTTTAGTTGAGGACTTGTCAGTGTTAGGGTAATGGTTGGACTTGGGGATCTTAAGGGTCTTTTCCAGGGTAAATGATTCTATGATTCGATGATGAGAGAGAGTGCACAGTCAGCAAGGTAGTCAGCTTATATACCAGAGGCTTATGCTGCTGTTCAGACAGACCCTGACAGAATGGAATCTTATGAAGTTCATCAAGGGAAATACAGAATCTACCCCTGGGGTGGAAAAAAAACCCATGCACCAACAATACAGATTGGGGGCAAAATGTCTGGAAAGCCAGTTTTGCAGAAAAAGTCCTGAGGTCCTGGAACAGGAAGTTGAATATGAGCCAGGAATACACACTTGTAACCAAGAATGCTGACATTATCCTGGGCTGCACAAGGTGAAGTGTTGCCAGGAGGCCAGGGCAGGTGATTCTTCCACTGCTCAGTGCTGGAGAGACACATCTGGAGTGGCTGGGATAGCTCTCTTGCATTTAATTACTGACCTCTACCAAGCCAATATAAAAATTATCAAGTCACTTGAGTTGCCCAGCCAGTGTAGCATGAATTCTGCTTTTTCAGTGCTAAACCACATTTATTTTACATAAGCAAGCTAATTGCCCAGGGATGTACTATGATTATGATTGGAATGCAAAAGTGATCCATATAGTCTTACAAAGGGAGAGAGTGTCCTTAAAATGCTCTTAACGGACTTGTCTTCCACACTACAGAAAAGGTTGAAGAACTCTGCCCTAGATGAATGCATGTGAGTAGAGTAAAAAATTAGATCAGCTGTTTTTAAATTAATTTAACCTGATTGTTCAGGGTTTAACCAACTGGATACAGGGGCTTATATGCACACTCTTAAATGATCTTCACTGAAGATAACAGTTTAGGGACTGATGTCCAAGTTGTTCTGGAAAAGCTCAGTTACAAGAAAACTTTTTAAAATGAAGATTCGAAATGACCATGTGTCATTTTAGAGTCCAGTTCTGGATCATATCAGTGAGTCCAGTTCTGGACTTCCCAGTATTACAGAGAAACGGACCTACTGTTGTATGTCCAGGAAAGGGCCACTGAATTTATTACAGGACTGGAGTATCCTCATATGAGGAGAGGCTGAGAAAGCTGAGACTGTTCAGCCTGAAAAATAGAAGCCTCAGAGTGTATCTCATCAATGTGCATAAATACCTGACAGAGGGATTAAGTAGACAAAACCAGACTCTCCACATCAGTGGTATCCAGTGATGGGCTCTTTTTTTCCTGGGTTTTGGGGGTTTTTTTTTTTTGGGGTTTTTTTGGGTTTTGGGTTTTTTTGTTTGTTTTTTTTTTTTTTCTGTGAGGATAACTAAGCACTGACACTGGGTAACCCAGAGATGTTGTGGAGTCTCTACCCTCAGAGATACTCCAAAACCAACCTGCTCTAGCTGACCTGGCTTTGAGCAGGGGGGATTCGACTAAATGATTTGTGGAGATAGCATCCAATCTCAGTGATTTTGTGTAACAGCACAATCCTTTGCTCAAAATTTTGCTCACTTCAGCCTCCATATATCTGAGACAATGTTGCTGCTCATTGTCTGGTTTTCTGTCGTTTCGGTTATTTTCCTGGCTACAGTCAGTCTTCATGGCATATTGCAAGACCAGTGGCACATGCAATGTGCTGTAACACTGTTGACATCCTCTTGTTATCAGAGCAGAAGATGGAAACAACACATAACTGCATGTGAACCAGACTAGGAGTCCATACTTTTCTGTTCAAAGAATTACTTGGAACTTAATGAATCACTCTTTGCCACCTTGCATGCTCAACCAGAGTAACAGGGTCACAGGTGACTGGAAGGCTGTCTGGCAAAAAAAGGACCTGGGCGTTCTAACTGACAGCCGGCTTGAATATGAGCCAGCAGTGTGCCCAGGTGGCCAAGAAGGCCAACGGCATCCTGGCTTGTATTAGAAATTTTGTGACCAGTAGAAGTAGGGAGATGACTGTCCCTCTGTACTCAGCACTGGTGAGGCTGCACCTTGAGTATTGTGTTCAGTTTTGGAACCTTAATGGAAGACAGATATCGAGGTGTTGGAGTGAGTGCAGAAAAGGGCAACAAAGCTGGTGACGGGCCTGGAGAATAGACCTTATGAGGAGTGATTGAGGGAGCTGGGACTGTTCAGTTTGAGGGAGAGGATGCTGAGGGGGGGACCTCATCATGCTCTACAATTACTTGAAAGGACATTGTAGAGAGGTTGATGCTGGTCTCTTCTCACAGGTAATTAGGGACAGAATCCAGAGGCAATGGTTTCAAGTTGCAACAGGGCAAGTATAGATGGGTCATTAGGAAGAAATTCTTCACAGAAGGAGTTGTCAGACACTGGAACAGACTGCCTAGGGAGGTGGTTAAGTCGCCATCCCTGGATGTGTTTAAGTGTCGCTTAGATGTGGTGTTGGGTGAACTTGCAGTGTAGGGTTAATGGTTGGACTCGGTGATCTCAAGGGTCTTTTCCAACCTGAATTGTTCTATGATTCTATGATCACGGAAATCTAAAACCAGTTATTTCCACTGCAGTCAATACAAAAAAAAATATTTTTTTCTTGATTTGCTGCTGTTTGGATGATCATACAAATGTTTTTTCTGTCTGTATAAACGACTAAGTTATTAGTTCTGCAACCTTATGCTGTTTTCCACAAAATAACAAATGAGTGAACTGTGAAGCAAAATACTAATACTCTAGCTGCCAAAAAGAGAACCTTTAAAATATGATTTCATAAAGAGAAGAAAAATTATGCTTGCAGAAACAATTTTTTGCTGGCATTGGTACTCTTCTATTTCCACTACTTCTTGCAAACTGTATTCACTGCCTGTGATGTTGGGGAAGACTCCCTGAAACTGATTCCAGATGAACTTATGGTCCTATCTGTAGCTAATATTTTCTGCAGAACATTAGTATTAGAAGTTTAGACTCCTGAGAGGAAAATGGCAAAGACTCTAATGAAATGCAAATTATATACCTAGTTGCTGCAGTGTCTTAACCACAGGAGTCTACAGCCAGGAGCCTGCCATTCACAACTGTGCAGCCTTTCAGTTGCAACACTGAAGTCTGTCCATAGACTTCCAGCTCATTTTCAAGGTTGCCATAGCAGTTTTTTAATCCTTATGTTGGAAAGTCCTCATTGCTTTATGCTGTCAGACTTTTAAAATGTAAGTGTATTGTCTTGAGTTCTGCAGGAAGTGATGGCCACTGATGTGTAAATTGTCCTTCCTGCTTTTCCACCCCAGGTCCATAACTTATAGTTTCTAGCCTGATGCTAGGGAATGAATAGAGCTTAGTAGGTAACATTAATAGATAGTGTACATCGGGTAGTCAGTAGTACTTTACAATAATACATATACACAAGGGCCAACAGCCAAGTAATCAAAGCATGAACAAGAGCAACCAATAGACAAGTCTGAAAACTATATAGTTGGTTTTGGAAAAGTATTTGAGGCGAAAAACTGCTGCACTGGAGAATATACTCAGAAGAGGATGCTTATCTATGGAGACCTCCATTGCATCTTTTCCCAACTGCAGGTGGAAAAGTTATCCCTTTCTCTATTCTCTCTTCTGCTTTGTGGGTTTTTTTTCTCTCTTTCTTTTTGTTTTCTGAATTATAGTTGGAGCAGACCATCAAATATATACCCAGCAAATAAACATTTGTGGGGGTAAACCTGCCTTATTATCCTTTGTATAACATATTCCTTGTCAGAGGAATGCTTGTACTAAAACAACTAGAAAACTTTTTCTTTAGTAGTGCTTTCCACAACTTTCTATAGTTCCTTTATTTGCAGGTGGAATTCTATCTGACTGCTCTGATAGAGACCTAACCTCACAGAGCTGCCTCATCAATCACAATGTGGTTTTGGAGTTTAGAATTGTTTAGTTTATCTCAAAAGCTTTTCTAAGTATGATTAAAAATCAGTGATCAGATCACGATGGCCATTTCTACTATGCTGCTATGCCCAAACATGCAATAGAGAACTGCAGTTGTAAGAAAAAGTGAACCTTTTGGAATTTCATGGTGGTCTGCATTAATTAGTCATAAAATGGGATCTAATTGTCACCTAAGTCAAGAATACAGACAAATAGAATGTGCCTAAAATAATAACACAAAAACAATTCTGATCCTCCATGTCTTTATTGAACACGTTCAACATTCAAAATGCTAGTGGAAAAAGTAAGCAAACCCTTGCAGTCAATAACTGGTTGACCTCCCCCTGGCAGCAATAACCTCAGCCAGGTGCTTCTTGTAGCTGTGGTTCAGACCTGCACATCATTCAGGAGGGATTTTAGCCCATTCTTCCTGACAGAACTGCTTTAGCTCTGTCATGCTCTTTGGACGTCTGTTCAAGTCATTCCATGGCATCTCTGTTTGGTCTGACTTGGCCACTCCAAAAGGTGAATTTTGTTTTTCTGAAGCCATTCTGTTGTGGACTTGTGCTGGTGTTTTGGGTCATTGCCCTGTTGCATCACCCAATGTCAGTGTTTTGGCTGACATACAGACATTCTCATACTATCTTGAAGAATTTTTTTTGCTACACTTGGGAATGCATCTTCCCCTCGATGACTGCCAGCTGGGCAGGTCCTGATGCAGCAAAGCAGACCCAAGTCATGATGTTTCCTCCATCATACTTTGTGGTTGAGATGATGTTTTCATGATGATATGCAGTGCCTTTTTTACATCCCATGTAGTTCTGTGTGTTCTTTCCAAATAGTTCACTCTTTGTTTCATCAGTACACAAAATGTGTCAATACCACTGTGGAGTGTCAATGTGCTCTTTTGCAGACTTCGGGTGTACAGTAATGTCCTCTGTAGTAAGCATTGGCTTCCTTCATGGTGTCCTGCCCTAGACACCCTCCTTGTTCAATGTTTTACGTACTGTAGAGTCAGGAACACAGATGTTAGGCAGTTCCAGTGATGCCTTCAACTCTTTGGCTATCACTCGGGGTTTTTTCTTTACCTCATTGATGAGCCTCTGTTGTGCTCTTGCAGTTATTGTGACTGGGCAGCCCCTTCTTGGTAGAGTAGCCACAGTCCTAAAGTGTTTCCATTTGTAGATCATTTGCCTAACTGTAGACTGGTAGATTTCTGAGGTCTTTGAAGTCACTTTGTAACCCTTTCCATCTTTATGTAAATCAACAATTCTTGATTGTAGATCCTCTGAAAGCTCTTTTTAGTGAGGCATGTCTCACATGAACATACATCTTGTGAGGAGCAAACTCAAAAGTTTGAGTGGTTTTTTATCAGTCAACATAGCTCTAGTCCACACCTCCATACTCATTTTCTTAACAAGACTCCAGGCTAATCTGACTCTGATTAGCTTTTTTTGACGTTAGCTCAAGGGTTTGCTTACTTTTTCCACTAGCATTTTGAATGTTGAATGTGTTCAATAAAGACATGGAGGATCAGAATTGGTTTTGTGTTATTATTTTAGGCAGATTCTATTTGTCAATACTCTTGGCTTAGATAATTGTTAGGTCACATTTTATGACTAATTAATGCAGACCACCATGAAATTCCAAAAGGTTCACTTACTTTTTCTTACAACTGTAAGTCTGGCCCTGTACTTTAGGAAGTTCTTAAGGCTTTTTAGGTATTTCTTGAGTGCTATTACAGATATACTGATATTGGCAATTTATTTTCAACATGTGTTAGTATAAAGCTGAAAGTCTTCTTACGCCATTATGGGTATTGAGGTAAAACAAGAAGAACTAAACAGAGAATAAAGACCAGATTCCTTTGGCACTCATTGATAAATGAGTTTGGAGGATGAACTAGATTGACACTGGACACTCTTCAGTGAAGGTAGCTCTGGTCTGGGTCAGACCTTTAGGTTTTGAAATCAAAGAAAGCGAGGAAAAGTAATAGAGAAAGGTATGAGTAAACATGATAACTGCAGTAAGAACAAAGGTCTGAGAATGAACTTTATTGAGACTGGAATATCCAGATGTTGCTGAATGTCTTCCAAACTGTGGCATTAATGTAGAGACATCTTCCCAACATCTTGCCTTTCATGCCAAAGTGTTGTGAAGTCATTAATCAGAGGAAGAAATCAGAAAACCCTGAAAAACAGGGAAGTGGAACAAAGGAAGAAAATTTGTGGCTTTTATATTTTCTCATTCATAGAATGGTCTAGGCTGGAAGACATCTTAGAGTGTAAATAAATAAAATTTATGGGAGATGTGTGTATATAGATTTAGATTATGTCTTGACAGAAAAATTTTCTATTCCTTTGATATTCTTTTTTTTTCCACGCTGAATAGCTATCCTCATTCTGTTGACTGTGACAGTGCAGAGCTCTCTAAAAATTTTGCAGTTACATATATATAAAGCTGTGGATTTTAGCCCAAATTAAGTATTCACTCTGAAGGATATTATTTAGGACTTGGAAAAAGTTTTGCAGATGCCCTATGAGGTGACTTAAATGTGTCTATATAAAATGTTACTAGCTGGATTGTTTTGATTTTATATCTTTGGAAAAGGTGAACTCTACAAACTGAGAAACCTCTTTGAAAACTTTTCATACTCATTAATGAATTAATTTGCAGTCTGTTTCCTGGCTACCTTACAAGTTTTCTATTAGGTTTTCTCTTAAGCACACCAGCAAAAATGTGGAGCATGGTATGACTGTCATTAGAAAGACATTAACTGAAAAATATCAGAGATTATGTTGCTCTTCAGCTCTTGTGCCATGTAGGACATATAGCCCATGGTAGAGACAATTTCCTAGGAGAAAGACTTCATATGTCCTGCCATGCTCTGTTACCATTCCGCAACAATCATACCTGTCATCTGATCCCAGAATATTAGTCCTCCAGTACAGTGAGTGAGGCAAGGTCCTTTAAAAAAGTAAAATATGGTTGCAGTGTTGAAGGAGGCTGAATGAAAACATAATATATGAGAATTTATTTCTTTGTTCTCTTAAAAATACATAATTTACTCTTGTACAAGATGTGGATGGCTTTTAAAAAATTAACAAACTCTTAAATCGTTACAGCACATGGCATTATATCTACAACTGCTGGGGCTGCGAGCAGGGATGGACATTTCTTCATCCTCTGCAGACACCTTTCCCACCTGATTTATCACGGTGACTAGTGGAATGTGACAAGCTATTACCCCTGGACTTGTGCTCAAGGTGGGCAGGATGCTGTGTCACTGGATCACAAAAAGCTTAGTTCCTGATGGCTGCTGATGATGCCAGAGGAGTGATGAGTACAGGAGCTCCTGTATTGTATTGTAAGTCCTTTAGTCATTGTTTCCTCAAGGGTTCACATGCCAGAGCTTTCCCTTTTCACCAGCCTGTCTTCTCATACTGCAGTGTCTTATCCCTCCTCCTGTATTTTTGCTAAGCTATTTGTGTTTCGTGTTCTTACTTCCCCAGGCTTCCAGCATCAAGCTTTTCAGCCAGTCACTTACAGATTTACACTTTCATAATCTTTTCCATTCTTCTTTGACAGACTCTCTCTGCTTTTAATTTGTTTTGCTCAGCCTCACTCTTACCAAGAGGTCTTGCTCACTCTCTTCCCTCATCAGCTCAGCTTCCCTTACTTCTTTCTCACGTTCAATGTAAATGTCATTTTCTTTTTGGTTCCACCATCACTTACTTCTTCCTAAGCTTTGTGGAAAGGTTTGCTTTCCTCTTTTCATTTTTTTCTCTCCTGGATTTCCAGTTAGGTGGCATCGTCTCAAAGGGAATAAATAAAAAATTAAAGTTCAAGCAATTCCTGAGCTTTTACTGATGTTTCAAGGCTAGTTTCATATATGCATACATATGTCCCCTTAGACAATTTCAAGTTACACAGTCAGTTAATGATGCAGTTTCTTATAGGCAAATCTTCTTTTGAAGTTGTTTTATTTTGTATTCATTGAGGTCACCCTCTGCCTCTCATCTTTGCAAGCAGCTCTCATTCATGTCATAGGCAGTTTAACAAGCTTAAGCTCCGTAGCAACTTCTGGTCCCAAATGTCTTCTGACAGAGCAAAGTATCCACAAAGCTACCAATCTCTGCTGCATATGAAATTAGCAGTACACAACACAGTAGATAACTCTATAGAAAGAGATAATAATTATAGATGTACAGTAACAGTGGAAACCTGATGAAGGAGTTGGGAATACGGACTAATGCAGTGCCATCTCCTTAAAAATCTATTCCTGTTTTGGACAGTCTTGCTTTTCTCAAAGCACAGAAGTGAAAAAAATAGCTAAATCACTAGATATCAATAAATTTGAGGCTTCTAAAGTGTCTTCTTGTATGTTTCTTTGCAGGCAGAGGACATTTCCTATCAGTTTGATTGAGCATTTTTGACATATGATGCTACTTTCACTACAAGCTTCACAAGAAAACAGCGAGCAATGTTTCTTCTGTGATGTTGCTTTCCTGTGCACTCTACATCATCAAGGCACCTGTTAACTTTAATAATAAGAGTCTTTAGTGTACAAGCGTAATTGGTCTGAATACGGGGTGAAAGGTATTACAGATTCTGGTGAATTTTAGTCAGAGGTGGATTGGGAGATCTTGCAGAGCACATTGACTGCCAATTTATTTTTTTTAAGCTTTGTGATACAGCATTTTCCAAGTTTTTTTTGAGATTTCTACTATTTGTTAGATGTGCTTGGTGTCTATACACCCAAAGTCCTTCACATTAAAAACGTATGTTTAGCTGAAAAAAACAAGTGGCTGGGAATAAGGAAGTACCTGAAAGGATATTTCTGAGCAACCTAAATCTTTTCTACACTTTCAGCTACCTGTCCTCCCTTCTGGATATGCATTTGGAGTCAAGGTCAGCACTGGGCACAAGCAAAGTATGTGGTTACCTATGGTGGAAAAATTGCAATGAAGTATCCTTGGAAAGGCTATATTGGGACCCTATGAAGGGTGTTTAGCTTGTTTGCTGATATAATTTCTGTCTCATCTCAAGGAAGAGGTGGGATGACCTGTCAGAGCAATGCTCGCTGCTGAGCAGCCTGGATCTGCCTCTTGCTTGCACGGCCTGTTGCAGATGAGCAGTGCTGTGTGGTTTTTGAGAGAGAAATTGATTGTCCCGTAGCACTTGCCATTTCTTCCCACATTCTGTTTCATATCCCGTGGGAAGGTCTGTCATGGTTATCTGCTACGGGGTCACTACTTTCTGCTGCAGGAGTAGCCTGGGAGATGCAGGCAGGTAAGTCAGTCTGTAGGGACAGAGGATGATCAAAGATTAGATCAGCTGGAATGAGAGACTGAAGGTTCTTGAGGGATATTAAAGAAGGAAAAAAAATGCTGCCACTCACAGATCACCCAACCTTCTCTCACACTCTTTCCTTTTCATACTTTTTTCCTTATTTCACTGCAAAACTCTGCTGACATATTTCAGCCTTTTGCTTTTGCACAGAGATACTTATCCCTCTAAAACAAATAGACAAGCAAATTCAAACCTCACTTATACTTTTTGGTCTCCCTCAATCCTTTGTTCCACTAGTAGTTAGCCTACAGGATTAACTGTGCTTTAGAATGAATCAGGTTTGTGTAGTGCATGATGCTCTGGTTTAGTCCTTCTGTAAAGGCAAAGCAAATTCGAACAGGGCCAACAGCTCTTTCCCAGTTGGCCACTAACTGTGAGTTGGTTTTATATTTCTATGTGCTCAGCATGAGATATCCAGGAGCAGATCTATGTAAGCCTTGAGCATGCAACTGTGGCATAAATCACTTAGAGTTGTGCTTTGAACATACGGGGTCCTACGAAATGTTAAGTGTTCAGGAGGATAATGGCCTAATGCTGTTAAACTAGGTGCCCCACATAAGTGAATGCTTTTAACAGTTTTGGCTTTTACTTCTTTGGGCCTTAGTTTCTTGGGAGAAAGATAAGATCAAGTAATTGCAGAAGCTGTCAAACTCAGTAATTAAGGTGTTTGAAGCAACTACGCTTATGATGAAGAAGATGAACCCATGCTGAGAGCAATGTTTCGGGATTCAAAACACTACCTGGCCTTTTTTTTTTTTTTTTCTTTTCAGAAAGATAAACTATTTTTTGTCAGTTCAAGTTCCAATCCTTCCTGGAAGATGTTTTCTTCCCTGAGCTCTAAGAAGCCTACATAAACACTGAAACCTGCCTGGAGCAGACACCTGAAATAGTTGGTTCAAGTTTGGAAAACAATCAAGAATGGAAAGCAGGCTTGGACAGGTAAGTGTCAGAGAATGGGTTACGCTAGATGATTCTTAAGGCCCCTTCCAAACCAAACCATTCTGTGACTCTGTGAAATGTTGCTACTCTGCCTTACATTCCCACGTACTAATGCCAGGATTGAAGACTGCAAAACCTGTGTGTGCCTGTGAGTTTCCAATCCTTCGTTATACTTAGACTGGTTTCTTAGCAGAGGTTGAATCTGGACACTCACAAACAGCTTGATACGGGTGAAATTCACCATGATGCAGGAGCCTGGACTTTGAATCCAGGCTCTTGCCAAACTGCTCATCTGGCTCTGCTGACCTTGTGCTAGGGCAATTTCCAGGTTGCGTGCAGTACAAGGTCTCAACAGATGGAGAGATGAAATCTTCATTATCTAATTAGCATAAAATATTTACCTGTTATGGTCTACTGACATCCTCAGCCCTGGTATGAGTATTCTCATATTAACACAACAAATAACTCTCATTTTTTTGACTGTAATCAGTATATTGACAGTGACTCTGGAATTTCCACTCATCTAATTTTCAAACTCACTTAATTGTTAGCTTTATTTCTCATAAGCTGGACATCTGATAAGCACTGTAAGATATATAAGCTTTACCTGACAGTCCAGAGGCGTAAAATGATATGATCCTCACTGCTGAGTTGTATGTTTGGAAGAGAAGTTAAACTTCACGAATTAGAGTTGCCAGAACTACGTACAGTAGGGACCAACAAAATTTTATGGCCTTGAAATGCAGTGTCACTCTGCAAGTTTGCTAGTCTTAGCAACCATTCATAACCAGATAGTAAAAAAACAATATGCTCAGGAAAAAAAAAATGTAAAAAAAAAATATATGCTAACTCAAGGAATGAATTTTGGGTAAATCTTAGTGCATGATCTGAGATTTTTTCATATTGAGTGTGTTGCTCGTTATCAACAAATTCATGGAGCTTGTAGAACTAATCCTGGTATTGAGAAACTCTTACTGTCAACGCTGAATTCTGTTAATCGACTGACAGTGACAAAGGGGAATACATGTATGGCTGCAATGGAACATAAAAATTGCTAGCTGTGGGGAGAAAACATTGTTACTCTTTAGTACTTTAAAACTGTAAATGCATCTAGAGTTAAGTAACAGAGTTACATCAACTGCCCACTTCTTTCCCCTGATGCAGCAACAAATTCAATCATATTCTACTTATGGTGAGATTTTAAAAAATCACTCATCCAAATCTGGTTCCAAATGTTGAACAAATTGTCTAATTGCTTCATAAAACAACTTCTGGTCAGCTACCCATTTAAAAAAGCATATCATACTGGATAAATTGCCAAAGTTATTTTGAAAAGGCACAAAACTTGTAACTCTCTTGGAGCTAATAACATGTTCTCCTTGAGTAACATTTAAGCAGTTTTTTGAGATTAAAATAAATAGTGATGAAAAAACACATCCCTCTTGTAGTGTTCTCTGATTTTTATCCATTGTTCCAGGTGGTTTAGATTGTAAACAGGATTTTAAATAAACAAAGAGTACTACAACAATAGCTTGATACATTTTTTACTTTTTTTTTACTTACTCACAGCCAACTCTAGCACAGTTTAATGTACTGTTGTTTTGTAGAAGAGCTTCTGAATTAATTTGTAAAGCTTTAGTGCAGCTGTGTTGTACTACTTTAAAAATATTTTTTTAAGTAGTATCATGGCCGTACTGTGGACAGACATAAAGCGTTACTGGAAAAATCTCATCATACTCTAATGAATTATTACTAGATTTCCTACACTTAACTTTTGTCACCAGGAAAATTTGTAGCTCAAATAGTCCATCTAACGGAAAAAAAATAAGAAATGCTCTCCTTTTAGCTTGGATTTAGCCTTTCATGCACAACATTCTCCCTGGACCTGAGACAAATCTGAAACAGAATAATCACATCCACTGGGTGACGAGTTTAAGTTAAGCGAATTTCAGTCAATATGCCTTAGTGATGTGGACCCACTTGACATAGAACTCTACATAGTTTATCCCACATGCCATGAACATCACCTGTACATAATAGGAAGCAGATTATGTTTTCAGAATTGTATTTCCCTTTATTTTAAGAATAAACCCATATTGTTCTGGCCTTAGGGAAATCTTGGCTTTCTAGTGGCTTCTGTACTCCTAGTGAACAGTGTTGACAGACTGATGGAGCCTGACCTTTTTAGCTATTTTCACAGCAAACCGCATCACTGTATGCTTGTCTCACTAAGAAACCCTCTCTTATTGTCCACATGGACTGTGATCAATGAGTGCTGTGATTAACAGCAGAGGGATTTTACCACCTGGTGGCTTGTGCCCTATCCACTATAAGCCCACAAGCTTATACTCTTGGAAAGTATTCAGGACATGTGTAATATACTTCTCTAAAACTACTTACTTTCAGCTTCTGAGGGATGCTTCCCTTTACACTCCTAACTCACTTAAACTTCAAAGGGAATTAGTCTCTGGTCATCTCTGGTGACCACAGGCTAGGTGATGAGTTGTAGACCATGCATGAAAAGTGTTTCAGCTGATCTCTGCTGTCATGTTAGAGCTCACAGAGAGCAATTTTTTGAGATAGCTAATCACATGGGATTTTCTAAAAGAGAGACAATGTACTTCAAACTGCATTTAAAAGCAGATTGAAGTCCTGCTGTGTCACAACACACAAAAGTCACTTCATCAAGTACACCACCAGACAGTTGCTGTGGTTTCTGGGAGGTGTTAGAATGTCAAGTTGCATCTGTTCAAGTAGTTTAATAGAGAGGTTATGAAAGCACAGTGGCCCACCAAGGTCTGTGAACCCTTGGCTAGCTACCCAGAGATGTAAAAAAGCCTGGGGAGCAGTGGTTCCAGCTTCAGCAATAAAAAAGAACTTTCAGAAACTAAAGGCATATTATAACCAATGCTGTAAGAAATACATCCTTTCTTTCATGACCTCTACACAGAAGACAGTGTTAATTACATTTGGCGATGATTTGCAATTGGGAAATATTGTCTGTTCTGAGCAGCCTGGGGTTTTTATGCTAGAAGTGTCAAGCCACTTTGAAGAATGAAACAAAGAAAGTGGGATGAAATGTAGTAGCATTAATTGTAAGCTTGCAGTCTTATGAAGAAGAAAAAGCTTCTGTTTGATAGCACAAGGTGTTATTAATTGAAAATGGGAAAGCAGCAACACTGGATGTACTTGTCAGAGGATGATGGCAACCCACTGATATAACGTGGGCACGGAAAACACAAATGTTAAGATGTGTGAGCAGTAGTAGAACATGTTATGTGGTTGAAGGTGAGTATTGTCTGAGGTTGTATGTTGCCCCAAATCATTTTAGTCAGTTGTTGTGGGTGTCAAAAGAGGGGAGATAATCTACTTGTTTGTTTGTTTGTTTTCTATCACAGCACTATGTAGGACTTCTTTGGGAAAGCCTATGCAATTTTTGCATTACCACATTCATGGAAGGTAACTCAGATTATGACAGATTCAAAAAAGAACTGCTAAATTGACCATATCACTGAATATCTTATTTTATAAATGTGATGTGGTATATGCTTGTTTGCAAGGAATCAAGTCACATTGGCTTATTACATTAGAACTCATTAGGTGGGTTATTGGGTGAATTATGAGAGTGTATGCTAAGAGAAGCTGAATGATCAGCATGGCAAAACAAATGTTTTCTTGAGTCTCCTAACTAAGATGAGATTGGGAGAGGATGAATTCTGGTTTCAGTTTCCATTTTGTTATGAAAAATTGTCAAGATTTTAACTTAAATGACAGCTAATTGCTTTTGTTCTTAAGATTAATTTCAGTCAAATTTAATAATGAAACAGAATTTGAAAGCAAAAAAAAAGAGAGATACCTATTGTTTCAGGACTAAAGTTTTATGTGTATATATATAAAATTTAAATTTGATATTATATATTTTATATATATGTGTGTATTTAAAGTTTAAATGTTATAAATACACATATACATATACTATATATAATTAAAAAACATGAAGCAGTAGGTATTTTGTATAAGCTACAGATATACACAGTCAAAATTCTTTGTGGTTTGCACATATTTTCACCTGAAATAAAAGCACAGGAGTGTCTCCTTGTAAATGGAATGATGGGTTTTTGTATGATATTGTATGAGTATTGAGCAGCAAGTTAACACCAGTTCGTTATTTCTCTGGAACTCAGTTATTAGAGTCATTGTTTTAGAACAGCTGCAAGAATACCTACGAATGCTGCAGTCTCTGGAAAGCACCATTTATGCATTGCTGTGGATTTAAAAGCCCTACAGCAGTAGGAATGTGAGATGAAGCTACATTTTCCGTACCGTAAATCATAGTAGAGTCAGCCGTAGCCTCTTCTGGAGCAGTCATGGTTTCTAACATTGCTTGTGAGGCTTTGATTGAAACAAACATTTTATTCCTTTTTTTCACATTTAATGAAGCCTGCATGGCTACGTGGAAAAATACTCGTAGGGCACATTCAGGATTTTGAGACAAATGCAAGATCTGATATTCATCATGTTTCTTTTGACATAATTGTAAATCAATTACATTACTGACAAGTGAAGTCATGGTTCTTACCCAAGAGTGAAACTTCTAGTTGTTTTTGTTAGTACTCACTCTCTGACCATGATGTCATCAGTTGCTTTGATTAGTAGGAATATATTTTCAGTATTAGTGGAAGAAGCAATATCAGAGTCAACAGCTAAGAAGTCTCGCCCTGTTAAAGTCTCTAAGACAAGCTGTAAAATATGGCTTCATTTCAGCACAAGAATTGTCATTGCTTTACTGATGGACTCAACATTTGCTCAGCTCTGAGTCAATATTTAAGGTCTTAAATAAATGGGCCTACGGATCTTCTGAATTGCTAAAACTGAGCCTGATACAGGTTTCCGTCGAGAGCCACAAGGGACCTGAATAGTTGATGCTGGAAACTAAATTGTGAGAACTTTGTCTAGAGTTTTTATAAATGAGAGGTTGAGTTTTATTTACGTGAACAGGCTTGAGAAGCGCAGCCTTAGACTTTCTTTATGAGCCTTAATAACCAAGGACATAACATGCAGGTGCAGAGTTGAGAATAGATGGATGAAGGTTAAGGCCAATTTTGTTCCACAGTCATCCCCTGCAGACACTCTCTGACTATCTTACCGTCTTAGTTCTCCGGCTGTAAAAGTGCCAGTAGTACATCCTGTACTGTGTTGCGGCATTTCCACCCCCATTCTGTTTATTTAGATTTTCAGATATGTCTCCTACTCTGCGCATCACCTATCACAGTAAGAGACAGATATCAACTGAGAGAATAAACCTTAATAAATACAGTTTTTATGGCAAATTCAGGGGGAGATTCTTGAACTCCTCTTGCTTGCAACTGAGAAGACAGGAGATTTGAGAAATCTGAAAAGTCACCCAAGAAAGAGAGTCATGTAAATGAGATATCTGTGGTGGTCAAATGACAGTTCAAGGGCAAAATCTGGTTTGAGAGGTGGTTTAATCCACTCTTGGGAAGTCTAAATGTGAATCTTGCATTCTGATCTACAAGGAGCCTGGAGCTAGCAAACTCCTCCATTTTATTTATAATTTGTTTCAAAGCCCCGAATAGCAACTTGAGGCTTTTTGCTTGAAATGGAATGGAAAATGAATGAGATGGGGTAAAGATAAGTGTTTATTTAATGACCAGTCAGTTGTTCTTTCTCGTCTTGTGGCTCTGTTTTGAAACAGTGTTGGAAAAAAAAGAGAATAACGTGTAAACAGTGGGAATGCAAGTGTGTGGGAGCGGTCAACGGATATCAAAGGAAAGCAGGGATGCAGATCAGTCACTTCTTTTTTTTTATCTTCTTCAAGCCCAGAGTAGCAGATTTTGGGCCAGTGGGTAGTTTTTGTGTCTTACAGAGTGACAGGGGAGGGAGACTGATGTGGATGGCAGGCTGGAGGATCAGGGAGCGAAGGCAGCTCTGCAGGTAGACTCCTTCATGAGAGGCTACTGGCCCTGTGGCTAGTCAGAAGGGGCACGGGGTGGTCCCAGGATGATGGTGGCACCCCATAGCTGCAGCAAGGAAGCCAGTCAGCCTGTGGGTATGTGTGATTACATAAATTAAATCCTGTGCTGGCTCAGCAGCAGCACTGGACACCTGAGGAGGCAGTTGGGAGGAAGGACAAGTGGTGACTCATGGGTAACTGGTGACTCAAGCTTTTTGCCTACCATTGTGTTTATTTTTTGGGAGAAGGGAGAAGATCTGAGATCCAGTGGGGAAGAAGGGGCAGGAAGGGGACACAGTGGGATGAGCTGGTGTCGGTGGCAAGGACAAGCAGTTGGGACCAGTGCAGACAGGTTCCTTCTCAAGATACAGGTGAACACCATGAGCATGGAGGAGTTAATGTTTCCTTTATGGCAATTCCACTTTTTAACATAGTGTTTTCAGATACAGAGATGAGACCTCATGAGTAAAACCCATAATAACCATAGAATCATAGAATGCATTGGGATGGAAGGGACATTTTAAGGTCATCTAGTCCAAGCCCCCTGTAGGGAGCAGGGACATCTTTAACTAGATCAGGTTGCTCAGAGCCCCATCAAACCTGACCTTGAATGTCTCCAGGGGTGGTGCCTCCACAGTCTCTCTGGGCAACCTGTTGCAGTGTTTCACCACTCTCATAACAAGGAACTTTTTCCTAATGTCTAATCCACATCTACCCTGTCTCTTTTAAAACCATTCCTCATCATCCTATTGCTCCTTGCCCTTGTAAGCAGTCCCTCCTCAGCTTTCTTGTGGGCCCCCTTCAGGTACTGGAAGGCTGCTGTAAGGGTTCCCCAGAGCCTCTCCTCTCCTCTCCTCTCCTCTCCTCTCCTCTCTCTCCTCTCCTCTCTCTCCTCTCCTCTCTCCTCTCCTCTCCTCTCCTCTCCTCTCTCTCCTCTCCTCTCCTCTCCTCTCCTCTCCTCTCCTCTCCTCTCCTCACAATCTGTTAAGCGGTCACAAGAACCCACAGTCTCCCTGGTACCATTTCTTCATTACCCATCATCCCCACAGTCTTTGGTTCATTTAGATCACACTGACAGGGTAGTGGAGGAGAAAATATCTGTGTCTCTTGGCTATCCCTGGAATAACTATGGCATTCCACACGCAGCACGTCTGGAGGAACATTCTGTCAAGTGCTTGGCTTGAATATCGTGCAGCGTAACTCTGGGTACTATTGGGAAGACAAAGACTACGCCGTGTCATTGAACCTTCTCAGAAAATGCCAGCAGTGAGGGTTAGCATTGTAAGTGCTCCAGGTTTATAATAATCAGAATTAGTCCATTGCTAAGAACACTGATTACAAGAGTAAGGCTGACTCACTCACATCTGTTGAAAATTTTGGCTCGTGTTGTGAACAAATCTGATTGTGACTAACCTGCTTCAGGGATCAAGGACCAGAACCAGACTGTCTTTTCTTAGAGATGTGAGGTGTGTTGTTTGCATGTTTTTTTGTTTACTTACAGGTGATTTTAAACTCCAGCTCCTAATCTTTAGTGACAAATAACACCTTATAACAGTTACAGAAGAAGAGACAGGACATCACTTAGATATTATAGAGCAGGTTGGTAGCCTTAAACAGTTCAGAAAGCAGCACTGAGAGATAATCTTCATGCTGGCATGTGTAAAGGGGCATTTTCTAATTCAGGGAGAGCTGTTCACTGCAGAACTCCAGCTGCAAAATGTGGCACCCTGCTTTCTTGGGGCACAGCCAACTCTGCTAGTAATGGATGAGGAAGAAGGTGCCCCTGTGGGTAGCTTACACCGTAATAGTCTGCTCCAGAGTCCATTATAACAGCTGTTTCAGATTTATTCTGAGAAGGGACAGAAAAGAGGAAATCCTGGGTATGACCTGCACCTACCATTGCAACTCCGGGTCGTGGGTCGCTAGTCCATGCTCTAAGTACAAGGGATTTCATAGTCTCTCAGCAGAGCACCAGGTGAAGCAGGGAGTATTCTTTCTAGGATATTGTATTTAGCACACAGAAGGAATGTAAAACAGTGCTTATGGACAACATGAGTACAGGCATAGATATAAGTTCAATGTGATTCACTGCGGTTATTTTGAGGGGTTATAAAATCTACTATGCATGTATACTGCACTCTGAATACTGTGCTGAGGGTAAGCAGGTCATTTGTTGCTCTGAGGGGATTTTTTTTTTCCTTTCAGACACCCACCTTTTTGCTGTGGTGTTTCCTGACCACTGTTTGTGTTGCATTCTTCCTTTATCATCCCCACACTTCGTGCTCCTCTGAGACACATTGTGTGGGGAACTAGTTATGACTGCTGTAATCTCTAAAGTCTTTGAGTTTTGCAGTAGGCTCTGGTATCATTAAAGTCATCCTTTCACTGGCCTCCTGCCATGCTTTACAAGGAAGCACAAAGGTGAGAAAGGTTAGTACTTCAGTATGGATAATAGCTAAATGTGTCTGAAAGGAATTGAAGGTTTTGTGCCTCTGAACAATGGTAGTGTCTTTTCTGTGCTAGAGTGGAAGTGCTCTTGCATTCTGATGTCTCAGGAGCCTGCAGCAGCCAAGCTTCTCTACTTTATTTATAAATCCTTTTTGAATCCAAGATAGCTGAAATCACAGGATTTGCTTCCTGGAGTTTAAATAATTTCCGGTTGCCCTGCAATCGTATTTCTCAGTGTCCTCATTTGCTTGCTGCAAATTATCATCACAGCACAATCTAGTTCTTGATCTATTTGAAGAATGAGATATTACTCCTGATACTACCTAACTTTATTCAGGGATTCTAATTTTGCCAATTCCTTTGGTCAGGTCAGCCAAAAACCTGAGACCTTGCCAGAATACGTATGGGCAGTGTATTTCCTGAGGCATCCTTGAATTCCTTGAGTCAGGATAATTAATGCTTTTTATCATCTGAATCTCCAGTCTATTTTGCAGTTCAGAAAAAGGACTAAAAATATTCTATTTGTTTTACTGTTTACAGAACTGATATCTGACTCTGTTCTACTTGGCTGCATTTTATTACCACATTTGCCACACACAGTTAGTTGTGCCTTTTGTAGAGCTTTGATTATAGGAATGGTATTGAAATGCTCATTAAAATGTTTGTTTCTAGGGACACACGCTGCCAACCCTACTTGATTGTGGATCACCGTATTTCTGTTTCCCTTGGCAAACCCTATCCTACTCTCTGAAAGTAAGCAGAGATCATATCTTGGGATGACACCAAAGGCCACTAAAATTTATCAGTAATCAGTTCTTGACCTTTCCTTTCAGCTACTGGAAGCATCTCTAACATCCACAGATGTGAAATCTTGATTTTTTTAGTGCCTTCAGCTACCAGTCTTTACCTTTGTACTTTCCTTTTCTCTACCAAACTTTTTTTCCTCCACTAGTAAAAGGCGATGTGAAGGAACAACTTCTAAATTAACAGAAGACCCCAGTTAAGTTTTCCTCCATTGAGAGCTAAACCCGCTATGCCAAAGATAAAAAGGTCAGGTCTTTGCGCAGCACAGGTTGAATCAAGCTGTATATCCCCCACCTACATCAAATTACAGGAGGTAATGCTTTCTTGAAAGTTCATGGTCTCTGTAGGTCTCTTCAGCTTATAGTAGTCAGTTGACACACTTGATGACTAATTCCTAGCCCATTGCCAGACTTCTTTTATTGCTTATTTACAACTCCTACCTGAATTTCAAAGGGTGGAAAATTTCTGTAGTTTTTCATCTTGAATGAGTGAAACCATCTTGTAAAGGTGCTTGTCTGGAGGATCCTTATTGTTATCACAAGTCTTCTTCAATTCCTGTGGCCTCACAGTGGGTCTATTGCTAAAAAAGGGAAACATACACAAAATTTCTTCTAGAATCATCTTTGTTTTTCTCTGTAGCTTCTCTAATTCACTTTGTACTTTTTAAAGTAACAACAGTAAAAATTTTTAGCCTCTGTTGTGCTTCCAAACTTTTGTTCCACCCTTCTGCATCATCAATCTAATATTTCCCTTGAAGATAATGAAATGTCAAGACTATTTGGCCTTTTAGTGCTTTAAAGTGATTTCTTCTCTGTCTATACCCTTAGAATTTGTAAATGGCAATTATTCTTTGAAGATTCAGAAGCTGATAGAGCACAGCTCTATTTTTTGTTTATTTTAACGGTATTATCAGAGACCTCTGTTTAGGAAGGCAAGAAAGAAGATTTGCTCAGCAATATGATTAACTCCTAAAAGATATTTTCCCATTCTAGTAGGATAGCCTCTTTTTCTCCCTAAGTATAATAGGTATTTTATAAAATAATTTTTGTTAAGTCCCAAGGGATCAGTACTGGGTCCAGTTCTGTTCAATATCTTTCTCAACGACCTGGATGAGGAGACAGAGTGCACCCTCAGCAACTTCACTGATGACAGAAAACTGAGAGGGGTGGCTGGCACACAGGAAGGCTGTGCTGCCATCCAACAAGATCTGGACAGGTTGCAGAGCTGGACAAAGCTGAACCTAATGAAGTTCAATAAGGAAAAGTGTAGAGTCCTGCATCTGGGGAGGAGTAACACCAGGCAACAGCACGGATTAGGGGATGACCTGCTGGAGAGCAGCCCCATGGAGAAAGACCTTGGAGTCCTAGTGAACAGTAAGTTGTCCATGGGACAGCAATGTGCCCTTGTGGCCAAGAGGGCCAATGGGATCCTGGGGTCCATTAAGAAAAGTGTGTCCAGCAGGAGGTTCTCCTCCCCCTCTACTCTGCCCTGGTGAGACCACACCTGGAATACTGTGTCCAGTTTTGGTCTCCCCAATTCAAGAGAGACAGGGACCTACTGGAGAGGGTCCAACAAAGAGCTACGAGGATAATTAAGGGACTTGAACATCTCTCTTACGAAGAGAGACTGAGAGAACTGTGGCTGTTTAGTCCTGAGAAGACTGAAAGGGGTTCTTATTAGTGTGTATAAATACCTGAGGAGTAGGGGTCAAGAGGAAGGTGCCAGTCTCTTCACAGTGGTGCCCAGTAAATAGGACATGAAATAATGTGTATAAGCCAGAACATAGGAAGTTCCACTTCAACATGAGGAGAAACTTCTTTATTGTGAGTGTGACAGAGCGCTGGAACAGGCTGCCCAGAGAGGTCATGAGGTGTTTTTCTCTGGAGACTTTCAAAACCCGCCCGAACATGTTCCTGTGTGGCTGCCCTAGGGGATCCTGCTCTGGCGGGGGGGTGGACTAGATGATTCCTAGAAGTCCCTTCCAACCCCTAACATTCTATGATTCTATATAGTTCATGAGTCAGGAATTTGAAACAGGTTGTGCTTTGCATATTGTGAGTACCTACCATCTTCTCCCAACACATGCACTCTAGTCTGATAGCTGAGAGAATGATTGGAGGAAATTAAATGTGTCCACGCACTGTTAACCATCTACATGCATCAGACACTCTGGCAAAGATCTCACCACGGTACTCAGGACTCCACTGTGGTCTTCCATCTCAGTGGGAAGGAAAAAGCCATAGAACATCTATTTTTAACAAAATATGCAGAATAGCCATAAGTCAGGTATGACTGCTCTCCGGTCCACAGTCTGTCTGGAAGATTATTGCAAACTCTTATATATGGTCTTGACAAAGATTGCTTCACCAGCTGCTCTCCTTCTGCTTTACCGGTCTCTTGTCCTGAAAGTGTCTTGGCTAATTCATATTCCAGTGGTATAGGTTCTCATAGGAATAGTATTTAAAATTGTTTGCCCTTTGGGGAATTCTATCCTTATCTTCTACATTTTGATTTTTCTAAACTGATGAAATCAAGCTGTTCTGCCTCAATGAAAAAAGCTTTGCCTTAGACCATTAGTAGATAGCAAAGGTGATTCCCTGTTTGTCTAGTTGCCATGCACTTACACTTTTACAGCCAAAACTGTCTTTAGTAAAAGGTTATAGTTAGCTAAACATGGTCAAGGCCTATAGAGATCCTAAGCTGACCTGGGTAATTTTGTCTCTACTTTTACCTTGAAGAGATCACACAAAAGTAGAAAACTACCTTTGAATCTCAGTTTTTATGTGATCAATGAAGAGCTAACTAAAGCAGTGTTCAAGGCAATTACTAAAGTAATGAAATGAGTTTGTACATCAGTTAAGTGCCAGAGAGCTTTTTTCTCATTAGGGTTGCTCTTAACTCCCAAGGACTTCCCACATGCAGTAAACTCCTGAGGATGAGTCTTTCACAGAATCATAGAAGCGTTTGGGTTGGAAAGGATGTTAAAGATCATCTAGTTCCAACCCTCCTGTCATGGACAGGAATACCTTCTACTAGACCAGCTTGCTCAAAGACCCGTACAATCTGGCCTTGAACACTTCCAGGGAGGGGGCTTCCACAACTTCTCTGGACAACCTGTTCCAATGCCTCATCACCCTCACAGACAGGCATTTCTTCCTGTTATCTAATCTAAATCCACTCACTTTCAGTTTGAAACTGTCACCCCTCATCCTATCACTTCACTCCCTGGTAAAAGTCCCTCCAAATCTTTCTTGTAGGCCACATATAAGCATTGGAAGACCTCTGTAAGGTCTCCTCGGAGCTGTGTATTCGTGTCTTGACTCTCTGCCAGCAGCCTCCACATCCATGTTTGCTTGGCACCTCTCTCTTCTGTCCCTGGGAAGCTGCTTGCCCTTGCATGCTCTGTTGGTTTCACAATATGCAAATTCTTTCACTCTGTCCAGGGGGATCAGCTTGATTCAAAGCACAGCTGCCAGAACAAGGCTTCCTCCCTTCCTACTGTCCAGCTGCACCTTTGCAGAAGGCACAATATAGGACATAGAAAACAATGAACAAATTAACCAAATACCATCCATGACAAGTCTCGAGCACTCAGTCTAGAAGATTTACATACTTTTGCATTACGAATTGCATTATGTGGCAGTCTGTGCAGTATGCAATATCTATCTGAAGTAATATAATACTCCTTCCTACCTGCACTGAATGTTTGTCTAGAAAGCAGAACAGAACAAAACCCTGCAAGTAATAAAATAGTAAATAATTTTCCCATGTGTTATTAAAGTAACTTGAAAGCACACTAGTAATATGACGTATTATCCATTTGTTACTTATTAAACAACTTTCTTCTTGAGAGATAAAAAGTGCATTCTTCCAAGGCTGCAGTCTTCAAGCCATTTGTGTCATGCTGCAGTGATCCCAGATTAGCCATGTTTTTGAAAAAAACCCAAACAAAAAAAACCCTGTTCCTCACTGGTCACCCATCCAGAATATTTGACAACTAATATTTTGCTGATAAATTTGAAAACAAATGCTTGTTTTAAGTCCTTCCTAGCTGACACCATCTAGCATAAAACAGATTTCTATTCTAAAGGAAAAGGCAGGGTAGATTGCATAATGTTGTTTTTCTCTCTCTTCTTTAGTGTTTTTTATTGATTTCAGTTTGCAAAGAAGCTGTGAATATTTTGAAAATAGTAAAACCTCGTCAAAATTGCTATTGACAAAGGGCATCAGAAAGTGAGCAATGAAAATTCAGAAGATACAAACTGCATGGTGCCAAAGGTTTAGAACAAACTAGATAATGATTTTTTCCAAACCGTTGAAGATTTTTTTTCCCTTTCTTTTGGCTAAGTAACAGACTACTAGAAATGCAGTAAAGAATTGAAGCATTGAACAACTTATCATACTGACTGACAAGGCAAAGTATATATTTGACAACTACCATTCTGTAAATATACCTTAAAGTTAAATTATATGTTTTGAAAAACTGTGTTTCCTTTCAGGACTTTTAAATTCATTAAAACCTTTGTCACAGAATATCACCAATGCCAAGAATTTTCTAGGTATCAAAAACGATGAAGCATTTATGTAGACGGAAAGAATATGCACCCTTCCATTTCACTGGACTGAGTCTATTATTATTTTTTTACTTAGAATGTGATATTTGATCTCCTAGTTAAATCAGTGAGAATGTCTTAGGACTGTAAACTCATGTTCAGAGAATAAACCAGCCACCAAATTTTTGGAGCAGAGGAAAAAAGATTAAGATATTCTGCAGGTGTTTAATGTACGATTTCTTGTGACTTCCTGTCAAGCACCTACCACTAAGTCGAAGAGTAAAGTTGCAAGCCATTTCAGTAAGTCTAAAGTCATAAGTATTGCACCTTGATTTTCATCCCTCTCTGGAAAGATTCTGTTATTAAGATTTGTAATTTTCTTCTTCACTTCTGTTCCCATCGCCCAATTTTCCTTCTACCGTATGAGGAAAGGCTGAGAGAGATGAGCCTGTTTAGCTTGGAGAAGAGTAGACTGGGGAGGCATCTCATCAATACTTGCAAATATCTAAAGTGTAAGTATCAGGAAGATGAGGCCAGACTCTACTTAGTGGTGTCCAGTGACAGGACAAGGGTAAATGGTTATAAAGTGGAAAACAGAAGGTTCGACTTAAACATAAGGAAATACTTCTTTACTGTGAAGGTGATGGAGCACTGGAACAGGATGCCCAGAGAGATTGTGGAGTCTCTGTCTCTGGAGATCTTCAAATCCTGCCTGAACATGTTCCTGTGTGATCTACTCCAGGTGATCCTGTTCTGGCAGGGGCGTTGGACTAGATGATCTTTCAATGTCCTTTCCAAACCCTTCCATTCTGTGACTTTGTGATTCTGAGATTTCTCTTAGCACTATGTGTAAAGCTATTTTGAAATATATTCAAGTGTTTCTTACTTGCAATGTGTGAAATTGTTGTCGAGTCTATTTTTCTTTATCATTTGCTTAAATGTTTTTTTCTAATTCTAGGTTATATATATATATACACATACACGCGCTGGTTAATATTGCTTATTCTTTAAAAATGTCTAAAACATTTACTAATTGTATGTCTTCTCATCTTAGATTATCTCTCTTCTCAGAAAATACATGGGGTGGGGTGTTCTGTCGCTGCTCTAGGCAAACATTTTATTCAGTCACTAGTTTTGAAAGGATTTAGCAAAGGAGAAATGAAACTAAATGTCCTTATTTTTTCCTGCAAAATAATGATAAAACATTTTCTTTCCTTGTTGTTGTTCTCATGCAGCTATTTGACAATGGTAATAACACTTGTTAGTACACAATGTTCCTGTAAGCTTATCATGGTTAATAAGCTGCCGTTTTATGGTTAACACCGAGTGTCTGTATATCTCCTGTGGGTTATTCAAGTCTCTTCTTTCACAGATACAAAAAACAGAGGACATCTGTCTGTTTTCCTGATAGGTACATTTTCTTCTGTTATCTTTCTCAAAATCTCTTCCAGATGGCCATTTATGAGATGAGTTTTGTCTACTGTGCTTGCCCTTGGAAACTGCAGTAATGCTAGGCCAAGCGCCCCAAAACAGTGAGCTGCAATACTGGGATTTGGTGAGAAAAATGCAAAAGAATACCAACCAACCCAAATCTTTTGTGCAGGCTTTTCAATTTTTTCTTTCAGGCTCTCTCATTTTGCCTTCATTTCTGTGTTTAAAGTTCACTTTAGAGAACATAAATGAGGCCTCTCTGCTCATCAGGAACTAATGCGTTTCTCCCACTAGGAGAATGAGAAGGTGCTTAAAAATGTTCTTGACAACAGGTTTAGAAACTCAAACATGACACACAAGTAATAGCAATATCACAGGATGTTGCAGATGGCCAAAATATGAAGGGATTCTCATTTAGTACTGTACAAATTTTTGATAACGCAGTCAGTGATGACTATTAAAATGTGTATCCCAATACACCTTCTGGTTCAGGGAATCCCTGTGCTGTTGGAAGTACTTCCCACAAGGAGGACAGCTCTACACTTCCGCCTGTTTCACTTCTACTTCTCTGCAATGAGCCACACTCAAGAGCAGGAGACTGGATGCATGAGTCTTTGGAATAACGGTTGTTGTAACATGTTTGGAAGCTTTCATGTTGACCTTCTTTCTGACCTTCTTCCTTAATCAATACTTGTCCTCTCTTCCTGGTTATTCTTTCTTTCTGAATGCAGACAAAATGACTATTGTAAATATAGGATAAGAACCTTTCGGAGGCATGTGTTTCCACTGAACAGAAATTTTGTGTTTGGTGTCAGTAATCATGTGCTTGTAAATTGGAAAACCCTGGTACTTAGGGGGAAGTGTATCATCACTACTTACCTTCATTAAAGAACATTCAGCTCCTTTTATATATCTACAGATCTACGCTGCTTTAGGCTGTTCAAATGGCTCCCGATTCTGCTAGTGAAAAAAATATTGTCTAGCAAAAATGGCTGCGTTCTCCCTTTTCAAAAACTGTCCTTCTGTTCTTATGTCCTTGTAATTTGCTACTGCCCATCTTCCAGAGTATTTTGATGCATGTGGAATTACTTAATTCCATTTCTTACCATGCATCAAATAATCATAAAAAGAATGTTCTCAGAAGGCTAAGGTCTTGCAGTTTTGTGAAAAATGATCCATCACTATCATAAAAGTATCCCCTAAGTTGATTATGGGCTACTCCATTATTAAAATACTAAAACAAATGATACTGACACATAAAAGGCTGGGACTCGCAAAGGCAGAGACAGGCAGCCCATAGACAGACTAAGAATATGATCTCTAAGAACAGAATGCAGTCACTGAATTTATATTTGATACTTACAGTACACAATATCACCTTCTAAACTTGAAGACAAAAGCAAAAAAAAATAAGGGTGATATGAAAAAAAAAGAGATTCAAATTCAAAAATAATGCAAGGAAAGAGATATCAACTAAACTGCATGTTGCATAAAGATCTGATTGAAAAACTGGTAAAACATGAAATGATTGTGAAAAATAGATTAAAAAAACACTTTGGCCAACCAATCACATACATCTGGTGTTATGCCTATTTGACATGAAGCATAAAATTAACACACTGATTTGTGTGATTTATAATGCACTGATGGACCCACATTTGAAGCAGCATGTAATTATTCTGGCCTTCTGAGAAGAATATTTGAGCAACTGAAATGAATTACTGAAGAAATATCATATGCATCTATGTTAGAAGCCCCCATGAAACTAGGTTTCTTTATGAAGCTCACCACTCAAATAAAGTGTTCATGCAGCAGCATCAAATGTGGTCTTACTTTAGATTACTTACTTTAGATTACTTACTTTAGATGTGCTTTGTGTTATAGAAGAGAGAAGTGTTGTCTTCCTCTTAATCAGACAATTTGGTGATGTATTTCCTAAGGAAAGGCTGTTTTTCGAAAGTTGCTTAAGATTGGCTGCTAGTTAGACTTGTAGTTCATTTGACGATGTGGTTCATTACAGGCAGAATTCAGTCTCTGAAGTGCTAGATATCATCTTCCAAAAGCAGGATATTTGCGTGCATCTCAAATCTTTATTTACTACATTCCACTCTTCGCTAGAAAAATTTGATTCACTTCTGCAGTGTGTCACGTTAAATTCACTGGAAAGAATTATATGAAGATTTGTTGTCTTTCTCTGAGTGCTCTCATGGAAGACTGCATTTTTCTTCTTAAACGTCTTAGCTCTGTAACACCTGAAATGTCCCCCTCTTTCTTTAGACATAGTTTAAAGTATGATTTGATAGAACTCACTGATGAAAAAAGGATGCTAATAGCTAGCTCTGATAATAAATTAGAGCTTTCTATGACTGCTCCTGGGAGAACTTCCACTCAAGGTTATGTTTATTGCAAGGTCACCATTGCTTGTGGGTTTTTTTCTGTGGAATGGGGAAAAGAAAAAAAAAATATTTTTTTTGCTTTAAAATTGTTTTGATGGTGACCTGAAGAGTCCTGAAGACTGAAGGGGTAGTGTCAAGGGATCTGTGACAAAAGCAAATTGAAGAATTCAGAAGAAAGTCAGTATCAGTGTTGAACTTGGAACCAGGAAGGCGAAGCTTACACTGAAATCTTGTGTAAGAAAAAGACAAAGCTAAACTCATCTGAAATTATCAGGACTGCTCTGAACCCTGGCAAGTGTTTCTGTGTTATCTGTTAAGAAGACAACAAATGTTTTGAGGATTTTTAATCCACGTTTATGAGTTTTAGCTTTCTTGCTTGTGTGAAAACTAAAACTAAAAAATATCCAGCATTACTAGAACAATTTTTGGTTTGGTCTTCTCATCTTCCTTTTTATTTTGTATACCACCTCATTCAGTTCTGCTGTAATGCTTTTCTTCTTGCCATTTTTAGAGTGTTTTAATATGCAATTGTTTTCACTGATGACCTAAAAGCTATTAGGAATTTTAAGTGATAAATGTTCTGTGTGTATAGCACACATATTGCTGTAATCAAAATCTGTGAAGAAAACGAACAAGGCTGACATGGTCACGTTGGTCCTATCATTTGAATCTGCCTATTGATGTGAAGTGGTTTTTTGTCTAGAATTCATTTATGTGTGCAAACATGAGAACAATTCTTGTTGCTGCTGAGTACAAATAAGGATGTTTTGGAAGTAGAGTTGCCAAAACTGATTTTAAAATTGTCTTTGACATCAGATAGGACATGTCTGTACAAGCACGGTCTCAAAAATGACACCATTTTTGTTAGCAGGTAAATCTGTTCTCTCTTGTATGAAGTTTTTGAACATAAACTAGTAGCAACTTATAGATAAGAGAACATCACAAGCAACTGTTAAGTATCTTATGAGTATTATTTAGACAAATTTCAGTTGTGTGAACATTGCTTAACCACTATCCAAGTGTTGTATTGGATCAATTTGAATAAAAACATTAATCTGAATAAACTTTTACCCTTTTCTAACACGTGTCAATTGCTCCATCCCTCAACTCTGTCCTCTTTAATTTTATGTACATTGAAAATCGTTGGGAAATATTATCAAGATTTCGTTTAAAATTAACTTCAATTTTAATCTAAAGCAAGGCACATTTTCTTGGTGGTCATACTAACCATTTTAGTAGTTTTCCCTAAAGTAGTATCTGTCAACCATCTTTTGTTTCTCAACCAGAACATGACATAATATTGTTTATTACTACATCTTTGACCTTTCTTATCAATATACTTTATGCTGCTTCCTTGACTAGTTATACTTGTTTTCTCTGAAAAAAAATTATATTAATCAAAAAAAATTAGAAAAATCAGATTGAATTGTAATTTTGCAGCCAATTCATGTCAAATTTTGTTTGGGGAATTTTTCTAACACAAGATGTTAATATTAAATTCCTATGTTTTGAAGGAAATTTTTAATATTTTCAGAATTGTCCACAACGAAAAAAATAATCTTACAGTAAGAGACATTAAGTCTTTTCAATTAACCTTTTCTTTCTTTTCCATTCTCTTTTAACACTGTTCAAATTCTGCATAAAACTTGCTTATGTTTAGCTTAAGTCACTGTTCTCTTTGCTATTCAACCACCAAAATGCAGCATCCTGTATTCCCTCAACTGTGGCTGTTTGCAAATTCCAACTTTTTATGTCAGCCTCACTTCATCAGTTCATACATTTGAAGGCCAACAGGGAGCACTAGATCACTTAGCCTGAGCTAAATATAACACTGGCAGCACGATTTCACCTAGTTAGGCTCTGTAGTAAGCCAAATAACTTGTAGCAGGCTCAAGCTTATGTCCCAAGGTGTCTGTCAGTCTTGATTTGAGGATTTCAGCAACTGGAGAAATATCATCACTTTACTTGATGACTCTGATAGTTAATCACCCCTGCAATTAAAAAGTGCCTTATTACAAATTTGAATATGCCTAGCTGAAAGCTCCAGCTAATGATTGCTGTGTCTTTCTCCACTCCATGAAAGGGCCCATTGGTGTCCAATATTTCTCTCAGTTCTGTACAAAAATTGCAAGTTTAGGTCATTCTATGCCAGAGTAATACAACAAACCTCAAAGGATGTCACATTTGAGAAAAATTAGGCGTTGATGTTTGTATACTCTCTTCACTATCCAGATTCTGCAAAGTCTACTTAAAACAGACAACTTGGATGTACTTATTTGGCATCTAGTTAGAAGCATCATCACTGAGAACATAAGTATTGTTTTTATTATCCTTGTTTTGTAAGGAAAATTGGGCTTTTCAAATTCTACTGTTTGTTTGTTCCTTTCATATTCTCCCCTCCCTTCCCAGAGAACTTGGGAACATGCTGAATAATTACAGCCATATGTGACAGTTCAGAGAGATCACAAAGCTTTTGTGCTCCTTCCGTTTCTTATAGAAGATAACAGGAGAGAGAGAGATCTCCGTTCAGTTTGTTCCTCTCTCCCACTCCCTCACCCACCAGAGAAATAGTTGCTGTTGCCTGTTTGATATGGTACCCACAACCCAATCAGCATCTGAATGGTTCAGAACCAGCCATATCAGATGCCTCTTCATTGTCCAGCAACTAGGAGCTGTGGGAGAAACTTAAAAGATGATGAAGAGAAGGGGTGGTTAGGGCACGGTGAGAGGAGGTACTGCAGGAGGCAGGAATCACAAGGATAAATGCTGGAATTTCTGAACTGGGGCAGGTTGGAAGGGATTAGAGGGTCATAGGAGGTCTCCTGGAGAAATAATTTTTTTCTAATTTCTCTCTCAGATTGTTGCAATAATGTATTTCTGTAAAAAGCCAGGATTCTAGCTCTGAATATTTCAACAAAGCCTGCAATGTATTTGTCATGATCACAATAGAGTCTTTTCATTATATTGTGCAGCTTCTTGTTCTAAAAGGGGTATCAGGTAATTTGTATGTGTAGCTCATAGCTGTAAGATAAATTTTTGATGTCCACTCAGTATGCAACACACTTGGAGTGCATTTTTTAAAAACAATTTTCTCAACTTTAATCGTGTTTTTGTGAGTGGCAGGAAAATATCATTTGCCTTGTGCTGTCATCTTCAGAAACTATCTTTTAGGCCCAAGAAATAACTTCACAAATAAAAAAAAATCATGTTTCTTGCTTTTTTTTTTACCTTGCTTCTTGCTATTTTTTACCTTTTCTTTTAGATATCTTTTCTCCTCTGTTAGGCTTATTTTACAGGCCATAATTTCCCTTCACAACTAAAGTGAGAGGAAAATAATGTTTCAGAAATAACAAAGATTATAAATCAGTGGGTTAAAATATGTTTAAAATAATTAACTGTGTCATTTACTGGTTAGTATTCTCACAGTTTCTTATTAAGGTTTTTCAGTAAAGGGTTAGCCCAAAAGTCATGTTACTGTATATGTAAGTATCTGCTGTTCTTGAAAGAAACTTATAACAACATTACTTTACTTTCAATTCAAAGAAAAATTTTCTTTCTCTCCCCACTGCCTACAACTCATACTCAAAAAATGACAGAAGATTTTAAACATGAAATAAATTCTTTACTGAGGGGCTTGCTTTCTGTGGGAAGAGGACACTTCACAGCATCTTTTGGTATGTGTAAGAAAAAACAAGATAAGTAATGGAAATGAGAACTAGAATTCTGGCAGAACTGCTGCATGGGCTTCAAAAGCAAACCTCATACTTCAGAGCAGTATTCTTGAGGAATCTGAAAAGACATAATTTCTCAAGGAGCTTTTTTCTCTCTCTGCTTCTCTAAGACTTCCATCGTTCATACCACATATTTTTCTTCAGTCTGATCCCTCAGAAAAACAGTGAACCCTTTAAAACTATTTTTCAACAGAATATGAAATAAATTTGGAAGGAAAGTTCAGATTTGAACCTCTACTATTAAGTCACACATTTCTCAACAGTCAAAACTTGTAGAGGATTATTATTATTTTTAAGGAAACTCTAATAGGAAAGGTAACCCTTTAGCCTTAACATTATGCATAACCCTGTTCAGACATGTATATTTTTGAGACCACAGAACACGAAGCTGTACAGAAGGTTAGCTGAGATGTATTTTAAATTGGTATCTATTCTTTATCAGTATTCATAGCAGCATTAACTGTAACTATCAGAGCTGTGTCAAACTCTAAATCCTGGCTACTACAGACCAATTAAAATATATTTTTTAGTCAATAGAAATACTTCTCTTAATATTAGTGGTGATTGACCTCATCCCTGGTTCAAGCACTTCTTAATTACAGAATACCATTGGCACAGCTAACATGGAGTAATATGTCCCATGTTAATCTTCATTACTCAGCTTTCCCATACTGTACAGTAAAGAACAAATGGGTAAAAGCTTAGTATTCTGTTCCTTGAACAGCATCTTTATAATCTGAGAACATTCAAGCAATTTCAAAATTTTAAATAATTGCTAAAATTGACCCTTTACTTCCCTAAACCATTCTGTTTTCTTTTTGTGGTGTCTTTAGCTTAGTCAGTACTTGGATTTCAAAAGCACTTCATTCAAGTTTCTCAGATTGTTAAAATTTAGATCAAACTTCTTCACATCAGTTGTCTCTGATTGCAGCCAAAGGAGTACTGAGGGAGAATGGAGTACGGCAGAGCCAGACTACATGACAGCTGACCACAGAGCTTAGTTTAACAGGGACATAAAATCTCCACTAAAACAAAGAGTAATTTAAATGTGACAGTGGATGAAGTAATATCATTAAATAGAAAATGAGAGATCAGTGAGGAAGACAGTGCTAATATTGTTAACAGCAATAATTGGGTTGCGATGCAATTAGTGCCTAATCAAAGATGGGACAGGCAGTGGTCAGTTAAACACAGCGTGTAAAGTATTTGTAAAGTAATGGCCAGGATGTGGGCAACCGAACAGAAGAACTAATAGGGGGGGTGTGCAAGATGAAATTCAGTGCTGAGTGGTCTTACAAAAACAGGACTGGAAAGCAATGACTGAATCTGTACCACAAATAGTATGTTGCCCACGAAGAATTAAATGGTGGGTTGAGTATTCTCTTTCACTGTCTTTTATTGAAAGTTCAAAACTGGAAGTGTTTATATGGTTAGAAGAGAAACCACCTGCACTGAAATAATTGGAAGAAGAATAAAGAAAACTTCTCTTGCAGTAGCAAGTGATGGGAACCTGATGTTGAACCTTGCTATCCTATCTGGCTATAGTACAGGCTAATTATTCTGCAGAAAGAAATCCTATTCAAAACGTATCCTTGTAAGAAATACCTACTTCCAAAGCACTTGTTAAGCAATACACATTATTGTTAAAGGTCTAACAGTTTTGGTTGTAACAAGATTTTTCATTTTTTTTGTCAACCGAGGCATAAACAGGTGACCATGGCTTAGACTGGCTTTAGATAACCAATTCATCTATAATATTCTAACTATGGGCAAAAATGTTTGGATCAAGGGATCACAAGTAGATTGTTTAGTTTCAGTGGAAATATAAACAGAAGGACTAGTTCTGTCTAGACTTAAATTTTCAGAAGACTGTTTAAAAATATGTCTAAGAGGGTTCAACATTTGAGTGCAGAAGAGGTCCAGCATTTTCCAAAGTTGAAGGTGCTTATACTACTAAGCAACTTTATCACAGTCAAGGAAAGAGTTTACAGGAGAGGGCTCCAGAGGAATAAAGAAATATATTAAAAATAAGGAGAGTGCATTTAGACAACAAGAAAGTCTACAAACTATGACAGACAATTGCCCAGGATGCCAGTGAATATAGAGACAAAGTGAGAATCACCAAAAGATGATTCAGAAAAAAAGAAGAAAAAGGAGGAATGAGAGAGGGAGGGAAGGGAGGAGGGAGGGAGAAAGAATAAAGACTGTAGTGAGGAAACATGGATAAATTTGTTGGAGATTCACTAATCTGTCAATTGTTTGGAAAAATCACAGGCAATGTGACCTAGTAATCCAGGTGCTATCTGTTCTCTGAGTAGTGACTCAAAAAGATCTTCAGATAAACTACAGTGCTATTAGGATGATAGAAAGGTTCACTATATAGATAAGTAACTCATAAAAAACCACAAAAATTTAGGGACTGGAACTGATGGTCAGCTTTCTTTGTGCAGCAAAATGTACAGATGCATGAAGTTATGTAGGGTATGAAAAAGGATGACCTATTGCAGAGTCGCAGAGGGCATTGTGATACTGACTGGCTGAGAAAAATAAAATAGCAGGTGGAACTCAGTATGTGCAAGAGATGAAAGGAAAAAATTCTACCTTTTAAATAGGTAGTTGTTGCATCCGCTCTATACATCACCATTCCAGAAAGATATATTAGTCTGTTGTAGTTAAGGTTTTTAGGGTAGCAGCCAAATCCAGCAGACGTTCAACTCTGGTGAGTAAGTTAGCAAATCACTGGCACATACAGCTATGGGCCCTGTGATTTATAGTCTTCCCTTTCTTTATCTTTCTTTCCCCTAAACATTCCATGATAAGCTTTGCACAATTCCACAACCCCCTTTTGGAAGCCCATCAGAAATTCCTCACAAGTCCCCTGAAATGCTCCTTATTCTCTCATTAATCATATTTCCAATCCTTATCTTTTGCACCTTTCAGGGCAATTCTCAAGGCTGTGCCCTTAATGGCCATCAGTCAGTGACCAAAGAGGACTAGTCTTTGTTACTGTCCCCATGGTCACCTGTTCCTGTATAGCTGTTCATCTGTTTGTTTGATTCATGACTTGTTACATATTATTTCTTTTATACAGAATAGTCCTTAAACATCTGAGGAATCAGACACTCTTCCATTCCACACACCCATATAGTTCTATGCAAACAAAGCTCAGTAGTCAACAGCGAGCTAAAAAGCAAACCACAGAGAGACTAGGAGAGGCACAGAGAACAGAACAGGAAGGGTCATATTGTTGTGAACTCACAACATACCGATGTCTTGAACAATGTCCATGGTTATCAAAAAGAAAAAGATACACAGAAAATTCAGAAGGAAAAACAAATCCATGGAGCAGTGTGAGAGAGAACCAGGACCCTGTAGCCTGTAAAGTAACTGATGCTAGTGGCCTACAAGATCATGGAGAAGTCAAACAAGCAGATTGTTCATACAGAACAGGAGTGAATTACAGGGATAAATGTTGTCATGAGCAGGAGGAGGTACTACGTCACACACCCTTACACCACATATCTTATTGCTTCAACACACTGTCAATGCAAAGAGTTTGCACAGATTAAAAAGCAATTGGACAAAGTCATAGAATTAAAAACCAAGAGGAAAAGTATCATGATATACTTGCATTTGTCTTACAGTCTTTTCTCTACATCTGGTGCCAATTGTTTTGGGAGACATGATACTGGGATAGAGTGACATTTTCTCGAACCTACTATAGCTATATTATGCAATTCTGTGGAAAATGAGGGTTCACTTGGCTAAATTAGCATTGAAAAACACCTCTTGTTATCAGCTTCCAAAAAACCCCATGCTTTCAGTTAGTCTCTTAATAATCAATGTGCTGCCCACATAGATCTCTTCCAAAGTGGTCCAAATACTTTAATATTCAAGATCATCGCAGTTTGGGGCATGGAATACTTTGTTCTTAGTCACTTCTTTGGAAAGTATACATAACTTGGGCCTGGAGGAAGTAGAAGAAAATAAAAATATTTCTTTCAAAACCCAAAATCATAGAATGGTTTGGGTTGGAAGGGACTTTTAAGGTCGCCTAGTCCAATCTCCCTGGAGTGAGCAGGGAGGAAATAGTCAATTCAGTTAACAGGCACACAAAGACAAGTTGACCAAAGGAGAAGAAATCACGCCAAATTTTCTTTTTAAGGAACCACAGTGAAAACCCAAATGAAGCCATCGTATGAATGTCTTTTGTTCTATACTCAACTATGCTGCTGTCTGACATACCATGTTGTCAAGAACTTCATTCTTGCACACTCTGTAAACACTTTGACTTCCCTCATAGCAGTAAATATAGAATTTGGGAATTGCACTTTCTTCTTGAGGTTTTCCTGATGTTTGAAAGGCAAAGAATTGCTAACACAGTGTAAGGAAAAAGGCCCTTTTTCTTCTAAGTTCAGTGTTTTTATCATTCTGAAATTTTAATCTCTTTTGAAGCTCATAATTAGCTACCGAAATATCTTTGGAAAACTTCAGTAATATTTAATAGTCTGACGTTTTCATGTAAATTCTTTCAGCCGTTCAGTTCTGAAGTGGATTGGCTTTAATTCAGCTGTTCTCTAAAAGTCAGTGAAATCATGTGCATTAATAGTAGCTGAGGATGTTGATCTTTGATTTAGAAGGTAAAACCGATTACTTGCAGTATCTAATGAAGAATGTTGTTATTTTTGACAGTATAAAATGTCTGTTGTATGTAAATTGTTGACTATTTTACTGACTGCCTCTTATTAAAATTAGGCTTTGGGCAATCCATCACTGAAAATTAGTAATATCATCCAAACTTCAATGCTGGTCCAAAAGCCAGAGTGCCTTCAATCTTCTATATAAATCAGCAATAGATTGGGTCTCTTTCTGAAATAAGGTTGTATTCCTATCAAGTTTGGTCAATATGAGCAATACAGAGACAGCAGTAATATGATCAGTACAATGATGCGAGAATTCACTGAAAGCAACAAATGTTGATTGCTCGCATTAAGAAAGTGGTGATTATACATCTGACAAAAAAAATAAGAGGAAAGAGGAGAGCTAAATGATCTCAAAAGGATTTCTGTTATAAGAGATTAAATATCTCACAGTAAGAATATGAGCATAACATATTTGAGGGTCAACCGTGTAGTTACAATGTTAAACCAGTTGAAAGTTATCTTTATACCTAGGAAATAGACTTTGATAGCTAAAATAAGTGCGACTCCCAAGATACATTGCGTAAAAGTTATGCCAGACTTGGTTAGGAACTTTGTCTCTTGTTGTCAAAGTTTAAGGCTGGGAAAGCCACTAAACTGACAAATGCTCTATGTGATCACCCCACCACCCTCCTAGGGGAGAATAATAAGGGAATGAGGGACAGAGTCTTTGAGGTTGAAAAAATCTTGAACCAGTTTAATGAAAAAGAAAATAATACTGACAATAACAATGAAGATGTTGAACTGTATCAGAGATATACAAGTATGTACATATATTCAAAGATACAAGAGAATATGTTAATACAAACCCCTCACCTTTCAGATATCAAGGAAGCCCGGAGCAAAAATGTCCCAGACTGGACTTGACAGGAGAAGACAGGAGCACCCAAGCCCAGAGTTCTGATAAGAGTAAAAAAAAAAAGCAACAGAAAATGAAACCTTGGAGCAGCCACACCACTCCCATCCAGAAAGGCAGATGAAGATGACTTGCCCTGACCAGCGGTGTTCCTCTGCAGCATGGTAACAGGAAGAGCAAACACCAACAGTACAGGGAGACATACAGAAAAGACAAAAAATAATCCTTCCAGCAGACCAGACTCAGAAGGTCCCAGGGCTCTTCTTAGGGGCCCATTTATGCTGAGCACCATGGGAAGGAATCCTGTGATTGGTCTCTTTGGGTCATTTGACCCATCCTGTCCTCCCCTTAGGCACAGCTGCCTCTCCCCCCATCCCCATCACTGTAATTCCCACATGGTCCAGGCAGCCCCAGAAAACTTTTATAGTGGTGCTCTCAAAAGCGGACACCTCCTCTCTTTGATTCTCAGAATTTTCTTGCAAGAAGAAAACTAGTTAAATCACAGCACAAGCCAAGGATTTTCAGACAAAAGTTGGTATTTCTATTAATTTACTTTCAAAGCTCAGCACAGTGAGACATCTGCTGAAAAATACCTCTACATCTTTGCATTGAAGTCTGCTGGGGATATCCTTGTCTAGACATTCTGAGATTCGAGACTTACGTTAATGAAAGGAGACTCCTCTGTGAGCTCACAGGTTTCATGGTGCCTGTTTAAGATACTTATTTAAGTAGAGCTACACTGGAAGAAGAAACAAGTTGCCCATTTCATGTGACCCGTTGAATTGGTTCTATATGACTATGACTTGATACTATGACTGTAATTCTAAAAAAAAAGTACAGGAAACTTTGTAAGGTAAAGCAAATGTATAGTATCTTTCATTATTTTCTGATTAAAATTAACTGCTCTAAGAGAGCAAGAACATTGTCTGAACACTGAAGGAAGTTAAAAGAAAGAGCAGTCCAATTTTAACACCAGAATGATGACTAAACTGACTAGTGAAAGGGGATTTTATTATTGTTTTGGGAGATTTTGATGGGTATAGATACCAGCCATGAAAATAATCATGAAACTGGGTCACACTGACAAATCTGAGACTTTGACTTCCACATAATTTGAGCTTCTGGTTTATTTCACAGCAGTTCATCCCCTTCTCCCACTGTTCCAGTTATAGTTCTCAACCCCTTGCTGCTGTAACTCTTTCACCTTAAATAAAATCCAAGTTTTTTCTTCCTGCATTCAGAATATCCTTTTGCATAACAAACCACCATGCATCCCTTCTGGCTTCTTTGCACTTCACTAATAGCCTTTTCTCCTTGATTTAATTTCCACCTTTATCTTTTGATATTATATTTTATGTTTAGAATACAGTTAATTATTAGTGACTCCAGACTAAGGGCTTTTAATAGACTTATGACGCTTCTTCCAAATCCTTCCAGAAGCTTTATTAAGGTATTGTACTGTGAATTTGATTTTGTTATATTCTGGGAAGAAAGGAGGAGAGAGTTTGGTGCATATTATGTATTTTTGACTTTGTCTTATTGAAAAGAAAACAAAATCTCTTCAGGAGGGATTATTCAGAGTAAAAGTAATAATGACGGATCATTTAATAATAAAATATTTCATAGTTATGTCATTCTTTATCCCCTAATGTAAATCTCGGCTCTAGTATACTTTCAGTTTAATAATTTGATTAATGCTGGTGTCAATAAAGCCTGAATTTCAAACAAATACCGTTAAGTATTTTCTTCAGATCTGACTCATATGTATCAATCGCATCTCAATAAACTGCTGCTCAGTAATACGCTCCATAATAATATCAGAGTTGATCGTTTACCTTGAAGTAGTTCCTTTAGACATCACTCAGATAAAAGACCTTCTGAGGTTAACATAATGTACACCTCTGTTTCGGCATTCATTTTCTGTTTAGCAAAGTCAGTAAGAATGTTAACTGCATAATGACAGAATATCTGGACACAGAAGTGTTAGATCTCAGAAACACAAATATTTAATCCATCAATGACTACATATGTGTTCCTGTCTTTTTTTTTTTCTATTAAACACAAAGGACTGAAGAAAACAAGTTATTAGGGCTAGCTCATGATAATCACCTTACGCAGTACTTTCCCCTGGAGTTCCTTAGGAAACCAGTAATTGAAATCAAAGGGGCTTTTGAAGGTGTAAGTAAGCATGGATTTCACAGGTTAGACTTTAGTTTCTCTGAAATGACTGTTTCCTTGTAGTACATCTGAATCATTTATTTGTTGAAAGGCTTCCTGCTTCTGAAAATGTGAAGTCTGTCTTTTTTCCTTTTGATGTCGTTACTGCTTTTCCAATTCACATTGATCTTGTAGCTTGCATCTGCACCTGTTACTCTTCTTAATGTGGGTTTTATTTGTTTTTTGCCTTACAAGAGTCATATTCTGTTTCCCTTTCTGACTTTCTCACCACTTGAAAATCACTCTTTATTCTGATTTTTATTTTCCTTTGACTATCCACATACTTATTTAATTTCTTTCTGTCTCTTGTGTTAAATTTTGGTATTCCTCAAAACAATTGTTGTGTTCAATAATCATTAGTATAGTAGTCCTTGAATCTATTCCTGTTTGCTGATTAGAATTAATATTAATACAGCAATTACTTCATTAAATACTTGAACTGAACCTTTTCATCTTGAATAGGAGAGGTACCCCTTTCATGCAAAGGACTGACCTATTTTGTTATGGTTTGCATTGTCCATAACTGCAGGAGCAGTTGTTGCCCTGTCTTCAGAGGGCAAATTTCTTGTTTCAAACTTATGCTTAGTTCTCCCACCACACGCATGATTCTTATGTGATTAATATACAAGAAAACAACCTTGGTTGCATATCCTGAGTACCACGTGACACATGAATATTCATGACAGAGAATTTAGAGTTGGATCTTGAGTCTGAAAATTGAGAGCTCTAGGAAGCTGAGATCTGAATTTTTACTCCTGTAAAATCTGTATTTTTACTCATGCGAGTAGCTGTAGGGTCAGGGAATAAAGAAGAATTCTTAATCATAGAAGCACTTCAGTTTCTCTGAAGAGGATGATGGGAGGAGAGCTATAAACATGACTGCACAGCTAGAGGGGTAATTCCACTGCCATGGAAAACCACATGGATGGTTAAGCTATAATCTTGCACAGGGAGGCAAGCAACCACACAGCTTGTGTAAACAGTGTGCAGATCCCTAAGGCCTTATTTTTCCTCCTGAAGATGAGTGCCCTGTGCCCCAAGAGGCACTTATGTCCTGTGCTAGAGAACAGTGCGCCAAGAGTCATAATTTGACTTAAGCTACAAAGATGAATTGGTACCTGGTGAAAGAGATGATTTAGTTTTGTTCTTATTAGCAGGCTAATTTTGGCAGAAATCATCTGATAATTTTTCTACAGCTGTCATAGATGGCAAAAATGTCTCTAGTTTTGTATCTTGATACTGTAAATGCTCTACTAGCTGCACAATTCTCATGGCTTCCCTAAACCATGTGGGAAAGGTATTATCAACAGTTTAAGCATTTTATTTTTCCATATTTAATTTTTAAATTATGACTTCCATCCCTCTTTTCAAGATATTATAAAACCAGAAGTTTTAACAAACTATTTCAAACTGAAAATGAATGCAGAAAGAGCACTTTCTTTCCAACTGTTTCTCAGGCAGTTTAGTGTTTGACACTCTATGCACTACAGTACCTCAGAAGTGTCAGCCATCTCATGGTAAAAGATGCTGCTTAATCAAAGACTTTTGTTTTATATTTATTTTTATTTATGTTTATATTTCATCATATTGTTCATTATTTCCAATTTTGGTCCATTTTTTCCTGTCCTTGGTGGTTTCTCTTTTTTTTTTTTTTTATTTAAATGAGTTCATTTAACTAGGGTATTTTCTTGTTCAATTTCTCTTTCTTTAAAGAAATATTTATTTTATGATGCTCAGACACCAGTTCATCTGCCTCTGCTTCCTTTGGACTGTGATCTGTCAGCACTAGCACATTCACTAGAAGTGCACCTTATTACTGGAGAACACTTGGGTTTATTGTGATAATGCCTCTCTAATTGCCCTTATCAGGACAGGGCACAAAGAATTCCCACTCTGCTTGTAACTCACAGATCTTATTATACTGTCCTCAGTCAAATGTAATTTTGTTTTCACTGCTTTTCTCAGGTCACATAAATGAGACAACAGGCTTTCCTTTTCATTACATTTGATGTTTTGACCTCTGCTGCTTGAGGCAGAGCAATGTTAAAAACAGCTAAACTACCATTAGGCTCATGGGGGAGCTGCAGAAGAGGATAAAGGCTCCTTTTAACATTTCAATACTTCAAGTGGTCTTATAAAAAAGACGGGGACAGATTTTTTAATAGGGCTTGTTGTGATAGGACAATGGGTAATGCTTTTAAAGTAAAACAGGGTAGATTCAGAATAGATATGAGGAAGATATGTCTTGCAATGAGGGTGGCGAAACACTGAGACAGATTGCCAAGACAGGTGGTAGATGTCCCATCTCTGGAAACATGCAAGATCAGGGTGGACAGAGTTTTGAACAACTTGTTCTAATTGAAGATGTCCCTGCTCACTGCAGGGCAGTTGGTCTAGATGGTCTTTAAATGCCCCTTCCAATCCAAACCATTTGATGATTCTATTATTCTACGATTTATTTTTTTTAACTCGTGAAGGGTGGCTTGCTGTGCTGCCTGCCTGAGCTACCAGGAGCTGACAGATCTGCCATGAACACCTCCACCATAAAACTGCTCATGCCCATTTGTCTTTCTGAAGGAAGAAGCAAGCTCCTGAGGCTGGTTGCTGTAGAGCGGGGATGGGATGTGCCACTGCAGAGGTGGCTGGAGGGAGGAAGGTAGCTAGGATAAGGGTTCATGGGAGAGTGTCTTCTGACTAATAGTGTTTTCTTCTAGTTGCTGGAGGTGGCACCGATTATTCACAAACAGCACTTTAATCGTATAAAACAGTGCTAACAACATGTTCCAGCATGAGGCAAGAGTGCATGGGGACGTCCTTTGAAAGAAAAAGCAAGCTGAATCTTAACTCAGTGGGAATATTATATATCTTTTGATAGAGTTTATAACAGTGTTGCCATAAAGAAAGATTATTTTCCACAGCAATTCTGAAGCAACTGGGGACAAGAGGGAGGGGAGTCCCTGCAGAAAAAAAAATAATCTTTTGTTTAATTTTCAAATGTCATAGAAATCAGTTTATTTCATGTATTTGAAGCATCTTTAAAATTTAGTGACATTTTAAAGAAATGTAGAACGTTCTTTAGAACAAAGAGAAATAACATGGCATTAATATGGAAAATTAATTTCTGTCTTTTCCTGTTCTGCTTTTCTTGTGGAAGAAAACATTGACTTATTCTTTTGCCTCTTGAGACTTAGTTCTATCCTACTGTATCAAACTTCCTCACATGTGATGTGAAAACTGGATACATCAGTTTTAATGGAAAACTATAATGTGAATTTGGGAAGTATCTTGGAATGTTTCTCTGACACTTTTAAATACCATCACTTTATGAGTCATCGTAGGATTCACACACCTTACTTTGTGCCTCTGATGTTTTAAAAGATAAAAAGCTCACTCAGCTTGAATGAATTTGAGAATATATAAAACTAATATGACATCACCTTTCTAAACATGAGCAGAGAAAAGAGAGTGAATTTCCTTCCACTTTTTTTTAGAAATTGTGTAGGAGGGAATAAAACAGACTAAGGAAAGGTGACCCACTGCTCTGCATACCGAACACTTCAGAGACACACTGTGTTGTGCCACAGTCCAGAAAGAAATGAAACCTGTATGAATTTGCAGTAAATGCAATTTGTAAAAACATATAGTGGAGATGGAATGTTTCTTAAATTCAGTGCGCTAATTTATACAACATTTCAAAGAACCGTAGAATGTTTTAGGTTGGAAGGGACCTTCAAAGGTCATCGAGCCCAACCTGCAGTCAGCAGGAACATCTTGAACTAGATCAGGTTACTCAAAGCCCTGTTCATCCTGACCTTGTATGTTTCTGGGGATGAGCCATCTACCACTTCCCTGGGCAATCTGTGCCAGTGTTTAACCATCCTCATTGTAAAAAGTTTCATTCCTTATATCTAGTTTAAATCTACACTTTTTCAGTTTGTAGCCATTACTCCTTGTCCTGTCACTACAATGCCTCATAAAAAGTCCCTCCCCACCTTTCCTGGAGGCCCCCTTTTTAAGTACTGGAAGGCCATTATAAGGTCTTCCTGGAGAATCCTCTTCTCCAGGTTGAACAACCTCAACTCCCTCAGCCTCATAACGGAGATGCTCCAACACCCTTATCATAATTGCAGCCCTTCCCTTGACTTGCTTGAGCAGCTCCATGTCTTTTTTTTTGCTGGGCACCCCAGAACTGAACTCAGCATGTCAGGTGCAGTCTCATGATAGCAGAGTAGATAGGGAGACTCACTTCTCTGGAGCTGCTGGCCACACTTCTTCTGATGCAGCACAGGATGTGGTTGGCTTTCTGGGATGTTGTGAGGGGTTAGGGCTGGGCTGGCCACTAAACACTCACAGATGCTCCATAACCTCTCTTCCTGCCCAAATGGAAAGGGAAAAGGTATTAGGCAGAGTGACCCAGGGGATTAGGCCCAATCAACATGGGTTTATGAAAGGCAGGTCTTTCCTGACAAGTCTGATCTTCTTCTATGACAAGATGACCCGATTATTGGGTGAGGGAAAGGCTGTGGATATTGCCTACCTAGATTTTCAAAAAGCCTTTGACACTGTTCCTCAGAACTCTCATGGAAAAAACTGACTACTCATGACTTGGATGAGCACACGATTTGCTGGATAAAGCACTGGCTGTACAGATAGGCCCAAAGAGTGGTGGTCAATTGAGTTAAATCCAGCTGGCAGCCAGTCACAAGTGGTGTTCCTCAGGGCTCAGTGTTGGGACCATTTCTGTTTAACATTTTTATTGATGATCTTGTTAAGTGCATAGAGAGTATCATCAGTAAATTCGCAGATGACACCAAGTTAGGTGGGAGTGTTGATCTGCACAAGGGTAGGGAGGATCTACAGAGAGGCTTGAACAAATTGAATTAACGGGCCAAGGTTAACGGGATGAGCTTCAACAAGGCCAAGTGCCAGGTCCTGCACTTGGGCCACAACAACTCCATGTGACATTACAGGCCTTGGGAAGTGTGGCTGGAAAGCTGTCTGACAGAAAGGGATGTGGGAGCGAGTGCAGAGGAGGGCAACAAAGCTGGTGAAGGGCCTGGAGAATAAATTTTATGAAGAGCAATTGAAGGACCTGAGGCTGTTTAGTTTGAAGAAGAGGAGGCTGAGGGGAAACCTCATCACTCACTACAACTACCTGACAGGATATTGTAGAGATGTTGGTGCTGGTCTCTTCTCATAGGTAATTAGTGATACAACAAGAGGGAATGGATTCAAATTGCAACAGGGTAGGTTTAGACTGGATATTAGGAAGAAATTCTTCACAGAAAGAGTAGTCAGACATTGGAATAGGCTGCCCAGAGAGGTGGTTGAGTCACCATCCCTGGATGTATCTGAAAGTCATTTAGATGTGGTGTTGGGGGATATGGTTTAGGGCTCAGCTTTGTAGAGCAAGGTTAGTGGTTGGACTCAATGATTGCAAGGGTCTTTTCCAATCTGAATGATTCTATGATTCTATGATTCTATGGCCTTGCACTTGGCCTTGTTGGGTTCCACTCCTCAAAAAGCTTCATAAAGCATGTTTTAAATATTGCCAACTGAAAATTTCAATCCCCAAAGTAAACATCACCTAATGTATTAACTCAAACAGTAATGTGGGCTTTTATCTTTTATGAGGACTACTGGGAAAGAGATCTGCACCTAATAGAGAGTTGTATGTGTTCTTATGAAAAAAATCATGGAAGAGATTGAAATAAAGAATTGAAAACATTAACACAGTGTTGGAATATGGCCATGAGAACAGAGTTAGTTGAACTCAACAGTTGCTTCACAAAAAAAAGATAACTTGTAACTGAGGGAGGGAACAGAACAGTTGCTTCAAGGCAGAACCTTATTGCCAGCAACTAACTGCAGTCAGTTCTCACATAAAATCTTCCAAACAATGGAGAAGGTCACTGAAAGGACAGAAGAGGAAGAGGAAGAGGAGTGATGAAGTAAATGACCACCAGAGGAATCTGACAACCACTAAGACAAGCCAAAATAAGAAGAAATGACAGTAGACAGTGATAAAGACTGCAGAAGGGAAAGTGAAATGAGCATGCGAATGGTTCCTAGAATAGAAGGAGAAACAATAATTATTTCGTGAAAATGTAGTAAATATGTATGTAGTGAATGTACATAACCAGAACAAAGACAAAGCCAGGGTGACCACACACTGTGCTAATATCCCCATATGTTTCCCAGTGCCGCAACAGAGAATACCTGCTTAATAGTCTCATTGGCTATTGAGTTTGAGTTCTTGATTCTTTGAATCAAGGTTAAGACCACTTCAGCATGTCAAAAATAAGATGACTATTTTCAGATGTCTTCTGATAATTTTTTACCTAGCAAAGTCACTGCAGGTAGTATCTCCATCTCCTCCTTTTTCTACCTGTGTCTCCCCAAGGCACCTGTTATTTATCCCCACAATGGTATACAACACAAGGATTTCTTCCAACAACTTTAGACCTCCATACACCGTATCTCCTCCCTCAAAGTCAGCATCTGTTCATGCATTTCCATCTTCAAATTCCTACTATCAGCCTGAGGTTCTCTCTGTGTTTCCTGACCTTTTTTCTTTCCCCCACATTGAAACTCCCTCTTCTTTACTAGGGCAACACTCATACCTGGGAGCTGGTTCATTATTATCTTCCTTTCCTGACAAGGACTGGCTATATGATGTATGGTTATTCTGATCCAGTAAGGCACTAACACCTCTGGTCAGCAAGGTCCTCGGACAGTCCTGCTTTGTGGTTAGGAGACATGGAGTTTAGGCTGACCAGGAGAAGAACTGTGGGTCTGTTTCAGGTGAGTTAACAACTGGTTTCTCTCATCCTGCTTTGCAGGGCTAACTGTGGTTTAAGGGACAGAGAAGGGGTGAGAAACTGCTGCCATCTCTTCTCCTTTTTTATATATGATTAATGTCTACCAACATCTTCCTAAATCAATAGATTTCTAGTGATCTAAGCCTGTAAAATGTGTGGCTCTTGAAAGTTACGGGTGAACAGAGCACTAATATCAAGTTTAGCATATAACCTCTTAGACTCACATGAAAACAGACTTGGATTAAAGAATATTTTTGTACAAAAAAATTTTTTTGTGAAAACCAAGTATTAAATTATTTGAAGATTTAATTAGTCTAATCTTGTCTAGCTATTTTGCAGGGATATGCCAGGGAGGATGAACAGGAACAATATATGCCTCTGTGACTGGCACTGACAATGCTACTGCTGAAATACTTGTTGTAGTCTGGTACTGGGGTCTATAGAAATCCCAATTTTAAAGGTTGTTGGTAAATGGTGCAAAGAGTTGAGAGAAGAGCCACTGAACTAGAACATACTCTTTATTAATAAGACTAAAGAACTTGGTTGCCTTTAGAGAGAAAGATGTCAAGCTTTCTAAATAAGAGTAGAAAACCTCCTCCAGAAGATTCTTCATTTTAGCAGACAAGCAAAAACCACCAGTGGCCACAGACTGAAACTGGAGAATGTGGTCACCATCTTTGTCCAAGAGGGCTTCCATTTACATAGGAGACTAACTACCTTCTATACTTAGCCTGGCATCACTGCTGTCCTAAAATGGAGCAATACGAACAATGTGAAGATTCTTTTCTGATGTATGGGAAGGACTTCATAATCTTACCCTGGGATTCATTAAATGTACATAGACTTTTCAAATAGTCATGTCTTTGTAGCAGTCACAGTCATCTTAATAATTTAGAATTAATTATTTCAAATGAACTAGAATTGATCATTTGGGGAGGGATGAAGTATTATGTACAACAGCATCAAACTTTTTCTGTAGAGGGTGTTTTTCAAAGTTATGTTTATTATTCAGAAAAATCAAAGACATAAGATAGGATCAAAGTATCTGTACTTCAGAATGACACAGAAGGAGGGCAGTGGAAAGAGAATCAAGTATTCTGACCTACTTGAAGGCCCCTGGGCTCTCTTTATATTTTGGTTGAATGCATCAACAAAGCAACAGCACATCTTTAGAAACTAACATCTTTTGGGGTAGCTTAGATCGATGTTCATGCTTATTGAGACTGATTTTCCGAAAATATGTATATATGTAGGGCAGTTTGAATCACAGAAACACAGAATAATTCAGCATGTCAGGAGGTCATCTCTCCAGCCTCCTGCTCAAAGCAGGACTTTGATGTTTTATTGGCTTGGTTAGGTTAAATGAGGGAAGGTCTTAACTCCAAAAGACAAAATTCTGTTCTGCTAAAGTAGAAATCTTATCTATATTGATTGATGTCTGTTGTGAATAACTATGTGTATAAAAAATGATCATGGAAATATTTTCTGTTGCACTGATCTCTTTGTTGCAAACAGTATGGATGATTAATTAATTACTGTCAATATCAGCCAATATTCAGGATCCAGTAAATAAATGCATACTCATGCTGTGATGTCTTGTAAATAATACCAATGTTACTATTTGCTAACTGACATTTGTGGGCTTTAGCTGTATTATAGTTGTATTATTTGTAAGAATAATGTTATTATTCACACCTATCTGTTATAAAATAAAAAAAGGCCCACACCAAATAAAGCAGGAACTGGTGTCATTCTTTAGAAAAAAAATAAGTTTATGGAATTCACATTACAATATACAGATTTAAGAAAACAATATTGCTTTTATATAAGTTTGTAACTCCCCAGCAAGGATAAAATTTGCTATTTATTGCACAGTTGTTCTTGGGAGTTATAAAGAAAATTGTCCTTTCTTTCTTTAATTTTCCTGTGTGATGCAAGTACGACTAATTCATTATTCTGTTTGGGCTCTGTTGATCCTACAGAAATTAGTTTTTACTTTCAGTCTTGACTAGAGTTTTTCTGATAGCTGAAGAGAAGATGGTGAAATTCTTTAGGGTGAGAAGAGGGCAAAAAACAAGTAAATACAGCTCACTTTGTTAGAACATGATGCTGAAAACACCAAAGTCACAGGTTTGATCCCCGTTCAGTCCCCATGTGTTGCCTCATCTAGTTCAGAGGTGTCCCTGTCCATGACAGGGAGGTTGGATTAAATGATCTCTGAGATCCCGTCCAGCCTAGGCCATTCTATGATCCTATGATTTTAGAACGGTTTCATTTGATAAGATTGTGTCTTTTCTGTGCTAATACACATATAATTCCCCTTGTCAGCTATTCCAAATGCAGCTATCAATATTCTCTTGATCTGGCAATAATATTTTTACACCCTGAATCCTTACATTGATCTCCTTCTTTTGTTACTGACTGCAGGATCTTATTAAGATCTAGTGAAACTCTTACTGATGACCTGAATTTTTCACAGCCATCTTCAGGCCCCAATCTTTGATGTTCTTCTGCGAATGGAAAACTCCCCTTTATACTACACACTAGCCTGGCTGAACCATTTGCTCTCCTGTTTCACTGAAAAATGTACTTCTCATAGGATGTTCCAGCAGGAAGACTAGCCATAAAGAGAAGCAATGTGAGACTCAATCCTTATTTTGCTTTTGCCTCTCCTTTTAGCAAAGTGGAAGCTCTTTGAGAAGAGATTTCTTTCTGTAATTTGTGATATTTCAGGAACTGTTCAGATTTCAATACAATAAACAAAGTAGTTATTTGATACAGGATTCAAACTGGGCAAAAGTTACTTCAGTATTATATGAGTTGAAATCTGGCTTTGTGTTAAACATTTTTCTTCTCAGAAAAGAAAATGCATATGAACTCCATTCAGCTACTACAGGAACAGGAGATTTCGAAACTTTTTTATTAAGAAAATTTGACATCTTGCCATCATGTCTAGCATCTGGCACTTTGACTTTTACAAGCAAGCAGTATCAGGGCTGGAAATACATCATATTGTTCTTATGGATTACTTTATTTTACTTTTCCAAAAATAAACTTCTTCATTTTTAGCCATGCAACTAAATGTTACACCTGGTAATCACATAGTTTGATCCCTGTCTTCTTCCTTATTTTTTTATGAAAAAGGATAGGGTACCGAGGTACCAAGAAAACTGCCTGATCTAAGTTTTCCTAGCGTAAAAGTCACTGGTTGCCTAGCCATTTGGCTGTGTTTAAGATTAATGAAATTTCCAGGAAGTTGACCCTGGAAAATATCCTTGACCGTATTTCTTCTACCAAGCCATTTACAAAACCAGCATACCAGTATGACATTCAACACTGCAACAAAGGAAAAAAATAATTTTAAAAATGGGGCAAGAACTACATAAATCTATTTACAGCTATTGAAATTGCTGCTTTTTTTCTTTTATTGGCAATCTTCCCAGCTCAATAATGATTAGTGAATTAGTGTGTAGCAAACATTTGTGGTATATAAACTTTCTCCAGCTGTTGCCAAATCAAAATTGAATGCAAACACCAGGAGGCTTGCAACTCTACAATTAGTTTCGCCAGAATGGCTAACTTGATTTCTGCATCCATAATCTTGACTGTGCAATATGAAACAGTTGAAAATCACTGAGTACTTGAACAGATGACCATCAAAGTCTCACCCCACAGCTAGAGCTGCCAAATCAGTGAAGTGGCTGTATCAGTGCTATTTCTAATGGCTTTTTAGCACTTGCAGCACCTTATACTTCATAGCTGCTGGGAACTGAGAGGATTTGTAAGCACCAGGAGCTCCATCTCACAGGTCTCTGTGTCCCTTCTTTCCACTTCCTTTATCTTGAAAACTTCCCACAAATGTCAAATAGGTCTCAGTATGCTCCTTTCCTTCTCAAGTCGGTAGATTCTTGCATCCTTCATTCCCTTTTCTAATTTAGCTGTCTCCAAGGTTCCTTCCACAACAGGTATTTTTTTTTCCGCTCCATGCCTGTTTGTATCACTGTCAAAAAGCTACCTTTGGAGAATCTGCAGGCGTAGCTTGTCCTCCTTCTGTCCACTTGGTATTATGAACTTAGAAAAGTCTGTATTTGAAGGCAGACTTGGGACTACTTTTTTTTCAGTAAAGTGTTTACACCGTTTATGTCCCAGTTCACATTTTCAATTTGCCTGCTGTATAAACATTCCATCTAATTATAAAATTTATCAAATGGGACATTGGAATGGACTATTAATACTGTTTGGTTCCAGCTTCTTGATCAAGTGAATAATGTTGTGTTTTCTTCTGCAGAGCGAAGCAAAGAAGCAAAATTGAGGGAGAAGCCACTTTATTTCATGACTAAGTCTGGGTGGAGAAATTACAGTGATGCAATTGTTTATCATTCAAAATTTAGGAAGATGCCAAAACTCATAATTCTGGTGCTACAGAGTTTTTATTCCATGGTGTGCAACTAAGAGTGAGATCTTACATCTCTGACTAATTCAACAGTCTTGTGAACAGGTGTGATGCTTTTGCCAGAACCCATGTTTGCTTTAACATACCGTAGGCATCATTTTGATTGCAAGCCACAGGGAGGAGCAAAAGCTGACATATTTCTCCTACAAAAGTTTCATAGCATTTTGTTTCTGTATATTTCCTTATGTGAAATTAAAGGTAAAGTGGTTTACTGGTAACTCCTAACTGGTTTTACTGGTAACTTCTGTGTAGGAGTTATGTATATGATGCACTTTCATGTTATAAGGTATGTATTTCTACAAACATGCTGCTGACTTCAGAATGTGCAGCCTTTTAGAAGACACTAAACTGGAAAGTAAAAATCACTAAACAGGATTGGGTTTTTAGCTAAACCCGGGACATTCTATATGGCATATAACATTAACTAGAAGTATCTCCAACACCCATAACTGTGCACTATCAATACTTACCTGAAAAACATCTTATTCCTTTTTAGCATGCCAAATAACAACTATATTTCACGTACTTTAATTTTTGTTGTGAAGATGATAACTAACTGTTCCTTATTGCCTGCCTCCATGTCAGTCGTGACTGTTTTATCCTCCTCTACTCTCTCTTTTTTTCATGCAGAAAAGTCATTATTGAGTATTCTACTGTTTCTATATTATCCTTGCTGCCCTTCTTGGTATCTTTTACAATTGCATTGTACACATTCTGTGATGCATAGACCAGGATTGCATGGAGTATTCAAGATGTATTGGCGTTTTTAAGATTTTTTTTTGCTCCTTTCTTCCCATCTCCTACATCTTATTTGCTCATCAGATGCTTATGAGCACCGAGTGGACATTTTCATCCCCAAGAGTCCATTCTTGAGCAGTAACAGTTAGTGAAAAGTCTGTCTTTATGTATGCATATCAAGATCGTTTCTTCTCCATGCAAATCTATACAGACTACAGTACTAGCATAGAAATAAAGCTGAGTTTCAGTCCCCAAATTACATTTATTAAAGGCTATCTCAGTTCTTTTTCTAAAATTCCCATGTATGCTGCTGTATTCCCCAATTTTCTCCTTACCTAGAGGTTGTTTAGGAGGAGAAAACAGTGCCTTGTGAAGTCCTGCAGGTGACAGGTAGAGTGGCACTGTTCTCATTTGCAGTATTGCCTGTAACAGAATTAACAAAATCCTACAGATGAGTCTAACACACCCGTGCTGTAAGATAATGCACTCCAGCTAACTACCAAATGCTCTTGTGAGAAGCGTGGAAAAATTGATTTGATCGCCAACCACCAAAATTAATTCTTATGAGGAGCTAACAAAACATATAAACCAGGGAATCACCAGCTTTTATGAAACAATCACTCTGCCTCCTGATTCTCAAGGGAAAAGTAGAAAAAAACCTCCAAAAAAAAAAAATAAACATAGGAAAGCTTCAACTGTGCAAGATACTAAAATTCCCAGACTGGAGAGGAATATTAGTCTCAAGGGACATCGTAATCTTCCTCTCTGCTCTTGACAGCCCTTCCATTTATCGCTAGTGATAAATAACCTGTCTCACTCTCTTATCTATAGGAGGTAATATCTTTCTCACCTTTCCCTGATATTATCCAGCCTTCATCCCTACCTCCTGCATTTCACATCTTTTCCCTTTGGTGACTGAACCAACACTGTCTAGTTAAATTCAAAGCAGTTTATTCAGTTTATATTTGGCTGGATTCTGGGCATTTGTAACTCCAAACTTGTCTATTATTTTCCAAATAGACCAGCAAATTCAGACCTTTACCTGCAGACCTTCATCACACCAGAGACTTGAAGGCAACCTGTTAATTAGTCTCCTTCCAAGAGGGTAATTGCTTCAGAAAGCACAAATCTCTTGAGTGCCCCAACTTGGTGCTCCTGTTAAGATTCAAAGCAGTGGGCACTGATCGCTAAAAACACAAAGTTCGTTAACCAAAACAGGTACTCATATTAACTCATTGAACTGTAAAGTTTCAAGGTGGGGAAGGGCTCATTCCTCATGTATGTTTATGAAAAATAATTGTAAAGGAAACATTCAGGGCTGGAGCACCACACCTGCGAGGACAGGCTGAGAGAGCTGGGAGAAGAGAAGACTCTGGGGAGACCTCCAGTACCTGAAGGAGGCCTACAGGGAAGCTGGGGAGGGACACTTGATCAGGGAGTATAGTGATAGGATGAGGGGTAAAGGTTTCAAACTGAAAGAGAGTAGATTTCTGTTATCGATATTAGGAAGAAATTATTTCCTGTAAGTGTGGTGAAACACTGGAATAGGTTGCACAGAGGAGTTGCAGCAGCCCCCTCCCTGGAAGTGTTCAAGGCCAGGCTGGATGGGGCTTTGAGCAACCTGGTCTGGTGGGTGAGAGGTGTCCTTTCCCATGGCAGGGGTGGTTGGAACTACATGATCTTTAGGTCCCATTCCAACCCAAACCATTCTATGATTCTATGATTTCATTAATGTCTTTGTGTTTTAATATCATTCTGCTTTCTGAAGGATTCCTCTTAGCTGTGGCTGAGTTTTGCTTGCTTCATATTTCTATACGAAGGGAACCTGGCTTCATGGATACTCCCTGAATACTGTGTGACAGAGAGAAAGATCCCTTTTCTTCAGGTGTGATTATGTCTATTTCTTCCTTCACTTGACATATTTATATGCTAATGAAACAGTGTTCAAAACAAATTAACCTTATGGCCAGTGCACCTCTCCCTGCTACTTTTACTATAAATTAATCTTAGTATACACTGTTAGAAGATAATGCACAGAGTACTTGTGCTCCTTAGAATCAGTGCCAGAAGGTAGGAAATGTGCCTCTGAGATATCTTTAACTTCACATAATTCTCAATTTCACCAGCTATGATGGCCTTTTGCTTACATAATTTTGCAGATAAATCCAGCTTGGAATGACATATTTTGGCTGGGAATATTGAGATGTTTCCTGCATGGATTGACATTTTGAAAACAGAGGAATGGCATATCACTATCAGAAGAAATCAAACAGTATAGCAGGCTAAGGGAGGGACTTTCCAATGCAAACTGGTGAGAAAATAATTTTCATTCTTAGCCCACACATCAAACTTCAGGTCACTGTTAGTGATCTATGACAAACATAGTCTTCTGTTGCCTTTTCGGTTTTAAGGCTGGCAGTGCAAAACAAAACTAAGCACTGCCAGGAACATAACAGAAGGGATGAAAAAGAAAATTGTGCACTTGAAAAATTATTCAGATTTAAGCAAGAACATTGGGGTGATGAAGACACAAGCAAGCAAAATTTGAAGTTTAAGAGGCTATGTTGCAAGCTATTCAGTGTTGCTAAGAGATTCTGCAATATTACTACCAAAAAAAAAAAGTTAGGAAATGCAGCTCCACGACATACCCTTTCAGGGAATCTTTTCTTCCAGGGTGTCAAACTACAGTAAATCTCCACGAGGGAAATATCTCAGAAACCTTAGGGCTGAATTAGGGTACAGATTCACAGTGTGGAAGAGCTTGGTTCTGCCACTTTGAGGCAGAAACTGGGAACCGCTGAACAGTAGAAATAATGATTTGTGAAGTAAGAAGGTAAGTAATGCGGTCTCTTGAAATATCTGAGCAAGAATGGATAGTGTCAAATGTTTTCTCACATATGTGAAAGAAATCAATGAGCACAGAGGTGGCAATGTTGCTAGAAGAAACAACGTTGTTGTGCTAGTTGAGATATCTGGAAATGCTGGAGACATCACATTTGTAGTAGAAGACTGGTAAACCAGTCCAGGTTAGCACTTCAAAACAAAAGTCTGTTAGCTTGACATTTATTAACAATGTACATCACCAAAAATAAATTCTCAGTTGTTAAAAATTGTTATGATTAGTTATTCACAGCAGTCAGTCCTCAAAAGTCATATCCTAAATTAGCTTTGAGTTTACAGCACCAGGGAGTTATGTTTTACATTTAGCCTTGATGGCTAACTTAGTGATCTTAGTTGATCCTAGGTGATCTTAGCTGGTAAAACATATTGCTGTGGAAGATGTCCCCAAGTGCTGTGCTGAACCACAAATGTTCCGTTACAGTTTTTTCCTCTGTATGCAAGTGTTTGACTTAGGAATGCCAAACAGCTTTCTTGTTGCTTATTATTCACTGTTGCAAAGAAACTATGGTTATTAGTGGAAGACAAAAGCTTTTTAAGCTCTTGTTAGAGGGAGTGTTTAAGAGAAGGAACATTTAAGAGAAGGGTTGCCCCCTGAGATACCAGAAACTATAGTTGAATTGAGATTTGTGAATGAGAAAACGATCTAAGTGTTGTTAGACTGCCTTTTCCATAAATGTAAAACAAGGCGGATTCAAAATGTGCCACAGTGGAATCACTGATACCTTTTCTATTGGCACAGTAACCTGAAGATCTCAGAAGAACTCTACCAAGGGCTGAAGAGAATGGAGAAATGGTTCCAGGGTCAGTTGTTCTGTCAGGGAGAAGGACAGATGAAGCATGATAAAGTTTTTTGTTTTAAAAAAAATTCACTGTTCAGATGATTAAGATAAATGCTTCAGTGACTGTAGCTTAGAAAGTATAAATCATGCATATATTGATTGCAAAATAGTTGTAAAGCAGGTTTTAGACATTTGACATGGCTGACCCACATCAAGGTATATCTGGAAGAGTGCTCACAGCATACACCTATGATTTCCTTTGATCTCTCTTTCTGGAGACTTTAACAGGTTTTGGAGTTCCTCATCTGATATTAGCTTTGACTTCTATCATTTCACAATTATCTTTTTTTCTTAAACAAATATATTTACAGGGATGTTTTTCACAACAACAATGACTCTAGTTCAAAACTGACATCTAGTGAACAGGTATTTTGAAAATTTGCAGAAGTGCAGATTATTCATTCTGGACATCAATAGATTTTATTTTTTATTATTTTTTGAAAGGGACTAAGTTGATCTGATTGTAGGATTTCTGATGTGAAAGTGTTCTTTCTCTTGTTCCATCAAAGTTTTTTGCCTATTGATTTCATTAGGTGCCTCTTGCATACGTGTCATGAGAAATAGAGAAGAGTTCCTTATTTTAAAGCTCTTTTGCAAATTGAAGGACCATAATCCATTCTGTGAATTCATGATGTGTCTGCACCAGGAGCTATACCAAGGTGTCTTTCTGCTTCATTCTCTGTTCCTTGCCTAATAATTCCTAACTTTGTTTTTATGGTTTTGATCACCACTTAGCTGACATTTTTTAGTGAACTATCTACGAAAACTCCTAGATATTCCTCTAGTGGTAAAAGATAATTTGCAACCAATTATTGTGTATATTTATTTAGGGCCTCTTTTCACTACTTGTTTAATCTTCTATATTTTCAGAGCTGAATTAATCTGTCATTTTAATGCCAGTCAGTCAGAATTATAAGATCATTAAGTAAATCTTACAGACAGTTAGTTAGAATTTTTATTATCCTGAATTATACCCTTTTATCAGTAAACTTTGTCGTGACACTTTTTCAACTTTTTTTTTTCTTGTTGTTAAGGAGCATGTTTAACATTGTAGACTCTGGAATGATTCTCTTGATCATCCCCTTGGTAGGTGCCCTCAGTGATGACCATTTACTATATGTGTCTACCCTTATTCATCTCTCTTCCCAGAAGTGGGACAACTTTTGAGAGTCTCTTCCTTTCCCATGCTCATGTAGCTTATTGAAGAAAATTCGTGGAAGGACCTTGCTGGAAATCCAAGTTATTTGCACTTTTATGTGTGAAAAACCTTATTCACACTTTTACAGACTCATTAACAAAACCTGAACAGATTTGTATGACTCCTGCTCCAAACATTTTGTTTTCTCCTCTGAAGTATATCTAATTTACCTGTGTATACACATTCAATTATATTTTACTTATAACGTTTTTCAAACTTCAAAGCTCAAAATATCCTATCAGTCACAAGACACCTCCAAAAGTTCATTTTAAAGTCTGATGGTATTTTTGTCACCTTTGATCTTTTGGCATTGGTTTCATATCACAGTTAGCATTTCGGCAATGTCACACCTGAATTCCTTCAGAACAGTCTTGTCCAAGCAGTTTGTTTTTTCTCCAAAATTCCTTCTTCTATTTCAGCTAGAGTCTACTCCTCATGCCCATAAAAAAAAACTTTCAAATTTCTGTGTAGCAAACATCAGTGCATTATTTTTGTTTTTCTATAGTTTTTTTTTCTTCCTTTCTTCCTCCCTCCCTCCCTCCCTCCCTCCTTTTCACTATGCTTTCATTACTCATTGGCCCAACTCATACATCTTTAGGCAGTTTCTCTTTCGGTTTGGATGGGGTTTTTTTTGGGGGGGTGTGGTAGCACTAAATGTAAAAGCACAAGAAGGTGCAACAGTTATTTCACATTTAACTTCAGAAAATTGATGCTCCTTTGTGTTTCCTCCATTACGGGCATTAATCAGCCTCCGTATTGCCTGCAAACATTTTAACCTACAATTTGGTTTGTCTCAAAGGTGAAAACCTTGAAATACTCCTCAGCTGGTTGCAATAGTGTTGGATTCTTGTTGATTCCTTAATAGTGCTTACAATGTGACTGCCAGGGATTTAATTTTAGTAAGCAGCTGTAGGTTCTAACAACACAGCTGTTAAGAATGATAATTGCTAGAAATTGGGGGGAAACCTCCTGTTTTCCATCTGTTTGAGTATAAAACAAAACTTATGTTGAAATTTATCTGGTGACTCCAAAATCCCAGTCCCAATTAATGTGGCAGTCAGTCACTGAAATTTCTTAAGACTGTGTAAATCATTAAAGCCAAAAAAAGATGTGGGAAACTTAACTCTCTCAAATCTTCTGTGTTTTCAGATTTTGATACCTTGTGTCAAGTTCTCAAACAGCAGTCCTTGGTGGCATAAACTGTTCCATTTTTGTAGTGTTCAGATGAGAGACACAATCCATGTGGCAGCACTTAGAAATGCAAACCATGTATTTCAAGCCCACATGGTATTTCCAGAAGTTAGGTACATGGTGTCTCAATAGTCATTCTTCTTCTCAGTCCAATGGCATCAGAGAAAAATTTGAATTCTCCCCTAAGGACATGCGTGACTTTCCCTTCAGTAGAAAAGAAAGAGTTGGCAAAAAATCTGAAGCAAACCATGGGCTATTTTTTGTCTTCTTTTCATCAAGATCTGCTTATGATTGATTGTAAATATCTGAGCACATATTTGACTTGAGATCCACTCTGGCTAAGATAACTTAGTGATTTTTTTTTTAAAATGTTGTTTTCATGGTATATTTTAGTTTCAACAACTGCATTTTCTCCTAATTGTGCATAACCATACCTCCTCCAAAGTCACGCAGTCATTTCTTGAGTTCTGTAAACCAGTAATTTTGTGCTTTATGTTGATATGTTTAAAAGTAATGGTGGTGTTTAATACTTGATTCACAAGGCTTGATTAGTATTTCCCAACTTACATCAGACCACCTTTCTCTATTTTATATTCAGAATTGACTACATTACTGACTCAAGCATTATCTGTAGGCGTTAGCTATTCCAGTTGAAACATTATACTCTCAGAGAAGTGCATTAAAAAGAGCATTGTGTTATATGTTCCAGGGGGCATCAAATTGGCCAAAAAAAAAAGGATGGCAATATATATCAAGAAGGCAGGAAAGTGAAATGGTATGAAATTAGTTGGTAATAGAGGTCTTGATGCTTTTTCAAAAATATTTTTTAGCCATGTAACTTTCATTTTAAACTTCTTGTTTGAAATGTAAATAGAAGTATAAATGCACCTTGAAAAATTGTCTCCACTGAATTTGTTTTTGGATTGAAAACCTGATTTTTTACCATGTGGTATTTTTAACTAATTTGATTTACTTTTGATTTTTTATTGAAAATATTTTTTCTGTTCTCAGGTTGAAAGACGTGGGATCTTCAAATGAAAATGTTGTGTACACCTCAATTTACTACGTTTCTGAGTTGTTAAACTTCACTTATTTTTGTGAACTTGCTTGGACTAGTGAGGTACAATCTACAGGACTCATGAGTGAGAAGGTAGTCCACTATGAAAGACTAGTTTAAGGAAACTAGAGAGAATGAGTTTGCTCAAAGAATGAACTTTCTTTGAGCACTGAAGTAGGAAAAAAATGATGCAACTTAAATTAAGCAGCATTGAGACAAAATATTTCTTTTGTTTGACTTAACAAAAACGTTTAGATGTCATCTGGACCAACTCAGAACTTAGATCCTTTGAGGGACATTTTTGGTTTTGTCAAGATGTTTTTCCCTTACAAGTGTTTCAACGAGAAATGAAAAATCTCCATATGCTGTGGGGTGTTTTGGGCATTGCCCTTGCTTATTCTTTTGTGCTACACCTCTGATCACTTCACACAATAGTAAACAAAATGCTCATGGCTGGATCTTTAGTACTTTGAGGAGAACCTTAAGAAATCTTTTGAGGTCCCTTCCAATCCCTAACAAATTCAACTTGGTCAGTCTGGGGAAGGCATGATTTTGGGGTTATTTAATGACATCTTCCAGTTCCTACAATGAGGAGTTGAAGCTTGTGGATAAGAATCAAGGGGTGGGGCCAGTATGGGAGACACTGTTGTGGATGTTTATTATAGGCCACCTGATGAGGATGAAGAGGCTGATGAGGCCTTCTACAGACAGCTGGAAGTAGCCTTACAGTCACAGGCTCTGGTCCTCAAGGGCGATTTCCACCAAGTAGATCTTCGAAGAGACTAAACTTAGCTCTTCTAAACTCCAGTGTTATGATTCTAGATTTTTCTTTACTTCTTCCAAACCAGACACTGAACTCCACCATCTCACTGTCACTATAGCCAAGGTTGCCCCCAACCTTCACATTCTCAGCAAATCCTTCTTTGTTTGTCAGTACAAGGTCCAGCAGTGTACCTCTCCTTGCGGATTCTTCCACCACTTGTATGAGGAAGTTATCCTCAGTGGTCTGCAGGAATCTCCCGGACTGAGCGTGTCTACCCATGCTGCTTTTCCAGCAAATATCAGAGTGGTTGAAAGACCCAAAAGCGTTAAGCCTGGTCTGAGCACAGAATTGGTTTCACTGTGAGTGAGACATTGGAACAGATGACCTCCAAAGGTCACTTTCAACCTAAATTATACTATGACTATATATTTACATGGAGAAAACAACATATGAAAAATACTTTCTGGCAGTCATCATTTCTCTGTAAAATACATATTAAAATCTTCACATGGAGAAAAACCATTACCAGCATACCTCATATTTCAGGGAGCTGAGGGAATGGGGAGCACTGTAAGTAAATCACAGGTAGGAGATGACTGCTCTTCAGAGGCTCTTGGATTGCGTGGAACGGGAGTGGATGAAGCTAATCCACAAGGGCTAATATCACCAGATTTCAATGGGTCATCATTTCTCGCAGTGGAGGGTTTAGATTGTACAGCTTTCACATCCCATCCCAGGCCTTGTGTTGGTCATGAGAGGCACAGGAGCCCTTCTTGAACTGTTTGAGTTACAATTTTAGTACTACTGTCTTTGACAATAGGAATTTATTATGTGAGTTACATATGGAATCAGACGTTGTGAAAGGGGTTTGCACAAGAGGTTCCAAGTTTGTTCAGAGAAGGGCAGGAACTGTATCTGCTTGTTGTGGGGGTGGATTTCAGACAAGTTGGTTTTGCATGCTGCATGCTGAAAAGTACTGCAAAAGAATATGTCATTGTCTTTTCACTGTCTTGTAAAACTGTTTTTTTAAACCTAGTAGTCATCACTTCCTTATTGTGTCTTCCTTTGTTTTCTATCTTCTCAAATGAAACAAAACAAACAAGAAAATCCCCATCCTGTGTACTAAATGCTGAACGAGTGGTAAATTTGTTGTCTTTAAGTCCCTTCCTTATAAACTGGCAATTCCATATTTCCATCTATTTTTACATTAATAGAAACTTATTGCTGCCATTTAATTTCCAGGAAGAAAAGACCACTCATTGTTTGAAAGCGTTTTTAACTTCAGACAATGCCAGAGGAGAGTTCTGGCTTTCCAGAGAGCTTGTGCTGGACAAAGGAAACAGATATATTGAATACAATACTCTATGTCCTGGGTTTAGCTAAAAACTCAGTTCTGTTTAGTGATTTTTACTTTCCAGTTTAGTCTCTTCTAAAAGGCTGTACTCTCTGAAGTCAGCAGCATGTTTTTGCAGACACTGTCTGCTACTGGCAGTGATAACACCTGATGTTTAAAGCTACTGCCTGGGACTGGGATGCAGAAAGGCTCTTACTTGTACTTATTCCTATAGTGACCAAGGCCACTGCTGGCTCTTGTGTGCCACGCTGGGGGTGCTGGGTGGTAAGAAGGGTCACAGGGAAGTAAAAGGTTGCACCTCTGGGGGGTAATAGACAGGACAGGTGACCAAGAAGAGTATTCCATTCCTTATACGTCATATTTAGTATAAATTGAGTGATCACAAGAGTTCCGTTCCTTTTCTGCAATGGCCGGTGCTCAGAGAGGACTCCATCTGACCTCCTGCTTTTGATCCGGATCCTGAGTTCCCGAATCCCAGCTCCCTGTATCCAGCTCCCGCCGCCGCTGAGCCTGAGGTTTCCCCAGTGCCTCCTGCTCTGCAGCACCAGTGGTGATTGCTATTGGGGGAGGGAGTTGGGTTTGGTATCGGGCTACTATCTATAGTTGTATATAGTTCTTTACTTTTATCATTTCACTATTATTTCTATTATTGTTTCATTAAAGCTGTTTTAGTTTTTCTTCTCTAACTCGTAAGCCTCTCTGCCTCATTCCAGCTTCCTTCCTGTGTGGGGGTGGGGGGAGGAGTTTAGAGAGCATCTGTCCATGTTAGTGGCCGACTCAGCCCTAACCCGCAACATTCTACTTGCTGTGTTATCATGTTTAAGTGTCTCTGTTCTTTATGAAATTTATTGTAGCAAAAATATGAATATCTCCACTTAAATCCCTCTAGATATTTTATACCTTTATACTCTCTAGATATTTTATACGTTTGAAAATGGTGGAAATAAGTGTCAGTAAGACAACTTCTAAATTACTGCCTGTCGTTATGGAATTTTCTTCAAAGCTACATCAGCTTGTCGGAAGGAAGGTCATGGCTGGCTTTTGTGGTACCTTTGTGTCATTTGAGTTGTGGACTTTCAAGATGTGCCTCGTCAGTATCGGGTGAACTCTTGTCCACCATACAGCTGGATAATCATAGGATCATAGAACGACCTAGGTTGGAAGGGACCTTAGAGATCATCTAATCCAACCTCCCTGTCATGGGCAGGGACACCTCTCAACTAGATCAGGCTACTCAAGGCCTCATCCAGCCTGGCCTTGAACACCTCGAGAGAGTGGGCATCCGCAACCTCTCTGGGAAATTTATTCTAGACTCTTGCCAACATCGTACTGAAGAATTTCTTCCTAAGGTCTAATCTAAATCTATTCTCCTTCAACTTAAACCCATTTCCCCTTGTCCTATCAGTGGACACTCTTGTAAAAAGTCCCTCCCCAGCCTTCCTATAGGTCCCCTTCAGGTATTGAAAGGCAGCTATTAGGTCCCCCCGAAGTCTTCTCTTTTCAAAACTGAACAATCACAGCTCCCGCAGCCTGTCCTCGTAGCAGAGGTGCTCCAGCCCCTGGATCATCTTTGTGGCCTCCTCTGAACACGCTCCAATAGATCTATATCCCTCTTATGGTGGGGACACCAGAACTGGATGCAATATTCAAGGTGGGGTCTCACCAGAGCAGAGTAAAGGGGGAGAATCACCTCTCTTGACCTGCTGGCTACGCTTCTCCTGATACATCCCAGGATGCAGTTGGCCTTCTGGGCTGCATGAGCGCACTGCCGGCTCATGTTGAGCTTCTCATCTATCAACACCCCCAAATCCTTCTCAACCCACTCTGTGCCCAGTTTGTATTTGGGCCTAGGATTGGCCCGACCCAGGTGAAGGAGCTTGCATTTTGACTTGTTGAAGCTCATGCAGTTTGCACTGACCCATTTCTCAAGCCTATCAAGGTCCCTCTGGATGGCATCTCTTCCCTCAAGTGAGTCCACAGCACCACACATCTTGGTGTCATCGGCAAACTAGTGAGGGTGCGCTCAATCCCGTTGCTCATGTTGCTGACAAAGATGTTGAACAGCACTGGACCCAGAACAGACACCTGAGGAACACCGTTTGTCACTGGTCTCCATGTGGTCATCGAGTCATTGACCACAACTCTTTGAGTGCGACCATCCAGCCAGTTCTTTATCCTCCATTTTAGAGACAAGGATGTCATGTGGGACAGTGTCAAATGCCTTGCACAAGTCCAGGAAAATGACATCTGTTGCTTTTCCCATATCAACCAGCGCTGTATCTTTGTTGTAGAAGGCCGCTAAATTAGTCAGGCATGGCTTGCCCCTAGTGAAGCCATTTTGGCTGCCTTAATAGAGTTACCAGGAGAATCTGTTCCATGATTTTACCTGGCACAGAGGTAACACTGACTGCTCTGTAGTTCCTCAGGTTGTCTTTGGTTCCTTTTTTCCAGATGGGGGTTATGCTCCCCCTTTTCCAATCTGTGGGAACCTCACCAGACTGTCAGGACCTCTCAAATATGGTGGCTAGTGACCTAGCAAATTCAGCCACCAGTTCCTTCAGGACCCGTGGATGTATTTCATCAGGTCCCATGGATTTGTGCACCTTTAGGTTCTCTAGGTGCTCCCAGACCTCATCTGCTCCTACCCTGGGTGGTTCTTCACTCTACAGACCCAGACAACACGCTCTGTGATTTGGGTGGTGTGGTTCGAGTGGTTGCCAGTGAAGACTGAGGCAAAAAAGTTGTTGAATACTTCAGCCTTCTCCACGTCCTCAGTAACCAGGTCACCTGTATCCTTCCAGAGAAGCCTCACATTCTCTGTCGTTTTTCCTTTTTCACTTACGTACCTGTAAAATCCTTTTCTGTTATTTCTAATATTGCTGGGCAGATTTGACTCTGTCAGGGCCTTAGCTTTTCTAACCTGGTGTTAGAAGCAATTTCCTGGTAATCATCCCAGGTTACCAGTCCCCGCTTCCACGCTTTGTGAGTTTCCCTTTTGTATTAGATTTTAGCCAGGAGTTCTTTGTTTATCCATATAGGTCTCCTGGTGTTTTTGCCTGATTTCTTCCTTTTAGGGATACAGTGCCTTTGAGCTTGGAGGAGATGTGAAGAAGATAAGGAATGTTCATGCAAACTCCACTTGCAGCAATGGAAATAGAAATGACTGGAGATATATATTGGGGAAAAGATTGCTCTGCACATCAGAAATGAAAGTGGTGAAAAGATCTGTTTGGACCCAGAAGATTTATTTCTTTGTTAAATAGGTATGAAGGTACTAAAGCCTTGTTTCATATTTGTTTGGGTATATAGAAAAGTGATAAGGCAACACCCTTCAAACCACTTTGTTTAAAAAAAAAAAAAAAAAGATTAGTGAGGTTTGGTTCTTACAGCAGGTATTTTGATGATTTATGCATTCCCTGGTGCCATAAATACAGAAGCAATAAAATATGCAAATAAATGACTCTTAACCAATTGAATAAAGTGCCCCACACGTAAAAAGAATTTATGACCCAGTTGAGCTGTAAGTGAATATGTAAATCAAGTGACTTGAGTTACAAAAAGACATGCACAACAAGCGATTACTTTCTGCAAACTGACACTTTTAACATACCTTGGCCATCGTAATTTTTCAAGTCAATATTATGAGGATGGAAGGGACAGCAAACTACTAGCAGGGTTTTGCTTTGTTAGAGCTTTTTTTGGATCGTTTAATAAGCAATGCTAATATTCTTGCTTGACTTCCATTCAGAAAAGGATTTTTCTATAAAAGATTTAGTGTGACAGATGAGGAAGGAACCTAGCAGAAATGATAAATGCAAACTGGACTCAACATACACTCAATTTAAAATGACAGTCAACAGTGTAAGTGCTTCCTGCAATGCACATGGATTATAAATCTTATGTTGTCAGAGTAAACCATGCCCAGTTTACACTCTCTTGTGACAAGAGCCTGAGATAAAATACTATAGACTATAGTCTGAAAGAGCTTCACTTAAGAGGAGAACTGCAGCATAGGTAACGTTCCCTTGGGGAATTCAAGGTTGGGACACTGTCCCTTCTAAAGTGAGGCAGGCCCCCACAGTTCAAGGTGGAAGAGCTATGCTCTGTTAATATGATTCAGTCCTTAATTTAATATTTGTCAGGTTTATTTTCTTGTCTTTCTCTTTTCTTTCCTAGAACAGTGAATATTCTTAAATCAATCAACAGATACGCGACTAAGCTACTAGGAAAATAACCTGCACATTTAGCCAGCGTACTTTTTGAAAAAGAGCTGAAATGGGAATTTTTAGAAGCAGACATAAGCAGATCTGTAACAACTCTCAACTTTCTTCGTATACTCTGATCAAACCTTTTGTATTTTTGCAGGCTTTGAACAATATGTATAAAAATAATCTCCTAACCTCCTTTCCTAGGTTCTCAATAGTACACCCAACCTCTGCACACAAACTTGTTCCCTCAGCCCTCTCCACCACGTGAGATTCTTCTGCACCTCTGAGTAACTCAGCTTTTCCTGCAGGCAAGGTTGGCTGAAAAGTCCCGTACACCTACTCTCACACTCCCATCCATACTTAGGCCTGGCAAGAAATGTGAAGTTCTCCAAGAACCATAAGGAGATGCTGAAACTCGCCTGAGAAATGAGATTGCTGCCTTATGGCTTCAGTCAGAACATTTTTTGAGGGGGTGTGGATTGCAAGGGTGGGGAGGTGAGCAATGCCAAAGCTAGACATAGAAATTAAATGAGAGGTAAAAGTCATGCTGTACAAATCAGCAATCCATTCAGCTTCATGAAAAATCAAGAAGCTAAGTAGAACATATTGCCTGAGAGAGCCAGAAAGAGAGAGCTAATAAAACAGTTTCCAGAGATGCAAGTGTCTATATCTGATTCAGACTGTGAGGCCACAGATTTCTTTTTCAAAACACTGCTTATTTTCCTCAAAGGCCCTGGCAATCCCAGAGGCCTCTTAAAAATAAAAACACTGGAAGAGAAACTCTTTTGCTCACTGAACAGACACTGCTCATTCTGGATTGTAACCTACCCCCCTCAGCAAAGAAACACTATTCTTCCTGGAGTACTCAGGCCCTTGCTCAACATGAAGAAAAACAGCAGCACTCAGAACTAGATGGTGAGTGCCAGCTGTAATCGTGGTTTGCATGAAACAAATTTTGTATCTGGAGCATACGAGCTCTTCCACTGCAAAATGTGTTTTCCTGCAAAGCAGAAATGAATAAATGTATTTAACGAGGGAGAAAGTAAAAGCTTGGAGAGGAAATTTAGATTTATTTTGCTCACAGTAAAGCAGAACTCCACTGCTGAGTACAAGCGTGGAGTACTGTATGTCTTAGTCAACTGCCTTTAACAGAAAAGGCCTATGAAGAACTCTGATTTCATACATATATCTCAATTACTTTAAATCAGGTAATGGCATTGTGTTTGAAAGAACGGTGTGTGCAGTTTATTCTTGACTTATCAATAGTAGTAATATTTTTGACAGATGGAAACTTTTAGTGAGTTCTGAGATAATTACAGAATAAAACCTTCACATTTCTGTATGAATGTTTCGTTAATTATGCACCAGTGATCAAAAAAATGAAATCAAAAGAACTTTATTCCAATGTGAGTTTCAACCACAAGGAGAAAGAGAACAAATTTAATGAAACTTCAAATACTAAAACCTGTAACTGTGGTCACCATATTTGTTACTTAAATATGAACCTTGATATTTGCCTCCTGCCCCTAAATAAGGATATGCCATGGTGTTCACAGCATAAGTAGAGGTTGGGGTATTTAAGTTTAAATGCACGTTTTAAAACATCAGTGATATTGTGTCGTGAAAATACTTGAGAATGGGGATTAGGATGTTTATGTTCTCACCTTCAATCTCCTACTTCACACTTGGGGGTTGCAGTGAATGCAAACTGCCTCCCTTGCAGATATGAGAAGTTAATCCTTAGTTCTTTTGGCTATTCATACATACAGTAGATACTTTCTAAAACTGTTATTAAAAGTAACTAAACAAGACCCCTGGTGATGAAGGCATTATATATGCACGGTTCTTCCAGTTTGCAAACATTTTATCTTCACAAGGACTCAGTGCCCTAAGACACACTGCTCAGCAAAGCTCATCAAACTCTTGGTTTAACCTGGAGTCAAAATTCTGACATTCATGCTTAAGTCACACTTCCACTAATTTCAAGAGAAAATTTGACTATTGGAGCTTGACTTCTAAACTTACCTTTCCTTTTGTCCTCACCATTAATGGTAGCACCATTTTGTTCCATTTAATTGCAGACATATAAATTAGATCTCTGACTTCCTTACTGTGCTGCCCAATCAGGATAATGTCTATCTAAGAGTATCAATGTTCATAATGTGTGAAAAAATATGGCTGAATTTATTTGGCCAGAAAATAAAATACTTTTAAAAATTGCCTTTATTGGCTAGTTTGAATCACTTTGATGGTATTCTTTATCTCTCCTTTTTCCCTCCAGCTTTTCACACTATTTATCTTGCCTTTTTGAATTTCATCAGGAGTATCATTGTATTCTTCTTGCATTTTTTCAAATGATAGTTAATACAGAAAGAATATAAAATTTAATTTTGAGACTATCCTAATACACTACCTCATTCTCTTTTCTGTTTATCTGTTTCTGCAGATAAGTTCAGATTTATGTTGGTCTTTCTCTTGCTAAAATACAGTTCACAGGGCAAAGAGCACACATATTGAATTCCCTACCTATACTAAGCTATTAGCTTTTAGGAGAAAAATGTGTATTGAATTACTGTAATGCAAGAATAGCAAAATAATTAAATGAGAACAATACATTAGTACTTCTATGTTTATCCTCCAGATCACGTAGAACAATTATGTTTCCTAAATCACAGGGGACCAGGGACATACTATTAAAGGAATAATTCTTCTTTATTTTCTTCACCATCTATTTACAGTTATAGTAATTTGTACACAGTACACAGAGGTCTTTATTACACCTGCATAACTATTTTCATCTCAGGTCACTTAAATGGTAGCAATAGTATTGCAAAAACGTTTACTTTGAGTTGCTTGATAAACATTTGTGATGTTGAGAGATGCTTAATAACATTTCTGCTTTTGATATTGTCTTTTGACATCTCATCACAATTCAGATTCATTCAAGATTAAAAGCATTTGGACATTACTACTTTAGTTAGCAAACATTTAACAGTAACCTTAAATATTTCGTATATAAAATATAAACAAATAGAGATTGCACATATGTGTAATGACATGTAAGGCTGACCAACTGTATAACCTCATACTCTCTAGGAATGTTCTTTTCACCTCACAGCCCCAGGTGTAGTAATATATTGTTTCATCTGTTAAAGAAAAGACAGATGTGGCCTGTTCATTTGTCCTGCAGTTAAATGATGCTGAACAATGTGAGGTACTCAGCTGGAGAACATGGCTGTAGCACTGTGTTCATTGTTACCTGATCGACTAACCAGGATTTGAAACTCACATCTCTGCTACTGTGAAAACAATAGCATTAAAAGTAGCAGTGCATGTATTGGATTTCTGCTTATGAGGCAAAAATCCATGTCCCCATCTGCAGCAAGAGGAGAGCTATACCTTCTTTCCCTGCTGATATATTGGTGAGGTCACCAAAGCAGGCTAAACAGAAGATGCTGTGGCCACACTGTTTTAATGCTTTGATTCTCTGATCTGCCTGCAAATGATTTCAGCCTTACTGACTTAACACTTCCTAAATTAGACTAGTTCTAACACCTCAGATTGGATGAGAAAAGTAGTTTCTGATAGGAAGGGTCTCATAGTTTCCTGAGGCTCAGCTAGTTTCACGTTCCAACCATAACCAGTCTCAAACTAAGCAGGACAACCAGATAATATCCTTCCAGAGTATGTGAGTATTGATACAGAGCAAAGTGTATTCGAGTTTTGATAGCACCTTGTGAAGATGAGAGCTTGGTCGTTGTAATCATTCAGTGGGAGTGGTCTTAAACTGTCTCATTAATGGGTAAGCTATATTAGCACACGGCCCAGTTACCCATTTGTTAAACTGACTATCGATGGGTAAATTATATTAGCACATGCTCCAGTTAACCAGTTTTAGGAGGTCTTATTTTTGCCTGAGGCTGGGGCATGCTAGGTGAACATGGGCATGGACTCACTTGACAGGCACAAATAACTTAAAATGTTGCCACTGTAACTCAAAAATGTTTCTGTGTTTGTACCTCTTCTTTGATCTCTCTACACCAAAACATTATTCAGATTGACTCTTTCAGCTTACCTCCATCCCTAGTTTCTTCTTAATAATTCTCAGAAGAAGAGGAAAAAAATTATACGATGACAAGAAACACTTATTTTCTCAGAGGGAAGCACATGAAGTAAGGAAGACATCAATCACTACTACTTTCTCTTCTTTACCTGGGAGTTATTTCTCCACTTTTACATACCCATAGAGTTGAATGTTACTGCAGGCGACGTGAGGCACGATCCTTGATTGTGATGCTCTTCCCACAGACTGTACAGCAACATGCCAAAAGAAAGTCCTTCATCTTGTTCTTCATTTCTTTCATGCTACAGCACACTGTCACCTCCTTTGTAAACCGTGAAAGAGACCACAGAAGGAGAACAAAGCAGAGTCTTGAAAGAATCTCACTTTCTTGTATTTCAAAGGATGCACAATTTGTCTTCGAAATAAAGAAATGTAACTGCTGCTTCTCTCCGTAATACTTCTCCTCTGCCTCCCTCAGGAAGGAAAAAAGTAGGAACTAAAGCTTTGAGTGTTATTTTGACTGCAGTTTGAAACAGCTGCAGTGTAATTAGTCCAAAACATCGCTGCAAGAAAGAGCATATATTATTCAAATAACACCTGTCATTCAGTGCTTAAACCTAAATATGTCGGGTGCTGCCAAAAGTCCACAGCTTACACAACAGTGGTGGATGGGACTTGGGTGGAGCCAGGAGCAACAGCAGCCAAGCCCCCCATATGTATAAAAGAAGCCCTTAGACAGCATGAACAACCAGGAGCATCACAAGCACGGTGGGCAAACAGGGCATAGCATGACAGCCAGGGAGTGACATGGCAGTGTGCAGAGCGGTTCGCACAGAAGAACATGCAGAAAGGGCACTGAATTCCCGCCAGCTCAATCAGCAAGCAATGGCGGCCACTTGGCCGAAAGCCATGATCACTCTAAGCTCTGTACACATCATGACTGAAGCAGCAGTCCAGACAGAGCTCAGGTGGGGACATGCTCCTACCCCGGTGTCAGGGTGTAGGCTGCGCCCTGCTTTCACACCAGCAGCAGTGAGCACACCTGTGGACGACTTACCCAAGGGAGGGGAACTCCTGAGCTTAGTGGCAGAGCTCGAGAAGAGATCAGTAGGTTGTGGAGTATCAAGAAGTATAAGTGAGACATGGAATACTGGAACTGCACCCTACCTTCCCTGGGACAGGCCTAGCAGGCAGACAGGACTCATGACCTGGGGCACTCTCTGTCCTCTCTCCTCCTGGCTGAACACAGTGACTCAAAGTACAGAGGACAATGGTGACAAGTTCCTGCCCAATACGACAGACATGTCTGCTCTGCAACTACTCCCCATGCCCAGGTGTCCTTGCATAACAGGCATGAGGTTCTGCAAGTGCAGCCAAAAAATTGATGAGAACAATAGCTTACATAGCTTGAAGGTGTTACCAAGGTTAGGTCAGCCTGTGCCCTGCATCACTCCACCCTGCATATCAGAAATAGTGTTGCCAGCAGGAGTAGGGAAGGGATCATCTCCTTGTACTCGGCATTGGTGAGGCTGCACTTCCAAGCGCAGCCAGCCAGCCAGCCAGTTCCCCAGCCCCACTACAAGAAAGGCATGGAGGTACTGGAGTGTGTCTAAAGAAGGACAACAAAGCTTGCAAGGAGTCTAGAGCGCAAGTCTTAAAGAGTAGCTGAGACAGCAGCTGTTCAGCCTGGAGAAAAGGAAGCTGAGGGGAGACCTTATCACTTCTACAACTACCTGAAAAGGTGTTGTAGTGAGGTGGGGCAGTCTCTTCTCACAAGTAATAAATGATAGGAGAAGAGGAAATGGCCTTAAGCTGTGACAGGGGAGGTTTAGACTGGATAATAGGAAAAATTTCTTTACCAAAGGGATGGAAGAGGTTGTTTGGGGAGCTGCTTGAGTCACCATTCCTGGAAGTATTTAAAAGACATGTAGATGTGTTGCTTAGTGGTGGGTTTGGCAGTTCTAGGTCAGTTGTTGGACTCAATGATCTTAAAGGTCTTTTCCAACTTAAACAAACCTATGATTCTACGATTCTGTAATTCTATGAGCTGTATCCAAAAACACTTCTGGAAATTTCAAGGTAGTGTAATATCACCAGCACTGAAATATAAACAAATGAAGTAGCAGTGTTTATATTTCTCCTGTGGTTACTCTAGGATCTATGGATCCTCTATTACATTTTTGAGAATCAGGCATCTTTTAGACCCAATACTGGTAAGGCTTACACCATGGCTTAATATTACACATCCTGGACCTAATTACAGAACCTCAGAATCACAGAATATTAGAGATTGGCAGGGACCTCAAAAAATCATCTAGTCCAGCCCCCCTGCCAGAGCAGAATCACCTACAGTAGGTCACACATGAAAGTGTCCAGGCAGGTGGATTTTAAACGTCTCCAGAGAAGGACAGGCTCCCTGGGCAACCTGTTCCAGTGCTCTGTCACCCTCACAGGGAAAAAGTTTCTCCTAATGTTTTTGTGGAACCTCCTATGTTCCAGCTTGCACCTGTTGTGTCTTGTCCTATCACTGGACATCACTGAAAAGAGCCTGGCTCTGTCCTCCTGACACTCTTCCTTGACATATTAATAAACATTAATGAGGTCACCCCTCAGCCTCCTCTTCTCCAAGTTAAAGAGACCCAGCTCCTTCAGCCTTTCCTTTCAAGGGAGATGTTCCACTCCCTTCATCATCTTTGTGGCTCTACACTGGAGTCTCTCAAGTAGCTCCCTGTCTCTCTTGAGCTGAGCGGCCCAGAATTGGATCCAATATTCCAGATGGGGCCTCACAAGGGCGGAGTAGCGGAGGAGGAAACCACACCTACACCTATTCAATTTCATGTCCCTTAAGGACATCATATGAAGACTGAAATTTGTGTCATGTTTTTCAACTGATTTTCATATTCGTTTTATGTTGTTAATTCATGTAATTCTCAAACATCAGTGAATGAAAGCAAATATCATTTACCTATATGAAATTTCAAGTAACTTAAATATATGATTTTTTAAACAATAAATCATTGGAATGTAACTAAACTTTTATCTTAAATCAGGCTGCGTTATTTTTTAATTTTTTTACAGCACCATAATCCAAGATTCACCACTGAGTCTTTCTCTGTCTGTAGACTTATGGGAGATACACCCTATGAAATAGCCTAGTATTACATTTTTGAGAACTCTCTGTGGAATCCATAATCTAGAAAATAATGGGTCTCCACTTTTTAATACCAGATCCTTAAAAACATTTCAACTTAAGCTTCTGAAAACTGAAATATCACGCTTGCTAACTGTATTTTTAGAACTCGTTCATCTACATGCATGTAGCTGCCAGTATCATGCAAACCATCTCATACCATGGGAGCCTAAATCTGCAAAGCAGTGTCTGAACACTCATGTGCTCCAGCCTCGTTTCACAATGCTAAAGTGTTTAGAGGAGGAACCATTATTTTATTTATGTTTCCACAGCTCCATTGTTGGACCCTGAGAGGATATAGCAGCACAGGCTGTCAGGGAGCTTGTGGCAAGTGTATTTCTTTCTTACCCAGTAAATATTCCATACTGAAGTCCTTCAAGAAAGAAGAAAAATATCTTTCCTCATGCATCTAGTCCCTTCCTGGGATGTCCTGGTGTAGCTGTAGGATGTTACAAATTCGGGATCATAATTTTGTAGCATAAGAAAAATAGATCTTTAACTTTTCTTTTCTGATGTGGGTGGAGGTGGAGTGGAAGAGCTATTGATCATCTCACTGCCATTGTATTCCTTGCTGAAACACTGCATCTGAAATAAAATGAAGAGCCTATTCCTAGCACATCACAAATTTAAAGATTACCTTTATGATTTCTTCCAACTTTAAAGTGCGGATGAGTACAATATTTTTCAGATTCTCTTAAGGTATACTCATCTAAGATAAATGCTAAATGTACAGGTTTAGAACTATTTTTTGTCTCAGATTGAATCCTCTATGTTTCTGTCTCAGCCACTGATATGATTGGGGTCACTGCACTTGTAGTCAAAACTACTGTTTAGTGAAGTACAAATACACTTGCGCAGTTATGAGAAGACAGGATTTCTCTGATGTATGTTATGTCATTTGTCCACTGAGGGCATATTACTGGTGCCAGATGGGAGAGCTGCAGTATGAAAGAAAGCACCTTTTCTAAATAACTGCTCCACATTTATGTTTTTCAGTTTTGGTATTCTCCAGCCAGGAAGTTGTGAAATACTTGGCATACTATGTCATTTTTATTTTCTATAAAATGTGGAAGTGACTTTATTGGGAAAGTGAGCTAATTCCGGTGCAGTAAATTTGATTGCACGACTGCTAATATATTTACAGCTCAACCCATAATAGTCGTTATTACTTCAGACTTGCATGTCTCCTGAGTAGAGGTTGCTAACAACACTGAGCATGCAGAAGGTTTGATACATTTTTGGTGTGTATGACTGGAAAAGAGCATATGGCCAACAAACTAATTTCCCTAGATCAACTCACAGACAGAAATGAAAGGCAATTGCACTACACTACTGCTTCCTCCCTGCTAGTTACCAGGAGTTCTTGTCTGATACCTGTTTTATCATATATTCTTTGTATAATTTTCTATTCATATTTAACCCATATCTCCGATAAACCCTAATATTTAATATAAAATAAATATGTCCCTCAAAATAAGTCCTTTCCAAACCCATCTCAAATTTCCTACTACAACTTCTCCAACAGTCGTCTGACGACCTCTGTAAGTTGTCTGCTGGGTGTCAGCCAGCCTTCAGGGATTTTTGGCTTAAGGGACCCCACAGAAAACTGAGTGACTCTCAGCAGCAAACAAGCATTTCCCAGTCTCCATGAGTTAAACAAACAGCTTTAAATAAATAAAGCTTCAGGAGGGTTGTGGAAGAAAGTAACCCATCCTTTTTTGGGGGTCTCAGATTGCAGAAAGCTCCCACTTTCCACGCACCTCAGCAGCTGAAATAGGATAGTCTTCTTTCTTGTGCTGTGAGTGGCTACCAAATAGAGTTCATTATAACCCTTCCTCTCTCAAAAGGCTGTGTTTATAAAGTTAAGTAAAACAGTGCCGGAGGTGGCCTTCAACAAAATGGAATAGACTGACTGCATCTACACCCCACAGCAGTTGCCTTGAGTCTCTCAGTTGCCCCACTATGATGCTCCTGTGGTCCACAGACATAAAAACTACTTGTTGTATGCATATATATTTTGGGGTTTTTTCAGTTTCAAAGTCTCTGATGTAATGCTGGAACTATACTGTATTGGACAGATGCGCGAATGTTTGCCTTAAGCATCTCTTGTCACATTACAGAACAAACCACTAGCATGAACTGAGAAGTGCTAATAGGGGAGAGGAGTCTGATAAGGCTAAGCAGGAAACAGATGTCTCAAACAGCCTTGGTGCTGAATGCTCATAAGGGAAGGAGTCTTGTGAAGGCAGGATGGCCTTGCCTCATAGCTTATCTCTCATCAATGTTAATGAAGATTACCATGAACATGTTTTCCATGAAGTGCCTTACTCCTCCCATACATACTATATGTCAGTATGTAGAAAAGTGTGTTTAAATTGAGGTGGGAAAAAGTAAAAAAGTAGAAGAAAGAAGAAAGGAGAAGAGGAGACGAAGAAGAAAACATGACGGACACATCCTTGAATCCTCATTGGCAGGACAAATGCAGAAACTCAGACCAGTGATTTCTCTCTCTCTCTCTTCTCTCCCCTCTCACGCCTTTCTCACTAAGTAATGCAAAACCTATCATACTGCTTACTTAGTTTATACTTTCATTCTTTCTTATTAGTTGTTAAGTATTATACTGCTTGTTACAACTTGTCATATGTCTAGTAGTTTTTCCTTGTCATTAAGTCCTATGAGTGAGGGTGACAGAGCACTGGAACAGGCTGTCCAGAGGGGTTGTGAAATCTCCTTCTCTGGAGACTTTCAAAACCCGCCTGGATGCATTCCTGTGTGGTCTGCCCTAAGGGATCCTGCTCTGGCAGAGGAGATGGACTAGATGATCTCTAGAGGTCCTTTCCAACCCCTGACATTCTATGATTCTATGATTCTATATTATATCGCTTGCCCTAATGCATCATGTGCTTAACCGATTATTGTGAGTACACTGTACACTGTAGGGACCTTGAGACTTGTGTCACCATTGTCTACTTTGTTGGGAATTTATGAATCTAAGTCACTTGTCCCTCTCTTCTGGGTGGGATGTGACATATGCAAAGCACATCAAACTATTTTGTGGTAGGTCTTTTCATAGAATGGAACTCGAGTTATTCGTATTGCACTGGAGTACTGTGGAGAGATATGAAGTTGTCTTGTCTCTACTGCATTGACAATGGCCATTGGTACACACTGGCCATCAAACTGGGCCTAGGGGTTACTTCAGACTGTGCTAGTTGCTTAGTCTAAGCTATACCTCTGACACTAAGGGGACAGTGTGCACTTAGTTAATAAGTAGTGTGAATAGTGATGCTGTACTCAAGCTTCCTCCATACCCTTTTTTACTTAGTTGTATAAATGTAGTCACAGGAATCCAGCTGCTACGTTTCTTCCTCCTTAGTCCAATAAATATGGACATGTGTTGGTGATAACTGACAGTGATAAAGAAGTGATAGAGAAGCCAATGAAGAGAGGTGATACGCTGGACCTTGTTCTCACCCACAAGGAGAGGCTGGTGGCTATGTAAATCTCAAGGGCAGCCTCGAACACAGTGACGATGAAATGGTGGAGTTCAAGATTCTTAGGGTAGCAAGGAGGGCACATAGGCTCACTACCCTGGATTTCAGGAGAGCAGACTTTGGCCTCTTCAGGAATCTTCTTGGTGGAGTATCATGGGATAAAGTCCTCGAGAGAAAAGGTATCACTTCCTCCAATGCATCCTGACAAAAGTAGGAAGTTAGGCAAAAATGTCAGGAGGCCTGGAGGCCTGCGTAGATGAACAAGAAGCTCCTGGTCAAACTCAAACACAAAAAGGAAGCTTACAGGGTGTGGAAGCAATGACAGGTAATCTGGGAGGAACACAGAGAAACTGTCCAAGCAGCCAGCAACCAGGTTAAGAAAGCTGAAGCCCTGATAGAATTAAGTCTGGCCAGGGACATCATGGGCAACAAGAAAAACTTCTACAGATATGTTGGTGGTAAAAGGAAGACTAGGAAAAATGTGGGCTTTCTCCAGAAGGAAAAAGAGAGAGATTTGGTTACCCAGCATAGGGAGAAGAGAGAGGTACTCAACTAATTTTTTGCCTCAGTTTTCATTGGCAAAAGCTCTAGCCACATCACCCAAGTTGCAGAAGGAAAAAGGAAGGACTGGAAAAATGAATCTGCTGGTCCTTCGGGAACTGGCAGAGGTGGCTGAGGCACTATTCATCCTATTTGAGAAGTCAGAGCAGTCTGGTGAAGTTCCTGCTGCCCGGAAAAGAGGAAAAAAACCCCAATTTTTAAAAACGGAAAAAAAAAAAAAAAGGACACAGGGAACTGCAGGCCAGTCAGTCTCACCTCTGTACCTGGAAAGATCACAAAGTGGATTCTTCTGGAAACTGTGCTAGGGCACATGGAAAATAAGGAGGTGATTGACAACAGCCAACACGGTTAGGCTAAAGGCAAATCATGCCTGATAAGTTTGGTGGTGTTCTATGATAGGGCTACATCATAGGTGGAAAAGGGAAGAGCAACACAACATTATCTCCCTGGACTTGCATTTGACGCTGTCCTGCACTACATCCTTGTCTCTAAATTGAAGAGGTGTGGATTTGATGGATGGACCACTTGATGTGTGAGGAATTGGCTGGATGTTCGCACTCAGAGAGTTGAGGTCAGTGGCTCGATGTCCAACTGGAGACAGTGGTTTTCCTCAGGTGTCAGCATTGAGACCAGAGCTGTTTAACATCTTTATCAGCAACATGGACAGTGGGATCAAGTGTACCCTCAGCAAATTTTCTTGATGACACAGTTTTGCTGTGCTAACATGCTGGAAGGAAGGGATATCATCCAGAGCAACCTTGACAGGCTTGAGAGGTGGGCACATGCAAACTTCATGAAGTTCAACAAGGCCAAATGCAAGGTCCTTCACATGGGTTGGGGCAATGCCAAGTGCAGAAATACAAGCTTGGCAATGAGTGGATTGAGAGCAGCCCTGCAGAGAAGAACTCGGACTGTTGGTGGATGGAAAAATTAATGTGAGCCAGTAATGTGCTCTCGCAGTCCAGAAAGCCAGTCGCATCCTGGACTGTGTCAAAAGAAGCATGGCCAGCAAGTTGAGGGAGGTGATTTTCCTCCTCCACTCTTGTGAGACCCCACCTGTCATATTGTGTCCAGCTCTGGGGCCCCCAGCATAAGAAGGACACAGATTTGTTGGAACAAGTCTAGAGAAGGGCCACGAAGATGATCTGGAGCTGGAGTACCTCGCTTGTGAGGACAGGCTGACAATGTGGGACTGTTCAGCCTGGAGAAGAGAAGGCTCCAGGGAGACATTATAGCAGCCTTTCAGTACATGAAGGGACCCTACAGGAAAGATGGGGAAGGACTCTTTATCAGCATGGTGAAACACTGGTCCAGGTTGTCCAGGGAAGTGATAGAATCTCCCTACATTGAAGTCATCAAGGCCAGGATGAATGGGGCTTTGAGAAACATAGTCTGGTGGAAGGTGTCCCTGTCTTCGGAGGGGGATTGGAACTAGATGATGTTTAAGATCTCTTCCAACTCAAACTATTCTATTATTCTACGATCCTATGACTTTTATCTCTGGATCTCAATTTTTAAAAAGTCAGAAAAGAAAGAGAAAACATAGGGAATTCCCCTCCGAGTATATGTGAATTTCCAGATAATAACAGAGTCTTCGTATTTTTTGTATTCACTATATCTTACATAGACTTTAAAACTCTGAATGGCTCCATGCGGTGCGAAAATTGCACTAGTCTTGCTCCTATGTTCCAAATTTCAGTTAAAACCATTTATATGAAGCTCATTCAACCCTATCATCAAAGGTGAAAAGGCAAAATCTTCATCATACATGGTTTAAAAGAATATCAGAATTTAATTTTGATTGAATCAGAACTCCTTTCTAAATCAATGGTTTAGATTAAAGAATAGGTTTTCTATTAAATCTGGGTTTGTGCAAATTCAAGATCAAAAAGGATGTGATAAAATGCCTTAGTATTTCATATAGTTTATGAATATTTTAGTGGGGTCCATATCAAACAGTGACTCTCTATTATTCTGTATTTCAGGCTCAGAGAGCACTTACATTCATTTATTCACTATTAAAAGGATTATTTATCATGAAATTTTCATATTTTAAGTATTATATCTTTTCATAGAATCATAGAATCATAGAATGTTAGGAATTGGAAGGGACCTCGAAAGATCATCAAGTCCAATCCCCCTGCCAGAGCAGGAATGCCTAGACTATGCCACACAGGAACGTGTCCAGGCAGGTCTTGAATGTCTCCAGAGAAGGAGACTCCACAGCCTCTCTGGGCAGCCTGTTCCAGTGTTCCGTCACCCTCACTGAGAAGAAGTTTCTCCTCGAGTTTAAGCGGAACCTCTTATGTTCCAGTTTCAGCCCATTACCCCTTGTCCTATCAGTGGTTGTCACCGAGAAGAGCCTGGCTCCATCCTCGTGACACTCACCCTTGATATATTTGTAAACATTAATGAGGTCACCCCTCAGCCTCCTCTTCTCCAAACTTAATCATCCTAGTTGCCCTGTGCTGGACTCTCTCCAGCAGTTCCCTGTCTTTCTTGAACTGAGGGGCCCAGAACTGGACACAATATTCCAGATGGGGTCTCACCAGGGCAGAGTAGAGGGGAAGGAGAACCTCTCTTGACCTACTAACCACCCCCCTTCTATTACACCCCAGGATGCCATTGGCCTTCCTGGCCACAAGGGCACAGTGCTGGCTCATGGTCATCCTGCTGTCCACCAAGACTCCCAGGTCCCTTTCCCCTACACTGTTCTCTAATAAGTCATTCCCCAACTTATACTGGAACCTGGGGTTGTTCCTACCCAGATACAAGACCCTACATTTACCCTTGTTATATTTCATTAAATTTTTCCCCACCCAATGCTCCAGCCTGTCCAGGTCTCGCTGGATGGCAGCACAGCCTTCTGGTGTGTCAGCCACTCCTCCCAGCTTGGTGTCATGAGCAAACTTGCTGATAGTACTCTCTAGTCCCTCATCCAAGTCATCGGTGAATATATTGAATAATACTGGTCCCAGTACCGACCCTTGAGGCATGTAGAGGAATTTCTTGTGGAGCAGAGGTGCGGTATAACTTTAAAAGCGTGGACAACCCAGCTTAGGCCTAAACAGAGGCTCTGTCCTTGAAGCTGCCTTGGAACACAGGGAGGAGGAGGTTTTATCTGTTTTGTGAAGAGCCTTGCCAGGGGGAGAAAGGGGGGGTGAGAGCCGCTTGCATAGTGGAATGGCACTACCCAATAAAACGGTGGCGCATGTGAACCTGTAACTGACCAACTCTGGGAAGGGGCAGGCGCGGGGACACTGCTGAACTGTATATCTTGAGCTGTCTGGAGCAATAAAGGGAGAATTACTTGTAGCCATACCGGTGGGATTTGTCGTTGTCTTGACCGGCTCTCCGACAGGACCCTCTTCAGAGGCACTCCACTGGATACAGGTCTCCAACCAGACTCCGCCCCATTGACCACAACTCTTTGGCTTCTTCCCCTTAGCCAGTTCACAGTCCACCTCACTACCCGAGAGTCTAGACCACACTTCCTCAGTTTAGCAGTAAGGATGCTGTGGGAGATGGTGTCAAATGCTTTACTGAAGTCAAGGTAGACCACATCCACTGCTCGGCCATCATCTATCCACCTTGTTATATCCTCGTAAAAGGCTATGAGGTTAGTCAAGCACGACTTCCCCTTGGTGAAGCCATGTTGACTGTCTCTAATGACCCTCTTATCCCTGATATGCCTTGAGATGGCACCAAGGATAAGTCGTTCCATCACTTTCCCAGGGATGGAGGTGAGGCTGACCGGTCTATAGTTACCCGGGTCCTCCTTCTTGCCCTTTTTGAAGACTGGAGTGACATTTGCTTCCCTCCAGTCCTCAGGCACCTCTCCCGTCTCCCAAGACTTGGCAAAGATGATGGAGAGTGGTCTAGCAATGACATCAGCCAGCTCCCTCAGCACCCGTGGATGCATCCCATCTGGACCCATGGATTTATGGATGTCCAGATTGCTTAATTGGTCCCTAACCCAGTCCTCATTGACTAAAGCAAACTCCTCCACTGCCCTGACTTCCTCTGGGGCCTCAGGGGAACGGGGCTCCTCAGGACAGCCTCCAGCAGAGTAGACAGAGGCAAAGAAGGCATTCAGTAACTCTGCCTTCTCTGTATCTTCTGTCACCAAGGCACCCACCTCATTCATCAGTGGGCCTACATTGCCTCTGGTGTTAGTTTTATCTGCCACGTATTTGAAAAAGCTCTTCCTGTTGTCCTTGACCCCTCTTGCCAAGTTCAATTCTAGGGAGGCCTTTGCTTTCCTAGTTGCCTCCCTACATCCTCGGACAACAGCCTTATATTCTTCCCAAGTGGCCAGCCCCGCCTTCCAAGATCTGTAAATTCTCCTCTTGCACTTGAGCTTACCCAGCAGATCCCTGTTTAGCCACGCAGGTCTCCCGGCTCCCTTCCTTGACTTCCTATGTGTCGGGATGCTCTCATCTTGAGCACGGTAGAAGCAGTCCCTGAACGCTAACCAACTATCTTGGGCCCCTTTACCTTCAAACAGCCTTGCCCATGGGATTTTCTCTAGTAATTGCTTGAAAAATCCAAAGTTTGCCTTGGTAAAGTCCAGGGTTGCCAATCTGCTTGCTATTTTGTTTCTGCTACAGGAGATCCTGAACTCCACCATTTCATGGTCACTGCAGCCAAGGCAGCCCTCAACCTTTACTGCTTCAACCAGATCCTCCTTGTTAGTGAGGATGAGGTCCAGCAGTGCTCCTCTCCTAGTCGGCTCCTCCACCATTTGCATCAGAAAATTATCATCGATGCACTGGAGGAACCTCCTGGACTGTGGCTGGCTGGCTGAGTTGTCCTTCCAGCAAATATCAGGGAAGTTAAAATCCCCCACGACAACCAGGACCTGTGATTGTGAGACCGCTCTCAGCTGCCTGTAGAAGGCCTCATCAACTTCCTCACCCTGATCTGGTGGCCTGTAATAGACACCCACAACAGTATCTCTCCTGCCAGCCTGCCCCTTAATTCTAACCCATACACTCTCAACTTGCTCCTCCTCCATGCCTGGATGGTATTCAAGACGTTGTAGTTGCTCTTTCACGTAAAGAGCGACTCCACCGCCTCGCCTGGCTGGCCTGTCTTTCCTGAAAAGGACATAGCCACCCATGACCACATTCCAGTCATGTGAGCTGTCCCACCATGTCTCTGTAATTGCCACCAGATCATAATCTCCTGCCCGAACCCAGGTTTCTAGCTCCGCCTGTTTATTCCCCATGCTGCGTACATTGGTGTATAAGAATTTCAGGGAGCAAGCTGAGCACACTGATCTCACCCTAGGGGGATGGAAGGCCACCCGGTCCTCATAATTTCTAGAGCACTGCCCCGCCGCAATCCCAGCTATAACCCCATCCCCCTTCATATCTAGTTTAAAGAACGCCCTATGAGTCCCGCCAGCTCGTGACCAAGGATCCTTTTTTCCCTTTGTGTCATTTGAACCCCAGTTTGTTTCAGTAGATCAGGTGCCCTGTAGATCTCCCCATGGTTAAAAAATCCAAAGCTAGACCGCTGGCACCACCCCTTTAGCCAAGTATTAATCTGCTGCACTTTGTCAAACCTTCCACTGTTTTCCCTCATAATTGAGGGAATAGAGGCAAACACAATCTGTGCGCCTGATCCTTCTAGCATCCGCCCCAGTGCCCTAAAGTCCCTTTTGATTGCTTCTGGCCGTCTCTCTACTATCTCATCATTACCGATCTGCATAACCAAAAGCGGGTAATAGTCCGTGGGTTTGACCAGACCAGGAAGCTTCTTGATAACATCCTTAACTCGGGCCCCAGGGAGGCAGCAGACTTCCCTGTGGGTCGGATCAGGGCGGCAGACAGGGCCCTCTGTTCCCCTCAGGAGGGAGTCTCCAATTACAATTACCCTCCTTTTTTTCTTAGATGAAGAAGTCCTAATGCGTGTATCCGAGTGACTCACCCTAGACAGCCCTATGGGTGAACCCTCCACTGACTCTTTCTTGGCCTGGCTCTCATTGTCTAGAGCCCCATACCTGTTTTGCAGGGGCAACCGGGCAGGTGAGGGAGGCCGGGCAGGGATTTTCCTTCCTCTCCTGGCAGGCACCTGCTTCCACTCTTCCCTATCCTTTAGGTCCCCCCCCTTTTGCCTGATGGCCAGAGGTGGGGGGATATTCAGCTCTTTGCGGAGCTTGCTGCTTGCCATTCAGGACCTGACTCCACCGATCCGTCTCTCTCTCCGACTCCCTAATGCTCCTCAGCCTTTCTACTTCCTCCTTCAGCTCAGCCACCAGGCTGAGCAGATCGCTCACCTGGTCACATCGGACACAAGTGTCACTTCCACTACCCTCCATGGCCAGTGCCAGGCTCCAGCATTCTCTGCAGCCCGAGGCCTGAACACCCACATGCTTACCTGGGGCCTCTGTCTGGGTGCCCACAGTTTTTCTAACAACCATTGACCTGGTGGCAACCATAGTTGGCTCTACAATACAAAGACTCTCCAGAAAGCTGTGCACGGAATAGTTTTCCTATGTTCTTGCTAGTTACTACAAATTCTTACGGTTTTATGTTGACAGCTTTTTTATGTTGTGTTTTATTTTTGTTCATTTCTTTTTCAAGGTGAATTTCTAAAAGAATTCTTTTGTATTGCTGTTGGTAACTGCAATAATTAGGCAAATACACAGTCACTGTTTGGTGAAGAAATTTGTAAGAATTGTCATTGTCTTAATCAATTGGAAAAGTTTGTAAATCGCACCCATTTTAAAGGATGAAGGCAGCCTGCTAGGAGTTTTACTTTAGAAAACAGGAGTTCCAGGTCAATAAATAATCTTTCATTTTAGTGGGCATCTTTCTTCTCATCATTGTCATGGTAAAGACAATGTGAAATCAGTAAAGCGATGTCTGAGAACTGATGTTCAGGGATGCTTTTCAGGGATCTTTGAGCCAGAGGCTTGAGGATAACCAAATCCAGATACACACTGTTTTATACAGATTATAATTAGGCTTGCATACATTCACAGAGAGACATGCCTGTTTGATCCCATACCTCTCCATGTGCCTGAATGAGAGATGGTCACTGTCTGTGCACCAGCACTCCTAGAACAAGACTGCGAAAGAGATCATGGCCAGCAACACTACTTGCTTTGATAGATGAAGAGTGGGCTTCAGCTCTGTCTTAACTGAGCCCAGGTATGAGATTCAAGCTGTCATACAGTCTTATAATCCAAAATATGTGGAAGTTGCCACTTTCCTGAAGAGTCAGAGCATATCTGACATCCCCCAAAGTTGGCCAGAGCCAAAGTTATAGAAGACTGTGTATTAAAGTCCAAACAAAATCCCGTGTAACTCTTTGACCAGTCATAGTGCCGTATCTTACGGAACAAGGTTTTAATAAAGATTTTTGATTTCAGACTTCTATTAATGCCCACTAAACAAGGTCAACAGAAACCATTTCACTTCTAGAAAGAGTACGGCTCATTACCGTGTATCATAAGAATGAATCATCTGCAAGCTGCCTGCACTTACAGCTGTCTTGCTTAACTTACTGGATGGCGCACTGCCCGCTCATGTGTTGCTTAGACGTAGTATAGGGAATAGATGTCAGAAAAGATGATTATACCAGGATAATTTAAATAGAACAACAACTGTTAGCTTGTTAACAATAATTTCCCTTTTGGTGACTGAACAAGAAAGCATTATTCCCCCCTGAAGCTTGCCAACCTGCCAGCACCTGCTCCCTGCTTCAGCATCATGAAGTTTAGTCACTCAGGCTCCTGAACTCATGTCTCTGAGCTGGGGCCCCTTCTTGCCAGGGATACCAGAACATCAAGAACATGTTTTCATCTTACTCAAAGTGTAATTCTTGCTTTTGTATCAAAGACTAAGAAAGTACAGAAGAGGAAATGTTTCCTAGCCAGCGTTTGGTTTTTTTTCCTCCTCTGTCTCTTGCTGGAGCTAATCCTCCCCAAAATACTTCAACTTTTCAGCTGGACAAACTGTTCTGAACTTTTCTTATTAAATCTCTTGAATCTTCTGCAAGAGCCTCCTGAAAAAAGGCTAAGCATACCCATTACCTCTGTTTTTAAGCACTTTGAATCGTTATGAGGGATATAATGACTGTCTCCTCCCAAAGGGGTCAAATAATTTTAGAAATTCCAGTTTAATTAGCCCTCCCTGCCTATTTTACTTTTTTTTTTTTTACCTTTTTTTTCCCTTTCAATGGAGTTGGAACTGTAAACATGAAATAAACAACTCTTGCTCAGTTTCTCATCATAGTGTAACACAGTCCAAATCACTTCTCAACTCCCACTCAACATTCAGAAAACAGAGCTTAGAGCTTCTCACACAGTGCACCTGCCATCTTGCAGGATAGTGCCATATGTGATTATCTAGAAGACTTGGGTAGAGATATGATATCAAACTTCAGATAGACAAGAATGTTTTCTCTTACTGGGGACTCTGGTTAGCCAGTGACTAAAAATTATGCGGGTATTTCCATCTTCCCTTTCTTGTCCTGTCTTTTTTTAATAATTGCAAATGCGTAAGTAAGATCTGTCAGAAGAAGTAAGACTGCAGTAAGAATAAAAACACTTGAGCAGCAATATGGAATATTGCAGTGTGCTTCTTATGCTGTTTGCTTTCGCTTTCATAATCCAATCATATGTCTTGAGAATTTCATTTATTTAGGCATTTTAAGCATGTTCTAGTTTCAAAATCAAAATGTGGGTTTTTACTTTCTGTATCTCAGAAAACATGTTAAAAATATTTTGGCAAATTAGTTTCCATTTCAATTAGATAATTTATCTATAAAGTGCTCTGGCATCCACAACCAAAGCTCACCTAATGGAGTTATGCAAACTTTTAAAGAAGATCCAGAGAGAGGGCAGTGTGTATTTGTTTCATGCACTGTAGGAGTAAATTTTCTAAACCATGTGTATTTTAAGAGTAGATTGTTCTCTATGGCAACTCTAAAAGCTATAGAGAGTGTCTTTATGAAATACAGTAAAATTTGTGATTTTTTTTCCTATGAATCTTTCAGTTCCTTGTCTTTATGTTGGAGAAAACAACTTGCTATATTTTTTTGACCAGTAGCTACCACCAAAGCTGACTTTTAAGGGGAATTAATTAAAGTTTTTCATTACACTTATTCTAAAGAAAGTTCACGAAAAAATTATGCTATACTTAGTGGGATAATAAGAATGAAAAGTACTATTCTTAATAATCTTCATATCTGTTGTGCATTAGCATATGAACAATAGATATCTAATATTTTCAGCTGCTTTCTTTTATTCTCTCACTTTTTTGTGTATGTGACATATCAGTGTTTTGATTTTTTTACATCTCAGCTGACTATGACGACTAGCTAAATGCTGATATAACTAATCTGAATTATTTTAGCAGCTCTGGAAGTCAGATATACTATCCAACTGCCCAACTGGAGAATTCCTTGGAGTGCAGTTGTATAACCCGCAGAAGACTAATGAATTCCAATAATTTAAAAATAAAAGATAGGTACAGCCTTTGCTGTAGTCCCAAAGCTGCAGTAATTTATCAGCTGGAACCAGTGTTAAGAGAGACTTGAGTTAATTGATTGAAATGAGCAAGACTTGACATGCGTCTTTAAGTTTTAGAATAATTCTCTAGCGCTATTAATCTTGGTAACAGAGAAGAAGTTCCCTGATGAGTCTGTGGCTGCTAATAACTACTATTTAATTCAACTAAAGTTATTATTGGTAAAATGTTCTGTTTCTAAATTTAAACAGCTTAAGCAAAGTCCCAAGCACGAAGTACAACCTGCTCAAATAGATCGTGAGAAGACACAAATGTATGCAGCTGGATGGTTTCCATAGCTCAGAAAGAAGAAAATAGTACAAATGGGTCTTAGAATGGAAAAGCAATCATAGAATCATTAAAGTTGGAAGAAAAACTTCTAAGATCCTCAAGTCAAACTGTCAACCCAACACTACCATGACTACTAAACCATATCCAGAAGTGCCACGTCTACTCTTTTTTTGAACAATAGCTCCTGACCTGCCAATGGAACAATGATTTTGGTTTTGATGACAATTTTAATGATATCTGTGTTAACACTGCTTTCACTGTGCTGAAGTGAAGCTTGTCCAGCTTCACCTCCCATAAGCGGATGAGAGCACAGGGCATGTAAAACAAATAGAACTAACAAAATGGAAATCTGTAAACTGCATCAGCGCCAAATCGCGCTGGTAGGTGGCAACTTGAATCTAGTCTTGCGTATTACAGAGGAGGTGAGAAAGGCAGCACACTTTCTTCAATCTCTCGCTTTCTCCTCCTGCTCGCACGAAGTTCCCAAATGGCTTTCTCACAGAAAAAAAATCCAACTCTTTCCAACTAGTTTCTATTTTTTCTAGCGAATGAGGCAAGTAGGAGGAAAGAATACAACATTGTCCTGTGTGGATTGTAATTTTTTTTAGCAAAACTGTTTTACCTCATAAAATGTAGCGTCTTCAAGTCTAAAATCTTTTGTGGAAATACATCAGCTTAGAGAAAGATGTCCCTCAGGATCCACGGGAAGAAAATTAGTTTTCAGAGTAGGTCAATTTCAGAGGAGGTGAATTATCCTCCCCTGAGACCAGGTGCAAGTTCTGAAGGGAAACCTATATATATTGTAACATTCAGTGCTACAGCTGTTGGTGGCCTGGTGCCAGGCTTGGGTGTAGAACAGCTTCAGGAGTGGCATTTGCACCACTGGCTCAGGCACACACACTTTTCATTTACTGAGTACAGGCAGCTGGAGATACAAAAAAAGGTGTGAGAGTGTTTAGAATAAGTCACTAAAAATGCTGAGAGAGGCATATTTCTGAAGGTATGAGTATCTAGCTGAACTATCTCATCTTTTTTTCTCTAATGTCAAAAGGTTCAAAACAGATTTTCTTAATCGATTACACCTCCTTGAGGAGTAATTGCTTGCATTAGACTTTATGTAACACAAACCAGTTCCAAACAGATGATCTGCAGCAATACAAAAATACGTTTATATATTGGCTTGACCACAGCTGGCCACCAGGTACTCACCAAGCCACTCTATCAATCCCCTTCCTCAACTGTACAGGGGGAAAAATATGACAAGAATCTTGTGGGTCAAGCCACATGAGCCACGTAAACCCAATACAACCTGCCATGACAAAACTAATGAAAGAAAGAGAGGGGCAGGAAAAAAACAAACAAACAATAACAACAAAAAAAAAAACAACCCAAGAGATTCTTCAAATCTGGGGAGGGCAATGACCATTCGTTTGACCATCTGCTCTGGCTGGTGGAAGACTAGGAGCCTGGAGAGGATGAGCAGTGGAAGCTCTTGTATGCCATCATAAGTTCTTTTGTGTTCCTTCAGTCCACCTCACCAGGCTGCTGTATTTCCTTCTGTGGGCATGACTGAGGTATGGAAAGGAGGAGTGACATGTGTGGAAAGGGTGCAGTGAAGAGTGGCTATGACACAGAGTAAATACATTCCCCAGCACTGTCCACAGACCTGTGCCTCAGATGTCCGCAACACCGCAGCTCACCTCCCCACCTCTGCCCTCAGCTGGGCTTCCTTCCTCAGACAACTCAGGGAATGGCCTGTGTCTCATGTTGGTTTGGAGTCAGGTGATACCTGAGACATGTTCCTGGGAACTAGGACACAGAGCACCTCCTGGCAAGCAGACACAAGGTGGTTAGTGACAACATCTGTCCAAACATGAACAAGCACTTCGCACTCTGGAGGTGACTGTATCAATCAGATCCTGTGCTCTGAGATGTGGGAATAAGTGAATGAGCATTAGGAATTTACCGTCACCTCTGCCTGCAGTTTCTACATCAGCAACTTGGCATTAAAAATCCAGTAGCCTAATTGGTGAATAGCCTGCCAGTCACATTTACAAAACTCACAGGAGGCAGTTTTAAATTCTTGCATTCCTGGATCACTTTTGAACTTTTTCATGTATCTTTTAGCCCATCTCTTGCTTTTTGCTTGAATAGAAGAAGTGGGAGGATGAAAAAGAGAACAGCAAGGGCTGGAGAATCTTGTTATAAATATACAGAGCATCATCTGTAGGTGGTGATATAAAGATTAGAAAAAATGTTCCTCTGTGTTACTGAATATAGATACGCCTGGTCGGTCAAAGTCTGCCACTACAAACACCAGGAATATAACCATGTTGTTGAACGTCATTATTCTGTTTGCTCCAATAGTCTCGTTAGGGAGTCTGCCTTTGAATTCTGTCAGTCTGAGTGTTTTTGGCTGTCTCACGGATTAATTTATCAATCGCTAGCTTTTGCAATCACTTGCTCATTCCAGCTAAAATTGCATTGGAAAGTTGTTGTCTGAGTTACTTTATCTATACTTTAGCTCTTTTCTCTGCTCGTCAGTTGTACGTCAGTCTGAATTGTGAGCTGTTTGTTTTAAATGCAACTAACAGGATGGTTTTGGTCTCTATCTTCTCCCTGGCTTTCCAGACCACTGTGAAATTTCTACATGAAGTTTCTCATTTTCAGGAATTAATTGTCCTGTTCCTTTCTCTTTTGCCTCACCAGCTTGGAGAACCTTCAGTGACATCCCATTTCCAGGAATAAATCAGAAATTGCAAACTCAACCCTTCAAACAGAATTTCACTGTTACCTTGGGTAAGTATCTGAACAACTCTATTAAAGCATGTTACCAGTGCTGAAATATTCATCTATCAGTTCAAATAAAAGAAACTCCTAATCTTCTTCTGTTACTTTAGGAATATCCGTAAGACTATAGCACAGTCTGGAAAGACATTTTTGCAAGGAGGTATTGATTTTGTGGAAGTTTTTGAAATAGAAAGGTTTATGAGATCCAGGGCACTCCAGTCACTTCTGATGGCAGATAGAAGTAGAGATCTGAAATGAAAACCTAGTATTATTGATCTAAAAATATTATTTTGATAGTGTGCCATTTTTGAAATCAAAAAGCTGCTGGTGTTGTTGTTCCAATGTGAAACACATATCAATTTCAAAACCTAAAGAGCTCATAAAATTGCCAGATTGTCTGTTGCTAATGAGTTACATGTCAAAAGGGACTCATAGAGTTATGAAGATTGAACTGGTTTTTACTCATTTTTCATAACAAAATATGCTCTCTGAAGAGGGGAATCCCTGAGTGGCAAAAAGCAGTGGTATAATCTCTGTTACAGTGTTTGCAGAAAGGGACTAGTGATGTATCATCCTTGTTCTCAGGGCAATGACACCTTGAAGGCAGTGGAAGATTACTTTATCTGCTAAAATTGTCCTGAAGCTCAAGGCTGGCTCTGAGCCTGGACAAAACACGTTGCTCCCCAGGAGAACAGGCTGTTGGGGCAGCAGCACAGGAGAGACACTGCTGCCTACCTCTCCTGTTTCTGAACACTGGAAAGCCAGGCTGGCTGCTGCTGTTGCCCCTGCAAATGCATGGGTGAGGGTGTGTGCAAAATAGGTTATCCTTGGAGGAGGAGGGAGACACAGGATGAGAGCACACTCTCCCAGCAGTAGCAGCAATTGCTGTGCCTGCCTCTCTACAGGGGTCTGGAAAGCACAGGAGCAGCAAGCTGGATTTCTCAGCACTCTCCCATTCCCTCTGGCTTCCCAAATTTTTTTTTCCTGTGCCAGGAACAGGAGTTCTTTGTTTTAGGGCAACCAAATTTGGCCTTCTGTGCTCTCCTGAGAAGCCATAGACAGGTATGATAAAGACCTAGCATCCTCATTGAAGACAAAAATATTGTGGTGGGTTGACCCCAGCTGGCAGCTAAGCCTCCACCCAGTTGCTCACTTATTCCCCCACATCAGAATGGGGGGGGGAGAATCACAGGGCCAAAACAAGGAAAAACTCAGGGGCTGATATAAGAACAGTTTGATAAGTGAAGAAAAAAGGGAAAAAATACAAAAAAACCCCAAGTGATGCAAAAGCAACCACTCACGATCTCCCACCAGCAGAGCAATGCCCAGCCAGTCTCGGAGGAATGGCTGCTTCCCTGGGCTGTCTTTCTGAGAATGACACTACATGAGATGGAGCAACTTTTTGGTCAGTTTGGGTCAGCTGTCCTGGCCATGCCCCCTCCTAACCACTTGTGCACCCCCAGCCTACAATAGCTGAAGCACTAATGTGTTATCAACACTGCTTTTGTCACAAATCTAATGCACACCAGTGTATGGGATGATATGAAGAAAATTAACTTCATCCCAGCAAGACCCGTGACACAAGAACAGTAGTGGGATTTTTCGGGGAGACATTCATCAAGTATAGTGAGTAGAAAAATGTAGCTTAAGGAAAAGCTTAAAATGGCATTAAAAATAAAGTTGAAACATGATTTCACATATGGTCTTAGATCCATGTTTCAATGTGTTTTTTACTGCATATGGCAATACTGAATGCTTGTTATGGTTCAGAATATCACAAAGCATTTTCTTTAAGATTTTTTCTTCATAAAGTTCAAATGAACTTAAACATACTTTTTTTGACAGTTGGAAATTGGACTAGCAAGATCTAAAATTTATGAGCTTAATTTTGTTTTCAAAACATTTATGTTTCTGTGTTCACAAATATTAATTTAGTTTCCCTTACTGACATGGCAGAATTTTTAACCTTTATGTCCTGTTTATGTTGAAAATGAAAATATTCTCAGTAATGAAGATTCTTTTTCATATTCTCAGTAATAAAGATTATTTTGCATGAGGTTATCTCCAATTTTTCTTTATGTATTTACGATTTATATGCTAAAACATTTGGAGAACTTATTTATCTCACTTCTGGGACTTACTAATTGTGGCTTTTACATCTTTCTCCAAAACACTGCGAGATGTAGTCTGGACATACATCATGTTAAATAAATGAACAAACTCTTTGCATCAGGCATTTAACATCACAATGATCTACTCTCTCGTCTCTTGAAAGTCACCAATAGCATCACTCACATTGTTACTTAATATTTCCCTTTCCCAATAAATGTCTAAGAAGAATGCTGGGAAAGAAAATATTACTCTTCTTACATGAAGGAAAGGTGTTAAAAAAATTCTCAAGCCCTGAAGAGCCATTAGCCCCTTTATTTCACGCCTGTGTAGGTGGCACTTCTCTCAAAGTAAGGTTTTTATTCGTCAAAAAGTGTTTTAACAGGAGCTGTCTTTGGGGACCATTTTAAGGCAATGAAACGAAGTCAAGACTTGACAGCATCTTTGCTAAGTATGGATGGGTACGTCCCAGGGACAAGGGCAATTCTTTCTATTCAGCCTATCTTTCGAGGCTCTCTCTTCTTCTAATCTTCTGACAATATTCTAGCTGTCTCCTTTGAGTAAATCTTGCAACAATTACTTCCCATAACAGAAATAAAACCTCGTGTTTCTTAGGAGTGGAAAATGGTATGCAGGTAGGCAACTATCAGAAGCTGGTGTTCTCCTTGACTGTGTCGTGCCTCGACTGAGGAGTGCTACATGCCCAGGGACTGTCAGTGCAACTTCTCCTAGGAGCTTTAAATTGCTGAAGATCTCTTAAAATGCAATTGCAAAGGCTATTTGTCTTCTGTTCATGTGTGCAAGCTGAAGCAAAGCACGTAGCCTTTGCTGAAGACAGAGCTAAGCTTGCTCTTAGCTTCAAATGCTAACAAATCTGTGCGGCAGATTTAGTTAAAAAAAATTGTCACTCAAGAGAATTTGTAAAAAGTATACCTATTTGAAAATGTTGGATCCTTCCAAAGGCTTAAATGTAACAAAAATCTGTTGGAGTAAGCTTCTGCTTTATTCAGGCCCTGAAATCTCAAACTGTGTAACTTCATCTATTTCCAAAACAGCTTTCTAGAAATCCCTTGGGGAAAATCCAGCCTCTTATCAAGTCTATAAGTGTCTATGGAAAATTTTCCTATTAATTTCATTTTTCCATTGACTGCAGCAGAGAAGGTATTTTGCCTCTCTTATTATATGCAATAAACAACTATTCTGAGGATGATTAATGTAGTTTGTAAATGAAGTTTCAACTGTCTTACTTTGGTAACTACTGATAACATACATTCGTGTTGTTACTTGATATCTATGAAACTATTATTTGTCACAGAGACAAACAGAGTTACTGTTAGTCATCAGAAATGACTGACTTAGCTGTGAAAACCATGTATACTTTTAAAGATGTGGTGGTATATTAGCATAGAAACAGACCATGCCATTTGTAAGCACGCTGAGGACATTGTATTGAGAGATAACTTTGTCATATTTTAAAACAAAGTTAAGATACTATTTGTAATGCTACATTATGGAATATTTATTTATTATGGAAATTCTTCAAAATTAAGGTACTTCTTCAAAATGGTTGTTATGGACAATGCATTAGAGGAAGAAGCTAAGTTTTCTATCGTAGCGCTGGGAGAAGACATGTAAAGGTCAAAGGCTGATGTTTCATTTTGAAGATGTACCCGAGAAGTAGGAATAGTGAAGGAAATGATGAAGAAACTTGTGCATGAAGCAGTGGCACCTTTGTCCTAATTACAACTGACACGTTGGAATATCTAAGAAGTGCTACACCAGATCAAGCCAATGATTCATCTATCCCAGTACCCAACCACCGAGGGGAGATTGGTGAAGGGCGTAGGAATAAATCTGTGTGCACCATCCCTTTTCTGTTTCTGGCAGTCACTGGTTTAACACAGTTATGAGACCTGAAAAAGTCTCTCCTCTTTATATGTGATGTAAAGGGCTTCAGAATTACTAGATTCTGTGTAAGTGTTGCTTTCCATATGAAGGCACGGTTCATTGGAATCATAAATCTGGCACTGATGGATTCGCTAAATCAGTTATAAAACCCCTCAGAAATATTTACTCTTTTTTTTTTTTTTTCACAAAATGGACTATATCACTGAAATACTAATCATTATCTTCCTCATTATGTAATAAATTTTTGAACAATTAGCTTTTTTCTTCCTTTTTTTTTTTTCCTTTTCTGTCTCCCCCAGTAAATATCTTCCAGGACTTTCTTAATCAAGGAAGCTGAGAATTTTGAATGTCTCTGTAAGCACAAATCTTTCCGTATACTCCCTAATACACATCTATTTTCTTTCCATTTTTATTCTGATGTTTTATGACCACTCTGTTCTTGCATAGTATGGTGTTACCGAGTTACCGGCAAGACCCACAACATCATTGAAATGGAGCCTATTGAGAAAAACTTTCACTTGCAAAGCATTGCATCCCTGAAGACTGCATGAATCTCTGTGAGCTAGTCATGAGCGGTGGTTTTCAATATACAATATAATTACCACACCAACTTGTCACATTTCATTTATTATTACTAGGTTTCACTATCCAGATTGTGGCAGCGCTTAGTCTGCAGAAACATTCTGCAAACACAGGGCAGAGTAAAACTGTAAAAAACTGTTAAAAAAAAACCTGTTGAAAAATTAGGGGAAAATCAGTAGTTGTCTTATAAATACATATGACGCATAGCAAATGTAAGTCTGGAACATTATTAGGAAATAAAGTAACACTCCACATCTGAAACCTGAATTTCACCCCACCTATTCCAGTTTCGAAAATCACTCGGCATGAGTTGAGAGCAACTTGCTGTCCAAGTGAATGCTTTGTCATGTTCTTTTCCGTAAATCCGGAGGACTTGTTTAGGATATCTCTTTTTAAAAGTCACTTGCTCTTTCTCCTTTTATAGATTTCTGGTCAGGTTTGCCAGCTTACTCAGCTGCTAGTGCTCGTGGTGCTGTAAGAACAGCTGTGGCTCTCAAACGTTTCTGCAAAGTGGACTTGTGGTTTGGAGTGACCACAGGCACTCAGGCATATCTAGCTAGCATCTTTCTCCAGTCTGCAAGAACATGGGTGTTGCTGCTCCTGCTTTTTAAAGTAAAAATTTTCTTCAACTTATTTGAGGTAGCCTTCTGGACTGCATGACCTTGGTTATATAATTTATATACAGACAAGTACTTACATATTTCAAGTAATCCTCTGTTATCCTTTAGGGTTGTTTTTTTTTTTTAACAACTAGATTTTATTTCCCTAAATATTCTTCTCCAAATGTTCATATTATAATCATGAAAATTACAGTCCCTTAACTACAGCATCACTACCAGACACTCTGCACTAGATATTGACTTACTGAAGGCTCACAAAATGACTTTTCTGAAGCCTTTATAATGCATCAAATTCTTAACGGTTTGCAAAGAATTATCAGACCTAGAACATGATTTATTTTTGTTGCAGTCATGAAGAACTTGGAAATACAAAGAAAAGTTTCTCTTTAATGGGTAGAAAATTCAGTGTTGTGTGTTTTTTAAAATTATTTTGAAATGGAACAATATTTTTCAAGAACTCCATATTTGCATGGAAAATTATGTGAGTTGGATCTCTGTCAGAAATGGAAAAATTGTGATTTCCTTTAAGATACACCAAGAACTTTTCTATCTGATTTACAGGTTTCTAGCTATTATCATTAATATTATTCATAGGATAAGAAAATAATTCATAGAGTAATATTTTTGGAAATGTTATTCATGGAATAGGAACAACTGATGTGCATTTGTTTTTGCTCATTCAAGGAAAAGTGCCTTTCTGATTAGATCCCAAAATATGTCACATCTTTGCATAACGGTGTATTACTTGACCACATCAGAGACTTGCTGAAAACAGCCAGAAGGGCTGTCTTGTTTGCTCAGTGTCAGGTTTATCATTTTAAGGCTAAGCCAGAGAGATACATGCAAACATTCAGTGACTCTTAACTCATTTTCCAAACTGCCTTTTTCCCATCTTGCTTAAAGTCTGGTAAAGTTGTGCAGGAAAAAAAAACTAGGAGACCTTCTTGTTGACCATGATCCAACAGTGTGCCCATGCAGCAAAGAAGGCCAACAGCACCCTTGGCTGCATAAGGAGGGATATGTTGCCAGCAGGTTGAGGGAGGGGATCCTTCCTCTCTGCTCAGAACTGGTGAAACACATCTGGTGTGCTGGGCCCAGTTCTGGGCTCTCTAGTAAAAGAGAGACATGGACATACTGGAATGATTCCAGTGAAGAGCCCCTAAAATGATGGAGAATTTGGAGCAGGAGGAGGCTGACAGCACTGGAACTGTTCAATTTCTGTGACACAATGACTCTCAGTTAACAGAGCGGATTTCTTTGGGCACAACAGGTGAACGTGCTCTTACACTTTTTACGTCTTTCCTCTCATTTCTTTTCACTCTCCCAACCTATCTACAAATAGGATCATATTCACTGAAGCTACAGGGATTAATGAGTGTGGGGGAAGTAGTATTTTAACAGGGACACTCCATGTTCTTTCTTGAGTATTGCATCTAAAGAACAGATGATCTCTGATTCACTTCTCTGGGACTAGAATCTGCCTTCTTCCAGCATTAAAATGCCTTTTTACGTAGAATATCATCTTCATTGTGTCCCTACCCTCATAATATCCCTGACATTCTTCCCAGATTTCAGATTTATTTATATACCTTATCACACGGAACTCCATTTGACATCTCCTTCATGAGCACATCAACAACATTCTCTGGCCCTAATGTCAAGTTATGTAGGCTAGATGTGTCACATGTGTCTCCAGGTCTGTTCTTGGGCCATTCCAGATCTAAGATCTGACTTTCTTAGATGGGAAGGGAGTTATTTTGTGTTATTTTGTTTTATTTTGTTTTATTTTTTTTTTTGCTTTCAGGTTCACTGAAACGATTTTACTATTTTGTTGCAGCCCTTTGGAATAAAGTTGGGCATTGTATTCCCTCAGGTTCTGGCTAAAGTGCTCCTGGGTGTATGGTGGTGTTAAGTCTCCTGAGGTAGTGCTGGAGGTGAAGGAAGTCAATCTAGTGCACCTTCTGATGCCTATTGGATCATTTGTGTCCCTCAGCCTATGTCTAGTGTTGCCCAGAATGGCTAGTGAGCCCAGGCCAAAACTGCCATGATGCAGGAGAACAAGCCTTCTGGACAATCAGAGTAATTTAGAGTCCAAAGTCACTCCCTGGCCTTGTTTTTATTGTCAGCATAGAAGCGATCTCAACAAATGGAGCTTGTGTTTTAGTATCAGGAAAGATAATTTTTTTTAAAGTAGTTCTTTCAATGATCTCCTATATTAAAAAGGACTACAGACTTTTCCTGCTGCTTCTTAAACACTCTACAGATTTGGGAACGACATGTAAATCTTATGAGCTTTAAATTAATTTCCTATTTAAGCTGGAAACTGAAACAATCTCGGGTTGCTTTTTAGCTGCACTACAGTGGTCCAGATAGAGCGTGAATGTTAGAACTGTTGCAGTTAGAATTGGTTTTTTATCATTTATCAATAGGGGTTGTATCATGGAGTATACATAGGAAGGCAGAAAAATAATTCATTGAAAAGTAGTTACAACTGAATAAAGGTATCAAAAACAAAAAAGGAAAACATAGATCTAAACCCCAAACTGGCAACTCAAGCTATTTCTAATTTAAAGGATACTGACGATGCTCAGTATTTATTTCAACTGAATTTGATTTCCTCTTTAAATTGCTCCACTGAATTTATAGATTTGCTTTATACCAAAACCTGAAACCATGTCCACACATCTTACTTGATAGATTTTCCTTTCAAACTGTTGTCTCTAGGCAGATTTAGTTGTTGATTGTTTGATAGACAAGCTTTGCTTCTGCTTTTAAGTCATTTTTGTTTCCTTTATAACATTTTGAAATGTCATTTGATGTATTTATTCTGATAAAAAAGAAGGAATTAGTTGTCAAGCAAGACTGATTTAAATAAAAATAGAAAGAAAATTGAGCACTTAGCTAGTACACCTAGCTAAACTGAATTACTTTATCATGTTGATTAGGATCTTTGGAATTCACAGAGGAATGAAATTGAGAAATTTCACGGTCTGTATTCTCAAGGATAGCTTCATTTTGAAACATAAAGGACCAAATTTGCGGTTCTCTTAGTCATGCCTTCAAAATGAGTTGACCATATTTTTTAGTAAAAAACCGATTATATTCTGATACTCTTGGGCACAAAACTCTGCTCTTGGAACTCTATGTCACACTGTACCTCCCTACCAATAAATCAATCGTTGTACTGGAAATTTGGTAGATATAACTGTGATCACCTCATTACTGTATGTAAATATTAGCTTTTTTTCTTAAAAAGAGATATATCTGCTCGCTCTGCAGTTTCAGTAAGGCTGAAATGCAAAGCTCGGACTGCTAAGTCTCAGCAAGGTTGTCCAAACACTGAATTTGGAAGATGTTCTTCCTCTGCTTAGAACTCTGGCAAGCAGTCAAAGCACTTACAGTAAAATCATATCCCAGACTTCTGTTGCTGTATAAAGGAGGTGAGTTCAGATAAGAGTAAGGGAATAACAGATAAGAAAAAAAAAGGATAAGAATTCTAGAGGTTTTAATTTCCTTTCAACTTTTTTTTTTCCTCGTCCAAACTGTTGCTAAATTTAATATTCATTAAAACCCAACCTAGAGCAAGAGACTGGTCGATTTTCCTACATTGTATCGCTTGAGTCTTCAAAAACTGATCCGAACCAAGCACTCTGGTAAAGAAGAGTAATTTATATTGTTTGGGGGAGGAACAAGAGTACTTGTACTGGAGAGAGTTCAAATCCTTATAAGCTCTTGTGGAAAACAAAAATAAACAACCCCCACCCCCACCCCGGGGAGGGGTAGATTTCTGAGATTCTTTCAAAATATTCAGAGGGATGATATTTGGTTTAGAAGCAGATGGGGGAAAGTAGGGGACAAATTTCAAGCTCTGTTGGTTACTGCTCTCACACAAAGACTGTCTTTGTGACTGTGTTTAAGTTACTGTGTTATAGCCAGACTGCCAGATAATGCCTAACTCATCGAAATTGTGTCTGCATCTACCTCTTCAAGATCTGTACACGTCTAGTTCACAATGTTCAGGACAGGTGAAGTCAGACCAGGGCATGGGCAGAGACATTATGATGCTTAGATAAAGTGGGAGTCTTAGGGAGAAGGGGTTTATGCAATGTGTTTGCCTACAGAGCTGGCTTTAGGCACCAGCAACAGTAGGCAGTGAGTTAGCTTATTAGAATTATTGACAGGGATAGGGGAAAAAAAAAATTGTCTCCAAACCGTATGGGGTACTAGACTGCTAATGCATCCAGCCTTTTCTTTTGGATTTCATTGCCTTGGATACTGAAAGCTTCTAGACAAGCAGAAGCAACAAACTAGTGCTTTAAATATCTATTATCAGTTTTGCTCTCAGGAGTGTTTGACAGGGCCTTCAGCACTGAGCAGTGTCTCACCACAGCATCTCCAACATGCACCCCTGCCTTGTCTCCCTCACCACCATGATTTCAGCATGCAATTCACAAGCATATGTGGTCTTACCTCTGCAGACATGAGAGCGCTATGGAGATCAAGGACCTGTTGAGTCTGCCCAAAACAAGCTCTGTGCATATGTGCATATCATTCCTTGGGCCTCTCTCTGTGTCATCTTCAGTTTAAAGTCATCCTTCTTGAGGAGTGATGACTCTTCACTCCTCTGGAAAAATAAGGCTATCAGCCTGAGCGCCACCATCATGGGATCCAATGGGGGCCAACTTGAGCTGAAGCTGCCAGCATGGACACCCACACAGAGATAGTCTTGTTGTGAAACAAGTTAAGATTATTTTGGCATATTAGGAGACTGCTGACAGAGATTGAAAATATTCCTGTCCCTACCCCAGATTATACATTTTTTCTGTGACTTTGACCCAATCTCATGCTGGGTAGCAACTCAGATATCACCACGAGGAGTTTGCCACCACCATGACTTGACAACATGTCTTTCCAGTCCTCGAATTCTAAATATTTAGGAAAATACTTTATTGCCTATGAGTTTCTTTTCTCCTATACAATCAATCAGAGACTTATTTTTGCATTATGGTTTTTTTTGTTGAGGAAAACTCCCCAATCATACTACAGCACCCTTGACAGGTAGTATTTGATATGTGAATAAAGTACAAGCAGTGAAGGTTACACTTTGATGGGCATTTCTTTTGATAGGAGAACTAGCTTTACAAAACCTTGGTGTTTGGTCTCTAGCTCTTGTTCCCATGCTGCTCATATTCCCATGTTGCTTCAGTGTACACTGGCCTACCTGCATGATGAGTCAAGTTGAAGGGTGAGCAGGATTAGAAAGAACATGGGAAAATGAGAATCTATTTGCTGAGCTGTTTTGCTGTGTGGCTGCAGAAAATGCTGGAGTAGGAATAAGTGAAGGAAGGGGATGGAACAACAGCTGCTTAAATGAGACTGCTACTTGTTAAGCTTGTTAAGCTACAGCTTGAGGTGTAATTGAACTGTTTGGAAGGAAAATTATCTGGGGGCTGAGAAAGCAGTAGAGCAGGACATTCTGCAGAAAAATCCTTATTTATTGGGATAGAGGTTAGTTAAGACCTACTCTGGCAGCAAATGAAGCAAAATGGTGCTCCAAAGAGTGAGTAAAGGAGATGCTGATGAAATGTTAAATCATTGTCAGAAAATAAAATACAGCAGTGTACACGTATGTATGGTATGGATAAATTGTATATCCTTCTAGAAAATAGATTGAAAAAGTAGTAATTGAAAGAGACGCCTTGAGGATTTCAGATACAGATAGTGTCACTAGAAATTGTAAAGCAACTTATGTATGGATAATCAACATCAGCGCATTTTACACAGAAAGACACTGTTAACCATATAATTAATGTCTCTGGCACTCAATTTTAGCTATTTCTTCATCTGCTTGAGAATTATTTACAAAGTACAAGATGGTATTTCACACACAGGCTGAAGATAATAGGAATTTCAGTACCAGACTTGGTATGAGCAAGACACAAGATCCCTTTAAAACACTTATTCAAGAAGCTAGGGAACAGTTATCAGATTCACTGTCCCCTAAAAAGAACAATTCTATGAATAATACTTGAAATCATCCTTTATAAAGCAGTCACTTCTTTTGGGTAAACAGTTCTGTGAGTCTAAATGCATGTAATTCACGAGTAGATACATAATTATAACTATACATCCCACGATGACTTTGTGTGTGGTAAATGTCATGCAGGAAATTAAGAAAGAAATAGAATTATATTAGAAAGAAGTGTAACTACAGCATCTTAAAATCATTTTCTGAAATTATGACTCCCTAGCCTGTACATTACAGGGGTTTGAAGGTCCAGGTTATAACTTTTAAAAAATTATTTCTAAGTCTCTATTTTATGTAAATTAAATCCTCTTCTGGGCTCACTAGCTTTGGCACATTTTATCACCCTGAGTAGGTTGGAGTTTGTTAGTTTTCCATGCTTAAACTAGAGGCTGGAGGTTTTGATGAGTACTGAAGTAGTACATTAGGTATTTTTTCTCTGTTCATTTTAAAATGACTTTTCACAACAAACACAGAACTGATCTAGGTCTCTTGTAACTGTGCAAGGACTCCTCGGGACTATAAAATCTTATTAAATAGCTTCTGACAATCTGGTACATTCTCAATAATAAATGAGAAGCAGGCACCAGCAGCCTATCTATGTGCCTAATGGTTTAGCATATTTGGAGGCATTAACTAGTTTGGTGCACCGAGGTTCAATTCATACCACCAGTTCCATCTATGAGGAGTGGAGAAGACTTTAAACGTATACATCTTAAAGCAGGCAATCAGTGCTTCAGACAGTCAAAAGCTTAAGATAAGCAGCTAGGGCCCAAAGGGTAGTTCCTTAGAAACTTTTATGGGGCACACTTCTGGAAGTGACTTCTAGTCCACTGATAATAGGGAAAGCCCTCAAAAGCACAAGTTGGGAGTTAACCCTTTTTAAGAGCTGTGTAATTAATTTCAAATCTTTCTTAGCCTTCCCAAAAAGAAGCTGGTTTGGAGCTCTACTGTGCTAGAAGACTCTTAGTAAAGATGCAATAGGGTGAGGGATGTACTCTACCGAGGGTGGAAGACAGTTTACACACCCTTCCTTTAATTCCTGGAAGGGATGAATTTTGATAGGTTTGTGGAAGAATAAGAACTGCCTGAAAATGTGGCGATGTCCGTAGGAGTAAATAAAGCTGCCCAAAGTCTGCACTCTATCCCTGAGGTCACCTTCCACAGCATGCCCACCAGTCTGAATTCTCTTATATCCCAAAACAAAGCAACAGCATCCCAGCTGTCTACAGGACATAGTCACTAGCTCATGCTAAACCTAAAATGATGCCTGGGAGGAAGGTTAATTGGCCTTGGGCAAAACCATGGAGCAGGTAACAAATTAACAGTGTGAACAATTCCATGCCAATGCCCAGACAAATCCGCTAGTCCTATTTCTTGGTTTATTGATACAGATTTAACCAAAGACTGCAGTGGATTCGAGGTCCAGAAACAGCAGAATTACAGACAGCAAAGAGGACATCTAAGGCAGTGAATATATTCGAGTTTGGACTGGATAAATCACTTCTACAATGAGGTTCAGTGGGTTAGGCATAAGTTTAAGATTTGAAAAATATAGTTTGAACCTTAGATGGCTGTTCAAGAAACCTTAGAAAACTAGGTAAACTTCATGTGTTCAGATGTATTTTCCTTTTTAGTGGGAATGATGGATTTTGTAAAGTGCTAATGACATTTAAAGTGTCAGATGACTGCTGCAATTTCTTTCTCGGCTTCTGCTGTATATCTGCTGAGATATATAGTGATAATTGGCAAATACCTTCTAAAAGCAAGGTGATATACAAATATATATGAATCATCAACCCACGCACAATCTATCAACAGGATAATGCTCTGTTGGATCCTTTTTCAAGGACTACCGTAGCTCACAGATATCAAATGATCATGATAGCTTAAGGGTAAAAAAAGATTTGGGCAAGGTTGTCACCAGTTTTAAATGTGTCTTTTTGCTCCAAAATTTGTCTTTTAAAGTTTAATTTTATATCCTTATTACAATAGTAATGCATATTATTGTAAATTACAATAAAATCTTTGGGAAAAAAAACATAGTCTACAAAAAGAATCTTGAAATCTTTGCTCCAACAAACACTTTTGAAGTTGAGTGAGAATGAGTCAGAGGAGATGACCAGCTCGTACAATGATCCTTAGGAATGTGACCAGTGTTTTTAAAAATAATGGATATTCTGCATGGAATATTTCAGAGCAAACCTAAAAAATATTAACAAATTTATTTTTACAGTAGCCAATACTAGGTTTTACTTACAGTCATACAGATCCTACTGAACTTCTTTACAACATTGTTTCAAGGACAGAGTTCTAAAATCCCTCTGTTATCACAGTATAAGAAATTAATCTATATTGCTGAAACAGTTTATTAAAAACAAAACAAAACAAAACCAAAGAGATCAGAGCACTTGAACAGTTTATATGTTTATCTATGACTTTATATGTTTTCGTGTTTACTGGTGATCAAAATTAAATCTCAGAGTGGCATGAGCTTCTGTAATGGACCAAATCTTGAACTCATCATGACAGTGAAGTGGATGTTTGTGCATTATGCCAGAATGAAATCCAGACCGACGTGTTTGACTACCCAAAGAAGAGTTGTATCTGGAAGATGGTCATTCAGGCCTCTTTGCACTGCCCCAGAGATAAATTCCCTTTCTGTTCCTTTCATTGAGCTACTCCCTTATTAGACAAGTTCAGATGTCTCTCTTAATGGATTTAATTTCCGTCTACTAAGAATGGAAATCATCAATGAATTTCATATAGCTTTCAAAAAAGAGCCTGTTCTGTTATCTACATCAATTTCAAATGTGATTTTTGGATAGAAATATATGTTCCAGTACATTCACCTCCTCGTGAGCATGTATTACAAGTTGTTTATTGAACAAAATTCTTTGTATTGCTACTCTTCAGCTACTGAGAAAGACAACACTACTCAAATTGGCATAGCATCTGTTGGGTTGTGCACAACCCTACATACTTCTATTTTTGCCATAGAGCTGACTGCAGAATGTTGATTTTATTTGCATAAAAAACCCCGTAACAAGCGTTGTTTCAGGAAGTGGTGATGTTTTTGATGTTGATTGCTCTGGCAGGGCAGTTGGACTCAATGATCTTCAGAAGTCCCTTCCAATCCCTACCATTCTGTGATTCTGTGATTCTGTGATTCTGTGATTCTGTGGTTCTGTGGTTCTGTAGTTCTGTGATGTTATCCTTCTGCCTGTGAGAATTGTGTGTGCGAATGTTACTGAAGGCATGCTAAATTAAAAGATACATGTACTAAAAATACGTACACATAAATCACAAAAACGTAACAGCTGTGGCCAGGTCTGATGGGACAAAGCACTATTTTCTGTTTTGCCCAAGATGAAAGCTGTCATATTTTTCTTGTCTTTGATACAGAAGCATCCAGCCACATTGCATTCAGAGGCATCCAAAGAGTGAAGCCACCTCCACAAGCTTAGAGCAAATTCCTGGCAAATTTATCACCAGGATATACCTGTTTGGCATGCTTGCTTTGCTTGCTCTGCTCTGCTTGTTGGCTACCCAACAGAAGAAAGAAAGTGCAAGGAAGATGATGCATTGCAACTTATAAATTGCAGTGAGCAGCCACAGCACATTCTGAAACTTGGCTTCACTGGAAACCTTTTATAACTAAACAGGTACTTCAAATATCTTGAGTTTGGAAAGGGACTGCTTACTTATAGAATATTTGATTTCTTTCTGTTTACTATCTTTTAATGTAATCACTAGTATGAATAAAATTGCTAGTGAATAAAATGTTCACTGAATCTTCTAAGGCTATTCTAGCAATATTTATATTTCAAATTTATCTCTAAAATAAATAATTCAATCCAGTATGCTAGGTTTTGGGTTGTTTCCAGTAGATAGTTTGGAAAGATACAGTAAGATTTGTGAGCAGCAATTTCGACCTATGAAAAATCACTACTCTAAAAAAGACTATATTTACATTTTGCGAGGTGTGAATATTGAATTATTATGACCATTACAGAATTACAGATTTTCTATAAATGTAGTTCTTCAAAATCACTGCTGTCAAAGAACACAGAACACTTATTTGCTTTTCAAAACACTGAAGGATTTTAAAAGCTCACTGAAAGGCACATCTCTATACACATCTCTATTTCTTTAGGAATTAAAAGATTTCTCAAATTTACTGTGAAGAAAGTAATTAGTGACAGTTTCTCATGCACCATATCTGAAATAGTGTTACCTCTACGAAGGTATGTAAGATCTGACAAAGATGTCAAGTAAAGTCAGTATTTGGAAAGAGATATAACAGGTATTTCTTTTTGTACATTGTTGCATTAAAAAAGAGAGGAGACAATTTCTGTTGCAAAAAGGAGGTGCCAATTTCTGTTGTGTTTAAAGAGGGAACAGTTGCTGTTGCAAAAAGAAAGAGGCAACAATTGCTGTTGCAAAAACTCACACGGCCAAACTCCGTGGATAAAGGGGCAAATCAGTTTGTTAGAAGCTAAACCCCCTTGTGTTCCAGCTTGTCCTCAGATATCAGAGGGGATTGGGGCAGTTTGGCTTAGGTTCTGAGTGATGCCCAATTCGTCATTACTAACACGACACGCTCAATTGCCTTCGATCTGGCAGCGCCCCTGGGGTTACAAGGCCATCCTTCACAAGGGTGACAATATATTCACATTGCCAAACTCCATGGAAAAAGGGTCAACACGGCCAGATCAGAATCAAATATAATTTATTGAAGGAACAGATACACAAATTCGTTTTGATTGCCAGTGATAGTGACTGACTGCAAAGCACGTGCAAAAGTTATGGATGTAATAGATTATGAGCAGCTCATAAAGATTTCCTAAGTATCCCGGGGCAGCACTTCGTGAGTGTTCAGACCTTACCCAAAAGCATCCCTACGAAGAGGTGAGAGAGGCTCAGTCTGTTGACTGAGCCCAGGAGTCAGAGGTGGTCCATGGTTGTGTCTCCCCTGGCAATGGTGGTATCTTCCCTAGCATCCTCCCTCTCTTGGGGCATTTTTGTATTATTTGCTACCTTTCCAGTGGATCTTGAGTGACTCTAGTCATGCATATCTTTATTGTGATTGGTGTAAATTCTCCTCGCTTCGCATTTAAAGGTATGGACTAGAAAAATTCAATGTGCAAGCTCAGTGAGAGGTGGTAGCACCTCGGAGACAGGTAGCTTTTGGGATGGAGGTGTATTTTGGGATTATAATGAGTGGACAACATCTATCAAAAAAACAACAGACTCTTGGTCCAGGATAGTAAATGTGCAGTCAACTGGCTCTTTGACGTCTCCAGCTTCCTCTGTGTTCACAGAGCTTGACCACGGTATCTTCACTCTGTTCCATGTTCCATGGGATTTTCTCTTAGAGTCAGAACATTAAGCTTCCTTAATGCTACCAAATCTTAAGTTTGTTTTGGAAACCTTAGTGGGGAGAGCTCCTTATGCACCAGCTGCACACTGTCCTGGAAACTTTCTCAATGTTCCAATGTGTGAACAATGCTATGTAGGTAATTAAGTAATTTTAGATAATTATCCCATATCAAATGTTGTGATAATGATTTTTTTTTGAGGGCCAAGCGCTCTTGCAATGTTTTAGCCAGGATGGTTGCCTTGCGGTTAGAACTAAAGTTTAGGCAAAGGTGCCTTAATCCCACATACATGGATTGGTGATGTTCCAGAAGGGAGTGTGACTCCTATCTCAGCTCTCGGAGACTGGGCTTTCCAAAGGCATTCCTCTCCAAAAAATTCTTGAAGGAAGAAGAAATCTCTGAGTCTCCTGGCTGTTTTCCAAGCCAATAATCTCCCTTTTCTTCAGTGCTAAGGATCACCGTGTGACATTAAGTGCTCCAGCTGTGATACTGACACTCAGTCTTATTTACAGAATCTAGATCTGATTTAAGCCTCGATGTGGTTTTGTGGATCTCTTCACTCTGTTGATGTAATTGGAATGACTCCCAGATTATGACAGATTATGTCAGTAAGTGAAATCAAATAGCCACACAACTGTTTTATCACACCCTCCCTTCTCTGCTAGACAAGGAGGAGAAAATGTATCGAAAGGCCCAGGGTTTGAGATCAGGACAGGGAGATCACCCACATCTATCATCCCAGGCAAAACAGACTTGATTTTGGGGAAATTAGTTAAATTTATTAAAGAAGAAATCAGAGAAGAGTAGTGAGAAATAAAAACAGATCTTAAAAAAATAACACCTTCCCCCCATCCCTTCCTTCTTCTCGGGCTAAACGTCAATCCCAGTTTATCCACCTCCTCCCCCTGAGCAGCACAGAGGGACAGGGAATGGGGGTTACAGTCTAATCATCTGATGTCGCTTCCACTGCTGCTTCTTCCTCCGGGGGAAGATTCCTTACTCTTCCCCTGGGCCACTGTAGGGTCCCACTCATGGAAGACAATCTTCCCACACCTTTCTGCAGCATGAGTCCTCTCATGAGGGGCAATTCATCACAAACTGCCCCAACATGAGTCCTCTTGTGAGAGGCAATCCACCCCAACATGAGTATCTCCATGGGTTCCAGTCCTTCAGGGGGAAACTGCTCCAGTGTGAGTCCCCTGTGGCATCACAGAAGTCCTGCCAGCCCACCTGCTCTGACATGGGCTTCTCTCTCTCCATGGGCTACAGGTTCTGGAAGAAACTTGCCACTTCACCACTACCTGGGGGAATCTCTGCTCTGGCTCCTGGAGCACATCCTCCTACCCTTCTTCACTGACCTTGGTGTCTTCACATATTCTCACTCCTCTCTCTCTCTCTGCCAGTTGTGTGTAGCAGTTCTTTTTTCCCCTTTTCTTAAATATGTTTTCACAGAGGCCTTCCTATCCTATCATCACTGATAGGCTCAGCCTTGGCCAGCAGCGAGTCTGTCTTTGGAGGCAGCTGGCATTGGCTCTACCAGACTTAGGGGAAGCTTCTAGAAGTTTCTTTCAGAAGCCACCCCTACAGCCCCCCCGCCACCAAAATCTTGACAGGCAAACGCAGTATAACTGTTAACCTGTAAATGTTGTCATCTTGTTAACGTGTCTTGTGCAATATAAATACTCTTCGGGTGTTTGGAATTTATCTGGTATTCTGACGTTACAAATTAACACCAGAGACCTTTTCAGGTTACCAGATGATCCAACACTTTCAGGGACTTGGGGTTAGTTTTATAATGTTTATCTACAGAGAATGTTTCACATTATTCCTGCCAAAAAATATTCCATCATTCTCAGGTAGAGAAGAATTTAATACAGGGCCTTGGGTCAGCACTGACAATCTGAACAACAGACATCAAAAGTAGGTATAAGGACTGAATCCATGTGTGGAGCCGGTTGTAAGAGGTTCTGTTTCAGGTGTTGCAGATTGGCTGCAGTCAGGCTGGGTTCTGCTTAGATGGAATGGGTGAAGACTGTCCTGGAGCCTAAATGGTGATTTCTTCCACATCTATTTAATACAAGGGAGTCCTACTGGACATTCTTACTATTCTGTGTGTCTCTTAGAGCCAGCTGTCTGCTATTCTCTAGATGTCTTGATCTGTTTTCTGTAATCAGGATCATTTTTCCATCCCTGGGATGTTTGAACACCAGTTGCATGGGGAACAAGCAAGAAGAAATAGCAATATACCATTTCAAGTTATGACTTAATAGACTTAATAAAGACCTGATGGGATCATTCATCTACCAGGAACATTAATACAAATAGTATAATGTGTTCAGGATAAGTAGACACAGAAAAGCACGTAGGTGTTACCTTGTGCATTACCTTATATGCAGATGTAAGCTGCTCTGAGGTTAAGAATAAAGAGGGACAATTGTTGCCTGAGTAACATTTAAAGTAGAAAAAGTGCTGATGTTCTGATGGGAGCCAATAATGGACCATGTGATGAGTCTTTTGTGAGCAGAATTATCCAAAGCCCAGTACTCAGTACCATCAGCATACTTTGATTACAAAAATCTCCACATTGGGGGAAGAATACAGCCACCCTCAGGAAGCCTGGGTAATTTTTAAAAATTTTAGTGGAAATTTCTTGTTGTAGAAAATGGAGAAAGCAAAGACAGATGACATTTTCCAGATTTGATCCTCATAACTTGTTAGAGCCTAAAAGAAAATGTAACAGTTAAAAACAACTCAGGCACTTCATAAGTGATCATGAAGCAGCAGAATTCATGACAAACAGGAAGAGCTGCAATGTGCTTCAGCAGAGCAGATTATAGAAATTCAGAGAACTAGTAAGTGAGATCCTGTGGGAGACAATTCTGAGAGAGAGTTAAGCACAGTAGGCAGTTCTTTAAAGGAATTATGTTAAATGCAAGTGTATGCAAAACTATGCAAAAGAAACTATGCAAACTTGCAAGTTATGACAGTGCGGAGGAAGAATTGGAGCTGTAGATCGCTCACCAAAGAAAAGACTTTTAAGAAAGATGAATGGATGAACATTTGAGGCCAAAGAGAAAGTTAATAGCAGAGAGTGAAACCATATGATGTGTAGATGACATTTCCTTCTCAGCGTGTTAGCGCACTATCGGGTAGGGGAAACTAAGCAAAGACTTGGTCTACTTCTCTGCAGAGAGAAGGTTCTTCACAAACAATGCCTGGAAAGCTCATTGGTTTAACTCCTTTGATTCACTCAAAAGGCCAGTCATGAGCAGATAGTGTCATGAAACCAGTACCATGACAAAAAGAACTTAAAAGGGGAAAGAAAACTTTCAAGGTTAGACAAGTAAATGAATTATTTTCTGATCAGCTAGTCCAAAATGACATTCTGAAAGTCTAGAGAAGAGTAGAAGGAAAGACTATCTCTAAACAGAGAGAGAAAAAGGAGGTTAAATTTATAAGCCAGATAGTTAATTTCAATTACTGTAGAAATAGTAGAAAAAAATAATTAACGTACTGGTTGTGAATGTTTAGAAAATGGTACGTAAAGAGAAAGGAATAGTCAATGAAAACCAATGCTAAGCCAAAATAATTCCATTCTGTCACGGGATAGCACTTCATGTGGCTACAGAAAAGTAGTTGATTTTCTTGTGTCTCTGGACATGGTCTCTTAGAACACTCTTATAAGCAAACTCGGAACATATGGTCTAGACAAAAATGCTGCAAAGGAAAGAAATCAAACTACAGCAATACACTGAGTGGGTTTTTTTCATGAATCTGTCCTTGTTCCAGAATTAGTTGATATTTTCTTCAATGACTTGGCTGATAGAAAAATGAGGATGCTTATTATATTTGCAAATGATACCTGGTTAGGACGAAATGCAAGAAGAAGATTAAATCTCAAATACTCTTGATAATTTAGAGAAAAGATCAGAGACAAATCAGGGTGTAATTCAGTAAAGAAAACTGTGTGGTTCTGTACTTAGACAACAACATCCATCTACCCAAGCACAGGCACAAAAGTGCCCATATAGTGGGTGTTTGAGTTTTGTTTTTGGTTTGGGTTGGGTTTTTTTTTCAGAAAAGAAGTAAGTAGCTTATAGAAGATCATGAGCTGAATGGCAGTTGGTAAGGCCATGCAGCTGTGAAAAAGCACTTACCATCCTGCATTATGGTGATAATCCTGGAAGAAAATAAATCAGTTTCCTGCTCCCTAGGCTCCCTGCCTCCCCTGGTATGACCCAACCTCCTGCTGCCCTTTGCAGTTTGGCATCAGGTATTGGTGGGCTCCTGTGACACCTCAGGCTGTAGGTATCCTCATGAATGACATTTAACTCCTTTTGCTTCTGATTTTTTCACTTTAAAACTGTTAACTCAATAGAAAATACTCTATTTATGGAATATAGTGGAAAATCTATGCAATATAATGGAAAATCTTATATTTATGAGGTGGCCTATTCCTTCCTAGGAGTGTTAGCATCCTGTAACTGTCCTACTGAGTAGCAATACCAGTAGTGTGTGTGGTAAAACACCTGTGTGACAAAGAGGGCTTCAGAATTGATTTCAGGTTTGCTGAAAAGCACAGAGTATTTTGTAAAAAGTGCATGATTTCTCTTTTATGATTACCTAAAACATTTAATAGGGAGTTTACTCTTTTTAAGTCTTGCCCTTACCCTCATCCCCCATAACTATATTCTTCATGCAGAACTACCCATTAGCCAGTTTCTGGAACCTGTTCCTGGCTTGAAGACTATTCCCAGATATTTCTGTCCCCAAGATGCCTCCACGGCTGAATGGTTTTTTCAGCGAAAAGGTGGAAGAACTGATAATGGAGAGTGTTACAGAACATTTCAACAACAGACAGTCGAGCTGTCACTGGGGCAGACTACTCCAAACTCCAGAGAAGCCTTTCACCAGGTAGATATACTTAAAAAATATGAGAGATTTTGAAGGATTCTGCCACTGTCATTTCCCATCTATATCATAGTAAGAGAAGTGAGATAAGCTTTCACAGTACTGCTGATATCTGGAGGGTTACTTTACCACACTGAAGTGGCACATGTTCTGTTTGTGAAATACCATATGCAGTAAATGTTTTCACGAAAATTTTAAAGGTACTTATGAATTACATTGAAAATGGTTTAGTTTTCCTTCTCTCAAAAAGATGGTTTAGTTGCAGCACGAGCTAAGAAAGTCAGCCTCTGAAGGGGAAATACGCAAGTGTTGTAATGATAGAAAGCACTTCAGATATGTGACCAAATCACTGTATAATGAATTACCTTAACTATCCCTGATCTTAAAAGTCAGTCAGAGCTAAGGCCCACAACAGAAATGGATCTGGCTTCTAACACTGAAAAACTAAGGCCTTACAAATAGATTTTACATGAATAAATTACATTAAATCCTCACATTAAATCTCAAGCTGATGTCATGTCTTTGGGAAGAAATGTATATTTGATAAGAAAATGACAAATACATTTGCTGGTAACTACTCCTTTACATTTGTCTTATTATTATAATTTTAAATCTGGAAGCATCTGAAAGCTGCTTAAGAGGTTGGGATATTAAATTAATCAGAGAACATGGATTAATGGGCAAATGAGATCAAGTGCTATCCTGAATTGCTGTAATGTCACCCTGAAATTTAAGGCAGTGTGAAATTGTGTAGTCAGTATATATAAAAGACATTTACAAACCAGTATTCCCAGAGGAAGCAGGTGATGTGATACCTTTGTTGTCTTAGTTTTGATGTTCTGTGCATAGAAGACGAGTCAGAAGCGCTCAGTAGCTATATGAAATTCTTTGAGGAACTCTATCAATTTGTCACGGCCATGAGAATCTACGTATTGTTTCAGAAGGTGCTTGGAAGCAGCACACACACCAAAACTTTCCTGACTCCTAAGAACCTGCAGCCTGCAAGGCTGATCACTCTGTTGTGCAGTCTTTGTAATGAACTGAATACCTACGGCCAACATAAAGGTTTGGGCAACAGACTTGGGCCTTCCTTCTGCTTTATTCCCAGTGTGTTTCTGTGCAGATTTACAACTAGAAGGGTAAATAGTAATTGAATATGGTGTATGGAACTAAACTAGCTTGCTTAAGGAAAAAACTACAGTGAGATATTTTAAATTTTTTGAGACAGGTTGCCAATAACCAAAACTAATAAAAAGTAGTAAGTTGTTATTTCAATGATGATGAAAGTTATAGTAACAAGTTCATTTGTCAAGAGATGTCTGACTATTTCTGTCCCTTAGATAAACATGAATAAGAGCTTGAGTTACACGTTTTGTCAGAGAAATATAATTGTTTTGTTTTCCGGTTTAGGAGAACAGATGGATTGTAAAACAAGGCAGGTGAAGGAGGCTTGAACACAAATTTGTAACAATAACTTAAAAGTCAGATTGCAACCTGTAAGTAAAAGCCATGTGATATAAATAAATCATAGCTGTGTGGCACATTTGAGCTAGATATCGGATATAAAATACCAATTAAATGGCTGGAAAGCAGCTGCTTGCCTGTCTATAAGACATCTGGCTTTTTTCCTCAACTCAGGAAGAACTTGCTGCTGCAGCCAACTGTTGTCTTTCAGGGACCTGTTTTATTTTCCATCATAAAATATAAGTGCAGTGTGACACAAAGCAATTTCCCCTTTTAAATTGTTTAGATTTTTTAGGTTCTTTTTTTTTTTTTTTTTCCCCTGGTTCTTCTGCCAGGCTTTTCTTTACTAGTCAGGCTGGTTTATCATCACATTTGGCATAGGTTCCCTGCCTTTAAAAGACCCACTATTTTGTCTTAATGATGGTTTTATTGTGTAACACAGGCCAGGGAAAGACCGTGTTAAATGCTGCTTTTTGAGCCAAATACAGTCACCTGAATGCTGTGAAAGCAGGAGGCTATCGCTGCCGATGGGTGTATTGCACTGCCTGCCAGTGCTGTCTCCTGGTGCCCTCTGCTAGCCTCAAGTCATAGGGCAGCTTTCTTTATATGGTTGCTGATTTCTCACCCCCCTGAGGCATGCTGAAGTGTCGAGAAAGACAACGTGGAGGCATTAATTTGTCTCAGAGACACACAGTACAACAAAGCTGTAGCTCACAAGCTGAAATCCTTGTTTCTTTTTTTAAGGAATATATGAAATGTGATTTCCTTTTAATAAGAGATGAATGGAATTCACTTCTCGTGTTTCTAAAAACCTCTGAGCTAGCTGCAAAGCCACAAAGATTTCCACTTATATTTTCTATTTTCCTTTTCCTGTTTTCAAATGTTTCATGAAACATTCGCTGACAGAAAATGAAGCTGAACCTAAAGATCACTCCTTAGTGCTTGTTTGTTCTGTGCTGGTTGGTATATACAGGTTAGCTTTCCTGGTGAGATGAAATATCCATATTTTTCTTTTGAAATTTTAGGAGCTAGCTGAGGTATAATCTAGTATTCTTTTTATTCATGTAAAAATCTAACTGATTTTTTTTTTTATTCAGTTTTTTTTTCACAACGTCACAGTATCACAGTATGCTAGGGATTGGAAGGTACCTCGAAAGATCATCAAGTCCAATCACCCTACCAGAGCAGGAACACCTAGATGATGTTATACAGGAAGGCATCCAGGTAGATTTTGAATGTCTCCAGAGAAGGAGACTCCACAACCTCCCTGGGCAGCCTGTTCTAGTTCTCTGTCACCCTCACTGAGAAGAAGTTTCTTCTCAAATTTAAGTGGAACCTCTTGTGTTCCAGCTTGATTCCATTACCCCTTGTCCTATCATTGGTTGCCACCGAGAAGAGCCTGGCTCCATCCTTGTGACACTCCCCCTTTATATATTTATAAACACTAATAAGGTCACCCCTCAGTCTCCTCTTCTCCAAACTAAAGAGCCCCCAGCTCCCTCAGTCTTTTCTCATAAGGGAGATGCTCCACTCCCTTAATCATCCTAGTTGCCCTGTGCTGGACTCTCTCCAGCAGTTCCCTGTCCTTCTTGAACTGAGGGACCCAGAACTGGACACAATATTCCAGATGGGGTCTCACCAGGGCGGAGTAGAGGGGAAGGAGAACCTCTCTTGACCTACTAACCACCTCCCTTCTAATGCACCCCAGGATGCCCTTGGCCTTATTGGCCACAAGGGCACACTGCTGGCTCATGGTCATCCTGCTGTCCACTAGAACCCCCAGGTCCCTTTCCCCTACACTGCTCTCTAACAGGTTGTTCCCCAACCTATACTGGAACTTGGGGTTGTCCCTGCCCAGATGTAGGACCCTACACTTTCCCTTATTGTATTTCATCACGTTATTCCCTACCTAACTCTCCAGCCTGTCCAGGTCTCACTGGATGACAGCACAACCTTCTGGCGTTTCCTTTCTTTCAGTACAAATTCTGGAAAGAGCATCCTTACATACAGTTCTGGTCACACAGAATGGAACATTTTGGGGTGGAGCGAGTAACAGTGCTGGTGATCAACAAATAAAGGCATGTGTATGTGTGCATCTAAAGCAGTGCTTACAGAAGTGGAAACTCAATCATTGTCATCTACTGATTATTTTTTTTTGCCCTAAGATGAGATGCTTAAAATGATCTTTTACACTTGCTGTCCACTGCTGGGTTACAAGGTCTGATTTAAGTACAGCACAGATAAGCAGACTATACAATTGCAAAGCAATACCCTGGGAACATATCAGAGAAATACACCAAACTCACTTTTAGCAATGTTAAAATGAAGACCACCTCAAACCTTAGCAAATTCACTCCTAAGTTACCACTTTAAATTTTCCATTAAGTTATAATAGGTAATGAATTCACAAACTGAGATAACAGATTACATAAGGAGTTATTCAACTATGTTATATTAGTCTATAAGGGTTCCTTCAGAGTGAGAGAGAAGCTGTAGCTATAGCAGAAAAAAAGTTTCTGCTTTCCCAGCATTTAGTCTGAGGCATGTTTATTTTGGAAACTCTTTCCTGGACTGTGGTGCAATGGGAGGAGGTTTCACAAAGGGCAATTAATTTTAATCAAAACCATCATCCATTTTGGCTAAGAAATATGTATAAGTAGTTTTGTAGAAAGCATGCAGTCTTTTGTCCTTTAAAAATACACACTCTGATTTGACAGGGCACATTTGTGGTGTCTCTGTGGTAGATTTTCTATTAAATTTATTTAAATATTCCCATTCTTGAGAAAATAAGCTAGATGAGTTGGTTTGAGACATTCATTAAAGCCTACTCCAAAATGTGTTTTATATGAAAAATGTCTTTGCTACTGAGAATGATTGGTATGTCAAGAATTTCATTTCAGGCAACATTTTTGTTATTAGAACAAGCTTCTGTTGTCTACACAGGGGTTTTGTTCAGAAAGATATAATGCAAGATAGGAAAAAAACATCCTTCCAGTGTTCTTATCTACTATGCAATACTTCTATTGTAAGCATAGATAATAATTCTAATATTTTTTTCATTTCCTTGGGTGCTGCTTCTTACTCACATCTTATAATGGTCCTCATGATTTTGCTGCTGCTTCTCTGGGGGCTAGAAAAATAATCAAAGAGCTTGTTTTTCAGTGAGCAGTGTACTTGTTTATTGAAACCTTAGAACTGGATGCCTTAAAGGTGATCTTTTAAATCCCTTTTTGCTTTATTTTTGTTTCCTGTGTAAAATACAAAGATTATCGCATTAAAACATGTTTTCCTTATTGTTTTCTGCATCATTAAAACTCGACAGGCCTATTTCCCTCCTGTTTCCTTCTGAAAGAATATCAGTTTTTGAAAAGTGAGGAAGGAGGGAAGATTGAAATAGGTCACGATCTTTAGTGACATCACCGTGCCAGTCCTCTCAAACTGCCCCGAGGGCGAAATCATCCACAAATGGGGAAGAAGACAAGAATCTGATTAAAGCAAAGAGAAATAAAACAGACCAATAGCTTGTTCAGTAGGTTTCTGCGGTTTCTATTTTGTTTTGCTCTTGTTTATATCCTGTTTGACTCTTGCCCTTCTGGAAACATGACTTCTCTCTCTCTTTTTTGTACACCGATAAGCAAGTTTTAAATTTCTTTCAAATCAATACAACTCTGCAGCGATCAACTATACAGGACCATTGGTTTCTCTATCTAGCAGATAACAGGTTTCTCTTCATCTTGGAAGGCATCTACCATACTTTATTACTACAGTGACTATTTTTACACAGCCCTCGCTTCCTGAACAGCAACCGCATTTCCAGAGACTGTTTGCATATGCCAGTAGCAGATAAAGTTAATGTGTTAAGCAACTGCAGCAGCTAAGGGATGAGGGTAATGCACTAGCTGTTGCTTGCTCTCTCATTTCTATTTTTCCTTGTTTTTTTAAAAAATGTCCTATGCCATCCTGATCAAAGAAAAGCCCAAACAAAACAAACAAAAAACCCCACACCAAAACATCAGAAAATAAGTGTGTGATACTTTCTGGGAGATAAAACACCCAGTTATTACATGCTGCCTCTGATCATGGACTGAGGAGACAGAGATCATCACGAGATCATCACAGCTATTGAAGTGAAGCACCACATCACCTGATCACGAGATCTGTCTGGATCTACTGTGAAACTGTTACGTGGTAGTCAACAGCAACAAGTGATTTTCTTCATGCATTTTTTGCCTTGTCTAGTGTAGAGTGTATAGAGTGCAGTCAACAGCAGGCAAAATACCTGCAGCTTTTTGAAACTCAGCAATTGTTTGGACACTGTTAGACAGAGCATCCTAGAAGCAAAGGAAGCAAAAGAATGATGAAAGGGGAAACTGGAATGATCTTGCTGCCCAATGTCCTCCTCTCAGGTCAATGTTAAACAAAGGAGGGAAGGGAACAGAGGCCAGCTAGCAATCTTCTGCACGCCAGCTGATTGTGTTTGATACTGTTTCCCAGAGGCAGTCCAGGGGCATGTTTTAAGTACTCCTCTACCCTATCTCTAACCACCAGGATCCTGTAATTTCCAACCACTTTCCTGCTTGTCTGCCTCTGAATGTCAACAGCAGGTAAAGCTGACACAGAAAGCAATTGAAACATTTAAAGAAACTGCAATAGGTCACTGGAAGAAGTTTGTTATCATTTGTAGTTGTGCTTGTTTATTTTAAGTCACCTCTCTTTTGAATATAATCAGTTTTCCTTGCTTCCATTTTCACTTTAACATCCGCCAAACTGAAATAACTAATGAGAAATTAAATATGGGGAGAGCAATGACTTTCATGCACCGAAGATTACAGAATCACTGAACAGTTGAGGTCAGAAGGGATCCCTGGAAATCATCTGATCTAACCCCTTGCTCAAACAGGGTCACCTAGAGCAGATTGCCTAGGAACATGCCCAGGTGGCTTTTGAATATTTCCAAGATGGAGACACAATGACCTTACTGGGAAACGTGGGAAAGTTCTCAGTCATTCTGACAGTGAAACATTTTTTCCTGATACCTGATGAAATCTCCTTTCAGTTTGTGCCCATTGCCTCTTGTTCGGTTAGTTAAAGAGGCTGTAATATCTTCCATGAACCAAGTAAATGGGAGCTAATTCATGTATTTTGTTTTAGTGTCCAGCTGAAGCACATAGCACATGAGATTCTCCAGCTAAATCCTTGGTTCAGTTCTGGGAAAGAAATGAAATCGTACAATGAAACCTCCTCAGCACTGCCAGCCACCCATGGATGCAGGGTTTGGCATTGGACATGTCTTTAATTCAAAATATTTCCTTCAGTCAACTCGATAAACATCTTTGTTCCAGCATTTAGTCTTCAAACTCACAAGTATCAACAGCAAGTACCACATAAATCTTTAAAACTAAGCAGTAAGTAGAACTTGCTGCTTTTAATTTTCTTTCAACCTTTGCTGAGCTGCTGTCCTTTAAATTGCTGTGACGGCTACATAATTTTCCTCCCCAGCGTTGTTCTTTTTTCAGGTTTTATTCTAATTATTATTGAACAGTTTTTTCTTCTTGCTTGGGTGATGGAAGACAATAGCCATGCCACAGTGATGCCGCACTAAATCCAGGCACCAGCCCCTGTGATGTTATGGCTGTGCACTGCAGGTAGAACTCCGGTACTGGCCACAGAAGTTGCTTATATGGGAGGCTCAGGACAGATATAAAAGAGACTGACAGGCAAACATGCAGGTGAACAAGTGTTGAGATGAGAGGGCAGGGAGGGGATGCCAGTGTTGACCATGGCAAGAGGGGATGGCTGCTCCTCCTTTGTTGCTTCTCCTGTCTATTGCAGCTGGACATCTGCAAAAGGATGTGACCAGGTCATGGCATTCTAGTGTTCTCTCCTTCCTCTGCCACTCAGGTGAAGAATGTTGCAACTTTCTGCAGGGACATTGATCTAAGGATAAGAAAACTCACACAGACACAGTCTGTGCATTATCATGGTCCTACAAGCACCTGGAAAGTCTTTATAACCCTGGACAGTGGCAGCTCCACAACACCCTTCCTCTCTGTACTCATCATGGTCTTACAAGGAGGTGGAGAGTCTCCAGAGCCACGGATAAATGGAGCTCGTCACCACCCATCTTCTCTGCATGCAACTTCTGTCAGTATAAAATTTCTGATTCATGAACCCTCTGGTTGCTTCTGTTTCATGCTGTCTTTTTTATGGGAAAACTTTTGGGACATTTCCTTTCACGTGTAGGTTGCATAAGCCTAAATTTCTTAAAAGATCCCCCCTATACAGACTGGTTCCTTGAGGTAAAGGACTCACCTTTCCATATCTTTCATAGAATCATAGAATGTTAGGGATTGGAAGGGACCTCAAAAGATCATCAAGTCCAATCCCCCTGCCAGAGCAGGAATGCCTAGATTATACTACACAGGAACATGTCCAGGCGGGTCTTGAATGTCTCCAGAGAAGGAGACTCCACAGCCTCTCTGGGCAGCCTGTTCCAGGGCTCCGTCACCCTCACTGAGAAGAAGTTTCTTCTCGAGTTTAAGCGGAACCTCTTATGTTCCAGTTTCAGCCCATTACCCCTTGTCCTATCAGTGGTTGTCACCGAGAAGAGCCTGGCTCCATCCTCGTGACACTCACCCTTGATATATTTGTAAACATTAATGAGGTCACCCCTCAGCCTCCTCTTCTCCAAACTAAAGAGCCCCAGCTCCCTCAGTCTTTTCTCAGAAGGGAGATGCTCCACTCCCTTAATCATCCTAGTTGCCCTGTGCTGGACTCTCTCCAGCAGTTCCCTGTCTTTCTTGAACTGAGGGGCCCAGAACTGGACACAGTATTCCAGATGGAGTCTCACCAGGGCAGAGTACCAATTCCAATTCCCCTTTTGAGTCACATCCCTCCATTTGATGGAGCAACTTTGTTACCTGAGAGAAATCTGCTTTTTCTGCCATAAGGCCAGAGTCTCTTTTGCCATTCCCTTTTGTTTCATGCTCTTTGTTTGATGAGAAAGCAGGCCAGGGGATCTGGCCTAACTAACTCAAGACTATTTTTGAAACATCTGCCACAAAATGGGAAATGAGTGGGATGGGTTTTTTTCTTGCATGAAGCCAGACCAAAATTACTTTCTTACATGAGAAAGAACTGGAATGGAACCAAAGATCACTTAGTTGTATCATGTGGATCTTTTTTCCCCTTTGTCAAAAAAGGGTGTTTGATAAGGTTTGATAAGCATAAGATAGGTAACATAACTGAAAACAGATGTCTTAACAGAGGTAGGGATCTAAGATTTCCTTAGAGATCTATGGTATGGAATATTGACTTGACCTGGTTGTTATTGTTGTTTTATCATCCCTATTTTTTATGACTATTATAACAGTATCTGGAGGTTCCAGGGTTCCAGGGTTTCATCACTTTTTCTACTAAAAAAGTATGAAACAAGATTATACTTTCTCACTCATTGTAACTCTATATGGTAGTTAAACATAGCACTGACATTAATGATAATGTCACAGAAAGATGTTCACAACAGTCCTTAAAACCAACCCCTACTGTGGCACACTGTAGTCTTCATTTTGGTGGAAGATGGCTGTAAAAAATAAACAGCCTTAATATGAGTCTGTCATTGCACTAAATTAACCAAGATTACTGGTTGTAAGCACACACATCTCGGCCTGCTGCTTCATCTGGCAAGCTACCACTAAAAGTAGTTCAGGATATAGAATTAGAAGAAACATATCAATCAAAATATTTTAAATGTAAGGCTTTCATTTTACCAATATTGCTATTTCTCTCTGCCTTTTTGCAAAGAAATCTTTATCAAGAGAAACCATTTGGTGTTTTTCAGATGGTGTTAGGAAGATAATAATTGCCTTTTTTAGGTAGGAAAGGCAATAAACTTAATTTAGATAGACTAAAGCTGCTGCCATATTTTGCTCTTGTAGTCCTGTTTCTTTGAAGCCAAAGCAATAAAAATCCACACACAAAAGAAAAGAAAAAAGGCCTGCAAAGGAAGAAAATGTAGTCCATCTCTTCCACTCATCTGGCTGAGGAGTGCCATTAGCTCAGGGAAAGCACTCTATTAATGTAACTGTACTTGTCTTGTGCTCGAGCTAACCTGTTTGCATCTAGCTGATATATTACACAGTCTAGGCTTAGACTGACTTTGTCTTGCTGTCAGAGAAGAACAAGCGCAGAGTAGCACAAACACTCATGGACAGAGCATTGGGAAACCTTTGGTATAGACTAAATACGTGGGAAAAACAAATCTCACAAACAAGCAGGCTGATTGCAGTCTGGGTGGTAATGAGTATCTCTGTTGCAAGACTCCTTCACAGAGCACCTTCAGCTGGATCAGGAGACTGCTGTTCTGTTCAATTGTTATAGCCAGTTGAACCATGGTCCTGAGTGACCACTCCAGGATATGCACAATTCATCACTGTTGAACACCTTAAACTACATAAAAAAAATGTATCTTAACTATCTTAACTACGTACACGAAATCGCACACACACCCATTTCAACACCTGAAGGAGCAGTTTCTGTTGACTACTGTCAAATATCTTGTCTTGTACATTCTGGACAATTCTGCAGCAAGAACCATCTGGGAAGTCTTGGGGATGAATCATAGAATCAGAATCATAGAATGTTAGGGATTGGAAGAGACCTCGAAAGATCATCAAGTCCAATCCCCCTGCCAGAGCAGGAACGCCTAGATTATGCTACACAGGAACAGGTCCAGGCAGGTCTTGAATGTCTCCAGAGAAGGAGACTCCACAATTTCCCTGGGCAGCCTGTTCCAGTGTTCCGTCACCCTCACTGAGAAGTTTCTTGTCAAGTTTAAGCGGAACCTCTTATGTTCCAGTTTCAGCCCATTACCCCTTGTCCTATCAGTGGTTGTCACCGAGAAGAGCCTGGCTCCATCCTCGTGACACTCACCCTTGATATATTTGTAAACATTAATGAGGTCACCCCTCAGTCTTCTCTTCTCCAAACTAAAGAGCCCCAGCTCCCTCAGTCTTTTCTCATAAGGGAGATGCTCCACTCCCCTAATCATCCTAGTTGCCCTGTGCTGGACTCTCTCCAGCAGTTCCCTGTCTTTCTTGAACTGAGGGGCCCAGAACTGGACACAATATTCCAGATGGGGTCTCAGCAGGGCAGAGTAGAGGGGAAGGAGGACCTCTCTTGACCTACTAACCACCCCCCTTCTAAAACACCCCAGGATGCCATTGGCCTTCCTGGCCACAAGGGCACAGTGCTGGCTCATGGTCATCCTGCTGTCCACCAAGACTCCCAGGTCCCTTTCCCCTACACTGCTCTCTAATAAGTCATTCCCCAACTTATACTGGAACCTGGGGTTGTTCCTACCCAGATGCAAGACTCTACATTTACCCTTGTTATATTTCATTAAATTTTTCCCCGCCCAACCCTCCAGCCAGTCCAGGTCTCGCTGGATGGCAGCACAGCCTTCTGGCGTGTCAGCCACTCCTCCCAGCTTGGTGTCATCAGCAAACTTGCTGATAGTACTCTCTAGTCCCTCATCCAAGTCATCGATGAATATATTGAATAATACTGGTCCCAGTACCGACCCTTGAGGCACTCCACTGGATACAGGCCTCCAACCAGACTCCGCCCCATTGACCACAACTCTTTGGCTTCTTCCCCTTAGCCAGTTCACAGTCCACCTCACTACCCGAGAGTCTAGACCACACTTCCTCAGTTTAGCAGCAAGGATGCTGTGGGAGACGGTGTCAAATGCTTTACTGAAGTCAAGGTAGACCACATCCACCGCTCGGCCATCATCTATCCACCTTGTTATATCCTCGTAAAAGGCTATGAGGTTAGTCAAGCACGACTTCCCCTTGGTGAAGCCATGTTGACTGTCTCTAATGACCCTCTTATCCCTGATATGCCTTGAGATGGCACCAAGGATAAGTCGTTCCATCACTTTCCCAGGGATGGAGGTGAGGCTGACCGGTCTATAGTTACCCGGGTCCTCCTTCTTGCCCTTTTTGAAGACTGGAGTGACATTTGCTTCCCTCCAGTCCTCAGGCACCTCTCCCGTCTCCCAAGACTTGGCAAAGATGATGGAGAGTGGTCTAGCAATGACATCAGCCAGCTCCCTCAGCACCCGTGGATGCATCCCGTCTGGACCCATGGATTTATGGATGTCCAGATTGCTTAATTGGTCCCTAACCCAGTCCTCATTGACTAAAGCAAACTCCTCCACTGACCTGACTTCCTCTGGGGCCTCAGGGGAACAGGGCTCCACAGGACAGCCTCCGACAGAGTAGACAGAGACAAAGAAGGCATTCAGTAACTCTGCCTCCTCTGTATATTCTGTCACCAGATTTTCCACCCAGGTTATTAATCTGTACACTGAAGATGTGTGCAGCCTAACAAAATGGTTAATACAGATGGCTGCTGCCATAAAGAAAGTATGCATCTCAGTGCTTTAGATTTCAGTTTGTTTGCTGAGCCTCTCATACTACTTTTAGTTTCTTCATACCTTACCCAAAATATATTTTGGTCCTATGGGCACTGCCAGAAGTCATCCTCTGTCCTCTAGAAGACTCTAAAAAAAGACTGGGGCTCTTAATTGTTTTTAAATCATGGATTTGCATAGTACTATGCATGTGTATTTAATTTCTATTGAGTTTGCTAATTTTATGTGGCAACCTGTGTTATGGTCTAAGTTGTCTGTGACAACGAAGCCTACTCCACTTAAAGGGTTTTACTGTTCCTTACCCTGACTCCTGTGCGATTGAAATGATCTATCCACAGCAGTTAGTAGTCAAACCAGAAAGTGGGAAAATGGGTCTCAACACTTCCCTTGCTTGAGTGACTGAATAGAGCAACGAGATATCACGTTCAAAAATCAGTTGCCTGTCAACTTGCACTGTGTTCTACTCACACTCCAGTCAGAGGAAATCTGCTCAGTTGTTAATTTTTAATTTGCTATTGTTTATCGCTTTTGATAATCTTATCTAAATTCAGATATTTGCATCTTAGCTTGGATATGGACTTATGATATATTGATTGTGGCCAAATTTGAAGGAGAAAAACTTTTAACAAATTGGTTGATACATATGTCATGCAAAAGTATTGACAAACTACAGTAACACACCTGCCAGTAGACTGAAATGTCCTTTGAAATACTGATGTTCTTCAAAATATGCAAATATACTGTCAGGTGCTCGTTTCCCTATCTCTCTACATCATGAGTATGTCATCATTTTAAAGAAAGCACATGCATAATAGCAGAGAACTCTCTTATCTGTATGGCAAATGTATAAAACATCACTAATGTTATTTTTTGTTCTCCTGATTTATTTTAGCCTTGCCCTGAAAGAGAAAGAAGGTTACAGTCTCCACATAAATGACATTTTGGTTGAGGATTCCCAACTGGATCCTCTCTAGATCTTCTATTTTTTCTGTCATGTAGCAATGGATATGAACTGTGCCCAGAAGAAATAAAAATTACCTTTACTTATATAGTGAATCACTCACTGCCTCTATTTAACACGCAAAATTTTTATTACAGAATATTAACCACACAATATACCTACACACGATTTCAGAAGATAATGTACCTCCTGCTGATTCTGAAAATGAAAATTTGATACTTTTATTTCCACTGTTTTTCTAATCTATATTAATAAAACTACTTAGCAGCTATGTATGGTAAAAGTCAGACATGAACAGATATACAGAAGAGATTTATTTGTAGTTAGTTGCCTTTAAAAGGTAATCCTAGAAAAAGGGGTGAGATTTACTAGCCAAAATTATATTTAGCATCATTTTAAGACATCCTATGTCATTCTTCCTACCTCTTTGCTCCAGATCATCTGGTATCGCATGTGCAGGTGTTTCAGATATTCTAGAATGTCTAAAATGCCATTAAAGGCCTATGAATTCAACTCCAAGTGCCCCTTGTGTTCTTGATACTATCCTATAACACAATTAAGTTTTAGGGAAAAATAATTTTAAAAACTTAATGTGTACGTTGTGTACACTAGTGAGGCAGAAGAGATTGGTGCATGAAGCCCACAAAGCTAGGCTATAATACTGGCAGCACTTTCAGCAAAGCTTGTATCTGAATTCCTAGCCTCTCGCAGTAACCCCTGTTGAACTTTGCTTTGTTCGACAGACATCAGCCATCAGCATATATTTCTAAAGCCTATTGCAAAGATTTTCAAGAAGCTTTAAGCATTTTTAATCTCATTCTTTCAGATTTGCTTCCCTGAACCGCTTGTCTTTATACCCCAAGCAGGTAAACACGGAGAGAGGATCTCATTGTTCATAGTGTACTCAATCTGCTGAATTCGACTCCTAGTCTTTAGAAAATTGCATTGATACCAAATACCAAAATCTTAAAAATAAACCTCAAAATTTCTGTCCATTCATCTAAATCAGTAAGAAGTTACCTTTCCTTGTCTTGCCCAGAGTGGTTCAGTGTTTGGAGGAAGAGGCAATACCCAGCTGTTCAGAATTCCTTTAATTCCCTATCATTGTTGACCAGCTTCCTGTGGTTCTTGAGGAAGAACAAAATGAAGCATTTAACTGCAATGCAGAACTCATTATCCACTCTTTCTGCAGACTACCACAAATTAGCCAGGAAAGGCCAATGTCAAATCATTTTGAAAAATTAACAGAATACCAAGAGTAAGAATAAGAAAAGCATGGAGTTGTTGGAATGAGTGCAGAGGAGGGCTACCAAGATGGTCAGAGGGCTGGAACACCTCTCCTACGAGGACAGGCTGAGAGTTAGGCTTGTTCAGCCTGGAAAAGAGAGGTCTCTGGGGAGACCTTATAGCGGCCTTCCACTACCTGATGGGGGCCTACAAGAAGGCTGGGGAGGGACTTTTTACAAGGGCCTGTAGTGATAGGGTGAGGGGTAATGGGTGGAAACTGGAAGAGAATAGGTTTAGACTAGATAAAATGAAAAAGTTCTTTACCCTGAGGGTGGTGAGGCACTGGAACAGGTTGCCCAGGGAGGCTGTGGATTCCATCTCTGGAAGTGTTTAAGGCCAGGCTGGATGGAGCCTTGAGCAACCTGTTCTAGTGGGAGATGTCCCTGCCATGGCAGGGGGATTGGAACGAGATGATCTTTGAGGTCCCTTCCAACTCAAATCATTCTACGATTCTATGACTCTGTGAATCAGAGTAGCCAGTAAGAACTTTGCTGAATGAGGAATGTATTACCCTAATTCAATTTCAACACTCCTGTCTGTAGACAGAAATTTAGATGGTACTACTGAGTGCATATAGTCTCAAAATGACAATTTGCAAATTAATTTCAGTCCTTAGTGTTTGATGTTTTGCACAAACTGCCAAGAAAAGAGCATTTTCCTGCAGGATTTTTAAGTTGCCCGTGAAGTGTGGATAATCTCCAGTGTGTGCAGGTACTGCATATAAATTAGCAATCACATCTAAAAGCAGTGGAGTGAAAGACCACCTTTTAAAATGTGATATTTTGCAAAGAAAGTGTTATCTCAGTTGTCAGTAAGTTCATATTATTACTAATAATTTTGTCTTTGATGTATTTTTCTCACACTTTTTGCAGAGGCAAACTGAAATAACAGTTCCTTCCATACAGCCAAGATGGATCCATTTTAAACAAACACAAGACAAAGAGCATGAAATTTTGCTGAAAGCTTTGTTTGATTTTATTAACCATTGTACATTTCAAGATGTGCCAGATGTAGCAAAATAAGTACAAAGACAGATAAGCTCAGTGTGTTTATTGCCAGGTAATGGTGAGCCACTCCCAGGAAATGAGATCTGCCTAGCTGCTTGCACTTCTTTTTTTCTTTTTTTTTTAACCCCAACAGACAACTAAAGAAGCAGAATTTTGGAACTGAGCAGCTGGAAATGCATTTGGGATTGTCTAGGAGAACAAACTCACAACTGTGTCTTCATTGTTGGCTTGTTTGGCGTATGCTGTTGATATCGTCAAAGTTCTTGGCTATGTGGCTGGATGTAGAAGGATCCTGAGCTCGGTGCTGGTTTGTTCAGAGCATCCTTCTCCAAAACCTGTGTGTCTGCATTTACCGTTGTGTCTTCTGATAGCATCTCACACATCTGTCTGTCACATGAACAAGCGAACAACAGCCAAACTAGCAGAGTGGTGGGAAAGTGTGAAAATCTGGCTGGAGCACATGGTTTGCACAAGTTAGCTCACTGGAAAGAGATTGCCAATGGCTCTGGTCTTCTTCACAGGCGCAGGAGAGCAGGTACAGGCAGACTGAGCCAGAATTGGTTAAGTAACAAGTGGCGGATACAAATTTGCCAGTCAGCATATGCACGGTTTGGGCAGTCCATTCAGTCTTCCTGAACACCACCCTGCGAAGCACACAGCAAATCACAAACATGCCCCAGGATGTGGCATGCAGTAATTACAAAAGGGTGAATAAAAGGGTTACATTTATGTGTTTTCTCTTCTATGTTGAATGGTTCTGTTATTTTACAAATCAGCCCTTTCCATGGGAATCCAATTTTCAGTTCATATACAAGCACTATATGAATAAGCAGCAGCCACAGTTAAACATGTAAATCTATTTAAATTTTAATAATGTTTTACAACACCAGAAATAATATTTCATGAGTAAAATTTGTCATGCTGTAAAACAGGAAATAAAACACAATAAAATTTCCTGATTGACTCTTTTGCTTTCAATCATCAGAATACACACGTGTTTTTTACTTGTAGAGCAGTGTCTTAAAATTAACATGCTATGAAAGATTTCTATGAAAGATTTTATGAAAGTCATTTTAGACTTGGTTACACTTTGCATGCTTTTCTTCCTTATCCAAGAGTCTTCTGCCAACTCACACCAGCTACATTTTCAAATGTCCTGTCCTCTCCTTAGTGCAGATAATTGGAAGCATCTGCTCAGTTCTCAGGGTGCAGATTCCCATGCTTACAGCTGAAAACTGTGATCGCAGCATATCCAAATATCTCCTCGTCTTCCCAGCTTCAGCATAATTTTCTAGCTCTGATCACGTGCTGGAGTAAGGAGTTGGTTATTTTAAGCAGTCACTCCTTGACTTATGTCATTTTGAAGAAATTGCATAACTGCTGTAACTTTAAAGTTAATGCTTTCTCTGTATGCCACCTCTGAATTGAAAAGGATGTGCTTTCTAAAACTGGTTCAGTGTCTGATGCCAAGTAGTAAGTTCCTCAGCCATTCCTGAAATTTTTATAAGCGTTGCGACTTGGCAGGCAGTCCAGCAGCAGTTTGTTGGTACAAAAGACACCAAGTGTCAGAGGTCTGGTTACAGAAATGATCAGTCTGGGTGTGCCGTTTCTTCTGGTTTGTGAGGATCCTCTTGAGCTGACTGCCTTCCACACAGTCAAAGACCATCGCTGCTGTGCAACCTTGGAAGGACCTAGCAGGCTCATTTCCAGTCACAGAATCACAGAATCACAGAATGTTAAAGGTTGGAAGGGACCTTAAAGATCATCTAGTCCAACCCCCCTGCCAGAGCAGGATCACCTACAATAGAGCGCACAGGAACGCGTCCAGGCGGGTTTTGAATGTCTCAAGAGAAGGAGATTCCACAACCTCCCTGGGCAACCTGTTCCAGTGCTCGGTCACCCTCACAGTAAAAAAGTTTTTCCTCATATTTTTCTGGAACCTCCTGTGTTCCAGCTTCCACCCATTGCCCCTTGTCTTGTCAGTGGACGCCGCTGAAAAGAGCCTGGCTCCGTCCTCCTGACATTCCCCCTTGACATATTTATAAACATTAATGAGGTCACCCCTCAGCCTCCTCTTCTCCAAGCTAAAGAGACCCAGCTCCTTCAGCCTTTCCTCAAGGGAGATGCTCCACTCCCTTCACCATCTTTGTGGCTCTACGCTGGACTCTCTCAAGCAGCTCCCTGTCCTTCTTGAACTGAGGGGCCCAGAACTGGACACAATATTCCAGATGTGGCCTCACCAGGGCAGAGTAGAGGGGCAGGAGGACCTCTCTTGACCTACTTGCTACTCCCCTTCTAATACACCCCAGGATGCCATTGGCCTTCCTGGCCACAAGGGCACATTGCTGACTCATGGTCATCCTGCTGTCCACTAGAACCCCCAGGTCCCTTTCCCCTGCGCTGCTCTCCAGCAGGGCAGTCCCCAACCTATATTGGCACATGGGGTTATTTTTTCCCAAGTGCAAAACTCTACACTTGCCCTTATTAAACTTCATAAGATTTCTCCCTGCCCAGCCCTCCAGCCTGTCTAGGTCTCTCTGAACGGCAGCACAGCCTTCTGGTGTGTCAACCACTCCTCCCAACTTCATATCATCAGCAAACTTGCTGACAACATTCTCTAATCCCTCATCCAGATCATTGATGAATATATTAAACAGCACCGGCTCAAGCACTGACCCCTGAGGGACCCCACTAGACACAGGCATCCAACCAGACTCAGCCCCATTGACCACAACCATCTGGCTTCTTCCCTTCAACCAGTCCTTTTTGCAGCTCTTCCTTGTTAAAAGGGCCAAGTGTCTTACAGGGGGGACTGTCTCCGTGAGTATGTTCAGCTTGTGGCAGGTTTAGTCACACAGGTAAGAGTGAAACAGAGTCTGCAGTTCTGCAGTAGAGGTTGGTATTCTGTCTGCAGAGGAGATTATATTTGCCTGTAGGTGGTAGTTCGTATTCAGAAGAGTTCAGACACAAAGTATGCAGGTTGATGGTGCATGGCAGCTTTGCACAAAGAAGGCAGAGTTGAAGGAGCTTGGAGACTACCTTAACTCCTGTTTTACTGCCTTCAGTAAGATTCGCAGATGTTCTAACATATTTCAATATCCACCAAGTAATAGTTTTCTTGAGTCTAACCTGACAACGCATTTTTTACACTGAGAATCATTAAAACCTTTAATTTGCCTCTACAAGAAAACTAGGTGACTGTAACAGTCAATGAGACCCAAACCTACAAGACCAATGAGTCTAGTAAGTGACTGTGCTTACCCTGAAGTAGACACTCTCTGTGGGCTCTCTGCACTCACTCTGAAGACTCCTCAAACACCTGTCTCTGAAATAATAACACCTATAAGTAGATGACTATGACTGGTTGTCTTCAATTGCAAATTGAACACCTCTCTGAATCTCCTGATATCATTGCCCTGAAAGGGAGCCGATTTTGTAGGATTTAATGGAGCTGTACATAAACGCTTTTGCAAAGTAGAGGACGCTGTGGGATTTCTATATTCTTCTTTCCACTCCTGGTAACTTATTTATGAAGCAAAAGAGATGCAAATGCCTCTTTCTTTCTCTTTCCCATGATCCTGTTACAACATATAACCCTTTCCACCATCCTCTCTTTCTCTTTAAACCGTTTTGAAGCTACTAGCACATACAGAATTGTTTTTTCTCCTCTACTTATGGACCTGTGTGCTGCAAGTAGCAATTTAAAGGCTGACTGAATACACAGTTTTATTGTAACCTGAACTCCAATCAAACCCATTTTCAGCAAGAATCCAAACCTGGCCTCCCATCCCTCTACATTCTTGGGGATCCCTACTGCTTGCCCCACCACTTTCGTGCCACCTATCATCCTTTAACTTCTTCCCTCATCTTACTCACTTCCACATTTCCCTTCATGAGTACTATAATCCATCTTCGCAGCCCCTACCCCTTAAAAACCTTCCCTTGTAGCCAGCATTTTCTGACACAATTTTTCCTGAAAATAGTGTGACCCCTTTGTGAACTTCTTCCTGCAGAAAACATTTTTGCAAAACAGTATTTGTTGAAAACTTTAACCAGTTGACAGATCACAGCAAGTAACTTCTTTCTCTGGAGAGTTTTGTCAACAGTCACGCTCAAGTGCCTGGGGCTGGTCAAGGCTGGCTCAAACAGTGCTGTACATACCCGAGAGCTGCCTGATTCATGTAAATCAGGAAGGACGAAATGCTTTCTGGTAAAAAAGAGTATGTCTACACAGGCAAATGCCTACAGGTGCAGTACATCTCTAGTCTGGAAGCTTTGTGTTCTGTTTGATGTATTATTGTTCTCTGGAAGGCCTGACATCCTGTCGGCTTGCCTATCTGATGTCCACTAAAGGAAGGAACTTAGAATCACAGAATCATAGAATGTTAGGGATTGGAAGGGACCTCAAAAGATCATCAAGTCCAATCCCCCTGCCAGAGCAGGAACGCCTAGATTATGCTACACAGGAACGTGTCCAGGCAGGTCTTGAATGTCTCCAGAGAAGGAGACTCCACAACCTCTCTGGGCAGCCTGTTCCAGTGTTCCATCACCCTCACTGAGAAGAAGTTTCTTCTCGAGTTTAAGTGGAACCTCTTATGTTCCAGTTTCAGCCCATTACCCCTTGTCCTATCAGTGGTTGTCACCGAGAAGAGCCTGGCTCCATCCTCGTGACACTCACCCTTGATATATTTGTAAACATTAGTGAGGTCACCCCTCAGTCTCCTCTTCTCCAAACTAAAGAGCCCCAGCTCCCTCAGTCTTTTCTCAGAAGGGAGATGCTCCACTCCCTTAATCATCCTAGTTGCCCTGTGCTGGACTCTCTCCAGCAGTTCCCTGTCTTTCTTGAACTGAGGGGCCCAGAACTGGACACAATATTCCAGATGGGGTCTCACCAGGGCAGAGTAGAGGGGAAGGAGAACCTCTCTTGACCTACTAATCACCCCCCTTCTAATACACCCCAGGATGCCATTGGCCTTCCTGGCCACAAGGGCACATTGCTGGCTCATGGTCATCCTGCTGTCCACCAAGACTCCCAGGTCCCTTTCCCCTACACTACTCTCTAATAAGTCATTCCCCAACTTATACTGGAACCCGAGGTTGTTCCTACCCTACTTCTGCCAAAATAAAATATATCAGTTCACATGATTAATAAAAAAATAATTTGTCTTAGTATCATTTTTATTTCATATTCTTTCTGTATCACCCTGTTGTCCCTCTCCAGCTCTTGCTTTCCTTGTTGGATATTCAATGGGATTTTCCATTCTGAACTTTCTCTGTTATTGGATGCTTTTTCATCAAAAGAACAAGCAGGCCTAGCAGCCACTCTTCTGTAGGCTAGCACTCATTTAAGGTACTTTAAAATTCAGTGCACCAGACTCTTTAATGGCCTCTACAATTTGAATACAGAAGAAGTTATTAAGACAAGATACCAGGCTGCTAGGACCTGATATCAGATCTCTTCAAAGGTGATAGAGAAAAAGCGAAGAGTCAGAAGATCCAGAATTTCAATCCTTACCTATACCTAAGCCTGCAAATCACTCCTGATTTCTGTTTTCACAGCTCTTGTCTTCACTAATGGTTAGCAAGATCAGACCACAGGTATCAACTTAGAGTGAAGAAAATGCCAGCATAACCCAGGAAGAACACTTACTAGCTAAATGGCTTTTCTTGAGTTACAACTCACACTTGTAAATTAATCATGCTGCAACAGCCTCACTCTAGGCTAACTCAACGCACCAATTTAACTCAGTTTCCGTGTCCTGAATATGGAAACATTGAAACTAGGTCTATATTTTCAGTAAATTCAATAAATTATTCACTGAGTCAATTACTTTCTCGAGATCTTTTGTACCACAGATTCTCTACCTCATGCCATGAAGCCATTTTAGCATTCAAGGAAAGAAAACATTCTTTTCTGCAAAGGAGCTGTGCAGACACGCATCTTAATTCTGAATTTAACATCTCTAGGTGTAATATAGCAGGAGGTAAGCAAATTTCACTCCACCACACATTTGATTATCTTCAGACTGAGATGTACTTGTGTCTATATCAGCTTATTCACAAAGTCAAGAAGGTGAAATTCCTCTGTTAATGCAATAAAATTTATATATTCTCAGAAGTAAGTCATTAAGCAATTTGTCTAACGCTGGCTGGAGAATGTAATAGAGCTTCAGCTCACTTGCCTGATCTTGTAAATCAAAATATGCTCATTATGTTTTAGCAAATCATATTCTTTTAATTTAGTTCCATTGTGATTTTTGCAGCTTACATGTAGGGTTATCAATATCACACCAAAATAAAAATAAAAAGTAAACTTTAAAAGCAGAAGGTGGATAACAGTCTCCTAGTTTTGTTAGATCTATAGGTTTTTGACAGAATTGAATTGTAAGAAAAAGTTGAATGAAAGATATGGACATCTGACATGGAAAGTTTGAAAAGCAGTGCTAAAAATAAGTGCTGGGCAGATGAAAGAAATGCAAGAATACAAGCAGGACGCAAAGGGATGGTTTGGAGGGCACTCTGGGAGACCTGTCAACATAGGAAGGGGCAGATTTAGACACACTCATAAAAAATTCACAGAGCTCAACTGCAGTAGATCAAAAGCTAAAAGGAAATCTTCCTGTAAAATCCTGTCCAAATTGACACGCTCTACATGCTCTTCTTGACAAAGCCAACCCCAGCAGCTGTACTGGTAGTGAATGTCTTGAACTGAGATGCTGTCATAGAAGTTTCTGTTGCATTGGCCAGCTGATGCTCACCGGCTGTGGCAGGCGTTGCTGAAGCTGGCAAAGGCATCCCACTCTGTCTGTAAAATTTGCCTTCCTTTCTCCCTTAAGTGTTCCTTTTGCTTTTCATCACTGTCACAGCCATCCTGCAAAACAGGTCCTCTTCCTCAGTTGCGCTCTCAGCAAAAACTTGAGAGTGACAGGCATGCAGGACCCAGCAGTCAGAACCTCTGCTCCCATGCCCTTCCAAAAATTAAACCTTTCTCCTTCTCTGCCCCCTTGGCCTGCTAATGGTAGTGGTGGGAGGAGTAAAATGTTAGTGCTGCTCCACCGAGTTTGGATTTGAAATGTTCAGCACACCATCCGTTAAAGCTGCAATTATTACTAAGTATTTTTTTTAAAACGCATTGGTGTCACTTTTTTTTTTTTTTTTTTCCAGAGCCTTAGTTCTGACAACTAAGGAACTGCCAGAAGGAAGAAAGACTGTTTCCACAGTGTCATATTTGGATGTGTTTAATCAGAACTTTTATCTTCCGGTTGAACAAGTCATTCTGAAGAGCTCTGCTTTTAATCAGTTTTCCAGTTATATTGACTAACGTACAAAGAAGAGAGGTCAAGTTAAGTATGTCCAAATAAAATTAGATGCTGCTGAAATCAGAATCTATGGCTTTCTTAGTTCTGAGTCTTTTTCCCAAGCTATTTGCTGTCAGGGGTTATCAAATTACATAATATTTTACACAATAAATGCAACAATTACGCTGTGTTGCCATATCTTACATCTTCATTGGAAGAAACTAATTAGACTATATTTTTCATGTAAAAGATGAATATGCACTATTCAAACCCAGATATATGGTGTTGAATGTTATGGTGATTAACAATGGTCCAATGCACACTGAACAATTATACATTTTGGATTTGAACTTCACTGGTAACAACACTAATGATGTACAACATTTTCCATTAACCCACTGAGTTTTTGGCACAGGGAATCATTAACTCAGAGGTATTTCCCTTCTGAAGACCAAAGGTGTTGAGTGCATACACTGACCCTAGTGTGGCCTCATTTTTGATTGTCATCTACATGCTTCCGTAATGCAAATATTAATCTCTAAAACAAGCCAGAAGATGCATCACATACTAATTCTTTCTGAAACATGGACACATAATGAACCACATGGCAAATACTTATTAGGTTTTCAAGTACATTTATAAAGCAGGCTGTTAGAAGAAGTTTCTTGCATTTAAATGGCATAAAAGGTTGAATTTATTCTAAGCTCTATATTATGTTTGACATTTGGAATTTAATACAAAACAACAGGAACAAACTAGAAAATAGCTTTGGTACCTATTTTTAGCTGGAAGAAGTCCTTAACACACTGCAACGTACATGACAGGGACATTTCCTGGCACAGGACACTCCCATCAATAAACAGAGACTGGGAAAGCCAGGGATGAGAAATTAAATGCCTGAAACACTTCTTTTTGAGGGCAAGACAGGAAGTAGCAAGAACAGACATTTATTTTTATTCTGAGTGTCTCGGTTCTAGGGAAATGAGCAAACGTAGTGTGAGTTGTATTGGCAAGCAGTGAGTCATTGATCCGTTTTGTTGATATAAGTATGGAAGAAGTATCTCTCAAGGAGGAAATAAACTGTTGAATTCAGAGCTTTACCCTCAGCTAGGGTAATTTTTTTTCTGCAGCTCTTTTTTCTGCACCTAACCATGTGAACCAATGTAAAAATAAAGAATTTATATACATAGCGGAAAAGAAATAGTCAGGGAATGACAGCTAATCAAATTATTTTTCCCCATAGTCCCTTTTACTTCATCTTTGTGGTACCTGATTTGGTGTTATTACTGAAGGAAGTATATGGTCTCTTGATCTTTCAGATCCATTCATTTGAATGCTACAAATATTTGCTGAATACCTGGTCTTTTAGAAACATGAAAATGCTAAAGTCAGAATTCCCTAATGATGTAACTCGCAGGTAAGGATGCCTCTTGTGTGTTTCTCTTGTAATTACTTGAATCTCCTACTGCACCTTACTGCTCTTAAGGTGCTTCCTACTCAACGACCACAACGGTGGGCCTGGTGATGACAATTTTATGGTCGAAAGAGGGGACATCAGGACCCAACCTTCTCCCTAGTGTTGTAAGCTGGCACCAAGGAGCCCTGGTGAGGGAGAGAGAATGTTGCAGCTGGTGTTTCTCAGAGAACAAGAGAAAAGTGCATACCAAATTGCACCACTAACTCCTTGACCACCTCTTAAACCTGCATGGCACTCCTTCTTCCAGGTGGCTGAGAAGGAGCTGTGTTAGCTCTGTCATCCATAGATAAGGTCTCACTAGCATTTCAATAATCTTATTTGCAGCCTTGAAATCCAGATCAAGCCATCAGATAATCCAATTTGACCTTTCTTGGTTTATTGAACCAAAAAGAAACCCAAATGTTTTCTGATCTCCTCAGAGGTGGGTGGTATTTTTCTACGTGATTTCAGAGCTGTCTAAGCAATGCAGGATTCCGAATCTGACACGGGGTTTACTTCTTCCTCAAAAGAGTGTTTAATGTTACTGCTTCAGTCTTCCTTTACCATGAAAAAGTAGTGAGAGTAACTAAACACAGGCAAAGAGAAAAACACATCCTGGAGAAAGAGAGAGAAGAAAGGAACAGAGGAGAAAAGGGAAATGTCAATATAATCAGTGCTGCAGAGATGGAACTGTTCCAAGTCTGTACAAGGGCAATTGGTCATTCAACTTCCTCTTGGATTTGTCAGGAATGCAGACCCTAACCCATCATTCACTGAGAATATACTGTTCCTCCTACATTGACTGCAATTTTAGAAAAGTCAGCATTTTCCTTGAGAAAACCTTTACAGATACTCTTGGGTATTAAAGAATACCAGCTTTGCCAAAAAAAAAAAAGGAGTCTTAGGTTTCTTGCTATTCCCAGCCTCTGACTTCTTACAGTGTCATCTGTCATCTTTCAAACAATTTTTTTTTGTCAGAATATGACTTTTTATTAGGGTTTTTTCCCCCTTCTCTCCATTTGCTTTTACATTGTTCCCCTTTATATTGAAGCATAAAGTTTTCTCTTGTTTCAGCACAGCTCTCTTTATGTTTGGCTCGCTGTTTCAGCAGTGTGTTATGTTTAATAAGAGACATTTCCAAAAGGGCTGAGGGTCATGCTTTCAAGTATAAAGCACTTAACGGCTACGTGTGTTTGAACTGAACATCCATTCAGATGATTCCTTGTTTCACAGCACTTCAGCAGACTGAGCACGGCCGTGCAACACAATGCATTGCTGCCTTACAAAATTCCCGAAGTAAATCCTGGTGAGCAGGAGCAGCCGTTTGAGGGTGAAAATCAAGATCTCTGTATCAGTGTCCAGGCAACATGACATTGTCCCTCACAAAGAAATTCAGGTCAGTATTGCACCTACCTGGTGGCATTGACTTAAGGCTGACATAGAAGAGGTCCTTCTCCATCTCAGCTTGCTGCACATTTTTTTCAAATGCTCCACATTTTGAAGGAGTGTGACTTTTGTAGCAACACCCACTTTCCAATCTCTCATTATGATCCTGAATGTTGCACAGCAGCTGTGGTGTTTAAATCCAGCTGTTTAGGCACAATCTCTCTTACATGTGACTGAAGTATCTGTTAAGGTTCTTCACCAGTAGCCTAACTCTAAATGCCCACTTCGTAGTTCTTGACTAGTTTCATTATTATTTTGTTTAAGACTGAAAGCAGAGAAGTCTATTGGCAGATCAGAATCAAAGTCATCACCTTAAAAGCAAAGAGATTTGAGTCAAAAATTCAATTACTGAGTGAAGTTTAGCTTTGGGAAGTTTTTTTCCCATTTCCTGAAAAATATGCCAAGTATTTGTATGTTTTGCAGTGGCCTCCCTGTCCCTGACAGATTTGTTATCACATATTCTGATTTTTTCTGCATTTTTGCTGCTACTCACGTAAAACGATCAACTTATTTTGCAGTACAAATAAAAGCAAAAAACTAAGTGTTTTATAGATCATCTGACTTTCCAACAGTATGCTGCTTTCTGAATTCAGATGACTCATTGTCATATTCATTTGTTAACTTGTTCATCTATTAAATCTAACACGCTGTAAAACAAGTGATCCATTTCATTTTCAATTCTAATTTTGTCTTTTTTGAGTCTCCTAGTCCAATTTTTTTCTAGTCTGAGTGCAAAGGTTAATACCTTACAATTAGACATCTAAACAGAAGTGGGCCGTAGTGACTGCTAAATGAGCAAAGCAATCATAATTGTACCTCTTTAAACATTTTTCATAGAATCACAGAATGGTTAAGGTTGAAAGGGACCTTAAAGATCACCTAGTTCCAACCCCCCGGCTATGGGCAGGGACAACTCCCACTAGACCAGGTTGCTCAAGGCCCCATCCAGCCTGGCCTTGGACACTTCCAGGGATGGGGCATCCACATCCTCCTTGGGCAACCTTTTCCAGTGTTTCACCATTCTCATGGGGACGCACTTTTTCCTTTTATCTAGTCTAAATCTACCCTCTTGCAGTTTCAGGCCATTGACCCTTGTCCTATCACTACAGGCACTTGTAAAAAGCCCTTCTCCATATTTCCTGTAGGCCCCTTTCATGTGTTGGAAGGCAGCTACGAGGTCACCCTGGAGCCTTCTCTCCTCCAAGGTGAACAATCTCAGCTCCCTCAGCCTGTCCTCATAGCAGAGGTGCTCCAGCCCTCTAATCATCTTCATTGCTCTCCTCAGGACCCACTCCAGCAGATCCATGTCCTTTTTTATACTGTGGGCTCCAGAAGTGGACACAGTACTCCAGGTGGGGCCTCACCAGAGCAGAACGGGAGAATCACCTCCCTCGAGCTGCTGGTCACACTCCTTTTGATACAGCCCGGGACACAGTTCACTTTTTGGGCTGCAGGAGCACACTGCCAGCTCATGCTGAGCCTCTCATTGACTAACACACCCAAGTCCTTCTCCTCAGGGCTGCTCCGAATCTGGTCTCTACCCAGCCTGTATCTGTGCTTAGGTTTGCCTTGACCCAGATGCAACACCTTACACTTGGCCTTGTTGAACTTCATGAGATTGGCATGGGCTCACCTTTCAAGCCTGTCAAGGTCCCTCTGGATGCCATCCCTTCCCTCCAGCATGTCAACCACTCCACAGAGTTTTGTGTCATCAGCAAACTTGCTGAGGGTGCGCTCTATCCCACTGTCCATGTCACCAACAAAGATGTTAAATAACGTTGGTCCCAGTGTCGAACCTTGCGGGACACTACTCGTCACTGGTCTCCACTTGGACATTGAGCCGTTGATCACAACTCCTTAAGTGCTCTCCTGTAGCCAATTCCTTATCCATCGAGTGGTCCATCCATCAAATCCATATCCTTCCAGTTTAGAAACCAAAATGTGCAAGACATTGTAAAATGCTTTGCACGAGTCCAGTTGCACTTCTCCTATCCACTGATGCTGTAACGCCATTGTAGAAGGCCACCAAGTTTGTCAGACATGATTTGCCTTTGGTGAAGCCATGTCAGCTGCCGCCAGTCACCTCCTCTATACCCATGTGCCCTAGCAGCTTTTCCAGGAGGATCTGCTTCATTATCTTGCCAGGCACAGAGGTGAGACTGATGGGCCTATAGTTGCCCAGATCTTCCTTTTTTTTTTTCCTTTTTGAAGATGGGGGTTATATTTCCTCTTTTCCAGTCACTGGGAATCTCTCCAGATTGCCACAATTTTTCAAATATGATGGAAAGTGGCTTAGTGACCTCATCTGTCAGTTCTTTCAGGACCTGCGGATGGATTTTGTCAGTTCTCATGAACTTGTGCAACTTCAGGTTCTTTAGATGGTTCTGAACATGTTCTTCACTCAGAGTGGGAGGTGCTTCAGTACCCCAGTCTCTGCCTCTCCTCTCTGCAACTGGGGCAGTGTGGCTGGAGCCCTTGCCTGTTAAGACTGAGGCAAAAAAGTAATTCAGCACCTCAACCTTTTCAATACCCTGCATGACCAGCTCCCCTGTTTCCTTCCAGAGTGGTCTTACATTTTTCCTAGTCTTCCTTTTGTTGCCAATATATCTATAGAAGCCTTTCTTATTGTCCTTGAAATTCTTAGACAGATTTAATTCCAACAGGGCTTTAGCTTTCCTAACCTGATCCCTGGCTACTCAGTCAACTTCTCTGTAAACCTCCCAGGTTACCTGTCCTCTATTCCATGCCCTATAGGCTACTTTTTTGCAGGTGAGTCTCCGGGAGCACTTTGTTCATCCATGCAGGCCACCTAGTGTTTTTACCAGCCTTCGTCTTTGTTGGAATGCATAGCTCTTAGGCTTGAAGGAGGTGATCCTTTAATATTAACCACCTTTCCTGGACCCCTCTTCCCTCCAGGAGTTTATCCCAACGAAATTCCACCAAGCAGATTCCTGAGACCGTCAAAGTCAGTTCTCCTGAAATCCAGGGTCATGAGCTTACTGCTCTCCTTTCTCACTGGTCTAAAGATCCTGAACTCCACCATTTTGTGGTCACTGTAGCCAAGGCCGCCCTTGAGCTGCACACACTCCATAAGCCCCTTCTTACTGGTAAGAAAGTCAAGTAAAGCACCTCTTCTCATAAGCTCCCCTTCTGCTTGGAGAAGGAAGTTGTGATTGATGCATCCCAGGAACCTCTTGGATTGCTTGTGCATTGCTGTGTTGTTACTCCAACAGATATTAGGACAATTGAAGTCCCCCATTAGGACCAGGGCTTGAGAACATTGACGCCACTTCTATCTGTCTATAAAGAGCCTCATCCCATCAGTCATTCTGCTAAGGTGGCCTGTAGCAGATGCCCATTAAAATGCCACCTGCCCGTGCCTTCCCTTTAATCCTGATACATAAAGTCTCAATCATTTCCTTACCCATCCCCAAGCAGAGCTCTGTGGACTTCAATCTGTTACTGACAAGAAGGGCAGCACCCTCTCCCCTTCTTCCCTGCCTGTCACTCCTAAACAGCCAACATCCTTCCATTCCCACACTCCAGTCACAGATGTCATTCCACCATGTCTCTCTGATGTCAACAATATCATAGCCCTGCAGGTGAACATGTATCTCTTGCCTATTCCTCATACTACACGCAGTCATGTAGAGGTACTTTAGTTGAGTCCTCATTGTAGGTTACTTGCTGACTGGTAATTACTTCTCCAGTATCTCAGGTGCTCTCCTTCCAAATTTCTTCTACTAGCTTTCTGTAAATAAAAACTTACCTCAAAGATTTCACACAGTTTAATTCTGAGCCAGTAGTAACTATAGAAGTCACTCCAATTTCAAATAATTCTGAAGTTATGAGTAACAAGATAATTACCATAGAACTCTATAGAAACATAATTTTTAAAGATATTTTGCTCAAGTTAGGGCACAGTATATAAGCACAAAGCACATTCATATATCAGATATTTCTGCTGATTAGCACATAATGATGGAATGTGATTATTTATGCCATTACAAAACATACACTTTAATAGTGCTCAATATTGTTGATGTCTGGCAAGCTCTGTAATTGCTTAAATATTTTATGGTGATACTATTGCATTGATTTCTTTTAGATATTTTCTGCTCTTTATCAAGCTTGTGAATCTACTACAGGTTCTTTGCTATTTGTGCCTAATGCCTGTTAAGATTTCTGTGCCTTTTCTCTCGTTCTACACATTTGTTTTTCAGCTCTTCCCCCTCTCTTCCAAGAAGGCCAGTGTAAATAAATTATTTCTGAGGCCATAAAGGCTGTGTAAAATGTCTGAATGACAAAGTAATGAACACTCTTTGTGACTAGAGTCAGCACAAGTATTTATTGCTAAGCAACAAAGACTGATGTCAACGAGTTTTGCCAAATGCAGATGGTGAGTAGGTTTGTTGAAAAAATGAAATCACTCTAACATAACTCTTTACCATGGATTCTAATATAATAGAAATAAAATGCACTTGGCTGGTCGGAGTGAAGGGCTCCACAGAGAGAAATAAGGTTAATTTAATAATAGTTTCTGCTGGCTTGGCCTGTATTTTAGGGAGTTGCTCATATGCAAGAGTATTCCTAATCTATCTCAGCAAGACTTGAGGAAGGAAAAACATCTGCAAAGCTTCTCTAATGTGCCCACCCTCTCAAAAATTGCTGTTCAGAATGTTATTGAAAACAAAAGAAAGACACAATACATGGTACCCAATTGGTGGGGAGGTAGCATTCAGAATATGAAAGTGCAATCTTACTGGTCACTTTAGTGTCTTACAGCATAAGTGATTTTTAGTCCTGTTCAGCAAATGCCGTTGTGTCCCTCTCTGAACAACTTATCAGGTCTGACTGGTGGGCTGAGAACTATGATTATGTCACTGCAAAGCTGAATGTGTGCCCTACTGAGATTGTCCACCAAACTCCTTTTATCCTTCTTTGAGACCAGATCTACTACAATGGAAAACATGCTTATTTATCCACTTTAAGCACCCTGATGAAAACATAGTAATCTTTATGCATATCCTTTAGACAAAGCTCACTGTCAAGACCAGGTGCAAATTTTCCTTATCCCCACAGAGAGCAGACGAAAACAGACCTTAATCCCAAGCCATGAGAAGTTCTGTCTCTCTACAGGGGCAGTGTGCTTGGTCTGAATAGCATGAAACCAAACAGCACTTAAAGACTCTTTCTGGAGGCAGTCTGTTCTGGTCCAGGCAATCAAACAGATAAAATAATTTCCTGTAACTCACCTTGGGTGCAAGCTGCTCCAGGACACAACTACCCCCATCCCTGGATGCCATCTCACCCATATACGTTGCTCACCCTCTCAGAAAAAACCTGCTTGTACTGCCCAACTCCTGGATGTCCCTCATCTTCCATGTACAGAGACTGAATGTTCATCCCAGAATTCCTTCTCATTGACCTTAAACTGAATAATATGGAAAGACAGGCCATGTTGCCATGTTCTCGGTCACTCTTGCTGGCCTGTACCAACAGTTATGTTGGTGTAAAGCCTGGAATAGTAGCATGCACAAAACAGTGTGATGATGGCAAAGTAAAAACACACACACACTAAACCAACCCTACATCTTGTCATAGAAAGTGGCTTAATTTGCTTCAAAGTTGCACCTCAGGCAACTCATTAAACAAGCCTCTTGCATCTGAATGAAAAATGCAACATGTATGAAAATTACTGTCTTGACTTGAGTGAAAGAAAGATCAGCCAGACCTCATGCTGGGCTCAGCTGGGAAAAAAAATATTCTACTTGAAACTATTTTTATTCCTCTTATCTCTATTAGAAAACCAGCCATATTGTATTGTACAGCCATAGCAGAAAAATATATGTGGCTGCTTAGAATTAGGTGAATTCACCTAATAAAAACATTAATCAGTTTTGAATAGTCATAGAGTCATAAAGTGCTTCAGGTTGGAAGGGGCCTTTAAAGGTGATTGCATTTGGAAAAGATTTTAGGAAAGATTGTAAATTTTTGCCAATTTCTTCTCTGTTTTGATGTGTTAGTGTTTTGCACTTTTGAGGGGTTTGGATCTAGTCATTCAAGCTCGTGTTTGCTATTTGTAGATGTCCATAAGCTAGGGAGAAGAAATGACTTTTCAGAGCTTGAGTTATTCACAGATTATTGACTTTTGAGGTTCACTACTGGATCTTTGCCCACATCGCATGTTTCTGGTATCTCATCAGGCAGGCAAAAATCCTAAACAGCAAATGAATTGCTGGAAGTAATGATGACAAATGCCTACTAAGAGAATTGATTTTTGAGGGTTTACGGATTTGCAGATATTTTCAGGAGCATTCTGCCGTTCAAATACTTAGGCTATGGTGAAGAATATCAGGGGTCAGTGCAAATTTAATTTGTATTTCAGCTGTTTTATCATAAACTTCTTTATGAATCTGTTTGGATTTGGAGGAAAGTCCTGATTTTTCAAACAGGCCTATTCACCATGCTTTTCTTCCTGATCACTAAGCATGTACACAAAGCCACTGAACTGTGTTTTATCCTTCTCTAATGTACTGCTGAGATATCTAGCAGTCATGTAATTTAGTCTTAAAATTTATTAATGTATTTGGTAAAGGTGAAAAGCAAAATATGAAATCTTGTCAAGTCTATGGAAAGCTGTAGTCAGTCTTTTTTAATAAATGTTTTCCAGCAACTCAGTTTTGTCTATGATAAATGTACTTTTCCAAGTGTAGCACTGTAGATTTAGTACTTAGAAAAATTTGTTGACAGCAGTTGGATTCTGATGTCTTTATTTATCTGCAAAACATCCAGAGTAGATGCAGAGACAGCAGAAACTTTTCAACCCCATGAAAGTTCTTTACCCTTGAGCTGGTCAGACCATCTGTAGATGTGAGAGGACACTTTTAGATGTCCATTCAGCTGTCAGCCTTTCTGCTGAGCCTGGGAACAAGCATTTGAATTAGTGTCAAAATATGATGGTGTGTATTAAATATTTAATGTTGTGGGCTTGGATATTGAATTCACACCTGAATGGCTAGACTATAGTTTCCTATGACCCAACAAGTAAGTGCTCGTTGTACTTAAGAAATTACTTCACCAAGCCAGGTGTGGAGACACCAACTGCCCAGCCATCAGCAGCCCTGGGCATCCCCGCTTGGCTGTTAGGGAAGCACATGCTCACAAGCTCAAAGCAGGCAGAACTTCCTCAGGCTGAGTCTCCACTTCCTAAATCCCATAAAATTTCTGCATCCACAGGGCTCCTTGCTCTGGTTTCTCACCCAGCATGCCCAGTGTACTCTCCAGTTTCAACTCCTTCTGACTGGGAGAATGCTGGAGGCAAAAGGGACACCTGGCATGGAGTAAACTCTTTACAAAGTCTGCTCTCATCCTGGGTGTCTCATAATGTCCCACTTAGTATAGTCTTTCTCTAAAACAAGAAAATTGCATGAAGTGCAGAGCATCTTAATCTACCTTTCTTCCCAGGCATATTGTCCTATAATTTGAAGCCTGTATCCCATGCATCTCAGTTGTAAGGGACATGAAATTCAGACTTCCACTTCGGAGAATATTATCTACCACTCTGCACGCAGCATGACCCTTAATTTTGATTGTAGTAAACTTGAATTAGCACATCAAAGGATGTTAACTTCTTTATGGAATATAGATATTTTGTGTCATTTTGCTCCGAATTTTGAAATAATGGACTTGATTTCAATTTTATCACGACACTTTTAAAAGACAAACCCTTTAGTTCTTAGGAAAAACTACTAGTAGTAGTAGTACTAATTATTATTATTATTGTTATTGTTATTATTGTTATTATTTAAATAGACTTCAGCAATCAAGAGTTGAGACAAATAACCAGTCTCATTTTACTAGATTTCCTGTGGTGATCCAAACCTAGCATAGAATCAAAGTCTTTTAAATTGCAACCATCTAGAATGTTAGTTGCGGTTTGAACTGTATCATAAACTAGGCATCCCTTGTTTAATTAGATCCCTTTGTACTTGTGTGGTAACATTGCCTCACTGCTGTTGATCTCTGAGCAGCTACTACAGCTCTCTTTCAACCAAAAGCACATATAGCAAAGACCCTTTAGAATTCAAATCTCCCCCTCAGAGTAAAGTAGTCTGGAAAATGTCACTAGGTATGAAAAGAGTAAATTGCAGGGAATATATTTCTGTCATCTTAATTGAGAATGATGTTGGTATATTATAGTATCCTTATAATAATCTAATATATTTTAAAATGTTAAAACATTATGAGCTATTCAAGCCCTGATGCTTTTTGTGTATGTGTCTTTTGGCTGGTAGCTGGTATTATTGAAGTGCTGTGAAATGATCCGATTCTGGTGTAAAGATGGAAAAATTCGAAAGCTTTGTTTCATTCTCATTCTTTTTGTCCAGGACGTGTCTTACCCCCTGTCGTACTAATAAGGGGACTGTAATGCACACTGTAGTCTTGTGACAACGTGAATACATCTCCCTTGAAGAAGACAGGGAAGATCGTTTGAGAATACAACTGCTAGCTGCTCCTGGATTTGGCTCCAGAAGAGTTCTGGTAAACCTGACTTCAAAATACAAACTTCAGCTACATCAAGATGTATTCAACGAAAGTGTAATTATTTAGCTCCTTGGATGCACTGTGTATTGAATTGTCTAGTAATTCACTAACAATTTTATTTCTTGTCTTTTTAGAGACATAGAGTAAAATAACGGGCCTCAAAGGAACTACTTTTCAGATTGAGCATGTTTTCTCGATGTTTTCTTAGAGCAGATAACAGGAAAAATTAAGTAGAAGCAGATGGTATTTTGTTTCAGAAAATCATATCTCAGAATTATGCCATCTAAAACTTCAGTAACTGAGATAACTTGCCTGCTACAGAATTTATGTTTGCTATTAGGTCCATGAGCACTTGTACCTATTGCTGTGAAAGGTTTGAGAGAAATGAATCTGGATATTGCACCAAAATCAGTGATATCTAATAGTCACAACAAATATTATCCATTGTATCTTATTGAAATCTTGCTTGGCAGAGATCTAGATATGTTCTTTGACACTCAAGTCAGCTTCTGGAGGAAATAAAAGAAAGACCATAAACAGAGATAGACTGTAGTATTGATCTGTATGGTGATGAAAATTAGGATACCGAAATGCCAGATACACTGAAATGCCAAAATTTTGATTGACTTCAAAAAACAAATTCTGCGGTCTTAAAGCTATTCAATTCAATCATGTAAAAAAGGTCAACAGAATTTAGCTGCTCTTTCAAAAAAGAAAAAGGACAAAAAATGTCAGTGGGTCTTTTATACCTCCACAAGATTCGTCCTTTCAAAATACGCATCTTCCTTAATAATTAGGCAGCTATATTACACTTTTGTAAGTTGTTTGTATGCTGACATGCATAAATGGGTTTAAAGTTGATCTCTGTGTGTGTGTGAATGATTTTTCTGTGTGTCTTCTCTACTTTCTCAACACCCAGATTTTGCACCCTCTGCAGCTGGGGCATGGTACAAGGAGCAGAGAGAGAGAAGCCAGGCTTGCTGTCATAGGAGAGTAACTGCTGCTACAGAAGGAGCTCCCATGGAATCACCACCAGCCCTTCCCTGATGGCAGCAGCCAGGTGGTTTTATAAAGTTTAAGGACAGTGACAGGGACAGACAGGTCATGGATGTTTAGCTACCCTGATGCTGCCTGCTCTACTTATAGTTGGAGTGGTCCCTGCTACCAAATGGGGACTCCAGGTAGCTTGCTGCGTGGTTCTGCTAGTTCATGCAGAAATTGCTTCAGTACTTTGTGAAGAACAAAGATAAATATTCCATTTTCTCTAAGATTTCTGCTGCTGTGCTGCTTACATTGCAGAAGGTGGTAAAACTAAAAAGAAATTAGCTAAGAAGGTTCAGGACAGGAAAGATCCAGAGAAACCTGAGGTGACCATAATTTGTTGTCCGAAAACATACTGATGCATTAGGGCACACAATTTGTTAAGACAAGATCTATTTTTTTTTTCCAACTGATGTGTACAAAGAAATTTGGAGATACAAAACAGAATCTTAATATTCCTTTAATAATCTAAACTTCCCTGTGACAATATCATGCAGACAGAAACAGCATATAGGTGATGGTACAAAGCTCTTAACAGTATCACTAAACTCCCAGAGCGAAAAAAAAAAAAAAGTAAAAAACAGTAACTCTATATTAAAAATAAGCACTATTCAGTGTGATAGTTCCAGTAACACATTTATTGAATTGCATGCCTGCTAATTCTGAAAAACACCTCCATATGAGACAAAAGACATGGCAAAGAAAGTACACAGTTTACACCAAAGATTTTACAGAGAAGTAGCTGCTTCCATACTTGCCTAGAATTGTCTCAGCTAACAAAGCTTGGTAAGATTCCATAATACTGTTTGCTGAGACTGCTTATGGTTTACATAATGATATAACCTTATTTCTGAATTTTCCACTCTGTTTATGGTGCCACAACAATAGCTAATTGCCTTCACAGAGTCACTGAAATAACAAAATCTCTTGAGTCCATCACTGCTGCTGATACTCCTTGGATGGAACGGTGCAATGGGAGACGGCTACAAATGCTCAGTAAAAGCTTGTTGAGGTCCCACCATCCCAAAGTGATTAATCATTGTCTTGTCTGCTTTCAGCCAAGAGCCTTTTTATTGTGATTAGATATTTGTATCAGACACGATTGTTATATACCTTGTATTAGAGAATATAAAGCAAGTTTAAGACACATTTCACCATGTCAGAGTCTGTGGGAAAATAGTGGAAGATTGGAGAAGAGGATTGTAAATGCACTCAGGTGACTGGCAGCTGGGGTGTCAAAAACCACATATATCATTCTAATTGTTGTTTATCTGTGTGTGTTTGACAAGTAGAGCATCTGTGTTCAGATAACACAGGTCTGTGATAGACTCAGAGGCACTTTATTGAACATGCTTGAGATTCCTGCCCTGCTGTGGGATAGATCAAAGCACAGTGGAAACCTGTGCCTGCAAAGATCCCTGATATATACAGGCAAGTTCAAAAGCTTTTCACACTCTATCAAGGACTGAGCTCTGCAGGGTCTGCATCCCTGCTTTCGTGCCTCTGCCCGGGTGCTTCTGCAGAGATCCTTCAGTTTGTGTGGTAACGAGAATAAATTTGATCTTTGCATTTCATCTACGGTTTTGTGTGTTCCTGCATCCTGCCTATGTCGGCTTACACAGAGTCAAAAAGGAAGGAGGAACAGGGAGAGCTTTCCCCACTCATAAAAGTAAGGAGTTATTAATTAGCTAGTCAAGGACTTTGTTCTAGCAAGAGACATTTGCATCTCCAAGGAGCCGAAGTAAAAACACTTATTTTAATTGAGAAGAATGATCAGATGGTCTCTTAAATAATGAAGCAAAACAAAAAAAGCTTTGGGAAGAAAGATTAGATCTGTCTAGGCTCCCTAGAATATTTCAAAGGAGAAATTTCTTAGATAAAACTTTGTCCCTAGAGAGGAAAAAGTAAGAATAGGCTGTAGGAGTAGCTCACTCCTCAGGGTATGCTGCAGGCTGGATCTGCTGGGTATGCCCTGGACATGCTCCAGCTCTGTGTTAGGAGATCTAGGTGTCACTCTGGTTCCCTTTGGAACTGTGATGATGTCCCCTTAGACAAAGTAGCTTCTGAGGGCAGCACAGAGAATGTCACCAAAAAGGCAACAGCATCACAGAGATTAGCATTTACATGTCTAGGGCCGCGTAAACCCACCAGGTTTCTGCCTGTCCTGAGAAAAGGAAACATTTACGGGATAGCAAACACGGCTGGGATAAGGAAAAAAAAACTTTCTAGGCCAGCAGTCATCAGCCTCATTCTTTCTGTTCTCCAGGAGCAAGAGGAGCAGAATGTCCAAACCCTAGAGCTGCATTGCTATTGCTGCTCAGGCTCCACCCAACTTCCACAGTGCCAGAAACCAGGCTCCGCTCAGTCAGCCTTGGGATGTCAAAATTAACATCTGCCTACTCAACTAATGAGCCTTGAGCTGATGATTGAAAATGTATCAAGCATCCCTAGTTTCCCATTAAAAAGTCTGCTTTTGCAGATCTCAAACCATTTACACCACTCTTGTCTGAATTTTCTTCAGCTCTTGAAGCACAGGCAGTCTTCCAGTAGCAGCATTACTAATTTTGCAGACAATGTCATTACTGACCCTCTGTCTCTCCTCTGCCCATATAACAAGAGACTTTACTTTCACCTTAAAAGAGCATTAACCCCTTTTTCTTCAGTATCAGTCTGGGCAATCATGCTTGTTTCAGTAATTTATTGATAGAATCATAGAATGGATTAAGTTGGAAAAGACCTTAAAGATCATCTAGTTTTAACCCTCCTGTCATGGGCAGGGACACCTCCCACTAGAACAGGTTGCTCAAAGCCCCATCCAGCCTGGCCTTGAAGTCTTCCAGGTAGGGAGCATCCACGACTTCTCTGAGTAAGCTGTTCCAGTGCCCCACCAGCCTCACAGAAAATAATTTCTTTCTAATATCTAATCTAAATCTACCCTCTCTAAGTTCAAAATCATTACCCATCACCCTATCACTACACTCACTGATAAAGAGTCTCTCTCCTTTCCTGTAGGCCCCCTTCAAGTAGTGGAAAGGCACTATAAAGTCTCCCCAGAGCCTTCTCACTTTCTTAAGTGCCACCTCGATTAGGGGTATCACAGAATCAAAGAAGCACAGAATGTCAGGAGCTGGAAGGGACCTCGAAAGATCATCTAGTCCAGTCCCCCTGCCAGAGCAGGATCACCTACAGTAGGTCACACAGGAATGTGTCCAGGCGGGTTTTGAATGTCTCCAGAGAAGGAGACTCCACAACCTCCCTGGGCAGCCTGTGCCAGGGCTCTGTCATCCTCGTGAAAAATGTTTTCCTAACGTTTTTGTGGAACCTCCTACGCTCCAGCTTGTATCCATTGCCCCTTGTCCTGTCATTGGACATCACTAAAAAGAGCCTGGCTCCGTCCTCCTGACACTCCCCCTTGACATATTTATAAACATTTATGAGGTCACCCCTCAGCTTCCTTTTCTCCAAGCTAAAGAGCCCCAGCTCCTTCAGCCTTTCCTCATAAGGGAGATGTTCCACTCCCTTCACCATCTTTGTGGCTCTGCGCTGGACTCTCTTAAGCAGCTCCCTGTCCTTCTTGAGTTGAGGGGCCCAGAACTGGACACAATGTTCCAGATGTGGCCTCACCAGGGCAGAACAGAGGGGGAGGAAAATCTCTCTTGACCTACTAGGTACTCCCCTGCTAATACACCCCAGGATGCCATCGGCCTTCTTGGTCACGAGGGCACATTGCTGGCTCATGGTCATCTTGCTGTCCACCAGAATCCCCAGGTCCCTTTCCCCTGCGCTGCTCTCCAGCAGGGCAGTCCCCAACCTATATTGGCACATGGGGTTGTTTTTTTCCAGGTGTAAAAACTCTACACTCGCCTCTGTTGAATTTCATAAGGTTCCTCCCCAACCAGCCCTCTAGCCTGTCTATGTCTTACTGAATGGCAGTGAGATGTATCTTATTTTAAAAGCCTTTTGTATTTCTTTGTTCTTCTGATGAAGCTAATGTTACCAATTCCTTACTCCAGAGAGACAAAGCAGCAGCTTGCAGGGGGAAAGCCAAAGCAGTATAAAGGCTCAGCAGCTTCAAAGTGGAGCTGGTTAGCTCCACACCACCTATACCTGTACAGAGATTGCTGGAGAATCCATTTAGAACATCAGCCACCGTAGCGTTTCTTCCTGACTACAGTATCAGAATTGCACCCCATCTAAATAAAAACACACCCATTTATAGTGGAGGCAAAAATAGAAACTGTGACAGGAATTCTGAGATAGGATATCAGGAGATAGAGGCTTGAGAATATGGAGCTTAGTTCTTCAGGTTAAGATCAACAAAATAAATAGACTGCAAATAGTGCTGTTCTGTGGAAATCTTTGTATCAGCTCCAGTGTTTCCTCTGAAAGGTGAGAGGCTCTTCAGAATATCTCAGGAGTCAAAAGCAGAGAAAAGGTAACAAAGCAGGGGGGAGGCCAGAGACGGTTAAAAGCAATTAGGAACTTCCCCACTATTCAGAAACTCAACAAAAGTTTCTTGGAGCACAGCAAAACTCCCAGTAGGAACTGCTCTTTTCTACCTGGGAATGGATTTCTGAAAAGTTGAATAGCTCTGTAAGGGTGTCTCCACAAGGTCAGAGGAATAAGAAATACCTCTAAAGAGAGCCCTAATGTTCTGTCTTATCTTTACTTACCATACTTTGTGCTCAGTCAGTGTCTTCCCAAAATACTGCATGACAACCCCAGAAAAGCGGCTCTAAAGACTTTAGAAAGGATGTGCCTTTGGAGCCCTAATGACATATGCTGAATTCAGCATGTGTAGAAAGCTTTTTTTTTTTTCTTCCCTGGCTAATTATCCATGAATTCTAAATTTAATCACCACCAAATATTTTCAGATTCTGATTATCTCTCATCCAAAACAATTTAAATTAAAAATGAGCCTAAGCACATACCCCTGGGGCCTGGTCAAGTGTCCTCCTACAGAACTGGTTTAAGAATAACTTTCCTTGGTTATTTAAGCTGACCCAGACGGCTCTCTGCTGAAATAGGCACATCACCCGTTGTGGCATCTTGACTTCAGGGTAGTCAGCTTTACCTAGGGGCAGTACTTCCTACAGTGCTTCAAAAAAATCCCCAAGAGAAATGCCTCACTGAGTGTTCTGACACAAGTCATAGATGTTTCATGATCAGCCACTGTTTAAATTAAAAATCACAGTTTAAAAAAAAAATGAATTGAACGAGTAAACAACAATCTTCTGTCTTGATGCAGAAACCCAGGGCCTGAGGGCCAGAAGCACACATAGCATGAGACAATCTAGTAATTCAAAACCTGCACCTGTGAAATAGTTGGCCTGGAAGGTGCACTCCTCAAAATCACTATTTTGATCCCTCTAACTGTTTTCCTTAATGTTGCTTTGTTAATTGTTTTTGTTACCATTGCTAATGTTGCTCTACTGTTTTCGTTAATGGTGCTTTAAATATTATCCACTTAAGCTATAAATTTGGTTGGTTGCAGTGAAACAGACACATGGAAGTCCCTGTTTCTTTAAATCAGATACAGGATTGGGCTATTTATATCTCTAGAGACATGATTCTATAGAAGTGTGCAGGGAATTGGTATTAAAAGGGGAACAGACTGATTTAGGATGCCAATTGTTCTTTGTAGTTCACATTGGGTCAAAGTTAACACAGCATATGTGTGGATACCCTACATTTTAGTTAGCTGTGCTGGCAGCACTGTGTTGCAGAGTTAAGACTTTCGTCCTTGAGCTCTTTCCTAAACAAGTGCATAACTCTTGCTTCCTAATTATGAAAAGAGACCCTGACCAGCCAAGTAGAGCTCATGTTGAGAGCTTGCCCGTGAGAATGAACAGATAAGGTGCTTCTTGTACACAAGATGTGCATGGGAGTGAACGGGAGAGTATGATCAAAACAGACCTGGGAAAATCTGTTTTCCCTGTGTGATAACAGAGTGATTGAAGGAGTACATGAGCTAATAACAACCCTGGCTGTATAGTCTGATCTCTTGTTTGTAACCCAAAAATAGTGCTTCGTGCTAGTAGGTATAAATATGTGTGCCTGCTTGCAATAAAGTGAATTCCGTTTTCCACCATCTCGGAGTTCGTGCGTGCTTCTCAACACATATGGAGTTGATATCCAGTGTCCAGTTTGCTTCATTGCTCCTTCTTATGCACTCTCAGCACATCTGGATGTCAGACAGGATGCAACACTGTGTTTAGAAATCATGGTAAAGAGGATATGTAAGGAATCTCACTCTCACCCCTGTGAACAGTCAAACAGAACAGCAGTCTAGGTTGCAGTTCTTCACAGGCACTTTCAGGGAATAGACACCATATGATGCCCTCTTCACCTTCCTTGGGGTTCCTGCTACTGTGGTCCAGAGGATCATGTTATAGGTGTGTGTTGATGGTCCCAGTAGATGTGGCTGGCAGGCAGAGCATGTCATCCCCAAAGAGAAAGCATAACAATACATTCATGTCCTCTGCAGCTAGCAGTTGCAAGAGGAACACCACCTCTTTCTACAGGTTAGTACTGTTCAGCCTCCAAGCTGTAGATCCCTGTAGCTGTGGTGATTACTTCTAAGGTTTTCATATTGAAAAACACTTAAGAAAGGCAAGCTTGTTGCCAATAGGTTTAAACTCAGTATACACAAACCAAGCTTGTAAAGGATTTGGAACATACGTACTATGAGAAATGGCTGAAGGATCTGTTTAGCCTACAGAAGAGGAGATTGATGGGAGACCTTATTGGTCTCTACAGCTGCTTGAAAGGAGGTAGTAGAGAGGCAGGGATTTGTATGTGCTCCCCAGTGGAGAGTGACAGGACATGGAGAAATGGCCTTGGGTTGTGCCAGGGAAGGTTCAGGTTGGATATTAGGAAGAATTTCTTTACTGAAAGGGTTGTCAGGCATTGGAACAGGCTTCCCAGGGAGGTGGTTGAGTCATCGTCCCTGGAGGTGTTTAAGAGAAGGGTAGATGTTGCCTTGAAGGGCATGGTTTAGTGGTGTTGATAGGGCTAGGAAAAGCTTGGACCCAACGATCTCGAAGGTCTCTTCTAGCCAAAACTATTCTATGATTCTATGATTCTGTGATCTCCACTCTCAAAAAAAAAGCTGAGACTCTTTGAACTAGGACTCCTCTCAGGGCAGGAAAGCATTTCATTCTTTCATGACTTCAATACAGAAAGAAGAAAAAGGTGTTGTCACTTTCCTAACACTATTGAACTTTGTGAACAAACGGTCAGTAGGGTTTCACAAAGCTTCCCCACCAATCTGATCTCGCTGGGGAAGGAGGAGGAACTACTGTTCCCATGGACTTTGACTGTACACTGAAGGTCATGAGCAGGAGGATTGAGTCTGCTTTTCCCATTCCCATAGGATTCCCTGTCCCAGCACCAGCTGCTCCCTCTCTGCACACTGCAGAGGTAGGTGTGCTAGCATAGAGGGATACCAAAGGGAAGGATGGTCAGTTTGCAGCCTTTGCTCACAGCCTCATGGAGGAGAGAGGCCTTGCAGATACTGCTGACCTAGCTCTGACATGGTGAAAGGGTGGTAAAGATGGGAACAAGTTCTGTCTGTGCAGAACAGGGCACAAGGCTGCAACTGAAGATAGAAGTATTGCCTCACAGCTCTGGTATCATTTGAAGCTCCATGCCTTTGATGCTATGGTGTTGCTAGATGTGTCCATCACCTAACATTAAGGCCACATCTAGAAGATGTCACTGGTGAAATGATATAATAGAACTTGAGAGATTAAATATTTAATTTGAAAAAGCAGCAAAGTGTCTTTGTAATTCTTTTTAATCTTAAGGCTACTCTGTGCAGATGACAGCACATATGAATATAAGGTAGATAGTTTTTCAAGGTAGGAAACAGCTGTTGTTATATTAAAGCAATGTCTTAGATCTCCATTTAAAAGATATACGTAAGGAAAGAAACCTTTGCTAAACAAGCATGTGTGCAACAGAGACAAGACAGACAAAATTGCTGTTGCCTCTATGCTTTAGCCTCTTTCATCTTAGTGAGACGCACTCTTTACTCCACCATTTTCAACACTAGTGGTCAATCTTCCAGTGCTGTTTCCAATATCTGAGTAAGATTCCGCTTCACTATAACTTAATTTGTGCTTCCTTGAAAATCCTCTCAAGACAGTCTCTAATAATTATCTTCATCAAATGGCAAAAGCAGTATTTAACCCATGCTATTATTGTCTTCTCAACAGCAGCAGAATATTCTCACCTGGTGTCTGTAACTTGGTCTTCTCGCGATTAACTGCAACTGCTCCTGTAGCAGAGGTCTGAAGGTGCTTATTGATCTTCTCCATGACCCAGCACTCGGCAGAAACTCTGCAGTCTTATTCTGTCTATACTTTTTACCTGCAAACAAGCCATACTGGTAAATAAAAAATCATCTATCGTCTCCAGGTCAGTGGCCAACAGATTTATTACCCATCCATAGATGTCGTCATTCAACTTGAACTAATGGTCTGTTGCATTGATGTTTCCTCTTAGTGCTCTGACTTAAAACTTTAAGCTCAAGTGCAACACGTTCAAAGTAAAAACTTGTCTTTCTTTCCATTACCTTTAGCTTTTTCACTGTGGGAAGTGCCACGAAGACTTACGATTGGGAATCATTTTAGAATTGACCTCCTTATTCTTGTCTTCCTTACAATTCTTTCTCAATAACACTTCTTCACAGTCGAAACTTATAACCACATCACTTACTATGTCATTACCTGCTTCCCACAATGCTCTTTTCTCTGGCTTTGACAAATATCATCTTGCATTGCTTCCAGCCTGTCAGCTGCAAAGTTAGTTTTCTTAGCTCATTGTTTTGACTATGCCATTCTTCTCCTTGAACAACAAACATAAGCTGCTCAGAATGCTCTCAAAGCTTTGTAACTGATCTATCCCCTCTCTTTTGCTGTATTTTCACATTTAAAGGCCACATTCATATAAACAACCTTGCCTCGGATTTCCCCCTCCACACTACACCTAAATATGTCAGTTTCAATTATCCACTGACATCTACAGCCAGATTGTTAGCAACTGAACATCAAACCCCAGCTCACTTGCTTGGTCTTTCCTGCAGGCTGAAGCTCGGAACCATCTTTTCCACCTCAACTGCAAGCTACGTGATATCAGACTGGCCAGCCAAAGGCTGTAATGCGGATTATTAATGAATGATACGAATACTTCAGTAGGCCAGTCATAGTATAAATTTGCTGAACTAATCTCACAAAAATCCCACCTGTGTTGGGTTCACCTGGCTAAGTTTCAGTGGTGTGGGGGCTGTAGGGATGACTTCTGCGAGAAATTGCTAGAAGTTTTCCCTAGGTCTAACAAAGCCAATGCCAGCCAGCTCCAAAGACAGACTCGCTGCTGGCGAAGGCTGAGCCTATCAGTGATGATAGGATAGGAAGGCCTCTGTGAAAACATATTTAAAAAACGGGGAAAAAAGAACTGCTTCACACAATTGGCAGAGAGAGAGAGAGGAGTGAGAATATGTGAAGACACCAAGGTCAGTGAAGAAGGGTAGGAGGATGTGCTCCAGGAGCCAGAACAGAGATTCTCCTGGGTCATGGTGAAGATCATGGTGAGGTAGGCTGTGCCCCTGCAGCCCATGGGTCTGACAGGGTGTAGATGTCCACCTGTGGCCCGTGAAGGATCCTGCACCAAAGTGGGTGGATGCCTGAAGCGGGCTGTGACCCTATGGGAAGCCCGCACTGGAGCAAGTTTCTTCCAGAACCTGTAGCCCATGGAGAGAGAGAAGCCCATGTCAGAGCAGGTTGTCTGCCAGGACTTTTGTGACACCACGGTGGACTCGCGCTGGAGCAGTTTCCCCTGAAGGATAGCACCCCATTGAGAGAGACTCACATTGGGGCACTTTGTCAAGAACTGTGTCTCATGAGAGGACTCATGTTAGATAAAGTGTATGAAGATCATCTCCCATGAGAAGGACCCCACAGGGGTGTCACTCTTCCCTGAGGGAAGAGTGAGGAGTCCTCCCCTGGAGGAAGAAGCAGCGGTGGAGACAACATCAGATTAACTGACCACAACCCCCATTCCCTGTCCCCTTGCATCACTTGGAGGGAGGAGGTAGATAAATTAGGATTGATGTTAAGCCCGGGAAGAAGGGAGAGGTGGGGAGAAGGTGTTATTTTTTAAAATCTGTTTCTATTTCTCATTACTTAGCTCTGATTTTGATAGTTAATAAATTTAACTAATTTCCCCGAAATCAAGTCTGTTTTGCCTGCAATGGTAGCTGCAGGTGATCTCCCTGTCCTTACCTTAAACCGTGGGTCCTTCGTTATATTTTCTCCTCCTTGTCTAGTTGAGAAGGGGGAGTGACAGTGTGGCTGTGGTGGACATCTGGCCACCAGCCAGGGTCAAATCACTACACCACCATATTCTCGGTGTTTCCAGCTGTGGTACATATTTTCTTGTTGTTGCCCAAAGATGAGTCAGATGTATTCTTACCTGAGAAGCCAGTATTTTATCATAAGGATGAGAGTTTCACCACTGATCTCAAGAGGACTGTGATGGATTTATATATTTAAAACCTGGTTTAGGATTAGGATCTATACCCTAGAACACTGCACAGGAAGGAGTAGCCCTCCTGCTTTAATCTGAACTTCCTGACAGTGATAAGTCCTCTCCTGATCACACTTTCACTGGCATTCACATCCTGGGCTGCATCAAAAGAAGCACGGCCAGCAGATGGAGAGAGGTGATTCTGCCCCTCTGCTCTGCTCTGGTGAGACCCCACTGGGAGTACTGTGTCCAGCTCTGGAGCCCTCAACACAAGAAAGACATGGACTTGTTGAAAAGCAAGAGTTCAGCTGAAACATGGTTCTATTTTAACAGTCGTAGTTTTAAATAAAATTGAAGTAAGGGAATATTTAATTTAAGGACTGTTTTACAAAGATAGGAAAAAAAAAAGACCGGCCAGGGGTAAACGCAATCAAAGAGACAACAGGAAAAAAAAAAGTAAACTATAAGTATTGATACTAAAAAAAGAAATTAAAAAATTGTATAAGACATCTGTTGTTTGCACCTACTCAGAGACTGATTCATGGGCAGAGGTACATTCAGGCAAATGTCACCATTTCCTGTCTGTATCATGCTCTTCTAGAACATAAATTCTTCACTGTAGACTTTTTCTTTCCCATAGATCTTCTACTGTAGTTTCTGAGGGGGGTGTAGTAGCTAGTGAAGCCTGAGTGCTATCAATGAGTTCCACAAGATGTTTTACTCACTGTTAAAATATTTCCTCTTTTGGTTTTTGTGTGTGTCTGTAGTCTGGCTGCAATACGTTGTTGTCCAAGTAATTATTTTCATATAATATCTTGAATGACTCCTTGAACTGTCGTTTATTCTTTTTTCCTTACCAAAACATACAAAATATCATATTTTTTTTTCTTTCAACCTTCATGCTCTGCATAGATTATTAATAACACTGCTTTTCTACCAATGAGAAGGGGAAATCCTTTTGGCTTCTTTTGTGGCTCCAGATTCATGAGTTTGGCTCTTCCCAAAAATGTACACTGTGCACCCAGTTGGCAACAGGTACGTGGCCAGCCAGGTTGTGCAGTAAGAGGCATCTAAATACGATTCTGGCATAGCACTCTGTCATCGCTACTGACTGCAAAAACTGGTACACCAGATCAACAATATTTCAACCGATGGACCTTTGTGCTTATACTATTGTGGCCCTTAAAATCTCCACTTGAACTTTGGTCCCCAGCTGGACTAATCTCCATGATATTGTACATGATATTGTACAGAAGAGGATTGGACACATCAAAAGAGTCTACAGTTGGAGAGAAAGAAGACAAATAGAGATTAAAGGCGACATTATGACTCTTAGAACATTCCTCAAAGATGAGATTGGGTGCACAGTTAACCCCAAATGCACCATTACCCCAAAATTACAAGTTACCATCATGTCTGGCCTCAGTTAAAAGTCATTGAAGAGCCCACCAGTCACATTCTCAGCTTTTTACTACTAGTCAGAGAATTTCACTAGTCATCACTGCTCCCAAGAAGACATTTGTTCCTCTCCTTAATCTCAAGATAAACTGCCATGGAACATCCATGGGATTTATACTACTGCTCTTTAGATAAGAGAAACATAATGTACTGGGTAACTCAGCAATTTTTCAAGGTGTCCAGCACCACAGTTTTAAGATTTGTAACAAGTTGGGGTAAGGAATGCTTTGCTATATGTCAGACGACTAGCCAGATTTATTGCTAGACAAGATCACAGATTAAAAGAAAGTTACCTGAGAAACATAGGTTTTCAATCACAGAATAAAGTTACAAAAGATAAAATGACAATGGCATCATTTGGATTACACTTAATAATACATATTCTCTGTGACTGAATTTAACAACAGCTATGCTGTACCTCATTTTCTCTTAGATTTAGTTGGAAATTTATCTGCTGCTATTGGGTTAAGATGGGATGATTTTGTCATGCATCTGCTGCAAACTTTCCTTCCCTGCACTCACACAATCTTGGGCATGGAAAAGCACAGGGCAAAGGCTGAGAACCCCTTTCTGACTCATCTCAAAGCAGAGTGTCTCATCTCTGGAAGAAACCTTTCCTCCTCTTTGCTTGTAAGTGATGTCACACAATACTGAGGAAGAAGGAATTAGTTTACTCTCTTCCCCAGCTCTCCTCCTAAAGCTTCCATGATGAGGGCTGCCGCTATATCTCTCAGTTGGCATATTTAGTCTGCCTGTTTAACAACCATCTTAAAACACACATGTAAACCAAAGAATACAGGAAATAGAACAGATATTGTATCTTTTAAAACCTATTAGTCTTATTTTTGGATGGATAAAAGTAGGTAGCAATTTGAGCAAAGCAGATCCTGCTGCATGCTTCCGGTTGCATGGATTTTCTTTTACCATATCAAGTTGTGTTTGCATTGCTGTGTACAGTATGATGATTAATGTATATGTACGAAAAATAAGGATTGATGGATGAAAAGGCTTCCTCCTCTAGACTACCCTATTGAATAAGAGTACTCTCAGCAAATTCATGATTCACTAATGGTTTCTTCAAGCACAGAAATCCCAGTGAACTCTCTTTACTTACTGTTTAGATCAAAGAAAGAACTACACCAGCTCAACACCTAAAGGGGAGTAGCATTTCCAAAGCTAGAGGGAACAGGTAACAGTTTTGTGAGGAAACAACGAGGGAGTCAGGACTCTCTTCTGGCTGAGTTGGAATGAAGCAGCTGCTGGGAATGACAAGCACTTGTCCAACACCAAAGAGCTAGACCTGACTGCTAAGTCCAGATACATGTCTGGAATACAACAAAAAAGTGGGACCTGACACTTCTGGAATTTGATAAAAGGCAAGTGGATACCAGCCCTCAGTAAGGATGGTTGTGAGCCTACCCGCTGAAATGTGGAGGGTAAAGAAGAGTGTTAAAGCTACTTGAAGTGACCAGGAAATGCGGAGCTTTTTTCTTGCACTTCTCACAGAATCACAGAATGTCAGGGGTTGGAAGGGACCTCAAAAGATCATCTAGTCCAACCCCTCTGCCCCAGCAGGATCACTTAGAGTAGGTCACACTTCTGCGCACTTTGTAAACTTCTTCCTCTCTGTTGTCTAATGTCTAATGTATGGATAAAAATACTCCTCTATATTTTAACTTGACTTAAAGGGTTTTAAAGGCAACTCTTTAATGACAACACATTTTATCACTCCAGCTTTGACTTTCATCAAAATCAGGATCCTGGGACACTTTAGAGATTATTTGAGAGCTGGTACCAGAGAAAACATAGTTACGAAAGCTCTGTAGCATACAGCAAGGTAGAGGAGACTATGCACAGACCCTGGGAAGCCTGAGACAGCATGTGGCACTCACATCTAAAGACCAGTGGCAATGCTATGGAGTCACAAGCTAGAGGACTAACGGACTGCTCTGCCTAGTAATGCAGCAGGTCTGAACTTTCCATCACTTTGTGCAGTAAAGATACAGATTTCTGCACAGGTTTGGGTTCTGATATCATCTGGTTTTTTGCTGTTTCTCTGTCAGACTGTAGGTAAATCACTAGCTGCTCTCAGCATCATTTTGCACTTTATCCTGAAACACGGAAAAAAGCAGCTCATAGCAGAGAATTCACTTTGAGGTACACAAAAGAGGGATGTGACAGGAATTGAAGAGTACTGTTGGTTCTCAACCTTCAGGACTAGCCTGCCAACAGGCCAGAAAACAACAATATCATCTGAAAGTCAAAAGGGTTAAAAATCCTGTCTGTCCTCCTGTATCATGTTTTCTGCAGCTGTGGCTGAGGTGGGAGGCTGCAACTGCCATTGTTTTTGTTTCTAAAACACCAAGAATCAAATCATGTGAATGCTGTGATGAATTCTTACCCAACTGGAAATCGTCTCGCCTAGGACTGACACAAATATGTCCTGAAATGTATATGGTGATAATAATGCTTATTTTCCCAAAGGAAAAAGACCAATATAATTGATTTCCTTAATAGAGGGGATCTAAAGCACGGAGTTTTACTCAGGGACACTTCGAAGGTCAAGACCAACACAGTCTTTCTATTGCTCCCACATCCACTCTTGGGTAACCCACTGCTACAGGGCCCCAGGGCATCCAAGGCTGGGGCAGTGTCCATGAGACAGGTGCTGTGGTGGATGATGAGGACTTGGTGCAGGAATAGAGCACTGTGAAATACAGCTTGGGCAACCACAGGGGCTAGTAAAGCCTTGGGTCTCCTTGTGAAATTGAAGAGTGGTAATACATTGGGAGCAGAACAAAAATTGTTTTCCCTGGGGCACATCTCAGTGGTGAGGGGCAGTGAGATTGCCTCGCACTGAACTTCTGCATTTCAAGGAGAAATTAATTTCATGAAACCTCTTCTTATGTGCAGTGAGGATGGGAAAATGAACTGTTAAGCTGCTCAAAGAAGTCAGGCAATAAACATACATTTATCTATCGTTTCTTTTGATTAAAACAACATGCACTGAGTGTCCACACACTCAAACACATGACTTGTACTAAACATCAGCTGTCCTTGAGACAGGCACTCCACTCTGCCTCAGCCAAATGATGACTAAATGAAGGAAAAAGCATTTTTCTCTACCTTCCTTATTCCCGGGATGCTTGCCAAATCTTTTCCTAAATCCCAAATGCGTCTCTCTCAGGAAACAGGACCTGGTTGTACCTCTTCACTAACAGCAGCGGGAGCCATCTCAGACACCCCTGCTGACTCAGGATGGGCTACCAAGGCAGAAGATCAGCCTCCTCAGTCCTACTCCTGCCCCCTCCAGCACTTCATAGGACATTCCCAGCCCTGTGTGGGGCTTTGTGGACTAAATCCTGGTAGAGCAGCCCTGTGATCCCCTCCATGGTGGATAATGTATAGCCCAAGTGCAAATGATTGATGTATGTAACTGGGTTTACTCCTGAAAGTCCACAGCTCTCTGGCCAGGAGGAGTGGTATCACCTCCATTGCCTCCAGCAGCCTTTCATGTGTTACATGAAAGCAAAATAGCAGCAATCTCCGACATTAAATGAAATAAATACTTGTAACAGTACTGAAAAACTGTACTTCTTTGCTAAACCTAGAGGATCACAGAATGTGAAGTCTTGAGCTAAATGATAAAATGAAGGGTAGCAGTTTCAAACTGAAAGTAGATTTAGATTAAATATTAGGAAGAAATTCTTTTCTGTGAGGAACAGGTTGCCAGAGAAAGTGGTGGATGCCCTCTCCCTGGAAGTCTTCAAGGCCATGTTGGATGGGGCTTTGAGTAACGTGGTCTAGTGGAAAGTGTCCCTGTCCATAGCAGGGGGATTGGAACTAGATGATCTTTAAGGCTCCTTTCAATCCAGACAATTCTATGATTCTAGAGATTCTTTTAGCCCTGAAAGTTTCCCTTGGGAATTACAAGCATTGATGTTGATAAATGCAGGTCCCTCAGACAAAGAGCTACTGCCACATTCAGGTAATCTTTTAGAGAAGATATCATTATCCTTGCCAGTATTGAGGCTCCTTTTTGGTATTCCTTTCTCATAATTTTCAGTTTTGTAAGTCATTTTTTTTAGGAATGTAGAAGACATTTGGAAAGGGAAGAGTATGAATCTTGAGTTTTAAAAAGGCGGATTTGAAAATTCAACTTTTAAAACAACTGAAGAGAATACTTAGGATTACTTAGAAGCATTAAAAATCTTCACTTTTTTCTTATATAACTAATCTGCAGCTATACAAACCCTAGTGTTGTTTCTCTGCTTAGGAATAACTGCTTCATTAAAAGCAATGAGTATCACTGCATCATTCTTTCTACTCTGTTTTTAATGATAGGTCTGAGTTCTTATCCTTTAAGAAGGAATATTCTCTTGAACCAATTCAAGGATTTAATTCACATACATTACGCAGGGAAAAATCCCTTATGTAAAGGAAGTTGGAAGAACGTGCAGAACCTCCTCCTATTAAATGAACTAGTAACGACGCAGCTTCAAAAAAGCCTGGTAGAATCCCTTTAGGATTTTACCCTTAGCCTGATTAAAGGAACGCAATTATATCTGCTGACAAAATTCTCAGACTATTTTGTGTACTATATCCAAAGTATGACCGAAATCTGTCACTCAGTCAGAATTCACCATTCCTAGAGCAAAATGTAAAACCCTCAGTATTACTAACCCTTATTTAATTGAAATAATTTTTGCAGTTTGAAACACTAGTTGGGCAAGAGTACCCTACAGGATGTTGACATACAACTGCTTTCTGTGGAAAAAGAGTTTAGCCAGTGCCAATTTATGAACTAGTGAGAAGGTCTGTGATTTAATTAAAGACAGAAGAGATAAAATCCTTCCTTCATAAATGAGAGCTAATGCCCTTCTAATTGTGTATAGATGAGGAGGAACACAGAAAAGCACGTGGGAGCCTTCTTTCCTTACAATACACTAGAGTCCTCAGTTTTGGGAAACTGCAGGGTGACTATTTTTTTTTTTTTCCAAGTATTTGGTTTTTCTGTACGTGTAGAGACCCACTTAGTATTCTGGAGCATCAGGAACTAGACCCTAGACTTTAAAAGCAGTCTACCAGTTTCAGAAATGTCATTTGTCAGCACTCTGAAAGTGTGATGCTTCCTTTGAAAGCAATTGTTACTGTACCATTCAGTGTCCATTTTTAGCTTCAACTTAACTCGTATTAGAGGAGTCATGGCCAGGAAGCTTTCAGAATAGCCAAGAGTCTTAACTCCTCTCTGCCATGTGCAGAAGTAGGACAGGATGGGCTGGAGAATCAGCATTCCTCAATGCAACTAGAGACAAAAGAAGCATCAGAAATGCTTCCTGGGGATTTTCAGGCACAGTGGAATCAGACTAAGCAGAACTGCATTTAGAAATGTGTCGTTTCCCATGATAATGGTTGTGCTCTGAATGTGCCTGCTTTCCCTTGCCTTGCTGTTGACTTATCATAGAATCATAGAATTGTTTAGGTTGGAAAAGACCTTTAACATCATCAAATCTAACCACTAACCTAGCAATGCCAGGTCCACCACTAAGCTACGTCCCTAATCATCTCATCTACACATCTTTTAAACACCTCCAGGGGTGGTGACTCAACCGCTTCCCTGGGTTGAGTGATAACAATGCTTTTTGGTGAAGAGTTTTTTCCTAATATCCAATCTAAACCTCCCCTGGCACAACTTGAGGCCATTTCCTCTTGTCCTGTTGCTTATTACCATGTCCCTGCATAGTACAAAGAGGAAGTCTGAAGCATCGTCTTAGGTATCTTAGTAGCTAGAGTGCAGGATTGCTCATATCCAAAAGAGGCTTCAGACACACCATGATATACTCCTTGTCTTCCTGAATGTTTTTCAGCTCTATTATATCATTTCTGAGGCAGGTTTCACCTTCCCATAGCATGCACAATACAGGACACAGGAATTCATCAGGTGAAACAATGCTGTCTTCTGTCTTGTTTTCTATATGCAATCTTTTGCTCTTTTGACTGCAGTTGTTTTCACAGAACAGTGTCCCCAGTGCGTCTAAAAGAAGTCTTTTTTTATTATTTTGTTGTACATTTATAAGTGGGATTATTACATTATTTACATTATTATATTATTTTGTCCTTCTCGGCATCATTTGCTTTTGCTCAGTGATTTTCCAGCCTCTCTAGTGAAAATGTTGAATAGTGTATGTCCATACAGATCTGTGGGACTTGGCTGTCCTCCAAGAGGAGGACAGTGCCTCTCCTCAAGGTTTCTATGAAGCCCCAAATCAAAAACTTTAGACATCATCTCTTACTCTTATTTGAAAACAAGGAAGTTATTGGTTGCTTTATTTAGTTGTGTGTAAATATACTGCTCAAAGTATATTTAAATATGTAAGTACATTGCCCAAGTACCAATACTTGTCCAGTGCCTACTGATAATCTCACAGGGAACTAATGGTAGCTCCTGTTAAAATTTCAGCCAAAGCACAAGTGTATAAATGAAAGAGACTGATTATCATGATGACTCCAATCATCTTTCACATTAGTGTGGAATTTGTCAAGGTGCAGAAAGCTTGCACAAAGGCACTTCAGATCGAGCTGTCTGATATGTAAGATCTAAACCTGGGATATGCAAGTTCTAGCTGTGATTTAACACACAAAGACCATTATTCTTCAAGGTCCTGAAACAGAGAATAGCTCCGAAATACCCATTTATGAACTGCTGAAACTTGCTTAGTGGCCATCTAAATAATCGTGCTTTGCCTGTGGTGTCTATACATTTCTTCAGCACAAAGACTTCACAACTGACACTTTTTTATGCTCTTGCTATATTTTGGTAGGTAGCTTCTGACATTCTAGTTAGTTCAACCTACAATAGAAATTCAGTCTTCTGACACCTGGAATAGTGGCTGGCAGCTATTTCAAAGAATCATAGAATGGTTTGAGTTGTGAGGGACCTTAAAGACCATCTAGTTCCAATTCCCCTGCCACGGGCAAGGACACGTCCCACTAGATCATGTTGTTCAAAGCTTCATCCAACCTGGCCTTGAACACTTTTCTTCTCGTTTCCCTTCTCATTTTTTCCTGAAAGAGATAAAATGTTAAATTACGTGTTAAAAAGCTCATCTGCACCCCTGCAAAGGAGCACAGAGACAATGGCAGGTGGGGGAAGCCAAATAATACCCTTCCTCAGCTTCTCCAGAAGAGCACAGGGGCACAACAGCAGGTGGTTCTAGGGGACACAAATTAAGGATTCAGAGGAATGTAGAGCCTGTCTGGATCCCTTCCAGAGCTGTCCCAGGTGAGCTGAAGCCACTGTGCTCAGGCTTATGAAACTCATCATAATGATTCAACAGGAGCACCTCTCAATCTCAGGGGGAGATTACTACCTAGAGGTATGGGACACATGAGATGCAAGGGAAGAGCATTTTTGGAGTAGCACAAGACATAAAGTGAGATGTTTAGTGGGAGAATCAAAGGTGGGGAAAGGGAGGACTCAAGGTCATTTAGGGAGGAACAAGCATAGAAACCAATGACATGACAAAGAGATAAAAGGCGCTGGTCCTGTGAATACAAGGGCCTGTTGGTATGGTAGCCCTATCAGGGTAGTCTGCTGTGTCTTCTTATTAAACTCTTTCTGTTTTCCTGGGTGACAGTCTCTATTTTATATGCATGTGTGTGGCTAGAACCATTAAGTGCAGCGAGTTCAGAGGTGGGAGGGGCTGTGTCTGTGATGCAAAAAAATGGAGAGACCATCATGAGTATGTGATCACATGCAAAGATCAAGCCAGAGTACCCAGAGTAGCTGAAGTGCCCTGGGAGCCAGGCATATGTGCATGTGTGTGCACGCATGTCTAAGTGGACTACTGTGGCATCCTTAATGGGAGTGTGTGCACAACAGTCTGTACCAGCAGCTGGAGTGGGGCTACAGCACAGGGGGCTCACATGTCCAGGTGCAAATAACTGCGGAATCTGGGATCCAGGGTCTGAGCCCAGTTGCTGGAGAAATCCACCTTGTATGTGTACATATATATATATAGTATTCTTGTGGACCTCCATCCTGATTAGATCTTGTACATGTACATATATCTCTCTATATATACTCTTATATATATATTCTTACAAGTGGACCTCCATCCTGATTAGGTAGAGGTGGGCACTAGGAAGCCATTGCTGCTGTTTGTGTTGCTGTGAGCACGGAGTGTGCTTGTTTGTGTTGATCTGTGTGACTGGCAATGTGTAGATACATGTTGCACAAGTGTACGCGTGTACCTGAGAATGCAGGCTCTCCCTTAGCACTGGTTGCACCCGGGGTGCAGAGCTCTGCAGCCTCACCACTACTAGGCTACTGGATTTGGTTAACCTAATAGTCCTCCCAGCAGCTGGATCCACGGCCACACGGCTCCTGTGTCAGCGCTGCCCTGAGCCAGAGACACCCAGCCTCGGAGGAGAGAGAGCCCAGAGGGCTCCAGGGAACACAGGTTCCTTCACCATCTCTTATAAATTACTCCTGAAGCTCTCCTCACCCTTCACCACCTGATCTTTGAATCTTTCTGGACTCAGCTAAATGCTGAGTTTTGGAATCGCAGAATCACAGAATCTCAGAATGCTAGGGGTTGCAAGGGACCTTGAAAGATTCTAGTCCAACTCCTCTGCCAAATGTCCCTTGTGTGTCAGAGAGACCCATCTTGGTATGAGCTTAGCACTGATGCTTTCCTTCTGCTCCCCAAACATTTGGCTGTTTTCTATGTCTGCACTGCTTTATGATCTGGCTTACATGTTGTCTGTGTCCTTCAAATCTATAGTAGATTCTTCTAGGAACTGAGTTCAGGGAAGGACAGCCTTCTCCTGCACATAGGAATCCTGCTCGCTTTTCCACTAATTCTTTTAAATGTACTAATCCTAACATTGCTTTTGAAAACAATGTTTCTCAGAATTTCAGGGACTAGGGCTGGGTCCAAGCGAGATTCATGTCCTAAACACAGCGCACAGGTAGAAAAGAGCACGAAGTAATTGAAGTTTGTAATCTACAGGAGAAAGAATGAATGAACCTAGTAACTGTGTATAACAATAAATTAACAAATGTTAATTAAAATGTTAATAAATTAACAAATGTTAATTTGAACATATCTGGGAATATAAAGATTTTTAGAACTGGTGTTATGAAACTAGTATTATGATAGTGAGACCCCTGATGTATCTGGATGGAAGGAAACTTCTAATTTAATCTCCACTGCTCTCAATTTTGGAAATACTTTTTTTTGTCCTGTTCTACCCTAAACATGTTCCTGAAATGTAATGTAAGCTCATTAATGCCTAAATTCTCCAGATCTTGGGGTTGTTTTTTTTCCTGTCTTTCTAGCCTTTGCCTCGGTTCTTATCAGGAAAGAAATGCCAGAAACGAGTTATTTTACATAATCATCCCCTGTTCCCATCTTTCCTATTTTTCTATGACCATTCAGCCTAAAAGACAGAACATATGATTACTCAGTGAAAGTCCTGAAGCCATGAACTCTGTCTGTTTTGTAGCCTTCAAAGTATTACCTGTAAAAAGACAATAAAAAAAAGGTCTTGTTTCTTTATAAGGATGACTAGAAGGAGTTTGATCTCTTAGAAGAACAGCAAAGATTTTCTTTCTCCAGCTCTTAAAAAATGACTCAGTAAAAGATTTTGATCTCTATATTATATATTTGATATCCTGTGGATCTCCTCTTCACCTCACCTCCTGAGTTGCCTATTATAATACATCTTTCAAGCTTAGTATGTGATTAAAAAGCTGCATTTTCTGCTTGCTTTTCTATATGATCATTCTGGGCTTAAATGTTTCAAGCTCATTATTACTATTATTAGGCAGACTTACTGCTGCAGGAGAGTTCAATTAAACTGTATCTGTGTTTTGATTTAGGTATTAATTATTGGAATATATAAAAAAACTCTTAATATGAACCGCAGACCTTTCTGTCCTGCTCTAGACAGATTTTTAAAGGATATATCTCAAATATGTGTGGCTCTCCTAAAGACAAAAAGGTTCCCAACATACAAAAAGAAGTTATCATCTACTTTTATTCAGGAAATGCATACGTGTAATTTTGCCACGTCTCTGCATATGGTTCCTTACTCTGAAGCTGCTACTTGTCTGCTGGGGTCCTGAGACCCTGGAGTAGTAAACCTGTTTTGTTTTTTCCTTACACCTAGGTCAAGGCTTAGGGATTTTGGATGACTTCCTCACCCTCTTTCTTTGCTACAGGCTCTCTTTGATGAGGAAACCTATTCTTCAATCTCTGCCACATTTCAATTTGAACAGGATTTCATCATTTGAATACAGAATTACCCTCTGCCACCCTGCTCAGCCTTATTTGTTACTGCAAATCACAATGTTTGTTCTACAATGTTACTACTACTTTTTTTTTTTTCTTTATTATTCCCTCAAAGAATAGCTTTAGACTGATCTGGATTTCAGACAAAAGTGCTTGCTTCTGACAATATCCACTCCCTTCTGACCAAGAGATCATGGGAGCAGCAACTGTCAATAAGAAAGTCATGGCAATGCTCACTTAGTGGAAGGCAGATTGGCTTTTTGCAGGCAGAGGCATGTGGAAATCAGCTGCTCCAAATGCATCCCTTCTCTACATGGCCCTGCTGAAGGCTGAAGGCCAGACCAGCTTCTTCAAATGCTCTAGCAGTGAATATCGTATAAAAATCCAGAGAATCAGCTGAAATCCCTTTTGTCCCATGGAGCTTTGGCACATTAGTCAAGGCATTTTATGCATGCAGAAGTAGAACTTTGCAGGCTGCTGCACTGCTGTATGAGGGTTCATTGCAAGGGATTTCTCCTCTCAATTTCTATATTCTGCATCTGTGTTTTATTAATTGGAAGAGTGAGAAATGCCTCTTAAGAAAAATTGAGGAATACTAGGAAAATAGTGCAGCTATGGGGCTGCAAACAGCTGCTCCCACAACTGCAGCTATTTGTGAACAGTCATATGTCTCACAGTGCTTGCAGTCAGCAACACTACCATGCACAGATCCCTTGCCATGAAACGTGGGAAGTAGGAGGTTTGCAAATGTGTGATCAACTTCAAACCTCAGTGCCCAGCACAGATTTGTTTCAACAACATCATCTGACAGTGTTTGAACCCAATGCAACAAATATTAGGTAAGAGGAAGGTATGCTGCTTCTGTAACGAACGACTGAAACAGCACAGGCCTCAGCACCTTTGGAGTTTACCTGTGGGGTCATGAAGAGGTTCTTGTGACAAAATAAAGCCAAGAGGCAGGATCCTCTGAGCCCCTTCCATGGGAGTACAGACACAAGATGGATAGAATCATACAATGTTAGGGGTTGGAAGGGATCTCTAGAGATCATCTAGTCCAACCTCCCTGCCAGAGCAGGATCCCCTAGGGCAGCCACACAGGAACACATCCAGGTGGGTTTTGAAAGTCTCCAGAGAAGGAGACTCCACAGCCTCTCTGGGCATCCCATTCCAGTGCTCCGTTACCCTCACAGTAAAGAAATTTCTCCTCATGTTGAGGTGGAACTTCCTATGTTCTAACTTGAACCCATTATTTCTTGTTCTATTACAGGGCACCACTGAGAAGAGATTGTCTCCCTCACCTTGACACCCATCCCTCAGATATTTATATACGTTAATAAGGTCCCTTCTCAGCTCTCTCCTTTCAAGACTAAACAGTGCCAGTTCTCTCAGTCTCTCTTCATAGGAGAGATGTTCAAGAAAGGACGACCTTTCCTACTGAAAATGTCAGATACCCTTCCAGAGGCAGAGCAGTGACCAGGCACAGCAATAGAGTAGAGAGGAAGGATGTCAACATCCTCAGACCTCTCCAGAGTCAAAACTTCAGCACCACATCCCTGAACCCTAACATCTTTTAAAACCTAAGTTCAATCAGGACACACTCTGCCAGCCACGAAGAAGTGAAGTTTACACAGGCAACCCTCCCCATCCAAAAATGTGCCACGTGAATCGCAGAACGTGATGCTTGCCCTACATTTCTTCTCTTCACTGCCAACAGCTGCGTGTCCTCACTCTACCCATCTCCCTGCAGGACCAGTTTTCTGAACTAGATGCTGCTGCTAAGTTAGCACAAGGCCTTTAACAAGCAGGTATCTCAGCAGGGCTTCAGCTAAGCTTCCTCTCCTGTGGCCCCAAGTCACTCAGCACAGCTTTCACTCTTCACTGTCTTCCCAGGACTGAGAGTGGTTTTCTGAAATGTTTGTGCGGAAAGTTCAGAGCCTCAGTATAAACTTGGAAGGATAACTTCTTGACAAATTAGCTTCTCAGCAAAATCCTGCCAGTTGCTGAAAATGAAGGTATATTCCAGTGGTGTGAGGACCAGGGAAGTCCAACTCCTGAACTCCAAGCCACATGACTTTGTAAAATCGATGTGTGACTCAACTCTCCACGGAAACGCCGAAAATATTAATTTTACAGTCTCCTTTTCCATTTTTTTTAGACATACAATAGTACTAGTGATTTCACTGAGAATTTGAGGTCAACAAAATTCATTCTAGAAGACTGGAAAATGGTAAACAAGAACAGCTTAAGCATTGTTTAATACTACCTTCCTTGCTTTCTTCAACCCATGTACATGAAAGAATTAAAAGAAATATAAGCACCTCAATCAAGACAGTGTTTCAGCAAATTTCTCTAGCCACATTTTCCTTTAAGAATTTTAAGAGTGTACTTAAGAGATGTAGCGTAGTAGTTCTCTTTTTTAGACATACACAGTTTTGAGGCAAACCTTCTGGATTTCTTCAAATTACTGAAAATATTTATTTTCCACTATTTTAATTTGTATCTTGCAGATTTCTTTCCTGTCCATGACCACATCTTCCTCTTTACAGTTAATGGGAGTTTCAGAGGCACAGAGGGTCAGGCTCTTTCTGTAATATTCAATTAAGCAAATAAATCCTTATTATTTGAATGACTCTCTGAAGAATAACAGGTAGATAAATCATGTGAGATTTTTCCAGTCTTTATAACAGCCCCCATCTAGAATACATACATACAGTTTTAAAGGAACATTGATGACAGTATCCACCAAGTGCTAAAATAAATTTTGTTTCCTTTTAATAGAGTAAGAAAAATAATTGTGGAAAAACACCTAAAAATTTAATCCAGGATTATATAAAAGGATTACACCTAATGGTACTGGTTAGGATGAAAGCAAAGCTGCCTTTTGAAAATCTGACCATTGATCAAAATTTGCAATTTCAGCCTTCATCACTTGCTTTCTTGAGTGACTCATCAAATCAGCGTTACCTAAAAAGTCAATACTGAGAAACCAAGTAAACCAACAAATACTCCTTTCAGTCACACAATTGCTACCACTCTTGAGAACACAGTAAAGCGTTTTATTGTTTACACTCATTTTCATTTACACAAAGGAGGAACAATCAATGCAGTTCTATCACAGCAGGTGGACCATATCCTGAAACTCTGCTGAATATGCGTAGACCTGTCTTAAGGTCTGATCAGAAAAGAAGGGAAAGAAAAAAAGGAAAAAAAAAAAAAAGGAGGGTGGGAATAGGGTAATTTCACTAACATCAGTTAATTCATGATTCATGGGTATTTATTTTGCAGGTGATAATAGCTCTTCTGAAAGAGCAAAATGCTTCACTTCTTTACAAAATACACTAAATAATGCAATTAGAGAATTCTAAATTTCGCAGTGGTTCATGCGGTAAGGGTGTGCAACTGACACAAAATGGAAAACATGGTTACAACATCAAACTGCTACTTCTATTCCCAGCTGGTTTATGGAAAAAGTCATCGGACTTCTTGATTTCTGCTCTTGAGTTATGGAGTAGAAGCAAGAAGTATTTACTTTATAACGGCAACTATGAGGACAGACTATAGATATGCAGTGCAGTTGAACAGGTCTACAACTCTTTTTTTCTACAGCATTTGCATTTGCTATTGTTTTGAAATACAAATACAACTTTTGCACACTGTCACTTCTCACACATGTTCAGCTGAAGGAGTCATTACTGTGATATGCTCCTATTTTAAACGCTGCTTTTTTCTCCTCTTGGCCTCATAAGTGAAGGGAGCAACTCTTTCCACTGAAAGAAATTACAGGTGTGCAGAAGTACAACTATGCTACCAACACAGACAGAGACAACTGTGCTCTTGTGCACACCCCTACAACCGGCCGGAGAACTAATTAAGAAGTTAAGCCTGCAAAATAAATGGAGTTTACTCTCAAACTTTTTCTTCAGTCCAGATGAATTATAGACCTTGATTCGAGGCTGCCCTCTTTTTTTTTTTTTTGCAACTGATCTGCGTGACTATTGGAACAGCATCTCTGCCAGAGTCATTACACTGAAATGCAGAGCTGAGCAGTTTGGTGGCAGTATGTATTGACGTTTTTGCAGCATCATGAGTCTGGCAACTGGGCTTGGGGAAGTTTCAAGCAGTGGGTCTTTACAATAGCAACTTGATTCTGCAGACAAAAAAGCAAAAGATTGGCAGAATTATTAAAGTATCACAACAAAGGCAAGTATGCATTCTGCAGAACGCGGTGCTGAGTGTAGCTATTAACTGGCAGCCACTTCTGTCAGAGGCACAGAAAGGCACAGCTTTTCCGCGTGTCAAGAGAAACACAAAGGTGTCGAGGCTTTTCATGGTGGCTAAAAAGGCAAAGATTTCCTCGCAGGATTTCCCAGCAGCAGCGGCCGGAGCAGTAAAGAGGTCAGAAAGTAGGCTGAACTTTACAAGCAGCCTTAATCTAGGGCCTGTCCTACCTTCTTTTCTTTAAAAAATAAATAAACCCAAGAAAAAAAAAAAAAAAAGACCAAAACAAAAAAACAACCCGACGCTGGCACCGGGGCTGTATCCGACTCCTTGCCAAGGGAGTCGCATCCCCGCCTGCCTGGCGACGCCTCCAGCTGCCGGCGGGGGTCGGGAGGCGGCACCGGGGAACGCCGGGGAGAGCTGCGGGGGGGGAGTGCAGCCTGACCCTGCCCCGGCTCGCCGGTCCTCGGGGAGCTCGGCAGCCGGGTGGGAAAGCAAGTACCGTTTAAGCACTAATTGGTATAAACACGGGCGTTAGCATACGAAATAGCATCTGAACGGTATAAGAGGTGGAAGAGTAAAAAGCAGATCGTCGTGAGTCACTCCCTGCGAGCTGGAGGGGGACGGGGGGCGGAGGCACGACGAGGGGACACACACACGCACACACACACGCGACACAAGCACGCTGTGAAATGTCAGAGGCGTGCAGCATCGCCGCTGTTCGCCGTCGCTTGCGAAGGGGCTAAGTAAACCCCAGCCAGGCGAGCTCCGCGCCGTCCCAAACCACGGCTTGGCTCGCAGCGAGCCCTGCGCGGCGCTCCCGCCTCCCGCCCGCCGGGGCTCGCCCCCACCCCTCCGAGCGGGCTAGCAACCGGTCCTTGCCCAGGATGGAAAAGCTATTCGTGGGGTCAGACCTCATCCTCCCTGTCGTCCCCATTACCGATCCCCCATCTCCCACCCAAGCCTTCCTGCGCCGAGCACCGCCGCTCGCCGTAGCGGGGGCGCGCACCTACCTGTGGCGTCGGGCACGGGCGTGCATGGGGGCAGCCCCGGAGAACACATCGCATTTCAAAATTTTCAGCTTGTGCATCGGAAACGTATGAGTTTGTGGAAAGCTTGTTTGAAGTCTTCGTTAGACATAGTATAGATGATGGGGTTGATGAGGGAGTTGAGATATCCAAGCCACGTGAAAAAGTCAGAGATGGCCATGTGCAACCCGCAAGCGTCCTTGCAAATAGGCAGCACCAGGCTGATGATGAAAAAGGGCAGCCAACAGACGATGAAGGCTCCTAAAATAATCCCTAAAGTCTTTGTAGCTTTCCGCTCTCTAGCGGCCGTAAGCTTCTTTTTCTCCAGCAGAGCATCCGAGACCTTCACCTTCACCTGGTTCAGGTACACGGGAGAGCCCGTTTCGCTGGATCCCTCGGGGGCCTTGGAGTTTATGGACGTGACAGAGGAGGACGACCCCGGGGAGTCTGTGATTAACTGAGCCCGCGTTAGTCTTTTACCTGCTTTCTTTGGCGTCTGCTTCAAAATCCGCGATCTGGCTTCCACGTAGATCCTCCCGTAGAGGGCTATCAGCAGCAGAGTGGGGAAGTAGAAGGCTCCCACCGTGGAGTACACCGTGTAGAGGACATGGTCCGTGTTCACCATACAGGAAGAGACTTCCTCAGCCTTCGCCTGCCGCCAAAACAAAGGGGGCATGGAGATGCAGATGGAGAAGATCCATACCAGAGCGATCATGCCCGCTGCCCTCTTGGGAGTCCGTTTCGTGGAGTACTCGACGGCGTCAGTGATGGCCCAGTAGCGGTCCAGGGCGATGACACACAGGTGCAGGATGGACGCCGTGCAACAGGTGATGTCCGAGGACAACCAGATATCGCAGACGATCTGGCCCAGCGTCCACTTGCCGGTCACAGTGTACATGGTGCTGATGGGCATGACGAGGATGGAGACGAGGAGGTCAGTGACGGCCAGAGAGGCGATGAGATAGTTGGCCGGCGTGTGGAGCTTCCTCGTCTGGTAGACCGTGGCGATGACAAAGGCGTTGGAGAGCACCGTGGCCAGCGTGACAAGCGCCAGGACGACGGCGAGCACGATCTTCCCGGAGAGGGGGGGTGGCATCTTGGTAGCTCCATTCCTCGGCGCTGCAGTTTCGGCCGTGGTAAGAGTCGTTGGCGGGGAGCAGCGGCGCCTGACAGGGGCCGGCCGGCTCCATCCCTCCGCGGCCGCCGCCCCCGCAGACGGCGGGGCTCGGCGCGGCACGGCGGGGCCGCTACCCGGGCAGGACCCCGTCGGCGACGGGAGAGGGCTGCACCATCCCCGCGCCGGCACCACCTCCCGCCCGCCCGCCCTTCCGGGAACACCGAGCGGGCTCCGGCGAGCCTCACTCCCCGCAGGCGAGGGAGCAGGGCAAACCGGGGGCCAGGCGTGCCCGCTCGCCCCGCCAGCTCATTGCCCCGCCGCCTCCCCGCGGAGCGCGGCGAGCCCCGGGCATGGGGCTCCCGCCCCGGCCGCCCCTAGGCGCAGCCCCGCCACCCGCGGCTCCGCACCGCGTCTCGACGGGCGCAGCGGCAGCGGCGGCGCCGCATGCCCGCGGGCGGCAGCCTCGCCCCCCGGGCTGCGGGCACGACGGCGCGGCGGCGACGGGGGCTGCGAGGGCAGCGGAGCCGCCCCGCCGGGCCCTGCCTTCACACGCAGCCCGCCGCAGCAAGTTTGCGGCCGCCGCCGCAGGTGCGGGAGGAGCAGGAGGAGCAGGAGGAAGAGGAGGGTCCGCGGGAGGCAGGGAGGGAGACCACCTCCCATGGCGTCCCGCCGCGGGCCATGCTGTTGGGGCCCGGCTTCGGCCTGGCGCCGGCAACCGCGGGCAGGGGCCGGTGTAAGGGAGCAGCAAGCAGCCGCCGCCCCTTATATAGCGAGCGGCGCGGCGCGGCTCCGCCGGCACCGAGCAACCGGTGCCGCTCCCGGGCGGTCTGCCCGCCTGCCCGCGGAGGCGGAGCCACCGCCTTCCTCGGACCTCCCTCCCGCACCCACCCGCCGTCCGACGAGCGGGAGCCCGGATCGTCCCGGGCCCGCGCCCCGCCCTACCAACCGCCCCCCCCCCACCCCCCCCGCGCCCCGCCCCTACCCCGCAGGCGTCGGGAGGAGCCGGGGCTCGCCCCACACCCCAACTCCACCGCAGCCTCCCCGTTTCCCCCTCGCAGCTCGACGGGGGGTGCCGGGGCGCTGCGGGATGCGGGGGCCCGCCCTTATCCTAAGTCTGGCCGCCATCCCTTCTTGCACTGCGCCCGCTACACCACGGGGCTGGGCGATGCCCGGCTCCCCACGGAGCCCCCTGGCCGCGGAGGGGCGGCTGCCCGGCCGCCTCGTCACATGCCGGCGTTGTGGGTGCCGCTCGGTGCCGGAGCCGGGCGTGCGGGGAGGGACAGGGGCGAGCGGTGCGGGACAGGGGCGCAGCCGGAGCGGGCAGCAGTTCAGGTCCGTCCGCCCTGCCTGGCGGGCAAGGGGCTGTGCACCGTAGCGGGGGCTGCACGCCCCACCCCATCATATCGCTTGCTTTACACTTAAACTTTTGGAAATCCAGCGCCTTCTGGGCTCAGGCTTTCCTACCTTGTTTTTTTTTTCTTTTTTTTTTTTCTTTTGGGTTGGTTTTTTTTTTTGTGTGTGTGTGTGTTTTTGGAAACACATATCCCCGAGCGAACGACTGAGAGGCTGATGCTACCTTGCAGAATCCTTCAGTGCTCGAGAGGCGGGGCAGGAGGTGCACCGGGAGCACACGTTCGTTCAGGTCCCTCAGCTCCTGCCGGCGTTTGTTCTCCGCAGCCGCAGGGAAGTTTTGCACACAAAGGGAAGTGCGAGCTTTCTTTTTTTACTGGGTCAGGGTAATTTTAAGCTCAGTGAAATATCTGTGCTCCAGCCCTCGAGTAAATCTCCCAAAGATGCCACGACAAACCCAGCACAGAAGAGGCAAGGGCTTCTGCAGGCATAGTTGTGAGTGCCTGCACTTGCTGCTACCTGCTTAAATTCTCTACGAACTGTAAGTGCTCCCCTCTAGGATATGTCCTCCTGGCTAGTGTCCTCTGTTGAGGGAAAACAAGCTATTTCCCTGGTCCCCATCCTTCCTGGGCCATGCTCAGCACCACACAAGGATATACATTGCATTCTTCTGCCTGGCACTCTGAGCTTACTGGCAGAATGAGAAACCTCAGTGTGCTGTTGATCATCCTTGAGCAAGAGGGACTGGCACACCTGAGAGGATGCAGATCAAGGAAAGATAGCAAGAGGAGGCTGGAGAAGTATCCATCATGGCCCAGAGGGGTGAGGAAACTCTAGGAAGAGGAGCATTGAACTGAAGGAGAGGCAAGGCTGCACAGCAGCATAGGAAAGCCAGAGTCCCTACAAGGAAAACCCTTCCCCTCCCTATTTCAGTACTGGGCAAGATGCCCTGATCTTGGGATGCACTAAGCACCCACAGGTCCCCTGAGATCAAAAAAGCCATGATGGTGCTTGAGATTTTATAAAATCTGTCCCAGATCTATTCTTTAATCAATGTGTGGTAGTCAAAGCTTGCCTACACTTGCTGAACTGTTAGGAAGATAAAATGTCAACAAACCTTTCTCTTTTCCCAGAAAAGGCTTGGGATAGGGTTTGGTCTGTTTTCATGTTTTTATTTTGTTGTGCCTCCGTGTGCACAGTGGAGCCTGATAATTGGTTGGAGCCTCCAGGCTTTACTGCATTAAAAATAATAATATAGAGCTATCTACATTCTTCTGGTCTCTTTGATGGGAAGAGATTTTTATAATCCTGGTTTCTAATGCAGTGTGCTATTGCTTCCACTTCTGCTCGACATTTCTGGCTTAATTTAGTTGTGCTTAGGTTGCCCTCAAGCCTCTGTATCTCAATATTCTCTTCAAATAGGGCTATGTATCTTAGGCTGATTTAAATGTAAAACACCAATAATAATAATAATAATAGGAAAGCCTGGTCCTTCATGTTTTGGAGCAGCTTTCCTCTTGTGGAAAGGCTCTTCTGTTAAAATTATAGAGCCTCCAAGGGTAATGTTCTAGCCCTGCCATCAGCCACGTTGTGTACTGCAGCAAGTACTATGTGAATGAGCGATGCATTCTGGCCACCCTACTAATGTCACTGTTTACCCTCATTATAAAATGATTGTGTTTTGTGCACAGCTTTTGCTGTTGCCCTTCTCCATTAATGCTGGCTTATTATTCATCAGTAATCATCATTCATTGTATCCTTCTTTGTCTTGGCAGGAAGATGCTTTTCTCGTCCCTTGTTTGTTTTCTTCTGTTGTGCTCTCTGTTTTCTTACTCAGTTATGTAGTCAGGACCCCTGTAGCCAGTGGTCGGGAAAACATTCAACCAGGGCATGCCAGGTTGAGCTGTGACTGCAGTTGACTTCCCACAAAGATCACCTGGTCATCCTGGGCAGGTTCAGTAAGCATTCCCCATGCTTCTCTCTGGGTCTTCTGTCTTTAGTTAGGAATAGCTGCAGCAAGAAAGTAAAAACAGCTTCCTAATAGTCCTCCAGGACATGGACCTGGTGCTGTACATCACTGCTGGTGAGGCATGCAGAAGGCATATCCCCAGCCAGACACTGGAATTGGTGCTCTCTTTAGGCTGTGCATGCTGGTTCCCAAGATTTGTGTCGGAGCAAGTGGTGCTCAGGTTTTTAAAAAATTACTCTTCCTTTCTGCCCAGCCAGGCTGCATTTATCCCTGTGCCATAGCTGGGCTCCCACAGGCCAAGGCTTGGTGAAAGCAGGAACCAGGTTTTACCTAGATGATCAATAAGTACTGGAGGCTTGGAGTGCCAGTCAGAAACATATTGTGAATCACATATATTGTCACATGAATGATCATATTTCACTGCTGTGCTGTCACCCTGATGCTTGCATTTTGTTGTTTACCTTCCCCTCTCCTAATTGGATCTGAAAAGATACTTATGGGAAGAGATCCTATTTCCTGAAGCTTTTGGCTTCTGTGAAGAGGCAGGCATAAAATTAATTTCCTTCTGCTGGCTTAAGACTGTTAATACTTCTTATATCCAGATTTTCATGTACTAAAATACCCAAATATATTGCATCACAAACTGGCCATGTATAGCATAAATATCATCAATGAATTAATACGCAAATCAGAGAGAGAAGACAGGCACACAGAAACAAACCTAAGTATCTGGTTTAGCTCAGTGGGTTGAGCGTGCTTGAAACACCAAAGGTCATGGGTTCGATTCCCGTTCAGTTCTCACGTGTTGCCTGATCTAGTCAAGAGGTGGCGTCCTTGCCCACAACAGGGAGGTTGGATTAAAATGATCTCTAAGGTCCCTTCCAGCCCAGGCCATTCTATGACCAAAAAGAAAACGTCCTCATCCTACTGATCTGACTGATCTGTCCTGGCCACGGACAACATCGTCTGGGTTTTGGCTTTTGGATCTTTTAAGTATATTTGAGCACAGGGCTCACTGTGCAATATAAACTTCACCTCTGCCCTTGACTCAGGTGGCAAATTTTGTGTAATGCCATCTGTAGCCTCCTGCACTGTGATGAGATTCATTCTCATATTTTAAATAATGGAATTCTGAGTCCTTCTGTTAGCAAAGATAACCTTCACTATGTAAATCAACGCAGTGGTATTTTGTCGAGTTTGCCAACAGACAAATAACGCTAATGGATGTGTGAAGTTTCTCAATGTTAACTTTGAAATATAGCTGAGGCCATTTAAATGCCAACACTTTAAAGTCAGTAGTCAAAATAAAAACACCGAGCTTGAGTTACTAAAATTTAATTACAAGGAACAGCTGGGCCTGGTTTTGATTTTGACTCTAAGACCCAAAAAAAGAAACAAGCACATGGGCTCAGTAGGCACACATATACACCAAGTTTCTCAACCAAAGGGAATAAAGCGAAATCAAGTTATCTCTTTATTCTTCATAATGGTCAGGCACAGTTGCTGAAGAATGCACTCAGATACCCTCCAAAGAGTATTCAATTGCTCTTCAGGTAGGCAACTGAGGTCAAGCAAAAAGAAACTCAAGTTCTCCCTTACACTTTCTCTGCCATTTCATGTCCAGACAGTGTACCTATCCTGACACATTTCAGTTCACGGAGGCAGCAGTTGAGGTTGGTGACTGTTCTGCAAGGGATTTGCTCTTTAATGATCTTCCTGGAGATACTCCATAGGAAACCGCTTCAATCCTGCCCCATCTCCTCTCCTTGCACGCTGCCCATCATTCTCCTGCTTCATTACAAAGCAGAAGAAATGACTGCTTGTGTGAAAAGGGCTGTTGTATCCTCATTATTGAGATTTCCATATGAAGCTGCTGGAGTCTCTAATTTACACTAAAATCAGTGCAAATGCTTGGTTTGCTGCTGAAAAATCATCCTTGCCATTCAGGCTGTCTCCAGTTGTACACCTGAAGGGGTTTTAACCCACTGGGACCTGTCTGCGATGAAGTACTTGCAGATCCATTGGGGAATGAACCATAGGAAATAGCTGTGACAGTATGACATAAAGGTACAGCTGTCTACCAGAACTGAAAGTCAATGGCATAACCTTTAACTCCTGACTGTCACATAAGAAAGAAAAAAACCAAAAGGCAAAGGATTCTACATTTAGACTCTGTAGGGATTCAAATGAAAAAGTCTCATGTTCTGTACTCAGACCTGGCAGAAGATAAATCCTGCACTTTCAGATACGGACCTATAAAGCTTTGGCCCACTTTGGTATGTTCAAATCTTTCTTTCTGCTTCAGAGGATGAAATTTGTAAGGGTTTCCTTTCAGGATTCAGAGTTGATTTCAAATGGATCCCAAATACCAGGTCTTCGGAAATGAAACACTGAATTCTGTGTTTAAAAAAAGAAAATCTGCATACATTTTAAAGGAACAAGCTACTAATGCAAAAAGCTCGATGGAAACCTTTGTGCAATGCAGTGGATCACAGTAAAGAGGTAAAATAGCTGAAAATTAAGAATCAAATATTTTCCTTGTGAAATCAGCGTGTCAACACTGATTTAAGGGGAGCTACAAAGATTTCTTCGTATCAAAGATCTGTTTTTTTCTGCATGGCTAATTAATATTTATCTAGGAAAGAAGGTAACATATGCTAAGCCACTGCCACTATTTATAAGCATGCTTTAGTCTTCTTTGTTCCCGGAGGTAATGAGAAGCTAGGAGCTTTTGTTGGCATGCAGATTTGGGCTGCTAATTTAATAAAACACATTATCCAGTAATTTGAGTCCTTTCAGGATGTCAGTGTTTACTAGTTGACAGTTTCTTCTGCAGTATGAGACTTAATTGCAAAATTTAGTTGTCTCTTCTGCTTAGCAAGAGGGTTAGAAAAGCGACACTTAAAACATGCTGAAATTCAGGAAAGGAAGAAATTTTGAAGGAGACAAAGGTTGTGTAGGCCTGCTTTTGTCAGCAGAGAAAGGCAGCAAGACTAAAGGAGTAACGAATGGCTATGGCATGGTTCAAATGCCAGAGCTTTGCAAGGTCAGGAGGCCCTTTGAGGGGTTCAGGATACGTGCAGTTACACTCAGCAGCACTTTGCAAGGTAGTGCACGGCTGAAGATCTCATTCTGGTGACGAGAGTTTCTGTAAACCAGTTAAATCCAACACAATCTGGTCTTGGAGTGAGGCTGTTATGAAACCGTTGATCTAGATGCTGCAAAGTGTGAAATCCACTCTACCAAAGAGTAACTGAGCCAGCAAAAGCCATCAGTATCACCACTGCTCTATGTGTAGCTCGCTCTTTGAGGAAGAAGACAAAGCCCCTGAGAAGCAAAAGGTTCAGGAGGGGCAGGTGTATAAAATTGTGTCACTTTAAGCTTCTGCCAAATATGAGCCAGTGGTACGTCCCACTGGCTGGAAGCAGAACTGTATCTCATCTGACTTTGAGAAAAGTAACTAAGTAAAACTACAGAGCCAGATCAGCAGCCTGAATCAGCAAAGATTTAAGGAAGCTGTAGCCAATGCCATTGAAGGATGTGGCCTGTTATTATTTTCCATTTTTTTCTTTATCCAAAGGTTGTTCAAATGACAAGTCTCACAGAAGCTTGTAAAACTGCATTTCTTCATGTCTACTGTATATGTGTGCTTACTGGAGAATAGAATAATTAGCTGTAAAACACAGATATGATCTCTATTTAGAAAGTTGTGTATTATTTTTCATTACAGAAAGAAGTCAGTCTTAAAGAATTCACACCTTAGGTAGAACATACCAGATAGAGGTTTTGAGCTTATCTTAAAAATACGTTGCTTCTGGGTGTAGCCTTCAAAATGTTAATTTTTAGTATTTAAAATTTAAAATGTCGAGACATGATCTTGTCCTCATTTGCAAGATCATGACTGTGTTCGTGGAAGCAGAATCAGATAATTTTATTTTGTAGCTTTTATCCTTCAGTTGTGAATTTCATGGGTTTCCCTTTCCTCCCTTGGAAAAATCTTGTTAAGCCCCTTCCCAATTCTTGCTCTCCTCATAGCCCTGTCTCTACACCTCAGGAGGTCTGCAAAGGCAAAGTGAGTGTACAGTTGACCTCTTTAAGAGCCAGCCAAGGCTTCTAAACCCAAGCAGTCTACTTACCAAGTACAAGAAAAATATACGTATATTATTATTGATAATAGTGATGGTAATGATGATAATAGCAACCAGCAACTCTCTCTGTGTTTTCCTTGACTTTCTCATCACTCTCAAACACTCTTTGGACTTGGCCCAGACCTATTCCCACATCCCCTTAGTTCATGTCTTTTCATCCTAGTCAGAAAATTTCTCCCCTTCACTTCCAAGGTGCCTTCTCCCTGCCTTGCTCCTGCAGCTGCACACACCTCTGTACAGGAGCCTGACCTTCTGTTCCCCCACCCTGCTCACATTCCTGACTCTGAGAAGGAGGAGGGAGAGCATGCTTGCATATCCCTCTAAGACTCACAGCCTCTCTCATGTTTAAAACAGAGCACTAAATCATGGAGGATTTCTACACTCCAAAACCTTAAGCCCCGTGTTAGATGCTGGAAAAACCTCAGGTGAAGTTATCTCATTGCCCAAGCTGCTTGTGCTTAAGAGTAGAGTTAGGGAGGTTTAGTAGCTAAAACTAAGAGCCTGGTTTCTATCATGTTTCAGTTACTTTTTTCCTAGCCTCTGAAGCTGCACTATACCTACCCAAATGCTACCACACATTTCCATAGCCTGCTGTTTTGGCCATGACCCCTTTCTTTCTTCATCCCTTCTTTATGCATCCCTTCCCTTATCTCACTCCTCCACTAATACCTCACTAACAAGCAAATGTTCTTTTCATGACTTTGGTAATTTATCCACTTCTCATCACATATTCAGATCAATTACTGCCTTCCACTAGCTTCGATGCTGGCCCCTCCCAGACTCTTACTTGATTTCAGTCAGATAGCTTCATGCCTTTTCAGGCTTGAGAGAAGCTTCCTGTGCAACAGGCACGGATATATCTCATTATCTTACCTAAAAATCCTCCTTTGCTGTGATGCCTACAAAACAGACTTGACAAGAGTCAGGCTGTTGATTAAGCTAGGACTGCTGCCTATTATTCTTCCTGGTAGTACTTCTTTTTCCAATGTTCTCCCACCTGTTTGTCTCTGCTAGCACTAATCTTATGCTGCAATTCCTTATAACAGAGTCTATGTATTTGCTCTAAGTGCTCGAAGAGCCTTGAAAATAGCCTTGGGGGTTCTGATCCTGGGCTATACATGGCTTGCTATAACTGCTTTTATATCAATGGTAACTATTAACATTTTTTGTGTTGTTTTTCACCCGTACCATTCAGAAATCACTTTGTTAGTGATCCAGAAATGATACAAGGCATACCCTTAGCAACATATGACTGATCCATATAAACTGACATGATCAGTGCAGCAGAGAGTTGAAAATAAGATCAGCCAGAACCTACAAAATGTAAAAATTCCTCATTTTCTGTTTGAGAAAACCTGGAATGTTTTGCTTTTTTTAGGAATATAAGAACTGTCCCTTATTTCTGGCTAGTTATGTAAAGGAAACAAAATAAAGAGCAGACTATTAAAATGTAATTTGCACCTGGTTTTTTGCTTCCATTGCAGCTCTGAATTCAGAGCTGTAGACATAAAATGGGAAAAAAGACCCAAACCTGCTAGTAAAGATGTTCCCAAAGACTGAGGGTTTCGGAAGCAGAAAGCATGATTACCCCTTCCTTTCTCCTTCTGCTCCTAAGAGAAAACGTTCTCCAAAGTCTCCCCAGATGAGAATTTCTTGCTTAAAATTTGATTGTAAGAAGTGGGGGTTTCATCCTAATAAAATTTCAGGCACCTGGTCATGGCAGACAGGATCTCTATTCTCAGTGAATTTCCAAGCCTCTTCCTCTCTCTTTTGGCTGTAGTGCAAATATTGTATTTATTCTAGGAAATCTCTTTCATGAGGGGTATGTTTCTTGCCTCAGCAAGCCAGATTTTCTTACTGGCTTAGCACTATATGTAACATTAGATGATAATTTACTCTTATCTTCCACTGTGCTGACCTATCAATGGCCTTTGGACTGGTGGTGACAAACCTAGTAATGTAAGTTTCTTTTCTACTTGATTCAAATATGAATCTGGTAAGATCTCAGCAGCGCTCTCATTTCCTACATCAGGGACACTTTGTAAATTCCTTGCAAAAAGAGCTTTTAGTTTCATGTTCTCAAAGAGACCTGTAAGGTTTCAGTAGTTCCCTTTTCAAAAACCAGCATTTTGGTAGCATTATTCGGTCTTTGCCATTTTGATTGCTGTTAAGTACACGAAGTCCTCTGAGACATCGTCTTCTGAGGAACATGGGCCAGTCAGATGTCGACAGCCTAATATTATCTGTCTGAAACAGTATGAGGAGAGATATTCCTGGAGCTGATGGTTGCATGTCCTCCCTTTCTTGGATTTGTTACGTGAAAATTATCAGAGCATGTTTAAATACTCTCCTCTCCTTTGTGGAGGGAGTCCTTTAGCTTGTTTTGGAGATTTTAAGCATACTTTAAAATAATCTGCTGTATTCTCAGTTCTTCACTCCTTTTTTTTTTTTTTTTTTTTTCTGGACCAATTCTGCTTTTATTTAAAAGGGTCAGACTGCTGCTTTTCACAGGGTCATTTAGGCTGGAAAAGACCCTTAAGATCATCAAGTCCAACCATTAACTGTTTTTAATCCCTCTGACTTTCACTGATATATCAGCAATTTCCACTGAATTGCCCATCAGATTTACCAAAGACCAGAGAGATGAAGAAATGAATTACTTGGATGTCTAATCATAAGCATGTTTAATGTGACCTTGAAAAGGGAGGGATGGATAAAATGGCTTCTTTGGTGAAGTTCCTACATTTTTACATATTTGAAGCTAAAGGGCACAATTTTACTCTCTGTAATTTGAAGAACACATGGTGGGCATAGACAGAAGAAGAAAAGCAATAAGGGAATTTGAAGATACTTATTCAACTGTTTTAGATAATTTAAGTCTCTGCATCTTGACAATAGTAGATTATACAAGCAGTAGCTTCACTAAATTGTTCAATATTCAGATGGAGGTGATTTGCAAATGGATGTATCTCTGTGGGAAAAGTTTGTGTGGGTTACTCTGAAAGCCAGAAATATAAAAGTAGAGAAAATGAACAACAAATGATCTCAAGGACCAAACCCCAATTTTGACAAAATAAGGACCAAACCCTGCTATCATTTAAGTAATATAACTATATACATTTGCAGTTAAATTCCACCTACACCGCTTGCATACTGGAGAGCATTTTCTGCATATTTGAAACTTGTTAAAAAATCTGAGCATCCACTTATTGCAAGCAGAAAAAAGTTTGAGATAATGGCAGTATCTTGACAGACAATTTTTTTAGGCTGGAGTCAAACTGAACTTGGCATGATGTGGGATGAGATTATTAGGAACTGACATAACCAATGTTATATCGGCGGGTCACACATTCAAATGCTGACCCATCCCAACTCATTCTCACACATCCCTTTTTAATCTACTTCACTGGTAAGTTGCTTCTGCATAAAAATTTCCAGCTTCCTTTTAACATGAACTTGGATGCCTTCAGTGTGCAACGGTTGATCCTTCCATGCTTTTGTCTGTTCAGTTAAAGAGTATCCGGTATCAAATGACCTCTATCAATATAGTTCTCTATCGCCTGCAATTGAAGAGCCTGCAATCAAACTTCCTCCTTAACCTCTTTCCACAGGTAAAACAGACTTGCTGTCTTCAACTCTTTGTATTCCCATTCCTACTTTTTGTGATGTATGACTTCTCAGTCTCACTACTTCCTCTTGCACTCTCGTCCTAAGTTGTTTCCCTTACATTACTCAAAGTTAGTGTAACATGACTGGAAAATATAGATTAGATAGATATTATATATATATATATATATATGATATACACATATACCATTATATAGATATTTAATATATATTACTACATAATAGAATTATAGATATGATGTAATATGTATACATGGATATGAATATATGTGTGTTATATACAAATACATATGAAAGGCAGTCACAAAAAGGAAGGAGACAATCTATTTTTCATTATAATAGTGATTAGTATAAGCAGTAATGTGAAGTTGCAGTCAGTAAGTTTCTTACAACATCTTCTTCAGCGACATGGACAGTGGGATTGAGTGCACTCTCAGCATGTTTGCCGACGACACCAAGCTGTGTGGGGCGGCTGACCCGCTGGAGGGTAGGGATGCCATTCAGAGGGACCTTGACAGGCTGGAGAGGTGGGCCCAGGCCAACCTCATGAAGTTCAACAAGATCAAGTGCAAGGTTCTCCATCTGGGTCAGGGCAGTCCCACCACCAATATAGGCTGGGCAGTGACTGGCTTGAGAGCAGCCCTGAAGAAAAGGACTTGGGGGTACTGGTGGATGAGAAGCTCAACATGAGCCGTCAGTGCGCACCTGCAGCCCAGAAAGCCAATTGTGTCCTGGGCTGCATCAAGAGGTGCGTGGCCAGCAGGTCGAGGGAGGTGATTCTCCCCCTCTACTCCACTCTCATGAGACCCCACCTGGAGTACTGCATCCAGTTCTGGAGCCCACAGCACAAGAAAGATATGGACGTGCTGGAGGGTGTCCAGAGAAGGGCCACGAGGATGATTAGAGGGCTGGAGCACCTCTCCTATGAAGACAGACTGAGAGAGTTGGGGTTGTTCAGTCTGCAGAAAAGAAGTCTCCAAGGAGACCTTATTGTGGCCTTCCAGTATTTCAAGGGGGCCTGCAAGAAAGCTGGTGAGGGGCTTTTTAGGATGTCGGGTAGTGATAGGACTAGGGGGAATGGATCAAAGCTAGAGATGGATCGGTTCAGATTGGACATTAGGAAGAAGTTCTTCACCATGAGGGTGGTGAGACGCTGGAACAGGTTGCCCAGAGAGGTGGTGGAAGCCCCATCCCTGAAAGTTTTTAAGGCCAGGCTGGATGGGGCTCTGTGCAACATGGTCTAGTGGGGAATGTCCCTGTCCATGGCGGGGCGGGGGTTGGAACTAGATGATCTTTAAGGTCCCTTCCAACCCTGACAATTCTATGATTCTATGATTCTATGATTCTATGAACACATTTGGAAAAATTTTTAGTTTACCCTGAGAACAGTGAAGCTCTTAAGCTGCCTTACTTCTAGGAGAAACGTAAACCAGAACTAGTATAAAATCAGAGCTGCAGATTTTATTTTAATATATACATGTATAGCATTGCTGTTCACTAGTAAATTGCAGATGTACTCTACCATTTTACAAACTACTCAGTGGAAGTAAGGCACAGGGAAATTTCAAAAAGAAATTGCATCTACCTTTGCTGCATTGGTGAGGCAAAGCCAGAGAATGACCTGACCCAGTGCTGGCACAGGTCTGCTGCCCAGAGCAGGTCAGGCTCGATGTCTTCCAGAGGATCCTTCTCCAGCCAGCATTTCTATACATTTCTTCTCATTAATGCAGCAGGACTTCCAGATGATGAGGGATTAATAAATAGTAATGACTCAATTACAGTTTTAGCCATCAAGGCAATGAAGATTTTCTCAGCCTTGGTATGGACTTCATGCCACCTTAAGTGTTATATATGAGTGAGAGTGGGAAGAACAACCTTTTGGGTGAAAATTGCACCAGGATTTGGGTCCTGCCTTATCACGCCACTGACCAGCACCATGTGTTATCAAAATAAGGGTGACCTCATTCTGGCAGCATGCTGTTTGGCTCTCAGAATGAATTGCTGTAAAATCATGAGACTTCAAGAAAATAGGGATCTAACTAACGAAGTAAGACATACGAGGGATTGCCAGGAATGTGAAAGAGCCCAGTGGAACAGTATTTCACTGGTCTGAGTGTTTTTAAAGAGGGAATACAATGTGGTAGAAAGCAAAATTGATTGACTAAAGCAAATCTGTTTAGATTATTGATCAAGGCAAAGTTTTGCCTTAGCACATATGAAAGCAAAATGCTACAATTTTGTTACTGTTGTTGTTGTTCCTATTAGTTATCCAGTACAACTCGATAAAGATTGCTTTTGTGCTAAGCGAATTCTGTGGATCCTGTGGTCTTCATAAGAATTTTCGTTTAGCAGAAACACACTAGCTTCTTTTGCAACTTTTTTTTTCTCATGCTAATAGAGTATCTGTATGACAGGACAGCTCTTACTAATCTAAGGATTTAATAAGAGGTTCAACTGCAGAGGCATTTTTCTCAAAAGCAGAAGGATATTTATTCGCTCTTCAGATAGCTGTGAGGAATGTTAAATGAAGAGGTTTGTAGTTTGAGATTAATACTGGGTTTAAAGGACACCTGCCCACTTCAGTAGAAGTGGGTTTGTAAAAACGAGGGCGATGAAGTAAAGAATAGGGAATTGCTTCATTTGTTGTAGACAAGTCAGAAATTCGAGTCTTTGGTAAGCTTGGAAATTAGCCTTTAGTAACACATTTGAGTTCAGCTTCTCTCCGATAACCACCTCTCTGACAGGTGACATGACTGTGTGGTGCCAAGAGCGTTTCTGTGGTATGGGAGTCTCAGCGAAATCCCAAACCTGTTCACCCGATCTGTTCCCTTATTAGTGAGAATAAAGGACTCACAATCTCTCTCTGATAAAAGGAATTTGGGGGTCAACATTCAGCCGTCGATACATGCAGAAGGACAGGTCTGTGCTGATGAGTGCTGTTAAAAGCAGGAGAGCCTGTGCCAGGGCAGGATAGAGGATTTGGTGTTACACGTGTCTCTCTCTCTCTCTGCTGCAGCAAAAACCAGGGAGGCTGCCTTTGCCTAGTTGCCTCTGCAACCAAATATTTGCAGCATACGTTAGATTTTCCCTATAAAAACGTTTCTTTTGACAGACTGGTATAAAGGATCCTAATGTAAATGAGATTCAAACCCACATTGCACACTATGGTAGTGCTAATTTGTTACAAAAAGAAGCATTGCCATTCAACACTGTTAATGAAATGGTGAGACATATCCATCTTGAAAACACTGTGGGGAAAGGATGTTGAAGTAAGTGATTAGGAAACAAGGAAAATCGGAAAGAGATATTTTTTCACAAACTAATATTAAATATGCCAATAAGCTTCGGCTGCAGCTCTACAAAATTCAGATTTAATCCTCATTAAGGAAATATTCTTTATTTGTTGTCACCTAAGTTGACACCACAAGAGTAATTTAATGAATTGTAATTAGGTTTTCCTAGATCTGAACTGGAAAGGAAAACAAAACTGCAGAATCTCACTAGTGTGAGTCACAGAAACCTGATATTTTACCCTGCAAATCCTTAAGATTTGTTTTGTTTGCCAATTATCATTCTCTTCTTCATTGCTTTTGCAATGTCAGTTACTAAATCCAGTCTTATTTTTATTTAACATAATATTTTTTATGTGGCAATCGTGGTGATGTGTAGTCAGAACTATGCCTGAAAGACCAGGCAAAGGTAGGATGTCATGTTGCATGGCACTTGAGATTTATCTAGTTGATAATAACACAGTTACTTGTAAAATAGTGAGTGGAAATAAAGGCTTTTCTTACTGTGTTTTGTTTTTCTTATACCATGAAGTTCAGTGATAATACCAGCTACCACTAAGGCAGTGGTAGCTTTAAGAACTTAGATACTGCTATTCATTTGAAACAGTCAGAAAATATTTTGAATCTTCGAGATAATCTTAAAAATCAGAATTGCTCTTACAAGGAAAATTGTGAGCGCTATAAGTCAGTGCTTTTCTTAAACTACTAATTTTTTTATTTTGAAAGTTTTTTTTTTTTTTAAGAAAAGGGGACTGGCATGCAGCTCAGATATCTAGTGATTTGTCAGTATGTGCTGCCTTGGGATCCTTGTCTTTCAGAACAGAAAACTGAGCAGATTTCTTCCCATGTGATTAGGAACTTCTGCAAATCTGCACCACCTTCTCTTTCATCTCCTCTATTTAACCATATGCTGTTTGGCTGAAAATTCCACCCCTCTCCAATCATGGCACCAGCTTTTCCTCTGAGCTACAGTCTCCTTGTTTCACCTTTCAGCTATATCTTTCATTTTTCTTGCAGTCACTCTACTGCTTTCATGGAAAGTCTCCTTGGCACATGCCTACGATGTTCTTGAACTTTGCATGCTCCCCTGTCACTGTGTTGTTTCTCTCCCTGTTCTTCCATCCACACACTCAGAAATCAATCAGCAGTGATTACCTGCTACATCTACAGGGGGTTCAGAGCTGCAGTTTTGAAAGAAAAATTGTGGAGGAATTCAAAGGGGGAAACTTCAAAGGGGGTCTCATTCTGTTGGATCAATTTGGACTGAGAACACTGCAGTAACTTACTGTTCTCTGAAATGAATGCTCCCACCAGTCAGTAGCTGAATAACTCAGACCTTGTAGAACACTTTTCATTTCAAACCAGTGAAATGCCTACTTTGCCCTCTGTGGAAAAAAATAAATGGTATCAACAAAAGCAAGGGAGGGCTGTTGTTATTTTAATTATTGTTATTGCTGGCAAATAAAGCACTGGAGAAATCTAAAGGTTTGTGTTCGCAATCTGGCATAGTCAAATAATGCAGATGCTATCACAGAAAATTGTTTAAATGCCCAGTCAGCCTATAGCCACAAAATAGTAAGATGCAAAGCCAAGGAATCTGTGGGGTCACATTGATTTATTTAACAGTTGATGCATTTCATATGATCACAGCAAGCAAACAGAATTGATTTAGAGCTTCTATTTATGGAGATCAGCTCACCAGGAGTTGTAACCATTCAGTCTCCTGGAAGACTGTCTCATGCTCTATTACTGATATACATGCACAGTGCAAACTGACAGACTTCTGTGATTATTTATTCTGTTCGTGGCACCAAGAGATCAGTACCACTATGCATTTCCAGTAAACTTTATGATCCTGTTTCTTTGCTCACTGTTGGTGGATCATAGAAAAGTTTCTTACTGTGAGGAGTCCTGCTTGCTCCAGGAGAAATCAAAATGCAGGGGGTGAGGGGAGTGAGGAAAGCAAAGTTTGAGTAGAGGGAAAATTAAAGTCTGGAGGAGGTAAAAGCAGAGCACTAGAGCATGGTGTTTTCAGCGTGTACTTAATGCTTAGGAAGTCACACATCATTAACAGGAGAAATATTTCACAAGCAAAGCAAACTTTTAGTGTTTGGTTCTCTCAGATAATTTTCGAGTCATCTTGCAAGTTTTAGAAATTGTCATCAAAACACACAAATCTGGAAAAAATATCTTACAGATGATAGAAAAGGTGTGCTTGCTATACTGTATTATGTTGCCTTTGAAACCTTTGAAACCTAGCCTTAGGGGAGATATTATAGTAGGATGTGCTGCCTTTCTAGCTTAGCAAAAGGATGAGGTAGGCTTGTTCTTGTAAGTTGTGTGCTACGCCAGAAAATGTTATAACATCCATTAATACTATTTTAAAAATACACTCTTTGAATTGCAGTTTGCAAAAACAACAGTTGGTGGCACTTTGAAACAATTTTTATTTCTAAATGTGCATTTGCAGATTGTAGGTGTGTAGAGGATTACATTAAAATATTAAATCACTAGTCTACGGTGATTCAGATTACAGTAATGATACCGAATTTATCAACTGTCTTCTGCATGGTGTGCAGACAGCTTGCTTAAACTGAATCTGAAGATCTGCTTTTGTAAAAACAAGGGAAGGTGCTCAGGGAGATTAATTCTTCTTAAAAAAATGTCATAGAAAAATTACCAGAAGAGACAGCAATGACATAGACAGCACGGGAAATCACTGCAAACGGTGTAGTTTATTCCAGTCCACAGAGGCACTGAGTCCTCCAGTGGTGAGGCACGTTTCTATGGACGGCTTGCTTTCACTAAGCTTACATGTTGAAGGGTTTTGTTTTTTTTCTGTCATGGAATTGATGTGCATGATATGTATCATGCATATAGATTTCGTTTTTAAGCAGCACCCTTTAGGTAAATGGCCATTTCCCAGGATTTTAATCCCAGAGAAATGCGAGGGAGAAGAACAAAGAGAGATTGCCACAGCTGTTCCAGAAGAATCAATCAAGTGCAGTTGCACCACCTGCACAGGAACTGCAGCATGTCTGATATCACAGAGGGAAACCTGGGCATTGCTGGAGAAAACTGATTATTTGAAACCTATTCTCTCTATGTTATCACGTACCTTATCTGAATACATGTAATTTAAAGTAATCAAAACCTCTTTCCTGAGAAATTACATACGAGCCTTTCTTCCACAGGCCAATTTCCTTTGGGCCATTTCAGTTCCGTATGGGACACATCACCTCTTGGTCCCAAAGAAAGCCCTGAATACCAGGATGACTTGCTGCATTAGCTGCAGCCATTTATTCAAAGGACTAGAAGACCAGACCACAGCTGGTGCTTGGCAATCTTTACAGCTTGGCCACAGCTTGGCCAAAGAAGCTTCAGTGCCTTCTGTTCCATCTCTAATTCTTGCATATTGGAAATGAAAAGTCTATGTCAACAGAGGATAATAAATCTGTAACCACTGCTGGGCTCTGCCCCTCCCCATCATCCCACGGAGCAGTAGCAAATGATTCCTTTTTGCTGTCTTGGCCCTGAATATGTTGGTCTCGACAGCATAATCCATAAATGGTTTTTATTTAGCTTTCTAAATTACATGGTTTGTGTTTATTAATAGTTCTTTATATTGGCCAGTTTGGGTTCTGTGGCAAAATGTTTCTCTCCGCTTCAAACAAATGGTGCTTGATGCATTTACAAATATGGTCTTGTCTGGGAATATTTTGCTGCTTTCCCATTTGATTCCACAGGGCAGTTTGCACTGAGGGGAGAGCCTGACATATCCAGTATGATAAGGCAAACCACCTTGTTGTGAACAGTAATGCTGCCTGGCATTCTAAATTTTCCATAATGTGCTGCTAGATTTAGTGTAACTGTGAGCTAAATACTGATTTGAAGTGTGCTGGCTTTCACATACTTCCACGCACCTCAGCTTTTGCAGTGTTCTTGCTTCAGCTACATTCATGTGATGCTTAGGCAGCCCAGCAATGCCTGCGAGTTTTGTGCCTTAGTAACCTTCTGAATGCTTGATATCCTTGCACACCCCTCTCTGCAGCAGAATGCTTCTTTCAGTCTGAGAACACAGCTTCTGCTTCAGTTTGAGATGATGTTTGAGGGCTTCTCAAGACAGCTCTCTCCAGTGCTTGACTCAGCAATTTGTACCCACACCCAGAAGAGATGGTTTGCTGATGCTAATATTGTTTCCTTGTATGCCCGACCTTGTGCGTGCAAAGGGCTCAGGAATCCTTTGTTTAGGCATTTAGTATATCTGGTTGGATGGCGAATAGATTTTCACACACTGGTGCTTTCTGTTCTGGTGCAGGTGCAGAAACACTCGTTTCCTACCTGACTTTTACCTTGCCTGCACATAGACTTATGACCCACCCCTTATAATGGCTGCAAGCCAAGGTAATCGTATCTGGCTCCATAGATACTATCCTCCATTATATTTCTGACCTGAGAGTTTGATTGTTTTTACCATGCTAGTTATAATTATGTGGATCACGTTCTCTCTCTAAGCAGCTGTATCCATTGTACAGTTGGGTACCTGCTCCCAGTGTGATTGGCAGTGCTGTTGCTTCAGCTGGAAGCTCGGGGCTGCAGCCTGGGACTCCCCAACTCTGATTGGTCCCTTTTTTTTTTTTTTTGTCCAGCGCATCACGATTCTGGTCTCACAGTCCTATTTTTATAACTGTCATTACCCACAATTTCTGACCTGCCAACTGCTCCCCTAGGCTGGTTGTTTTTGAATAATTTAGCCTGTTAGCAATACCAGCTCTGAAGTGCCTGTTCTAAGTAGACGTAAATCAGTGTTCCCTCCACAACTTTCTTGCAACTCTGGTCTGGGACACAATTTTTTCCCCCACCCTCCCAAGTCAAACTTTGTGATCCCTCTACAGTATGCTCTGCTCTAGTGGGTGTCCATTCTCAGAGGTGATCAGGTGGGCCATACTCCAAGTGAGTGAACATATCTGATATTTTCCACTATCTCTTCGCACTCTCCAGGGAAGAAAGGCAATTCATTCTAGTGCTTCACCACACCCTGAAAATACGCAAGTCCCCTATGCTGTCAGTGAAGAGGTGCCTCTGTTTGGTGGATGAGAATGCCCTCTGGAGCATTTGAAAAGCGTGGCTCCTTTTCCACTGACTATAAACCTCCCTTTATAGGGAATATATATCACTATATTAAGTGGATTGGTTCACTCTCACTCTCCTTTATTCCTTCTTTCTCTTTGTCCCTTCCCTTCCTCTGTAGGCCAGGTGCCAAAAATACCGGCAAAGCAGTCTCTCAGCTATCAGCTTAAATTGACGAACTGGCTTCCACCTCTTTCATTTCAGAGAGTGCTGTAATTGAAATTCCTGTTATTTTAAGCAATGGCAATATTTTAAACTCAGAACTATGTAAAGAATTGAGATAACACTGAACTGCTTAGCTGTGAAGGGGTGGTTACAGACCAAGTGAGGAAATGTTTGCATAAATCCTATGTAGGCAGATTCTCACCTCGAAAAGCCGCCGTTTCTGCCAAAATATTCAGATCTCTCTGGCATCCGCTACAAGACAATTGTCAGACTTGATTCGTCCGGCAGGAAAAGGCTTTTGCTTTCATTTCTGTGTGTTTGGTGCCAGCGTATTTCTCTGTCAGTGATGTGAGAGGTGACCATATGAGTTCATTGACCGTGGAGATGCCTACTCCAGGAATCTCTTTCCTCCTTCTTCAGCAGAGGTGAGTGGAAGCATGCAGTCACTCCCAAGGAGGATGGGTTGCTAGTGTGCTCGTTTTTTTGTGAAGTTCCCAGGTTGCATGGGCTGGTGCTGCTTAAGCATTGCAGAAGTCCAGGCTTGGCTTTGGAGCCAGAGCTCCGAGATGAGAAACCTGAGAGGCATCTCAGCTGGGGAGGCTTAGTTTGAATTATACCTTGTGCCACATTTCTTTTTCTTTTTTTTTTTTTTTTTATCAACATACCTAAACCCCAGGGATTTCAAGGACACAGGAATCCCAGATTTCTGTTTAACACTTCAAATCACTTCAGGTGATAAGTAAAACGTGACTCTGCATTCAGTAAACCAGAGAAACGTGATTAACTTGTTGTTCACTTCTGTTGTGCCTGTTTTTTGTCAAGCATTAGGGGGCAATTGCAGAAGAGGGGAAAAGAGTATAGACTATAACATTTCTATATGGATCTGGCTGGGCTTGTTTGTGGCTTACTTCCAGACATGTGAATGTTCAAATGATGGGACTGCAGTGGGAGATTTGCTTGGTTTTGTTCTAAAGGTGGAGAATTATAAAGAAAGTAGGACTCCAGTGAAACATGCTTCAGCCCTTAAAATGTTTTAGTCAATTGACATCAATAATCATGAGCAGGGAGGCTAAGGATGAGGCTAAACGGGAAGTGCTGACTAGACACAAACATGGGACTGGTTTGCCTCAGGTACCCTTAGTGCTGCTCTGCAGTCTGAAGTATTGGCGAGGGAATCAGTGTGGCACAGCATTATCCAGGAAGGCTAAGGGGAGTGTTTTATGAAGGCTGACTGTGGAGTTGATGACCTTAACAAAGAAGGATTTCTTATACCGTGCTAAATGTGTAAATTAAATTTTAAAGAGAAAGAAAAAAGTGAAATGTGGTGTCTTTTGATTTGTTAATGGAGAAATGCTGCACAGCAAGTCTCATAAGCAGTATAGCAAGTGTCACTAAGCTATATGGATGTGAGGGAAAAAAGAATTATCCTCTGGGAAATGGAGTGTGTTAGGCAACTGAGCATCTCCTGCATGGGAAACCTCTTGCACAGAATCAGTATTGACTGGTGTGTTCGGCTTCATTATGAAAACATTTTCTCAACATTCACATTTTTTTTTGCAGAAATTATACTTAGATTTCTCAGCCATCTCCTTAACTGCTGTGTTCTCTGTCTCAAAGTATCTGTTTAAACCCTTTGTTGCATCCTGTTCTGACACACATCTCCCTGTCCAGGTGACAGCAGAGATCTGTTTGGCTTTGCAGATCTAAGAATGACATACAGTTATTTTTGCATTCTAACATGAATTCAGTTGCCAAGACCAGCATCTTCATTACACTGCTTTAGCATGCACGCATGCTAAATCCATTATCTATAGGCAAATTTCTGCCAATGACTATTTGTATGTCATGGACAGAAATTTGCCTACGTGCTCCTTCAGAAATAGAATATTATTACACAACCTCACCTAACCACATCTAATACTATCAGTACATGTATGCAGCACAGCTCAAAAAGAAATTGAAATATTTTTATGGAACATTTATTTTCAGGCAACACCATATGTTACAGTTGTGGGTCTGAAAGTATTAAAAACTGATTTACAAGGAGATATGTTTTTATCACTTGTTGTTTGGGAGCCAATCTTAGTCGTCTGTTAATGATCAGAAAACAAGCCACTAATGATGTCCCAGTAAGAAACACAGAAAAATAATAGCTGATTCCTAAAGGGGGTTACCCATTTAAAAACTAGAAAAACTTCTTCCAAAACAGAAAACTGTGTATGTAATGTGTAGATCCAGCCTTAGAAAACATACTAACAGGTCCTGTTGTCTCATCTGCAAACTATTTCCTACCTGGGGGAGCAGTGGCCCTATCATTGAAGGCTGCTCACATAAGTAAAGGGTTGTGTGATATTCAATTGTCTTTTGTCTATCCAAAACCAAAACAGGCAAACAAAAAAGTTATTTGCATAGAAGAAGGCTCTTTCTAAAAAATACAGGTGAACATTGTGATATCTGCTATCCCTGTTAAGGCCAAAAGTTCAATAAAAAAACCTAAAAAAGCTTTTGACATCTCCAAACAGGCACTGGCTTTTGCAGACACTGTCAGATTTTTTATTTCACTTGTCTTCCTGGGTGAGATAGTCACTCAAAACTGGGATCAATGACTTTCATCAATACCTCTCCCAATATTGTGAAAGGTCATATATCACTGTCTCCCAGCACTAGGGTAATTTGCAAACAGACGTTCCTTGTATTGGAGTCGTGCCCAGAGGATTTGAGCAGGAAGGGAATGCCAGTCTGCTGGATAGGCACAAAATAAAATAGTCCACACCACTGAAATAAGAACGAGTTGTGACAGCAGTAAAACACAGGCTTGTGAAGCTTATGAGGGAAGGGGTAAGAGAAAATAATGGCAGAGGAATGGCAGAGTAAGGCAGCGCCTTTGAGCCGCTGTTCCCTGAGGCTGAGCAGTGTCTGTAAGGGGCAGCTCATTAGAAGACTGCAGCTGCTTCTAGCAGCTAAAGCAATAAGTAGATTTTTCAGGGGAGCTGATGCCTGAATATTTCCAAAAATCTCCCCACAGCAGGAGACTGCAGGAGTCACAAGCTACTGACTCCTGCCGAAAGCTTGGCTTTTGCTCAGCTGTTGACATAGAAGCTAAATTCACCCAAAACTCTGAGTTTTGGTGTGGCTGCTTGCAGCGTGAGTCAGTGTACATCCTCCTCCATGTCCATTGCCAGACCTTGTTGTGTCCTACATGTAGGAATTACTGACTTCACCAAACGTTAATAGCTACAGAAATAATTTCATTTGTAAGTACCTCCAGCTGATAAGCTGCAAATCACATCCCAGGAGAGCTTGCCAGCTTGCATTTTTGAAGATGCAAGGAAATAATATTATTGCCTGGTATTTGTTCTGCAGCAGTGTCTAATGAGAGTGGGCGTCTTGCTATTTTATATAGCGTCCAGATATAGAATATAGCAGTGCCTCTCTTGGAGTGTTACTCTGTTTTGGTACACTTTTTCAGGAGAATAAAATCATAGAATCATAGAATGCATTGGACTCGAAGGGACCTTTAAAGGTCATCTAGTCCAACCACACTGCAGTGAGCAGGGACATCTTTAATTAGATCAGGCTGCTCAGAGCTCCACCAAGCCTGACCTTGAATGCTTTCAGAGATGGAGCTTCCACCACTTCTCTGGGCAACCTGTGCCAGTGTTTCATCACTCTCATACTTCCTGATATGTAGTCTAAATCTACCCTGCTCCAGTTTAAAACTATTGCCCCTTGTCCTGTCGCTGCAAGCCTTTGTGAACAGTCCCTACCCAGCTTTCCTGTAGGCTTCCCTCAGGTACTGGAAGGCCACTATAAGGTCTTCCTGGAGCCTTGTCTTATCTAGGCTGAACAACTCCAACTCTCTCAGCCTGTCCTCATAGCAGAGGTGCTCCAGCCCTTTGATCATCTTTGTGGCACTTCTCTGGACCTACTCACCAACCAACAGGTTCCCCTTGTTGCCTCAGTCCCTATTACCTACCCATAAGCTTTCAACTTGCTTTTGTCTACTCTTTAGGGATATTTCTTCACACTCTATCCATTTCTTAATGTAGAAGACAACACAGAAAGTTCTGATCTTTGATTAGATTATTAAATTAACTCACGCTTAAAGAGAAAGCAAAATAACTATTTGTGAGTAAAGATAAAAAGTGAAATTAAATTGAGCTTCACGGGATGGTATGGATTTCAGAGGCTGTGAAATCAGAGCTCAGAAAGAAACATTGCATCCTAAATATTTTATTGATAATTATAATTGCTTTAAGTATAACATAACTGGGCTAGTGGTACTTGTTCTTTTGCTTTAGGAATACATTTAGTTTCTCAATTGTCTGCTGACAAACATTGCTTTCCATGAAGTCAACATGAGAATAGCATCAGGAAGGAATCTAAAGTAATACAATCCCTTTCATTGAGTGCCATGAAATCTTTATTAGCTGATTCAGCCACTGTGTGCAGATACATTCATCTGGTTATCACTGGGATGTAGATACACCACAGGAGAGATAATGAGACTGTTTGGGTTGCCCTGTTTCCAAATTCCTCAGCAAACATTTCTTTTCTAAAACAGGAGAAATCTTCCGTGATACACCTTCTGTGATGTTACCATGATCCAAATTCAGAATATACAGATATGAATTATTGACCATTTCTGATCATTTGAATATTGAAATATACTTCATAGGCATACATGTGACCAATTTTCTTCAATTACTGTGAGGTGCAGTCAAAGCAACACCAACGCTGCTGCACGGATTGCAAGATTTTTTTCTTTGCGTTCATTCTGGGTAAATAGAGCCATGATATCTTGTAAATAAAGATTTGTGATGGCAAATCCATCAGCAGGATCCTTGGCTCACTGACGTAACTATATTCTAACAATAATACAAGATGGGCTGGATTTATTTCTACACAAAAGTTACAAATAGGTGAAAAACAGGTGTAAAAGAAATGTGATATTGGTATTGGGTTTCGGGTTTTGTACACAGCTTTTTCAAGTTGAAGATTGCACCATTAAAATCATTCAAATAACCCTAATTCAAATCACATTCATATTTTTGAGACCAGAAGCCTTGATATGGCTAAGTCTTATGCAGTGCAAATTTTACATTAATAGTCAAAAATAATACTAGAGAAAATTATAGTAGATGATACTAGACTAGACTGTTATTCTTGTATTCACATGGAATATCTTTTTCTTCCTAAATGGAAATTCATTGAATTCACTCCATCATTTGAAAAGCAAAGTACTTTTTAATGCAATAACAGCCTACCTGCGTGACATTGTGAAGATCCTGACCCACCTGAAGATGAAATAATACCAGGTTTGCTATTCCAGAGAAACTCTTCATCACTGTTCATGTGTTCTGTCACTGTTAAAGGTCTTATTACCACAGAAACACACAAAATAGACAGTATTCCCCTGATCAAGAAGAAGCAAAATGTCAGTGACTGTTGTGACTATTTTTTATGTAACACAGAAGAGGCCTGGAAATACCACGTTGTCCTCCAAAATACAAGTTCTTTACAAAGCAGCTGTTATTAAAGCCTTTAGTGAAGGTCTTGATTTCGACGTAAATGAACGGAATCTTGAATTGACATCCCAGACCAAGATGCCAACTCAAGTGAACATTTTGAATATCTTGTTTTGTTAATATGCACCTTCTAAAATGTGAAGATCGATTTTGCAAATAAGAATCCAGTTTTCTCCAAAACTGCATAAGTAATTCCAAACTGATGTTTGAATAATTCAGCAACTTTAAAAGGAAACTTATTAAATATTTCCAGCTGTGGAAAATCCTTATGTACCATAGGTCTAAATCCCCTAAGCAAATTCGCCACAAATATAATATCACATATTTCTTGAGAGAATTCTTCACCATTGCACCAACATGTTGTCTGAGGGGATTTTGTTCAAGGAAGTTAGAGGTAACAATTTTTTTTAATCATGAAAAATTCATTACAATGTTAACTACAAAGAGCCCACTCCTACCCCATAACCATTAAAATGCAGTCACCTATTCAATAATGCAGAATTGTTGTGTATTAAAAATTTAAATTTATAAATATTAATAGAACAGAGGTCAGTCTCTTAACCAACAGAAGTAGTTGTACACACAGAGATCATTGTAAGCCTTAAGGGTTGCACATTTGTTATGGCACAGAGCAAAACAGACATGTTAAAAAGCAGTTGTCTAAGAAAGGCAATTCTGAACCTTTTTTCAGATCAAAGATAAGGACAAGAAATTTGGTATTAATCCTAGGGTCTGTGGTTGTCCTCCGGGGAAGGAAACATTCATATTTCGATCTGGCAATCAATGTGCTGGAGTCAGCTTTACAAGAGCATGACATAAAGGTGTTTTTAAGTAACAGCAGCCAAAGTCACCTTCTACAGCCTTGCTCCTTCACACCACTTTCACCATCAAGGGGTCAGAAACATGATGCTGCTTTTCAAGGGACTGAAAAGATCTGACCAGTGTCTGCTTAGTGTTTCCAATAGCAGCAGAGAGGTGACTGTCGGGCAAAAGGAAATTCCAGCATTATCACAATCTGGATATTCATGTCCCTGGGAATAGGGAAGCTGAGCAGGTTGTGAGAAGGCTTTCAGTGTTGCCAATCAGCATAAAGCAAACCTGAAGTGCTGGAAAGGCACAGCTAGCTCCTTAGCAGCAGTTCCTCTTAGGTGTGTGTCCTGGTTTGAGCTGAACAAAACCAATTCTGTTCAGTGATTTTTATTTTCCAGTTCAGTCTCTTCTAAAAGGCTGCACTTTCTGAAGTTAGCAGCATGTTTTTGCAGACAGTGTGTGCTACTGGCAGTGATAACACCTGATGTTTACAGTTACTGCCTGGGACTGGGATGCAGAAAGGCTTTTGCTTATATTTATTCCTATAGTGACCAAGGCCACTGCTGGCTCTTGTGTGCCACGCTGGGGGTGCCGGGTAGTAAGAGGGGTCCCAAAGAAGTAAAAGGTTGCGCCCCCGGGGGGTAATAGACAGGACAGGTGACCAATGAGAGTATTCCACTCCATATAGGTCATATTTAGTATAAATTGAGTGATCGTGAGAGTTTAGCCCTCTTTCCTCAACGACCGGCATCCATCCAACCTCCCGCTTTTGATCCGGATCCTGAGTTCCCAAATCCATCTCCCTGTATCCAGCTCCCGCTGCCACTGAGCCTGGGCCTTCCCCAGTGCCTCCTGCTCTGCAGCACCAGTGGGGAGGATTGCTATCGGGGGGAGAATCTGGTTCGATATCAGGCTTATATATAGTTATATATAGTCTGCTTTAGTTTCTTTTTCTAACCCGTAAGTCTCTCTGCCTCATTTCCTTTTCCTTCCCATTTGGGGAGGAGAGGGGATTAGAGAGCATCTGTCCGCATTTTAGTGGCTGGCCCAGCCCTAACCTGTGACGATGTGTCAGCAGTTTCTGATGCAGGTAGCATCTGCCTCTTTTCTGGCTAGGAAAAAAAAAAAGCAGACTCTTCATTATAATAGAGATATGTGGCCTTTTGTAGCCTGAACCAAATCCACATCCTTTGAACACTCTCCAGCTCAGCCAGGGCAGCAAGTTGTCTACATCCATGAGTGATGATTTATGTGAAAGACATGCACATGACTTGACAGCAGAGGGGAGCTTGAACAGTGACAGAGCATTGGTTCGCCAGGGCTGTGTCTAGAGAAATGTATTTCCTTCTTCACTCGCTGCTCTCCCAGTCACCTGCTTTGAGAAACCACTTGGACATGGCCACACTGTTATACAGCCTTATTTATGTTTGCCACACTGATGGCTGATTGACCATGGCTTATAATAACTGCATAATACTGCAAAGGGAGGCGGAAATAGATATCTGCTATGTAGATAGGTATCTGTAGCTGAAGGGTGAGTTGTGGGTGCCTGGCTGTCCTGTCCAGCTCCCTGGGACAGATCTGCTGCCAAATAGTGCAGGGGGGATACATGTGCCTGCCTGCAGTGCACATCTCTCAGGGTACCCTTCTATGGTTGGAAACGAGGCGAAAGCTGTTTTAGATGATATTTTCCACCTCTAAGAACTGGGTTATGCTCATTTAGAAGAAGCATTTATTGAGAAGGCACTGGGGGTAGGGCGGGACAGTGTCACTATCACAGTGTCAGGTAGGAATTTGTGGTACAGCTCTGAGGTCAGAGATGGTAGGGACCCCACAAGGCCTCTGTGCCCACAGCTGTGCCATAGAGCTTTGCTCACAATTTTGAATTTCGTTCCTTTGAGGTATCAGTCACCTCAAGCCTGTCCATTACTTGGATTAGAAGTATGTAAAAATGCTCGTGAGTGTACACAGGAACGGACTGCAGAAAGGGGTCAGGAACTCATGCTTTTAGACAATCTTTCCTGTTACCACTGTCAGAAACAGAAACAGGAATAGATAGACCGCTGGTTTGTCCAAGGAAAGCATCTCTTATGTTCCTATGACTATTTCCATCCCTGGCAGCTTCCAAGATATAACTGCCTCAGCTTTGTGAAAATACAAATGTAAAAATGAGAGCATCTTGCTGCAATCTTACGTGGTTGCCTTACTTGGGAAATGTTCCCTGGGTATCTGCCTGTCTTTTTCAGAAAGTCCAGCAACAGAATTGCCTCTGGGTGAAAACGTTGAAAAGAGATAAAAGAAAGAACTAAGGCATCTCTGCCACAGCCATAGGAAGCCTTCAGCAGACCTGAGAGTCTATCCACATTTGGTGGTATTGTTTGAGACATGCCAGACAGGGAAAGGCTACATATCCATGTGGTGAAGGACAAGGAACATCCTGAAGACCTTGGAGAAAGAGGAAAGACATAAACCCTAACATATCCTTGTTAACGAAGTGTATGAGGATGACACAGGCATCCTGAAGAGAGCAATCGGTGCTCTCTGAGCCAAGGCACAAAGTACAAGCTGTAAGGCAAGACATGCTGAAAAAAAGAAAGGAGTATCAGTTAGGTGCATTTCTGCGTGTTTTTTTTCCCTTTTATTCTTTCGTAGAGGCTGTTGGTTCTTCCTCCTATCCCTGCCAGGTGAAAGGGTAAGAAACTGGAGGCCAGAGTATAGGATTACTCACATATGTTACTCAATGGCACAATCAGGGAAGCACAGAAGTTTTCACCATTTCTCAGAGGCACAATGTTGAACACCTTCCCAAACTGCTCCAGAGGGTGCTCCACTGGCCCTGCTCCTTGATGAAGCCATCAGCACCTGGGGTCAGAGGACCCATGCCACGGCCTTCCTGAGCCTTCTGAGAAATGCACCAGGCTAAGTCACCTCAACCATACTCAGCAACCTAGGTTGCACTGGGACTGTTTCCTAGCACGCTTCAGAGCTCACGCGAGGTCTTCACTTTTCCAGGTTTTGAGAGGGACACTTCGATGTTTCCTCTGCTTAACTTTGCTGAACTGGCTCAAAAGCCAGTTGAAGCCTGGTCCATTTAATATGCTTAGGAATAACTCTAAAATAGCTGCGTGGAATTTTCTCAATACTATTTTCCTGACTCGTGTTTCCTTTTAAAACTGTCTTGTTCCTTTTCAGTGACTATAGCTGGGGTATTGTACAGAGTCATCTTCTCCACACCTGCTGAAAGCTCAAACTTCATTGGAAAAATAGGAGAAATGGACAAGGGAAAAGATTTTTTGTTTGTTGGGTTGTTTTTTTTGTGTTTGGTTATTATTATTATTATTATTATTATTATTATTATTATTACTACAAGGTCCAAGAACATGGTGCATGAACAGTTAGAGAGAATCTAGCCCATACAGGAAGAAAAACAGAACACCAGGGTATCTTCAGGAAATTCACCACAGATTCCTCAACTAGCTGTGCAGGTAAGCAGTAAATCATGTTGACAGTGAACAGTTAGATGTGACATCCATTCACTGCACAGCTTTCATTCCAAAGTGAGGAGCCCCTTCATGATCCATCCGTGTGTTTCAAAGCATGATTTGATGTTAGGGCTTAATTCAATTTTAGACTAATGAAAGTCATAAATAGTTTCACAAGGCCAGTGGAATGAGGAAAATACAAACTTGATGGAGACAATATTCAGTTAATGAAATGTTTTGAAATTGGAAACACTGGTTTGAAATTGAATGTTTGTTAGGCAATCTGGGCCTATTTAGAAAGACTGTATTTAGTTATTTGAGTCTGAAAGTGAAAAGCAATTTCATTGCTCTGTGTTTGTCCTCAACTACTTCGTCTGCATTTCGAAGAGCTCTTGATATGCTACTTTGTGGAATGTTCCCTGCTTTTAACAGTGTGACAGGTCTGCAAAAGACTGATGACTGCTACTAACATAATGGAGAACATATAGGTCCCATCTGTATATCTGACTGCATTTCAGAATAGAAGCCACGGCCAGTGCTAGATCTCTGATGTCCTGAAATTTTGCCCCTCTTAGGATGCCAATTTTTATCCCATTGTGATATTTATCCCATTTCTGATTACAATTTTTTGAACTCTGCAATACTGAAGGCAAACATGGGGCATGAATTTAGTTAACTTGGACCTTGCCAGGAGAAGAAAGTCAGGATGTAGCAGTAGTTAATATTTTGTAAGTGCAAGGTTGAGTAATCTGTGGCTAGAGGGAAAATGATCAGCAAAGCCTTTCTAATGGATTTGATATGGACAAGCCAACTGTATTAATTTGTAACCAGCACCTGTGCAATAAAAGATATTAAAACAACAGAAACACCCACTCTTTTACATGTTTTACCACTCTCCTAGTAGATATAGCAGTTCAGTCTCCAAACTTCTGTAGACTTGTTAACAAGGACCACATTGTAATGACATTTTAGTGTGGCTTTTTCTTCTGAGCTGATGTGGTGTCTCAGCATCTGCCCTGTCTTTGCAGAGTAGCTGGGCATACTTTGGTTTACATACATGCCTTTGGTTTAACAATCTCTGTTTGTGTATTTCACTAGAAAGCAGTTTCTTCATAAAAAAGACTGGATTTACAGTGGTAAAAAAGATGCAAAATGAACACACATTATGTATTACATAGGGTTATAAATATTGAGGCATTTTATTTGGAAGAAGACAAGGGAAGAATGTGTTTATGTACATGTCCTACATGCAGAGGCATAAACACTGAAACTTTTGCATTTGACCATGTATCACAGCAACAAAGTAGAGATTCTGTGTGAGGAACATCAGTAGGTTTATTGTGTAATAGCTTTTATTTAAAATTTATCTGCATTATTCCATAGCATTCATAGAGATTTACAGGATTCCATTTATATGCTTTCCACAGTTTACACTATTTACTGTAAGCACTGAAAGTCAACTGGAAACTATTAACACCTAGTTATCAGAGCATTTTGGGCAGAAGATTTGATACTCAGACTGTATCTAATGCATTTGGAAGGGTTTTGTAAAGACAAAAACCTGCCCTGTGTTTCAGCATTAATAAAGGATGGAAGGAAGGAAGGAAGGAAAATAGAGTTGCTGTAGTATCTATATGCTTAACATTTCCTTGAGAAATATTCAGAGTTGATTCATACAAGAAAGAGATAAGAATTCTTCTCTTTGTTGTTTACCGTGAACAGAAGAGTCAATTGCATACGATGCAGCTACAGAGGAATAATAAGGAAGGATGGCTGATATTTATCCAAAAATGGAATTTGATCAGCAGTGGTAATAACACATGAGAAGGAAAGAAAGAATCCAAGTTGTTATGCATCTGGAAAGGCATTTTATAATGGTTAAATATAAAACCTTCTAAACAATTTTGGCATTGGAAAAAGTCCCAGGGAGCTAAAAAGGGAAAAAAAAAAAAAAAAAAAAAAAGATGTTACAGAATAAAAGGTAATGCAGTGCATGATAAAAACCAGATTGCTCCTTCCCTTCAATATCTGAAAGTAACATTCCAGCCATAGATCTGCAGTGTCGGGGAGAAACGAGACTTTTCAAAAACACCCATGCAGATTCTCAAGTACATTTCTTTCTTAATACCTTGGACTAAGTAGTATTACGTTTCAGAAATTTTGCAATTTTGTCATGCCATATAAAGTATTTGAGTTTGTCTAAATAATATTATAAAATTACAAGCTAGAGAAATTGTTACTATTAGATGCTGGATTTACTAAGCCAGTGAACATGTACTCTTGCAACAATGCTGATGATCTTCAGTCCATTAGCTGAGTAGATATTAGATCAGCAAAGAGGTATCCATGGCATGTTCTATGTGTCTACATGGGCACAGACGTGTACGTTTACATATCATGCATTTAGTTTCTTCCAACTGTAAATTAGTTACCGTTCTCAGAGGCGGTATATCAAGTTGTCTAATAAAGGATACAAGAGTTTTTCCATTATAGAAATCATGTATACTCCTCCTCTCTCAGGGGAAACCCAGACTGTGGTACCCAATGATAGAAGAAACTATATATTTTGTGCTGGCTTCTAGAACTGGCTGGGTTATACCTTTACTGAGCAGGACACTGCTCAATCTTAAATATAGCTGGAATATAGTTTTGGTATTTAGCTATGTGGAACTAACAACAAATTGTGCTTCCTGGTTTACTGTAAAACACACACGTAACAGGCTAAGGTTTAGTTTAAGATGATGCAACACTGTCTTTGTTGCCCAGCTCTTCTCTCAGCTATAGTACTTAAATTGCAGTATGACAATTGTTAGAGTGGCCTTACATAATCTGTGATAGTACTGTAAACACCTTATTTTTCTATGTGTTGCTTTAGCCAAATTTAATGGATAACTGCTTACTAGATTTTATGCCTCTTGTTAACACAATTCTATGACTTCAATTTAGCCACAAATACACCTAAAATTTAGTTTCTGTGTTTTGCTATAGATTAAAATGTCACTGTGAACAGGTCTACCATTGTCTCAATTAGGTCTTATAAAAGTATTCCTGTTAGCCAACGAAATAATTCTGTTTTACAAGAGATTGCAATAATAAAAAAGGTTATACATTAATCCAAATTTTTAGGACGGTATTAAGATGAGTAAAACTGATCAGGAACACATCCCTCTGCCACTATCTTCAAGATTCTATAATTTGAATAACACCTCAAAATTCAGGACAAAAGGGCTTGAGTGAAGACATTTTAAGCTGACACAAAGTCTAACCAATTTCAAAATGCTTAGAACTGGCCTTGCTAGTTATCGCTAATTTTATGATAGATTCATAGAAAATCAGAGCAGGCAAGTCCTTCATTGGACCATTTTGTCATTTCAACAGAATCATGAATTGTCACTGTGTTTAGTGACTACAAATCACATTTTAGGAAATACAATTCCTGGTGTTGAAAAACTACTCATTTTAAATATACTTTTCGTTGTTTAGTGTTGGTTTTGATTTTATTTATTCTACAGAAGCACATATTTTCTTAGTAATTTTTCTGCTTTCTGGGCTACACAGTGGATGTGATTTTTTTTTTTCCATATGCCACGGTGTTCCAGTCAAAACTATTTTTTTCCCTTTTATCCAGCTATAATCTTTCAGAGTACCCCAGAGTCATAGCAGAGCTCTGCTTCTCAGAGCATTCTTTTACAGCCACAAGCTGAATCCAGCCCCTGAACATCCTGTTTTGATCATGTCTATGTGCATGTGAGGAGCCCTCCCATTTAATAGATGTACTAAAGTGGAAAAAAAAAGAAACTATGATGACCACTTGAAAAATTACAGGTTTGAGTGCTCAGTGATTCCTCTTGCTTTTTCTGTGTAACTTCATAAAGAACAAAACTTTTGCTCTTTGTTGGTTAATTTACATCACAGTTTTAAACATACCATAAAGGAGATTGGCTTCCAAGTGTATGGAGTCATTGATTTATCTCCCTCTTGCCATTCCACTGACATGTTTACCTGCCTCTGAAGTATCATTGCCCTCTTGAAAGATATTTGTTAAGCTTGTGTAAGCACTCTGCTTACTGCATTGCTATTCCTTCCTCTGGAGTGCATTTTCATGCTCCATCTGCTGCTGGACACTTGTTGCTTTGAATGTCTTTTGCTCTGTAACATTCCACTGAACCTTTCAGGTGCCAAATGGGGGGGGACACACTCAAGAGGAATGACCTATCAAGCTTTGAGACCATTCTGTAGTGTGATAGGACACTCGGTTCAGGCTTGCAGAACACCTGCTGAGTGCTGGACAACACTTTGCAGAACAGGGTGGGAACACCTATGCAGAAAGGCTGAGAGTTGGGAGTTGTTCAATCTGGAGAAGCAAAGGCTCTGGGGAGACCTTATTGTAGCCTTAATGCTTAGAGGGTGATTGTAGGAAAGAGAGAGGCTTTTTACCAGGTCTAGTTATGATAGGAGAAGGAGTAACAATTTGAACTAAAAGAGGGTAGATTCAGATTAGACATAAGGAAGAAATTTGTTATATGACACGAGAGTGGTGAGACACTGGAACAGGTTGCCCAGAGAAGCTGTGGATGCCCCCTCCCTGGAAGTGTTCAAGGCCAGGCTGGATGGGGCTTTGATCAACCTGGTCTAGTGGGAGACGTCCCTGCCCACGGCAGGGGGGCTAGAACTAGATGATCTTTAAGGTCCCTTCCAACTCAAACTATTCTACGATTCTATGATTCTAATTTACTGTTTCAGTGTTGTATAGCATTGAAGATACAAAAGTATATTTGGCTTGTGACAAATTTTTTGGTATAGTCATGCAGATCTATTTTTGACTCATCCTACATTTGTTGAAATTGTTACTAGCTTCTAAATAATTGACTTTAGTTTCCAAATATAGCCTCATTTGATGTATATAGTTGAGTAAAAATATAAGTATATGCAGGTAGAGGCTGATTACATTGTGAACTGAAGAATAGCACATTCAGGAAAGGATAACCAGCATTTGTCACTCTGAGATTTTTAAGGAAAATACCTGAGTAAGCATTTAACAGCAGGAAGATGCCGCTTTCATTAGTGCATGGAGTGGAAGGATTTGGGAGGTTTGGGTTATTTTTAGAGGGGGCAAGCTAGGTGCTGTTGCATATAATGGTTGCCTGGCAACACATCTAGGATTGCAAAATAACAGGGTCACTGATGTAGGCTTGTTTCATCAGTAACACAGAAAAGAAAAAAACCCCAACCAACAAACCCAAGCCCACTCCAGCAAAGTGTTGCTTTGCAAGTTCTGTTTTTCAGTGTGTTCTAGAAATGCAAGAGCAGAGTAGTGGCTTTTTAGTCATTGCTTTTGTTGTACCAATAAGAAAGCCAGTTTTGCCTTTGGGCTTGAATTAGATTTATTTTCATTTGCCTTGCATGTCAGTTTATAAATACACAACAAGCTTTGGATGCTCCTCTGTATACTCTTCCACTATAATAAATATTTGTTGATATTTCTTTTGTAACATCTTTGGACCTGATCCTAAGAGTATAACTCATACTGAAAGCAAAATTTATTTAATAAGATCATTCGTGTATTCAGCTACTATGTTTCATTACTAAAAGTGGCAGAATTAGATTATACATACATGTAAACCGATGAGCATTTCTAAGCCTGTGTACTTAAATCTACATTTAGGTATTCAGTTGCTCAAAAAGTATCCTAATTTGCACAGACATTTAGTAGTTACAAAGAATATTGTTTGCCATAGGCATTTTTGATCCAGATAATGCCTTGATTTTGGCACTATTCAACAATTTTGGCATCAAAATATGTTTGAAATTGTTGATTAGCAAATACAGTTGTCATTGCCATGTTCTTAAGCCCACTTTTTTTTCCTCTGAACATGTCCTATCTTTCTGCCAAAATCCTTCTCCTCCCAAATTGAGGACAGCTACATACATCACTTTGCAAGTGGTTTCTCAGAGGTTCGGTCTCTTCCTTTGAAGTCTTTTATCTTTCCCTAAATCTTTTATTTCACTATCAGGAACAGGAACTTGTCCCACATCATATCTTGTTGTTGCTAAGATTTTTTAAAGCTCTGGTGTAAACAGGTACCAATAGTGATTGAAGATGAATCACAACGTCCCTTAAGTTTCTTACGCAATAAAAATAATTTCTCTGGGTTTTGCATGTACGGACTCAGGCTATGACCTCACAGCTGTGACCTGTGCTGAAGCACAGTACAATGAACCATAAAGGACCTTGTCATAGACTTGGGGTAGAGGGGTGTATGTGTGGATTTCTCTTTTGTTGCCCTCTGGTCTCGCTTCAAAAGGATCAGAGGGACAGACATATTGGGGAGCATTACCTTCTAGTGCAATTTCGAGGGATGGAGGAATGTGTGTGGTGAGTGATGTTTTTTGCTTTCTGATCTATCCTCCTATTCAAAAAATGCCTTCGTCTATCTTCAATGTTTCTTGACTCCACTGGAAGATGTTTACATCATCAGTAGCTTGCCACATCTGCTAGGCAGACTTTTACCATCAAATATGGAATGTAAATACAGAATTCACCCTTTTCTCACAAAACAAATCTTGATCCTTTACACACCTCTCATGTTTGTGCCATGTTCTGAATGATATGAAATTACAGCTTTTGATGGACAACAGTTTCTCAGTATGAATAGGTAAATATGAAAGATCTACCTTTATTATGAAGCAATTAAACCGTTACTTCCTCCATGTATCATCACTTGCATTTTGTTGTTTTGTTTCTGCTTACAAAAAGTCTTTGCCTTCTAAGTCTGCTCTTTTCTTTTTCTTCCCCCACCCCCTTCCCTCCAGCAGCATCCTTTAAGGTCTCATTTCTAACATTATTTCATAATTAAAATAGATAGGAGAATTTCCTCCCTACTTTCTGTCTCCACTGAAAATAAAAATTAAAAGGAAGGTTTCCTCTTGAGTATTCTGACTCTCTTAATTACTGCCTCAAATTTGATTTAGGGTATTTTTTCCTGCTCAAAGTAATTTTGCTTGCCAGCAATTGGAGATAGCGTGTTGTACAACAAACTGTTCCAAACACTGGGGGAAACCTCAGGAAAATAGTTTCCATGGTGTTCAGTAAGACCTGTATAGCTGTTGCTTAGTGAGGAAAATAAGACAAGGATACTCAAGAGCAGCAAAACAAAGGGCATTTGGTGTTCTGGGTTTAAAGTGCCTGTTCAGCTGCACTGGTCAGACCTTCCAGCCAGCCTGCTGATGTGTTGTGCCACAGCAGAGACAGAGTATTTTACCAAGGTGAATTTATTCAAGATTCTCCACCTGAAGGCCAGGTTATCATATGATTCTCTTTTCTTTTTCCTCTGACAGTTATGATGAATAAAAGATGCTGAAAGTATGATTTCTGAAGGGCTAAGATCTACAGAACTCACTCCTTCAAAGCTCACCTTTCTTCTCTTAGCTCACTGCTCACATGCCAGAGGATTTCACTGTTCGTCCCCAAAAAAATATTCCTGAGCCTCTCTGGTCTTGCTCCAAAGCTGCACCCAGAGTCACGCAGAAGTTGGAGGTCATTCTGGAGCTGCAGCTCAGGGAGTCACAGTTGAAAGTAGTGAAATGTGTTGCAACTCCTTAAAGCCACAAATACTTTCTTCTGCTACCAAGGGGAAGAAGGTAAGAGGGAAATCACTCCGCGGGGTAATCTGCATGTGGGACAGGTTCACTTATAAAACCATATAAGAACTGAAGAGTTTTGTTTTTCTTTGGATGTACTTGCAACCTGGACATCAAGCTACACTCAGACCTTGGGTTTAGGAGTTCCCCAAGCCAGCCTGGGACTTCCCTCAGAAATCAATTCAGCCTTCTCCCTCTGGAAAAAATTTCTCCTGAAGAGAAGGGAGTCATACATTGTTCCTGGCTTGATTGCAAACAAAATCTGGCAGATCTAGAGGCTTTCAGCACATTTGCATGGGGCCATGTGACATCTGAGATCACTGATTCCACCTGGGAGCTTCAGAAAGTGGCAGCTTGCCCTTGTCCTCACGTTCCTTGAAGCTGTGGCACACAGAAAAACAAGTGCCGAATACACCACACATTTGAGGCAGCTGATCCAAGGGACAGGGGGTGAATAACTAAGTCCTATTCTGTCACGTGCTCCAGCAGGAATTAAAGAGCACATTTTTTAGTGATTTGCAGCAAATGGCTGCTTATGGGCACACTTGCTTCTGGCCATTCCATCACCCTCCCTAAGCAGAACACCTCCAGCAGCACCGCCCAAGTGTTACACAGCCTTGGCTCTCCCCAGGCTCTTTCCCATGTAGCTGTAGTTTTATCTATTGCATTACACTGATTTATCAGTCCCTGGTAACTCCATCCCCTGTAGATACAACCCTGCATTTCATTTGCAAGCTAGAAAAAAAAAAATCTTCTATGTGTTAAGCCAACTTCTGCCCACAAGTGCTCCATTAATTCCATCAAGTCTATTTTGGTCTTATTTCTGCCATCAGTTCTGCCACATTTTGTGCCAGCTCAAACCAGTAAACTAAATTATTAAGGCTCAGAGCCTTACTCAGATAATATGGGCATTTTCTGAGCAGCATGGGACAAAGGTTAGCAGCAAAACACAGCAGTGGAAAATCAGGCACAGAAGGGATGTAGCATAAAGATGTCACTAGTTTTCTAGCTAGTCCCAGCATTATTTCACTTACTGTATTTTCCATGTCATTTACACTGTCTTCGTTCCAGTTAATTTTATAATCTGAAACAGAGGATTCAGGCTAGGGAGGAGGACTCTTCTGGAAAAGTGGAGAGTGTTTTAAATATTTGAGAAGTCAAATAGAAACAGTGGAAATGGGGAGAGGGAAGCCTGGGAAATTTTATCTGGAACAAGGAATATGTTTCATTTTACTTTTCTTGCACTATAAAATGAGTATAAAGTGAACAAGATTTGGCTAAGCAGCTTCAGTTTTATAATGGCTCTTCACAAATGCAGCTGAGTTTGCTTTTAGGGGAAACTTTGTTTTACATTGAAAAAATAATATGATGCTTGGCTCAGAAAATATGGACTAAAACCTGGATTTGTTTCTCCTAAATTGAGGAGTTAGGTGTCAAGATATCATAACCATAGCAAACAAAGAGATTTTCAGCCATTGGTGTTCCTTTCCAGCTCATGACATCCAGGGTGGGGACCCTAACCCCACGTGCCTTCCCCAAGATCTCTTGATTTGATTGATTCACCCTTATTTGAGAAATACTACAATCTGGATACAAAGACCTCACCTCATCCTGACCTTTTTGCTAGCTGAGGAGGAGGAAACAAGCAAGAAGAGGTTGAGTGAAATAAACATTAAGGGTGTTTTTTTACTGGGCAAATGTGAGGATAAACTAACTTCGAGTAGCTTGGAATATAGCAACAGGTTTTAGGGAGAGAGATTAAAAAGGAAACCAGCCCTGTACATTTCTTCAAGAGTTTGTCAGCTAGTCATGCTGTCTGTGGGATGCTGCCAAAGGTATGACCTAGGGGCAGAAAACAGTGTGTAAGCCAGTATTAAGAAGTTCATGGTGGATATAAGATTTAGTCAAAATACACAAGATCAACTCTGTGTAAAAGTGGCAGAGCGGAACCTTTCATTGCTATGTGTGGGTTCCTGCCATGACACTTCTGCATGTCCAGGTTTGGTTTCTTCACCCTCTTCACCTTCGAGGAACCTCCCAAACAGGCAGCTACTTCATAAGGTCTGAATCAGGACTCATCGTATTTTACACTTCATGCTGCTTCTATATGGTGCTTACTACAATATGGACAACAATTAAGTGTTCTTCAGAAAGAAAAATGCTACCTTCTCTATTAAAAAAAAAAATCCAATTTCCTTATGAGTCTGGATTTAATATTTATAGATCCTCACATTATTTTCCTTGTTTGAACAGCATATTCCTCCTCCAATATCTGTGTCAAAGGCATGAAGGGGAGAAGCACACCTATTTGTGAGATTAAACTCTTTCTATCTTCCTCAACACCAGCCTTACTTCGATAAGATAAGGTAGGTTAGGATGTCTCTGTAAAGCAGAGATCTCATTCTCATCTTTCTTAGTACGGACCTTTCAGTCTCTTCCTAATCTTTCCTATGACTCCCATCTGCACCCTTAGAAAGACTATGTTTTCAGAGAGGCTAACCTGAGGACAGTATTCCTAGCACAGCAGATGTATCTTGATTTATAACTGGGCTTATGATCTTTTTCTCTTTATTCTTCACACCAGCCCTTTTGTAGCCTAATATTTACTTTCTGATTTTCATCTTTCTTGAGCAGTGATCCTTAGAGTGCTGTGATTAGTAATTTAGGACTGCATGCAAATTTATCGTAGCATTGAATTTCATATTGCCACCACGCTGCACTGCCTATTTCCCCATGTTAGTCCTTCTAGTTTTTCCTGTGTTTCATATCTTGCCATTTATCATCCTCCCCAGAACACTGCTACACATTTATAACTGCATGAACCTTATGAATATATTTGCTGTACCTCAGCAGTCACCTTTTTTTGATTCTTAGCCAGTTTCTAGTCTATAACAACAAATTGCCTCTCACCTTAATCCCGCTGAATTTCTTTATCCATTTGATGTGAGCGATTTTGTCAGAGCCAGTTTCAAAATCTGAATAAATAAGGTCAATTAATTTTCCTTCTCCTGTAAAATTTTTTCCTGGGATTTTGAATGACTGCTAAAGAAGACCATCCCCCTTCTAGCATACTCACCCTCACTGAGCCCTATGGTCATGAGGCTTTAGAGGACATATAATTATGGTTATAGTGATCTCCACAAACAATTCAGAAAGCACACATTCAAGATTTTAGAATTATTCAAATAAAAATGTATATTTGTCAGACATTGTGTTTGAATAAGAACAAATGTCTTTGAAAAAATCATGCTTTTTTATTGATTTTTCAATAGTAAAATGTGTAGGCATTATAGAAACTTACTGCATTCACAGAGGCTAAGCTTTCCCCCTGCAAGACATTTGTGCAGCCATTAGAGGGGAGACCACCTTTTAGAAGAAGATATTCATATAGGAGATTTCAGTACTACTGATGTTTTCAGTTACAGCAATCTTGTTTGGCAGAAAAATATTTCTGACATTTAGGTGAGATTTTCTTTGGGACCCCTCAATTGTTACATGGGCCTCTCGTTTTTCTTCATTTATCAGAGCACACTGGCATATATCAAACACCGTGTAAAACAATGACTCTATGCTTTAGCTTTGATTTGGCATTAAAGTACTTCGACGCATTTATTCATTTAAACAAAGTTTCATTAACGATTACAAGACATCAATCTGAACAGTCTTAAAGACTAATAGAATGGATTGTCAGATTAAATAAAAATCAAATTGTTAAGTAGCAAATTAAAGCATTAGATCACACTTTTTCCTTCAGTTTACCCTAGAATCCTATGAATTTTTACAAAGGGCAGAAATTGTCCACATTCCTCGTTTAACTGGTCAAAACATGTCACTCCAGTGTATTGATCTCTATAAGTCTCTGCTGTGCTCCAGTTACTGTTTTTTCCCATTTTGAATTGCCAGAGCATCTTACTACAAAGAGCTCTACTCCAACCCATTCTAAGCAATGAAAAAACTTCTGCACATCATTTCTCTTCCTTTCAAATGGAATAAGCTTTCCTAAGCTTTAGAAAGCACCTAGACTGAAGCACACTCTTTGAGAGGGGGATTCAAGATATCTTGAGATAAGCATGAAGACAGATCACTTGCATTGGGACAGATCACCTGCATTTGGGAGGCACCTCTATCTCCCTGTTGACTGTGGAAAGTAATCAAATCATCTACATTGCTGTCGTGGTTTGACCCTGGCCGGCAGCCAGGTGCCCACACAGCCGCTCTGTCACCCCCCTTCTCCACTAGACAGGGGGAGAAAATATATGAAAGGGCTCAAGGTTTGAGGTAAAGACAGGGAAATCACTTGCATTTACTGTCCCGGGCAAAATAGACTCGATTTTGGGGAAATTAGTTAGATTTATTAAAAGAACAAATCAGAGAAGAGTAGTGAGAAATAAAACCAAACAGATCTTAAAAGAAAAACACCTTCCCCCCATCCCTCCCCTCTTCCCGGGCTCAACATCAATCCTGTTTTCTCCACCTCCTCCTCCCGAGTGGCACAGGGGGACAGGGAATGGGGGTTACAGTCAGTTCATCCAACGTTGGTTTCACCGCTTCTTCTTCACTCCAGAGGAGGACTCTCCACTTTTCCCCAGGCCATTGTGGGGTCCCTCTTACGGGAGACAAGCTTCACGCTCTCTTCTTTACATGAGTCATCCCACGAAGGGCAATTCATCACAAACTGCCCATGTTTTTCACAGAGGCGTTCCTCTGCTGTCACTTTACTGACAGGCTCAGCCTTGGCCAGCGGCGGGTCCCTCTTTGGAGCCGGCTGGCATTGGCTCTATCAAACTCAGGGAGCTTCCAGCAGCTTCTTGCAGAAGCCACCCTGCAGCTCCCTCCCGCCGCCAAAATCCAGCCAGGCCAACCCAATACAATTGCCCAGTGTCACACAGACACCTGAGCTTAGTCTAGAAGCAGAAGCACGGTGGCCACTTCACTCTCATGGATTAGTCCTTCTGAGAAAGGATCAACGTGGCCTATCAGAGGATCTGAAGGAGCACCTCTGCTCACATCTGGTGTTCAAAAGCACCTGCTGATCTCTCTACGGCACCACACTGCACTGAGCAGATGTGCCACAAAGGCTCAGACAAACGGCCGGTGCAGGTGGCAACTCCTCAGTCCTCAGCCCAGGCTCAGAAGCAGCCAGCAATGTGGATGTAAGTTAGTTTTGACACCACCCACAGAAACATCAGGGTCTTGCATAAAGCCTAGGGTAATACGCTAATGTTAGAAAGCCCAAAGGGAACCTTCTGGCTTTAAACTTATTAAAACAGGGAATCAAGGAGATAATAAAATTCCTCTAGTAATTTAAAGGATTTTGAGGTTTCAACTTGTTATACACATCTTATTTTTTTTTGAAATCTGTGGCTTCACTTCCCTCTTATAGTAATTCTGCCTGAATGTGTAGGTTTTCTCTGTACGTATAGAAAAATAATTTAAATCAACTTTCATGTTTTATTCTAACAGAGTACCGTTCTGAATAAATATTTAATTTGTAAACAAATGAATAAATAAAATAAAGAAAATACAATAAACCTTATAAACAAAAATATATGAGTATGAAACTATAATATGTAAATATAAAATGTAAATAAAATTAAAATAAATAAAATAGAATGTAAATAAGTTTTAAAATATTTCATTTACTCAGAAGACTTCCTGAAGAAAATTCCTTATTAAATGTTAATTACTTGGACTTGATACACAACATTTTCTTTATTAATGGCTGCACTAAACAGTGAAATAACCAAATTGTTACAATTCACGTTTCGTTTCATGCTCTAATGTCTTTTTCATAGTCTATTTTAAAGTAATTCTGATATCTTATGCAACTAATGATGCATCCACTGAGACATGCCAGAAATATCTCAGAAAACACATAAGATTCGACCATTCATTGAGCAAGATGTTAACAAAGACAGTTCTGCATCTATGATATTCCTGCTTTTAGATATGCAAATCTCATCATCAGGCAGCAAATTTAAGTGAGCTTGTTTCTATATAGAAATACCTTCATTTTCCTTTATAAAGGAAATCTGTTTGAATGTTCACAAGTAATTTTGGTGACTGCACAAATATGTTCCAAATTTGGGACTGTGTTTTTCACTCAGATATTTAAATTTACTTATGTGAATACTGTCATGGAAACCTTTTTGGAAATTTAAACATCTTGCACGTACAACATTTCACTAAGGATGCCTAAACATAATGGTGTTGGCTCTAGTCTATGTACTAGACAAGAGTTACAGATAACCACTGAAGTAATCTACAATGGCAAAAAAACATTTTTAATATTTTTTCAGCAAAAATTGCAGGTTTTATTGTGATTAACTATTGGTACATGAGCATTCTGAACTGGGCATAGATCACATTGATTCAATACACTTTCCTGGAGGTAACACGTGGTGGGGGATTGGACTTGAAGATCTTTCGAGGTCCCTTCCAATCCCTAACATTCTGTGATTCTGTGAATACCTCAGGGAGACCTGTTGGAGGCTTTTGTTCAGCGTCCCTCTCCACAAGCATATCATTGGCACTCATCATTGCTCTCACCATCTCAAGCTGCACATCAGCATACAGGCAGTTTTCTTCATGTTATTTTGAATAAAACTGAAATTGTTTCTCCTTCAGAGGCAACAGGTCTTAAAACCTTTTCCTTAGTTTGCTGCCATAAAAATGGTACCCACTAAAAAGTCAAAATGTCTCATGCTGATGTAAAAGCTGTTAAATACTTTGAACACAGCTTAAATAAAGTCTTTAAACTTCTGAAAGACTCTTTCAGAAGAGTTTCTTACAGAGAGAAGAAAAAAAAACCCTCATACAGAGAAAAAGCTAATTAATATTGGCAATGGATTCACGAGGAGGAAACAACATTCCTCTCATATAGTCAAATAAATGATGCTTTTCCACTCACTAAATCAGAAAGCTGTCATCTTGCCAAACCATATAGCTCTGTGATCCAAACTCCAAATTCTAAAACTAAATAAAAGCAGATTGTGGCACATGTGCTGGACAGTTTGTTCTCATATTGCCTGTAACATGATGTGCCTTTCAGCAGAGAGTGGTGGGCTCAGGTGGTGCCTCAAGAGGGCTTGGAGATGGTCACCAGCCCCAGGGAAGGACAAAGTGTCTGGATGAGAGAATCATGGCAAGAAGACAGGAGCCATAGCCCATGGAGATAGTACTGAAAGGAGCAGAGACCTGACTCACCCATAAATTCAACCCTCACAGTGGCAGAGAGAAATTTTTAGGGATCAGAGGGAGCTGGCTGCAAACCAAAACCTACTGTGATCACAGCGACCCAGCAGAAAGTAAGAACTTGCCTGTAAGTATATGATGGATGTAGACTTGTTTGTATGCAATTTTAATTCTTCTCTGTCTTAAATTTTCTGTGTTTATAAGGTTAATTATTTTGGTTTATATTTCAATAAAATTTGGCTTTGAGTTGAAAGATCTTTTTGATCGGCTGGTCTCCAGCCTAAGGCAAGGGTCAAAACATCAATCTCAGGGCTTTACTTGGCTCTCCTCTCTCACCATTGCACACACAACCGTGGCTTAACAGTATGCAGTGTTTGAATTTATCAGAACTGGCTGCAAATTAATACTTACATCCTGTGAAAAAGCCAGGGTTTCAAAATTTGTGCTGTGTCAGACAAAGAAATATTGACACTTTACTTACAGGGAAGTAAAATTTCACAGCATCCCAATCTGTTGTTTTGTTTTGTCATTCAAAGCTAAACAACACTTCTTGACACTTGCAGATATTGGGTTCACTGTGGGCTTAACCAAAGCCTTTAGTTTCATATTCCCCCAATTTACTTTGGATTTTGAACTGCTGCACTGACTTCTAAAGAGATGGTCCTTGTGCTTTCATTCAACTAAACTTGTTAAATTTAAAGATCTCAGTGCTGTGTAACCCAGCCCCAAAATAAATATTTCATGTCCCAGTGGCAAGCTGAAATGTTTCAGTCTCTGCCTTTGGGTTTGGAGGTTGTTGTTTGGTTGGTTTTTAATTCTGAAAAATTCCCAATCCACTCTACAAGGTCATTTATAAAAATACTGGGCTTAATTTAAGCAAGAAGTTTTTACTGCATTCCCAAAGAAGAAAACCATCAAGTTATTTAATAGTTACTGTATTTTTTTTTTATCCTGGCACTATGGTTGGCAGTGATTTATGTCTTCTCCCATGGGCTGCTTTCTCCATTTGAACTTAGTGGGAAAAATCTCCCAAAATCCTAAGAATGTGCTTTTGACTTACATAAATGCTGAGGGTTTTTTTCTGTTTCACTGGAATAATTTTTTTTTAAGTTATTAACATGAACGTCTGCTCTTAGATATCTAATGGAGACCTTACATTTCAACACTACACTATTATTTTGATTGAAGTAAGCTACAGACTTACTTCAATTCCTGGAAAATTCTGACTCCCTGTTTCCCTGTTGGTGCTCAGTCCTTATCTCCTCCTTCACAGCATTTCCTTACCCTCCCGGTAGCTTTGTGCGATTGCTTCCACTTACCACAAAAATCAACCCTGAGAGCTGGGCAGGGTCATCCAAAGAGGCTCCTTGGCACTGTGGGAAAGATACAAATAATCTTGACTCACATTTTCTTGTATATTTATTTGCAGGCTGAGAGCCTGATTCTTTAGTCTGAATTGATTCAAAGTGAGCTAAAGGTCATACTCATTTTGGCCAGGCAGTTGAGATGATTTATAATCCGTGTTTCTCCAGTTTAAACCAGGGTCAAATACTTGAGAGAACTGTATATAAGATGTTAATATCTTCCTAATCTAAGCACAAGGGAATATTTTTGATATCCACTCTTCCTCCTTTTAAAAAAAAATGTAATTGAATTTTTAATGATGAATATATGGGAAAATCTTAGATTAAATGTTTTTTTTCTGTTAATTTTCTTTCTGTCTACTTTTCTAAAACTGAATATTGAAATTGTGCAATAGTATGTCTTTCTCTTTAGGACTCTGTTTTACTTCTATACTAACTTTCTTTTACTTCCAAAATTTCAGTGAAATTCTGTCGTGTCCAAACATTATTTTCTAGTTCATAATTTCATGACTATTACACCACCTTTTTAATACATGTGCTTACTATTTTCTTCAACGACTAATAGTTTCTGTAAGAGTGACAAGATTTAGGGCTGGGCCAGTCAAGAGATGAATGACAGATACTCTCTAATAACTCCTTTCTCTTCCTGCAGGGGAAGAGAAAGGGAATAAGGCAGAGAGAATTATGGATTGGAAAAAACCCACCCTTAAATAGCTTTAATGAGACAAAGATAGTACTATTAAGAAAACAATGAAAATAATAAAATATATAAATATATGCAAAATCAATATCAAACCCAAATTCTGCCCCCCAATTGCAATCCCCACCGATGCTGCAGAGCCAGCACGCACCAGGGAAGCCCCAGCCTCAGCAGCAGAGGGAAACTGGACACATGAGCTGGATTCAGGAACGCACAGGCTGAGATCAAGGGTGGAACAGCTGGAGTTGTCCTTGGACACCAGCCATTGAAGAAGACAGCCTAACCTCTGTGATCCCTCAGATTTGTGCTGAATATGATATATATGGAATGGAATACTTTGTTGGTCAGGTTTGGGTCACCTGTCCTTGGAGGTGCAATTTTACCTTTCATTCCTTTTACTTTCAGGCACCCCAACATGGTACATCAGATTTAGCAGTGACTGTAGTTACAGAGACATCATCTCCAAAAACATGCTGCTAACTTCAGAAAGCAGTCTCTTAGAAGAGATTTAGCTGAACACTAAAATCACTGAACAAAATTGGCTGTGTTTTAGCTGGAATCAGAATCTACAAAGAATCTACGTGACTTCTGTGTTACTGTTTACTTCAGATTAAAAGGTAAGCGAGGAAATCCCAAAGAACAACCTATTTCCTCACTCACACACATAGACATATGTATATCTCCATCCTAAGCCCAGAGCAGAGGATTTCATGACTGTTCCATGGCCATGAGCGAATATTCTGAAGCTATTAAATAATGCATTTTAATACTGATATTATGTCAAGTAGTCATAGTATTTGTCTTGGAATTCTTTTACCAAGATCTAGACTGAAATAACATATTTTCAATCTTTCTATATAAAAGAAATGGTATCTGTTAGAATGTGAAGGTCTGGAAACTATCCTAATGCATAAAGTGCCTTCCACTGCACAGGTACTTCAATTAAAATAGTATCTATCTGTAATCTAACAGCCTTGCAATAACTGGCTTCCTTGGCTAGTCTAATTTGAAAGCCCAGAGGTAACCATTGAAAACCACGGGAAACCATGTTTAATTTGATGATGTGACTTCGTGCCTTGATTAGATCAGTTATGTTATGGTTTCCAAAACCCTAATCAGTTTGTTTAACAGCCATCCTGTAATAAGCCCCAGTAAACAGTACAACTGCCTCAATCTACCTGTTTTCACTATGAATTTTGGAGATATGAAATGAAAGCTAAAAAAACAGTAAAGCAAATACACAACTTGATAGGAAATAGCAAACAAATTGCCAACTACCCAGATGGCTTATTCTGTTTTGATAGCAGCTCCTGACTGCTGTATACATCTAATATAAATGCAGACTAATTACCTGAAGAACTATGTTACATATTGCTAGTTAAGAACTATTCTCTTAGTTTTACAATGAAGGCTCCTTCATATTTCTGATTCCAAAACAATAAATCTATTCTCTAGAGAATACATGCTTTTCTGTTCTTTTTCTAATTTAATGCTAAGAATTTTAATATACTTAATCTTCACTTAATTTATTCATCTGCTTGATTGGTTAAACAGTGATCACACATGTAGGTGTCTTTGGGATGTGTTTTCTCCTGTTTTTTATTATGAACTTGCAATCCCATGTGCTGAATACTTAACAGAAGTAGCCATCTTAGTTAGGACTGCATTCAATTATAGGGCTGCTGTTTTACCTTCGCTATTTGTGTAAGATGATTTCATCCAGAATGTTGACTTGTCCATTGTCATGCAAAATAGTATTTCCAAATAACTTTCTTCTCTTCTTATCTATAATTTGCTTTCTCATGGCCTTTTCTGACTGCTTCAAAATTTCCTTATTTGAATTCCCATGGACTGACTCTGCCTTGAGCATAAGAACGGGACAATATATCTAAGTATTTTGAAGCTCCTAGGTTTGCTGATACTTGTTTTCTTTCCTCCAAGCTCAGCTTTCCTCTACCTCTCCTTTTTGCCATCACTTTAGCAATCTTCTTTTGACATCTTGCAGAGCAAGCATCCTCTGAGTAATATGGGGCTTTGTGGTTCTGTAATGCTACTTCTCTTATCCTATTTCTTATCCTATTTCTCCACCCTGGGAGACTTCCAGCAGTACAGCTCTGCCTTTATCAGTGTAGTTGTCATGATACTTAAAGAGTAGAGAAGTTACTTTTTAGGGCTTTGCAGGTGGTGTCTCAAAGACAGGCTTTTTGCAGAGTTATAGTCCTTACATGGGTAGCATGTATGAAAGGGCAGAGAGAGGACTATAGCAAGTCCTGGTGTCTGGGCAATGAGAACTAGGAACCTCAGGGACAAACTCCCACTGATGGTTCAAAAAAACAATCATCAATGGAAAATAGGTGTGGCTGTGGAGGAAAGATAAAATTAAATTGTTGGGGCTGAGAATTGTTGTGGTAGTAACCAGCAGTGAAATACACATTAGATGATGAAAACAGTTGTGTTCCGGAAGGACTTCCAAAGAAATTTTACCAAGGCAGTCCTCGAAATACTGCACAGGTTGTGAAGACAGGTGAATAGTGACTAGAGATCTCTATATTTCTAGTGAATTCTTATTACTGGGATTACAATTTTCTAGGTTTATGCTGGAGGACGTGTATAAACAGTAATGATAAGGCTCAGTTATTACTACATAGCCACATACACAAGAATAACTAGCATAAGCGAATAAAATCCTTAACTGGGATATAGCTTTCTGTACCATGATGAGCTGAGTTGATGACTGAGTTAGTGGAAGTGGGACAGCGTTCAGTAGAACAAAAGACCAAGTATTAAGCAGTAGTTTCTAGAGTTACTGCAGTAAATTAACTCATCTGTTGGAACAATAGGAGGGGGGAAATGGTGGCTGGTAGCAAACCTGTGATGCAGCCATATAGAAAGAAAACATATCCCCAGGGATAGAGAAGTACTGAACAATATTCTAACAAGAGTTTACTTGGAGTGTAATGTACAGTTATAGCTGGTTACACAAGTGAATTAAGTATGCTGAAAAGCAGGTAAAGACTTCTAAGGTAATTAGAGGAAAGAAAGGCTATCAAAGGATCAGAGGGCTGGAGCACGTCACCTGTGAGGACAGACTGAGAGAGTTGGGGTTTTTCAGCCTGGAAAAGAGAAGGCTCTGGGGACACCTTATAGGGACATTTCAGTTCCTAGAAGGGGCTTGTAAGAAAGACAGACACTTTTTACCAGGGCCAGTAGTGACAGGAGAAGGGGTGACAGTTTAAACTAAGAGGGTAGATTTAGGAAGACATTTTTTTTACATAACATGAGAGTGGTGAGGCACTGGAACAAGTCACTCAGAGAAGTAGTGGATGCCCAATACCTGGACTTGTTCAAGGTCAGGTTGGATGGGGCTCTAAGCAACCTGATGTAGTGAAAGATGTCCCTGCCCATGGCAGTAGGTTGGACTAGGCAGCGTTTAAACGTCCTTTCCAATCCAAATCATTCTGTAATTCTATTTTCTGAGAGGAACTTGTCTTTCACAGCCTAACAAAATGTTGCATGTTAATACACCAGAGAAAGGCTATTTGAACTAATAGCCACTGTTGGCACAAGAACAAATGGGTATAAACTGCCCATTAATAAATTTATCCTGAAAAGAACATTTCTAAGCACCAGAGCAAAAATGTTTTGGAACAGCTTTTCTAATTGCAGCACAAAATTTAATGCGGTTGAAGAGCATGATCGCGACCTGGATTAAATGATGTGATTGACCAAAATAGCAGAACTCCTATGCTTTCCTAAAGCCTGATTTATTAAAGGGAAGCATTATACAAGGTTTTGGGCAATAAAGGTATAGATCCTATATCTCTGGATAATTTTCTGAATTTAGTACACACTGAAACCCACATTTGCTGTTGCTGATTTTTTCTTGCCTCATTTAATGCCCCCTGTGTCTATCGCTTGCTAGCAAGAGTTTCTGAACTTGCCTATATGTTGTTTTGCCACATTTTGGTACTTAACTACATACCTCGGTCATTAAATATACATTAATTCAGTAGTAATTATTTCAGTAGATTAGATCTTTGCAATATATTGTAAATCTTTTAGTTATATTGTTACATTTCAGTTTGGCATGCTGATGTGTGATGTGCCTTCCTCTCCTCTCTTCTCTTAGGGTTTTGTTGGTTGCTATAGTTACTGGCCACTGCTCCTCTCATGTCATTTATGTAGGCTAAATTCTTAGTGACCCTAAATCTGGTATCATACACATCTTGTTGTTTCGATTTTGTGAGATGGCAACGTACCCAACTTGTTATTAGGAAAACTGCCAAAGAAATTAGTATAGCTTGTCTGCATGATAGTCTGGACTCAGAGGCCTGAAAGCCTCCTTGCACCGCTATGTTTTTTAAATCCACATTAACAATAACCCAGCAAGGTCTTGTACATGCTGTAACACAATCTATCTTGATATATATTGTTTAATCTATTAAAAGATTTGGCTCTCTTCACACACAGTTGGGGGATCAATTAAAAGTCCAGAAAAACTGTACAAAGTTTCTCATGTAATTAGACGTTTCAGGGCATGCTATTAAGGGCCATCTGTTCTCCTGGTTGACTGAGTATGACTGAGAAAAGAAATGTTTCCTTTTGTACTTGGTCTTCCGTCTGTCTTGATTCTATATTTGATTAACACTGTATGAGAGTGGGAGCTAAATCTATTTATAATGGTCTTAATTTGTGTAATCAGTTAAGTACGGTTTATCAGGTAGGATATTGGACTATTTAGCATTTGAGACGCCCTCTGTTGCTTCAGTGCAAATAGTTCTACCGAATATTTTTCTAGGAGAATCTGCATTATTCTTCTCTTGTTTACTTTCTCCCATCCCCTGTTTTTTTTTCCGTCTACCAGTGATCCAATTTTGCCGTGGAGTAAATCGTTACAACTAGAGAGAAATCACTGGCATTTCATGCATTTTGAATTTGGCTAGTAAAGCCAAGCAGATCTGAGCAGCACAGCAAAACATATGCTGTGAAGTTATGAGAACTGGCTTACTGTCTCCTCTGTAACATCTGTGTGGTCCCACTGAAGGCAACCTAGAATATGTCAGGCTGCCACACAACGTGGAGATACCCAAATTAACTTTTAATTTAGGTATTTCTGCTGATCTGCCAGCTGTGATGTGCCAGTACTGTTAAGAGGAGAGTTCAGTCCCTTTGTATCAGTGCAGCTGCTTGTCTAAACTTTTCCCCCCGAGTGACTCTAAATCCTAACAAGGCAATGACACGCAGCAATACTTTCATTTAACGTTTCTAACAACAACTGATTGCTTCAGCTAGACTTTTGCACTAGCACACACACATTGAAAACCTAAGCCTGACTCTAAATAATACTTTCACTACTTGTATAAATTCATGAAAAATAAGATCCAAGTTCTTGTATACTCTGACTATAGCAAAGTACTCACAAATGCATGCCAAGACAAGCCATGTGGTCATTCTGGTTTGGCTGCAGCACTGTGTTTCATTATATCTACAGTACTTTGATGTTTAATCCACTTTATGTACAGCAGCAGGTACAGTTAAAGCAATATTCAGACAACACATTCATTCATTCATTGATTCACACAAATGCAATATTGCGTGAAGAATTAAACCTGAAATACAAATTTTTAATACACTGTCTCCGCGCACTTAGCACTGCTAATGTCAGTGCTCTGGCATCAGCCTTAGGCATGTAATCCTTGGCACTTGTCCACGCTGGATGGCTTTCTGTCAGTTTTAGGAATGGTTATCAAAATCCATAAGCAGTTTAAAACTAGTATTTGAAGATAATTGTAGGCAATTAGGGTAGGATCATCTCACCAAAATTTAGACAAAGTTAGTTATCATGGGGTGAGTTAGTTATCTCTTGCTCCTTTTAATGTCAGCAGAGAATAACAGGAATTTCCAACTTGCAATTATTTTCCCTGACTTAGGGAAGGTGTGTAATTAGTTACATCATCTGGAGTGAGATGAATCACCTAGGAGCTCACATCCCTCATCACTATGAAGAGCTCAACCTTGGCTTCTCTAACTTTTAGCCCCCTGAAGATAACTTCACATCTCACCCTCATGTTTTTTTCTCTGGCCTGCAATGAAATGAACTCAGCATTTTTCAGCTATTAGCAGCTGACTCTAGAGATGTTCTTCCTCTCTCTTGAGGAGAAAGGACATGCATTTTTCTACAAAGAAAATATAAATGCAGCTTATATGATCATGAATCTAGAGCTGTTCATGATGCACACCGCAGTGAACACAATTAATACAGTCATCTGGAATTTATTATCTACCATGAAGGAGATGTGGATACTTTTTGGTGTAACTGGAAAGAGAATTTAACTTCTCCCTGAAACAAAGAGCATCTTTTTTTTGAGTGATGTTGCTTAAAGAACACACCAAAAACTATTTAAACTTTGACAGATATTCTGCTCTGGTGAAATGTGAAACTGTGTTAATTTTAACCCAGATAACATAGAGATAGATTGAGCATGTCAGAACTTTCTGTTATAATACTTTCTCTGACTGTTGTACTTTTTTCCTTCAGGAATTACTTTGTTTCAAATTTGTAATTATTCTGTAATCAGAAAACTGGAAAAATGAACTTTGATGATTTTTTTTTTTAAGAACAGTTCTTTCATAAAATATCTGAAAGTACCTATACTTGGGGAGAAATTAAACCATCCAATAACTGGAATTTTCATCCTCACAGGAGCTCTACTTGAAGGGTCATCTTGCAAAGATGTTTTCACCTTGAGAAAGGGACACAGAATCATAGAATAGTTTGGGTTGGAAGAGACCTTAAAGATCATCTAGTTCTATACCCCCTGCCATGGGCAGGGACATGTCACACTAGACCAGGTTGCTCAAAGCCCCATCCAGCCTGGCCTTGCACACTTCCAGGGATGAGGCAGCCACAACTTCTCTGGGCAACCTGTTCCAGTGTTTCACCACCCTCATGGGAAAGAATTTCTTCCTAATATCTAATCTAAATCTACGCTCTTTTAGTTTGAAACCATTACCCCTCATCCTGTCACCACACTCCCTGATCAAGAGTCCCTCCCCAGCTTTCCTGTAGCCCCCTTCAGGTACTGGCAGGCTGCTATAAGGTCTCCCCAGAGCCTTCTCTTCTCCAGGCTGAACAGTCCCAGTTCTCTCAACCTGTCCTCATACTGGCTGTCTGCTCCCTTGACAGTAATAATGTGCATCAGTTCTCAAGGTTTTCATGAAATAGAAGATGGTATAAATCACTGCAGATTATGCCATTATTGGATAGTAAAAATACTGGATTTATAGATGTTTCTATATCATTTTCTATGTGTTTGAAGACCTGTATCTTCCAAATCCTACAGTAGTGGCTGTGCTTTCTCAAAATTTAATAATCATCAAGAGCCCTTAGCATGCTCCTTATCAATTTTCTCTGTTTTCTTGCTTCATAAGAGTATACATTCTGTTACAGAGGAACTGAATAAAGGACATACAAATGAAAGCCAAGTACTGAAAACGGCTATACCACAAGCAGGTTGAAGAAAGGTGAATTTTCCAGTCCTCTTGGCTTTTCTAGGTTCTGACAAACATATCTGAGATTCTCAGGCTCCTCCCTAGTCTCAGCAAACTTGTATATAAATACCTACAATGGATAGGTCTTCTTATAATTGAGACTGAATGGCCAGAGATTCAGTAAAGTCTCTGCTATTCGGTGATGAGTGTAATTCTGCATTCCAATACCTTACCTAGAGACACAGAGGATCCTTTGTCTCTCAGTATCTAAATTAAGATCAGTTTCTTATCTTATGCAAAAATTCCTTAGTGACACGTATTGTTTTCTGTGCTACAGAGGAGGTTACAGGAGATCACTGCAGCCTGATCTGGCTGCAAGAACCTATGAAAGTTTAGAGCTGTTTTCGGTGACTATCCTGTCCATGGGATTGCTCCTCCTGCCCCTTCCCAAGAAGAGAGAATTACAGGTGAAATCATTTGACTCCCTGTGGCAGATTCTCAAAGCTCCATGTCTCACATGCCTCAGCCTATGAAGTCCTGAATAGCCTGGGTGACTGGTGCCTGGGGTACTTCCCCATGGGTATGGGTCTGGGCTGAGGCAGCAGTAGGCACAAATAAGGTGCTTCTGCTTTGGGTAGCAGTTGGCCAAAAGACACTTGGGGAGCTTCTGCATCAGCAGGATTAGCACTTTTTTTTTCTGTATAAATCTTGTTTTAGTAGAGGAACAAATGAAAACAGGTATGTGAAAGCTCTCCTGTTAGGCAGAGTATTTTAGGCTCTGTGTTCAAGCTGTATTTTTATCAAGGGTATCAAAAATACAGAAAGAATTTGTCATACAGACTGAACATTAGGGATATTTTAACAGGCAGAAAGAAGGATGAGTGAGAGCTTAGCAAATTCATATAGGCCTGGAAGATAAGATTTGATGACCTTTTAATCACTGGCTTTCTCAGTATGCAGAGGAAGATCATTTATTTTCCCAGTGCTTCAGTTTCTTTCTGTACAGTGGGGATAATAATAATACTTGAAATGAGCCTTGTAGGGAGATAGTTAAATATTGGCAGTTGCTTAGAGGTTTTTATGAAAGAATCACACTAGCTATTTACTTTGGGTAAATAAATGCTATGTGCAGATACACAATTTCAAAGTAAAATAGGTCACAAAACCATAACACAGTAAGGTACTCCTCTCAGACTCTGACCAGGGGGTACCGGAGGACCTATGGTATTTTATGAGACATCCATACCATGAGCCAAAAAAACAACTGGACAATAAAGAGCCCTTGACAATCTTCAGAGGAAAAGACAAGTTATCACCTTTAAATCTGAAATTACAGATAATTACATTTTCCTCCCTTATTCCCCCTTTAGTTGCAATTAGAGACGCTATTTCACACTTTCTCTCCCAAACCATGGCACAATGCTGCTATGTATTATTGAGGAGCTGCCTTACTTGACCCAAGAGGTGACTGCTTCTTGGCAGTGGATGAAACGAGCCTCACAGATTCCTTGACTACATCACAGAGATATTGTGACTAGCTTAATTAGATAATGCTCCAGAAGTGTTGTGAGGTACTTGGATTAAAAGCATTATGTAAGACCAAATTAATTATGAGTATTAATACAATCTTGATCTAAAGAGTAATTTGAATAAGGGATAAAATAATGAGATCTTTGTGAGTCACGTAGAGTGCTTTGCTTCTCCATATAAAATCTCTCCCACATCATTCAAAATGTTTCCGTGGAGCAGAGCCGGGCAGTGCTGCTCAGAAGTCACAGAAATATGAGCTGCCAGATGTGAGTCATCACTGAACTCCAGCACTCGTTTCTTTGTTCCCATTTCAAGCACAAGACACCCTGTTCCCTACAGCAGAAGTGCCTGCCGATGCCTTGGTGGGACGCAAAATGAGGAACTCGCCAGACAAGGGGGGACTGTTTGGTTTTGGTTTGAAGTTTGGGGGATTATCGTCATTCCCTGTGCAGACCTGTGGTGACATGGCAGAAACACTTCTCTGGGTGAAATCCTGGCATTTCTGAAATCAAGAAAACGTAGCCATTGACTTCAGCGGAACCAGGATTTCCACCACGTAAGTGTCTCAGTGCCATGTTCTTTCAGGTAAGAAAAAGTGGAAATGTCATATATTATGTGGATTTATGTAGTCATGTAATCAATATCCCTACAAAAATAGAAAAAATAGACTGATCTACAAATTTCTCTTGACAGCTGGGTTGCCAGCACAGGTTTCCACTGTAGCTTTTTGCTTGGTAAGCTTTTTGTGGACACCTAGAAAGTTTGGTGTCAGATTTATTTTAATGAAATCTGAACACAGAGAGATCAGATGTTTAAGTCTAAACTTTTTATATTGCTAGGGTAAATTCTTTTAATTAAACATACATACCTACAGTATATTTAAGACATCTGCTCTAGGATGAGCTGTGTCACTCCCTAGATCTGCACTGACTCTAAGAGGAGTCTACAGTAACTAACTACATTTAGGATTTTAATGAAATAGGGCTAGATTATTTAATTGTTTCTTGTTACTGGACTAGTTACCCCAGAAAGGTGAACACAGAATTGTATTTTAACTTTAGAGGCAGTGTATCTGCAGACGTCTCACTTTGATTACTAGGTAATGAAATATTTGAACCAAATAACCATCTGCTTTTCAGGTATTGGACAAATATCTCTAATAACTATGCTTCACACAAATTCCATTTATGAGACCAGATTTCCACATGCAGACTTTCTTGTTAAGTAAAACACGAGCTGAATGACTAAAGCTGAGCACGTAAAGGGCATTCTGAATATTTAGCTCTAGTCCTTTTATTTTTGTTTACTTCTGTGCTTCATTATAATGAGAGATACAGATTTTTTTATGTATTTGGGATTATAATTACTTGTGTCTATACAGCAGCTCACCAGAGAGTATAATTATTGCTTCACATTTTGGCTCAAGGCAAGAATTAGACTAGAAAGCCTGACACAGTCATGACTCTTACATTTTAATTTGTTCACCTCCTGGTAGGACCTAACAGAACACCTATGCCTGTCCTAATTTTCCAATACAAAGAGATTAAACTGCTGCTTCACATCCTTTTCTGTGAGGAAGACATTCATACCTGAGAAGGAGATTCCTCTTGCTCACAAAGAGAGCTGTGCTGTCTGAATCGCCACCTGATGCAGGGACAGAGGTTGCACACAGGACAGCTCGGCCACATGTTCAGCACAGCCAATGTCACAGAAATGTCTGAGGCCACAGAGACACGACAGACAGTGCTGGGTGCACAGTGATGGAGGATGTTCTCTTTTTTGGGGAGACTTCAAGCAAGGTCTCGGGCCAAGCTATGCATTTAGCACAGCTGAAGAGATTTATTCAGGCTGGAGGTGACATATCCATTGCATGATGCACATGCAGATCACGAATTGCTTTGACGTGGCCTCTGAAGACTCCTGAAGACAGGGGCTATAGTGGGGAGGGCCAGAGAGCCTGTACTATGTGCTCTCTACAGGTGCCATGCATGACCGTCTATTTCCAGGTGGAACTTGGTCCAGGATTCAAAAGCACTTTTAGTGCAGGAAGATGCTGGACTGCCCTTGCTTGCCTGGAGAGTGGGTGCAGAGGGAGGGAGGGAAGGAAGGTGCTGCCCAGCACAGGTACCCACTCTTTTGCTATTACACTGGCCTGTGCAGCACTGACATTTCTGATTTCTTCTGTTTTCTGTCTGGTACGCATTTCAATTTCCTGAGACCTTATGGTTTGAGCTATATGTTGGGCTAAGCCAAACGAGTTAAGCTCTAACAAGCAATAAAAACTGGCGATGTCCCTTCTTTGTCTATTAGCAGTGAAACCAGTGGAATCACAGAAAAATATCTGATATTCAGACTTTGTCTTGGCTGAATTACTCTGAGTTTGTGTGAAGATTCTCCTCCTAAACAGGGAGTCCTGACCATCTCCTAAGAGCTATATTGAATGGCATATATGCACGAGATTAGTCTGGTAACTACATCTCTAGCTATAATGCTGGTCAAGATTTCTCCATGAGGTGTTGGTAAGGTACGTGAGCCCACGTAGAGATGGCCGTTCTGGTCTCCATGCTACAACCGAGTGAACAGAGCAACCACTCTTCCCTCTATACTCTTGGCTGAGATCTTCCCTTTCACAGTGTCACCATTTATGTCTTCCTACACTGTATCTAGAAAAAGTGACCATCTTGAAGATAGGGTAAGGAACAGCAGGATTTCTTACATGCTATTCTTTTTTTCCTGAAAATGGTTTACATTTTATCATCACAATGATTTTAGTATTAGAAGCCATACATAGCCATTAGGAGCTTTGCTGAATGCAACATAGAATCATAGAATCATAGAATGGCCTAGGCTGGAAGGGACCTTAGAGATCATTTAGTCCAACCTCCCTGTCAGGGCAGGGATGCCTCTCAACTAGATCAGGCACCACATGGGGACCGAACAGGGATCTCATTTGTTTAAGTGAAACAGGGATTATAATTTCTTTAGCACAACCCTTGACCACAACCCTTACGAGAGTTATACACACTTGCAATTTTAACAACTTAAAAGTACCACTTATGTTTGAATTTAGCCCAAAACAACTCATTCAAATATAATAATTTTTTAGAAATTTGTCTCCACTACAGAAATGCTGGACGTGGTAAGAGGAGAGCAAGTGAGCTGTTTGTAAAGATTACTCATTCTGGTTTAATCTCTCTTAGTAGTAGATGTTCACAAACAAGGATAAATTGAGAAGTTCATTCTGCATAGTTTATTTTCACTTTACTTATTTCTTTTATAATACTTATGTCTCACTGTATGATTTTACGTGGTTTTTCAAAATTACTTCAACAGAAATGATTCTAGAGTCTGCATACACTTGATGTATATTTTAGGAAGTATTTGTTCTTGTGTATCATTTTAGCTACAGAATAAAGACTGTTTAAACTTTTATTGAGGCAACACAAGTAATTTCCTTATGATAAACTGAAGAAAAATGGCAGCACTAAAAGAAGGTTAAAAATGAGAAAAAAGCCTTTCCATGAAAGCACAACTCTTGAATAACTTCAGCTCTGACAGTGAATTCTTAGCTATTTAACGAAATCCTAGTGAGCAGTACTTTATACTATTTTTCAGTGTGAGAAAATGAACTTTGGTCCTTATATGTGCACTGGGAGTGAGAGGCACAGGGAAAATTTTATAGCAGGGCACTTCAAAATTAATTTGCTGAGTTGTCTTTGAAGGCAGCTTGGGTGCTGATAACAGCAAGTCCTGGTTCTCTGTCAGGCTGTGCATGTGTGCAGGAAAAAACGTGTCTCTGTCCTTTCCTTCCCCACACACCAGTTATGTTCAGTCATGCCAATACATAACCTATCTCCGTGGCTCTCTCGGCAGCATCATCAACTGCGACCTGGCTACATCTATTCACCCACTTGCTGTGTTCATCCCAAGCCCTTTTTTTGCCATTGCAGCAGCACCGTGCTCAGCCAGAAAGCTGGACACCGGACGCAAACTGCCAGTGGTGCACGCTGTAACTGCCACATCCTCCCGTGCTTGAGCACCTTGGCACAGGGGCTGGTGTTAGGCTGGTTTGGGGTCCCCATGGCTGCCACAGCACGTGGCAGTGAGCTGCCCCCACTGCTCACTGCCCCCTCCACCCAAATGCTCCAGTCTGCACCTTCACAGCTACTGCTCTGAGGTATCACTGCACCGTCAGCCATACCTGTACCCCAGAGGGACAAGGTCTGCGGTAACGCCTTAAGCTGCTGAGGCTGCAATTTCTTTCATCTAACCCCAGCTTTCTAAAGGTTAGAGATCTAGATGCTGGTCCGTTCCTTTCCCAGCTAATGGAAGGAGACAGGAGCAGCTGTGCTCGGAACCAAAGCTCCAGGTGGAACTCACTGCTCTCCAAAGGTGTCTATTCCTCACCCACAGGGATGTCAGCGGGCTAACACTAACTGCATGTGGCACTGCTAGGTCTCGAGAGTTTGCAGAGACAGAGCTTGACCTTACTGTGCACCAAAAGGCATTTTAACATTAACAGAACCTTTCCTGGCAAGTGAGTTGCTCCACATAAGGAAAGATCTGCATGTGGTCCTCCCAGCATCCTGTCCTAATATTTTAAATGTCTTTTGCAGATTGTAAAATGCAAGAGCAATGCAAACAAAAAGTGTCATCAATGATGAAGAAATATTGTCATTAGAAGCTAATGAAATAACTTTCTAAACCATATTATGCTGGTTTGTGAATAACCCAACCCCAGACTGAGCTAACTCAAAAGAATTAAAATACTTATTTTTTTTTTTTTGAATTAATAAAATCGTACTAACATTATCTGAGCAAAAAAGAGGGGAAACCAAGAAAAGTAGGAGGAGATTGTTTTTTCTCAAAAATTATTGCTGGAAGTATATTTATGTCTATGAAGGGATATTGAAACTGGTATTACTCATAAATGAGCATATTTAAAGTAATATTATATAAGTAATTTCACTGAGTATCGATTCACTTAAAAGCCATATAACATAGAAGAAAAGTGCTCTCATTACATGAAGTGTTTCATAATAAATAACTGAAGGACTGAGTAAATCCGTCTCATTCATAGCCTGCACAGAAAAACATTCAGGTAATCAGTGGAATAAAAAACATCAGCTAAATCTGTCAGTGTTCAATATGAAATTTTTGTTTAGTGCTAAATTAAACTTTCTAAAACTTTTTTTCTCATGTCACCACTCTTTGATTCTTTATGTTAAAGACATATCTGAATAGGAGGCTAAAGTTATATGTTTTATTTGCAAAGAAGAAATAATTTGAAATGTGATTAAAAACATTGCACCAAATGGCACATCTGATACCAGGATGTGACTGTGAAGCCCTTCCAGTATAGTGAGTAACTCTTGAGCTCTTTTTTTTTTTTTTCTGTGAAAAAAAGTTACTTGCTTGTTTGTTAGTACTAACATTTACATTTTACAAATACACTTTCTGTACCCTACTTTTTTTGTGTGATGGAGCTGTTTTGACTGATCTCACAGTTTAAAAAGTCAGTGAAAAAAGCTCTGTTTCACTGAACTGGAAGCCTTGATCAAGCATTGCTTTATCTTCTTAAAGCTGAAATAAATATAGAAGCATGTATCTTAGTATGTTTATATCAACTTTTTGATATAGGAGAGGATGAGGGCTTCCTCTGGGACAGGAGAGAAAGGCAGGGAGGAAGAAAGCATAAAAAAATCCCATAATTTCTCCTTAAAATCCTTAGAAGACCAATTCTTCTTTCACTCCTTGCATTTTGTGGATGGAAGTCTTTGAACTGATTGGTGACAGAGGTGTGTTAGCATAAGGACCATTTATTCAATTAAGCAAAAATAGCTCTCCAGTCCAAATATCTCCATACCCTTTGCCATTTCCAGTGGTTAACCAATAATCTCTTCTGAGACAACATGATTATGTTGATTCCTGTTGCAAGAAGATTATTGCTATAAAAATGTTCAACTGACAAAGATTTCAGAATATATATTATCAATTTGTGTAAGACTCAAATCTTTGTTGGCAAAATCTCACTGGAATTTGCTTGATCCTACAAAATGCAGTTTCCAGCTCTAGCTCAGCAAACTCATACCAATCATACACAACTCAAAGCAGAGCACCAGGCCCATGTATAAAAGTTTTCAGCATGCTGAAAAACTCATCCCTAGTTGTTTCTGCTCCAGTAACTTTTCTGGTTTTTCATTGTAGAGTGTTCTTGCTAGTTGATACAAAATTCCTTGCTTACACTACATCCATCCCAGAAGATGCAGAATGAATTGTCTCGGTGTGAATGTGTGTATACACACACACACACACATACAGATCCATACAAATGCTCTAAATGTACACATCAGCTTGACTCCTAATATCTACATCCAAAATTTTAAAAAGGGACTGTTTGAAGATGTAAATGCCCATATTGAAATGAAAAGGTGAGGCTATCTTTTTTTAAAATGTTCCTCTTACTAAAACCGCTGACTGAACTAACATAGCTCTCCTGTCTATCATCAATTAATATTTTAATCGTAGGTGAAAGCTAGACTTAAAGCAAAGTCTCAGAGGTATGAAGTTCCAGAGTTATGTTACTTCAGTAAACAGCCAGCTTCATCAGTTCAAGTTTCATGAGGAAAATATCAAGGAATCTGAAGATTTTCTTTGATCTTCTTGCAAACATTTTGAGACCAGTGCCACAAATTAAGGTACAGTAGTATTACTTATTGATACAAACAAATTAAGCATCAGTGAAGAAAGTCATTGAAATGTCCCAAACCCCCCAAATTCTTAGAAGACTGGGTTTCTCCTAATACACTTTTTTCTCAGTTAACTAACTTGGCAGTGCTCAATAAAACCAAAAAACTATTAAGCTAAGTTAATAATGAGCTAAGTGAATAAAGTTAATAACTTTCAGAAACTACTTGCTTTTTTCTTAGTCAGCTTCTGGACAATCAGTTATCACCAATAGCCCTGGTGTCTGCCTGGGAAAACTATTGGCTCTAGATCCTTACAGGAGAAATTTGGACATCAAAATAACAGATGATTAACACGTAGTTTTAAATTTTTATACTGTTTCATTGAATTATATAAGGTTGTTCTCACATACCAACCAGCAGCTAGGAAAATTCAGCAACAACAGCCTGGATAGGTAGTTACACATAACACATGGAGTATTACAATGGGATGTGACATACTGTGTATAGCAAATTACATAAATCATTAAACAATTTAATGCTAAGGGCCGTTAAGCAATTTATGTAATTTACTGGTTAGTCTACAAGCCAGTATTTCAAGATTAATACGATATTGTTATGGGTTGTTGAACAATAGCAGTGGTCAGTTCCCTTTTCCCCACCACCTTATTTTGTGGTTGTCATTAGCAATATCACTTAACGCTTTATTGAACCTCTATTTGCCTCTCACATAGTGAGTTTTCTCACTATGTAGATATATTTCTGCTCACTGCACCAAGTACTCACAGAATAATATGAATACTGTTCTCTTTAAAATGTAGTGTGTTGTGTTATATCATTATGAATACGTGCTTAAGCACACTAAAATTGCCTGGATTCAGGGCCAGTAAATATGGACTCAGGTCAATCTCAGGTGTTATTGTCAAACTACTCTCATTTTTCTACTTAGCTTTCTTTGTACATTCATTGAGTTATATGATTGCATAGTTCATAAATAATGCTGGGATCACATCCTGACTCCATAATTTCTGCTGGTTTTGTAACAATACATTCCACTCCATCATCATAGAAAAATAAGGGTAAAGGAAGAGAATACTATTTTCTATTCATCATTGTTCGGCACACAAAATGCTACTCTGAGCTATTTGAAGTTCTATCTGAAAATTTTAGCATTAAACGGTTATTGAAATACACACAGAACACAAAGGAGAATTCTATTAACTCAACTGAAATAGAAAGACAAATGTCAAGTACAAAAAAAAATCCCACAAATCATTAAATATTCCTTTAACATCATCCTGTCCTATAAGGTAGCTGTGGAAGTAAATTACCTCTTTGTTGGAGGAAATATCAAGCCAAATACTATTACTGCAGCCATTCATTTTAAAAGAACTTGCACAATGTCAAAATGTTTTATTCCTATAATTTATCTGATATTTTATTTTTCAGTATGCCTCTTTATATGTGTTAAGACATTTGTTTTCATGGAATGAATGGAAAGAGGACAGTAGGAACACAAAATGGAAGTCAAGTGCAAAAATAAACTATCTATAATTGTGTATCTCTCTATAGAAATGCCAAATATTCTTGACACTGTGATAATTGGCTGCTTTGTGTTACAAAGGGTATAGAGGAGGCATTAGCTTGCTCAGAAATTGTATTGGCTTTCATTGGCTGAACCCAGCTTATTGGGTCCTTCAGCAGGAAGCCTACCTGGAGATGAGATGCAGTTCTATTCCACATCTCTGCATCCCTTCACTTGGTCTCTCTGGTCACATGAAATATCTGAGGACATGACTAGCATGATGTGACTTGTCCTGCTTGTTTAGAGAGGTAGGACAAAAAGAGTATGTCCTACCTGGGGCTGGTGCAAGCAGTTTTTGTCTTTATATCATGTTTCCCTTGCACCACCCACTGATTCAAGGAATGCAATTAGACTCATCCTAAATGAGAAATCTCTTTATATTACATCCGTGAGCAATGTTACTCTAGTGTAAATTACTGTCAGTGAACAGAGGATAGACAGAGACATTTTTCTGGTGTGTATTCCTCTTTTACTAATAATAGCAAAATCACTTGTCTTCTTAGGCAGTTTGGGGAATACAAGCAACCGTGACTGTTCATTAGCTCATTTACACAAGTACTTTTTGCTAAATAGGCACATACTCTTGTATCCTCACTGCATGAACACGACAAGATTGCTGGAGCTCAAAAGAAACAAAAACAAGCCCAAGGGGACTGCAGATATTTATTTAATCACAGCACCATTTACCTGATTTTCTTAAGCTATTCACTCACTTGAACTAAAAGCCATCCATAAGAAGGAATAAGCAATTCACGAAACTTTGAGATTTAGACATCAGAACAAACCTGTTTTATCTGATTAGGTAAATGGAGAGGAAAATTTCACAGTCTCTGGCACATTAAAAGACAAAAATCCTTCCCTCCCTTGCCCTTCCCCACATGCTTGCACCTTGTCTCCAGGAACACATCACTTGAGAAAGAAACTTTTCAGTTATCAAAGTTTTTAACACTAAGACTGGGATTAGACAGAACATCAAAACATGTTTCAAAATTAATGCCGTAAAGAAATATGTCAGTAACAAAGGAAGCCTTACGCTTGATTTTAATATTACCTCATTTTGTTATTTGTTGACAATATTGGCACCTTGTTAGAGTCTAAGACACAAAGAAGGCTTCAGGATAATAGATCTTGCCTCAGGCACCAGCATTTGAAGGGAAGCGGACAATTTAATATTTTAAAGTCAATGGAACTCTGTGTGGGCAGTAAGGAAGAGGGGCTTATCTGTAGATTTACTGTGAAACAATTATGCTCCTGCAAGCTCTAAATCCCTCTCCTACTCACAATTAAAGGCATAGATAACTTCTTAATGCACAGCAGCTGACAGCTCAGATGATGGAAAGCCAATATCTATCAGTCTCTGTTTACTTCTTACTCTGTATGTGGAAAATCAGCCATATGCAGAATGCATATGGGAAAAAAAGAAAAAAAAAGAGCTTGACTAGCAGTGTAGAGAACATTTCCAGGAAGAAACTGTTTCGTTCATCAACTTTCCCCAGCAAGACATGACTGGATATTGCATTTGTAGGGCAGAAGAGGAGATACCAAAGAAGGAAGGAATCAGTTCAATGAGAAAGGGAAAATTCCTTCCAGGCAGAAAGACACATTAATTCTAAGTAATCCTAGAAATCAAAAGTCAACACTACCTTTATTGTATGGGGAAAAATAATCATATAATTATTTAGATTGGAAAAGACCTTCAAGATCATCAAGTCCAACCATTAACATAGTAATGTCAAGTCCTCTACTAAACCATATCCCTAAGCATCACATCTACATGCTTTTAAAATATCTGCAGGTATGGTGATGTAACCACTTCCCTGGGCAGCCTGTTCCAATGCTTAACAATGTTTCTGGTGAAGAAATTTTCCTAGTAAAAAACCTAAACCTCCTCTGGTGAAACTTGAAGTTATTTCCTCTTGCCCTGTTGCTTGTTGCATGGGAGAAGAGACCAACCTCCACCTTGCTACAACCACTTTTCAGGTAGTTGTAGAGAAAAAGGTCTCCCCTCAGTCTCCTTTTCTTCATGGTGAACAACCTCAGTTCCCTCAGCTGCTTCTCTGGACATGCTCCAGCACCTCAACGTCTTTCTTGTCGTGAGGGTCCCAAAACTGAACACAGGATTTCAGGTGCGGCCTCACCAGCGCCAAATACAGGGGGACAGTCACTGCCCTACTCCTGCTGGCCACACTATTTACACTATTTCTGATACAGGCCAGGATGCCTTTGGCCTTCTTGGCCACCTGGGCACACTGCTGGCTCATTGTCAGCTGGCTGTTGACCAACATCCCCAGGGCCTTTTCCACCAGGCAGCTCTCCAGCCACTCTTCCCCAAGCCTGCACTGCTGCATGGGGTTGTTGTGACCCCAGTGCAGGATCTAGCACTTGGTCTTGTTAAAATTCATACACTTGGCCTCAGCTCATTGATATAGCCTGTCTAGATCCTTCCGTAGAGCCTTCCTACCCTCAAGCAGATCAACACTCCCATCCACTTTTGTGTTATCAGTGAACTTAATTAATAAAATGGAAAAATTTCCAATGCCCAGGTTTTCCCTGGGAGTTTTGTGGACACTCAAAATTATTTTAAGATCTTCTTATTTCATTCTTTTAAACTGAAAACACAAATCCACGGGTTTTATCACTTTTTCTTTTTAGCTTGAACTGTTTTAGTCACTTAATCCATTGTTCATGATTTTCTGATATTAATAACTCAACAATTCCTTTCAAGGATTTGCTCTGAAAACTCACTGTCGAAGCCCTTGGTAAAAGTCTGATTTGAGTTGCGGTTATGCTTTTATAGTGAAGGACCTGTCAGATTTTCAATTATGAAGTTTTATTTTCGAGGACATTTACATCATCTTTGAATTCCTTCAGGGACACCTGAATGATCCTTTTAGGGTTTCCTACATTTGACAGGATTTTGCAAGGTTTCTGTGAGATACTCTAGCTATTTCACAGGCGCTTTGTTAGCCCTGAAAGCTTACTGCATAGACGTCATGAAACTGTAATTTAAGCATAGAAAATCAGTATGGGATGACATTTGACAGTACTCAGTAGCAATTTTTTCAGTTACAAATGGAGTAGTATCTTTATTTGGGAGTTCCCTAAGAAAAATGTAAATATTCTGTCCTGCAAATGTGCAGAGAATTTAGGATTGTGAAATAGTGGCTTGGATACATGTTAAAACTTACTCTATTTAATTTATTAACCTTTCCATGGTTCTACGATTATAATCAATTTATCTAAATACCCAGTTTTTGAAAACAGAATTAACATCTCTGTTTCATCAGTGTCTTTGAAAAATATAAATAGTAATTGAAATAAGTTCTCCAGGAAAAGAGTGAAGTAAGGCCCAGCTAACAAGTTTTGAGGATAATATAAATGGAAAGCAGCCACTTTCAAAGGAGAAAAGCAAATTACTTGAAAACAGCATCTCCTTGATGCCTCCAAATTATTTGTTGCTTCAAGTTCTCTGTCAGCTTTGCTGAACTTCTCCCTTATGCTTTATTGAAGACATTTTTTTTCACCTTACTATCTAAATTTAAAGGGGTTTGCTATCTTCTCCTACTAGCCTATTTCAGCTGCTAATGGAATATCTAATGACTAACAGGTAACCTATTTCCTATGGAAGATTAGCTGGAGTCATCTTAAATATGATCACTAACACTTGGAATGAGCTCTGGTTAAACCTTTGCCTAGAATAGTAAACACTATCTGTATATTTTGCCTTTTTGCTTTGAACATAACATTTAAGAAAATCTAACGTATCGTCTTGGAAACAAATAAAATACACACTCAAGAAAGCTACATGAATGAACATCTATGAAAGCAGGTATGTTAAACAGAACTGGCAAGACTTCTGTCCAAGTTACTTGCTTATAAGTATCTTTACTAATCACATGGGTAAAACAGGATAACTGACTTTATTAGATAGGGTGCTACTAAAGAAGCTGGAGATGAAATTTTAATTTCTCACTCTGCAGTTGATTTCCTGTGTCACTCTGTTCAATAAAATTTAAGCAATGGCGCTTTCAAAGATGCCAAGGAAAACAGAAGGATGCTCAGCTACCGCAGTGATGAAGGGCTCAGCGGTGTCTATGAGCTGAAACAACACACAATTGAGAAAACAGATGCCTGCAAGCCATCTCTAAAGAATATTCTAACAGCCTTGCCCACTGCTGCTGTAGAAGAGACAAATCTGGGCTAGACAGACCCTGGGCCTCACACACTGCAGCATTTCTTATGTTTTCAATTGGTGTGTGCTCCCATCCTTGGTGTTACTTGCTACTGGACTTACCAGATGGGGAGTCGCAAGTGAAATCATATTGATTGACAGTCTAGGGAATGATCTATGGGACATTGGGATCACCTCTTTGGCTCAGCATCAACTTTAAACTAAACTTAACTCCCAAAGCATTCAGGCAGTCTATCTGAACTGTTTTCCACAAATAAAATAAAAGTAGTAAGGACAAGCTGTTCTTCATGAATATTGGCAGAACAATTTCTAGCCCTGAAAACAAGTCCAGAAGTAATTGCTTCTGAGGAAGAGAGGGTTTCTTAGCACATGAAGAAACATCAGTGGCAACATAGGTCTCTGAACTTTCACAGCACTTCAAAAAACTCTGAGCAGTCTGGAGCATTTAAAGTATTATTCCTTGAAGACATTTAATAGCAAGAAATAGCATTCTGAGGGCAACCTAAATAAACATTTCAAATGAGGAAACAAAGAGGAAAACATATTTCACTTTGCTGACCTGCTGTTTTTCTTTCATTGTCCCTCAAATCCTTGAAAACACAAGTCACACAACAAATCAAGCTTACAGTAAAGAGCAACTAAATGTTACAGTTGAAATTAAAAACTGTGCATTGATTTTACATAACATAACTGAAAAATCAAATACTGAATTATTTCCACAGAAGTCTAGAATTTAGTTAGAATTTAGTTAGAACTGAATTTAGTTCATTTTATTAACTACACTTATACAGTATTTTTCATGTATTTAAATGAAGCATCATTCCTTCTAATGAGGTTTTTAGTGATGTCATGGCAACTCGGTCTAGTTCCAAAATCACACACAGCATAAAATTTAGGTTTACTTTCATTGCATCCAATTCCTTCTAATCATTTGTTTTCTTAATAATTACATAGTTGGCAATCTTGGGGGTTTTATTATTTATTTTCTTTTGATGTTTTCTACTCATTCAGCAGAAACATGATTAAAGACAGCACACACATTTGGGCAGATGGGTGATTGCCTCTTAAATCCTCCTATGGAATGGATATTTGTGAAGAATTATGTGTGTGTGCAATTTTCTCCCCTTAAAATATGCCGAGCCCAGGCTTTGTGGTTCTAATCTGTGGCCTGAGTCCCACGTACAGATCTTCAGATTTCTGGACAACTGCATCAGGACATAACTTGCAGAGATTTTATCTGAATTTGAAATTGTGGCACTTGACTTACGTCATGAGAGTTTTAAATGGCATCTTCATTTGTATCTACTGATGCTCACATTTGTATGTCACCACCATTTCATTTCAGGCATGGGAATCATGGGAATGTGGCCCTCCCATTCTGTAAGCAGATGGTCTTTGCAGCAACAGCCCAGCTGCTAGAAGAAAGGATTTATGTCAGGTCCACTGTCCTTACCTGATGGGCTCCAGGAGCCCAGGGAAGAACACGATAAGAGTTTCAAAGCAGATGCAATACTGATTGCAGGTCCCTCAATCTGTTAAAGTTATGTTCAACCCTGCAGATGTAAAGCTCAGTAACCACTGAACTAGGACGTGTGATGAGATTTTTCTGCAGGAAGGACTGTGGAGGAGACAAAGTTAAAACATATTAATCAGATAACAATTACTTCCTCTGCTTCTTTATCATAACCTGTTTCACTTTGTCATTTGTATTTAGCTATGTGTCTGTCTGTCTGTCTGTCTATCTATCTATCTATCTATCTATCTATCATCTACCTATCTACCTATCCATCTAAATTTATATATATATTTATGCATGTGTACCTCTATATAGAATCATAGAATCATTAAGGCTGGAAAAGACTTCTAAGATCATCAAGTTCAACCATCAACCCAAGACTACTAAACAGTGTTCTACACATTTTTTTGAACACCTCCAGGGATGGTGACTCCACCACTTCCCCAGGCAGCCTGTTCCAATGCCTCATGACTCTCAGTAAAGAATTTTTTTCTAATATCTACCTGCTGCAACATGTTCTTTGACCTATTCTATTTATATTACATATTGTGTTAGAAAATTGTTTTACTAGACTAAAATATTTAGGTTTTCTGAGCAGTGTTTTTCCTTTCTCCAATCTCCTTTCCATAGCTGCTAGATATAAGGAACTCCAGGCCCCAAGAATCTACATTTTTAGTAATCCAATCTGAAGCCTACATTTCACACTGGGGAAAATAAGTGAATTAATGGTTTAAGCTTGTTACGCTCAGCAGGATACATTTACAATTAGAACAAACTGACAAAACTCTTTTTAAGTGAATGAAACAGTGACAATTTACATGGCTGAGAAGATGGCCCTCCCTCTCCTCACCTAAGAGGGCAGTAGAGCATAGTCCTTTTGAGGGGAGAAGTTATCCTAATTTTTTAATACCAAACCAGACTGCTTAGTCTATAAGAACAGATCTGTTAATCACTAGTTATGTGTGCACCAGTGTGCAAGTGAGTCTGCCTAAACAGTAAAAGCTTCCACAAAATGAGGAAATGTCTATGGTCCTTTGTGGACCAAGTGAGGAAGAGTACTTTGGTGCCTTGTCAATCAGCCCGGATTTCCTAAAGGGCTTCCTTGTGCTTGACACCAGCTGTGTGGCACAGCCAGACTGATATTAAACAGTGTGTGACCTGGGTAGTATCACGACATAGCACAGATATGCTGTTAGGTCCGAAAAACAACTGCTGTGTTGCTATGCAATGCAAAGATTGTGGATATTTTTTTGGAAGGAGTCTTCTCAGCACTGCTACCAAGGATCCCGTGAAGAATTAGACTGAAAAAGACAGGTGCCAAGCAAAGAGTTTCTTGAGGGAGTCAAAATTCTCACCCATGTCTAAAACTGTCAGACTATATACAATTTCTTCCAGTGTAGATCAGAGCATATACGTTCAAATACAGGTCACAGTCTCCACAACCTGTCCTGATTTTAGGTCTGGAATGGGAATTTTTTTTACAAAATACAGACAGTAGCTACTTTAACCAGCTTCTGTCAAATAACTCAGTGACCAGAGAGCTCACCCATGATGTGGCACACACATACTCCACTCACTTCTGAGTCAGTGTTCAAGCCACCTCTCACTGTGCAGCCCAACTGAACAGATTATATTCTGATTGTTAGGGAGAAGGTAGGTACAGATCACTCTGTTTTACTTTTGTTTTGCTTTTGTTTTGTTTTGTTTTGTTGCGGTTCGGTTTGGTTTGGTTTGGTTTGGTTTGGTTTGGTTTGGTTTGGTTTGAAGGAAGTTGTGGAGGTTGTCTAATCAGTCCTATGTCCCACTTCAGGCAGGACTATGACAAGGACCAACACAGCTATCACAGCCTTCCATCAAAGGAATGAATCATTGGCCAAAACAGCATATTATAATTTATGAGCCTTCGTATAAAGGTAATTTGGTTTATTACCTAGAAGTAGGGCAAATTTCAGTTCTCAGTGCAGGAAAATACACATTACCTGGAGCAGGGATCAAACTGGAACCCTCATATTCCTGCCAGGTAATTGATCTTTCATCATATTAAAGCTCCCTCTAAAGAGTATTTAATCCTATCCAAAGCAGAGCACTTCTGGCAAAAGGAATTGAGACAAATCTCCTCCAGAACACCACTGTGATTGCTGAGTGCAGTGCTCCTGTGGGAAACAAGGTGAGAATTCCACCTAGAAAAGGGAATTGACTCTGCATCCTTCAAATTCTGAACAGTAAGCTTAGATAGATGAGAATAAGGTTAGACAGGTGAGATGCTATCAGCACTAGCAAAAACACTGTTATAAGCAGGTTAGCATCTGGCATTTTTTGTGTGTGAAGTGTGATTAAATGAGCGTGTTCCAAAAAGGTGAAAATCATTTCATCAAAACCTATGCCAGACCCATTGGAGTCAAGAGAAAGAAATGGACGTTGTATGTAGCCCATGATTCAGCTGACACCCAACAGCTGCACACAGGAATGCCAATCAAAATGTCTCAGGATTAAATCAGAACCATGTGGATATTTTAATGCAAGTAATTTTCTATATTATGAGGCAACTAGGGAGGACTGCTCAGATGCTCTTTGATTCTAGCCCTGTGTGTAGAAATGTTATCTGAATTTTGTATATCCTAGGATAATTGTTTCATAGCAATTACCTCTTCCTTTTTCTGCTTTTTTAAAAACTTCAGGAAGAAAACTCTGTGGAATTACAATTAAAAGTACTAAATTAAATGAAAACTCTTTTTTATGTCCTTACTTTAATTCTTCTTTCTTTCCAGATGTGTGTTGCCCTATATAGAGAAAATGGAAGAAAAGCTCTCATAACAGTGTTTTGTTAGTCTTAGATCAATGATGAAATGCAAATGCAGAAAATTGGCTGCTATATTGTCACATTCTTTTTTTAAATATCTCTATGCTAAGGTATGACTATCATTCTGCTTACTTGCTGAAATGCTTTCACCCTTTCTCCTACCTAGTTGTGCAGGAATGGATTCTTTAAGTATTAATTTCCAGTTGGCGAAATTCTTCAAGGGAGAGGTTTTTTCTTTATTTAGTATGTACTCTATAGAAAATAATGGAATCTGTTTTCATTATCTTGTGTGTACATCTAATTTTACAGTGTTATATAAGTGATAACATTTAAATAAAGCACTGTAAAGTATCTATTCATAACAGAGCATACCATCACAACTGATGGTATGTTGCCTCTTAATGGTAGCAAGCTTTGTTTGCTTCTCTGTTCTCTTCATATTATGTCTAACGTTTCATATTGCTTTTGTAGAATGAGATTTTAATTACTTCAGATGCTGAAGTGTTATCTTTCTTTCCTGATGGTAATGTTTTATTTCTGAACAGTAACAAAGAAGTCATTGCATAACTCCCTGAACATCTTAAATCAGATGATTTGTTTAGAATTGCAGATTGTGATCAAAGGAACTACTTGAGCCATATTTCTGTCATCACAATTACATACAAAATAGAGCCATCACAGATACATTATAATCTATTCTGAAAAGAGCATGATGCTGAGTAATGAAGAATCACGATGCCAACATTTTTATTTTTAATTCAATATAGCACTGTAACACAGAAGAATGAAGGCTCAAATGAGAAGACACTGACATTCCTGCTCTTGATTTTCATATGCTCTACTCAAGGCAGTATTATCTCTTGCCTCACATCAGCTAAACAAAACCTGCAAACTGCAACAGTTGAGATAGCATTTCATACGTGTTTTCAGACACCTCAAGCTCCAGGGTAAATTGAAATGCACTAAAATACAAAGATGTCTGATGAATTCTGACAGACTGTATTTCTCAAAAAAAAAAGTTATTCTTTCATGTTTGCTCAATTTGTTGTTGGTACTGTAGACATCCAGTGAGAGCAGGGCCTGCATGTTTGACAGTAATGTAATCCATTTACTTTCAACAACTGACAGAACTTTGTGTTTTTGGAGTTTGTTGTCAGTTGACCACTGACTTGTCTGTAATTATTCAGCATGTGGATTGGTTAAATACTCAGAATTCATGACCTCTAATGTGATTAAATACCTGCATTGCTTTTATGTTTAATTATTAATGAAAGCAGCTAATTATTTTGTAAGACCTTTTGCCATGAATCTGTCATCTGACTGTTCTTGAGATCAAAAGGCATCTTCAGAAATAGAGATCAAAAGAATTTTTCTGCAACTAGTAGAATCTTCATCATCTACAAACTGCTCATTTCAAATCAGCTTGACTTCATTGTTGGTATAATCAAGATCACATACTGTGTTCATCATCCCACGTTTGGGTATGAAAATGGGAATTGTAACTTATTTTTTATTTATTGGACATAACATAATTTGCATATGTGCACAAACGCGTGTGCACACAGACATTGTTCACTTATGTCAAAAAGCAATGTCAGATTACGTAATCACCAGGAATATTCAGTGCATAAAGTTAAAACAAGTTTTATACATTATTTTTAAGAGTATTTCTCAATAGAACAAGATCACATATCTCAGTGAGTCTGAGGTTGATTGTGCCCAGATATTGCCACTTTCAAATGAATAAAAAAGTCGTTAGAGACACTGTTAATGGGGAGCGGGGGAAATCAGCTTTTTCCCACATTGAAAATACTGGTATTCTTCATTTTAAAGGCAAACTTAAAAACTAGAAAAAGGTGTACCTTGGTTGGTATTCTGAAAGGTGCATACAGTCAATGTGTAAGTTTAAGACACACTCTTTTTAACTACTAGTGTCTCCAAATACTAAAAAAAAAAAAGGGGGGCTGTGCATCTAAAATGAAATTTACGCAGCACTTAGATGTTTATATAGGTATAAAATAATCAAGTGAAAAACATCCCACCAGGAAGCTGTTCAATAGTAGAAGGTCTCAGGATTGTTAGCTGCCTCCCAGTAAGCCTGCATTGCAAGCAGGACTGGCACTCACAAAAACCAGAGCCACTTACTTCCTTAGAACAGTAATAGTATCGCCTCTGCCTAATTCTGCTTTTTACAGAATCACAGAATTACAGAATGTCAGGGATTGGAAGGGACTTCAAAAGATCATCTAGTCCAGACCCCTGCCAGAGCAGCATCACCTACAGTAGGTCACACAGGAATGTGTCCAGATGGGCTTTGAATGTTTCCAGAGAAGGAGACTCCACAACCTCCCTGGGAAGCCTGTTCCAGTGCTCTGTCACCCTCACTGTGAAAAGGTTTTCCTAATGTTTTCGTGAAAGCTCCTGTGTTTCAGCTTGTACCCATTGCCCCTTGTCCTATCATTGGACATCACTGGAAAGAGCCTGGTTCCAGCCTCCTGACACTTCCCCTTGACATATTTATAAACATTAATGAGGTCACCCCTCAGTCTCCTCTTCTCCAAGCTAAAGAGACCCGGCTCCTTCAGCCTTTCCTCAGAAGGGAGATGTTCCACTCCCTTCATCATCTTTGTGGCTCTGCGCTGGACTCTCTCAAGCAGTTCCCTGTCTCTCTTGAGCTGAGGGGCCCAGAACTGGACACAATATTCCAGATGTGGCCTCACCAGGGCAGAGTAGAGGGGTAGGAGGACCCCTCCCGACCTACTAGCTACAGCCCTTCTAATACACCCCAGGATGCCATTGGCCTTCCTGGCCACAAGGGCACATTGCTGGCTCATGGTCATCCTGCTGTCTCCAGAACCCCCAGGTCCCTTTCCCCTATGCTGCTCTCCAACAGGTCGCTCCCCAAACTATACTGGCACATGGGCTTATTCTTTCCCAGGCGCAAAACTCTACACTTGCCCTTGTTGAATTTCATAAGATTTCTCCCTGCCCAGCCCTCCAGGCTGTCCAGGTCTCTCTGAATGGCAGCACAGCCTTCTGGTGCGTCAGCCACTCCTCCCAGTTTTATGTCCTTAGCAAACTTGCTGATAGTGCATTCTATTTCCTCATCCAGGTTGCTGATGAGTATATTGAAGAGCACTGGTCCCAGTACTGACCCCTGAGGGACCCCACTAGACACAGGCCTCCAACTAGACTCTGCCCCATTGACCACAACTTTCTGACTTCTTCCCTTCAACCAGTTAGTGACCCACCTCACTACTCAGTCATCCAGACCATGCTTCCTCAGTTTAGTTATTAGGATGCTGTGGGAGACAGTGTCAAATGCTTTACTGAAATCCAGATAAACCACGTCCACTTCATGGCCACCATCCATGCACCTTGTTTCATCTTCATAAAAGCCTATCAGGTTGGTCAAACATGACTGCCCCATGCTGGCTGCTTCTAATGACTCTCTTTTCCTTGATGTGCCTAGAGACAGCACCGAGAATAAGTTGTTCTAGCTCTCTGTATATAAGCCCCAGGTTTGCAGGTAAAAACACTGGTGTTTGTGATCTTTCTCTTTCTGTCACAGGTAAAAAGTTACGTGCTGTGAGAGACTGACACGATGTCTCAAACAGCCTGAGTCTTTTCAGAACCAAAACTGACCACAGCCACCTGCCTGGTGCTTGTCCCCCTTTGTGCAGATTCAGCACCTTTCAGAGCCAACTGCCCAATAGGTGCCTGGCGAGGGTGTGCAGGCAGGTAGGGCTTGAAACTACAGTTGCAAAAAACCAAAAAGCTCCTCATCAGCAGAGGGAGAGGCCCCCACCAACCCCTAGACTTTCATAACTTTCCACAAGGGGGTGAAGAGCCCAGTGGGGCAGGGAGCGGACTGCACAAAAGGTGATAGACCCACAACTTAGGGGCGTTTGGCCATCTCCAGAGGATGGCTGTGTCTGTCATCACCCAATTGTGGTGATCTCTCCTTTTCTTTCTTTTTTTCTCCTAACACAAAAGTTTATTTCGGCAAGGCCTGTTTACACAAGTAGTTTTCTGATGTCAAGTGTGTTGATGTGAGCACTGAGTGGGCAACTGAAGTGCATCGTTGTCAGCTATTAAGATTCATTGTTGGGGATAAGGAAGAGCATGTGGGGCTCTCTGGTGTTCATTCACCTTAATCCTGGCCTGAGAATTGGGGAATCTGAGTCATCGACCTGAAGGCTCATGACATGACAGTTGAGTCACCACCCCTGGAGGTGTTCAAGAGAAGGCTAGGTGTTGCCTTGAAGGACATGGTTTAGTGGTGTTGATAGGGCTAGGAAAAGGTTGGACTTGATGATCTTGAAGGTCTCTTTAAGCCAAAACTGTTCTACGATTCTATGATTCTATGATGACTTTATGATCATTCTATGGTTCTATTTGGCACAGTTGGCAAGATTCTCTGAGACCAGGAGGACTCAGCAGGTATAATGTTTCTGTACATGGTGAACTGGGAAAGTATCCTTTCAGCTATAAGCTGGGAAGGGCTCTAATAGAGCACAGTCCTTGGTTGGCATGTGACTACTCCCCGATTATTTGAGTTTGAATCTGGTGAGTGTACTGTTTCCCTATCTGATGAACTTGGACAGTGAGGAACAGGAAGTGGCCTTTCATCTGTAAGCCAGGAAGGGCTGAAGTAGATCACAGTTCTGTGGTTGTCGGTATGTGACTGCTGCCCGATTTTTTTTGAGTTTAAGGGATACTGTTTCTCTAACTGGTGAGCACGGACAGGGAGAAACAGGAAGTAACCTCTTAGCAGTAAGCTGGGAGAGGTTTGAGCAGTGGCAAGCCATGGCTGCCTGGGAAACGTTGGTGCTTGACTGCTCCCCTATTATTGGGGCGTGCCTTTCACCACTGGGAATGGTATGAGTTCTGGTGAGTGGAGTATTAGGAGCCGCCCAGATGAAAATCCAACAAAAAAGGAGAGCAAATAAGTTGGTTAAGTGAGAAAATATAAGATCTCCTCAAGATCTGGTGAAAGAATTGCAAAAACAGCTAGAAAAAGAATGGGCTGTAAGGGAAAGAGCAGAGATTTTGTTAGATATGGAGCAGGACGCGAACCTCCAGCTTCATACTTACCTGCTTAAGTTACAAGAAAAGGACAACATGTTGCATGAGGTCCTTAAAGGTCGGAGTGGAACTGGCAGCTCTGATTCCCAAAATGAGGTTGCTTTTTCACCTCTAGAAAAGAGAGCAGAGCAGGAGTTCTGAAAACTGAAACTACTTTATTCCATAACAGGTTTGAAAGATTGTAGGAAAGCGACATTGCACCTTTTGATCAAAACTGAAATAACAGGCACCAGGGAGGAAAATGAAAAGGCTATGATAAAATACATACCTCACTCAGTCCTGGACTAACTTAAGTTCCAAGAAAAATTTAGCTGCTTAGTGAGAGAGACTGAAACTGAATATGTGTGGAGGGTATCGTTAATGGGGAGGTGACCGAATTATGCTGTCAGAGGATGAAGTCCAAGGATACTGGGGACCAGGACTGTTTCTCACGGTGGACGACCATAGGGAACTGTGGTCATTTACCCAAAGGGCAGCCTATTGGGCAGGAGGTTTTGGAAACCCTGGAGAGGGGAGATCTGCTTAGTATAGAGACCCCTAACATCGACCTTTTAACAGAAAGCACCTAAAAGGCTGCTTGCCTACAGCTCATGCATGATAGGCGGCTAGTCCCAAAATGGCCATCCCCGATGCTTCTGATCACTGACCCTGCTCATAAGGGGCTTGCCTGACTCCCTAAAATTCTATGCAATTCTGTTGCAAGATCAATTAAGGGCTGCCCTGATCCCACAAGCAAGAAATCCTGCTAGGCGAGTGGGAGTGAGAGTCCTAACCTGGGGAGAAATTGCTCAGGACTTAATTGTGGAAAAAAGACGGTAATAACAGGAAGAGTTAGTAAGCAGAGGGCTGTGGTGTGGAGAGTGGAACAAAAGGAACAGCCACCTTCCCCGAGAAGTCAGAAGGTGAAAAAAAAAATTGCAGTGAGTTGACTGACTCAAAATGGGAATTCCTCGAGGTATAATGGATGGAATACCTACTGTGGTACTGGAGCAGCCTGTCTGTGCGTGGAGGAGCAAGCAGAAGGTACCCCCAAAGAAAGTACTATCTGTTCAAGACATTACAGGGGTAGAACCAGCCCCTAAGTCACAGAGAGATCTAACCCGACGAATGAGATAAGCTGTTCCCAAACAGTGAGCTGGGGGGTGGCTTGTAGGTTTATTTGAGGAGGCTCATTGAAAACAGCCAAGGGGACTTGTTGATTACTTTCCCCCTTGGTCCCTTTAAAATGTTTGTCACCTTTTTAGTAGATACAGGGGCTCACATATTGGCATTTCCACGACAGCATAGTTGCCGACAGGAAACAAATTTGGGTAACTGATGTGTTTGGAAATTCTCAGCCCCGGGTAACCACTCGAGTTAAGCGTTGGTTGCCGGGAGATGAGACAACAGAAACTACAATGATACCAGGACTGCTACTAGATCTGTTGAAAGGGCGGTTCTGGGTGGACTTGAAAGGGAAGAGAGTGTGTGCTGGGTCTCCCAGCTGCCTCCGTGCATTGGCTTCAGCCTGCACCCCCCTCTGAAACTGCTAATGTGAAGCCCTACCCCTTCCCTTGGGTGCAGTAATAGCCGAATTAAGGCAGAAAGAGAATTATTCCCACACATTCCCCCTTTAACTCTCCTGTCCCGCCTGTGCAGAAGCCAAACAGGGAACGGTAATTTACCCTTAATTACTGGCATCCGAAAGCAAATACAGGTCCATTAACAACACGTGTTCAAAGATAGATTTTTCACGGTTCCCTTGCAGGAAACCAACTGATGTCGTTTTGCTTTTACAGTGGGGGTGTGTGTGTGTGTGTGTGCAAATTGATAATATAGGACTTCTTAAGAAGTCAGATAGACTATGGTTTATTTATCTACCTAAACCCGAATCGATCCAGTCAGATGACGGTAGCCACTTTACTGCTTGGGTGGTTCAGGAGTAGGCAAAAAGAGCAGGAACAAAAGCTAAGCCCTTGTGCCATTCTTACCCCCAACCCCCGCTGTGGCCATTGCGTTCGGTATCTATGCCTGGATTGCCACACACGCACTGGGTAAAGCACACAAAATCGTTGACCTGATGAATAAGACAGTGGTTTTAAGTGATCCGTTCAGATGAACTGGATGTTTGCTTTGTATCTTGCGGGAATTTAAGGGCAGACATTTTAGACATTATACGAGAAGGAGAATGCGAACATTGTGAATCTTGCTTATTTGCTGTGCCTTTTCTTTGATAATTTTTTGTTGTTTGTATATATTGTAATTGTCAGACATATTCTGGAAATACGTGCCCCTAGTGATTATTTGTATTGTCTGTGTAATTTTCTTTTTTTATTTTGTATGCTATAACAGGGCATTGATCCAAAACGAGGAGAGATCTACGTTACTCTCAGTGGTTTCAGTAGTTATATGTATTGTAATTAATATTCAGTCTTAATTTTGAAGGGTAAATAACCAAGGAGTTGAAGCAGTGGTTTTTAGCTGGAGCCATAGTTATAGCCAAAACTGTAGTTTTTAGCTGGTATGTAAAAGACTCAATAAGCCTGGCCAAACAATCAGTGGAACAATGGAGGTGTGAGACAGGTATTCCACAAGGGGAGCTTTTCCCGGAACTTTTCCTCAAGGACATGATGCTCTTATCTTCAAAGATGGAATGAGATATGCAGAACCAGCCTAGGCCAGCCTTGGAGTCTCTTAACAAAGATAAGGAGATGAAGACTACAATGATGAAGTAAGACGACCACCAGAGACCCTGATGACCACCGAAAGACTGTATTATGCATGCGGGAGTGGGCGGCAACATGTTAATGAGTTCTCGGAAATTGCATATGTATCTCTAAGCTGTATAAAAGCTGTACGTTTGGCCTTTCTCGGGGCACACACTAGATGGAGCTATCCTCTGTGTGCCCTGCGCAGCAATGAAGAATACCTGCTTAACAGACATCAAGGCTATTAAATTCTGATTTCAGCTTTTCACGGCATCAGAGTTTAAGCCCCAGTTCCCAGGTCTTCAGAAGAAGGTATTGGCTTCTTTGTGATTAAGATTAAACTTTTCAAACTGTGGGAAAGTAAATGGTAATGAAGCAGTGGGTTTTAGCTGGAGCCATAGTTACAGCCAGAACTGTAGCTGGTATGTCAAAGACTCAATAAGCTTGGGCAAACAGAATCAGTGGGAGAGTGGAGGTGTGAGACAGGTATTCCACAAGCAAAGCGTTTCCAGGAACTTTTCCTCAAGGACAGGATGCTCTCATCTTCAAGGATGGAATGCCCCAGGACTCCCAAATGCCATTACGATATGCAGAACCAGCCTAGGCCAGCCTCGGAGTCTCTTAACAAAGATAAGGAGTTAACTGAATGGAGCTCATCAACAGGACACCTCGATGAAGACTACGATGATGAAGTAAAACGACCACCAGAAACCCTGACGACCACTGAAAGACTGCATTATGCATGCGGGAGTGGGCGGCAACATGTTAATGAGTTCTCGGAAATTGCATGACTATGTATATCTGAACTGTATAAAAGCTGTACGTCTGGCCTTTCTCGGGGCACACACTAGGTGGAGCTATCCTCTGCGTGCCCAGCGCTGCAATAAAGAATACCTGCTGAATAGACATCAAGGCTATTAAGTTCTGATTTCAGCCTTTCACGGCATCAGTAAACAATCACTAATAAGTGTACCACCGATTGCAGTTGGGAGAGAGTATAAGCTCGGTTCATGTATTAGAATTGGGATGGGGCCTGAAGCATGCTCATGTTGGGAACTCCATTTAAATGATCCATGCAGTCTTAAAATTGTTTTTCACAAGTGTCCAGTCTGCTGTGTGATACTGTGACTTAGCTGTGTGATACTGTATTTGATAGGAAAAAATGGAATTATTGTACTAGATATGCTTTTGGAGAATTAGATCTACAGATCCAGCAAGTTTCCAAGATGACCTTGCCAAACTGACTGGTACTGTGCATGTTAATGCTAAAGGAACAAGGAGTAAGTATGTGGTATGCTTGACCCAATGGAGGGAAAATGCAGCATCACCACCTTTAATGCCACCACTTCTAATGCCACCACCTCTATTGAGGAAGCCCATGCCAAGATGAAGGAAGTTGTCGACAAAATGAAGGAGTTACTACTGGTTTAATGGAATATCCCCCCATCTCCTGGATTGCCTTCCAGTTTTGTTTTTACCGACTGTTGGGGTGGGGAATGTGGATAGCACAAGTAGGAATGATCGTATTATTAGATTTCATGGTTTGGGGTTTTTTAATGTTTGGAATTGCCATAGTTCTCTGTATGATTATTCGATTGCTTTCCTCTGCTCCTTCTCTTCTCTCTCCTTCTATGTAAAAATTACCACCCTAGAAGAAGACCTCAGAGAAGAAGATGCCAGACTGACTGTTTGAGCTATGGGGTAGTGTAAGAAACTGATACGATGTCTGGGCCTTTTCAGATAAATTGGCCACAGCTGCCTGCCTGGTGCTTGTCCCTGACCGTATGGGACTGACTTGGCAGCCTTCTGAGTCAACTGCCCCATCAGTGCCCTGGTAAGGGTGTGCAGGCAGGTAGGTCTTGGAACTATAGCTGCAAAAAACAAAGAGGTCCTTCCAGGAGAGGGAAGGGTAACCCCTTCAGAAACACCCCCCCCCCATACCCCACACCTCGGTAATTTTCCACAAGGGGTGAGCAGCCCAGTGGGGCAGGGACTGGACTGTATAAAAGGCAACAGCCCCAGGAGTTAGGGGCATTTGCCCATGGCCAGAGGATTGCTGTGTCTGTTATCGTTGTCATGGGATCCAAGGGTGGTGATCTCTCTGTTTTTTTTTCCTTTTCTTTCTATCTTTATTTTCCTAACACAAAAGGTTACTTATGGCAAGGCCTGTTTAACACAAGTGTTTTTCTGTTATGAGGCATGTTCATATGGGCAATTGATGTGCATTGTTTTCAGCTATTAAGATTCATTGTGGTCTAAGTAAAAGTGGTGTTGGGATCTCTGGTATTGATTCACCTTAATCCTGGCTTGGGAATTGGTGAATCTGAATCATAGTTCTGAAAGATGGGGATGTGAAAAGTGAACATTCTGATCTACTTTGTAAAGTATCCGTATTGTGTACCTGCACAAAAGATGCACAGAAAATGATAAACGATGTGTAGCTGCTGATATGTCACCATAATAAAAGGCTGGAGAATGTTTTGTTATTTATTCCCCTGGGTTTCACTGAGAAAAAAGTAGTGCTGTCAGAATGAAAATAGTCTCTAAATTATTCAGTCTAATTAATTTTTATACTTTGAAATCTGAAACAAAAGTTCCAACGTTTTAACAGTTTTCTGTAGTTGGGACGGTAAATTTATTTCTCTAAAAAAAAAAAAGTACATTAACTTAGAAGTCTACCACTTTGTATACTGGTAAAAAATATTAGGTTTTTGAATAAATTAACATGTTAAAGCTGTTTAGATTATCCAAGAAGAAAAAATGGGAATGAGAAATTTAGAGGTATATATTGTTTGTCACATCTGAATACTTCTGATTTTAGGAAGATTGATCCCCCTCTACTTAAGAACTTGTGATATATTGTGAAGTCTAACTGCATCTAATGTATCTGACCTCATTATTAATTTCTTTTCTCTCCTCCTGTCCTCCCTCCTCACCCTTCTCAACTGAAGAGATTTAATTTCTGGCCAAGAAATCTTAACAGAGTCTTTTTCTGGAACTTTGTGTAAAGAATATAATTTTACATACAGAAATGGTAACTCGTAAGTTAAAAGGTGAGCTGTGAGCACAGTGTTTCAGCTGAAACACAGCTTGTATTTCCAATGTGGTGTTAAGTACTAAGTTTTGTGATCTCCTCTGCTGTTAGGGTATCTGAACATAAGAAGTGTTTAAAGAGACTGAAATTAATCAACAGTTCAAGAGACCTTAATGCGATTTGTAGCAGTAAAACGCTCTGGATTTGAAACCATGCATGGATCCGTGTAGAAGTGCAGGGGATCCTTTCAGGTGAGGTGAACTCTGCCACCTCGACCCTCCGCAGGCCTGGGCCTGAACACCTGGTGCCCAGGGCCCGCACCCTTTGCCGGGGCCTCGCTTGCCCCACAGATGCACTCCCCTCCCTGCCCGGCGGGAGCAGCACAAGCGGCCTTCACACCTCTCGGGCCGGGCTCCCCCTGCCTCCCCCGTCCCCGCCCAGGTGGTCTTTGCAGCAACGTGGCCTTCGTCCGGCCCTCACAACCCGGAAAGGTGCAGGGCATGAGCCAGTGGGCTGCACCCACGCCCACAGAAGACACCCGTAGCGGGCTGAGATAAACACGAGTGGGACGAGGCCGGTCGGTACTGAGGAGGTCCCGGCAAAAAAGCGCCTAAAGCCTAGGGCAAGGCCTCCGCCAGTGGCGCTGAACCCTCGTCCCGCCCCCGTCCACCCTCTCCCAAGGCGGGCGCGGCCCCATCGACACCGGGCCGCCGCCCGCCGGGGTGCGGCGCCGGGCGCTGACCGTCGGCATGGAGCCGGGGAGCGGCCCCCACGGCGGGGCTGCCGGTGCCGGTGGGTTGAGGCCGGAGGCCGTCGAGGCGTCCCGGGGAGGCGGTAAGGAAAGCTGGCTAAGGACTCCGGGCGGGAGGCAGCGGCCTTGAGAGAGATGCCCGTGGGCCCGATGCCGGGGTGAGGCCGCCGGGTCTGGTTCTGCCTGCGGGCGGCCTGCCCGGGCAGGCCCGGGCGCTTCGGGAGGGGTTTTCTCAAGAAAGATGCAGGTTATTTGAAAGGAAGCATCTGCCTTCACGTGAAAGTTGCACTTCTTTTTTTTTTTTTTTTTTTTTTTAACTATTATGAACGAATGCCATGAATGACTTCTGCCTGTGTTTATTCAGTTTTCTTTCCGGATATGTTACAAACCTGAATTTTCTTTCCTGCTCACAAGTAAGAGCTCTGTAACGTTGTAAGCTGTGTTGGATAGGTGTTCGATGTCGGGTATTAGTAGTGCTTTGCTTGTTAAAATAAAGTTGCATTAAAGATGTAGATAAACCAGAAAAGTTATCAAAGAGTCATCAATATTTTTTTTCCCCAAAACTGATTATTTCTAACGTCAGTGAGTTGAAATGGTTGTTTCTGATCACCTTGTCCATAGGAATTTAGAAAGGCCAGTGCAGATCTAAAACCTTGTGGGAATGTGACTATTCAGGTAAAGGCTGGTAAGTGTGAAATTGAAAAGGAAATTATGGTAATATTTAGTCAATATACCTAGGAAGGGGGGAGATGCAGAATAGTTGCTGTATAATCCTCCAGGCTCTTCATGATTGCCTTTTTTTGAGCTCTGCTTTGAAATTCTACATTCAAGAGCTAATGCAGTTATTGCAATAGGTAAAACTAGGGAGTAATAGCTGCTTTCTGGTTGTAACTTGGCGGTGTATGAAGACTGGGATTATTTTACTCAGTCCAAATTGCCAGCTGTAAGCTTACACTTTATGTAATTGTTATTAGCACATATGAAACTTTGTAAATGTGTAGGGGTCTGAATTTCATGGTCTGTCTCATACAGCTGTAATGAAGAGCATATCCTCAATTTCCAAACCAGATGGCTTTACACCCCACTGATTAAATGATCACAGTTTCATTATGGTACTGGAAGAAATCTGTACCAGCATAAGAACAGATAAATTTACACCATTGAGTTATACTTCAATTTCTGAACTGCAGGCTTTATTGAATGAATTCCCTTATATGCAAATATATGTGTGCCTTTGGTAGTGAGAATAGTAAAGAGAAATGTGGTAGTGGTAATGGTAATGTGTGACATTCGTTAGGTATCTTTGTAAGTAGCACAGCAAAAAAAAAAAAGCCTGTTGGAGGAAAAGAAAGTGTGCAAAAGGAAGAACTCTCATTTTATAGGGAGAATGTATACATAATCTAAAATGATCAGAAATCTCAGGCTTACGTTAGTGGACTTTCTTTACTTGGCTTATTCTAATGGAAGTAGAGCAGAAGTGAATCCTTTTATCTCTTTAAGGCTCCCGTGGTGCGTGAACTGTCTCTGCTGTCAGTATTTTGTAATACTTCTTTGAGGAGATTGACAGAGTTGAACTTTTGGGTGACTTGGGATTCTTGTATGTTAAATCTGGTATGGTATTTCTCTTCCAGGTGTGTCACTACAGCAGTATGTTAGAAAAAACAAAGTCAAATGGTTCTGTTCAGAAAGCAAAATGCCAAAAAAGTCCAAACTTAGAGTTAATCTAAGCGTATAGATACGGGAGCATCAATTGTGGTATTGTGAATTGAGAGTTTACACATTTTCAAATGGGAGGAAATAATTTCCTCACATGATCTCACTAAAGAGTGATGCACGCTAATTTTATGAAGAGACAAACTGTTTTATGATTATTTAATTCTGGGCATATTTGATGCTTCTCATGTGTTTTACTTTGCACCTATAGCTGTTTTGTTCTTGCAAAGTTTTTCCATGATTTTGGTATTTTCTTCTAGAAAGCGCTTTTTTTTTTTTAAGAGATATTTAAAAGATCTAGGATTACAAACTTCTTTTAAAAGGTGCTGATTTTAGCCTTGCAAAATTTCTCTTTTTAGGCACTTAACTTGAAGGTCTCAGCTTTAGCTCGCTGACGATAGCTGTCTGCAAGACATGTGTGGCTGATCTAGTCATCTTAACTCTTTGTAGTCCAGGGAGGGAAACAAGTGTTTCTGAATCATGATTTAACTTAATCATAAAGTGTATGTACAAATCACTTGGCTTATTTTTGACATTAGAAACCTTTTTTTTCTACCAATTGATCATAAACGAAGTTTAGACAGCTATCTCAGCTGTAGCCTTCTACTGTAGATTTCTGTAGTTAAGAGGAGCTAATTCCTACCTCTAAAGTGTTATTGAAATCCTGAGGGATTATGCTTATGTTCTTACGTGCTATGAAGTGGTTATAATTGGAGAATGTTAAAAAGCTCTAAGAGATGTTTTTTCAGTTCATTCCTATTATTTAGTTTTGGAGAATTTATGTGACTTGATTTGAGAAGCTAAATTATTAAAAAAAATTGTTTGAAGAGACAAATCATGTTACATTCTGATCAAGTTTCCTCATGTTTTTGACATAACATAATTTAAATATTTATTATTTTCAATATCATTTTGGCGTTCTGAGTGCATTAAAAAGATGTTGGAGGTATTGTTTAGGCTTGTGGTAGTAAACCTAAGTTTTCCCTTGGTAAGTATGTCCACATTACTTATCTTTGTGTGTTATAAATTTTTTTTTTTAAAATGATAGTGTGGAGTAGCCTCGAGTTAATATTTTTTTTTTTTACAATAAAACCTGCTTAATTGGAACGCAAGGCATACTTCATTTCATCTTAATTATGCAGCTGTCCCATTATCATTATTTATTATATACGTGAAAGACACTATCATATTATGCATGGCAATTAAATCTAGATTATGTAATTTTTTGCAGCCCAGCCCAGTTCTGCTAGAGCACTCGCATCATTTTGTGGCCCCTTTTGTGTTCCATTATAACGGGTCTTGGATGTAATGCAGAATGAGGGTAATTTTTTTTCACCTTTATCTGCAGTGTGTAGTTGAAGGACTAGTTAAAGTAAAAATGAAACAATTTTTCCTATTATGTTTGTTCCATTAAAGACAGGCCATACACTTAAATTTAGAAGGAAAGCCATTTTTGGATATTTGTTACATAGTCTTATTTGAGTCTGCCTGAAGATTTTTAGCTGTGGAGTAATGGTGAATGGCAATTTGTTTCTTTCCTGACAAACCCTTTTACATGTCCCATCTATTTCAGATGTGAAGAAAACAGAGCCCTGGAACGGCCTAGGAGTTAAATGAGTTACAACCTATTTTGTGTCTTACTCTAGTACTTTTTAAAATGCTCGTTATTAGTTGATAATGATCTGAATAACAATTAGATGTTGTGATGCATGCAATAAAGTTTTGTCTATGGTATTTGAAGAAGTTTCTTCCATTATTAGCCATGAATTTCATGGGCAGACTTAGAGATCATGCCTAAGCTGTTCAATCCTGTGACATAAGTGAGTAGTACTGAAATGTTGAATTATTTCAAGCAAGTTTAGGTTTTAGTTTTATTCTGAGGTGCCTTGTAATTTTGAAATGCAGTAGAACTTGGCCCCCTTCTCTCTTCATTCTGTGACTTCCCTGTTTCCAAGGTCAGTCAGAAAACTGTAAGTAGTGCTCAGAAAGGTAATTATTTAAAATGATTCACCTCCCTTACAGAAACCCCCCCTCATAAGACTTCTTAAAAGCTCTAGAGCTGAGGATTCACCTGTGCAGACCTGGTAGCTCATCACTTGATGGCTCGGTGTGGCACACGTTGCCTCTGGGAAGAAGAGCCCAGGGCAGGCTGAGAGAGGCCGAGGAGCCTGGGTCCAGGAGCTGTGGGAGGCTGATCTGAGGATCACTTGTTTTGTTTTTTTCTCGGAGAGCAGTCCATTTTGATCTAACTGCAGATCTAACTGTACTCCTTTCTAGGATATTTCTGTTTGAGAGGCTGATTCCTCCAATTAATGTGTCCTGATGCAAAGAATAATGAAGAGATCGTCACTGCACTTCTGTTAAAGACAGAAAATTATTGTTATCTCTGTCAGTCTGTTGTTGACACTAGTAATGCAATTCTGGCATGAGGTAGAGAAACCCAAATATCATCCAGGAGTGTTTTTGTTTCCCCTCTTGAGACTTAATTTGGTGTGTACAGCAGTGAAGGCAACTGCTGTGCATTCAGAGGCTGGACTGTTCCATTTTGTGTAGTTAACAGTGAAAAAAACAGCAATGAAGAGGTAAGGGGCAAAAAACCATCTGGGAGCTAACAGAGTGCTAGGGGAGAAAGGGGTGCTCTAGTGCTAGTAGTGGGCTCAGGGAATTGTCTTTATTTCTTGAAGATGTCACATGTTTGAGCTCAGCTTCTGGACTTTGATAATATGTTACCAGCATGAAAGTGGGGACCACTAACTAGCAAGATGCATAAACAGCCCCTTTGTGGAGTTGCAGGCTTTCTGGAAATAGGAGATTTTATAGCTTGTTAAACTGACTTTAAAGAATGGTTTGAGTTTAGATATAAGTTTAATGGCTTTAGTGGATGTTCTCAGTTTTTGAGTAGTAATTAATGATTTGAATTGTTTGGATTTTTTAACCAATAATGTGAAACCAGTGACCTTGGCAAGGGAGGTAAATATATGAAGTTTACAACTGTGAAGAAAATGAACTAACAAGGTGATCATCTGAAAATAGTGTGTGGGGTTATTTTTTTGGTGTTTTTTTCCTGATTATTTCCTCTTCACATGTTGTAGACAGTGTCAAAATCAGGATGACACTTATCAGAAAGGTGTGTTGCTGTGTTGGTATGATATGAGCTGCTGCATCAAATACAGTTGCAAAGCACCGGGACTGGCAGGTTGGTGGACTAGGGTAGTTTCTATGAATCAGATTTACGGTGGTTCTTTCTGTTCTTCTGTTTCCTGTTTTTACCTAAGGTCCTCAAAGAATCTTACATTGCTTCTTAGTTACCCTTGGTTACCTAACACAGAGCTGTACAGAACAGTTTATGAATTCTTTTCTGATTATTTTGGCAGCTGATTGATTCCTCAGCAGCCTTCTGTGGCTAGGACCTCGGTGGGGTTGTGAATCCTTAGTACATGAGAGTTAGAAATCTGGAAAGAGGTGTGGCGCTGTGTGTGTCTCTTTCTCATGTTGGAAACCTGGAGACCCAGTCCTCTTGGACAGCAATTTTAGCTAATCCTGTCCTCTGAGTGCACTTCCGGTACCAGACTGTGGGTTGAGGGGGTTGCATAGGAAACTTGTCACTGGATGGTGTCTGTTACTAGTGTACTGCATCCCCCTTCTAGCAGGGCTCACAAGGGGGTTACAGGTTCACTTAACACCAAGTAAACACACAAATCATAGAATCATTAACGTTGGAAAAGACGTCTAAGGTGATCAAGTCCAACCGTCAAGCCAATACTACCATGACTACTAAACCATGTCCTGAGGTGCCACATCTACACATTTTTTTGAACACCTCCAGGAATGGTGACTCCACTGCTTCCCTGAGCAGTGTGTTCCAATGCTTCACCATTCTTTCAGTAATGATTTTTTTCCTAATATCCAATCTAAACCTCCCCTGATGCAATTTGAGCTCATTTACTCTCATCCTGTCGCTAGTAACTTGGGAGAAGAGACCAACTCCCACCTTCCTACAATCCCCTTTCAGGTAGTTGTAGAGACCAATGAGGTCTCCCCTCAGCCTCTTTTCCTCCAGGCTAAACAATCTCAGTTCCTTCAGCTGCTCTTAATACAACATTTTGGTAAGCAAGATGCTTTGTTAGTAAGTAGTTATTGGCCCTGAGTAACCTGGGTACCAGCTGAGTTTTGGTGGCTAATTCTTGGTTTTTTGCAGTTCCTGGTGGACATTTTTTTGGCATTAGCAGCTAGAGTTAGACTGGTGACTTCTTTCTCCTCTTGTTCTGGTACTATTCCCAATCAAGAAAAATTTCTAGTTTAGTTCTAAACCTTTTTTCTGCTTAACTATTGCTGTCATTTCTGTAGCTGCTGATATGCTTTTAGTGGAATGCATTTGCATTTGGTGGTCTTCAGAGCAGCACTTCCTGAGAGAAGCAGATGGCTGTGCAATTTTTGCTAATGCACCGTTGGCCAACATCCCAGTATTTCTAACAACATGATCCATTGTGTTGTTTTCTAGGATGTTTTTTACAGTGGTTTCTGAGAGAGAGTTGCCACTTCAGGGAACTGTGAAGTACTTGAATCAACTCTTACAACTCCAGCTTTTCTTTCCACAAATGTAGCTTTTCATGATCATGAAAGAAGAAAAGAGAGATGGTGATAGTGCCAGTAATAGAAATGAGGTGCAACAGCTGTATGTTCTCTTTTTTCATTCCACTGTTTCTGGAAATACATGCAGGTCTATCGCCATTTGTCATTAATCACCTGGTTTTAAACAAGAGATTTTGAGATTCCAATGGAATTACTTCTCCAAAAACTGCTTTGATTATGTAGAGTTCCTAAGAAGAACCAACTTTGTGATCTACGCTGCTTTTTACTTTTGAAAGCATGTCTACAAGTAATTCTTCCAGAAAAGGAGTGATTCTTTTTCTCCACAGTAAGAGTATCTCATTAAACTCATTCAATGTAAGGCACTGCTACTGTAAAAGTAAGTCTGTACGAGGTGTTAAAGAGAAAAAAAGGCCTCTCTCAAGACCCAAATTCTATTACTTAATTGTATATCCTCCTAAGTGTTAAGGTGAAATGCTATTTAAGATAAAATATAGTAGTCCTCCTTAGAACAAAGTAGAAAAGTGATTCTTTCATAAGTGGTGAAAAAATACTACAGAAGTAGCTTTTCACACTTCTGGACTTCCTCGAGCTGTAGAAATTCAGTCTTGACTATTCCAGTTCCTTGTAATACTTGTCTGCTTACTAGATTATATTTATTAGGGATTTTTTTTACTCTAGATCCCTTGATTTAGAGTTGTGGGCTGAGATGTGTGAAGTACATAGTGGTCAACAGTGATCAACCAGCTAAATTTGACTTTTCTTTGTAATAGTATGTCATGTGAGTAGAAATAAACAGAGCATGATAGAAAAGAAAGTATTGATGGTGATTTTTCTAATGATAAAAGGCCCCTGAACATCCATGAAATACTGAAATTAAATACCATCTCCTGGCCCATACTGGAATGTTGGTCCTTCTGCAGCTTCTCTGAGTGTAATTGAAATGAAAGTGTTAGTACCGACAAAACCTGTTACAAAGCACAAAGCGCATCTTTATTTGTCCTTTTTAAAAAGAAGATGAATCAGAAAGCTTTTGCAAAATAGTCTGTGGAGATAACAAAATGATAAATGAGCAGTGAAAGTGATTTGTAAGACACCTTTCTGCCTGCCTTAATTTGTGGCTGTGCTCTGCAAAGGAACTTTGTAAGAATGGAGCTTGACAGACCCCGTTTGAGTAATATCTGGGTGAAATTTCTATTAAGAAGATGAGATTATCTGGGGAGCACCTTTCAGGTTCAAAGCCAAAGATTCTGGATACCTTACTGTTACTACTTACTCTTCTTTCAGAGTGGTTCCATGTATTTCATTTTCTTCACGGCTTTGAAGGCAGTTCAATTACTTATGTGGTTCTGTATTTGTAGAACATTTCCTTTGATGTATAAGGCAAACAAGAATCTTAAATCAGTTTGTTGTCCCACAGAGGTGCTGATCCTTTGAGGCTCAGGGAATTAACCACTGCTTTTTCATTGGAATTCTTAGATGTGCGTGGAAAAGTTGCGTGAAATAGATTTTTACAAGTGAGAAATTTTGAAAAAGTACCAGCTATTTAATGTATCACTGCTTTAAGCAGTGGGTATGGATATTACAGTTCGGTTTCTAAGGGCTTGCTATTGCCTTAGCTTTATGAGTGACTTGGTGGCTTAGATTGGGTGTTTCTACCCTGACATGGGACAGGTTTTTGCAGTTAGGAATTTGTTGTTAGGAATTTTTGCAGTCTTGCCTCTTGTGCTCTGTACGTTTCAAAGTGTAACTGACTGGTGCATCTGAATGGACAGTGTACAAGGAATGTACAGGAACTGTGTATTTCAGAAGTGTTGTAAAGGTGAAAGAAACATTTGAAAGGCTGCTCTTTCTGTAAGTGCCCCCGATAGATAGGTAAATATGTGATGATTATTTTTTGTAATTATTCTGGGAATTATATTTTTTCAAGTAAAAATTTACAGTGAACTAGCAAATAAAAATGATGTAGAGTTAGGAAAAAAAAAACCCTTCCCGAATTAGACTGTATATTATTCCTTATTTTTAATTTCATTTTTTCATTTTCCGTTCCTAGTTCCTGCATGGCTGCCCATGACATAGTCATCTAGATAAATATTTGCTTTTTCTGACTCGTGTAATGCCTTTTGCCCCATCCTCACTGTTTGTAACAGAGCTGATAAAACTATCTTCTTCATTTATCTCTCTAGCCACTTGCATCACTTTGAAGTTGTCTGCATAGACCTTTCTTTAGGCTTCAAACTTAATGTATACTTAGAACTGCCAGTGCAGATATCAATGTCAGGTGCCTAAAACCAGGAACTAACAACAACCTCAGAAGTTTTATCTTTTGAGCATGGGGACTTCTTGGTACACTTTAAAGAAATTGTATGTATTGCCTTTAAGCTGAGTATAAATAACCCCATATTCATTCTTCAGTCATGAGTTTATAATTTTTTTGCAGGGGGGAGGGGAGGTGTAATTTTTTTTTTTTAGATTAGTGTTTTTAATGTTTTCATATTTGTTCTAGTGGAGGTATAATTTGCACTTCAAATTTTACTAGGCTAACCCTACTTGAAGAGCTTGCTATTTCCACAATTATTATCAAACACTGCCTGGATTTTATTGTTGTAACTGGAGTGCATCTCGTGTATGTTTTATTCTCACATTGTGCAGAAATGCATATATTTTTCCTCTTTCCCTTGACGATGTAGAAATGCAGTAGAAATAAAATAATTGGCCTCACTGTGCAACAGTTTGTAAAGCCAAGAAAATACTGTGCTTAATTTCTTTAATAGAGTCATAGTGAAGTTACTTTTCTGTTTTCTGTTTTTCTAATGTAATAGAAACCAAAGGTGGAGAAGAAAATCAAGTTTGGTATTTGAAAATATCAAAACTAGCACTGGCTTTTGCAATTATCCACTCGAAACCACCGGGGAAGAGTTGCAAAGAATACACTGAGCATCTTGCCAAAACTGTAGCCGAACAAGATTTTAGATGGAAATCGAAAGTTGAAGCACTGGAAGCTGAAGTTCTTCGATTACGTCAGGAACTTCTTTTGAACAAGATCTGTCCGAGATTCTGCTTGGAAAATGGTAAATTTCTGTAATAATTTTTCACTATGTTGCAGTAGCAAGGAAAAGAAAAATACCTTTCATGTTGCTTGCACCATTTCTTAGACAGGAAAGTCTTCAGTGTACAGCTTTCTAGTTTTTAAGAACATTTAATTAATGTATGATGGGATTGAGTTTGAGAATTTAATGCTTTTGCAGAACTTATATTTCTAACCTTCAGAATCAATATGTGTCATACAGAATAATTCCAGACAAAATTGTCAATAAAAAAATGTTACTCTGTAACCTCAGAGAAGCTAGTGTATAAGAAAGTTTGTTTGAAAGATCAGTGTGTAGCTGCTTTTCCCTTCAAATGTTTGTTTATATTTATGATTACTCTATTGGTAAAACTGTTAGACAGAAAAACTTTTGACGTTTGAAATATACATGGGAAGTCATATCAGCCCCACACCTGCGTCACATGCTGCCCATGAAGAGTAGGGCATAGTCTTCCCCTTCAGTTTCTCTTAACTTCTTGGGTGTAAGAAAGCAAAAATATGTGGAAAATCATAATTTCTGTTTATTCTTACAGATTTTCTGCAACACTGAAAGGACACTTTTGAGCTCTTGCAGTCTAATTTTGAGGCAGCTGGTTTTTGTGATATTTCTTTTTTTTTTTTTTTCAACTTTCTGGGGTTTTTTTATTCCCTTTCCCCCTCCTTCTTAAGCCTTGGTATGACATGTGAACTCTTCTGATAATAGATTTGAGCTGTGTTGTTTTGGACAGATGTTCATCAGACAGATGTAACTGCTGAGTGAGCATTCGTGGTTACAGCTACTTTGGAGCGAAATGATCAATCACTTGCTTTTGAGTACAGAAAGGTTGTTACTGATACCTGATCGGATATTTGCTGGTGAGCTCTGTACATTCTTCTGGTGAACAGGTTGACAATGTATGTTAATAGCAGAACACCTGTGGCTGGCATTTAAAGGGAGCTGGTTGTAGACCTGAAATAGGGGCCACTCCACCACTGACATCTGCTCTGGGAAAAAAGAAAATGTTCTCATGTGTGTTGTCCCAGTTTTGAGATTTTTCAAGCCCACGGAGATTAGAATCTAAAGGTTGGCTACTGTTGAGATAGGAAAGCAGAAGGAGATTGAATCTAAGTTGATAGGAAAGGTGGTGTACGTGGTGTTCCATTCTGTTCACCTGAAGGCTACTATTGATCCATAAAGTCATTGCTATAGTTTGTTGATAGAGTATTGCCCAAGTTTCCTACCTAATATCACACCAGAGAAGTTCTATTTAGGCCTGAAGATAAGTGGGATTGTTCTTCGGGCCAGGTAATCTACAGATATCACAGATCCTTTTCCTCCTCCACTTGTTTCTCCAGCCTCCTTTTTGGAGTTGGCGTTCTGCTTAAAACAATTACAAGGACTTAAAAGAGTTCAAACCGTCAGCTTTTCTTTGGCTTTCTTGTGTTCTGTGTAACAGCTCTAAAGATGCAAGAATACCAGGGTTTCACAAAATCCTCCATGGGAAAATCTCATGCAGTGAGGATTAGATATTGCATTTGTCTGCTGGTACGTATTGAGAGCTGAAGAGTTCAGGTCCTTCAGCCAAGGTTCACTTTGCAGCTGTATCTCCCCTGCCCTGCAGTCTGAGTGTGTGAGGTTTCCACTCCCACCTGCTGTTTGTAATAATAATAGTTGGTCTTTCAGAGGCTTCAAGAATGATTAGAGACTGCCCATGGAGTTTTGTTTCCCTGATGTGAGAAATTTGTGAGCTCTTTGAAGCTGCGATGCCTGTTTTCATTCTCCACATAAAGTTGTACACAGTATGGATGCACAAGCACATGAAGGAGGAAGAAAGTATCCATTTTTAAAGATGTGCTATCTTATTTTTTTCTTGCCTGACTAGTTCTTTGTCCTCAAAGACCCTAACAAGAGTTTGGGGATCTTTGCTGATGGAGAGGAGAATGCTTTGCTACAGGTAGACTGTTTGTAGTATGGGTTGTTACAGTTTAATGTCTCTGTTATGAAAATGTTGTGTTGTGTGTTCACTGATTGTGCTCTGTCTGGAAGTTCCTTATTTGACTTAGTGTGCAGCTGACTTTCTGGATGCAAGGACACTGGTATTGCTTTTACATGATGGTGCTTTCAAGCTGTATGTCAGCCATGCAAGGAGAAGCAAATCTTTTTGTAATTGTCTGTTTGTTATTTTTCACTTTGCCAGTATTATCCTGACAATTATGTCGATGGGTAGAAAAGAAAATATTAAATTTCATATTAATCAAAGTTTCCTGCCTTACTTTGATTCAGATTGAAGTTTCACAGAAAGGAGGAGAGAAACTCATTGGTGTTATTCCAAGAATAAGAACAGAGAATATTTAAACATTCTGTTGTCACTTTGTTTTGAAACTACATGAAAAGACAAAGGGTCCTACAAAGCATTGATGAATTGACGGATTCATGGATGGAAGCACCTGTCCTCTAAAACAATTTTTTTAGCTGTTATCAGTCCTCAAATCAACAATCATATTGTTTCTTGGCAACCTCTCTTAAAGGGATCTGAAAAGCCTGCAGCTGTTACTCCAACCTAAGAAGGCATAAATGCAGTACCCTATCCTTTATTGCCAAGCATGTATTTTAGGAATGACAGTTTAAGAGGATAAATGTTTATTGCCTTGGTTGCTTTTGGCTGATACTCTTGAAGGGTTCCAATTCAGGTATCAGGGATATATTTTTAGCAAAACTTGTGTTGAGTATATATTCTCACTTCCTTAGCTTCACCTTCAGTCTTGATTCATATTTTTCCCTCCTTGTGCAGTGGATTTACTGAACTGCTTGCTCCTCTCATTAAAAAAAATAAACCAGATTCTTCCCCACTCCCTTTTTTCGGAATCAGTTTATTCTTCCTTTAACAGGTCATTTACAGGAGAACTTTATTTGCCATGCCCTGAAGTCCTCTCATGTGTTCTTAGCCTCCACAGTAGCACATGGCTGCCAGCCCACCCTGCCATAGTGTGTCTGTGTTTAGGGAGATGATGAACTCTGAGTCAGAATATTATAATATGAGTGTCTAGTTTTTAACTGTGTCTTCAGGCTGTGTTTGACTTCTCAGGATACTGTCCCTTAAATTCTGCTCCCTGTGTCAAAACATTTGAAGCAGCTTGTATCTCTTTAGGAAATTACAGCCAGAGACAAAAAGAATTTTCTATCTCTTGGTTCACTCCTTCACTTGGTGTATTTCTTGAGGCATTTAGTTGTACATGGAGAAGAAGTGAGCAATTTCCTTTGTAGACTAGTGTGGATGAAGACACTTCAGTCTCCTTTCTTCTTGCTGGAAGCTCAAAATTGCTGCAAAAGCAGAAGCATAGCGAGTTGGAACCAACCGGCTCATCAGCTGAAGGAAAACTGATTATAAATAATATATAACTCCATATAACTTTTTTTTTTTTGTGCCACAGAATTCAGCCACATCTTCTCTTTCCACTTCCCTATAAGTGGTGGCTTGGGTGTTTCTTGTTCAGGAGGGAGAGACAGAAACTCTTGTCTTCTCGGCTTAAAGCCCTAGCATTTTCTTGGTAAGCGTAGAAAGGATAAAGCCTGGTTTGATGGGAGTAGGAAGAGTGATGGTCAAAATTTTTTCTGTATAATTTGATTTCAAATGCCTGAAAGGGAAAAATTCTCCACCATGAATTCAATAACTTGTGATTTTTTCCTCTAACTGCTTATATTAAAAGGAGCGGTGGGAGAACGTAGTTGATAATAAATATTTGTTTTTAAACTTAATTTCAATCAGATGAATTCAAGAAGATGAGACCAAAACATACGTAGATTCATTGTGAATATGTTATCTGCAGCCTCGTTTGTCACTAGCGAAGGGAGCAGCAGTCCAAATTGGACTGAATAATAATGATAAAAACATATTAATCTATTAGGAGGAATTACTTATCTCCCCAGAAAGGAGACAAAATGATGTGAAATGTTTACAGCTGCCCTGAATAGCATTTAGCAAAGATTTTAGTTCCTATGACATGCTACTAAGGTACAGGAATATAGACTAGAATTTCTGAATTAGTCACGGTATATTCATGTAAAAGCTATTTCTTCAGGTCAGTGTGTTTGAAGGAGCTGCTGTTAATAAATTGTGTCCTGTCACCACTTTTCCTCCCCTGGTATTTATCAGGAAGCAAGAATGCAGAAGAATGACACTTGCAGAGGAGTTGTCAGCCTCTGAGGAGTACCTTTGGCTTCTTTCTTTTTCTAGCTTCCTTTTTCCAAGGTGAGAGGATTCTCCATTGGGCAGCAGTCAACACTTAGTTTGATGTCACCATGGAAAACAGATCTGATTATTTTTGCCTGGTGTTTAGGGATGTGATTTTTTTGCATAAAGAGATTCAGCCTCCCTTCTCCCTCCGGCGCTCCTCCCCACCTCCTGATGTAATCTCAGCATTTTCTCTGAGTCATGATGGTGTTGGACAGAGAGACAGTAGTTTAAAAATGAACTGTCATTTGACATATGAAGTGTGCTAGTGTACTCCCATGCTTCTACCAGTGGTACCAGTGCAAGTAGGCAGCATTGCAGGTAATGTCTCACAACTTAAAAAATATTTTATTTTTTTCAGGAGGGGAGCAAGGAATTGAGAACAGATATGTGAGATGACAAAAATTAAGTTAAAATGTATTTAGTGCATTTGGATTTATGGGAATATGGCTCTTGGAAGATGATGATAAGATAAATCTGTTTGCCATAATTGTAGTGACACAATGGGGAACTTTATGAAAGCTGAGGCCTTTTCAGGATAATTAAATAAGTTAATTTGCAATCTGGAAAAAGCACCAGCTGGAGTGTAATGATTCATTGAAATCTCAGAGTACTGCTTCTTCCACAGATAACAAGTCTGTTTTGGTTGTGGAAACTTGCTTCCTTTGAAAGCAGATGCTGTCTGTTTTATCAGGTGGCATTTTTACAGCTGTTCTAAGCACGTACTTGGGGCAAAGGGACCCATGAAGCATCCTTTTCTGTCCAGGTTTTCATTCAGAGGCAAACCCAACCCAATTGTTCCAGCAAGAAAAGGGGTTTATTCTTATTTTATAAATGCCCTGTATAGATCAAGTTCCTGGTAAGATGCACAGTGAGTTTTAGGAATAAGGTTCATAAAAGCAAATGGGATTAAATATTTAGTGTAGGTTAATTTCATTTGTTCTGGGTAACAGAATGATACCTTTGGGGAAAATTGAATGTATGTGGTAAAAAGGTAAGAAATGTGACCATAGCAATTAAGATCCTCTTGCCTTCAAATCTAATGTGGGAAGGTAAGGATCAGTGTTTTTTTTTTTTCTTTTTCTGGAAATACTGAATCATGGAGTGGTTGAGATTGGAAGGGATTGCTGGAGGTCATGTTGTCCAACCCCCTTGTCAGCTAGAGTCACCTAGAGCCAATTGTGCAGGACCGTGTCCAGATAGCTTCTGAGTATCTCTAAGAATGGAGATTCCACACCTTCTTTGGGCAACTTTAACCTAACTCAAACTTCGATTTGAATTCTCCAAGCAGTTCTTCGTTTGTGGGCTTTTGGTTATATAAACAAAAAGCCAAATATTTATATTGTGTTATATTCAAGAAAAGAAACGCTTTCTGGAATGCACACCCTAGCTGATTTCTTAGAGTCCACCCTCGTTCCAGCTCTCAACTCATTGCAGTTGCACCGAGATCTTTGCTGTCTGCCCTGGCAGACACTTCTTGTCTCTTAGGGAACCTCAAGGTATTTTTAATACGACATGCTACTTTCAGTTCAGTACTGCCCATTCAGACAGGTAGTCTTCATAGGTACCATTAACTCAATATCTTGAAATAATCCCCTATCTAACTGAGATTTCAGTCATCTGATTGAGATGGTCAATATTGTAAAGCATATGTTAGATCTCTTGTGAAGACTGCTTGATGAGCATTAACTGACCCAAATCTGGATGTTTGTTACCTAATTATCGATCCTTCCATATCTTACTGCACGTATTCTTTTATTTGAGTTGAACTACAGAAAAATTTTGCTTTCTTCTACAGAAACCCCCTAAAAATGAATTTTTAGCATCAAAATCCTGCTAAATGTTTAGATGCCTTATGTAAGCAAAATCCCTAACAAATTGAAATATATCCTTCTACGGCCTCCAAGAAGCATTTAAATCCTGGCATTGGACAGTTAATCCGAGTACAGGTACTTGGTCCTATATTCATTTCTGCAAAATTGTTCTTGAATGGAATAATGTCAGCGTGAAATACCTTAGCTTTAAATAAAAGAGTTTTCTTTTTGAAGCTGATTATAAAAAAAACCCACAGATGGAAATGCAGAAGCAAAGTGTGTGATACACGACTACCAAAATTTATTAATTTGGAAAATCCTGGAAGCTTTTAATTATTTTTTCATTATTATTTGAAAACGTTCAAATATGTGAGACTATATGTCTTTGCTTTGAAATATACGGATGTTTGGCTTGGTTCCAGTACAGGACAACAGTGGTGTGCTAAACACATAGGAGTTCATGAGGAAGGAGAGTGAGTTTTATTTTCTCAACCACCCAAGTTACTTAGTAATGACAACAGCAGACTAGAGACAGGCTTACAGATGAAGAAAAGGTAAAGAAAACAGCTAATATCGGTGAGGAGGTTTTTTTTTTTTAAGAGGAGAATAAACTTGATTCATCGTTCATGAAAAGTGCTTTTGTATCAAACTAATCAATGAAGATTAAATGAAGAATAACAGTCCTGAAAAATGCAGAAGTTGAGAAGTGAATACAATAGGAAAAAATATTAATAACTTCATATACGTTTTCATTACCTTTTAGACATTATTGACAAAACAACTATTTGGAAAGCAGAATGCAGTATCATCAGAGATTTTTAAGATTGTCTCATTTTTTTCTTTCATTTTTTTTTCTTTCATTTTTTTTTCTTTCAGAAGTAGAACTGAGCCTGTCAATTGTAACTGATTTTTAAGAGAGCTTTACATGTCTAATGTCATTGGTTTTGATTTTCCAGTGATAATCCATGCTTACGCTCACAAAGTGAGAGAATATAAATGGTGCCTAGTGCTTGAAAATGGAGTATTTTTTTTTCTTTGCAGAGTTCAAATCATCCCTTCACTTTGTTTCTTTTGTCTGCCACTTTCAAGCCTGTTTTCTGTTCTGCAATCCCTCTTGCTGGTGTAACTGCAAGTGTGTTAAGTTTTTCGGAAGATTCCACGGAAATTTCATCAGTTGGGTACCCTTCTTCAGTTCTTTCAATTTTGAACTACATATAGCATCTGGCCTTCCTTGTTCGACCACTGTACGATCTGTGGCGGCCAGTAGCGCGAATGTCGTGAGAAAAACCTCTTCCACCACCCCTGCTCCTGCTCTGTGGATGTTACGGATGCTGCCTCTTAGTCCTCATTGAGTAGACTCAGGAGCTGGATCATTCCCTCATCTCTTCACAGCTCTGAGAATCCTTATGGCCGTACTGCTGGTAACAGGTACTTGGGAGACAAAAGTGTTTTCCTGTCCTGATGAACAGCTGGCTCTTCCTCCTTCCTTTCTTGTACCTGAACTGCATCTTGGTATCTGTAATAGGGTGACTATTCTGAAGTGACAGAAATGATGTCAGAGATGGCGTGGACTTTGGCGTTTGCCAGAGCTCTGCTTCCTTAGGACTGGCTGAAGAGTCCACAGTCTAACTGCAAGACCGATTGATGTCTCTCTCCCGTGATAAAAGCCCCTGAGTTCTGTGGTCCCATGGCTGTATGAGAATTTGAGTTCTTATGCTTCACAAAAGTGCCTGGAAACCTTGCTTACGTCCGACTGACACTATGTTGGTCATTCTGTTGTCTCTTGGATGACTGCTGGTTTTCAGGCCAGACGCACAGTGCTGGCTCATGGTCATCCTGCTGTCCACCAAGACTCCCAGGTCCCTTTCCCCTACACTACTCTCTAATAAGTCATTCCCCAACTTATACTGGAACCTGGGGTTGTTCCTACCCAGATGCAAGACCCTACACTTACCCTTGTTATATTTCATTAAATTTTTCCCCGCCCAACCCTCCAGCCTGTCCAGGTCTCGCTGGATGGCAGCACAGCCTTCTGGCGTGTCAGCCACTCCTCCCAGCTTGGTGTCATCAGCAAATTTGCTGATAGTACTCTCTAGTCCCTCATCCAAGTCATTGATGAATATATTGAATAATACTGGTCCCAGTACCGACCCTTGAGGGACCCCACTGGATACAGGTCTCCAACCAGACTCCACCCCATTGACCACAACTCTTTGGCTTCTTCCCCTTAGCCACTTCACAGTCCACCTCACTACCCGAGAGTCTAGACCACACTTCCTCAGTTTAGCAGCAAGGATGCTGTGGGAGACTGTGTCAAATGCTTTACTGAAGTCAAGGTAGACCACATCCACCGCTCTGCCATCATCTATCCACCTTGTTATATCCTCATAAAAGGCTATGAGGTTAGTCAAGCACGACTTCCCCTTGGTGAAGCCATGTTGACTGTCTCTAATGACCCTCTCAGTAAGGAGCTGAAGTCCTAAATAGGAAATAAGAGTCTGGATATTTCCTGCTTTCTCATTTAAATAGTAGATAAGTACAAAGTGATGAGTTTGCCTTCTTTCAAGAAATGAGAAGCTGTTTCTAGAAATTTTGAAGGAAATAATGAATATTTCCTGCTGTGTGATTTAATCATTTTTTTAAAAGATAGCTTCCCCCTCTTTCCCAAATCACTAGAACATATAAATAACTGAACGTTTTTAAGGCATTTTGTATTTTTTGTTGAATTGGTTATATGCTGGTGTTGGGGACTTAGAGGGTTTTCTAGAAGCTGGTCGTGGAACAGGAGTTTGATACCTCAGTGAGTAGGAACCTACCAGTAGGAGACAAAGTATAAATGCAACATTGTCTCCTATTGGTAGGAGTGGTTCATTGAATATGCTACCTCTTTTATTTGGGAACAATCTTAAGTTTGGTTCCTATGCATGTTTCTGTATTCTTTTCTTCCCTTTTTCTTCTCTTTCCTTCTCTTCCGCCTCTGCTATTTTTTTTCCTTCAGCAAGAGAATAAGTGACTGTACATATGTTTATTTGCTTGTAGTTCTTGGCTTGCTTCTTTTGACTCCTGGCGTTGCATTCCCAAGAGCCAGTTTCACGTTGCTCCATGGGATTAAGAACAGGAACAAGATATCCACATATTGAAACTCACAGTAGATTAGATTCCCTAGAAGGGTCAACTTAAACAGCACCAAAAAAAACTTTCCATTTTTTTTTCTTTTGGAATGTCCTTTGCTCAAAACCCTAGGGAAAGAAGACATGAAAGATTGATGCCTGTTTTTGTGAGTCAGACCTTGGGAAATGCGCTTTGCTGCTTTGCTTGCATTCCAAGTTCGGGTATGCAGGGCGTTTGGGAACAGCCTGTGTAAGGCTGGCCTTGTAAGCCCTGCTTTTCCTACCTCCTGGAAGTGTAAGTTGATTTCTGTACAGTTAGCCCTTTCGTTGTGAGTACCGATGCTGTTCACTTTTGAGTATGTCTAAATGTTAAAAGACATGAAAGTAAAATATAAATAAATAGACAGTGTTTCCAGTTTTGATCTCTGTAGTTGTACCCTCACTGGATGATCTGGTGTGTTTTCTGAGATTGAAGTAACGGTCAGAATTCACTTTGAAATTGTATATTTAATGAAGTATGTATAAACTTTTTTGAGCAGTGTTTTGTTACTGTATAGAATACTATAGATTACTGCCTAGTGATGTTTTCTGTGTTACTAATGTTTTTTGTATTAAAAATGCCTTTTTTTTTAATCTTGCCATGAAGTCTAACATTTAATTCTCATCAGGCCAAACCTTCTTATAAAATCTTTTTATTCATTTAGGAATATGAATACAGAGGAGTAGGGTATTACTTTGAATCCTTGTGGAAAATACTAACAGTACAGGCATGTTTCCTGAGGGTGAGAGGAGAAGCAGTTTGTGACTGTGCCACAGTAAACAGGGCTCAGCCAGGAGTTGGTCAGGTGGGATTCTAGCCTTGTAGTGTGGCACCCAGATATTTATGTGTGTTGGTCTTCAACTTGACTGCTCTAATGTCACTTGCTTATTTGGACTGTAATCTTTTGGCGCAGGTAGCATGTAGCACAGAGGGAGTTTGTTGTCACCTAGTGCTGGGTCTGTGCTCAGGGACACTGACTTAAGTGTATCTAATGTGTGAAATAGGATGAAAGAGGTTCTGGAATGGTGTACAAAGATAATTCATTAGTGTGAATGCGATGCTTACCTTCTGTAATGTAGTTTTTGTGCATCTTTGAAGAAGATGGTATGAGATAGGTGGTGATTGGAGAAATTTTTGATTCTAAATGTTTTTCTTTGTTACATAATCAAAAACTCAAGTGTAACGTTCTGTTCAGCTTTGACTCTGTTAGAATTCCTTACCTGAGAGAGACTACACATAATGGAGATGAGGGAGAAAGAGTACACATAAAGGAGATGATCTTATTTGATGCAGTTATAGTGACAGACCCTCACTGTCTTAAAAGAAGTTCGAGTTTTTGAGAGTAAGAGTAGTGAACATTTTTTGAGGGGCAGGAGTTTAGATGCATATCCTTCCTCAGGAATTAATGGGAGTATAGATGTTCACTTAAATTGTTTGTGTGATGTCCATTTATATTGTATATATATGAAAACTTAAAACCATCAGGAATTTTAAACTCAAAATTACTGTTCCTACTACTGTGAGCATAAAATACCTTAGGCACTACCTTCTGAAAATTTAGCCTGTAATGTGAAAATGTCACGTTCTTCCACAGCTAAATTCTCGTCATAGGAATTTGTCAAGGAGCAAACATACATATGTATTACGTGATTTCTGCATGGAAACAAAAGAGGAAAGGATATACAACACTTCCATAAGCATGTATTTAAGTATTACAGCAAACCTCCTTTTCACATTTGTGTTTCAGGAAAATCAGATGTGTCTGCTGAAACTCTTTTGGATCAGGAATGTATAAAACCTATGAATTACTCAAGCCAGCTAGAAGACTCTGGGTGCGATGTCTCTACTGACTATGCCTTCGATTCTTTAGGCATAGCTTCTGATTTTCACCAATCTGAGCATAATGTTGACAGTACTAAACACTGGTTGGAAAGAGGTCCTTCACTGAATCTTTGCTGTACTAGCAAGGAGGAATCTCTGACTGCTCCACTGCAGTTTTTGCAACATCTGCTTGAAATAAGAAGACTGACCGAAGGAGGAATTCTTCAAGCAGACTTCGCAGAGCTTGAGAATGATTCTTTCAGCATATGCCATTCGGTGTCTCAGTTGCTTGATGGACTGACTTTTTTTTACAGGAGTCCTAAATTTCCAGTTCCGAACTGCCTTACTGAAGCAGTTTGTGTTTTGAGCAGTTTAATAACTGATAGTAAGTTATCTAATCATGTTTTGAAGAAATGTTTCAAGAAGCTGGAAGAGTTTAATAAAAATCTGATTCAGATTATGTTAAGGAACAGCAATGTCAATAGGGTAAGTTTAAAACATCTTCCATCTTTCCTACAGCATTTCAGTATATGGTAATATTCCTCTGTTTTAATGCGCTTCAAAAAATGTTAGTTTTATTGTATTTTGAAAAGTGCTTCTCAGAGATTTTGGTGATTGTTCTTTTTTGGTTCTTTGATATGGATGATAAGTGCTCTGAAGCATTTGCTCATGCATGCGAATTCTAGTCTATTCCTGAGTTTAAGACTTCTAAAAATTTAAAAAGGCAGATAAAAAAAACTTTATAGAAAATGTGAGACAAAACCACTTTTCTCTTTGCTATATGAAGATATATTGGAGGTATTCACGAAGTAATGACTATACAATTCTCTTATTCTTTTTTTGTGCACCTAGATTAAATAGGTTGGTATGCTTCAGATCTCTGTCACTCTCTAGAAATTTTCAAATTTGTGTTTTAAAAATAAATCGGCATGAAGAATGCATAATTCAGAAGTAGCATGTCCTCGGCACAAACAACAACTAAGACTGAATTGCATTTTGTCATCATTCTGCATGGTTCCATACATCATCTTGTTAGATTCCTCCTTCAGCTGAAGTATCCTTAGTCTGTCTTCACAAGACTTCCCCTAAGTAATGAATTCCGTTGTCTGTCTTAGGATTTTTGGTTTTCATTCTGTCTTTTAAAGTAATTTGGAAGAGACATGATGGTGGGATTTTCTGAGACAGAGATGTGCCAATTTAGTGTCCACATGTGTGTAGCTACACTACCATTAGAGTAAATGAAGATCATATTCCTATAATCCATAAAGCCTAAAGAATGCTGACCAGGTACTAGGTCCCTATTTTAGGATGAGCTCTAGAGTTGCCTTTAGCAAAACAAGAGCCTAGAAGTCTGCTACAGCTGTGGGCAGATGTATCCATTCATCTAAATTTAAAATTAATCGCACTCACTGTGTGTTCAGTGTTTATCCCAGAATGTAAATATGGGACATATATTACTACCAAACTCAGTGGGAGTGGATATCCACTGCATTTTGATTAGAAAGCACTCAGTGGAAAATCTTCATATACTGAAGCTTTTCCAGGACTAGAGTTGTGAGTCTCTAATAGCAGGGTGCTTTCTATTTCAGTGTCACCGTGGTGTGATATTTAGTTTATAATTAGAGGCATCCCTGACCGTTGTTTTGAAAGTATGTACACCTACATACCATTTGTGTGGTATCCGGAATAGAGTCATGCAGGTGTGACTTATTTTATTTTTTTATGTGATAACAATGTACAGAGCAAAGAAAACTTGAGCAGGCATTCATAAAGGACTTCTTCATAGTTGATGATGTCCAATGTTTCCACCTGTTCACCACCTCTACCCAAATTGCAAGTTAATGAATAATTAAAATAATGCTAATTGTAGAAGAGCATCCAAGGGCTTAACCAGAGAGAGATTATTTGTTGACTGGGGGAACGTGGCAAAGCTTAGTGAGATGTGTCACATCTTAAATGAGAGAGAAACATCCTAATAGATCAGGAATGTTTCAAATCCGCAAAGTGCTTGTATAAATCTTTCAGGAAGAATGTAGTTGTCCAATTGCTAAGTGGCATCTTTTCTCTGAATAACTTTGCTGAAACAGATGGCTTTTTACGAGATGTTTTATGTCTTGTTTCTACCAAAATATTGACTTAACAGTTATTCCTATTGGCAGCCATTACTTCAATCAGACAGATTCAAAGAGTTTAAAAATTGTATAAACCAGTTATTAAGGGATAATAGTTGTCATTTCCAGATTTTTAGGGAAAAAGGGAGAATGATGTGTGCATTAACCGCAATGTTTATAAAGATTTATTGAAAAGTCCTTTACAGAGGTTTGTTTTCCTTTAAACTGAATTGAATATGGAAATAAATATGTAGAATTCAGAGTTGGTAGTGGAAATTGTGTAACTAATTCTTCGTGTATACCAGATATCTCCCAGGGATACTTTATGCTTCGGTTTTAATCATCACTGTTTACTCAAGTGGTGATTGAAATATCAAGATTATAGGTTTAAAATAAAATTACCATTAATTACAAGGCTGTCATCTGGAAAGAGTAGCAAACTGTATGAATTTTCATTCCAGGAGGATGCTTAAATCCCTCTAGTATAAAAACCTTAGGAATTTTGTTGTATCTAACCTTACTAACTGTCAAAAAGTATTTGTACAGACAGCCACCAATGCAGCTGCAGTATTTGACACAACTTTCCCTTTGCCATCCCCACCTGTAAAACTGTCAGAAGCTGTCAAGGAGGACAAAGGGCTGTGAGAAACACCTTAAAAAGTGAACGAAGGGAGAAGTGGCTGTGGATTACACTTAATGCCTCATCTTCAAAAGCAGTCCCAGCATTTGGCAGAGAAAATTAAATAACTTGAAAATCTTTTGAGAGTTAGAAAAGAGATAATTATCTCTACATTAGATATGAAGGAAGAAAAACAGCAGCAGAATTACTTGCTGTAACTGCTGAGTCCTATTGTTTGAGGTGTTTCTAATAATAAAGCACTGGAAGCTGCAAGAATCAGCCAAGACACGTACTCAGAGCTTTTCTACCTGGATTCAGTTGCCTAAAGTTGTGCACTTTGGATAGAATTTTTGACCTGAAACTCCAAACTGACATGAGTATCAAAAAGGTAAAAAAATAACAAAAAAACTATCATGGTACTGCAATGTGAAGCAGAGCTAATGCATGAGTTATGTGCCAGAAGAACTTGACCTTTCGCCCTGAGTTCCATATAGAGATGTGTGTCTGTTTCTTGGACCTCTTGTTTCAAGGAGTTAATCAAAACACTAAAAAAGAAGAAAATGGTAGTCTGTGTACAGGATTCTAGAATAAAGTCAAGCTGTGTAGGGCTCTCAGAGGAGACTTTCTGGTGCCTTGTTCCTCTTGAACAAATAGCTCATCCATCTGCCCCACCTCACTAGTACTCTCTTTCAGGTAAGACTCATAAGTGAGATGTGTTTCAGTAAGCAGTGGCTGTTTGCTGTGTCTCACACTGTGTTCAAAACATCAATCCTGATGTTGAAGATAATGTCAATAATCATGAATTGCCTGCTCTGTTCAAACAAAACAAAAAAAAAAATTATGGGCTATTTAGTTCTTTTTTTGTTCCCTTTGGAAATTTGCTATACTACATTTAAGGTAGTTTCAAAATTGTTCTGCATTAGTAGTATCTCAATGGATGCTGAGGTATGAACATAATTTCTAGGAACTTTTCTTATCCTGTTTGGGACTTTATTGCCTGTTTTCGTTTTTCTCTCATGGTCAACCTAAAAGTCTTCATGTAGAATTTTGCGAATACTTAAATATTACAATTGATACATTTAGCAGAAAAGCAAATGTCAAAATTCTGAGTAGTAGTTGAATGCCTTTACCAGATGTTTGCATGAGGAAGGATTCACAATTCTTCATGAAAATAATAAACATAGTACAATGAGAAGCAGAGAGGCAGCTGGTGGACAGCAGGATGACCATGAGCCAGCACTGTGCCCTTGTGACCAAGAAGGTCAATGGCATCCTGGGGTGTATTAGAAGGGGGGTGGTTAGTAGGTCGAGAGAGGTTCTCCTTCCCCTCTTCTCTGCCCTGGTGAGACCCCATCTGGAATACTGTGTCCAGTTCTGGGCCCCTCAGTTCAAGAAAGACAGGGAACTGCTGGAGAGAGTCTGGCGCAGAGCCAGAAAGATGATGAAGGAAGTGGAACATCTCCCTAGAAAGGAAAGTCTGAAGGAGCTGGGTCTCTTTAGCTTGGAGAAGAGGAGGTTGAGGGGTGACCTCATTAATGTTTATAAGTATATAAAGGGTGAGTGTCAGGAGGACGGAGCCAGGCTCTTCTCAGTGATGTCCAGTGATAGGACAAGACACAACAGGTGCAAGCTGGAACATAGGAGGTTCCACAAAAACATTAGGAAAAACTTTTTCACTGTGAGGGTGACAGAGCACTGGAACAGGCTGCCCAGGGGAGTTGTGGAGTCTCCTTCTCTGGAGACATTTGAAATCCATCTGAATGCATTCCTGTGTGACCTACTGTAGGTGATGCTGCTTTGGCAGGGGGTCTGGACTAGATGATCTTTTGAGGTTCCTTCTAACCCCTGACATTCTGTGATTCTGTGAAATGTTTGAGTCTCATTGGCAATTATGTAATGAAATGTGTAGAAGTGTGCTTGTGCACTTGGAAAAAGTACACCTTTGTCAGAATCATGGTATCCATTTTTTTCTTACGTGGGATACAATTTGTATTGATTCATTAATGACTGAAATTGCCTGGAAGAGAATAACATAAACTTAGTATGATGGTCATAATACATGCAACAGTATGTATTTAATACATGCTTCAACTAGGGGGCTACAGTGAATTTCTCCAGCCATATGTAGTTTGCAGTATCCTTTGTGAGAAATGCCAGGACAACATTTAGCTTATCAATTTACAAGAGTCTTGCCTGCTCAGAGACAAATAAGATTTCAAAATAGTTATTCATGTCAGTGGTGGTTCTCAAGTATAAAATCAGCGGACTTCAGTTTTCCTAAATTAATTGAGTCCCAAAGGTAATATCATGGCTTTTGAGACACGGTGCATTTTCATTGGACAAAGAATTTTACTTATGTAGTGGAAGAGCAGTTCATTCATAGTAATATTAAAATACATTGCTAGGATTTTATGGTCTAGTAAGAGTCAATGTTTGAATCTCTTGATTGTTGAATTAAATTTCCTCAGCAATCTGTTGTCATTTGTAGAGAGATATTTAAGTCAAATGGTAATCAAAATCCATTGTCTTGTAAATCACTACAGTTTAAAGCAATCACCAAACTGACTGTCATTTACTTCAGTGATGGGGATCATAGGAGTGACTAGGCAAGAATGAACGAAAGAAAATTTCTTCTGCCTCTAGACTTTTGTCCATCTTCCCTTCTCAGCTAGTCTTGGTTGATACACATCATGGACTAAAGCTACAATTACTGAAGAGTTACAGGATGAAGTTGATAGGATTTTTTTTTTAGCATTATGTCAAAAAAGCTTTATCCATGGTTTCCAGCCTAACTGTAATTCTGTTTTGTCAGGACTGTCCTTTTTCCTAATACTGAATATTATTGTTGCTGTTTTTCCCCCCCAAGCAATTAACTAGTGGTTAGAGTATCACAGATTATTTCCACTAGGAGGAATGAAAAATGGATGGAGTAGGTCTTTTCTGTTCCCTTGATTTACAAGTTGAATATGTAGGGGCCCTTAACACAAGACTAAAAGAAAAATTTTATTTTTATTGTGTATGGTAGGGACTATGTGTCAAAAGCTGTTTGTTTGTTTCTTTCCTCTTTCCTCAGTGTCTCTCCCCTGAATGGTTTCTGTCAAAGATCTCTTAACATTCTATAGCATCACATTAGTGGTGTCAATTTACTTCTTTGGCATCTCTGTGATATTTGTGGCTGAGACTGCGTGGAGCAGAAACATCAAAGCCAGTTCCTTGGTCCTTTACTTATGATGTCTGTGTAAAAGCATTTGAGTTCTATCTAGGCCTTGTTTTTTGTGGTTTTATTGTTTGGGGTTTTTTTTTGTTGTTGTTATTCTAGCCATGTTATTGAACAAAAAGACCTAAAAGTGTTCTATTTTTTTGGTCTCAGGGATACTATAGTAGGTGGTTATTCAGAGGGATGATACGACCACCTTAGTTCCGTCACATTATTGCTTAACCTTGTAGCTCTAATTCCATTCTGGTCACTTCCAACTGGAGGTTTGAAGTTGTTCTTGCTGCAAGGATTGTCTTTCTCTTCACTGAAAAATTCAGTTTGTTGCTTTTAAGAGATGACGAGGTTGTTTTTTTGTCTTGGGGGAAAAATACCTCTAGGTATATATACATCTAGGTTTTGAAGGTAGCTGTATATCTGAAGGGCCTTTTGGTAGTAGTCTGCAACCATTGCTTAAAAAGTCTGTATGTGCTTCAATAATGAGAATCTTAGGGTTTTTCTGTTCTTCTGCTTGTTTATTAATGAACCTTGTATCATAGCTTAAATTTGTCATGCTTCTCTGTGAAATAGTTTTGTGTGCTCAAATAGGGTGTGTGTTTGTGTTGTGCTGATAGGATAGAAATTAAAGTAAGCTCTGTAGAGCCTGTTATCTATAGCCAGTTGTGAAGACAATTGAGTATTCCTTGCCTGGTGTTTTAGTGTGCAACTCCTACAATGAAATCTACAATCCTGAAGAAGATACCTCCGTTCTTCTTAGGTACACTTGGTGTCTTTAAGTGGTATCCAAAGTAGCTTGTACATTGTGACCAGAGGGAAGAAGAGTGGACTGAGAAATAACCATCTGAAATCCATTTTCATTTGTAGGGACTCTGTCTAAATCTTAGACACTTAAATGAGACACTAATTTACATACTTGAATTTTATTAAGGATGACTGGTTTACTGTTCAGTTTAAAAAACTTAACAGCTAAAGAATACCTGTTTTCTGTAATTTATCTAGTGGCTTTTTCTAAGCAATCCTCAGATTAAAAATTTGAATCAGTAACTCTTCTTCTCTGAGTGAGCTCACACTTGTTGCTTTCCGTCTTCTGCATCCGTCAGCATGGCTTGGCAACTCGGCATCAGCAGGCAAATAGGCAGTTCTTCACTCCTCTAGGCTTCTGACCAGGACTAGTTAAGAAGGAGCAATCAAGAGCAATACAAGTTTTAATCTCTCAGGCAGGCAAGACTTGGTGTCTAAAGCTACTTGTTCATAATCAATTGACTATTTACAGTAGGTATTTACAGAAATGGGCAACAGTTAACATCGGAGTTGTTTCAGTGGCAGCTGTTGTGAATGCTGTTTGTTTAAATGAGTGTGATGCTGTCTTCCCGTTGACAGTATTTCTTGGATCCAGCCTCTTGGATGAATTAGATATTTAGATGCTTAATTCATGAATCTCAGGAAGATACTTGGCAAGATACTCAGCAAGGTACTTGGGCTTAGTGTATGGAAATGGATATTACCATTTTGAGGTAGACACTAAATTAAACATGGCAATGAGTTGTAGCCCTGAATTCCTCCAAGGACGTCCTGGTTGTGCTTTAGTTTTGGGTTGGGGCTTTTTGCTTGATTGGTTTGCACTTTTTTGATTGCTTTTTTAAAACAAAACAAAACACAAACCCGTAACAGGGTCTGTTACATGTATTTTATCACATCACCTAGGTGTCGTTGTTTTATATATTATCCAACTCAGGAAAATATAAGGTGCTCAAAGTGGGAAAGACAAGATAAGTCTTTATTCTATGAAACTGAAAGGAAAAAAAAAAAGGATAAATAAGTTTAGAGTCAAAGACTTCGAGATGGTATTATCCTAACTGTAGAATTTCTCACATAGAGCATGCTATGTTTGAAAAGTGAAGGCTAAGTCACAGAAGACTGCTACCTGGGTAGCAATTTATCTCAGTAGCATACAAAACTTTATAAACAAAGTTAAAGGAAAATAATAATTAAATATTTAGAGATAAATGATATAAAATGCAACTTGAATTTGCCAGAGGTAAAATGTGGCAGAACAATGTAAGAACATTAAACTGTGTGTACAGATGGGAGATTTGTTAGCTTTTATCTGTCTGGTGTTCAGTAAAGCATTCATTATGGAACTCGTATTAGAAAAATATTAATGAAACTGAAAAAGATGTAGTTTAATGCTTTAATCTTTTGTACCTGGATAAGAAAGCAGCTAGAGAAGTAGCAGCAAGTTGTGCTATGTACTGAGTATTTATACTTGTCAGGAAGATGAGGGGAAAGGTTTGTGCATGTCAGTCAAGCTGAGGACATACTAAAGGGTAGTGCAGTCTCTGTGGGTGCACTGGCTCTGATTTGAGTTTGTCCTCCTTACTTCAGCAGTAACAGCCTTCCCTTGTGCAGGGAAAGGAGGGGCTAAACAGCTGGGAAATAGCTTGGGAGAGTTGCTTATGCCAGTGGGCTTGGTGGTGTGAAGAAGCAGAAAGGGATGGGGCGAATAGGAAGGTAGCTTCAAGGGCATCTCTCCTTCACCGCAGCTTCTGTGGTCTCTCATCTCTCCTTCTTCCTGTGTGGCAGCAGCACCAAACCTGGCTTAGTTCAGCCTGTGGACAGATGCAAGCGGGTGCATGAACTACTACCTGGTTTCATAGGGAACTGGTATTGGGTTGGATAAAAACATATAGGGAGCCCGAGGGGCCTTGATGATCAGTGAATCAGAGAATGACTTTTAGGCAGCCATACAGAAATAAACCTAAAATATAAACCTCCATCTGTGAGCAGAAGAAATTGCACCTTCACACTCAGTCTCACATAGAAACTTCATGGTTGGCAAAGGTGACTGGGAGGAATGTATGTAGTTGGGGTTGTTCAGCCTGGAGAAGAGAATGCTCCAGGGAGACCTTATTGTGGCCTTTCAGTAGTTAATAGGGACTTAGAAGAAAGGTGGGAACAGTGTTTTTAGCCTGTTGCGGTAGGATGAGTGGTAATGGTTATAAACTAAAAGAGAGTAGTTTTAAACTAGAAGTAAGGAAGAAATTTTTTTACAATGAGGGTGGAGGAACATTGATAGAGGTTACATGGACGTATGGTAGAAGCTCCATCCCTGGAAACATTCAAGGCCAGGTTGGACGGAGCTCTGAGCAATCTCATCTAGTTAAAGATGTCGCTGCTCATTACAAGGGGGTTGGACTAAATGACCTTTAAAGGTGCCTTCCAAGCCAAAACATTCTATGTAGCACAATTCCTTGGAGACATTCCCTCCATGCTCCACAAATTCAGGAAAACTCTACTTAGGCCAAGAGGTTGCACATTTCCTTCAGTGAGTACCATGATATTTACTAGTGGCATTTCTGGCTTTTCCAGCATCATTCACTGAAGTGTTCTGGTTTTCAGAATATTTAGTAGGCTGACTGCAGGTTATTTGTTTCTTCATCTCCATCCTGCATGCACAGCATGCAGGTGCCATATTACAGTAATTATTTCCTAGATATTGAAATGTCTTGATTTAATTTTCTTTTTTTTTTTTTGCCTTTTCTGAGTCTTTTCTTAAAAAGATAAAAACTTGTCCACACCTTTTGCATTTTAACTTTTTTATAAACATTTTTGGTGAATGCAGTCACACGTGTTGCAAACAGACCTGCCTCTGTTGTATGTCACTGTCTTGTCAGAATGTTTTTCGGCTAAAGCTCTGCAAAAAAGTACCAAAATACTGTAATATAAAAGGCAGCTTCCAGCAGTGAAGCTAACTAACGGTCTTACCAGAGAACATTGGGTTTAAAAGAGTGGAGAGAAGCATGAACAAGACTGTGAAGGGGTAAGGGCAGAGCAAGGTCTTGAGATGAGGTTTACAGAGCAATTGAAATAATATGTATCAAATCCCAAGACTTGAAGATAAGAGAAATAACACATCATAAACAAGAGGAGAGATAAAAGACAACTGTTAAAATAATGAAGGAAGCAACATGACATTCAGATAAGAAAAGGGGTACTAAAGTTCTCTGTATACAAATGAAACTTTTCAGTTGACATTGATGAGTTAGAAGTGGAAGGAATTAAACGCACAAGTTCTGGATAACCGTTATTAAAGCCTTAACACATTCTGAGGAATAAATTGTAAAGAAATAATTCATAAGTAAAGATTTTTATCCTGGTTTCCTGGTGAAACAAGGCTCATAGGAGCGTGCTTGTTTTGCTCATCAGTCATTTCCTCTACTGGTGACTTTTGAAACTGATAGCCAGCTGGAAATCACTTGGAATGAAGTGGAAGGTCAAAAATACTTTCCAGTGGAGTAGAGACCAAAGTAGAGTGCTTGAGGCAAGCAGAACATGGACATACATTCAGCACTGCACACATCCTTCCCAGCTATGGCCCCAGCATTGCTCTCTCTTGCTCAGCAGCCTGAGGAGCCTGGGAAGAGAGCAAGACCCATGGTGTGGGAGAAGGGTTAGGGATGATGCAGCTCCTCAACAGTGAACCAGGCTCCATTATTCCCTTGTTTTGACTGTACGTTTTTTGCCATCTATTTTTCTAACTGCTTTTACTTGAGACTCCCTGAAGAACATAGATTTTATTTCATCTATACCATTAAACAAGCCCAATGGAATAAAACATTTCCTTTTTTAACGTTTGATAGATTAGAGAGCTGAAGATACGCTTTTATCTTTAATGAAACTGCATACCGTTTGAGCTATTACCAGTTTGAATTTTTCCAGAGTTTAATTAGCAATACTGAGCATTGCTCTGAAACACAGACTTACTTCTGTTTGCTATTTATAAATTTATTGATTATATGCTATAAATTTGTTCTGTATGCATTTAATGCATACAGTCTGTGAGCATTATTTTAACCTGAATTCTTTGTTCTCACTTTATTTCTTACTATATGTCAAGAGATCCACCAAAATATGATATTAAATCTATACGATATTAAATCAGTTAGCAGGTGGGATTTTTCAGTGGCATTGATACCCATATCTCAAATATCCTAAGTACCATCATTAAGAAATTCCTGTTTACTTCTCTTAGTAGAGGCTCAGGGTTTAAATTTGAAGGTTCCCTGTTATCTAGTCCTACAAAATCCCGACTAAAAAATGGTAACACTTGCCAAGCCAGAAAGGATACAAAAATTTCGTGAAGGATACTATTTTAGTTAACTCTTAGCTGCTAGCATTAATAATTAAAAAGATACATTTTTTCATTGTTTCACTATCTTTTAAAATACCTTGTAAGCAAATAGAAGAGAGCTTTTGAAAGGACAATCATAATCATGTTTATGTGTAAATATATACACTTATTGTGTTCTTTGGGAGAGGTAGCATTTAAAAACTGCTCTGGATTGTCTAGTTCACTTGCTTGCCAAAAGCAATTTAACAACTCTACTCAGTGTTATGCTCTGGAATTATATCCATCCTTAATTTATAAATAGAAGTAAAAATGAATGGGGACTTCAGTGAAAAATGTACTCTGTTTTTAGCATTGTTTAAACTTTGAGTAATGATTTGAAGCATTTGTACCTTTTTGGAACATGGGTGCTGTCAAAGGCAGAACTATCCAGTATATGAAAGTCTGATTTTAATTCATGGATCCTCAAAGCACGTGTAGGTGCATGCATTACATTATCCTTTTGTATAATTTTAGTTGTTCAGAAATCTATTTTTATCTTGCATTCATTCACATTTCATCATTATAGAATCCTTAGTGTATGAATTTAAGATTATTTTCATCTCAGATGTTCAAAACTGTATTTGTACAATTTATGAATTCTCTTTAATATGAGGAGTTTTCTTTTTGTCTCAGTCTGCAGATTTGATTCTGAACCTGACTTGTCTGTCTTCTTATAATTTTCTTTTTATATTTCTTTTGAGATTACATACTGGAGTGAAATGATTAACAGTGAAGATTTATTGAAGTTTGATTGTTCTGACTGTGAATAGAAGGTTGTCTCATACTGGGCAGATGATAACCAAGCTGATCAAACTCCCCTGCTGTCAGAGGCTGATAAATAGGTGTTGCATCAACTGACAGGGCAGTTTGACCATCTGATCAGGCAGTCAAGCAGTCACTGTAAATGGGAAACTGCCTAATTAACAGGTTTTACAGCAATAGCTTTCAGGCCACCTCACTGTTTGCATAACTACTCGAAAATTCTGTTGGTAATGATTTTACAGGAGAGAGTGTTGAGAACTGGTAAAGTCAAGATAAACGCTACTCACTGCTTTCCCCTCGTCTGCTCAGTTGTCTTGGCACAGAATGCTGGCAGGCTGGTTAGGTATGGTTTACCCCTAATAAATCCATACTGACTACTGCTGGATCACCTTCCTCTCTTAGGTGTGTTTGGAAGTGATTTCCAGGAGAATTCATCCTATGCAAGCTTATAAATGGTGGGAAAGTATTTTTACTCCTATATATCTATCTATATATATGTATATGTGTATACACACGTGAGTTGACTAGAGCAATAAAACTAGATTGGTAATAGGGTATTGTGGTCTGCTTTTAAGTGGGTAAGACATGATAGTTGGACACACAAATTTGGTTCAGAGTATCCTTTTGTCAGTCCAAAATACTAATTTACAAAAAGGTACTCAATATTAATGTTGTAGGGGTATAAATTTATATAAAAATAAAATCATATTCATTATATTTAATGTGTATTGCTTTTTTTTTCTTAGGAGTATGACAATATATTTATCCATATAAATGATTTCTTGCTAGTAGTCTTTTATGAAATAATGTCATGTTTGCTTTGTAAAGCATTGTTTTATAACATAACTATATATTTCCATTTCAAGAAACAGAAAAAACATTTTATTTAATTTTTATTTTCTAATAGAAAAAAAACTGTGACAAAAATGAAGTTGCTAATAGAATTCTCATGTAAGTTCAAGTAACTTGTCCTGTGGTTCCAGAGAATTGCCTTGGTTACAGCTCGTTAAACAACAGTATGAAAGTGAATTGTTTGAATTTGAAAATATAGCTATCCTCTATCAGTTAGCATTTAATCAGGTTTATTCCTGATAACTCTATTGACAGGAAATTCCAGTATAGCTCTTAAGCTTACTCACATGTTTGAATTTCAAATAATTTATTTGTTCCTTTGTCTGCCCATGACAAACACGAGTACTGTCTGCAGAGTGGTCACCCGCTTTCTTTGACAGCAGATGGGCATGATGACAGCTGATGTTGAACAGCTGCCTACTGGGGAATTCACACTTTTGGAGGCGTTTGTTCATATGACAGTTTCCTGTAGTACTAATCTTTTGAGAAAGCCAGATCGACTATCTAGAAACCTTCCTTTCTCAGAAATCTCATAAATATGTAATCAATAGTTTTACACTCTCAAAAATTTTGACTTTGCTTTTTTTTTTCTTCAGAATTTTAGTACATAATCCCATTTTTATTTAAGTTAAAAATACAGACACGTTTTGAAAAATTAAATTTACTGTTTTTTTTTCTCTTTAGTTTCAGGCACTATATACTCTATCTGACACGCTGATTTTGCTAGGGAAGAACAACATACTAAGAAATTCTTTAATATCTCTTCTACTGTCAGAAGTACATCAGTTTGCTGAGCAGCTGTTGCAAGCTCACCAGGTACTGTCATCTTTTCTTTTGGAGGAGTGGTGTTGGGGAGTGTTTCATATATATTTGTTTCATAAAATGTAATAAATAGATCATTTTATAGAATGTGCAGGTTTATTAGCACCCAACTTTGAACAGCAGGTTCAAGAAAAGACATAAAAATAAAAAGAAAATTTTCTTATGGACAGAAGTAAAATTATCAAACTATATAGTAAATAGACTGTATAGACTTTAAGATCCCGCTACGTGATTTGGAAAATACTTGAAATAATTAGGTAAAACAGTTACTGCAATGCGTAAGTTGTTGGCCATGTAGGCACTACAACTTAAGTGTCCAGCTAGACCTACAAAGAATTATGTCTCTCTTCAGCTCGTGCAAAACTGGAAAATGGCATTATTTTATTTCGGAATTAGATTTCAAGTCTCATATTTTTAATTTTCATGATGCAGAAGTTGTCCAACACTTACAGTTTGTTGCAATGAGGAGATGAAGAGCAGAATAGAATGGGGATAGTATTTTTGGTAAAATTTATTTTTAGGTTAAATTCTTTCTAGTAAATTATAGAGCTTAAAAAAAAAGAGAGACAATGAGTGGATTTTCCTTTAACATATGGAGATATATGATATAAATTGGTGTTTTCGTAGATTTTTCATATATGTCTGTGTGGTGATATGTATTTAATGCAAACTGCTCAGTTTAACTTGGGATTATCATGTGATTGTGCACTCTTCTAGAAAAGGCAGTAAAAAGAAAGCCTGCATGGTTTTATTTGACGGCAAATAATTTTTTAAATATGCATACAAAACATTCGTCATATAGCTATTATTTAGTGGTTGTCCAGTTTAACAAATGTTTTAAGTGTTGCTCAAGCAGTCTTGACACTGTTCTTTTTCTCTCTATGATATGAGATGGGAGTAGGTTCTGACTGTTGGATAGGGAACATGTAATTTCCAACCCAGTTTTCTAGTATGTATGAATTATATTCTGAAAATGCTTCAGAAAGGCCAGTTTTGAAAAAATTAGACAAATAATTGTGTCTTCCTTTAAGTCACTAGTAGCATACGAGAGTCATTGATGACAGCCAAAAGCAAAGAGACTGTATTTAAGTTTAAGGATAGGGAAATGTGTTCTTTAAAAAAAAGTTGGTGGGTGTTTTTAAGTTTAAATGAGTTGCTGATTTTTGACATTATTAAATCTTATCTGTTTAATAGAATTAGTCATCTGTCCTTTCTGCAGAATTTTTGCCAGTGGCAGCGCAGAACTCACCAGTACTCCACACTGGTCAATGGCTTATATTGAGCATTGCACTTTACTGAGTCAGTTACTATGGTGCTACTTAACCTTGCCATACTGTAATTATTTTATGGAATCATAGAATTGTTTAGGTTGGAAAGAAGTTTTAAGATCAAGTCAAATCGCTCACCTAGCAATGCCAAGTCCACCACTAAACTGTGTCGCTAGAGCACCACATCTGCACATCTGTTAAATACCTCCAGGGATGGCAACTCCATCGCTTCCCTGGGCAGCCTGTTCCAGTGCTTGACAACCCTTTTGGTGAAGAAGTTTTTCCTAATATCCAATCTGAACCTCCCCTGATGCAACCTGAGGCTATTTCCACTTGTCCTGTGACTTGTTACTTGGGAGAAGGGACTAACACCCACCTCCCTACAGCCTCCTTCCAGTTGTAGAGAGTTGTAGAGAGCGGTAAGGTCTCTTCTGAGCATCCTTTTCTTCAGGCTGAACAACCCCAGTTCCCTCAGCCACTTCCCATAGAAACCGTGCTCTAGACCCTTCACCAGCTTCATTGCTCTTCTCTGGACATGCTCTAGCACCTCAATATTATTCTTGTCGTGAGGGGCCCGAAACTAAACACAGATTTTGAGGTGCAACCTCACCAGTGCTGAGTACAGGGGGACAGTCACTGCCCTACTCCTTCTGGCCACACTATTTCTGACACAGGCCAGGATGCTGTTGGCCTTCTTGACCACCTGGGCACACTGCTGGCTCATCGCAGCTGGCTGTTGACCAACAACCCCAGGTCCTTTCCTGCCAGGCAGCTCCCCAGCCACTTCTCCCCAAGCCTGCACTGCTCTGCCTGGGGTTGCGGTGACCCAATTGCAGGACTTGGTAGTTGGTGTTGAACTTCATACAGTTGGCCTCAGCCCATTGATCCAGCCTGTCTAGATCCTTCTGTATAGCCTTCCTACCTTCAAGCTATGTTCTTGCCTAATTTGGAGTGTTCTGCAAACTTACTGAAGCTACACTCAATCCTTTTGTCCAGATCATTGATAAAGATATTAAACAGAAGTGGCCCCAAATACTGAGCTGTGGGGAACGCCGCTTGTGGCTGTCCCTCAAGTTGGTTTAACTCCATTCACCACCACTCTTTGTGCTCAGCCAGCCGGCCAGTTTTTCACCCAGCAAAGAGTCCACCTGTCTAAGTGATGAGTTGCCAGCTCATTTAGCAGAATTCTGTGGAAAACAGTTGTCAATGGCTTTAGTAAAGTCCAAGTAGACAACATCCACAGCCTGTACCTCATCCACTAGGTAGGTCACCTTGTCGTAGAAGGAGATCAGGTTAGTCAAGCAGAATCTGCCCTTCCTGGATCTCTGCTGACTGAGCCTGATGCCCTGGTTGTCCTGCGTGTGACATGTGATGGCACTCAAGATGGTGTGCTCCATAACCTTCCCCAGCACTGAGGTCAGGCTGGCAGGCATGTAATTCCCTGGATCCTCCTTGTGGCCCTTCTTGTAGCTGGTCATCACACTGGCTAATCTCCAGTCCACTGGGACCTCCACAGTTAGGCAGGACTGCTGATAAACAATTGAAAGTGGCTTGGTGAGTGCTTCCACCAGCTCCCTTAGTACCCTTGGATGGATCCCGTCTGGCCCTGTAGACTTGTGTGTGTCTAAGTGGAGCAGCAGGTTGGGGACCATTTCTCCTTTGATTATATGGAGGCATCACGGAGTTCCCCGTCTCTGTCTTCCAGCTCATGGGTCTGGGTACCTGGGGAATGACTGGCCTGACTGTTAAAGATTGAGGCAAAGAAGGCGTTAAGTACCTCTGCCTTTTCCTCATCCTTTGTCACTATTGGACAAAGATTCTCCCTATCCTTCCTTTTGTTACTAATATATTTAAATAAACATTTTTATTGTCTTTTACAGCAGTGGCTAAATTAAATTCTAGTTGGGCTTTGACCCTTCTAGTTTTCTTCTTGTTGTAACCTTACAACGTCCTTGTAGTTTTCCTAAGTAGTCTGCCCCTTCCCCCAAAGGTTGTAAACTTGCCTTTTTTTACCTGAGTTCCAGCCAGTCAGATTTTAAGTGTTACTTTCATATTTGGTATACACAATCTATTTATAAAAATTTCTAAAAGCAGTTTCACTCCTCTTTGGCTTCACTTTATGTTGGAAATAATCATATATTTGGTTTTAAGACGGTGATGAGAGTTATTACAAAACTGTAACTTGCAATTGAGAAAATGGAAGTAAAATCGCATTCAGTGATTTTAACCATAAAAGATTTTCTTCAACGACAAAAATTATTTTGATTTTTCTAATGGCAAATTATTTTACTAACAGCATAATTTCTTTATTTATGAAAAACAGTAAAAGATAGGATTCATATATAAATATTAAGAAAATAGTAATTTAATCTCTGAATGCAAGTCTCACTAGAATGGCCTGATGCCCCTAGATGATGGTACAGCAGTTTTCCTTGTTTTTAACCTCTGTGAAAGCTGTCTGTCTGCTTGATTTGTTGAGTTTTTTGTTATTTTTTTTTTCTACGTTCTCAAAAAACAGAAACCTTTAATTGTACTTCCTGGAGTTACAGAGGAAAGGTGTTATCTTGCACTGAAGGGGAGGTGCCTGTGGATCAGGAGACAATTTCCGGGGACACAGAGCCTTGTACTTATTTGCTGAAAAGAAAAAATAAAAATGATTTTGATCTGGTAAATTCATTCCATGTCCTCATACTTAGTATATCTGGGCTGAAATTTGGGATAATAAAATACATTTGTTACTTGACCTTTTCAGCTTCAGGACCAAATTCTTTTTCGTATTAAGTCTTTGCTACCTGCAGCCCTCCATCTGTCTCCTTTTAATTACCTTGCATTTGTGCTTGCTGCAAATCTTAGGTGTTATCGGTCCACAGTACTGACTTTCGGACCGAGAGCCTTGAAATGCCTCCCACCTTTACAACTGAGGAAATGTATGTTTACTGTTGTGCAATGCGAAACATAAACAGATTTTCTGACAAAATATTTAATAAGGTTCCCTTTCACCCCTAGTTTTTAAACCATCTTTTCTGTTCACCCAAATAAAAAAATTCTCACACGTTCAAAAATTTAAAGCCAGGTTTCCATAAAGAAAGTTTCCTGCTCTGCTTCTGCTTCCTCCCACTGAGCTGTCAGTCTGCCTTCTGCTACTGAAATTTGGAAGACCCTCTCCTACTTTTCCTCTTCCTTTTTCCTTTTCCTTTTTTTTCCCCTCTTAACTGATAAATTATTTACTTATGTTTTCCTCATCCAACATTATAAGCATTTCTTGGAAGATGAATGCTTCTTGATCAACCAGCCACAGACTGTGGAATAGGACTGTGTATAATCTCACCGAAGCTTACGGTGTTTACTGACACTTTGCTTTGAAGGGACCATGAGGACAATAAATCAGGTTCAGGCAGTTAGGTACTGACAAAAGAGTCTTGAAATGTTCAACCCCCAACACGCTGTTTGTAAAGTTTGTACATTTCTGCATTTAGTCCAAAACAGTGTGTTGTGTTCATTTACAAACCCTTGTACATTCCGTATGTGGTAATTCTTTTTATGGAAACCCTACTTAGTGAAGGATGTTCTGCTTACCACAGTAGGACACTAAACTGGAGTATTTCTGGCAGCCTGACTTACAGACGTGCTTCTGAATGTTTCTGACTTTGCATAGCATTACTTTTGGGAGATGCAATTCTAAAAAGGATTGGGGTTTTTTTTTTTCTTGTTTTATAAACAAAACTAACAATATGATATCACTTTGAAGTATATCAGCTGATAGATTAAAAAAATTCTTTTTAAATACTTAAATTAGAATTTGTAGAGGGATAATTATTTATGTAAGCAAACCTCATTAGCTGACAAGAATCCCAATGAGGTTTTGTTACTTAATCAGAAGTGCTGCTAATGGCAAAGGTATTCTATGTCTTCCACTTAAGACAATCAATTTAGGAACTCCAAAGAGTTGTGCAAATACTTGTTTTCTTTTTGTTTTGTTTTGTTTTTTCATTCTTCTGTTGTTGGCAGGTAGGAGAAATGAAGAAATCATCTGAGGCATGTTTTCAGGTTAGCTTGCAATTAAAAAACACTTGATAAAAACCAGAAAATAAAAAATATTCATCCAAGCAGATGTCTATGTTTTATTTTTTATGATTATAACATGTTTTTAAAGTTGAAGATGTTTCCCAACACTGTCTTGAATGGGAAACAAAATTCCTGTTGATTTTTCTAAATTAATGGTCTAGATATCTCAACACTTTTTTTTTAGCTTTCTCACTAAAACTTGAGATAAGCTGCACATAGCTTGTGAAATGTTTGCATTCCAGAATATGCGACTCTATATTCAATCATTTCTTCAATAGGAAGCGTGCTCAGCTCAGTTTATGTACGTTTTTTGATATGTCCTTTGATAAATATTGAAATCTTTTTACTTGAAAATTCTGACTGATTTTAGTAAGTTTCTATCCATATCCTCTCAGAACAAGCTTTATGTATGACCCACAGTTCTAAACAGCTGTCTGTGCCTCTAGCTTTGCAAATTAAAAAAATTGGTTGACTGTATGAGAGTGTATCTAATGAACTGCACCAGGAAAGTATAGAGATTACTTTGCATATTTTTATATTGATCCCTAATTGGCTAAATCCAGTAGTTCTAGAATATGAGAAATTAATGTGAAATATATGAGTAATAGAGTTTTGTTTAATACTTTTGACCAATATTCCCATATTTAGTATAGAAAATAAAAGTAACTGAGTATGTGAAACAGTGTAATTACCCTGATTTTTCAGCTAGTTAAGATGAATTTTATAGTAGTAAACTCTCAAGCAAGTTAATTTGCTTTGGATGATGTAAGTACTTAATCTTGTGCTTAAAATGAAGCTCATACCTCAGCACTTTGCTGACACCAGGGCATTGACTTCCAGGCAAAAACATATTAGTGTAAACTTAGTTGGATCCTTTAGTTTTTACTGATGCTGGATATGTACTTCTAATTTTTATCTGTAATAGAAACCTTTCACACTTCATAAATACAGTTTATAAGAATACAGTAACTGAACCTTATCTTGCTGCGGAATAGAAGTCTTCTGATCCCCAATTGGATTCATACTGCAAAGCAGATATAATTTTAAGATACTAAGATTTTTAGAATGATACTGTAGCAGATGGATTATTTTTCAGATGTTCAGCTCCTCACCATAATAGCAGATCTTCCTTTATGATAATCATTTCAAAGACAGAGGACCAGAGATGGAGAGCACATATTCGTTGCATTCCCATTTCTAACCCCCTAGGTGTTAATTCTGGAGCTCTGAAAAAAAGAAAATTAAAAAAACAGAAAATAGATTGGAAAATAGAAAAAGGAAGACATACTGTGAGGTTTTGGAAAGCCCTGTTACTCAGTAATTGCTGATAAATAGCTTTTCTAGCATTAAATTTTTGTATCGCATTGCTGTCTGTACACATTCTTTTCAATATTTAAAACTTTATGATATTTCTCTCACAAAATGCACACTGTATAGTGGTCTTTTTAAAAGTAGAACACCAAGTTATATGTAATTCTTAATGTTATATGTAAGCATTAAGTCCAAATCCAAATGCGAGCGCTGAACTTTCCCCTGAAATGAATGGTGCGGTTAGACTTTGACACACAGGAAAGAGGGTGGGATTCTTCTTATTTGATATGCATGCATGTAGTAGACACTGCTGTCTACTTCCCATCAGAATCAATCAAGCAGCTAAAGTTAATTAAAAAATTTACCAACGTGAAGATGGATAGCTGTGCAATGCTTTGTTCAATGTTACATAAATTCTGTCATAATGAGCCTGATTCTCAAGAATAGCTTTGACTCAAATGAGCCAAAGGAGTTAGACATATGGTGGGATTTGTCTCACTTGACTTCAGATTTCTGGGATGTTTCCATCTGATTTGCTTACTTTATTTTTTCCTTTATAACCCAGGGAGGGAAAGAGGCATTTGTTGTCCAACCTATTTTGGATGTACATTATTAGGATAATTGGCCCTAGACTTGTCTGCTTCTCTCTTTTGGCTCTGAGGAAGGAAACTTCAGTTGATCAGCTGAAATATGGCTATTTATGTCTAAAATTAAGGGAGGAAAATCCCACAGTGTCTCTCTGAAGATGACTTTTGGATGATCTAGGCCAGAGCTGTCATGCCAGGAGAGGCCTGATCCTACTGAACGTTTTTAACAGGTAGTCCTGTAAAGTGCATTTCTGTCTGAACACTGACAAACTTATGTAAGTAACCTAATTAGATGTTTGTAATGAGTTATATTGCAGTTAGGATAATTAACTTATTAACTTAGTTCCCAAGTATTCAAACGCTTAAATGTACACGTTGTTGGAAGAGATTGATGATGAACTGGGGTGAATGTTACATATATTGGAGCTTCTTGTCACCTCTATTCAGCAACGGCATGTCTGACACATATGCTTCTAAATAGGAAGCTCCGTTAAACTAACCGTCTGCATTAAGAAGAAAAAGAACAAGGAGGAGCATGGATGTAGTATGATTTTGAGCATTTTCTGAGATTTTTTTGTTGCCATTCAGCACTGCATAGCAAACAGGCATATCGCTGAAATGTCAAACTATGTGACAACAGCTCTATATGGAAACAAACGAAAGGCTGAAATATTCCTGTGGCTGGAGAGCTGGGTTTTTTTTTCTAGCAGGCCTGCAAACTGAAGATGTTGTGAATGTTGAGGTGGACGATCTCAGGGTGATAATCACTCTATCAGGGAAAATGGAGTTTGCCTGGAACTGTGTAACAGACGGGTTTAAAGTGCTTAAAACTGAACTCTTAATGTCAGGACTTGTCTTCCTAAGCCTTTCTCCATCCAGCCATCTGTATCCAGTGGATGCTTTGGATAAGTGTGGTACCCACCACAGGCTTTATTCTAAATGCAAATGTGTGTGATGTGGTGTAGGGAATACTTTAGATAATCTATTTCCAAAAAGTCTACTTTGTTTATGCAATATGTCTCATCTCTTCTGCTGTAAGTTTACATGTGTTGTAATAGAGCTATTTTATGGGTTAGAAGAAAAGCTATAGTTTTTTTTCCAAGTGACGGTAGAAGATGACTGAAATTGTTAATTAGAAAAAAAAACAACCAGGAATATTACACAACTAGAATAGCTAAATGCATTTTACAATCCACTGTTGCTCAAGGTACTTAAATGGCTATTCAACATATTTATCTTTTTGTAGTTTCTACTGTTGATTTCTACTAACACATCAGATTACTAATGCTTCACCCAGGTAAAAGAAGAGAGACTGCTGCCATGTTGACATCATCAAAATAATTAAACTTGCATCTGGATATCTGTTCATCCTTTTTAAGATGTCATTTCTCAGTATGATGGTAAACATAGATTGTAACATATTTCAAATTGTGAATTATTAAAGATGCTGCAAAATAATGCTCTGGGTAATTGTAGGATTATTTTTTATTCCACATTCTTCTGATGCTACTGGTAACAAAATAACGTCTGGGTGGAATAATCAGTGGATCTGCATTTTGTCTCATAGTTATATGCCACCTAGTTTGGAGACAAGGACTTGTGAAAACATCTCTCCCATGAAAGACAGAAGTGAAAGAATCAGTTGAGACACTGTGCATGTTGGAAGAGTGCCATACACCTTTGAAGTGTATACTTACTTTTGCTGCATATGCCATCCGCTGTTACAGATTAGATTTTAGGATGCGTACGTGTCAGACAGAACTGGAAAATGATAAATGGTTCGTGAGGTTTCTCTCTTCCCTCTCAGACTATCATAAAATGATAGCAAAAGGAGAAAGGAGTTTATAAGTATTCTTGCAGAGCGAGAAGGCAGCAGGGCTTTGCCTGCACTTAGGTGTTTGGCAAAATCGAGGATGACATGTAATCAGAAAGCCTCAGGTGTGTTTGGGAATAGAAGCAGCAAGTATCGATTACATGAGGAGAACTCTATATTGCTGTCAACTAGAGAATTATTACTCTTAATATTGGCGAATCATCTCATTCAAGGAAACCTAATACTGGAAAAGAAAAACTTTTAATTAGAAATCAACAAATAAGTAATATTCTGGAAGATCTTGTTTCAAATCATGCACAAAATCCAGGCTTTAAAAAACCCACAATATAACATGATTATAAATTAGTATCACCGGTTTGACTTGTTGATACAAGTAAATAAATTTGCAGTGAAAGCTTACCTGGATTCCTGCTGCTTTTAGTTCCTTAATCTCAGTGCTAATTCTGCCTTTGCCTATTGCTTTCTTTTCAGCTCAGTTAATCCTTGTGCATGCTTGAAAGCAGAATGTGAATAAGGAGGAAGCATCTGACTTTTGTCGCATATGTGGCATACCCACTAGTCTGGAAGACTGTTTGGTTATTACTCGTCTCCAAATAGGTAGTGCTAATGTTCCTGTTAACCTCCTTCATGGAGCATTCTTGCTTACTGTCAGTGATTTGCAAAATGGAATGGTCACAGAATGACAGAACGTTAGGGATTGGAAAGGATAGTGAAAAATCATCTAGTTCAACTCCACTACCAGAGCTGGATCACTTAGAGTAGGTCACATGTCCAGGTGGATAGTAGTGAAATCATCACTTGATCTTTTTTTCAAAAAAATATTTTCATTTTACAGGACACATTAACACCTTTGGACTACTCACTTGCCTCTCTCTGAACGTGTGGGACAGTCCTGTACCTAATTACTTGGAACATCAGCTTGCCCCAGCGGGACCCCATTTATTGATTTGGGTTTTAGTTTTGGCTAAAAATACATTTGAAGCTGTGCTTATCTACCTGTACAGCTTATGCATAACCATCATTACTTTAAATCACAATACCAGGAAGATTAACTGATATTTGTTCAGTGCTTATAAATGTTAAAGGGCTTTAAAAAACTCATTAGATATCTCACTGTGAGATGTTATAACGGCGTGCACGGTGGTCTGTCTTCTGCACTATGCCATGGCATGCCATCTAGCATAGAAAAACTGCTTCTGTTCTTTGCATGTTCTTTTTTGATAAACAATGTTTTTTTCGTTGTGTTCTGTTTGTGCTTGGATTGAACTCTTGAATTTTCAAGGTACCATATGGCCTAGCTTGGGTTGTTGGTTGAGAAGGATGACTGTAGTGCATTTAGAGTTAGGTTTAGGGTTAGAAGGGGATTTAGGTTTGGGATAGCAAAATAAGGTCCTCACAAAAAGGGGAAATGCTTGTGCTTAGGAGAGTTTGTCACGACCAGCTGGACTGTACTTGTTCTGCTAACTCACTGTTCATCAGGTTAGAGTTGGTGTTAGAACAAACTCCCTGGTTAAGTCCTCAACTGAAACTGTCACAGGCTGCAGCTGTCGTAGTGGTGTGGATTTGAGTGCACGTGCTTGTGAACTGCATTGGATGCCACCACGTCCAGAAGGAGCTACTCCTCCAAGTTTGACTCTGAAACAGAGTTTGTCTTTCTAGGGTTTAAACTGATGTACAAGTTGTTGATAGAGTATGTTTATGTCTGGAATGAAAGAGATTAGCTTCATGGAGCTGTTTTGTAGCTGAGGCTGGAATTATGGTTTGCGTGGCTGAGATGTGCAGGAGGTTAAATCCAGTTGTGTAGCCTAGTTTATTTTAGTCTAGATTTTGGATTACAGCACTCTCTCGACCTGGCTGGTAAAGGCTTGATCTGACATGGCTGCAAACTGCTATTAAAGCTATGCCCAGAGGGGAAAGTAGGTTTCAGGACTGATGTCAGCAGTAACTCCTGTTCATTGTTAGATTAACAGGATTTCTGAAGTAGATTTAATTTAGGGAGAATAGGATGTGATGAGCTAAGGTTGACCATGTTTACAGCAAGTGTCACAGAGCTAAACTAGAGTTGTCATGCCAAGGGCTTAGGAGTCTGGGGTTTCAGTTTTAGGTAGGAACTGATGATGTAGCCTTCTCAATTCACAGCTGATTCCATGAAGGTACGTTTTTGGTGGGCTTGGTTAAGTGTAGTAATGAGAAGTGAGCTTATTAATGCCTTTGGGACTCATAGGGGCTTTGCAGATATGGGAATGGGATCTGGGTTAGGTTTGTGGTGAGGGAGAAAGGGAGCAGCCATGAGCGTGGAGATCCGAGTGTTAGTGACATGAGTTGCTGGATTGGTGCTAAGGCAGAGAACAACGCTTGGATGTCCATAATTTGTGCAACAGAGAACACTTTGCTAAAGATGAAAGTATGCCAGAAAGAGAAGCTGAAGTGTGCTTGGGCAGGATATGATTTATATGGCCTGATTAGATCTAGAATTAAGACGTTGTTGGTTGCAAATTTGAGTGTGAGTGAAATACAGGCAACCAGATACCTTTCCTGACTGAACCACAATTGTAAATGCACATGTGCACACACAGAGTGACAGAATAATATTGCATATCTTCTAGAATTATTTCTTTCCTGCTGAGTTATGAATTCAGAACACATGTAGCACTTCACATTACAGAATTAAAACTAGTTTTAGGAAACGTCATTCTTGAATCAACTCCAGTTTAACTTCCTGTTATATAAGAATACATTATTTTCATGTGATTGCAAGAGCAATTCACATAGGGAGGAATACATAGAGCAAAATAGAGTCAAGAGGAGGAATGCATAGAGCAACAAAATGGGGAAAATAGAAGAAAAAATATATGTGTATTTCTCTTTTTTTTTTGTAAACGATGGCATCCCAGGTTGCATGATTACAGAAGAGCCTTTGAAGATTTAGCTTGCATGTTTTGAATTCCCTGGCATCTGTCAATCCTCGAATTGAATTGCCAAAGCACAGTTAAACCTCTAGGCATATTGTCTTGAAACAAGATAGTTTTGGCTCTATTTCATCCTTATAATTAATTCTTTCATTAAAAGTTACTCCTAGCCTTTCTGAGTTTTCAGAGAATTAAAGTTCCAGCTGAAGTTGCTGTTTTAAAGAACCTTGTTTCGTGTAGCCTTATCGTTTAATCGAAGCAGTAGTGCTGCCTGTAGGAATAAATTATGAATAGAGCTTAGTTTATGTTAACTTATTCAGCTCCTCAAGATTCTTCTTGGCCAGTTTGTCCAGCTTGTCGACGTCCCTCAACCCAACAAATCTACTAAGTTAGGAGATGATGCAAAAGTCCCATTGTCCAGGTGGTTCATGAAGATGTTAAACAGTACTGGTGGCAGTGTCAGCCCCTGGGGCACACCACTAGTGAGTGGCCTCCAGCTGGATTTTATGGTTATAACTCTCTGTGAATGACAACTCAGGCAGATTTCAGTCAACTTCACTGTCTATATACTAAACCTGTAAATCTGTGCTGACTACTCTCAATCACTGTATTGTCCACCATATGCCTGGAAATGTATTTCAACGATTATTTGCGCCATCAGCTGTACAGGAATCAGGGTGAGGCTGACTGGTCTATATTTCCCTGTATGTTGCTTCCTCGGGAACCTCCCCTGACTGCCATGACTGTCCAAAGAGAATCGAGTAACTCTGCTGTGACACTGACCATCTCACTCAGCAATCACAGATACATGGTGCCAGGTCACGTGGACTTATGTATGCCCAGTTTTTTTAAATGTTCCCTAACCTCATTCGTCTCTACTGCAGGTAAATGTTCCTTGCTTTAGACGTTCCCACTAGGATGTGGGATTCCTCAAGAGTGGTTTTACTAGTAAAGCTCAAGGCAGAGAGAGCACTGTGTCCTTTTGTCACCAGTTTTCTTGCTGTACATTTTCCCTCATCTTCATTTTGCTGCTGATGTTCCTGCAGCAATTTTTGTGATGCACTTCACCTTCTTTGCCAGATTCAACTTGAGATGGATTTTGGCTTTTCTAACCATCTCCCTGCACACTCAAACAGTGTCTTTGTATTCTTCCCAATTCACCTGACCCTGGTTTGTGTTTCCTTTTTATTTTTGTTGGGAGGTTCTTGTTCATCCATGCAGGCCTCCTGCCACTTTATTTTCCGGTGCATCAGGTAAACCATTCTTGAGCTTGAAGGAGGTGAACCTTGAAAATCGACTAATTCTAGATCCTTCTTCTCTCTAGGGTTGTAGCATGTTGGATTTTCCCAAATAGATTCATGAAGAGGCCAAAATATGCTCTCCTGATGCCCAGGGTGGCAGTCTGGCTTTTTGATTTTGGTAGATTCTCAAGCACCTTCCTTCCAAAAAACCTAAAATCTATCACAGTTTTCTTCCTTTTACATTTCTCAGCCCTGGTTACATATCAATCCTTGTGTGTCTTTCACAAACTCCTAGCTCCAGAATAGTCAGGAGGAGGTGATGCCAGAAGTCTGGGGCTAAAGAGAGGAAGGAGCTTTTAAGCTTCAAAAGTCTTTCTCATTAAAAATAATAAGTAATTTCTACATATTCCCTAAGTTTTTCTCAAAAGTAAATGACATGTGATTCCATTTGGTATTTTCAAAATGGATAGCAAAATTAGAGTAGTGAGTTGTGCTTCTGTCAGATAAATGGTTTATGGCTGAAAGATGTTATTGTACCATCTGCTGAACAGTTATAACATGTGAAAAGAGTACTTTTCTCTCTCAGTAACAAGACAAAAGAAACAACTCTGGCACAACAAAATTCACCCACGCTGTGGATCAGGTTAATCATAATGGTATCCTAAGAGCTTGTTTTCATTTTATAAATTTTTGCAAATGTTAAAGCATTCAGGCTGAAACTTTTTTCGGTAGATGTCTGCCTCTGACGATTTTTGTATGTACTTTTTGATTTTGAGAGTGCATGTATACAAGTCCACAGAGGAATGAGTAAGTGTCCATAGCGTTCACAGAAGCCAGCAGGAGCTTTTCTTTGAATTTGTCCAGTTCTGTATAGTGGCAGGCATTGTAAAATTATATCCTAGTCAGCCAAGTTTGGCCTTAGCAGCTACTTGGAGTATTTAAAAGATTCTTATGTAAAAGGACAGAAGCATTACCTGAGTCTTTAAAAGCAGTTGTAAAGTTGTCCTGGTTTGAGCTAAAAAACACCAATTCTGTTTAGTGATTTTTACTTTCCAGTTTAGTCTTTCTAAAAGGCTGCACCTTCTGAAGTCAGCAGCATGTTTTTGCAGACAGTGTGTGCTACTGGCAGTGATAACACCTGATGTTTACAGTCACTGCCTGGGACTGGGATGCAGAAAGGCTCTTGCTGATACTTATTGCTGTAGTGACCAAGGCCACCGCTGGCTCTTGTGTGCCACGCTGGGGGTGCTGGGTAGTAAGAGGGGTCACAAGGAAGTAAAAGGTTGCACCTCTGGGGGGTAATAGACAGGACAGGTGACCAACGAGAGTATTCTATTCCATATACGTCATATTTAGTATAAATTGAGTGATCATAAGATTTTAGGTGCCTTCTTCAATGACCAGTGTCCAGGGAGGACTCCATCTGACCTCCTGATTTTGATCCGGATCCTGAGTTCCCGAATCCAGCTCCCTGTATCCAGCTCCCGCCGCCGCTGAGCCTGGGGCTTCCCCAGTGCCTCCTGCTCTGCAGCACCAGTGGTGATTGCTATCGGGGGAGGGAGCTGGGTTTGATATGGGACTTACATATAGTTGTATATAGTTCTTTATTTTTTATCATTTCACTATTATTTCCATTATTATTTCATTAAAGCTGTTCTAGTTTTTCTTTGTTAACTTGTATGTCTCTTTGCCTCATTCCCTTTTCCTTCCCGTTTGAGGGGGAAGAGAGGTTTAGAGAGCAGAGCGTCTGCCTGCATTTAGTGGCTGGCCTAGCCCTAGCCTGCAACGAAATGACTAGAGGATCTTTTGAGGTCACTTCCAACCCCTAACATTCTGTGATTCTGTGAAAAGTTAATATTTCTGATATGCATAGAGTTATAGTAATGATTGTTTAAAAAAAAAAGTATTAATTTTGTATTTATAGATTAGATGCTACACATTTCATGCCCATGCATACAAAAAAAAGATGGAAAAAGTACTGAATGGTATTTCTTCTACTTCAGAAGTATCCATCTTCTACAGTAACAGAAGCGAATACCCTTGCAAAAAAGCCCAACACACAACCAAACAGTAAGGGATCACATAATTAAAACTATAGGCATAAGAGTGTCAAATTAGGTCATTGCATTGATTTAAAATCACCATTCCTAATAAAAAGCAGGTAGCTAGTAGTACATCAAGGAAGTACATAAAATAAACGAGAGAATTAATTTGCAATATTAAACAATTTAGTGTGAATCAGAGACCTTAATTTCCTCCACGTTTCATGATTCTGCTGATGATTCCTTAGACCAGTCTTTGGAACATCTCCTGTTGGCTCATTCGACACAGTGGTTGCTCAAGAATCACTCAGCACTACTTACCTTAGAGCAAGGTATGCTTGGATTATTGTCTGAGTTTGACATTTCAGCGGCTTATATTTTGTGTCTTGTAACATAGGAGCTGATTCCAGTTTGTCATTCCAGAGCCTTTTAAGATACAGTTTTCTGTGTTCACACATTCTTAAGGTTCATTAATTATCCCATGAAAGACAGCTCCTTCTAGACTGTGCCTGTTTTTCTGAATGTAGATACCACTGTAGAAAAAGTGGAGACAGTTAACTTTTAGGATGAGTGTAATGCTTCTGAGACTTTATGTACAATATGAGAATGATGAAAAGGAAGAGGCTTTCTGCTCCTGTAGTAGTTCTAGAAGAGGCGCACAGAGATGAAACTGCTTAAAGAGTTTACTATTTTTGTGCCATACTGTCATGTTAATTGCTATGGTGTTACTAGTGACACTTCAAGTGTATTTTGAAATAGTGGAGGACTATTTTACTCAAAATTAATCAGTTTTCCATAGATAGTGGTGTTCAGTAGGCCAAACTGCAAAAGGTGCTATGTGATGGAGAGTGTGGATCATGGCCCAACATTCATTCCAGTTGTGCTAGGACGTAACTAGGGAAGTTGTGATAATAAAGAACCAGCTGATAGAAATGTCAGGAATATATTCTGTTTACTGAACAAAAAAGATTATCGGTAATTTGTGATTTGGTTTTATTTTTAAGGTTTTAAGGTTTACAATCTGTTTAAAAATACGGTAAATCATAGAATCGCAGAATCGCAGGGCGTTTTTGTGTTTGATAGGGAATTTGCATGGGATTCGTTGTGTGCATGTTTAGTGTATTTTAAGATATTGTTGACAAAATTTGAGTTTCCATAAAATAATGTAGAAAAGAGAGAACTGAGGGAGGAAGAGAGTTGTAATAGTCTTCCAGAATGTGAAATGTTGCTATGCAAGAAGTAGTCCTTTTTGCTTCTGAAGAAGAGGTAACATGATGACTAAAGTTAGGTATCAGACTTCATTTACTGAAGGTCTTCAAGTGCATTCACAATGAGCATCTTTTTGGGGATGACCTAAAGGATACTTGAACATATCTCAAAGTGAGAGTTGTGACTAGAGCGCTTTAGGACCCTTTCAGCTATAAATCTGAGTTCTGCACTCCTATTTATGTGTTACATTAGCAGTGATAGTTATGATGAAACCTTGAATCAGTTGCAAGGAAGGTGTAGATGGAAGGAGGCAAGAGGCCACTGCAGATTTGCTCTGTTGCTAAGTTTTGGAAGAAATTGTAATTAAGTGTGTGGACGCTAGTTTGGGGAGGGGGGATTGGTATAATGAAGATTTAATAATTAATGCTAGTAGGTCAGGAAAGAGGTTTTACAGAAGGTGTACGAAATTTGACTCATTTTTTGAAAATTATTAACACATCCCACAGTCAGGATTTCAAGGTGCGGGAGGTTAAAACTGTCTTTGTCAGGCAGTAATAAAAATTCAGGTTGTAGATTAGATGTGACCTGGCAGGGTTTTTAAAACGGGTGACTTTTGCACAGAAGTGACTGGTTTGCGTCAGAGGAAGCCTCTTGTGATTTTCATATTTGGGGTCCTGTGAATTTTGTATTTCTCAGGCATTTAATCCACACTTTTGGTGTCCCCACTTTACATTCAGTGTTCTCTGTAACACTTGAGGATAATATATTTTATCTACAAAGGTCGAGAAAATGGTAAATTTAAGTCTTGGAAAATGGGAGAAAAATGCAGCTGAGACTGGACTGCACCACTGATCAAGACCTAATAGATTTGTGCTCGATTACAGTGGTGCTATATGTGTGTATAAGGATCTGAATAATGAGTAGCTGACAGCTGCATTCACTTGAATAGCATTTCAAATAATATGTACTGTTCTGGGTTGTTTTATGCTAATGACAAAATTAATAATATTCAAGAGCCTGTTTGCTCATTTTTAAATATTTCTATTTATCATAAGTGCTGTTCTCCAAAACGTATTTTAGCGTTCATTTCAATTTCAGAACATACATCTTAACTTCCTTGCAAACAATTTTAAATGCATTTGAAAGTTAAATTATGTTATTGATTCATAAATTCTGAGGTCAGAGGAAGTCCAAACTTCTTTCTCTACAGGTAACAGATTTTTCCAGAAGCTCTGAAAACTATATTGATTCTATTACTTTTTTTAAGGTTATTATTCTCGTCCTTCTTTAGTAATGATTTTATGATTATAGTGATATTTAGCTTACTCTGTCTGAATTCTATTGCCTAGAATTTAATAATGGTTTAAGGAAAAAAACCCCACAACCTTAGGACTGATAGAATATGCTGAAATAGCAGTACCGCTGTATAAAGCTATATAGTCCTATATGTGAAGTCGTATAGTAAGCTGGATACATTATGAATGAAACATAAACAGTTGTCCAAGCAATTAGTTTTATGTTGAGTCAACTTGAATCAACAGTACTAACTAAATATTGATTGGTTCTGTTATTTATTATACATTTGTTAAAATATTTGAGGAGGAAATCCAACTAGTGGAAATAAAATTTTTAGTAGAACTCATTTGAGAGAAACATTATAAATACTTAGAATACTTCAAAATTTTGAGTTTCAGTTAAGATAGTTGGGAATTACCCAGATCTGGCTATGTTATGGTCTAATAGCATTCTGTATGCTGCTAGTCTTGTTTTAACTCAAAAGTTAAAAACCAGGTCCAGAAACTGTTGATATCATTAGTGGATTCAATTTCTCAGTAAAATTGCACTAAACTTTCGGATTTATAATGTAATAGTACTACACACTTGCTGTGTTTGAATACTTTTAGAATAATTATAGAATCATAGAACGGCCTAGGCTGGAAGGGACCTTAGAGATCATTTAATCCAACCTCCCTGTCATGGGCAGGGACATCTCTCAACTAGATCAGGCATTTAAAACAAGAATTGAGAACTTGTTTACATAAGTACAGTTGAGCTTCCTTTGATCTAGGGATTTATAATTTTTAATTCTACTGCACATAACCCTTACTTTATCTCAATCATTTTTATTGTGACTGATTTAAAGGCATGATTTAATCATTTTTGCTATTTATGAAACATAAACTTAATAATGCTACCTGCAATTATCAGTGATGTCTGCCTTTGTTACTTGGTGTCTTCCTTGATCACCTAAATGGGTTTCTGAAACAGATTGTCTCTTTGTTCAGAGAGTGTACTGCATTTAGCAAACCTGAAGTACTCTATTTGTGTTTTCAGACTCTTAGCAGCCACTTTTGTTATGATTCCTATAAGAAAGCACAGTTATAGTAATATGTATTCAGTAACAAATGCAAAAGTCTGGTTTAAAGAGAGAAGAATAAACCTTAACAGTGTAAGTTGTTGGTACTAATTTGCGATCATTTTCATGTCATCCACATTTTCTTATTCCTCTTATTTGACAGTTTTAAATTGCAGTGTAAGGTATTCAAAGAAGAAATTGAGTGGAGATTTTGAGGGGGTTATAAGTTATTTGAGATTACTCCAGTAATTCTACCTTACCTCCTTCTTAACAGTGTTGGAATGGAGAAAAATAAACGCAACCCCCCGAAAGATGTAGCCAAAATAAGCTGCCCTAACATGGGAAAGATGAAAAATACATAGTATAGTTGCCATGGCAAAGCTTCTCTTCTTTCTGGTGACAGGCGAAGCAGCTGGGAGGGCTCTTGCTTTTCCGTGTGACCTTGGTACCCGCTCAGTCTTGGGTCGTGTGGGGCAGCGCCCTGGGCAGCTTCTGCCAAGCCTGCGAGCAGCGTTTCTCCCTTTCGGGCCAAAGGACTGTTTGCTGACTCGGCACGTTGGCACATCTTTTGTCACTCTAAGGTGCTTCCTGATTGATCCTCCTACCTGAAAAGTGAGGGCAGAGGAGCAAGGGCAGGGCGTTTTAAATATCTTTGCTGGCAGTCTTAAACAGACTTCCCTGCCACTTTTGCAGGTATGAGAAATTCTGAGACTAGCAGGTAGCTTGCAGCGTTACTTTTAACTCTTCATACAACAATACCTCCACCCATAAGATCTCGGATTTTCATTTGTTGTATTGTCTTTAAATGCATTCCTCATGCCACCTTCTTCCTTTTAATAAGCAGTGCAGTATTAGGGATGAAGATGACTTTTCTTTCCTCCTCAGTCAGTATCAATATACAGTTCTGAATTCCCTGTGAGTGACTGAGAGTGGTTTCCGTGTGCAGAAGTGATGGCTCCCAATGAATTTCTGCTCAGGCCTGAGATGGTATGACATAAATGTTGCAAATTCTATTGTAATATGTGCACGAGGCACTGATATATATTTTTTTATTTTTACATTTGACTCAGCAGGAGACAGGTTTATAAAATTTCACTCACAAAGATGAGATGCCTGTAGTCACTTGATCAGTAATATCTTATTTGTAAAATATCAGCCTGTGCTCAATTCCAAAGACTTAAAAAAATAATAAGCTAAGACTTCGAAAGATGAACTTATTTCTAAGGAACCTGTTTCCTTCAGTAGGAAGATTAAGGAGAATCGGGATTTGCAGTCAAATGTATCATGTGAAATAGCAAGTTTTTCAGGAATTTTTAGCTATTGATGTAGTTTTAAAATTAACAGTGTAGTCTGTGGATTTCTTTTAATTATGTTGAAATTGAGCATATTGATTTAATTACCCTTCTTCTATATTCAGGGTCTGCAGGAGCAGCAGCGAACAATTCTCTTATCAGATTGTAACTGTTTCTGTCACTGGTAAATGAAAAACTTTTAATTTTTGTTTTTTAAAAAAGCCTCAATAGGTAAGTGTAAAAGCTTTGCATCTGAAAACCAGACTCAAATATAGGCTTACAACTGACATATTTCTAACAAGACCTTCAGGGCTTCGTTCCTGTTGGGAAATACTAGCAATTAATGTAAAATCTAGTAAGTGCACGTCTGTCTGCTAAGTTAATAAATAAAACATAGATGGGTTTTATTAGCTGCCAGTTGTATCCACGAACACAGGCAGTGAACTATGATACTTAGAAGAAATTGGCATCTTAGAAACACTATTTGAGAAATAATTATAGTCCCTGAAATGATTAACCATAGTAATAAATTTTACTTTTCTACTTCTTCATGCTATTTTTAAAATTAATTGACTATATAAAAGTGTATATGATTTTGTGATTTAATCAAATACTTGTTACATTCAGGATCTTTCTGGGGTAGAAAAAAAGGTCTGCTTCTTTTGATACTCCTTAGTTGCTGTCCAAACCATAAACTATTATGTTTGTATCAAACATAACACTTCTTGCTGAGGTAACTTTTTAATATCCAGAGTGAACATAGGAGACAGAACTTTGCTCTAGTTAATTCATAACAGTATGAGCATAATGGAAATTCCTCAGCAGACAAGCCCCACTGCCTGTTTGGCAAATGCAATATTCTGTTGAAGTAGATCTTCCAAGCAGTGATCTAGGGCTTAATACACACCTTTCATGTTTTAATGACATATATTAGTTGTGAGAAATACTACAAAGGTACTCTGGAAAGAACTTGAGACCATCTATTAATAATATAGGAGGCTGCTGCAGACGATGTTTCATATCCCTGCTTTGTCAGTTCTGTCCATAATATCATATGGAAAAATCTGCTTCTTGCCCTTCAGAATTCAAGGAAAAACCACTCCAAACTACTTAGATCTCTTTATGTAACTACTTCATAATTTTTCTACTTATATTTAGTAGGGTAACTTTGTTTTTATCTGTTATTTTATTCCTAGCATGCTTTAAAGTTCTTACTTTTGGGTTTGCATTTTTTTTTTTTAACTCTGTTTATTGATACTCTGTGATTCCTTCAGCTTCTTACCTCAGTTATTTGCATTATAAATTTTTACATTACCTTCAGTGCCCTTAATTGCCTCTTTTTCTATTTCCTGTGTATAGATTATTTGATGTTTTATCAGTGCTTTCACATTTTCTTGTAATGGATTCATTCTTATATCAGCATACTTTGTAATGTTAGTACTTGGAAAATTCAGCTGATATACAGGCAGCTTACAAGGAAAAATAGTCACTTCCATAGTTTATCATCTTTACGATAAAGTTGTATGTCTTTCTGAAAGATGATTAAGTTCGTCTTACAGGAAAGAAGATGTGATTTTTTTTTTTTTGCTTGAACTTTCAGATCAAGCAATGTGATTTTTGTAGTCCCTTGTAGATCTAAAATTGAGAGCTATGTAAAATCATCTACTACTTTAATACTGTCAGATACATCGTCACCAAGAACTTGGAATTATTTTTAAAAAGAGGCAGAATTACTGCTCTGCTTTTGCCTGCATTTCTTTGCTGTATGAACTTTTAAGTCAAAATATTTGTTCTGAAAAATATGAGCTTGTTTATTTGGTTTGTTTTTTAATTGGTCTTCTCTTCCCTTCAAGGGCAGTTGTGCTTTAGAAATGCCGTTGAATGAATGCAGGTTGGGAATTAGGAAGAGTAGGGTAACTGTCATAAGATGCAAGAACAACAGCAGCAAAAAGCTTTAAGAATTGATTTCTAAGTAAGCAAAGCAGGAGCAGAGCACTTTGTGTTTTTATGGACAGTGTAGAATTTCGCTTTCTGCACTCTGATAAGCACACAGAGAAGTAATAATGCCTGTCACAAACTTGAGGAAATGCTGTACGTGATACATAAACAAGGACTGTCTAGTTATAAATTCTAAAATAATTGATTTCTTACCATCATACTGTTGCTTCTGGTTCTTAGTTTGTGTTACCGCTTGTGGCTAGTATTTGAGACTGAACAATAGGTGGGATTTTCCATTTAGGATATACTTCTCAGAGTGGAATAGTGAGTCACCATCACTATCCGTTTGGCTTTTTGCTGTTAGCCAGATTTTGCCAGCTTTCTCAGAGATTTTTGCAACTCTGTCAACTTTGCATTTTTAGTAATCATTCCCTGTCATTTCGCTGCATGATCTGCTGTAAGACTTTGTTTTCCTAGTTTCAGAACGTCTGTTTTCTTTGGCTGTGTTTAAAGCTAAACTGCTATTAATCTCATTTTTATTAAATACTTGTGGTTTTGTCTCGCATGTTTCTTGATTTTAAAAAACAACAAAAGATCTTTGTGCCGTAAGACTAAGTGCTATACCACAGAAGGACATAACTGAAAAAATACCACAGTGCTTCTACTTATATGTGCCTAGTTCACAGTTTGAAATCTTTTAATAAGCTCGTGGTACAGTGCTGAGAAAGAGGTGAATATTTGAGAATAGACTTGACAGTAGTAGGTCCAATGAGTGGGATACAACTATTCTAAGAAGCAGGAAAAGTCAAAGAATTCGGTGTTTCTTAAATTTGGTTTTCAGTGCAACTCACCTATAGGGTTGAAATTTATAAACTCAAAGTGGTTGCCTTAGGTGAAGCACCCAAATCTTTTATTTCAAGTTGGAAATGGGAGGAGGAGATTTCCATATGTCCTTCTAAGTGAAGTCAATATGTACCAGTGCTTCTGATGTCCCAGTTTCTTACAGAGAATTACTTTCTTAGGAAATTATGGATATGTACAGCCTAATCAGTGATTTAGACTAACAGATTGTGCTGTCGTTCACAGCTTATTAAATTCTTTACCATACTGCTTGAAATACCACTTGCATAATATTCACATTTAATTATCAAGCACAGCAAAACGAGCCTGGGACTAAACAGTGAATGTAATTCATAGAAAACACTTGTTTCTTGTATGACTTCCTATGATACTTGGACAGCATTCAATGGTTTGCCACCCTGGACGACACTTGTCCGACACATTAAATTTTTCCAGTCTTGTTAACTCATGGTTTTACATCAAACTACCCTTAAGTATTACCCTTATGCTGATCTTCTTACAGGTCATTCATATTTGTATTTCATTTACTCCTCTTTCCTTTTATTTATGTAATACTTGGTTAACATCCAGAGTTCCTCCTGAAAATAGACTATTAAATTTGCATTAGTCTTTTAAGGATCTCTGTCAGTATGTTCTAATGGTGTTGCTGTTGTCCTGCATCTTCCCAGAGCAATTCAGAGCCCAATTGTCTGATTCCATAGTGAATACTGCAGCTACTGGCATAATCACTGTATGTGAATTGGTTTTCTTTTCAAAAAAAAAAAAAAAAAAGACAAAAAATACTTCCCGTCTTGCACAAAGTTAAAATAAATGTTAAAAAAATTGTACCTATGTTCCTGCAAAATTATTCCCACCAGTCAGTGACTGTCTTCTCAAAAGCTTGCAATATAAATGCAAGGCAAGCGTTCTAGAAGAACGCATAGTTGACTGCTGTTCAAAACTGCTTACAAACATGAATATTATAAAAAACAGTAGAATGGCAATTACAGTCTGTGCAGAATACTAATGTGCTACTTTGCATGAACTAAGCCTTGTTCTGAGTTCATGTTGTAGGTGAAACAGTGTAGATTGTTTTCAATATGATATATGGCATGCAGTGGTATTAGTAAAGCTTCGTTGCACCTGTTGCCATCTCTTAATATGCAGTTAAGCGGAGTTTTAAATCCTAAGATAAATCATACCAAAAGCAAAAGCAGCAGATTAAAAGAAAAACACTCCAAATACTTTGTCATTATTCTAGAAAGTTGTCATCTTCATGAAAGTCATAACACAGTGTTTCCACATCTGAGCACGTGTACACTCTGTCTTCTTCTGGGAGAAGCCTACATTTTTTTCCCAGGTTGATCCCTGCGGTCTTTCAGCCATTCATTCAGTCTGATTTGATCGTAAGATCCTTGTACATACTTCTGGAGAATGCATCCTTGTTGTCAGACATTGGCCAGAATATCTCGGTGTTCACAAGGCTGTTTTAGATCTTGCAAAACCATTATAAAAGTCTCCAGTTTCAAGCCATCTAATGAAAATAATTTTAAAAACCCAATACCAAACAACATAAGTTGGTTGACTTTTCTTTTGGTTTGGGTGAGGGAGATTTGTTGTTATTTCTGTGGCTGCAGGGGTGCTAGTTGATGGGTGTGAATATAAAACAGTTACATTCCAGAAATAAGACCCAGAACCATGACCGTGGAGCTGGGAAGAAGTTACACTAATTTGCATTTTCAGCTTTTCCAGTTAACTATCAAGCGATCTATACATATTCCAAGTTCTGCATAAACTGCCCTCCCTCACCAATGGTTTTGTACTGACTTCAAGAGGAAGAATTTTCCTTCTGAGGCTTATTCATTATCATGAGGTTGTTATAGGCAGCAATGGTTGTGCTGATGTTCCCCATCAAGCAAGACGTAGTTTTTGTGAGGAACACCTACCTTCTAGTGTGAGTCTGTATGCTTACCTAAAGAAATGCTTTTCTCTCTGGTGATCTACCTGTTGGTAACTTCATTCTTCTTAATGATAGAGTGGATGAGTTCTTCCTTTTCATTGAAGATTTTAAAACCGCATTAAGATCCCTTGGCTTACAGACAGATCACTTTTCAGAGGAATCCAGGTTCCATGGATCATACTTAGAGGGGCCACGCTTCTTGGCTGGTCCATAAGAAGAATAACTCAGGCTGGAAAGGACCTTGAAAGATATCTCGTCCAACTTTTCATGACAAAGGGAGTGTCAATGAGCTTATCTAGCACGCTAGTATAGCCAGAACTAGATCCACTGAAATAATGGCATCAGTGTCACCCAGATGAGGGCCTAATTTGGAAAATGTCTGGTAAGATACCTACCCTCTCATTGTAGACATACCCAAGAGGCCTGATAAATTCTTCTTCTTATTTATTACTCTTTCCAGTTTGGACTGTAATCCTTTCTTTAAGAAGTGCGTTTACTGTGTGTCTGCGTGCATATATTTGTATTACCACAGCCAGAAGCTGTTCTATTTCATTTCCCTTACTGTCATCTTGAACTGCTATTAACACTGCCCCTTTTCAAGCATGATGCTCATGAAGATCTTTCATAACAGGTTTGGTTTTTTTCAGATCCTGAGAAGAAGCACAGTTCCTGGTAGAAGTAAAAGAATGCTCTGAAGTTCTTGCATTTTTTTGGTGTTTGTTTCCAAAAAGGAATGTAATTAAAATCAGTCTAGAAGTCAGACACTAAGTTCCTTCATCTACACATGAGTGAGTTGGTAACTGTGATATAATCTCAGACATTCAAGAGTAGGGGCAAAAGAAATAGTATATAAACAAATTTCCTGTGTGTTGCTGAATTCCTGTGTCACCTGGGGACAAAAGGATTTGGAACAAACCAAGGGGTGTGTTTTATTCTGGAAGGGGATTATAGTTATCCATAAAGTTTCGTGGGAATATGAAGCAACATACAGAGCAGTGATGGCCCAAGGCTGACCTTGTACAGTTCTAGAGACGGAGATCCCACTGAGGGAACAGCAGGTGGAAGAAGTCTAATTAACCGTTTAGGATTAAGAAAGTCAAAGTCTTTCAATTCTTATTGACCAGAGGACTGAGAACTGAAAAGAACATGAGGTAAACCGTAGTTGTACATGGTGATAGTCCCATCTCCTCCACCTCCAGTAGGGAATGTAAAATCCACAGTATAAAAGCGTTGGACCTGTGTCAAAACCAAATGAAAAATTTTGAAGAGTTCACAGACTGGAAAGCTTAAAAACTTTTCTAAATCAATGACAGCGTGTTAGTACAGTATAGAAGAACCTGAATTTGTGTTAAATAAATTCAGTAGCAGAAACAATCACAGCATGATTGGCTAATTTACTATCATCAGGGAAACTTGAAGGAACTCATTGCATGGCTACCTTAAGGCCATTAAAATGTAGCAACAGTCCCTTTCTTATTTGTTCACAGTTTGCAAATTTCTTTATTATCCCTGAAGTCTTCCCTCTGCTATAGCATACATAATCACTACAGGAGCACCGATTGCAATGGAACATATAAGAGCTCAGGGTCGGGATAGTGACTTTCTTCCAATAAAGTAAGTTTGAGCATCAACATAGGAGGTTTTCTTTATATTGCAGCTAATGTCTTTCACACATTAGTAATGTTGTGATTACTGTGCCAGGTAGGCTAGACCTTCTAATAACTAGAAATTTGCTAGGAGTCAGTTACAGCATAACAATGATGATCTGTGCACATTAATTCTGATAGGATTTGATTTTATTTCTTCTATCCTCTTCTAATGAGTCAGTCTGTAATGATTTCCTGTCATGTTTTTGTTTAGGTATTTTCTACAGTCTGCTGAAATAATTTTGAAGAGCTACTTGGCCTGTGTATTTAGAATGATTTGTTAATATTATCTTTTAATATCTTTCACAGTGGTTTTTTATCTTGCCTAATAAATTAAGCTATTAGTTTAAATTGCTTTAAATTTATAGCGTTATATCTGTTTAGTGTAGCAAAGAGAAAATAGGATTGCTATTGTGTTACTAAAGGCACTTGAGGTATTGCTGTGTTCTTTTATGTATTGCCTACTGGTAGTTACTAAAGAGAATTGTAAATAGTTTTGTGTTTAAAATGAAGTAGAAGGTATTTTGGATTATTACATCTCATCCACAGTTAGGAAGATGTTTTGTTTCTTGTTGCAGACCATTTAATTATTTTAAAAATCTACTCCGAAGAGAAGCCTATCTGTCCTTTTGAAAGGCTTGTCATCCTCTGAAATGTTGAAATTTTTCTAATGTTTTCATGACAAATTTTTAATAAATACCAAACTGTACCTAATGTTCCATTCTGATCATACAGTAAATCTGACATTAACATTACATTTTGCCTACTGTGTGCTCGTTTAGTAATTGGCAAGTACTCTGGCACCTGCAGAAAGAAGAGAATAATCTCTGAGAATCTGTTCTGAATGTTAGTTACCTTAATTCTCCTAGTACACTGCTGTTTGTTGTTATACACAGCAGATCATGTGCTATTTAATGGTGTTGAGGATTAGGCACTGTTTCCTGTAACCTTCTTGAAACTTTCAAGCTCTGAAATATGCTACCATGTTGCACTTTTATACTTTCTATAGAAGCAGCATGCAGTGTTTTAAATAGTGCTAACTATTCAGTCACCTTCAAAACATCCATAGTTTTGAAGTGAATATAAAGAGATTTGTATTTTTTATTTCAGTTTGCAGATTTGCTTCTGTACCAGGCTCACCAGACACCTGTCATTTGCCTAAAATACCATCTTCTAGGTTTCTCAACGCAGATGCTCTTTCCTTGGCCTCTGTTCAAATCTTTTTTGACTTTAAACATACCTTAAGCTCCATTTGGGCTGTTATTTGTAATTATTTCTTGAATTGATGCTTCTGCTTCCAACTTTATTCCTTTAAACTTCTGTGATATCTCTGTAGTTTGGGTACAATGGTCTCTGTTTGGAGGACTCTGCAATAGAGTGCACTTCTGGTTGTTTTGAGCTTTATTGCTCTTAGGTCTTTGACTTAGCAAAGACATTTGGTAAAATCATCTCTGCTTTTGCTAGTGTGTTTGCCTCTTAGATATCCAACTCAACTGCAGATCATTATCCTTCAGGCAGATTCTGTGAAGGATCAATGAGCCTGTACCCTTCTCCACTACTTGTCTGTTCTAGGTAATCTTACCGAGCTGATTTTAAGCTTTGGCATCAGAAGTGGTACCAAAGAGTGCAAAATCACATGCTTCTCTTGCCCTATGTAAATCTTTCTAAATTTTCTTCATCTTTCTTCTAGGTCATGTCAAATTGTAGCATTCCCAATTCTGTCATTTCTGGATGGCATCCTACTAGCACGAGGAATAAGGCCTGCTGTAAATGACTGTGCTTGCTGAAAATAGTGGTGCTATACATTCAAATTTTGGCTTAACTTTGTGCTCTCCAGAATCTTTCCTTGCCAGTTGTGCCATTGCCAGATGACACAATTGAGATTTGCAGAACAATCCAGGCAACAGATTTGACCATGCACAAACTGAGACTCACTCGCATAGTGGAGAATTTTACTCAAACTACCTTGAATGGGAGTCAAGCTATTCCCAATACAGGTATAGGAAGCCCTTGGACTTGGGTTGGCTTGGTTTGACCTGGTGTATTTTGCTAAATGGTGAAAACAACAACAATAATAATAATACCACAAATTAGTCTTCAATAATTCTTTCATGATTAGTTGCAGATATTACAATTTTTAGAATTATAAGCATTTTCCTGTATGTGATGCTTCCTCTGTATATTTTTTTAAACTTTTTTTTCTTCTTCAAAAATAGAAAGAGAAGGACGGTCAGTTTGTAGTTTAATCCCCTCCAAGTTTACTTTGCGTTTTTATGTTCTGTCAGGATGCTGCAATTTTCACACAAGCTGCAGAAGATTTTTCGGTTTCAGAAGGATCTTTCTAAATGTAACTGTCTTTAGAGTTACTTCTGGCATGGTGAATTGCAGAGGGCCAATCTTGAACTGCGTATCACTGCTTTCCAGAGGTGGTTTCACTGTGACACTCTTAAGTTCTAAATTGCTACTCTGAAGCTCTTAAAAACCTGTCTTCTACTGTGCTGCTGTAGGATTTGAAAACAAAAAAATAAATAAAAAATGTGAAACTACTGTTTCGGAGTAAAATGGGAAATTAATGGAAAAGTAAAATTTGAAAGAGAAATCGTATTTACTGGAAGTCATACCCTTTTAGTTTCTGTAAAGCCTAAAAAGATTGTAGGAAGCACTCCGTTTCATCTTCTATTTTGTCATGTTTTAGGAAAGGAGTAATTGTTTCTAAAGTTAAGCTTTACAACATGTATATAAACTTTTAGATACTGTAGTATAATCATGTCACAATATTTTATATTATGTATTATTTTCAATTAAATGTTTTGCTTCTGTATTTTCTCACATATTTAAGATGAAAAAGCACCATAACTTTCATATTGTTAAATTCTATTAATTCCTTCAAGATTTGTTCCACAAATATATTCCACGTAGTTCTGAATATGTAAAAGAAAGTAGCACTGCTTATCTGTCCTGTTTAATTTTCCTGAAACTATGATATCCTACCATGTCTTTTGATTTTTACAAGTAGAATTTTAAAGACTGACGGTATTGTCTGAAAATTGAGAGGAGATTATGGCATTTGGTGACATAATTGTAGTGTAAGGTTGGTGTTTTAGGCAGATACTAGAATAATTGAAACAACATGTTTTGTTGTCTTATTTCATAACCATATCTAAGGGAAATCTTAATCCATTTTGTGAAAACGTGATATGAAATATGTATATTTTCCTAAAGTTTTTTTTCTTTATAATAAAATGTAAGCTTTTTTTTTTTTCCTGAAAATGAAGAAAGGTAAGTAGATGAATAAAACACTTCCTCCTAAATCAAAGGCAAAGGTTGGTGTAGTTGGACATTGCCTTGAAGAGTTATAAACCATTCAGCCTTTAGCAATGAAAGAGGCAAAACAGCTGCTTAATTAGAAGGAAACCTGTCTTCTGTAGCATTATTCTTTTTTATTTACAAAAAGTATACAGAGACTTTGATTCATTGGATGAAAGTGGTTCAGAAAGCAGAGGCTTCATTTTTTTCTTAAAAATCTTTGGCTCGTGTTCCAGGCAGCTTTCCTCTTCTCCTCACATAGGGCAGTGTCTAGAATCACTTCTTTTGCTGTTTTTTAGATGTTTTGTTTTGTCTTGTTTTTCGTGGCTTTTCTGTTTTCTTTTGCAGCAGATAAATACAAGCTTCAGCTAGGTATTTGCAGTTAGTCCAAAAACCTCTAGGTTTGCTTCTGTTCAGGTTGTTTGGTTTTTTTCCTGTGTGATTCTAAACCCAGAGTGGTGGATTCTGAGTCTGGCTTTGGAGGAGGGGCTGAACTCGCTGGGGTTGCAGAAATTTGTTGCAGGATTCCTGAGCTGAAAACAAGCTTTATTTTGCCTGGAAAAGAGAAGGGGATTTTCTCTGAAGTAGCTTAACGTTGGTAGTGGCCAGGGCAGCAAAGCAGACAGGGAGAAGGAATACAAGAATGGCCATGCCATCAGATCAGAAGTCAGGTATTCTGCTTCTCACAGTGATTGTAGTAGGTGTGCATGGAGGAGTTTGGAGAGGTTTCCACAAGCATTCTCCCCGCATCCTGCAATTTGGGCTATCTAGGGTGTGGGGGTGACTGTTTTTAATGTGTATGAGTGGATTTCACTATCATACAGGTTTTTACTTTCACCCCAAGCAAACTCACAGCTATCACAATATCCTGTCTCAAGCAGTTTAAATGCACATTGTGTGACAACCTACTACGCTGATTCGTTTTCAGAGTAGCCATTTCTGCTGGCTTGTTTCATTTGATACTTTCCAGCTCTAGTATTGAAAGAGATGATTTTACTAAATCAAACTGCATGTGGGGTGACGTTATCATGCTTTTAGAAAAAAGAAAAAAAGCCTGATGAGATGAAAAACATGTTCAAAAGCTTCTTTTAATATCAGTGAATTATGATTAAGTACCAGTAAGCAAATATGTTGCATTACTGTCAGGATTGTGTTTGTTAGAGCCGCTAAAGCAAAGTGATTGCTGTTTATTTTCAGTGTTTCTGTGTGTTTTCTAAAGATATATCAACTTCTGTCAATAAATCTTCTGAAACTTACATAGCTGTATTTTTCAGCAATCCGTTGGTTTTTGATGTGATTTTAATTAATAGAGGACTTTTTATTGTTGTTATTCAAAACTTCATTTTATTACCGTAGTGTCATTTGTTACCTATAAAAATGCTATATGTATGGTTTACTTTCAAGACTTGTTTAGATTACTGGCGTTGCTGTATACTTTATGACATTTTCTGTAGGATGAGAATATAATCTCATATGTCAACAAACAACATTTATGATTTTAATTTTATGGTTATTGCACATGGGATTCCTGCAATGGCTTGTGATAACTGAAAGAAATGCACTTCAGATGGTGAAGTGTTGTTAGGAATATGTTACCTCTCACTTTTTTGCTAAAAGCAGAAGCTTGATATGTGTAAGGCTGACCCTGGAAACTGAGTTGCAAGCTTGAAGGACAGACAAGTTGTCTCCTGAAGAGGACACAGTTCTGCCTGGGAAGGCCTGCTCAAACATCATCTTTATTCAAAGCACCGTAGAGTTTCTGGTCGTGAGAAGCTTGCTTACCACTTCTGAGAACACTTGAAGAAAGAATACGAGAGAACTTTTCTGTCCTACTCCTTGTAGAGGAGTCCTTATGGACAGTAGCTACTAAATGCAGAAACTGATGGGTTGACAGCTTTATATACTTCCCGCTTTGTAAAGTTGTTTTTCCAATATATTACAATAACTGTGGTATGATACTTGGCTTTCTAGTTACAAAATCTGAATGCTTATGTGCTAAGGCCTCCATCTTTGTCATTGTCTCAGTTTCTAGTTTTAGTTTTTCTAAATTATTATCCATCTTCCATCCTTTGACTCTCTGAGACCTAAACAGAGTATGGATAGAGAAACAGAAGTCCCTAAAAGGACTTTGAACATGGAGTGGAAGGTGAGGCAGAGCAAAGTATGTGCTACAGTCTGTTGGCAGGTTTTGTATGACTGATTGGAGTTGAAAGTCAATGTATATTGTATTAAGGCTTCTTTTTGGAGGGAAGCATACACCTGAGGGAGCTAAAACCAGGGTTATTTTACTCTATAGTTGTATTGACAAGTCTCTTCCCTCTACTTTGCCAAACTCACTCCTGTGAGTTTACAGGAATGGAGGCGATTCCTGTCTCTAATACTGAAGTGTTCATAACTGAGAGATATCATTGTTTGTTGGGGTTTTTTTCTTGATGGTTTCTTTCTCTTTTTCCTTGATAGTGACTTTGCATGCACCTGTCTGCTTTAGAACTTTATTTTTTAAAAAAAAATTAGAGATATGCTGCAGTAGCCCATTTCATTTGGAACTACCCATACTATGATAGATACCTTTACAAGCTTTGTTTCGGATTCTTTGCTGAAAAAACTAATAAAACCTCAACATATTTCATGCTTCAGCTTGTGAAGAATTGATTTTTTTTTTTTTTTTATTCTAGAGTAGACTTGAAAAATAAGATATATGACAGAAGTGACAGTTAAAGTTTATATCTTGTAGATTGGAGTAAAACAGGTTTATAAGTTCCCATTCTCCCAAGAAGGTTCATAGATTCCTTCTTTTGGTTGCTCTCTCTAAATGAGATTTCTTAGTGGTTCCTATTTTAGCTTTCTTTAACAGGATAAATGGGGTTAGAATTTAGGTTTCAAATCTTTCTGTGTCTGTGTTGTTACTTGCGAGGCAGTTGTTATGACTCTTACTCCAAAGTGGAAGTTCAAATGCTCTGCTGCTGGTATATTTAATGTCTTACAATATGTTGTGAAAATCATATTAGTAGATAAGAATAATATTGCTGAAGATGGCTTGGGAATTTCTTGTAATTCAGTGTGTCATATTAAGGGCTAGTAACGGATGACCCTGCTAAATGATATGTGGAAGAGGCACAATGCATAGATGTCTTGGGGATAAACATCTTCCCCTTGGGTGACAGAATTTGAAGTGCTTGTTCTCTTTGCTATCAAAGGTATCTCCCAGGCTATGGCAAATTATTGTGTCTGGGCAGATATCAAGATTCTTACTGTTGCTTCTGAAACCTCTAGCGTGAGGCTGATGGCACATCTGAAATGCTGTTGACAATATGTTGTTCAGGGCTGTAGTCACTGCACACACTGTAGATTCGTTTGTTCCTGGAGTTTGGCAGATGGTCCCTCCGTTGGAATTTGACTTTCACAACTGTCAGTAATTCATTGACTCTTTCTGCAGGTACCTTTTGGTCTTGATCCGTAGGCAGAACTGTTGAATCTTGGAGAGCTACTTGAGAAGGAGGTGATAGCATGAATAAAGATGACACAACTAGGATTTTGGATCCCACCGAATAAGCAGTCAAAATACTTTGAAAGTTTGGTGGGGAGGGTTGCCATAAATTCAAATAAGGAATTGTTGGTAGTGTGAATTTTGCTTCAGATACTGAAAGAGGATTTAAATCAGTTTGAACTTTCTTGGCAGGTGAATACTGACATGGCTAATGAGGATTATGATTAGGGGGAGGGATGTTGGGGAAGTACGTATTTCAAATCACAAAACACTAAGCAATTAAAGAGAAATACTAATAAGCTAAAAACTGAATCCTGAGTCATGGCAATTTGTGAAGGAATTGCCTTTTAACCAAAAACAATAGTATTAAGATCAGAACAAAATGATTTCTAGTAAAATCTTTCATGCATGCCTGCCTTAAATATTTTAGAGATGCTTATCAGCATGTTATTTAAACACTAAACAGTAATTAAAGATAACCTCTTTCATCCTACTCTGTGATTTCTTATACCATGGATATTGTTGGCTTTGTAAATTTTAATGATCCACATAAAGGTTATTTACATGCTTGTGGAACATCCAGTAAAAAGACATTCTGTGTTCTTTTGAAGTTAAATGCCTGTTACCCAAACTTACACACCACACTCAGAAAGATGTTTGTGTTTAGGACTGGAATACAGCAAAGGAGTAGGGATAGAAAAGGAGAAAAGGTTATATTGTCATTAGTCAAATGTAGTGGTGCTTCTAGATAATTTTTTTATTTTGTCAGCATTCCACTCTAAATCAGAAAGAAATTTTCCCAAGTTAGGGCGGTTTCTGGCTTATAGCTACCTGAAAGCACACAGCTGTTGCTGATGCTTTGTCCATAGCCTACATAAGGATCTGAGTTGCATAGAAGGAAATACTAGTTGCCATGAACATAATCTCTTTTCTTTTAATCTAATTTGTGTTTGCACTGATATTGTCTCCATTCCGTAGGTCCTTTGAGATATAAAAGGAATAAAAAGTATTTGCCTGTACTCTGAACATAGCATCAGTCTTCTGCATGTGAAAATGCCAGCCTCAACAGACTGCATCACTAGACATACGAGTTGTGGCTGGTAAAAGGCGTAAGAGTTGTAGAGAATTTCTTTAAAGCTAAGATTTGTTCTTCCGTTCTTCTTTTGCATTGCAGTTGTTGAAGGCATTTGAATAATTTCTATAAACGTGCATGAACCATTAAGACATGAAAACAACAATATTCTGAGTGCAATTTTTGCACTTAGATCTGGTAGAATAACTTTCAGAAATTGCATCCACCATTCTGTGACAGTTACTTCAATCAATTCTGTGCTTTCAGATTCCTACTTTTGTCCAAAATATTGCTGAAGACCTCAACTCTGGTTCTGTCCAATAAGAGAGCAGTGGCTTGGGATTTCATCCAGGGCCATCTGATCTGTTGCTTTGCAAAGAAGTGTAATAAAGGCCCAGGGACCTGGAAAACAGATTGCTTTTTAGCCTTCTGACTCGTTGCTGTTTACATTTTTGAGCAGTTTCCTTTAATGTGTCAGTACTGGGTTTTATGATTAGCATTGTAAAGAAGACAGGTTAGAGAACTTTTTCCCTGCTTTTGGATTAGGTAGTAAATACATGTGCTATTCCAGGTGCTCACCTTGAAACGTGGGAGAAGCTTGGAGAATTAATTTCAGATGAAAGCTTTGACACTTCCTGCATTCTGAACTTGGTGATGTAAATAGATGAATTCTGATTAGCAGATCATCAAATCCAGCTGGGAGATCCTTGTACCCCTTGTTTCCATCTCATTTAAAGCTCAATCTTATATAATTCATAATTTTTTTTAAATTATTTAACTTCAAAACGTTTGTTTGGATTGAGAAATCATAAGAAAATAATTTCAAAAGTTAAATTAAAAACTGAGATGTGTGCAAAATGTATTTTACTGCTAAGAAATACGTTTCCAAATACCTGGTATCGGCAAGGACTGATCTCACAAGGAAATAGCATCAAAAACCCATATTGTACACCCTTCTGGTCTGTAAAAAGAGTGATCATCTTAAAATTCCTTCTGTAAAACGGCATTAATGTTAAAGATATTTCAAGATGGTATTAATATATTCTGGAACTGTAACCTATATATAAGGTTTGCTGTACACCTTCTGAACTTTCTGGGTGGACCAGCTGTGTGCACGTGTGTGGACACGTACGTACACCGCTCCCTGCTCACACACATTGGTGAGCACGATGGGTGCGTCTGTTTTCTGATGGCACCAGCAGGTACCAGTAAAGATACTCCCCTACAAGTTCCCATGGCATAAATTTGCATTAGTAATTGCATCAATTAATGCTGCAAAAGACATCTAACAAAAGAAATGGAGACATGTTTTGTGCAGATCATTAAATGGGCTGGAAAGTTTAATAACCCTTGGGTCAGAAAATGTTGTAGACCAATTTTTTTTTTGCCAGTTTTAAAAGCAGTATTTAAAGGTGCATTTGTCCTCTAAAAAGCAATTACTTCAAAAAAAAGTATTCCCTCCTTGCTATCAGATTTACCCTTTCTGTTCAAAGTCAGTTCTGTGTGGCTAAAATAATTTTCCTTTAGTGCAGTAGTATTTGCAGAAGAAATAGAATTAGTTACCTTGTGGTTTGTCTAAGCCATAATCAATTAGATACTTAACTAAGTTGCAATCAGTTGAACTTTTCAAGACCCACTGAAAGTAACACAACTGCTTAACTGCTTGGAAGAGTCTGAGGTTACTGGGACAAGTGAAGTGACATAATTTGCAGTTATAAAACATTTTCTGTTGATTCCTCATGCAAAAGAAAGATCAGAATGAATTTACGGGACCAGCACTTCAGACTCCAGCAAAGGTTTTTGCTTGTGTCGTTGTACTTCTAATATCCAAATTCCAGGAATTAAAAGCATAGAACTGCAGTGTATGTTTCTACATAGTCTTTTTTCTGGGCACAGTCATACTTTGTCACTGCGAAGAGTTTCAGGACATGGTTCTGAGGCCCCGTTTCAGAATGGGATGAATTACATTCTGAAGGACTCTGGGAACTACTTAGTTGCCAAAATTCAGACTTCTTATACTACGCTGGATGCCCTAAGGTGGTACTCCGGGCTTACAGTTGCTGACCCTTATGTAGAGCTGTGCACATACACATGCCTTGGATACCCTTGGACTTTAAAATTATGAAAATACTTAATATTATCATTTTATGTTTTCTGCTGTCTGTTGTGCTAAGAATGTCGATGTCGAATTCTTGGCAGCAACTTTTGAACGGCACGTTTTTCTTACCACATTCAAGAGAGACAGAACTGGAGCATGCAAGGCTAGGGATAATACTTTTCAGTAATAAACCTAATTTTTAAGATTTTTAAAACTCAGCAAAATGGCTTTACTGTGTTGAGGCTTTGCAATAGGGTGGCTGTGGCATCTTAGCATTGTGCCTGAGGTGGGAGGTTACTTGAAAGATATTACCCTAGGGAGCATCAACACAGATTTTAGGTTTAAGATGCACTAGCTCAAAATGACGAAAGTGACCCAATCACTGAGTCGTCATCTACTGCAGAGGTAGATAGCAGCAGCATTACTGGGGAAAGGTAACGTACTGTCTTTTTGTTAGATTCTAGTGGAATAAAAAATAACTCACTGTTAGTAGAAACAGCTATTACGTAATAAATTTCACGCTTCGGAAAGCCTAGCAGTATGTGAGTTAGGGTGGGTAAAACGATTTGATACTAATTCATAGACGCATGTCGAAGCCGATATCCATCTGGCTTTGCCCCACATTCCTAAATAGTCGTTCAGGCTCACTAGAGCTATTTGGTCCATTTTCTAAATTATATCAATAATTTCCTAACAGCTATGATTTTACCTTTCAGTTCTGATCATGTATCTACTGTAATCGCAGCCTTTTTCAGAAAGGGGTCATCTCATAGTATTGGTAGATCGTAGAATCATAGAATGGCCTGGGTTGGAAGGGACCTTAGAGATCATTTTAATCCAATCTCCCTGTTGTGGGCAGGGACACCAGATTTTACTGTTAAGGAGGGCCCAGTGTTGGTTTAAGATTTTATCTTGCCTGTTTTTCCCTATACATGACACACTCTGAAAGCTTCCATTTGAAATTGCAGTTTCCAAATATAGGACAGGTAAATTTATATTAGATAAAGCTGTAGGGCACTTTTGATGAATCTGTAGTTTGGACAGTGAGCTTATTTGACAAACTGACTCTGCTACTTAGACTCAAATATGGCTTGTATATTTTGTGTTGAGATTGAGAATTTGGACTTTTTATTTGCTTTTTAGAGGTGTCACTTGAATAGATGTTTGTCTCCGTTTGAGAAGGAAAAGAATTTACTTGTTATTTTATTTCTCAGAGAACAGACATCCACCAATTTTAATTATATGCCTGGAACAAAGCTTTTGTTGTTGCTGTTTATCTGCAGATAGTTATTGTATGTCACAGCCTGTGGATAATTAGGCAGAGAAAACCCTCTTTGATTCATGATCAGGAGGTTATGTTGACGTTTCTTTTGGTAGTGTGATGGAGAATTAGCTGTTTGGCTGTTATCACAAAAAAGAAAACATTTCTTGGAAGTAATCATACTGAGCGTATAACTGTTCTGATTTTATAAATACTACTGCAAATTTTAACATTATTCCTTAAACTGTTATCTGAAACAATAGCCTTCAGAAACATTTTCACACTGTGCTTATGTATCAATTTTTTTTTATTCCCAGATCCAAGCCATGTACGACATTACTCAGTATGAGAATATTTTTCCTTTGTGCATGATTCTGGAACAACTTCTTAAAAATGAGACAAAAGAAAGTAACATTTCAAGCTCAGACTATGATGGAGAAGAAAAAATCAATTTTCTGAAGAACCTTGATGAAATTATTCTTTATCTGTCAGATGAATTCCCTTTATTTTCTTTATGTTTATGGAGAATGAGTGTTCTTTTGAATTCAACTCAAATACAAATTGATTAAAATAAGCAGCCTACTTTTTAACAGTGTGTTGTTTGTGGGATTGCATTGGACAGTTTTTGAGCCAGACAGGAAAATTGTCGTTATTGAATAAAACATTTACTTTAAGCTACTATTTGCTTTAAAATACTATGCTATACAGCAGTTTCAGAGATAATGCAATTTATTTCTAATTTTAAATAGAGAAAACATGTAATAATCCAGGTACCATTCTGAATAAATGCTGTTTCTCATAATGGAAAACAATATGTTAGTGTTTGCGTACACAGTGAAAATGGCAACAAAGAAAGTTGTTTCAGGTGATGTATAAAATACAAACATTAAATTTTAAAGCTCAGATATAATGTGCATGTGTAGAGCTTCCACATTAGGAAACCAATGCCTGTCTCTGTTGTGTAGCTTCTGTGTACCTCAGAGACTGGTTGGCTGGCAGAAATAAAAATGTTTGATTTTAAACTTGGTAACTCATCACTCCAAATTCTTATAGGAGAGTCCTAGTTTTGGATGAATCTGGAGAGTCATCACCTGAGCAAAACAGAACCTGGTGCTGAGTTTTACAACTGTCTCATATTCATTGGCTCTACTTGTGTATGCACAAGCGTATGCACAGTAGATCTCATTCACTCTGAGTTGACTAAGGATTTCAAAGATTCAATCTGAATAAATTTAACTGCTTTAATGATTACTTTAAACCTTTCTGTTCAAAATTAATGGATATTGATAAAATCCTCTTTGTATATTTATGTATTACGTGATTTTTAAAAATTTTTATTTCTACTTGATGGAATTGTATTTATAGTAATAATTAAAGTAGCGTATTTAATAATCTTAAACATAAAAGACCTTTGAAATATGAGTTCAGCAATAGCTTAACTGATCCAGAGTCTCTGATAAATTTAGAGAGCAACTATTACAATGAATGGCATTTTTTCCTAACAGATAAACAACATTTTAGTTTTGTTATATGTCCAAGTAGTTCACCATAAATACAAAACATTTCTAGCCTTAGGTTTTTTTCCTTCACCTTACACTTCTTTCATCAGATCAATTTTTATGTCAGAATAATTCTCTGAAACACTACTTTTTTAATACTGCAAGTAATTTATCTTGTTAATTAGTAAGCATTTTTGTCACATACTTAACTTTTGTTTTCTATATATGTAAAATATATTCATATTTTTAAAACAAGTTAGTTTGGCATTGAATTGACTCCCCGAAGAGTGATTCTTATACTTGTTTAAATACTAACCACTGTTCTGTTTCTTAAACTTTGTACTTGGTATGTCGTATGGTAACGTTGGTTTAATGCTTTCTTTTATCAAACATTCATTCAACAGAAATGTCTGATTTGCAAAACAAGTGTTCCTGGATATTCACATTAGAAAATCGGATAAGTTTAGCCAAGTTTAGCCAAATTAAAGAAAAAGGAACTACCTTCCCCTTTTTGTTGCTGCCCTTTTTGTTGCTGTTTGTTTCATTAAGGTAGAGGATCGATTCTTCCACATCTCTTCACAGCCCTGAAGGCATGGTTACAAAAAGAACAAAGAAAGGAATAAACAAAAGGCACTGGTATCTAATTGATACAATAAATTTCATTTTAATTTTTTAAAAAAGCTAAATTCAGCAGTATGTTGTACAGAGAAGACAGAAGACACAGGAGGGTATTGGAATCTACGTAATAACAGAAGTATTGTTTCAAGACTCCGCTTCTGCAGAACAATTTTAACACTACATTGCACACCAGTGCATATTTGCAGATCTGTTGGCAAAATATATTTTTGTTATGAGCAAAACAACTCGGGCACAAAGGGACACATCTTTCTTCTTTGTGGATTGTAGCATCTTCTCACCAGCGAGCTCTCTAGGCCACTGAAAGAGCAATGGATATTTCAGGAGGTACATGCATCCTAGATAAGTTCTGAAGTAACTGCTGACTTGAGACATGATTTTTTAAATCTTTTTCACAACATACAGAGAGAAGGGATTTTGTGTCCAGAGTTGGAATAACTAAATGACAGTTATGCTCTGAGAAGGATTTGAAACAGTTTGTTAGGCAGCTTTGAAAGCAGTGGGACAGAGGGAGAGTTCCCCTTGTAATGCCACTGCAGCAATTTAGATGCACACCAGCCTCTCTGCAAAAGTGCCGTTTGGTCACCTGGGCTCTCCTTTACTGTTTCAGTGCAAAATTAAATAGTGCAGTTGAACCACATTAATGAACATATCCCAGCTTTGGTGGGAACAATAACCTGTGCAACCAGAATAGTTATTAGACTGGTTGTTTTCTCATGTTTCTTGAAGAGATTTTTCACCAAGGTGAGACTTGGCCTCAAGACTAAGATGCAACAAAGGTAGACAAGTACATTTACACATCTCCACAGGGCTGGGGTTTCTTAAGCTATGAAACACTTAAGAAATACCCTAACGTTTTTGCACTGGGTCTCCAGCAGCTACCCCAAAGATCTTCTCTAACTCCTGTGTCACATTTTCTCTCTTCATGTAGCTGCCTCTGATACTCTGAAGCATCTTTAGTGGCACTGTCACTAAATGTGTCTGCTTGGGCAACTGATTCAAGCAGTGACGGTAGCATGGGCTTACATATGTAGCTCATTGGCACGAACGTGTATCTAGGTGTCTTAAATGTAAGAACTAAGTCCCACCCATGTGATAACTTGACTGTTTTAAGGAGTAAGAAATTCTAGGTTTAAGTCCATGCTCTTCAGACAATTTCTGCTTTTGTCCAATGACTGTTAGATGTAACTTGAATAAATATCGCTGTCTTTCTCTTTGACATAAACCAGGGTGACTGAACGAGTCCCTGGAGTTAGCTGTTACAGGTAAGGATTTGCAGCTTGGTTGGAAGAAATGCTCCTGCAGCTTGGACTTTAAATTAATCTTAAAGTAATTACTAAATAGATATGCCAACATCCAGGTTTTACAAATCTGGCCTCCCGAGTGGAATCCAAAATCCAGAGAAGGTACCTGCTGAGCAGAGACTAATAGATATCTCAAAAGAACAATGTCAAAATCCCATGCACTGAGCATAACATGTCATAGGCCTAAAGAAGAGGAAACACTAAAAAAAGAACTGTGTGACATTTCATCGCTCCCTGTAGTGTTTCACCTGAGTTACCCTTAGAGTTTTAGAATTAACATTCCGAGGATATTTCTTTTGTCTTGCTGATTTCCTTTTTGCAAGTACATGTGCTTTAGAGTTTGCCTAAATGCTAATGCTCTGCAAAGGCAAATTGTTCAGGCTTATATATATATACACACACACATATAGGGTTGAATTATATATTTATATGGTTGAATTAGCAGTGCTTAATAATTAGCATACTATCAGATGGTGATTTTGTAATTTGTTATTCTACCACATTCTTAGCTTCCTAGGTGATTGTGTTTTGTACCTATCTCCATTTTTCAAAAAAGATTTTTATGGTAGAGTGTCTTTTTAAGAGAATAGAATTATGAGACAAGGAAGATACATTTTTATTCTGGTGTTGCTCCATTGGCTGTTCTATTCACTAAAGAGTTTTATGTGCCTACTAATGGCAGCAGTGGGTGGGATTTTGAAGTGAACTGTCTCAGGATGTTTTTATAAGCTTAATTTGGAATATTTTAATAATGTGTTTCTGATTTGCTGATATTTTTGGGGTAGATATTGCTTGTATATGTTGGTAATAGTAGAAACGAGATTGTACTTTATTTTAACCATGTAATTTTTTTTTCCAGTTATCTATGCATTACTAGCTGGTATAAAGTAGCACTTTATAGTTTACTGTGATGCAACATTCAGCTGATTTCACATGATGATAGGAGAGTTTGTTTTGAAGGGGACCTCAAGGTGTCCGTTCCAACCTTCCACTTGAAGCAAGGTTAGCTGTGTGGCCAAATCATATTTGTTGCGGGATCAGTATTCAGTCAAGTATTCAAAACCTTCAAGAACAGAGGCTGCACAGTTACTGTGGATAATATACTCTTCTGCTTGACTGTCTTCACGGTGAATTTTTTTTCATTACATACAGTCTGAACCTCTGTTGTTTCCCATTTATGCTCAGTGTTTAGTCTTCCCAGCACACAGATCCTGGATCTGTCCCCTTGATACCTTCCCCATGGGCACTGGAGGCTGCTGTTACATCCCCCCTGAAACCCTCTCTTTCTCACACTGAGCAAGTCCAGCTCCCTCAACCCACCTTACAGCACAGATGCTCCAACCCCAGCAGCCATCTGGATGACTCTCCACTGAGTGCGCTTTGGTTTATCAATATCTTTTTACTGGGGATCCAAAATGGGCAGCGGTAGTCTAGATGCAGAATGCCAAGTGCTGGGTAGAGGGAGGAGTAATCTCTTCCCTTGATCTGTGTTCCTGCTGACACAGCCAAGGGTGCTGCTGGCCATCATTGCTGCCAGGGCCACTGCAGCCTCATGCTCAGCTCACTGCCCTCTGGGGTCACCCTCCAGAGGGTTTTGCCTGGAGCTGCCCCCCAGCCAGGCAATTCCAGTCTGTATCACTGCGAGGGGTCCTTCCTTCCCAGGTTGGACTCTTCAGACTCGCCCTTCCTCGATTTCATAGTCTCTGTCAGCCTTTTCTTCTAGCTAGCAATGGTCTCTGTGTCTACTGTCACTAAAAGTTTCACCCTCTCTAAATCTTAATTTGATTGGAAGCCACCTGTGAAATGCCATGGTGTAAATTTCTTTGAAAGTCATCAGTAATGTAATTAAGTTTATGTTTGCATTTCCAAGAGGTCTAGCTTTGACGTTTCAGAATTAACATCAGATTTGTATAAAATTATTTAATCTGAAATTTGGGTTACCTTAGTCTGGTTTCAAAGCTACAGGTTTGGGGTGTTTAATATATGCTCATATTTTATTGATCTAGACAAGGGAATTCAGTCTTTAGATCTCTTGCTGGTATGGGAACCGAGGACTCGGAGTGACTGTTTCCTCAAACCAAAAAAATCTTACAGCTTCTGTTTCTTTAATACTTCCACAACCCATGAGCATGTCTGGCCTGCAGGGACAACTGAGTGGGCCGAAACAACGTGTACTTCTCAGAGGTGGAAAATCCTACCCATAATTTGTTTTACACCATAGAAGTGCAGGGAGTTCTCCAAAATTCCTGACCGCAAGAGAACACGGCAGTGCTCCTTGTGTGCAAGGTAAAATAGTAGTGACTTCTGAGTTACCCTTAGAGTTTTAATACTCTGGCACAGTAGTAATTCCTTTAGCTGTCCTCAGTGTCCTGCAACATGGAGAGAAGCAGCTCAACCCAAAAATAGACTGGAGAGAAAATGAAGGAGGTACAGGTGAGCGGGTGCCTTTGGCACTGCTGGAGGTGCTGGGTGAGATGAGGAGTGTAGGAATATCACATGGAGACACAGTGTAAAAAAAACCATCATTTAACCTTCTTTTCATAAAGAAGATGGAAAAAAAAAAAAGGTAAAATTAGATTGTTTTTAAGCTAAGGCATTGTCGTCTTCCTCACAGCCACATATGAGTCCAGCTTCAGTTTCTTCAATTCTAACCCATTAAAAAACTCTCTTCTGTGCTTTAAGCGTACCTGCGCAGATTTCAGTGATCAGCTTGAGAAATAAGTATTTAACAACCACAGTCATACAATAATCAAAGGACTACATAAACATAAGCATCTGATTCTATTTCAGTTTAATAGTGAAAAAAGGACAAGTTTTAAAATATTTTAATTATTCATAATACTATGCACAGAAGCAAGAAAAAGAAAGAAGTTTTAGAGGTTTTCCCTCAGTGTTTGTTTTCATTTGCTGAGCCACTACCTGTATATGTACCTTTCCCTTTAGTGCTCAAAGAAGTTTTGCCCAGCTATGTACTCGTAGCTTTCCTGGTCTGTGCTTTCTAGCCCATTAGTCACGTGCCAGGAGAGGTCTTTTTCTTTTTTGTCGTTCTTAATTGCCTTTATTTGAGGTAGTGTTTCTGCATCTTCATCCAAGCAGTGTGCTTCACTTAGATCTTCTTTAAATCACCTCCTCCTTATATAAAGTGTTTCACCTTCCTTAACTATGTTTCCTTTTAGTTTCCCCTTTTTTTTTCTTGTAAGTAAATTCACTTAGTCTGCACCTGCTTCTTTAATTGAACAAGCAAAGTTGGTTTTCATCCTTGCCTTAATTAAGCCATGCCTGCAGTATGGATTCTTCTACACTTGCTGATTGCAAATTCGTCCCAATTTCTTTTGGCTTATGCCCACCATTAAAATTTTTGGAGGCTCATCTTTCAGAAGAACACTGTTTGCATATCACCTGCTTACCAGGCTTGAGTTCATGTTTTAGACAACTCTTTCAAATCATACCTGAGGAAGCAACCTTTGCAAGATGGGGAAGTCTTCCAGTGAACAGAAATGGTTCCAAGACAAGATCTTTGTTTGGGGTTGTTCGGAAGGGCAATCTTCTTTCTTTTCTTAGTCCTGTAGTTACCAGAGACTCATATGACTCGATGAAGGCTAATCCTGACACCTTAGAGTACAACTCTTCACCATGTGGGACTTAAAAAGCAACACACATGCATTCGTCAGCATTTTCTCCATCACAGCAGCAGGAGGAACTGCACGCTGCAGATTTTAGCACTGATGTTGGTTACTCCTCCACAAAGTTTGGGTGATTTCTTTCCTCCTCCTGTCAGCTGCTTTTTCTGGTGTTTCTTCTGTCAAAGCATAGCTTTTTGGTGTTATCATTATTGTATTTAGTTAGCCTACAGAGACTGAAATTTGTCTCTGTCCCTCAAAGTAACTGTCCTCCCTTGACCCTGGCATGGTGACACCTACAAATTTCGTAAGTATACTCTCTGATACATCCAGCCGAATTTGTGCAGCCAGAGGAATATTATGCAGTAAAAGCTCTGGAGAAAACAACTGAAATTGAAGCTCCTATAAATTACTATTATGTACTGAAAGGAGATAAAACATTGAAAACAAAGGTATTATTACAAGGAAAATACAAGAGCCTAATCTGTTTTCATTTAACATAGATGAGCTCCATTGATTTAGTGAAGCATTTACTTCAAGTTTCTGCTGAATGCAAGTAAAACCCGTGTCAGCCAAATTTTCTATTATCTTTTCAACATAAGGAGTTTACAAGAAGGTTTATATCCACAGGAGGCTTTGAACACACTTTTATACTACTTGTTTTGTTACCTCAGGAAGATACTAAGGCATCTCCTGACTTTCACACCCCTTCACTGTATCTTCCTCTGCAAAGTTGTTACTTTAGGCCATTGGGTATTCTCGGCTTTGTACCAGAGGTGAGGAAACATGTCTTGAGCCAGAAAAGGAAAGAGTGAAAGATTGGTCTTGTAGCTTACTATTTTTCTTAGTGACTGACTCCTGTGAACAATTTTTTTTTTTTTGGGGGGGGGTGGGGTGGCGGGGGGATAGGCTGTAGGGAGGAAGGCTAACTCTTCCCATAGGAGGACTTTCAGTACCTGTTTTCAGGACTCTAAATTTTACAGGATATCAGGCTGCGTCACTGGTACTCGTTACTCATGTGATAATGAATCCTATCAAAATCAAGGTTCTTCAGGCCTTAGAGATAACAGAGCATCTTTCAGCTAATCTTTCAATTTATTTTAGTAGCCATCCATAAAAACAGTTCTGAGGGCTGAGATAATTCCACGTTGACCTTACTCTGAGGCTGCCGTGTCCTCACAATGCAAGGAAAAAAGTAAAAAAAAAGACAGATGAGAAAAAAGAAACAAAAAGACAAACCCTGATGAGACCTTCTAGAAAGTGCAAACTCCAATGAGATTTTCTAAGCCTTCAGCATTGTGGCATCCTTTTAAGGGTCCAAGCAGCATGACGAAATTGTGCCTTTCAGGGTCTTTGCCATTCGGCTGGAGCTAATATGGGCAGTAGGAAGAATGTTCCCACAATCTAATGCAGCGTCCTCAGCACCGTGCACCTCTGGGATCTGCAGCACTAGCTGGTTTGGATTGCTGGGGCAGGCACCCAGACACTTAGCAGGACAGTTCACTACAGGTCTTCATAAAGAAAAAAACTAAGCATAGTCTGCTTTCTAAATACAGACCCAAGTTTTTCATATGTTTTTGTAAAAAAAGAAGGTTAAAGGAACCTCTCGTAACTAGGCAATGAAGATTGCTAAAATCCCATTCAGTGTTAATTTTTCATGTTGATTATCACTTTTTAAGACAAGAAAACAAACCCTTTATTTCAAAGGAGACCCTGTTTTTCTCTTTTTGTTCTTATGTAAAAAGGCCTTTTTTGCGTAGAGAGAATTTATAAGAAATTATGCAACACTTCAAATGTTAAGTCTGCCAGCGTTAGAATATAACAGAATAGATTCTTTTGTAGGTTTTTGCTGCAACAATTTGTTCTCCTGTTCAGAAAACAGATTGTATTATTTGATCTTTTTTTAAAAGTCTACTCATGCATTAGAAGCTAATAGAAGCAGAAAGGAAGCCTGTTCCACATGGATACCACTTGACTTCAGGTTCCTTGTTACACTAAAGTACTGTGGCAAGCAGTTGTGTGCTGTTGCACAGCATGCTCTACTTCACTTCTTTTCCTTCTAATGATTATATAAACCAAAATTGACACCCAAAATTGTAGGAAGTAAACTGGCTATGAACTTAAGGGTTCTGTTATGTATTTCTAGATTTTTGTTCCAAATGAGAAAGAAAATCTGCTTAGAATAATTTGTGCTATAGTAGGAAAGTCACTGAAGGCAGTATTTGAAACAAATAAGTTAATGAAATACATGCCAGTCATTTGTATCACTGGAAGTTTTTTTGACACTTTCTGGTTTTTCACTCATTAGTTTTTAGTAAAGTTGAAAAGGATACTAGAGGCAGGTTACACTCGAGTCATTTCACTGATGTTAACGATCCTGTTCCACATAAAGTGCCCATATGGTTATTTTGAAATAAATTGAAGTTTTTCATTTTTAGGAGGGTAAGATGTTGATATCTGAAAAGCTTTGGTGTATTCTGTGACTAGACTGCACACAGATACCACATGTGCACTGTTAACACCTTCCCTTATGTCTTCAGCTTTGGTTCGGCAGACCATACAGCAACAGTTTATCTGCACCTGTTTGGCAATTAGCAAGAAGGGTGAAGTACTGAAATTGTGTGGTCACCTGTAAAATGGAACATGCCCAAGGTTTTCTTACCAATGTTATTTCTGCAAGATGTCTCACCGTTACTTTCACTGCTGCAAGCACACAGACATAACTAAGGTTTAGATTTTACTTTCCTTGCTCAGGGTAACTTAGGGTGGGGTTCATGGTCCTGTTTCTGGTTTATTAATTTATTTTAATGTCAGGAGGCACACATGATGCAGGAATTAACAGAAGAGCAGAGGCATGAGTCTTAAGGTCCCATAGCACTCCTAACGCAAAGAGCAGAAAAGGAAAAAAGCGTTATGGATGACACTGATGAAGAAGCCTGTGTAATTTTTCTTTTTGCTTGTATATTTCTTCTGGATGTATTATTTTCAGAAACATTTTGAAGAAAAGTGCTTATCATAACCAAACCTTCAAATTCACTTTCCGGCGTAGTGAGAGAAATCGTGTCAGTAGCACTTTAAAACAAGAATAGAAATTATAAGTGAACAAATAACTCACTAATTTCCAGGCTGGTATAACAGCAGGTCATTTTACTTGTTTTCTTGGTAATTTGTTACCAAGTGGAATACATCCATTTAATATTGCATGTCCCTGGTCAGCTCTTATATTCTTCATTTGCATTCATTTAACTTTCTTGATTGTCTGCTACGATTCAGTCTTTCCAGGCAGCATTATTTGTGTTGATATCCCTTGAGCTGATCTGATAATAACTTTCTGATAACATTATTATGGTTGGAGAGTAGTAATTCTAGCTGTGACTACACCTGTTCTGCTTTGTATGATTGGAGCCTTACTTGTGCATGTTGCAACTGCTCGTACAAAAACACCGTACATTGTGCTGGATACATCATTCACTTAAGTCCACTAACACTACTTGAGGGGTTTTTGTGTGTTAAGATTTAGATATGCATCCCTTTTTTTTTTCTTTTTTTTTCAGTGAGTGAAGTGACTAAATGCCTCTAACCAGTCTCTGATAACATTTCTGATCACACTGAAATGTTTTTCCTAAAATGGATCAGTTTAGCACAAATGTGCTTTTTATGTTAGCTCATTTCAGCTAACTTAGGGTTTAGGCATGAACAAGAGCAATTCAGTTTGCCATCATGATCCCAGAAAACAGCAGTCATGAGCAGATGGAAGTAATTCTGAGAGGCAATCTTTTCAGTCAGTTCAGCTACAATCAGGAAAAAAATGTGTCTGCAGCCTCACTGATTCCTGGATTCTCCTTTCCTCTTTGTGCACTTAATTCTCTCTTCCCCCCACTTTGTCTTCCTCATCATCTTGTGGCAGATGCCTGTATTATTTGCTCTGCTTACCACATAGGTGCAGAGAATTATCCTAAACCAATATGATCTGTAGGGCTTCTCACAACATGCATTTATGGGTATCTTGTTTGGAAAGGTGGCTCCAGAAGGCCGGATTAGTTAAGGACACTCACTCTATTCTTGCACAGTATTCAGGTGGTTGGAAGATCAGCAAGCCCTGCTCAGTCTTTCAGATAAAGGCCTCTGGACAACTATTTGCAGAACAGGTGAAATCTGTTATGCCCAAGTACTTTCCTATCATTTTTCATAAACGGTTACGTTTAAGACACAGCCTTCTCTTTACTCTCCCCATGACTTAACACGGAGCAGGACCTCGCGAAGCTCGTTGGCTTTGTACAGCTCCCCATCTGCTCCGCTGCCTCCTGCAATTCCTGCTCCAAGGTGTGTGCAGCCGTGGTGAGGCTCAAGGTTCAGAGGCTGCACCTGTACTAGCCAAGTCACCAGTTCCAGGGCCTTCCTCTGACCATTGAGCCAACTTAAATTCTCATGGTCTTTTAATCAGGGTTGCCACGTCCAAAGCAGCCGTTGAGGGATGGTCCCTCGCACGTTGCAGCACCTGTGCTGAGTTGTAGAGAATCACATGGGGAAGTGCTAGATGACCAGTGCCAAAAGGGTCCCAGAAACCCTCTGGCATTTCAGTGATAGGCGATTTAACTTCTCTGCCCTGACACTGTCTAACTCACTTGTGCAGGCAAAGTCCTCAGGTTTCTAAGGTCATGCAAAGATTGAAATAGGTTTTTGTACAGACATACCAGTTGCAAGAAATTTGTGTATGTGCTATGCTTTGGTTAACACCTAGTTATATGTGTGTTTACAAATTCCATCACAAGGTTTGTGCCTTTTACTTTAAATGTCATTCAACCCAGAAGGAAATGTCACCGGAGATTCTCAGATGTTCTGGAGAGGGAAAACCCTAGAGGAAACAGGGGAGCAGAGCTTTAGATGGGCAACAACAGAACTCCCAGAACAGAAAGTAAAGGGAACTCAGAATAAAAGCATTTCTGAGAAGCACAGCCAGTGCCTGTACTTCCAAAGTACATGGTATATGAGATATAGATCACAATTCAGCAAGTGGAAGCAGATCATCCTGGGCTGAAACTTCAAGTATATTCAAGATTATTTTCTTTCTGGAGGCATTTTTTTTTTTTTCCATTAGCTGAAATTTTCCATAAACTGAAATTCCTCTGACTAATCTTTCCAGTTTGATTCCTTTGCTTGTTTTCATTTGTAATTTTTCTCCTTATGCCCTACTTAGGTTTGAGAGCGTCACTAGTACAAGCTTTACTCCCTTTTTGCAGGTCACTTAGGACAGTATCAAACACTGTCAATCTTAACAACATCTTCTGCAATGCACACCAGGATAGCTGTCTTCAAGCAGTTCACCAACATTTATCATTACTTTTTTCTAATGCTACTTTGGTCAGTTTTTTGATGTAGCAGATATGAGCCCAGAGGAAACTTCCAAGAGGAAATTTAAATGAAAATCAGCATAAGGTCCCCAACGCAGAGGAAAATGTGCTGGGCTTGGACAAGGGATTGTCAAAGCTGAGGGTCCTGTTCTGTACTGCAGATTCCAACTACAGCAGCTGTTTAAATCTTTGATAGGACCACTGATATCCTTACATCAACTCTTGTGTTTACCATCCTGAAGGAAACAGTAACTGTAAGTGGGAGCAGCTGACAGTAAAGGAATTCAGACTCAGGGGAGGGCAAATCACTTGGAAAACGAATAGAATCTTGTTTTGACCTTCAAAAGGACAGCTTTAGTGGGAATAGGGCCTCAAAGTGTACTATGGAAAAAAAGAAACTTACAAAAATCTGTGATAATTTAAAAAGTTACAATAGAGGATACCTGTTTTTCAAAAAAGACTGTCTCTCGAAATAGCTGCAGCTGAAATACTAAACGAAGAAGCTGAAAGCTAAAGTGGATGCACTCAGTAGGATACAAGAAATCCAGAAACTAAATAAACATAATACAAAAAAAAAGTAGTAAAATATTAATTTCTTCAGTTTTAATAAGGTGATTAGAAATTATGTTAAAAATATTATTGAGAATTTTGTGTTATTGGGGATTTCTGTTCACAGCACCTTAAAAATTTTCAGTCAGGAGAGGGAAAATTTCATTTACAGATGTTGAGAATAGGGTTGATAGAGTTAGTTGTCTGTATTTCATGTAATAAACCTATTGCACCCTGTACTTTTATTAGAACTCCATTATCAGTTTTTCAATTTCTATTTTTATCTGTTTTTGTAAGACTTTTTTTTTTTTCCAAAACCCACTGACTTTTTAAGATTCTTAATACTTAGAAGCAAGCAGATTTTGACACATTTGAATTTCTGAAAATCGAGGCCACCTGTAGCCAGTACCAGCTTTTACACATTGAAGGCTTCAGATTGCCCAGAAGTTTACAGAAAAGTCTCCTCTAGCACAGAAACTCTGTAACTTACAAAAACAATTCCAAAGAAAATCCATAAAGCATAAGATGAATGTGGAGTGAATTAAAAGTGCTGATATGTCAAAATTTCCTTTAATTCATAGCTGTAATGAAATTCCGATAATACTTTTTTTTTTTGTTATATGTAATCTCTGCAACTTTGCAGTTTCTCTTTTTTTCCCCCTTTTGTAATTTTACTTCAGAATTTTATTTCCGTGTCATATATTTGTTTTATTTCTGGTTTTAAATATATATGCACATATATTTATGCATGTAGTTTGTATTTTTATTTATATTTTACTTGTGTGTTTACTTTTGGTTTAGACTTATTTCTTTTACATGCCGTAAACTGGTACATAAATTATGCAACATACTTTGCTATTGATATGCCAAAGTAACTGAAATGTCTGTTATTTGAATTGTTACTTCATCTTTGTTTTATGACTTAGAAGCAGCTGCTGTTGAGTTCTGCTTGAAGTGTGTTGGCTTGATATCTTTGGCATTTCCACTTTGGAACATTTCAGAATAAAAAAAAATAGAAAAAAACTTTTCAAAGGGGTTTCTAAAGCCCCAGTCTGCAAAGTCAAGTCTGTGGCACAGAACAGCAAAAAAGTATCTGTCTCTAAGTTTGATTTTTTGAGTAGTACTACTCATCTGACGTCCATAAATCTTTATTCTCACATAGAATACTCACAAATACTCACAAAGTTTGCATAGCTTACTTGAGTTACTAGACTTCCTGTTACCTGTTGTCTCTCAGGTCTGTTTTGTTTTAGCATTTGTATATATCTCCAGCTTAAACTCTGTCGGTGTTTTTTACATCCCGGTCAACTTGTCTCATTCAGAAAATAATTATATTCAACTGAAATACGGAGCAAGATTGGTTCAGTACTTTGTATTCAAAAGAGCTTTAGACTACAAGTGGCTCGATAAACCACTAATAATTACGGATTTTATTCAGCAGATCAGATTCCGTTAAGTACAGCTCAAAGTTGTTTCAACATGTCAACGATTAATTCTATGGAAACAAATGTTGTTCATTAATGAGTTGGAACCCGTTAATATACAACTCTTTGAATAAATAAGCTGTAATTATACCAGAATATAATACTCTGATGGAACAGCTACGAAGTTTGTCTCTTTCTAAAAGCTTTTCCTAATGCCTCGCTGATTTCTATTTCCTACTTGATAAATTATGGCCTAATTAGTGTAGAGCTTTGTTGTAGAGAAACAGCTTTCACTTTCTAAAATGTTAATCTTTTCATACTTCTACTTTCAGCAGTAGTCTGCCTGAAAATGATGCTGCTCTGCATCAATGTTGCCACTTCATTTACTGTCATAAAATGCTGAGGTGACAAGGGGTGTGGAAATTGCTGTAATTACACAAGTAGGTGTGTTTACTTATTGCCTCACAGCTGCTAAATATGATTTAAAGATAGGGCTCATCAGCAAACAAAAATTTCACTGATTATTTTTACATTAGATTCTTTCCAGTACAGTAGAAAAGATAAAGTTTCAGCCAAAATAGATTTCTTGCCTAGACCCAAGTTCAAGCTTTTTTGCTCTGCTGAAATGTGGATGAGGCAAGATCTTGAAACTGGTTTTATCTGCCTTAGCTTCCAAATTGACTGTGTCTCTGTCTCTCACAGCTCAGGTATTCTTGCTGTGATTAAGATCTAATTGACCTGGTATTTTAAATCTGATTAAAAAACTTTTGACCAAATTTAAGAAATCTTTGTCAGCAATTTTTTTTTTTTTAATTAAAACTTCCTTGAAAAAAAAGGCTTGTCTTTCAGGTAGATATTTTTCTACAAAAAAAAGAATGTTTTCTTGAAAATTCGCAGTCAGCTCTATTTAGCTGCTGGAGGGGGTAACGGCTTGCTACTATAAATCATGCACAGCACTTAAAGATAACTTGTGGAGCAATTAAAATAGCTACTAAGATTTTGATGGTGTGCAATTATGTTTCTTCCTTCAGAACATCATTAGGAGGAAACTTGTTTGCCCTTACAAATAGACCTTGTTAAACGTAAAGAAAAATGCAACTGGCAAGCAATAAAGGGCAGATTAAGGAACAAATAAGATGTTGAAGGAGTTCTTTATGAGTAGGGCTTTTTTTGTGTACTCAGCTTTTGTTTTTCTAGCCTCAGAAAGCCTATTTAAGCCCATTTAGCTGGCTGACAGTTTTAAATGCAACTTCATACATAAGGAGCAAACACACTAGGTTGTCGTTAAGCAAAAAAAGTATTATGTGCTGAACTTGTGTATTGAGTACTATGTTGCGACATCCCCCTGTTTCTTCAGAGTTTTAGTCAGTCTCCAAAAGGTGTCTGTATGGTTTTTAGAACTGTAGGAGAATTCGGATTGGAAAGTTCCTCAAAAGGTCTAGTTCAATGTTTCTCAGTGCTTTAGCTAGTTGAATTTTGAAAACATCCAAGGACAGAGACTGCATGACTTCTCTGGACAGCAGGTTCTGCTGTTTTCTTGGCCTCATGTTCAAAATGTTTCTCCTTACCTAGACTTAATGTCTTTTGCTTCCGCTTATCCTTTTTATCTCTGCCTCTGGCCCCTTGATAATCTCCTTGTAGGCATGAGGGGATGCTGTTAGACCCCCCTAGAAGCCATCTCTTCTCCAGACTGAACAAGTTGCCACTCACAGGCCACCATCCTGGTGGCCTCTGCAACTCACTTCGATTTATCAAATGTTTTTCTTGTACTGGGGTGCCCATTATGGGATACAGTGGTTTTGGTGCAGTCTAATGAGTACAGGGCAGAGGAGAATAATCCCTTCCCTTGATCAGCCATCCATGTTCCTGCTGGCACAGCCCAGGGTGCTGTTGGTGCTTCTTCTTGCTGCCAGGGCCACTGCAGGCTTATACTCAGCTTATCTGCCAGGCACTCCCAGCCCATACTGCTGCAAGGGGGGCTTCCTTCCCAGGTGGGGCACTGTTGTCTGCTCGTTGCTGAATTTCATGAAGTCTCTGTTAGCCTGTTCTTCCAATCTGCTTAGGTTCTTTTCAACAGTGGACCATTCCTGTAATCAACTCTCACAAGAGAATGACATTTCTTACACGTTTTATTTCTTAAGTGAAATTGTGTTTTGGCAGGTGCATCAGGAAACTGCCTGAATAAAGCATACAAATGCATGCATAACATTAAGTATATATGTCTGAGTAATTCTACTTCAGCAGTAATCTTTGTTTAAAAAATATTTTTAAAGTGTACGTATAATCAAAGTAACACATGTGCTATAAAAACTGAATTCATTGGCAGCTTCAGCACTTTTTCAGAAAAATGAGCTGAACATAGTACTGCTCTGCTGCAGAGTTGATGAACATCAGACAAATGTGTAAGAGGAGTGAGCTTTCAAAACACGACATTATTCTTCTCTACGTCCTGATACTGATAAGGCCACAAGAAGAATAAGGACTAACAGCAGAGGATTGGTGGTGGGGTTATTTGTCTGTGTTTTAAACTATTTCATGATTAGACATCTAACCATGACTTTTGGGAAACACTGGAAAATTAGAATTGTTTAGGCTAATGAAGAAAAGACGTAAGGTAGTCATTAATAGCAACAAGTATGTAACAGGTGAATTTAAATGTTCTGATTCTGAGTATCTGGTTCATGTGTAACACTTTGAAGTTTACCAGGTTACTTGCATGAATCCACCTGGTGGAACAGAGCTGTCAGATGGAGCATCCTCTAGCTGAACTACTGCTCAAAAAAGATTGATTCAAAATATAGGCAAAACTAAGTCATGCTGTGCTCTCTGTCAAAAACTTGAGCTTTCAGCTGAAATAAAAAAGAACAGAGAATAGATTAGTTTGAAGTATTCATTCTGTTTAACCCATTGGTGTTAAGACAGGTGAAAATTGGATAAGGTCTGTTTAGCAAAGAGGAAATGACCAAACCATTTATTCATATAAGATATCACCATGTTTTAGGGAGAAGGTGAAAGAAGGAAAAGGAGGTCTCTCTGTTTGGTTGACAGGCTGTTCAAAAGTGATAGCATTTGTGTCATTTTTTTTCCTTCCTAGCGCTCCTAGAGAGAAACACAAGTAATTCATCTCTGCAGCAGTGTACTGGGTTCCCAGCTGTCCCCATTGAAAGTGTACTTAATTTCTCATTTCAGGTTTCAACTGAACTCTACTATTTTGTTTGATACTGTTTTCCTTTTGAGGTGAAACGGATCACTTCCTGCCTTAACCTCTGCAGGTAGAAATAGAAGAGGAAAAAAAAGGTCAGCAGAATCTTAATAACCTGAGTAATGGACTTCTGAACAACTCCCATTCTCCTCAATTGTATCATTATCTCTTACTAGACTGCATTACAGGTGAACAAGGAACTTGAAATACTAAAAAGATAAGTTTCTGCCATAAATAATTCTGAATTTAAAATCAACCTAACACAGCAGTAAGCCAGAATTGGAAGAGCAATTCTAACAGCAGCTGTTGGAAGAATAAAATAGTTTATTGGAGCAGTTTTTTAAACTTAAAAGTGCTTTGAGTTTAGGAGCTAATTCCCAGAGGACAAATTTGATGGATTAATCCATGTTTAGAATAATAGAATCCAGGATACTAGGTTTACATAAGGTGTCATGGTAGATTCTGTGGGGTGGACCCTCCACACTCATTGCATTTCTGGGTACACTTGTGCAAAACTGTTCCACTCTGAAGGCTTGTTCACATCTGTGGTGTTTGTAGGCTATTTCTCAAACATCCCTGTCTGCAGTGGTCTGTGGAAGGCCATCATGCAAAAAAGTGTAGTGATTCTGATTTCAGTTTGTCAGCAGTGGCTCAAGACACATGGAACATTTTGTATCTAGCACTTTTGCTCTTGTCAATACAGATTCCCTTTCATCACTTACTGGTTTGCTTTGGCCATGAAAGTTTCACTGATGTTTTTAAAAAATTTTTTGGTATGTTGTCATTAACCACTAATCTCCGTCTGTGGTGGGAGACCATAGTCACTACCTTAGGTGTCTGTTTTGCCAAAGAACCTCTCAGAAAAATGTGACTAAGATCAAAAAAAATGGTCCACAAGCAGATCCTGGACTTGTCCTCTGACTGTAGTGCTAGAGGCTGGAAGTCTTCAGCTCCTAGTCTGGAATGTGTCATACCTTTGGGCACCAGCAAAGTTCCGAGTCCTGAAATCCCTGAGAGGTCATTCCCTTAATCGCCTTGCACGAAGAGATCCCAGCCCCTTCAGTTTCTCTAAGTAGCCCAGTAGCAAGGGAATTTTCTACATGCTTCCATCAATTAATGAATCCCATGCTCTTAGGCTGCATTAGCTATGTTTTGGTTTTGCTGTCTCACAGCCTTCCCCTTTCTGGGGATTTTTTTCCTGAGGGTTTAGAGAGTCTAAGAGCCCGTTTTTCAAGACCCTGGCATCTGTTTTTTTAAGTGTCTTTCTAATTTAGATAGTATCACTAGGAAGGGAGAAAAGATTTGAGATCTATTATTCATGGTCCATCTCCAAAAACACACTGGGTTCCCTAGAGCTTCTGAGATTTATCTGACTTGGAGAACTAGTCTACTTGTGTTCTACCAAGAACTTTATATCCCCAAGGTGGACTCATTCTTCAGTGCTTTCCTTCTTGAGAGGGTATTGCTTTTTACCACTGGAAAGAGTCCCCAAGGTTGTTTGCACTGATAATTGGGAAAGCTAAATGTATGATTGTCTCCTGCTAGACACTCTTAAACTGGATAAATGAGTTGTGTCAAAGTCCAATATGAGATTACGAGCATGGAGACTACCCTCAGCACTCCCTGGAATTCAATAAAACCTCTATCTCCATGAAGAAATAGCTGTAGGTGGTAATAATACAAGAGGCATCAATAGTGTTTCCTTTACTGACACATCCCAAGCTGCTGCCTCCACCCAAGTGTAATTTATGAGGCATTATAATATCTCAGTGCCTTGGGTGATGAATAAGCAGTGGCTAGTTTGTGCCTGTACTTTCTGGGGTTCTTTTGGTTGAACTCTGAGCCCTACAGGTCAGGACCAAGTCACCCACAGTGTATGTGTGCCTACCGGCAAGGACTCAAAGGTCTGACAAAAAGGTTATTCAGCATATTCATGCTCGCATGCACTTCTGTGCTCTTCGTAACAGATACTATAAAATTAAAAATCAAATTACTTTTGAGTGAGTGTTAGCGCAGTCATGGTGGGGCCACAGGCACATGCATCTCTATGGACTGCTCTCCTAGTAACATATTTCTTGAGTCTGATTTAAGGGGGCAAAAATTTTGACAGACTGACAGAATGCAGTCTGAATGAGGTTATATTTGGCAGTGCCAGTCACTGAGCAATAATTAAAGTAAATTTCTCAGGAAGTTTACTACCCACATCTATGAAACTGTCTGATGCTATTTTAGACAGTGTATCCCTGAGTCCTGTTCTGGCAGTCATGTCTATTTTTTTTTTGCCTAGCCTCTTTCCTAGTAGTGTGTAGACTGGTAGAAAGTTGGCCAATCTTTACTTCTGCTTTTCTTGTCTTCGTACTTAGGCTGGTGTCTTCTTTTCCTATTTTCTTGGGTTTTGCTTGTGCTTGAGCATGCATCTCCTGTGTTCTCTTCTGACTCTGCTCCTGGCCTGGCCTCAAAATCTTGCTCTCATTTGTGTCTAGCAATTTCCATCAAGAACACCACTGTTCGGGCAGGGTCTGACACCTTGAACATCTACTTGTCCTGAACTCCCCACACCCCATTTTATTTTTTTTTTAATTTAGACTTATCTAAATATTTTAGTTAAGATAAAAGTAGTGTTGCTGGATTTGTTAATTTTTCAATAGTTACCTCTGTTTTTAAGTCATCTGTTCATTTCTGTGAGAGAAGCATGAGGAAAAACTCATTTTAGCTACAGTGAGATTTTAGGAATTGAATGAAGGCAAACTAATCTCATTATTCCTCTGCAATTAGCAAAATTTATGTTACTGCCCTTTTGGGTGAACTCACTGTGTCAAAGAGCTGCATTAAGAATGGATATTCAGATTTTTCAACTGTTAAGTCAAGGCCATAGTGGCAGACAGGGTATTAGTTATTGGGTAATAAGGAGATGGATGGATGGACGGATGGGTGGATGGACAGGTTTTTGATTTTTCTGTTTTCTGAAGTAATGGATGTAATACATCTAGCAGTATCTCTATGCATGAGATTGCTTCTTTTTTTTTTTTGTTAAAGAAAGACCTTTTTCTTATGTCAGTCTCATGATGTATTCTCTATTTTAATTCAGTGATGTGATAATTTCAAAATTCAGGAGCAAATTATTGTTGATTCTTTGGTTGATCTACTCAGACTTTGTTTTGATATATTCATTGTTTATCTTTAATTAGCTGAACTGTTCAGAGTAATTTAGCCCCAGTCATTGTTATTGTTATTCACTTCTTCCTTTAATCATAATCCCTACCCAGAGAAGACAATTGATCTTTCAAATTACATCATTAACTCCAAGATTGTCAATAACTTAGCAAATAACTTCAGTTACTTAAGCTATTCTTCTAAATTACTATTTTTGTCCTCTTAAAATGAGCTATAAAGTCAGTAATGGAAAACAAATAAGGAAGAGTCATGTGTTTTGAGGGGAAGATAAGCCATGGTTGAATACAGAGAGAGCATGGCTCAGTGTTGTTTAGGGTCTTCCATTGCCCTCTGAGTGACATGGGATGATGTGTGGATCTCTTGAGGAAGCTGTGGAAGTAAGATACTCAACATTTGGACTGTCCTCCAAATTTAGCATGTAAGCCATTACCTATGAATATGAGGGCTCAACCTGCCTAAGCATCATCCTGAACTTCTGAGCAACCCCGTGACTTAGCTTGGGCAGCAAGTTGTGTGTGTGTCACAAACAAGCTTTCTCAGAGATTAATTAAAGATGAGTTCACTCAACAGAGCTAGTGACCGTCACTACCCTTGGTTACAAGTGCAAAATGTGCCACCTTTTAAATTTTATTTTATTTTTTTTAATGCCTAGTATAGCACAGACATTGAGCTCTTGCAGGAAAGCTCTCTTTCCTCTTGTCACCCTAACAGCCTTTGGTTTTGTTCATGTGGCTGGAGCCTGTTTTTCTTGAGCATACATGGTCTGATATGCACACAGGAGTCCAAGTGTGGTTCCAGCAAGTTGTTCTTGGAAATTTATACTGCTTTGTTGTTTTATCAATACTTTCCCTGATATGTCTTTGCTTTTTCACAACAGCGTCCTATTGGTGGTTAATTTATCCTGTAACAGATTTTATTTCCTTTAATGTATCCCTCTTCTGTGATTTTCAGCTGGTTACCTGCATTTTTAACACATTATTCCCAAGTGCATAGTCTCATCTGTTCTAGTAATTTTGGTACATTCTTCTGTTTTGATGATGCTTCCCAACTTTGTGTCTGTTGTTCACTGATTTCATTATCATCTTCCATTATCTATGGAAAACACTGAGATTCGTATATAAGACTCGTCCAGAAAGCAAATTTCAGTGGGAATCTTCCTCCGTCCTTTTCAGTCCAACCTGCTATAATGTTATTCTGTTCAGCTGTTGATGGCTTATTTGGATTTCACATATATGTGCTTCTTTTCTTATATGTAATTTTGAAGAGAGAATGCTGTTCCTAATTACCATTTTGCAACAGTGCTAATTTGGAAAGGGAGACTGTCAATAGATGTGGTGTTACTTTAAGGAAACTTCATGGGAGCCCAAATCAATTAATACACTAACTACGTTTTCCTTCTTATTATGCAAGCACATTTTCTTGTTTATGCTTTTTGAAAAACCCTAAACTATACATGTTTTTACTTCTGAGAAAACAAATAAATCTGGAGACCTGGCCTGATATGATATTGAGCATTGAAACAATTCTGTGATGTTCTCGGGGCATATTATTTCTGACTTTATATGACAAGTTTCTTGGAAATATTCAGGTAAAATGTTCTGGTTTATTGCCTTTCCACGGTAGATTTACTGAATGCATAAAAATGCAGTGAAATTAAATAGGATTTTCATGAAATTATGCATGCAATAGCATTTTGGTATGAGTGAAAGATTACAATTTTAATTTTATTTTAATGTGTGCTTTGATCCTTTACTCTTGTATCAATTGTATAATCTTTTTCAGCCCTGGTATTTTCTTGTTAATATTTCTATCATGCACCAATGTATTTATGGAAAAATGTAGGAATTTAAAGTACTGGGACTTTTTTGAGGTGTTACATTTAGTGAGTTGTAACCTGTTATAGGAGGGCATGCAATTAAAAATGTAGTAACTTATTCCATGTTCTGTATGAAATAAGAAACGAGAAATACATCTTGTCTCCTCTTCACGGCATCTGGTGACGACATACTTTAAGCAGAACTCTGATCCTTGACATTATATGGAGCAACCCTGCAACTTCTCAAGGGCCTCAGAAAGTAATAATAAAAAAATATTAATAGTAAAGACCAAAATTGTCCATCTGATTGAAGACAAAGATCTCCAGTAGGCTGAGACCAGAACGTGTGACCTGGTAATAGAAGGCATATTCTGCTACAGGGTGTTTTGTAAGAATAAGTATGGTTATTTACTGGGAGGCAATAGGGAATAATTAAGTGTTCCCTGGAGACATTGTAAGGCATTAAGTTTCTCTAATAGTGTGATAGTTGAGGAATTTGGAATAATTTTTACATAGATGTACAATATTGCTTCAAAAGACTGCAATAGATTATATGGTTTAAACTGTATTTAAATTGCATAGATTTGTTCCTGCTAGACAGGGTTTGAAATAACTTTGTGTGGTTAAACTCACAAAACAAAGATAATTTAGATTTTTCTCTTCAGGTCCCAAAACTAACATCTGAATTTGAAAATAGAGTCTAAATGTGAGCTTTAAAGATTATTGATGTAGCCATGGTAGTCAACTCGTGTTCATTTCTAAACCCTAAGACTCCTCTTTTTTCATTATTGGGGAACACATCCTTTACTGGCTAAGCAGCAAACATTTTTTATTTTTTTCTTGATAATATGGAAATAGGTTCAGAACATTCAGTCTGAAGAAAGAGAAGTCTCTCTCTAAACCCTTCTTCTTTCTAGTCATAGAAAATACATCTATTGGCAACATCTTCTTAATCTTTTATGCAGTAAACCTAAGGAAAATAGTAATCCTCAAAAGGATTGGGCGATTTTTAGTTCCAAACATTTCCAGCCTGTGCCACCTGGGATGCTTTGTGATTATTGGAGCAAAACTCATTCACATTGAAAGACTGACACATTTTATTTAGCAGACTTCGATAGGAGCTAGTTTAATGGCAGAAATCACAAAAGCTTAACCAATTTGCCTTCTTTCTGCATTAAAAATGTTTTGTAGTAGAACAAATAGACCATTCTAATCGTTCTGTACACTGTTACGCATTAGGTGCTTTAGAACAGTTGCCAAACTGGTGTTAGCATTTTGCAGAGAAACCGTTCTGTTGGTGAATGCATTGAAGTAAGAGACAAAGAGCACAAACCCCTTAAATTAGAAAAGACTGAAAAAAGACTGCAAAACAAAAAATATTGATAAAGCTTTTGTTTATGTCCCCCGCAAGAGCCACATGGAGTTTGTGACTGATGTCGTAAGCTGAAGTAACCCAGGAGTTCGGAATTGAACAGACTCGTATCTGGTGAGTAGCTTAATAATCTTTATTACTTCAGAAATAAATTCACAACTAATGACAATTCCCTCTGCACTCTTGTAGTAAGTGTATACCTAGTACACTTGTCACCTGAACTGTCTTGCTGTTGAGTAAATGCATACCATAGTAAAATGAGGAAATACTAAAAACAGACAAACAGCAACAACAACAAAAAACAAACCCAAACCCCAAACCTCTCCATACAATGCAGAATCTCAGCATTACTGCTGTATATCTCTCTGCCTTTGTTAGATTCCAACAGTGTGATATGATTGAAAAAAATCCATGTACTTCATTATTTCTATTAAATTAATTATGGGATATTCAATGAGGAAACTCATATACACGTTTAATTTCATTTGCCCTTTCTGCCTCATTGCAGGAAACTATCAGTTTGCCTTTCTGATATAAGATGTCTAATATAAAATGGTGAAGATAAAACATGATCAGGAAAGCAAATAAGCATTATATCTTTGAAAACTTTCAGTAGGATTCATAATTATTGAAACTCTACTTCAGTAGTCTTATTGTTCTCAAATTTTAAATACTACCATTTAGCTAAGTCTGTTTTGCCTGTGACTTACTGCAATCAAGTCAGCACATATTTCCTTTTCTGCTTCTCTGTTATCATGAGTGCCTCTGTGTAAGGAAATGATTTAAAAATTAAGGAGAAGGGACAATTTTGGAGGTAGTGGAGATGGTAGTGGTGCCTCAAATTTGTAGGAAAAGAAAAATAGAGATGGCTGTGGTCTATATTGAACCTGAGGAAGCAGCAGCTCTCACATCTCACTGCAAACTCCTCTTCCACACCTTGTTAACACCAGAAGCAGTGGCAAACCACCACGGCTGGTTACCATCTCCTGAGCCAAGAAAAAGATGTAAAGAACCATCTGGATATTGACAGTAGAGGGAAAAGGGTTCGCCGGCTGTTGTGCACTAATTTGATGGACCGTGTGCACCCTTCTGCTGCTTCTGCTACGGGCAGCAGAGGAGGGCAGTTCAGCCCGCCAGCTCTGTCCTGAAGCCCGGCAGCTCAGCCAGCAGGAGCTCATCTGCCCATATCCCCTTGCATTCAGCTGTTCTGCCTCACAAGGCACCTGCTGTTACTGGCAAGGAAGGTGGTGTTGATTTTTCTGATCTGTGATTCTACAGGCTTTGCAATGGCACTGGATAGACTGTTCTGGAAAGCATCCCCAAAGCCCACTAGCTAGTCACAGGTGGTGGCTCAACTCTGTGTGGCTTCAGGGAGTCCAATGTTCCTCTAAGCTGGGGTGTTTTTTCTCTGTAGCACATTAGTGAATCGACACCGGAGAGAGAAATGCAATCAGGTAATAATTTCACAAAAGCTGAGTTACTGGTCAGTAATTACCTCTCACTATTCCTCTTTCATCCTTAAAACAGAAAGAGAAACAAGTAAAAAAGAACTTTCCCACAGGATAAACAGTTGTATTTCTAAAAATTCTACTGAAATCTAGTTGTCCTTTTGAAACACAGATCTTAAAACTGAAATACTTACCTCAACATGATTATTTTACAACTCAGTTTCCTTGAATGATATTTTCTCTGCCTTTTATTCTAATTGTGCCTGCACAGAGATCAATAAATATATAAACGATGCTTTTTTATATTCTAAATCATAAGAAAAATGTAGTCTAATAACAGAAATATTGTCCTATGTGGTAATGAAAGCTCCAGGATTCAGTAATGAAGCGTATGTGCAAGTTACAGTGAGGTGTACCGGCACCAGTGCTCACCAAATTATGTTTAAGAGTTCGCTGTCAGTTTTTTAAGGTGCAAAATCACTGTGCAGTAAAAAAACAACTTTATGTTTATAGCATAACCCAAACTCTTACTAAAACTCTCAATAAAGGGGTAAATGGGTTAAGAAATAATCATTGGACCCAAAGGACTTTTTGCATTGGCTCTCTGGTGAGTTTTAAAATAATACTGCGTACACCATGTAGTGTATCATGGATGTCTAATAAAGTAAACAGAGCTGGCACTTGTGTAAAATTGGAATGTTGGAGCAGAGAAATACATTTTCCTGGTCTGAAAACATTGTAGCTTTTTGGTGCTTTTGGGTTTTTTTTTTTTCCCCATTTGGAAGTGTGTATAATTCTTACAGGTTTGCTATGTCTATGTCACTGGTTCCAGCATGATTATTTATTCCTGGTAGCCACAGGAGAAAGATGTACTGTTCCGTGCTGTGATTTTCACTCTGGTGGATGAGTGAAAATGAGAAAAATCAGACAAAATTATCAGAGCAGTAAGAAAAAAATACATGTTTTGTTATGGACATGTTTTACGTCATGCCCTTGTGTTGTATGTGTACAGCAACATACATTAGTGTGCTGCATAGGAGTCTTACACCAGCAGAAAATATTCTGGCTGTAGATGGGTGCAGCAAGGAGCAGAATGGTAGGATGGAATTTAACAGCTTCCAGGTTAGAGGTAGAAACTTTCAGGAACGAGCTAGAGAGAGGGGACTGGCATGATGAGAGACAAAAAGGGAAGTAAAACGCATTTCAGTGTCAAAGGATAAATTGTAAAGCAAGTTTCTGATAGAAACCAGGAGAAAGTCTTCATAACATATAGTATAGCAGAAATAGAGGAGATGGAGAGGAGGGCAAGATCAGAGGTGCAGAATAAGCATTGAGGAGAATGTAGAAGAGAGGTCAGAAAATCTACTCGGGATCCTTAAGAGAGAGAGGGAAAGTTTTAACTTGATTTAAAAGTACCACAAGGGTTAAGGAAAATTATTGATACGGTACAGCTTCTGGATTATAGAATATACACCACTTGACATGTGGTGTGCTTACTGAAAAGCTTTAAGAGAGGATGAACAACAGAGATGAGATCTTCAAGTCTGAAAGTGTTCAAGACAGTTAAAGCAGACAATGGGAATGCAGGAATGAATCACACTCAAGGGTGGGGGTAGGCTTCATCATAGTAAAATGATATGAAGGGGAAGCATTTGTAGCCATGAAAGCCTCTCAAGGTTTTTCTAATAATTGGGCACTAAGAACAAAATCAGAACCTGAGAGTCAGAGCCTAATCCAACTGCTCAGCAGAAACTTATAATAGCATCCTGTGATTGACTAGCCCTTCAGTTTATCTGGCTGAGATGCATTAACGAGGGCTTGGCAGGGAAGGAGGTAAAACAGAGTACATCAGCCTATAAAAGTTAAAATTGAAACACTATTGTTTCTGTAAGTTCTCACCACTCTTTTTAGATTTAGAATCTTTTAGACTTTTAGAATATTTTAGGATTTTTTAGACTTTTTAGATTTAGAAAGCTAGATCCCAAATGCAGTACAAGGGGAACACAGTTTTAAAACTGATGCAAGTGAGGGTGTGGAGTCACCAAGAGTTGGAGGAGAGCACAGCTGCATAGAACGAACAGGGAAATAGTACAGATAAAAATCTGAAACCCTCACCCTCCTGACTCATTCATCGCTTTGAGATCCACAGCTTGAACACTGTCTTCAACCTGTATTCTCATTCTTTGAAGAACTGAGAAGGGACCCCTCAGGTGCATGACAGCTATTCTACACCAGCGTTTGAAAGACATCAGGCAGCCCTTTGCCAGAATAGATAACTGTCTTGACTGAGTGTGCAGTCTGAGGGTTCCTTTTTCTTCTTTTTGAGGTTTCCTGCAGAATAATTGAAGAACAGGAATCCAGGTTTTCCCCCAGGATGTTTAATTTGTCCAACCTCTTTTACCACCACTCTCCAGTGCACCAGTCACTAAGAATTTTTGCAGCCTCAGCAGCGCTAGAAATTTGTATTATCTTTTTCCTGGCATGTTAAAGAGAGTGTTTTCTCCACGTGTCTGGAGTAAGTGCTAAATGCAAAGGCACACAGCTATCACAGCTGTTTCTTCATTCACCAGCATCTGAGTTGAGATGACAAAAGGATCTAGGAATTAGACAGCTATTTAGGAAAAAATTGGAGATGACTGGAATAAAATGGAACAGCTGTGGAAGCCAATAGCATTATACCAGAAGTAGAATCAGCTCCCTTTAAACCAGATGTCTCTAATTTAGGAACAGACCCAATAGAGGACTTAAATATTGATGTGCTATATTGAGATACCGTAATGTTGTAATTTAGATTTTGTTCTTGACAAAGGAACCTAAAGCACAGTTACGTACACAAACGTAATAATCATTGTGTGAGGACTATTTGACATGTTGAAATGAGATCCAAATGGCTGAAGCACTGAACAAGGGAGGCTTTAAAACTGGCTACTCAGAAAGACTGGGAAGAGGGTTGTATGTTAAAGTCCAGCTGTGATGTTCCAGAGCAGGCTCATTACACCAATTTAGAGGTTACAGTAGACAGGGCACCTGACAATGCAAGGGTTATCATGGTAGCGAAGGCAGTCACCCTTTTCTGGGAGCAGCACCCTTCTGCAGGGTCCATCAGATACAATCACAGCAGAGAAGCTCTGCTGTCCCAAACCCTCTTTGCTGGGAATGTAGAATATTAAAATATTAACTCAAAGTGGTTGCAGATTGATGATAGCAAGGCAATTTATGAGATGTTAATTGGCATATGGTGTGCATCAAAAAAAATTGGATAACAGAATAGGAGGAGTGCCAGCTGTGTGTGTTAATACTGATGATGACACCAAACAAGCAGCATCTGACCGTGCAACAGCCACAGCCAGGTAACTCTGAAGGAGCACCTGCACTGTGCTACTACAAGGAGTCCGGGCAAATGAAATACAACCCATGTTTCCTGTACTGAGTATAACCAGTATCTTTGTACAATATCTGTGTACAATACCATTTCTCTCAAAAGTAAGATCGGCTAACAGGCAAGTCAGTATTTATACTTCAGGAATGGACACTAGCAAAAAACTAATTTACTTGACGAATTCAGAATGATCATGTTGTGCATACTGGTATAAGTGTTACATAATGCTAATTAAAAATGCAAGTGCTTCAGTTTTTGGGGGACATAAATCTTTGCTTTTGAAATGGAGTAGGTACCCCCCACCTTGATTAAAGTGATCAAACACCAGCTATACCCTGTCTCTGACAATTCAGTCTCTAACACACAGATGAGCATTTTCAGACAACACATTATAATTAAGCTAGAATAATATCAGCAGTTAAAATCTTTTAAAATAGGAAGGAAAGAATAGTTAATGAAAAGGAGACACGTGGTTAGAAGTGAGAACTTCTGGGCAGCAGAGCTATAGATTACTTTTTTTACCTTAAATCTTTTCTCTGTAATGTAGCATGTATGTTATCAAGAGGAAAAAGAATAAAATAAAATAGCAGCAAGGAATGTATTTAATATCGAATGCCATCTCTTTTCATAGGTACATACAAAGATACTAAAAGATCTTTCTCATTGTTAGGATTTTCAGCTGAAGTGACTTAGTGCCGTGGTCTAACTGATATGGTCATGTTGGGTCACAGGCTGACCTTGATGATCTCAGAGGTCTTTTCCAGCCTCAACAATTCTGTGATTCTATAATAAAAAAGAATGTGACTTATTAAAAATAATACATTAAAAAGTTAACCATGTACACTTTATACACAGAAATGCACTCTATATTTATATTGTTGTGGAAATTTCTACATTATGTTCTGGAGCTTGTTGTCCGTGGGCCAGATGGTACCGTGACTTGCACAAGGTGAAGAGCCAGTTCAGTATCCTTTTAAATGAAGCAATCAATGTAATATTGAAATGAATCATTTGCTAGTGTCTGTCATCCAAATTCATCAGAGAAGCTACGGTACAAAGTGCAGATAGTTCTGACTTCCTGTTTGTAAAGAAGACGATGAGTGTATATTGTACAGCAGCAGGTGGACTCCAGTTCCTGCTAGTGCTGGAGTTATTGGGACTGCTAAAAGCTTTCATGCACACAGAGTTTATACAAGCTACAAAGGATTCTGTGAACGAAAAATCATCTAACAAGACTTGAAAAGCGTGAGGCTTACACAAATACTTAGTGCTCTCACAGGAAGAAGAGTGAAGTAATGATTAGGGAGATGTAAGGATAATTGTCCTTACATGTGGCAGAGAGCATCCCACAGGGTCTTGATCAAACCAGCGAGTGTTTGTGTGAAGGGCTGTCACTGTGACATGTTTCTACTTTCTTTCCCTCGTAATCTTTGTCTGTCAGCTTGGATAGTGTATGTATTATTTTATTAGTAATTATCAGTTACTCATTCTGATCCCAGTTTTCTTATCTAAGAACTTACACGTAAGGTGTTTTATTCTGATCCTGATGAAAGGGACAGTCGGACTCTTTCATTTAAGTCCCTGTGAAATGGTTATTAGTGAACTATATTGAAGCACTTTACTGTTAATTTGACACATAGAAGAGGGAATAAATGGCAATATGGAGGTGTTTTCTTGTTGCAAGTTGTGCTCAACTATTCCAAGTTGTCATTGAAAGTATCATACAGGGGCTGCATCTTTCCAGCTCTATCTAAACATGAAGTTTATGTTTATCATCGGCTGAGTGATTAGTGCATCAGCTTTAACATTGTTCATCGAGAAGCTCTAATTAAAGTTTTAAACTTATTGTATTTAACCACGACTTGAGATTCTAAACCATCTTGGCTTGTAGAAGATTCACAACACATCTTGTGTCCCTGTTGAAAGACATAATCAGTGTGTCATTTTGAAGAAGTGCTTCTTTTTGCTCTAGTAAGAATGCAGACATCTAAAAAAAAAAAGTAAAGAAATCAGGATGTTTTGGTTTATTTCATTTTTCTACTATCCAAGATCAAAGATCTGATTCCTGAAGAAGGAGAAGCTGCCTAAAGGTTTATTCCTAAATCATCTAATTGAAACTTGCATTATAGACATGATCAGGATGTGAACCAGTACTAGTGCTGATGTGTGTTTTGGTTTTTTTTTTTTTTACTTGAAGGCCTGAGATGAGGTGGAGAAGATCTGTCAGGGATCCAGGGAAATGCACTAAGATTGTCTGAACCCTTCTTGGAGGGATGCGTCCAAAAAGTAGCAACTGAAAAGAAACGTAGTATGACAAGCTATGTACCAAAAAACTGCAGGACTGCACTCTACATTTAGATTTTGCGGGTTGTAGTAACTTCCGAAAAGATCTATGACATTTGTTTACTCTTCTTATTTTCTCCTCTCGCTTTCTGACATATTGATAACTTGATTATTAATAACTGATATATTAATAACTTGATTATTAATAACTTGACATGTTATTAATAACTTGACGTATTAACAACTTGATTATTAATAACTGATGTATTAATAACGATGAAATACAACAAGGGAAAGTGTAAGGTCCTACATCTGGGCAGGAACGACCCCAGGTTCCAGTATAGGTTGGGGAACGACCTGTTAGAGAGCAGTGTAGGGGAAAAGGACCTGGGGGTTCTAGGGGACAGCAGGATGACCATGAGGCAGCAATGTGCCCTTGTGACCAGGAAGGCCAATGGCATCCTGGGGTGTATTAGAAGGGCGGTGGTTAGTAGGTCGAGAGAGGTTCTCCTTCCCCTCTACTCTGCCCTGGTGAGACCCCATCTGGAATACTGTGTCCAGTTCTGGGCCCCTCAGTTCAAGAAAGACAGGGAACTGCTGGAGAGAGTCCAGCACAGGGCAACTAGGATGATTAAGGGAGTGGAGCATCTCCCTTATGAGAAAAGGCTGAAGGAGCTGGGGCTCTTTAGTTTGGAGAAGAGGAGACTAAGGGGTGACCTTATTAGTGTTTATAAATATATCAAGGGTGAGTGTCACGAGGATGGAGCCAGGCTCTTCTCGATGACAACCACTGATAGGACAAGGGGTAATGGGCTGAAGCTGGAACACAAGAGGTTCCACTTAAATTTGAGAAGAAACTTCTTCTCAGTGAGGGTGACAGAACACTGGAACAGGCTGCCCAGGGAGGTTGTGGAGTCTCCTTCTCTGGAGACATTCAAAACCCGCGTGGATGCCTTCCTGTGTAACGTCATCTAGGTGTTCCTACTGTGGCAGGGGGATTGGACTAGATGATCTTTTGAGGTCCCTTCCAACCCCTAGCATACTGTGATACTGTATTAAGGGAATTTACACCATCTCAATAATTCCACTCTTCCGGAAAGGAAAACCAAAATAATTTTTTTTTAATTCAAATATCTCTCTGGATTGTTAGTCCGTTTTTTTTTTTAATAGAACATACTTCTTGGTTTCATTCTTTTGTAATATTCTGGCATACATTCCTTTAATATAGCTTTATTGATTATACATCCTCTGTAACTTCTAGAAGAATCTCTTACAATGTGCTAAATTCCAAAGTACATTCAAAAAAGATGTAACATGGAAAGCATGCCCCAAGAGCTGTCTGATCCCCCTGATGCAAGCTCAGAAGATATCTTACGGCAGACATTTCTCTAACCTGTTCCTAAAAATTTTCTGAGCTTTATTATATGTACCTCTTCTTTCTAAAAAAATAAAAAATGCAATATGCTAAAAAAGCTGCATTGAATCAATGAGAATTTTTTCACTGTACATTTTTGTAGCCATTTTAGCTGCAAAACCCTGCTTAAGTCCTTTCACTTGAGCATTATTACATAAAAATTGTATTCTGTCATCTTTGTTCACCATAAATAAGTGCTTTCCTCTTTATAATGAATTAATAAATCCAATGGATTAAATCCCTAGATAAAGGAATTTTTAGCAGGTGTTTAGGAAATTACGTGATCTCATTGGGGATGAATGACTTCCTAGATGACAGCAACTACTTTGAGCTGAAGAACTTACAACTATTCTCTATGCTTGAGAAGAAATAATGTCAATCACTGCTTGCTCACAACTGTGGCATGCAAAACGTGCCTGTGTTGTACTGAAGTCGTTTCACTGCACTTGACAGACAGGCTTAAGAGCTCCATTTTAGTCTGTATAACAGCTGAACTTCTCTGGGACAGTGCTCCCACCCCACTAAGCCCCAGGTGTCTGCGTGGCCCTTTGGATGCAGATATGCCCCGGGCTGAATTCTGTTTGCAGGGATCTCATAAGCACAGCTTGAGGTGGGACATGTGATGAGCTTCTTGGCTGGAGAGAAATTGCTGGATATTTCCTGAAATTGCATTACGTTGCAGTTATCCTTTTTTTTTTTTAAACCAATGTGTCCTGTAGCTGAGCTTTTGAGTCAGAGGCAAAACTGTGTTAAATGGCCGATGTAATTTGTATGTTGGGATAGAACTGCAGCCGTTTGTTATTCCTGTTATTCTTATTGTATTCTTATTAGTCAAAGTGGTTTACAGTTCTGTTTGAGGCTTTGGTTTCTGATCTAAGTGTGTGTTGCCTGTAACAACCAAAGAAGTTCCTTTCCTGATGTTTTCACGGAGGCACCAGTGGATTTTTTTATATTTTGTTAAAAAATAAATAAGTAACAATACGGAAATGCTCAGTGTTTTTAATAAGAAACAAAAGAGTAGAGAAGAATGTGATTTTTGCAAGGCAGAGCAAAGCAATCAAGCCTTATAACTTCTGATGGAAACTTAATCTCACACTTTAGGACATTTTTTGTCTATTCTGAACACCAGCTAAAACATTTCCTTTAAATCAAGCTTTATAAATGCATTGCTGCTGTCACCTAGATGCAGAAGTGGCCCTTCTTTAAATTCGAAATTTAATAGCAAGATCTGTTCTTCTAAAGTCATGTGCATGTAAAGATTAAGGATTTACTTGGAGCCTTAAAAAAATTGATTATTTCCTTATCCTTTCCTTATGTATTTTCTATCTGAGATGCAATAAAAATGATAGAAATAATTTGGATATAAGTGTGTGTGGAATCTTTTTCCTGGGCTAATTTATTTAACTTGAGTGTAATTCGGTCAGTCTGAAAGCCCAGCTTTTAAATGGTAATTTTATAATAAATTAATATGCTTAATAGCAAAAGAGTGCTCAAAAAAAAATGTGTCAGCACTGTCCATTGAGCATTGTTCGTTTGCGCTGGGATTTTTTTTGGTATGGACCACGTTACTAGCTTTGTTTCTAAATTACAGGCCACTGACAAGTGAAATGATCCTTTGTCTCTGTAGTTAACACTCTAAATTGAGCAGCACTAATCTTGTTACTGCTTGTCAGCCTTCCGCAGAGAGCAGTAACAGCCAGGGCAAGCGACAGTGAGGAGAGGCTGGAGGGAACTGCAGAGCTGGGGAAGTGAGTCCTGTAATAGCTTCCTGCTGAAGCTGCTGTACCACTGGAGGAGGAATTCTTTGTGTCGTGTTTCTAGAGGCATCCCTGGGATCGAGTGTAGTTTGTCTTTCGTGTGTTAATTCTGGGGATGGAATGCAGCTTAGCTCCTCTGTGGATTCTGGACTAGAAGTCAAATGCACAAAATTGCCAGTGCTTATCTGTGCTTAAGTTACAGTGGAAAAGACTGTCCTCTGTCTCCCCATGGGAGAGTGAATAGCTCTCATTCAAGGCTTGGTCTGAAGAATATTTTGACCCTTTAAGACTTTTTGATGTGTGGAAGCATTTGCTGCTAAGTGTGAGCCCTTCCCAGCCTGGAGGGAGCTGGAAGCCCACGGGCTTCAGAGGTTGGCTTACTTCAGAGGATGATCTTTGCTTATCATCTTGCCCAGACCTTTTTGAAGATAAGGAAGACTGAAGATTGAAGGAGGAGGAATGAGCCAGTTTAGAAAGTGTCTTTCTCCCTTGTGAACACCTTGTCTCCTGTGTCAGAAGTTGTACCCATGAGAAAAGTCCCCTCCGCATTGCTGATGGGCCCTGCCATCTCTCAGTTTGAGCAATACCCAGGGCAGACCTCTTGAGACTTTCAACTACTCTGTCCCTGCTCTGTCTCATAAAGGTAGATCTCTAAGTGAGATTTCTTGTCTTCAGGGGACACTTTTTTAAATGCCCATTGCTTGACAAACACAGACAAGCACCAGGCTTTAGGAAAGGGAATGTGCAACAGCAAAGGCCTGATTTTGCCATTCACCTCCAGAAAAATAACTTACCACTGAGTACTGCTAGCTCCAAAATAGATCTGTGATTGTCTGAAATAATCTTCATTTCCAGTGCAGTTCCACAGATCCTAGCCATGGAGGATGTTGAAACAACAACATTTTACAAGAGCAAGGAACAGAGTGTAATAAGTAGAAAATAGCATGTATTTGCTTGTGAAAGGCAGAATAAAGTCAATATTAGTCATTCTGCCGAATATTCTTCTTAAAGTATTGAAGGCTGCCAGAGCTCTTATTCTGGAACAGTAGTGTACTCCTCAAATTTGTTTCTCAGACAAGTAGAGAAAACCGTAATAGTTCCTTCTGCACACAGCTTTTTCATTCTATGCCACTGAAAATTTTCATTCCAATACTTGTGTAGTGTTCACATTCTTCCACCTTCCCAAATTTGTGTGTACTTGTTAACGATCACCCACCACAGGAAATCATTCCTCTTGGTCCATGGCGAGTCCGTCTCTGCAACTGCTGTGTCAGTGCTGACAGACCCTCATGTGTCTCTTGGTCTTTACACTTCCCAAATCAGCTCTGCCCCTGCTCCCCATGTACTCTCAGTGTGGCTTCCTTAGCCCCAGCCCCTGCCCTGGCTGTCACTTTCTGTCATATTAGGCCTGAGAATTGCTGAAGAAACAGTGAGTGAGAGGAAAGGGAAGCTACTATTGTCAATGGGCAGGCTGTAAATGGAGGAAACTAAGTCTGAGATCTGGGTCTGATCCTGCACCCCCAGTTCTTGCCTCGTCTCCTGTGAATGATGTTGCATTTCTGGGAAGAGATGAGGAATGACACAGACTTCTTGCTGTAAGCTCCTCTTTTGACTTTCAGCATAGAGAAGCCACTTTTGGACTGAATTCAGCCAGACTGGGCTGAAAGAAAGGGCTCTGTGAGGCTATTTGTTGCTGAGCAGTGGAGGTTACAAGGATTTAATTTTTTTTTCCCCAGCCAATCATTTGATGCCACTATAGCTATACAGACTCAGGGGCTGAGAAAAAAGCTCAAGACCCCTGTATGGTCCTGTTCCCCTCTCTCACTGTACTTCTACAAGAAGTTTGGAAAGGTGGTAGTTAAAGGGTTATGTCTAGAGCTAAATACAAAAATATCCCAATGTGATGAATAAGGCTCGTTAAAGCTATGGGTGACAGCAGCCAGGCTGAGTCCTGGTGAGCATCTGTCTACTAAGCAGTTATACGAACCCAGGTTGCTACAACTAAATTAATGAAGTCATGACATCAGGTACTTTCTCAGGAGAAATGCAAAACAAGGTAGGGCAATACACACCAACACCAAAGCTGTGAACGAATGGGAAATGGTTTAGAAAGAAGAAAGGACGATGAGTAGTAAAAGAATATTTGCTGTGTGACAAACTGGAGAGGTTGACTACTTACTGTCAGCATTAACAAGAGGAAAGTTTGATTTTACCATTTAGAGTAATGCCTTATTCTCCCCGTGAGGATATTGAGTTCTCATGTAGCCTTACAGTTTACGGAAATGGAAATGTGAAAACATGGCCTATTACAAGCACCCAGGGAAGGTATTTAGGTTTTCCAGAAATTCAGAGTGGAGATTACAGTTGATGTTTCTTTACTTTGCATGTCCTTGACTCTCCCAGTTCTTTCAGGGATTTTTTTCTAGATGTTCTAAAGGTGAGTAGTAGTACTTGTGTCTCCACCATGCTGTAGAGAGCAGCACATTTGAGGGGATGGGTTTTCAGGTGTTTATAAGAAGCTTGATTGCTAAAACATTAGGAGCATAAAATCCCTAAAAGGACCTTTCCTTCAGTCCTATTAGTTCTGTAATAAATTTTATTTAAGAGCGTTGTCAGAGAGCTTTAGAGAATCTAAATATATTGCATCTGCTGAAATTGTGACTAGAGAGCTGCCAGGCAGAGAAGGACCTGGGGGTGCTCATGGACAGCTGGCTGATTGTGAGCCAGCAGTGTGCCCAGGTGGCCAAGAAGGCCAACGGCATCCTGGCCTGGATCAGGAAAAGTGTGTCCAGCAGGAGCAGGAAGGTGATCATGCCCCTGTACTCAGCTTTGGTGAGGTCACACCTCGAGTACTGCATCGAGTTTTGGGCCCCTCGCTACAAGAGGGACTGGAGAGGGTACAGAGGTGGGCTACCAAGCTGGTAAAGGATTTGGAGCATGTGTCGTATGAGGAATGGCTGAGGGATCTGGGACTGTTTACCCCAAAGAAGAGGAGATTGAGGGGAGACCTCATCACTCTACAACTGTCTTGACCTGCGTATACCTGATGGAGGTTAGAGTCAAGGTAATTCGTTTTGATCGCAAAGGTGAAATTAAGACACAAACGGTGTCAGATGCCACACAAGCAAAACCCTTTATTGACTAACAACCACTAGAGAGCGATAGGAAAGAAAGATAAGGAAAAGGAAAAGGAAAAGCAGTAAAACGTTCAGAATAGCAAGAAGTATAGCTACCATCACAGATCCAGCGATGTCTCGCAGGTCCGCCTGTTTCGATTTGGTGGAGGAGATCTTCACGGTGGCATTATATAGTGTTCCAAGAGCCACTTTACCTATCCTCCGCCTGTTCAGCGCATGTGTATGAGGTTCGTCAGGAGCGATCTTCACCCCCCCCCCCAGCATCGCCTCTGTCAGTAGAGCATGCGTGGGTGTCTGGAGGGCCCATTTTTGATAGACATTGGGCTTTTGTGCTTCCAGGACAGCTGCCTTATCAGCAGTTACACCGGTGGGCTTGCACGCTGTTGGGCTTGCAAGACAACTGCTGTATCAGCAGTTGAGCCGGGCCCGGAAGTTGTTGTTCAGGACTTCAAGCCCTGTGGCTTATCTGAGTTGGGCTCTGAAGTTGTTCAGGGCTTATCAGTGGTCCAAGCTTGCAAACAGCAGCCTTGAAGTTTCTTTGCGAGAAATTTCAGCAAGGGTGAAACAAACATTTTAACAGTCTCTTCTTTGTGGGGAATTTCAGCAAGGTTGAGACAAACATTTAACACAGTCTCTTACAACAACTACCTGAAAGGAGGTTGTAGTGAGACAGAGGTTGATCTGTTCTCGCTAGTGGTGAGTGATAGGACAAGGGGAAATGGCCTGACGTTGCACCAGGGGAGGTTCAGGTTGGATATTGGGAAGAATTTCTTTACTGATAGGGTTGTCAGACATTGGAACACCTGCCCAGGGTGGTGGTTGAATTGCCATTCTTGAAGGTGTTTAAGAGATGATTGGTAGATGTTTTGCTGAGGGACACGGTTTAGTGGTGTTGGTAGGGCTAGGACAAAGTTTGGACTTGATGATCTTGAAGGTCTCTTCCAATCAAAACTATTCTGTGATTCTAACTACACTTTTCATTTTCCTGCTTTGGCAGACCAGAACGAGACATTCAGTAGGTTCATTTCAGCACCTTCTGTGTCCACACCTAGTGCATGTGTATGTAAGAGCAGAGACTCATGAATAGCTTGATCAAGCCTCTGAGCTACCGGGTTCTTAATCTTAATATGAATAGCTGTCTGAGAAGTAACTATATCTATATGATGTGACGATAGGAAATGACTCAGATGTATGTGAACTCTTGCATTTTGTTATCAATTTATATCTATAAAAAGCAGGAAATTGTGGTCACTCGTGTATATAATGTCTGTTATATCGGTTCTAATAACTTTGAGCATATGCAATTGCTTACTTTACAACCAGCATACAACCCAAAGTCAATGCAAGATACTGCTTCATACCAGTGAAGGTCTGTGCAGCAAATTTCCTTTTCGGAAGTCCTTGAAAGTCACACCTGCCATCTCTTTTCCAGACATGTTGTCTTCAGTTCTTGGCTTGAAGCATTAACATCACATAGGCCAGTGCAATTAAGCATATCTTCCATGCCAGGATATGTGGTGTGGGAAGGAAGGATGTTCAGCTCATGGTTGTCTCCTGCTTGCATTAAGTAAAGCTTCATTTCAAAAGGATATTTTAACTCATGTAAAACTATTCAAATTGACAAAAAAAGTAAGCAGTCAACTTGTAAGAAAAACCTGAGCAGATCAAATGCAATTTACTTCAGGTCTTCTCTTCACATTTTCAGATCTGAAATGTCAGTCTGAGGCTGCAAATACATTCAGAGGAGTATAATCTTAGAATCATTAAGGTTGGAAGAGACCTCTAAGATCATCAAGTTCAATTGTGAACCCAACACTACCATGACCGCTAAACCATGTCCCGAAGTGCCACATCTACACATTTTTTGAACACCTCCAGGCATGATGACTCCACCACTTCCCTGGGCAGTGTTCCAATGCTGTTCCAATGCTTCACCACTCTTGTAGTAAGGACACTTTTCTTAATATCCAATCTAAACCTTCTTTGGCACAACTTGACCTCATTTCATCTCATCCTATCGCTTGTTATTTGGGAGAGCAACATCCACCTCACTACAGCCTCCTTTCAGGTAGTTGCAGAGTGCACTATGGTCTCCCCTCAGCCTCCTCTTCTCCAAATTAAACAATGCCAGTTCCCTCAGCTAGTCCTCGTAAGACATACTATCCAGACCCCTCACCAGCTTTGTTGCCCTTCTCTGGACCCACTCCAGCACCTCAATGTCTTTCTTATAGAGCGGTGCCCAAAACTGAACACAGTACTCAAGCTGTGGCCTCACCAGTGCCAAGTACAGGGGCACGATCACTTCCTTACTCCTTCTGACAACACCATTCCTGATACAGGCCAGGATGCCGCTGGTCTTCTTAGCCACCTGGGCACACTGTTGGCTCATCTTCAGCCAGCTGTCCACCAGCACTCCCAGGTCCTTTTCCACTGGGCAGTTTTCCAGCCACTCTTCCCCAAGCCTGCAGCATTGCCCAAGGTTGTGACTCAAGTGCAGGACCTAGCACTTGGCCTTGTTAAACTTCATATAATTGACCTTGGCCCATCTATCCAGCCTGTCCATATCCCTCTGAAGGGCCTTCCTACCCTTGAGCAGATCAACACTTCCACCCAACTTGGTGTCATTTGCAAACTTACCAAGGTTGCACTCGATCCCCTCATCCAGATCTGTGATAAAGAAATCAGTACAGCAATAAATTTGTTATTTTTAAAAGGCTTTGAGTGGCCAATGCTAATGAAATAGCAAGGAGACTGAACACCTGGAAAATGCCAGGGATGGTTCAACACTTCAGAAATTTCTTTCCGGTATATTGCAACCAAAGGCTGGACTGTTAAAATAATATGATTAATCAAGTAAATTATATTCTAACCAATGGCGACTTTAACTCAGTATCAGAGATCTAAAATTGCTTTGATTTAATTATTAAATCTGCAGTTCATATAGGCAGTGCGCTTTTTTGACTCATTCCCTTGCAGTGGGCTGTTACAAGAAGAGTTGCCTTGAGGAAACAAGCATTTGCCTTGAAGAAGCCTTAGCACAGTGGTCCTATGGCTTCTGTCTCTCCTTAAGTCCTGTTTATATAGATGTAGTTAACTCTGAGCGTATAGTGAGTCCTCTTTCCTTGAAGTCGTTCCTAATTTAGAGACATCTAAATCATCCTGTCTCCATCTAGTGCTTTTTGAGCTTGACACTCTCTATCTTTCTAATTAAGAGTGAATATTTGCAATGAAATATTGATATTTTAGGTGTACTTTTAAGAGGCCAAAGGTGACAAGCATCAGACTGACTGCTCTGGCATGCTGAGGAGCTGAAGTACGTGATGTTGCCCATGCTCAGAAAACAAAACAAGAACTGAGCACTAAATGTTATGTTAAATAATAACAACATACTTGATTTAAGTAGTCAGTAATTAGAAACAAGATGAAACATTCACAGGCTGCTATCTACGTATTTTATTTATTGTATTAACACTCAATAAAAAAGAAATTGTTAGAGGAAGACCTTTCCCTGCACATTTCAGGCCTCGTATTCATGTTCACATATGCATGCACAGAGGACAGGGCATATTAAGTCCTTCAACCCAGCATACTTCACTCATAAATTGTCACCCCTGTGATTTTTGTCTATTCTCTCATTTAGTCAGACTACTCCTTCTCTCATGCTCTTTCTAATAGTGTGGCTTTGTGCGCAAATTCAGTATAAGGAGGTTTTGAAATTTTGAACGCTGAACGTGTCTGAGAAATCTTTAGCAATGAAACCAAAAATTATTTGGGACTCTATTCTAAGAACTTTACTACTGCCCACAGAAGCAGTTATGACAAACATGCTTTTTCACTGCTTTTGGCAATAGTGGCTCTTGAAGGAGTATTCCCTCAAACCTGGCAATCACTTAGGTAAAGATATAAAATCTCCTTTATGTTTTTAATTTTTTTTTAATTTATTTTGTTCTTCTATCCTTGATTCAATTAGTTGACTGATGCTCTCAGAATATTCTGCTTTTGGGGGGACTTTTCTCATATTCCACTTGGAATAGTTTCCGTTTCTGCACTGTATTCCTAAGAAGAAATTCCTCCTTTCAGGTACTTAAGGCTTCTCTGAAGAGACAAAGAAAGTAGTCTGGAATGGGCTGGGGCAGGAGCGGGAGATTACCCAGCCTATGCCACTGCCCAAAGCAGGTCTTTTTTAATTTCTGCTGTTAAAACCACTCAGAGATGGAGGCTGCACCAGCCCCTTCAGGTTATCTGTTATGTTTCACTCTCCTTAGCAATTTGAAGTTCATCCTAATCTTTAACTCCAATCATTATTGCTGCACATTAAGCCATTACTTCTTTTCTGGCCACCATGAACAGAAGGATTAAATTGTTCCTTTGTACTTCGCACAACCTTCAAAAACTGTCCTGTCTTCATCTTCTTCCCTGTAGTAGAAAAACTTTTGGGTCTTCCCATATATTTTCCTTGCCAGTCATGTTAATGTAGTTGAGTTCTTCATCTAAATAGCCAGTTGGTCAAGATCACGTACTTTGGGGTGGTTTGTTGAGTTATTTGTTCTTTCAAAGATCAGAACCTGTGACTATTGTTCTATGGTTTTATATAGATCTCATGGAAGTCAAGAGCAGGGAATGAGAAGCCAAGAATGCATCTAAGTGGAAAAGGATGAAGAGGATGAGAAAACAGGTTCACTTACATACTATTGTATTAAAATAACTGCTTGTTTGCAACTCTCTTGTAAATCTGTGCAGCACTAACATCATGGGAGCATAACAGAAGTCCAGAAAATTTTGGAACAGTATGTAATATGTGCTATTATACAAGTATAATGATTAGCCTGACTTATCTTCCCCTTGGAATTACATTTTTTGAACAGCCACAGCTGGACTATTTTGGGGCGAAGGAAGTGTGATGGTTGTGTATTAGTCAACTGATCTTGCAAGACACTTCCAATACCTGAACTACAGTTTCAGATATCTTGTAGGGGTACCGCAAAGGCCACAAGACTGGGACAGACCCTTGCAGCCCCTCCTTCCTTTAAATTTCCTTGCAAAATTATCTTTACCCTGAGTGGACACAGTGGAGAAATGTCTTTGTTCTCCATCCATTTTCTTTCCCCAGACCTCCATAACTGCCTTCTGTGTCTGCTTTCACATGAAAGGCTCTGTAGGAAGCACAAATATTGAGCAATGGAGGTGGAGGGAAAAGGGTACCTTTCTGGATGCCTTTACTTTTGTGACATTCAGTTTCTGTGTCCTTTCTTGAAGTCACTGGAGCGGTGTTAGACATCACCGTGTTGTTAAAAACAAAATAGCCTGAGATAGTCAATGCTCGCCTTCTGGTTTAAAAAACCCACCCCTGCATACCTTAAAAGCCTGTCCTGATTTTGCTACGTTAATAAGGGATAAACCTGTTTTCTGGGAGGCTTATGTACACCATTCAGTCAAGTGCTCCATTCCTTGCTCATCTCCTTAAAGGTTATTTAAGAGATAATCTCTATTGATTTGAAACATATAAAGCCATGGGTAACCCTGAGATAGATTAATAGCTGACACAGCAATAAGACATTTAATCAGCCTCTAAAGCTATTGAGGGTGCTATGTTACAAGGCAATGTTTGTTATTCTGTAGCAAACCATAATAAGAAAGGAAAAAGTACTGAATGCCCTTTAGTGGGTGACATCAAAGTGCTAAGATGACCAAGGTGTTTTGAACTGTCTGCTCTGCAGCTCAGTCATTCAATACCTGCTATGTTTGTTGCACCTGTGTTTGAGAGCTGCTTTGCACCCGAGTTAGACCTGTAAGTGTGCCATTCCCATCAGAGAAGACTGACATCTGACAACTCCGGATCTGCTTAGCTCAGTGATGTATTTGTCTTCTCACAATGCTGAACTGAGTGTTGATTTCATTCGGGCTTCCTTCCCATCAAGCTTATTGTCTTCTCTAACTTACCAGTTATTGTTTTCACAATAGCCGAATCGCTCTATTGTTTCAGGAAAATTTTAAGAACTGACTTATCTAGACTGTGTTGACATCATCCTGCTTCAAAAGAAAAAGGAATTTGGATGACTGTAAGGGACAGGCAAATGAATTAACTTGTGTTACTGGGTAAGGATCTTTGACTAACTCAGAACAGAAAATCTGAGGTTGCCCTTCAGTACCTGATAGCAGCTTCTTCAGACCCAATGCCTGAGCAGAGATTGTGTCAAGTTGGTCTGCTAAGACAGGCTCTTCCCAAGCTTGTCCTCATAAAGCTTGTATGTGCTGGCAGCAGCCTTGCTGGCTTGTGTGCAGAAACAGGGAGGCCTTTTCTTGACCTGCAAATTGTAGCATAGTTGGAAAACCCTATGACAAAGGGGAGAATTTCCCTTCAGCTAACAAGAGGTACAGTCCTCCATAACCCTTCCACAGTTCCCAAAAGAAATTGAACTCTGTCTGTGTGCAATGAGGAAAACAAATGTTTTACTTATTAGATCTTAGGCTATCACCTGTGACAGCATTAAATTAGACTCCAGTTGACTCCCTTATTTTTTTAAACAGAAAAAAAAACAAAAGTAGAAATTACGTGCAGAGGCTACATAGCTCAAACAAATTTCCTGTCATAGTTCACACGAGAGTCACTGCCCAAAAAACTGTTAAGATGGCAAATTGGACTAAGATCCAGTATCATTTGACAAAATAAGAATTTTTGCGTACTATTTTCTTCAGAATTAGTGTGTGCTTACTGAAATAATTTTGTAAATATAATGTTGAGAAATTAAATATGTTCTTTAAAGAGAAAGGCAACAAGTATGGTCAGGACAAGTTTCCCGCTTCACCTTTGCACTCAGTTCTGGGTAGGCAGAAGCAGGTCGTTTTTTTCCAGGCTGGTAACTCTTTACCAATACTTTACCGTGTACATTCGACTTTCTGTTTGTTTTTCACCACTGCATGTTTCTTGCTCAATGTAAAGTCTTGGTGGATGACTAAATCACTTTCCTGCAACCTTTTCATTTTGACCCATGTTTCCAGCTTGTCTCTCTGCTGTATGTCTCTAAAGCAAGTCTTATTGTCATTTGTGTCACATTTTTATGAACTAGGTTTCCTAATTATGATATTTACGACACATTAAAGGAGAACATCTCACTAAAGTCTGAGATCTTGATTTCTTCAGGAGCAGTTGATGGTAATCAACACTTGAGCTTGCTCTGAATGCATAAAACAATTGTCAGTTCAGCATCTGACATTCCAGTCAGGAATTTTTTTTACTCCTATAGTGATAGCTTTTGCAAGCTTCTGTTACCAGACCTGAAAAAAATATTATGAAAGATAATGGAATCAGGAAAAGTTGTAATTAGTGTCGGAAGAGCAATTTTAGCCAGATCACTTCTATTAGACAGGAGACCACTTGGGATGTATCTATGAGTACTGATGGAGCAGCCATCAAGAAATCACTTCTATCGTGGAAGTCATAAGGTGTCCCCAGCACCTCGAAAAAAAGGTATATGTTATGTCCATCTTTGAAAAGGGAAAGTGAGAGTCCGGGGAATGACAGAACATTCAGCCTCACAATAGTCCATTGCAGGATTATGGAGCAAATCCTTCTCAAAACTGTTTCCAGGCGAATGAAAGACAGGACAGTTGGGAACAGCCAGATCTGATGTACCAAAGGCATTTTATACTTAACCAACCTCATTGCCATCAATAAAGAAATGACCAGTACAGTGAATGAAGAGAGAGCAGTGAATGTCATTTTATTGTACTTCAGCAAGACTTTGGTAGTCTCCCATAACTTCTTAGTAGCCAAACTGAGGAGATATGAACAAGAGGAAGGAACTGGTCAATGGGAACATGATAATGCTCAGCAAAGTCCTCCTCTTGGAACTGAACAACCTCAGGCAACAGTGGGGGCTAGGAACTATCTTGCGTTGGGGAGCAGCTCTGCAGAAGAGGGCCTGGAGATCTAAACTTTCTCTATTCAGAGGTTCACAAAGAAAGGACAAAAGATAGCCAAAATCAAACTGAAAATAAGGAAACAAAAAAACATGGAGAGGTTCACTAAACACGGGAGCACATTGGTCAGGGATGTGGTGCTACCTTCACCCACAAAGATCTCCCAAACTTGACAAGGCCTTGTACAGCATGATCTAACACTGAAGTTACCCTTGCTTTCAGCTGGGGGCTACACTAGATGAATCTGAGGTTCCCTTCCAACCTGAAGTATTTTATGACCATTTTTATAATTTGGCGAAAAGGAGCTGGCAGGTTTCTATCTAGCTGAGAGCTGTCAGGATTCAAAATATCTCTCCTACTCATTTTTCACCAGTGCACCTCTACCACTTTTTTTGGCTTCAAAGAAATTGTTTGTGACAGTAATTCCCTTTTGTGGCCAGCAAAGCAAATGTCCAGACCACCCTTGGATACCTGATGTGCAGCATAAACAAAGCGATGTGGGAACAGAAATGACTCTGCATGCCTCTTAGCCACGGTTCAAAAGAGAGGTGTTAGACCTCACAGGCTCTTCTTCTCAAATGATGTCAGACAGATGTGACAGGGAGAACTTAAGGTGGGAGATCCCTTTAACCTACTGCAGCAAAAATGTATCTGCAGGAGTCAGTAGGATTTATTTATTCTGCAGGTCAAAAAAAAAGTAAAGCCTTGGGCAGGGAGAAAGAAGTGATTTTGAAGTTGTAATATTTCTCAGCAGTGAGAAATCTGCTCTGCCTTCTTGTGAAGGTCTTTGTCTTTCATGGAATCATAGAATCATAGAATATTAGGGATTGGAAGGAACCTCGAAAGATCATCAAGTCCAATCCCCCTGCCAGAGCAGGAATGCCCGGACTATGCCACACAGGAACGTGTCCAGGCAGGTCTTGAATGTCTCCAGAGAAGGAGACTCCACAGCCTCTCTGGGCAGCCTGTTCCAGGGCTCCGTCACCCTCACTGAGAAGAAGTTTCTTCTCGAGTTTAAGCGGAACCTCTTATGTTCCAGTTTCAGCCCATTACCCCTTGTCCTATCAGTGGTTGTCACCGAGAAGAGCCTAGTTCCATCCTCGTGACACTCACCCTTGATATATCTGTAAACATTAATGAGGTCACCCCTCAGCCTCCTCTTCTCCAAACTAAAGAGCCCCAGCTCCGTCAGTCTTTTCTCAGAAGGGAGATGCTCCACTCCCTTAATCATCCTAGTTGCCCTGTGCTGGACTCTCTCCAGCAGTTCCCTGTCTTTCTTGAACTGGGGGGCCCAGAACTGGACACAATATTCCAGATGGGGTCTCACCAGGGCAGAGTAGAGGGGAAGGAGGACCTCTCTTGACCTACTCACCACCCCCCTTCTAATACACCCCAGGATGCCATTGGCCTTCCTGGCCACAAGGGAACACTGCTGGCTCATGGTCATCCTGCTGTCCACCAAGACTCCCAGGTCCCTTTCCCCTACACTACTCTCTAATAAGTCATTCCCCAACTTATACTGGAACCTGGCGTTGTTCCTGCCCAGATGCAAGACCCTACATTTACCCTTGTTATATTTCATTAAATTTTTCCCTGCCCAACGCTCCAGCCTGTCCAGGTCTCGCTGGATGGCAGCACAGCCTTCTGGTGTGTCAGCCACTCCTCCCAGCTTGGTGTCATCAGCAAACTTGCTGAGAGTACTCTCTAGTCCCTCATCCAAGTCATCGATGAATATATTGAATAATACTGGTCCCAGTACCGACCCTTGAGGGACTCCACTGGATACAGGTCTCCAACCAGACTCCGCCCCATTGACCACAACTCTTTGGCTTCTTCCCCTTAGCCAGTTCGCAGTCCACCTCACTTCCCGAGAGTCTAGACCACACTTCCTCAGTTTAGCAGCAAGGATGCTGTGGGAGACTGTGTCAAATGCTTTACTGAAGTCAAGGTAGACCACATCCACCGCTCTGCCATCATCTATCCACCTTGTTATATCCTCATAAAAGGCTATGAGGTTAGTCAAGCACGACTTCCCTTTGGTGAAGCCATGTTGACTGTCTCTAATGACCCTCTTATCCCTGATATGCCTTGAGATGGCACCAAGGATAAGTCGTTCCATCACTTTCCCAGGGATGGAGGTGAGGCTGACCGGTCTATAGTTTCCCGGGTCCTCCTTCTTGCCCTTTTTGAAGACTGGAGTGACGTTTGCTTCCCTCCAGTCCTCAGGCACCTCTCCCGTCTCCCAAGACTTGGCAAAGATGATGGAGAGTGGTCTAGCAATGACATCAGCCAGCTCCCTCAGCACCCGTGGATGCATCCCATCTGGACCCATGGATTTATGGATGTCCAGATTGCTTAATTGGTCCCTAACGCAGTCCTCATTGACTAAAGCAAACTCCTCCACTGCCCTGACTTCCTGTGGGGCCTCAGGGTAACGGGGCTCCTCAGGACAGCCTCCGGCAGAGTACACTCTCTCTGTAGCAGCCCCCATGGTGTTTTTCCCTTGTCTCACGAAGATGGTCCTCAGAGTTGGCAGTGAGAGATTTTTTGAATGACAGACTCAGTTCTTACCGCTCAGAGCATTTCCTTGTGGGTGTGTTTTGAAATGTTTCTGCTAGAACTGGAACTGATAAAAAATTCTCTGTAGCTGAACTGTGCGTAAGTTTGCATTCTGGTTACATTCTCTAAAATTTCAACCTTGCGGGAAAGGCAAAACTTACCATCACAATTTCACTGGAGGTTTTTGTGTCTGAAAAGCATGTCTGCCTCTTGGTCTTTGTTGGGTTTCTAGCAAGGACATGCCACCTTTTCCGCTCCTTTGAAATTCCTCAGAGCTTTTGTACCGTGTAAATGTGGTGATTTGGGGGAACGTGCCTATTTAACAGCAGTACGTATTTCTTCAGCTGAAGAAATTGCCACGCTGAATACTGCTCACTTGCTCCTGCCATGTTTCCTGTTTTCCATTGACTAGTTTATGATCTATAACAATACCTCACCCCATTACAACTTAGGTTAGCTCTAGCCATAGAGTTAACTTGGGTATAAACAGGTTGATCTTCTTCCCACATGAGACCGCCTCGGTGCTCGGTGAAGATTCATGCAGTGGGGTAATTACAAGCAGCTGCATCCCACTGCATGAGCAGGAGTCAGGCTCCATCCCTGCCCTCCCACAGCCTCTGGTCAAAGCCCTGGTGGTTAACTCAGCCCAGAATTCAGTGTGCTGGTACAGGCCGGGCAGGGAGAAGTGTCTGAATTGTCCCCTGACCTAGTTCTACCAAAACATTTAGTTTGTCTTACTGCCTTGTGTTTGGAAAGTTTAATCACCTTCTGTAAAAACCTCCTTCCATTTTTTCTTGTTTTTCTTCTTCTACTCAAGTCCATCAGGTTTGTCTTTACTCCCAGTGTATAATGCTGCATGGTTTAGCTGAAGGCAAGGATATTTTCATTACAAATAGGTATGTTAGCAGCTGCAGGAAGCTGGCATTCTGATAATAGTCCACAGAGCTGTGCCACCTTATAACAAAATCTCTACAAATCTCCGGCCCTTCTCTAGATTCTCAAAAAAAAAAAAAATCTCCAAAAAAAGAAAGGGGCAAAAAACTATTTTTCGCACATAAAGAACCAGACTGTGTCTGAAATGGTGGCTTTGAGGACACTGCCATAAGCAAATCAAGTAACTTCTTTGCAGCATTGTTGTACTCATTTGACCTTCCAGAGGGGAAGAAGTGTGGGTTAAGCTAGGAATTGAGTAGTACTGAGATGAAAGGTTTGATAAAAGCTGTAGAGGTAAGCTAAGTGTTTAAATATTGAGGATATAATTATTAACACAAAGTAACACAAATACACCTCCCAAGGAAGTGTCTGCTCTGCCTTCTCTGTTCAGTGTTTCAGACTTTACCCTTGCTAATCGTGCATGAACATCTAATCAGAAACCTATTGTGGTAAAGGAATCTTAGAGCTCACAGCAGCTGAAGCATGTTGTTAATTTTACTGTAGCAAAACATGAGCAACTGCAGTTGCAGAAACATATCTTAGGCAACACTTGTGGTTTTGCTGAGTAGGAGTAAATAGAACATCCCTGCAATTAGTGCTGGTGACAGCAGCAGCTGAGGCAAACCTGAACCAATTGCAGAAGTACACAGTGAACACCTAGATAAAGACAAAAATAGGCATCTAATTTGATTTTCTGTCTTCCATTATCTTGAAGGTGCTTGAGGCTCTTGAAGATGGGTCTTTCTCAACCATGTTTTAAAGCCAACCTTACCGTTCTTCTGTTGTATCTAACTCCCCAAACCACGTCAATCACTTTTAAACACAGACCAAACAGCTAAAGCACAGTTCACATTTCCTTTTTCTTGATAGTATTTTCCCTCATTTTCTCAGATGCGTTTAGCTTGATTCAATATAGTAACTGCAGCCAACAGTGTCTCTCAGAGCAGTTCAGTTTTGTACCAGTAAAGAAGTTACACACGTGGGCTTTGTTACATTTAAGGTTTTTAAAACCTCTCCATGAAACTGGAAAGAAAGCAAAAAAAAAAAACAAAACAAAAAGCAAAACCCCTTTTGTTTGGAAGAGGTAAGATTGGACATATAATGATACATTTCCTGGGAATGTAAGAAAGAGGCTGTCAGCCCCTGATAGAAAAAAAGTCTACTTTAATTCAGAAGACTCAAATTTAGCTCATAGGATCATAAAATGCAAGGGGAGAATAAAATATTCTCCCACCTCATAAGTGGCACTAAGGACTATTTGTATTTGTTATGTAGGAAACTGATAACATGGTGATAACTAAGAAGTCGTCAGCTCTCTGGCAGTTTTTTTCCCCCTTATTATTCATATATCCTTAGCTCAGCTGCACTGCTGTGTAATATCATGTAATTTGGCATGCTTACTCTTTGAAGATCACTATGAAGATCTGCTGAGTTGTAAAAATAGTAAAACCATGCCCAACCTGAATTTGAAAGCTGAGAGATGAAATTTGGAACTATATACTGATTTTTTTTCCTCAGCTTCATTTCTCATCAGTAATCCTTGAAAGGTAAGTTGCTGGGAGTTTATATCACTGCCTTCCTGTCATCATGCTGTGGAAGTTAAAGCTGTACTCTCTCTAAAGAAGAATGCTGAAAAAGTAATGCTGACTTAATTGTAGTCAAATAATATATTTACTTTTATGTCTGCCTTATCACCTCATCACAGATCTAATGAAGGTAGCCAGAAGTGAACGTATTTTTTCTGCACTGGTAGATATTTTCAAGGTTTGAAGTAAATATGCTCCTTCAAGAGAGGAATGTGAAATGGCTTTTCATTCTTTCTAAGACAAAAAGGAAAACAATAATAATTCTTATCAGGGCTCACCAGGTTTATAGCATCAGTAGGGTATGTAACGTATTTATTCTAAGTATAGCATCATATCTAATACTAGAAAGATAAAGAAATGATTACCAAAAGGCATATTACTAACTGACTTCTTTGATCTAAGATAAATTAATGGGTACAAAACTACTATGAATTCAAAACACTTGTACTGCCCTTAAGGTGTAGAAAGGCATCATGTATCTTCCAAGTTAAGGCACTATCCTATTAGAATCCTTCTACTGGCAGCTTCTTTCTTGAAAGTAATTCCTTCAAGGAACTTGATAATCCTGGTACTTAGTTGGAAGAGCTTCATACTGCAAATGGGGAGGCTAAAAATTGCTTCTTAATCATGCATTTCCATTACAAAAGGCCTTTTTAGTCTTCCCGTAGATGTTGCTGGAGCAAGTGTAGTATGATATCAGTATTTTATATAACAAACTAAAGGCTGGAGTCCTTCACCATGGAAAAGGTCGGACTTTTTTCAGTCCTAGACAGTTCACTTTTTTCCAGAAGAGTGGCTTAACACCCTGAGCCACACCGGCTCTTGGGTGAGAGCACCTCTCTTGTTGAAGCTGGACCAATGCTGAGGGCAAGATTTGCTCTCTGTTTGTGTAAGAGAGAGAGAGAAGAATTGAGGAGACAGTAGAGTGGCTGACTGCAGCACAGTGATGTAGATATTCAGGTGGCAGTGAGGACATTCCCATGACTGGAGCTCCCTGTACTCTTCTGTATTTTAGCCAATATCTACTGAGGAGTGCCTATTTAGAAGCCCTAGTTTAAGTGGTACATTATTAAGAAGGCAGGCAGTGCTTACTCTTGTTGTCTGTGCATGATAAGCATCCTAAGGGTGCATCTCATTGGTTGTGCCTTTGGGTCAATACCGAAGGAAAGGAATCTGAAACAACCTTACATAAGCTAAAGTGGCCCACTTGCTTTTGACTTCTAAGGCATAGTCAACTTTCCTTCTAGATCTCTTATGCCCAGCAAGACCTTTCCTATCTGTTCCTCATGATCAAAGTCAGTTTATAAACTGAGGACAGGGACTAGTTGCTTGCCCTACAGAATGCTGTGTGTTTGTCCAAGGATGAAAAAGGATGAGTCAACTTATAGCATTTCCATCTTGCCACACGATGCCAGTATTCCTTTGAATATCTCTCAACTGGAGTTCCAGGCACAGAAAATGATAAGCAGATTTATGTATTTATTTAAATGATGCACCATTGTTCCTGTCACTGTCACAGCGCTGCTTGTATTGCCTTTCTGCAAACCGCGTTGCAGGAAGGTTCTACCAGCAGAATCGCAGCCAGAAAGCAAATGTGAAACTTTGCACTGCAGTCCTTGTGGGATATGCATTTTCAATTTGGTTTCTGTGAGCACTGCCACCTGCACATTAAGCACATCCTTCAGTCTAGGCCTTGTCAACAAAACACTTAAGGATTTGGCTGAGTGCTCTCCTCAACTGGGGCCTTCAACTCCAATTCTGAGCTCACTGCAACCGGGGTAAGAATTGAGAAGAGCTGCAAGTAGAGCAGCCCCAGCCTTCCAGCTTCAATGAATATGTGAAGTGTCCTTAAAAGTTTTTATTCCACTTTCCTAACCTTGACTGTCAATATCTCCTCTTACTGTAACTCTCCTTAACGTGTTGCACTTTGTCATGCCTTGTTGGTTTTGCCTCTCATTGTATTACATGAAGGACTAAAGTAATGTTGCAGGATAGCATTTTTTTTATTTTCTAGTATTTGGATAGTATTTGTTTGGTAACTGATTCGCATCCAGATGGATGCAGAGGCCCTGCACATGCCTCAACAGAGCACTGTGCATCCTCACAGTCCTCATACCTAATATCTTATAAGGTATCTAACTGCAGCAATTCATCCATCACTGATTTGTATCACACCTCAAACAGTGAGGAACAGGAGCCACTCTCTCTCTCCCTCTTAACTGCTATACACCATTTTCAGCTGCTGCTAATTCTAATCACCCCAAATATGCAGAGAAAAGATAAAGTGCTTAATTAACTGTAGCCTGTGTTCCCTATTTCTGTTAAATATAAAATAGTTACCTCTAAGGTTCTTTTATTATTGAAGGCTGAGAGTGACTCGGGAAAGGACGTAAACACAGATGTATCCTGAACCAAAACACTCAACCCTCACTGATTTTAAAGAGAATTGAGCATATGCTTAAATGCTTTTATGGATTAAGGTTAAAATAATGTCCCAGAAACTGAGTTAAAATTTTCCTCTGGAATCAAAAGCAAGGATCTTGGTAAAAAATAGGGAAAGAGGATACCATGGCCTTAAGTATTAAAGATAACAGTATTTTCAACTTGCATAGTTCTTAAAGTGCATTTCAATTTAGTGCTACGAGTGTTAGTTCTTTCAAAAATAAGACTTAAAAAAGCAATTGCTTTTTCGAGTTCATCATCTACTGTATTTATTTAATATGTGAGTCAAATCAAGTGTGAATTGCCTTTTAGAAGTTGCTGGATCAAAAAGCTTTTTTTATCTAGGGCTGACTTTTCCCCTCAGGTTTCGTAACTTTCTACTTGCTGAAAGGTGTCAAAATTCCCCTTTTCCAGTGCAATTGTGATAAGAAAAGCTATCATTTTGTCTTTCTTATGTTCATTGCCACTGAAATAGTATCTAAATAGCTGCAGTTTCATTCCTGAATATGATTAACAATGATTTACACAACATTTAATAACAGTATATTTAATAACAATTTAAAAAGATGAAAGTCCATGATGATTATTGAATTAGTGTCCCACTTTCAAGTTCTGTATCACAACTGAAGTGTTGATTTTAGCATGCAAGTTACATCCTCAGAAGCATATTTCAGTCAATTTATATTGATATTCTGAGGTTACTCGCATTCTACATGTCTCTGCTTTTATTCTAATTTAAAAGCAGCAAGAGGTTAACCAGAATTTAAAGGAAATACAATAGACAATTATACATTCCATTGCATGCCTGAACCATTTGCAATTATGAGTGGTATTGAATTTTTGTAAACTGAATTTCTAATTAAATTTCAGGAAGCATTTGCCATCGCTATATTTTATAAAAGCTAGTAAGTGTTCTGGAAGATTTGGGGTTTTTAATTAACTATTAAGCAAGGTAGACAATGTTACTTTTCAATCTTCAGCAGAGAAGTCAGGAAGAGAAGAGATTAGCAAAGCTAATACCAGCAATAAACACTCTGCTTCAGTGTGATGTAAATAAGGTACTTAGGTAAATAAGACATTTTTAGCTCTTCCAGACCTGATGAACTTCTTTCTTTGACAGAGAAAGCACCTAACGAAAAGGTCTTAGAGACAGCAGTAGCCACTCTGGTAATTCCTGAAGGATGAATGAAGTTCCATAAAGTGACAACATCATTGTTGCTTTCACTACTTCCTTTAGGGGAAAAAAGGGTGAGAAGAGAAGCAAAGGAGATGCATATTATTCAGCATAACTTTAATACCCAGAAAAACTCTGGAACAAATAATTCAGCAACCTAATCATAAGTAACTGGAAAACTATAACAAGATGAGTTGCCACCAACTCTCTTCTCATGTAACTGGTTCTTAGCAAACTCAAGTAACTCTCTTTACAGTGGCATGATGACATTTGTGGGTAGAATAGGAGCTGTGAATATTTTATACCTTGGTTCTTAGTACGGCTTTTCACAATGTTTAACATGATATTCCCAAGCCCGCTATAGAATCATAGTTTAAATGAAAGAACTCTAACCTGCAAGCAAAACTGTGTTCAAGAAACACTTTTCAGCAGTTTCTTGACAAAAGGGGAAGATGTATTTATGCAGCTCTGCAGGGTTTTGTCTTCTTTCTACTGTAGTCTGTTTTCACTAGCGGTCTGGGTGAAGGGATACGTAAGGTGCTTATACTAAAAAAGAAGTATTACAGATATATTACAAGGCAGAAAAGAGTTGAAAACAGAGAAATAATTAGAAAAAAATCTTCACATTCAATAGGGACAACTACAGAGTGCTACATGTAGACAGAAATAATGAAGTGCAATAATAGGCAATGGGGAGCACCAGACTCCAGTCTCCAGTCTAGATAGATTGGAGCATTGGGCAATTGTTCATGGCATGAAACTTATCAAGAACAAATGCTGGACTCTGCACCTGGTATGAAGTAATGCCTGGCACAAGTATAGATTGGCAGAGGAGTGGCTAGAGAGCAGCTCTGCAGAAAGGAATCTGGCAGGACTGGTTGACAGCAGGCTCAATACGAGTCAGCAGTGTGCCCTGACTGCCAAGAGGACAGACTCCATCCTGGGATGCATGAAACAGAGCATGAGGTGTTTACACACCCTGGAGGTGTTTAAGAGGCGGGTGGATGTTGTGTTGAGGGAAATTGTTTAGTGGGTTGATAGGGCTGGGACAAAGGCTGGACTCGATGATCTTCTAGGTCTCTTCCAGCTGATGTGATTCTGTGATTCTATGATTATATGATTATATGATTCTATGACCAGCTTCTCAAGAGAGGAGATTATCCCTCTGTATTCAGCATTGGTGCAGCCTCACCTTGAGCACTGTGTGCAGTTCTGGGCCCCACAATTTAAGAAGGATGTGAAGGTGCTTGAATGTGTCCAGAGGAAGTTCACAAAGCTGGTGAAAGTGCGGGAAGGAATATCCTGTGAGGAGCAGCTAAGGACATTGGTTTTGTCTAGTTTGAAGGAAAGGAGGCTGAGGGGTTATCTCATTGCTCTCCACAGCTTCCTGAGGAGGAAAAGTGAAGATAGAAGTTCTGGTCTCCTCTTGCTGGTATCCAGTGATGACATGCATGGGAATGTTTCAAAGCTGCCTGAGGGGAGGTTTAGACTTGACATTAGGAAGCATTTCTTTACCAAGAGAATGGTCAAACACTGGAACAGGCTTTCTAGAGAGGTGGCTGATGCCCCAAACTTGTCAGTGTTTAAGAAACATTTGGACAATACCCTTAATACCATGCTATAACTTTTGGTCAGCCCTTAATTGGTCAGGCAGTTGGACTAGATGGTCATTATAGATGTCTTCCAACTGAAATATTTTATTCTATTCTACAGCACAGTTCTCCGGGGAGTATTTAGGGATTATAGCGGGTTTCAGCTGTCCATGGTGCTGAAAATGGGAAAATACCATTCTGGGGTGTCTAAATCTACAAGTACAACCAGCATGTGAAACAGTCCTTTGGTTCTGCTTAGTTATGCCAAGGCCCTTGCTGCAGTCTTCCATCAGCTTTCAGCAGCATTTCCTGAAAGATTTGGACTAACCAATGTTCGAAGATGAGCAGTAGCAGAAATTTAGTGAATGTGTCTGTAAGGACAAACCAGAACTGAAGACTGTTCCAAGGAGGTAAGGACTGTAGGACATGTGATAATGGTCTCCAAGTATGTGAAGCTGCTTCAAGAAAGACAATAACATGTTCTTTGAGCCTGAGATGCCAAACAGGCTACAGACATATTTAAGTGTTGGAATGAGCTGCCTGAAGGACTGCAGGTCTGACCGAGGAGAAATGTTTCTGTATGGGCTGGAAAAGCATCTCTGTCCCAGAGTAACCATAGGGTAGACAGATGCTCATTTGGGTTCCCACCCAACCATGCTTCTTCAGGCTCTTCTGAACAAGACCAAAGCACATGAGATGATAAAATATATGCACATGTGATTAGTTTTGTTTTGTGTTTATGCTTTGTGTTACTGCTGTAAAATTTAACTTGCCACTTTGACGCATCTCCTTAATAAAGTTCAGATGTTAATGTAATACAGCAAAGAAAAACACTTTTTTCCCCCCTTCTTTTCATTTTTGTGGATGAGTCTTTTCCAGATGGTGTTTGTGAACAAGGAAATCAACTATAGATGTATATTGGCTGTGCTCATTGTTATTTCTGCTTGGTAGTTGTTTCTTCGGCAAATGCAGATATATTCTTGATGACATACTATCATTCATTTTGAGGGGTCAAAGAATTCTGGATTCCAACAGATTTGAGGATAATCCTCTGTCTGGTTGGACTCCCTTTTGCTATGGTACAGCAAAATATTGTTTTCTTCTGCTTACAAAGATTCGTTGTGAAAATTTCTTGTGAGCTTTTTCTACTAATCTAGTTTCTTGGAAGGAAGACTCCTACTGTATGTATTGGCTACCTCAAAAAAAACTTCATTTTACTAGATGTATTTTCTGGTTCTAGTTCTAATTCATAGAATCATAGAACCATAGAATGTTAGGGGTTGTAAGAGACCTCTAGAGATCATCTAGTCCAACTACCCTACCAAAGGAGGATAACCTAGGGCGGACCACGCAGGAACTCATCAAGGCAGGTTTTTAAAGTCTGCAGAGTAGCACTGGTTCCAGACTGATTTTAGATCATTGATAATGCCTGAAGTGACTAGGTATTTATTTTGTCCACACATGGAATTTTTTTTTAATTTTCTGTCAGGTAAATTTCAATATGCCCTATTTCTGCAGAGTTCTGAAATTGATCTCTTTTAGCACTAAAAATATGTGCTTTATTTCTATCGAGTTTGAGATCATAGAGAAAATGCTGCTCCTTAGGTGTCAAATTTCTCATGTCGCTTAGTCACATATTTATGACTCTTCCTATATCTCTTCTCAAATGAAACATGGTATTTAGAATATTGCATATGACAGCAACCTCCAAATCAGTCGTGCAAACCACTAGCTGTTTTCTCATATGGGACATAGATATGAGACCTTTGCAAATACTCTTTTACATGTTAACAAAGAAATTGGCCTTTAAAACAGCGATAAGGAGAGGAAGTGAGTTCAAAAATAGCTGAAAAAAATCAGCTGTGTGGTGTAGTTTTTGCAGGATTCCTGTATCCTTCTGTGGTGTGGGATGCTTGAAATCCTAACATAGGCTTTACTCATGTGAAACTTTACTCAGTCTTCAGTCAGCATCAGCGCTGCGTTAGCAATTGCTTCCTGGCTTTCTGCAATGGGGGAGGAGCTGGTTGCCTCCTGTGTTTTGCTGAGTGTTGTGGAAGGAGTTAGGGCAGACCAAACAAGAGAAGTTGCACTGGAGATTTAGGACCACCTAAGCCAGCTGAGCCAATTCTGCTGCGTTGGGAATACCCTCCCTATTCCAGAAAAAAATGTAAAGCTGAAGTGACTTTTGCTGTAAAATATTTTACAATTTTTTACATTGAACAACACACTGGATGACAAATATTTGCTGGAATTGGAAAGGGGGAAGACTGCCTCTTAGATCTGCTTCGTGTTCACCATGGCCTTGGTGGTAATTAGTGTGACGATGCTATAGGCTCATCAAATATTTGCTCATGTCCAAGATGGACTGCAAAGTGAACTGTTACTTTGAATGATAAGAGTTTGAAGCTTTTAGATGCTTGCCATGAGGTCACATGGATCCCACTTGGAACGACATTGCCCAAACCCACCCTCTTAGCTTAGCTCATGGCAAGGCATCCTGCTTCTTGGGAAGAGGTGTATGGGTCATGAAGAGGATGGGTTGATATTGTGGCTATGCAGCAATGAATAGCACCGTATTAAACTGGCATAGCTTTGCAGCTCACGTCAGTCCAGGTCAAAGCTTTGACAGAAGTGTTTGAGTCTCTTTGGACGTTCGGAGATGGGCTTACAGTCTGTAGTTCCTTCCTGCAGAATTACACCTCCTACCCAAACCAACCCCTCTACGAGACCTGCATTACTGACATCAATAGCTAGAAATATTCGTCATCAGATGAGCAGGGCCGTGATTCAGAATTTTCACTCATTAGTTGAGAATCTTGTTGCCAACTGTTGCGAACCTTATCAGCTTTCTCTCTCACTCGTGCAGCCCACTTCTGCCAAAATGAAGGCTTTAATAGGTTGTTTTGCATTAAAATGGAGATAAATAGTGTGTTTGCTCGAAGCAGAACAAGGCAGAATAAGCCAGATCTTCAGCTGATATAGATTTGTCACAGCTCTATAAAGATAATGAAGCTATACTAATTTACATTAGTTAAGAAGCAGAGCTGCTGTCTCTCACACAGACTCCTCTGCAGATCTCCCTCATGCAGATAAGGCAAGATGCTGGTGATGACATGCAGCCCTGACAACTTCCAGCACATGCCTCAGATAGGTCAGAAACAGTCTAAATCGTGCCTCCACCAAAGATTGCTGACTGACAAGAATTAGTTGTAAGTGTAAGGTTGAATTCTTACAGTTTTCCCTAGACTGGCTTTTGGTATTCTTACGAAAACCTATTCCCTCTTACCTTTGCCTTTAGACCAAGAGGTTTGAATTGTTTTTCATGACTGCTTGTAATTTCTCATGTGCAGTGAAGAATCATGTGTTACTCCAAATCTAGCTGAGGACCCACTATATCCTCTCTGGTATTTACCTCTTCCCTGTCTCCTCTTGCCTCTTGGCTGTTAGGCAGTGAGAGGTTTTTCTTAGCTTTTCTGCCTCTTTTAACATTCTTTCCCTCCCTGTCTCACTCACTTGACTCGATTTTTCCTGTAAGACCACTTGCTAAGGAGAAATCAGGTACTGTTTGCCTTACCTGCATATATTTCCAGGTCATACCACGCTGCCTCTTAAAGTGACGAAAGAAAAATAAATTTCAATAATGTGGCTTTTAAGTAAATAATAAAGTTTGAAGGGACTCCTTATTGTATTTTATTGTATTTTTCTGAAAATACAGACAGCCTTTGGCCGTCAGAAGCCCACAAAGTGAGCCTACAGCACCGGAGATTCACTGTTTGGGTCACGATTATGCAAGTCCCACTTAAATATGAGACAAAACTCTCAAGTCCTTTACAGACATTGCTGTTTAATTCATGCAAACTGGAAGCAGAAGTGATTATGACTTAAGAAAATTGTATTTGTCCCTCCTGTTTCCCTTTTCAGGGAAGTTCATACAGTTTTCATGTCCTGTGACATTATTTTGTGTTCCCAAGGATGAGTGCATAACCAACAGCCTGACAGCCAGGAGCGGTGGGAACAGAGACACTCAAAACTCCATGACTGTAAGGCTCTGGAACAAGCATTGCAAAGCAGTCGATGAAAAATTTAGCAGAAACACAGAATTTTTGTTCTGTTCAGTAAAGCAAATTGTATCCCTCCCAAACACAAATTCTTTTAAGAAATTAAATATTTTAATTTTTGTTTTAAATGGAAATTTTATATGGATTTCTGTGTGTGAGTCCATGAGCTGTATGAACTGTTTTTTCTTTGAAAATTGGGTGTGGAAAATTCCTGTAGCTGCGGGTACTTTTCTGCCTTTGAGTCACAGTATCCACTGAGATGTAATATTCGTTTCATTAGGCTCATCAGTGTTAATGCTGTTCAGCTCCATTTAATGAAAACAGTAAATTAGCGTGTGCAGTAGTTCTCTTTCACTAACTAATTGATATATGATGAAAGGTCCCATGCTACCAGCTAGTACATCTTCAAGGAGAGTAACGAGGAACAGTGGCTTAAGGGTGTTTAAATATGTATGTTTTTAATGACAGTGATAGCCACTATATGTTATTTAAGAGATAAATGCAAAAAAATAAAATGTTACTGGCTGATGACAAAACCTTGTCTACTTCATTTTCTACCTTGTGAGTTTGAGTAGCTATTGTTCTTATGCAGGAATGGTCTTTGAATACATATTTCAGCAGCATTACGTACTTTAGCATAAGGATTATTATTGTGAAGTCTGCTCTCATAGTCAGTTTTTTTCAGTGGACTTATAACTTCTGATCGTGTGTCTGCATCTGATTGAGAAAGTGCTTATATGACTGTATCTGCTGATGGTTAGGCAGGAAAGGCTTGAATTGCTAGCTGTTTTCCAAGAAGTTAAAATGGAGCATGGCAGATTCTCATCTGATGTTATCTGGTTGCTCTGTTTAAAATTGAATTGTCCTGTGCTGATTTACATCAAAGGATGGGGAAGCAAGCTGGTAAGGAAGCACTGAAGGGACACTTTTTGTCAATGACAGAGGCACCACAGTGCTATGATATCCCAGGAGACTTTATCAGGCCACAGCAAAGCAGCTATTTCCAAAGGAAGCTTTGAATGACCACTAAGGGGAATAGATGAAAAATCACATACTTCATCAGTATTGGCTTGTGGATGGCTTCAGTCTTCCTAAAAGAAATCAGCTGCTGACTACTCCTTCTGTAGTTACATATGCCTACAAAATCTTCAGAGGGAAAAATCAGAGACAGATGCAAATAAAAAATGCAAAAGGGACTGAAAATAATCTATTTTGCTTTAGGAAGTATGGGAAAAAAAACTCCAAATATGAGTTTGTGCATCTCCAAAGGCATCACGTACTAAAAAGGGAATGCATGGGTGTGAAGAAAAAACAGCTTTACCGACTTTGTAGTCAATCTGATCAAAGCAAATCAAACTGCAAGATATCTCTGACCAAGTCTTGCAGCATGCAAGGCACCCAAACACCATACAAACTGTACAAGGCACTGAATTACTTAAAAGTCATGTTTCCCTTGGCTAGTAGGTCTGCAGCAGCAAGACGATGCTCATCTGCAAGCGATCAGAAGCCAGGGCTCATAATAATTCTGTTTTCTGAGTTCACGTGTCCCAGGAAACACATTGCTTTCCCAAGAAAAACACGTGGCTGGCTTCATCCTGCTGCCCATCAGCAGCCACTCAAATGTGTACAGTGCCCGTGCCCTCACAAGTGAGGTTTTTCTTGGCACGGGTGCTTGGCAAGGTAACCCGAGGAATGCTGCCCTCATGGCTTTTGTTTAAATTGGGCCAGACCACCATATTAAAATAGGCCTTGCAGCAACTTCAGAGGCCAAACAATGTGGTAGATAGTTTTCATTTAACTAGAAATGAACTTTATAAATTTTAAGTTTTTATTCTATTAACCCAAACTTAATTTCTTCCAATTATTTTTTAACAAGTATTTCAGGATTGTTATGCTCCATATGGACAAGCCAAAAATCCTGTCCCATGGACAGATGGAGCAAATGAAGGAGAAATTTTTATAAATGCAAACAAAATTATTTAACTGGAGTCTTGCTCATGGTTTGAAGCTCTTGATTTTGTACTCTGTCAAGAGTGTCTCATATGTGATAGCTCTTATCATAAGGTAGGGGTTGTCTGTTGCATTTCTTACTTCTTTATCATGTATTTTTCAACTAAACATTAGATATTTTTGATCTAAATGGGAGAGGATTGTATCAAAAAAAAAGAAGTATCTCTGAACTTCTTGCATGTATTTTAAATCTTACCATGAGGAATATAATCTATCATTTTCCTGCCAAAGTGAAATGTGGGATAGTACAAACTGTGTCCCTGCTTTCCAGATATAGTTATTTCTTCTCTTTATTTTGGTTCATTCTAGAAGAATTTTGTACTGTGGAGGACTGTATTGACTCCACTTTAGGATGTAGACTTTTTGAGTCCTTCATTTTGTTCATCTGTGTCATTTGTATTTGTTGAGTGATAGATTGGATATCTGAGCGATACTTCCCATTGCTGAAGTTTGAAAGATCTGTTTGTGAAGAATGATAAAAATGCCAAAGCTTCAGGACGCTTCGAGTCGTGTATTGGCTTCTCTTCACAAACTTCATGTTGAATTACCACTGAGCAAGAAGCCACAGCAATGATATTGTAAAAGATTCGTGTTGTTCTATATTTTTGGAAGAGATCAATGACGTGATGGTAAAGGATATGGGGAGACACTTTGTTATCTGTGTCCTCCTTTAAATGTTACACCAGGTGATAAGTTTTCCTCTTATTTCTGTCAGCCAAACTCCACTGCCCATGTAACGGCTTGCATTGTGTTTTTTCGCTTGCAATTAAATGTGTTAGACTAGCAGCAGCATTTCAGTTTATTTAACTGACTTTTTGCAGAACTGCATTATTGGTTGCCATACAACTGCCAGGACAAAATAAAATACAGGCTTGCCTTATTTTTCCAGGCATTGTATTTAAAGTTAGCTAAGGCTTAACAAATTCCCCAAAGTCTTCCTGAATGAGATGGAAACTCTGGGATCTGGAGCTTCCCTTGATTGATTTTGAATGTTTCAACCCTAACCTGTGCAGCGCCCTGGCCCCAGCCTGCATCAGGCATGCCCTGATTTTGAACAAAATGGTTTAATTATTTTTGTACTGCCCTGGGCCCAGTACGGCAGTGTGTAACTGATACTGCAGCTTGCTAACGGAGTAGTGGTAAACCCAACCTTGCCTTTTACCGTTTTTCTTCTTAGCCCACGAGTGACGTTATGAAACATGAGATTCCTAGTGGTAACTGAACTACAACAAGGTCTGCTAGAGGAAAAATTCAGTTCCAAGTGCCTCCCTCCTTTCCTCCTCCTCATCCTGAGACACATAACGTAGTAGCTTGTGTACCCTTACATCATGTTTAACTGTATTAGGTAATTTAAGAGCTGAATAAAACAACTGTATCATGGAGGAGAAAACAGGCTCTTAACACTGTTCTTCTTTTGCTGTTTGTTTTGGCAAGATTAGAGAACTTATGCCCTAGCAGTATAGCAACGATCAGAGTGCTGCTCTTAAGAAATCCAAGTTATCCTCTGTATTTATAATAAAAATGACATTTTCTGTTTGTTTTTTTTTTGTGGGGGGGAAGCACTGATTTGCTTTTTATCCCTGGTTAATGCCCAGTTTCTTATGTCTGCTTCAATCCATTTCCATGACTTGGGGTTTTTGAGTGTGGCCTCACCGTACTTGAGCATTAGCAGTGTTGTATTTTGAGGCGAGAGGCAGAATAGAAGACTGGATCATCTCTAGCCACTCTTTTTGCTGAATTTCATTGTAGTACCCTGGTATGTAAAAAGGTTATAATTGTATTCCTGCCCTGATTTTGTTTAACCAAAGGAACATTTACAGTTGGGCACTGGACTAGATGTACTGTTGATCTGAGTGCAGTTATCCTTGTGTTGTTGCTAAGTGCAGGTAAAAAAAAAAAAAAGTTTTCGTCTTTCACTAGCTCCTGAAATCACAAAGCGTAGATTTGTGCATATGAACGTAGACTGAGCATAGGAACCAATCAAATTATCACAAGTTGTTTAGGATCTATGAGTCTCTTACTGGTCAGCTTCTGATTTAGATGCTGAAAAAGGACCCAAACATACACTCCTCCTCTTCCCATTTTTATTTGTCTGCATGAAGATGTTGTTTCACCCTTTGGTGCCCCAATCTGCCTCTCATCTCTCAAAGAAGGGAGCCAGGGGAATTGCCATTTGAATCTTCCAATAGATTTGAAGGAAGCAAAGAACTGTTTTCCACTGAAAAATTCAGGGGGATGCTGCTCCAGCATTTCCCTGACAGGGTCACTGTCAGGGAGAGAAAATGGTATTACTCCATATTAATAATAGAGTGAGGATACTTAAAATCTTGGGATTGTCTCAGTACCTGTAATACCAAGGGGGGGGGGGGGGGCAGGGGGAACAAAACAACAAACAACAAATGGTAATCAGCCTGTGTGATACAACTAAGCTCAGATTCTGGAGGTATATTCAACTTGAAATCAAAATAGGTTATTTTCCCTAAGAGTGTACTCTTTAGGGTACAAATCTCTTTGTAGAATCTGTTTGCAGATTCTAGCACAAAAGGAGAAAAAAATGTGATTTCCTTCAGCTTTAATACTTCCCTGGGACCTCAGAGAACAGTTCAGCTCCTGAGAACACAGCAGTACTGGCTTCCCAAGGACAGAGCCCTTTTCCACTTGTACCTGTTCTAATCTTGCCTCTCATGCGGAGAGAAAGCAAAATCTCTCCACCCATGTGGTTTCCTGCAGTCTCCTATTTTTTAAACTGACCTTTTTTTTTTTTTTTGCCTGCTTTGAATAATGATGCCAAGCATCCCAGCAGTCCGCTGACATCAAAAGCCACCACCGTTTTCCAAAGAGCCCACTTGAGCAGAAGCAAGTCTTCATCAGGCAATTGGGAGCAAGATGCTTAAAGGTGGTTTTATGGCAAAGCTATCCAGAAGTCATTAACTATGTGCACATGCAAATTCTTGTATTGAAGTATGTACACAAATACACTTTATATCTGAATAAGTCAGAAGAAGAAAACAAGCATCACACTTACTCCAGGTCTGTGATTACAACTAGAAACTGTATATGGCACAGTTAATATAAAACTATTAGATGAGGCTGAAGGCTGACCTTTTAAATGCTACTTGACAAAGCTCAAAAAGAAGTTAGTCGAAGCTAAGAAGGGTAGCCATGGTCCCCCACCCATCATCCTGTCTCCCTCTAGCACAGTTCCAGGTGGACAGTTGAGAGTGCTCTGTTCTGCAGGGCATGAATAAAACATGACCATTTTAGTTGCCCTGCTTTTGGCCATGAGCAGCCCTTGAGATGCAACTTCATACATGCCTTAAATCACTGCTCTCTGAAGAGAGGATGCTCTCTGAAGAGTGCTCACTTCTCCTCGCTGTTAGCTGTGAGTCTGAGCTGTAACATGGACTCCCTGCAGACAGCCTGCATTTGTAGGTCCTTTATTGCCTGCACATCCTCCCTTCTGAAAACTTCCAGGTGCCTTTCTGATAAATTCTTTTTTGTTTAGTATTAAAACTGCTTTCAGATAACCTTTAATAATAAAGCTGAGGTAGAACTCTTTTACTTCTTTCCCTATCTTTTTACTAAGTCATGTTTATGTATGATGCAAATTATAATATTCAGTAACTTTACAATCCTACGAGTTTTTATAAATATTTAAAGCCATTGCACTCTGTTTAAAATTTCCCATGCATTAGAAATGCAAGAGATTGTAAATTCAATTTATGTTGCACGTTTGAATATGGGATGTCAGTATACTCTAGAATTATTTGGACTAAAGCAAGTGAAATAAACTGCCTAATACAAACACAGTGATTTGCCTTGACATAGTTTCTTGACTCATTGGGAGTTTAAACAAGTGTAGAAAAAAAAGATGACACACATTTGAAATTGTTCGGGAAAGTTAACAATCAGGTCAAAAAAATGCAATTTGCAAAGCTAAATAAACTGATGGTAGGCATGGAACGATATCAGATTTTGAGATTATTTCTTCTCCTTTTTTCTCCTTTGGCTTCTGTTGCTTATTTCCTTGCGTTATGGACCTCTTTTCTCTGTAGCTTGTAATCTAACCAAGTCACATAGGTACTGGGGATACAATATGTGTTTATTTCCATCCGGACTCTTTCTCACACAAATCATATTTCATTTGCTTCAATTTTATGTCCTTGGAAACAGAAATTAAAAGATCCTCTGAACAGTCTTCAAGAAGTGTTATAGCTATTGCTGTATCACATTAATGAAAATTGTAGTCAATATAAATAGCACAAAAGAGAAGCAAAGTAAAAGTACAATTTGTGATGCTTAAACTATGTCCTTCATTTCCCTTCTATTTCTTACTTTTGATGCTGTCCTCAAAACAGTAAGTATTTTCAAATATAACAAAGAGAAGAGCATTTCTCAGCCTTTCTAGTTACGCAACTTCTTCAGATTCCTCTTGCCATGTCCTCACAATCAACAATCAGGTAAGAAACTGGCAATTTTGGTTTTTTGTTATTGTTGCTAGCTGTTTCTTTTAAACAAAATTAATTTGCTTGGCCAAGAGATATGCAGGATGGAGAACTTGTAATAACCAGAAATGTAATCAATGATTCTGAAAAAAGGCTGGGAATTTAGAAAGTTTATGTAGGTTCAAGATTTTAGAGAAAGAAGCAGCCATTAGTCTGGTTTAGCTTCTTCACTGCAGAAGGCAGAGCATTTCACACAATTTGCCTCATACTGATCCACACAGTTTTAGTCCAACTTAAAGCAATCTGTCAGAAGGCATCCAATCCTGACACATAGACATCTAGAGGAGAAACCACGTGTTCCATGAGTCACCCTTTCTGTTCCAAAACGTACAAAGAATTTCAGCTGAAATTTTTCTAGTTTGGGTATTGGATTTCTCCTCCTCTCCCATCTCCTCCCCTCTTCTTTTCTCTTCTCTTTGGAGATTAGTGTCTTTAACATCATATTATTTTATTTCTGTGATGGTAATCAAGTTGTCTCTCGTCCCTCTTATGAACTGGCCAGATTGCCCTCTGAAGCATGGTCAAGGGAGGGGAGTTCAGAGCATGAAGCTGACACAGAGATAGGCATTCAGCACCAAGACAGCAAGTGGAAATAGAGTGACAGCCCCATCATGCATGGCTGCTGCGCAGGCGGTGGGGGGAGGAGGTTGCAAACCCCAGACTGGTTAATCATGGGCTTTGGGCAACAGAAAAATCAACTGACTATAAGCCTGTGAGGCACATGTGTAGTGTTTGATTCATAGCTCTTTTACTGCAAAAGAGGCAAGAAGTGTAGCTCAGAGGCGATATCCAAAGTTACAGATTAATTAACCCTGGATGGAAGTCCTTGTATAGTCGCCAAGTACCTTAGATCTTGCTTTGCAACATTGGTAAGTAGTAGGATAATAGAATAGACAAAATGGGAGTAGTTAAATTGTTGAAGAATTTAATAGAAAAGCACTGTGTATTTCAGAAGCACAATTGCTGCTACGTAACAGGTACTAATAATTGCATGAATGTGAGAGGCTAAAAGTGATCCTTAATCACCTGTCCTGTAAGAACACTGATGGCCATTAAAGAAATGATCACAGTTAGTAAGGAAAACACCACATCCAAAACCAGGCGGAGTCAAAAAAGAGTTTAAATTTATTTGTCTCTCAGTAGCACGACTGGAAAAAGGTAGTTAAACATGAATTACAGCTCCATTCCATGTACTACAGCCTGTAGCAGTGAGTATTTTAATAAACTTCACTAGGAAGAAAATAAAATGGCTTCTGTGAAAATACCTGAGGTGTTTTGAAGATACTAGAATCCAAGGAAATATATTTTATGGGAAGCATCCCTATAACACAGACAAGTAAGGGACATGTAAGTATGTATTGAATATAGAGCAGGCTTGGGAAAATAAGTGCAGGTGAATTTAAGCAAACCGTGTGCCTTGAAATGTAAAACAACTATATTTCTTCAGGACAACAGTGAGTATTAGCATACATTTATTAGCTGCAGACTAACTGAACTCACTATCACATTAAATGCAAACTGCCTGAAGGAGTAAAATGTTGGGATTGAAAAGAAACGAAGCCCTCACACAGTGCAGTCAAGCCCATTAACAACCAGTTTGCTCTTATACTGCCTTGTAGGGGTGGGTGCGTGACAGGAGGGCAAGAAGTGCTATGCGGAGGGGCAGGGGAAAGGCTGCAACAAGGAGGTTGTTGCAGTGACTCCAAAGTCACTGATGGCACCACTGCTAGCTGCTGCTGCTGTGATAAGCAGCACTGGGAGTATGAAAAGATGTTTCTAAGCACAGCAGCCTTAGAATGGTAGGTCCAAGAATACCTGGCAAAAAAAAAAAAATCTTCTTTCTTGGAGCTCTTCTGCAGCTACTGCACTAGAAACCTCCCCCTTTCGCTTAAATCTCAAACCTGCTCCATGTAAAGGGTGTTTCAAGTTACTGATACAGTAAGGTGCTGAACTTCTGTGTAGCACTCTGTAATGAAATAGCAGAAGAAAGTCATTCCTGATGAAACAGCTTGAACACCATAATGATATCTGACAAATAACTGCACTAAACGGAGGTTAAATGTTTCTTTAGCATCTGAAATTAAGTTAATCAGTTTATATGAGTTTTTGAATGTGAAGTAAGAGCAAGAGCATAGCAGTGTTGTGGGCAATTCTTCAGCTCTTATACAGTGAAACAGCACTCCAGGGACTTTTAACTTCTGGAAGTTACGGAGAATACTTTAAGTGGCTTGACCCTGGCTGGTGGCCAGGTGTCCACCACAGCTGCTCTATCACTCCCCCTTCTCAGATAGACAACGGGAGAAAATACAATGAAAGGCCCGTGGTTTGAGATAAGGGAGATCACTAGCCATTACCATTCCAGGCAAAACAGACTCAGTTTGGGGAAATTCATTAAATTTATTAACAAACAAATCAGAGAAGAGTAATGAGAAATAAAAGCAGATCTTAAAAATAACACCTTCCTCCCACCCCTCCCTTCTTCCTGGGCTTAACATCACTCCCAATTTATCCACCTTCTCCCCCCAAGCAGAGCAGGGTGACAGAAATGGGGGTTGTGGTCAGTTCATCCGATGTTGTCCCCACCTGCTCCTTCTTCCTCCGGGAAGGACTCCTCACTCTTCCCTTGAGACATTGTGGGGTCCCTCTCATGGGAGACGGTCTTCACATGCCTTCTCCAACATGAGTCCTCTCACGAGAGACAATTCTTGATTAACTGCCCCAACATGAGTCTCTCCATGGGGTCCAGTCCTTCAGGGGAAACTGCCAGCCAACCTGCTCCAGCGTGGACTTCTCTCTCTCCATGGGCTACAGGCTCTGGTAGCAACCTGCTCCAGTACAGGCTTCCCATGGGGTCACAGCCTGCTTCAAACATCCACTGGTGCGAGGTCCTCCACAGGTGGACATCTACATCCCGTCACCTCCATGGGCTGCAGGAGGACAGCCTGCTTCACCATGGTCTTCACCATAACCCAGGGGAATCTCTGCTCCTGTGCCTGGAGCCCATCCTCCCCCACTTCTTCACTGACCTTGGTGTCTTCACATATTCTCACTCCTCTGTCTCTCTGCCAGTTGTTGGGTGGAGCAGTTCTTTTTTCTCTGCTTCTTAAATATGTTTTCACAGAGGCGTTCCTACCCTATCATCACTGATAGGCTCAGTCTTGGCCAGCAGCAGGTCCATCTTTGGAGCCAGCTTGCATTGACGCTACCAGACCTAGGGGAAGCTTCTAGTAGCTTCTTGCAAAAGTTGCCCCTTAGCCCCCATGCCACTGAAATCTGACCAGGCAAACCCAACACAGTACTGTTCATGACCTGCTCTCTCAGCCAAGTCCTTAACAACATTAAGTGAGGTACACATAGTTGCACACTGACTATGTGGGTTTTTTTTGCTAGGAGAGCCCAACATTTTAAAAAGCTGTGCATTGTTCTCAGGAAGAGAATTCCTCAGGTAACTGCTTGGTGTTTTTACCCATCTTCCCTCTGTGTAACCTAAGCTGCTTCAATGACAATTGTCATTGCTGTTATTTCCATGGGGAAGTTCATCTTTCTGCTCTGGGGACCTGGAGAATCATCTTGTCTGTGCTGTAGGAAATAATGCTGCTGCACTGATGCTACAATCTCCATATGAACCTTTACAGGAGGAAAATGTCTTTTATATTTTAAAGGAAATCTTACTTTACTGACGTTTTCCTACTCTACTTTTCATCAGCACCAGGACAGGTCTCTGAGTGGACACCAACTCCTAGTCCATGCCATGCTGCCTGGGCTGAGGACAGTGGCTGAGCTTGGAAGCATCCTTTGTGCCCTTTAGGAGCTGCTGATGGTTTTTGCCCCTCTCTCCCATCCCATTTCTGTGAGTCCACAGAATTTCCTCACCATCCTTTCTCACTTTCTCTCTGTAGCCAAGGGCTCCGGCTTGTTCTTTATCTTGCTACAAAGATGGAAGCCTTACTGGTTTAGGCTGTGCCTGGATCTCTCCTTGTCTTGAGAAACTACAAATAGCTGGGCTGGGTTTTCTTTGCCTTGCTAATGCAGGTGTCACTGTCATGGGGTTGAGTCTGGCAGGGTGTCTGGGAAGCAAGGAAAGAGCTGTGTGGGATGACTCCTGCGAAACTTCCAAACTTCGAGAGAACCTCCCCTACCCCCAGGTAGGAGGTGGACCCACCTCTGGCAAGAGCCAGGCCAATCAGCACCTCTTTGATCAAGATATTTAAGAGGCAACTCCCTTGTTTTCTCTCTCTTTTGGTTTTATCTCATCTTATTGTGTCCTGTCTGTGTTGGGGATTTTTTTCCTGCTGGATCAAGGGCGGGGGGTGAGAGGAGGGCAAAGGAATGTAGTCCTGAGAAGAAAGAGAGGGAGAAGGGTCCTGGAGGAGAAGGAGAGGGAGAAGGGCACTGCTGGAGCAGAACCTTTCCCTGGAGCCTCGTGGTGGTTGAGATGGCAGGAAGGTGATTGCCTGACAGCTGAGGTGATCAACAGTGGTGAGGACATCCAGGATGCAGCAGTACATGCAGAGCCCCATGAGAGAGGGGAGAGAGACTGAGTGTCAGCAGAGGACACACCCAAAGTGATCTGTGGCCCTGAGGACCTCACAAGGAGGAAGAGGATTGCCTCCTGTGAGGTGGACACCAAACCGCAGGAAGGAGAGACTGCGAAGAGCCCTCCTTCTCAAGGAGGAGCTGCCATGGACAATGAGTAATGGCCAGATGGACTGCACTGCCCACCCCCTGCCCCCCTTGTGCTGATGGGGGGAAGAGGTAGACAGGAAAATGGGAGGGATGTGAGTGGGGGGGAGTGTATTTAAGATTGGATTGTATTTATTTGTGTATTTCTCTCACTATTCTGCTTCAGTAAATGGTGGTGGTAAATTAGATTTAGGTTATTCTCCCCAAGTCTCTCTGTTATTTTACCTGTGGAGATGGGGGTGGGAGGAGGAGTGAGCTGGAAACCGTGGTTCTTTGTTCCCGGCCGGAGCAGTCAGCTTGAACTACAACACTCACCAACATACACTGCTTTTAAGGTCCATCTTCTGTTCCTTCTGGTTCCACATCCAGACCTCTCCATACAGTCTCTGTTCATGCCAATCTTAATGTTTCTGTTACAGTTCTCTGAAATGCTCATCAAAGCTCTGCAATGACCCATGTCCTCACTGCTACTACCCACTATTATTATGAAGGTAAAAATGAAAGCTCAGATCCAATCTTACCTGTCCTTGCGATTCCTAGTAATTCAGAATATATCATTTGGCAGCTTTCTTTGAAAAACATTTCAAGTTGTTAGCAATTTCAAATGAAGAATACCTCAGGAAAAATATTAAGCTGCAATGAATATATATAGTGAGAGGAAGCAGAAAACATCTGGATTCAATGAAGTACTTCATTTACATCTTTGTCCTGTTATATTTTACACTGACTTTGCACAATAGCTTCAGTTTGATATTTTTCATGATTATTCTTACCCCAAGCACAGATGGATGTGTCTCCACAGGATTTTTAGAGCTGTTTGCTTTTGCTGTTGTTAATTTTGAAACGGAGATTAATGTAATTTTCCCTAAGTTTTCTCAGCCAGAAAAAATGCACTGCAGTGCGTAACTGCTATGCATGTTTAGCTACCCAAACAGAACTCAAAGAGCAGAAGCTGCAGTCTGGCTCATTAGGGATTTTTATGTAAATATGATGTTGATACATAAAGTAAAATGAACTCAAAATTTCAAGGGTTGGTGAGCTAAACAAATCAAGTAGGCTCGCTAGTTTAGCAATATTAAAATCTGGTTAGTAAAAAAGTATTCAGATGGAGTGTTATAGTTTTAACTGCTGTCATTCCATATACATTTACATACTTACAGCTACTCTGCCAGTATTTCTTCCTGCCATGTTCCTGTGCTATAACAGAAAATGGTTTCTGAAATGTAGAGCCTCTATGGGCAGAGCTGAATCTTCTCTTGGTAGTGCTCTAGGAGGTTTGATGTTAATTTAGAATGCAGTGTCATTTCCCAGGAGTTATGGGTTAATTCTGGAAAAAATTAAATGACCTTCAGATGCATGTTGTATAAATGGCTCTCACTCATCCATATTCAAAACAAGACTTTTAAAAGAGGCTCCATGTAGGTCATATCTGGAAGTGTAATCTCAGGGAAAAATAATTACATTCAGAATTGCAGTTATTCAACTAGAGGCAAAACTTAAAAAATATCTACCCCTTTAAGCAAATCATCTTGCATTTGAAATTTATTTTCAACTTCCCAGGTGGTTATCTTTGTCAGTGTTTCAGGAAGGAAAATAATATATATATGAACCAATAGGCACTGGATAATTGAGGCTTCCTGTAACTACAAACTGCTGCATATGTAAGCATCTCAGCAGTGCCAATATAAGTGAAAGTGTGCTGAAAAGGATTTTTATTGCATGCCATGCAGTCTCAGATAATTGTTTTCTATGAATACGTATGGAACAATATTATTCCACTTTATGAGATTTAAATATCCACTTTATTTTTTTGTTAAAAATATTTTTCTCAATGCTTTAATGCACTTCCAGGTATGGAAGAGCTGTTTTCAAGTTCCTTTAAAAATCTAGATGACCTCAGAAAATTGTCTGACTTTAAAATGTATTCTCATTTTACAATGAGAGTAAATAAACATTTTCCTTTTGAACAAAGATCAGCAATTAGCAAATTCCTGTTTTCTAGATGAAAATGAATGGATCTTACCCGTTTGATGCATAGGTCCCTCAGCTGTTTTGTATAAAAACTGCTGTTTGCTTGGGTGGTTTTTCTTTTGCTACTTCTGAAGACTTTGGGTCAGATTTGTTACTCCCAGAAAAAAATGCACCCCTAACTTCTTTTTTTTCCTCCAATACCTCTTTTTTTCCAGGAGGCAGAGCCAGCATTGTAAGCCACATGTGAGAATTTATCACACTTTTAGTATAGTTTTCTACATTTTAGCCTATCCATTCTTTTATGTGATCCTTTTCAGATCCTTTCCATGCTTGGAAATACAGGTGGCTTGGTATGGAGAGAGCGGTGCTACCTACAGCATGGGAAGGACTGGGAGAAGGTGCCAACATCTTCCCGTGTTTTTACCGACTGAGTGACCGACTGCAAGAAATGAGAGACAGATCCCACGTCCTCATGAACAGTGCTGGGAAGTGCTGGCTGATTTCAGTCCACTCTGAATCAGAGCTGAGGTTCAGCTTCTGCCTTCTGAACAGGGCACGTATCTTAGCCCTAGGAACTGTGCCTGTGTGCTATGAAGGAAAAGAGAATTACAGACAGCTTTCTGGACCTTCACTTTCTTGCTGTTTATTGCAAATGTATGTGAAATTAAAGAAAAGGCTTATTCAGATCAAAATCTACTCCCTCTTTTTCCTTTTTTTCCTTTTTTCTTCCTTTTTATCTTTTGTCCTCTTTTTCCTTTTTTCCCTTTTGTCCTCTTGTCCTTTCGTTCTTTTGTTGATCTGCCAACTACAGTCTTCTCTCCCTACAAAAAACAAGAAAAACAACAGCAAAACCAAGCACTAGTTATTTTCACCTACTTGTACCTACTTTTCTATCTGCAATCTTGATTTAACCTTTTATGCTTTTGTAGCAAGTGACATGATGTTGGTTGTAGAGACAGAGACATGGACATACTTATAGAATCATAGAATGGCCTGAGCTGGAAGGGACCTTAGAGATCTTTTTAATCCAACCTCCCTGTTGTGGGCAGGGACGCCACCTCTCGACTAGGTCAGGCAACACGTGAGAACCGAACAGAAATCGAACCCGCAACCTTTGGTGTTTCAACCACCATGCTCAACCCACTGAGCTAATATATAGAAGGATATGAATCCATCTCTTGTGCTTCCTAAAATAGTTTCCTACTCAGGTCCCAACTCTGTTTCTCTAGAGCCTCATGCTTTCTCTCAGTTAAGTGTGTGCAGAGGACAAATGTCCTGGGTTTAGCTAAACACCCAGTCCTGTTTAGTGATTTTTACTTTCCAGTTTAGTGTCTTCTAAAAGGTTGCACCTTCTGAAGTCAGCAGCATGTTTTTGCAGACAGTGTGTGCTACTGGCAGTGATAACACCTGACGTTTACAGTCACTGCCTGGGACTGGGATGCAGAAAGGCTCTTGCTTATACTTATTCCTATAGTGACCAAGGCTACTGCTGGCTCTTGTGTGCCACGCTGGGGGTGTTGGGTAGTAAGAGGGGGGCACAAGGAAGTAAAAGCTTGCACCTCTGGGGGGTAATAGACAGGACAGGTGACCAACGAGAGTATTCCATCCCATATACGTCATATCTAGTATAAATTGAGTGATCACGAGAGTTTTGGCCCTTTCGCCCTTTTGCCCTTTTTGCCCTCTTTTCGGTCTTTTCACCCTTCTTTTCCTGCAACAGCCGGTGTCCAGAGAGGACTCCATCTGACCTCCTGCTTTTGATCCGGATCCTGAGTTCCCGAATCCAGCTCCCTGTATCCAGCTCCCGCCGCCGCTGAGCCTGGGGCTTCCCCAGTGCCTCCTGCTCTGCAGCACCAGAGAGGATTGATATCGGGGGAGGGAGTCGGGTTTGATATCGGGCTACTATCTATAGTTGTATATAGTTCTTTACTTTTATCTTTTTACCATTATTTCTATTATTTTCATTAAAGCTGCTCTAATTTTCCTTCCCTAACCCGTAAGTCTCTCTGCCTTTTCTCTTCCTGTTTGGGGAGGGGGGAAGAGGGGGTTAGAGAGCGTCTGTCCGCGTTAGTGGCCGACCCAGCCCTAACCTGCGACAACAAACTATAAACTCTGCACTCTGGCTTTACTTAGTATACACGTGTCACACGCTTTAGTATAAATTAAAAAAAATACCAAATACTATTTATTTTATAAGACCTATTCACAGGCAATAGAAGAGGGTCTGAGAATGGGTCATGTGGGTTAACTGTATGTATATTTACAATTAAATGTGTAGAAGAAGAGGGCTTGGGGTACATAGGAAAATGTTGGGAAGTGTGGGTGGCAAAAAGAATCTGGTGTATGTTGCCAGGTAGCAAACTCTGTTTTTCTGAGCAATATGATCCTTCTGTCTTACGCTGGTCATTGTTTCAAGCAGAAGCTGGGACTTCTGGCCACCAAGTCAATAAAGAGCAAAAGTAGGAAGGAGCCCGTGGGAGAAAATTCACAACCAAATTAACATTGCGACTTCACATCTTCAAAGAGTGAGATAGATCCCTGGGTAATGATTCCTTTTGGTTTAGTGTTTAATTTTCATCTAAGAAATAATATTTTTTCTTCATTAGCTTGATTTTTATACAGGTAAATGATGCACAGTTTAAAAGTACATTATTGCCAAGTACACCTTTGCAGTAACTTAGGGCAGATAACGACATAATCACAACAATATTGTCACCAAAGCAAGTATTCTAAACCTAGAAAATTCAAAATTAAGCTTAAATTTAAAAGAAAGTGAAAAATGTCAGAGTATGGCATCTCAAGACCAAGTCTAAACTTATTTATGTTCCTTTTAGTACCAAGTGTGGAGAAGAAATCTGACAGTATGAAAGAGCTCTGAATTTATATCAGGTATATTGTTACTGCTGTACTGTCTGTGGATGGCTAAAACATATCTTTCAATTGTACTTCCTATTTTATAATTTTGTAGCATAATCCTTGTCCAGAAATTCATTTTACATTTATAGTTTTGCACCCCATATTTTACACCTGCTATTTACAAATTTTGCATCATTTGAGTCTGGTTTTTACTGCATGAGCCAAATTCCATATGCAGTCAAAGAGAAACTGAATAGCAGAAACAATGCACAGCAAATTCTTCATTCTTCTGAATAAAACTTTAATAACCAGGTTGCTAACTGTGCTGTTCAAACACGGCAAAATCTGCTTAAATATTGAAGTTTTTATTCTGTTAACACTATTTTTCTATACTGAGGTAATTCTCATGAAAGACTTGACATCTCTTTGTTAGTCCAATAAGTGTCCTTTAATGGCTATAATAATGGTAACAGTTTCATATGTATATTTGCTGCCAGTGTATAAGAAAGAATTTTTAAAATGAGAAATCCTTAGCCGCTGGAATCATAAAATGAACCTCTGATAGCACCCTGAGGAATTCCTCTTTTAGACTGTTGGAACATAATGGAAAATCTTTTGTTAGCCTTTAATTAAGATGTATTACTACGCACTGCAATTATAATCATTTGCTGTTTGTTCATTGATTTTAAAGCTATGTGTTCTTATTGCCCCTTTGCTATATTTTCAATTCAGAATAGTAGGTTAAAGACAAAATAATAGAGATACCCACTTGCATAGGCTATCTCTGGGTATTTCTGCTTGATCCTATCCATTGGTTCTAGCTCTCTGTAGGTTTTACCACGAGACCCATCACCTGCCGTGCAAATTCCTAACAACCAAACTAGCAATAGCCGTGCATTGCCAGTGCAGTACTAGCTATCCTGGGAGGAACAATGCACAAGGGCAGAAATAATACAAGGCATATTGGCTTTCATCTGAGGAGTCAAGCAAAGCCTTATGATTTCCATGCAAGTGTTATATCTATTTTTGATCACCTCTTTGTGGCTTGAGTGTAATGATGCTTGGAAACTCTGGGCTATGCTAGATTTAGGATTCTAGCTCTAAACAAAATCGACAACCAAGAACATATAACACTATACTAGCTAGTAGCTTAAAATCTGCATTGCATGTTCCTTTCTTCAGTCCCTAGTGGGACCATGCCTTGTACTTTAAGGAGGTATTAACTTTGCAGAGGCTTCACCCTTTCCTCTTCATAAATTCACTTCCTTGGATAGAAATTTCCTAAGTGCTGAAGCAACAGGTTTTTGTTTGTACAAAGAAATTGTGTACAGCCATAGACCCAGCTCACTGCAATATTTATTTATTTTAGTGACATCCAGGTTTGCAAAATCTCTATTGTTTTTTAGTCCATGGGATTGTGAGAACTGTCATCATAGAATCATAGAATGGCCTGGGCTGGAAGGGACCTTAGAGATCATTTTAATCCAACCTCCCTGTTGTGGACAGGGACATCTTGCAAGAGTGGATCGAACATTACTGATGCTGTCTTTAAACAACTCAAGCAATACTCTGAGTAGTGTAAATAAATCTAGAGTTCATTAATCCATATAAAGTGCTAATACTTCAGTATTGGCAATGACATACTGCTCTATTCAGGAGGCCAGGCTAAGTCTTCTCAGTACTTCAGGAAGTTTGCCTGAGGCACAGCTACAAATATCCTGCACAAAATTTACTACACAATTATACAGCAGAAGGCTGTAAGAGGAAGAGTACTTCTGAATGGAACAAGATGGTGGTTGGACCAGAAATTTTGGAGAAGATGGCACAGAATTCATGTTCTTCTCTCACTAACATCACTGTCTTAAGTTCCTTTGCACATCAGTAGTAGGAAACTAGACCTTGGCAAAAATGAATGGGCTGCCATGGTTTAGTTTGCTCATGAGCAGAAAACACAGGCAGCATCCAGACTTTCAGCACACACAATTTAGAGATTTCCATACCAGTGTATGTAGTACACTCAGGGATTTCCAGTTTCCCAAGGACTGAACAGCAGTTTTTCCATAACTATTTGTTGAAAAAAAAATCCCTTACTAAGATAAAGGGATGTCTAAGGGCTCACTGAGACCGAAAGTTTAAAATTAAGGAGGGCTTTATGCATTCTGCAGCTTTTCACTGCCAGTGCTTTTGACTTGGGCTAAGGAATCACTAGCTTCAGAATGTGACTGCACATTCAATGTCCTTCTTTGGAAAAGATTCAGGGAGGTTTCCTTCTCCTTTTTTTTTTTCTCTTTTCTCACTTTAGACATGAAAGGAAGCTGACACAAAGCTTGATCACAATTTACATAAACCCAAAGGTATAGATTGTGTCAGTATAAACATCCATTCCAGTCTTTAGTTTGCTTTTTTGGGAGTGCCCAGCAGCAGTTGCCTAGGGAGTGAATGTAAGCGCCACAGCTTGTCTTATTCTCTGTTTCAGTAGCCTCTGACTAGGGATTTCTTACCTGTGTGTAAAAACATGCAAAAACCACAGAGAATGGAGGGGAAGAGGAAAACATTTGTAAAAAGACACTGGGTCTGGTTTCTTGGCATAATTTGGGACAAAAATTCCTCCTTTCCTGACACTTTGATTGGAATCACCTATTTTCAAGTACTTCTGACTAACAACAAACACTTGGCTTGAAGTTTTCTTTCATGGATTTCTGCCTAGCACAAAAGGGCAGGAAGACAGGCTCTTCCTGAATGAAGACAGTGATTAGAACTGCCTCTGCCTTAGCCTTCTCTTGTCCTAAACTAGACTAAAGAAAACCAGTTACCTCAGCATCCCGTAACGTATCATGTGTTCCAGTCCCTAATCATTTCAGTAGCCCTTCACTGGCTTTGCTGTGTTTGCCAGACTTCCTCTTGTTCTGGAAGGCCCAAGCCAGGATCTAATACTCCAGATGTGGCTTCATAACTGCCAAATAGATGGGAGTAACCTTCTCCCTTGACCTGCTGGTTATATCCTTGCTAAGGCAGCCCAGTATGTGGTTGACCTTCATTGCTGCAAAGCTCACACTGCTGGTTCATGAACAGCTCCAGCACCCCCAGGACCTTTTGTGCAAAGTGGCTTCTTTGGCTGTCGTTGCTCAGCTTGTGCCATAATGGCCATGCAGAGTGGCAGAGAAACATCCTCAAAGGCAGAAGCAGCAAAAACCAAACACCAGGAGAGTTGGGACAAGGAATCATACTGAGATCTGTGAAAGGTTGACCTATGAGGTATGCCTGAAGGTCTGTGATGGGTATCAGGAGAACAGCTGCTAAACAATGATTAAATAAGATGTTGGCTCACAGTCTTTCACTACATGAAATCAGGTCCTTGGTCATATGAAACGAGAGTCAAATAGCTGAGATGTAGGATCACTATCCCATGTCATGCAGGGCATGGAGGATACAGTGTCCAGACAGAGAGTATGAAAGGATGGTGTCATGGTTAAAGTAGTTCTGTTTTGGAATATTTACTGTCCATGCCTGTAAACACAGTTCCATGAATATCAGGAGTATATAGTAACTTTTATCTGGTTGTCTTATTCCTTGTCTTAAGTATTTGGTTAAAATTTTTGGTCTCATTTGCAGAAGTTCTCCTTCAAACAGCTGAAACCCACTGGACCTAGGTTAATTACTTTGAACAAAAGAGATTTTATTTAATGAGATCTTGTGATGGGTTAGTGCTGGGTTGGCCACTAAACGAGTGATGGGTGCTTTCTAACCCCTCTCCCTCTCCAAAGGGGAAGGGAACGGGAATAATAAGGCAGAGGGACTTACAGATTGGAAAAGAAAACTAAAACAGATGCAGTAAAACAGCAATAATACTAATAAGGAACTAATTAAAATAATGATAAATATATACAAGTATGTAGAAACCTAATATCAATTCCAACTCCTTCCCCCCCCAATAAAAATCCCCACTGATACTGCAGAGCAGGCAGGCACTGGGGAAGTCCCAGGTTTAGCGGCAGAGGAGAGCTGGATACACGAGCTGGATTCAGGAACTCAGGGTCAGGTTCAAAGACAGAAAATCAGAGTCCTCCTTGGACACTGGCCATTGAAGAAAAGGGCTTAACCCACATGATCCCTGAGATTTATACTGAAAATTACATACATGGAATGTAATACTTCTGTTGGTCACCTGTCCTGTCTGTTCCTCCATGGAGGTGCAGCCTTTTACTTCTCAGCACCCCCAGCGTGGCACACAAGATCCAGCAGTGACCTTGGTTACCATAGGAGCAAGTATAAGCAAGAGCTTTTCTGCATACTAGTCCGTGGTAGTAACTATAAGCATCAGGCGTTGTCGCTTCTAGAAGCAGACATTATCTCCAAAAAGATGCTGTTACCTTCAGAAAGTACAGAGACACAGCTGAACAGTAAAATCAGTGAACAGAATTGGTTCTGTTTAGCTCAAAACACACCAGGTCTCTGAACAAATATTACAGTCAGCCCAACTTACTGAAATAATCTCCAGACCTGTAGGATATGTTGTTACTTTTAAGCCTTTGTGCCTTGTTTCTGGTCTTTATGTTAAGTTGTGCTCATGCTGAAGGTTGCTGAAAACCCTGACTACAATTTGTGGAGCCCTCAAACACTGAAACAAACACCACAGAAAAGCTTATGAGGAAAATAATAACTGCCTTCAGAGAAAGACTTGAATGCTGTCTGAAATACATGGTGAGAAGACACTCATACATAAATACTGAAATTCTGTATATGAAGCAAACACAAATCATGTCTTGGGCTAAAGTGTGGAGTCCCCTTTAAAAAAAAATACAGTCTTGTATTTATTGTCTATATCATAATACTTACTTAAAGGCAATCTTAATCTTGGCATTTATATCTATTGAACACTTCTTGGCCTTTGTAGCATTCCTTTAAAAGGTGTTTTTTATCTTCTTATTTAATACTATCTAAAGTGCAGTTATTTAAAGAAGCTCAAATGAGGGTGTACCTAAAGGTCAGCTAGTATCAACTAATAAATCTGTGCAGAATGTAAAACATTCCTTTTTTTATATCATCTGTTATTTATGGTATTTCTCAGAACCTTCCCTGAATTAGTGATATTAAAATACCCTTGCAGGATAGTTAAAGGAAAATAAAATATATCATGGTACAACTGGACTTGGAAAAATCCACCAAAGACTAGAGCTGTTAAAATATTTCGGCAGATATAATTCTAAGTGTGAAAGTCAAGCCCTTACTACTGCCACAGCTGTGCTCTATGCAACAAATACAAATCAGATAGGAGAAAATGAGCCCAAACATTATGTACTAGCTATTACACTCAAGAAATGGATAGACCAATGGATAGAGCTTTGATAGTAAATTACTCATTGTTAAATACCAGGTATTTACCTATAAGGGAAAGTTCAAGCTACCTCATTTGTCCGGCCTATCTGTGCTCTCTGGCTGAGCAAGGTGAAATCAGACTTAGGTCCTTATTTACAAGTATCTTATTCTGCTACTTCAGTGTAGTATACAACAAGCAGTAACACCGTAATAAACTTCATAATAATTATATCTAATAGTCTGAAACATTTTGAACATGATAGATGTCTCCTATTTTTTTCCTTGATTGTTAAGGCAAAACTAGGTGTTTGGCTGTTACCTTGTACATTTCCTCTCCCAGCGTGTTTGTAACACCTATATTATTCTTGATCAGTATTTGTCTAACCTATAAAGACTTTCAGAGATGTCTATCTCATAACCTTTCCAAGCCTGTTCCTATACTTTATATCCATCTTATGAAATATTCCTCATCATACTTCACTTTAAGTTCCTTACTTCATATCATATCCGCTCAAAGAAATGAGGAACTCGTTATTACTTATGTGGTTCCAGTTTGATGTTCAGCCTTCCTCCACAGGTTGCATTTTGTTACTTTGAACTCTTTAGAGTTGGTCCACATTTTTTTTCAGCATGTTTATTATTGCCTAACTTTTACCTGGGGCTGGGGGAGGCTCTGCAAAGTTTTGCAGCCCTCCCCCCTGCTATCAGAAAACCTGCCGGACTCAAACCCATGGCAATTTGCTCATTTTCATCCTTTTGGACCCCATCTGTTCTCCATGAACTCTGAAAATTGTTGGTCATTTTTGTTTGAGGCTATTTCAGTCAGTTCTCTAAGTGCTTTACAGTAAAGCTTGCCAATCTTGGACAATTTCAAAACCTATATGACATTTAGATCTCTAAAATAGATGGAGATTTTACTCCCTGGTATTTATGATGCTAGCTGTCTGTTGAAAATGACCTTTTTAGTCAAGGCAAATGCAAAAAAGGCATTAACCACTTCAGTCTTCTCAGCGCTCTCGTGATATCTTTCCGCCTTCACGCCTTATTCATCCCAACCACCTGCAGGTAATGTAATAGCACTCACAGCTTAGTCAAATTAGCTTCTTACTGTACATGGTATTCTGAATTAGGGTAATTTGTTCTTGCACCCTCAATGTCATTACTTTAAGGAATTGCCAACCTTTAACCTTAACTCTCCTTTTTCTCTTAATTTGCTTCCCATGGGTTTTTGCCTACTGGTTCTTTGAGTTTAACAAAATCTATCTTTTTGAAATCCCTTATACAGTTTCCAAGGAATTGTTCCATTGTAATGAAGAATATGATTTTTTTTTAATTAAAAGAAACTAAAATCTAACTTTTCTATTGGTATCTTTTAGTAAACACGAACTTAAAAGTTCAGCCTTTCTCTCAAATGAAGTGAGAGAAGTTGCAGATATGTTCCAGGGAAAGTATTCAACAAAGAACTGAATCACTTAAGGATTTTGTTGTTGTTTGATTTTTTAATGTTTCTTGCAAATTTAGACGTAAAGAGCACTTTTATGAAAGCCGGGACACTCCTTTATAAGCGTCAGTCTTTATTGTCAGGTTTACAGTTCCTATTGACATATGAAGGTTGCTGTAAATGATACATATTTCAAGAACTGCTCCTTATCTAGGTGCAGCGGTGAATCACAGAATCACAAAATTGTTGAGGCTGGAAAAGACCTCTGTGTCTTGAGCCGCTTATACCTGGTAGAGGTTAGGGTCAAGGTGATTTGTTTCGATCGCAAAGGTGAAATTAAGACACAAACGGTGTCAGATGTCACAAAAGTAAAACCCTTTATTGACTAACAACCACTGGAGAGCAATAGGAAAGAAAGATAAGGAAAAGGAAAAGCGAAGCAGGAAAACGTTTAGAATAGCAAGAAGTATAGCTACCACCACAGATCCAGCGACGTCTCGCAGGTCCGCCTGTTTCGATTCAGTGGGGAAGATCTCCAAAGAATAGCTGTTCACGGTGGCATTTGATAGTGTTCCAAGAGCCGCTTTGCTTATCCTCCGCCTGTTCAGCGCATGCGCGTGAGGGTCGTCAGGAGCGATCTTCACCACCCCCCCCAGCGTCGCCTCTGTCAGGGGGGCGTCCATAGGTGTCCGGAGGGCCCATTTTTGATAGACATTGGGCTTGCAGGGCAGCTGCCTTATCTGCAGTTACATCGGTGAGCTCACACACCAATGGGCTTGCAAGACAACAGCTGTATCAGCAGTTGAGCCGGGCCCAGAAGTTGTTGTTCAGGACTTTGAGCCCCGTGGCTTATCAGGGCTGGGCCCTGAAGTTGTCTTTATCAATAGTCAAGTCAGGTCGTGGGGCTTATCAGGGCTGGGCTCTGAAGTTGTTGTTTTAGAACTTATCAGAGGTCCAAGCTTGTAACGGCAGCCTTGTCGTTTAGGTTTTAACACAGTCTCTTCTTCACAGAGTCTTTTAGCAAGGATGAAACAAATATATCTTCATGGGGCATTTTAGCAAGTTTTAACACCAGCAAGGTTGAGGCAAAAATTCTTAAAACAGTCTCTTACACTCTGAGATCATCAAGCCCAGCCTATGACCCAACAGCACCGCAAAGGCCAGACCACGGCACTAAGTGCCACATCCAGCCTCTCCTTAAACACCTCCAGGGACGGTGACTCCACCACTTCCCTGGGCAGTGCATCCCAGTGCCTGAGCACCCTCTCCGTGAGGAAGTACTTCCTGAGATCCAACCCAAACCTGCCCTGACGCAGTTTCAGGCCATGCCTTCTCATCCTGTCACTAGTTGCCTGGGAGAAGAGCCAAACTCCCACTTGACTTCACCCTCCCTTCAGGCAGTTGTAGAGAGTGATAAGGTCCCCCCTGAGTCTCCTCCAGGCTAAACACTCCCAGCTCCCTCAGCCTCTCCTCAAAGGACTTGCCCTCCAGTCCCTTCCCCAACCTCATTGCTCTTCTCTGGACCTGCTTCAACACCTCAATGTCTTTCTTGCAGTGAGGGGCCCAGGCCTGCACACGGGGCTCGAGGTGAGGCCTCACCAGTGCTGAGCACACTATTCCTGATACAAGCCAGGATGCCATTGGCCTTCTGGGCCACCTGGGCACACTGCTGGCTCATGTTCAACTGGTTGTCAACCAGTACTCCCAGGTCCCTCTCTGCGGGGCCGCTCTCCAGCCACTCCTCCCCCAGTCTGTAGTGCTGTAGCGGGTTATTGTGGCCAAAGTGTAGGACCCTGCACTTGGTCTTGTTGAACTTCATCCCATTGGCCTTGACCCATTGACCCAGCCTGTCCAAATCCCTCTGCAGCATCTTCCTATCCTCTGGCACATCAAGACTCCCTCCCAACTTGAACCCTCAGCATGGTACACTGCTGCAAGTCTATGCACCTACTGAGATGATATAGCACATATGCTGCATTTTTTTATCTGTTCTCCCTCGATTTTTCATCCAGCTAGTTTTAAGCTAACATGAAGGCATTTATATTTAAATATAAGTGTAGGCATACCTGAAGCTGCAGTACCGAGGGATGGATGACTTACTAGTCTGCCCCACCTACTACTGCCTGTGCTGACAATGAAACTATATTTTTTTCTCTGAAGTCCATGCATGCCATTGATATATCAGAGCACGTATCAGAGCACCATGACACAAGACACCTCTTGATGCAATTAAATTCCAATCTAAATATAAGAAAATAAGTATATACAGACTAACAAGGACAACAAAAAAGCTATCTTTGAAAATGATAGGAAATAATGTCAGTGCATCAGCAGCCTAAATTGTTGTGAAGTTTACGCATGCCATGGAGGAGTTGTGAAGTAGAGTGTGGTGGAACAGTGAAGTTAACACAGAGTTTTACTCCCAAGGATGAGGGGAGGCATATGATAGACATAAAGATGCCATTAAAAATTAAGAGTGGAGGCTGAAGCATCACAACATAAGGTGACTGGTGGTAGTAAAAAAGTGAAAGGCTTAAAAGGAGAAAAACTATTAGGTAATAGTTACTGTTTTGGGAAACAACTAATAAATGTAGAATGCAAAGAAAAGCATAACATGATCAGAACAATGTTGAAAAATTTTCTCAGTAGTAATCAGAGCATTCTGAAAATACATGAACAAGATGAGGTCAGTTTGTCAAGACAAAAAGTAATCGTGTTTATTCAGTGTTGTAGTAATCAAGACTGACATGCTGAGAACTGGGATGGAGGTTGTATTAGTATGTGGTGGTTTGGCCCTGGCTGGAGGCCAGGAGCTCACCAAAGCCGCTCTATCACTCCCCTTTTCAGATGGACAGGGGAGAGGTGAGATGTAACAAGAAGCCCGTGGGTAAAGATAAAAGCAGTTTAATATAGCAATTACCGCGCGGAAGCAAAGCAAAACAACAAAGATTATTCTCTACTTCCCATCGGCGGGCGATGTCCGGCCGCTTTCCCAGGAAGCAGGGCTCCAACACGCGTAATGGTTTCTCAGGAGGACAAACAGCGAATGCCCCCCCCACTTCCCTCTGCCTTCTCCCTTTATATCTGAGCTGACGTCATATGGTATGGAATACCCCTTTGGTCAATTTGGGTCAGCTGGCCCGGCTGTATCTCCTCCCAAGATGTTGATCACACCCACCCTACTACTGGGAGAACATCAAACCACAGCCTTGGTGCTGTGTGGGCACTGCTTAGCAGTAGCCAAAACACTGGGGTGCTATCAACACCCTTCTAGCTACCGCTCCAAGAAACACAGCACGGAGAGAGCTGCTGTGGGAAGATTAACTCCACCTCAGTCTGACCCAATACAATCTCCACCCCTTATTCCATACCATTTGAGTCATGCTCAGGTCTCACATGTTTAGATCATCTTAACATTTAACGTGTATATTTCTCCAGTCCTTCAACAGAGAGATGCTTCTCTTCTACTCTATGCTTTTCTGTCACCGCTTTAGATGTTCCATAGCATGCAGGGCAGGAGAAGCAGCACATCCAACTGTTGGGCACCAACACCAGTTTGGTTTGGGTCGCCACTGCGTTCTTCTTGTTCCTTCTGAAACCTACTCTTCATCAGTCCACGTTGTCACTTCCTACAAGACACAACTCACATACCAGATTACTTTTCCCCCAAGGTTAAATTACCTTGAGGCACACATCGGGTTTCCCCATCTTCCCGCATTATCCACCAAGTACACCCAGGTCCTTGAGCAAAGACAATGCCACGAATGGGTTTGCCTTTTCCCATGGGAGGAGCAACCCACACTGCCTTCCCCAGCCACCTTCCCATGTGCACTACAGGGACCTTATCTCCTCCTACAGTATGTAGAGGTTCTGTTTGGGCAGAACCTGGACGGTTAGCAGATCCTCTAGAGTTAACCAGCCAAGTGGCTTCTGCTAAATTTGTATCCCAGTGCTTCCATGTCCCATGACCCAATGCCCTCAGCATAGTCTTTAACAGTCCATTGTATCTTTCAATCTTTCCAGAGGCTTCTGGATGATAGGGGATGTGATACACCCACTCAATGCCGTGTTTCTTGGCCCAGGAATTGATGAGATTATTTCGGAAATGAGTCCCATTGTCTGATTCAATTCTTTCCGGAGTACCATGGCGCCACAAAATTTGCCTTTCCAGACCTAAGATGGTGTTTCGGGCAGTGGCATGGTTCACAGGGTATGTCTCAAGCCAACCAGTCGTTCCTTCTACCATGGTGAGTATGTAGCACTTGTTCTGGCGTGTTCGTGGCAGTGGTCCCATATAGTCAATTTGCCAGGCCTCACCATAACGAAAACCCAGCCACCGCCCTCTGCTCCAGGGAGACTTCGCTTTTGTGGCTCGCTTGATTGAGGCACATATCTCACATTCATGAGTGACCTGTGCAATGGCCTCCATGGTCAAGTCCACCCCTCGATCACGAGCCCATCTGTATGTAGCGTCTCTCCCTAGATGTCCTGATGTTTCATGGGCCCATCGAGCTACGAACAGCTCACCCTTACGTTCCCAGTCCAGGTCCACCTGAGCTATTTCAATTTTTGCAGCCTTGTCTACCTGGTCATTATTTCGATGTTCTTCAGTGGCGCGGCTTTTGGGCATGTGAGCATCTACATGGCGCACCTTCAGAGTCATGTTTTCTACTCGAGTAGCGATATCTTGCCACAATGCAGCCGCCCATATGGGTTTACCTCTGCGCTGCCAGTTGGTCTTCTTCCACTGCTGTAACCACCCCCACAGGGCATTAGCTACCATCCAGGAATCAGTATAAAGATAGAGTATTGGCCACTTTTCTCGTTCAGCAATCATCAGGGCTAGCTGGATGGCTTTCACTTCTGCAAATTGACTTGACTCGCCTTTTCCTTCAGTGACCTCCACAACTTGTCGTGTGGGACTCCACACAGCAGCTTTCCACCTCCGATGGTTCCCTATCACACGGCAGGATCCATCAGTAAACAAAGCATAGCATCGTTCATTCTCTGGTAGTTCATTATATGGTGGTGCCTCTTGAGCACGAATCACCTTCTCAGGCACTGCACCAAAATCTCTGCCTTCTGGCCAGTCCATGATCTCCTCCAGGATTCCTGGGTGATTGGATTTTCCCAGTCGAGCTCGTTGTGTGATCAATGCTACCCACTTACTCCATGTAGCGCTAGTTGCATGATGTGTAGAGGGGATATTTCCCCTGAACATCCAGTGCAACACAGGCAGCCGGGGTGCCAAGAGGAGGGATGCCTCTGTACCAACCACTTCTGAAGCAGCTCGAACTCCCTCATATGCTGCCAGAATCTCCTTCTCGGTTGGGGTATAGTTGACTTCTGATCCTCTGTATCCCCTGCTCCAAAATCCCAAAGGTCGACCTCGGGTTTCTCCTGATGTCCTTTGCCAGAGACTCCAAGTGAGACCATACTCCCCAGCTGCAGTGTAAAGTATATTTTGCACTGATGGTCCTGTCCGGATAGGCCCAAGTGCCACTGCACGAGCTATTTCCTGTTTCACGTGCTCAAAGGCTTGTTGTTGTTCGGGGCCCCACTCAAAATCATTCTTCTTTCGAGTCACTCGGAAAAGAGGTCTCACAAGCTGACTGTAACCTGGAATGTGCATCCTCCAAAACCCCACAAGGCCTAGGAAAGCTTGCGTTTCTTTCTTGTTAGTTGGTGGGGACATGGTCGCAATCTTATCAACTACATCCATAGGCACGTGACGGCGTCCATCCTGCCATTTTATTCCTAAAAACTGAATCTCTTGTGCAGGTCCTTTGACCTTGCTTTTCTTTATAGCGAAGCCAGCCTTCAGAAGAATTTCAATTATTCTTTTTCCCTTTTCGAACGCCTCTTCCGCTTTACTCCCCCACACAATGATATCATCAATGTATTGTAGATGTTCAGGGGCATCACCTTTTTCCAGTGCAGTTTGGATCAGTCCATGACAGATGGTGGAGCTATGCTTCCACCCCTGGGGCAGTCGATTCCAGGTGTATTGAACACCCCTCCAGGTGAAAGCAAACTGTGGCCTGCACTCTACTGCCAAAGGAATGGAGAAAAACGCATTGGCAATGTCAATTGTAGCATACCACCTCGCTGTCTTTGACTCCAGTTCATACTGGAGCTCCAACATATCTGGTACAGCAGCACTCAACGGTGGTGTCACTTCGTTCAGACCACGATAGTCCACTGTTAGCCTCCACCCTCCATCAGACTTTCGCACTGGCCATATGGGACTATTAAAAGGTGAATGTGTCTTGCTGATCACTCCCTGGGCTTCCAGCTGATGAATCAGCTCATGGATGGGAGCTAGGGAGTCTCGATTTGTGCGATACTGCCGCCAGTGTACTGTCCTGGTAGCAACTGGCACCTGCTGTTCTTCAACTTGCAGCAGTCCTACAATGAAGGGATCTTCTGAGAGGCCAGGCAGGGTAGACAGTTGTTTGATCTTCTCTGTAGTCACGGTAGCCACACCGAAAGCCCATTGGTAGCCCTTTGGGTCCTTGAAATACCCTCTCCTGAGGTAGTCTATGCCAAGAATACAAGGGGCCTCTGGGCCAGTCACAACAGGGTGCTTTTCCCACTTGTCCCCTGTTAAACTCACATCAGCCTCCAGTATAGATAATTCTTGGCATCCTCCTGTTACTCTTGAAATCCAAACAGGTTCTGAGCCTTTATATCTTGATGGTACTAATGTACACTGTGCACCGGTGTCCACCAACGCCTTATACTTCTGTGGATCCGATGTGCCAGGCCATCGAATCCACACAGTCCAGTATACTCGGTCATCCCTGTCCTCCTCCTGGCCGAAGGCAGGGACCCTCTATTCCTGATCCTCATTAGAACATTCACTGGGTGACCTTTGTCGTAACAGACCAGAAGTCCCCTCATCAGGATCAAGGGACATGACTTCAAATTTTCTTTGTCTAGGAGATTGCTGATTATCTTCCTGAGTCCCAACAGCAACTGCATTGACTGCCTTCTTGTATGTCGCCTTCTTAACTGCTGTCTTTCCTCTCAGTTCACGCACACGGGCTTCCAGTTTAGAGGTGGATTCACCATCCCACTTCCTCATGTCCTCCCCTTGATCACGCAGGAAAAACCAGAGTGCTCCACGTGGCGTATACCTGGGGCTTCCTTTTCCTCTGACTGATACAGGAAAAAACTGGTTTCTTGGAGCACTCCTGGTAGTTGATGCCTTGGCCCGCAGGGATGAGGAGATGCGGAGATTGTCTTCAAAATTTTGCAGCCAAGAAGACACTCTTTCCACAGTTGCTATATCCATGTCTGTGCAATATATCATTGCCAAGTTGTTGGAATATGACTCTGGAGCGCCCTGAATCACCTTTCTCCACATGGCCCGTGTGCATAGAACATCCTCTGGATCTTTAGGGGCTTCTTCATCATCTAGATTACTGTAGATGACTTCCAACACTCCTAGTTCTCTCAGATACTGGATGCCTTCATCTGCAGTAGTCCATTTTCCTTGGAAATTTGAAAGATCTTCCTTGAGTGGATATCTTGCCCTTACACTTGAGAGGAGCCGTTTCCAAAGACTGCAAACACCTGCTTCCTTTCCAATTCCTTTTTCAATTCCCCGATCCCTAGCAAGGGATCCCAGTTGCTGGGCTTCTCCACCATCTAGTTGCTGACTGTCAGCCCCGCTATCCCAGCATCGGAGCAGCCAGGCAGAAATCCGCTCACCGGGCTGGCGACTGTAATCTTTCCTCATATCTCGGATTTCTGACGAGGTCAGGGACCGGGTAGTTTCTGTTTCTTGTTTGATTTCTTTTACTCTTTCCGATTCCCCAGTCAGAGGATTAATTTTTTGATCAGGCTCCTCCTCTTCTTCTGCCCTTACTAATCGACCGTATGGAGCTGTTGACTTTCTTTTCCACATTTTTGTCTTCACTACTGGGGCAATTACTGTAGTCGTTGTTTGAGTTTCTGTGTCAACCATGGTGTCTTCAGCTGAGGTTTGAGTGCCTGCCTCAACCACTGCCCTTTGAGAATACTGAACTGTGGCTCGATAGGCACAGGCTAAGCCCCAGTACAATGCTAGGAGTTGCTGGTTTTCATTGGGGTAGGTAAGGCACCCTTCTATCAGATGGTGTGTCAATTTAGTAGGATCGCTCGCCTGTTCTGGGGTGATATCCCAGGCTATGGGAGGTGATAACCGTCCTAGGAATCTGCCCAAGTCCTTCCACACACCCTGCCACCCAGGGACCGGCCGCTTCAAGGCACACTTCAGTATGTCCCCACTCAAAGGTTGTCTCCTCTTATGCCAGGATGGAAACAGATTCCACAAAGCCCATAGTATACCAATAACATTAACTAGTAATACCATAGAGCTTACACAAGGGTGTACAAGGACCGTGGGAGCCTTCATAATAAAGCCGTTTACATCAATCTCATATAGGCAGAGGGGGATATAATCTTTTACTCTATCCGAAAGATAGCTCCAGCCCTGCAGCAGGGCTGTAACTACTAGAAGAAAACATATATTCAATGTTTGTCTTAACATGTTCTTAAACAAAGCTAAACCAAATGATAAGCAAATGCTACAAGCAAACTCCGCGTCCTGCACAGGAGCTTGCCACTTAATAGCTACTCTAGCTGTAGCAAGCTTAAGCAAAACTGCTGTTATCCTGCCCCACGTTGGGCGCCAAAAAGGACTGTGGTGGTTTGGCCCTGGCTGGAGGCCAGGAGCTCACCAAAGCCGCTCTATCACTCCCCTTTTCAGATGGACAGGGGAGAGGTGAGATGTAACAAGAAGCCCGTGGGTGAAGATAAAAGCAGTTTAATATAGCAATTACCGCGCGGAAGCAAAGCAAAACAACAAAGATTATTCTCTACTTCCCATCGGCGGGCGATGTCCGGCCGCTTTCCCAGGAAGCAGGGCTCCAACACGCGTAATGGTTTCTCAGGAGGACAAACAGCGAATGCCCCCCCCCACTTCCCTCTGCCTTCTCCCTTTATATCTGAGCTGACGTCATATGGTATGGAATACCCCTTTGGTCAATTTGGGTCAGCTGGCCCGGCTGTATCTCCTCCCAAGATGTTGATCACACCCACCCTACTACTGGGAGAACATCAAACCACAGCCTTGGTGCTGTGTGGGCACTGCTTAGCAGTAGCCAAAACACTGGGGTGCTATCAACACCCTTCTAGCTACCGCTCCAAGAAACACAGCACGGAGAGAGCTGCTGTGGGAAGATTAACTCCACCTCAGTCTGACCCAATACAAAAGTCAAACAAAAAAGTCAGCAAAGTCAAGATATAATCCAGCAATGAGGAGCCAGTTTAAACATGAGGACCTAAGCTGAGTGGAGGGTGTGCAGTCAGGGTATAAAAATCAGGGGTGATCATGCATCATCAGTGGGTCACTCACCCATCCAGCAGCCGTGTTGGGACTAGGTGACCACCAGAGGCTTCCTCCAGCACACAAAGTTCTAACACTATCGATTGTATTGCTTCTCTTTTTTGCCTCTGAGCATGATCGAGCTGGAGGTAAGCATAACAAAGCAATAGTTTATTGTCAACTGCCTTCTCATAATTTTCTGTCATTTATGCTCCTTACTACTCAATGCCAGCAGCAGTGCCCGATCTCCTTGTGTTAGTTGTTATTACTCATCAGCTGGGTTCTCAACCTTTCTAAAAATAAAATGGTGTTTTGCTAATTGGCCCAGGAAGGTGGGTCCCGCAGAAAAAGACACAAGCATCAACAGAAGGGTCAGCTTATTTCACTGCCTATTTCAAAATATTACAAGAACAAGGCAATGCAAGTTTATTATACTCTAGTTTTAAGCAGTGAGAAGAACAAGCAGGGTAATGCACCTAATCATTACTATATAGGGTTAGTGATAGTTATTAAGAAAGATCCATCACCAATCACCTTAATATCATCATCCAGATCCGCAGTCACTGGGGAGCCCCTGTTGCAGCGAAGATTCTGGAGAACCCTTCTGGCAATTGCGAAGTCCTGCGCAGTGTGTCCACTCATAGGTGAGATCTCCAACCATCGCTGCAAGAGGGTCCAGCTTTTATACTATTAAATAAACAACCTCACATAACTTCAAATGCAGGAACATCTGGTGTTGTTCACTCAGTTGGATTCCTCCTACAGCTTGGCTAGGGCTAAAGGAACAATACAAGGGAGTCTCCCTGTCTATTTTGGTCCTTAATCACATATTTCGCACCAAAGCCAGGCTTCTGGTCTCACGGCCTTGTAACATACTTCTAACAAAACAAGAGGCAGCTAGTTTCCCAGCCTTGCACTTGGCCTTTAGCTAAAGAAAGATCGCCCTGCTGGTTCCCACCACACATTTAGTCTTACAGCAAAGTTTTCACAGATTGGCATTGGAATATATATATATATATATATATATGCTAAAATAGATTATCAATACATTACATATGTGATTAATACTATATACTGTGGGCTTGTGAGGTTCATCTATAGGTCAACTTCAGTTCAGGGCCTATGATCCAGGCCCTAGCACTACAAATAAGTAGGCTGCATGAATAACAAATATTTCTAAATTGCATCACCATGGTTATAACATGGTGTTTCATGTCTCTAAGACTTGCTTTTGTAATTGGTTTTGCTGTTTTTCATATCTGTTTCATACTTCTTGTAATTAATTTCCAGCATGATGCTGTCGTGCATGACTTGAATGGCAAGAAAAAGTCTTTCTTGTGTGTGTTTAAATCCTAAGTGTATTGTATTATAGGCCTAGGCAAAACAATAATTAGTATCATTCAATTAAACAGATGAGCCAAAACACTGTCCTTTATAAGGTCAGATATCTTGAAGCAGTTCTCTCTCTCCCTTGGGAGGTGTGCTGGGAGGTCAGCCCCTGCTGTGCCATGAGGAGATTCACCACTTTACTGTAAGTAAAACCAATTAATTGCTTCCTCCACCTTGGTGTGTTTTGTCATGGCACAAAGGGGGCCTGTGAACTGCTGGGTTTCACACCTACCTGTTAGATCCTGGAGGCTTAACTGGGGTTACAGTGTTTTCTACCCCTGCCATTTCTTTGAGCTGCTTTTCGCATTCTTGCTGCAGTCAGTTTCTAGGAAAGAACACAAAGTTATGGCTTTCGTTCACTGCCCCAGGTATCAGACTTGAGCACTTACCTTTCTGTGTGCAAATCTTGCATCTGGTCTGCCTGCTAGATCACTCTTCTTTTTGTGATAGCTGCTGTGCACCTTGCTGTAAACATAACAAGCTTGGCCAGCGTGGCCATTGCTTTATAAACCATTTGTCATGGCCCTCAGTGTGTTGTATGTGTCCTTTATGATACTAAGCACGCAGAGGGACCTGCAAAATAATGTATCTGATTATTTATTTTGGAGAGTAATTTCAACTGAATGAGAGTACAGCCATGACTAATATGTCCTGCCAGCTCTTGGCGGGCTCACCAGCCCAGCAAACTGACCAGCCTGCCAAATCCCTTTGTTTGTCATCATCCACTGAGCAGAAATGTCTTTCAAAACCTCTTCTTGAGCTCTTTATAAGTCCATCTATTTTAATTCTCCCTTTTAAATTTCTCCCTCAGCATCTTTATTTATTTGCCAAGAGCAAAGTAGTATTTTTTCCCAGCTCTACCTCTAGCAAAATGAGAAGTCAGGGTGCACTATTTTCGGGTGGGACATTGACGTTAAGAGATAAAACACCTTTCTTCACTGAGCCTTCAGATTTTTTTTTGTTTTCCTAATAATTTCAGAGTGTGTCCATAGATGAGAATTTTATTAACATTATGTATTAACATGAAAAGGCTTTATGTTACGTGTCACTTTTTTCTTGCACTTGATAAGTCGTGGGCAACAGGAGAGGTGCCTGAGGACCAGTGGAAAGCAAATGTCACTGCAGTCTTCATAAAGGGCAGGAAGGAGGACCTGGGTAACTTCAGTCTGGCCAGCCTCAATTCCATCCCTGGAAAGGTGATGGAAAAACTTATCCTCGATGCTGTCTCTAGGCATATCGAGGATAAGAGGGTCATTAGGAGCAGTCAACATGGTTTTTCCAAGGGCAAGGTCATGTTTGACCAACCTGATAGCCTTTTATGAACATGAAACCAGGTGGATAGGTAATGGCCATGCAGTGGATGTGGTTTACCTGGATTTCAGTAAAGCATTTAACACTGTCTTTGTAGCTAAGCTGAGGAATTGTGGTCTGAATGATTGGGTAGTGAGATGGGTTGCTAACTGGTTGAAGGGAAGAAGTCAGAGAGTTGTGGTCAATAGGGCAGAGTCTAGTTGGAGGCCTGTGTCCAGTGGAGTCCCTCAGGGGTCGTTACTGGAACCAATGCTGTTCAATATATTTGTTCAATATATTCATCAAAGACCTGGATCAGAGATTAGAGAGCACTATCAGCAAGTTTGCTGACGACACAAAACTGGGAGGAATGGCTGACACACCAGAAGGCTGTGCTGCCATTCAGAGAGACCTAGACAGGCTAGAGGGCTGGGCAGGGAGAAATGTTATGAAATACAGCAGGTGCAAGTGTAGAGTCTTGCACTTGGGAAAGAACAACCCCAAGTACCAGTACAGGTTGGGGACTGACCTGTTGGAGAGCAGCATAAGGGAAAGGGACCTGGGGGTTCTGGTGGACAGCAGGGTGACCATGAGCCAGCAATGTGCCCTCGTGGCCAAGAAGGCCAATGGCGTCCTGGGGTGTATTAGAAGGGCTGTGGCTACTAAGTCGGGAGAGGTTCTCCTTCGCCCCTATTCTGCCCTGGTGAGACCGCATCTGCAATATTGTGTCCAGTTCTGGGCCCCTCAGCTCAAGAACAGGGAACTGCTTGGGAGAGTCCAGCGCAGAGCCACAAAGATGATGAAGGGAGTGGAACATCTCCCTTATGAGGAAAGGCTGAGGGAGCTGGGTCTCTTTAGCCTGGAGAAGTCTGAGGGGTGACCTCATCAATGTTTATAAATATGTAGAGGGTGAGTGTCAGGAGAACAGAGCCAAACCCTTCTCAGGGATGTCTAATGACAGGACAAGGGGCAATGGGTACAAGCTGGAACATAGGAGGTGCCACAAAAATATTAGAAAAGACTTTTTCACTGTGAGGGTGACAGAGCCCTGGAACAGGCTGCCCAGGGAGGTTGTGGAGTCTCCTTGTCTGGAGACATTTAAAACCCACCTGGACGCGTTCCTGTGTGACCTACTGTAGGTGATGCTGCTCTGGCAGGGGGGTTGGACTAGAGGGTCTTTCAAGGTCCCTTCCAACCCCTAACATTCTCTGATTCTGTGGCTCTAGAATCTGATAATTCAGATTTTGATATAAACATTGTTTATGATTCTTCATTTGTTTTGAAGCTCAGTCTTCTAAATCTTCTCTTCTCCAGGCTTCTCTTGTCCGGGCTATAAAGACCCTGGTCCCTCAGCCTTTCCTCATAAGAGAGACCTTCTAGTCTGTTAATCATCTTCGTGGCCCTTTGCTCTTCCCTCCCCAGCAATTCCCTGTCCTTCTTGAAGTGGGGAGCCCAGAACTGGACACGGTACTCCAGATGTGGCCTCACCAGGCCACAGTAGAGGGGGAGGATGACCTCTCTCAACCAGCTTGCCACACTCTTCTTAGTGCAGCCCAGGATGCCATTGGCCTTGGCCACAAGGGCACATTGCTGGCTCATGATCATCCTGTTGTCTACCAGTACTCCCAGGTCTTTTTCCATAGAGCTGCTTTTCAGCAGGTCAGCCCCTAACCTGTTCTGATACATGGAGTTATTCCTCTGCCAGTGCAGTACCCTACAGTTGCCCTTGTTGAATTTCATAGGGTTTTTCTCTGCCAAACTCTCCAGCCTGTCTAGGTCACGCTGGACGGCAGCGCAGCCTTCTGGTGTGTCAGCCATTCCTCCCAATGGTGGGATATGCAATAGGAGAAAAAGATATTGAAATAAATACTGAAGAAAAGGTGGTTCACTGGAAAGGGGTTGTAAAAGGACTTTCAGCAGTGTACAGAGGCACACACTGGAAAAGTAATTTATTATCCTATGTATTTGGTAGCCTGGCACATATGCCCTTAAGCGACAGGTTTGGTTGGTTCCTGCAGAAATGATCTCTGATCATTATTGTTTTTATAATACCTCTTGCAGTGGTTAGTTGAAAGTGCTGTCCACAGGCTAGTCATTCTACTAAGATTTCAAATTCATTATGGTCATTTTTCAGAACAAGGAAATCTATTTTCTATTACACAGAAGATGTTAGCTTCATGTGTTTCTGAAAGAGCACAATTGTGGTAGTTGCTGCTGGTGAGTGAGTAATTGACCAGAGAAACTTGCTGTATCCACTTCAGCATGATAAAAAGCTGGTGCTGTTCAAAGGAAATGTTACAGGCTTTTTCTCTGTACAGAGAACTCATTCTTTGTCCAGGTAGTAAGTGTAAATAATTCCATACCATTTAGCTGAACAAAAAGATAGATGGCAGAAAATAGGAGAGTACTGCAGCAAAGAGAAGACGAAAAAATTTACTGTGTGAAACATAAATCATTTTTACCTGGGCGGAGTCCTTGAGATAAGAGGTAATAGTTTACTCAGCTGCTCTAAAAGGAAATTGCTCTTACAATTAATACCACATCCTTATAAATTAGAAGTAAACAACTTTTTTTTACAACCTCCTGAGATCTCCCCTGGTGCAGCCCTGCTGAGGGGCTGTGGGGAGAGAGTGTGTTGGGGAAAAACCTCACCAAGCACAGAAAGGAAGCTGAGATGCTGTGAAACACCACATGTGATGCCTTCACACCTGTGTCTGGAGGTCGGTTACATGTACTTCATCACTGCCACTCTTGGCTTTCCCCTTCTTGGTAGAGGTGGTGGCAGGTAAAGGTCACATTTCAGATTAACACATATCCTCTGAAGTGGCTATTCAAAGTAATCTTATTATGCTGAGTTTTTGACAGTAGAAAGAGAGGAAGGAGCACAGAGCCCTGTGACACAGAAAGCATTTCTAGAGGCCACAAGGCAAACAGAAAGTTGTTAAACGCTATCAAAGCCCGTAGGCTCAACCTCTTCATACAGTGAAATTTTTTTTTTTTCATTTTATGTTTTGCAATGCATGACTCAGTTTCCTAGGTTGGGAGTATTGTTCTTTTCCTTTACTTAGTAACTGAGCATAACAAAACACAGAAGAGCTACACTATTGCAACATAAATTCGTTTTTCCTAATCTGCAGAAAAACATAGTGCTGCAATTTAATGTTGAATAAACACTGAAGTCCAAAGACATAACAATCAATTAATAGAGAATAATATATTTTTACAAGAATGTGAATCTCAGTGGTTACACAGAAATAAGCACTGAGGGAATTTAAATACCATTGAGGAGGATTTTGATAACTTATTAAACGTGAAGGACAGTACAACAGGAAAGAAAACTGCAAATGAAGTTCCCAAGTGTAAGACAGATGAGAAGAACAAAAACCCAAGCTTCCACTGAATATAAGGCTGAAAATCTGCTTTCAGTCATGTGGTAAATAGGAGAGCTCAAAAAAAACCATATTAAAAACTAGCTAGTGTAGATCCATCACTTGAATCTCAAGTTTCAGAAATTCGCTTGAATATTTTTGCATATGCTACAAAAGAGATCAGCATGGGTGAAAGTCATAATGCATCTGTATTTCAGGAAGTATTTTAAGCCATATTGTGGAATATGTTATTCCGCAGAATATGAGGGAAGGTGCCCAGGGCTGATATCATCTTAGTGTGACAAGCCCTGACAGAGGGACAGGTGTCCCCCAGGGCAGGGGCACGGGCATCCTCCTCTGCTGAATGGTCTGTGTGCCCGTGTCCAACAGGAGCTAAAGGGAGGATCTGTGTACTCTAGCATGCCCTACCACCAGAAAGGATGCAGATTGCCTTGACAGAATCACATTCGTCTTGCCCACATCTGGTGACGGGGCATATCATCAATCTTTTCATTAAGATACCGTGGGGTAGGTTTGGTCTGCTGAGACACCTATCTTAGAGCTGTATTTTTATGTCTTTTTATCTTAGAGCTGTATTTTTATACTCTTCAGCTGAATGCTGCTTCCTTAAACAGTCAGTGAAATGTGGTTAACTGTTCTGAAAGCTTCCAGGAGGACATTTGTTCTCCGGGAGCTTGGTTCTGTGTTGGAGTTAGGAAGAAATGAAGTTTCCATTCATAGCTTTTATTAGCAACATTTACTGAGTTGCTTGAGTAACTTAATTCCTCTTTGCCTCACTTACCCTATGCAGAATAAGAGAAAATATGCCTTGAATCCCTTCTGAGGGCTTTTATCCCTTTATATGACAATTACTTTATTATTACTAAGCATTTTTGTTTTAGAAAGGCCACAGTGATCATTCAGGAAGGTCAATGCTATTGCAAAAACAATGGATATTAATCAAAAAGCTGTGTTGTTTTTATTATGGGTCATGTGCAAAAGCCAAGCTCTTTATACGCTTGAATAAAAGAGAAATATTTTTCACTCTTTTGCTCTTACGATTTATCTTACTGTCTCTTTCTTTGAACAGATTCAAAGTAGTTGTCTTTGTCACGATTTTAAGAACATTGTACACTTAGCAGACATCCACCTCGTGTTTTAACACCTTACATGATACATTCTATGCTCATTTAGGCAAGGCCATGCTTCCACAGACAGTAAAAACTACCTCTGATAACAGATTTTCTGTCTGAGGGATTTTTATCATTCAAACACATTAGGCATGAAAACAATTCTCTTTTTTTCATTCCCAGTTTTCATCATAATATGTTTCATTTGAAAAACATCTGGAGCTTACTTTTACATGAGGCATGGTTTGGTTGTTCATGCTTTTGCTACAATAATTCACATTACATGAATGATAAATTAACTGTAACCAACTGCTTTATGCCTTTCTTCCTCAGTGAAAACAGAAAAATTCTTGAGGTTTAGCTGTCTCTTACAGTGAATTATAAGCACAGGCTACTGTGTTTGAGGATACACTCTCTAATCAAAATGGTGCCAGAACCCTGTCTATAAACCGCTATCCAATAAAAAAGTAGCACATCATTCAGAAACAAGATGTAGAGAAGTCTGTCACTGACATCACAAGAAGTTTTGTGCTTGAAGCTGGACCTTCTTTTCAGCCTTTTCTGTACTCTGTGTAGCAGGGTAAGTCATTGCTTTTGAGATAGCAATGGCATTTACATGGGCAGTTTGTTGCCCCGAGCCCCAAATATACCTTCGTGTTCACAGAAAATAGAAGTCTGCTTTCTGGTATTCTAATACTGATTTCTGCTTATTGACATATATTATAATACTTGCTTTGGATGAGAAGTCCTTATTCACTCACAGAGAGTAGAAAATGATCACAAGCTGTAAGAGAAAGACCTTGTGCAGGATTCAGAGTGAAATAGCATGTTACTGATTCACTCGTCATTGTCATTTACCACATTACAGCTGTCAGTGAAAGCTAGTCAGAAGTTCATGTTGTATGCTATGTTTGTAAATGGTGATGCTCTCTCATTATTTTCCAGCCTGTCTGCAATTAACCTCTTATATTGAGTGTGGTGAATATGTGCAGTAACAGCATGCAATGTTTCAAACATATTTCAAAGTGCACCTTTGTCACTTCAGTTGCTCATGAGGGAAACAAATGCTTCCTTACTGATTTGCATGCATGCTGGTTATAAATAGTTCTTATTCTTAACATCATGTATTTGAAAAAAGGAATAAACTACATTAATGAATTGGTTGTGTGTCATCACTGTCAGAATTTTGATAGCTCCTAAATCTTGAGAGTAAGTAATGCAAGCAGTAGTAAATTATTTGAGAGCTCTAAGATCATCCTGACTGTGGAGTGGCCTGTGGTGAAGACCAGCCAGATGCTAGTCCTGAAATGAAGTCACTGCACTGTCACTCAAACCCTCAGGGGAATTTGCAGTACTCCAAATTTGGGTGTACAATATAATACTGAATTGCTACTCACTTACATTTTCATTCTTGTACTTCCTGTGTGGTGCCATACCCGTTTCAACAGCTATACCAGGAATACCCATTTCAACGTTTATACCATGACCAACCCAGCTATTTAAGTTAGTCTTATGGACCTAAGCTAAGCACCTCACCCTCCCTCTATAGTCAAATACAACACTCCTTCAGAAGGCAATTCCTTTCATCCTTGGATGCTGGTTATGATAAGTGGGACAAACTGTACCTCTGGAGTTGATTATTCTCAGAGTTGGGAGTGATGAGCTTCAACTTGGGCAAGGAACTTTTAACCTCTGGCACTGGTTGGGATTTGCTTGCTTTTTTTCCCCCCTTTTCTTCTGCAAGACAGCTATTCTAAGTTAATCATCTAGTTTCCCACCTACAGACAGCACAGAGCAAAGAGACTCTCCAGAGGATGATTCATCCTCTCCAAAGATAAGTATCTGACACAGGTGGGTGTTAGTCAAAGTAGAAAATGTACTGTAAATTCATTTCTGCTGGTATTGTTCACTATTTAAACAGTCTCTTAGGAGGAGCGTTTCTTATCTGATTTTTGTTTTGGAGAAGAGAGTCCCCCCACCCATCGCATTGCTAGAGGATGAGATCCCCTGGATGTTAGTCTCAGCGTTGTTTCAGTGTAGACCACATAAATAAAGGGAGCACACGAATGAGAGAAAGGCCCTTGGGAAAAGCACGAAAAACATAGGGTAGGTGTGAGAGGCAGCGATTACTGAAGCAAATAAAAAAGAATTTTTAGGAGAAGAATGGTGCAGGAAATCAAATAGAGCAGAGCTTAAAGAGCACAAAAGTTGTGGGGGAAAAAAAAAGATAATGAATGCAGATGTCATTTTAAAGGGATGGTAAATGCAGGAGGAAACTGATAAAAAAAAATTACTTCAAAACAGGAGATTTGGAAGAAGCTATCTAGAAAATGAAAAAGGAAACTTCTTTCAGCTAAAAAAAAAACAGATACTGTTCTATTCCTTCCATTTCAGAATAAGTTCCTGACAGTGGCAGGTAAAATGGCTAGGAAAGATACCTGTTTGATATTCCCAGGCCAGGCTATTAGGAACAGGTGAATTCTATATTGTCTGAATTAAAATAACTCCATTTACCTGTGTTTTCTTTAGGAAACCTATCCCTGGGTACTAAGTATATGACTATCTAGGGATGTTTCAGCTTTCTTATAAGCCTTGGTTCTCAAACAACTATGTGTCAAGAGTGTGAATTGCAGAAAGCAACAGCATCAAGCAGTACAAAAAGACCTAATGGTAGTCCGAATGTCAAGTGTCACTGTCAGGAAGACTGAAGCCTCCAGGAAAGTGCGAAGAAAATGGTAAATGAATGCCAGGTACTAATTCAAAGGTAAAAAATCAGTTAAAAGGGAAATGGTAAAAAACCCAACTTTTGTAATTTCTATAGTTCGGAAAATCCTCTTCCCTTTCTCATGTCGTTCTTGGATTATGCTGCCTCCAGAGTGATATGGTCTTTCTCTATAAACGTGCATATTTGAAAATCATTCGGTGTGTCCTAATATTGGAAAAAACTGTTAGTAAAGCAGTAAATAAGAAAGCAGTTCAGTGCTTAATACCTAGTTCTAAACAGCACTTTTACAATTTACTCTGACTCCATCACGTGGAATATTTCAGACACTCAAGAGCATAACAGTACAGCAATACCTAGTCAGATCTGAGGAGACAGTGACTTATTTTAACATTAGAAATGGAATTAACAGATAAGACTAGATAAAAATGTGGCTCACTAGCAGTGACACTTTGAAACTTAAAATTACTTTAATAACACACATTTGAACAATTTTGTCTTTATAATGAGAAGACTGTTTTGTCCTTTTCCTCTCACTTTTTCTTTCTCATACCACCTAACTTTCTGGCTGAAGAATATCTGAAAGTCTGGTGGAAAAAAATGCACGGAGACTAGAACGAAAAGCAGGCTGTTTCTCTAGCAAGATACTGCAATTTAAATAAGCAAGGGTGTGAATATCCATCACATTATGTGGTTGGGGCACCAAATATGACTATAATTCTATGTTTCCCTCCAAACACTGTGAGGGAAAGGAGGGGACTAGACTTAGACTAGCCTTAGCTTCCTTTCTCTTGCTGATCGTGTAATGGTTGTTTCCCAGATCAGCGAGAGAATATAGGGAGAGGGGGGAAAAAAGAAAAAAGAAAAAAAAAAGGTCTGTTCCAACTGGGACATTTTTTTCTCACATTCACAAAGCCTTTTTAATTAATGTAATGAATATATGGAAATAATATGAAAGGACCCACGTCTTCTCCGTCTCCAGGGTCTGGGCAGTTGCTTCTGGTTTAATCAACGTTTCTAATAGCAGGCAATTTACTTCTTTTGGGTTCCCTCATCATGGGAAGGAGAATTACCAGTTTCTCTACTTTTGTGCATCTATTATGACTACACAAATATGTTCCTAAAAATAAAATTGGAAAATAGGGAAGGCGTGGTTGTGGCAGCAAAGAAAGTCAACCTCTTCTCTTCTAGTGTTATGAGGAGGGAGCAGAAAAAAAAATTCAAACACTGACAAGTACTACACTGATTTATGTTTTTTAAGCTGAGTGGCAATACCAGGCACAGGTGTGCACCTGAAAGATCCTGTGACTTCCTTGAATCTTTTCTGCAGATTTTAGCTGAACAATTTTATCACTAACATGATGATCCTCCAGGTGGGATTTAATTCAGACCTACAGCATCTGATGGTCATGTTGTGTGCATAAATTACTGTGACAGTCGGTGGGGGTTTGGTCAGCCTAGGGAGGCATTAGGCTTGCAAGTCATCTGCTTTGGAGCTAGCAGAAGCACTCTTGTATTGAGTGGGTCACCACTCATTAAAGCAGTTCAGCACCGTAATGTACCTGTAAACACTTAGATGTGGAGTTGAATGTGTTTAATCTTGAACTGAGTCTTATTCTCCTAAACTGTGCTATCCTGCTCATGCAGATGGTAAACTTAATATTTTATTTTTCCTTTCCTTCATTTCTATTCTTTGTTACCATAAGAATTTGCTTTCTTGGACACCAATAAGTACTTAGCCACAGCGATGTGGATCTACAGCGTACCAATTGTGATGCATTAACGCCACATAGGCATAGAATTTTACTTCAGTGTAAAGATGGAATAATATGCTTCATTAAGACACATATTACTGCCCTTGGATACAATTAAAATACAAACAAACCCCAATAGTTTGACATTTTATCGTAGGCAGCTAAAAGAGCAGGGACTCTTTGAGTTCTTGTTCTTGTGTCAGAAGATGTAGAAATGAAATTGTATTCTTCTCTTAGTTTTAAAAGCAAATCACTTAAAATCCCTGAATATCTGTAAGCCATTTTTAAGTATGCTTTAACTATTAGTGTTTGCTAACACTGCTCAAAAGTCTGAGAAAGAGCTTCCTTAAGCTACCTAACAGAAATGCCAAATAGTCAGCACAAAACTACATCAGTGTTTTGTCAAAATGCTGAGAAAAGTAGAAAGTTCTTATCTTTTTGTTACAGGCTGGCAGTTCAGTTTTATTCTTACTGAGAACGAGTATGAGCACATTCTATTTTAGAGCAGAAATCTGAGCATTAGAAGTCTAGTGATGACTCTGAGCTAAAGCTGATCCATGAACCCACAGAAGCTCAAGAGTAACATTGGCTTCCTTATTTGAATTAAGTCTTTTCATCAGTCTTCACTGGGAATGCTTTGTACTGTTTCTATTACACCTCTGGCATAACTAATCCTCTATTTTAAGATTATAAATCACTCGTAAGAAGAGTACTTAACTGAAAGTCAAACTCCTTTTTCTGCACATCTGGGAGTACAGCACTTAACATACCTGAGTTCCCCTACAGAGCAGAGTATTCGACCCCTTAATACTATGGCTGTTCAAAGAGAGAAATAAAAGGCACCTTTGTAGGTGGCTTCCATTCACAGGTCATATCTAGCCTAACTAACCTCTGCTCTTGGCTTCAAGGGCCCTAGGCTCCATGTAGGGCAATGAATGTATAACTATGGCTGGCTATGTTGAGTTATGCATGTAGATTTTCAGGTTCTTCATTTCAAAAAGGACTCCATATGTTGGCATAACTTTTACAGCAGTATGACGGCAGGGGGCTGCTGATCAAAGATATTAAGTCCAAAAAGGTGGGATGCTCATATATAAAACTGTCTTACAACATCTGAATCCAGAGTCACATAGCTAAGACTCGTATGAGAAAATAACTGTCCATACACCTGGTTCATTTCAATGCCATGGCACACTGCAACAATACATTATGAACAGACTCTTGAAATAAGTTGTTTGCTACCAAGAGATGACTGAAACAATATAAGCAATTTTAAGAGAAAGACTTTTTAACTCAGGTTTGCTCTGATTCTGTAGTACATACACACATAGTTTGTATTCCAAAGGACTTAAGTCTTACCTCTTTGTCCTCTGTAGATGGCAAAGATGAGTGTCATAAATCACAGGAGTACCAAGAAGCTCCAGCATATTACACATTAAAAGAAAACAAGAGCAATATGTTATTTCTAAGGAGAATTACATATAACCTTCCTAAAATACCAATTGTAAAGCATATTATGTTATCTTCCAATAAATATGTGAAATTTTTCCCCATATTTTCTAGTGTACACTGTTCTATTATGTCAAATTCATTCATGAGTTTGTTCTTTTCAGTTCTGAATATCCGTCAATTAGAATTTTTTTTGAGGGAGTTCTTCCCTGAGTAGACTAAAGAAACTCTTTTTCCTAAGTCCTTCAGAAAAAGCCTCCACACCAGTTGTGCTATACTTCCTTAATACAGTATTGTGATGAATACTTACTTCCTCCAGTATGGTCTAACCACAGGAGACACTAAAAATATTGTGTTAAATTCCCCTCTTTCAAAATAACATTAGATCCAGTTGTGGTCTAAAATATTTCCTTGGGTGAATGGAAGGTTCTAAACATAACTAACTCTTATAAATTTCAACTGATATCCATACTCACTGAAAGCTGAATGGTTGTATGATTATATGGTTGTGTGATTGTTGTATGTATTGTTGTATGATTGATGATGTTGTATGGTTGTATGGTTGTATGATTCAGTCACAGAATATTAATTTGATGTAGATTGATTTCCCCCTTAGATCAATACTCTTGTAGCATACATATTTTAATCTATATGCAAAGTTGATAGTATAACCTGAAAAGCAAAACAGGCACAATTTATTTTTAGGTAAGTCTTAAATATAACCCTGTTGTAGAAGGACATCAAACATGTCAGGCACGATTTACCCGTAGTGAAGCCATGTTGACTGTTGCCAGTCATGTCCTTATTTTCCATGTGCCCTAGCATAGTTTCCAGGAGAATTTGCTTCACGATCTTGCCGGGCTGTGAGGTGAGACTGACTAGCTTGCAGTTCCCTGTCTCCTCCTTTTTTCGCTTTTTAGAAATGGAAGTTATATTTCCCCCTTTTCCAGTCAAGCGGAACGTCACTAGACTACTACAACTTTTCAATTATGATGGGTTAAGGTTTAGTCACTTCATCTGTCGGTTCCCTGAGGACCCATGGATGCATCTCATCAGGTCCCATGGACCTGTGCACCTTGAAGTTCCTTAGATGGTCTCAGACCTGATCTTCTCCTACGGTGGGTAGTCCTTCATTCTCCCCATCCCTGCCTTTGCTTTCTGCGACTTGGGCAGTGTGACTCAAGCATTTTCCAGTGAAGGCTGAGACAAACAAGTCCTTGAGTATCTCAGCCTTCCTCATATCCTGGATAACCAGATCTTGCTGTTTCCTTCTTGAGAGGGCCCACATTATCCCTAGATTCCCTTTAATCACCGATGTACCTACAAAAGTTTTTCTTGTTGCCCCTGATATCGCTGGCCAGATTTAATTTTATCAGGGGTTTGGCTTTCCTAACCTGATTCTTGGCTGCTTGGACAATTTCTCTGTTCCTCCCAGGCTAACTGTTCTTGCTTCCACACTCTGTAGTTTTCCTTTTTTATGCTTGTGGATGCCACAGGAATCACCACACTCTAGTAATAAATGATTTTTGAAAAGTTTAGTTTTCTCCTTTGAACATTGATAAACCCTTGAGAACATCAACTGCTGTTTTCCTCTTTGGCACTAACACTGTCCCATCTTTCTCCAGGAGGAACAGAGGAACACATCTCAGTCTACATGAACTACAAGCATAACTGGGGCTTTCTATCTTTTGAAGTTGTCCCTCACTTGGAATTTTTCACAGCACAGTCACAGGAAGTTGAGAGTCAAACTATACATCCTTCAGTGTGGTAAAACAATAGCCATTTCCTACAGAAGAAGACTGGGAAGATCAAAAATAGTAAGAGAATGAAGGACAAAGCTGAACAGGCTACTGCTTGAGTTCCTGCTCCCAGAACAATTCACATGTAGGAGCAAGAAAACCAAGATGTACAGGAGAAGACATCTGTACTCCCAAACTTCAGCTCTTTGCAAGGGGCAAAAAGTGGCTAAGTGAATTCTTCTGCATACAGCAGCAAAGGGAGAAAATATCCTGGTGTCACTAAAACTCAGATTGCTAAACATTATACTTAATTTATTGACTGTTTATGGGAAATGTCAAAACAAACACAGCTGTGGCTCTTGGTATGCAGATCAAAGCTTGTCCCCTTTCAACTTCACCACCGCCAACACAGAAATCTGTTCTGAACTTGTCACAGAGTTTAGGAAAGACTAGTTGCAAATTTGAAGCTGGGGAGTGGTGGGAATAGAAAAAGTGAGTCTGGTAGCATCTAGAAACCAGAGAGCTGACAACATGAAATCAGCCTGCTGTTGTAAATCAAATTGTTTTTATTGTTACTCATTGAGGTCAGTTAGTGATTTCTATTTAGGTAATAGATTGGTTTCCACATAGACTTTTCTCTTTACTTGTGCTGAGCAGCTGTTTTTTTGATTTATGAATATTGACAGGTCATGTTCTGTTCTCAGTTAAACCGATAATAAAATTGAATTCCACCTGTATAAATCTGTTATACCAGTAGTTAACCTATATAGAAATAGGTGCAACTGGTGGTGGAATTTTGATGACTGAATGTAATCTGTAGAAATCAAACACTTACGCACTTTTTAGAATCATAGATTTTCTAGCTAGATCTACATCTACCATACATGTGTCCCTGGTAGCTATCTCAGGTGTTACAAGGTGTTGGATTCAGGAGGCATGGGATTTTATTTTATGTGATAATTCCTATGTTTTTTAGAATCACTGAGAGTAACCTGTCCTTGTTCAGGTAAATATCTTTGTAAAATCCAATAAACAAAGTAAGAAATGTTCTAATTAGCATAAAAGTCGCATACATTATTTTTTTTTTTGTTCTTTCAGTAGTCTCTTATGTTACTTTCTGATGGCAGATCTTTTGATTTATACTTGAGATTTAGTTTTTCCTATCATTTATTGTCAAAGATATTTTCATGTGGAACAACTTTTAAACACTGATGATGATTTTTAATGTTTATGATTTTCCAAGATATTTTAGCAGTGTCCTCTGGTTTTTACTCTGACTCTAGGGTTTGCTTAAGCTGCCCTAGTGCCCACAGTTCTAATTAAAAAATTTATTGAATCTCAAACTATTAGTCAGAGTGTTCTCAAGAGAATACTCTCTCATCTTCTAAGCATTTATGAAAGAATGATTAGAACAATAACAATATCCATGTAAGTTAGATGTAGCTAAAAAGTCTCTGCAGAGGATTAGGAAAATTCTCAAAACTCAGATTCTCAAAACTTCAGTGCCAATGCATGGTAATATGGGTAACTTAAAAATATAAAGGCGACTTTTATATTTGCAGAATCTTTCCAACATGAGACAGTTGTAAATTTGGAGTGTTTATCAGCAATGCTGGCATAGGGGTTAGAAATTTCCCTGTTGCACCTATTTCCCCTGAGAGACTGTCTGCTGGGGGACTGTAGTGATTTGTGCTGGATAGTTCCCTCTCTAAAATACATATGCTAATCTTTAAAGAATTTTCATTCCCTTGTTGATACTTTCAGTTAATTCACTCAGTCCTTCACAAAGTTCAAGTAAAGGTTATCTGTAAATTACTTTTTGGCTAGCTATGAAATAGGTATCAGTACAAATACATTCTTTTCTCCATAACAGGGATTGTTCGCAGTTTCTTACTTGAATGCACCGATGAAGTTCTTAAAGAGTAAGTTGAATAAGCATCTCCCACCAGTATTAGCTGAGGTGTAATTAGTGCTGGTTAGGGATGGAAGAGATACCCTAGCATCTCTAATTCCCTTCCATTTTTGTCTTACTGTGAGTCTATGATATATCCTTAACTGTACACTCTGCTTTATATATCACGTGATATTGTTATTAATCTCTCAGCCTGCCTAAGTGCTGGATTATGGAGTTCTAGTTTGCTAAGGAACCGTTTCACGTGCCAGATTATTTCTTGCAAGGTAAACCTGCATTAGCTGTCACAAAATCAATGCTTACCCTCTTGCTTCAAAGTTTGGGTTTTAGAGAAGATTTTGCCAGCTCAGTTGCACTGAGCACAGAAGTGAAAACACATAATCCTCCATGCAATAATTTGGGAACTGCTGAGAGTTTACTGACAGCTGCACATCAAGTCTGTGCTGGCCTGTGGTTCAGGGAACCAGCGGTCTCCAAGCACATGCAGGAATAAATTGGTCATTGCTAAGATTTGTGATCTGAGGCAAATGGAACTTGCTCTCATCATCAGCAGTATCCCAACTCCAGCGGAAGGAAGCTCAGGTAGTACTACAAATACACAAGAAACTTCTCTTACAGGAAAAGTAAAAAAAAAAAAAAAGAAAAAAAAAAAGGGGAAAGCTAAAGAGTTATTTTCCTCTACATTGCTTTATTTGGGGAACACGCTTCCAGATTTGGGAGCAGAGAGAATGCTACTTGGCTGTGGGTGGGTTACAGCTGCAGAAGACCAAACTGCCTCAGTCCTGACTCTACTATTTAATAAAAATATTTTCTAAAAAGATAAGTAAAATGGATTTTCAATTGATGTTGCTTATAGTGTAGACTGAGCTGCAGCCTTCAGAATGAGGCCTGATCCCTGTCCCATGGGTTGGCACCTCAGCAAGTGGTACAGTGCAATAGGAGTGGATCAGATTATGAGACATTTGGTGTGGAGGATCCTTGATATGGCCTATATCCTCTGTGATGGCTTAATTTGTACTGAAGTGAGGTTTGCTGGCCCAAGCATGGACAGGGTGCACAGAGTTTGAAGGAATGACAGCTTACTTCTGCATCCATGCCACTACTCCATAGAAACATTCTGGAGGAACAAGTGCTTCTCCTGACTGTCCCTTTCTTAGGGAATAAAACATGGGCCATGATGTTCTGATAGTCTTCTCTGCTATGACTTCTTTTATCCTCATTCACGTGAAGTTCTAGATGCAACAAATGAGCTCAGAAAGGGTAATATGGTTCTAGCTGACTGCCTGGGCTGACAACAAAGAACCACACGGTCATTCCCTTGCTCCTCTCTCCACCCTCATCTCCACAGGAATGTGGAGGGAGAAAATGCAGATAAAAAGGCTCAAAGGTTAAGATTAAAGGACAGGAAGCATAAGAAGCTACCACTTACGATGTCAGGTAAAAAAAAACAGAGTAGATTTGGGGAGAAATCTTTAATTTACCACCACCATTTATCAAGTAGGATAGTGACAGGAATATATAAATAAATACGACCTGATCTTAAATATACTCTCCCCTCACCCTTTCCATCTTCCCAGCTACCTCCTCCCCCCCATAGGTGCAAGAGGTAAGGAGCACAGTCCATCTGGCCGTTACTCATCATCCATGGCAGCTCCTCCTTCTTCAGAAAGAGGGCTCCTCACAGTCTCCCCTTCATAGAATCATAGAATTGTGAGGATTGGAGGGGACCTTAAAGGTCATTTAGTTCCAACTGCCCCACCATGGGCAGGGACATCCCCCACTAGATCAGGCTGCTCAGAGGCCCATCCAGCCTGGCCTTAAAAACTTCCAGGGATGGGGCTTCCATTACCTCTCTGGGCAACCTGTTCCAGTGTCTCACCACCCTCACGGTGAAGAACTTCTTCCTAATGTCCAATCTGAACCGATCCATCTCTAGCTTTAATCCATTCCCCCTAGTCCTATCACTATCCAACATTGTGCCACATGATGTCCACCACACAGGAGGCAATCCTCTTCCTCCTCCTGAGTCCGTCTCAACCGGAGTCGTGGGTCGCTGCAGACATGTCCTCCACTCATGCTCAGTGTCTCTTCCCCCTGGCATGGGCTTCTGCATTTACTACTGCATCCTCAATGTTCTTACGGCCTTTGATCCCCTTAGCTTGCAGGCAGTCATCTTCCTGCCATCTCACTCGCCACAGGGCTCCAGGGAAATGTTCTGCTTCGGTGCCCTTCTCTCCCTCATTCCTCACCAACCATCTTCTTTTATTTTTCCTCTCACCTCCCCTTCCTCCAACAAAAAAAGCTCCTCAACATAAAAAAATTGAGGGATCCAGATGAGATGTGACAAAACCAAAAGAGAAAGAGAGACTGGAACAATAGGGTTGCCTCTTAAATACCTTGATTGCAGAGGTGCTGATTGGCCTGGCCTTGGTCAAAGGCGAGTCCGACTTCTACCTGACGCAGGGGGAGGCTCTCAAAATTTTGCAAGAGTCATTCCTCACAGCTCTCCCCTCCTGCTTCCAAAAACCCCGCCAGGCTCAAACCCATGACAACGGGGAAGGTGAAAATTGCATTGTTTTAGGACGGCCAACAAAGGGTGGAAAGTTTGCCAATGTGTGAGCCCACTGTGAAAAGCCTGTACTGTGACTCCACTCTCAGTGAATGCAACTTTGGGGGCCATCTGTAAACACAAATGAATGGCCATCACCCTATGAAGTCTGGTAGACTTCAGCACTTAGTGTTTGCTGGATAACCATTTTTGAGGAGAGCAAGCACGCTGACAGCAAAGTGATGAAGGAAGTTTCAGAAGCTGTCCTCCAAAAGTGCTTCTTTTGGAAACTTAAAGTGAGAGATACCAATGAGATCCTCTAGGATACTGATCTTCAGGGGTTTCTGCACTGTGTGGGCACTGTATATAGGAGCCATACTGCAGCGTACTTACCCAGACCAGGGCAGTTTGGGCAAATTCATGACTCTCCACCAAGGAAAATCTTCCTTGCTCCAGAACCTTGACGTATCATAAAAAACTCTGAGATTTGTATGGATTTAAGGACAGAAAAAATTAAACTATGATGGTATTGAAAGAGCAGTTACTCGAATCAGGTGATTAATGAGTAGGAGCTGAGACGTGATTTCATTTTCATAGATGGTCCTAGTGAGTCTCGTATTAGTCAAGAGCAAAGAATCCTTATTTCAAAGATTCCTTATTTCAAAGAATGACTCATTAAAATGCTCAAAAGAGCCACAAAATACCTCAGACCTGAACAAAATGCTTTCTGTTATTTAAAGGGCAAAAAAAAAAGAGGTTTGAGTGAAAACTTGATTACTGTGTTTATCTTTGCTTGGAGGAAAAAAAAAAGTAGGTATTACAGAGGTCTCTAATTTAGTGAAGGAAAGAAATCAAAGGAACTAATGTCCGGAAGATTAAACTGGACACATCTGCAGATGGTATTTGCTCTCTCATTAGCCTCCGTGGGCTGCAGGAGACAACCTGCCTCACCATGGTCTTCGCCATGGGCTGCAGAAGAATCTCTGCACCAGAGCCTGGAGCACCTCCTCCCCCTCCTTCTTCACTGACCTTGGTGTCTGCAGAGTTGTTTTTTTCACATATTCTCACTCCTCTTTTTGGCTGAAGTTGCCCAAATGCACAGCAACTTTTTTCCCCTCTTATAAATGTTATTACAGAGGCACTGCCACTGTCACTGTTGGGCTTGATCTCGGCCAGCAGCAGATCCACCTTGGAGGTGGCTGGCATTGCTTCCACTGGACATGGGCAAAACTTCTAGAAGCTTCTCATGGATGCCTGTAGCCCTTTCTCTACCAAAGCCTTGTCACGTAAACACAACATAATGTGTCAAGAAACTGAGCTACAAATAGAGTCAAAAAGGGATTAAGCATGCTGTGAGAGGTGGATGTCAAGAGGAAGGGGGCAGTCTCTTATTCAGTGGTTCCCAGTAATAGGGCAAGGAATAGTGGGTATAAGCTAGAACGTAGGAAGTTCCACCTCAACATGAGGAGAAACTTCTTTACTGTGAGGGTGATGAAGCATGGGAAAAAACTGCCCAGAGAGATCTCCTTCACTGGAGACTTTCAAAACCTTCCTGAAGGTGTTCTTGTGTGGCCTGCTCTAGGTGATCCTCCTCTGCAACGAGAGTTGGACTATATGATCTCTAGAGGTCCCTTCCAACCCCTGACATTCTATGCTTCTATGAAGGAGCAATCTATCTATAGCTGTCAAATACAGTTGATATGTCCAACTACTCTACAGACCAGGCAGTCCCTAAGACAATAACTGATGAATGCCATGAGAATGGACTGGGAAAAGATTGGTCAATACTTTCTCTACCTTTCTTCCACAGTTATTTAAGAAATTCAGCATAGTGACCTGCAGGGATTAGGCACCTACACTGCCAGGACCACTGCTCTCATCCGGAATGACAGCCTGTATCCTCAGCTGTGCTAAAACCAGTAAGATTGTTTTGAACTAATAAAAAAAACTTGTTACAATAAGGTTTTCTGTTTTGTAGATCTCTTTTCTTGGTCTTGCATCTTCCTAGAAGGCATCAGCACCTCACAGCAGATGGAGACATCAGCGACGTGGAATATGTGATAGTGTTTTAAAGGGATATGAGAAAACATTTGCAGAGAAAGCTATTAATAAAATAAACAGGTTGACATGAAAATTTTCAACCTAATACTTAGCTGTACCCAAAGTGTTGGTGGCATTTTATTTCCTGTTGAGCCTAATTAGTTCTATACAACATACAAAGTATTTTTGCTCAAAAAATTATTTAAGAGTTAATTAGACATTTTTTGATGGGGTAGGAATGTACAAGGGAGATTTTGGAAAAAAAATTTCTAGAGACGTTTGAATAGCTGAAAAAGTTTGGGAAAAACTGGCAAATGAGATAACAACCATTATACTTTGGAGACAGTCATGAAAAGTACTGTGCTGTTGTCTCTGTATTTTAAGGTGTTCATAAGCACGGAAGAAACATATACATTCTAACATGAACCATCATTGTTTTACTTCAAATATTTCTTATGAGTATACTTAGGAATTTGAAGTGATCTTTACCTTTTTATGTACTTGATGTGCTGTTAATACAATGATAGTATCATAATCCTTGAAAAAGCATTGTGATTGCCAGTAAACTAGATGTGAGCCTTCAGTCAAGTGATGAGATGAGCTAAAGTCTACCTTTGTGTTTTTCCATTTGGGATTTTTCTCTCCAGTTATGTTGTTATTATTATTATTTTATTGTTATTGTTTATTAATTCATTTTTTATTATTACCACCATTATCAGATGCATCCATAGTAGTCATATTTCTTGTATGATCTGAAACTAGTATATAATAGACTTCACAATGTGCCTGCTTAGCAATTTGGGAATGAAAGGATAAAGCGATTTGCTTTGTGTTTCCTACTGCCTTTGCAGATATTCTGCAACTGAGTCCCATCTTCCCTGTATCATTGGAATCTTTATCCTATGTTATTCTATGCTATCCTGTGTTATTCAAATTCTTTATCCTATGTGTTGCTGGTACTATCATGAAGCCAGAAACATCATAGAATGGCCTAGGCTGGAAGGGACCTTAGACATCGTTTTAATCCAACCCCCCTGTCATGGGAAGGGACACCTCTCATCTAGATCATGCCACACATGAGGGCCAAATGGGAATCGAACCTGCACCCTTTGGTGTTTCAGCACCATGCTCAACCGACTGAGCTAAACCAGCCCTCAAAAAGAAGCTTCTGTATATTTGGTTCTAATGGCAGTCCCCTTGACTCTACCTGCTACTTTTACTTCTTTCTCCGTTTATCTGGCTCTGTAATACAAAGTATTTTTGAGGCTATTTCTGTCACAGGAACTCTGACAAAATCCACTTTAACCGGATGAATAGGAAGAGAAAATAGTTCAACAGAGTGTTTCAAATATGTGATGGTGGAAATCTCTGTGATTTCCTTTTAACACTTAATATTTGGGACTTGCGTTCCTGGAGTGATATATTGCTTTTCTGTGTAGTTTTCTCATTAAAACAAGCTCATACATGGCAGTTGGACTGCTGTAAGTGCTTCTCTGGTGTAACATGAGATGTCAGTGAGAGAAGGCTAGATGCAGTTCTAGCCCACAGATTAAATGGTCGTTGTAAGCACTACAGAGTCAGGGACACCTGTCTGTAAGAATCCATTGTTGTGTTACCAGCGCCAATGAGATCCAAATAACATTACACTGCTTTGTCTGCACAGGGACTTAAAGACAGGTATGTTAGTACCCATATCAAATCAGATTTGTGTATCATTAACCTCACTGCTCTGAAAGGACGTGAGAACGTAACCCTACAGGGTAAAAAGTAATACCTGCAGATACCTTGCACCACTTTTTCTCACCTTTGTTCTCCCTTGGGTCTCAGGTTAGTGATTTCTTCATTTTGTCCAGCAATACGAATGTTGAGTTGCACCAGTCAGTGAGAATTACTCATCTTTTCTCTTCATAGCAACACTTTTTACTTGGTGTGAAGATGATATTAAGAAACAGTCAGTCACCTATTTCTGTGGGTCAGATTGTTTTCCCAACTTCTAAATACCTTTTATCACTTTTACCTGGGATATTATAGAGTTCTCTGTAGCTACTACAAACCATCAAAAAAAAGAAAAGGATCCTATTTACTCCTTAAGTGTAAAATTCAATTATACTGCACTGTGTATGTTCATTGTGTTGTACAAACTGGAGAAACAGCAATACTTAAAAATAATGGTCTGTAACAGGATTCCCTCATAGACTTTCTGCTACAAATTCAGTTTCCCTGGAGAAAGAAATGATAAAATCTTGTTTACAAACCACACTTTGTCTATGACTTTTAAAATGCTTATGGTTGTTTGAAGAGCATAATTAAATTAACATCATATGGTCAAAGCACAGTGAAAAACAGCAATGAAAATATGCAAGATGTTCACCATTTAAGGATATTGTTGTGCTCACTGTGCAACAGCACATCTATAGCCACCTGGGAGCAGTACATCTCAGCAGGGCTTATGCTCTGGAGAGTCCTAGCAAAAACAGTTTAGTTAAAATATTACTGCAAATAAATAACCAGGTAGAAATAAACAGAGAAAACTTGGACTATTCTAGCTTCATAACAATCTGCACAAGGTTTTTACTTTTGTTCAGTATATTTTTCTTTATATTTTTTTTCTTTGCATTTGTTTTCTGGCCTAAATACATTTGTCCTCCTGAGCCTCATCCTTTTTTTTTTTTGCCAATTTTTCTCAGTATCTACCAAAAATCTTATGATGTAACCATCACAGTGGTATCTAAGGAAGATTTTCTCACACAAACTTGTTTCAACAGAAGGGATAGAAATACCCAAATTGTAAGATAAAGTGGGCCCAAAAGAAGTGAGAACATTTGTTAATTTATTGTGCAAAGTTACTTCAAAACTTGAGTTGAATTAGTTTGGGGCAGTGTCCCAACTTACTTTTTTCCAAAACACTATATGGGGACAGAGTTAATCGCACGTGAAAAGTTACGACTGCAACATCCCATAGCAGTTCATAATGAATAATGACTCTCCTTCCCTGTAGTAAAAGTGGAAAATCATCTTGTGATTCTCCCAGCAGAACTATAAAATACAATTTCTTGTAGCTGCAGAGACATTCCTAAAGGAATACAAAGCATTCCTGCAAATATTGACTGTGTAATGGAAATGAGGACAAAGAGTTAGGAGTATGGCCGTATCTAGATGGTGCTTTATAGCTTAAAATGGCAGGAAAGAACAATAGAACAAGTTGATAACACCACTCAGAAAATTTCAAATCATCAGAATGTGTCAACAAGTAAAGGTATATATTTTCATTTGAAAATGCTCCCTTTTTTTTCTGAGCTTCTCTGTATATAATCATAAATTTTCATTGGTGGTGTAACTTGGAGTAGACAGCACTTGTGTGTTAACGTTGTTTATGGAGTGGTTCAAAAACTTAAGTATCAAACACACAAGTTAAATTCTCTGTATTCAGTGCCAAGACAATGCACATCTCTAGACTTCTTAATATACTCTGAGCCTGAAATGGAAAAGATGGCAGCTGTTTTTGATGATATCCATTGCAGTTTTGACAGATGGTGATGAACAATGTGAAATCAGTGTTTTCCAAAAACATTTTATAATTGAGGATCTTCACTGCCTGATTTGCCACCAGCACTCCAGTAAAAACATGTAGATTTATGCTGTAATAGTACAGTTGGTCTTTGTGAGATGTAATTCATCAGATTCTTTCTTTCAGTGATGTGTGTTGGAGTGGCTGACATTTCCATCATAGACTGGAGATAAGTGATACTGGTATTGTTCTTACAGATATGTGCAGGATATGGAAACAGAAGACAAATTTATTTCTTAAAAAACAGCTGTGCCAGCAGAAATTTGCTGCCTTGCCTGGTGATTTATGAAATTTTACTTGTTTAGTAGTTTCTTTCACCTTGTCTGTCTCAATTGCCTTATCTAGTGCCATCCTGTTTTTCACTTAGCCTCAGTAAAAATGAATCTTTCAAGGATGTTTCTAACACTCCCACAGGTACAGGGCAGAATTTTTTTCCCAGCATTTCTGGAATGTTATCTGAGGTGTCAAAACCAATCATCTACCTAGAATATGGAATCGCACTTCCATGGTAAATATTTTGTCTGTGCTCAATACATTAAAAATGGGTTGCCTTCTGATGGTTTTTTGACTATGTGGACAGTGGGATTGGGTGCATCCTCAGCAAGTGTGCTGATGACACCACACTGTGTGGTGCGGTCAACACGCTGGAGAGAAGGGATGCCATTTGGAGGAACCTTGACAGGCTTCAGAGGTGGGCCCATGCAAACTTTGTGAAGTTCAACAAGGCTAAGAACAAGGTCCTGCACCTGTGTTGGGGCAACTCCCTATACAAATACAAGCTGGACAATGAGTGGATAGAGAGCAGACCTTCAGAGAAAGACTTGGGGAGCTGGCAATATGTGCTGGCAGCATGTCCTGGGCCGCATTAAAAGAAGCGTGGACAACATGTCAAGGGAGGTGATTCTGCCCCTCTGCTCTTGTGAGACCCCACCTGGAGTCCTACATCCAGCTCTGAGGGTCCCAGCATCAGAAAGACATGGATCTCCTAGAGCATGTCCAGCGGAGGGCCATGAATATGATCAGGGGGTTGGAGCTCCTCTTCTATGAGGACAGGCTGAGGGGGTTGTGATTGTTCAGTCTGGAGAAGAGAAGGCTCTGGGGAGACCTTAGAGTGGCCTGCCAGTACCTGAAGGGGGCTACAGCAAAGCTAGGGAGGGACTGCTTACAAGGGCATGTAGCAATAGGATGAGGGGGGGCTGATTTTAAACTGGAGCAGGGTAGATTTAGACTAGACGTCAGGAACAAGTTCTTTACTATGAGGGTGGTGAGACACTGAAACAGGTTGCCCAGAGAAGTTGTGGATGCCTCATCCCCGCAAGTAATCAAGGCTAGGTTGGTTCCTTTCAACTGAAACCATTCTATGATTCTATGATAATTGTAGTGTACTGGATAATAATAATATCACCCAAAATATAAATAAACATGAAGAGCAATGAAGAGTATTTACTTAATTTGCTCTTTTAAGAACACTGGATGGGTCACCTGGAAGTAGAATTAAACACTTTGAATATGTTCTGCAGGATGATCTTTTTTGTTCACGGATATTACAATAAAGAGAAGGGTACTCTGAGCAAAGAATAATGGATTTTCTTTTTTTTTAATAGTCCTGTTTATCAAATCTTGGATTTTGGTTAGATGCTGGTTACAACACTGCTGGAACACAGAAGCTGGGGGAATTAGTCACAGAAAGTGAGAGGTAACATTACATAGAAGAGATTATTTTCATATTATTGTGTGTAGTGATTTCTGTTGTGCTCACTTCATAAATAGGTGGTGTAAATCAGAAAGTGTTTAAAAAAAAAGACTTGAAAGCAACGCAATCTATTTGGCTTACCAAAGAGGCAGTTAAGAAGGGAGTCAGTAGTTGTCTGCACAGGGAGGTTCTTGGTAATAGAGCTCTTTAATCTACAGACAATGTATAATAAAATTCTCTGGTTATGAGTGGATGCTGGATAAATTCATTTTGAAATTAAGGTTCAGGTTTCTAGACAGGTAGCTGCTGCAACAGCTCCATAAAAGTATGATGACCTCAGTCTCAAAATGTCTCAACTGGGGACATGTGTTTGAAGTAGTAATTATTTACTTAATTGAATCTGAAGAAGGAATTATTTGAATTAAATTCCATGGTCTGTATTACGTAGGATGTTGAACTGGGAACATGGTTGTTCTTCCTGGACCTAAAATCTATGAGCCTAGAACTAGAATATTTAAGAGGCTAGTTTTAATATAAATCACATATCTTTAACACAGTTGTGGCAGGAAAAAGTGTCCTTTAAGTGAGGATAAACATAATTTATGCAACTTAAAAGACACTTTATACTGCCTGAGTAATGTGAAGAGACCTTGTTATAGTGACAATAAATTCATAGTTGTTTGGAAATAAAAAGGACCTTCAAGATCATCTGGTATGATTTATGGCAGAACACAAGCTATAGGACTTCATATATTTCCCACATCAAGCCCAATGACGTGTGCTTGATCTTTTGGAAAAGTATTCTGGTTTATGTCTTCATATTAGCTTCTTGATTCACTGCATTCAAAATCCAGCACACCTCTACATTTCTTTTTCAAAGAGAACCCTGTTAGGTGAAGAGTAGAAATTTTTTCACTGCCTTTGACATTATGGACTGACTTTGTCCAGCGAACTATGAGGAAAATGAGTGTAAAAGTAGGCGATCTGCTTATGAGAGGGACTGAAAAGTGCAGTTTCTCTACTGCGCTGATTTTCCTCTGAATAATCCCAATGTGTTAGATGAGGATATCTTCCTGAAATTTGTAAAGGTGATTGGTTGTACAGAGAAATATGCTCTTTTTGGTTCTGGTTAAAAGCTTGCTTTTGTTTGACTGAGTTACAAAGATGTATAACACAGTCAGAGCTAACAGAGCTGGATCTTGGATCAAGCTCTAAGGTAAAAATCTGATGTCATTAGATGGGCTGATGAAGGTTTCTTAAAATGAGTTTGCCAGACTTGTCTGTCACAGGTCCACAAACATAAAAATATGTTTGGCAACAGGTCTCTGCACAAACATCCCTTTCAAAGGAGAAAAATTGAATTTAATCTTTTTATTTACTTTATTGTGGTTCAAAGTTACAAAGATGTATAACACAGTCAGAGCTAACAGAGCTGGATCTTGGATCAAGCTCTAAGGTAAAAATCTGATGTCATTAGATGGGCTGATGAAGGTGTCTTAAAATGAGTTTGCCAGACTTGTCTGTCACAGGTCCACAAACATAAAAATATGTTTGGCAACAGGTCTCTGCACAAACATCCCTTTCAAAGGAGAAAAATTGAATTTAATCTTTTTATTTACTTTATTGTGGTTCATTCACTTTTATGATACCTGATTTCTACTCCTCATGTGTCTTGTCTCTCTGCCCACTGGCTTCTAAGTCATACATTTTTTGTGGAAGGAACAGTATCTAGTGACTGAAAATAAATACTTGCAAGAGACTCGCGAGTTTTAATGTTGGAAACCATATTATGCCAAAAAGTTATATTCTGAAGTGAAGTAACAGTACCTACAACAGCAATAATGTCTATCGGGTGTTGACCATCTACTTTCCTGGAGCTAAAGGAAGTTGTGAAAAGCTCAGACTTGTTGAAGGAAACAGTTTTAGTTATAAATTTTATTTCCATTCCCATCATCACTTAAAAAAAAAAGGCTGGAAATCAATGGCAAGTAATTTGTGGAAGCAGCGCTTGTTGCTTTACTATGACTGTGTTTATGAGCAAAAAGAGAAAAAGAGGCTTCCTACCATTGCCAGGGTAGTATCTGCAAGAAGGAGCTTTTACTGTGAAATCTGTAAGACCTTGACTGAATATGATTTCAGGGACCCTGGTAAATATGGAATGATAAAGGGAAAATAATTTTCATGAAAGGCTGTGAAAGAACACAGCAAGCAGAATGAGGTCTCATGAAATAGACCACTGATTTTTTTTATGTGTTATTAAATATCAAATGTGAGATTATTAGGATCTTTTGTTTTCATTTACTAACTAGACTAGTTAGAATAACTCTTTTTCCTATCTACTTGTGTAGCTACTATATTGTTATTAATGTTACAGGTTTCGAAACCATTTTTCGTCACATTCTGTTAAAAGAGTAGAGATAAAAATGATCATAAAGACTTTGCTACATAGAACTTGAAATTTTCAAATGATAGGGATTATTGATGAACTTTTGAAGTGTTGCCAAACATTATTACCTCAGTGGTGTTTATGGATTTAATGCACACACAGGATACTTTGCTTGGGAAAATTCAATAGATCTTCCTGAAAGTTCCTGAATCCCTAATTAGTGAAGTACTTCACAGATGCTTTTAGACTGAAGGTCTCTATAAGAGAGAAAACTGCAATGCAATTCTCAGCAAACTATCATGGACTTTCCTGGAATTGGTCTGAGACAAAAGCGGTGAAAGAAAGGCTCTGTCAGGGACTGGGACACCTCTCAGAATGCTTCTTACCAAGTTTCTTAGCTACCGTGTTTGGTCTCTGATGAGCAGTGTGCTGAAAAAAAAAAAAAAAAGCTTGATATTCTTTGCAAAAAGTCTTCCTTTCTGGTCAGCCCCAGGTCTGGTCTATAATATCTGTAGGTTTAAATCCAGTCATGGGATAGTTTGTCACATTTTAACTTGACTAGTGTTGTTTTGCTGGTTATTACTTAGTATGGCATTTTGTATATATTTATGCCAGATAAGCAACCAACAAAAAGTGCAGTCCTTAGGGATACTTAGAAATATCTCTCAAAGGGAAATAACACAGAGAAAAGATTTTGTTAAGGATGGGAGAGACAATAGTTGAGTTGTAAGAATAAAGGATTGAGTTATTTTGGCTATGCAAGCTTCTTCAAAACTGCAAGAAAAATTGTATTTTAATGTTATGACTAAAAGCAAGTGTCAATAGCCAGCTTCTGATGGCAGTGTTTAAAGTTAGTGCAATGCACTGGAGAAGTTCAGCAGTAAGTCACTTTCTGCATACTCCCATGTGTAACAGAGTTAGTTACTCAGGGTGGCTGTCATGATTTATAACTTGTACATTCCATTCGTATTTATTATTACCACAGCTTCTTAAATATGGTAGGTTTTTTTCACGTGGATACAGTCCAGAAAACCAGATTCACGTTTCAAAGTTTTGTAATATATGCTACAGTAAAAGTGGTTAAAAAAGACTTCTTTAAATACTTCCCAAATAATTAATTACTCTGCGATAGAAGGCTCAATGTATTCTTTCTCAATCGTTCAGTATTAAAAATCCTTTCAGGCCTTTATTGGAAACTTCTACTATCATTTAACATTTTAAGAACTTTGCATACAACATGTCCCCATGTGTTACCTGATCTCGTTGAGAGGTGTCCCTGCCCATGACAGGGAGATTGGATTAAATGGTCTCTAGGGTCCCTTCCAGCCTGGGCCATTCTATGATTCTATGATACATTTGCCTTCTGCATTGAAAAAGAACCCTGCTTCAAACAGCTGAAACTAAGATTAAAAAAGCTCAAATAAAACCTGCTAAAATGTAAAGAAAGCACAGAGAAAGAAGACTATCTGATGTACTCAAAAAAGTAAAATGTCAATGACTTGAAATAGTTTCTAGCGGAGAAGAAATAGCCATACTAATCACTTCTGTGACATTTAAGTAGGAGAAATATATACTTCTATTTGTCCCCTGAAACACTCTATCAGACTGCTTGACTGAATGTGTTGAAGTGTGACAGAGTAAGACTAAGACCAAAATATTGTATTCTTTTAGTGGTTTAGAAAGAGGAGGATGAGAAAATCAGTAGATGCAAGCTAAGTTACAGAGGTTATCAAATAAAAAATGGCATAATTTTTTGTCAGTGTTTCAGTTCAAAATACAACAAGTCATTGATATTTCACTTCTTAGAAAAAAAAAAAATCAGAAGAGTTCTGTTTTAATCAGTACAACCTCTTTGTACTTGGAAGATCATGAGCTCATGTTCATTGAGTTTAATGGACAATAAGCAAAATACGTTCCAGAGAGTTCTATCAGTGCCCTGGAGGACATTGAAGTATTAAATAAATATTTCATTCAACAAAAGTAGATATAAAATGAGATGTAACTAATCTCATATGATTTTGTAGATTGTTATTTGCATGTTGTTTTTCCTCCTTTCTTGAAAATTAACCACATTGGCAGTCATTTGACGTAGAAACCTTTTGCTAATCCTAAAGAGTAGGACTAAAGAGTACACAGTGCTGCTCAGTTGGCTTAGGGTGTAGCTTTGCAGCACCAAGAGCTACAAAGCACTACAGTATTTACAGAAGGGCTAAGAAGCGCTATAACTTTGCTGCTTCTAACCTCTTTTTTTTTTTTTGCAGATCCTTAGACCTTCCTCAATGAAATATGTAATGGACATAAGACCACTGATAACAGACTTGTTTTTTCTTGGCTGTTTTACTCCTTAGCAGTAATTCACAGATTCACATACACATGCACTGCAGATATGGGAAAAATCTCTAGGATATATTACAAAAATATGACTGTATAAAGATGTGAGCCTAATCACTGAGTAGCTACCTAGACTGGATGAAGGAATTCTGCAGCTAGAGTTTCATTTTTTGACATAGCTTCCTGCTAATGAAAGGACACATTTGTGTAGAAAAAGTTTTTTCAATTTACACATGCCTGGGAAATGTCCTGCTGTAGCCCAGGTTTCCTGGCATCTTTCCTGAGGTTCCTGTCACTGCTCAGGAGCCAAGTGAGGGCCTCTTCTGAAAAGTGAGAAGAATTTTTGGCTTTTGGAACAGAGACAGGTCTTGGAAGAAATTTTGCACTAAGTAGGATGTTGGGAGTATCCCAGCCTTTTTATAATGCACTCCTTTGTCAATCTTTACTTTTCTCTCCCTCTGTGGGACTTTTTATTTTCTGTCTTTGTGGCTCCTTCTCCTTGAAGCCCACACACCAAGAGCTGAAGACAACTAATTAATGATAACCACCGTTTTGTCCATGTACTTAGGTTACATGTATATTTGCAAGCAAAACACGTGGTGAGGGGAGGGGAAGGGAGGGGAGGGGAACCAGAACCTTTTCTGGGTACATGTTCTTTGCCTTGTGATTCATTTATCAAAGCATCATAGTATGAGCAGTAATACAAGCTAACGATCTCCCAAGAAGTCATCTGCTGCTGCTTTATGTCAATTGTACCACTACATTTTCATGGATGGAGTCATATTTGGTTCAGGCCCATTTTCTTTCTTCTTTCCTCCCCTTACATTGTACTTCCTCCTTCTATCTTCACTGCAGCCATAGTCCCAAGTGAAGGTCTCCAGTTTCAAAAAGTCCTGTGCTAGATTGCACTACCGGTGGCAGTAGAAAGTGCAGTCATGTCACAGGCAGGTTTGTGATCCTACTTTCCCTGTATAGGTGTCAGCACCTATACTCTATTTCCAGAGGGGCAAAATGCCTTTTAGCTCCTCAACCTGAAGTCACCAAGAAAAGCAGTTGTTGGCCACTATCTAAACGCATCACACAAATGGACAAATGGAAAAAAAAAATCTCCATTTGATGTTCTTTTAAACTGCTAGCACACTGAATCTGACATAAAGATCAAAACGTAGGGGACATAATGGCATAAAACAATCTTAAAAGCTTTTTGAATTTACATTTTCTTATGCAGGTCTGACTTCTGAGCAGAATGATGTTGGCTGGATGGTTGTGCAACTAAAACTACTGAAAGGCTGGTCTTAAGCTTACCTCTCTGTTTATCTGAATGTACATTTAAAATATTCAGAGGAGCTAAGTAATTGTACTTCTGCTGATCTCCAGCACCCTCCCCCACACACATATATAGTCTCTGTGAAAGCATTTAGTGAAGCTCCAAAACTACTTAGAAATAACTAAGGATAAGTACAAAAGGTTTATCTAGTATAGCACATTTAAGGAATCAATAAATACCATTAGCTGTTTTAATTAAAAATAGACAATGGATGGCTTTCAAGTAAAAAAATTCAACAACTTCACTTATCTCTCCAGACTGGACCTGGCAGAAGAAATAGTACTTTTAAAATATGAACAATTGAAAGCACATTGATTGCTATTACTACCAAAGAAATGAATCCATGAAACACCAATCAATGCCTGTGTGTCTTCAGGGTGTAATCACAATTGCTGAATTTGGTTATTTGCTTGCTTTCAGTACTGTATCATATTTGTTTCTTGTTAGAGTTGTATTGATCTTGCATCACACAACAATTTTTCAATTACTTAGCATGCTGACAGAGCAGCACTGTCACAAAGGATGCAGGCATTTAAGCAGTCAACATTGTGAGAGGCATACAATTTACACAGTGTCACTTTTTATAGATAATGTAATTGATGAGATGCATGTACCTTGAAGCAGAATTATCGAGTATTACTTACGAATCCCCAAACTAGCAAAGTCACATGCTCATTTTTTCACTGTTAGCATCTTATTAGTTCACTGCTACTTTAAAGTGATTGTATATTTTGCTCTTTAGGAGATAAATGTGTTTATCCACCATTGACCTAGAAATCTATAAAGTGCGCTGGTTTCTTTCATAACAGAGATATTTATGTGAATAGTTTACATCTTGCCTAAACTTTCTTGAAATGGAAGCGCTAAAATCTTGTTATCCCTTCATTAAGATGTTCAAAGTGTTGGCAAGGTTCATTAATGCCATTTCCATACTTCTCAGATACTTTTGTAATGTAAATAGGAAGTTTCATAATCATGCACACACATCACCTACCTTTTCCAAAATTGAGAGTTACAATTCCAACTCCCACAATTTTCTACCTTCAACAGTATAATCACCTCTATCTTCCTTCTCTGAAGAGGACCATGCCTTCTGCACTCTCTGAATGTATCATTAATTGGGAAAACCACAACAAATAGTGCATGCTTAATAAAGTGCAATTCATTCAGCATAGTAACTATGAACAATACTCCTGGTGCGTCTCCAGGAGTCATGAAGAGGATCATGCTGAGAAGTCTTAGGATGTGATCGAGCCAGTCTAGGTTTACAAGTCAGACATGTCAACCTAGCTTATTTCCCTTCCCCTTCCAAGTAGAGTCCCACACTGGCAGTCTGCACTCCTGTTCTCTACAAGTTAGCATCTTAGGGGCAAATCCTTTCCTATCTCCCTTTGTTTCTGATCCCCAAACTAAAAACATTCCCTCCTCTCTTGCAGTTGTGAGATATTAACTCAAAGTAAGTGAAGACAGGTGGAAACGGCCTCTGCAATACTGAAGGTTGTGATGACTTTGTGCCTAAAAGCAGCTACAAGCAGAGCTGAGCTGTGGGCTAGGTGCTGCAGCCACACTCGTCCTACAACTACATCCCAGTTCTTCACCCCAGGCCTCCTGTCTGGAATGGGATTGTTCTGAGAAATGAAGCATGCAGACATCATAGGAAAGACAACACAATCACAGCACCTGGGGAGCCCAGAGAGGGTTCTCAATCATTTCAAGACACTAACAAGGGGTGGAGGGAGCTCTTAGAACTGTTGAGCAAGGACTGCCTCTTCTCCAGGTTGGAGGGAAGAGTGCAGGCAACGTTTTTCACCTGGGACTAGAGACTGATGGAAGAGCTTGTCCGATACCTCGCTCTTTCCAAAGCTTTGGAGATGCAAGCAGGGCTACAGCAAGCAATTCTGCTCCATTCAGAGACAGGACCATAAGACCGCTTGCCATTACTTTTCAAATAACTGAAAAATATGGTTTCCTTCTCTAAAACATCAGTAGTTACCTTTAATATAATATATTTGTAACGAAGTCTTGGGTATATACAGGCTGTGGCTCTTCACCTGCAGAACCACAACTCTCAGAAGTGCACACTCACCACTGTGGCTAGGTTGTGAGGAAACTCCTTTTTTTTCCCACTGAGTCCATGCCAATGTGGTGAAAGCTATATTCACCTGATGGTGATGTGAAAGGAGAGGTTGCCCAAAGGATGAGGAAGCTGTAGCCTAGAAGTTAGAGCACTTGGATGAAAGCAGCAAGTTCAGGGCACTGGTCCCTATTCCCTTATTGCTAAGGGATTTAGGTATCTCCAAAGCCAGATTCATGTCTAAGCTTTATTCAGGATCTCTTCAGAATTCTACATTCTGCCTAAGTCCCAGTTTAGGCTCTTTCTTCAAATACATGTGCTGCTTTTAATCCAGTGTGTGGCCAAACTGCCTCCCAAACAGAGCTTTCAGCTGTTTATTTGCTGGTGTTTCAGATAAAACCTGTGTGTGCCACTGCAAAAGAAGGCAAAAAAAAAAAAAAGAGAAGTAAGGTTATGAAAGAAGAATCCTGTCGTCCATCCAAAAAGTTATAGCAATAAACCTGCTATTTATTGTTTCCTGTGAGAAGCTCTGTCAAGACTTCAAGACAGACTTTTTCCATAACGTTTTTCTACTAGTGTAGTTTATTTTCAATAGTCCTAAACAATACCTAAACAATAACTTGTTGTGACTATGAACCAGAAGAAGTATTGGAAATATTAATCTGAGCTGCTTCACATCTCTGAGGTTTTCAGGAGTTTTTCACATTACAGTGTTTATGTTTGTTCTCTTGGCACCAGAAGCCCTTTTAAAGTAATTCTTACCACCCACCTACAGATACCGACATACAAGGGGATAAGCCTTACCATGCTCCAATATCCGCTCCTTCAAATGCAGATGTCCTGTCTGCAGCACAAGGTTGGGAGAAAGGGTAAAGAGGATACGCCACCATGGAACTGAATTCTCAAGTTTTATGCACCAACTCTAAGAAGTAATCATGCCCTAATCTTGCACCTCTTCCCATCTGATCTTTAGCTGGATTTGTACCCACAAAATTCTTAACCCCTGCTCATGCCTTGGCAGGCCTGCAGGTGATCAAGCAGGACTGAGTGGTGCAGCACATTGAGTAAGAGATTGTTTGTTTTGGCAGTGAGTGCCATGCTCACAATTCCACTTATTGAACAACTTTGGTTAACAAACCAGCATGCTAAGTATCTAGGTGCTAGTATCATTTCAGCATCATTTGTCATCAAAAGCACAAAATCTGTTCATTCTGCAATTCTTATTGCATATGACCCTTATCGGAACATTCTTTACAGCTCCTTGTTTTAGTGCCTATTGACCTTTTTGAACAGAGCTACACCATTATAAAAAATATTCTAAACATTAACTACTTCTGTAGGTCTCTTAATATATACTACAATTCTCCAAGCTCTGACCTGACAAAGGACAGAAAGATATTTTCACATCCCATTTTACAAAAAGAAAAGAAACTGAAGCGTGGAGAATTTATTAGGCCAGTCATGGGACTAGTCATTAACAAAGCAAGCGGTAGTACCCAGGGCTCTAAAACCCACGCTGCAGCACCTACAAAAAAAGATTAACAAGAAAACAAATGAAAAGAAACAAACTAATGGAAGGTTGTTGTTTATCTCCTCTGATGACATAAAGGAGGAATATGTTAGAGTGTACAAAGCAAGAAATTTCAGTGCTTATCCACTTAGTCTTGGGACCACTTCTTTTAAGGAACTGTGGTGCAATTTTCAGAGAAACAAGGATCAAAATAATTGAAGCTTAGATCCTCACAGACCATCTCACTGAAGAATTTAAATGACTAATGAACAATTTACTCGTTCAGTTGTTTATAGTCTCTTCCTTCCTTCAGATGATCAGCAAAACTACTCCTCAAAAATTCCATTAACTTTTATAATTGCTATTTATTGGCTACCCTGGATCCTTTACTTTCAGCCTCTTCCGTCTCTTGAGTAACTGATCTTCAAAATGCCTCTTTTTGGATTACATATTGCTCCAATCCATCATCAGAGAGTTGAATTAGTGCAATACATCATAAATACATCTATTACTCACTAATGTAACTACCTGACAGCAGCATCTAGGGAATGCTCCAGTTCTATATCTGATGTTTGGCTTCAGTATTCAAGTATTTAACATTATTTTTTTAAGGACTTAATCAATAAAGCGTTATAGTGAAAGTAGTAGATCTTTGGGAGAAGAAACCATTCTCAGTACAGAATGTTGGAGCAGGTCCAGAGAAGGGCCACAAAAATGATCAGAGGGATGGAATAACTCCCCTATGAGGAAAGGCTGAGAGAGTTAGCCTTGTTCAGCCTAGAGAAGAGAAGGTTCTGGGGAGATGTTACAGCATCTTTTCAATACTTAAAGGGGGCTTATAACAAATATGGGAAGAGACTTTTTAGCAGGGCCCATTGCGAGAGAACAGGGGACAATGGTTTTAAACTGAAAGAGCATAGATTTGGACAAGGAAGATTTGGATAAGGAAGAATTTCTTTTTACAGTGAGATTGGTGAAATACTGGAACAGATTGCCCAGAGAAGTTGTGAAGACATTCAAGATCAGGTAGGATGGATCTCTGAGCAACCTGATCTAGTTAAAGGTGTCTGGGCTCACTGCATCAATGAACTTTAAAGATCCCTTCTAACCTAAATTATTTTGTGATTCTGGGATCCAAACGAGAGTTTTATTTGACTGGAGTGCATTGGAAATAACTTTTGTAGTATGTCTTAGAAAATACAATCACAATGAAAGGCTTGAAAATATTAGGAAAATAATTTGGTTTTGCCTTTGCAAATTCATGCTTTTTGTCGGTGCCAAACAATACCGAGATTTCCAGGAATCCTGTCTCACTATACACTTGTGTAGAACCCAGTCCAGCCATGGTAAAATCAGTCCATTAAATATGACAGTGCTATGGTGTTAAGAAAGTTCCTGGCATTATTTCAATCTGGAACAACTGGTTCTCTCATGAGCCGTTCACAGAAAAATCATAGGGTTTATCATGGTCAAGGAGTTCAACAAGAAGTTTGGATGTTCACACCCGATTTCAGAGATTAAGAGAGTTAAAATATGTGCTGACCGTGTGTCAAAGTCTAAGGCTGAGCTGGCCACTAAACTCTGATAGATGCCCTCTGTGATCCCACCACCACCCTCCTAGGGCAGGATAACAGAGGAACCAGGGAGAGAGACTTTGAGCTTGAAAAATACTTGAACCAGTTTAATAAAATAGAAAATAATGCTAACAATAACAATGAATATGTTGAACTATATGCAGATATATACAAGTACGTAAATATATTCAAATATACAAAAGAATATGTTAATACAGAACCCGTTTTTTCTAGATGGCAACTAGGCTCCAAGCAGAAAGGTCCCAGACTGGACTCGTCAGCAGATGGGAGTACCCAAGCAATGGCAGTCCAAAAAAAAAAACAAAAAGGAAGGAAACCTTGAAGCAGCCACATCACTCCCACCCAGGGAAGAAAGGGAAGGCAATCTGTCCCAAGAAGCAGTGCTCCTCTGCAACATGAGAACAGGAGGCAGGAACTCCAGCAGCACAGGGAGAGATTGCAACCAACCAACAACAATCCTTCTGGCACAGCAGGCACTAAAGGCCCCAGGGCTCTTCTTAGGGGCCCTTATATACTGAGCACCCCTCTCCCATTGTGATTGCCATGTGGTCCGGGCAGCCCCAGAAAACTTTCATCCTAGTGCTCTCAAACCAGGACACCACGTCAGCTGGCCTCAGCACCAGAGAGCAGACCCAGCTGCTGTCATAGTCTCAGGCAGAATTGTCTGCATGGAAAATTTCATCTGAACGTTTTCCAAGTAATCTAAGGAAAATAAAAGCTAAATTCTCAAAACTTCTTGCACGAGCAGTATTTTAAGAATTGAGAAAGTGTCAAGAATGTAGCTCAAAAACAATCTTCAGCATTTTACACAACTAGCACCCAGGACCCCATGTTTGTAAAAGTTCATATGTAAACGAATATACCAAATCTTTTAAAATTAATAATTAAGAGTTTTCTGTTATTGCTTATGCCTTTTACATATTTCTGTTTATATTTTAATACCTTTTTGGCATTTACACGGCACAGACCGGAGCCAGAGTAGAACACAAAAGTGAGGTACAAGCCCTTTATCCTGCGAGTCAACATGGAATTCACCCCTCTAAACATCCTAAGCTTTGCAGTGAGTATCTGCTTCATACCAATTCACACTGAATTTAGACAAACTAGGATTTGAGTGTGGGTTTTATTTATTTATTTTTACATCATTGCATCGTCTCTTAACATTTATGTTTTGGTATAATGGTACAATAAAAGATTGCCCAAGTTCATTAAAACAAAGAGGAAATAACATACTATAACCATCCTGATATTGCACCATAGTCACCCTTGGCACTTCAAAAATTTTTAACAACATTCAAAATTCTGACTGAGCTGCCTACATTCCCCAAGGACCACTTATAAAACCAGATATTTTCAATGTAATAAGATTGATAGAACTTAAAAAAAAATAAACAAGGAATTTAGGGCTTGAGGATTTTCAAGGTCAATAGATTTATCCATACAATGGTTATGTTTGACCTGTACCAGTTCCCCGTGCTCTGAGTTAGTCTTTTATGTGTAAATATTGTCTGATAATTTTTCTGTTATGTATTGTTCTGTAGTTTCCTGGTGGAGATATAAAGAAACAAAGCTCTAAGTAGGCCCACATTTAAATTGTGTTAGATATTTCATTTAAACCCACTAGTTATTATTCTCCTCCTCTACCAGCTGCAGGTAACAGTAAAGATAAGAATTAGCAAATTAAATCCAAATGTAAATGGTATCAATAAGATTTGCATGTTCCAGTGAGACTGTGAATTAATTCCATTCATGGGGAAAATACCTAAATAACTTGTGGCAAGTTATTAAGTCTTCCTGTCCCTTGTGGTGTAGTTTCCATAACTCATGGAGTTCATTAAAGGGTTTGCATAAATATAGATCATCCATGGAAAGTAATTAATCCTGTTACCTGTTTGGTAGCCTGTGTGTTCTATCTTATTAAATATGCCATATAAATATTAATAGCCCAGGAAAAATACTTATGGAAAAGGTAAATTTTCTGATTTTACTTTTATTTTTTACTGTAGTATTTAGCTGCTTTTTTTTTTTTTTTTTTTTTTTTTTTTTTGTAAGTAAGCAACTATTGCTTAGTGTCAGGGCATAATTAAGATAAGAAAACGAGGTATTAATGATAACTCATTAAATAGGGAGGTTATTAGCAATCCATTGAACTCTGAGAGATCTGCCATTGATTTCAATGAAGACAAGGTCAAGCCCACTGAGTTTCAAGATAATTGCTGTAGAACATCCATTAAATAATAAAGCAGATTATGAATAAGTGGACACTAAGATGCTTTAATTTATTAGATTAATATTTTAAATTATCTTGAGTGCAAGCAATACTCAAGAAACAAAGCATTGCAGTTTGTCTGCAAAAAAATGTATGTTGTTAAATAATTACCCAAGTGAACCAGAAAGAATGATAATTTATACTGATTTATACTAATAATTCTCGAAAAAACAGAATTGTCAGAAACTTTGCACAAGTAAAATATATGCTGTGTGTCTATACATGTTTACGAAGGGAGCAAACTAACAAAAAATTTTGATAAAGTATAACCCCATACATCTATTTAGGGCTCTCTGAGAAAATCTTGCATTCATCCGAGAATCATAAATTCATTTGTATTTTGTACTGGATGGAAAAGAAAGGACTTCAACTTCATAAGACCATGAGGTAAGTACGATAGATAGTGGATTAATAAAAAACTATATAAAACTTTTAGGGGTAACTAACCTTACTTAAGGGAAAGATACAAACAAAACACCTGCTTAAGAGACTCCCTACAGATTGAGGAGATTACCTCTCACGAATTCCCCATGACAATGGAGGTGGCTACACCCCCTGACTTCTCCCATGTTTCTGCTCTCCCTCTGGCCATTCCCTGGAGATCTGGCACAGCCTCTTCCTGGGCAATGTTTACCTACTTGGTAAATGCCCCGTGAAGGAGAAGAGGGGCAGATTGGCTTGGTCTGGGAGGAGGTGGGGACCAGAGTGATATTTCCTTGCTGCACTCCACTCACCCTCACTCTTTCCTTTGTATGTTTCTAACCCATTTAAATAAATTCTAAACAAGTGAAACAAGAATCTTTGAATGCCTGTTTAGGTCAAGAATAGCATTATCCTGAACACTTAATATATAAACTTTCAGGTGTTCAAATAGTGTTGTTGAATTGTGTGGTGAAGTTGACCATCCTTTCTATAGGATAGCCTCCGGTTTAGCTCAGTGGGTTGAGCATGGTGCTTGAAACACCAGAGGTCGCGGGTTCAATTCCCGTTCGGTTCTCACGTGTTGCCTGACCTAGTCGAGAGGTGGCGTCCCTGCTCACAACAGGGAGGTTGGATTAAAATGATCTCTAAGGTCCCTTCCAGCCCAGGCCATTCTGTGATTCTCAGGAACTCTACAGCCCCAGCAGGAAGAAAGCCATGACCCTCAGACTAGAACTGATCAACAGTGTGAAATATAAATGACGTGAATCCTGGGGTGAGAGTTCATTCACTGGGACTTTATCTGGACAAGACTGAAAGAGCGGTAGCAGAAGTAACCGTGGAAGATGGCAAAATATGGGCTTAATCAACATGATTTCTAACATCCTGCTCTCCAAAACAGACCCAACTCCTTCACAACGGGACAGACTGGGAGAACTTTTCATTTGGTTACTTTTCTCGTCTTTTAAGATAGCTATTGATTAGTTCTAAGATAGAAAAAGAAACAAACCAAAACAAACCCCACAGTCCTATATGTTGCATTCAGAATTCCACTTTTTTTCCTTGACAATTCTAATAAATTTTATGGAAGTGGCTCTTAGAAATAAGGTCCCTGGTTTTTGGTTTTCTTTTGGTTTTTCTTCGTGGCACTCAATCCACAGTGAGCTGGCTGTGTTGCTTATTTTTATTTACCATTTAATTAAATTCTTTGTTAGTTATACAGTATGTCAATAATGCTAATAAATAGTTAGAAATTTTGTTCTTTTTTTTTTGATATGTGTGTATTGCAGTATGGAACACCTGTAAAAACACACAGTATTGAAAATTTCCATTACCGAGATTTTCATGATAGCTTTACACTGATGTGTGAATGAATCTGCATTTCATTCTCCATTTAGATATGTGAAAGAAGTCTTTGAGTTGTGTTCTCAAAAAATACAGCAAATAATTGTGTGTGTTTCTGTTCTTGCTGGTATTTAACTACAAAATTCTGGACACAAGTATAGTGAAAATGTGTCCTCCTCTGAGAATTAAAAGTCTCAAAGACCTGTGAACGATATTATTATATTCAAATATTCTTCTTAACATTAATGCAGTTCAGAACTATTTAGGTATATCATTGCCAAGGATTAGTTCCCATCGGTGTCCTTTAATTGCTTTATGAAATGGGCATAAAAATTACATGGATGAGAGGAGAAGTGTTCTATGTGGAAAAAAACATCAAAGGCAAGAAAGGATTTCATATCTCTTTGATGTCACTCAGCGTCAGGTAGAGAACATTGCAGCTTGCAGGAGTGCTAATTAAAACCGATAGTTTGATTTACTTGACATTCCTTTAAAATAGATTGTAAACCTTGCCATTCCTGACAAGAAGAAAATCCTGAGTCCAGGAACATATATCATTTCCAAGTCATTTCCCTTTTACTTATAGACTAAAACATAGTACATTCAGATCTTTGAATGTAAGGACCAAAACGTGGAGATGTGCTTACTAACCTTAAGAACACGACAGTTCACATGAGGGAAGAGCCTTTTCCTGCCATCTGTGGGAGATCAATGAAGGAGAATTGATTAACTTAAGTGTGACATTCGTAGAATCATAGAATCATAGAATGGCCTAGGCTGGAAGGGACCTTAGAGATCATTTAATCCAACCTCCCTGTCATGGGCAGGGACGCCTCTCAACTAGATCAGGCAACACAGACATTGTTTTCCTTACAACTGTTTCTAACAAACAATGTAATTTCTAACCTAGGTCAAAGCTGATTCTTATTAACATCACATCATTAGAGAACGCCAGTAGCAGCTCTACCTTGTTAGCCTTTCCCCAAGTGACAGCAGTCTCAAATACACTACACATGTTTTCTAATCCTCTTAAGGAGATGTTGTTGGAAGGAGTGATGTCATATTCAGCCTTCGATCAAAATCAGTAGATTATTTTCTTTTTCTTTGCTTCAGTAATATTGGCTATTTCACTACTAATAGCCCATATGGCCTAGAGCTGATTAAGAGGTAAAAAAGCATTAAGTACCCACAAAAATCTTTTTCGCTCTGAGGAAGATTTTCCAAAATGTATGATGTGTAGAAACGAATGCACATAAAAGTAATTCGTCTTCAAAAAGTATTTGATGGCAGCTTTCAGTTTCAACTGTCGTGAGCCAATTAGATAGAAAAAAATAAATATCTTCTTGACACCATGGCCTGTTTCTCTGTAGTGAAGGCATGGGCCATAGAGGGTAGCGTCAAAACATTGAGTATCTTTGCACTCAAAAGGGTTATAAGACATTCCTTGACAACCAAGGGGGGGATTTTGCTGCTTTGAGCATGTTGTTTGTCAATGTTGTTTTTCAGCTAGATAGTTTTCTGTCTGGTAACTTTAGAGTAATTCTATTGCTTGATTGATTTTTATGGCCATAGTCCAGACAAATGCAATAGTCAACAAGAGGGTAATTTGGACCAGTGCGCATTATTAACCTGCTATCCACCATTAGATCATACTGTATTTCCTTACTTATTCTCTAACCATCCGTGGCTAAATGCCTTGTCCTTCACTTTCACTTCTTTAATCTCTAACAGCTCGTTTGTTATTTCTCTTCTTCTGTATGATCTGAGTCTGAGGAGTATATATAGAGAAATCTACTTTTTTAGATCTTAATTCAATACAAAGAACTGTTTGTTCTCAGGTTTCAGCGTACTGCCTTATAAAAATTTATCTCCTAGTAAATACAATAATCTCAGACTACAAGTTCTTCAGGCAAGATGGACTGTGTGACATACTTTGCAGTCAGGTATCTTCACAGATGGGCAGCACCACAGATCCATACAAGTTAGAAGGAACCTCGGGAAATCTCTTCTCCCACCTCTTACTCAAAACCTAGGATCAACCATGAATTCAGACCAGGTTGCTCTAGGCTTTATCTGGTTAGATCTTGAAAATACCCAAAGATGTTAAATAGAACACATCCCACGATAACCCCTTCTGTCACTCTACTTGCCACAGCCATCCAGGTAAATCATATCCTATTAATTAGTAATCTGTAAACTCAACCATCCAGTTATCTCTAATTTTTTTTTTAACCCATATAGTTGTCCACCCATCTAGACCACAACCTCCTAACTTGAATACAAGAATAGCATGCAAGATAGTGGTGGAGGTAAATGGCATTCACTGCCTTTCTCTCATCCATAGACCTAGTCATTTTATCATATAAGGCAGTAACACTGGTCAGCATGACTTATTCTTGATAAAATCAAAGTCCTTTCCTCTTTGAACCCTGATCCTGAGCACAAAAGTGTGGGAGACCTTTTGCTGAAGACTGAGATAAAGACATGGAGCATGACAAAGACTTTACCTGTATTTGCTGTCACTAAATCATCCATCCCATTCAACAGCAGGTCCATGTCATACCCCACCCAGAAGGGGGGGGACAAGTGACTTAGATTTGTAATTCCTCAGCGGAGTGGACAACGATGAGACAAGTCTCAAGGTCCATACACAAACATTTATTGATTTTTCACAATGTATAGATCGGACTCACAATAATTGGTTAAGTTACATGACACATTAGGGCAGGCAATATGCGATGACTTAATGATAATCAGGAAAAGACTGGGTATACAATGAACTACAACAACTTAATGATAACAAGGGAAAAGGACATATAACAAATTATAGCAGGAAGTATTATGCTTAACGATTACAAGAAAGAAACTAAGTATAAACTAAACAAACAGTATAATAGGCCTTGCATTACTTAGTGAGAAAGGGGAAAGGGGGAGAGAGGGGGAGAAAGACAGAGATCACTGGTCTGGGTTTGGCCCCACCAGCGAGGGTTCAAGGACGCCGTCATCCCTACTCCTCCTCCTGCACTTCTTCTTGTCTTTGTCTCTGTCTACATGCTTCTGTGTCTTGCTTCTTCTCTGTCTAATGTTTTGCTTTATCCCACCTCAGTTTATACACATTTTTCTACACGCAGACGTGCAGCATGCCAGGGAAGGGATCAAAGCACTTCATTGTTTATGATAATCTTCATTAACATATGCGATTACCAGTCAAATAACCATGGAATATTAGCTATTAGGCAAGGCCATCCTGCCTTCTCAAGACTCCTTCCCTCATAAATATTCAAGCCAAGGCTGTTTGAGGCATCTGCTTCCTGCTTAACCTTATCAGATCCCTCCACCATATTCCATTTGGCACTTAGCAGTTTGCCACACAGGACCAGAAACTAGCCTCATCTGCACGAACGTTTAAGACAAACATTTGTGCATCTATCTGCTACAATCCACAATTTTTGTTTGTTTATTCTTTTCCTACTGAAATAGTGGTTGCCTTTTACAGTTCTCCAGATATGATCGCTGCATTCCTGGCCAATATTTTTCCTTTGTAGCTTGTCCTCACTTTCACCTCCTTTATACTTCTCTTTTTTTTTATTTTCTTTCTTTTTCCCTTTCGATTTCCCTTTTCACATTGGAGCATTGTCACAAGTTCTTTCTCTAGCTAGACTGGTGTCCTGATATATCCACTCAGTTTCCTGAGTATCATGATGGACCATTCTTGTGCTTTGACAAAAGATGCATTTGAAACTGCCAGATTTCCTGAGGTCCTTTGAGTTTCACAGCTACACTCCATAGGCTCCCATCTACCAGTTAACTGAATAAAAAAACCATGTTCTTAAAAACCAAGAGGCTGCCTGCAACATTAACCATGCTGCCAGTTGCTAATTTGTGAGGTACATCCACTCCCACTTGACCTGAAGGATTAGGGAGGACATCAGTTGAGTTTGTGGGTCTCACTTTTTTCCCCAGAGCTCTCTGCAGGCACCCTTGATTTGCTCTGTATGCTCCTTGGTAGTGTCATTGGTGCCCATGTTGCTGACCAACAAGAGATTAAGGGCTGGACAAGCCTTGGCTGTCTCTGCAACTTTGCAGATTCTGTCCTCCAGAAAGCATCAAACTTCCAGTGACAACACACCTGCTGAGCTGATGTTATGTCCCCGCACCCATCCTTGTCAACTACTTCCTCCTGGGACTGACTAGTTCCTGGAGTTTCTCTTAAGGGAGCTTGATCCACTCCACTGTTTATTAGGGCACTTTACTAATTCAAATTTGAGGGCAGAGAAGAAACATTGCTCCTCCTTTCAAAATTCACAATTCTCTAGCTTTCCCCATCTTGTGAGTATCCAGCCACTACTTGAGCAAGACTCCAGCTGTCCCCCCTTCCTTCCATCATGTGGCTCAGGACGTCTGCAATGTTTCTGTGAGGACTCTGCCTCTTATTCATGAGGGAGCTATTTGAGGCTTATCACTTGGAAATTTCTGAAATATCAAGTTCTTCTGAACCATACTGTGTTGCCTCAAGAAAATTGCTTTACATATATTAAGTATATCAGAGTAAGCAAAAGCATTTTACTTCAAAATCTGTTTATATTCAAATGCCATCTGCTGCTGGGTGGGTTTTTTAATGAAATAAATGTTGGTATGCTACAAAGGTCATACTTATTGCTCTATTGATATTTCAGCATGACACCCAATTTTGAAGAGGAATCTCGTGCAGAAACGATTTGTTTTGCTACAGAGACTGGTTGTAAAGTTTAAATGCTCTGTCATAAAATAAAGGACAGTTTCTATACTTTAGGCGCACTGGAATCGGTACATTCATTAATTTTAGGACAGCTGCATGCTAGTGTTACAGCACTGGAAGTTGATATAAGGAACACATGGAAAACACAGGAAGAACAAAGTAAGCATTTAAGATACGAGGTGATAGTGATCAGTACTCCTTCCATAGCTAATTTCTGTGATCCTTATATCATACTTTCAGACGTTCAAGTAATAGGCAAGATTCCTATGATTCATATACTGCGATGTCTTAGGTTACATCAAAATGCCCCTTTGCAATCAAGATTATGTTATTCTTTCCAGCAGCAGAAGATAGTATCATTCTGAGAATGTCCTAGTGTGAAACATGAACTTTAACACTGCAATGTAAACATCTCTGTAAAACACTCATGGCGATATCCCTGTTCCACACATTTCTCTCTGACACTAGTGCTACCATCTGTTAGAGAATGGTTCTGTCACTCACTGCTGAATCTTAGGTAAATCATGAGAAAAATGTTGTTCTTTGACAAAAAAAAACCCAACCAATAACCAACAACATACACATTACCTTGGCCTTTTTATTATTACTAGTACTGTTCATGGTCAAAGCTGGGCTCAGATAAACAACCTCATTTTTGCTGTTGCTGTCTTTGGCTGGAATATCACATTCAAATGCCAGCATCATAGCATCCAAGCACACCGCCCATGCTCTCCCTGCCCTTGGCCAGGCACACATGACAGAAAGGACAGCCTTGTTAGAAGGTGCTGCAGAATCCCACTTAACCAAGGAGTGACAGCTGAGCTCAATGTTTTGTCTTAAATCCCGCTCTTACTTCAGGACCTCAGTGTGTTATTATACAGTGCTTGCAGAGATGGCTTCTGCTAGGACTTTACAGGTCAGCTCTCCTCCTTAGTGGAAGCACTAGCTATAACCTTGTCATATTCTTGCTTCATGTTTCTAGTATGAAATCTGATTTCTTCCAGGCAGAACTTGCTGATGAAAAGGACGGAGAGGACATGAAAAACAGGGAGGGGTCTGGTGCAAAGAGCCCGTGAGTTGGTGAAGGCATTGCCCTGAAGAAAGCCGAGAGTGATTGTGAATCCCTGCAGTACAGACATAACCTCTCACACTGAGGTGTCACATGGAAGAGTGACAAAGGCAGCAGGAGCACTGTTTCACAGGGCGGCATGGCTGCCACGGTGACGGCTGCAAGGTTCACTCTGGGAGGTGGGCACTGTCTTCAGGTAAGGAGCACCCACTCGCTTGGATCCACAGCTGGCTAAATTGTAGGGCTCATTTCAAGTTGTTCAAAATTCATAATAATTTGTGCATATGCAGGTGTGAAATGAAGGTGCTTTGGCATTAAGACGTCAAGTACTGAGAAGGTTACAGAGCCTGGGAAACTCCTTAATTAGAAACAGTGGAAGAGGGTTTTTGAAGACTGCATTTTTTATTAGGTTTCTAATTCATTGACTTCAGTCTGCCCACAGAAAACCTGCTGAAACAGTTAGAAGTGGACCTGGAAACATCTGACAGCCAGCAGTGACACAGCCTAGATCCTTTAAGAGATAATTTTCAATTTTTTTCATTTTTTTAGCAACGTAAAGTCTGTGCAGCAAGAGAGGATTAAGAAGAGGAAAATCTGTGTAGTTGAGGGTAACTAAAGACAACTTCAAAACACAGATGTACCAAATAGTGTTCATCCTATGTTAAACTTTTTTATGTACATAATACCTACTGTAAGTATAAAGTCATCATACTCCTGCCCCTCTGCAAACATTGAGTCACTGTGACAAGTGTTCAGGGGTGTAGTCTGCTTTGTATTTTTATTCAGATATGTATATATTTTTAATATATAGCATATATTTTTAAACAAACTTATTCAACCTGAGGTATTAATATGATAGCTACAAACTGGGAACTTTCAGCTTAATTCTTTTTAAACACTATGTAATGATTCCCCAAGTTAGAAAACACATGATTTTCACTCTCTCCTTATCTGGATAGAAAAGCTGTTCTGTAGCCAAGTTTTTAAGAGCAATGCACCTATATAGCTTCCAAGCATCGACAACATGATATAAGGAAGTGTTGAACTGTTAACATTTGCACCACCAAAAGATTGCTTTGTTTTCTGTGTTTTAGCTCTTTCCCTCTTAACTCTGACAAAACATGGCCTCAGGGTAAAAACCAAATCAAGCCATACAACCACAGTATTCAGAAATTACACCACCAAAAAAAACCCCCACAAACACAGGACAGCATTTCCACTGTAAATATTGTCACACTTGCAACCAGTGTGGTATGTCAATTTTGAGACTGAAATCTGAGTGTCTCAACACGATGTAGAAATCTGAAGACCATCGACAATGTTGCTCACCTGACTCTTTCACATTGCTCATACACTCAAAAAATGGATACTCATTTTCAGTCTTTGATAGCAGTCTGCTCTGTTTTAATATAATTTTTTTGGTCAGTTTGAGAAAGATTCTTATTTAGCAAAGTTACATTTGCAAGATAAATAGGATACTTTGAAAGAAAATTATGGATAATTTTAAAAGTAGTTAGTAAAAGACCTGTTGTCTCTATTTCGTCTCGAAACTAAAATATTTAAATATATAGTTTGCACCATAAGGCTGATGAACTGTCTTTTGCAGAGCTCTGTTGTCAAAGAGTACTAAAGAAATTTAGTGCAGTCTTGCACACCTTGCTGAACAGTGTAATCACCTTTGATTGGCCACCTAAAACTTGTAGTTACAATGAACCTACATGGGAAATATGTGCTTAATTTCATGGTTCTGCAAGTTTTTTGGGGCTACAGCTACAAAAAAAAAATAAATTAAAAATTGAGGTATTGCAATAATCAGCCCTGCAGCACAATGTCAGGTGCTTTGCTGCTTGGGTCCATCCCACAGTCTTAAGCCACACATAGTTATTGGAGGTCAGTCAGGTATCATTAGGGCAACAGGAACTGCAGGACAAGGCTGAGTGCTGGAACTTTGAATTGTGGTGGGCATGGCTTATTACTCAGTATAGTGCTCAGGAAAAGACCTTTTAAAGGAAATCTGTCTTTAAAAGAGGAAACAAAGGTGTCAGTTTAATGTAACTTCTTTTAATTCTGAAGTTATGTGCTGCCTGAAATATATTTTTACCTGTTAATATGCTTTCACTGCTCAGTAAGTCCCGATTTTTACACTCCATGGCATTTCATATGTTATTACTTGAATGTATTATGATGTTTTAAAATGTATATTGTGTTCTTATACTCTTTGTTTATTTGATACTAACAAAAGATCACCTGTGGATGATTATGTCTTTTTATTTACCTTATGCAGTTTTAATATCACATACAAATGACATATCATATACAAATATTGATACAATTTTCATATTAGAAATACATATAACATTTAATTACTACTGGCACAGCTTTTGTTGGCAATTGTATGCTAGTTACAATAGATATAGAATAAACATAGAAAATTAATATTTTCTGAGCTAAAGGAGAAGATACAGGTATTTCTGTGTTAAGGGCATTGCATCTTAATTTTTAAAACCAGACTCTGTTCAGAGAAAGTGGCCGTGTAATCAGTAATACTACTGATGCCACATGTTGAAGGTGCATCTTGTTATGGCTCAGTGACTCTATTGTTGTCACTTCTTGTTTTATGTCTTTCCTTAGTCTTAAAAAACCAGGTACTTTGGGACTGAGAAATGCAATGGTATTATCTGAAAGAAAAAGGTTTTCTTGTGCTCAGCCCAGTATCTGAAGAAAAGACATCAGTAGCAAACAAGAAACCACTGCAAAACTATGAGGAACTGTCTGCCATCTAGGTAAACTGAGGCTGAATGTACTTTAAACAGAAGGAAAAATATTCTTAGAATTAACTTCTTAAAAGTTATTTAGCATATATGAAAGCAATGCTTGCAGATTTCATAACAGAAGATTTTAAACATCTTAACTTCGCTTCAGAAAAATAAATCTGATTTTTAGCTTGGAAATTAAATTTAAGAAGCTTTGAAATAATAATCTAGTGTCTCATCTTAAACTTTTAATATTGATCACTTATTTTCTCTGGGTTCTCAAATACACAGACAAAAAACTAGAGCTGCAAACACAGAAATAAATTACAGAAGACTGGTAATACCTTTAGCTGTCATTTTGCACCATCTGTGAATCTCAGCACTGCAAATCTCACTGAATTACTTTACCCCTCAGTAATGTGCTGTTTTTTCAAGAAAAAAAAACATTCTACCTCTGCAAGCAAAGCAAAACTTAGGTGGGACTTTCATCTTCCCACAACCACATCTGCTTGACAGGGATCCTCTCTCCAATTTAATGTTTTAGATCCAATAAGAAATGGAGCTGCTCTTGGCAGGCTGTCCTGCAGCCCATGGAGGTTAATGATGGAGCAGATATCTACCTGCAGTCCATGGAGGATCCCAGGTGGCTGCCTGAAGGAGGTTAAAGGTCCCATGGGAGACCTATACTGGAGCAGTTTGTTTCTGAAGGACTGCGCCGAGTTAAGTCCCACACTGGAGCAGCTCATGAAGAACGGCAGCCCATGACAAAGACTCATCTTGGAGAAGTTCATGGAGGACTGTCTCCCATGGAAGGGACCCCATGTTGAAACAGGGGAAGAGTGTGAGGAGTTCTCCTGTGATGGAGGAAGCAGAAGAAATAACATGTGATGACCACAACCACCATTCCCCATCCCTCTGTGCTACTGGTGGGGAGGAGGTGGAGAAATTGGGAGTGAAGTTGAGCCTGGGAAGAAGGGAGGGCAGGCAAAATGTGTTTTTAAGATTTGGGTTTTTTTTTCTCATTAACCTACTCTGATTTGATTGGTAACAAATTAGCTTTTGCAAGACAAGTCTGTTTTGCCCGTGATGGTTACTGCCAAGTCATTTTCCTTTCCTTATCTCGACCCATGAGCCTTTCATTTTATTTTCTCTCTCCAGTCCACCTAAGGAGGGAAGTGACAGAGGGCTGTGGTGGACACCTAGTAACCAGTCAGCATCAACCCACCACAGCAATAAAACAATTCTCTGCTTGGCTAATGGCCTTTTTTTAAATTAATTTTCTTTCTTACAGGAAGCCTGCTTCCTGTTCGACATAAAGCACAAATCCAGACATTCTGAACTGTGTAAAGTCCACTGTTTTGGAAACTTATTCTTCCTGCTTGGGTCCCCTATGCTCTACAGTGGCTTACTATAGGCAGTTAAGCAGCTTCAAATTTCAGTTTATGCTGAAGGTTCACAAATCCTTTCATTTTGCTTTGCCTTCTACTGTACAGTTCAGTTTCTACCTACAGTGTCTGAAAGTAGTGTTGTTGGGGATGTGGCACTGACGATGGAGATTTTAGTCTCACTTTCAAGATTCTTCTGCCATGTGTTTATCCCAAGGAACTGAACCACCTCTCTGTGTCATTCTAACCCCTCCAGCTTTCAGCTGCCTCCTCCCTGAACTATCCAATCTTTCCAGAGGGATCTTCACTACTCTCATCAGCTTGGTGTCACAGTAAAGAATAACTCCTATGTCAGCTAGATGACTAGAAATAAATATCTTCAAAGGAGAGCTGTCAGAAACAAAATCTTGATATTGACCACTTGATGGGATTTGAGCAATCTGAATTGTCTCCGGTACACAGTGATCTGTAAGAAATGCCACGAATTTGTCCACCTCATGGTGCTCTTGCAATGAAGTGAGCTGCCGCAACTGTTTTCACGTATCACTCTCAAGAGTTTGACAGCACTGACTGTCAATCAGAAATCTCCCCTTACTGTCTAAATTGCAAGGTTGGTTCTTTTAATTTCTTTGTTGGGGTGTGAAATGCCTTCTGCAGCCTGAATTTAATTTTTTCACTTTTAGCAAAGTGGAACTACACCCTCCCACCCCCCCACCCCCCCCCCCCCCCCAAATCCTTAGGTAGATGGAGACCGATTTAAACAGAGTTATTAATACCACCTAACCAGTAGCTGGAAGAAATACTAATCTCAGGGCCAGAAAATGAGACTGTCTTGTTTAACTGCTGGAAGGATCTCTCTGCTTTTGTGCTTGCAGAAGTAGAACAAGCAAGAAGGATGAAGAATCACATTTCAAACACAGTCCTAGGTTTATTTTTTTAACACTGATTTCCTCTTTTCCACATTTTCAGTCTTTCATGGAGATAAAGAAAGCTCAACTCATTGCTAAAGTGACACAAAACATACTTGAGAAATTTGTCTTCCTTCTAGAGAAAACCTTTTGAATTTAAATATTCATTTCTTCTCAGCATCGTTTTCTTGAGGGATTTACTGTATAGATTATACAGAGCTGAAAATTGAAAATCTGCATTTAGATGGAAGTCTCAGGAAAGGCCTTTTATACAAACTAAGCAGTATTGCTTTTTCCTTCCTTCCAGTATGACATGAAATATTTTTTTCTGTTTCTTTCCTTAAAGCAGAACTTCAGGGTCCCCTAAACACTGTCAATGAAGATGCTGTGGTAGCTCTAATTTTGTATGATGAACCAGCCTTTCTACCTCAAACACCCAAAAAGCTCTATTTTTCTGCTTACTCTAGACATCTGTTTTTCATTCAAGTATGATGACCATATTAGAGGTCAACAGAAGCAAACAAGAGAGCTAAGGAATAAAATTCTTATTATTTTCATGTGCAAGGTCTTGCCGCAGTCCGTGTACTGTGAAAAAAGGTTAAAAGTGCCTGATGACATTTTAATAGGTTTTCCTAGATTTCAGTGGCTGTCATTTGTTTTCAGTCAATAATTCACATAGTAACAGAAGGTAACACCACTGATTTTTAGTGTAGCATACTTGGACAAAAGGATTGTAAAATGCTTCATAACCTTTTACACACGCTGAGACAAATCCTGCCCCAGCTCACATCCCAAGTAATGTCACTGATTTCTCAAAGACTGGATGAGACCCAGAAGAATGATATTGGAAACAACATATGTATAACCTGTATGAGAAGAGAAATGCCTCATTCACTTGTGGAATACCAGGTGCAAGGAAGAAGGGAAGAACACATTTTGAGAGCAAATGGAAATCTTATGCTCAGAATGACCCCATGAACTCTGCTGGAAAAATACTGAAAGGAATAAGGATTTTCCCATTGACATAAACAGTGAGTTTATCATAGACTTCTGTTTTTCTCCACAAATAACGGTCTTTGCATAAAGGAAAAAAATAATGAAATTCACTTCTGTAGCACCAAGCATATCAGTAAGTTACAGCAAAATGTCCTTAACATGGCCAGGGTGGTTCGTACCAAATCTACCAGACAGTAAAATAACAGGCTGATTTAATGAGGTGAATTTGCAGTCAGCGGTTTTCCAGAAACCAAGCATGACTTGATACTTATTATGATTTCCAGAGAAAACAAGTCAGTCATGTAATTGTACTTTCAGTTAATAATGGTATGTGCAAAACAGCTTTCTCAGAGCTGTGTTGAAAGCCTTATGCTTTTGACGGGGACACATTTGCGGCAGATGGCTCCAAAAAGGCTTTTGTTACAGAAAATTACAGCTTAGTAATTACAATTTACTTTATTTTATGAAAAACATACAGAAAGCTCAGTGCCATTTAACATGTTTCCTTGTAAATTAACCTAATGGAACTTGTGATCTGAAGAACAGAAGATAAGGAAGCTTCAGTGGTCAGACTCCAGAGTGACTTACAGCGTTCAGTAACGCTGTGTCTGAGAATCCCAGGGCCCTGGATGTGTCTTTAACAAGCTGCAGGTGTTGAAGGATCCATTGTAGTGCTGCCCTCTGAGTGAAGGACAACAATTTATTCACCTTCTCCTGAAGACTTAAAACCTTTTGTAGCTGATTTGAGTATCTTGACCAAAAGCTTTGAAAATATGTTGATGTGAACACATGAACTTAGGAATCCTTACAAAAATCACTGAGTACACAAGCTTTATAATGATCTTTAGTTTTCTAATGAGCCTTATTGCAGGTTTAAAAACAAAGGAGGGTGATCATTGTTTTACTGGCTCTCTTTCCATTCGTGAAAAAATCTTAAAGTAATCAAAGTTCAACTTATCTACCATAAAGGGCCAGGAAAGAATGGAGTTGCTGAATGGGTTTATTATGTTAACACAATACTTTATTTGAAATTATTGAGTCAAGATATTCACCATTCACTCTCAAAGTATTATCACCTGAAATTAAAAACTATTGTAATGCAATTCAGTAAGTTTAAAAGAATCTGCAAGGACTGGGATTGCACATTATTGTTACACATTAGTCTGTCTTTATCCTCATCAACATATTGATTACAGCAGCTTGATGAAAGCTCCATGGAGTCTGAGCTGAGAGGAGCAGATGAATTATGAAGTAGAAGCATCACAAGGCTTTGTAACAGATTGATTGTGCTTACAGGTTATAATTAATCTATTGCTGGTGTTTCTCATAACCTTTCATTACTGATAGCAACCTGGAAAATATATAACTCAGTTCCTACTAAGGATTTGATAGTTACAGAGTTAAACCAAGTATTTTTCCAATTTAAAGTCATTTAAATATCCATTAGGCTGTGTTACGATTTAAAATATTTAGACCCTGGCTGCCTGATTACAGTAGTTACTAAATAATATGCAGTATGTTCAAGCCAGAGTGGTTTGATTGGAGGTCAAAAAAAATGTCAGTGACCAAAGTATTTAAGGCTTTCTTGGTTGTGCTTGTGGCCTACTGTAGTACTTATTGGTATGTTCATATAAGGCTGAAACGCTGCACTGTATCACTGGATAAAATTCGTTCTACCCACTCTGTATCCTATCTTCCTAATAAATGTGTGGGTTTCAAAATTCTCTAAAATAAAGCTCTTAGTGATATTAGCAGCAGAAGGCTGTACTAATATTCTCTGGATATAATCAAGAGAAACCAGTTGTGTCTGGTATAAACTACAAGGTTCAGAAACATCAAGAAGAAAAGTGACAGTCGTTTTCAGAATAAAATCGTATCTAAATGGTATTGATATGTCTCTTGTCAAGAGAAGGGTCTGAGAAAACCAAATTTAAGAGGTGCATCTATCATTCTTCCATCTCCATTTTTTTAAGTTGCCTGATTCCTTTCCAGCACATGCTTCAAACTGGGGTATTGGGCTCTGAAACCTTCAGGTGGCTTTAGAAGACTAAGGGATATGAGACTTCTAAAAGTAATATCACTCTGCTGAACTTTCTCTTCCTGAAAAATTCTCCTTCACTCCAAGACAATATTGTTCACAGAACTGTTACATTACAGCTGCTTAACAACCTGTCCAAGCCAAGACATGATATATAGTTTCCAGCTGCGTAACTTCCCAAGCATTAAGGGAAAACATTAACCAATATATTTTAAAGAAAAAAATAGCCAGAAAATGCTTTTAGCATTTAATGATACAATTGCTGTATTTTTCCTGAGTTAATTAGAAAAATGCTATGATATGTATTTGGATCCTGGACATACCTAGATAGCTTCATATCTCTCTCTAAAAAGAAAAAAAAAAAAGGTATTTGCAAAAGAAATCACAGAATCACAGAATCATTGAGGTTAGAAGGGACATCTTGAGACCAACTAGTTCACTCCTCAGCATAAGCAGCCTGAGCTAGAGGTGGTTGCCCAGGACTGTGTTCAGCTGTTTTTTTTAGTCTCTCCATGGACGGAGAATACACAGCATCTTTGGGCAACTTGATCGAGTGTTCAGCCACTCTCAGAGTAAAAATATTTTGGCATGTTTGTACAGACCTTCCTGTGTTTCAGTTTGTACCCATTGCCCATTGTCCCATCACTATGTACCACTGAGAAGAGCCTGGCTCCATCTTCTTTACTCCCCACATCAGGTATTTAAATGCATTGATAAGAACCCCTGAGCCTTCTCCAGGCTGAACAGTTAGTCCCCACTCTTTCAGTCTCTCCTGATATGTCACATGTTCCAAGTCCTTCATTATCTTCATAGCCCTTTGTTAGAATGAGTCTTGTATATCCATGTCTCCCGTCTACTGGGGAGTCCAGAACTGGACTCAGCATTCCAGGTACATCTCATCAGATATGAGTAGAGAGGAAGGATCTTGTCCTTTGACATCCTAGAAATGATTCACCTCCTGCTGCCCAGGATGTTGTTGGCCACCTTTGTCACAAGGGTGCATTACTGGCTCATAGACAACTGTTTGTCCACTAGGATCTCCTGGTCTTTTCCAGCAAAGCTGCTTCAGCTGAAGCAGTATTGTATGGTATTAAAGCATTAAATACTATTAAAGAACCTATAAATGGTGCCATTTCTTCTGTGTGAGAGGGTTATTTTCTGCAAAAGGAGAAAGTTGTTTTAATTGTCTTCTGTTAAGACAGATAAAGATTTTACTGACAGTTAAGGAACAAAGAATATTTAAATCTTAAAAATTACATCATTTGTGATATTATACCACAGGCTATATAGAGTTCTGCTTTTACTACTAATATGCCTTTTGATTTACTTAAAGTCAGAATTGCTCACTAGGGACTGAAGACATCTGAACTGGAAAATGAGCCTTTCAGTCACTCAGTCTTGCCTCTAGATGAGAAATTATTCTGAAGCTTGTTCACTGAGAACATCTTTCTCACTCCCCACAGCTTCATTTATAGGAACCAGGAGCATTAGTGCTCAGTATGAAGCTGTCTAGAACGTATTTAGCCAGAAATAAAACCACCCTATGTTTCTAAACCATTCTATTCAGTACAAGGTGAGGGTTTGTAAGTAGGATTTCTTCAGGAAAACATAAATCGAGGGTAGGTTAGCAGAGTATTACCCCCTCTATTAGCACTGGTCTCTTGTTCTCGTATCCCATCAGGGAAAACCAGTCCAGTATAAAGTCGGTTTTGCTCTGCCTCTTCTACCCTATGTACAAGATGTGAGGAACCATCTGTGTAAGAACAAGGCAGGGTATATATTGGATTATTTGAAGCACACAACCTCCATTCATGTAGCAGCTACCTGTAACCCAGAGCCTATAAATCCAGTAACAATCAAGAATATAAAAGCACAGTTTGTTTTCTACGCCCTGGAAAAGAAGTGCGACCTAAGTTCTTCAACAACTAGCTGATGCTAATTGTTAGAGCTTTCCTCCAAGGTTACCATGATGACCTCGCTTTATCCAGAAAGCAGTTCTACTTCTTTTATTCAAAAAGCAGTCAATTCATTTATTGTTCCTTCCTGGTGCTGGCTTTTAGTGGGATTCCTAGGCACATTCTTGAATTAAACATAACGAAATGATATATCTGAAGCTGGGCATCTCTGCTGTCCTGAGATCCACAGGGTCCTCTTTTGAAACTCTTCTCCATCTCATGCTCAACAGAGCAGTGCTTCAGGCAGGTTAGCCTGTGGCAATATTAGGGTGTGATACTCAACTTTAAATTTGTGTTGTGGCTCTCTTGTTCCATGCCAGACTGGAAAGTACTGATACACCTGCCTTTTCCATTTCCATATCTTCAGGGACAAACTGGAGATAGAAGGAGTTGTTCTGCCAGCTTCAGAAATTTTGGTGCAGCATTTTGGCAGTTCTAAGCTATATCTTTGCTTTTTCTATTCTGTCTTTTCTTAGGGGCCTTAGTGGGCCATGTGGTATAGGGGCATTGGCAGATGCAAGGAAAATGACTGCACATCCATTACTACTTTGGGAGTTTTAACCACTGGGGATAAGGAATAAGGTATTGTGCAGACTCTGGAAAATAGTGTTCAGGTTTTTGGCAAGACTGAAATGTACCAACTAAGGTCTGATTGCATCTTACAGAACTGATATTTCCCAGCCGCCCCGGTCATGCTAAAAGGAAGATAACAGCCTAACAGCCTAAAAGTCCAAGCCTTCTACCTAACAGCCATTCGCACATATGGGAATCACTCCTCAAGCCTGGGGAATTGCTAGACAGTGAAAAGCTGCCGGTCAATTTGAGGAGCCAATTAACTGTAGTGTGGTCAGCCAATTTTGTGGAGGTGAATCCAGGCAATAATTCTCCTATAGCTGACATAACTGCACGGACTTTTCCAGCACAGGGGGAGACAAGACGATGTTGTCTGGGGGCTGACCTGAGAGCTCAGACTTGCCTGCTGATACCTTTGTGGCATTCTGCATTAACCAGGCTTCCAGGTACAGGGCTCACAACCAGCAGTAGATGAGGGCAAGGTGTCAGGACACCCTGCAAGTCTAGAAGAAGAGTCTTGTCAACTCTTTGAATTATAGAGTTAGGTCTGGAAAGCACAGCAAACCACTGCTCACAGCACCTTGGAGAGCCGAGCAGACTGCTTCCTACATATTTTGCTTGTCTGATTTATTAAAGCTCCTGATTTAATGAGATCTGTTTCGATTCCAAGTCCTTAACAATCCCAGGCTCTTCCACAGCCATCCTTTTAAATTTCCACCACACAGAGTTTATTCACTGACAGCTTTAAGCTGACTGATAGGTGAGCAGTGCTCTCCAGGTAGTTGTCTGTCTTGTAACCTGACACATAAATGCACCCCTCACTATGTATGTATATATATCAGATTGCTCTTGACAGAACATGTTATTCTGAAGTTCTTCGGTAAATGCTATAAGCACCAGATGCTCATTACTTTCTTGTCTTAAGATTTAGCTTATTGTTAAATGAGTGTTGTAAATAACCTCTTCAAAGCTTTGGGGACATTTTATTTGTTCTGTCATGTGTAACAGCACAGCTATATACATGTTTAAGACTGATGTTTACTCATGATAGTTTACATAGAGAGCTCCTGACTTCTGCAGTTTTGAGAAACAAAATGCCCTCATGAAAGCACAGTAAGTGTTGATATTTCCTCTCCCTCACCTCCCTAAGCCTTTCAGAAAGACGTTTTCCAAATACAAAATGCTCATCGAAGCCCTGATTTTGAGGCAATTAAGGCCAAGTGAAATGGATTGCTAAAAGTCATAGACCCAGGCTACTCACAAAGACAATAAAATCTTGTGTGAAAGCAACTGAGGAAAGAAACACACATTCTGAAGACAGCAAGGACATTCTAGTGTGATAGAAAAGAGCTTCATGTGGCCTCCAGAAGTTGAAGTCTCTCAAAGATGCTCGAAATTTTTGTTTTGAAAGAGTTTGATAATGGAACAATGTTGTTCTATGATTAGAAAACCTCTTTAAGTAAATACATGAGGAGGACAGGAACATCTCTTCCAGGAGGAAAAGAATATGTAAAACATACTACATATATGCTGTTAGGTTTGTTGTTCTCCATTCAACAGAAGAAGGGAGGGGAGGGGGAAACAAAAACAAACAAAATTTCTTACATGTTAGGCTTTAAGTATTCAAAGGCATACTGACTTGTGGTGTGGCATCCTTGAGGAATATCATTTACTTAAACACGCAGTAAGGTTATCGGCAAATTTTCCCAAAACTCTTTTTTTCCACTGCAGGGTATTTGTAAACCCAATCACCTGAATCAATTATCCTTTCTCAAACTGAAGAGCACAGATGGGAAGTTAATAGAGTTTCTTCTCGAGACAGTCTCTTTCATCACCTCTTAAGACTGCAGGACTGGATTCTGAGAATAAAGAGTGTCATTCAGTGACAACCACCGCATAAAATCCTGCTACATAATGATATCTCTCGAACTTTCAAATGTATTAAAAGTGTAATTTGTGTGTAGCTTGGATTGACAGTGATTTGGACTCAGAGTCACTGGTCCTGAACATTATGCCCCACTTTGTATGGCCATTATGAATTCATGACACATTTCTGACTCCAAGTGTTTCTATTCAGAAAAAATGAGTACAGAAAACAATCTTCCTATGTAAAGTGGTTTGACAGTTAGAAATGGAAATAGATGAACTAACAACTAGCAACGTATAATGGTGATATTAGTAACACAACATTTATTAAAATTTACTCGAGAACTAATGAACATCTACTGCAGTATGTCTCAGTGGTAAACTTTTGCCTAACAGCTGTGGAAATATAAACACTAATTGTATTTCGAAAAGGAAGACATTCAGATTAATCCATTAATCCAATCTTAATGAAATAGCACTTTTTAAAAAAAATAAAATCATGTACCAAATATTCTCCTTATTCAGAAAGAGGTTTCCTGTCGCTTGTACAAGATTATAATCATTCTGGAATGAGTAACACCAGCCTATTTTATCACAAAAATGCCACATGAAAACAGAAAATATTGAAATTTTAAAATTGAGAAAAAACAACTACACACAATCTTATTAAGCATTTCGTCAATACAAAAAAAAATGTGAAAACTTTGTGTTAGTGTTTCTTTAAATCCACTTGAAAGATTTAACTAATCATTTAAGTCAATTTAGGATCCCCTGTTCCACAGTATCTGTCTCTCCAAAGTGGCAAGTCTTCCCAAAATGTGTTAAAAAGTCATAGAATTATTCATCAGGTATGAAATACAAGTTAGTATACAGGGGTATACAGGGGTAACTTAAAAAGTCTCATTTTCCATTGCCTACTGTTTCAAATTTTCTGTTTGTTTGCTGTTTGTTTTCTTGCTTTGTTTGGGTTCTTTTTTTAAAAAAAAAAAAGGTTTAGTTTTGCTTTACAGATGTGTTTGGAGAAAAAAAAATAGAAGAGAGAGAATTAGAACACATTTTTGAGAAAATAACACAATATATGCAAACCTCAATAAAATAATAGATGTTAGTATTTAAATTATTCCTTCTTCAAAAGGAATGCATTTGTGAATAAGTACCCACACAGTGAGATACAGATTTAATAAGCTTGATTTAATTCCAACCGTCTAAAACTTTTTATCATCAAAGATTTTTGATTTTTTCAAGGAATAGCAATGACAGTGGGAACTACAAGAATGTGAAACTGCCATTTCTCTGTCTCCTGTTATTGATGGGTTCTGAATTAGGAAGGCCAGTAGTTTGAAAAGTCTTTGATCACAGTATAAGAGAGTTAAAAAAAAAAAATTGGAGAAACACAATTCTAAACTTCCTGCAGAATGATGCCAGGCCCAAAGGGCAAAGGCTGTCACCACAGATATCAGACATCTTGTATTCTACTTCTGTGTACATTAACTCAGGTAATCCCAGGACTTGACCATTAAAAAAATCCATCAATTAGGCAGAATCTCGCATCAGCTTCCTCCATTTTATAAATGTCTCCTAGGTTATTCTGAATTTCTGCAATACATTCACAACACTAGTCCTTCATTTCAAATGGGGAGGGGAGGGGAAGGGAAGGGAAGGGAAGGGAAGGGAAGGGAAGGGAAGGGAAGGGACAAGGGAAGGGAAGGGAAGGGACATGGGAAGGGAAGGGACATGGGAAGGGACCTGCAATGATCATTTAGTCCAACTGTGCAGACTTGTCGTGGTTTGATTTTCTTCCCTCCAATTTTGACAATTTTAAAGAAAGATCTAACTTGTCTTTTCTTCAAAAACTTTGTTCAGGCTGATCATGATATCCCTGTGCCATTCCAACAGCAATATGACAGTATTGTTTGCCGCATGTAGATCAAGAGTTTCCACTGCTGACATGTCACTTCAGTCTGTCTCTTCTGCTTGTCCATCTACTGGCAAATCAGTATATCCCTTATCTTTTGCACTCTCTAATACATTACTTTTTCTGTCTTTGGGCCTCATCACTAATTCTTTCACCATGTTAACCTTTTTATGGAACTGATAACCATTCCTGTGAATTATTTTCTTCTATTTCTTCTTTTCCTTCTCCACTAAAAACTACTCTTCAACTCCATTTTCCTGCTGTAAGCCAGCCTCTTCCTCTTCTCCTGCTCTTGCGGGCATGTCCCTCTCCATCTACTAGTCAGGAATTTGTCTTTCCAGTCCTCTTGATGGGCAAATGATTAACTTTGCTATCACCTCATTCTGCTCACTTTGCTTTATCTCCAAATCCCTCTGTTGCCCTCGTTGTCCTTTCTGGATACACCTCTTGTCCTCATAAGTTCTTGATCATGAGTTCAGTCAGCAATGCTGCATACATGTGAAATGTGATCTTTATTAGCTTTGCATTCAATCATTTCAGTTGTCTCCAGCATCCAGGAGCTTGTAAACCATCACAGTATTCTTTTCACAGTACTTCTTTTTAATCAAAAACAAGGTGAAACTTCACCTAAATTCCCTACTTTGGTTTTCCTCCACTGTGCTCTCTGATCTCTAAACTCTTCTGTTATTTACAGTGTTTATTAAACTCTGTGCCTTGATAAGTCCTGATTTTCAGACCCCCAGAATGACCATTCCTTACCAGAACAATATTCCACCTAATTTGGTATGCTGTATCTGACAGGGTGCTATGGTGCTTGGCTTTCTGCAAAGCATCTTTATTCAACTTTTAGGAGGTTGCACAGAAAGAAATTACTTTCTGAAAAGCTTAGGGGAAATACTAGGCTCCGTATGACCCAAAGCCTGGTGCTTTTACAGAATTGCAACAACATGCATTTTTTCACCTTAGAAAAGCCAAATTAGTGCTGAAATTGTGTTTTTTAGAGACATTGTCTCTAAAAGAAATAGTCTCTAAGAGACAACTCTGGAAGTTTTACCATTCCTTAGATAGTGGTTTGGATCTTCATGCATAAAGCAGCTTTATTCCTGGAAGAATACAGGAGGTCTGCAGCCTGTAGCTTAAAGGTCAAACAAGGAACCTCTAAAGATGTGCCATTAGAGAAGTCTCTGTTCAGGACCCCGTCAGTTACTTAATTTTTTTTTCTGAATAACTGGAGAAGACAAATAACTGTATCCAGTAAATCAGGACACACCACAGGATCTCAGAAATGCTGCTCCTTAACTAGCCCATGAACTCTGAATAATAGAAAATCTCTTCATTCCTTTAACCTGCACATAACCTTTAGGTGTGTGAGGCTTGACATCCACCATTAAGCAGTGTGTGTGTGTGCAATAGCTCCTCTTGCAGCTCCCTAAGATTTTCTGAAGGTGAACATCTACACGGATGTCCATGCCATGCAGCTGTAGTAATTTCTGGCTGCTTTCAGCTTACCCCTCAAACATATTTCTTCTTAATTTTTTGAAATTGAGACAGAAATAATTTTTAATTCTTTTCCAAGGCTACTACTTGTCTAAAGCATTTCCATCTTTCTTTCCATGTGTCTGTCCACTGCCATGGTTTTGCAGCTCTCCATGGCAAACTGGACCAGAAGGGCTTGTAGACAGAATCTGCATGCAGGTTGTTTTGCAGCTGTGAAGGACTTGCTCTTATGTAGTCAGCATTTTCTCTGTAACCCTTGTTGCCATTAGGAAAGATTTTGATTACTTACACAAAAATTACCTGATTCATGTAACTACCTGGAGAGAGTTGGTTGTTTTTCTTTCTACACATATAGACAAGTATTTCCAGTGATCTGGAAATATGTGGTTTAATGTCCTTTAGGAGATTCATGATGTGTTAAAAACACAAAACATGGGCTATTTCCCTGTTAGCTGAACATATTGTGAACTCAGTGGGTTTAGGAACCAAAAAAGACAAAAATAAATCAGGGCATTCAAGCATCTTCCACAGTGACCAGTTTGTCACTGCTCAATCATAGCTCACTTGCGGTCACTGAAGGTGTAGCATCATCTCCACTCAAAGCAGACAGACATAGTTCTTTAGAAAACACATCTTTGGAACAGCACTTGTGCAAGAGGTAGTTCTGAAAGCAGGACATTAATTAACTTGTGCAGGAGATAGTTCTGAAAGCAGGACAGGCATTAATTTTTTTTTTTTTTTTTTAAATTGCTCCTCATTAAATGAGTTACTCAGATTGTTTGTAAAAAGAGATATTTTTTAGATTGCAGACTGCCTCACAGCAGCATCATTTAATCTTTGGAAAAGTATCTTTTACAGCACAATCAATAGTGAATAATACTTGTTTAAATCAAAGAAGCTAGGAAACAATTTAGTATTGATAACATAAGATGGTGCAGTATCCAAACATGCATCCACAGACTGTAAATCCTCCTGATCTATCTGCAGGATCAAAAAGCTGAATGGACTTGAAAGACCCTAAACATTTTAGCTAATCATTTAACAGTCTTCTTACAATTTTAATGGAAAACATAATTTACCACAATTAGAGTTTAATTACTTCACCCTCAGCATACTTTCTTATATGCTAGCTATCAGATCTAATGATTTGCTTTTCATTTGAGTCTAATAAAAAAAAAAAAGAATTGGGCCAATGTAATTGCTAGAGTAAATCTAGCTATACTGGAGTAACACAGCTGAGTTTTTATGATGCATCTACTGGGGCACCACTAGCTTTGATTGGGGAAATTTGTACTTTGGAAGAAATCCAGAAATTTTAGTGGAAGTAAGACCCACTCAAATAACTCTACACTTTCACCAAAAAGCTTCAATGCAACACATCAAAACCTCCTTTTAAATCGATGAACACTTGTGCACTGCAATAGGAAAACAACACAGTACACTGTTCAGGACCTGAAAATGAAGCTGACTTAGCCGTTACAAGCCTGTAACAAAAAATTAAATTACAACTAATGGAAAACAATCTGGTATCCTCAAATGTCTCAGTCATGCATTGTCTTGATAGTACTGTCAGTCAGGAATTTTCTGTCAGACTTGTTTTTACCATTGGTGCTGCTCAAGCCTTCTATTTTCACTAGAATAAATAAAAATAAATATTAAATTTTAAACTACCTGACTGTGAATCTGCATTTGCTTTTGAGGCTGAGTTTCCTCAGGGCACTTTGGCATTCCCTCTGGCTCCTGGCTTAGAAGATATAGCACAATCTTACCTCAAATATAGTGGCATAACAAATCCTGCAAGTCGTGTGGCTGCAGCTGCATCAGCAGGGAATCAGTCTCCAGTGGCCACCTGAATTACACCTTTCTCGTGACAAGGCAGCAATGAAGATGCAAATTAATGAAGAAATTTCTAGAAAAGAAGAATCTTCAAAGAAAACCTAGGAGGATGGTAGGAACAGTATTAAGCTCAAAATGACAGCATGAACCGTTCTGGTTTGTGAATGTCTTAAGGGTGTTGTTTTGATAGAAAATATCAAACAGAAAGTTTCACCACTTCCTAATCTTTTTTTTTTTTTCTTCCCTGCAGAAATGCTAGCATTTTCCATCAGAGCGAAAATCTAGTTTTCATTCCACAGTAATCATTAGTAAGTTTGTCCAAGAAGATTTTGTTTACAGCACAAGAGTCTTGGCACTGATGTTATCCTTAACTTGAAAGGCCAAAGAACTTGGGTTTTGGCTTTTTGTCCTTCTCTTCAGAACATTGTTTCACATTTTTAAGCTCATTTGATGCTTCTGCAGATGGAGATGTATTAGTTGTCCTCACTCCCAAGCACACTGCCATCTTTCCTCTCACTTATGTTGCCTTTCTAGTGTGACTCATACAGCTTCTTGTCTTCTTTGCAAAGTTTCCCCCTCTGCTTAGCAGAGTTTTGTAAAGATTTGGAAAGATGAGGCTCACTGCTATTTCAGAAGGAATGCCTTTTTCTGTCCATTATGCAGTAAAAATTCTTTGCATTCTTCAATGGTCTTTACAATGTTATTTAATCAGTCTATTATCCAGTACATAAAGTCACTTCAGTCTTCTTTCTCAAATACTTTAAGTGTGGTTCAACACCAGCAAGATGAAAAAGATGTATAAATCTTTAATCTCTGTAGTGCAACCTGTTTGTCACCCTTTTATTCTTACTTTTTTTTTAAAACCATTGCTCTGCGTACCATTAATCAAGCAGCAAACAAGTACGACATACTTGCCATCAGTTTCACTTAAAAAATTTTCTCTTCACGTTGGCTTTTCTACATAGACATTAAATGTGTCACCTGGTCTTTAACAAAACTGCCAGCAGCTCATCAACCTGATAAATTTAAGATTAAGCAACACTTACTTTCTTTAGAGTGGAGGCTAGATTTTTAAAAACACTCAGCAGTGTCCCTGTCCTCATTGAAATCTATTGGCTTCTGCCACTTACAATGAGCTCAAAGAGCCATTTTAAAAATCCGAGTCTTTGTGTTTATGATGAAGATTAACGGTTAAAGAGCATCTTCATATGATGATCTCATCTGGACTTGTTCCTGTGTGATCTACTCTAGGTGATCCTGCTCTGGCAGGGGCGCTGGACTAGATGATCTTCAGAGGTCCCTTCCATTCTGTGATTCTGTGCTTCAGCCACCATTTCAATATCCAGAACTCAGAGCTTATAGTCATTTTCTTTCCACTGAGGTCCCTTCCAACCTGGTATTCTACGACTCCATGATTCGTACAACAGTGTTGACACCCTGTCAGAAAAGCTTTCAGATTATTTCCAAAATTTCTCCATGAATTGCAGAACCCAGTGAAAGATGACAGGATGAACACTTTGTTATCCATTTAAACAATATTTTGAACAGTTTGCAGTTTTGACACCTCAACAATTTCCGTTTCACTGCTTATTGCTGAGAAAAGCAAAATCTCTACATTAAAGATGTCGAAGCCTTTTGATAACTCTTGTCATCAGATATGCCTCAAAACTTGCAATGTGCATGGGAAATGGGCACATTTTACATACTTAACACATTTGACATATTTAATGTTGTCTCTTAATATCGTATCCTTCCTTTTACTTTTAGGTAACCATAATTGTAACGAACAACCTCCAGAAACTGAAATAATTTAAGCTTATTAAGGAGTTCTGAAAGTAACTTAAAGGTTAGGACATTTTTCTTTTTACATACTTTGTACCTGTCTTTTGATGTGAGAATCATTTGGATGGACATAGCTAAGATTTTATCTGAAAAGTTGGTTGTTAAAAAAAAAAAAGAGATATTTATCTTGGTGTGACAATCCAGAATCTGAAATTTTAGAACAACAAAAAACATATAAAATTGTATGAAAATAGTAAGTGAAAATATGGTATTATTCAATTTCCTGAACTTCTCTAATCTGCTATGTTGTTGGCTTTCCATCATTCCTCTTCCTCTAGGTGAGAAAATATTAGAAGTTACAGACTACAAGTTTTCATAAAATAACAACATTCTAGTCTAATTTTTTTTTTCTCCTGGAGAAGAATTTTTTTTCCAAATGCAGAACCCAGCTTTTAATTCATTCACAGCCATAAGTATCACAGATGTGACTCTCTCCTAGGGAGAAATGCAATGGGACTGCCATCCCCAAGGATTTTTTCCAGTGAACAACAACGTTCAGGTCTAGCTGAGGTTCTCCTGCAAGGTTGCCAGCAAATATTGTTCACGAATTGCACTGCATTCCCTGGGGTTACCTGAGGAAAAGACAATCTGGTCCGTTGCTGCTGGCTCCTTCACTAACCTCCATCAATCCTTAGATTTACACCTGCCCTTATTTTCCTGCTGATAGAGCTTTGGCAATGCCAGCACTTCCAGGGCATTCCTGCCAGCTGGGATTTTCTGACAGCATTCATTAGCAGGTAATTTGCTGGTTGCTCTGAAGGACCCTGTGGTGTTCTGAGGTTTAAGGATCTCTAACACACACCTGTTGTGGCTAATTGAATTCTACTAATCCTTACTGTAGTTACTTTTATTAAAGAATACTTGCAGCCTTTTGAAGGAACAATTAAAACACATCCCTTTCCACTTGCAGGTTAAGAAAACCATCCGGAATTTATCCAGCTATGCCCAGCCTCAGATGCTGAAGTCACACAAACCTTTCTTCCTCTGTGAGGTTTCCAGAAGGTTCGTTGTTTGGGGGGGGGGTTGTTTGTTTGTTTGTTTGTTTGGGATTTTTAACTTTGTTTTTACGGCCACTGTTCAGTATTTAAGATTGAATTTTAGAATTACAACATTCCAGCTTCTCAGTCCAAGCACTGAATGTTTATGTCCTTTATGTGCAGTGCAAACTGTATTCTAACCCGCGACAACGTTTCATAGTATTTTTATTCAAAAAGTACCACATCATTGTGGGGAAAAAAAAGACACAAAACGGAAATTTTAGTGGTGCCTTTGATGTCCACTCATGACACAAATTAGGCTAAACTTTTAGTATGGATTTCACACCAATTGGTACTTTGTTACATTGGTAGTGTATTGTGTTTGCCTGGCCAGATTTCAGTGGTGGGTGGGCTGTAGGGGTGGCTTCTGGAAGAAGATGCTAGAAGCTGCCCCTAAGTCTAACAGAGCCAATGCCAGCCGGCTCTAAAGAGGGACCCGCCGCTGGCCAAGGTGGAGCCTGTCAGTGATGATAAGGATAGGAATGCCTCTGTGAAAACATATTTAAGAAGCAGGGAAAAAAAAAAACTGCGCCACACAACAACTGGCAGAGTGAGACAGAAAGGAGTGAAAATACGTGAAGACATCAAGGTCAGTGAAGAAGGGGGGAGGATGTGTTCCAGACACAGGAGCAGAGAGTCTCCCGAGGTCATGGTAAAGACCACGGTGAAGCAGGCTGTTCCCCTGCAGCCCATGGGTGTGACGGGGTGTTGATGTCCACCTGTAGCCTGTGGAGGACCCCACGCCAGAGCGTGTGGATGCCCAAAGGGGGCTGTGACCCTGTGGGAAGCCTGTACTGGAGCAAGTTGCTTCCAGAGCCTGTAGCCCGTGGAGAGAGGAATGCCCCCACCGGAGCAGGCTGGCTTTCAGGACTTTTGTGACGCTGCGGGAGACTCGCGCTGGAGCAGTTTCCCCTTGAAGGACTGCAGCCCAGACTCTCATTGGAGTGGATTGCCTCTTGTGAGGGGATTCATGTTGGAGAAAGGTGTGTGAAGATTTTTTCTTGTGAGAGGAACCCCACAACAGCCCAGGGGAAGAGTGAGGAGTCATCCCCCAGAGGAAGAGGCAGTGATGGAGACATTGGATGAACTGATCGTAACACCCATTCCCTGTCCCCCTGCACCTCTCGGGAGGAGATGGATAAACTGGGATTGACGTTTTGCCCAGGAGGAAGGGAGGGATGAGAGGAAGGTGTTATTTTTTTTTTAAGATTTATTTTTATCTCTCACTACTCTTCTCTGATCTGTTCTTTAATAAATTTAATTAATTTCCCAAAAATCAAGTCTGTTTTGCCCAGGAAGATAGATGTGGGTGATCTCCCTGTTCTTATTGCAAACCATGGTCCCTTTGATATATTTTCTCCCCCTGTCAAGCAGAGAAGTGGGGGTGATAGAGCAGCTACGTGGGCACCTGGCTGCCAGCCAAGGTCAAACCACTACATGTGGAAATCTGTGTCTTGGATTTTTTGTAGTCATTCCACAGGCCGTTCTCCTACACTGCATGGATCCAGTGTGGTTAACTGAATACAGATTAAGGAATTTTTATTGACATGGCTGAACCATAAACCAGGTAAATCTACTCTTGCGAATAAAAATGCAGTGCTAGGCATGAGAAAAGCAAGCCCTTTCTGATGTTTGAAGTCAAGAAAGTGGGCCTCTGACACAATCAAAATATATTTCAGTTTGGTTTTATAAAACTATAAAGATACCAATGCCTGATGAGCTGAAGCTCTTCCATTGCCTCCAGAGAATTTCAGCCTCATTGGGCAGCTGATACATCGGAATTTGTGATGCTGTTTTCTTTTTTTCTACTGTTTTTAAATGTTGTGCTTAAGTTTATTTGAATGTGCAAATTAGTTTAAATGTAACCATTACCACAAGACAATTTTTTTAATCTGCCTTCCTACCCCTTTATGTAGTAGTTCCCATTCGCCACAGTCATAATTTTTTTGCCTGTGTGAATGACACAAACAGTGCAAAAAAAAGTTATAGGAGGACAGTTAGAATTAGTGACACTTCTGTGTTGCTCTCCAGCACTATGGTGGGCTGGTCTGAATTGTCCTCAAAACAGAAACACTCAAGATTATATAGTGAAGATATAAAAACTAATATGGAAAGCTGTACTTTGGCATCGAGTATGCTGCGAGGATCTGGAAGTGAAAGCACCTTTTTTCCCCATTTAAATTTTTGTACTTCTTTGGCATTTCTTTAAGCATCAGGGACAGCTGTGTCCACCTGCATGCCAAAATTAGACCACACTTTCACTGCCTGATGCCAGCTCCAGGAGGAGACTCCAAGGTACAGATGGTTTGGGAGAGGAAGGCTTCTTGGGCTCTTCTACATCCTTACACATTGAGCTTGCCTACTTTTGCATGCAGCAGGTGTTTCCCCTCATTTCTCCCATCTCACTCCCAGCAAAGAGCAGAACACAGTTCTTGCTCTGACATGAAAATCCTGGTCACTTCTCCCAGGGCTCTGGAGAGTAATAGTTTAATGACGCTAAGGTTTCCTGCAGTGCCATGTCTTTTAGTGGTTTTTTTGTCCCACATTTTACAACTTCTGCCATTTCCTCTCTCTCAAAGTCATTTTCAGGCAAGAGTTAATTGCAAACCTTCTGGTAAGAGGGCCACAGGATTCACCAGATTCATTCAAATTCTGCTGCCTCTACCCAAAACTTGCCTCAAACAACCTCAAAAGAACAAAGAAGTGAGGAAGCTCTGCCCCTTCATCACCTGCTCACATACTATTGCAAACAAATACCAAGGCAGATTATGCTGCCAGAACTGAGAATTGTACCATTCTGTCATAGCTGAAGAAATTCAGCTTGGTGCTATGGAAAAATGTAAGAACCAGGAGAAATAGAAAAGAAAAGGAGTCAGAAGGGAAAAAAAGTTAAGGAAGAGAAATTCAGCTGCAACGGAATAAAAGTTGAAAATAAGTGGAAATAAAATCCTGCCTTTGACAAGGGAGTTTGAGCTAAGGAAATCACTGCTCTGACATCCCATCTTCATTGTTGTCTGCTGTCAAAACTTCAAAATTCAGAAAATTATCTCCCTTCATAAGGAGACAGAGAAATTATATTTTAGGTTTGTTTCCATCTATAACTCAAAATAATAGGCCTGTCAGGCAAGGAGCTGCTTTAAGTTCTCTTCTGCTTCCTTTCTTTTTCTTCTCCACTCCTTTCTCTTACCTACAAGATTCGACTGCAAATGCTTCTGTTGAAGGGATGTGGAGCCACATATGTTGGGCAGTCCACTTTCCGTCCTAGGGAAACAACAATAATAGATTAATTACTTGAAGAAGTGAGTGAAATACCAATTTCTGTTACAAAAAGCACCAGAAATTCAGGGACAGCTGCTTCTGGAAAGATCTGGTGAAGTAAAGATTTCTCAGAGTCCACACAAAAAAAGGTGAATAATTGTGCTCAGTGGCTTGTGAAAGATTTGGGGTAGTAATGTAATTCTTTGTAGATTTGCCTGAAAAAATCCTCTATTTCCTATTGGCAGCCTTTTAATTGTTTTCAGTTTATGATGACATCAGAAGACTTTGTCTCCCCTTCTTGGCTTTCAACATTGAGACATTTGTTCTGTCTTCCACATTCTCAATTTTTCAGTCTTTGTGCCCCTTCTTTTATATTATGTTGATAGTGTAACCATTCTGGGAGGTTTCCCACCTACTTACCACAGAAATTAAAACAAGCCAACCTCAGACTGTGAGTTGCACTCATGGTGAAAGAAGCTGGGCTTTCACTCTCTCTGGATGGGGCAGCAATCTGGTGCAGACTGCTGGGGTGGTACGAAGCAATAGCCAATAGACTTTACTACTTGTGGGCCAGGGGAAAGGCAGGTTTTTCTGCTTCTTAAACTGAATTTTCCCATCATGGAAAAAATCAAATGGACATGTGCGTGCTATACCAGCATTTCTGCAGATGTTAAATCAATCCACCAGCATGCCCTTCCCTGGAAGTGTTCAAGG